>BTHU01000002.1:80465398-82952928 GCA_036184795.1 Tokudaia tokunoshimensis | reverse complement strand
ACTGTACTTCCCTCAGCCATGTAGCAAAGAGAGGGACAAACTGCCCCACATTATTATGCATGCAGATGCTAAGGAGTGATTGAGAGTTTAGTTACACTATGTAATCTATCTCTGTATCATTCACTCATAATAATTTACCCTGTAATCATACAAAAGCAAAAATGAATGCTTTCTTCATTGCTTTTAGTTTTGCTTGTTATACTACTGAATATTCAATAAGGGTCTTATTGAGAGACTTTTGAAGTGTTTCCAACATTTTATTACCATAGATAAGTAAATGAGTATGTAATATGTATACATTATTATTTTATAGTTATGCAATTTCACAAGTTTGGATATTAGAGGTGAATAGTACTATATTACGTTATATGGAAAATATGTTATGACATATGTCTAACTGTAGCAACATACATGTTTGCTAGATATTGACTAATTCTCCTTTAAAAGGCTCCTTTCAAAAGGAATACATTTACAGTATTCCCCAATGTATAAATGATAGGACAACAACACATTAAAGATAAACTTTAGAAGCTATCTTCATAATAAATAATAAAAATTTACATTTTCAAAGAGATAACTGCCAAACCAACCAACTGCAGATAGAATGTTCTCAAAATATTTAATCCCAAGTTGATATAAAGTGGCAAACTAAAATAGTGTACAAGAAAATATAAAAACATCATTATGGTCTGATTTTTAAATTTATCATATATTAATTGTCTATAAATTTAGCATGGATCAAACATCTCAAAATATGGCTGAGAATTAATCAGGGAGTAAACTTCACATAAGTTAGACATAGGAACAAGTATGTCCACAAGGTCATCTTTTCCTAGCTCATCCAGTAGACTCAAGATTTTAAAGCTTACCTTAACACAATTCAGCTTTAATATAAAAGTATCAGTGTAAGAATTTTCATTAAGAAAAACCCACAATCTTTTTTTAATCAAATACACAAATATGAATATAATTAGTCATACAAAGTATACAAAATGAAGTATTTTTTAAATTTAGAGTTATAATATTTAATATGAGTTCAAACTATTACAAATGATGTGTGCTCTCTTAGTTAATGTGATATGAATTTTACTCTCATACAATTGTAAATACGTATTCTAGGCTATGTCTTTGGCTGCTATTCACTATGAGCATTCAAATTGACTTTACAGTATCAGCATTAATCTATGTTGTTAGGGTTGTTATAACTAATATTTAGAATACCGAATCTAGACCACTAATACTTTCATTTATTTGAAAGTAAACAATGAAAAATAGAATGGTATCCATTATATTTTCCCCTTCAAATATAAAAACATAGATGTTTTAAATTGTAACATATTTAATTTGAGTATTTCTTTATTTAAAAAAAATAACATTTTTGGCAAGATGTCCATTTTTACTATATTCTACCGATCCATGAACATGGGAGATCTTTCCATCTCCTGAGTTCTTCTTCAATTTCTTTCTTCAGACTTGAAGTTCTTGTCATACAGATTTTTCACTTGCTTGGTTAGAGTTATGCCAAGACACTTTATATTATTTGTGACTATTGTGAAGGGTGTTGTTTCATTAATTTCTTTCTGAACCTATTTATCCTTTGCATGGAGAAATGTTATGTATTTGTTTGAGTTTATATTATATCCAGCCACTTTGCTAAATTTGTCAGCTGCAGGAGGTCGCTAGTAGAATTTTTTGGGTTGCTTAGGTATACAATCATATCTTCTTCAAATAGTGATATTTGACTTCCTTTCTGATTTATATCCTTTAACCTCCTTTTGTTGTCTAATTGCTCTAGATAGAACTTTGAATACTACATTGAATAAACAAAGAGTGGGAAGCCTGGTGTTGTCCATGATTTTAGTGGGATTGCTTCAAGTTTCTCTCCATTTAATTTGATATGGGCCGTTGGTTTGCTGAATATTGCTTTTCTTACCAAAAGCAATCTACAGATTCAGTGCAATCCCCCATCAAAATTCCAACTCAATTCTTCACAGAGACAGAAAGAGCAATTCTCAACTTCATCTGGAATAACAAAAAACCTGGGAGAGTAAAAACAATTCTCAACCCTAAAAGAACTTCTGGGAGAATTACCATCCCTGATCTCAAGCTACACTGCAGAGCAATAATAATAACAAACTGCATGGCATTGGTACAGTGACAGACAGGTCGATCAATGGAATAGAATTGACGACCTAGAAATAAACCCACACACCCCTATTCAGTGTCTAGATTATTGTGAAAAGCTGCACTTGAAGCTAACTTGAAGTCTTTATGATCATGTTGTTGTTGGCATTTATTCAATTCTTACCTGGGGGTTGAAGATTCTGTTCCTCTAAAAATTCTAAATCAAGCATTAAATCATCTTCATCCAGTTCGCAGGATCCCAAGTGATTTAAGACATCCTGAAAGGAAAGAAAGCTGATCAATGTGAGAAATCACAGAAGAGTTAAGAAAAGAGGCAGGTGCAGGAGCCATGAAACAAGACACTGATTAAAGAAATCAGAGATGGCTCCTGTGACTTCTAATGCTACCAATCCAACGAAATACTTTAAGAATTTCCTAAACTTTTTAACTATTCCTATTGCTTGATTCCCTTAGCTATTCCCACATTTACAACTAATAACATACAGTTTCCAATTGAGCAGATATACATATGAACCAAAGACAGAGAAAAATAAGAAACAAGTCTCCAGAATTAGAACAAAAGGCTTGCTTTCACACAAAACAAAACAACAAAAAAACACCTATTTTAACTGCTGTAAAATGGTCAATGCTTACATATTTTAAAAGTATGTAAAATTTCATAAACACAGATTCCTGTAAATTAACTCTTAGTTTTAATTATTCTACTATTTCTAGTTCTTTGTCACATTATCTGTGCATTAAATTTTTAATAGTGGCTGATTAGTCCCATAATATTTGTGTCACTACATCAGCATATCTTGCTGGCAGGTTGCTATTATAGGTTGAAGTGTTTGTAGTTGGATTAAAATTGGTGATTTCAAGTTATATTACTAAGTGATAAAATGAAAAGTGCATGGTATCAGTACACACACAGGCATGTTGATCCATGGAATTGAATTGAAGACCCAGACATAATTCTTCATGCTTATAGATAACCAATTTTTTACATAGAAGCCAAAAATATACACTCAAGAAAGGATAGAAACTTCAGCATATGGTGCTGATCAAGCTGGATACCTGAATGTTGAACAGCACAAATAGATTCATATTCACGCACAGACAGCTACGGCTTCCATCCAAGCAAAGTGGTAGCCTACATAATGGGACAAATAATTACCAGAGGTATTTTTCTATAGGAACCTAGTCAAATAAACAGCCAAAAATATCTTTGAAAGAGTGAAAGGAATTTATTTCTAACACATCACCAACTTTTAAATAATTCAAGAAAGAACACTTTATGTGTTTTGAGCTTCTACGACATGGTTTGTACTGCATCCTTCCATTCTTGTAGGAAACCCTCCACTAAAATACAATGCTTGCAGATTCTGGTATGAGCCAACACAGTGCTCTTGGTAGATGGTCCAAGATCACTCTAACAACTACCTCAGACCAGAGCACTTCTCAGATATGAAAAAAACGGGGGATTGGCTGGGTCATCAATATTGTAAGAGTCAAAATACTCTCCATGTAGGGACTGTGCATGGGGTTCTATATAGGGTCTCTACATAGACAAGATCACCCAAGAGTACTTCTGACATAACACCAATTGAGGAATAAGCTTCCTGATTCCAGTTCCCTGCAGTTCTTAAGGTTCAAAGACACTGATGATTTTGAATCTTTTTATAATTTTTTATATTTTTAATTGTTTTATTTACATTCCAAAGGTTTCCCCTCTTCCCAGTTTCCCCTCAGAAAGTTCTACACCCCATTCCCCATCTCTTTTGCCTCTGAGAAGGTGCTCATCCATCACCCCTCCTACTCACCCACTCTCATCTACCTCACCCCCCCATTCCCATTTCCCTTTCCTAGACCATCAAGTCTCTACAGGATTAAGTACATCCTCTCCTACTGATGCCAGACAAGGCAGTACTCTGCTACATATGTGCTGGGGGTCATAGACCAGAACATGTATGCTCTTTGGTTGGTGGCTTATTCTCTGGAAGCTTCTTGGGGTAAAAGTCAGTTGATACTATTGATCTTCCTATGGGGTTGCAAACTCCTTAGACTCTTTCAATCCTTCCACTAACACTTCCATAGGGGTTCCTAACCTCAGTCCAATGGTAGGCTTTAAGTATCTACACCTATCTCAGTCAGCTGCTGGTAAAGCCTATCAGAGGACAGCCATGCTCCTGTCTGCAAGCACAACATGGCATAGGTAATAGTGTAAGGTTATGTGCCAACCCAGGAGATGGATCCCAAGTTGGGCCAGTCACTGGATGGCCTTGCCTTCAATCTCTGCTCAATTTTTGACCATGCATTTCTTTTAGAGAGGAACAATTCTGGGTCAAAAATTTTGAAGGTAGGTTAAAGACTGCATCCGACCACTGGGGGCACTGTCTACCTACTGGAGATGGTCTCTTCAGGTTTCATCTCTATACTGTTGGGCATTTCAGCTAAGGTCATACCCACTGAGTTCTGTGAGCATCTCACATCCCAGGTTTTGGGGACTTCCTAAAGGTTTTCTCTGCTCCCCACACCTCACAGCTTTGTATTTCCATTCATTCTTGTGGCCCTCTGGACTTCTCTCCTATCTCCTCCCACACCTGATCCTGCTGAATGGGTATAAAAAGGAAACTAATTTTTTCAATAGGATACATTTGCTACCACATTCTGCATCTTTCTAGACATGCAGAGAAGAAGGGTCTCAAGCCATTGTGTGTAGGAACATGATAGTCACACACATGGGACACAGGAAAGAAATCTAGCAGTCAATTAATGTTAATGACTGCATCTTAAACAAAAAGTGCACAATGATGGGTTTCAGGCTTCTGATAAAACAAAAGCAAACTCAGAATGCACCATGACAGCTACGTAATGACTAAGCAGCAAGAGTCCCTTGTCTCTTAGTAGGTGTAAATGCAAAATAACAAAGAAATAATGAGAAACCATGACTATTTAATAATGTTGATACAGAGCTCTATACATCTTAATAACAGGAACATTATTGTGTACTGCTAGGAACTGCAACATAAAAAGAACCATTTTATATGAGGGAACCACGGAATTACACAAAATTAAAAGGCAGGATTGAACATCTTTAAAAAGGCATAAGGGCACCTAATATGTAGAGTTCAATCAGAAAATGAAAGTTTTAAGTAATGGTCACAATTTTGCGTTTATGGTTTTTCTGAATATACAACAAATACAAATGACTACATAAAAACTCATCAAAAACTAATGCCTGAAGCTTTAAGACATGCTTTCTTTCAGTTGTTAATAGACAATGGTTATTAAGTACTGAAAAATGCTAGATGGAGACATAAATACTTGAAAAATACCAGGAAAATTAAAACTTTGACATATAGAAAGTGCAACAGCAAGGAAAACAATGAGAAGAAATATAAATGGCCAGTAAACCTATGAAACCAGGTTCAGGGAAAACATCTTGATTTGTGTTAGATGTTTAGTCAATACAGTATTGTTTAAAACTGTCACAGGATGTTGGTATCCTACGCAGAAGCTTTTCAGTTTCATAAAGTCCTGTTTATCAATTGTTGGCCATAATGCCTGTGCTATCAGAGGTCTGTCCATCAAATTTTTTCCTGTGTCAATAAATTCAAGCATATTCTGTGCTTTCTCCTCAAACAAATTCAAGTTATAGGCTCTTATGTTAAAGTGCTTATCTGTTTGGATTTGAGTTTTGTATAGAATGAGAGATAAGGATGGAGTTCCCTTCTCTCACATGTATCCGTCAAGTTTGACAAGTACCACATGTTGAAGATGTTGCCTTTTCTCTGATGTGTATGGTCAGTTTCTTTGTCAAATTTCAGGTGGCTGTAGGTATGTGAGTTTGTTTTGTTGATTAATGTGTCTGTTTTATGATAGTACCTTACTATTTTTACTTGACTCTGTAGTACAAGTTGAAATTTGGGATTATAATACCTCAAGCAGTGATTTTATCATTCAGAATTAGTTTAGCCAACCTGGGTCATAGTGTCATAAATATATATGAGTAACCAATCACTTTCTGCCTATATTTAGGGCCTGCCCTTCAAAACAGAACTCATGCCTAGTACCATTACCTTAGCCACAAACCTGTGACTGGGTAGGCCATAGCATATATGGAAGAACCTAATACTACTATTTGACTAAATTGTCATATCACTAAATTACCCCCTAAGTAATAGGGGGTTCTTTATATCCCCATATTAATGTATCTCTCATCCCTCATCAGAGAACCTTTTTTATGCAGTAGATGGTAATTAATACAAACACCTACAAATGACCAGAATTTATAGAGACAAGTATTGTAGATGTCTCAGCTCTAAAGAGGATATATATTATATATATATATAGATATATATATATATATATCATCTCCACTCAGTTCAGAGATCATTGTAAAAATGGGGCAGGGCAGAAATATCATAAGAGTCAGAGGGAAGAAAGGTTTACAACAAAACATCATTTGGAGGGCATGACAGCATCATTGGTCATGAATTCATTAGTCATGAATTCACAGTGCAAGTCCTGTAAAAGATCAATTCAGCTAAATTTCCTACATGGACAGATGTGACTCAGGAAACTGCACCCCACCCAGAGAAGCTATTGGCAATTGATGGCTGTCAACACAGAGCAAGTAAACATTTTCTGCAGGCAAGCAGTCTCCCAGAGACTACTCATGCTACAATGGGTGGAACTCAACCTATGTCGATACAGGCAGCAGGCAGCCGTAAGTGAACTCAATGTGTGTGTGTGTGTGTGTGTGTGTGTGTGTGTGTGTGTGTGTGAGTTTTAATATAAGCAAATGAAGTTCAGTGAAGAAAATGTTGTGGGAGGAGATTGAGAAGAAGGACTAGTGAAAAAATATGATCAAGACACATTATATATTATATATTATATTATATGTTATATGTTAAAGGTTATAAGCTATAGATTATAGGTAATGGTTATATGTTATATATTTGTTATACAATATACATTATATGTGAAATTATCAATTTATAAAAAGTAAAAATGATATTAATAGGAAGAAAATCCTTTGCTTCAATACAAATGAAAAATGAAGAGTTTTCATTGGGTAAAATAAACAATGTTCAAAACCATCAAGTCTCACTCATACACAGAATCAAATACCTAAGTGTCATCAAGACAGAAAAGAAATGCATGGTTACCAGAGACTAAAGAGGTGCTTGGGATAAATTAATGTTGGCCAAGTTCTAAATATCACTTAGAAGAAATGAGATTTGGAAGCTAGTGCTTGGTTATTTACTTAATCATAAAATGTACTTGAAAACTGCTAAGTGTAAAATATCTTCACTACAGGAACACAAGAGATTGCAGATGTTAATCAACTTGGCCAAATATTCTCCAGAGTCCAAACATATTACAATATCACAGTACACACATAAATCTATGTAGCTTCTTTTAGTTAAATGTAGCATGTAATACAATCCCATTAAAAATAAAAAATCACTTAAAATAAATTGATATGCAATTGTTGGTTATTAGCAAATTGGAAAAATCCTGCTTATACATGACAAAGTATTATTTAAAAGTCATTAAATTTTGATTTAATGCATATTCCAACACCTGCTATTCAAGATTTATAGGGAAAATTGAGAAGCCCTGATTATTTCCCAGAAAAGCAAATTACAAAATAATTCAAGACTAGTAAATTGGATACTAGTAAATCCAAACACAAGTATGTCTAAGAATATTCTAAGCAAACATTCCAAAATCTTATAAAACTGATTACTCTTATAATTTCACAAATCTTTTGATATCAGAAACTGTTATAATTTCTAATGAAGTAAATCAAATACCGCTTTCTAAGCTCTAGGAATGCAACAGTCTAGCAGAAATACTTTTTTCCTCAGACACCTTGCAGATAATTGTATTCTAGCAAAGAAATTACTGTATCGTATAAAAACAAGTAGAATAGGCATGACATTCGTCTGTGACAAGTGTAAATCTGTTCTCCAGAGCCTATGTCCTATTGGCTAAAACAGTGATGTTGACTTTAGGAAGCTACAAACTTGAAGCACATGCTGCGGTTGCAGTGTTTGGATTCATCCACTCCACAAAGACTTCTAACATGCAGTGTTAGTCTTGTTAACTCTGCGTTGTGATGAAGACAAAAAATTATGATCCTGCTAAAAACTGATACATACCACAACACGATAGTATTCTCTGAAAAGAAAATAGTTGAATTTTGAGACTATAAAATCATTAGGTTACCTACTATCAACACAGACTTTAAATATCTAAAAAGCAATATTTGGCATCCTAGTCTTGACCTGAGCGGATATAAGATATAAAATCACCTACAATGTTTTGACTGCATTGAATTCTATCTGTACTCAGAAGATTTCCCTCTTCAAATCTGAAAACTGTATATACATTTTTTAATGTGAATGAAAAGCATACATTATCCATTAAAATAATGTGTTGTCATGTAAACATGTACAAAGAATGTAGTTGATTTGTGTGTATTTTTTAGGTAGGTAATAAAGTAGTAAGATAAGTAAAATTAAGAGTCAATGAATTATAAATTTTTTCTTATTTTCTGATCAAACATAGAGTCCCAAGATTTAAGTGCTGAAGTACAGGAACTAGAAAGATGGCTCTGTGGCTAAAAGCACTTGGTTCTCTGTTCTCTTACACAGGAACTGTGTGTGGCACTCATCACACACACACACACACACACACACACACACACGCACACACCAGCACACAATGTACTGTAACACAAAAGTTCCGGGGAGGATCCAACTCCCCTTTCCCAGCTTTTCTAGGGACTGCACAGACATGGCGCATAATACACAAGCAGGCAAAACATCCATACAAATAAAATGAAAAACAATAAAGGAAGTAAAATATGAAAGCACCTGGCTAGTAAAAGCGTTAATTTTAGATCATTTCAAACCACTATCTGAATTTCTCAACCTTAAAATTAGACTCTGATCATGCTAGTTTTTATTTATATGTAACAAAAAAAAGTAAGTAGGCTTTTGAGCATTGTACAAAATTTTTTCTCTAAACATTGCACCTACTTAGATTTTTAGGAGAGAGAATATTCTCAGTATGACATAGACATACCTGGCGACTACACTATGAACTTGTCAACCTTTTGCCAATAACCATTCTAGTTAATCATTAGTCAACTTATTGCTCCTAAGAAGATAGTTCATAAAGTATTCACTCTTGAGTTTATTCTACACACAGAACACACACACACTCACCACACACACACACCACACACCACACACACACTCACACACACACACACACACTCTCACACACACACACACACACTCACACACACCACACATTACACACACAACCACACACACACACACACACACATCACACACAACACCACACACACACAACACACACAACACAAACCAAAGGTTGTGAAAAACAAAATGCTGTAGGGCTAAACCCCTTTATAAAACTCTACAATATAAGCTGGGCAGTGGTGGCGCACGCCTTTGGCGGATTTCTGAGTTCGAGGCCTAGCCTGGTCTACAGAGTGAGTTCCAGGACAGCCAGGGCTACATAGAGAAACCCGTGTCTCGAAAAACAAAAAAACAAAACAAACAAAAAAAAAACCACCTCTACAATATAATCTCAATGTACTTTCCTAATAAATTTTTAAATTGAAATATTAATTCATTACAGAAAATCTTATTCATGGATATTTTGCCCTTCTAATGAATGGATTCCCTTGCCCTAAATACCAATAGATTTAAATATACAATCACACCTACACTAATCAATTGTAAGTCTTTTCCCATCACTAAAACAGATGTGGGATTCCTTTATCATAGTAACAGAAAATGTTCAAAACTTTGATTTTTAAAAGAATCTCCCCTGGAATGTAGAATGTGCTGGATCCATAGAAAACAGACCACTCACTCAACAGCATTAAATAAATCAGTTCTCAAAGGTACAATTCGCAGTTGCTTTTGAGAAAGTTCAGGTAAGCACATGCTTCCTCAGTTCTAAGTCTGAGAAGACTGTTCTTGTGTTGTCAGAATCTCTACCGTATTACGAGTGTGTATAAAGAGTCTCATTAACATAGCAATTAATTTATAATAAATATGAAAATAATCCTTCCTTTAATTATTTATAGCTGAAGTTTTCCATGAAAAACTGTTTAAATATAAAAAACATTAATTTACTTTTCAGGTTGCATGATTTAAAACTAAAAGATATTTTAACAAAATATACTAATTAGAAAAGCACTCATAATAAAGATTATGAGGTATTCTTAATTGCTAACACTTAGTCCATTTAAGCTGCCTTTGAACTTCTGAGGTATGTATTGATTTTTCTTCTAAAGCTTTTCCCTCACTTAATTTTCACTATTTCTGATGCTAAAACTGTTTCAAATTTTCCATCTTTTTAAAATTCCATTAGGCTGAATTGTGTCTGCCAAAGAGAACATCACATGTGCCTTTGCCAAATCCATGACATTGCCAAAGCATAACATTACTATAAGAAACTAATCAATCATTATGGGATACGGACAGGAGTCACCATAGACGATGGAAATTAGGCAAGTGTAAACAGTTCTCTGCCGTAAGGTCCAGGAGTGGGTCAGGGCTAATCTTCATATACAGAATACTGGAAGATGAGGAATTCAGATTAGTGCATAGTTTACTGTCTTATATTTACAGTTTATCATGTTATTTCTATAATATAGAATAAAATATTTCTAAAACGACACTATATTCTGTCAAGCAGGTGTCAAGTATTAGGTTTATAAATGTGATGTAGAGTACTGATCCAGGCACTAAATCAGCTCTGTAAAAATAAAAATAAAAATAAAAATAAACCTTAAACTTCCTAATGCTTTACAGTCTATCCAAGTCTACCACATAAAAAGCTTTTAAATGGGTAGGAGGTCTCCTGTTATTATAGGCTAGGCCATCGTGAGATGACCTGCAGAGCCTAGTCACCAAGAATGTCATATTTTTGACAGATTTCACAACAACAACTCTGTTGCGCTTCAGATCCATTTTCAGGCACTGTCAGACTCTAGAAGGGACTCACAAAAGAAAAGAAATAAGCAAGAATTGTGTCTATGGCTTATTCTAGATAAATGGTTACAGGTAGAGACACTGTCAAAATAAGAAATGCCCAGGGCAAAATTAGGGCAGATTCCAGCAAGTTTTCCATTGCTAATCAAGATGCATTGCATATGGCATCACATTGATTAAAATATGCAACAGTTTTCACTAAGGAAAAATGCACATTCATGCTTCTTCAATATTCAGTTTTGCTGAGCTGCATTACATGGTGTGACTGGCTCTGCCTACACAGATGATTTCAACCTCACAATTGATTTTCATTGCATCATCCAGAGGCTCTGATGTGTCACAGCCACTCTAAACCAGTCAAGAATCTCCTTCTCAGCCTAAGACACAATATAGCTGTTCATCTTTTCCCAATCAAAGACAGTATGAAGTGTAAACTAACCAAACACGTTAAGTTCTGACAGAAAATCATTTCTGGTTATCCTCTATGTCTTGTTCAAATCTCCCATATCGAATACTAATTCTAGTAGAAAAGTGAGGTGTATCCTTACTAAGCACCACTTAGGACTCACCGAGTGGAAGATCTAAGCAACAAACAAGAGAAATGACTTACATAATAAAGAGACAAACAAGTAAGATGTTTTTAGCAACAATACTATTAGCTTTATTAAAAATCAACAATACTTGTTCTCAGGAAGAAATGAGTTCACACAATGTTCTCTGATATGGGTGGTCTCTGTAAAGCTGTCATTTGGGCTTCGTAAAGGATAAGAAAAAAAGAGGTATGACACTATTGGGGAGGGACACTATCTAAACATAGAAATAGCAGGTGCAGATTATTTAAAGTAAATGTACCTGATGTATAAGTAAATACGCAGAGAGGAGAGCCAGATGGTTTAGCTCAGTGAGGAGAAATGGTGCAGGAGATAGACATGAGGCCCACCTCATAGAAAGGCCTGTGAGTCAAGGAAATAAGTTTAGGATCACTGTAATGTGACATACACTCAGTTTTTGGAAAATCACCCTGTACTTTGCAAGAGTATGTACCACTGAAGATCTAGTGGCAAAAAGGTGGGCAGTGTGGTTTTCGGTCACACATAGCTACTCTGTCCCAAATGGGTAAATGTGCCTTATTGCAGATGGCTCATTTGCTGTTGTTAGTTCCTTTCCTCCTTGTGTTTGTAGAAGAGAGGCTATGCTGGCTTGATCAATATTCTTGTGTCATCAATGCCTGTCTCTGGGCCAGGCAAATACCATCGTTAACAACTAAGTGCTGCGTTGCAGTTGGTTTCTCCTCACTTCATTCCTGGTTGTGCTTCATAGAAGCTAAATGGCCAAAGCTATATTTCAATGATTTTCATCACGAATTCTCAGTCATCAAGCAAGGAATACACTTTCCATTCAGTTTCCATTCTCTTCTCCATATATTCAAATACCCTACACTATAATCTAAGCATTTCCATCCCTGATCTCAAAGACATGTAGAAAGTTGTTCAATTGTTTTCTAGAATAGATGTTTATAGGCTTATATTGCTATCTTTTGGCAAGCTGCTATTACTTTATTTATAAATGTTCATTATACATAGTATGTAATTTCCTTAAGGGTACATTAAAATGTATTTCAAGTATTAAGTGTTTAAAACGTTTTTATTTTTGTACATTTGAATGATGCCTGTGAATGAGGCACATGGCAGAAACTGAAAGCACACACCTTTTCAGTGCTGTCAATTATCCCCAAAATCGTGAGGGTGGTAAACAAGCATTTTAACACTGAGCTCGCTCACAAAATCTTAGAAATTTAAATTATACAATAAGCTATGCTTCCTTAGAGGGACTTTCTAATTATAAATTTATCAGGACGAAAATCCATGTGACAATTTAACCTGCAAATGTTTGAAAAATTATATTGTTCTAGTTTGATGATGATAGTAATAATATTTTTTTCAATTAAGGTCCAATTGTACTTTTACTAAATTATTTCTTGAGTAATTTACGTATACAAGTCTCAGGCTGCTAAGTCAAATTTGTTTTATTTAGCACACTTGAAATATCACAGTTACACATTACATGATCCCAAGCCGAGATTCAGTCAAATTTAATTTTCAAAGTCCACTAAAGACATAGGCAATAGCCCATGTAAGACTACTTTCAAGTCCTTTAATCTACCTATCATCTTCCACATAAGTACAGGATGGCAAAGGGAGGCACAATTTACTATGAGAGTCTCATTTTGAGTAACCTGGCATTGGAGCATTTCCCTTTTGGAGTAAGTTGTTCTTTCTACACAGTTAAAAACTATACTTATGTAGATCACATTAGGTGCAAAAAAATATTCTGGAAGAAAATTGAAACTTGATTTTAAAATTAGTTTCATATTCTCATTACCAAGTCAAGTACACATTTAGTTCTATCACCGCTAAAATTCGGCAGCCCACCCATGTGTAGAATACACAGCAGCGGGCAGCTAAGTACCTAGCAAGCCCAGAGTTGTCTGAAAACATAACCATTGTTGCATTTAAATGATAGCATAAGGGTCTGAAATTGCTTAACAAATAGAACAAGCTAAGTAAAAGTTTTACTATATTTTCTTATATTTTCGTATACATATACAGCTAGCTTCTCTGTTTTCTATATCCACTTATATTTTATTAATTTTGAGTTCATATAATGTTGTGTTATGATATTTTATACTGAATTATCCTGTGTTTCTCACTAGCTTGTGAACTCTCACATTGACAAATACGTTTCTATAAGTCCTATTATTACAATTGTTACTAATATGTAAACTTCTCAAAAGAAAGCATGGTATTATCTGGTTATTTGGTTTAATTACATCTTTCAGATATTTTTTTGCTTCAACAAATGAGCAGTTTTTGAAATGCCAGCTAATTTCCCATTGGATACCAAGGTATTTTATCGTTTTCTTACCGCTCATATAAATCATTTTCATTAGAATGATTTGGATTCTAATGAGCAGATTACACACAATTCATCTATCATTTCTATATAGTTCTACACATGTTGTAGTATGTACATTATGACTAATTATTTGACACCTGTTCAGATTTTATGTAGTTAGTGATTATTTTATGGTACTAAATTCCTGGTAAAATAACCCTCAGTAACACAGAATAACCTACCTGAAACTTAGTTTGAGCAACATATTAATATTATTATTTAAATAAAAATAATGTATAATATGAAGTGTGTGCCACTGTCTAATATCTTGCACTATTTCTAGGCAGTTAGCTCACCATGGTTTTCTGTGTTGCTATAAGATTTTTATTAGATCATCTAGTTGATTTGATGACCTTATAACCATGCCACTTTCCTATAATGACCATAAGGTTTGCTGCACTTGGGTGACATGGTTTTTGCAGCAGCAAATGCTTTAAGAACTACACCCTAGTAGTTACTGTCTCATTGTCAATGCATCTCTGACGGTTTTTTTTTTAATCTCATTTTCACCAATGAAAAGCTAAGTGACTAATCTGGTAAGCAAGACCAATTATTAAAATGTCTCTGTTGGGTAGTTCTCCTCATCTTCTGGATTATACTTCACAGTGCTGCAAATCCTGCACAAGAATTTGGAGGCTCCGGTGTGTTAACTGCTCCTCCTTGGGAATTTGTTTCTAGTCTCTGAGAGTCAAAGCATCTGAGCAGGTCAATAGGACTTACAAAAAGATACTGTGTAACGTGTCCCTATTTTGTCAGCTAGTTGGAAGGCTGATAGATATCAAGAGGAACTATATGGTAGCATGGCCAAGGGGATGCTCTTAACAAGCACTTCTCATGAGACAATGCATTTTTTCTCAAGTTAAATCAGCCAGTGTGCTAAAGACTTACCTGATTTCTGACACGGGCAGGTAGGTATAAATTCCTATACCTTCATTGTAGTAAGGCATAATTAAGTCTGAATCCCTGTCATCTCATGCCTTGGCTATGCAAAAACTCTTATGCCTCCATAACTTCTACAGTAATGCTTCACTTTCTACAAAAAGATTAATGCCATTAAGTATCACATTCATTATATCACTTATCTTAAAAAATAACAGTCTGAATTAAAGAGAAGGACTGATTCCAAGACTCTTGACACACTATTAAAAACAAAGTTAAACTATAAAATAATATATCGTCAATCATTCTAGCTTTTAAATTATCTATTAAACACTCCACAGAATACTTGAATATCACTTAGACATCTCTCCCTATTTCTCAGGAGGATGGATCTTGTACCATCCTTCTCACAGCCTTGCTTCCTTCACCCCAATTACCTTGTCGCTATTTCTCAAGTTTTAAATCTACTATGATTACTGCATTCATATGAGGTAAAGGAGGGAGGGTCCTGGATGGGAAGAGACAAGAGAGAAGTCAGAGGGCCAGAAGAATAAATAGAAATATGTAACAGTGGAGGGGCACAAAACAGGGAGAACCGCTAGAAAGACCCAGATGCCAGGGATGCTAGAGGCTCCCAGGACCCAATGGGAATGACATTAGTCAAAAAAACCTGAAAAGACCCACCTCCAATAGATAGACATAGCCCCCAGTTGAGGGATGTGACACTCATCCATCTGAAAATTTTAACCTGCAATTGTTCTTGTCTAAAGGAAATGCAGGGGCAAAAAAAAAAATGGAGCAGAAAACTGAAGGAAAGGTCATCCGGAGTACCACCCACCTTGGGATCCATCTCATCCACAGACACCAAACCCTGACACTATTGCTGATGCAAAGAAGTGCTTGCAGACAGGAGACTAGTATGGATGTCCTCTGAGAGGCTTTGCAGCACCTGACTAAGGCAGATGCAGATGCTCACAGCCAACCATTGAACTGAGCCCAGAGACCCCAAATGAAAAGTTAGGGGAAGAATTGAAGGAGCTAAAGTGGGTTGCAACCCCAGAGAAAGACAGCAATATCAATAAAGTCCCTCAGAGTTTCCCAGGGACTAAATCACCCACCAAAGAGTATTCATGGGTGGTTCCACAGCTCCCACAACATATGTAGCAGAGGATTGCCTTATCTGGCATAAATGGGAGGGAAGGTGCTTGGTCCTGTGGAGGCTTGCTGCCCCAGCAGGGAGAATGCTAGAGGGATGATGTGGGAGTAGTTGGGGGGGGGTACCCTCTTAGATGCAAAGGGGGATGTGATGGGAGGTTTGCAGAGGGGGAGACTGGAAGGGAGACAACATTTGACCTGTAAATAAATAAAATAATCAATTAAAAAATTGAGAAGGCAAAAAAGAAGTTAATTTCTCAGATTTCTAAACTTTTACAGACAAATTATCTAACTGGAACACAGAAATGTCTAGTTATATTATGTTAGTTTAGGTCAAATTTTGCTTTCTTTTATTGGATATTTTATTTACATTTCAAAATGTTATCCCCTTTCCCAGTCAACTTAATACAAGCTAAATCATTTTGGAAGAAGGAACTTCAACTGAGAAATACCCCCACCAGATTACCCCTCTTCTCAAGTCTGTGATTCATTTTCTTGATTGATATTTGAGGTGGGAAGGACCAGCTCACAATAGGAAGGGTGTCACCCAGGGGTTTGCAATCATGAGTGCTACAAGACAGGCTGAGCAAGCCATGAAGAGAAAGTCAATAAGCAACACTCCTCCATGACCTCTGCTTCAATTCACACCTCCTTCTTCTTTTTTTTTTTGAATATAATCTTCATTTGCATTTCAAATGCTAAAACCTTTCTGGTTCCCCTCCCCGAAAACCCCCAACCTCTCCTCCCACCCCCTGCCTCCAAGTATATACCCCTCCACCAGACACACTCCCAACTAGCCCCCCCCACCTCGATTTCCCCTTGTTGGGGCATCTATTGAACCTTCACAGGACCAAGGACCTCTCCTCCCACTGATGCCCGACAAGGCATTCCTCTGCCATACTTTTGGCTGGAACCATGTGTACCCCTTGGTTGATGGTTTAGTCCCTGGGAGTCCTGGAGCATCTGGGTGCCCACATCATTGTTCTTCCCATGAGGCTGCAAACCCCTTCAGCTCCTCCAGTCTGTCCTCCAACTCCTCCACTGGAGACTCTGTGCTCAGTCCAGTGGTTGGCTGCTAGCAACTGCCTCTGTATGTGTAAGGTTCTGGCAGGCCCCTCTGGAGACAACCTTAACAGGATCCTTTCGGTATGCACTTCTTGTAGTTCATAACAGTGTCGGGGGTTTGGTGACCGTCTTAAGCCCTGACTTCCCTCAGTAATGGACTGTGATGTGGATGAGTAAGCAAAAGTAAACCCTGTTCCTTTTGTGCTTAGTATTTTATTGCAGCGACAGAAACTAAGATATCTTATAAGCATCAGAT
Organism: Tokudaia tokunoshimensis; assembly: GCA_036184795.1. Lineage (NCBI taxonomy): Eukaryota > Metazoa > Chordata > Mammalia > Rodentia > Muridae > Tokudaia > Tokudaia tokunoshimensis. The sequence continues at coordinate 82,935,444 of BTHU01000002.1, read as the reverse complement.
TGTTAATTCTTTATGCAACATTCAAGTATCCATTTCCTCAGGAAAACTTGGTGCTTCCCCATTTTTTGAGAAGGTAGATAGAATTGGGAGAGTACAAATCTGTCCTAGAATTTAGAATAATTACTGACTAGTTGATCATGAAGAAGATAATATTCAGGGCTCTGTGGGAGAAAAATCTCTTCAAATGACATTTGTGGTGTATATTTAAAACTTTTCCTCTTACTTGTAACAATGTTCAGCAATTCTTTGTTTCATCTGAAATGTGCCTTGGCATTATCCTAACCCTGGTTTGCATTTACAGTGCTATTAACTTAACCAGCTTGTTCACTCACAATGATCCACACTGAATGACATAGTTTATGAAACCCCTAACAGAATCAGATTGTTCCAAATTATGGAGCTGAAGATGAAAACACCTGCATTTGGTTGTAGGTTTCCTGGAGCTTTTACAGTGACTTCCTACATGACTTTCTTTTTCTTCATCTAACTACTAGTCTCCAGGAACCTGGTTACTATTGATTTTGAGTAATTATAAGCTTCAAATCATATTGTCAATAATGATGCTATCTCAGTATTTAAATTCAAATTCAAAATAAATGTGCAAAATATGTGATCTGTTAAGGCATATGCATATATTTATAAATGAATCTTGATTATTTGCATAATTACAGATTCTAAGAAATAAAAACCCAAAGAGTTAGTTCTTGAAGGGTATGTTATCTGTATGCTTCATGACTGATTTCAGAATACATTATGCACATTAATTGTTTGAAGACTGATGGATAACTAGAGAAAGAGTATTTTAAGTAGACTGATTATATTCATTTATTCTTGCCATACATTTTCAAAAAATATATAAAACTTAAGTCATTTGCATATTATATGATACAAGAAAATTATATTTAAATAATACAGTTACTTATAGATAAGGTCTGGATTTGTTTCTTGCAATTTATCAAGCTGCTAATTTATCAAGCTTTGTAGCCAAGTAGGAAAAGCAGTCTTCTAAGCAATATTAGGAAAACTATGAATCATTAAACAACATCTAGATGACTTTGGTTGTCATCTGAACCAATGGTAATGCCAGCAAACAATATGAATAATTCATGGTGAAAATTAAATATTCCATCTCCCACAGTTTTATACATTTCAAAGAGAAGAGAAAATATCTAATAAAAGTAACAATAAAAACAGTAGGCACTTTAAATGTGTTGAATCCTTTGCAACCATAGTTAAAATGCCAAGTGCATAAGGTAAAGCTTTTGAGTCGCTTTTATAAAACAACACAAAGCTTTTAAAATAGACTTTCTCTGAATAATGCACATAATGGGCTAGAAAAGGGTCTATAATCCTTGTGGATTGTTACAATTAAAGCTTGCACAAACTATGTTGAAAACTAGCTAAATCATGAATAACATACAGTTTTACTCCTAAAACTGAGAAATGTATATGACCCAAATTATATTTGCAAGCAGGTGTTATCATGCCCAGTTTTATGGAATTCTGAGGAGAAAACATTTTGAACATGGCAAACACAGTCCAAGTACTCTACCAAGTGAGCTAAATTCCCAGGCCTTGTCATTTAACTATAATTCAAGATGATTAAATTCTTACGTGTTTGTTTGTTCAATCTGAAAAGGTAAGTTACTATCTATATTTAATTTTCTAGCAATAGTTGAAAAGAATCAACATATTTTGAAGGACTTTTGAAATTTTAGAAAACTATATACCTTTGCTCTCAATATACCTTTGCTATCTATCATTTCAAAAGACTTCTCTTTGTAAGTATTGGCATATCCCCAAGAAGATGAAGGATGGGTGAACATGGGCTCAGCAGTGTCAGAGGAGCTGTGCTATCAGAGGAATCCAAGTGTGCAAGATAATCTGAAGGTAGATGTGAGGGCACTTGTCTGTGCTAGTTGGCAGAGTAATCAAGTACCCAAAATGTTCCTTAGAAACATTTATAATTTTTAGAGCACCAAAACCCCAAGAAAACAAATATTTCATGAGGATGTAAACAAAACTCATAACAAAATGTAAAATGAATATTTTATCACCTCTTTTTTTTAACCAGTTATGTCTTTGTTCTTTATGAATGATGAATTGTGTCATGGATTTGCATGCCATGAAGACACCTTTTATTTCAGAGATATATCTTTCTTGATAGTGCAAGTGATGGTGTAATGAGATGTTAGATACTGTTTCTAAGGATTTATTCTGAATGAAACTCATAAGGACATGTAAAACAAAACAACAAAAAAAGTTAATGCAAAGTCCTTGCAGTTTGCATCTAATGAAATTAAGTAGAAAATTCATCATTGTAATATCATCCAAATTTAATACTATGTAGTAACTGAAAGTTTAAAGATATAACAGGAAAAAAAATCAACAAATGTCAACAGGAACAAATGTTGTGAGTTAAAAAACAAGGATTACAAAATCTAAATTTTGTGGTTCTTTTAAATCGAAATAAGCAAGATAGAATCAGGAAAAATGAAAAGTACTTAAAAAAAAACGAAGGAGAAATTAAGAAATGGAGAAACACAAAAAAATCATTAAAAATGATTAAATTCCTAAAAAAATCAACAACCTAAAAGACTCAATCATACAACACTGGAATGTAATAGTAAAACCAAGGAGATTGTATCTAAATGTCTCTCATCAAAGACAAAGAATTGTCCTTCATTAGATTGCTTCCAAGCTGAGCTGTGCAAGCATAAGGAAGGAAGGAAGGAAGGAAGGAAGGAAGGAAGGAAGGAAGGAAGGAAGGAAGGAAGACTGATCAGGATCTCTCAAACTACCACCCCCGCTCCCCCAGAAGTAGCTTAAGAGAAAAATACCATTCTAAAATCAAAGGACAGTGGTGCCCTGACACCAAAGCCAGATGAGGATAAAACAGGGAAGGAAAAATGCAGGCTAATGTCAATGTCACTGCTGAGTACAGATATGACATTCAGAACAAATCCTTAGCAACAGTATCCAACAGCTCCTTACAGGATCACTTGCATTATCAAGTAAGATGTATCTCTAAAATACAAGGTTTAGTCACCACATGCAAATTCATGACACAATTCTCCATTTACAAAGAACAAAACCACAACAGGTCAATAAAGTGGGGGGGAACAAAACGTTTCTCCAATTATGCTAATATTCTCAATGAATTATGAGTAAAGAGAACATTACACAGCCTCATACAGACCCCATATGACAGGTGCACAACAAACACTATCAACAGTGAAAAGCAGAAGCTTTGCCTCTAAGATCAAGAACAAAGCAAAGGTACTCATTCTCATCACTCTTAATAAATATAGTGTTCATTAAAAGGATTTTGATAAGAAAAATACAAATGTTGAAATAAAAGAGGCCAGTTGAAATTGTGACTATTTGGGATAACATGGATTTACAAAGAAAAATATTTGAAAGACTTAACTCAAAAAACTGTTGATCTCATATTTCAGAAAAGTTGAAATATGCAAAATGTCAACCATAATTCTATATCCAAAAATAAACAGTCTGGAAAAGAAATCAGAAAAATGGTGTCTCCTAGAGTATCAATTTTAAAATCATAGAAATAAATGAAACAAATGGCCTGCAATATGCTGGATGCTGAAATCTATAATAAATTTGTTTAAAAAACTTAAATATACACATAAATGTAAAGATATCCCACATTCATAAATATAGAAATATAAACAAGCCTATGAAAACTGAGTAAATGTATTGAGTCAATGCAATCCTCACAAATTTTCAGTGCCATCCTTCATAAAAAAAAAGAAAACTTAATTCCAAAATTTGTAGAAGTCAGAAAAAAAATTTATAAGACATTTTACACAAAGTAAATGTAAGTAGAATGACTACTTGACAAGACTTACAGTTATATAGTAAAGCTATGGTCAGCAAAACACTGTGATACTGGCCTAGAAACAAATACATACACTACTGGAATAAATATAAACAAAACATAAATCTGCAGAACTATGATCAATTAATTTTCAAAAAAAAAAACAGTCAAGCATCTGCTTGAAAAATGATGCTCTCTACATTGGAGCGACGACTCCACAGGTAAGAGCACTGCTCTTCTTCCCGAGGACCCGACTTAGTCCTCAGCAGCCACATGATGGCTAACGACTGTCTGTAACTCTAGTTCCAGAGGATCCTCCTCTGTTCTTCTCTGGCACTTCACGTGTGTGATGCACCAACATACATTCAGGCAAAGCATCCATACACATAAAATACAAATAAAAATAAATAAGTAGAAATAAAAATAAAGAAATGATACTTCCTTGTGAGGCAGCACATCTGAGAGTGGAAGAAGGACAAAGACACTCAACTCAATTGTTATACATGATAAATTCAAATTGTACTGAAGACTTAAATGGAATACATAACACTGTACAACTAATATTAGTTGAAAATCTCCCTGATATTGGTCTGGACCTTGATTTCTTGACTATCACTATGGTACCAGTAGAGGGTGATCAACAGAAATAAACGAGCAACCAGTTATAAGACCACATAGCTAGAGATGATTGAATTTTTAACAAAGATACCAAAAATATACATAGACGAGAACACAGTGTCTTCAACAAGTGGTGCTGGCAAAACCGGAGAGAAACATGTATATAAATGAAACTAAATTCTTATCTCTCACCCTGAAAAATCCTCAACTCTAGATGGATCAAGAACCTCAACCTAAGACTTGATAGGCAGAAACTTTGAAGAAAGAAAGTAGGGCATACATTTCGACATGTAGACATAAGTTAAAAAAAAAAAATCTTTTAAGTGAGACTCTTGTGGCCTAAGAAATAAGAGTCACTATTAATAAATGAGATCCTCATAAAACTAAACAACTTCTGTATAGTATAGAAATTTGTAAATTGGGCAGAGAGACTGTCCATAGAATGCAAGAAAAAAAATGTTAGCTATCCATATGACACAGAATTAATGTCTAGAATATATGAAGAACTCAAAAACTTAAACCTCAAGAAAAAATTTGAAAATGGACTATGGAAATGAACAGAGGATGTCCAAAAGATATATGGACAACTAGTGATCACTTCAACTAGTGATCACTTTAGCACCTGGACCATAAGGAGAATGCAGATTAGAATTACTTTAACATCCCAACTCACCTGAGTCAGAATGGCAGTCACTAAGAATAAATATAACAATGGTACTATAGATATGGTGAAAGGGAAACACTTATACAGAGTAATGGTATTGAAAACCTCTGCTGGATTTTGCACCAGGGAGCCAGGCAGCTCCACAGCCTGCAGTGCACTGCACAGCCAGGAGAGAGGAATCTCCCAGCAGCACTTTCACTTCTGAGCACAGAGGTAAGATCTCCACCTTCTTTCTAGAGGGGAATAGCTAGGAGCACACAGGGTATACAATCAGTGGAGCTGCTGGAACAGGAGTCTTCTGGTCGCCATTTGCATCAGGGAGCCAGGCAGCTCCACAACCTTAGGTGCACAGACCATGCAAGAAGAGAGTTCGTCCCCCAGGGATATGGACGAAGGATTACAGGCCCAAAGAAGAGATAAGCTCCAGCCAGAGGCAGGAAGATCAACTAACATCAGAGATAACCAGATGGCGAAAGGGAAGCATGAGAACCCTACCAACAGAAAAAAAGGCTACTTTGCAATATCATAACCCAGTTCTCTCACCACAGCAAGTCCCGGATATCCCAACACACCAGAAAAGCAAGAGTTGTATTTAAAATCTCATCTCATGATGCTGATAGAGAACTTCAAGAAGGACATAAATAACTAACTCCCTTAAAGAAATAAAGGACAACATGGGTCAACAGGTAAAAGTGCTTAAAGAGGAAAAAAAAACCCTTAATGAAATACAGGAGATCATGGGTCAACGGGTAGAAGCCCTTAAAGAGGAAACACAAAAATTCCTTAAAGAATTACAGGAAAACACAAACAAACAAGTAAAGGAACTGAACAAAACCATCCAGGATCTAAAAATGGAAGTAGAAACAATGAAGAAATCACAAAGGGAGACAACTTTGGAGACAGAAACCTTGAAAAGAATTCAGGAGTCATAGATGCAAGCATCAACAACAGAATACAAGAGATAGAAAAATCTCAGGTGCTGAAGATACCATAGAAAGCATTGACTCAACAATCAAAGAAAATGCAAAATGCAAAAGGCTTGTAACCCAAAACATTCAGGAAATCCAGGACACAATGAGAAGACCAAACCTAAGGACTATAGGTATAGAAGAGAGCTAAGATTCCCAACTTAAAGGGTCAGTAAATATCTTCGACAAAATTATAGAAGAAAACTTCCCTAACCTAAAGAAAGAGATGCCCATGAACATACAAGAAGCCTACAGAACTCCAAACATACTGGACCAGAACAGAAAGTCCTCCCGTCTCATAATAATCAAAACATCAAATGCAATAAACAAAGAAAGAGTATTAAAAGCAGTAAGGGAAAAAAGGTCAAGTAACTTATAAAGGCAGACCTATCAAAATTACACCAGACTTCTCACCTGAGACAATGAAAGCTAGAAGATCCTGGGCAGATCTCATACAGACCCCTAAGAAAACACAAATGCCAGCTCAGACTACTATACACAGCAAAACTCTCAATCACCATAGATGGTGAAACCAAGATATTCCATGATAAAACCAAATTTACACAGTATCTTTCCAGAAATCCAGCTCTACAAAGGATAAAATGGAAAATACCAATACAAGGAGGGAACTACACCCTAGAAAAAGCAAGAAAGTAATCTTCTTCCAAAAACTTCAAAAGAAAGTAACCACATAAACATAAAAATAACATCAAAAATAATAGGAAGCAACAATCACTATTCCTTAATACCTTATAACATCAATGGACTCAATTCTCCAACAAAAAACATAGACTAATAGAAATATTTTCATGTAAATCTTTACTTTTATCAGAAAATGTTTGTAATTCCTTTTCCAATTAATTTAGTACTGTTTTTATGCCAACCATTTTATCTGTATTATTTTTCATGATAATCTTCAATTTTAACACATTTTTCTATATATTTCTTCAATTTTATCAGAAATATTTTCCATGTAAATCTTCAAATTCATCAGTAAATGTTTATAATTTCACTTTCAATCAACTTAGAAATATTTTTATGCCTTCCATTTTAAGTGTATAATTTTCCATGATAATCTTCAATTTTAACATATCTTTTCTATTATTTCATCAATTTTATCAGAAATATATTCCATGTGCATCTTCATTTTATCAGAAGATGTTTATAATTCTACTTTCAATCAACTTAGAAATATTTTTATGCCTACCATTTTATCTGTGTAATTTTCAATGATAATCTTCAGTTTTAACATGTTATTCTATATTTTTCTACAACTTTATCAGAAATATTTTCCATGTAAATCTTCAATTCTATCATAAAATGTTTCTACTTCCTTTTTCAATTAATTTAGCAATGTTCTTTATGTCTACCATTTTTAATTTTCCATGAAAATTGTCAATTTAACATGCTTTTCTTTATATTTTTTCAATTTTGTCAGAAATATTTCCATGTAAATCTTCAATTTCATCATAAAATGTTTTACTTCCCTTTTCAATAGAAAGAAAGGAAGAAAGGAAGAAAGAAAGAAAGGAAGGAAGGAAGGAAGAAAAAAAGAAAGAAAGAAAGAAAGAAAGAAAGAAAAGAAAGAAAGAAAGAAAGAAAGAAAGAAAGAAAGAAAGAAAGAAAGAAAGAAAGAAAGAAAGAAAGAAAATCTCTGCTGACTTGCTGGAAATTAGTCTGCAAGTTTCTCAAAGAGCAAAAATCGGAAACACCATATGACCCACTATACCACTCATGAGCATATTGCAGAACAATTCTATATTCTCCTTCAGAGATACTTGCATTATGGTTTAAACAAGACTAGCCTATTAGCCCCATATGTTTGAATGTTTTGTCCTTAGTTGGTGGAACTCTTTGGAAGGTTTAAGAGGTGTAGAACAGTGAAAAGCAATGTCTGCCAACCAGCAAAGATGCCCCCACTTGTGCAATGGGACAAATGTTGGGGCAGGGGGCAATGGTGCTCTCTAATAGACATGATACTCACTTCACAGCAAAAGCCTCTTTCAAAGCTAATGGATATGAGTGAGAGACTTATGGTTGCTCAAGGTACTCAGAGTAAATAATGATTTAGTGCCCATCGCTAAACAAGACATTTATATAGTCTCCTCAAGGCTTGGGGAATATTTCAGAAGAAGCAGCATAAAAAACATTGAGAGGCAGAAGATAGAAAGTGGGATGTGAAATGCTGTCTTCTGGTCATGACAGCCATCCCAATCATGAACACACAGCACTAAAATTACTCACACTCGGCTTGTATAAGTCTAGGCCTGTTAATAAATTCTTATAGGACTCTACTTTGGTTCTATGCTGAAGTATGGTTAGATTCCAAGTGACGGGATGTCAATTTCTTCTCTTGTATACCACTGGTGAGCCCACCAGGCACCCAACAGATAATTACAGAATCAACATCTTAGTTAAATTGAATGGATCACATACAAAACAAAAATTACATAACAAAGAAATAAACAGTTATAAATATGAAAAAGATTTTTAAATGAGATGAGAGTTCACAGCATTTAGTGGGCATAAGAGAGAGTTATGGCTAGTAATCAGAATGTATTACATACATTTATGAAATCATTAAGGAAAAAATTTAATCAATAAAAGTTATGTTTGCACATATCTTTTCACATATTGTACAATATTTTTATAGAATAAAATCTGTTGACTTCAAAAAAGTTCCTGGGATGATTTTTAATCATACCTAGCCTGCACAGGGCGGGAGCACACCAGAGTCCCCTTGGCGACCTCTGCTCCGGGGATCTACTGCACTGAGCATCCAGGTACCCAGGGATTCCCCAATATACCATCGCTTGGAACACAGCCTGTTGGACTTCCATCTACGCCCAAGAGCAGGGCAGCTCTGTGGTTGTCTGGGTGTCAGCTCGGCTGTGGGACATCAGCCTACAGAGTGATCTGTACCAAGAGGGTGCAGAGTGCACTCCGCCATCTTTGCTCCAGCAACAGGGCAATTGGTACCTCCAGGCACAGGGACAATCAAGCATAATATCGCTTGAGACTCAGCCAGCTTGTGAGCTACCTACTCCCAAGGGCTGGGCAGTTCTGTGGTCACCTACATGCCAGCTCTGCTGTGGGACATCTGCCCTGCAGAGGGACCCGCACTGGGAGAGAACACACCAGCCTCCCCTTGGTGACTTCTGCTCTGGGCATCTACTACGCTGAGCATTTGGATGTGCAGGGATTCCCCAACATAACATCACTTGGGGCAAGGCACATCAGGGCTTCAAAGTCACTCAGGAGCAGGGCAGGTCCCAGCAATCAGTTTTAGGGTAATCCGGGGGAGGGGGGGGCAGAAATAGCCTTGCAGGCTCACAGGAGGTCCAACCAACAGCCAGTAACAACAGGACTAACTAACACCAGAGGTAACCAGATGGCAAAAGGCAAGCGTAGGAACATTACTAATAGAAATCAAGGCAATATGGCACCATCCGAACCCAACTCTCCAACAGCAGCAGGTCCTAGATACCGCATCACACCCGAAAGGCAAGATCTAGACTTAAAACCACTTCTCATGATGCTATTAGAGGATTTCAAGCAGGACACAAATAAACCGTATAAAGAAATATATGAGAACATGAATCAACGGGTAGAAGCCCTTACAAAGGAAACACAAAAATCACTTTGAGAAATGGAGGAGAACATGGATCAACAGATGGAGGCCCACAAGGAGGCAACACAAAAATCCCTTAAAGAAATGAATCAATGGGTAGATGCCCTTACAAAGGAAACACAAGAATCGCTTAAAGAAATACAGGAGAATGTGGATCAACAGATGGAAGCCCATGAGGAGGAAACACAAAAATCGCTTAGAGAAATACAGGAGAATATGGGTTAACAGGCAGAAATCCTGAAAGAGGAAATGCAAAAATATCTTAAAGAAATACAGGAAAATACAAACAAACAAGTGAAGGATCTGAGCAAATCCATTCAAGATCTAAAAAAGGAAGTAGAAACAACTAAGAAATCACAAAGGGAGACAACTTTGGAGATAGAAAACCTTGGGAAGGAATCAGGAGTCATAGATGCAAATCAACAACAATAGAATACAAGAGATGGAAGAAAGAATCTTAGGTGCTGAAGATACCATAGAAAGCATCGACTCAACAGTCAAAGAAAATGCAAAATGCAAAAAATGTGTAACCCAAAACATCCAGGACACAATGAGAAGACCAAACCTAAAGATTATAGGTATGGATGAGAGTGAAGATTTGCAACTTAAAGGGCGAGTAAATATCTTCAACAAAATTATGGAGGAAAACTTCCCTAACTTAAGAGGGAGATGCCGATGAATGAACAAGAAGCCTACAGAACTCCAAACAGACTGGACCAGAACAGAAATACCTCCCATCACATAATAATCAAAACACCAAATGTACTAAACAAAGAATATTAAAAGCAGTAAGAGAAAAAGGCCAAGTAACATATAAAGGAAGACCTATCCGAATCACATCAAACTTCTCACCAGAGACTATGAAAGGCAGAAGATCCTGGGCAGATCTCATGCAGACACTAAGAGAACACAAATGCCAGCCTAGACTACTATACCCAGCAAAACTCTCAAACACCACAGATGGAGAGACCAAGACATTCTATGATAAAACCAAAATTACACAATATCTTTCCACAAACCCAGCCCTGAAAAGGATAATAGGTAGAAATCGACAATACAAGGAGAGAAACTACACCCTGGAAAAAATGAGATAGTAATCTTCTTTCATCAAACCCAAAAGTAGATAACCACTCAAACATAAAGATAGCGTCAAGAATAGCAGGTGGCAATAATCAATATTCCTTAATCTCTCTTAATATCAATGGTCTCAATTCCCCAATAAAAAGACATAGACTAACAGACTGGATATGTAAACAGGACCCAGCATTTTGCTGCGTGCAGGAAATGCACCTCAGTGTCAAAGACAAACACTACCTCAGAGTAAAAGGCTGGAAAACAATTTTACAAGCAAATGGTCCCAGGAAACGAGCGGGAGTAGCCATCCTAATATCTGATAGGGGATATTAACCCAGAATCTTGGAATACCCAAGACACAATTCACATATCGATAGATTTCCAAGAAGATGGAAGGAGAGACCCCTGGTCCTGGAAAGACTGGATGTAGGGGAATGCCAGGACAGAGAAGCAAGAGGGGGTTGAATGGGAAACAGAGGGAGGGAAGGGGGCTTATGGGACTTCGGGGAGTGAGGAAATGGGAAAGGGGAAATCATTTGGAATGTAAATAAAAAAACTTAGAAAATAAAAAAAAAAATCATACCTAGCCTTCAGCCTCTCAAACACAAGCAATTTAAGATTGGCTAACACTTTTATACTGTTCCACTATATTATAATTACATTTTTAGTGATACATAAAAATCATTAAATGCTTCCTTAAATTCTGAATTAAATTTAAATATATGAATTTATATTCTTTCCCATTTTTGCATTTTGTGTTGCTTCACACAATTGCCTGCATTCCTTTACTCATTTTCAATAATCGATAGAAAATATGAAATTTAACTATACCTACTAGCATTATTTATCCAGAACTAAGTTTCAAAACTTCTGTCAAAAGACATGGAAGCTCAAATCACACATGATTCAATTTCCAGCATTTGTATGGATGATCTGAGCAGTAATTATCCTCACAGATGTAAGAAGATCTTATATGCCTTCTTCGGGTGCAATAGGTGTGCCACAGAGAAGGAATCTGGGCCTCTGGGTGCAAGAATCTCCTACATGGAAACAAGCCTGCCTGCTCTTTTTCCTAAAGGAGCCATCATTATGATAGAAAAGAAACCAAGCTGTTTGTTGTTCATGAGAGACACTATACCTATCTTCCCAGACACAGCATCTCTATACATTCTTGGTTTGCAAGGTCATCTGAAGCCAAGGAAAGGTCATGCCTTCTTCACAAAATTTTCAGAAAACAAGTCACTCAGGGAAATTTTCTTTCATCTACCACACTGTACTGACTAATAGTGTCTGTCATCGCTGAAGCATAGAGTTAGTGTTTTATATGGTCATAATAAACATTTTTTAGAAAAAGATCCACATAGTACAAATAAGAAAAAGTAAGTTGCAAAGAGAGAGAGACACACACAAAACTGCAGCAGTGAAGTCAGAAGCCATTCTCCTTAAAAGGCTGCAGCATCCCTGGGCTATATAACACTGGGGGAACTGAGGAAGCATTTACATGACGACTCTATATTATACAGGACTTGCACAACGGACCTTTGTCAATAAACATGCTTCAAACATATTTATATGTTACTTCTCCATTGGCTATGAAGTAACCAAAAATCAATTCTATGAAGTGTCAAATGAAGGCATAACCAAAATTTAATAACTTCCCTTCAACTGCAATCATAAACACTGCCCAGTATATGCTTGGAGAGTGTTCCCTTCAGAATGAAGCACACTGTCATGAAGGAAGCCGATGGTTCATATTTTTAAACATACTCAGGGTTTTGTGACTCAGTATATCCCCCAGTCCCTTTAAAGCCTTTCCCTGCACAGAATGAACCAAGACTATACCAATCTACACAGCTCTATTTGCTATAATTATGATACCAAAGCAAATAAAAACTGTAATAAGAATAGACCAAAGTGAATACAGTGAACTACTGATACTGAATACTGACTGAAAAAGGATAATTTATTTCTGAAGGAACGCACTGTCTTCTGCATGCAATCATACATATGCATTATATCAGTTGTTATCAAGAAGAAATATCATAATGACAGAAATACAGCTGCCAAGTATCCTTTCCACAGAACAGACCTTTGAACCTCAGCAGACAAAGTACTGGGAGAGAAGATGAAGTAAGCATTTCCAGATACCCTGGCCTGTGAAAACAAATATTCTGCACGTGTGGACACCTGATTATCTAAGTGTATGATTTTCCTGTCACACAACAACAGGCTGATTTGCACCTCAATATATTCTCAAGTTCCTCAGATTGCATATTGTGTGGTTTGTTTTAATTGCCTACTTGACACACTTAGACTTGACTGAGAAGAGCATCTCAATGAGGATGTGTCCAGATGAAGTTGTTCTATAGTCATGCCTGGGAAAGGTTTTCATAACTGGGTTAGTTCAAGTGGGAAGACTCATACTTTTTCTAACAAACAAAGAAATAAAGAAGACATGTTCTACAGAGTTTAGATGTGCTTTCCAAAAATCTTTGTGATAACTTGCAGGGGTTTACCACTTTTAAAGGCTTTGTCTTTGTTATTTACTCTTTATTCCAATCACTTAATTACCATCACTTCCTAATTCAAGTGAATGAGAAGTTAATAATAATATAATAATGACTTTTCAAGGTGATCTTTTCTCTATAATATTTCTGCCTCGATTTTACTTTTCAATCTAAGATACATTACCATCTCTTGCAATATTTTTTCAGCAGCCTTTAAGCCCATCACATAGATCTGAATTTAATATTTCTGTGTTTTATTCAAATGCCCCCACAGACTACTGTGTAGAAAGTGTGATAGCCACTGTTGGTAGTATGTGTGTGTGTGGGGGTGGGGGTGTGATGTAGAGATTTAAGTACCTAGGGCTTACTAGAGATAGTGTGTCACTGGGGTGCTTCCATGACATCTTGCCTTGTAAGTTCCCAAAATAATGTAAGCAAGTACGCAAGGACTGGAATTCTGAAAGCATGAGAGAAACCAAACTCTCCTACTGTTAAATTTTCAATTTCAGTTATTTGTCACAGAAACAAAACCAACACGCCTTTTGATACTCATTTGGTAATTAAACAAATGAAGCCACCAAACATGGTTCTACTAGACCAGCATTATTTTAGCTTTCTTTTGGTGAACGTTCAGGAATATCCCTAAGAACATTCTGAGTGTTTTACGTGTGAAGTGGTCATTTATAACTCCCGGCATTCTACGAACCAGAGTATCTTATAAATAGCCAACAAATGTTTGCTGATGATTGTGAATGACAACTCTGTCCCCCAGTCAGGAGTCATGAATGGTGATGACCTCTGTGTAATTTATTTATTCAACCAATAGACAATTTGCCAGATGTCCATCTGTGGTTTTATAGGCCTATGAATTTATTTCTATCCCAAGTTTATCTTTCTGAACAAAATAGCAAATATCTCAGAAGTTAATAACAAAATTCAGACACTGTACATCTAATAAATAATATAATACAAATCAACAGAAAATACCACTTTCATCTTTATTTTAATATAATGTATTTAAGATATTTTGTATTATTCATATGACTACAAATAATTCTTAAGTATTAGAATGCTACTTAAATTACTAAAGAAAAATGAAGTTTAAATGTATTAAGAACTATTTTTAACAGATGCTAAACTCTTTACATGTGTTGGATAATGTCAAAAATTTCAGATTTCAAATGAAGAAAATACTATTGAATGGTTTGCCAAAGCCATCATAATTATACATACCATCACAGATACAGTCAACAGTGGTGGGAAACACAACACCCTCAGCAGACAGGACCACTGAGCCTATGTAGGACAGGTTTCTTCATTTTGTACAAAAAGAAAAATTCACTAAACTCAAAGTTAAGCAACATCAAGAAAGACAGAATGCAGTTTAAGTTGAAAGAAAGAATAGTTAGGGTCAGGGTTCTTGATGGTTTTGGCCATTCCATCATCGATTTTATTGTCGTTGTTTGTTTGTTCGTTGGTTCACTGATTTGTTTGTTTTTAAGCCTTGTTTCCTAATATTTAATTTTACAAGGAGCTGGATTTTGGTATTACAATTAAGAAGAAAGTTACCTCACAATGTTGTAAAATCAGGTGGATCCTGAAGACCTCAGATACTCTTAAAGCAATTTTCTGGATTATTTACTGTTTAGGGTACAATGTTGATCACTATGGACAAAAGTAACTTTATTCACTTTCTGATTAAAATATTTGCATCATTACTGTGTGGGGTGCTTTAAAAAGCTTCCAAGTTGAGAAGCTGAGAATCAGGTAGTGTCTGTCCTGTTCCACACAGCTGAAGCCTGATCTGATTCACAGAGCCTCCCAATAAGATGGGAGGAGAGACTAGCATTCTCCTTTTCAGAAAAGTCTTTCTGTGGCATGGACTATGATAAATGTGGAACGCTATAATGAACATCCTTATTGTGAAGATCTACCTAACCCTTCTCCATAATTGAAAATGCTCGAAGTTAAAATATTTCAATTACAATTTAAAATTCTGTAAACCTCTCATTCCCTCAATTTTTACCAGTTATACTTTGCCAACATGTACTGAGCAGTTTTACTATGTTCCAGTTTGGTGCCATCACAAAGCATTTCTGAATTATAGCCACTTAGTTTATAACAGAAAATAAATCTTTCATAATTTGTTTTAATTGAAAGGTTTGCTTACACTATTATGCAGTAAACCAAGTATAAAATTCACTCGCCAATGTTGAGCTTATCAAGTGCAATACTGCCATCAAGTGGGTTACCCAGAGATGACCATCAAACAATGCTAAAGGCATTTTATATACCTGACAGAAAAACTATACTAATGTAAACAAAAGAATTCAGAAAACAGCTTGGTAGTGATTAAGAGCTATTTCACATCTTGCTTCAATATAACTCAAAAATGCTGAATTCAAATATATTTGAATGAAATATTAAGAATATACAAATGTCTCAATTATTTACTCTTCAGTTAAAGTGTAGGCTTCCTTGTTTTAATTAAATATTTAAAATTTAATTTTTTAACATAGTTGATTTTTCAGAATAATTTTTGAAGAGAATATTTTTTGATGTATTTCTGTATGACAGACTTGAACAAACACATCATTCTTTTGTTAAACTCCATAAAAATTTCAAAACATTAAAGTGTGGAGAGTCTTGATAAAATCGCATTATAAAATCATCATCATTTAATCATTTATAGAAGATTAGAAACAACTTATATGCTATAGTATTACCAGATTTTATTAAAAAGTTAATCTGGTAAAATGTCTTATGGATATATACAAAAGCTATATTGAAAAATAATTTTATACTTAAGCAAACACAAACTGTAAACAGAACTTAATTAGCTTTAGAATAACATTCTCATCTAATTAGAGTTATAATGGTCTCAATATTACATATATTGATTTCATAGCTAAAATGATTATAAATAAACACAGTCATTTTCCTATGATAGTCCAAACTCATGTAACATATGTTTAAATATTGGTAGTCTTTGTCCTGGACAGCAAGTATGAATCATTATGCCATGAATTAGATTAATTTCATAAACAAAATAAATGTATAAATATATTTCATTTTTTTTCATGAAACTATAACATCTTATCAACTTAATTCCATTAATTTTATCAATTTAATTTATCAAATTACAATAACTAAATATTCTAATCACATTTGGATCAATATTTCCTAATGTTAATCAGTATTTGTTTATTATTTTATTGTGTTATTTATTAATTGTTTTTAATTATTAATCATTTTTAAATATAAAATAAAACCTATCAATAAAGAGTTCAATAAAATATGAAGCTTAAAATAGCAGAATTTATAAAACAATATATTAAAATGTCTAATCAAAACAGATTCATTAATTGTCTTATGTACACTATAAACAAAGTGTTCATTTTACTGGTGCAAGTAGGAATATTTTTCAGAATAACTACTCAAAGACTCATAGCAATTATATACTTTTTCAAACATGTGATGTCAAATAAATCAGTGATAAGTTGAAATTCAAATATAATGACTTGTAGTTGACCAATTAAGATAGTGCACTATTTGTTGTGACTTGCAATGGGAAGGAAGCACCTATTTGACTAACATGGAAATGGTATGTATATATTGCAAGGGATAATTTACATTTATAGTAAACCAAAACAGCTTCTTGAAAACCATAAGGTTTGAGCAAACTTTATCTTTCCAATTAGTAGCACAAGAGTCATTATACCAACATATAAACAAATGCCAACACCCAAGGTGATTTTGCCTTTCGATAATGTTGCAAACACATAACTCTAAAACACAAAGTACATTCAACCTGTGAGAATACGAGATTACTTGGCCATGGCTACTGCAAAGATGGCTTTGGAACATTAAAACACTGGTTCTCCTCTTGGCTTCTGTTTGACAAGGTGCTCACAAGCTTCAGCAAGTTATTAACTCTTACCTGAAAACAGGGACAGTAATCTGTACATCCTGATACATCTTACATTTGGATTTTTAGGAACCCTTAAAAAAGTATAGGATTAAAGAGTAGCTATACATTGAAGGAAAATGGGGAGATATGACCTAAAGTAAATAGAACATCTAAGGTAGCTCTATAGCTAAAAGGTTGACTGTTAAATAATTCATATTGAACCTGCTACCTGGATTGTTTATTTCTTTTCTGCAATTCACTAGCCTCTTCCTTCTACTTAATGTATGTACTTACTGAATGGAAAATGTGTGGTCCACTTTCTCAAGGCATCAATTATTAGCCTTGAATTGCTTTTATACATCAATGTTCCATTCTTCAATAACTCTCTAGAGTAAATACAGAATTAAATATCTTTTGAAAAATCCCAGACCATATACTAAGCTGTGCCTTGATAACTAAACTAAGGCTCAGTCTTCTACCACCTATAGTGGAGTGTCTGAGATAGATCTTAAAGAATACAGTGATGGACACAAGGAGCTTAATGTTGGGTACTGTGGGACTTAAAGCTTTTAAACACTGTGTGTATGCAAACAGAAATCGCTTTGTCGATTTCAAAACATCATCAAGACTGAAATAGTGAACTGGGAAGCACAATGAAGAAACAGAAATGCCAGAGTATGTGATGTGCCAAGTACAAAAGATTCCCACCCAAAATAAAATCAGGAGCTATCTAAATTGCATTTAAAGTTCTATGAAAATGTATCCTACTTTGATTTTACAGTGTTAAACAATATTGTCTGTAAAAATAGTACGTAGTAGCCACTAGAAGCAAAGGTAGCCCTTCTCTGCTTCCTTCTCTCCCCCTTCTCTCCCTTCCTTCCTTCCTTCCTTCTTTCCTTCCTTTCATGTTCTCTCTTTTCTTCCTTCCTTCCTTCCTCCCTTCCTTCCTTCCTTCCTTCCTCCTTTCTTCCCATTTTCTCCCCCTTCCTCTGCTCTCTTTGTTTCTAGAAATTTTTCTGCAGGGCTAACCAGCCATTTTGTCGCATTGCTTACATTGCTTTTCTTACACATACCACACACACACACACACACACACACACAGAGAGAGAGAGAGAGAGAGAGAGAGAGAGAGAGAGATCTTTCTTCTTTGTATTAATAGCCTTTTGTAAAAAGTTGTATGTTATTTGCCCTTGCTTTCTCAGACAATTCCTACATCCATATAATATGCTTTGGCCCTGGTCAGCTTCCACTACCCTGTCTTACCTCGCTCATTTTCCCCTGATAAACCCAACTTCTTCCCAGCAAGTCTTCCTTCTATTCCAAGTGTTTTGTTAAGTTTTGTTTGAGACTCACTGATATTTTAAGTTTTCTGCACATGCATAGGCTGAGGCTTATTACCAGAGAATAGGTAACTTAGTAGTGGCTACACTATTAAAGAATATGAATCCTCTGCAAGCAATAACAAATGTTCCTCACAGAGAGGTTAGTCTCCACAAAATGAATAAGGGGGAGGATATTTCATAGAACCTCCACATAAAAACAGACACACTGAAACTAATAGAAGAGAAAATGGGGAAGAGCCTTGAATACATGGGTACAGGAGAAATTTTCCTGAACAGAACACCAATGGCTTATGCTCTAAGATCAAGAGTCAAGAAATGGAACCTCATAAAATTGCAGAGCACATTGTCAATAGGACAAAACAGTAACCAACAGATTGGGAAAAGAACTTTACCAACCCTATATCTGATAGAGAGCTAATATCTAATATATACAAAGAACTCAATAAGTTAGACTCCAGACAACCAAATAATCCTATTCACAGCTAAACAAAGAATTCTATGCTGAGGAAACCTGAATGGTTGAGAAGCATCTAAAGAAATATTTAACATCCTTAGTCATCAGGAAATTCAAATCAAAACAACCCTGATATTCCACTTCACACCAATCAGAATGGCTAAGACCAAAAACTCAGGAGACAGCAGATGCTGGCGAGGATGTGGAAAAAGAGAAACACTCCTCCATTGCTTGTGGGATTACAAGCCGGTACAACCACTCTGGAAATGAGTTTGGTGGCTCCTCAGAAAATTGGACACAGTACTACCTGAGGACCCAGCTATATCACTCCTGGTTATATACCCAGAAGATGTTCCAACAAGTACTAAGGACACATGCTCCACTATGTTCATAGCAGCCTTATTTATAATAGCCAGAAACTGGAAAGAACCCAGATGTCCCCCAACAGAGGAATGGATACAGAAAATGTAGTACATTTACACAATGGGTACTACTCAGCTATTAAAAACAATGAATTCATAAAATTCTTAGGCAAATGGATGGAACTAGAAAATATCATCCTGAGTGAGGTAATCCAATCACAAAAGAACACCCATGCTATGCACTCGCTGATAAGTGGATATTATCCCAAAAGCTCAGAATACCTGAGATACAACTCATGGACCACTTTAAGCTCAAAAAGAAGGAAGACCAAAATGTGGATACTTTCATACTTCATAGAAGGGGGATCAAAATACCCATGGTTCACAACCAACCAATGAACTGAGCATAGGGTCCCCAATTGAGCAGCTAGAGAAAGGACCCAAGGAGCTTAAGAGGTTTGCAGCCCCATAGGAGGAACAATAATATGTTCCAACCAGTACCTCCAGAGTCCGAGGGACTAAACCACTAACCAAAAAGTACACTTGGATAGACCCATGGCTCCAGCTACATATATAGCAGAGAATGGCCTTTTCAGACATCACTGAGAGGAGAGGCCATTGGTCCTGTGAAGGCTCGATGGATGCCCCAGTGTAGGGGAATGCCAAGTCAAGAAAGTGAGGATGGGCAGGGGGAGGGGGCATGGGATAGGGCATTTTTGGAGGGGTAAGGGGATACCATTTGAAATGTAAATAAAGCAAATATCTAATAAAAAATAAAATAAGATAAAAAAATAAAAACAATGAATTCATGAAATCCATGGGCAAGAGGATGGAAAATATCATCATCCTGAGTGAGGTAACCCAATCACAAAAGAACACACATGGTATGCACTCACTGATAAGTGGATATTAGCCCAAAAACTCGGAATACTCAAAATAGAATTCATAGACCATATGAAGAAGGAAGACCAAAATGTGGGTGCTTTGGTCCTTCTTAGAAGGGAATAAATATAGTGACAAAGTGTGTAGTAGAAAATGAAGGAAAGGCCATCCAGAGACTGCCCCACCTGTGCATCCATCTCATACACAGTCACCAAACAGAGATACTCTTGTGGATGCCAAGAAGTGCATGCTGACAGGAGCCTGATATAGCTGTCTCCTGAGAGGCTCTGCCAGAGCCTGACATACAGGGATGGATGCTTGCAGCCAACCATTGAACTGATCACAGGGTCCCCAATGGAGGAGTTAGAGAAAGGACTGAAGGAACTGAAGGGGTTTGCAACCCATAAGGAAGAACAACAATATCAACCAACCAGAGCTCCCAGAGTCTAAACCACCAACCACGGATTACACATGGAGGGGCCCATGGTTCCAAATGTATATGTCAAAACAGAGTATGACTTTGTCTGGCATCAATGGGAGCAGAGACCCTTGGTCCCGTGAAGGATTGATGCCCCAGTGTGGGGGAATGTGAGGGTGGGGAAGCGGGATTGGTAGGTAGGTAAGTGGGGTATACCCTCATAGAAGCAAGAGGAGGAGGTTTCTGGGGGGAAATCGGGAAGTGGATAACATTTGAAATATAAATGAATAAAATATCCAATAACAAAAGTTTTTATTATTGCAAGGGGAATTCTGTTATATTTTGGTCGTTTTGTCCTAGAAAAAAAAAAGCCCTATAATTTTTAATTTCTTTTCTAGGTCATTCCAAGTGAATGCAATACAGTGTACTAATGTTGTGCCTTTGCCCACCCATCAATAATTCAACTTTGGCTTATGTTTAAGTTCTCAATATACTTGGATTTGTTGCCCTCCAACATCATGGGTTTTATTTTTAATGTTACTATGTATATGTACCTATGAAACTTCAAAGTTTGGAGCTTTGCATTTTAATCCCATTGAAATTGCATCCCTCTGCTAAGTATGTAATGTCCAGCAATGCTGGTTCACATTACTAGAATTCCCTTTGAAAAGTTGTTTGTCCCATTTTCTCCTAAAGTGCTAAATCACCTGCTAGAATTTGTTTTAAAGCTTAATATTTTACTTCACTGAAATAGATATTAAACTTATCTTAATGAAACTGATTCTTTTTTTTAACCAATGATTGCTGTCCATTTTTGAGCTATTTTTGTTTACATTCAAAGGTTTTACATTGTTCTTTGAAATCATCTTCCACATTTTCCATAGAAATTTTTAAGAATCTTGCTTTGGGGCACTATTGTCAGTGAAACTTTGTTTATATTAAATATTTCTTAATACTTAATTGAACATAAGAATCAATTAATTTACTTTTGTATGCTAATATTGTATATTGACATATTAATTAAATTCAGTTTTTTTAATTTCAAATGAACCTTTATTGTGTGTAATAATGACATTTTTCTCCCTCCCTTGACAGTGCTTTTAGTAACAAACTTCAGTTTTTTATTGTTGCTTAAACCATTTGACTACTTTTCATTAATCTCTTTCCCTCTCCCCTGTGTTGACCAGTGCATTAATTTTCATTCAGTTTGTGAGTTTTTCTTTCTAGTTTCTTTGGTTTTACTGGCACACACCTAAGGAACAGGATCAACTAACAGACAAGATCATGGTTCTACTGGCCTCACCTCACTATAATGGGAAATTTTCCATATTTTTGAATAAGCAATGCCAAGTTGCAATGATTTCCCCCTTGATTCCCTATTAATCTTCTCAAATAATATGTTAGTGTCATTTCCACCTCTGTCCATACACAATTTAAAAACTCATGTCAGTCTTACCTCCTCTACAGACTTTCTTCAGATCCCTCCTAGTTTTACCCCTTCAGCATAAATCATCTGACTCACTAACCTCAATAGCGATTGTTCATTTATCAGGTCAGAAAGGAGGCACTTTAACTTAGGAATTGAAATGGCATCATGCCTGTCTTTCAGGGACTAAATATACAAAGGAAGATGCGAGACTGGAAGTGTGTGACTTGAAGACAATGTACAGGTGTTTGTGAATGTAGCCTCTGAACTGAAATGGTATGGGGTTTTAATTTGTTCTATCGACAGGACCTGGTAAAAATTACTTAACTCTAACACACCTCATTTGCCTCCAATGAATGAGAGATGTGTCTTATAGATGACTTTTATGTAGTGCACCAATGGTGCTTAAACAGCCCTGAGCAGAAGACCAGAACACAGTGGCATGCACTGAATATTAGCTACTGTTGTGATTGAAGTCACTGTTATATTTAATGTAGTTGCCTGGTGAGTGCTTCACACAACAGAGCAGAGGCAACAAGAAGTCCTTCAAAAAACACATTAGTTTTTTGATTAGAGGCCCATTCCACAAAAGTGAATTTATACATGGTACTTGAACCAGAGTTAAAATCCATGACTGAGGAGGTTGTAGGCCTTGTAGGGGGATGGTATTATGTCATTCTGTTAAACTAGCTTGACATTTGCCTCCCCCCTCACCTCACTTCTGGATGTGTGACCTTCTACTGGAGAATGGTCAACTTCTGAAGGACTACATTTTTAGAGAAAACTGCCCTTGATCTCCAAGAAACTGAGAATTGTCACTACCTCCTCAGATAGGGTATAATTATGTGACCAGAACCCCTCCCCATACTGGGATCTGGTCTGGCTTGGGCTTGCACAAATCTTGTGCCTGGTGTTACAGACACTGTGAGTTCATATGTGCAGTTAGTTACCTCTGCTGAGTTCAGAAGTCACTGTTACCTCATAGGTGTCCAGCACCCCTGACTCGTAGATTCTTTCCACTCCCTCATTTACAATGATTCCTGAGGTTTTCCCAGGAGGGGTTGTGGTGTATATGTTCCACTTAGGTCTGAGGATTCTGTAGTCTCTTATTTGTGGCATGGCCAATTGTCAGTCTCTGTATTATCACCATCTACTATAAATAGATGAGGATTGAGAGTTTTCTTAATCTATGAGTGAGTGTCTTACTTTTCTATTGCTGTGAAAAGACACAAAAATTGTGGTACCTAATAAACAAAAGCATTTAGCTGGTGGCATAGTTACAATTTCAGAGGGTGAGTTCATGACCATTTTGATGGGAAATGTGGGAAAAGAAAGGTAGGCATGGCACTAGGTCAATGACTAATATCTTATATCCTGATCTACTAGCAGCAGGCTGAGAAAGACTAGGCTTGGAATGGGCTTTTGAAACCTCAAAGCCTACCCATGTGGCATACCTTCTCCAATAAGGCTATACCCTGTAATCATTTCCTAAACAGTCCACCAAATGGAAACCAAATATTCAAATGTATGAGTCTTGGGGGATCATTCTCATTCAAACAAATATAATTGGTGTATTTGAATAATTTGTTTAGTACACACACATAAACACCAGTAGATAACTCAATCAAAACCTTTCCTTCTATCATATGGGTCCCCTAGATCAGACCCAGTCTGTTGGGCTTGGTACTCACTGAGCCATCTCACTGCCCAAAAAGAGTCTTACAATAGCAGATTATGTCACAATTGGTGAAATGGAACCAATTATTTGAATTGTACCTTAACCTACTCTAAATATGTAAAGTGCATTTCATCCATGGAAAGCATAATGATAACAGAAGCAGTGGTTAAAAAAAGCAAGATATCCCAAAGGAAATGTATTTGACAGCAGGAAGATGGGGCAGAATAATATGGAGTGAGACTTCAAAGACAGGTAGGATCTGTATCACTTCCTGGAATGAAAAACAAAAAAACAAAAAACAAAAAACAAAAAAACTTGCATGCTAAGTGTGATGACTATCTTTAAAGAGCTTGCTCAAGAAGATATTACTGTTTCTTAAAGGATCACCATCTCACAATCTATCATCAAATCCTGATGCAGGATTTGAATGATGGCCAGAATGATGTGAGCAGATTTTACAGAAGGCTACAAATTAGTCCAAGCTATAATGTTGCTGTTCAGGGTTTTATTCGTTGTGCCATTAAATAAATGACCAACATAATTATACTTTTATTAAAACCCCCAATTACTTCAGCTGTATTTGTATTAAGACTATTTCCAGCATAAGAAAATGCTCATATTCTTATTGTCACAGTAGCTAAGAATCTAAAATCTTTACTACAAAGAATCACACTGAGACGGATTAGCTTCAGGATCTATAAAGTAGCATTGCTTAAAGACTGTGCTCAGCATTCACCACAGGAAAAGATGAATTTTTATCAAAAAATTCAGTCTAAATATTGAAACTTCAAGTTTTACACAGCACCTTCACTTTGGGGGACAATAATTCAATCTCTTCTCACTTCTTCACTCGGAAACTTTTCAGTAAGAGCAGATAATAGCAATCCCCGTGATTCTGCTATGAATTTTCTTTTTTTTTCTTTTTTTTTCTTTTCTAAGATTTTTATTTACATTCCAAATCATTTCCCCTTTCCCGTTTCCTCCTTCCCCAAAAGTCCCATAAGCCCCCTTCCCTCCCTCTTTTCCCCATTCAACCCCCCTCTCGCTTCTCTGTCCTGGCATTCCCCTACATCCAGTCTTTCCAGGACCAGAGGTCTCTCCTTCCATCTTCTTGGAAATCTATTGATATGCGAATTGTTTCTAGGGTATTCCGAGATTCTGGGTTAATATATGAATTTTTGCTGCACCTTCTTTTTCAAACCAGCCTGCATGCAAGCATGCTCTCTAACATCTCTGTCTGTCTTAGGTTCTTTCCTGTTTCTGTGACAGAATATGCAACACCTTAAAGTTAGGGGAAGAGGCCTTGCTCTGACCTGCAGTTCCACAGTATGGACCCTAGTGGCTGAGAAGTAAAAGGATTAAGAAACTGAAGCAGCTGGTCACTTAGCATCCACAACTGGGAGGCAGAGAGTAAGGAACGCCTGCTGCTCAGCTCACTTACTCCACTTACAGAGTCTGAGATCCCAGCCAGGGAATGGAGAAGCCAACCCTGGGCAGCCCTGGCCATACCAGCTGACACAATCACGATTATCTCCCCCAGCCAAGTTCAAAGGTTACAAGGTTACTACAGGTGCTTTCAACCTTAAAATTAACACTATCACCCTATCTTTGTTGAAATATGTAGTAAGACAAGGGAACATTGTATAGTATCAAAGGCTTCTAATAGTCATGTAACTTTTCCTCTCTTATATTTCACAAAGCAGCAAACTGTCAAGTAAGGGAAGCATGGCCTGAGTAGTTAGTTGGTCCATGAATGTTGTAAGAAAATTGAATTTGTACAACTTCACACAAACTGAAAAGGCAACATCAATGACATGAATTCTCAAAAGTAACTCACATGCTTAACCTACACATTCTCTTTTGAAGACATTCCTTTATTGATATTTGGTTATGCCAGTATACATTTATTCAAATGTTTATTGCATCTTAAGGAAAATTCATAGTGCTTCACTGAAGGCTAAAGGAAAATTTGAGGGACAGAAAACAAAAGAAAATATAGTAACCAAAAGGCCATATTAATTGGATTCTGGATAATTAAATGGATAGGAAAAATGACTTCAATAATAAAGATGATAATAAAGAATACAGAAAGCAGAGAGAGTTCGCAACACAAAGCACATGGTTCATTTCAACATCTTCAATGAGTCATCCCTGTATATCACAGGACAAAGTTGAACCAAAGATAAAAATGTTCCCATCCATAAGGAACTGCAGTGAATAGAATCATGTGTGGAAAGTGTGTTGAAAATGAAAGGGATTGCACTGAATAAATGTGTGAGGATCATCGATACTTACAGGAAAGTCATTGGTAACATGAGAAATGAGAAAGAAGGTAAGAAAAGAAAGAATGTAATGGTTGGAAAGCTCAAAATTATGTTTTTAGAAGAAAAATACGATGTATTCCATTGGGGAAACCTTGCCCATCTTTCATTCCAATTTCCTGGAGGTGCCAGAAGATGAAAATTTAGAGGATGGTGAAAGAAATGAACACGTTGCTCTCAGGAAAATTATCTGTGCACAGCAAGCAAGACACAAGGTTCCTTAGAAGGGCTCTCAGGGCTGTGCTTGGAGTGACCCAGGAGATGATGGGGATGAACAGGGTGATGCCAGATCCTAATGAACGGGTCAATGTGTGAGGTGTTGTGGAGCAGCTTGAATGAGTTTGACTTTTTCCCTTTAGGCAGGGGATGAGGTGACCTTCTGAGATCAAGGATAGAGCAGAATGGGGATATTTGCTGTTTGAAAGGATTCCATGTGATACAGAGGCTAGTCTGACCACACATGGAAAATTACTGACAAGGTGTTAATGCAAACAGAAAGAGTGTTGCATCTCATAAACCTACAGAGGGAAATCTGAGTGACATCAGAGCCATGCCTTCATTCTCTCTTGTTCTGCGTTCAACATTATATTTCTAGAGACTAGAAAACGGAAGCACCTTCCTGGCATATGTTCTCCTTTCAAGTTTTTGAATCTTTGATCTCAAAGTAAAATATTTATGCTGTCTGCACTGAAAACTAACAAGGTGTGCTGCTTTCTTAGTGGTTTTCTGATCTGTCTTTCTGGAGTGGAGCTGATTTAGATGTTTGATACTTGCAATGGCACTTCATGAGAAGGTCAGTACTGCCAAGTCACTGAATCCATGGCTGGCTACTCACCACATACATGGCCACTTAATCAATGAAACTGTGACCACCTAATTACTGAATCTGTGGCTGTGAACCTTCATTTTGCTGTCATTCAGAAAGTGAGACAAGACACCTGCCAGGCACTCTCTCAACTATTATTTATTTATTTATTTATTTATTTATTTTCTATATTTTTTTATTTACATTCCAAATCATTTCCCCTTTCCGGGTTTCTCCCTCCCCGAAAGTCCCATAACCCCTCTTCCCTCCCCCTGTTCCCCATTCAACCCCCTCTCGCTTCTCTGCCCTGGTATTCCCCTACATCCAGTCTTTCCAGGACCAAGGGTCTCTCCTTCCATCTTCTTGGAAATCAATTGATATGTGAATTGTGTGTTGGGTATTCCGAGCTTCTGGGTTAATATCCCCTTATCAGTGACTGGGTTCAACTATTTTTTTATTAGATATGTTCTTTATTTACATTTCAAATGATTTCTCCTTTCCTGGTTCTCCACCAAAAGTCCCATAAGCCATCTCCCCTCCCCCTGTTCCCCAATCAACCCCCTCCCGCTTCCCTGTCCTGGTATTCCTCTACACTGTTGCATTTAGCCTTTCCAGGACCAGGGGCCTCTCCTTCCTTTGATGTCCAACAAGGCCATCCTCTGCTGCCTATGCACCTGGAGCCATGTGTAACACCATGTGTACTATCTGGTTGATGTTTTTGTCTCTGGGAGCTCTGGGAGTACTGGATGGCTCATATTGTTCTGCCTATGGTGCTGCAAACCCCTTCAGCTCCTTGGGTCCTTTCTCTAGCTCCCCCATTGAGGACCTTGTACTCAGTTCAATGGCTGACTGAGAGTGTCCCCCTCAGTATTTGTCATGCACTAGCAAAGTCTCCCAGGTGACAGCTATATCCGGCTCCAGTATGAGAAGCACCTAAAGAAATGTTGAAAAGCCTTAGTCATCAGGGACATGCAAATCAAAACAACCCTGAGATTTCACCTCACACCAGTCAGAATGGCTAAAATCAAAAACTCAGGAGACAACAGATGCTGGCAAGAATGTGGAGAAAGAGGAACACTCCTCCACTGCTGGTGGGATTGCAAACTGGTACAACCACTCTGGAAATCAGTATGGCAGTTCCTCAGAAAACTGGGCATGATACTACCAGAGGAACCTGTTATACCACTCTTAGGCATATACCCAGAGTAATCCCCAGCATGTAATAAGGACACATGCTCCACTGTGTTCATAGCAGCCTTATTTACAATAGCCAGAAGCTTGAAAGAACCCAGATGTCCCTCAACGGAGGAATGAATACAGAAAATGTGGTATATTTACACAATGGAATACTACTCAGCTATTAAAAACAATGAATTCATGAAATTCTTAGAAAAATGGGTGGAACTGGAAAATATCATCCTAAGTGAGATAACCCAATCACAAAAGAACACACATGGTATACACTCACTGATAAGTGGATATTAGCCCAGAAGCTTGGAATACCCAAGACACAATTCACATATCGCATGATGCCCAAGAAGAAGGAAGAACAAAGTATGGATACTCTGGTCCTTCTTAGAAGGGAGAACAAAATACCCACAGAAGGAGATACAGAGACAAAGTGTGGAGCAGAAACTGAGGGAATAACCATCCAGAGACTACCCCACCTAGTCATCCATCCCATATACTGTTACAAAACCTATTATCAATGCCCACTGTCCCAACTATTACTTCTCAGTCTTAGATACTACCCCAAAATTAACACTTTCATTGGAATAGATGATTTCCTACAAAAACGGCATTTATTGGTTTACTATAAAAATAAATCAGACTCAGCTGAGTGAAAAAAGACTGTGTTTAATATTTAGCCAGTCTAATGACAAGTTAAAGCTTTTATCCATTGACCCTAAAGTACAATGAAGTATGAATGTAAATGACTGTGACAGATAAGTACCATAAAAGATCAGTTATTTTTGACTCATTTGGGCAATTAAAGACCAATATAATGAATGGTACAACACTTGGATTCCCTGAAAACAATGGATAAGTTTATAGTTTCTTAATTATTTCAGCAAAAGAATATTACCCTAGAAAATGTTGCCCATTGATTTACACACTCCACAGTCCTCAAGATGTACGGCACTGATGCCAAACATCATAATCTGATTTATATATTTTCTAAGCCTTGTCAGGTGAATGTTAAAGATAATTACAACCAAGATATATTTTTCATGCAAGAAGATAATGAACTCTCATACACTCGCAGAGATAAGGACTTTATCAAATATCACTTCTCTGGTTTCACTTGAAGATCCAGCAGGATAAAATGCTGTTTACTAGAAATTTACATATAAAGATATAGATATTTCAACTGATATTTTAAAGAGTGGCTTTCCAAAGATTATGCTATTATTAATTTTACAATAGTGACAAGAGTCTTTAAAATTATATTCTACTTGGAACCATTCCATTTCTCATTCGCTGTAGACGAGCTGCCTTTACAGCAAACATCAATACTAATTCTCATTTTGAAAGTCCTTCAAAAAGGCTTATGTTAAGGTATATTCTATGTTAAATCTTCTTAGAGTTGTATTGTTATGAAACACATGTATTCTTAAGCACTAATGCTTAACATTTCAGGATAATGCCTAAGTCTAACATGAACTGAACACTTAAGTAAAGCCATTGGGCTAGACTGTCTGTAATACTCCGAAGAGGATGAATACCCAGAATTCATAACAAAATGCAAAATTAACAGGAGCTGAACTCTGCATAATATTAGTATTTCCAAGACTCCTGAAAATCATATGGGAATGGTTAGAAATGAAAAAGAGAAACCTATTAAATGACTTGACATTGTGGAGTTGTGAAGCATGAAGTTGTCATGTTAAATTAACTGAACTGCTGAGAGGCCAAAGTTACAAATTATGCAATTGGCACTGCAGCTGATTAACAGCTTCTAATAACTCCGCCACCTTACAACTGCTGTAGTTATAATTTTCTTTGAATCCATAAACTATGTCCCATTTCTAAATGTTTTAAATGAGCATAAATTCCGGAATGAAATTCGACTTGACAGAAACAATTTGAGTTATAGTGTAGCTTTCTCTGAGGACTTTTTAAAACAGAAGTCTCATTGCACACGCAATTTGCCATGAAAGAACAAAGGAGTTGCACTCTCCTTGCTATATTGCTTGTGGATAAACATAAGCCAGCATTTTAGAGTAAGTAAATATAGCCACGGCCTCCCAATGGGCATCAGGACACATAAGTTAAGGAGGCAAAAGTTCTTTCCCTCTGTCTCTTTTAGTGAGGTCCAAAAAAGTGAGTATATTACTTAGAGAGGTGTATTCAGCCAAGTGGATCAGGTCCTGTTACTGTTGCAATGGAGCCGCATAAAGTATAGTAGGACATTTTAGTTATCATTGAAAGGGAACTATTTTAAAGCCACTACAAACTGCCAAGGGTTCTCAATTTCAGTGTTTTACATGCTGCACCCTTCTTTGCACAGGGCTCTATTTTAGGCTTTGAAGGTTATTATCATTTAAAGAAAACAAAAAGCCCATACTCTAGGGACTCTTTTATTTCAATAATGAGCCACACATAAACAAATATGTAAAATGGTGAGAGGTGTTATGGAGAATTTAATGAAAAACAGTAAGGACTCAAGGAGCATAAAAAGTAGAAATGCTAACGTTAGTCAGACAGGCAGAAGCCTGGAAGATAGTAGTAGCTCATGGCAGCCTGGAGGGATTCCTACAAGGCCACCTTAGTGTGAAATCATTAGACAAGGTGGGAAGAAGTCTAGAAGGCCAGCATGCTAGAAACAGCAAGCAAGGGCCAAGCTGTGTAAGACAACTGGGAGTGAAGACACAGCCCAGGACCGTGAGAAGCATCTAAGGCTGGGGGCCTTTGCTTCTGTGGGTGAGTAGAAATAGGCTCAAGAAGGTGGTAAGAGTGCACATAAGATAATTCACTTTGGATGTTGAAAGGATCACTCCAGTGTGGTTCAAAAGAAGAAGCTGATCGCAAAGGCAGAGAAGCAGTTGGCAGACTGCAGAAGAATCCAGACAGGACCGGAAACTCATGTGGAAAGACAGAGTAGGGGAGAACTGATCAGCTTGCATATATCTTAGGAGTAATGAATGAAGAAAGAAGCGGGGTGGAGGAGCAGTAAGAAGAAAAACTGGGAAATAGTAGAACAAGCATTTCCAGAAGGAATTCATGCAAGGCCAAGTTCAAACTTTTGGTCTGAGAAACAGGATCAAAGACAGTAATTGGATTTTCTGCTCAGTCGTTGAACAGAGAAAGGAGCTCATTTTCCTACAAAAGGATCATATTATGAACTATGTAAAAGCATGAATAATTCATTATGAAAATTATACAATGTGTTTAAAGCTGAGGGAGGGGATGGTGAAGAGGCCAAGGGCATCTCTCCTGCACAGTTTCCCCCCTTAGGATCCCTCAGGGCAGAGTCTTCGCACTAAAGTCAACAGATAACTTTTTATTTCAGGTGCTTAAAATGTGGACTGATAAATGATGCATGTGCCACAATGTGACACAGATCAGCTCACATGGTACCACTGGAAAGCAAATAAAAAGAGCTGGATTTCTGTCATCTCTCAGAATATCCATTTTCCCTGAAGCAGCTTTAAATAACATTCTCAGGGACAGAGTGCTTTAGATACATTTTCAAGTTTTGCTTTGTTCTGTTTTTTGTCAACACGATCTGAGAGAAAAGTAAACTACTTTAGAAAACAGCCCTATCAGACTAGCCTACAAGCAAGCCTGTGAGGAATTGCTTAATTAATTTTTGATTAATGTTGAGGGGCTGACACCACTGAAGGTGGTGGTGCAGCCCTTAGGCAGGTGATCCCTGGGGTTATAAAGAAACCATCGGAGCAAGCCAGTAAACAGTGATCCATCATGGCCTCTGCTGTGTTCCTGCCTCCAGGTTCCAGCTCCTGTCTTGGCTTCCAGCTCTTGTGTACTGTGATGTGAAAGTCTAGGTGAATCAAACCCTTGCCTCCCCAAGGTTCTTGGTCATGGTCTTTTACACAGCAGTAGAAAACTAATACAGCATCTATCTTTCATAAGATAAACAGTGAAGTATTGAGTAAAATGTCATTTAAATCTACATAAATATGTAATATGTTGAATTATATGAAAAGTGAATAACTTATGGGATATAAGAATTAAAAATATTTTCTGAATGTTTTCACTTTTGTTACCTAGAAATTAAACTTAATTCTTTACATTTTTTATAACTGACTTCTTATAAAGCATGCAAGCATAACTTGTATCTAAAATTTTGATATTTAACTTTTGCTCCATTATCATATGCTGTTCTTATCAAGTCCTTGATGGAGAGGAATAAAATAATATCAGCAACACTGAGAAATGTTGTCATAAACTTGGATGAAAACACTGAAGAAAAGGAATAAAGTTTTATAAAAATCAGTAAGAGGTCACATAAAATGGCGGTCAAGCTGCCAAGCTTACAGATAATTTACTTATAATAGGTAACCAAGTGAAAGATGCCTTGAGAATATAAAGGATCTTAATAGTGGAAACACACGAACTAAATAACGCTTTATCAACTAATATAGATACACAATAATAAATAAATTAAATTAACTTAAATTGCCATTCAAAGTTCTGTTGTCACTGATAAAAGGAAATGACAAAACACCCCAAAGTCAGTGTTGTGGTGGTTTGAGTGAAAATGGCCCCTTAGGACAACAGGGAGTATAGCTATTAGGTGTGACTTTGTTCTTGAAGAAGTGTTTCACTTGGGGGAAGGGTGGGCTTTGAGGTCTCAGATGTTCAAGCCAAGTCCAGTGTTTAGCTCTTTTCCAGTTGCCTGTTGAGCCACATGTAGAACTCTCCAGCACCATGTCTGCTGTGTGCTGCCATGCTTCCCACCGGGACAATAATATACTACACCTCTGAACTGTAATCTAGTCCCAACTGAATGTTTTTCTCTGAAAGACCTGCTGTGGTCATGGTGTCCCTTTATAGCAATAGAAGCCCTAAGTTGGAGATGACTCAGACATCTCCAGGCATGAGGACCTACCTGAGTTCAGAACATAACACCCACACAAGAGAAGCCAGGTGCAGCAGCAGGCACCTGTTATCTCAGTGTCATAGGAGTGGAGACAGAAAGAGCCCAGGGGTTTGCTCTCCAACAGGTCTAGTCTAATTGGCAAGCTTCAGATACAGAGAGAGAGAGAGAGACCTGTTCTCATAAACAGAAGCAGAAAATGACTGAGAAAGATACCTGATATTGACCTCAGACATCTACCTTCATGGTTCATAAAGTACACATACACCCATGCACACAAAGGAAAATACACACATACACACACACACACACACACACACACACAGTCACATACACAAATTAAAAGAGTATTCTGTGATTCTTCCTTTATAGCTCTTGCTACCAAGATAAAATTAAGAAGCCTATTTTCTGGTTTTCAAACCATATCTCAACAAGTGCGACATTTTTATGTCTTGGATACAAGTTACTTAATATTTTGTGACTTTACCCTATATCTCTGAAAGTGTGATCGATGTCACAAAGTCTCATTGGCAACAAATGCATAGCTATGACAGCATAAACACCCACAGCCATGGAAGAAAATCTGAGGTTCATCTAGAAAAGGCAGAGATCTCTGGGAGGAGGATCAGAAACAACATCCCTGAGAATGAGCAGGAAGGGGCAAGAGAAGAGTGGATGTGAGCACCTGCTAGGGAAAGGCAAGATGGGCCAGGGTCCAGAGTGGGAGTAAATGCGATGCACCTTTAAAATAATGAGAGGAGGGGGCTTCCAAGAGCACAATATGAATGTGAGCATCACCCCTTATTTCAGAATATGAAAGATTCATCGATACAGTTTCAGATCTCACCATTAACTAAATGCTAAAGAGCTCTACACGCCAGCTCCTTGTCTGTACGAGTTGTACTGCTTTTCACTTAGCAATATATTTCAGCAGACGGAATGCTAAGTCTGATGAGCTCCCAGAAACCGTATATGAAACCAGAAGAGAAAGAGATTTACAAAACTGTGGCATGATCCTCTAGCTCAACAATTTTCAGCTTAGAAGTAAATAACATTTACTTCATTTCACATTTAAATAGACTCATCAATGTCACTTAAAGACATTATTTTTCAAATATTTGCTTCCATTACAAATATGGCAAAAGTTACTGATCTAGCTTTTTTAGAAATGCTATTTTTAACCTCAGTATTTTGAAATGTCAAGAGTCTTGAACAAATGGATAAAAACCACCATATTAGCATATGTGTGATGATTAATTAATATCCATGCCCTTTAATTTCTGCATTTAGAAACTGTGAAGGCAAGTGTGTAATTTGTGGACTTTTTGAGAGGAAATCTTGTGAGCTGCAGCCGTATGCCTGTCAGATCACCACATCGAACAATGGAAAGCATTGCTCACTGCCGCGTTGTCAAATCACCAGTGAATTCCTGCTACCTCACTTCTGTGTTCAGCCTTTGATGTCTGATGTGGGTTCCAAATCCCTTCCCAGTGCAGTCTATGTGCCTGTCAGTGCGTAGGCATGCAGACTGCTCAATGAGAACAATTATGAATTCTGTGCTGAGAGACAACTGTAAGGTCAGTGAAAGCCTCAGTCTCACAGCATCAAAAGTCTAGTTTGTGGTTCCACACAGTTCTGCTCCCTGCATCTGCAAACTGACACAGTACAATTCATGAGAAAATGCATACACTGGTATAGCTGAAGAGCCCAGGATGGACATTACACTTGCTCCTTCTGGTTCAAGCAGTAGTACCTGCCGAGATGTTTTTATTGCGATGTTCACATGTGATATCTTAATGTCAGATGAGGGAGCAGGGTTACCTCTTTTCCAGGTAGATGGGCTTCTAGTAAGAGAGGGCTCAGGGCCCTCAGGGCTCACTGTTTGGAATTGATTATATTCAGCATAAAACTTGGAACAACCAATAGAGTGAGTGCCTTTGCTAGTAAGACAGAAAGGTGTGGCTCATACACAAGCTACTGGCATGGCTTCTGATAGGCTTATGGATGCTGAGGCTACAAGCCGCCAAAGTTGACACTAGTGCTTAATGCACTACTGCAGACCTGCAGGCTGCCTTCAGTGTAGCATTCAGTCATATGAGCAGGAATGAGCTTAGCTGCTGTTCCTTTGCACAACAAAAACCCCACAACATTTAATTTCCTACTTAATCTTGATAACTAATATGTAAAAAGGTTTTGAATTTTTCATCTGCTTTATACTTAGCCCTGGTAAAAATTTGCTAAAATTTATTCATGTTTACATCATGTAAGTAGCTGTCTGGTGTTCATAGGAATGAAACACAGATCACCAGAAAGGACTGTTCTGAATACAAGGATGGCTCTATGAGTTCACTCTAGGCAACCAAAGCATTGGAGAGGACACAGGTTAATCTTATTCCCAATCTGGCTGCAATCCTAGTGGATTAAAACTCAACAAGTAGAGTTGTCATGAACAGAGTAGAAATCATCACTTCCTACCACCTACAATGGCTACTTTTTAATAATCATGGCAAAGTTATTGGAAACACATGAAAGATATTTCTAGAAAAGGTATTCACAATAGTGCCAGGAACATATAAGCACAAACTAAAGGAATTAACCTAAGATAGGAAGCAAGCAAGCCACTTTACCTAAGGCATGGAAGTTCTCCATTTATCATATTAAATGGTAAGCCCACTGCCTCCTTGCAAATGAACGGTGGGATGTTGAAATACTTGAAACTACAACCCTAAAATATATATGTGCCTAAGGCATCTAAGATCAAAAAGAAAAATCTTCTTTAAAAAAATAAACAATAAAACAAATTTCAGTTCAGGGACCTGGAAATTGAAGACGGTACTCATTCCATTAAATCTAGTTTTTCTAACTCCTTGTTCTATTCCTGCTCTGTCTCATTTTCTGGTTTGAGTGTTGCCTTGTTCCATGTAATGTCCATAACATGCCTTGCATGGTACGTTCGCCTTTGATTATAAGTGGGATCATCCTAAAAATTCACTATTGCTGCTGCTAAATGCAAAAGGGACTCATCACTAAGAACATTTAAAATAAATATACAAAGAATCCTCAGGCTTAATTACTTTATAAATCTGTATTTTTACATATTGCATATTTTAAAAACTTTGTCATGATGATTAGAAATTACTAGTTTCATAAAATGAGCAAAAGTAAACTCTACTATTGAGTATCACTACTCCAGGATATAAATCTAGGATGATTCCCCTGAAACTGGGATCACAGTGATACATCTTTTTGAATAATGACAAATCAGTCAGAGGTTTACTAAATGTTTTTGAAGCCTTCTTCTAGGTGTTCCCATTCTTATGTAAAAAGCATCATTATGTCTAGGAACAGAACAAATGGCTTGTTCTTTGGTAACTTCCAAATTGGTAGCAACTCAAATTGCAGAGTATTACTCTGCAATTTAATTTTCTGTTTAATGTGCACGGAATCCTAGATTTAGAATCTGAAGAATAGTATTGTAATAAATGGATCTCAACTATGAAAGTTGAAATGCTAAACTGCTAGGAAAACATAGGCAGTGCCTGTAAGATATAGGTGTAGGATAGAACTTTCTGAGAAATCAAGGCCAAGCAAGTAAACAGAACTAGTAAAAGAAAAAAGTTTCTGCATAGTAAAGGAAATAATCAAGAAATCCAAGTAAAACCCCAGAATGAGAAAAAGTCCTCACCTATACATTCAATAGAGGACTAATATGTAAAATATACAACTTAAAATATGGGTTACAGATTTGGATCCATTGGAAGTGTATTTTGGTGCAGAATTATAAACATGGATATCATTTCATTTTTCTATATTCCCAGCATTAGTTGTTGGTGATTCTCTCTTTAGTCTGGTATGTATTTTTTAGCATCTGTGTAGTTTATTAGGTAGCTGTGGTTTCATGCATTGATGGTTATGTTTTCTAGTTTGTTCTTTGATGCCTACGTAGGCGTACATGCGAGTGTCATGCACTTTTCACTACAGTGGCTCTGTAATAAAGCTTATCCAGTACAGGAATCTTCTAGCACTTTTATTTTCTTTTCTCTGGGAATGTTTTGGTGATTCAAAGTATTCTGTGCCTCCATGTGAATTTCAGAAGTCTTTTTCTGTTTGTGTGGAAAATGGCATGGCAATTTAGATTGTGGTTTCGTTGAATCTGTACATTTCTTTGGGTACATTGGTTATTTCCACAATATTAATTCTATTCCAGTCCATGAGCATGGAAAGTTTTTCCACATTCTAGTGTCCTCAGCAATATCTTTCTTCAAGGATTTAACATCTTTCACTTTCTTGATTAGGATTATTCTTAGATGAAGTTTTGAAGCTATCATGTACAGAAGTGTTTCCACGATCTGTTACTTGATGCTTTTGTTACTACCATAGAGACAGGTTAGTGTGGGGTTTTTTAAAGCTGATTCTGTATTCTGCCCTTTGCTGAAAAAATAAGTGGGCTTCAGGCTTAGAAGAAGAGGAGGGCCCGCGGACTGCGCTGGAGAGACCGGTACCCAGGCTCTCCCCCCGATATAACATCACTTGGGACACGGCCTGTTGGGGCTTCCGTCTGTGCCCGAGGGCGGGTTGGCGCTGTGGTCGTCTGGGTGCCAGATCGGCGGGCCATCGTGACCACAGGGTGAGCGGCGCCACGGAGACTGCCCTCCGCCATCGTTGCTCCAGTGACCAGGTAGTTGGGACCGCCAGGCTCAGAGACAGACAGGCATAATATCGCTTCGGTTTCAGGCAGCTTGTGTGTAACCTGCTCCCAGGTGCTGGGCTGATCTGCAGTGACCAGCGCGCCAGATCTGCTGTGGGACTTCTGCCTGGCAGAGGGACGCCCCCTCCCCCCCCCCCAGGAGAGATCACACACCCCTGCACAGGGCAGGAGCCTGCCAGCCTCCCTTTGGCGACCTCTGCTCCAGGAATCCACTAGGCTGAGCCTTTAGATGTGCAAGGCCTCCCCAATATAAGATCACTTGGGGCAAAGCACATTAGGGCTCCAAAGTCACTCAGGAGCAGGCAGGCCCCAGAAATCGGTGCCAGGGGAATCCTGGTAATCCAGGGGGGGGGCAGAAATAGCTTTGCAGGCTCACAGGAGGTCCAACCAACAGCCAGTGGCAGCAGGACCAACTAACACCAGAGGTATCCAGATGGCAAAAGGCAAACGTAGGAATGTTACTAACAGTAATCAAAGTAATGTGGGACCATCCGAACCCAACTCTCCAACAGCAGCAAGTCCTGGATACCCCACCACACCCGAAAGACAAGATCTGGATTTAAAATCACTTCTCATGATGCTATTAGAGGATCACAAGAAGGACACAAATAAATCTCATAAAGAGTTACAGGAGACCATGAATCAACGGTTAGAAGCCCTTACAAAGGAAACACAAAAATCGCTTAGAGAAATGCGGGAGAACATGGATCAAAAGATGGAGGCGCACAAGGAGACAACACAAAAATCGCTTAACGAGATGAATCAACGGGTAGATGCACTCACAAAGGAATCACAAAATTTGCATAAAGAAATACAGAAGAATATGGGTCAACAGACGGATGCCCATAAGGAGGCAACACAAAAATTGCTTAAAGAAATGAATCAACGGTTAGATGCCCTTACAAAAGAAACACGAGAACTGCTTAAAGAAATGCAGGAGACGATGGATCAACAGATGGAATCCCATGAGGAGGAAACACAAAAATCGCTCAGAGAAATGCAGGAGAACGTGGGTCATCAGGAAGAAATCCTGAAAGAGGTAATGCAAAAATACCTTAAAGAAATACAGGAAAATACAAACAAACAAGTGAAGGATCTCAGCAAATCCATCCAGGAACTAAAAAAGGAAGTAGAAACAACTAAGAAATCACAAAGGGAGACAACTTTGGAGATAGAAAACCTTGGGAAGAAATCAGGAGTCATAGATGCAAACATCAACAATAGAATACAAGAGATGGAAGAAAGAATCTCAGGTGCTGAAGATTCCATAGAAAGCATCGACTCAACAGTCAAAGAAAATGCAAAATGCAAAAAACGCGTAACCCAAAACATCCAGGAAATCCAGGACACAATGAGAAGACCAAACCTAAGGATTATTGGTATAGATGAGAGTGAAGATTTGCAACTTAAAGGGCCAGTAAACATCTTCAACAAAATTATGGAGGAAAACTTCCCTAACTTAAAGAGAGAGATGCCGATGAACATACAAGAAGCCTACAGAACTCCAAACAGACTGGACCAGAACAGAAATACCTCCCGTCACATAATAATCAAAACACCGAATGTTCTAAACAAAGAAAGAATACTAAATGCAGTAAGAGAAAAGGGCCAAGTAACATACAAAGGAAGACCTATCCGAATCACATCAGACTTCTCACCAGAGACTATGAAAGCCAGAAGATCCTGGGCAGATCTCATGCAGACACTAAGACAGCACAAATGCCAGCCTAGACTACTATACCCAGCAAAACTCTCAATCACCATAGATGGAGAGACCAAGATATTCCATGATAAAACCAAATTTTCACAATATCTTTCCACAAATCCAGCCCTGCAACGGATAATAGGTGGAAACCTCCAATACAGGGAGAGAAACAACACCCTGGAAAAAATGAGATAATAACCTTCTTGAATCAAACCCAAAAGTAGATAACCACTCAAACATAAAGATAGCGTCAAGAATGGCAGATGGCAATAATCACTATGCCTTAATCTCTCTTAATATCAATGGTCTCAATTCCCCAATTAAAAGACATAGACTAGCAGACTGGATACGTAAACAGGACCCAGCATTTTGCTGCATGCAGGAAACGCACCTCAGTGTCAAAGACAAACACTACCTCAGAGTAAAAGGCTGGAAAACAATTTTACAAGCAAATGGCCCCAAGAAACGAGGTGGAGTAGCCATCCTAATATCGGATAAAATTGATTTTCAACCCAAAGTCATCAAAAAAGACACAGAAGGACACTACATACTGATCAAGGGAAAAATCCACCATCAAGAACTCTCAATCCTGAATATCTATGCTCCAAATGCAAGGGCACCCTCATTCGTAAAAGAAACTTTACTAAAACTCAAAGCACACATCGCACCGCACACAATAATAGTGGGTGACTTCAACACCCCGCTCTCTGAAATGGATCGTTCAGGAAAGCAGAAACTAAACAGGGACACAGTGAATCTAATTGAAGCCTTGGACCAAATGGAACTAACTGATATATATAGAACATTTCATCCTAGAGCTAAAGAATACACCTTCTTCTCAGCTCCTCATGGTACCTTCTCCAAAATTGACCATATAATTGGTCACAAATCAGACCTCAACAGATACAAGAAGATAGAAATAATCCCATGCCTCCTATCAGATCACTATGGAATAAGGGTGGTCTTCAATGGCAACAAAAACAAAAGAAAACCCACGTACACATGGAGGCTGAACAATGCTCTACTCAATGATAACTTGGTCAAGGTGGAAATAAAGAAAGAAATCAAAGACTTTTTGAAAGTTAATGAAAATGAAGGCACAACATACCCTAACTTATGGGACACAATGAAAGCAGTGCTAAGAGGAAAATTCATAGCCCTGAGTGCCGCCAAAAAGAAACGGGAGACAGCATACACTAACAGCTTAATGGCACACCTGAAAGCCCTGGAACAAAAAGAAGCAAATACACCAAAGAGGAGTAGAAGGCAGGAAATCATCAAACTCAGGGCTGAAATCAATCAAGTAGAAACAAATAAAACCATACAAAGAATCAACAAAACGAGGAGTTGGTTCTTTGAGAAAATCAACAAGATAGATAAGCCCTTAGCCAGACTAACCAAAGGGCACAGAGATAGTATCCAAATTAATAAAATCAGAAACGAAAAGGGAGAGATAACAACAGAAACTGAGGAAATTCAAAAAATCATCAGATCCTACTACAAAAACCTGTATTCAACACAACTAGAAAATCTTGAGGAAATGGACAATTTCCTTGACAGATACCAAGTACCAAAATTAAATCAGGATCAAATAGACCATCTAAACCGTCCTATAACCCCTGAAGAAATAGAAGTTGTCATTGGAAGTCTTCCAACCAAAAAAAGCACAGGTCCAGATGGTTTTAGTGCAGAATTCTATCAGACCTTCAAAGAAGACCTAACACCAATACTCTTCAAACTGTTCCACAAAATAGAAACAGAAGGAACACTACCCAACTCGTTCTATGAAGCCACAATTACACTAATACCAAAAGCACACAAAGATCCGACAAAGAAAGAGAATCTCAGGCCAATCTCTCTTATGAATATCGATGCAAAAATACTCAATAAAATTCTTGCCAACCGAATCCAAGAACACATCAAAACGATCATTCACCACGATCAAGTAGGCTTCATCCCAGGGATGCAGGGATGGTTCAATATAAGGAAATCCATCAATGTAATCCACTACATAAACAATCTCAAAGAAAAAAACCACATGGTCATCTCATTAGATGCTGAGAAAGCATTTGACAAAATTCAGCATCCTTTCATGCTAAAGGTCTTGGAAAGATCAGGAATTCAAGGCCCATATCTAAACATAGTAAAAGCAATTTACAGCAAACCAGTAGCCAGCATCAATCTAAATGGAGAGAAACTTGAAGCAATCCCACTAAAATCAGGGACTAGACAAGGCTGCCCTCTCTCTCCATATCTTTTCAATATAG
Organism: Tokudaia tokunoshimensis; assembly: GCA_036184795.1. Taxonomy (NCBI): domain Eukaryota; kingdom Metazoa; phylum Chordata; class Mammalia; order Rodentia; family Muridae; genus Tokudaia; species Tokudaia tokunoshimensis. The sequence continues at coordinate 82,893,798 of BTHU01000002.1, read as the reverse complement.
TACTTGAAGTTCTAGCTAGAGCAATTAGACAACAAAAAGAGGTCAAAGGGATACAAATTGGAAAGGAAGAAGTCAAACTATCACTCTTTGCAGACGATATGATAGTATACATAAGCGACCCAAAGAACTCCACCAGAGAACTCCTACAGCTGATAAACGACTTCAGCAAAGTGGCCGGATATAAAATCAACTCAAGCAAGTCAGAAGCCTTCCTATACTCAAAGGATAAGCAGGCTGAGAAAGAAGTAAGAGAAATAATACCCTTTACGATAGCCACAAACCATATTAAGTATCTTGGCGTGACGCTAACCAAACAAGTGAAAGATCTGTATGACAAGAACTTCAAGTCTCTGAAGAAAGAAATTGAAGAAGACCTCGGAAGATGGAAAAATCTGCCATGCTCATGGATTGGCAGGATTAATATAGTAAAAATGAGCATCTTACCAAAAGTAATACACAGATTCAATGCAATCCCCATCAAAATCCCAACTCAATTCTTCATAGAGTTAGAAAGAGCAATTCAAAAATTCATCTGGAATAACAGAAAACCCAGAATAGCTAAAACTATTCTCAAGAGTAAAAGAACCTCTGGGGGAATCAGTATCCCGGACCTCAAGCTGTACTACAGAGCAATAGTGTTAAAAACTGCATGGTATTGGTACAGTAACAGACATGTAGATCAATGGAACAGAATTGAAGACCCAGAAATGAATCCACACTCCTATGGTCACTTGATCTTTGACAAAGGAGCTAAAACCATCCAGTGGAAAAAAGATAGCCTTTTCAACAAATGGTGCTGGCTCAGCTGGAGGTCAACATGCAGAAGAATGCAAATTGACCCATCCTTATCTCCTTGCACTAAGCTCAATTCTAAGTGGATCAAAGATCTCCACATAAAACCAGACACACTGAAACTAATAGAAGGGAAACTAGGGAAGAACCTTGAACATATGGGCACAGGGGAGAATTTCCTGAACAGAACTCCAATAGCTTATACTCTAAGATCAAGAATAGACAAATGGGACCTCATTAAATTACAAAGTTTTTGCAAGGCAAAAGACACCGTCAAAAAGACAAAGCGGCAACCAACTAACTGGGAAATGATCTTTACCAACCTTACATCCGACAGAGGGCTAATATCCAAGATATACAAAGAACTCAAGAAGTTAAACTCCAGAGAGGCAAGTAACCCTATTAAAAAATGGGGTACAGAGCTCCACAAAGAGTTCTCACCTGAAGAATATCTAATGGCTGAGAAGCACCTAAAGAGATGTTCATCATCCTTAGTCATTAGGGAAATGCAAATCAAAACAACCCTGAGATTCCATCTCACACCAGTCAGGATGGCTAAGATCAAAAACACAGGAGACAGCAGTTGTTGGCGAGGATGTGGAGAAAGAGGAACACTCCTCCACTGCTGGTGGAATTGCAGGCTGGTACAACCACTCTGGAAAGCAGTCTGGCGGCTCCTCAGAAAACTGGGCATGACACTTCCGGAGGATCCGGCTATACCACTCCTGGGCATATACCCAGAGACTTTACCTGCATGCAATAAGGACACATGCTCCACTATATTCATAGCAGCCTTATTTATAATAGCCAGAAGCTGGAAAGAACCCAGATGTCCCTCAACGGAGGAATGGATTCAGAAGATGTGGTATATTTACACAATGGAATACTACTCTGCAATTAAAAACAATGAATTCACGAAATTCCTAGGCAAATGGTCAGAACTTGAAAATATCATCCTTAGTGAGGTAACCCAATCACAAAAGATCACACATGGTATGAAGTCACTGATAAGGGGATATTGACCCAGAATCTCAGAATACCCTAGACACAATCAGCATATCAATAGATTTCTAAAAAGATGGAAGGAGAGACCCCTGGTCCTGGAAAGACTGGATGTAGGGGAACGCCAGGACAGAGTAATGAGAGGGGGTTGAACGGAGAAAAGAGGGAGGGAAGGGGGCTTATGAGACCTTCGGGGAGGGAGGAAACGGGAAAGGGGAAGTGATTTGGAATGTAAATTAAAAAAATAAAATAAAATTAAATTAAAAAAAAAAAAAAAAAAAAAAAAAGAAGAAGAGGAGGAAGAAAGGAGGAAGAGGAGGAGGAGAGAAAGAAGAGGAGAAGGAGGAGGAGGAAGAGGAGGAGGAGGAAAGAGTGGCAAACAATTGAAAAAGACACCTGACGTCAACCTCTGACCTCCCTATACACTCATCCATATCTATATAATCACGTACATGAAAAATAAAGGAGAGGAATTTTATAAAATATCTTTTATTGAAAATTACTTATGAAGTAATAATTAAAAATATATGGTCTAAGATATCACTGGAAAGATCTTATGATCTCTTGAAATCAAAGGGTCCTGCAAGCTTACGTATAATTGCTACCTCTTTTCAGAATTGCTTGTATTTCTGATCCACCCTTTATTAATAATCTTCATCTTCAACATCACAGGCAGAAATGACTCTTTTAAAGGATATAAAAAGTAGAGCACTTTCTATTAATGAAGTTGAAGGTATGAGCTATTTTCTATAAATACACACACACACACACACACACTTATTTTTTCAGCAAAGGGCAGAATACAGAATCAGCTTTAAAAAACCCCACACTAACCTGTCTGTATGGGTAACAAAAGCATCAAGTAACAGATATAAACAGATATATATAATCTTAACCTGTTCTGATTAGAAAAGAATCACACAATCAAGTCATGCAGATTACTTTGCTGGCCTCCTATTATTTTATGGCTGTCACCTTTAGTAAAGAAATTCAGTTTGAAAAAGATAGCTGGTTGCAAAACTAGCACAGAGAAAGAAAGGTAACAAAACTACGCTGACTGAAGCTTACAGTGGCACCCATCCTCAGAGCCACCGGATGCTCAGAGCTGCTCATCACTTCTGTGCAGGCAACACTTCTGTGAAAGCAACAGATATTCTCGGGTGCTATGTACTTCCCCCATTAGCCTGCATACTTTCCATACTAGCTCGAATGGAAGTAGTATGGTATTTTATAGGTTAAGTTTCAGCTGGGCTAGAAAATTGGTTACTTATAAATTACTTTGTGTGACTTCATCACTAACCAACTAAACTGAACTCCTAGAATAAGACAGATATAAAAATTGCTGAACAAAAGAATATAGAAAAAGTGGACAGACACAATGTAACATCAATGTAACATTTTCTACTTCATATTCCTCCACCAACAGCTTTACTCTTACAAACTTGTTCACGCCTGATAAGTTGTAATAACTCAGCAAGTATTCACCAATGAGAAGTCATTTGTATACACCATTTCACAATTTTTAGAAACAATCAAAGTCAAATAAACAGGATTGCATAAATACAATGGACTTTTAGCTAAATACAAAAAGACTACGTTAAAGTTTAAAGTGTTTCAAACTGGACCATAAAAATTCCTTTTCTTGCCCTGAGTTCAATTCCCAGCAACCACATGGAGGTTCAAAACCATCTATAATGGGACCTGATGTCCTCTTCTGCCATGCAGGCATACATGCAAAACACTCACATACGTAAATAAATAAATCTTTAAAAAAACATTTATAACATTTAAAAATTCCTTCTCTTTAGTGTTCACATTATGCCATATATTATAATATAATGAAAAATATGATATTCCTTTTATAATGTATTCATTATAGTACTTTTCAGGCACATAGCAAATTCATTTAATTTATTTAAATCTGTGGGCTGGAGAGATGGATCATTGTGGAAAGATGTTTGCCCCCAAGCCTGAAGACTTGAGCTGGATCTCTGACACCAAGTAATCACAGGACATTACTGAATCATGCACATGCATGTACATGCATACACAAGCACATTCTTATTAGAAGTAATAATAAAACAAAACTAAAAGAGTAAAGAAAACAAATTCCAAATCTTTTTATGCCACTGTCTAACACCATCAATGACTCCTGACTTCCCCCCAAAATTCTTATGACATATGACTCTCTCTTCCCAACTCTCCCTAGCCCTCTCAGCTCTATTTTGATATCTCATTCTCTTTCAACGCTCTTGCCTTACCTATCTCTCTGGGCATTGATGCAATAACTTGAGATTCCTCAAGGGCAAGACTGGTTCTCTTGAAGTAACCATGGAGTTACAGTTGAGTTGGAACACAGAACTCAGGGTCTTCCACAAGGACAATCTCATACTTAGTTTCTGTTTGAAAGACTCCCAAATATTGATGAAACATTCTTTGGTTGTGCTATTTTCTATAAGGTCTCAGGTCATGAAATTATGTGGTAACTTGTAGATTGTTTCACTGAAATGCATTATCTGTGATAGACTGTTGACCTTTAGAACATTGATTAGCTTTGCATCCAACATTGCAATATTATTCTAATATACCTCTGTTAAATTGACATAAATATACATTTTATTGAATGATCATTAAACCAGCTTACTACTGTAGAGATTTTTTTAATGAGTTGGGTAAATACAAATAAAAACACAAAGCAAAACTATATACTGAAAACAGGAGCTTAAGTTACAGATTTGGCAGACTTCCAGCAAGTTCTCTTCAATAAACTATAGTTTTTCCTTCATGAAATTCAGTTACCCCCATGCCCTTTTGTTGAGCAGGACCTCCAAGAGAGACAGGTGCTTTGGGGCTGAGTGTGCACCGAGGGCACCTTTCTCTTTCCTAAATCAAAACTTAACATTACACTTCAGTCCTTTTCCATCTGGGTACAGCAGCTTCCCATGGGCTGCTGGGTCAAATGCACACTTTAGTATCTGTGTACTCTGACTACCATTTGATGCTAAGATACTTTCTATATACTTTTACTATTATTATTAAAAAATAATAGACTGAGAAGGAGAGACTCACTGTGATTCATGAACCACAGCCAGGTGGCTGATTGCCCTTTCATTTAAATCTGTGTTCATGTGGCCATACTTCTTTGGAACATAAATCTACCGAGGGCAACAGCATGCTGAGACAGACTGTCTCGTCTCTACCAGAGCCCAATGCCTGCTATGAATTATCTGACAGCTGGTCACCCTCCACTTCAAATCTCATAAAGTTTAAACAGTCAAGTTAATATCCTCCAGGCAGAGATATTCTCTCAGCTGAATGAAGAAAGAAGTCGGAAGATCAGCACAGACAGTGGGCTTTGCAAAGGTTTCCTTCACAGTTTAGAAACTGATCATCAGTCAGGTCAGTAGTCATAATAAAGACACTGAGTGCAAAGCTACTTCTACAAGGAAAGGGGAGGGAACATAATAAATGTCAGATGCATAATTTTTGTTTTGACATCAGATCCTGTAACAATTTTATACAGCATTATCCTGAGATTTGACAGAAAATATTTTAAAATTAGTGGTTCATGCATGTTTTAGTTTCATAAGCATTCACACAAATGTACAATTCTTAACCTTGATTTTATCTAATTAAATGGAAAATTCAAATTGTATTACCAATGCCCACAATAGGTGTCTTAAGTGCTTCTCCACCAATTTAATAAAAACCAAACAAAATTGGTTAGATTTAAGCAGGTTTTTAAGTTGTAAAACATTCAAATATTAAATATTCAAATCTTACAGGTATTATTTAAATGACTTTTAAAAGTATTTTAGTACATTGATTTTGAAAAATCTGAAATTATTGAGAGCTCTCAAAATAAATAAAACTTTTTAGGAATTTATTTCTGTTGGGGTTGAGAGGAACTAACTTGGTATCCTAAAAACACACACTTGAGCCATGAGTTTAACTGTCAAACACTTATCTTTTCAAAGTGTAGTTTAAAAGACAACACTTGTTTTATTCTAAGGTCAATGAAAACATCTAGGAAACAAGCAGTGTTGCTTGGAAATGAATGAAATGAGATGCCATAGCATGTCCTTTTCCCAAATACCTTGCCCAAATCTTTTTGAACCGAAGTAATTTCTAACTGACAAAAATAATTCTCCCTTTTCTGGGGGGGGGGGCAGTATATATATTTTGATAATGTTTTTTAGGAAATGGCATGCCTCAGATTCTATGTCTCTGTTCCAGACAAGTTTCACAAAACTGACATAAAGTGCACATTCTTATATTTGACACATTAAAGACTCACAACACAGCATCAAGAACAGTTAGGAAATGACGCTCTGCAAACAATACAGAAACATGACAACGTGTGGCGTTCATTTGTTCACCTACTAGATTTTATCGGTGTTACATCTGCATTGTCTGAAGGAATAAGGACACTTACAGATTCCCTTCCCTCCTGTGGTTGTGCTTTATGATGCCATTCATGGCAATTTCTCTAGGAGAGGTACCTATAGTCCCTGGGGCACCAGAGCAGGCAAAGTAGAACTACCCTGGGAGAGGACACAGCAATACCTGAGCAGGCAGCCAGGGCTGTGCTACCAAACTTCCTGGACAGTCAACACGTGAGGAAAACCTGCAACTTTTGTTACTATCCGTACTTTGCTTAATATCAGCTGCAATCGACTGGAAAACTGAAAGGCTAACGTGGGTGCCAGTACTCCTGGCAGAATGTATTGTTCTGTGCTGTGGCACTGAGAGAAATGTGGGTCCTATTTTAAGGTGTGTAACTGCCGATCCTCTAATGTGACTTTGGACACACAGCATGGGGGGGAGGTGAGGATAACTGAAGATTGAGGCGTTGTCACAGCTGGCCTGAACAGCTAGGCATAACATAAATATCAGAATAGTGATGCAGACGGGTGAAGGGCAGAGAAGCCCTTAGTTCTCTGGGAGGAAGCAAGTTCACTGTCATTTCTAACTTCCAGCTTCCACCTATTACTAACTGAAGCTCTTTGAGGCAGTCTCTATTTGCAAAAATCTATTATATTGATTTCCAATGTTTATTTGATATCAGGGTTCTGACAAAGTAGCAATTCTTAGCCTTTTACAGTGTGTAAGCCACATGTAACTTCACCTAATTCTTAGATTTTTCAGATGGGTCAGGTATCCCGGTGACCTGGTAAGGTAGCAGAAGCCAGAGACCAGCTGTATCTAACCAGTGGGGTGAAGATAGGATCAGCAAAGGAATCCCGCAGGATAGGGAGTGCATAAAAAATGGAGAGTTCATGCTGAAAGAGAGAGTAGGAAGTACTCAGATATCATCCTTGATTAGCAGAACTCAGGGACAGATGAAGGCTGTGAAGAGATTAGGAAAACCACCATAGTCCATGACTCCTGTTCTCAACGAGGGAACATTACTGCAGATTTTGGCAATGTCTGGACATATTTTAACTGTCTGCTTGGAGGTTGTTAGTATTCATGTTGAGAACACAAACAATGAAATGTCTTTTTAAAGAAGGCTAAAAACTAGGCACTTGTTTCAGAATTGATGTAAGAAGCCAAAGACATCAGACAGAGGAGGCCAAAGCAGAGTATGACCTGATCGTGTAAGGGTCCCTGAACTAACATTAAAAGAGTAAAGTGCTATCCATGCAAACACACCATTACACTGGGAGATTAAACCTGTTCATGTACGATTCATCTGTCAATCACAGCTCCTTATAGGACAGGTATGGCAGTAAATGAGGTAATCACAAATAATTCTATCAATTGTAAAATTATGTAGGAAGAGAAATATATTAAATATTTTGCTTTTCTCTAAATTCTAGGATGCCTTATATTGGGTTTTGTTGTTCATTAGTAATATATTTACAAACCTAAGAAGTGGGAATTTATCTTTCGCATTAAAATTAATGTGTTCTATTTAAAAGTTTTAATAGAAATGAGATTTTAAAAAAAAAAAAACAACTTTTAAATTGTTTAGAGAAAATGGTAAGCCTTCAGGTTTCAGTGACTATCTTTTGAGGAACTGATGTTATTTTTAGCAGGATCAATTCTGATTTACCAAATGTGCATCCATTCAGATAGCCAGAAACTTGTAACAATTCCAGAATTCCTCAATCCTCGGTCTCTCTTGGTGTAAGACTGTGCCAACCAATGGGGCAACTGTACAAGGCATGTAGCAGTACCTATCTTGAGAAAGGAAGAAACAAATTTGACTAATTAAAACTAAAATTATGGGGCTGGAGAGATGGCTCAGAGGGTAAGAGCACTGGCTGCCCTTGCAGAAGACCTGTGTTGGTTCCCAGCACCCACATGGAAGGTCACAACCATTTCTGTAAGTTCAAACACACCAGAAGAGGGCATCAGATTCCATTACAGATGGTTGTGAGCCACCATGTGGGTGCTAGGAATTGAACTCAGGACCTCTGGAAGAGCAGTCAGTGCTCTTAACCGCTGAGCCATCATCTCTCTGGCCTGTCACAACCATTTCTAACTGCAGTTCCAGGGGTTTTGATACCAACTTTTTGCCTCTACACATGCCAGTCACACATGTGGTACCTGAAGTGAAAATATTCATACCCACAAAAATAAATATGTGAAAAAGAAAATATCATTTTTAAACAGAAAAGGATGAAGAGTAAAAAGCAAGCAGCCCTGGGCAGCTAGCATCTCTGTTTAAGTGACAGAGTTACTGAAGATCTCCTGCAGTGCTGGACTATTGATTATGTAAAGTTTGCTCCCCCAGAGGACTCACATTAAAATCATATACACACTAAAGGTAATGAGAGATGGGACTAATTAGGCTTCTGCTCTCGTGAATGAATTAATTAACAGATAAATGTTTTTTCTTGACAATGGGTCTGTCTTAGATGTGGTTTGGAATGTTCTTTCATACAATTGCTGTCTCTTCCCATATGATGCTCGTGGAACTCTGCCAACAAGAAGGTCATGGATCAGTCAAAGACATCAACATTGGACCAAAATTATGCCCAAAGTTCATCTCTCTCTTTTATAACTTACAGTCTCTGGTGTTCCATTATTAACAACAAAAACTGGACTAATGCAATAGGATCAGAGACAAAGTTCTTTTCTTTACCTTTACAACTTCCCTTGATGCTCCTTTAATAATAGAGAATAACATAAATGCATACTGCTCTTAATGGAGTTTTTTTTAAAAAAAAAGTATAGTTTAATTCTGCAGTTGTATGCTTTAGTAATAATCAGTGCGGGACAGCTTTCTGGGATGTGTGTGACAAGCCGGGATGACTCAAGTTCTACAGATCTCTAACTCAAACTGATCTTCCCACCATTTAACATGAAGTGAGTTAAGTCATGACCATCCTGCAAGAACTATAAGGTAATGATGGCAGCTTCCATATGAAAACGGCTCATTCTCCAAAGCAAAACAAACAGGTGAGCTCTAATCTATCACAAGCACTGGACTGAGAACACATATTCTAAGCTACCAACTTATGGAGGAAGAATCAGAAATGGCTGGCCTTCTCCTGTGTTTCCTGTGGGTTGTGTTGTGACCCTGGACTGTGGATGTGACTGTGAACATCTCCTAAAAGCCAGAAATCCCACATGAATGATTTTAATGGAGTAAGTAATAATCTGTGGCCTTCCTGATTGAGTTTGCAGAATCACCAACAGGCCTCATGTAATGGTGCAGCAAGGACATTTGAGTATTGGGGTAGTAGTTTAAATGCCAAAATAGGAATGATTCCATAGGGTTCCATCCCTGTGACTATACAACTGCACAGTCAGAAGCTGTACCTTGAATTCATTAGCATTATTAGAAGTTATTTCTCCACCACACTCTGTATTAACCAATTCTAGAATTGCCTAAAATATCACAGAATTTCTTCCTTTGATTGCTGTTTGTTTAAAGATGTATGGAGCATATTTTAAATTAATCCACAATACAGAAATGGAAGGATGATATGCAAATTGAAGAATATAAAGGAAAACTGAAATCATAAAGTAATTTCTGTTAAGTCATCTCTAAAACTTCAAAAGCACTAGTATTATTTCAACAAATAGTATCTGCAAATCCAGCCAAGTCTTAGTAGCTTCTCCAAATTTCCTGCGCCATGCCTGAAGTGTTCCAACACAAAACGATGTTTCCCTGCCATCTAGTGGCTACTTTCTAGTACTGCGGAGATGTGTTAACAATGTCGGTCCGCAAGAGAACAAAATCCCTGTTTAAAAGTTCTAGATCTAATAAAAGAATAGAAAACAGAGGTTGGTTGACATTATGGGGAAAATTATTTAGAATAAGTATGGGAAGAGTAAAATTGAGATATAAAAAATTCAAAGGTTAACTCTTAAGTGGGCTGGATTGAAAAACTATTTACATAGGTACTGCTCCATAAAGAAACAATACAATTTTCCCTGAGGAAAACATTTCCTAACAATCAGCCTCAGACCACAATTATTTAAAACAGCAGTTCTCAACCTGTGGGTCACAACCCCTTTAGGGGGACCTGAAGACCTTTTCACAAGGGGTAGCTTAAAACCATCAGAAAACACAGATATTTACATTATAATTTATAACAGTGGCAAAATTACAGTTATTAAGTAGCATCAGTGATAATTTTATGATTGAGGGTCAATACAACATGAGGAACTGTATTAAGATTTGTCATCATTAGAAATGTTGAGAACCACTGTCTCAAATGCATCTTAAGCATGTTCTCTTGTTTTAAGGACAACTGCAAAATGCAAGGGAAAAGGATGAGCGGTGTTCCCTCCTGCACCCATGCGCTCAGCTTCCTGTGTGCATGAGCTCAAATGCAAACACACTGTCAGTTTGGGACCAAGGAGACCAGAAGTCCCATTGCCATTTGTCCTTCTGTGATTTCTGATTATTCCCAAGATTAAGAAAGGTTTCTTCTCTGAGAAGTAACAAAAGCATCTTCCACTAAGTACAAATGCGTCTCTACAGTCCTGTACGACTTTAGGATGGATCTAAGGCTTTTTACAACACCGTGGTCTGCTGTGGATGACAGTGTTTTCATTTGAAGCTAAGGAACCCTTAAGCAGTCATTATCAAGGGTTATTTGAAGCATTTAATCTATATCAATGGGGTGGTAAGTAGATAGGTATACAGTAGGTAGATAGCTAATGGTAAGGTAGCAGTGTTAAGTAATGGGGATTAAATACACTGCTGTAAAAACATGCAATTGTGCAAAAATGAGCAGTGTGAACTCTAAAATTACAAACCCACCAGAAAATTTGTAAGATCTGAGGCCTCCTGGACTCCATGGAATATACAGACCACTCCTTGTGTGTAGCTACGTATTACATTGTAAGGTAGCTGACATGCACCCCACATGTGCAAGCTCAGACCAGAAATGCCACCTCCATACCTCCACACAAATCTTTGGCCTACAAACAAGCTCAGCACTTGTCCTAAGAATATGTTCAAGTCTCAAGTGGGAATTCTGCAGGGCTTCCCACTGCCCCTGCACCTTGTTCACCCTGAGACAAGACCCCAAGCGAAGCCACTAAAGGCCCTAAGGTGTCAATAACATAAGGCTGCCCTTAAGGAGTCATGGAATATGACTTCTACGATATCCTCATGCTCAGCATTCCAATCCCAGGATCTCGCTTTAAAACAGAAATGAGACAATGTGGAGATCTTAGCGGGGCAGCTTGGCAGGAATCTAATTTTAGACTAGAAGAGGGAAGTAAGCTCAGGCAGGAATCTGATTTTAGGCTAGAACAAAGAATTAGGCTTCAGGCATGAATATGACTTTGGGCTAGGACAGAGAAGTAGGCTCAGATATTTGGTCATCCTGATAAGTCCTTAGAATCAGTGATCCGGGGAGCAATCCCAGGACTTTGTTTACTGCCTTGCTTGTTCCTTGACTATTTGTGTTTATTATACTGCTTGACCTTATTATTTGCATGTAATTGAAATGGTATGAAAGCAGATTGGGAAAAAATAAACCTGCCTCTGCCTCAGAATTGGTTGGGGTCATCCTACAATGTTGTCTAATTGTCTTTTTTTTCTTTTTAATCCTCACTCCTGTGCTGGAGAAACTGTTGACTGACTGAGCTGGCTTGGTCAAGGCAACTTCCCCCAAAACAAGCTGCTGTATGGCAAGCTGTTATCTGTCCTACCCCGTGAGACTCTCAAGCAAAACCTTAGCCTCTCTGATTGGCAACATTGAGTATGGAAACCAATTTTCCATTTACCCAGTGTTCATTCTGCAAGAGATGTGAGCATGCCAAGTGCACAGAGTGCTTCTTACTATCTGCAGATGGGAGTGTGGACTCACCAGACTGTTCATTTTGGAAGAGGAGGACCCCGTTCTGTGCTTTCTCAAGCTGCTGGCTTCCACATGCCCATCCTTAGGCTTTAAGACCATTCTGCCGCTCCCTGCTGTCCCTTCAGAGGAGGACCGCAGCCGCCGCTCCATATATCTTCCTTCGTGATACGGACTGAGGCTACTGGCAAGAACTTTTGCAAGACAAATAAAGAAAAATGGAATTTCTAATCAATATACAATTTTAAGATAATGAAAAAGTCTAGAATGATTCAAAAGGTCTCTACCTCAGAAAAAGTTCTTGCCTTGTGTATTTTCTTTTTTTTTTTTTTTTTTTTTTTTTTTTTTTAAGTTCCAATATTACTTCTTTTTTTTTTTTTTTTTTAATTTAATTTTATTTTATTTTTTTAATTTACATTCCAAATCACTTCCCCTTTCCCGTTTCCTCCCTCCCCGAAAGTCCCATAAGCCCCCTTCCCTCCCTCTTTTCTCCGTTCAACCCCCTCTCATTACTCTGTCCTGGCGTTCCCCTACATCCAGTCTTTCCAGGACCAGGGGTCTCTCCTTCCATCTTTTTAGAAATCTATTGATATGCTGATTGTGTCTAGGGTATTCTGAGATTCTGGGTCAATATCCCCTTATCAGTGACTTCATACCATGTGTGATCTTTTGTGATTGGGTTACCTCACTAAGGATGATATTTTCAAGTTCTGACCATTTGCCTAGGAATTTCGTGAATTCATTGTTTTTAATTGCAGAGTAGTATTCCATTGTGTAAATATACCACATCTTCTGAATCCATTCCTCCGTTGAGGGACATCTGGGTTCTTTCCAGCTTCTGGCTATTATAAATAAGGCTGCTATGAATATAGTGGAGCATGTGTCCTTATTGCATGCAGGTAAAGTCTCTGGGTATATGCCCAGGAGTGGTATAGCCGGATCCTCCGGAAGTGTCATGCCCAGTTTTCTGAGGAGCCGCCAGACTGCTTTCCAGAGTGGTTGTACCAGCCTGCAATTCCACCAGCAGTGGAGGAGTGTTCCTCTTTCTCCACATCCTCGCCAACAACTGCTGTCTCCTGTGTTTTTGATCTTAGCCATCCTGACTGGTGTGAGATGGAATCTCAGGGTTGTTTTGATTTGCATTTCCCTAATGACTAAGGATGATGAACATCTCTTTAGGTGCTTCTCAGCCATTAGATATTCTTCAGGTGAGAACTCTTTGTGGAGCTCTGTACCCCATTTTTTAATAGGGTTACTTGCCTCTCTGGAGTTTAACTTCTTGAGTTCTTTGTATATCTTGGATATTAGCCCTCTGTCGGATGTAAGGTTGGTAAAGATCATTTCCCAGTTAGTTGGTTGCCGCTTTGTCTTTTTGACGGTGTCTTTTGCCTTGCAAAAACTTTGTAATTTAATGAGGTCCCATTTGTCTATTCTTGATCTTAGAGTATAAGCTATTGGAGTTCTGTTCAGGAAATTCTCCCCTGTGCCCATATGTTCAAGGTTCTTCCCTAGTTTCCCTTCTATTAGTTTCAGTGTGTCTGGTTTTATGTGGAGATCTTTGATCCACTTAGAATTGAGCTTAGTGCAAGGAGATAAGGATGGGTCAATTTGCATTCTTCTGCATGTTGACCTCCAGCTGAGCCAGCACCATTTGTTGAAAAGGCTATCTTTTTTCCACTGGATGGTTTTAGCTCCTTTGTCAAAGATCAAGTGACCATAGGAGTGTGGATTCATTTCTGGGTCTTCAATTCTGTTCCATTGATCTACATGTCTGTTACTGTACCAATACCATGCAGTTTTTAACACTATTGCTCTGTAGTACAGCTTGAGGTCCGGGATACTGATTCCCCCAGAGGTTCTTTTACTCTTGAGAATAGTTTTAGCTATTCTGGGTTTTCTGTTATTCCAGATGAATTTTTGAATTGCTCTTTCTAACTCTATGAAGAATTGAGTTGGGATTTTGATGGGGATTGCATTGAATCTGTGTATTACTTTTGGTAAGATGCCTTGTGTATTTTCTGAAACCAAGGTGAAATAACTCACACACACACACACAAACTCACATGCACACACATAAAAACAGTCCTATACACTCATATTACAGTCAAACTGAAGGCATTTAAAGCTATATAGCTAGTTAATGTTGAGGTAGGCTTTAAACTTGGCAGACTTTCTAACTCCACTTATTTTCATAGCCTGCAATCCCTCTGTATTGCCATATAGAATTTATTTCTACTGAAACATGGATTCTAGCTAATAGAGTTTTGTTAACACAGGAAGCAGAATTGAATTTTCACACATTTCCATCCTGAAGGCTTTGATTGACATGCCTTTATTTCTTTAGCTAGAAAGTACCAATGCTTCTTCAGCCGCATTCCAAGCAGAGTTTCTTTCCTTCCACCACCTTTTCAGGTCAGAATAGCAGAAATAATACAGCTAAGAAAAAATGAGTAACACAGACTTACATTTTAATTATAGCTGAGGGAAGTTTAAGACCAGAGTGAACATTTAACAGAAATTATAAGTACAAAGGAAACGTGCCTTTCACTCAGGATATGGAGTGAAAAATAACTGTTCAAATAAAATTAAAATTAATGTACATAATTTTTACATGAGGAAAATCTGCATACCTTTGGCAGCACTCGCTTCATATCCATAAGATGTTTTGCTAAACACATGATGTTCCCCCGAGGACGGGATTACCCTTGAATCCGAAACAGGGTGGACCCCTTTAAAGCGTTCAGCCAGTGCCTTGTGCTGGTCACAGGAGCCCTGTGTCCTGGGTGAGCTGGTCCTCAGCGCTGCTTCACCAGCATGTGCCAAGGGCTTCTCTACTCTTTGATGATCAGCTGGTAAGTGGGTCTCTGGATCACTCCCATTCCTAGCAGAGGGCTCAGTGCTTTGTAGTAACACTTCCCTCTGGTTAGCAGCAGAGGTCTCTGGTGAAGAACACAATTCAGTGCTACACCGACCTTCCAGCCTGTACCTCCCCGGAGACATCACCACACAGGGCGCAGTCCCCACAAATTCCATCTTTGTCTTTGTGACAGCAGTAAGATTGGGAGTGGGCTGAGAGGTAGCATCATTGTGGCCAAAGTTGTCGCAGTGTGATACCGTGCTTCCACTTTTAGGAAAGGCATCTGCCTCAGACAAAGAATCTTCAGTCAAGGCCAAAAATTCTGAAGGGGTCTGAGCTGTGGTCAGGTCAGCCGAAAGCAGAGGGGACTGTAAGGAACTTCCTGCGCGTTCTGTTACATCCACAGAGCAAGATGGGGAAGGTCTTCCTAAGGCGGGCTCCTGTTCTTGGTATTGTGCAATTGCCAGCGAGAATTCAGGTTGCTGTACCAATGATGTGGATTGGCTCTGAGGAACCGACTTAGAAAACTTATAGTGAGATGAAAAGGATTTGGGGAGTAGCTTCTTTGTTGATTGTTTAATAGAACGGCGACTTTGTTCTTCTGTGAATCCAGAATCGTCCCCTTCACTTCTGCCAGAACTAAGACAATTTATAAAGACATTCTTATTAGTTGAAGGCTCCTTTTCCCTTTCAAAATCTTCAGTCAAAGATCTAGTTATCTTCTTACTTCGTGAACTACTAAAGCCCACAGAATGTCTTCCCCTGGTTTTGACTTGTTCCTCCAAACTTAGTTTCTGCATATTGCTGTGACTGGGTTGAGCACCATTGGAAATACTAAGGTTCTGGTCAGTGGGTTCTGGCTTAGTTTCACTCCCTTTCTTATGGTGGAAGCTGATAGAGGGAGCACGGAATATGCTCCTGCGTTTCCCCGTGCTCCCTGAGCTAGAGTTAGTGCTGGAAGGGGAGGAGCTGTGCACACCAGCTGTGTTACTGGAAGAGGGTGAAGAAGGGAGAGAATCATGTCTTCTGCTAATACTTTTCCTGAATATTGGCAGCCGGGAGACCAGGGTACATCGTCTCGATCCTGAGTCCCCCATTTGGAACCCTGAGGGTTGCACTGCTGTAGCCAATT
Source organism: Tokudaia tokunoshimensis (assembly GCA_036184795.1). NCBI lineage: Eukaryota > Metazoa > Chordata > Mammalia > Rodentia > Muridae > Tokudaia > Tokudaia tokunoshimensis. Next base: position 82,877,744 of record BTHU01000002.1, on the reverse strand, counting down.
TAGCAGCCTGAAAAAAAGTTGAAACAAAGAAAGCAAGTCAGTAAAATTCAATCTTGGCCAGGACCCAGTAAAGCAAAATACAGCTTTTCAAAACAAAGAATGAAATTTGATTTATACTAAAACAATCGGATGCCAAAATTCAGGATATAAGGAAATAGAAAAATAATTCACAAATGTGTATCAAAATCTTACTAAGAATTAAAAATTTCAGGATTATCACAAATATTTAATCTACTATAAAAGGATGCTAGGTTGGGAAACACAAGTTCATTATAACTAAACGTAGCCATGTTTGGTACCATGTGACTCAATGGGTGATCTATACAACTTAGAAGAAACACAGACCAGAGACTGTCAAGCCAGGCACTGAAATATGCACTCAGGAAAAAGCAATTGGAGCAAATGGTGTCTAACACAGGAAGCTTGGGGACAGTCAAACTGCTGACAAAAGAAACTCAGTCACCCAAGATCTGAGAATCTGAGCCTCCTCTACCTGAGGCTAGTTTGTGGTCAGTAAAGGATACAGGATGCTCTATCACTTATTTTAATATTGCTCAATTCCATCCATTTTCTTGCAAATCTCATGATTCTATTTTTCTTAACAACTGAATGAAATTATATTTTGCATAAATATGACATTTTCATGGTGCACAGGCTACTGTCACTGCTGTTGGTTGCCCATCACAACTAGATGATAAAATCCTGTTGCTGAAGAGAACACACACTTTGGTTGCTGGACTCTGGAACTGACCTGAACACTTCCTCCCTGAGGATGGGGAAAGCAATCAATGCTCTTACCCAATTGTAGACCTGAGATGCTGCACGAAATACTAGATAGCCGGGCCACACATCCTCACCAGTTCAATAGCAACATGAATGTTATAGGTGAAACTAGATTCTTTCTGATTGCATTTTCATCCTGTTACATAGTGGGGGGAGGGGGACTCATATCTGTTTCTGTAAATCACATGGCTAAGGAGACCACGGCTAAGATCATGGGCTCTAGAGTTATTTCAGTTGGCTAAATAAGTATGTAATAATTGCTGCCAAAATACTATCGTCATTGAAATATGTGTATCAAAATAGACCTTGACCTTTTCTTTAGCATTTCTTGTTTGAATCAGCACTCAAACTGAAAGAGTAGCTCAATTGTAGGTCTCTTCATTAACTATTCAAAAGACTAACATGTGAAAATGTTTTCAGGAAAGTTTCTATAGTAAGCATATTTTACATGCTTTTACATAGTGCAAATGATCAGAGCTCTGCCTTGATTTGATTTGTTAAGGGGAACTCTGTCCTTGGGAAGATATAAAATCTATTGAAATAGAAGGTTCTTTAACACCTTATGATATGCATAAGAACTGTAATAAGTTTCAAGGTTGTTGTGCAGTTGGTGCCCTCCATCAGAAGCCTATCTCTGGGGGTTTGAGTGAGCATGGCACCAACTCACTCCTATATTTGAGTGCTTGGTCCCTATGTGGTGGAACTGTTTGAAAAGGATTAATTATGGCCTTGTTGGAGGGGTTGTGGTACTGAGGCCACACTCACTGCCATGATGAGCCCAGACTCATTCTTTTAAACTGTAAGCAAGCCTCCAATTAAATGTTTTCTTTTAGATAGATAGATAGATAGATAGATAGATAGATAGATAGATAGATAGACAAACAGACAGACAAATATAGAAGAGGTTAATTAAACTTTATTTTACACACAAAGCCTCAGTTTCCTACTGGAAAGATAAAATACCTGTAGCTCAGTTTTCCCATAGTCTTGAGAAAGACTCAGTGGGGCCTGGCTGCTGTCTAAATCTCCAAAACTGCCCCTCTGCTGCATGTCCCTCTCTTTACTACTTTTACCTTCATCCTGCTGACAGCCACGACTTTGTCTGCTTATGTAGTTATTCCACTAAGTAAGAAATACACTAGTACCTAGTACTGGATGGATTTTCAAGCAGGTATTCTTTGCTCTGAGCAAATCAATATTTTAATCACATTGTGTCACAACTTATCTGAAGCTTAACATAAATCTTCCAAATTATGAAAAGTCATTTATCTAAAAATTGTGATTAAACACCTGAGACATATGTATAATATAATATTGAACAAATTGATTTAAAAAGGGTCTCATCTCACCACATTCATTACACAAGAAATGTGTTGTAAAACTGACATAGTAATTTCATTTCTCTTAACTCTGTTATAATTATAGATTTAACCTTCTAATTTCTTAATAAAATTTACATATACTTTTCGAAATGAGAGAAACATCTTTTCTCAATTACTTTGTTTTATTGTGTGTGTGTGTGTGTGTTAGGGGCAGTGAGTGCTGATATACACATGCCATGGCATACAAGGAAGTCAGAGAACCTTGGGGAATTCATTCTCTCCTCCCACTGCGAGTTCTAGGAACTGAACTCAGGTTGTCAGGCTTTTGTAGCAAGTGTTTTAATACTGAGACACCTCACAGTTTCTCTTTTCTCAATTACCATCCAATCTTTCTTAATCAAATGTTATTTAAATCTGTAGATTGAAGGCCATTGCCTAGAGACTTCAACTACCACAAGGATTATCTGCTTTAGATAAAACAAACTTTTTACATACATTAAAAATACCCCTTCCTGCAGATGCAATTGACAATAAAGAAATCTGTGACCTCAAATGCAAGCTCTGTGAATTATCAGTAGCATGAATGAGAACACTAGGAATGATCATTTCATAGAGACTGGGAAGATAACTTGGTAGTTAAGAGAGCGTATTGCTCTTGCCAAGAAACCAGGTCTATTCCCCGGCACCCATGTAGCAGTACATAGCAGCCTGTAACTCCAAATCTAAAGGATCTGACACACTCTCCTGGCCTCCAGTACCTTCACACATGTAGTATGCATACAGAGGAACAAACAAAGATGCAAACAAAAAATAATAAAAATAAACAAGTCTTTAAAAATAAATTATTTCATGGGAACTTCCCTGGTGACGAAGTAGTACCACACCAGAAATCCGTGACCTTTCTGTCATATGGTGCATATTCAGTCTCTAATGTTTTATGTTGGGCTATATTTCAGCAAATGTATGGGACCTGAAACACATGGTATGAAAACAAGGGACACATGGAACCTGTGGTACATAAGCCAATAGGAACACAGTCACTCACCAAAATCTGTGCTCATAAATAACTTGACTTTTTGAAAATGACCTAGTACAAAGAATACTTAAACATTTTATTAAAAACTTCCCCTAAATTATACTTTACTTGGATTTTAAAACTATATCAAAATATTATTTGAAGCTTTTGTGAAGAAAGCAGCAAAAGTTGAATCTTGCCCCAGCCCTATTCTTTTTCAGAAGAGTTTTCAGAAAATTGCCACAGACAGACAAAATGACCACTCTCAAGAGAAAGTCTACACTACCTGGGAAAACACAGGAAAGAAAATTCACAGATACAAATTGTTTATAAGTAACAAGTTTCAACTTTCAATCATGCAGAAATAAATCATATGTTATGTTACAATATCAAAGCATGTACTCTGAGGAAGCTTCCTGGCAACTCTGTCTAATGATGCTGAGTCAACAGTACTGGCTGAGCATTCAGAGCTTAGTTGGAAAGACGTCTGTTGTAGGCAATACCAGCTGTTTACCCAGTGACACTGTTAGACTCTAGCCATCATGTCACTTTCCTGTAAATGCACATTAAAGATGCCTCATTTAATCTCTTATGCACAAAGGAAAATAATGGAAGTATTTTGAACATATAAATAGTTCTGACAACACAGACAATGGCTACTATATCAGTAGGATCAAGGAAGACACCAAGGCATGATGTACTACAAATGGTCTTTAATCACAGAAAGGGAGTGAGATTATGTATCCAGGTATGACAGGGTCAGAAATCATATTACTGAAAGTAAGCAGTTAATTAATAAAATATTAAATTCATAAGTAACTAGCCACTGTGAACATACTATCTTATTCTGAAGTAAGATAAGAATACAAATATTGCTTGCATAAGACACAGGTGCTTCCTAAAATGATTTGACCACAGGAATAGGTATATAAGTAAAGTCAGACTGCCCCAATTAGACTTTCATAAAACAATCCTATAGTCAAGGAGAAAGACTAGAACAAAAGTAATATAATAAAACAGTTACACCAAAAAAGGGACCAACCACTTCAAAACAAGAGTTCTTGTAAGACTACAAAGCAGAGAAGATTCTCATCTGAATTACTGGGGCATGTTTAGATACATATTTAGAAAAAGTAAGATTGACACCACCATCATACATGATCATAGCTCTTGATTGTCTTCTAAGACAATAAAAATAGAAGACACATATCAAAATGGGTTTGCCCAGTGACTAGTAAGTTGTGAAACAACAAATGTCAAAATCGTGTGTGTGTGTGTGTGTGGGTGGGTGTACATGTATGTGTATGTGTATGCAAGGTAAAGACATAAACAAGAGCACATTAATGTTTAAATAATGTATAGTTTATGTTTGGAGACTTAAGACTGTGGATATCTAGCTGAGAAAATTACTAATGGACACAACAATGTGTGTGACCTTGGGTCTATATTTGTAATCTCTGTGATCTGGCATGAGGAATTATTTCCTTATTCCTCCAAGAGCCTAAAACTCTCCATGGTGACAAGAGGATCTGTTGTCTTAAATAATTGTTATATAGAACATGAAAAGAAAAGGCAGGAAATAGGAGGAGGAGAAAAGGAGAAGGGGAGGAGTAGTAGTGAAAGTCAAAAAAGCTGCAGACCTCAGTGTCTAACTCATTATGGACAGCTAACATGCTGGTGCTGTGTGCAGGGGTGACTCTCCTTCAACTTGGGATTTCCCCAAGTCCTCACCTGGACTCAACCAGTTCATACCTATTTTAGACCTAACATCTGCTTACCTAACACCCAACACCATAGAAAGTGTATCAGAGGCTGAGTGACTCAAGTGCCTGTGGGGCTTAGGTTAGTCTGACTATCCGTTGTCACTTATTAAATCAGGACATGAGCAATATGGCAAACATTATTTGATTAATCTCTTACAGAAATGTTCCATCCTTTATCTGAACACCTGGGGACAATAATGTTTATGTTTTCACATTTTGAAATAGGTGCATAGATGTAAGGAATGATACAGATGGTACATAAAGACTAAAGGTAAAATTTATCCTTTATTCCACATACATTTTGTACACAGACTGGGCACGATTTTCTATTGTACATTCAGTGTACCCGTGCCAGGTCCGGCATGGCCTTGTTGGGACAGATTGACATGGTTCCTGCCCCTGAAACAGGGCCAGTACACATGGACCTCTACGAGTGTTGATGGTTGCCATGGGCAGAAGGTTTGCTTGTATAACAACGTACATATTTTCACATTCCTGGGAGGAATGTCCTCTCTGTTAATGTTAAGGACTCCATGATAATCTGAAATAGCAGAAGTCCAGGGGGTGAAGGAGTGACCAATGATTCAGAAAAAGGTAAATGCTGGGACTTTCAATACAGCCCTTTAAGGCTATGAAAAAGAACTCTAAAAATATGAGTTAGAAATATATATAATTTCTCATCCATACGAAAAATAAGGATATGATATAAATTATATAAGGAGTTACACAAATCTAAAGGAAGAGAGTCAGCTGAATTAATGAACCATCTTGTCAGAAAGATATAAAGTCAGATTCCAGCTTTAAGGTCAGCCTGGGACAGAGCAAGATTGTGGTAGAACTGGTAATTTCAGGATGGGGTCCCATTCAGCTAGTTTATCATCTGTGCTTAATAGAGACAGGTAGATCTCTGAACTCTTTTTGCAATGTTAAAAAAAATGTGTACTTGCTGTTTCCTAAAAATTAAAGGTCTGGGGTCATGGGATGCTGACTCATAGGATGATAAAAAAGGAAACCTGAAGTAAATGACTGAATTGGTATGTAAAATTAAAAACTGGGGTTTGGTCTGCATCAGATAAGATAGCAGAAAGAGGTAGAAGTTCTTTAGAATTTTTCTCTAGTGAGAGCTAGACCTTGGAATACACAGCCCTAAATGATACGTAGCCATCAAATCCTTCTTCTCAGGGAACCCTGGGAGAGAGGAGGCAGAAGGACTGTAGGAGCCAGAGGGGATGGAGGATACCTGAAGAAAAAGATCCTCTAAAACAATGCTTCTCAAGTTGTGGGTCACTGCTCTTTTAGGGGTTGAATGGCCTTTCACAAGGTTGCCTAAAACCATCAGAAAACACAGATATTTCCATTATGATCCATAACAGTAGCAAGATTACAGTTATGAAGTAGAACCCAAATAGTTTTATAGTTTGAGGTCACTACAGCATGGGGAACTGTACCAAAGGGTCAAAGGATTGCAGTGTTAGGAAGGTTGGGAGCCTCTGCTCTCAAACAACTGAGTAAGCCTCCCATGAACTCACAGAGACTGAAACAGCAGCTCAGTGGCACATGATTCTGCACCAGGTCCTCTGCAGGCAGACTATAGCCTCCAGTTTCCTGCTTTTACAGGACTCCTGAAAGTGCGATCAAGTGAGAAAGGGCGTGTGCCTTCTCTTATTTTTCTGATTACCTGTCTTGTCCAATTTCAATATGATTATTTTTGTTTTATCTTGGTATATTTTATTTTGTAATGTTTCATTGTTATCTCTTAGACATCTGTTCTCTTCCAATGAGAGACTTAAAGGGAGGGATAAAGGTGGGAGAGGAAATGAGAAGGAACGAGAGGAATAGAGGGAAGGAAAATTGTATTCAGATTATATTGTATGAGAAAAGAATCCATGCTTAATAAAAGGGGGGGAGGTCACAAGTCACACTGACAACACCATTTAGAGATTATTAAAAAATGTGAAACAAAAAACACTCCACAGCTCAGCATTATGGGAGAACAGGACAAGTCTGCATGAGGAGCACACCAGGAGATTAAGGGAAGGTGCAACAGTGAAACGGCAAACAGTGTTGATGTCCAATAGCAAAGGAGATTTACTGTAGACAGTAACAAACAAAGGTTACAAAAACTAGATGAAAATATGAAGTAAAGTGGAAAAAGTTTTCCAGACCATTAGGTCTTATAATCAAGATCCTAAACACATTTATGTTTCTAAATACATTTATGTCAACTGTATGTTTTAGGAAATTCTATGTCAAATAAATATATCGAACATTCATACATGCATAAAAACATGTGGGAATGTCTGGGCCAACCATGGCCCTTCTAACCAGTGGCCGTGGTTGGGCTTAATGTGAACTTATATTCAGGTGTTGTCAATAGGGACACCTGTGTTATATGTAATAAGACCTTAATAATGTAAATACACTCATAAATCTGATTTGAGGTTAGAAGTAAGAGAATAATAGTCTAGTAATGTAGAATGATGAAGTCTAATAAGAGTCAGAATATGGAAGAATATACACATGCTCGTGTAAAATGAATAAAAATCATGCAAAATAAATAAAAACCACATGTGAGACACAAAAATTGATAACAGTTGTTGGCTCCACAAGGAGCAGGAGAAAGGGTGTGGGAAAAGCCTGGGAAGTGAGGCAAAACACAAGAAATCCATGGCGACTTATAATCTTCTAATGTTACTATTCCAACATAAAATATTTTTTAAAAATAAAACATGTTAGGAACTTTTAAACCATCCATTATCATTTCTGAACTATAGCTAATTGGGAAATTTTATATTTTAGTGATTTTCAGTCTAAAGTTAATCTGTGATGGTTAAGGTTTACTTTTCTGAGGTTACAGTTCTATTTAATTTCCTAATTACAACTATTTCCTTTATCTTCTGCCATACTGTACTTACTCCAAAATAGCCTCGGTAATAGGAGGACAAGCTGATTCAGTCCAAGATTCCTGGCAGCTCTGAGGTTTTACGACCTCCATCTCACTAATATGACCAAACAGTTACTGATTATTTGACTCCTCCTGTTCATAAACAGGAGCAAGGAGAGATTGGGGAGTAGGGAGCACTGGGACTCTTCTTTAGTAAGATAAGTTCAGATGCTTCAGCTGGTAAAGGCACTTGTTATTCAAGTTTGACAACCTCATTCAAGCCTCAGGACCTTTGACCTCTGTGGATGCATCAGGGCACACAGGTCCCTCACAGACATATTCCTTGTTCCCACACTCACACATACAAAATAATAAGAATAAACTGCAACATTTTAAAAATGAAATGCTATTTTTAACTTCACCTTTAAAGACCAATAAGCCAACTAGATGTCAACTAACAATGTATACCCAAAAGTGTATAAAAAAAAAAAAAGTCTCATCACTATCTAAGACAATGAAATGACTGCATTTGCCTTAAAATTTAGCTCAGAACAAAACACTTGCAGTTGCACATAGAGATCAGCAGAGGGCACAAAAGTCTATCTTTTGATTTATAAAAGAAAGATTTTCTAAAATAATTAATGTTCAAATAAACCCAATTTAATGAGCATTTAATTATCAAAAAACATCATTAAGCGCTTAAATGGTAAATGATTATATTAAAATATTATTTTCAATATAAATCTTTGTTTATAAAAATGGTGTCTGACAAAACAAATCCTTTTGAGCTAAAAGAAGACTCTAACTCATAACTAGAAAGTTCAGGAAGAGCTTAAATGCTAAGAAAAAAGACTTTTTAATCTAGAAGCATGTATAGGACTTATTCTGACCATGCTGTCTGTGCCTGTGCTCCCAGACTCAGAAGGCTAAGATATCAAAACAGATGTGCATTCAAGACCAAACTGGGATACAGAGTGAGATCTGGCTTAAAGAAACTAAAAATACAGCCAGAGGTATATAACTTACTCTGAGGAGAAGAATTTTTAAATAATTAAATACAATGGAGGCAATAATTAAGCTGATGGTGGTTAGTTACGCTAAGCATGTGCAATCACAGGTGTGTTTTCTATGTGTAATTATCACTGCAGAGAGTGAGTGATGTGATACGTAACAGAGACTCTTGCCATCTAGTCAAGGGAAAACACAAATGCTCCATGAGTCAAGCTGGAAGTGACTGGCACTGTAATGGAAAGAAAAATGAAATCTCTAACCCTCAGCCCACTCAGCCTTGCTTGGGCTGTGAACACTGCTTTTGTGTGGCTATCAAGTGAGCTAACTTCCATTCTGACATGGCAAGCCAGTGCTAGCAGAATCATTTTAAAAGAATTACAGATTCTTTCAACATATATCTCAATTTATAAATAACCCCTTTCACCAAAGCCCATGTTTCACGTTGTGCATGGAAAGCATTGTTCTTGGATTGTGTTTTTTTTTTTTTCTTACTATTAGAGAATCAGCAGGAACAACTCCATGGTTGGATTTGATTCATGAAAACACATGCACAGAATGTTACAAGTTTAGGAAATATTTGTTCATAACATGTACATATTACGCACATATATCCACACCACTTCATTCTAGCTCCAATACATTGTGTTTTCATCTTGTTGCATGCACATAAGAAGGTGCTCTATAAGTGGTTATTACTAACACTCCATGGCATGTCTTAGAAAAAAATAAAAGTAAAAACAGTGAAAGGCAGCAGAGGGACAGCAGCAGTAGAGAGGCTGTCTCCTGGTAAACTGCAATATTAGAAGATTCTCTGTGCAGCCAAGGGGGAAACTTGGATCCAACTTGTTACACTTCAGTGTGAGTGACATTTCCCCAGCACACACAAACTGCTTAGTGTATTTGCAAATGTTTGTTTGTTTGTTTGTTTAAATAGAGCCACTTTTTTACAGGCAATGGAAGAAAGTAGCCTGTTCAACCTACTCCAGTCAGAGAGGAGCACCAACAAGAAATGAAACAGCCAAGTAAGAAAACCCATGACAGTGAAGTGCTTTGTACAACCAGAGGGTTGAGATCCAAGGTGGAGGTGCTGAGTGTGAAGGAGATGACATGTGAGCAGAATGGAACCAATCTTTTGGGAGAGGCAAAAGCAAATGCAAAATCTCTGGGTAAACATGCTCTGCCCAAGAACTGCTTAATGAAGAGCACACAGACTAGGCAGTCTCAACGCAACAGAACAAGAATCCATGAGAGAGAGCTAAGTTAATCGACCTCTTCCTAGAGGAAAGCTGGGAAAGAGAGCAGCTGGGAAACCATTGCCATTATCGTCCAAAGAAGACAAAGGGTCTGGCTCAGAGAATCACATGGCTGGATAAGGAGCTAGATTCATTTTGGGGAGACCATCAACAAGAATGTTGGGAGTTAAGACTCGAAGACCAGGGCAGAGAAGAGCCTAAAAAATTCCCCAGGGTTGCTTTGTTAGAGTGTTTTGTTATCATGTTGTTGTTGGTTTTCTGTTGCTCTAACTGGTAAAGAAGTGCTGTTAAAATCACCATCACAATAGTGAACTCAAGAAAAATATGAATTAGAAGTTTACTCAAAGACTTAAGATACGATGACATATTAAATCATAGCATCTTTTACATTTTGAAAATGAAGTATTCCTAAAATGCACCCTTTAAAAAACTAGTTCCTTTCTAGTCTCAAATTTAGATGGGAAGATGAGGTATATAAATATATTTAGAAACCACAAAGCACTGAGTGTTCAGTGTAGGAGAGTTACTCATTACAGCGCTGCATTAACTGGGAAACACACCACTGCATCCTCACTGCTCCAGCAGTCTCCTGTGCCTCAGGTTTAGTGGCAAATAGTGGAAAGCGATTTGCAGCACTTTGTTAGTGTCTGCAGTACTGAGATAGGGTGCATAAACCATGTACCTTCTCTGCCATTTCTCAGATTTTATAAACTGTCATAAGAGCATTAACCAGATTTCACTTCCTAAAAAGAAATACCAAAACTCCAAGATCCAGTCATTTGCTATTAAAGTAGAAATTTTACACCACCATCAAAAAAGTAGCTAATATGTTGTACTCCTAAATAATAACTTGATAACACTGAGTGTCTGCTTTGGCTGACCCAGTTTTTGGAATTTTTATTAATGGAAGAACCCTAAGTGGTGTTTTGGATTTCAGCCCAAAAGCAGTGTGCCCTCTCTTATAAGCTGGAACAAATTTCCATGCATAAATGTCTTCTTGGTAATCAATGAAGCTATTCTAAAATCAAGACAGTCTTTCATGCCACTGGAGTACCATTTAGTAATTACAACAGCAGCAATAAAGTACATCTCTCCCATGCTACAGCAATGAATTCACCCAAGGCTAGTGTGTGAGGATTTATCTGTAGCAGTCAAGAAATCAAGTCATAACGAGAGACCATGGGTGTCTCCAAAAATATTTGTATGAAATAGGATGTTTGGAAATATTATAAGGTTTTAGTGAGTGAGGATCTGTACCAAACATACAAAAAATTAAAAGGAAATATAGTCTTTTTTTTCCACCACCCAATACATTTATTACCTAAAAGACCAAAGTAATAAGAATGAAGACTAAATGTAAGTTATAGCATAGTATTGACAATATATAATTCAAGGATAGTTCTGAGAAGAAAAAGAAAATGGAACATGGTTTAATCTTGATTTTTGAGTAATTAATTTAGTAAACATCGATTGAAAAGCAGGGGTCCTGTTTGAGGCAGAATACCAAAAATATCTTTCTCTTTCATTTCTGTCCTTATTCATTTGTAATGAGAGCACAGAAGACAACACCTCTCAAGGACTAGACCTAACTAATGAAGGTCTGCCTAAACCATTGGTTCTCAAAGCACACTCCCTTCCTTGTCCAGCAACAGCAGCATCTGAGCAACCACTAGTAATTCTTACGATGTGAATATAAATTTCTCTGAGGCAAAAGCAGACATGTCTAAATTTAAAGAAATATATGAAGTGAAAACATCTCATTTCTTTGGAAAGTTAATTATGTCAAATGATGTTTTGCTGGGGCACACAGGTAAAAGGATGTATTGCTAAAGGAAACACATGGAAGACTGTTTACCTGAAGCAGAACCAGGTGAAGGGATGTTTTGCTATAGCAAACACGTGAAGGGACGCTTGATAACAGAGTATAAATATGACCCCACAGAGAGTGGGAGACAAGCACTGAGCACTGGTGTGGTTTGCTCCACCGTGCTATTCTTACCTAAAGACATGCATAAATTGGTTCATGTTACATAGCATTGTTGAGCTCAGCTTGTGGCAAGGCCACCATTGAGAGAAACTCACCCAAGAACTGCTTGTGAGGTTCCTGAAGCATCTTGCTGCTTCCACAGCCTCACTTCAGACCAGTTGGTGAGCCTGGTGGTTTCTTCAGGATTTAACTACAGCTGTCTGGTGTCTGCTTGATGAAAGCACTGGACTGTGCTGAAAGGCTGGTTCATGCTTGGTGTCTGCCTGCCCAGAGGACTTGTCTGTAGCTCCTGAGTCATATTTGGTGCTTACTACAGGACTAAATTGCTGCCCAAGAAGATTAAGCTCACCCTAATGAACTATTGGTGAACAAATCCACTTCCCCTATATACTAATAACTTTTGTTTTCCACTACCTCGGTGGGTAGTGGGCTAGAGGAAAGGTTGAACCCTTATTAAAAATAAGTTGCAAAAAATGTATGCCTACAAATATATCTATAATAAAATCCCATTAAGGTTAATTAAAGTTATAAAATTTCACTTTGCATAAGAAATCAAATATTTTTTTCAAATTTAATGTTAATTGCTTTTTATTCATGTTAATTTTTACTGATAGATGTCATATTTATAAGGGAAGCATCCAATAGGGAAACTAAAAAGTTAGAGATATTATCCAAAGAATAGTTTACTGAATCTAATTATTGACTTGGGTAAAATGATAGTTTGTTTTATCTCTTTGCCAAGCGATATAGTTATAAACAAAAAGTGAGGTGGGCCCAGCATGAGTATTATATTTTACCTAATAGAATATTTAGTAGTGTGCAGTACCACACATATTCAAAAGTATTTAGGAATCTGTTATTATTAAACTATATCAATGATGAGATCTTTAAAGGTCACATAACATAGTCACTCAAGTATTATGGGTTTCCTCTGAGAAAGATGATGCACTGAGTTTACTTAGGAGATACCATGAGAAGACTAGCATGTTGTCACTTGATAACAGAACACAATCGGCTCATTGAGATGGCAGGGAAGAAACAGAAAAGATATCCAGGGAAAACAGGACAAAAGCACCAGCATCAATCCTTTAGGACAATATTATCCTTCCCTTGTATCAAACTGATGTAGCTTTGGGCACACAGCATAAACCTACACTTCAGTATGAATAGAAAACTCTTACAACTGCATTAAAACCCAAGAGTGAAATAAACAAAGTCATGGGTCTTAATCTGACTCCCTTGAAATAAACTAACTCAAAATATCCCCATTAATTATGAAATTCCATTAAGAAGTCAAAGCCAAGAAGCCAATCAGGACATATTATACTGGCTTGTCTATTTATGGCACGTAGAGGTTTATAATTGACTAGTGATGCTATAATTTCAGTTAAGCTAAACCACTGGAATGTTAATCACTGCAATCTATACAGATCTCAACCCTAAATTTTACACTTATTTGTCCACTTAAAATGCTTCAAAATCACTGACAAGTTAAAATTCATTTGTATTCTCAATTACATTATAGAAATAGCAATTAAATATATACATACCTATACATTATATGTGTGCCTATACTGTGTATGAATCTCTACATGGAATTTTAATCTGCTTCTTATAGTAGATACAGCAGTGCTTTTATCCTAAAATAAAAATATTTTATAATATGTATTGATATAAAACAATAAAAATCTATGAGCCGGGCGGTGGTGGTGCACGCCTTTAATCCCAGCACTTGGGAGGCAGAGGCAGGAGGGTTTCTGAGTTCGAGGCCAGCCTGGTCTACAAAGTAAGTTCCAGGACAGCCAGGGCTACACAGAGAAACCCTGTCTCGAAAAACCAATATATATATCTATACGTATATATATACATATACGTATAGATATATACGTATATATATACATATATATATGTATATATATACGTATATATATATTTATATATATAAATATATATATAAATCTATAAGTCAAGTATAGCTAAAATAATTTCATTGATGTTGCAGTACACTTTTTGTTATGCAAATACTTTGTTTTAAAAAGAACTGCATAAAGAAAGAACCATCCAGAATGTACAATTTGCTTAACTTATTTTATTTATTTATATTTAGAAAGTCTGATTATGAGAAATAATAAATATGGCTTTTTATACACTTAGCACCACGACATAGCCAAAGCACCTACCTTTTCTTTTCTTTGACACAGGGTGTTGCTATGTAGAGCAGAGTGGCCTGGAACAAGTAGTGATCTTCCTGCCACAACCTCCTAAACTCATCTACACATCTCTCCTAGCACACATAGGCTCTGGGAGCAAAACAGAGCCTTTCCTAGGATACCTTTGACTTTTACCATCTCTCCAAGTCCTAGAGAAACTTAGGGTGGGTGCCCAGAGCTCCCTGGCTACGTGATTCCCCAGTGTGGACTGAAATTTTTATAACAAAATATCGACAACTGGAAATCATGAAAACACACTTATACAAGCCTAATTGGTATGCAGATGCAATTGTGCTGATTCAGGAAGTAAAAACCAGAAGCCATATGGTTCTTAGTTCCCTAACACTGCAGGCAGGCAGGCAGGCAGGCAGGCATGTCAACGCCGGATCTGAGTGCAGCACTATTGAAAAAAATGCTTTACTCAGTCACTCTGAGTCTGTATTTGGAAATCAGTTAGAAAAAAAATGCAGTGATTTCAATCTATTCAAATGTGTGAGATTTGAAATACAGCCAAAGAGGCAAGTCAATCTGGGCATCCCCATGGTGACGCAAGTGGGCCTTCTGCACAGGATAACAAGATAAACTAAACATCTTTCAGTTAGAGTTGAGGAAAATGAAGTAACTGCCAATGCAGAAAAAGCATTGGTGCATCAATACATGAAAGAAACAGTCCTTTAACAATGTTTGACTTATTTTTCCTGACAAGATAAAGAATAACAGATAAAAATCAATCCTGAGAATGTCCCAATCCAAACTCAGGAAGAGCTTTCTTAGGTTCTATTATAGCTTTATGTCTATTTCTCCAGCAGGAATGCTGCTGAGGTCTAAGCAAGATATGAGAGACAAACCAAGTCAGTTCCAGTGAAAGATATGGAATGTGCAGAAAGTGCTGACGCCAACACTGCAGTGGACATATTTAAAAAAACAAAGAGGAACAGTAAGTTTTAAACACTTTTCAAATTAGGTTATAGCATGGTGTGTGTTAATCGAAGTTTGACTTCCAATGTTTCTGGCATTTAATTGCCAGGGGCTTTAGCTAAGAATGAACTCTGAGCTCTGCAGTGTGAATGCGTGATTTAAGACAGGGATGGAAGGCTAAGATAACAATCCATGCTGAAATGTGACTCTGAGCATGTGCTGGAAGGGTTCCAAGCCTTCTTCAGCCAATGTGGTAAAATTCTTAGATTAATGGCTTGAAGGCATTCTTGCTTGACAGGAGTGTGTCAACTTTCTTATTCTAATTTTTGGCATAGCAGCAGGACATTGTGGTAATTCATTGCTGCACCTTAAGGAGAGTCAGACATTGGCTCTACAGTACGTGTAACTGCTAGTTCTACTTATGGCTTCTTAATGCCTACTTTTTTCTTTTCCTATTCAAGTCCAATCAACTAAGTATGATAAACATCTCCTTGTAAATAGAGCCCGTAAGGGCATTTAGTCATCAATGGGAGAGAGGGAAGGAGGGAAAAAGAGAAGGAAAGACAGAAATATGAATCATGGTGTAATTTCATGTTTGTTCAAGAAAATATTCTTTAATATGAAGAGATTTTTCAAGAAAATATTTTCTAAAATGAAAAGATTAATCACCATGGTTTTGCCAGTAGACCTAGGAGAATGACTTAATTCCTTTATTCTCTAGGTCCTAGATATAAAAAATTATTTTTAAAAGATAAGCTACTTTATAATTTTCCACTTACTAACAGCTTTTGATTTTTTTTGGCATTGTATGTAATTCAATAAATAATTCTTAATAGACCCCAGAAGATAATGATCCTCCTCTCTGACACAAATTTACTTAGGCGAAGATCCCTAGACTAATATGAAATAGTCTTATAGGCCATACATATGAGTTGTAGTTTCTTTACTTGGGTTATTGTGACAGAAAAGATACCAAGATTAATTTTCCAATAAGTTTTTAATATCTAACTGGCACTTACAAGCCACATACCAATTAATCTTAAAATATCATGTGGTAATCATTAGAAGTGTGCCTAATCCAGTAGAATTCAGAGAGTGGTTAATGAAAGTCTATGGCACCCTGTGGATAGTTCTTCTTTTCTCACATAGACCCAGGTGATACTATATGCCCTTGCCCCCAAGTTATCCCTGAAATAAATATAAATAAAGATGCCTACAGCCTATAGATGGGCAGAAGATACATAGGTGGAGTTCTGGGTTCCAAGACTTGGGATCTGAAGCAAGGGACCAGGAGGAAAGAGAAGGTGGAGAGAGGAGATGGCATGGGGTAGGTAAATCATTAAAACTGGTAATGAGATCTGGCCAGCCAGAGTTAAGAGCTCCCAGAGGAAACATGGCAAGTTATAACTCAGTGTTATTGGCAAAGAAGTAGTCAAAATAGAATAGAGGGTTGATATCTCCCTAGCTCTTATGTTTTAAAAGCTTATTATAAATATAAAGGTTGAATGTCTTTTATCTGGGAACTGAATGATCAAAGGCAGGGTAAAAATTCCTGAATGAGATTAAATATTTACTACAACAATCAAGAGTTTGTGCTTTTGAATATCTAGCTAAGGTATTAAGTGAAATAAAGTAAATCTGAATGTGAACTTCATGGCTGCTAAACAGTCAATCAGCTCACGGAATTACTGTAAGCTATAGGTGGACAAAGAGCTAGATCCATACTGTATATGTTAAAACCACTATCATCTCTGCCATCTTTGTTCCGGCAACAGAGCAATTGGGACCTCCAGGCACAGGGATAATCAAGCATAATATCACTTGGGACTCAGCCAGCTTGTGTGCTTCCTGCTCCCAAGAGCTGGGCAGTTCTGTGGTCACCTACACACCAGCTCTGCCTTGGGACATCTGCCCTGCAGTGGGACCCGCCAAGGGAGAGAGCACACCGCACAGGGAGGGAGCGCACTAGCGTCCCCTTGGTGACCTCTGCTCTGGGGATCTACTACGCTGAGCCTTCGGATGTGCAGGGATTCCCCAATATAACATCACTTGGGGCAAGGCACATCAGGGCTCCAAAGTCACTCAGGAGCAGGGCAGCCCCTCAGCAATTGGTGCCAGGGAAATCCCAGTCATCCAGGGGGTGCAGAAATAGCCTTGCAGGCACACAGGAGGTCCAACCAACAGCCAGTGACAGCAGGACCAACTAACACCAGAGGTAACCAGATGGCAAAAGGCAAATGTAGGAACATTACTAACAGAAATCAAGGCAATATGGCACCATCTGAACCCAACTCTCCAACAGCAGCAAGTCCTGGATACCCCATCACACCCAAAAGGCAAGATCTGAATTTAAAATCACTTCTCATGAAGCTATTAGAGGATTTCAAGAAGGATGCAAATAATTCTCATAAAGAAATACAGGAGAACATGAATCAACGGGTAGAAGCCCTTACAAAGGAAACACAAAAATCGCTTAGAGAAATGCAGGAGAATATGGATCAACAGATGGAAGCCCATAAGGAGGAAACACAAAAATCGCGTAGAGAAATACAGGAGAACTTGGGTCAACAGGTAGAAATCCTGAAAGAGGAAATGCAAAACTATCTTAAAGAAATACAGGAAAACACAATCAAACAAGTGATGGATCTAAGCAAATCCATCCAGGATCTAAAAAAGGAAGTAGAAACAACTAAGAAATCACAAAGGGAGACAACTTTGGAGATAGAAAACCTTGGGAAGAAATCAGGAGTCATAGATGCAAACATCAACAATAGAATACAAGAGATGGAAGAAAGAATCTCAGGTGCTGAAGATACCATAGAAAGCATCAACTCAACAGTCAAAGAAAATGCAAAATGCAAAAAACGTGTAACCCAAAACATTCAGGAAATGCAGGACACAATGAGAAGACCAAACCTAAGGATTATAGGTATAGATGAGAGTGAAGATTTGCAACTTAAAGGGCCAGTAAATATCTTCAACAAAATAATGGAGGAAAACTTCCCTAACTTAAGAGAGAGATGCCCATGAACATACACGAAACCTACAGAACTCCAAACAGACTGGACCAGAACAGAAATACCTCCCGTCACATAATAATCAAAACACCAAATGTACTAAACAAAGAAAGAATATTAAAAGTAGTAAAAGAAAAAGGCCAAGTAACATATAAAGGAAGACCTATCCGAATCACATCAGACTTCTCACCAGAGACTATGAAAGCCAGAAGATCCTGGGCATTTTTAAATGAATACTTCTAATAACTATACCAGAACCAGCTATATAACCCAAGGATTTCCTCCTGGAGTCACATACCTTCAGTGATGGCAGAAAAAGGCACTTACATTCATGGAACACCAGTTTCCTTCTCAATGATCTTCTCAGATCTGGCCCTATTCTTGACAGGCACTCGCACTTAGACAAATCGATACAATTTAACTGCTTGGCTACAGTTCCTGACAGTCCACAGCCTACTCTTAACACTGAAGACAGTTTGCTTCATTCACTCCTTAGAAACAATTTAACTACCCTCTAGTTAAAAGTTCTTGACTTCCTGTCACACTTAAATCTCAGTCCAAGTGCATCCTCTACATTTAATGAACCCTGTCTTTCTGACTGTAAGTTGGCCCCTTGACAACCCTTGCCACATTTTTCTGCTGTCAGTGAGAAGGTATGATTTGAAGCTGCACCTGTTCATGTGTTCAGCCACTCTACAGAGCAATGAAGGTGCATAAATCAGCAACTTTATCTTGTCTTACTGTATTCAAGTGCTCAGAAACACATTTGTATGGAATCAATGTTGAAAAAGAATTCATTTAAAAGATGAAAGAATGAAGCCAAAATCATATTGTTCTTGTTGTTGTTCTATGGTAATATTTTTATGACTATTTCATTCCTACAGTTTAAAAACTAATGGAGGGCATTTTCCCCTATGTACTTAATACTTTCATTATTTTCCAAATATACTAATTACCAAACATCAAATGAAATTCTTAGGAATCTCAACTTCTTTCTCCATTCCCTCACATAATCTTAAGGACTGATATTAAGAGAGATGTTTTTTTTCTGTGGCCTTCCAGGAATCAGCTTAAAATCTATAATATTAGAACTTGCTGCTATCTTAAAAATAACATTAATATAGCTCAAACTGGTATGAAGTGGATTCTTTAGACATAGACTAAGGTTATTAGCATCTACACTCAGTTGAGTTACCCAGGATCATTATCATGGACAACAGCTTTGAAATTTTGTTAAACATTAAACTGGAGAAAAATATACCATGCTCAAAGTGAAGTTGTTTACCCAATTTTGAAAAGAAATGAACATAGTTTTAAGACATTCCATGATATATTTACTAGTAAAAACATAAAAAAATTAAATTTATTTAAAGATTACAGGCTTTGTCTATTAAAATCGAACTACATAGTTTCAATTAATTAAGACATGATATCAACATAAACATGCCATAAATTATTATAAAAGTTTTAATTATTCATATTTTAATTTCCTTTATTAAAAACAATATGAAGGTTTTATAATTAAATATTATTAACATAATTTACTCTAATTTTCATTTCAAGAGATATTATCACAGAGCAAAGCAGTTCTAACTCAAATCAGAGTTTTATATTTAAGGTATGGTCTAGATGTTAAATATCACTTAAATAACAAATGGCCCAGCACAACTTACTCTGGGGGGCAAAAGATTCACAGGGCAACATAGAAATAATGAATCTATAGCTTAGAAATTTACAAGAAACTGAAAGGAAACTAGGGAAGAACCTTGAACATATGGGCACAGGGGAGAATTTCCTGAATAGAACTCCAATAGCTTATGCTCTAAGATCAAGAATTGACAAATGGGATCTCATTAAATTACAAAGTTTTTGCAAGGCAAAAGACATTGTCAAAAAGACTAAGCGGCAACCAACTAACTGGGAAATGATCTTTACCAATCCTACATCCGACAGAAGGCTAATATCCAATATATACAAAGAACTCAAGAAGTTAAACTCCTGAGAGGCAAGTAACCCTATTAAAAAAATGGGGTACAGAGCTAAACAAAGAGTTCTCACCTGAAGAATATCTAATGGCTGAGAAGCACCTAAAGAGATGTTCATCATCCTTGGTCAATAGGGAAATGCAAATCAAAACCACCCTGAGATTCCATCTCATACCAGTCAGAATGGCTAAGATCAAAAACACAGGAGACAGCAGTTGTTGGCGAGGATGTGGAGAAAGGAACACTCCTCCACTGCTGGTGGGATTGCAAGCTGGTACAACCACTCTGGAAAGCAGTCTGGCGGTTCCTCAGAAAACTGGGCATGACACTCCCGGAGGATCCTGCTATACCACTCCTGGGCATATACCCAGTGGCTTTACCTGTTTGCAATAAGGACACATGCTCCACTATGTTCATAGCAGCCTTATTTATAATAGCCAGAAGCTGGAAACAACCCAGATGACCCTCAACGGAGGAATGGATTCAGAAGATGTGGTATATCTACACAATGGAATACTACTCTGCAATTAAAAACAATGAATTCACGAAATTCCTAGGCAAATGGTCAGATCTTGAAAATATCATCCTTAGTGAGGTAACCCAATCACAAAAGAACACACATGGTATGCAGTCACTGATAAGGGGATATTAACCCAGAATCTCGGAATATCCTAGACACAATTCGCATATCAATAGATTTCCAAGAAGATGGAAGGAGAGACCCCTGGTCCTGGAAAGACTGGATGTAGGGGAACGCCAGGACAGAGTAAGGAGAGGGGATTGAATGGAGAAAAGAGGGAGGGAAGGGGGCTTATGGGACTTTCGGGGAGGGAGGAAACGGGAAAGGGGAAATGATTTTGAATGTAAATTAAAATAAAACTTAAAAGAACAAAAAAAAGAAATTTAAAAGAAGTCACCATACCCCATTAACTAAGATCCCAGTGTCTCAAATAACATTAAAATCGTACAATTTCCTTAAACCAATGCTTCTGTATAGGAAAGTTCCTGAAAACTGCATCTACACTGCATTTTCTGTAAGGGTGACTGACTCAGCAGACTTGGTGATGTAGAGAACCTGAAATACCACAGCTCAGACAGATTATCTTTACTCCCCGAATAGCATTTATCAACCCCCCCATTTCCATAACTGACCTAATATCTTTATGTTAAACTCTTTGGAATGTATGGACAGACTGCTAGTTTCCAAAGGACCCTGGGGCAAAGAATGTTGTCAAATAGCATCTTAAGCCTAGTGCAGCTTTTCTCCCTACCACTTTGCTATAAGAGCCGATATACTATTTCTATTATTGTATTTGAAAAGAGCCTTGATTTATGGCTTTCTTTGTTCTGTTACTATAAAAACACTTCATCAAATTTTTGCGTGTTGAAACTTTGAATTTGGAGTAACCTAAATCTGTGTTCCTGGACCCTGACTTCTTCAGTTTGGCTCCAGAATAAACTGTTTCCATGTAGAAACTTCTTATTGATCAATGTTTTCAGAAGCTTGCATTACCAGCAAAATGGATCTAGTGCTCTTATAATTGTAAAATAGTAGTCTATCCTTCCATGTAAATGAATAGAGAGAGAAAATATCTGTATAGAAACTGGATCAGACTAAAACTATATCTTTGGATATATATGTAAATATTTCTATAAACTTCCATATTTACATTTACCATTGTTAAACTTATTTACCACCAAAACTCATGTTAAAATGTGATGCTGTCAATGAAAAAATAAAGGTAGGTCTTAGGAGGCAATTGGGTCATTAAGAAAATTAATGCATTTCTTGTGTGAGCAGATCTGTTCTTGGAATTAGTGTTGCTGATCCCACCAACAGAGCCTGGTCCTTCCACCACTTCTGCATAAAACCATTGTCCTTTCTCCATTATCAGGTTAACATCATTAGGATGATGATCACCAAATAAAACCACTAAGCTTCAATTTCTAGATTCTAGAATCTTGAACTAAATAGGATTCTGTGCTTTACAAACTATCCAGTTAAATATATCATAGCAAGAGAAGAGGGGCTAATATTTGACAAATGTTCTAATTTCTAGTAGCCTTTGGTTAGTATTTGCCAGGAATGAAAGCAAAAAAATGAGGTCACTTGCCCATTTAAAACACCACAGTAGACCAGTGTTAAAGGATCACTGCAGATGGAAAAAGAATAATTTTAGGTAGGGAACATAGGTTCGCAAACTATAAATGCATTGATAGGTAATTGATAAGCATACATAAAACTATAAATGAAAACAAAAGTCAAGACCACTGCAGAAGAAATAAGTTTGAGGTAACTCTTAGAAAATTTATAATTTATGAAATAAGGTCATAAACTAGGCAGTGGTGGCACACACCTTTAACCCTAGCACTTGGGAGGCAGAGGCAGGGAGATCTTTAAATTCAAGACCATCCTGGTCTAAAGAGTGAGTTTGAGGACAGCCAAAGCTACCCAGAGAATTCCTGTACCAAAAAAACAATACAACAACAACAAAACAAAACAAAAATAAAGTCACAAATCCGTTGACCTTAATAAACTTATTTATATATTTAATTTACTGAAAGTGTAGTATGGTTCAGACCTTCACATTTCATCTGTAAGCTTTATTCCAGGGCTACACAATGCCAGTTGTTATGATCTACGCTGTGTTTGAAACTGTAGTGTGCTCTACACAAAAGTGATTGGGATGCTTGATCTGAAACTTTAACTTTAAAGACCCTTCAGGAAGTAGAGCCTAAGTAGAGAGAACAGAGCATCTGGAATGGTTTCCCTGAGGCCTGTCATTTCTGCCCACTTTCTGCTTCATGATCCAATTCCTGTTTAACATGTGTGAAGCATTTACTGGATGATATACACCCATCAACATGAGGTCTTGCCCAAGCATATAGGGTCAAACAACTGTGAATTGAACCCACTAAAACTGTGAGCAAAGTAAACCCTTCTTCTCCTAAAGTATTTTTGTCAAAACAGTTGGAAAACCTGATTGATAAAGGGGATTAACTCCACAGAAATGGTATTGCTGTCAATACACCTGAACATGTTGGTCTTAGGTTTTTAGAACCAGCTTTATGGTGGGAATTTGGAAAAGATTGGAGATGGAAATTAGAAAAATCTTAGAACATTGTAATACTGCTGGAGGAAACTCAGAACACAAGATGCATGTTTTTCAAATCCTTCTCGCCACAAAAAGGAGCTTGTGGTAGACAAAATGGATATAGTTTTTAAAGAGATTAGCACCATTTAAAAGAATTCAAACACTGTGCACTAGACAATGAAAACTTTGAGAGCATTTCAGGAGCTGATCAGAACACACTCATCCCAGGTTCTGGGCTCTACAATTATAAACTCATCTGAAGGGCTTCCATTGAGAAGAGAGCTATTTGGGTGTGTTGCTCCCACACGGCTGCAAAAAATGGCTATTTTCCCAGGTTCATAAGCTTAATTATTCAAGGCCAATACAACCGTAGTTCAGGAATGCCCAGTTAGTGGTAAGATCATGGTACTATCCATGCTATGCTGATGTAGAAAAAGAAACTTCAAAAGACACTGGGTCACAGAAGCTTTTGTTCAAGTTTATAAAATCCAAGCAGGCCAGGCAAGATGTATCAGGGTTGTCTCTCTATAAGGCTCCCCTGACATAGCAATGCATAAAGCCATGAGATCAAAGGTGAGCCCTAATGGAAACTCCAAAATTTTGGAAATGCCAGGAACATGGAATTTTAACAAGAAAGGCTGCAGACAATGGTAGAGCCTGCCCATGGAGAAGCCATATAAAATACAAATACCATAACATAGGAAGAGGGCCACACAAGCCCACCTCATAATACACAGGAGACATAAAGTCATGGGCTTTAATGTTTTCCCTGTGAGGGTTGGTCTAATCATTCCTTGCTAATCCTCTGTTCCCGCTTTTGAGAACTGGAATAAGTACTCTGAGCTATTACATACTGAAAATATGAAGTTTGATTTTTTTTTTATTTTTCATGGGTTCACAGAGAAGAGATTACCTCAAATCTCAAGAGGTTTTGAATTTGAAATTTTAAACAATAAAGTCACAGCTTAGATGATGAAGATTCTAGATACTGTAACAGGTGCATACATTTTTAATTGGCCATGGTTCCTCTATATGATTTACATCTAATATGCCCCCATTCTCACCATTAGAATAGTTGGTCCTTATCTGTGGTGCTATTTTGGAAGGTGGGTGGAAGTTTAGGTTGAAGGGCCATATCTTGAGAAAAAAGAAGACTTGGGTCAGAACCTTATTGGTAGTTATTCCTTGTCTGCCTCTGACATTTGATTGACATAAAGACTTTTTTTCCCATGAATATGTTCCCACTACTATGATGCCTGAGTGAATGGGATCAAGCAATCATGGAGAATCAACTCTTTTGACACAATACACAAAGTATGTCCTTCTGAGTTAAGTTGTCCATACCATATATTTTTACTATATCAGTTAAAAAGCTAATCACTACACCAAGGATATTCAGATAAATACATCATATTGAAATCCAGCTGCTATGGGTTCTTTAAAAGAGCATCATTCAGACTCAAACTGTGTTTCTCAAAGAGTGTAGATAAGGCACACCTTGGATGTTTTCATACCTCGTATCAGGTTTTCACATTCCATGCCATTTGATACTCCTTACCAAGAAACAACAATTACCCTCTCTAGAATAAAGGAATTTTTGTCATCCAAAGAACGCATAATACATGCTAAACAGTGCGAAAACCCTTTATATTTCACACCCACTCAAATTCCATTAACCTGCTGAGCAGTGGTCTCATTTTACAATAATCATTTGGGGCAACATTGCTGTTCAGAAATTTATGCACATAAACACGTAACTAATCACACTAATAACTTTGTCAAGGCTGAAATACACACCATCATTAGCTGTATTTCTAAACAGTAGAAAATAACATTAAAATAAAACCAAGAGGAAAGTCTCTATGGACAATTTCATTAGTAGAAAAAAAAGTATTTGACATTTTAATGAACAAGCCACAACACATGTATTCTGAGAACCTAAAAAGACTTTGCCATGAAGTGCTTACTAACAGGAGTCTGGTATAGCTGTCCCCTGAGAGGCTCTGCCAGAGCCAGATCAATACAGATACAGATGTACACAGTCAAACATTATACTGAGTGCAGGAACACCAATGGGGAAGTTAAAGCAAGGACTGTAGGAGCTGAAGGGGTTTGCAACCTCATAGGAAGAACAACAATATCAGTCAACCAGACCCCCCCAAAGCTCCCAGGAATTAAACCACCAACCAAAGAATTCACAAGGGGTACCCATGACTCCAGCTGTATATGTAGCATAGGATTGCCTTATCTAGCATCACTGAGAGAGGATCTCCTTGCTCCTGTGGAGGCTAGATAATCCAGGATGAGGGAATGCTAGGCCACTGAGGCAGGAGTGCATGGGTGGGTAGGGAAGCACCCTCATAGAGGTGGGGAGGTAGAGAAGGGGTTAAGGGGTTTGTGGAGGGAAAACCAGGAAGGAGGATAACATTTGAAATGTAAATAAATAAAATAAACCAATAAAAAAAGAAAAAAATACTTTTGAATGACTAAAAGACTAAAATCATTGGAATATGTCCCATGGCCACTGATTAGATGGCAATATTGTTTAATGACAAAGCTCTCCAAATTAATCTTGGAGAAAATTTCCTATGTCAAAATCCCAGCTGACTTTATTTTGCAGAAATAGACAAGCTGATATTCTATTTAACATAACTAGAACCAGAGAAGCCAAAGCAAACTAGAATAGAAAACAAAAATTGGAGAATATACTGTTTCCAATTTCAACACATATTTCAAGAGCATAGTTATCAAGACAGTGTGGGTGATGGCATCAGATTGAATATGTAAGTCAGAGAAACAAGATGATCCAGATTACTCCCTTACCCTTTCCTTAAGTGATTCTCTGCAGCACGAGGATGACAAGGAACTTCAATGAAAGAAGGTATACTCTTTCCACAAGTAGTTCTGAAATAATGGGATAATCACGTGGAAAACAAGGACGTTGGGACTAACTATTGCAGGATGCACAGAAACTAATTCAGATAGTTCATAAATTAAGAATGAGTACCAAAACTGCAAAAGGCACTAACTAAAACATGAGAGTAAATATCAAGAATACCAGGTTAAACAGAAACAAAGAGTCATAGATCCAACACCACCAAAGGCACAAGCAACAACAACAAAATCACTAGTAAGGCTCATCAAAGCGTAAAAGCTGGGATACCAAGGCAGCCTACAGTGAGGAATAAAATTCATGTGTACTGTACAACTGATAATGAGCTTGTTTCCCACAATGTGGGAAATTGGATCCAATCAATAAAGAAAATTAACCTATTTTTGCAATATCCAAAGTAAGAACTTGTCTATCTAAAGCATGTGCGTGAATAGTTCTAATGCACTGTTAGGAATAAGGAACTTAATATCAAAGGGAGGGTGACTTTCCCAGCACTCAAGAGGCAGAGGCAGGAGGAATGTCACAAGTTAGAGGCAAGTCTGGGTTATGTAATGAGTCCCAGGCAGCAACTTAGATGCAGAGGGACACTGCTCCAGAAGCAAACAAAACTAAAGTCTACTGAGAAAGCACACTTCCTATTCACTAGGATAGCTGCAATGAAAGAGGATAGGAATGTAAAGTGTTCCCTAGGGGTCGGGGACCGGAAATCCACATCAGTGTCATAGGGTGGTGTAGGTGTGTTTGGAAACATTTTAATAGATCTGCAAAATGCCAAACATACAGTCCATCAAACAGATCAATTAGTCCCTATTTGTATATCCATGAAAAGTAAGAACCCAAATCCATATGAACAGTGGCTTATGGAGGTTCATTGCTGCATTATTGACAAGAGCCCAGTTGGAAATAGAAATGTCTGTCAGGGAATGAATGGATAAATAAGTGTGGTCTGCTAAAATACTGCTTAGCAATGTAGGGAATAATGGATCTAAATGTGCTCCATTATGTATGAAACTTGAACTGTACTAAGTAAAATGAGACAGTCAAGGAAAACTATGAATATTAGAATTTTACATAGGTAAATATTCAGGGTTAAAGAATCTATAACAGAAAGTAGATTATTGGACGCTACAGCTAGGAGCACATTGAGGTTACTAGTTGTAGTTGCTTACAGGCATTATATTTTTGGGGGGGTGATCACGGTTCTAAAATTTACTGTGTGTTGCACAGTTCTATGAGTATACTAAAACCCCCTAAATTGTATTCATGGTTGAATTATGAATATAGAGACCTGTTACGGTTAATTTCCAACCCACATAAGCCCATGCAAAGAAAACACAAGTCAATTAATATGAATACAAGCTGCACACCCTGATTGGGCAGATATACCACTACACTACTATATTCCCCATATATGAAATTCCTTGCAGCTTGGGTTTCTCTAGACCATGTGCTTCTGCTCCATTTTCCTTCTACCTCCTCTTCTTCTGTCTTCCTCTCTCCCCTTCCCCTCCTTTCTCCCCCTCTCTCTCTCTAAAACCTTCAGTTCCACCTTTCCCTTCCACTGCCCAATCACCTGCTCTAGCCTTTATTTTACAAGTTAAAATGGGAAGAAGGTCCACATGAGGTCACCTGAGTATGTGATTCACTCCTCATCCGAGCCAGTCCCTCTTGGGAAAGTGGAATTAGCATCAAAATACAAACAGCACCAGGACAATACACAACAGAGATCATTAAGTATAACTCCATAACAATGTTTGCATTAGGAACTCTGAGTCTAGCATTTGAAGCTTCCCCTCTCTAGAGATGTAGCCAGCACCTATCTCCTGAGATAATCTTCCATTGTGCATGACAATAAAGTCTGATTGTCACAAAGACCAAATATCCCACTAAAATGTCCCATATGAAATATATGATTAAGGGTACCAAATTCAGCTACAGTATGAGGAATTGTAAATAATTATGCCATGCATTTGCCACAAAATAATGCCTTCATTTTCTATAAATACAATTAAGGTATGGTTTATGTCTCAATGAGGAAAAAATAAATTTCAAAAAATTAAAAATTTTTAAAGATTTACAGAAAGGTCAGGCAATGGTAAAAGAAAACTAAATAGTTCATTTGAATTCATTCTTTGGGCAGAAAATGAGGGTCTGAAAAGCCCGAATATTTAATACAAACACAGACTGTGCATTAAAACTGGTTAGTATGCCAAAGCTTTCCTCTTACAGACCCCTGAGTTACTGACAAACCAGGTCATAATTCTGAGGAACCTGTAATACAGGACCAACTAAGTGGAACCCAATTAGGAAATGTAAGGCAAGAGTACAGCCAAAGGGCCAGGAGAAGACACTGGTGTTTATGGTTTTGGAGGAAGTCACTGTTTTGCAGTGTGGGTGATCAAACTAAAGGCCTTACGCATGTTCCAACAGTGCACTGACAGTAAGCTACAGGTTATTTTACCTATGAATTGTCTCTACCACAGATTACCTTTACCTTGGAAATAAAACACCTTCACTCCTTCCATACATACTTCTTAAGGGCCTTTGTATTTCAGGTCTTGGGAAAACAAAGCCATGCAGGGGACACAGGAGCCCTGATGCTAATGGTCTATGCTCTTTCACAGTGCATTGATGGCCAGCTGACAGTGCTTTCTTTCCCTTTGAATATTGTCATGTAGAAGAACTTTGAAACCCATAAACCTAATCACCAATTAAATGACTGAATGTATCTGTTCACCTAATTAAAGCCAATGGATCACAGAGCATCTGCTGTTGTGAGTTGAAAGAAGGTATCAACACACTGACCTCGCCTGATTCTCACTATGCCGCGGATGTTGCCTTTCCCTTTCTGACCACCCTGCCTCCAATTCTGCAGTGGTAGGATTGCACACCTGCACCACCATGCTAGGTCTGTCATACATTTTTAAAATCAGAATAATATTGGCAGAATTAGAAAATGTATAGTAAAATATAAACTCCATTACATAAAGCTGCTTAAGAAACTGGATCAAATGTGCTTTTCTCAAGAAGACATTAATAAGAACTGAGTGATAACATAATTTTATAAATTAGCATATGCATTCAAATATATGAAAATAACTATGCAAAAATAACTGCAGGATTTATTAACCCATAAATATGCAATACACCATGTACCAAATGTGCTCTTAATGTCACAGGTTTATCTAGTACCATTTCACTATATGAGGATGGTCATATATATTCACTCTTAATAGAGAAAAATATGCTTTCCAAATGCAAAGGGAAACACAGAGAAGTGGCGATGCCAACTTTAAATGATATGAGCTCTTTTCTCACTTACTTTTCAAGCTGAAATCCCATTTTTACAGCAAATGTTAACTGTATGAAAAATGATA
This sequence comes from Tokudaia tokunoshimensis, assembly GCA_036184795.1. Classification (NCBI taxonomy): domain Eukaryota; kingdom Metazoa; phylum Chordata; class Mammalia; order Rodentia; family Muridae; genus Tokudaia; species Tokudaia tokunoshimensis. Next base: position 82,848,231 of record BTHU01000002.1, on the reverse strand, counting down.
TTGTTAAACCAAAATATGATAGTGTTTAAAATGTCTATCACTTGAAAAGGAGGTAGAATCCATTTCTCATGGAAAAAAAATTTTTTTTTAGTATTTATTTTATATATATGAGTGCTCTGTCTTCACACTCATACAGAAGAGAGAATCAGATCCCATTGCAGATTGTTGTGAGCCACCAAATACATGGTTGCTAGGAAATGAAGTCTGAACCTCTGGAAGAGCAACTAGTGTCCTTAACCCCTGAGCCATCTCTCCAGGCCTGGAGAGATTTTCTTTTATTTTTTTGTTTGTTTGTTTGTTTTTGATTTTTCGAGACAGGGTTTCTCTGTGTAGCCCTGGCTGTCCTGGAACTCACTTTGTAGACCAGGCTGGCCTCGAACTCAGAAATCCTCCTGCCTCTACCTCCCAAGTGCTGGGATTAAAGGTGTGCACCACCACCGCCCGGCTTGGAGAGATTTTCTTAACAGTTTTACATAAAAAATATTTTTTCTCCATTTTTCCCAGGTTGTCACAAATTATCATTTGCACAACAACCAATACAATCCACATCTACAACTGCCGCCTCCGGACCATTCCTCACAGCTGCACTAGATCAGGATCTCAGGATTTCCCAGCCCATTGCTTGCTAATGGAATTAATAATGTCATTGACTAACTGCTATCTTGTAATTACTTCTTTATATATAATTAGAAAGCTTCATGTCAGAAAAGTATTTTCTATTCTGTATACATTCATTGTATTCACCTTGTCTCTAACCGAGACCTATGCATAGATTTTTTTTTTTATAAATGCCTTTATTTTACTTTAGTAGGCTAAAATCAGAAGTTAGGTCATCTGTCTAGCTTGTTTCTGATTATTTGTGCCCATTTGAACATGCACACTTACAGTGTGTTAGACACCTATTACTTTGCCAGGAAAGCAGTACAGCACTCTTTTCAGAAGTTCTTTCCATCACTTCCATCATTCCTGCTGTGCTCATCTCTCACTGTTCAGTGTAGAACACTCAGTCTCAGTTCAGAAAGCCTCAGACTACCCCATTGTTGACATAAATGACACCACACGCAATGATAAGCTGACAAAGGTTAGACTTCATATTACAGTTAGGGAATACACACAAGTAACTGAGCTCAGAAGCTACAGGAGCAAGTGAACAGGATCTTTGACACCTACAGCGTGGCAATAAAATAAGTGTCCACCCGAAGGACTTCCTTCTCGAGGCTTGGTCCCAACCATTAGATCATTCAGAGAGATGAGTTGTGAAGGCTTCAAACCAGTAGGTCACTTCACCAGTACATTCATATTCTCATGGTGCCATTGGAAGTGATGGGAAGTTTCATAGAGCAGGTCTACTTGAAGGAGTAGATTGCTGGGTGCACAGTCCTGAGGTTGCCCTGGGTTCCTCTCAGTTGGCCTCTTATTCTTTTACTCTCCCTGGCTGTTCTCTGGCAACCGTGGGTAAGAAGCAGCCCCATGCCCTTCTGCCATATTTCTGCTGTGACACTGATCTAAAAGCAGCAGGGCCAGCCACCTCATAGAATGAAATTTGTGAAACCATGAGCAAAAATAAGTTAGTTCTTCCTTTAAGTCTTTTGTTAGGTATTTTGTCATATTGACAAAATACACAGTCACCTACCCAGAAAATTTGTGTTGCCACAACTTCACATTATTGTGGCCCTTGTTCTTTTTCTACACTTGCAGTTCTAAAAATAAAAAAAAGAAAGAAAGAAAGAAAGAAAGAAAGAAAGAAAGAAAGAAAGAAAGAAAGAAAGAAAGAAAGAAAGAAATCTTATCTTTATCCATCCAAGATTCTCCCTAGGGATGTCAAACAGATACTTTAAAGTGAGTCACACACTATTGACATTTAGAAAATGATCAGAAATATTTTAGTTTTCATACAAAATAATGAGCTTCATTATGACGCAGTCACAGACATGACAGTGTAATACACTCACATTTGCAGCCCATCATGCTACTGTCCTTCATCCTCCCTACAAACAATGCCACTTTCACATGAAAAGAAATCCAGATTTTTCACGACAAAAATGTGTGATATTTTGGAACTTAACATTTCAGGGATCAACATACATCCTTTTACCCACTGCCAGTTATCATGTGACTAACTTTTGGACCGAGAAATATCAGTATTAAATATCATAGACACGGGGAGCTCTGCCTAGACTCCCCAGTCCAGAGAGGAGGTTCAGTCATTCTGGATGACACTCCCGCAGCTTAATTTTCTGAACATTTATCATGACATGATAGCTGTACTGTTTGTTCTTCCAAGTAGTTTCTGGCATCTTTCCCAAGAAGAAGCAAAGATTTTGCATCTCTTGTGCACAGCTGTACCATTGACTAGAGCATGACGTACCCACAGGGGCTCAAGAGAGTATTTTAGGAATATAGCATTTTAGAATATTTGATTTTCAGTGAAGACAAAAGCAAGAATGAAAGCCATTCTTATTGAGTTGGGCTTATTACATGTTTCTATCAAAACTTGTAGGGAGCTTAGAGATTTATTTATTTTCCTTGTAAAAATAATTACATTTCAGGAAACAGTGCACAAACACTACAATCAAGTACTAGGACAAGACAACAAGGAAGCAGGGATTGGGACTTGGGAACAGATAAAAAGTTAAAATTTGATTTCAGCAGTTTTTAATGATTTGAAATTTAAAACATTGGTTTCTCTGAAGTTATTTACTTCAAATGTTTAAAAAATGGTGTACACACACACACACACACACACACACACACACACACACACACTACTTTAAGCATAGAAGCACATTCTTTCATTCATTATTACAGTTCATCCTTGTAAAGGCTCCCAGGAAGATGTGCTTCACTTCCTATGCTAAGGATGCAAATGGCTTAATGAAGCTCCTCCACACTGCTTCACAGCCCGGTTCATGCTCTCCCCTGTGTACACAATGCTTCTAGAATCACGCATGCTTCTTAATGTGTCTACATTTTAAACTTCTGCCAATTGCCACATTCCTCCACTGTAAATAAAATCTAATTTTTTTTCTACTATGGGGTCATTGGTCAGATAAGGACATGTTATGTCTTGGTTTAAACTACTAAACCTATTTATTACCATATTAGAAGATAGAAAGTGCATGCATTCCTCACGCAGCTCTCTTGTACCATTTAACAAAACACTATTTCAAAGTATAGTATTTATTAAGTAACCTGTGTGCCAGCCTCTCGCATTAGGAGAAAATGATGCCACAACTTTTATGCTTCCTCTCTAATTAGAGACAGGATGAATACTCCTGAAAATTCTTAGCATGTTCCCTGGCATAATGGGATGGTAGAAAACAAAGGGGGTTTTGGTAATTCACTGCTGTGATAATTATTATTTTCATCATTATAATTGCTAAGTAGTAATGATAGATAAATCAGAATCTATAAGTGTGCTACAAAACAGGAATAAACATTTAATTTTGTCATATGAACGAAGAGGTAAACATGAAAATACTAATGGGAAATACAACAGCAAATGAATGTTCCTGGCTATAAGACACTAATGATCATTTAGAGTAATAATTATGCATTGCTCTATTATGCCACAGTTGTACTTTCATCATTTATATGCTTTAAGGAAAATAATAATAAGAGTTGAGTGGTGATATCTAATACTGAATTTCTGTCTTTAAATTCTTCATAGAATTACTAAACCCACTAATTCTCTAATACCTGAAGAACCAAATATGGGACAATTTGTAACTTTTAGAAGCTTCATTGTGGTAGTGAGAGCCAGCTCCCCAGGCATGCCTAATGTAGACTTTGTCACTGTGCATCTTTATGCTGAATGACAGTAGGCACCTGAACTTCGGAGTGAAACAAGAATACCGCTCGACATACCACTTAGTTCAGAACCAAATTTGTACACGTCACTCGAGTAGCTAACGGGTACTCAGTAAATGTTGTACATCCCTCAGTGGTCTGACTATCCAAAGGCAGAATCTTGTTGTTTTCTAGCCTAATTTCCACAGAGCCATGCAAAGGATTCACTTTGAGGTCACTTGATCATCAAGGCTTGTTTTATCACTGCCACCTCTGGGTCCTTTTCATTATCTCGGCCCTTGGCTTGCCTGCTACACTTCAACCTGTGAGTGTGGCCCAGAGGAGGCTTTGGATTCCCCCTCCCCCCAGTGTCATGACTTGTAACTCTTGGAAACTTTAGGAAGCGGAGTTGAGTGAAACATTTGACAGTGACATCCCTATAAAGGGGATTGTGAGACCTTCATGGTTTTCAGTAGTGATGGGCCAGGGTGGGCTCCCATGTGTTCCCCACCCTCCACATCAGCAACCTGAACGTAATGGGCCTACATGATCCTGAAATCTGATCCTAAACCTTTGAGTCAAAAGAAACAAAGTCTTATGTTGAATGCCTGGGGTATTTTTGTCACAGTATCAGAAAGTTGATACACTAATATCACATGCATTTCTGTTATAAATGGGCTTTGTACTACTTCTTGTCCAGTTTGTACATTTCATAGTAATATGATAAAAAAATCAAATTATATCTAATTCAAAATCTATAAATAAGAAAGTGATTAAAGTGGTGGGTAGTATCCAACATTACTCCTAGGCTCACCACAAGATGAATACTATGCTCTAGTCACAGAGAAATACAAGTTCACTGAAACCTCTTTTTTTTAAAGATGTATTTATTTATTTTATATATGAAAGTATGCTGTTGCTGTCTTGAGACACACCAGAAGAAGGCAACAAATCCCATTTCAGATGGTGGTAAGCCAATATGTGGTTGCTAGGAATTGAACTCAGGACTACTGAGTTCACAGTGCTCCTCTTAACCGCTGAGACATCTCTCCAACCTCCTCACTAACACCTCTTAATATTTCTACTGGGAGCATTCACCCTTATATTAGAAGATTCTTTTTTTTTTTTTAATTTAATTTTATTTTATTTTTTTAATTTACATTCCAAATCACTTCCCCTTTCCCGTTTCCTCCCTCCCCGAAAGTCCCATAAGCCCCCTTCCCTCCCTCTTTTCTCCGTTCAACCCCCTCTCATTACTCTGTCCTGGCGTTCCCCTACATCCAGTCTTTCCAGGACCAGGGGTCTCTCCCCTGAAGATTCTTGTTCAGCATCCTCTTAGTACTTGTCTTTTCCACTGTTCAGCTGGGACGCACTGAGCACAGGGATTTTTAAAGAAGCAACTCTCTTTTGTTGAGCAGAACCAGGCACTTAGCATTTGCTCCCTGATACTCTATCTCCGGGACCAGGCTTTTGTAAACCATTTGTCTGGCAGAATGGTTCAAGTTGGAATTTTATTTTCTGTGTTTAATAAACCAGCAATCACTCCTTCCTTTCAAATAAAACCAAAAGAAACCACCTTGAGCACAGACTACAGCGCAAAGGAGACTGTCAAAGCAAGTGCAGTGTTGCCATCAAAGGCTTGCTTACCTCTAACATAACCAAGCATAAGCTAGCTAAAAGAAAAGTCATCTGTGTCCTGCCTACTAGTAAAATGCATGCCTGATAATGCAAATTCGCATGTTAAAGCAACAATAAACATAAATATCAAGACAGATTAATCATGCACTAAGGCTTTGGTAATAAGAAATCAGTTTTATCCAGGAAGTATTAATTAGTATATAAGTTTATAAACAACATTTCTGATGCTCATACACCTGTATATCTCCTTTTTTTAATTGAATATATTCTTCATTTACATTTCAAATGCTAAAACCTTTCCCTTTCCCGGTTTCTCCCCCTCCTCAAAAACCCCTAACCCCTCCTCCCACCCCTTGCCTCCAAGTATATGCCCCTCCACCCGACCCACTCCCACCTCCTCCCCTCCATTTCCCTTTGTTGGAGCAGCTATTGAGCTTTCACAGGACCAAGGACCTCTCCTCCCACTGATGCCTGACAAGGCAATCCTCTGCCACACTTCTGGCTGGAACCATGTGTACCCCTTGGTTGATGGTTTAGTCCCTGGGAGTCCTGGGATACTACAACATGTAATAAGGACACATGCTCCACTATGTTCATAGCAGCCTTATTTATAATAGCCAGAAGTTGGAAAGATTCTATATATCTCCTAAATATGCATTAGAGTTGACTTGCTAGCATACGGTGAAAGCAGTACATAGATGTAAGTATATGAGACACCATCAGAAGATAGTGATTAACAGTAAATGTTTCTCACCTCTATCATGATAGTGATAGTGATGGCGGAGGGAAAATTGCCTGACTAGTAACAGTTATTGACACATTTGCGTGTTCCTCATTGCTCCCAATCAATATCACTCTTTAGCTCTGCAAACAGATGATATGCTATTTCTACCGCAGATGCTGGGGGGCAGTTTGCTCTCACTCATTAATAAGAAATACAAATGGCTTTAATTAGAGTGGAGTCTATCAGTCCTCTAATATATTTATGATCCTGCCACTGACATTGATCAACATTAAAGACCATATTTAGGGCGAGCAAGATGGCTCAGCAGGTACTGGTGCTTGCTGCACAAGGCTTGCTGTGCTTGCTGTGACAACCTGAGTTTGATCCTCAGAAACCACAGAAATATGGATGGAGAGAACTGACTCCATACACACACCACACACACACACACACACACACACACACACACACACACACGATCATGTGCCTGGGAGCTAGAGTGTCTGTTGAGAGATGTGATGAGAGAATAGAAGTAGCCATGAGCTCAGTAACGACAAGCAATAAAAATGTTACCAATCATAACAGACAAGGACTAAAATTTGGGCACCTACAATCAATTGGATAAATTTGGGGCCTTCAGAATCTTCAGTTGACTTCTAATACTAGCAACAACAAGCTTATGGAATGAAGCAACTTAGGAGCTATTTAATTGACTCCTATCTCTGAATGCACAGGTCAATAAATTCATGCTTTGGAATAACAAATAGAATGCCTACATGCACTTGTTCTTTTCAAGGACTTTATCCAGCAGAAGTTGCTAGAGAGTCACTGGAGAATAAAGGGCTCTCTCCCTTAGGTTCTGGAAGCATGGAACTCTGAGAACATTCTGCAGAGATCTGACCCAAAGATAGTTTCAATCTGAAACCCAGAGTTTCAGATTGAAAGTCAAGAAATGAGAACCTGATTGTAGTGGCTATTCCTGGTTGTCAACTTGACTAAATCTGGAATGAACTAATCAAGAATTGGAAGGTTCACCTATGATCCTAATCTGGAGGCTCAGAGATACAAGTTTCTGACCTGGAGATCTTGATGCATAGTGACTATGAATTCCAGAAGATTAAGATTAGGAGATCTCTGAGTACAAGGTCTTCTGGGATTAAAGGCTCGGTGGCACACGCCTTTAATCTGGGCCACACCCTCTGCTGGAGACCTATATAAGGACATTGGAAGAAGGAAGATTCACTCTGACTTTTCCTGGCCTGCCTCATGGGACTGAGCAACTGCTAGATCCTTGGACTTCCATCCACAGCTGCCTCATGGGACAGAGAAACTGCTAGATCCTTGGACTTCCATCCACAAGTACTGCTGACTATTGTTGGGGAGTTGGACTACAAGCTGTAAGTCATCCACAAATTCCCTAACTATATAGGGACTACCCATACATTCTGTGACTCTAGAGAACCCTGACTAATACACTGATTAAATAATTTCTAAGACTCTCTTCACAAGTAAATGCTCACTAGTGCCAAAATTCCTGTATATGTCAGGCCTTGGCAGAGCCTCTCAGGATACAGCTATATCAGGCTCCCCTCAGCAAGCACTTGTTGACATCCACAATAGTGTCGGGGATTGGAGACTCTATATGGGATGGATAAACAGGTGGGGCAGTCTCTGGATGGCCTTTCCTTCAGTCTCTGCTCCACACTTTGTCTCTGTATTTCCTCCCATGGGTATTTTGTACCCTATCTAAGAAGGATCAAAGTATCTACACTTTGGTCTTCCTTCTTATGCTTCATGTGATCTGTGAATCAACCTCCATTTCTAACTGCGGCAGCCCTTTTGCCTTAATGTGATTCCACTAAAGTTCATTGTTTTGAGAGCAGCACATGAGTCACTGTCCCAGGAATAATCAATATCTCTGGTTGCTGTCTTCAAAACCAGCTGTATTTACAGAGATGTTAGTGTACAATTAGTCTCAAAGTCAGCCTTCCAATGTTCGAAAAACTCCCCAAACTATGTTTTATGAATGTTATCATTCTTCATGAAAACTATGAGCGTAATAAGTGAAAAGGTGATGTCAAAGACTTCCAGTCTTTATAGAATTCTACTACACACACAAAACCACATCTAAAAATAAACATTCTTTATAATATTATGAGCACCATATTATGCAGACAATCTACTCCAACTTTTCTCAGCTGTGATAGAAGTGGGTTGGGTATTCATTGCGGGGTAGGAGCTTGCTTCACGGGGCACTATCATCCACAATAGGAAGACTCTGGGATTACTAGCAAAAGACAGTCAGGGCACTGGAATTCTAGGCATCGGATTTCCTGGAACACATTGGTAGTCAGATTACTTCACAGCAGGCCAAGACTGTTTGTGCCAAAGGACCCTTCAGTCCCATTTTTACAATGCAAGACAATTTCCTAATGTTCCTTCCATTTTCCTTTATTAGAACTTCCTGTAATCTAAAGGAAATTTAATCAGTTAGCCAGCCAGTGGAGAGGGGGGATTAATAGGCCCTCTGACTACCACATGGAGGACACACCATTCCTAGAGCCATTCCTGGAGTCCATAGCAGAATATCACAACCTGCACATTCCTATTACACAAGATAAACAAGTCAAGTCATACAAAACACAATGAATGAAGAAAAGATTGACTAATTATGCTTTTTGGTCTTTTTTTTTTAACAATGTATTTTGACAGCATTTTCTTTGTGTTATCGACACCTGGAATAACTCAGGTTCTCATTACCAGCACTTCACCCTAAGCCTCTGTTCCTGAAGGCTCTGGTACACAAACAATCACTGTAACTCTAGGGAGCAGGACATATGATTTTGATGGAGATAACTTTTGAATATTAACAAGCAGTGCTCAGGGAGACAATAGCTGAGACATTGCTCTGGGAAGCGCCCTACAGGAAGCCGGCTTCTAGGGAAGGAAATGTCAGAGCTTGCCAGCTGCTTCTGCTGTGTGAACCAAGGCTTCTCTTATTACAGCCTAGGCTTTCAGTGAACTCACCAGCTTTAAGGACCTGTCGTTATTTTCAAGTTAAACGACCCTGTTCACAGTTTAATAAAATCATTTAAAACAAAATAAAACAAAACAAAAACCTTTATGCGGTATACTTCAGCCTAGAATTAGCATGCTGAAATTAACTCTAGGAAGCTCTGAGCTTTACATTTCCAAAGACGCTCTAAAGGTTTTAAGGTTTAAGATTTTCTTGCTGACTTTACAAATTACTGTTGTATTTTGTTTTAATTTTCCAAGAACTCATGGAATAAAGTTTCTCTATTGTTTGTACAATAAAGATAAAATTGGTTTTTCAACTATATAACGAAGCAGTTCTTCTGTTTGAGTAGCAACTTAACCTCCAGTTCAACTACTTTCAAATTCATTTTAGTGTAAAGTGTGTAGTGTAGGAGAAACACCTGTGTGAGACCTGGATGCAAAGCTGAGCACCAGACACTTCCTGTCTTCATCCAATGAAAGAAAACTCCGCGTGTGAATGGCTAATGAGTAACTGCTCCTAAGCCCAAAGCATAAAATGCTTTTACTCTACAGTTTGACCACATTGAGAACATCAGCATCTTCATGTAAGGACAGCAGGTGTGGGCTCACACTGAGAGCTGAAAGCAAGGCAAATCAAAATTGCAAAATGACTATGTATATTATACATATTATATTTTTCTTTGTACTGCTTTCTTTTGCGGTTGAATTAGGGAAAGACTGGAAGAAGCTGAGAAGGAGGGTGACCCTGTAGGAAGACCAGCAGTCTCAACTAACCTGGACCCGGGAGACCTCTCAAACACTAAACCACCAACCAGGCATCATACACAAGCTGGTCTGAGGCTCCGACACATATACAGCAGAGGACTGCCTGGTTTGGCTTCAGTGAGAGATTTTGAGACCCCAGGGAATGGGGAGGCACGGTAGGAGTGGGGTGGGGGTGGGGAGAGACAGCCTCTTGGAAATGGGGTTCGAGGAGAAATAGGATGAGGAATTGTGGGAGGGCAGACCAGAAGAGGGGTTAGGATGAACTGAAAATAATATACAAATATACATACATATAATACATAAATAATATACATATATAATAACATAGTAATAAAACATGAAAATAATAAAATAAAATAAAATTCAATAATGCACTTTACAAATGTGAACAAAGATAAAAATCAAAAATTCATATTAAATATACATTCACACATGCACAGCTTCTAACATGTTGGGATAACTTTAAGCAAATACTTAACAGAAGTCAAAATTCATTTATGAATTTTTACTTCACAAATTTATGCTTTAGGTGAAAATGTACCCTAAGTATCCATATATTTGATAAGTCAGGAAGGTCATCTTATTTAAAAAAAACATGTGTCTACATGTTACTTACAAATTCCCATATTGTTCATTTAAAAAATGAAATAAAAACACACAGCTACCATTGTTGTCATGGGGAGGAAACATCTTTTCTTTGTACTAAAAACAGGAAAATTAATTACATTCACTTAAAGAAAATCAGCCTTCCCTACAGAAGGAAGACACTTGCCTGTGTCTTGACCACATGCCTTTCTTTAATAGACCACAGGGTTATAATTTTAAACATAAAAAATGAGGGAGAAAATGTTCTAACCTGGAAAGTAGGAGTTTTATTTTCTCATGCTTTCCCAGTTAAAAATCTCAAACAGGCTTTTGCTTTCAATTAATAATTCCTTTTTTTACAAGTCCTTAATTTGTAGAGATCCCTGGGTAATCTTGCTGCTCCTGGCTTCTCAGTGCCAACAAGCTGCATTTCAAGTGACTCAGAACTGGCAGTAAAATGTGAAACCACCCTGACCGACAAGATCGCTCTGGCCCTTTAAACCATTCGATAAGAAACACATAAATGATTGATAGAGCTGCAAGGAAAGATTTGGCTTTTTGCATTCTGGTGATTTATTTATATATTTGTTTGTTTGTTTGTTTGTTTATGTTTTACAAAACCACACCAAAGCAAGCCTTGTTTGATGACAAACTGTATGTTTTGACTCCAGTAGTTATTATTATTTGATTCCTATAGACACTTATAAATTTGTACACATTCATGATTATAAAGTTTAAGTGCTCATTATTTAGCACTTAGAAATGAAATATTAAAATGATGCATGGATTCTACATCAGGACTAATTACATTTATTCTTGGGCTCAAGTGTTTACACTCCTGTTTCTAGGACAAAGACCTTCAGGGAAAGGAAGTTTCCAAGGAGAAGAGAAAAACTGAGGGGCATATTTTAGTTCCAGGCCAGTGTCCCAGATTCGAGAGATGAGAAAGGGCTCTGGTTGTCTTCTCTCAAGGATCCCTGTCCTGAAACCTAAGTCCTACTGTAAAGGGGCCACAGGAAACCAGGGCAGGAATCTAAAGGTGGCCATTCAGCTCCAGAGTCACTCACCCTGGGACACTGGGAGCCAGGGCATTGTTAACAGTGACACTGCAGGGTCAGGGCAGGTGTTGGTAGCACTGAGGATGAATGTAGCTGGTGATCATACACTTGGAAATGCAAGAATATCCTTACCTGGTACCCTGTCCCTGAGCACCCCAGGCTGAGTCTGGACTACAAAGGCAGCAGATGACAAAGGAAGCCACAGCGAACAGCAAAGGAAGGCGATGAATAGGAAGGTGACAGATAGAAAGGCGCAGCGACATGATGAACAGAATGATTCAAGATTCAGGAGCCAGGTAGCTTGCAGTTCACAAATGAGCCATGGCTGGACTAAAGCCAGACACTGGCACTCAACATTTCTTATTCCTAAGATGAGGCACAGTATTTCTCATATTATCTAGCCTGCCTAATATCACAAATCTCATGTGTAAAATGAAAACAAGACCCCAACTAGATGGATTCTTATCCTTGTTGAGTCATTTACATAACAAACTATTATGATAGATTGTAGGTAATTAAAATTCAGAAAAGATGATTTTAAAATAGTCTTCAGTCAGATATCCTGGTTCTAGTTTTACTTGTTCTGTAAACACAGGAATTGTGGGAATCACAGGTTGGCTTGCATTATATTTTCTGACAGTCTAACTTGAAATCTTCAAAGCATTTACTTTCAATACAAATCCTAGAAGCACATCAAGTAGAAAAGATGATGAACTCTATTGTAAATGTTCAAAATCATTAAGAAAATTTCAGCACATTTTAATTTTTTTCTAGAATGACTATACATTAAAGAGATACATAGCATAACAGAAAACATATGTGAATGTAGATTATCATTTCCCTGTTGTTAGGTGTTAATTCTCCAAGATCTGAGGTCATTGCTCATACTACGATGGTGCACATGAAGAGAACAGATTAAGTATTATTTTCCAAAATACAATACACATTACAGGAAAGAGTTCTCAGTGCCTTTCTCTTTAATCATCTCCACTGCTAGCATTGCCTGCTCAGAAAGCATATGTTTCCAGTAGCATAATTTAAATATAGACTTTTACTGGTCACTGTAGTATCTCTATACCTCTGCATTAATTTTAGAAAAGTTAAATTTCTACACTTAGAAGCAAATAGTAGGATTTGACTATAACATGAATTCAGAGAGGAATCAGATTTTCTAAATAATGAACTTCGTGACTTAATAGGTGCCTTCCCCACCTCAGAACATATCTCAGGCTGTGAACCTCATTTGATGTTCTCAAGAAGTGGAATAAATGGAGCTGATGTGGATCATGATATGAGCAATGCAGAACTAGAAGGAGCCTTCTATCACATCAGTTCTCTCAACTGGACAATGCTAGAGCCCTGCAAGAAGCAGATGCCAGAAGAGGAGGAAAGAGTGACTTATGATAGAGTAACACTGTAAAAGGCAAACCGGAAGCAAGCAGAGCTGTGCAGGAAAGCCCTCAGCCCATACAGTGGGAGAGACATCATAGGGAAGAAGAGGTCACATCCTAGGCAGGACAGCAGTGCAGGCCTCACAGTCCTGGAAATTTGAAGAAGACAATCCATCCACATCTAACACCAGCAGAAATGGCCAGGCCTCTGGACCCCATGTTCAGTCACAGTCTGGGAAAAGATCTGGGTGACATGGTGTGAGTATTTCAGGTTAGCTCAAAGGGAAAAGTTCTGAACTTGATGGATTTATCCATATGCTACTTGCTAAATTCTCCGAATTCTCAAAACCATATTTCTCTTACAAAGTTCGTCTTTAACCCATAAAATTAATTTTTTTCTTTTAACATTCCATATCCCACACAGAGGTAACAGACTCTTGCTTTTCTCAGGTCCAGATAACCCAGGCATGTCATAAGGATAAAGCTAACACTGGATGTCAGTAGATATGCAGACATTCCAAACAAAAAAATAACCCTACATTTGAAGACTTGAAGTAGCAACTGCTTATTCACTGATGACCACAATCTGTGTGAGTCTGTGTGGCTGGTGTATATGTTGATGACACATTTTAGAAAGCTAGCCATACATTATGGGGCCTGATGGTAGGTTCTTCCTTATAATCAATTTTGGAATCCACCTACCCTTTCCTTGGTGACAAATTCATTTTAAGAAATAAAAAATATTCCCTCCCTTCCTCTCCTCTCCTCTCCTGTTCCCTCCTCTCCCCTTCTCCTCTTTGACTCCTGTCTCCCTCTGAAGCCTCTCCACCCTATGCAGCTATACACAGAATCCAAAGATGAGTTTGTCTTTTTCTAATTCCAAATGCAGGACTTCTGTCATCTCCTCCTCCTCCTAGCCTGGTCTCCAGCTCCCCGGGCCTAGGAGGTTCCCAACCCCTCCCAAACTTCAGTAAAATTGTTCTCAAGTTTCTTTCTGTACCCATTTTTAAAATCTTTACTCTATTAAGTATAAGAGAAACCCTGTGCTGTGCACCTGATACAACCTAGCTCATTCTCCTGAAGCATTACCTAAGGCTGGAATCCAAAAAGTTTCCACTCTCATCCCTGATTTTTAGAACTGAGATGGAGATGACTAAGAGATAACCAAGCTACACTCTAGCTCTCCAATGTGAACTCCAAGTGCTGGGCCACATTATAGGTCAGTTCAGGGGACCAAGAAAGTGAAAGTGGAAACTGGCAAGTATTTCAAGGCCAAGGCCATTAACTGGTATGTCCATACTCATGATGTAGGTCAAAGCAAGACACAAGTTTATCTCTCTCCTGAATTCAAGAAGGAGAGGGAAAAAATAGAGTTAAATGGTTGTTGACAAGAACAGCTAAGTGTTTGTGACTAATTCTTATCTACCATTGAAGCCACAGATTTTTTTTTCAAAAGTGTCAATCTCACCAGGTTTAGGAAAGACAGCAGTAAGGGGAAGAGACAGCACAAATCACAGACAAGGCCCTGTCAATGTCATGGTGAGCAGGTTTTACATCAGAAGCAGATAGCAAGAGCTCACAATTACCTGGCGCATTAGCTTCAGAGTCTCATTCTGTAAGACCCAAAACTAGTTTTATCCCTCACTAGATGGATGATGTGAGTCTGCTTTCATAGCCTCTGTCAAGCTCTGGTTTCCTAATAGCAAGACAGGGAATATAATATCTCAGTATTGTGTGAGAATAAAATGTGACTACAGCTCTCTAGATTCAGTTTTAGTCAAGTATGGAGGATGGAGTGTAGATTCTTTCTTCCCTTGTAATTATAGGATATAATGAGAGAGTCATTTTAGACTCATAACTGTGTTCTTTTAGATAAGTTAAAGCAGAATACAGGCGAACAAGTTCAGAAGAGTCCCTCAAGCTTATGATCTTATGGTTGGGAATTTACATATATGGGGACCACAGAATGTTGCTGGTGTGTACAGGACAAAACCTAGAAGCCTGTGGCACCTTTAGAAAACATGGCTTAGCATTAAGAGCACTGACTACTCTTACAGAGGTCCTGAGTTCATGTCCCAGTAACACATGATGGCTCACAACCATCTGTAATGGGATATAATGCCCCCTTCTGGTGTGTCTGAAGACAGCTACAGTGTACTCATATGCATTAATTAAACAAATAAATCTTTTTAAAAAGGAAAACCATGTAGAAGAGGACATTTGGACCTTGTATAATTTTTAAAAAAGAAAAAAAAACACAATCATCAATGGCTATGCTGAGAGTCACTGGCAAAATTATGATCTAAAAGCGATCATGGTTCTTCTGCAGACACAGCAGTGCTGGATGTGGCAGCCATCCTCTGCATCATTATAAGCATAGTAACTCAAGTACTAGCTATTACTCACTTGCTCGAAAAGCTACTGCAAGTGTCTATGGCAATCCAACCATTACAAACAACTAGGAAAAAGGCAAACTTTTTTCCTATATAAAACAGACTTTAAATCAAGAATAAAATAAAGCACATTATATCATGTGTGTGCTGTCAAAATTACTTCCTCATAATATTTAATACAATAGGAACAAAGGGAAGGAATACAATAAGCAAGAACAGCGAATGGTAGCTGGGTATGGCCGCTTAGGGTTATAATCCAGAACTCAGGGCTGAAAGCAGGAGGATGACAGAGAGTTCAAGGACAACTACAATGTGAGTTCCTGGCCAGCCTGGGCTGCAGGATAAGACCCTAAGAAATATATATTTAGCATATATTATATATCACAAATAGCAAACTTAGGCACAATATAAAGAAAAAAAATGGTCTAAAAGAATTTCTGCCACAAAACTCAGTTTCAGCAGAGCCAGAGCTCCAGGATCAGCTACTATCACTGTATAGAGCAGCACCCTGGGAAATGCTATACAAAGAACTGCCTTTAGGATATGTCTTTAACGCAATCCCGCACTGTACTAAGAATAGAAAGGTCCGACAGAAAAATTACACAAACCACAAACCACAGCGATCCTTCACAACAGGCCAACCTCGGGATCTTTTCTTTCTAGTCTTCTGAGAAATGTTAGCACTCTGACTGTAAGATCAACTTCATCAAATGGGCTCTACACTCAGCATGACATAAAATCTCCTACCAGCTATAAGTGAATGATGCAGCTACTCTGAAAAGAAAAAAAGAAAAGAAAGAAAAAACCTTCCTTTCCCTTACCAATGAATGAAGGAATTAGTGCCCTGCAAAGGTGTAAGATAAGGAGCAATACTACAAATAATGCCTCAATCTTATGTTCAACATCAGTAAAGAGGGATATCAGAGCATGATATTGGTTTTATTTATTTCCTTCATCCTAGGATAAATGAGATGAAAAGCCACACAAACAAAAGGTTGCAGTTTGGGACATCAACGGAGAAAGATTCTTTAAATCATATGTCAAACTGAGGCATGTCAGAAAGACAGGTAACTCGGGACATGAGAGGGAAAGGAAACTGTCACCCAGAGTCTGAGTGATTTCCTGCACCAGCTGAGATTCAGAACTCCAACATAGTTAACAAGATTTTCTATTAAGGCTCCTGACAAAGAGTTAGTGTCCCTTGCATGGACAGCGATTTTATGTTAAAACAGAAGTGGCCCAGGCCTGAATGTACATGACCTTGTGTATAGCCTCAATCCTTTTCCCAGACGTTGCTTGGAATCTCAAATAAAATTGTGTATAGGAATCATATCTTAGCTTCTTGTATACCTGTGGGTTAGATTTCTACCATGTGAATTGCAATCCTACCAGGTGTCCCTTAGATCCCAGGATGTGATAAGAAATGAGCCTCAAACCATGCCCAAACCTTATACATGACTAAGACAGATGGGCCCTTTGAGAAGTGCACACCAAGTCCCCGGTGTACTTTACTTTCTTCTGAGCTCCTACTTTTCTCTTAGCCCTCATAGGTAAGCCTTAATTAAAAATCTTCAATAAAACCTCCCACCGTGCTTCATAAAATGGCTCCTCCTGAAATTCTCTTTAGCACTAAGGAGGCTCAGCCAGGTCCATAAACCTCTAGGGGGATTGCTCAGGCTGCTTAGTGCTTCAGTGGGTAACTGGGCCTGCTTGGCTTTCCTTCAAACTGCAGGTAGTACTCAACAAAGTAGTAAAACTTATTTTGTTTTGTTTTTCTTTTCATGTTGACCAAAATCACTGAATTAGTTGGTCTATCGAGGTGAGAGCACAGGCTCAAGACAAAGGAAATTTCTAGGCTCTGGGATTCTCCATCTTTACTTTCCTCTTTAAATGTTACAATCCAAGCAGGACTTGGTGGCACACACCTTTAATCCCAGTGCTCAGGAGGCAGAGGTAGGTGGATCTCTCTGAGTTCATGGCTAACCTGGTCTACAAAGTAAATCAAGGACAGACAGGGCTGAGAAACCCTGTCTCTAAAAACCAATAAACAAACAAACAAACAAACAAACAAATGTTGCACTCCAAAGGTCCACATAACCATCCATGAAAAAATTAATTTGGTCCACAATTTGACACATACACTCCTGTTTGTAGTCTGCTGTAATCTTAACCACTTAATTAGGTCGGGATTGGTTAAATTAATACAAAGAAGTACTACTTTATCTTGAACTGCTGCTTGTGACCTTGTCTTCACTATATAGTCTCTGCCTTTTACTCAAAAATCTATGTGTAACACAAAAGGAATGAAAAGTCAACGGTCACATACAGATAAACAGTACAATTTTAGAAATGAAGGGGTCAGTAAAAACATGGGTTTAGAGGGGATACAGACAAAGGAGAGGTGAGCAGAGTCACCTAAGGAAGCAGGAGACCTAGGTGGGGCGGAAGTTCAACATTATCTGTACTTCAGTGGTGAGGGCACAGGTCTATTGTGTGAGCAACACTATAGAAGAAGCACATGAAAGAACAGTACCATTGGAACCTTTGATACACCAAGGTAGTCATATCAATATCCTGAGTGCAATAATGTGTGATAGTTAGAGAAACCGGGCAAGGATTCATGGAATCTGGACATAGTAAGTGCACATGCACCTACAATTAACTCAATAAAAAAATGTAAAAGTAAATATGAAAAGTAACTTTTCTTAAGTGTCCCAATGTTGAAAGTTATAACAAGAAAGATACACATGAATAAGGAATTTATAAGTGGATAAGAAAACTAATTTTAAAGAAAACAATGTGGTGAATAGTCTTGAATACTTACGCAGTAAAGCACATAGAAAATTAAATAAGTCAAAAATAACAATATAAACTAGGCGTGGCTAGCAGTGCACCCTGTTACTCTACTCTCATTTCACGATTACACTTGGAAACCATATGCAAAACCAAATTTTCGTAGCACCTACATCTAGCCAAGCCCAACCTAGTGTTTAGAACAGAAACAATGTTGTTGAAATGACTCACCCTCTGAACTATGCACATGACTCCTATGAACACCAGTGAGAAATTTTAAATGTGGAGGCATTAATTATCAGGTGAAAGACAAGAATGGAAATTTAATTACAGGGCATATAAGATTGCAAAGGATCAAAGGCCATTTTAAATGTCAGGGCTTTTGTTCAGGTCTCTCTTTTAATGTGCTAATGAGGACCCAAGTAGGAACACAAGGCCAGAGGAACATCCCAACTGTGGGTATCTTTCTGGAACCAGAATCTCCAGGAGCCTGTGTATTCTCACCAGCTCTATCCATTCATCCTCCTGACCACCACACCTCACTAAATAAAGCTGGAGTTACTTAGCATAGCCTCCATGATAACATTAATTCCATCACTAAGACAAGCCTGCGACACACAGTTTGCACAAGTTATCCAGACACTACCATCAACAGCATTCCCTCCCCACTTCAGACTGGACAAGACGTTTTATAGTCACTTTATCTGTCATGGATACAATTTATACAATTCCTGTGACCTGTGCTTTCAGCCTAACCCTGATCAGTATTGTCTCAACGGCAGGGAACTTGCCCCTAAAGAAAAGTTAGATTAGTGAGACAACAGTGTGGGTCAACTACTTTCTTAAAACAAGCGATAGCTAGGTCAATTTAAATTAAATCAGACACTATTTGGTACTAACATCTAACCCAGTCACAGCCTGTAGATGTAATCAGAACAGGTAATGAATGGTGGGTTTGCTTTTGTTTGGGAGTTTTTGTTTTGTTTTGTTTTTGTCTTTATAATTTTATTTATTTATTTTATCTGTTATAGCAATAAAAACATAAAAACATGGGGCATACTATGCCACACATTAAGAGGAAATGTTTGTTAGAGATTAAGGGGAAGATGGAGTTGTTTAAGTTAGAGTTTAGACAGGAAGAGGATGCAAACAGTCACAATGAGAGCAACTCCTTGCAGCTGTCAGGAAATACCTACTTAAAGAACCCAGGGTAGAAGCACTTCCTGAAGAATAAATTCCAGCCTGTGAGGGGGAAAAGGTATACTGAGTAGGTGTTTGGTGATCTGTGTTTGCTTCTCCCCCTCGGGTTAGCCAGGCCTGGACTAAAGGAAGGGAAGCTTAGCCTAGCATGGATGGTGTAGTCCTGGTCATCAGTGAGTGTACTGGTAAAGAACACACACTCTGGGACAGTTTGGAGCACTGGTTTAGTTTAATGTGTGTGTGGGGGGGGGGGAGTAGAGGGGGTGGAGGGTACAGAGTCTATTTAAACACTTAAAGGTTGACTAAGGGCTATCAGGGTGACTGTACAACATTGGCAAGTGCCAGGATGTTGGGGATGCCTCATTTGTATGAGGAGGAATTCCAGGTGCTGCTGACCATGACTTTATAAGGAGAAAGTAATTTTAATTTGCCTACTGGCTACCTGACCTTCTCTGGTGCTGCAAGGGTTGAGGTCACTGGGCTATATGCACCAGACCATGCAGACCCATGGCAAGGAGAGAGTGATCCTACTCCTGCCAATCTCAGAACAAGCATTCCAGGTTTGGATAGGCCTGGACTCCTTCTTGCTCCAGGCTTGTTCCTCCTAGTCTCAGGACTGACTTCCTGGTCCCTCGAGGGTTTACAGCAAATAAGAACTAGTCCACACTCTCCCGGGCAGAAGAATCCTTCTGAGACCTTTCACCTTGAATGGTTTGCTTAATTTGACAGCAAAAGTCAAGACTGAGGTTTCAAAGACAATGTTTAGACTTTGCTTTAAAAATGAAATGAAAGGAGAGAAACCAAAACAGACACACACACACACACACACACACACACACACACACACACACACACATATATAGAGAGAGGGGGGGGGGAGACAGAGACAGAGACACAGAGGGAGAGAGACCTTCTGAGTGCACACTGGTGTCTTTGCTTCTATAAGTCAGGTGTGTGACTAAGTCCTGTCCAGGACACAAAAATAGAAGAGCCAACGTTAGCAAATATGCAAGCATACACCCTCTGGCAAGAACTGATTCCTTTGAGAAAAGACACTGCTAAAGTTTCTCAAAGCTTTTTTTCTGTTAATTCAAAATTATTACTCATAAGCTTTTCCACCCATGAAAACACCCCAAACACAAACACATTTTGCTCCATCAGTCTGAGAAACTTGCTCTGTTGATCCAAAGCAGCCCTGCTCTCAAGGAGAGAACTCATCTGAGCAATTATCAGAATATTACAAGGCAAAATCAAGCCACTTCTGAGTTTTAGTTTATATTTTTAATTATAAGAAACTTATTTATATTTTCTTATATAAATATAATGACTATCTCTCACTAATCTCTACCAAACATCTCTTCTTATGGTGCTGTGTATTATAGCCCATACTTTTATGTTTTTATTACTGTAAAAATACTTGAAAATCAATTATAAATACAAAACACACATATACACAAAAGAAAACCCACCATTTATTACCTGCTCTGATTACATCTGCAGGCTGGGATTGGATTAGGTGTTGGTGCTACAATTGTTCAATGTAATTTAAATTGACCTAGTTATAACATGTTTTAAGAAAGTAATTTAGTTTCTTATATTTTATAATATATAATATTTTCTGATATAAATATATATATAATATAAAATATATAATCATTTCTATTTAATATATTTAATGAACAGTACTGGTTTGCTCAACTAAACATAAAATACACACTCAGTACAGTAAGAAATTATTGTTTTGTTTTCTATTAAAGGTAACTAGTCCAGCAAGGCTTTCCTGGACTTTCCTTCCTTTTCTCCTTTGGGCTGATTACTAATCCCATAAGATTATGAAGTCAAGCTCTCATCAATGGGATGAAACACAGTTACCACTAAATCAGGGACAAAATATGGAAGTGAACTGAGACCCAGTCTGCTTGCCAGCCTGCTTTAGGCTCTGGGGCACCTTTTCTTCAGAGAGGAATTGTCCTGCCCAGCTATTGCAGTTCTTTCCATGTTACTGTGTGAGACAGTGAGATGTCTGTTTCTAACAAGCTCTGTCAAGCTTTATATGTAACACAGGCAATGGCTTTCCTTTGCCTATTCACTCTTGTTCTTTACTAGCTCAGTTCACGTAATCAAGACTTTAACATTTAACCCTTTCCTCTATATGAGCCTATTGTAGGGAAAATGGTAAGCAGCTACCCCATGAAGATTTAAACAATACATAGTAGGTATTGTCTTAGTTTTATGACTTTTAAAT
Source organism: Tokudaia tokunoshimensis (assembly GCA_036184795.1). Lineage (NCBI taxonomy): Eukaryota > Metazoa > Chordata > Mammalia > Rodentia > Muridae > Tokudaia > Tokudaia tokunoshimensis. The sequence continues at coordinate 82,826,632 of BTHU01000002.1, read as the reverse complement.
AAATAAGTACACCTTACAGTTTAATGGTGATGAGAAAGATTAGATCAGTTCTCAGTGAAATTCCGGCACCCCTGAAATGACAGGTGATGGTGTCTTGGTAGAAGGTGATGCTTCTTTCAAGGTAAAGAGCACTTCCTAACACAGTGCCTGCCTGGGAACAGAGCTGGGGGTCTGAGCATAGGCAAGGTTCTTTACAAACAGGCTGAATACAAAAGATGCTGTAACAATGCCAATGCCAAGTGCTCCTGGACAGTTATCTTCTCAACTTCCCTTACTTCTGAGCATGCCAAAAGGATGGAATTTCCATAAGCTCAAGGAACTGCAACCACATTATTTGTGATTATCCCCCCTCCACGTCAACTTGGAGGTTTTAAAATATTGAATATATTTCTATGAGAATTGAACAATATGTTGGAAGCTTATATATCTTATTTTTTGTCCTCTATCTAAAGCCTAAACTATTCAAATCAACCATTGATCCATAATTTGTTCTTGGCAAATCAAAGAATTCTTGATTCTGTAACCTGGCATATAGCATTGTCTTTATCAAAATCAATTCCTATTTATATAAGCTCAGGTTTAAAAAAACCCTAAAAATTTAAAAAAAAAGTGCCAAATTTTAGCACAAGTAGTTTTATCAAATAATTCAATTTGCATATTTTCATTATTATTGATTTTTCCATTAAAATCAGAAATAAATGAAAGAAAAAGAAAAATCCAAATATTTCTCTATATCTATGGTTCAAGAATCTATCCTAATTGGATCCAGTCAGTTACTGTGTTTCAGACAAGACACATACCTGAAATGTTCAGGGGCAGCTCGAGCTGGCTCTTACAGATAATCTCAAAAAATGGTCGCTTGCCAGTAAATTAAAGTGATTCATCAATGTCACCACTGTCTAGAGAACACAAGCATGATGACCAGGGGCAGATACAGAGCACAGGAAACGGACCACATTGCCATTTATTCTGAGGCAGGATATACACTTAAAAATGGTGACATCTATCAGATCCAATTTTTGTTTCATTGTTAGATATGTTTGTTATTAAAAGATCTAAGAATGATAGTTAAAGTTGCAGAAAATCAAAACCACAATAAATATCCTTAAAGAAAACCATATTAAATATCCTTAAAGAAAACCACATTTAATATTCTTAATTATCATTTACATTCCCCTCAAAGTTAAAAGCAAGGTAATAAATATGAACTGTGAAACACATTCCTTTGTAGAAAAAAACAAGACGCATGGGCTCCAGTCAGAAAAAGATCCTCATGGGAGAATAAGGCTTCTATCAGCTCCACTGTGCAGGCATTCAAAGGAAGTGCTACACTAGTTGTTTTGGATACTCCTTTGTTATAATACTCCACTCTGACCCAAAGCAACTTGAGGGGGAAAAGGTTTATCAGGCTTATAGGTTACAGTTCATCATCAAAGAGCTTAAGGCAGACCTGGAGGCAGTAACTGAAGCAGAAGCTGCTTCTGGTTTGCTCTCTCTGGCTTGCTCAGCTACTCTTATACAGGTCAATCCCTCCTGCACCAATTAGTAATTAAGAAAATGCCCCAAAGACAAGTCCAGAAGCCAATCTGATGTAGCCAATTTTTCGGTTTTCATATATATGAAATATGTATGTGCTCTTATATAAGATTCATTTATTTTATCTGTGAATATGTTTTGCTTATGTGTTTCTACGTGTACCATGTGGGTGCCTGGTGCTCAAGGAGGCCAGAAAAGACCGTTGGAACTTTTGGAACTAGAGTTTGTAGAAGGTTGTGTACAACCATCTGTATAGGTGCTGGGAACTGAACCCAGGGCTTCTGTAGGCAACAAGTGTTCTTAATTGCTACCCCCAAGCAAACTTGTTTCTAATATACTTATATCTGTAAGGTATTCTCATGAGTGTCATTTTAATTTTTATTTTGTTTTGTTTTGTGTGTGTTAAGCTTCTGTTTGGCATTACCAACCCCACTGCCAACTCTATACAGTAACCTGTGGACAGGAAGTCGGGGCTTCAGAACGTAGAACTTACTTTTATCCTTTATTTTTTTTTTCATTGTATGTTACAGCTTTAAAAACAAAAACAAAAAAAAAGTCAGCAGAAATATTTTACAAATGTTATCTTGGAATGATTACTGACTGTGCACCTTAAAGACAGGAGTCCTAACTGGCAGTTTTGCAACTGTGAGTCCTCAGGATGACCTTCCTGCATGCGGATGCCTGCCAACACACTACCAGTCATTTAGTTAATAGAAGCTCAGGAATTTCAACCATAGGTAATAATTCTTTGACACTCATACCTTTCTATTTACAAAGAAAAATTTACACTAACACCTGCACCAGAGAAGTGTTTCTTTAGTTTATGCATTTAATGAAGAAATCAGTCACTCAGGGAGGAGAGGAGAGGAGAGGAGAGGAGAGGAGAGGAGAGGAGAAGGGAGGGGAAGGGAGGGGAGGGGAGGGGAGAGGAGGAGAGGAGAGGAGAGGGGAGGGGAGGGGAGGGGAGGGGAGGGGAGGAGGGAGGGAAAGCAAGGGGAGGGGAGGGGGAGAGGAGGGGAGGGGGAGAGGAGGGGAGGGGAGGGGAGGGGAGGGGAGAGGAGAGGAGAGGAGAGGAGAGGAGAGGAGAGGAGAGGAGAGGAGAGGAGAGGAGAGGAGAGGAGAGGAGAGGAGAGGAGAGACAGTCCTGTGGGGGCCAGGAGGCCAGGAAATTCATTGAGTCCAGAACAAGCCTTCTTCTGCATTTCTAACAGCTTGCAAGGATGTGGGCAAAGCTGATTCAGAGACCTCTACTAATTCAAGGAGGAAATTTGTATTGTAAAAATAATTTCTCTTCCTTTCTACCAATTTGCTCAATACTTTCAGAAACAGAGAGATTCCATCAGAATTTTTGATCAGTGTATTTCATGAAATATTATTCACACTCATGCAGAATGCACACACAAACTCAGGTACAACACACAGCCTGTCTTCTGATCCTGTTGAATGAGACCTGGGTGGGCCATATCTCTTCCTCTACCTTCTCTCCTACTTTACCCTCCCCAGATATATATATATATATATATATATATATATATATATATATATATATGTGTGTGTGTGTGTGTGTGTGTGTGTGTGTGTGTGTATATGTATGTATAGGTATATATATATATAGGTATAGGTATATATATATGTATGTATACACACACACATACTTTTAAAGTGTTTATTTGCTTGGTATGCAGATGGACTGTTAATTGAACACAATGACCATGTACTGGTATTACTCAGTATTTTCTAACTGAAGCTATAGTTTTTCTTGGAATTCATACAGTTCAGCTTGCACAGAAACCTGTACAAATGGTGACTTGGTAACCTGTCACTAACTAGCTTACTACAATGAAAGTAGAAAGTAGTTTTCTCTCCTATAAACAAGTAGGTCAAGGACAACATGCTTAATAATGACATAAATCTGTGAGAGTTTCTACATGTTCACTCAACTGGAAGATACATTGATGCTGCTTTTAGAAAGAAACGCTACATTAAGCCTTTATAAGGAAGGCTAAAACACTACCCTATTGTGGACCATGGTGCTTCATCTGCTGAGAACCACTCTTATCCTATTTATAGGGAATGGGGCATGTGCTTAGAAAAAAACCGACATAACTTCTAATCCTTTTTACATAACCCATTTCTTTTGATAGATTTCTATTCATTTCCATTTAATGTGAAAAGAAAAATAGCACTTGGGACACTCATTCTTTTCACGTTTCCTATGAGCTTTTAAAACCAGCATTCCTACTCATCTTTCTTCACTTAATAACAAATCTGTCAAAAAGCATTTACATAATGACACAGTAAAACACACATAAAAATTGAGACCTAAGCAGGGATGCTCTATCAGAAGGAAGAAAATTAGAATAGAACAGAATTCAGCACTCCTGGCAGAGCATCCTTCTAAGCAGATCTGCCCTTCGTGGTACAGCACAATGTGAGATTCACAGTAGAAGGCAGTGGACTCCTCTAGGAGAGCTCCCTGAGGTGTACCTCTAAAGTCCAGTCAATCAAAAACTCTGTATCAGTGTCTAATTCTGAATTTACCCTCACATGGTAGTGGATTAGTCAGTTACCTATCAAAGCCACTCATTTGATGAATTTCACAGTGAAAAGCTTTCTCAGGACTCTTCCCTGCTTTCCATTACCTTGCAATAACCCATCAACTAAAGGCCAGATACTGTTTTAAAAGAGCTAAAATGGGCACCAGCCACTCACTTTTGTGAACAGTATTTATTTATCTCTAAATGATCCACATCTTAGAAGAAGCCCTAGCCTCCAGGGGGTCTGGGATGCTCTCTAACTGCCCAGCTCACCCCTCTCTGAGACACCTAAAGAGAATGGCCACACTCTTTCTTCTCCCTTTAATCCTCCAATGTCTCATGTGAGTGTGGTCACCTTAACTGAGTCACATATTAACTAGACCCCACTCCCCTACACATAGTGTGACCCCTAGCACACAACCTAAGCCACACATGTCCAGTCTCCTCCCTCAGTCACATATGTGACCTATACCTGCTTCCTGACAACTGAAACCATCTTTTCCCTTGAAAACTGTTAAGATGAGATATCTTGTTTGGTCTCAGTGGATATGTTGTTTTTACTTCACATTTCCAGTGTGCTGTATGCAGGGGCATTAATCATTGTCTGGCCAGAAGGGTATTTGACATATTATTCCCTTTCTTCTAACACACCCGATGTTTTCCATCTCTACTTTTAAGTTCTTTTAAACTTAAAGTCAATCTCTGAATACGAGATAACTATAAGCTTTAGATAAAGTACATCAAAAGCAAAATTGGTATGATTAAAAATAAAAAAGATGCAACATGATCTTTTTCATCTTCAGGTTAATAAAACATTCTCACATAAAATACTGTAATTATTAGATAATTAAACTGTTATGATGTGTTTAAATAAACAAAATCAACTTATATGATAGCAAGTTTAGCAACTTAAACAGATATAGTAGTGTTTTAAGCAGTCATCAAAGCTTGGTATCTTTGCAGGGAGAATAGGAATTCAAACATGCCTATGTCTTTGCACATAATTTAAATCTCTTGTCTATCCAATGATTTCATTAAGGTTGTAGAGGCAAATCAGAGTCTCCACAAAGAGATGTCCAATTTGATGATATAACTTGAGTCAGTAAGAAGTAAGAGCTGTGTACAAACAACCTGGTAGCTAATTTTGCATTGATGCACTTGGATTTGGCAATACACTACTCTGCACTTTCTCCACAAAGAGAAACTTTTCATTTCAAGTTGCAGATTACTTGAAATTGTGTTCTTTTCTACTTCTTTGTATTGCCTATGAGTGTGTTCAAGAGTCTAAGGAAAGTCCAGTAATTTTCTAGGTTATCTTAATTCTCTCCATCAGTAAAATTCTACAACATATTTCCTATTATGTTTTCTGTATCTAATATTTTTTCATGTATAGAATGAAATTAAAATTATTTTATTAATAATTGGATCTTACAAACAGGCTATAAAAACATCCTCATCTATCATCTGTTCATCAACGCAATTTGAGTTGAACGGCTCTTTTCTGGAGGCTTCACTGGCCTTCATGCTCTGTTGTATCAAACAGAAGGCAATGGAGATGCTACAGTTAGGAGTTCTCTTCCTCAACGCCCGTGAGCAATACTCAGAAATCTCCAGTCATCAACACCTAGGCAGGTATGGGGGCACAGACCTATAATACAGACTCTAGAGGTAAAGGCAAGATAATCACAAGGACAGGCTTAGCCATATAACAAGTCTGAGGCTAGCCTAGGATACATGAGACTCATCTCAAAAGAAAAATGCCTTCCTTCTTAAACATAAATGTATCAGTTACATGATACTACTTGCTCTAGATGCAGCTGTGGGAGAATACAGGACTAACTACAGCATGGCTAAACTAACATGGGATGTTGGTAGACTTACTTCCCATACAAATAACCATAAACAGAGTTCAGGTTTGATAAACTCACAGATTTCTAAGCATGTGGACCTTAAAAGAGTACTTTTATTATAATGATGGAAAACATGTTAAATTCTCAGCCACCACCTCCTTTTATTATGCAAAATGTCTATGAAACTGTACCACTTACAAACATTCAACAGTGCATTTAAGGAACATATTAAAACTTAAAATGTATAAGAATAAATATCAAAACTTAATAGAGAAAGACACATCTCTCCCAAAGACAATGCAATTATCACAGGCTATCTACATAATATGAGGACATGGTCATAAAAACAAAATTACTCTTACAGCAAAGAATGATAGAGAAACAAAATCGTCACGTGGATTGTTTCCACTCTAGAATGTTATTGAATTAATTATCCTTATTAGTACTGAATTACAATAAGTATGTCCTTACTTATGCATATATTTTCATTATTTGTGAAGATCATGAAAAAATTTGAAAGAGTTCTTTAAATATTACTTATGTGAAGACAATTGGCTTATTTTCACAATGAAAATGGATTTGAACATCAGTTCCCTACTAAGCCCAGAGCATGACCTGTATATGAGCTCCATGACCAAGGTCTTACCAATCAGCATCTTTTACTTTTGATAATTTTCAAAGGCAAACATACAACAATGTAGCTTAAAGATCTTAATCTATTTTGTAATAGAAGAGAAGAAAAGAGAAAGGAAAAAGAGAAGAGAGGAGAGGAGAGGAGGGACAGGAGGGACGGGAGGGGAAGGGAGGGGAGGGGAGGGGAGGGGAGGGGAGGGGAAGGGAAGGGAAGGGAAGGGAAGGGAAGGGAAGGGAAGGGAAGGGAAGGGAAGGGAAGGGAAGGGAAGGGAAGGGAAGAGACTAATAGAAGAGTGAACAAATTCCCCAATGATCTGAACAGAAGAGCGTGGGTTGTAAAGAAGGTTAGAGAATATAGAAAGAATAAGGAAGACAAAAACCAAATTGTGAATTTCGATATTATTCTCCTCCTAAAACCAAAGAAACAACAAAGTAACCGGTTGGTTAACATGAGGATACTCTGACTTATGTGTTTCAGAGACTCTAGCTGTGGTCATTAGTAAATAATTTAAACTGACCTATTTAGGGAATTGTGTCTCTCTCCCTTATTTCTCCGAAAGCCAGAAAACAAGTCTGTATCAGTGACATAGAACATCAGCAGGGATATCTGCCTTCTGATTGCCAGTCTGCTCTATTGTGGCCCAGAATAGAACTATAGTCCAGAACAATGACTTCCCAAAATGTTTACATAAAAACACTAAAGCTCAATATGAAAATGGAATGTTTTCCATAATGGCTTTAGATTCTCTACTCTTCTAAAACTACTTTTTCCCACAGTCATATAGTTGTAAACTCTGCTGTCTCCACATATTTAATTTGCTTAAAATACAGTAGAGTAGTTGATATACACACACACAAATTAGCTATCATTGATGCGGACAGAAACAGTGTGAATGTCAGGTTTCATCTTAGACAAGCAGCACCCATACGATCAGGTTTTAAACCTTACTAAGTTGTTCTTTTTCTGCAGATTTTTCTCAGAGTTCTATGAAATAATGACTGATTCTTTTAGAACAATTTAAAAATAAAATATTGAAGCATAAACCATTAGCCCACAGATCCAGATGGCTGAAGGAAACAGGAAATGCCTGAACTTCCTCCTTGTTGAAGAAAGACTTTTCACTTGCACATCTCTTCAGTCACTGCGAAGAGTGGGAGCAGAGAGCCTGGCAAGGCGCCTTCCTCAGCAGTTGCAGTAATTAGGAGGCCCAATTCTTTACTATACTAACACTACTACATCATGGAGAAACATTACGATCATAAGAAAGGTTGCAACAATTTTAATTAAAGACAAAAATGAGTGGGAGGAATTACAGCTGCACAAACATCAGCCCAAATCAATACAGTGATAGCTTCTGATTAAGCCTTAATATGACAAATGTTTTTAAATGGCACCATATTGGTTTTTTTATTTAAATTTTAAAAAAAAAAACCTAACCATACACCATGAGTCTAATTATTCTGAGGAAATTTAAATTGAAGCAAAAGTACTAATAGTGTAATCTAGTACAAAATAAAAGATAATTGAGGTTTGAAATATCATACAAAACAAATTTTATTGAAAATTCTATTTTTCTCAAATAAAATAAGGACCGTCCTAGGATTACTTTCATTGAATCATGGGATACCAGCATCATACTGTAGGCAAGGATCTTTTCTGGAGGTGGCTTTGCACCAGGAGACCCTTTGATAATCTAGACAGAGAAAATTCAAAATGAACATAACCAGATGTCCACCCAAGCAGCAAGCTGCTATGGTAAGTGCTACTACATTCCTCCTTCCTTGTAGCTCTAGGCTATACACAAACAGCATCTGCACCTCCCATTGCTCATTGCCAACCCTGTACTCTCGTCACCCAGAGCCATTCCAATGCCACCCTCATGGAGATGGTGTTCAGAAGCAATTCAATCTGTCAGCTTAAGTATGCTACCCATTGAGTTACCAGGACCCTTAGTGGAAATCCTTTCTGGACCCACATTGCTGTTTCACTGGTTGGCTTTTCTAGTATCTTTTTACAGCGATGAGAGACAATAAGAAGTAGCAGACTATCTTCATGGGCACCATGCTAGGCTCTCACTTCTAAGGCACAAAGAGACTTAAAGAGATTGTCTGGATAGATGAAAATATGAGCTCTGAGGTCAGCCCCTGGCAAATATTCACATTTACTCTTAGTCCTGAACCTGAGCAAAAATTACATCAGAAAGAATAACCCATATTTTACCACAAGCAAGGAAATATGTAGAAGAGTTATGCTACCTAGAGAACACCTGTAATGATCACAGCTGTTTCTACAGGTTGCAGGCAAGTACCTTGTGAGAGTTAAGTAATTATGCATGAAAACTAATGATGAAAAATGTCCAGTCTCCTGTAATTCTTTGAAAATCATTTCAAAATCAGTGAACAATCAAACACAGACTGCAGATATGCCTTGGCTTTTGTGACTGATGAATATTTAATGAGGTACAAACAAAGTATTGTGCCTAGCATTTATCAATTTACATCAGCCATTAGAAATCAGAAACGCAGCTGTGGTTCAGGAAAAATGCATTTCCATAGATGAAAAGATAGGTGGTAATTTCAGTGAATAAATGAATAAATGTCATCATCTAACTGATTGTGACAGGCTATGTAATTAGAAAGATACAATTAGAAAGCATCCCTAAGTTCTGGAAATAATGATAAAATGTTCCTCAAATACATCTAAAGCAATCCCATGAAAGCACAGAGTACATTAGGGCAATGCTCCAATGTACACATTCTGTAACCATCGAGTTCATGAATAGTATTCACACCGGGGAGTAAATAAGACCTTATTTCATGTCAACAGATTGGGAAAGACTCAAGCAAAAATCTAAAGGTGTATATTCAAGGAAATATGGTATGGAAAGGGCCCCTCCCTACCGGTATGCAGGATCGGTTACATGTTCGGGCACATTTATGTTCAAGTAATATCCTGAACTGCTGTTGATTTTGATTTTGATTCTGATTTTGTTCAGTGTTCCTAGTAAAAGTAGCACTGCCTATCTGAACCTCCTCAAATGGCATGGCAACATTCCCTAATCGCAAACAGAAGTATATCATAAATTAGCAAAATGTTCAATAGGTAATATAACTATTTTCACTAAATCATTTCTCTACTAGATATTTCCTGATAAGGACACAAATGCCTATGATTTCACCTCCTACTGGCCCAGACTTTCTCGAAACATCTGGGATTACAACCTAATGTGAAACTCTTCAGTGTCATAGCCTCCGGCCACATACTGACACTTTAAGTATAGCTGGTTCAAGTCAAGATGTTCGGAAGCATACATACATATTGGATTTCAAAAAGTAAGCATAGAACATGTAAATATTTTAAAATTTATACTGATCATTAGTTGAAACCATATTTAGATAGAGCACATTGCATATACTTATTAATAGAATTGTTTTTACATGTTTATGTTTACTTTTTAAAATATTCATGTTTTTTGTTTGTTTGGTTGGTTCTTAAGGTTTTTAAGCAGTGCTGGAGAGGAAGCTCTGCTTTTAAGTGTACTCAGTGTTTTACTGTTCTTTCAGAGGAACTGAATTCAGTTTGCAGCAAAAACGTATATAACCTATGACTCACAACCACCTATACCTCCAGCTTCAGGAGGTTCAAAGCCCTCTTCCAGCCACTTTGTCACTCAAACACGTGTACCATATATACATACATACACATAAATAAAGTCCAAACACAAAAAATTAAAAATTTAATATAGATACTAACAAATATATCACAGAGGATACCCTGTATTTTTGTTGAAGCACTCTGGCATTTTACTAAATTATATACTATCTTGTGCTGACTGTGTAATGACTTGTTAATTTGTTTTCTTTACCTCTTCAGCAAGTCCTTGTGAAGCAGAAGAAGACAATCTATAAAGAGCCCAGGGTTGTGCAACAGTGAGCCAGCCATGTATGCTTGAGTTTATTAAAGCACATAGAAGGCATACTGCTTAATTGTCTTAATTGGCACCGTGGCTCTTGAAGCTCATCATCTGCCTTGAGAATGATGAGTCAGGGCGGCCAAGCCTGTTTCTACCATCCAGGGTCTACACCACCGAGTCTAACAATTGGTTCACCAAGACATGATGAAGATGGTTCGACTAATGTCCTTTTCACATTCCTGGGCAGTTTAGAAGAATTATGTTTTCTTCTGGGCAAAAATAATTTGATAAAAGTAGTAAGGCACAGCCTCACTCTATTACTATGTCAGGAGGGAGACTCTGTACTCTAAATGGTCTGTGTCGTTGAGCTATTGTTTTCTATACTTTAAGTGTATTTGAGGTATTTCTGACATAATCCTGATGGAATTTGGAGAACCTCTATGTAATAATTTACTTAGAAATGTTTAAAAGATCTTACCCATATAATACTGGATTTCAAAGGCCCTTCCTAATTAAATTAATTTTTATTAATTCACTAGATAGATTTTCAGGTTACTGATAAAAATTTTAAACTGTTTTTGTACTGAAAAAGGCACTATGCAATGGTACAACTCTGAAGGTCAAAGACAACTTGAAGGAGTTGATTTTCTGCTTCTACCATGTGTGTTCCAGGGATAAAACTTAGGTCATCAGATTCTGCTGATGGTTGTCTTTATCCACTGAACCATATCCCCAGCCCCCCTTGAAGAACTCTTAGCATATTTATCTCCTAAGATTACCATAAATTTATAGCAAAGAGTGCTAAAATCTCTAGAACGATCGTTGTGCATGAGCAAACTGCATTACTCTATTTTATAGTCTTTTCTAGTGTCTCAAAGAACCTTCTAATAAAAAAAGAATAAATATATCAAATGAATAGCAAAGTCTGTGTGGACCCATATATCATTGTGGGTTTAAAAATACTGAAGATTTTAACCTACTTAGAATAACATAAAATAGTAAGTCATTATTAATTCTATAATCTTCAGTAGCGTTTAAGTAACAGTCTGAGAGGGAATGAAATCTCAGGTGGAAAGGCACTGTTTACTTTTAGAAAGGTTTTAGGCAAGCATTGGTCCTGAACAGGGATTGCAAGGTCTCAGAGTATGCCACTAGGCTTCAGTTTTTCGGGGAGAGTGTGATAAGAAACACACTACTGGAGGTGAGAAAGAGTGGACAGGAGTGCATGCTTAGCATGAGAAAAACACTGCAATCAGACACTATGAACTTGGATCTTAATTCTTTCACTTCCTTGCAGACTGATGAGGTGACTCTCCGAATCTGTGTGTGTGTGTGTGTGTGTGTGTGTGTGTGTGTGTGTGTGTATGAAAGAGAAAGAGAGAGAGAGAGAGAGAGAACCCCAAATACTAAGATTTGTAATGATTTCAATTACAAATATTAAGTATAAAAAAAATCTAAGAAATGTATAACTCAGGGTCAGTAACTTTAGAAGAGCTAAGAGCTGATGGTCCTGAAGAAAGATTTTATGAGGAAGGTTAAATACTGATTAACAAAAATTTTTCTTGACACATATTCCTGGGCAGTCCCCTTTAATTTCCCTGAAAACTGAAGAAAGATCCTGGGTGGGAAGTTTTGTTGAGCACTATTAAGTTTGTACAATTTAATTTTATTAATTTTAACTTTTAGAAATAACAATTATACACATCAACAGGTGTCACATGACATTTCAACACAGATATGCAGTGTGCAATGAGCCAGAGAGGGAAGCTAGCATACAACTCACACATTTATTATTGTTCATTTCTTTGTACTGATAATTTCCATACCCACTCTGAAAACTATTTGGGGATAGTTAATGAATCAACCGGTGAGTGCTAACCACAATTACTTTCTAAGTAACTACCTTATCCCATCATCTCCTACTTCCATTCCAAATTCTAAAACTACTTTGATATTCTGAGATGGACACTGAGCTTCCTATACACCTGAAAACACACTCTTCTTTGTGTATCTGACCTAACTCTTTTAAGATTACTATTTTAACCGACTAACTCAATGTCCTTTGTTTCCATTCATGCTGTTGTAAGTCACAGAATTTTATTATCTTTTTTTTTTAGTACTTGAAGTTCTAGCTAGAGCAATTAGACAATAAAAGGAGGTCAAAGGGATACAAATTGGAAAGGAAGAAGTCAAAATATCACTATTTGCAGATGATATGATAGCATACTTAAGCGACCCAAAGAACTCCACCAGAGAACTCCTACATCTGATAAACAACTTCAGCAAAGTGGCCGGATATAACTTTAACTCAAACAAATCAGTAGCCTTCCTCTACTCAAAGGATAAACAGGCTGAGAAAGAAATTAGGGAAATGACACCCTTCACAATAGTCACAAACAATATAAAGTATCTTAGTGTGACTCTAACCAAACAAGTAAAAGATCTGTATGACAAGAATTTTATTATCTTTACACCTAGAGACTAAATACCTCCATTGAATAACTATCCCAGTTGCTTCCTGTTTCTCTACTGGTCGACATTGCATGGTGTTACTGTGCATAAAGACCATGCCACCCTTTGCCTCCTTCATTCCCATTGTGATGCTGTGCATTTCTTTATCTTGCCTTACTGCTCTGGAAAAGTCTCTAAAAATAACGTAGTGAGCAACACTGATAAAACTGGACATCCTTGTTCTGCCCCTGATCTTGAAGGGAAGGACTCAGCTTCTCTGCACTCAGTATTGCACAGGCTGTAGGTTTATCATGAATGGTCTTTAGGGTACTAAGATGCGATTCTTCTGTACATAATTGGTTTTGGGTTGTATGATGAAGAGATGGTAAATATCATCAATTAGTTTTCTACCTGTATTGATAAAATTATGCTTATTACGTGTACTGATTTGCATGTGGTGAACTATCTTGACTTCCCTTGTAAAAGCCCCACTTGATCATGGTGAGGTGTACCATGTCATATCCTAGTAAATGTCAGATAACTATATCCTCCAATTAAAAAATTCCCTCCTGTATGGATCAGGGAGACTAATGAAACTTTAGAAGTTACTAGATGCACCATGCCACTGCCCATAGTTATATCAGAAGCTTATGGGAGCAGGAGACTCTCAGTCAGCTAAGCTGTTACAAGCCAGCAGGAACCTCAATGACATTCTTACATGAGTTACCACACAACCCCCGTGGGCTTTTCAGTAATGCAGCTGTCTATGACTCACTCATGCTTCTATAAGTAACACTAAGAACCCCACAAGTCCACTAAACTAGTCTTAGGTAGGATCCCTCCTGTGTCCCCAGGAAAAGTCACAAAACAATAAACTGTGTGTCAAAGAACTGATCTACTTCTGGGATTTTTACTTCATTGGCACAGTGCTGTTAAAGAGTCTCTAAATGATCCTTTACCTCAGTGTAATTATTACACAATGACTGCATCGGATTTGGATCTTCTGGTCTTTTTTTATTGACTAGTGAGATGGTTTGAAAAATGGCCTCCATAGGCCCATAGGAAGTGGCATTATTAGGAGGGTGGCCTAGGCATGGTATGGTATGGCATGGTATGGTATGGCATGGTATGGTATGGTATGGTATGGTATGGTATGGTATGGTATGGTATGGGTGGCCTTATTGGAGGAAGTGTGTCACTGGGGGTGGGCTTTGAGGTCTCTGAAGCTTAAGCCAGGTCTAGTGGCTCATTGTCTCTCCCTGCTTACCTCAGTTCCAGATGTCAATTCTCAGCTTCTTCTCCTGAACAATGTCTGTCTGCATGCTGCCCACCATGATAATAATGGACCAAACCTCTGAACAGGAAGCCAGCCCCAGTTAAATGGTTTCCTTTGTAATAGTCGCCAGAGCCATGCATGCTCTCTCTTCACATAGACACCCTTAGACAATCAACATCTTAAAGGATTGCACTCTAATCTAGATACACCAAAACACACACACACACACACACACACACACACACACACACACACACACACACAGACCTCTAGAGCTGGCTCAGTAGTTAACAGTGATTACTGCTCTTGTAGAGGACCTAGGTTTGTTTCCCAGCACCCATATCAGGAGTTTCATAATTACCCGAAACTCCAGCTCCATGGAATAGTTATTTTCTTGGGCCACTCAGTACTGGTTGACCCAAGTAGGGCTGGTTGCTGCTTTCTGTACTGAAAGCAGACAGGCATGGATTCCTGTTTCCTAGGTCCTCAGTGGGCCATTTTTCTGGGAGCAGGATGTTCTACTGCCTCTGAAGGTTGTTGAAGGATGGGTGGGACTACCCAACTGCTTCCCACAGCACCTTTATAGACAACTCAGAGAAGGTTATATGCTGCTTCCTTGGTTATATGAATGAATGGAGCCACTCATTAGCTTTGCAGGCTCTCTATAGATCAAAAAGTTCAGAAGGAGCTACCCAACGACATTCTTGGTCAAGAATAGGAAGGCATGGCCAAGTGATTCATTCTCAGTAATGGTTGCATGGTACTTTTCCAGAATAAAGGGTAAGTAGGTGGTAGAAGTATTGTTCAGAATGACTTTGCTACTTCTGAAGATGAAGAGTAGATGTGCAGCCCCACCTGGCCACATCTAAGAAGGCCAAGGGTAAGCAGAACAGCAATTGTATTCCCTGTGGGGCTCTGGAAGCTGATACGGTGGGCTTCCCAAGTATTTCCTAGGGTAGCTGGAGAGTAGGAGGTACCACCTGAGAGCAATTACTAACCTGCTACACAAGAACCTGGGTGGATAGGATCTCAAGGCTGTGATAAATACCAGGAGTCAAGTGAATATCAGCACAGGATAGGCTGGAGTCATTCTCTGGGACTTATTTACAGACAAAAAAAAATATGAAACATCTAACATATTCTCTAGATCAATTTTACTATTTTAATGTAATAAGATATTAATATATTTAGTTTGGCTCACATATTAAACTTTTCATTGCGAATACATATTTTAAAAGTTTATCATGTGTAAAAATCTGAGAAAAACAGTTGAAAGGAGCCAAATCACAACTCCATTTTTAAAAGTATATATATTTAAAATATCTCAAAATTATGCATGTTTGTGAAAACTATTAACTTGTATATAACCTGAAGTGATTTCCCTTTAATAAAATTTTGGGGCAATTTCTGAGTATATGTATCAACCACTTAAAAAAATTATAGGAAACTAAAACCATTGTCAAATTGTTTTGTTATAAATCAAAGATAAATAAGCCCTACTATACTACAAATAAACGAAAATCTCTTAATAATCTAAGAGACTTCAAAGCCTTTCTACTTACAACATTATACTGTTCCTGAAAAGCTATGTAGGTTGAGAGTTCAGAAAAAAAACCACTATTGATTCTTCATGACTTTCTGCAAAGGGGGTCTATTTAGATTGATGGTTTGTACATTACCTTCAAAAGGTCTCTTGCATGATTGATTTGAAATAGTTCTTTTGAAATAGAAAGGTCAATAAGCATCCCTTTTAGTACTGACTACAGATGGTCAGTTGGAGTTTTCTGCTGAAGCTGAAATCTTTCAGAATTGAAACTCATCACAAGATAAAGTTCTCCTGAAATGTCACATTCAGCAGCACAGACGAACTCTATTTGAGACATCCAGGGCCAAATCATGGCTCAACAAGGCATAAATAGCTTTTAAAACTGCATTCCCAGGACTTTGTAGCACTAAATCATGTTGTTGTGATGTTGTAATATAATTAACAAGTATATATTTGGTTTCTTCCTCTACATCCTTGCCAAATGATTCAAAATATTTGGGATCTCCAAAGTATTAAATAACTATTTGTATTCTGAAACAGATAACCAATGATAAAGACTCCTAGATGTTCTGAGGATATGTGTCCATGCCCAATAAATGCCCTACGCTATTGTTGTCAAGCTATCTGATTGTATTACCCAAGTTGATGTAATCTCCTTAACAAATATATATACATATATATATAATTTTTATTAATTTAATTTTTTTAATTTAAAAAATCCTATAAAAGCAGTTTCTTCAAACATTTCAGCAGGACTATGAACAATTAGAATGCATGATCTTCCCAGCATGGCCTTGCCCATGTGTTTATAATTCTATAATTAACACTCTGCTTCCTATTTGGTATTCCTCAACTTGCCCTTTAAATTGACACTGGCTACTAAATAAAAGACTTGCAATGTAGATAAAATTCCATCTAGAACTTTCATACCTATAAACAGGAAGTCAAAGCCTGTCCTCAGTGCTTCTAAAAGGATAGAGTGACTTTCTCTCTGGGGCTTCTAGGGTTGGTGTCGTTGAGTTAACACCAATATTCATTTGCCACCTTTAAATCTTAAGGCTCTTAAGAATCATACTAAGTCTATCTTTCTTGCATTGTACAAACGGAGCAATGGAGTCTGGCTGGCAGCCCATCTGTTTCCAGCATGATTAGCTGGGTATGAAAGATGCTGTTGCTGAGGGGAAAATACTGCTTTTAGAGTATTGCTGCCCAGTGACATGTCACCTAATTACTTAAGAGCACTGATGGAGACACACAACAGACCTAATATTGTTTCCATGCTCATTAACTCAACATCCTGCCTAAAGATTGGATCAAGGAATGACTCTAACCTTGTTAAGAAATAGATTTCATGAGACATTATTTGCCATACTGACTCCTATGATAGAAAGTAAATTTAAAACCTTCTAGAAATGACTCACCCAGAAATGGCATTAAAATATTGACAAATTCATGATTCATGGGTGTAAGTCAAAATGTCAACCCCCTACAGAGTTTGGAAGAATTTGATTGACATCCACAGAGTGATTTAGAGTGGACTAGACTTTAGTGGATGTGGTAGAAACAGTAAGAGAACTGGAATGAGTTGTGAAGATTGAGAAGTAAAGGAGAGGGTTTGCTGCAATGTCATGGGGCAACCACGGGTACAGAATTGCTTCTTAGGGGTGAGCAGAGGGCAGATTCTTCCAATGGCATCGTTTCTTGGGGGAAGATCCTGGGCACACTGTTGAAATGACAGTCAAAGACTTAGAAAAGGAAGTGAACTTGATTGACACAGCAGCAGCAGGGTCTGGAGTCAATGATTCCCATCCTGAAAAACTTTCTGCTGAGAGTAAAGTGCTGCCGAAGAGCACCAAATGCTGAAGACACAGCACTCATGAGAGGAAGACTCAATCCATACGCAAATGTTATTACCTTTTATCATCATCATCATCATCATCATTATTTCTTTTTTTTACACTCCAGATTTTTATTCCCCTCCCAATCCATCTTCTGACTGTACCACATCCCATACCTCATCCTGGCCCCAGACCCCACCATCCACCTCTGTCTCCACAAAGATGTACCCACCCCCACCCCCACCAGACCTCTAAACTCCCTGGGGCCTCCAGTCTCTTGATGGTTGAATGCATCTTCTCTGACTGAACTCAGACCCGGGAGTCCTCTGCTGTATATGTGTTGGGGGCCTCCTATCAACTGGTGTATGCAGCCTGGTTGGTGATCCAGTGTCTGAGAGATCTCAGGGCTCCAGGTTAATTGAGATTGCTGGTCCTCCTTCAGGGTTGTCCTCCTCAGCTTCTTTAAGCTTTTCCCTGATTCAACCACAGAGGTCAGAAACTGCCATAGCCACCCCAACATACTGTGAACATGAACCTGATCAACCAATAACTAAGAACAAAGACCCCCACATCAGAAAACTTAATATGAAGACCCAGACCACTGTCAGCCATTTTTTAGCAGTAAAGTATTTTTAATGCAGAATATCACTTCCTTGTAGCTATAATGCTATCAAAAACCTAATAGTATAATACTAACTAATCTGTTGCATGAACTGGAACAAACAAACAATCACATGACTCATTGTATTATGACTTCCACTTAACTCTGGTAGTAGTAGCTAAACTTACAGTCTCACTACCTCTCCAATATATGCCTGGACTGAATAAAGGACAAACCTGGATAGAAAACTTTTAATTGTAGGAATATCTGTGGTATGCTGTAAAGTCCCCTTATGACTCCAAGATATGGAGTGTGATGTGTAGGAATGTAAAGATGTCTGTCTGTAAGTCTCTGTAGGAAGTTTACTAGCATCCCCTGAGATCAGAACCTATAATGGTAAGAAGCAGACCAGCAAAAGGGGGAAAACAGGCAATGGCGTAGTAGCCACACACACACACAAAAATCTCAGAATGAATAAAAATGGTGGTTCAACACATTCTCAAGGAGTTTGCCATGAGATGTGGTATTTACCATAGTGTACAGTTCACAGAGAGAGAGAGAGAGAGAGAGAGTCAATAGATTATGGTAATCAACCTAAAATACTCTAATCCAAGTATCAGAGAACCTTAACTTAGTGAATACTTTCTCACTTAATATAATGTCTTTGATAGATGACTGCCATTGTCATTGTCAACAGTATTTGTCACTTTATGGAAAAGTACATTCTTTCAAAGCCCTCAACAAACTTCTGTTTAGACCTTATTAACCAATGCTAGATCATGTGACCAGTACAAGGAAAACTGGGAAAAGGAAACAGAATTGCCATGATGCTATGCCATGAGCCATGAGCACTGTTGTTCTAATACTATCTGGTTTCTCTTTACCACAGAAAGGAAACTATCTACGATATACTATTAACAGGATTTTCCACGAAATATTCTTCTGGAAACTACATTAAATAACTATATTTGCATATTGTATGGTCAGAGCCTCCTGCTTGCAGCCCATTCCCATGGTCAAGCAAACTCAATTCCCATTGCTCTTTCTCCATTCCACCCACCCAGAAAGCCTCCAGACAGAGAAAAGACCTGATGGTGCTCTGCGGGAAGGTTGTGGTCCCTTCAAGACATGGAGTGTAGCTGGAGGAGACATACCTGAGGGTGGGTCTGGAGACGTCAGCTCAGCACCAGTTCCTGCTCGCTTCCTGTTCTGAGTAGTATGTACAGAGGCGGTGTGACCAGACCATCCTGCATGTTGCTACATCTTTTTCTACAAAATGGCCTGGATCTCTCTGCATTGTCACCCAGCCTAAGCTCTTTGTCCCTTAAGTTGATTTTTTTAGGTATTTTATCAGAGCAACTAAAAGTAACCGCGTTAAATACAGTAATGGGAAGTGGGCCTTTGCTGTGATAAATTTAAGTGTGTGCTACTTAGAACTTTAGAATTGGTCTTCAAGGAAGAATATGGGACTTTTGGACTTTGGGTTACAAAATTTAAAGACTGTCATTAGCAAAATTTAGTGGAGTATTCTGGTGGATATTTTGAAGAAATGGAGGAAGAGAGAGATACAGACTGTGGAGGCTGGAATCATAAAGTTTCAGAAGCAAACAAGGACGCTACTGGGAACTGAGCTAGCAGCCATTTAGATTAGATGCTGGTGATGAATCTACTTGTATTCTCAATGTCTCCTGAGAACTCCAGACAGGTTGATCTGCTTAATTTCTTTGGCTGAAGAAATTTTAAGGAGGTGTAGCACTGAGGCTTGTCATGGTCGCTGTCACTACTCTCAGAGATACAGTGGAGCATAAAGAACTAAAACATACAGGAAAAGTGTGAGCAAAAGCTTTAAGTTGTGAACAAAGAGAGTGCAGACAACAATGCAACAGCTTTAATTAAAGATATTAGCACCATTAAGGAGAAATCCCCTTTTCTGAATCAGATGTCTTGAGTGAGTATCCCACCCACCGGGAGCTCAAACATGAGAAATGCAAAGTAATTTGAAAGGGGAAGGCCTACACTAGACAGCAGACGGGGTTTCCTGCTCCTGGCACAGAACTACCAAGGGAAGAATTTCATCAGGAGCAGCACACACTACCTAATGCAACCTAATGGCCCCTAATTTCAACAGGGCCAGGCTGCATCCTAACATGGCAGCAGAACGTGACAGTGCCACACATATGGTAGCAGTTTTGGAGGCATGAAGGATACAAAGTTGAGGGGTCATAGTCTTGCCCCACAGTTTCAGAAAGCATCTGTGGCCAGATATTGAGTGGCAGGATATGACTGCCTACATTTTGAAAAGTGTGCCTGCCAAGGATGGATATTTGCATCAAGTGGATTCAGTCTAAGGTTGAGGCTGCATATGCTAGCAGCCGCAGAGGTGCTGAAGCTAAGCCTGTTAGAACTGTGGTGATTCCATTATGAGCCTCAACTACTGGGCATGGCACTGTATAGGCTTTGGTTTGGCCATGCTGACTTTGGGACTTATTTTGGTCTGATCTTTCCTAGCCTCTGCTGCCATCCCTCAGCAGTGAAGAATGTATACTCTGTGCCACTGTATGTGATTAGCTTCAAGCGTTTATAGCAGACTCTCCTTCCTGTTTGTGCTCTGTCTCCTGACTGGTAACACAAAGGGATCAGCCAGCCTCCTGCTTCTGCCATGACACCATTCCTACCTGTTGCCATGTCGTCTCTACTATGATGAAAACATACAGAGCTTACCAGAGTTTGCTGGGAAAACAAACTCTGCCTCAAGACAGAACCCTTCTCTATCTAAAAGGTGTTTAGGTATCATAAAGGCATGTCAAGCAGCTACTAATACATAATTAAGATTTGTATATTCTATTATATACGTTACACTTCAAATAATAAAGGTGGATGAATTTGAATTTTAACTGATGATGGGTATGTTGAAGAACATGGAGAATGGTATTTTTAATTGTCTGCATATTTTTATATTTAGTATTTTATTTCAGCACTAGATTTACAGATTTATTGAATACATCGATGAATATCTTCTTCTATTCTTTTTCTTCATTTTCCCCCCAGGAAGTGAAGCGCAGTTAATATGCAATCCCCTTCATGCAAAAAAAAAAATGTGTGTGTTGAGCTTTTTAGTGACCTATATTTTAAAAACTAACTGCAGTATTAGTGCTATTGAGGAAAAGTAATGGTAAGTGGCTTTCTCAGATTGCATCCAAGGGAATACAAGAGCAGAGGAGTTGAAGGCTAGATAATTAGGTGAACAAATAAAGTAATAACTTTCAGGAATACATATTGCAACATTGCAATTCTGCAAATGATTATGCCCATTATTAGCTTACTAAATCTACAAAACAACTCCATAACCGGCAAAATCTATGAACCATCTCTGTATTACCTGAATTCTCTTGTGTTCATACGTGACACTTAAATTCTGAATTTAACATCTTCAGTACTATACTAGGGACTTGTTCTCTGAAGAGCATAATACCTGACATATAAACAGAGGTTTCTCATTCATTTAACAGCCCTGTGTTTTTACTGAATGTTAACTTTGTATCAGGTTTGGCTCTGAGACAGACTTGGTCTTGCTTTCAGTGTAGCAGCAGGAGCTGGGTTTCACTGCTACTTGAGGGAGTCTAACTTTTCAAGGTTTTCACCCACAGCTTCCACACGTGCATTTTAAGAATATCCTGTTTTACTTGGCAAAATTAGACCACACGAGGCTATGATGATATGATGCTGCCGCTAATACGCAGAAGTTGCTCCTGCAGTTCTCAGTGGGGTGTCATTGCATGCTGAGGCTCTAATAGCCATCTTAATAAATCTTATTTCAAGAATTAGTTGTATGTGATGCACAAGCTGTTCTGTGGAAAGGAACATGGCTTTATTCCTGATTTTTGATATAAAGGCAGTGTGTTTGCACACTCCACGGCAACCAAACTGCTACAGAATGCTTCCCTGAATTCATCCCCCTGTCTCCTGTCCACACCTGGTCCTCTAGAAACAAAATGCTTCACTTTTTTTTTTTACTATTGCATTCCTAGAAAAACATTTCTTACTCAAAAGCAGACCTTACTTGAATATACTGAGTTTCACCCAGTTACAATACATGTGGTATGAATAATTTTCATTATCAATTCTGCCATGGCCCAGAAACTGGGCACCCCATGCTTTGTAAATCTGTCCTCACAACAACCTCACCTGTCATATGTGCAGTCTGATGAGGCTAAGCACCTTCCCCAAGGTCAGACAGGTATTGTGCAACTGTGTTGTTATTTAGTTCAGGCTCCCAAGCCGAAATTCCCAGCCACTCCTGTAATTTGCTTCTCAAAGCAACTACTGAAGAGTGTCTGGCCTGGACCTGAAAGCATGCCTTCAGTTTACATTCAGTCTCCTGTTCTGCCCCGCCCGTGCCTCTTTTCTTTTTCCATTGGTTTTGATAACTATAAGGTAAGGAGATAGCACATTTACACAGCTAAACTCCATATAATAGCTTGAATGCACAGTAAAAAAAAAATGCCCATATTTGAACATCCCTGTACAGCATTTGATTTCAGAAGCTGTTTTCTGCTTTAAAAATAAATACATAGTCATAAAGAAACTGTACCCTCTGTGAAAGTGGAGATAATCACTGTGACACAGTCCTCGGGCCCTTGTGCTTCCACTTTCTAGAGGACAGGCTCCATGTCCATCAATGGCAAGGGTCACCTCCCAAGGACCTGCACCTCCTTTTTCAAATAGGAGGTCTTAGTTAAGTAGAATATCAAAAGTGACTGGAACCCTCTTCAGTGGGTTGAAATGCTGTGGCTTAAAAACAAGTTGTGTGCATTGTGAGCCCACTGCTGCATCCTGTAACCATGCTGCAGGTGCAAGGCTGCTCTCTCTACACTCTCCAGTTCTCCTTGGTAACTTGGCTGTTTACACAGATTAAATTACCCTGGCTAACAAAAGTCCAGGCAATTCAATCCAGCTCACCATTAGGCACAGGATGAAAAGCTTCTCTGCACACACTTGGTCGTTCTTCCTATAAACCAGAGGGTAGGGTTCAGACCAGGTTTATAGCACTCACGGGCACTCAGAGGGTAGAGTTCACACCAGGTACACAAAGACACACACAAAGAAAAGAAGGCTCACCAGTTGTTCTGAGCTGCATCTGGAAAGAGCTTTCTGGGGAGCCATGCTGAGAGAGGGCTTGTCCAGCACATCTCCACTTTTTGCATAAGCCCTAAATCAAGATAACTCACTTATAAACACAAATAGCCCCTCAGTAAAGCTACTCAAGATCAAGCCATTAAGAGGTAAAGCAAAATTCCCTAAATATTTTCAGCTATGACTCGACTCTCATTAGCATCTGAATAAGCGTCAGAGCAGAGCATAAAATCTGACACCTTTTATTATTTGTATAACAAGATAAACATTCTCCAGTGATATTTTGTCTGCCATATGACCACAACTTCAGATTCCCATTTTAAACTTTCTGCCACTGATAATCATTTTGTTCTAAGCACTAGGGAGAAACCCTTGCTGCAGATAAACAGCTGCACCTAGCATGTTACCCAGCAAAGTATTCCTTCCAAAAAACAGGGTTAAGAATGACGAGAGGAGACAAACAGTAGTGTGGGGAAAGCAACAAACTTAAAACCCCAAACCAATATCTTTCAGTATGTTTAAGAGCATGTGCCTGTGAACTATCTGCCCTCACCTTTTTTGTTGGCAATGTTTGTTAGCAGAGCCTCACACATGGGTGCAAGCTTGTGGACAGTCCTGATAGTGTTCAACTGTGAGAAGGACTATCTGAGAGGTAAAATATAAACACGTGTTTCCTTTAGTGTCATCAGAAAGTAGTAGAGATTTTGAGCAGTTACCTGCATCCTGAGAAACCACTGCATTCTGACATGATCAGTACCTTGTAGACAGTAGCATTGCCTAGAAAGAAATGTGATGGCAGCCACTGCAGTGGTTGGCAAACCAAAAATGCACAGTGCTGTGAGCTTTCCCCACAGTGACTGTCACTGGACTCCAGAGAGGGCTGCTGCATGACCAACTGTTTTCCTGAACACAAACGTAAAGAAGGCTTGATGACTTTTTTTCTTTTAAAATAGTATCTTGCTAGGTAGCCCAGGCTGGTCTCGAACTCTGTATCTCCAGCCTCAACCTCTAAAGAGCAAAAATAACAGGTGTGTGCACCACCTAGCTTATGATTTCTTCTCTAGAGTCCTTGTTCTGGCTAGTCTCTGACACAGAGTACGAGCATACTGTTCACTATTCTATCACACTTGCTAGCTCATGAGGCACTTCCTGACCAAGCACAGCTACTAAACAGATCACAACAAGTAAAATTGTCATTCTCTGAAGTCATGTGCTAAGGAACATTTTAATTGCTCTACAATGAGGAAATGTAAGTAGGTGCTGATTTTTACCACATCTATCTTCCCTAGTAGTAGCTATAAATGTCACAAGTCACAAATGAAACAGTATACTTTCCATTCTTCTAGAAAGAAAACACACATTCATTTGTTTCTTGCCAACAATATTGAAAATAAAAAAAAAAAAACCACAATGCTCTTTGTTAAGAAAACATCAAACTGGGCATTAGTCTTTAATCTCAGTACTCAGGAGGCAGAGGCAAGTGGATCTCTATGAGTCTGATTGAGACCAGCATGGTCTTTATAGTGAGTTCCAGGATAGCCAAGAGCACAGAGAAACCTGGTCTTAAAAACAAAAACAAACAAATGAACAAACAAAAAAAAAATAAAATTAAGGAAAAAATAAAACATTGGTAATTAAGAAACTAAATATTACAAACTATATATGATAACCACCCAACTGAAAAAAATATCATGCATATTTTTAATTAAACAGCTACATGGAGAGAGAGACAGAGAGAGAGAGAGAGAGAGAGAGAGAGAGAGAGAGAGAGAGAGAGAGAGAGAGAGAGGAAGAGAAACAGATTGAATTCTTGAAAGATTAAAACAAGAAATAAAAATATTAAACATAAAACTTATCATAGTATATATACATTTATTTTATATATGCACAAATATCAATACATCGATGTAAGTTTAAACATGCACATATATCTATACAATGACATAAATGAGCCTATTTGTATACATTCATATACTAAGAATATGACATAAACCAAGTGTGACAGGTTGGAATTCCTCAGCTCAAGTAGTGTAGAAATGTTGAGAGATGGGATACTTCCTTTACACAGTTGAATGCTTAAACCTTCCAGGGGCTTGGCGGTCTGCTCTACATCTGGAGCTCTCTACAGAGGGGGGTTCCTTATAGATTACATGGATCGTGCCTGTAACAGGCTCCCAGGTACCTTTCTTGACAATACCGTTTCACAAATCCTTGGTCTGACAGGTTCCCATGGGCATATAGACACACTTCCTACCTCGGTGTGAGAGCATAGCAGCTAGGGATTTAGTTTCAGATGAAATGTTCAATAGGAACAGATGTATAGGAGAGAAGGATCTTAACTTTTGCAAGCATGTTGTCAGCCACAGGCCAGACATTCATTTTCAGAGATCTGGGCTACCTGTAGGCAAATATATAAGAAAGTGAGATTTGGTTTTTCTTTCTTTTTTTTTTTTTGAAAATGCTATGGATCCCTTTATCTGTACGTGGCAACCTAATCTCACCATTAGTTCTCAATGCCTCAGCTTCTCCAGGACTTTGTATCCCCACAGTCACAAGATCCTGTCCTATTTCTTATTCACTCTTGTAACTTCTCTTTAAAGACTGACAATCTAGCCACACAAATGTGGGCTAAGATCCTGATAAAAAGAATGAGGATTAGTACTAACCCCTCACAGAGTGAGTGCATTCACCTTTGCCAAGCATCAGATATACTAAGAAGTTTGAAAAAAAAGAAAGAAAAAGAAAGAAAGAAAGAAAGAAGAGAGAGAGAAGATGAAAGAAACAAGCAAACAAAAAGCAACACAGCAGCTTTAGTCCCCTGTGCGCTCTGAAGTCTAGGTGTACACTTACAAAAAGCCTTACACTAATTTTTGGACTTTCAGAAAAGCATCTAAGTACAAGACTATAATAACAGGAGTTAATGAAAAGTCCTACTCGTTCACAAAGTATACCAAGAACTATTATCCATCAGCAAAACATGAGTAAGTACTACGTTTTGAAAGCATATAACTAAATTGTTCAGTTTTGAACTTAAATGGCTATAGAATTTTTAAAACATCCTGGAGCACATGACACTGGCCCGCGATGTCTAAAGAGTGCCGTAGTGGAGAATAATAAACCAAACTGCAAAGATTATTTAAATAAACACTCCCTTGCCAAGAACACTGCTAAACTGCATCAAAGAGTAAAGCATCAGAACAGAGGCAACGGGTCCGAGTAATAGAAAATTGAAGAGCTTTCTTTCAGAGGCCGCCTTCAGGCCCAACAGCACAAAGAGCTGAATTTTAGCCAATTTTCTGAGGGATTTTCTTGTCGTTGTTGTTGATGAGGTTGCTTTTTATTCTGCAATTGTTTCTAATGTCTTCCAAAAAGGAAGAATGACACTCTTTTATTCAAAATTGTGTCTCACATGATGAGTAATTATGTATACAAAGCCTTTTCATCTTCAAAAGATAGCCAGTCCTTCAAGACACTATATTCTTCTGTGGTGTTTACTCATAGTTATTGCTTCCCTCTCAGATCAAAATGAGGTAGAGTAAGCAGAGAATCAGTATTACAAACGACAATTTTTAAAAGCAGGAAATACACGTCATGAATACATGTTGTCTCCAACACTGATTTCTTAGAAGTATCTTAAACTAAGTTGAAAAAGCATTTTTCAATTCCCTCGACAAAAGACCTAAAGTTGAAACTGAAGCTTCCAATGTAGCCTATTAGAGAATGCCCATAGTTCAGTGGTCACAGAGTATATACTTATTTTAAGTTTTTTGTGTATGTGTGTGTGTATATGTGTGTGTGTGTGTGTGTGTGTGTGTGTGTGTGTGTGTGTGTGTGTGTGTGTGTGTAAATAGGGGAAGTAGTTCAGATCTACCACAAAGTTTAGTCAGAAAAGGAGCAAATATAAATAAATGTATATATAAGTAAATAAATAATAAATAAATTTTTATTGTTTCTTTTTAGCTTTAAATCTTTAATTACCATACATAGTAACTTGTTTCATCATAACATTTTTGTTTTCTTTTAATTTAATCTTTTATTTATTTATTTATTTATTTATTTTTTACACTCTGGTTTTTATTCCCCTCCTAGTCCACCCTCCAACTGTTCCACATCACACATCTCCCACTCCCCTGTCTCCACAAGGATGACCCCACCACACACCACCCACCCCACCAGACTTCTTTTTTTTCTAAGTTTTTTTTCTTTACATTCAAAATCATTTCCCCTTTTCCATTTCCTCCCTCCCTGAAAGTCCCATAAGCCCCCTTCCCTCCCTCTTTTCCCCATTCAACCCCCTCTCACTTCTCTGTCCTGGCATTCCCCTACATCCAGTCTTTCCAGGACCAGGGGTCTCTCCTTCCATCTTCTTGGAAATCTATTGATATGCGTACTGTGTCTAGGGTATTCCGAGATTCTGGGTTAATATCTATCCTCTTATCAGTGACTGCATACTATGTGTGTTCTTTTGTGATTGGGTTACCTCACTAAGGATGATATTTTCAAGTTCTGTCCATTTGCCTAGGAATTTCGTGAATTCATTGTTTTTAATTGCAGAGTAGCAGACTTCTAAACTCCCTGGGGCCTCCAGTCTCTTGAAGGTTGGGTGCGTCTTCTCTGACTGAACCCGGCAGTCCTCTGCTGTGTATGTGTTAGGGGCCTCATATCAGTTAGTGTATGCTGCATGGTTGGTGATCCAGTGTCTGAGAGATCTCAGGGCTTCAGGTTAATTGAGACTGTTGGTCCTCCTACAGGGTTGCCCTCCTCAGCTCCTTCCAGTTTTTCCCTAATTCAACAACAGGGTCAGCAGCTTCTGCCCATTGGTTGGGTGCAAATATCTGTATCTGACTCTTTCACCCGTTTGCTGGGTCTTTTGGGGGTGGGAGGCGGTCTCATTATGACATTTTTCAAACAGTTTGTTTTGTGATTCTGCTCTTACAATTTCTCCCGAATACTTCACAACACCCACTGTGCCTTCCAGTCTCCCTATAGCCTGCTCTCTGCCTTCATATTGCACAGGTCCATTGTTTTCCTCCTGTCTTCAGCACCTCTATTTCTTATAGTCCATACTCATACCCATCCCCCCACTTACGCACTTTGCTAAAAACATCATAAGCTAGGATCTGCATATGAGAAAGACCATATGATTTTGTCACATATTTTACAAAATCATTCATTTTCCTGGTTTTCATTATTTTGTTTTTCACAGTTGAAAAAACTCTGTGTATTTATATATACACACACATATATAAAATGTGTTTTATCTATTCATCTATTGATAGAGATGCCACCTGGTTCCATTGCCTCACTCTTGTGAATAAAGTAGTAATAAAAATGGGTGTGCATGTGAGTTTGTTGAAGACTCCTTTGGATATAGGCTCAGAGTGGTAGAGCCTGGTTATATGCAAGTCCTATTTTCACTTTTCAAGATGCATACACACTGCATTCCCTGATGTGTGTGCCACTTTACACTCACACCAAGAACACACAGATTTCCTCTTCCCACATACTTGCCAGTATTTGTTGTTGTTTTCCTTGGTGACATCTATTCTGACTAGCATGAGATGAAATTTCAAAGTTGCTTTAATTTGTATTTCACTGATGGCTAAGGATGCTGAACATTAAAAATAAATTACCTATTGGCCACTTGTATTTCTTTTTTTGTGTACAGTCTGCTCATTTCATTAGCAGATTTGTTGACTGGCAATCTAAATTTGTGGGTGTTTAAATTGTACCATTTTTATACACTCAAGATATCACCCCCATCTTAAGTAGAGCAGGCACAGATTTCCTCCCATTCTGAGGGCTGTTGTTCACTCTGCTGGTAGGTTCCCTTGTTGTTTTATTTTCCCACACCTTTGTTTTAAATCAAACTAAGGTGCCACTTACCTTAAGACATTGTTTTTATGCATCACTATTAATGGACAAATGATACTGCCAATAAAAGTATGATACACTGTCCCTTTGGAGATGGAGAGCTGGTTCAACACTTAAGAACACTGGCTGCTCTAAAACCCAAATAGTGCCTCACAACCATCTGTATCTTCAGTTCCTGGGGATCAAATGCCTTCTGGCATCCATGGGCACCATGCATGCATGTATGTGATGCAGAGACATATATGTATTCAAAATACACATATACATAAAGTGAATTTTTAATTAAAGGAGATAAACCCTTGTTTCCAGAGATGTTCAAATATGAAAAATACCCATTATGATACTGTTCCCATGTGACTTGTCAGCATGCTTTAAATTCTCACTCTGAGCAAGTTTTAAAAATAAGGTTAGAATTCTTTTTTAAAAGTCCTTTTAACATGCAAATATTACATCCAGGAGGTATAGCAGATTAAGCTATTAACAGTCATTAAGATGCATTAATCAATTAGCAGTCATTAAAACTGTAAGGACTAGGAATATTTCAGATAATCACAGCACAGATAAAAAGAGAGACAAAAATGCTGAAGAACGAGATGGAAAGCAAAGGAAGATGGGTTTTGTTCTTCATGCTGTTACTGTGAAGGGTCTACAGGTACACTACAGGGTAGAACTGGGGACCCTATGCAGCAGTGTACTAAAAGCACAGAAGAGGGGAGGGGGAGAAATCAGAAGTGGGCAGGGCTAAGAACATGCTTTGAGTTTACCTATATCCTGTCTTGGAGTCAAATTGGAGACTTGTGGAGCAGAGTGTCTACCCCTATAGAAACTATGCCTATTAAAGCATCCTAGACTTTCTAGTGATAACTGTTGGTAGGGATGTTTTGATTGCATAACTGATCAGCATCCCAGTTCTTCTCAAGACTCAGAACAGGTTAATACATGATGGTTTCTAATTCATATTTTATGATTTGTAACACCTCTTTTCTCAGGAAAGCTGCAGAAAGACATTGATCTATATGAAAATGGGTCACAATATTCCCTTCTGGTATGAAGAAGAGAGTCTACAAGGTGCCCAGGTCAGACAGACATTGTGGGTTTTACTTATTCATAACACTGACTTCCTGCAAGACATCTGCAACTATTTAAGCTTACCTTGCAGGAGTAGAACCCCAGACACCTCTTGTAAAAATTGGTTAGATTTTTTTGGTTCATGAGAAAGGGGCCATAGAAAAATATGGCTATGATGTTAGAGAGATGGCTCTCAGGTTACAGGCACTGACAACACTTCCAAAAACCTGGGTTCCATTCTCGGCGCCCAAATAATGTTACAACCATCTGTAACTCCCAGTCCAAGAACTGAAATGTCCTCTGCTTGCTTTAAAGGATACCAGGCATGCAAGTGGTACACAACAACATTCCAGGCAAATGAAATACATATAAAATTAAAAATCGCATACAATAATGTAGCGGGAAATATTTAAAAAATGACACAACACATTCTCATGCCCTCCATAACTGCAGGACAAACAACCAGTCCGCTCAACACGGTTCTCTGACTGTGGTTCTCCAAATTACCTGGTAGAACAGACTCTCAACACTTAATTAATTTGCCAATTAGATTTAAATATATTTAAAACATAAGTGCAAGATGCCAATACAGTAATAACAGAGGCAATCAAATATAGTAGAAATTCTATCCCAATATCCTAATCTTTGGATAAATTAAAGTCTGACTCCATTGCTCCTTGATTCTTCTCCCCTGGCAAGCGCTTCTCCTCCCACCACCCAACCCTTAGCTCCGCCACCCCTTTTCTCTCCAATCACTGGCCTTTCACTGCCTCAGTGTCATTGGATAGGAAATATCTTGCAACACAATAAAAAATTTAAAAATAAAATGTGAATTGTACTTTGGGACTTGGGGAATGAAAAATCAGTAATACTTAAAAGGTCTTCAGAAAATGTTGAACCTAATGCTTCAGGGATATAAAAAGCAGTTTCTCCACATAAATGTTTGGAAACACTGATTTGGACATTTGCCTGGTTGCTGATTGTCAGTTTAACATAAGGAGACATCTGGGAAGGGGAACTTTAGTTATTGCTTCCATCAGAATGTCCTGTAAGCAAGTGAGTAGGGGCATTTTCTTGGTTGATGTTGAACGGTCCTGCCCAATATGGGTTGTGTCAGTCCTGGGCACTTGGGTCCTGGTTTATATGGGAAAGCAGGTTGAACAAACCAAGAGTGGCCAAATCAGTCAACAGTGTTCCTCCATGGTCTCTGTTTTCATTTCACTTCTCCATGTTCCTACCTTGAGTTCCTTCCCTTCATAATGGACTGTAACCAGGATGTATATGTCACATAAACTCTTTCCTCCCCAAGTTCCTTTTGGTCATGATCTTTATCAAAGCAGCAGAGAACAAACTAGGAAATACCTGAAAGTACAAGGTGCTGGCTCAGGTTCCCTGCTGTCAGGCAGTCCTGCTGCCTGCAAGACCCAACAGAGTGACCCTGAAGGGAACACTGTCCTCATATGGGTAGATTGCTGCTAACTTCTCTCTCCTCCTAAATCAAGCACCCAGATTTTTGTCAGACTGTAGGAACTAAGGAAGTTTTGGTGCTATAACTCCCAATCCTGTGGGAAACAGGGAACAGTGGCCTTGCTGTCACAGGCATATGAATAGCCTTGCTGTCACAGGCAAAGTCCACTGTCCAGGGCTTCAGAAGCAACACTTCCTCTGCTGCCCACACTCTCCCTCACAGTGGCTCTACTTGATTCCATTAAAGAGCTGCACCCTGTTTTATGGCTCATGTTTCAATGTTTATTATCAGACTGGGAATTTCACAACTGTCCTAGGTGTGTCAAACCATAAGCATCTGAATAAAAACTTTACTGGCTAATTTTCAGAATAATTGTATCCTTTCGATTTTTCCAGAGCTAGTTTGAGCTGGGTTTTGAAAAGGTAGACACTTTATATTTTAGTTAAGAGATTAAAATCACACAGATACAATATTGCTATGCCTTCAGCCTCTAAAACTGGCTCCTCAGAGCACTGCATGTGGGAGGAACTCTGAAGCTGCCTCTCAGTGAACTGCGTACTGGGGACCTACAGAAGGATGTTCTACTGACCAGGCTTCACTAATGTCCTTTAAAATCAGATACCTTGGCACACAGACTACACTTTCTAAACAAATCCTAAGAGGTAGGGTGAGATTTAAAGCCAACCTGTGACATGACTGTGGCATCACTTGGAAAGGGCCTTCATGCAGATGATCAGCTCCCAACCAGAGCATGGTGCAGCATTGGCCATGACTGTGTTGAAACTCAAATGAAAACCTGCTATGACCTCATAGGTACTGCTAAACATCTTAACTGGTTTTAAGAAATATTCACAGTTGTTTGAAAGTTGTTGTCCCCAAAGGCTTAAGTGTTTGGACTTTGTTCTTTAATGAAATAATATTGGAACTAGGAAGCTAAGAAATGGAGATTAGGGGGAGGTCCAGGTCATTGTATTGTGCACATGGACAGTGTATGTGACTTCCTGAAGTAATCTCTCCTACTCCAACTCACTATCCACCAACAGGTGACTGGCCACAAGGTTCTCTACCCAAATCATACAGTGAGAATTTCAAACCATAAAACTGAATGCTTAATAAGCATCTCTTTGCATAAGAGATATTAAAAATTGCTAGTATAGCTATGAAAACTGAATTACTGTATCCGTATTACAGACTCCCTCCCCCTAGTTCCCTATGTGCTATTTCTAGGTGAGCACTTCATGTTTCAAGCACACAGTAGCCACTGAGGAGGTATTTCCATCCAAATATGATTTATAATTGTTCTCAAAATAAAATTTCTTTTTGTAGAAGGCATAAATAAAACATGCCCATGATTCCACAGTATTTCTCACTGACAAACCCACCTGTACTTCACAGTTTATGCAGATAGAATTTAAATGAAGTCTCTCAGGCTAACAGTTATCCTGAAATGTTTCATTTGAATGTTTGTAAAAATAGTTTCTAAATGTATTTTTACAGTGAAATAAAATTGTCCTTAATGCTGCACCAGCATGACCAGAAAGAAGCTAATTTACACTGATTTCTATTGTTACCCATGTGACTAGTTTCAGGGGTAACAAATCCAGTCAAAGGAAAAACTCAAATGAGAATATTTGGTTAAACATATTGACTTCCTAATGGAAGTCAATAAATAATTCACAAATGTGTGTTTATGTGTGTACATGTATATGCATATTTGTATGGCTATGTGTACATATGTTATATTAAAAAGCACTTGTGCTCTATAATAGACACAGTGAGCAATATTGAAAGGTCTTCACCCACAGGTAATGTCACTGTGAGATTAACATCCCAACCTAGTGTTCTGGCCTTCAACACTTCTTTTTACAAAATGAACAAATAATCATGGGCTTTGTATCTAAAACTTTAGCAGGTTGCATCATAAGAAGAGGTTAGTTATCATCCTAACTATGATTATAGCTGGATTTGGGAAAGTGAATGAATATGTATTTGGAGCTTGTGATGATCAGTTTCATTGTCAACTTGACAGGCTATAGAACCACATGGGAAAATCCTCAGTGAAGTCTTGTCTGGATTTGGCTGGCCTGTGGACATACTTGTGAAGGGATATTTCATGCTAATTACCAAGAGAAGACCTGGTCCACCACAGCCAGCACCATCTCCTAGGCATGCATGCATTTATTTTCTTCTGCTCTTAACTGTGGATATTGTGCAACTAGCTGCTTCAAGTTTCTGCCTCATGAACTATAACCTGGAACTGCAAACTAAATTAACCCTTTCCCCTCAAGATTCATATAAATTCCCTCAGAGCACTTTATCACACAAGCAGAAAAATGCACTATCAAAGAAATCATACAAGTGAGAGGAAAGTGACTAAGAAAAGTTATATGATGAGTATTTAATTTAGAACAATCTTAGTTATCATAATTTACATATTTCCTCATGGTCCACAATTTATATTTTCAAATGTTACTGTACAATGGTTATATTCTGATTATGAAATTGAACTCGATGAAGAATAGTAATCTGGGATTATCCCAACTCTGAAATGTTTTAGCACTGACAAGATACCCAAAGTTTGATATTATACATCTGACCTTGGGTGAGAGGTCATACTCAAAATACAGGTGCATTTAAATATCTTAATAAATTTTCTGTAGGCTATGTTATGATGTGCATATGAAGAATAAATAAACTTTCTGATTAGACTCATGTACCAGCCCCAGGTTTTATTAGTATGTATGTGAAAATATTTAAGGACAAGTCTCCCTTTCAAAGCACTTCGATCCTAAACATTCTAGATTACAGAGACTTGATCTGTGCTGAGAAAACTAAGGATCCAAAGCAGTGGTTCTCAATCTTCCACACTGAGATCTTTTGCTTTAATACTGTTCCTCATGTTGTGACCCCAACCATACAAATATTCTTGTTTCTATTTCATAACTGTAATTTTGCTACTATTATTAATGTAAGTGCAAATATCTAATATCCAGGATCTCTGATATGTGACTCCTGTGTAAAGGTCAATCAGCTCCCATGGGAATGGAGACTCACAGGTTAGAACCTCTGATCTAGAGCTTGGTGAATGAACATAGAATGGAAGACATGATTCCTCAATTAACTTGATTCAGCAATGGTTTATCCAAGAAATATAATTTAATTAAATGTAATTTTATTAAAACAAACATCACTAAAAATGTTAATCTTCTTTTTAATTAAAGTCTCTTTTAAAATAAGTTCTTTTATGGGTCACTCAATAAATACAGTCTTCTGTTCAGAGTAAAAGTCTTAGCAGGGATTATTTCATCAAAATTTTAAGTAGACAGTTGCTTTTTAAAGAGTGAATCTTTCTCCTAAAACATAGTTTCCTTTTCAAAATAGAGGTGAAGATATTTACTAAAAATTATGTAATAATTTTATATTATATTCATTTACCTAAGAGAAGCTTAAATGATAATTCTGTTCCTACAAACATTACCCACAAACACTGCTTTTTTTTTTTGTTAACCAAAGATTTCTCACTATTATCCACATGAAGGTCTGTGATGATATAACAGCTTGCCTACAGTCCCCTTCACATCTGGGTAAAACAAGTAACTCCCATAGCCTGAAATGCATTTCTACAACAGCAGAAACCCTGGCCTTGCTGTTCTAAGACAACATTACTGAGAAACAGCAATTGCTCATATTGAACTAATTTTGCTTCCCAGAATTCCATTCATAATCATGAGTTATCTCATCTCCAGTTCTTTCAAGTCAAGTTAAATAAATCAAACCAAAATCAAATACATTCTGGCTTTCTAACCTCAGAATCTTATTGTCCAAGTACAAAAGTCAAATCAATTCAACCTTAAATCTAAAGAAAAAATACATTGGTCAAACCTATTTAATTAAAGTTATCTTTAGGATTTTTTCCCCAAAAGTAAAATGGAAAATGTTTCTTTCAGAAACACCTGAACATCAATTGTTTTTCTTCTTTTCACATGAGTTAACAGACGTGTTTAAACCAGACCAACCACACAGTCTCTACACCCAAACACATAGTTATATCTCTAATACTGTGAGTCTTTTACCCCTATTCTTTCCAAATCCAACTCTTCCACATTCATAAAATTCCTTCTTATAGGGTTTGTCTCTTTCCCCGACTCTAAGAAGACAGGGCACAGTCAAGAAGGACAAAACCAGGGCACAAGGACATCTATATTCATAGCTCTCAATGTCTGTGGAACCAGGAATATAATCCTTCATGAGTAAATTTGGAAGTTGTCACTGTTCCTGCAAATTCATATGAAGATGATGGTTGCAATTACTAAGAAATTTAATTTCTTAATCAAAGACTTTCTCTTAGAAGCTTGGATGAAGGAGAACGGTATACAGAGTTCATTAGAACCCTGGGAAGAGAGTACTATGCCTTCATAGACAACTTCCTTTGCCTCACAGTGGACTTTTCTTTCAATCCTTCTCCTATGTTTTTCTTTTTTTAAGATTCTATTTATCCCTTATCTTCTATTGTCCTCTCTTATGTTGGGCTACATTTAAGAAATAAAAATAAAAATGGAGGAAGAAAAGTAAGAGATACTGATTTTTCTTAATCAAACTTATTTGGAAATAAATGTTATTTTTCACCCAATTTTGTATCAACTTATTTTGCTTTAGTTTTGTGCATGATACTACAGACACATATCCTTTCTGTTGGACAAAAAGAAAGAAGAAAGAAAAAAGAAAAAAAAACAATAATAGCAATTTAACTTTAGTGTTACCATAACTTGTAGGGGAATTCCCCCTCATTATTCAATTGACTGATAGCTTGTATTTATAGCAATTGACTTTTGCATTCTTTGCACAAGCATTTGGCGGTTGGAGACTTATGTTATAAATCTAAATCTTTTCTTTTCTTTTCTTTTTCCTTTTTTTACACACCTAGATTCAGAAAATAAACCCTACATTACTCTATTGGCCATGTATGAAATTCGTAGCTACTTGCGGCTCTTTCAGGCCACGTGGTTCTGGTTCATCTTCCTCTTCCTCAATCTTTCACTCAGTCCTCAGTCTCATCTGACCCTTCACTTCTCTACTTCTCTTCCTATTCTGTCCAGAAAATACGACCTCCATGTCTTTGTTCAGTGATTGGATTTCTGTTGTCTTTATCAGTCAATCAAGTAACTAGGAGAAATCCCCCTACAACAACTAACTATTGTTATATACTTCATTGTCAATATATCTGTCTCACAACACAGATGAGATATGTTTGTTGCTATTTCATGAGGTGGGTAGAAACTGAAGTTCAGAGGGTTATAATTTAAAGAGATAGTAGAGTAATTATTCAGATTCACACAACTAGCTCTTTATCTACAGCTTGCATTTTGTACAGTAACATTTGTCTTTGTGGTTATTTTCCACAAATCCAAGCATTTGCCAAATACTTGTATATTCTTTTCTCAGTTCTTCACACTTATTGAGACTGATACTGATGAGAGCTGGAAGTGTGACAGAGCTAACACACAAAGTGTGTCACTCAAAACAGCATTTCTAAGGCAGCCGCTAAGTCAGAGAACTCAGGACACAGAAGGGAGAGAGTCTGAGAATTTATCTATTTTACTGTTAATTTTGAAAGTTCTCTCATACTGAGAAAAACACATCCACAATTAAAGAACATATAAAACCCACAAAACCTATTTATGTACCAATTTGCTTCACTAAATGAAGCAAAAACAAACCAACAGCATTTATGTAACTGCAACTTTCCTGATTTAGGAAATATACACATGGAAAAATATCTTCTGAGAGAATATCTTCTGAGAGAAGAAAATGTACCCTATACAGGAAAAAATTCCTTTCTTAATTAAATATGAAGAATGCTTTGCCCCACTCTTAAACCCTGACTGCCTGTGACTCCTCCTTAAGCAAGCCCCTGTGAGCTGGCCCACAGGCTCAGGAAAGACAGCTGTCTCTGTAGACCATTGAAGCCTCTGACACTCTCCTGCCTGGGGAACTCCCTGCAGGGAAACCAACCCAAGCAGTTTGGTGTTGATGGGGTGGGGTGGGGTGGGGTGGGGTTCTTGTTTTGTTTGTTTTGTTTTGTTTTTTACACCTACTATCTCATTGGATAATGCGGTTCAACTTTGCTGGATAGCATATGTGTAAAATTCATCCATTTAGATTTTCCAGTTTGGTAAAATAAAGATTTTTTTTTTAAAGTATGCCATTGTGAATCGCTGAATTTCTTCAGTGCCTGCTATAATGTCTCCTTTCCACCTCTAATTTTGGTAGTTTTTATTCTTTCTCTATTTTGGTTTAATAATTTGGCTAATAGTTGTTTCAGGTTTCCAGAGAAACAAAACCACAAAAAGTTTTTTGGTACACGTGTAATCATGTCAGGAAAAAAATAACAGTTTCGTTAGGAAAACCAGGCATCTAGGTTAAACATCAGAAAAGAGTTAATAATATGTAATAAAAACATACACAGGGTCATGTAAAATCAAGGACCACAGGATGGATTTATGGGGCATAGATGGCCAGAACACTCAGCAGACATAACGGAAGGCTCACAGTTTACCTCAGGAAATAAATCCCTTGCAGATCCTGGGAACCAGAAACTCACACTTCACATTATCTGTTTATCCCAAGCAACCTCCATGCAAGTAGTTCTCAACCTTTCTACTGTAGTGACCCTTTAATACAGTTCCTCATGATATGGTGACTCCCAACCAAACAATATTATTTTTGTTGCTACTTCAAAACTGTAATATGGTTAGTGTTATGAATTGTAATGTAATGTCTTTTCCAATGGATGGCCTTAGGTGAACCCTTGGAAAGGGTTCTGGGACTTGAAAGAGTCACAAAAACCACAGGTTGAGGACCACTGCTGTATGCTCAGTTCATATGCTTTCATTCTAATTTTTTCTGTTTTTTTTTTAATTTTATTTTATTTTTTTAATTTACATTCCAAATCACTTCCCCTTTCCCGTTTCCTCCCTCCCCGAAAGTCCCATAAGGCCCCTTCCCTCCCTCTTTTCTCCGTTCAACCCCCTCTCATTACTCTGTCCTGGCGTTCCCCTACATCCAGTCTTTCCAGGACCAGGGGTCTCTCCTTCCATCTTTTTAGAAATCTATTGATATGCTGATTGTGTCTAGGGTATTCTGAGATTCTGGGTCAATATCCCCTTATCAGTGACTGCATACCATGTGTGATCTTTTGTGATTGGGTTACCTCACTAAGGATGATATTTTCAAGTTCTGACCATTTGCCTAGGAATTTCGTGAGTTCATTGTTTTTAATTGCAGAGTAGTATTCCATTGTGTAAATATACCACATCTTCTGAATCCATTCCTCCGTTGAGGGACATCTGGGTTCTTTCCAGCTTCTGGCTATTATAAATAAGGCTGCTATGAATATAGTGGAGCATGTGTCCTTATTGCATGCAGGTAAAGTCTCTGGGTATATGCCCAGGAGTGGTATAGCCGGATCCTCCGGAAGTGTCATGCCCAGTTTTCTGAGGAGCCGCCAGACTGCTTTCCAGAGTGGTTGTACCAAACACCCTGTGTCACAAGCTTCCCACTGAGTGTTCTCCTCTGATTACCTGGTTGACCTTGCAGCTCCTGCAATATGATGCTCTTCATAACACAGCTGCATGCATTCTCAGGAAAGGCTGCTAACTGTTGATGAACTGCAGAATGCAGGAAGCATTCTCCTACAGTAGGTTGTATGAATGTGTATGTGTGTGTGCAACCACATGTGCACACATAAAGCTCTCTTTCAAATCAATGATAAAAGAAAAGAATTTTGAGCTTTAGTAAATCCTAAATATTAATATTTATCCAAATATCCAACAATTTCACATTCCGAGAGCATATCACATAGTTTCCCCAAAAGACTACCAGCGCACCACATGCATATAATTTAATCATCATAAACTTCTCTCCTTAGGAGCAAAATTATCACCATAAGAGTCTCGGAGGAATTACAGCTGTGTTTCGGAGATATCCCATTGTTCTCTCACCACACCATTTCCCGTGTCCAGCATGCTCCTCTGCCACACGTTATCATGCCACTCTCCCCAGCTTTTCTCATTTATGGAGAATGAATAAATTGTTCTTATAGAACAATCAGGATACTCATTAACACTTATTTATATTCAATTTTCTTCAATAAAGACACATAGTGCTATAACAAATGTCACATTTTAAACTTACGGTTTTCTAGAAAAGACTTCACAACTTCAAAAAGATGAATGTCAAATATTTTTATCTTTAAAAAAAAAGCCAATGTAAATGGCTTACTGAAAACACTACCCTAAAAAGTCGGAGGAATAGAAAAGTGTGTTTGTTTGGAGTTGTGGGCAATCTGCCATAGACAAGTCTTTCCCATTCACCAATGCTGACTGCTTCTGAGGCTGTGTATTTTGACTATTATTTTCATAAGCTTCATTTTTAAAGACAAAACAAGCATAGAAGTTACAGTTTTGCAAAGTCCTAGCATGACTGATGGTATATGTCTGAAACTCATAGTCATATTAAATTACTGCTATGCCTGCTCAAACACACCCAACAACTTCTAATTGCAAAGTAACTTAATGCATTCCCAAAGGTTTACCAGCCCTGGATTTTCATTAGGTGATCAGTAATGTTTGCCATGCCTGACCTAGCCATGTGAGTGAAGCTTTCCAGAAAATAAGCCTTTCAAACTTATGACCTGCCGTGTGGTAGTTTGTGGCTTATACATTTTGTTTATAACAAAAATTGTACCAAAGAACTGATTTTTCTAATGGATGTCAAGTAATTCTTTTAATTTTTAGACTCAGTTTTAGACTCACAAACACAAAGATAGATTTAGCCTACAACACAGAGTGATTTTGAGGGGTGTGGGCGGGAGGGGTTCACACTTGAGATTTGTGCGAAGACACCTAAGACTCAGAAGTAGGTAAGCTGAAATGACCATTTTGTCAAGACCCTGTGCATTCAGAAAGAGCCTTTATTTTAAGTCTTGTTCATAGCCAGTAAGCACGGGAGGAGGGCTGAACGCTCCAACAGTGGCCACCCATCCCTGTTAGAGAATCTCTACAGGGAGCTGAAGCCTCTGCCCATCATTCTGAGGACAAAGCTTTTCTCTGCCTAAGAAACCTTTAAAGCAAAAGGACTGTGCTACCACTGCTACAACTGCTGGCGGTTGCACAGCCATGGAGAAGGCGGGCTGTCAGAGACCAAAATCTTCATTCCATTTATAAACTAATTTCTCCTCCTTTGACCTGCAACTCAGAAAAATACGGCTGATGTTAAAAAGAGCTGTCCACTGGCAGCCGGATCTACCCCATACGTCTCGCATTCAAGGATAATGTTGACAACTTTGCCATCATCCCTGTGTCCTGGATGTGAATGTTATCTGAAAACAGCGTGGTAAATTTTCCTGGAAGGCACTTTTTATGTGAGGCTGGGAGGGCTGACACTTTGGCTCTGTGCTTGCACTTTATCAAGCAGTGAAGTTTTATGATGCCTTCTGTTCCATTCATGGACACACAGCAGCTCAGCTCTCAGCAGCATGTACCTTAGACAAGCCTTTACAAACCTGCACTCAAGTGGTAACATGGTGCTTTAAATTGCCTTTTACATACCTACTCAGATTTACCCCGTTCCCACTGAAACAAATGGAGAAAATGCAGATCCAGCTGACAGACCTTGGTGATCCTGAGGTCCCTCAAGAAATTCCACAAGACAAGAAATTCCCTACTGAGGCTCGTAATTTTTAAATTACATTGGCTTTATATCAGTGTTGGTAGCAACTGGGATGGTCATGGGAGCCTTGGGGTTTCTAAATATCCATGGTTCCTGTAAAATTAAGCCAATATTTAAGGGAATTAACAGGACAAAGTTCCCCTCCAGAAATACCGGTCATGGAAAAATTACCAGCCTCAGTGGGGTCTTCCTTCTCTATGTACTTCTTGTACTTTGTTAAACTCTGCTTGACAACTGGGTACACTGGGCACTACTCACAGGCACCCGGCATTATATTTATGAACCCAGAACCTTCTCATCCTCTGCACGGCCCTTTCAACCTTCCTCTTTTCAAGGTTTTAGTAATAAACTTTTAAGACTCAGCCTTGCATCCAAAGCTCTTCCACCAACTGGCCTGTGTTGGCGGCTTCATCTCTGCATTCACGTGACCCTTGTCTATTTCATTAACTCCTTTTCAGGATTTACTTCATCTAGGAACTTCCAGCGCTTCAGGTTATTATTCCCCTTTCTCTGGCAATAAGCTGCTTTCCATGGAGGTCTAATCCACTCTGATCATTCTATCAAGCTGCCCACCCTGAAGGCCATCGAAATCTTTGCCTTGGTACCTCAAATCCCAGCATCCAGTTGACCACTCTGTGACACTCCTTTCTACTTCCAGTTGGAAACTGTATTTGAGAACATGGCCTCTTCACCTCATAAGAATTCAATCATGTTTTCTACTTCAACAACTATTTGGTACCAACCCCATTCATCTTTCACCTACAGATTTTTATGACTTTCATTAGTTGGAAATGATCCATAGTTTCTATTTTTTTCTGTTTCACTCTTTCACCTACAGATTTTTATGACTTTCATTAGTTGATCTTTCTTCTAAAGAATGGGTGCAATTGTACCCACCCTATATTTATCAAAAAATAACTGACTTTTGTTATTTATTATAGATGTTTTAGATATTTGATACAGATAAACTATACATTTCTAAACTGTGAATAGCATTTGATAGATATTTTAAATTAATTATTTTATTTATTTACATCCCAAATGTTGCCCCCTCCCAGTTTCCACTCCCAGAGTTCTTCATTCAATCCCCTGTCCATTTCACATCTGAGAGGGTGTTCCCATCCTCCAGGCATCCTCCTTCTCAAATCTCTATAGGATTAGGCACACCCTGTCCCACTGGGGCCAGACAAGGCAGTCCTCTGCTGCATGTGTGCTGGGAGCCTCAGAGCAGCCCATGCATGCACTTTGGTTGGTCAATTAGTCGCCAAGAGCT
The DNA here is from genome assembly GCA_036184795.1 of Tokudaia tokunoshimensis. Classification (NCBI taxonomy): domain Eukaryota; kingdom Metazoa; phylum Chordata; class Mammalia; order Rodentia; family Muridae; genus Tokudaia; species Tokudaia tokunoshimensis. The sequence goes on along the minus strand of BTHU01000002.1, from coordinate 82,783,905 downwards.
CCGCAGGATCCAGGTTAGTTGACACTGTTGGTCTTCCTATGGAGTTGCCATCCCCTACAATTCCTTCAGTCCTTTCTCTGACTCTTCCATAGGGGTTCCTGACCTCAGTTCAATGATTGGGCCTAAGTATCTGCATCTGTCTTAGTCAGCTGCTGGTAGAGCCTCTCAGAGGACAGTCATGCAGACTCCTGTCTGCAAACACAAAAAGCATCATTAATAGTGTCAGGGTTTGGTGCCTACTCATGGAATGAATCTCAAGTTGGGTCAGTCACTGGTCGGACATTCCTTCAGTCTCTGCTCCAATTTTGCCCCTGTATTTCTTTTAGACAGAAACAATTCTGTGTCAAAAATTTTGAAGGTAGGTTAATGGCCCTTCCAGTGGGGGCCAGTCCAACCACTGGAGGTGGGCTCTTCAGGCTCCATCTCCTTACTCTTGGGCATTAGCTAAGGTCACCCACAATGAGTCCTGAGTACGTCTCACATTCCAGGTATCTGAGATTTTCTTTTTTTTTTTAAGATTTATTTATTTATTATATGTAAGTAAAGTACACTGTAGCTGTCTTCAGACACTCCAGAAGAGGGCAACCGATCTCATTACAGATGGTTGTGAGCCACCATGTGGTTGCTGGGATTTGAACTCAGGACCTCTGGAAGAGCAGTCAGTGCTCTTAACCGCTGAACCATCAGAGATTTTTTAATTATCTGAGACTTTTAAGAGGTTCCCCTTATCCCCCACCCACAGTGGGAACATATTTCCATTCATTCTCCTAGCTCTCTGGGCTTCTTTCCTGTCTCCCCACTACCAGTATCTAATCCTGCCCCTTTCTTCCCTCTCCCATTCAGGTCCTCCTTCCCCCTACCTCCCAGGATTATTTCATTCCCCTTTCTAAGTGGGATTGCAGCATCCTCACTTGGGCCTTCATTCTTATTTAGTTTCTTTGGGTCTGTGTGGTTTATCATGGGTATTCTGTACTTTGTGGCTAATGTCCACTTATCAGTGAGTACATACCATGCATGCCTTTTTGGGACCCTGCAGTATAGCTGGGTCTTCAGGAAAAACTATTTCCAATTTTCTGAGGAACTGCCAGACTGATTTCCAGAGTGATTGTACCAGTTTGCAATCCCACCAGAAGTGAAAGAGGGTTACCCTTTCTCCACATCCTTTCCAGCATGTTCTGTCACCTGAATTTTTGATCTTAGCCATTCTGATGTGTGTAAGGTGGAATTTCAGGGTTGTTTTGATTTGCATTTCCCTGATGACTAAAGATGTTGAACATTTCTTTAAGTGGTTCTCGGCCATTCAAGATTCCTCTGGTAAGACTTCTCTTTTAGTTCTATATCCCATTTTTGAGATTAGGGAAACAACACCATTGATAAGAGCCACAAATAATATAAAATATCTTTTTAACTCTAGCCAAGCAAGGGAAAGATCTGTATGACAAGATCTTCAAGTCTCTGAAAAAATCAAAGAAGACCTCAGAAGATGGAAAAATCTCCCATGCTCATGGATTGGTAAAATTAACATAGTGAAAATGGATATCTTACCAAAAGCAATCTAATAATGCAATTCCCATCAAAATCCCAATAGAATTCTTCACAGACATGAAAAAAGCAATTCTCAATTCATATACAAAAACAGAAAACCCAGGATAGCCAAAATAAGTCTGAACAATAAAAGAACTTCTAAGGGAATCACCACCCCTGACCTTAAGCTATAATACAGAGCAATAGTGATTAAAACAAAACAAAACAAAACCTTAAGATGTTAGTACAGAGACAAACAAGTCAATCAGTGGAATAGAACTGAAGATCCAGAAATAAACCCACACACCTCTGGATACTTGATCTTTGACAAAGAAACTAAAAATACATAGTGGAAAAAAGAAAGCATCTTCAACAAATGGTGCTAGCCTAGTTGGCAATCTGAATGTAGAAGAATGCAAATTGATCCATATTTGTTAACTTGCACAAAGCTTAAGTTCAAGTGTATAAAGGACCTCAACATAAAACCGGATACACTGAATCTAATAGAAGAGAAAGTGGGAAATAGCCTCGAAGGCATTGGCACAGGAGAAATTTACCTGAACAGAACACCAATGGCTCAGCCTCTAAGATCAACAATTGATAAATGGTACCTCTTGAAACTGAAAAGCTTCTGTAAGGCAAAGGACACTGTCAATAAGACAAAAGAGCAACTTAAAGTGTCTTTGTAGGTACAGATTTCCATTTTTTCTTTGATAAAAACTTCTGATTACAATAGCTAGTTATAGGGAGAAGTGTCTGATGTCTTAAGGACAAACAGTGTTCCCAGGGACCAAACATAACAGAAGCAATAGTCTCACATTCCCATGCACTGGATATGACCAACCTTTCTAACCTGTGTTATTCTGGGAACCAGAACCATGCTTAGCTCTGTGAATCAGTTGCAGTTACCTTAGTGGTGTGAAATATATTTTCCAGTCCTTACCCATATGTGATGCTTAGCACTTAGTTAAATACCTAAGGGCATTCTTCATTAGCACCCTCTCTCTCTCTCTCTCTCTCTCTCTCTCTGACTCCTACTTGCAGATCATACGGTAAACTCTCAGCTGCTCATGCCAACATGTCTGCTCCCTGTTTGTTCTCACTCTGCCCCACATGATGGACTTTTAGTCCTATGAAATTATGAACCCAATTAAATAATTCTTTTATAAGTATTTTAGTTATGATATTTTGTCACAATAAAAAGTAACTAAAGCAGTTATTTTAAAAAATAAATAATTTAAAAAATCTATAAAATATAAATTTTAATGTAAATCTATGAAATTCTCATGTCATAAACATGATATTTCTTCAAACTTTGGGTGGCTTGAAATGGAAATCATAATATCTAGAAAGCAGTAATGTCATATTCAACATAAACTCTTTGGTTTGAGGCTGTTTTGCTAACAGGATAGGGAATGTGAAGTGGAGCCCTTCTTACTGTGCAATTCAGCCTTTATGTTTCTGTACTCTCATGAGGCAAAAGGAGCCCAATAATCTCCTTCCATGACACTAATCCCCACAGACCGGCCTAATTACAACCTACTTCAAGGGACTTATACAGTGGAATCTTATTCTAAGTGAAAAAAAAAACTGCTTAAGTGTTTTAATTTTAAAATCTTTACTTTTTTTTTTAAGATTACAATTACAAGTTAGTCTTAACTATTAAGAGAATGGCTGAAAAGACTTTTAAGAAAACAAAATACAGCATGCAGTAGAAAGCTGAGAGAGAATAGGAACAACAGATTACGTTATGAATAATTACTCTGTGTTTATTCAGGCTATGTAACACATTTAGCTTAGATTTTAGTAGAAATGTGTTTGCCAAGACAGTTTTGAAATTTTAACTTGATAAACACTCACAGGAAACTGAGGAATTTCTTCCTCTAAATTTCTTCACAATATTTTTGCATTGTTGAGGTTAGTGCTAGACAGAAGATAAACAATAGTACAGAATAAATCCATTAGCTCTTAAGTCTGAGCAAGGCATGCTAGAAGATGGAGAGATACTTTAGCATTCTTTTCATGTAGCCCTGATACACATCAATAATATTCCCCTTTTTTACAAGTCTATGGATTTTTAAATATTTACATAAGAAAGATACAACTTTTAAATTATATTGCTGAATTTTTATTTGGTTTCATAGTTCCATGAAAATTTTTCTTTTAGACTACAATTATAATAAGAATATAGATAATAACATAGTATAAGATAAATTTATATTTGGTTAAATCTGCACTAAGTTGATGTTTCCAGCAACCAGTTTACTATAACAAATTATTAATGTAAAACTTATTTTATAAATCACAGAAGAAAGGCATACTTGAATTTTATTCTTTAAATTAAAACACATATTTAATTTCTAGTAAAGAGTAAAATTTTGAGGACACTTTTCTCCTTAAACAATACTATCTCTTTGTGCACGGATTGAAGGGTGGGGGAGGTTTTGTGGCTTGAGTAGGAATGGCCCCCATTAACACACACGTGTTTGAAGGCTTGGCCCACAGGAAATGGCACTATTAGGAGGAATGACCTTGTTGGAGTAGGTGTGACCTTCTTGGAGGAAGTGTGTCACTGTGGGCTGGCTTTGAGGTCTCCTACGCTCAAGCTACCCCATTGTGAAACACAGTCTCCTTCTGCTGCCTTCAGCTCAAAATGTGGAACTCTCAGCTCCTTCTCTAGCACAGTGTCTGCCTACATACCTCCATGTCTCCTACCATGATGATAATGGACTAAACCTCTAACACTGTAAGCCAGCTGCAATTGAATGCTGTCCTTTATAAGAGTTGCCTTAGTCACAGTGTCTCTTCACAGCAATAAAACTCTGAGACACTACTCATGTGTTGCTGCTGTACCTGGCTCTGGACTTGTCCTGATTTAAACAATTAGCTTCCTTAAAGGTAATATTTTTTTAAAAAAACAAAATACTGTGTGCAGAGTATGGCATACTGTTTTATTATTTGTAGCTTTTCACATGTATAGCTGGTTTAATTGTGCTATTATGTGGATGTGAGGCACATTCAGCAACTGATATTATCAGCCTTTGTTTTTAAATGTAGAAATCAACACTCCCAGATTTCCCTGCATTTCCCTTTAGTTTTAATGAAAACACTAGCAGCCCGTGGATGTTGTAATCGTCTGGGAGAAAAGAAGATGTCCAAGAGACATTTGTGTCTGTCATATGATGGTCAGACTGCTAAAACAATGAATCCCAAAGAAATGTGAATTACTCCAGGAGTCTCAAAGAGGGAAAAGAAAAAGGCGCCAGACAGAAGGCGGAATTTGTCTTCCAGAGTGAGATTTTAAAGAATTCTCACAACTTGCCAGATCACATTACAGGATGAGACTGAAGCCCAGACAATGAGGAGTCAGTTTAGGTCCTGACTGCACCTTGACAGAATGGCGGAAGTATTGGGGTGGGGGAGTGGTGGCACTCAGCTTGAGAAGTCCTTGGCCCCTATTAAACTTTGTTCCTGCTTCAGGACCTTAAAGATGGACTTGGGGAATTTGTTGGATCCCTTTGTCCTTCTTCCTGATGTGGCCACACATTGAATAAATGTTCATTTTCTGCTCTCTACTACTTTTTATTGGACTCTTTTATTGGCTTATTGAGGGCAGATTGTCAGATCTGAGTTTCAACCCTTGGTGGAAACTTTTCCAAGTTCAACAGCATCGTTCCTGGAAAGTTTATTATCTTCTCTCAGAAGTGGCATTGTTGTCACTAAAATTAGCCTCACCTCATCATTCACTATAAAATCTCCCAGGTACACTAACCACTCATGCTTTGACCCCCTGGAAACAAATCTTTAAATGTAAGATGACCCTCAGATTATAAGCCACCACTCCCTTTTGTTTTTAGCAGATATCATCTCTGTATAAGAGAAGCATGCATTTATACTCTGCGTACGAATCAGTCTTACTGGCAGACAATTTAACCTTTGAAGTCAAAGTGCATTCTTCTTATTGCTGTGCCTCTGCTAACCAGCAGAGTCCCTGGAATGAGTCATAATTCAGCATGTTTTTCTTGAGTTAACAAGTGACAGACAATATAATTTTAAAATTGTAATTAAAATATAATTTCAACATTTCCCCTTTCCTTTCCTTCTTCTAATTTCTCTCATGCTCCATTCACTTTCTCAAACTGACAGCTTCTTTTTTTATTATTACTGTTATACATATATAAATACATATTAATTAACAACAACCTTCTGAGTCTATTTAGTGGCGCTTGAGTGTAGATTACAGGGCTGATTACTTTACATTGGATAAGCAATGAGATGGCTCATCCCTGGTATAGACTAATTCTCGCTTTGCCAGCAATGATGATCACCTGCAGTCCTTTGTCTAGGAATGGGGTCTTGTGAGAGCTCACTTCTATACTGTCATGCTTATCAGTATTACCACTGTTAGGATCTTGTTTAGACACCCACATTGTTTAGATATCATGGGTATAGTAGCTTCTCTGTCATTTCTAGGAGACACAATCTCACAGATTTCCTGGTCCTCTGGCTCTTAAATTCTGTTTCCATTTCTATAACGTTTCCTGAGCCTTAGGTCAAGACTTGTATTACTCATTGAGCTTGGGCACTCTCTGCATTATGACAGTTGTACTTTTCGGTATCAGGCTTTCTTTTATATGACAGTTTAAATTTAAGTCATCTTCATGTCTCCCATTTTAAAACGAGTTATAACAGAAAATATCTCTTGTGGTGGTTATGCATTGCAACACAGAGTAAATGCAAAAGGCTTAGAAAGTTTGAGTCATAACACAAATATGAAACCAACATGAATTATGAGTCGGCAGAAGATGTGCCTGAATTCAGAGATCTCCATATTTGCCACTTGTAGGAAGAATGGATGAAGCAGCACATCAACTACAGCAAAAATATGTGTGTGTGTATGTGTATGTGTGTATATATGTATGTATGTATGCATGTATGTATGTGTGTGTGTGTGTGTATGTCTGTATGTTTTCTATACTTTAAAAGGGCAAATATAATGACTTAAGGTCTAGTCTGAGCTACAGTGACATAAAGACTGGTCTGGTTTACAGATCAAAACCCTGTCTTAAAGTATACTAATGACCCTATTTTCCTACATAGGCTGCCAAGCATAATTACAGAGAAATGTTCTAGTATTATCTTTATCTGTTACATTTAAAATGTTGTATCACATTTATGTGCTGCTAAGGTTTAAATGTGTCCTCCCAAACCTGCATGGGCGACTTAATACCCCTATGCAGCAGGGTCAGGAGGTGAGGCCTAGTAAATGAATGCTGTTCTCCCAGGAATGGTTTAGTTATTACAAGAGAGTTTGTGTGACAAACGCAATTAAGCACTCTTGCTCTTGCCCGTCCAACCTCCACCCTAGAAGGATATAGCACAGAAACCCTGCGCAGCTGCTGGGGGCCATATTCTTAGGTTTCCTATCATTTACTGCTGTGACCCACATCTTCTACTCTTTATAAAGTTCCAAGTATTAAATATTATAGCCACACAGAGTAAATTTAGATGCCTGCCTACAACAACCGAATCATTAATTGTTGTATTACAAGCTAAGAAATCAAGACTATCCAGATGTTAACACATGAGGAAACAAGTAAATGTAAAGATTATTTCCTGTGAATATAAACAATCATTATTAAACAAGGTGATTTCAGAACTGTGACACATCAGAGCAATTTTTGTGGCTGAACTAAAACACAAATTATTTTAGATTACTCAATTAAGTGACTCTCTGGTGACAAAATGCTACCACGCTAAACCATTTTCTTACACATTCTAATCCATCACTGTTTAAGAATGTGATGATTCTTATTTTTGCATTGAAACAAAATAAATAATATAAATTTCATTGATAAAAATCTCAAGAGACTATCTTTATGTCAAGCAAAACTAAAGAAGCTAGATTGTCCCAGACACACAATAGCAAGCTCACCTCTATAGCACCTGTGGCTTCTGACTTAACATGCTTACCTATAACCCACCGAACCTCCTCCTTCTCCTGCCCAAAACATCTCATATGTTAACATTTTGATGTCTTAACTTTCTGTAAATTTTTACTGTAATTTTACAGTAGGAATTTGATGTTTTAATGATTTTTTAAAAAACTTTTATAAGGCCACTTAGGGTATTGGTAGGGTGATTTAAATAAATGTTGTAGGAACTCTTTTCTCAATGACATGTGCACTTAACATGATAGTATTAACTTCTCTATACAGTGGGCTGAATATAAGCATTATGATTAATTTTAATTAAGTATATGCCTGCCAAAATTGTCAATGTCATTTTCAGATGCAGAAATGCAACAGGAGAAAAATAAGTATACAGGAATTGCTGTTATAATTATGAATTAAGCTAGAGAACAGAAACACATAAAATGTCAGTCATTGATCTGGAAATGCAACTGAAGCAAGGTGATGAGGAGAAGTCCTTCTGCTCTGTGATCCTGAGGAAGTAGAAAGAGAATTTGACAACATGTGGTTCAGTGACAGAGTGACGGTCAAAATGGGGGCCAACCCAAAGAATGCTGGCTGGAGACTTCTGTGATTATGGCTACCACAAACCTCTCTACTCTCCATCTCTTGAGAAGCTAGGGTCTTATTGCTGAATTTTTACCCCTTGACTCATAAGAGTAAACTAACTTGTGCACAGACTTACTTTTTCAGCCCTCCACTTTCTACTGATTCGAAGAATCTCTGCTTTACAAGTAGTGGTCCTTTAATTTCATGAAGGTTTTAAAGCACCTATGTTAATGATTGATGCTTGAATTACGAATAGTAAAATAAAACTGTTAATATATAAACAAGCTATAAATTTTACATATATTTAATTTGCAAAATGTGGGTATGATATCTGGTTGGGCATAAACAATCAGTTCTCATTTTTCACCTGAACAACACCTGGGAAGGGAGCTCAATTAAGTGTCAATGATTACTGTACACTGATAAGGAATCTACACCTAATTTTCATGGAAGAAGGGTGAACAGGATTAGGGGTGTTTATGCTGAAGGTAGTAGAAAATTGCCCAGGGTTGGAGTCAGGATCCAGAAAGTATGAGTGACCAAGTTTAAAATATAAAAATGAAGATCCGTGGGGAGAGTTCAGTGACAGAGAATACAGTTGAGCTGAGATGTTGCAAGACAGAGAAGTGGCCAAATTCCCTAGTAATTCCAGAATGTTTCCCTGAGTTTTGTGACATGGAAGACGAGGCAGAAACTGGATCCTTAGGACAAACAAAGCACAGGTCCTCAGCAAGAAGGAAGACACACAGGATGAGCAAACAGGGGGAGTTAATGTAGAAAAGGTCCCCTTCTCTTGTGACATCCCCTTAGAACAGACCAATATAGGGCAATATATTTATCAGCAACTTTCTGTATTACTCAGGATTTCTATTTTCTGGCAGGTTATCTTTTGGGTGTCTGGATTTGAATTTTAGAAGTCTTGATTTCTAGGGTTTCAGTAGCTGATGTTCGTATTTTTGCCAACTAAATAATGAAACCCTGCGTTTCCTGGACCAGAGTGGTAAAACTCATAAAATAGTTGTCTTTTCACCAGGAACACGTGGAGGTGAGGGATTTTTCTACCATTCCTAGAAAGAAACAGGCAAAACAGTCTGACAGCCTGCAGTGGGTTTTCTGTAGGGGAAAAAAATGTCAAAATGAACATCCAATTAAAGACAGAGACAAACAACAGAAGACACTTTGGATTGACTTAGTCCTGCACTGGCTTGAAGGTCTGCCAGCCACTTTGTTTCCATACTTACATTACTGTTTAAGAGTGAGCATCCTTTTAAAAACCTTCACCAGGCTTTGCTTTCTTCTCTAGCATTTGGAGAAGAAAGCAAATTTCCCCACTAGAGCCTTCTATTCTTGTCCCACAGTCTCTGATGCCCAGTTTCATTGCCAGCTTGATGATTTACAGATTTCTCTCTTAACTGAGATATCTTTCAAATATAAATAACCACTGTGCTCATTCATTAACCCTATTTCAAGTGCCCTCTGTAATCACTACCTGGTAAAAACTGATCTCAAAAGAGGCCTCCAGTAACCTGATAGTCACAAAGCCCTGGGGGACATTCGGTCCTATTAGAGAATTTAGCCATTTCCTTTGATCATCTCAGCTCAACTATAATCTTTCTCACCAGACTCTCCCCACAGACCTCCATTTGTAGCTCTACACTCTTACTCTTCGGATTCTGACTCTGCAGAACTCTTAGTCTTTGGGTTCTATTTCCAATAGAACTAACTCCAGTCTGCCCTCTCTACCAAAGCAAAACCCACTTTTTAGTACTCACTAGTCCTTCAGAGGTGACTAACTATGTGCTACTTAATACTACTATTATACACTAGATCTTGCCCTGCCCCATTAGGCTGTATGATCATAGGCATATAATGCTACCTCTTCAAGTATAAATGTTCCAGTCTATGAAATACCTAACATAGGGTAGTCATTAAAAGCACAGTATGTAATAAATGAAAATTGCCTGTCACAGTGAGAAGTCATGCTGAAAGTATCTACTTATGTTAGATAGTATGATTTTAATTATCACATATGATTTTAAATATCAGTAATAAGAATAAAATGATTTGGTCCACTGGTTAAAATAAAGTAGCCTTCCCTAATGTTAGACATCATTTATTATTGTGGTAAAACACAGTCTGTATGTATGCGTGTATGAAGGTAGATGTGTAAAATTATAATAGATCACAGAGCCAAAACACAGGAAGTGAAAACCAGCTCCAAAACTCAAAGCCATATGAAGCCACTGGTGATTCCTGAATTATTTACCAATATGATCAAATGCATGAAAAACTGCATCTCACAGACCTTATAGGAACTCACCATCTCTCTCCCTACCTCCTTTCCTGTGTCTTCTTTATGGTAAGAAATGGTCACCTTCCTAGAAACCCAAGATCCACATTCATAGACAGCTTTTTATTGTCCTCATGTAAAACCTGGCAGCATTTAGCTACACATTAGAATTATGATTCGTTTGCAAACTGTTCTTTCATAACTTGTCACTGACCAATTCAAACAGTGCTAGAAACTCTAAACATGTTGGTCTATTACTGCCCAACACTAAGAACCTACCATCATTTTCCAAATAAATATCAAATTTCACCACTTAGCCTCAAGGTATCACACTACCTGGTCCAAATTTATTCTTTTGATATTATTTCCATCAGCTATGTGTTCCAAGTCAGCCTCAGCAGATGGTCACCATTTGATGCTATCCAAGTATACTCTTTTTCTTTTAAATTCTGCATAATCTACTATGCTTGGGTGTCTTCCAGGATAACTAAATGCCCAGTACACACTGTAGTGGGCACTTTAGAATGCCTTTTTTTGGATGCAGGGATACTTTCTTTTCTCATCACCAGTAGTACAGACATGCCTACTACAGCATTTCCAATCACTCTTCAATGCGCAGGGTAAATCACATCCAGGAAACAGCATTGACTTGCTGCACCTATACGCACATTGCTTTATTTTAGCCAAATACTGAGGTCCAGCATCCAACCTAGGATCTGTGAGTCCAGGTTCATCATAGAAGACCTTCTTTTGGTGGATACTACGACCCAGCTGTGGGTCATAGAACCCACGGCCTCTTTGGTATAAGAGCAGGGTAGAGGAGCAAGCAGCAACAGGGGAAGTAGGGCTACAGCTGGCAGAAAGTCCCTTAAGTCTTCTTACATAAAATCTGAGACTCTGTAATTATATGCTATTTTTTAAGGTTTAAAACCTTTAAGGGCAAAAATATACAATTAATGAATATCTATAGATCTTTTTGTAGTTTTTATATCTATATTCTATTTGAAATGAATATTTCGAAAATAAAATTATAAGCAACTCAAGTAGTAGATTTTGTAGGCATAACTTCAGTGAACCCCTCTCAAACAATTGGATAATGAAAGTTTATAACTTAAGTTGATTGAAGCAATATTGTATGATCCTTTCCTTTAATAAATTTATAACATAGCGGGAGGAATTATGAGATGCTACTTGAACAGTTGACCTCTGCTGTCTTTTCTTCTATTCACTATCATTTCACTCTGCTTAAGTGGGACTTTTTACAAGCTTTATTCAAAAGCATTTCAGACATTCATTTTTATTTTTCAGCAATAGGAGAGCTTTGGCTCTAATCACTTTGACAGTTGTGTTTTAAATCTTTCACATCTTCATTCATACTAAATCAACCAAGCAAGTCTTTGCCAAGTGAGGGTAGGGTTGTTCAAGCTTTGACTGAATGGAACACTTTATTTTGGTGAGGTGGAGGAAATAATACCATATTCTAAACTGCTTGAAGAATGATAATTTAAATAAACTCTAAGTAGAAGGTAATAAATAACAAAATATCAGAAGCATTTGGGGTCTCTGTGTATGTACCTAGCTAGAGTCATTAAGTTCATTATAATGATGTGGATCTTTAAACACAGATGCTGACTATTAAAGTCACCTGTCAACAAATACTAACTGTGGTATATTGTCTCACCTCATTGCATTTTCTTTACAGTACTAGGGTCTGAACCTAGGCCCTCGGTTGTGCTAGGCAAGTGCTATGCCATTGATCCAGATCCCCAGTCCTACACGTGTTTTTTGAAAAGTTATGTAGGTTAACTAAAGTTGGCTTGCTTAGTCTTACACTGGGTCTTACATACAAGAAACTCACAGTGGTTAACACTGATCTTAACCCAGGGCTTATTATATTCAGGATGTTGGGAAGGGTGGCAGCAATGAATGAGCTATGAAAGTACACAATTTTAGACCCAGAATGTTTCAGGAGCAAAAAGTTACTGTAACAACAGTTTCCACATATACACAAGCAGTCACAAGCAATATGACTAGTTTAAAATGGCAAGAGGCAGAGATAGTGACATGTGTATCCCCCAGGCAGGCAAGAATTCACCAAGAAAGCTCACATAACATTCTCCAACTGTTACTCACATTAGTAAGGGATCACATTCAAAAGGAACAAAAAAAAAAAACTGACTGTAAAGAGCTAGCAAATTCATACTGGACTGCATTCATTTGGAAAACTAATTCATATTGTTTTATACTCTTGGAAAGATTTTTAACAGTCAGCATAAATGTTAGTTATTTCTGACTTAAAGGATTAATATTGCTCTGTTATTCTTAAAAATTCTTTAAGTAAATGCCCTTTTGAATAAGTGAAATACAGTACATTCCTTTATTAGCAACAATCATAGTGAAAAAACCAATATTTGCTGAAAATAAGGCTCTCTTTATTCTGATTTTAAAAAATTACCTGAGGAAGGCCAGTGAGATGGCTCAGGGATTTCAGTGCTTGCTGCAAAGCCTTAAAAAACCTGAATTTAATCCCCAAGATACACATGGTGGAAAAAACAGAGGCCCAAGTTCTGAAAGTTGTCCTTCAATCTCCACAACTGCACTGTGGCAGACACGATCATGTGTACAGACCCAAATACAAAAAGTAAATTAATTAAAAATTAAAAAATTAAAAGTTGAACAAAAATTATCTAAAGCAAGTCTCATAGTGTAGTTTACTTTAACCTATTCCCCAATATTGTCACATTGAGGCCAAGAACTATAAGTTTATTTTTAATTTCATTTAGTACCTTTCCTTCTTAAAAGGTAGACAATTTTTAAGGAATAACTGAATACTGAAATTGACTAAAAGGATCTTTTTATTAGTCCAGCAATGGCAATTAACCAGCTACCTCCAACATGAAAGCTAGTATCTATTTTAGACTTCTCAATGAGGCAGAAGTCAACACATTGACCTATATTGTATCTACATTGTTTTTGAAAAGACAATCAAAAGGCTTGGTTCATCAACTATAAAAACAAAATATAGAAATATTCCTTGTAATAATATTGGTTATTCTCCATGTTTATTAGTGATGGGATTGAAAGCAAGACACTGGGTTCTACTGTATGAACTGTCCCCTAATCTAATATGTATCCCTGGGTTATTTCCTTAATATATCACCTTTAATATCATAACCTACAAACTTAGGAAAACACCATCAGATTCATAGAAGGATTCAGTGAGACAGCATGCCCACCATCGTTAGAGCTGTATATGGTCAATACAAAATCACATAAGTTGGGGCCATTATGTGCAGTTGTATCATCATAGTTCTGAAAATAGATTCCATGGGGATGGTTCAGACAAATTGAAATATCTTCCACATTCTAGAATACATCTTATCATTCATAATTCAATTACTAAGGGTCTGATTTACTTATAGGACAATGCATTAGAAGAAGATTCAAGACATAAAATTGAAATACTGATCAACTCTGAAAAAAATTGAAGATGTTTTTCAGTACCAAATATCAAGCCAAGATTTGATTTTTCTTTAAAGAACATCTAAGCACATCTAATTCATTACTATATAAATTCACTTTCACGTGGTCAACAGTACGGGTAAACAGACCTCCGGTTTTCTCTCAAACTGAAGAAGCCTTCTTTCTCAGTGACATCTGCAGTAACTATGGTATTCACATTTTTCTCAGAAAAAGCATTTTCTGCTGTACCTGGTTTTCACAGAATTGTCAATCATGCTTGACTACTTTCATTCAAAAGGTTCATATATTACTTTTCTCACTGAATATTTTCAAGAATATACTATTGGAGCTTCAAAATAAAACACTGGATACCCAAAAAGGAAATCAGACAGATTGAAATTTACAAAAGCTATTATTTTTGTATGTGGAGAGCATCAATTTCCCTATCTCCTAGAATGTGCCTGTAAAACGTATCATGAAGTTTTCTAGAATATGAAACCAGTTACTTGGAGCGCTCAAATGTTGATGACTTTGAGACCTAATTATTTTATATTTTATAAAATTATATCTGAAAATAATCTATGGTAGCCTATTAGCTACTTGAATATTTTCAATATTGTTTTTATGTTCATAAGTAGTAGGTGCACATTTTAAAGATCCAGAAATAATTTGCAGTTCATAAATGTCCATTTGTAACGGAACACTTTATTTGATATAATAAGCAGTTACAGTAGATAGGCTAAAATGATTACTTATTTTACTGCACACAGTTGTATAGGCACTGACAAACTGAATCATTTCATAAAAGCAGGGATTAAAAGAGAGTTGGAGAATATGAGTAAGCGGTGCTGCCTGCAAACCTGAAAACCTGAGTTCAGTCCCCAAGATACACATGGTGGAAAAGGAGAGTCCCAAGTCCTGAAAGTTGTCCTTCAATCTCCACACATGCACTGTGGCAGACATGATCATGTGCACAGACACAAATACAAAAAGTGCCATTTCTTGCACACAGAAAACAAGGGGTAACTGTGAGCCCCTTCAAATATTAAAAACAAATATAGTAACTAATAAATAAGTCACTGAATAAGTGAATCAAAAAAAACAAAGCAAATAAATAACATAACCAAAGCACTAGTAGAAGCCTGAAGACAAAGGAAATATTATAGCTAAATAGACTTATTATTGAGGTCATGATGACAAATATTTAATCTGATATGCTAATGGATCTTTATACAGACATAGCAGTGTTATCAATGGCAAATAATTTTGTGTTTTCAGAGACTAGAAGCAGCACTAACTCTTACTGGATAAAAGTGAAATACATCAGAGAAAAATTGATGAGGCCCCTGACCCCTTACATCAAGGAAACTTGGTTATTTTCATGTTTTTGGTAACCTCTTGAAAAGCCAATTAATGGGGATGGAATATAGCCCAGATGTTATGAGCACTTGTTCTTGCAGATGACTCAGTGCAGTAGCCACCACCAGGGCATCAGCTCACAATCATCTGTAACTCCAGTTCCACGGGATCACTCTCTCCTGGCTTCTGCTGCCACCCGGCACACATATGGTAGATAGATAGATAGATAGATAGATAGATAGATAGATAGATAGATAGATAGATAGATAGATAGATGGATGGATGGATGGATGGATGGATGGATAGATAGATAGATAGATAGATAGATAGATAGATAGATAGATAGATAGATAGATAGATAGATAGATAGATAGATAGATATAAATAGATAGGTAGATTACAGGCAGACTCACATACATAAAAAATAAATTAACATTAAAAAATAAAAAATGGCCAAATTATTATGCTATATATTGTCAGTTTGTTGATCATTCCCAGAAATCTGTTTTGTCCTTTTTTTTGTCAATGTCACAGGGGAGAAAATTCATCTTAAGACAATACCTACAGTTCATGGATAGCATAATATGAGGTTGTGATCTTGTTTAAGCCAATTGTCATTTGTGAAACTCTTTAACCATTTAAGTGTACTTTTGCTATGTCATATTAAAACTATAGTTATTCTATGACTGAAAATTATGTATTTTTGTCTAATGAATTGGAATACTGTCCTACTCTGAGCTGATTTATTGTAAATCTAGCCAATGAGGCTGGATTATTTTAAAGATAATTGGTTAAAAAAGTAGAATTCCCATTTCAAATGGCATCAATAACGTACCCATAACATTTTTGATAGTTTTTAAAGTTTTACTTTATATGGAAATTTCTTAGCTACACATTCCTTTTCAAAATTAACAAACTGAAATAAAATAATGGTGAACCTAAGATTTTATAAAAATATTACACAGTGGTAGCTGGCCTTATCACTGAATTTTGGAACTTTAGAAAACAACAGTTTAATTATGGGAATGTACAGTGCATACACAATTGACCAAAAATATATAAGGAAGAAATTATAATTTACAAAGAAGAAACAAAACTTTTCAATTCATTCAGGGCAAGCCAATAGCTCAGAGATTAAGGCACTTCCTACCAACCCTGACTATATGAGTTTAATTCCAATATCTCATGTGGTGTAAAGAAAGAAGCAATTCCCACAACTACTGCTTTCCAAATGCATGGCATGATACATGGGCAATCATGTGTGTGCAAACACTCACACTCACACACACACACACACACACACACACACAAGTCATATGTGGTTGCAATAAATAAAGACCTCATCTAGTACATTTGAATAATAATTTATCCAACGACTAAACTTTTCTTTCGGCAATCCAATCACCCTGGCAAGAATATGGATATCTCGAAGTTTTTTTTTTTTTTTTTTTTTTTTTTTTTTTTTTAATTTAATTTTATTTTATTTTTTTAATTTACATTCCAAATCACTTCCCCTTTCCCGTTTCCTCCCTCCCCGAAAGTCCCATAAGCCCCCTTCCCTCCCTCTTTTCTCCGTTCAACCCCCTCTCATTACTCTGTCCTGGCGTTCCCCTACATCCAGTCTTTCCAGGACCAGGGGTCTCTCCTTCCATCTTTTTAGAAATCTATTGATATGCTGATTGTGTCTAGGGTATTCTGAGATTCTGGGTCAATATCCCCTTATCAGTGACTTCATACCATGTGTGATCTTTTGTGATTGGGTTACCTCACTAAGGATGATATTTTCAAGTTCTGACCATTTGCCTAGGAATTTCGTGAATTCATTGTTTTTAATTGCAGAGTAGTATTCCATTGTGTAAATATACCACATCTTCTGAATCCATTCCTCCGTTGAGGGACATCTGGGTTCTTTCCAGCTTCTGGCTATTATAAATAAGGCTGCTATGAATATAGTGGAGCATGTGTCCTTATTGCATGCAGGTAAAGTCTCTGGGTATATGCCCAGGAGTGGTATAGCCGGATCCTCCGGAAGTGTCATGCCCAGTTTTCTGAGGAGCCGCCAGACTGCTTTCCAGAGTGGTTGTACCAGCCTGCAATTCCACCAGCAGTGGAGGAGTGTTCCTCTTTCTCCACATCCTCGCCAACAACTGCTGTCTCCTGTGTTTTTGATCTTAGCCATCCTGACTGGTGTGAGATGGAATCTCAGGGTTGTTTTGATTTGCATTTCCCTAATGACTAAGGATGATGAACATCTCTTTAGGTGCTTCTCAGCCATTAGATATTCTTCAGGTGAGAACTCTTTGTGGAGCTCTGTACCCCATTTTTTAATAGGGTTACTTGCCTCTCTGGAGTTTAACTTCTTGAGTTCTTTGTATATCTTGGATATTAGCCCTCTGTCGGATGTAAGGTTGGTAAAGATCATTTCCCAGTTAGTTGGTTGCCGCTTTGTCTTTTTGACGGTGTCTTTTGCCTTGCAAAAACTTTGTAATTTAATGAGGTCCCATTTGTCTATTCTTGATCTTAGAGTATAAGCTATTGGAGTTCTGTTCAGGAAATTCTCCCCTGTGCCCATATGTTCAAGGTTCTTCCCTAGTTTCCCTTCTATTAGTTTCAGTGTGTCTGGTTTTATGTGGAGATCTTTGATCCACTTAGAATTGAGCTTAGTGCAAGGAGATAAGGATGGGTCAATTTGCATTCTTCTGCATGTTGACCTCCAGCTGAGCCAGCACCATTTGTTGAAAAGGCTATCTTTTTTCCACTGGATGGTTTTAGCTCCTTTGTCAAAGATCAAGTGACCATAGGAGTGTGGATTCATTTCTGGGTCTTCAATTCTGTTCCATTGATCTACATGTCTGTTACTGTACCAATACCATGCAGTTTTTAACACTATTGCTCTGTAGTACAGCTTGAGGTCCGGGATACTGATTCCCCCAGAGGTTCTTTTACTCTTGAGAATAGTTTTAGCTATTCTGGGTTTTCTGTTATTCCAGATGAATTTTTGAATTGCTCTTTCTAACTCTATGAAGAATTGAGTTGGGATTTTGATGGGGATTGCATTGAATCTGTGTATTACTTTTGGTAAGATGCTCATTTTTACTATATTAATCCTGCCAATCCATGAGCATGGCAGATTTTTCCATCTTCCGAGGTCTTCTTCAATTTCTTTCTTCAGAGACTTGAAGTTCTTGTCATACAGATCTTTCACTTGTTTGGTTAGCGTCACGCCAAGATACTTAATATGGTTTGTGGCTATCGTAAAGGGTATTATTTCTCTTACTTCTTTCTCAGCCTGCTTATCCTTTGAGTATAGGAAGGCTTCTGACTTGCTTGAGTTGATTTTATATCCGGCCACTTTGCTGAAGTCGTTTATCAGCTGTAGGAGTTCTCTGGTGGAGTTCTTTGGGTCGCTTATGTATACTATCATATCGTCTGCAAATAGTGATAGTTTGACTTCTTCCTTTCCAATTTGTATCCCTTTGACCTCTTTTTCTTGTCTAATTGCTCTAGCTAGAACTTCAAGTACTATATTGAAAAGATATGGAGAGAGAGGGCAGCCTTGTCTAGTCCCTGATTTTAGTGGGATTGCTTCAAGTTTCTCTCCGTTTAGATTGATGCTGGCTACTGGTTTGCTGTAAATTGCTTTTACTATGTTTAGATATGGGCCTTGAATTCCTGATCTTTCCAAGACCTTTAGCATGAAAGGATGCTGAATTTTGTCAAATGCTTTCTCAGCATCTAATGAGATGACCATGTGGTTTTTTTCTTTGAGATTGTTTATGTAGTGGATTACATTGATGGATTTCCTTATATTGAACCATCCCTGCATCCCTGGGATGAAGCCTACTTGATCGTGGTGAATGATCGTTTTGATGTGTTCTTGGAATCGGTTGGCAAGAATTTTATTGAGTATTTTTGCATCGATATTCATAAGAGAGATTGGCCTGAGATTCTCTTTCTTTGTCGGATCTTTGTGTGCTTTTGGTATTAGTGTAATTGTGGCTTCATAGAACGAGTTGGGTAGTGTTCCTTCTGTTTCTATTTTGTGGAACAGTTTGAAGAGTATTGGTGTTAGGTCTTCTTTGAAGGTCTGATAGAATTCTGCACTAAAACCATCTGGACCTGTGCTTTTTTTGGTTGGAAGACTTCCAATGACAACTTCTATTTCTTCAGGGGTTATAGGACGGTTTAGATGGTCTATTTGATCCTGATTTAATTTTGGTACTTGGTATCTGTCAAGGAAATTGTCCATTTCCTCAAGATTTTCTAGTTGTGTTGAATACAGGTTTTTGTAGTAGGATCTGATGATTTTTTGAATTTCCTCAGTTTCTGTTGTTATCTCTCCCTTTTCGTTTCTGATTTTATTAATTTGGATACTATCTCTGTGCCCTCTGGTTAGTCTGGCTAAGGGCTTATCTATCTTGTTGATTTTCTCAAAGAACCAACTCCTCGTTTTGTTGATTCTTTGTATGGTTTTATTTGTTTCTACTTGATTGATTTCAGCCCTGAGTTTGATGATTTCCTGCCTTCTACTCCTCTTTGGTGTATTTGCTTCTTTTTGTTCCAGGGCTTTCAGGTGTGCCATTAAGCTGTTAGTGTATGCTGTCTCCCGTTTCTTTTTGGCGGCACTCAGGGCTATGAATTTTCCTCTTAGCACTGCTTTCATTGTGTCCCATAAGTTAGGGTATGTTGTGCCTTCATTTTCATTAACTTTCAAAAAGTCTTTGATTTCTTTCTTTATTTCCACCTTGACCAAGTTATCATTGAGTAGAGCATTGTTCAGCCTCCATGTGTACGTGGGTTTTCTTTTGTTTTTGTTGCCATTGAAGACCACCCTTATTCCATAGTGATCTGATAGGAGGCATGGGATTATTTCTATCTTCTTGTATCTGTTGAGGTCTGATTTGTGACCAATTATATGGTCAATTTTGGAGAAGGTACCATGAGGAGCTGAGAAGAAGGTGTATTCTTTAGCTCTAGGATGAAATGTTCTATATATATCAGTTAGTTCCATTTGGTCCAAGGCTTCAATTAGATTCACTGTGTCCCTGTTTAGTTTCTGCTTTCCTGAACGATCCATTTCAGAGAGCGGGGTGTTGAAGTCACCCACTATTATTGTGTGCGGTGCGATGTGTGCTTTGAGTTTTAGTAAAGTTTCTTTTACGAATGAGGGTGCCCTTGCATTTGGAGCATAGATATTCAGGATTGAGAGTTCTTGATGGTGGATTTTTCCCTTGATCAGTATGTAGTGTCCTTCTGTGTCTTTTTTGATGACTTTGGGTTGAAAATCAATTTTATCCGATATTAGGATGGCTACTCCACCTCGTTTCTTGGGGCCATTTGCTTGTAAAATTGTTTTCCAGCCTTTTACTCTGAGGTAGTGTTTGTCTTTGACACTGAGGTGCGTTTCCTGCATGCAGCAAAAAGCTGGGTCCTGTTTACGTATCCAGTCTGCTAGTCTATGTCTTTTAATTGGGGAATTGAGACCATTGATATTAAGAGAGATTAAGGCATAGTGATTATTGCCATCTGCCATTCTTGACGCTATCTTTATGTTTGAGTGGTTATCTACTTTTGGGTTTGATTCAAGAAGGTTATTATCTCATTTTTTCCAGGGTGTTGTTTCTCTCCCTGTATTGGAGGTTTCCACCTATTATCCGTTGCAGGGCTGGATTTGTGGAAAGATATTGTGAAAATTTGGTTTTATCATGGAATATCTTGGTCTCTCCATCTATGGTGATTGAGAGTTTTGCTGGGTATAGTAGTCTAGGCTGGCATTTGTGCTGTCTTAGTGTCTGCATGAGATCTGCCCAGGATCTTCTGGCTTTCATAGTCTCTGGTGAGAAGTCTGATGTGATTCGGATAGGTCTTCCTTTGTATGTTACTTGGCCCTTTTCTCTTACTGCATTTAGTATTCTTTCTTTGTTTAGAACATTCGGTGTTTTGATTATTATGTGACGGGAGGTATTTCTGTTCTGGTCCAGTCTGTTTGGAGTTCTGTAGGCTTCTTGTATGTTCATCGGCATCTCTCTCTTTAAGTTAGGGAAGTTTTCCTCCATAATTTTGTTGAAGATGTTTACTGGCCCTTTAAGTTGCAAATCTTCACTCTCATCTATACCTATAATCCTTAGGTTTGGTCTTCTCATTGTGTCCTGGATTTCCTGGATGTTTTGGGTTACGCGTTTTTTGCATTTTGCATTTTCTTTGACTGTTGAGTCGATGCTTTCTATGGAATCTTCAGCACCTGAGATTCTTTCTTCCATCTCTTGTATTCTATTGTTGATGTTTGCATCTATGACTCCTGATTTCTTCCCAAGGTTTTCTATCTCCAAAGTTGTCTCCCTTTGTGATTTCTTAGTTGTTTCTACTTCCTTTTTTAGTTCCTGGATGGATTTGCTGAGATCCTTCACTTGTTTGTTTGTATTTTCCTGTATTTCTTTAAGGTAATTTTGCATTACCTCTTTCAGGATTTCTTCCTGATGACCCACGTTCTCCTGCATTTCTCTGAGCGATTTTTGTGTTTCCTCCTCATGGGATTCCATCTGTTGATCCATCGTCTCCTGCATTTCTTTAAGCAGTTCTCGTGTTTCCTTTGTAAGGGCATCTAACCGTTGATTCATTTCTTTAAGCAATTTTTGTGTTGCCTCCTTATGGGCATCCGTCTGTTGACCCATATTCTTCTGCATTTCTTTATGCAAATTTTGTGATTCCTTTGTGAGTGCATCTACCCGTTGATTCATCTCGTTAAGCGATTTTTGTGTTGTCTCCTTGTGCGCCTCCATCTTTTGATCCATGTTCTCCCGCATTTCTCTAAGCGATTTTTGTGTTTCCTTTGTAAGGGCTTCTAACCGTTGATTCATGGTCTCCTGTAACTCTTTATGAGATTTATTTGTGTCCTTCTTGTGATCCTCTAATAGCATCATGAGAAGTGATTTTAAATCCAGATCTTGTCTTTCGGGTGTGGTGGGGTATCCAGGACTTGCTGCTGTTGGAGAGTTGGGTTCGGATGGTCCTACATTACTTTGATTACTGTTAGTAACATTCCTACGTTTGCCTTTTGCCATCTGGATACCTCTGGTGTTAGTTGGTCCTGCTGCCACTGGCTGTTGGTTGGACCTCCTGTGAGCCTGCAAAGCTATTTCTGCCCCCCCCCTGGATTACCAGGATTCCCCTGGCACCGATTTCTGGGGCCTGCCTGCTCCTGAGTGACTTTGGAGCCCTAATGTGCTTTGCCCCAAGTGATCTTATATTGGGGAGGCCTTGCACATCTAAAGGCTCAGCCTAGTGGATTCCTGGAGCAGAGGTCGCCAAAGGGAGGCTGGCAGGCTCCTGCCCTGTGCAGGGGTGTGTGATCTCTCCTGGGGGGGGGAGGGGGCGTCCCTCTGCCAGGCAGAAGTCCCACAGCAGATCTGGCGCGCTGGTCACTGCAGATCAGCCCAGCACCTGGGAGCAGGTTACACACAAGCTGCCTGAACCCGAAGCGATATTATGCCTGTCTGTCTCTGAGCCTGGTGGTCCCAACTACCTGGTCACTGGAGCAAAGATGGCGGAGGGCACTCTCCGTGGCGCTGCTCACCCTGTGGTCACGATGGCCCGCCGATCTGGCACCCAGACGACCACAGCGCCAACCCGCCCTCGGGCACAGAAGGAAGCCCCAACAGGCCGTGTCCCAAGTGATGTTATATTGGGGGGAGAGCCTGGGTACCGGTCTCTCCAGCGCAGTCCGCGGGAACAGAGGTCGCGGAAGGGAAGCTGGCGGGCTCCCTCCCTGCGCAGGGTCCCTCCACCAGGCAGAAGGTCCCACCGCGGAACTGGCGCGCTGGTTACTGCAGATCAGCCCAGCACCTGGGAGCAGGTTACACCCAAGCTGCCTGAAACCGAAGCGATATTATGCCTGTCTGTCTCTGAGCCTGGCGGTCCCAACTACCTGGTCACTGGAGCAAAGATGGCGGAGGGCAGTCTCCGTGGCGCTGCTCACCCTGTGGTCACGATGGCCCGCCGATCTGGCGCCCAGACGACTACAGCGCCAACCCGCCCTCGGGCACAGACGGAAGCCCCAACAGGCCGTGTCCCAAGTGATGTTATATCGGGGGGAGAGCCTGGGTACCGGTCTCTCCAGCGCAGTCCGCGGGAACAGAGGTCGCGGAAGGGAAGCTGGCGGGCTCCCTCCCTGCGCGGGGTCCCTCCAGCAGGCAGAAGGTCCCACCGAGGAACTGGCGCGCTGGTTACTGCAGATCAGCCCAGCACCTGGGAGCAGGTTACACCCAAGCTGCCTGAAACCGAAGCGATATTATGCCTGTCTGTCTCTGAGCCTGGCGGTCCCAACTACCTGGTCACTGGAGCAAAGATGGCGGAGGGCAGTCTCCGTGGCGCTGCTCACCCTGTGGTCACGATGGCCCGCCGATCTGGCGCCCAGACGACTACAGCGCCAACCCGCCCTCGGGCACAGACGGAAGCCCCAACAGGCCGTGTCCCAAGTGATGTTATATCGGGGGGAGAGCCTGGGTACCGGTCTCTCCAGCGCAGTCCGCGGGAACAGAGGTCGCGGAAGGGAAGCTGGCGGGCTCCCTCCGGATATCTCGAAGTTAAAGCTTGACCAATTAAGATATGGAGGCAAGTTCAAGAAAGATGTGTATATACACAAAGTAGAACTTAAGAAAGTTCTACAGAACTTTCATCCAGGTTCTGGATGGTAAAGCCATAAGTGGAACAATGTGTAAAGAGTTTGTCTTTCAGCTTGGGGGCAGATAGAACTGTGTAAGCTGGAAGGGTCAAGGACACCATAGAAAGACCTACAGAGCCAACTAACCTGGGCCCATAGGAACTCACAGAGACTGAGCCACCAACCAGGGAACAGGAAGGGGCTGGACCTAGGCCCCCTACACATTTGTAGCAAAAATGTTCAGCTTGGTCTATCTTCAGCCCCCTAAGAAGTGAAACGGGGGCTGTCTTAGTCTCTGTTCCCTGCCATTGGATCCACTTCCCCTAACTAGACGACCTGGTTGGGCCTCAGTGGGAGAAAAAAATTTGCCTGGTCTTGCCAGGACTAGATGCCTCAGGGTAGGGTGGCACACAGGGTGGCTCCCCTTCTCTGAGGAAAAGGGGAGGGGGCAATGAGGTGAGGGATTTGTAAAGGTGAGACTGGGAGGAGAGGAGAGAGGGAGGACTGTGATTAGGATGTAAAGTGAATAAAAACAAATCACTGGGAAAATAAAACAGGAAAAGGAGAAGCCCTTATACAGAAATGGCTTGAGATGCAGATGAGCGATGGATATGGGAATGTGGTAATGATGAATGAAAATGATACAGACAGAAGATTATTTATGTCTTGGTTGTCAAAAATAGATTAAAGAAAGGAAAAATGAGTTTACTCATTAATCCATTTATCCAACTAAATTATTACTTATATAAGCATATATCTTATATTACTTATATGAGTATATGCGTGCTATTTATAATGTATATTAATTCCAATACGTTGGCTGCTTGCTAGGATATAGGAATATAAACATGAGGGAAAGAGAATCAACATGCTGTCTATTATTCAGAAGCTTATAGTAGAAGAAGGCAAGATGTATATATTTCGTGTCTACCAAAATTATAAATTTATATCTCCTTCTTCCTGTGAGAGAAAAGTTTGTGGTGCTATGAAAATATAGAACACTGTGATAGTGTTACAGTGCAAAGATGCAGTCTGTGAAGAAATTGGCTTCAAGAGGCAGGGCTGTGAAGGCATCCCAGCCATTGAGGGGAGCATGCATGAAAACCACGGGTACTTCTAACTTGGATGGAGAACACATGAAAGCCATGACTACTTGATTTGGGGCTCACAGTTCCAGAGGTTAGCATCTATGACCTATGCCTGGGAAGCAGAGCAGCAGGCAGGCATAGCCCTGGAAGCAGCTGAGAGCTTACGTACAATCCACAAGTATAAAGTCAAGAAAGAGACAGCTAACTGGAATAATGTGAGTTTTTGAAACCTCAAAGTCCATCCCTCATGACACACCTCCTCCATCAAGGACAGATCTCCTTAAACTTTCTCAAACAAATCCTGGGACTGTAGACTAAGCATTGCACATATGCACCTTCGGAAGTCATTCTCACGCAAACCACCCCATCACGTACTTCTGCCAGAGGGACAAGACAAGCAGGAAAGCCACAAGTACTTCTTACAGTATCTTTTCTCCCCCTTCAACGGAGCTAAGTTAACATATTTCACTAGCATAATTCCCTTATTTACCCTTTATGTGCAACTTAATCCCCATCAGAGAAAAATACTTTTTTTTCTTTTTTTTAATTGGATAATTTCTTTATTTACGTTTCAAATGTTTCACCTTTCCAGGTCTCCCCTTTGGAAATCCCCAATCCCATCCTCCCTCCCCCTGACTCTATGAAGGTGTTCCCCTACACACTCCCATCTTCCTGTCCTGCCATCCCCCTACATTGGGGCATCCAGCACCCTCAGGCCCAAGAGCCTCTCCTCTCAGTAATGTCCAACATGGCCATCCTCTGCCACATATGCAGCCAGAACCATGGGTCCCTCCATGTACTCTTTGGTTGGTGATCCAGTCCCTGGGAGCTGAGGGGGGGTGGCCCTGGTCGGTTGACACTGTTGCTCCCTCCATGGGACTGCAACCCCCCTCAGCTCCTTCAATCTCTTCTCCAACTCCTCCATCGGGAACCCTGTGCTCAGTCCAATGGTTGGCTGTGAGCATCTGCCTCTGTATTTGTCAGGCTCTGCCAGAGCCTCTTAGGAGACAGCCATATCAGGCTCCAGTCAGCAAGCACTTCCCAGCATCCACATTAGCATCCAGGTTTGGTGACTGTATATAGCATGGACTCCCAGATGGGACAGACTCTGGATGGCCTTTCCTTCAGGCTTTGCTCCACACTTTGTCTCCATATTTCCTCCTGTTGAGTATTTTGTTCTCCCTTCTAAAAAGCCCTGAAGCAGCCAAACTTTGGTCTTCCTTCTTCTTGGGCTTCATATGGTATGTGAATTGAATCTTGTGTATTCTGAACTTTGGGGCTAATATCCACTTATCAGTGAATGCATAGTGTGTGGGTTCTTCTGTTACTGAGTAACCTTACTCAGGAAGATATTTTTAAGTTCCATCCATTTGCCTGTAAACTTCATGAAGAAAAATACTTTTTAACAGAACAGACTGTACTCAATTGGCTAGTGCCAAATGTGGAGTGTCACCACCCAATAGTGGCACAAAAAACAGTTTTCCAGGAATACTGAAAGTACTGGGGAAGTTTCATGCAATTAGTCTGATAAGGACATCTCAGATTTGCATGAAAAGGATGAAATGAATATGCTATATGTGCTCAAGGGAAGCAAGTTGCATGATCTCACTGTAGTGAAAGACCTTGTTTGTAATAACAGTGAGATAAATTAATAAACAGCCTTAAAAGCCAAGCAGACAAGTCCATTCCTCATAAAGAAATAGAAAGATAATATAGTTTCAGAACATTAACATGACCTTAGGAAATGCCCATTTTGCTCCAATAAAGAAAAGATTTACTCCTGTATGCTGCATGAAAAGCAAGATTATTAGTTCTATATGACAGTTCAATTGTCAGACTCTTTCAAAGCATAATATATTGAAGAACTTTGCATAAGTTGAAGGTAGAGATATCCTTTTATATGCTAAGATAAATGTGTATAGCCAACATCATGAGAATGAAGTTGACCTGTACTGGTCAAGCATACCTTTCATAATCCAATTTCAGATATGAACCACTCTATCATGCTTAAAGGAACAAGCACAATAATTTGGAAAATAAACACTAGTTTAGAATGTGTTCATTTTCCTTCAGTTTCATATGGAAAAGATGGCTTCAGCAAAGCTGAAACATGTATATTTTCCCTCTTCAGATGTATTCATAATGTAGGCATCAGTGTCCTACTCTTTCACTGAAGTTAAATTCCCAGAAGATATAGCCTAATCACTTTTTATTTGGTCCCATCCCATTATCTGCTACACCTGACATGTGCTTAAGAAAAGTAACAACAAATGAATAATGAAAAAATATGTGGCTAAGCATTCTAGCAGCTGACCACAGCTAAAATATTCCTGGTCGAGGGAAAAACACACGCGCACAAGTTTCTATGTGACCTAGAAAGATCCTGGAGGCACATTCCCCCTTGACCTTTGTGGTGACTATAACTGGGAGTCAACTCTGCCCATCTACACTGTTTGGCCAAGAGGAGGGATGTGTTTCACATCTACAATCTTTTAGCTTTAGGCAAAGCAGATTAGTTTCAGTAATGTGATTGTGTCTCATCCAATCAGATAAAGGCCTCAGAGTAGAAGCAGAGGTTTTCTGGAGAGTGAAGAACTCTGTCTATATACTAAAACACAAGAATCCCAGTTGCCAGAGTTCTTCCTACCAGGCAGGTGAGTAAGTTTCTTAAAATGAGCCCACTCTAAAAAAAGACAAATATATAAATGATATTGTGTCTGTTTGTGTCTGTTTCTATCAGACTGAAAGTATCCAGAATCACTAGAACAAGCCATGCAAGACAGTTGCCAACGTAAGAAAACCATTCCCATTTGCCTGAGTATGTTTATACCTACACATGGATGAAAAAAAATTGATCTAGGTTCTAATTATTTTAAAAGTATTTTAATTGAAAGCATCTGTACTGGGTTTTGTTAAATTTTTTTTGTACTGCACAATTTTCTCTGTAAAAGGTCATAGTCTAAGCTAAACCTCTTCTCTCCAGGCATACTCTTCAAAACAGAGCAAAAGCCCACTCTTGGTCCCCAGAATACTGACCTTTCTGTGTGCTCCGGGTCCCCAGTGTTCTTATCACAACATTCTGTTTGCACAGCAGAGATGATTCGTGGGCTTGTTAAATGTATCCCTTTCTCCTGGCACTTCTGCTAAAAACGTCCCACGAAGCCATATGTACGCTTAGTCTCAACACAGTTTTAAAACAACTTTTCTTTTATATATGTCAGCCACCACTTTTATGAGAGTTCCAGTCCTAGTATCATTAGAAAATGGCACTTATGACTTTTAATCCACACAAATAATGGTAATCATATATTTGACATAACTTCAGAATTTTAGCAAAGAATTCAATTGTTTTCCTAACTCTGAGTTAATTTGGCATTATAAAAGATTTCTTTATCTTCATCATGCTTTAAAACTCTTTTCCCTTATGCCTAATTTATTTTGAATTCATGTTATTTGTCATAGCTATACAAGTAGGCTCCCAAGGGAAGAAATTACTAGGAAATACACGTCTCCCCTCCACCCCTGCTTCACTACTGAAACCTTCCTGTGAGCAATTCAAGAAAGAAGAGGAAGAATAAAAATAAACAGAAGGCCAGAATATATGGAGTGTATCCACCTCAAAGCCAGGAGAGGTGGAATGATAGAGTGGAAATGCCCCACGTGATAACCGCACAACCATTTGCTTTACTTCAGGCTCTTGAAACACACGAAATTCTAATCACAAGAGAAACTCTTCCTAAACTAGCCTCTAGTTATTATCCCTATAAAGATCCATAGAAATAACACACACTCTGTACTCGAAGACACAAGTGTGATAAAAAGAAATCAGCCTTATACACCCTCACCATCACAACGAATAATTTAAAAAAATGTGGATCTGTGTAGAGAAACAGAAGATGACACATTCCAGAAGCCTTTAGAATGGGAAGGTGGAGTGTGTTTGTTTTGCTTACAGGAAGTGACAAAATGACTCTTACTTTGACCTCCATCCTCCAAGTAAGTCTTCTCTGCTTTTACTTACCCACCCCTGCCAACTCAGAATACCTATAGTCCACATGTCACTTTCTTCTGTCCTTTCATTCTTCTTGAGAATTGTACTCATGTCAGGCGACAAAATTCAGATTAGGAAATAGTCAAGTAGAACAGCATTTGATGAAATTAGAGCCTGGATCAGGGCAGTTGCATGCATACAAAGTAATTAATATAAAATGGACAGTCAAGTCATTGTTTTAAAGTGTGTGGACATGGGGGGTTGTCAGGCATGTATATGATCATGTGTCTGTGATCATGTGTATGTTCTTGTATGTTTTAATGTGTGTGTGTCATGCATATATATTCATGTGTGTATGTGTTCATGGGTATGTGTCCATGTGTATGAGATTACATGTGTGTTCATGTGTGTGAGATCATGAGTATTTTCATGTGTGTGTTCATATGTATGTGTTCTATGTGTGTGTGTTCATGTGTATGTATTGATGTGTGTTCACATGTGTGTTCATATATGAATGTATTCATGTGTGTGTGTTTATATGTGTACAAGTTCAAGTGCACTAGTATGTCTGGGTATATGAAAGACAGAACTAAACATTGGGTGTCTTGCCCAGTTGCTCTCCACTTTTATTTGTACACAATAGTCAGTCAACTATTGATTGACTGACTGGTTGTTTGCTTGTTTGTTTATTTGGTTAGTTGGTTGGTTGGTTGGTAAGACAGATTCTAACTGAATGTGAAGCTGACTAATTTGGGGTTTTCTAGGTTGACTGTTCAGCAGACTCCAGGAATATTTCTCTCTTGTCTCCGAACTGCTGGGGTTCCAGGCACATGCAGCAGCTTCTGGCTTTTTGGAGGATATTGGAAATCTGACTCAGGTCCTCATGTTATATAACAACCACTTCATAGACCAAGCAATCACCCCAGTCCCCCAAACTTAAATCACTCTTAGGCAGCAGTAAATTTATTCAATCAGTCTCACCAAGAATCTTCTTGTCCTTGTTTTAGAACAGATTTAGGTGGAAAATAAGAAAATTCTAAGCCCTTTGCCCTGACAGGCCATGTAGTACAAGCACACAATGATTTATAACATTTCAAGGGGAGAATTAGTACAGACATGGGATGTTACTGGAATTCAGACCGTTAGCATGGGATTAAGATGCTACCATGAGTTTACATTTGCACTGAGCTTTGAAGGATCTGCTAGAAATTAAGTGACGGAAAGCTACACACTTCCAGAGAGGATGCAGCTAGCATCTAAGGCAATGACTTCCGGGATCACTATAATATAAACAAATACATCTGTACTTTACAACAGAAAGCTTCAAGATGAAAGTACCCTGAAGAAAGCTAGAGGACTTCTTAAAATTCAAATTTATCACTCTGTCCTATACTCCACTTAAAATTCTCTTGCTTAAAGAAATAAAAAAAAATGTGTTCATTTATCACATTACTCCAGTACTTTCTGTGTCATCACACACTGGAATTGACTCTTCAGAAATGTCTGAGAATCCTTCCATTCCTACCTTCTGTAGAGAGCTAGAATCCTGTGATGTTTATCTTATTAGGGTTGTAAGTGGGCCTTGCAGTGCATATTGTCCTGTTCCTGTAATAGTAACCTGTCACACCACTCCAGCTTTACACACCCTCTGACATATGGACATTTCAAAATCTGAGCCTGTGCTGGGAAACAGGAGGTGTCACATTCCAGAGGTCCTTAGACACTGAAGGCGGAGCAGGTTTGCCCTGGTTTAAGGAAGTAACACAATGACAATCCTTTGACCTGCGTTCTCCCAGTCCATTCTTCTCATCCCAGAACATTACATCCAAAACAGGACTGCTGCTGTCCCCCAATGCCACACTGGAGTAGGAAATGTGTGTAAGAAATGTAGCCTAGAAG
The DNA here is from genome assembly GCA_036184795.1 of Tokudaia tokunoshimensis. Lineage (NCBI taxonomy): Eukaryota > Metazoa > Chordata > Mammalia > Rodentia > Muridae > Tokudaia > Tokudaia tokunoshimensis. Next base: position 82,753,112 of record BTHU01000002.1, on the reverse strand, counting down.
GTTCAGTAAAATGCTTGTTCTGAGAGCACAGGACCTGTGTTCAATCCCCAGAACACACACTGAACAACATCCAAAAATGCCAAGTATGGTGGCACACACTTGTAATCCCAGTCCTGGAGAGATGGAGGCAGGATCCGTGAAGACAACTCTGCTTGGCAAGTTCTAAGTCAGTGAGAGACTCCATCTCCAAAAGGATGGGTAGAACATTTAATGCTGCCCTCTGGCATTTACACATGCACAAAAACAAATAAAAACAGAGAAAAAGAAAAAATAGCTCAAAGTCTATTTTTGTTTTAATATTGCTTAAAGTTTATATACTTATAGTATGAAAATCTTTAATGCTTCCTATAATGACTTGAATTAGTAATGTTTACTTTTTTAAAATTAAGCATGAGTTAGAATGTAACTCATTATTTTATATAACTCATACATTGTAACTTTTAAATTTTTCATTCATTAGTAAGTACTTTTAATATATTCCATGGTGTTTACATGTAATACAATATTTTAAATTTTTAAATCAAATTACTATCATTGAGGTATTTGTGCCATAGACAATATTTATTTAGGTGTTTGTGTGTGTGTGTGTTGTCCATGTGCAAGTATTTGCATCACATGGATGCCTAGAACCTACAGACAAGTAGAGGATATCGGATTGTGTGGAACTGTAGTATGGATGGCTGTAAACCACAAGTGGATGCTGAGAAATAAACCCAGGTCCTATGCAAGAGTAGTAAATGTTGTCATCTGCTGGTCCATCTCTCCAGGCCAGGAATATACTTTTTTAAAATTTAGAATCCAAATTTGAAATTTAGTGTACAAACACATTGACTCTGTCACCTATGAAGTATATTCAGCCATTGTCAGAAGTATATTATTCTAATATGGTGTTTCTAGGATTTCCTGAGTTTGGCTAGTGGGTATTCTCTTCTTTTTTTCTTACCTGTTTCTGATAAGAGGACACTTATTTCCTTGGTGTTTTTCCTAAATGTCTGTGAAAAGTGTTGCGCTTACAAAGGAATATGCACTGGTCATATTTTATATGTTCAGATTTACTGTGCTGGTAACTAGTATCTCCACAAAATAAACAACATTGAAAATGACAGGCATAAGAACAGTCTTCCAAATGAGTAATAGCCCAGAGAATTAAGGTACAACCGTTATTTCTGCCATTCTTGATTTGGCTTGATTTTATGTGCAGTTTTGATGTAGGTTTATGTTATACTATTTGCCAGTGCTGCAAAAACAAATAAAGCCACCCAACTATACAAACACACAAACATTCAGACACAGCAATAAAGACTCACAACAGAGTCACAATACCTAACTAATTCCGAAAAAGGGCTTACATCAGAGAACTGGTACTCAATCAGGGCAACCTGTCTCCCTTGAGTTAATGAGGAAGGTTTATTGCTGGGCTTCTCGTGTTAAATCAGGAGACTAGATTCAGCTTATCAAACACTTCCTGAGCACAGAAGGGTACTAAGTTTCATCAGCTAAATAGTGTCATAAAAAAAGGCAACACATCTGGAATGTATTTCATTATGATGAACTGTACAGTCTAAACAGACTGTATTCAAAAAAGTCATGAAAATGCCAATGGATGTTGAATAAACAACTTACTGGAAGCAAGGAACCAGAAAACTATGAAGAAACTGCTACACATTTAGATAGACATGTATTAGGGCATCACACTAGACACAGAAGACCTTTTGAGTCAAAGAGTTATGAATTGACTTGTTCTTGCAGCAATCATAAGTTACTGGCAAATACCTCTTTTCAGGTTCTGCCATAGGATGATCATTTTCTTTGAAACTGACTTACACCTAAGGGATATTTTCAGATGCAGTTCACTAGTAAGACACTCCAGTAAGAAAGGTTACATAGGAAAAAATAAAACACTCTGACGATTGCTATAAACTGATAATAAACTTTGCACTGTGGTCTGGAAAACACTGTAAAAACTAAGCTATAAATACTCCAAGAAGTCCAACAAGTCTAAGAATCTGGTGTATGGCAATGGGCCACAAGAAGCTGGCATCAAGAAATCCTGCGGTGACTACTGGAATAAAGCACACCTCTAGGAGCTGGCAATGCTTAGAAAGCCAGGAAGCAGGCTGTACTCTCAGTCACGCTGACAAACAAAGGGGCTCAGGAAATGGAGTCATTTCAGAAGAGGCCCAGGCTTTAAAGAAATATAGGAGATTGCTGAGAGAAGGGCTTGCTTCGATGGTAGGATGGGGAGACTAAGTAACCTACCAAGACGTAGAGAAAATGTTAAGGGATAGAGTCCATCTGTAAGAAAGAAGCCTAATTGTTGAACATCAAAGTTTTTTTTTTATTATAACATCCAGAATGCTGAGATAGAAAGCAGTTATATTTCCTACTACACAGAAGAAATGTCCCTCAGTAAGGGCTGGGCTTAGGTACAAGTTAAGATTTAAACAATTCTAATAATAAAAACAGAGTTTGACAAATGTTACAAAATAGGCTTCAAAGGAATATCCAGTTAAGCAATCAACTATTTTTTTCTCTTTGAGGTTATTATTCATCTAACTTGACTCACTGGCTTAAGCATACTATAAAATGTACAGATGTATGCAGTTAGTCTAGTAAGAGTGCCATGACAGCCAAGTTCAACTATGTTCCTGGCATTCTCTAATGTCAATCTTTAAGTACATTTTTTGCTACACACGCTTTGACATTGATTAACTCATCACTTAAGAGTTAAAACAAACTACACTTGCTCCTTCTCATGGGACTAGAACATGATTCACAACTGTATCTGAAGTCAACTTTTCTTGAGCAAATCACTCAAAGCTCTGTGTAAAACCTTCCAGACGATGAGCTGCACTTCTCCAAAACTGAAACAGTGCATGGTTGAGCAGCCTATGTGTAAATGCACTCAGCCTCAAAACGATGTGTGTTAGACCTTGCGTTTTCATTAACAAATTAAAATTCACAGTAGAAGGGGTAAGAGGACTGAGAGGGGAGGTGGTTGAGGGTTTCCATTGTGTGAGAAACACAGTGAGACAGAGGGAACATCAGCCTGGCACATCCTCTGTCACCTCTTCTACCTAACCAAGAAACCAGAGCAGCAGCATTGAAGATGGGGGAAGCAAGATGAGTATGTACTGATGTTGCTGTGCCTGGTCAACCAGACACCGACTAAATAGACCCTGAGGCAGTGAGACAGCTCAGCAGGTAACATTTACCAAGTAAGCCTGACAACCCATGGGGAAGGAGAAAACTGTCTTCACACAGCACATTCATTACTGATCAATAGAATAGTTTACAATATACATAAATATATAAATATGTTCTAAAGAAACGAACAGAATACATATTCTTTCAAAATTTTCAGTGCATGCTACTTAATAATTTTGCGTCATGAAATAAAAAGCTCAGTCTGATCTAGATAGCCTGACAGGCTATAGTGGAAAGACATGTCTAGTCTAGATAGCTGACAGACCATAGTGGAGAGACACAAAACTTCCTCATTACTCTTTGCCTGAAATTGACTTTGCAGTGTTAGAAGAAATACATGACACAAGATACAAACTACTTTCCACACAGAAGTATCCAGTTCGTCATAAATGCTTTTATTGTTGTGGGCAAAATTATGCCTCACCATTTGCAAAACATAAAAGAAAGAGGGACATGTGTTTATCAAAGTTCTAGAGACACCATCAATTTTAAATCTTTCTTAGAAAGGCTTTCTTTGGAGGAAGAAGTTCCTTAGGGTGACAGTATAAACCCTGCTATTTTAGAATATTTATTTACTTTATTGTATGTGTATAATGGTGTGCCTCAGTGTATGTATATATGTGAACCACGTGCCTGAATACATCTGCAGAGATCAGAAGAGAGTGTTAGATACTTGGAATGGGAGTTGAGATAAAATGTGAGTGCTGGGAACCAAACTCAGGTCCTCTATAAGAGCAGCAAGTGCATCTAACCACTGAGCCACCTCACCAGCCACTAGACATTCATTCATTTAGTCAGTCAGTGTTTGCTGACTATCAATAAGGTAGGCACTAGTAGTTTATGGTAATTCTCTACTGAACCAATTCCAAAAGACACATACAATTAAAGCCTGTAGTATGTGTCATATAATAGAAGAACCCAGATTTAAAACAATACATAATAGGGCAATTGACTTAGCATAGAAAACCAAGAGAAGTAACTTTCATCTGGTTATCTGGATCAGAGAAGGGAGGGGGAAAGGACAGAGCAGAAGGAAGACAAGCGCTATACTAAAGGAGATACAGGAAGTAAAGACGTGGACATGACTCAGGAAGGTGTGTAAATTTTATCTAAATTTACTGCAGAAGTAGGGATTTGAGACAGCTCCATGTGTTTATGATGTATATACATATATATGTATATAATATATATACATATATATATAAAGTAAATAATCAGTCCAATATTTTAAAACTTTTAAAATTATGAATATAATAAATAACTCAAGTCCTGAAGTCATATTCAAAGTTCTAAGGAATTTAGCCAAATAGCTTCATTTCTAATCAATAAGGAGAAATATTTTTAACATTTTTAAATATCATATGAACTATGTTTATAAGCACAGATGACCACTCTCACTTTTCCTTTTAATGTATTACACAGGGAAGCAGTTTTTCAAAAAGGAACACTGTGTTTTATTGAAGTTGCCAATGGCCAGTTTTATGTTTTCATACTTACCTTTATTTAGCTCCAAAATGAGCCTGTTTCTTCCCTGAATGTTTTTACTTGGCCTCTCCTTGTTCCCACTGCTTCTCTCAGCTCACATTTCATTATTTATTGTTAACTGACACCCCTGCATAGTGAAGATCATATGGCTGATAAAGGCTCCTGTCTTGTATATAAAGCTAGTAGGTTTTGTCAGTACCCAGTAGGGAAATCACACAGAAGCTGTCAGTCATATAGTAGCCAAGGATACATTATCAAAATGATACACCTGTGACATCCAATCCAAAGCCACACTGCAAAGAGATGAGCTGACAGAGAGACGGGCTGATCTGTGCCTGGCTAGGCTGGATATCACTCCACTCACACATGATTATGAAGCCGGATTTAAGAGGCTTTCCCTTGGTGAGGATATATCCATGCACTCTGTCAACAACATACAGATATGTGAAAATCTTTTAATTCAGCTAATCTGAAAGTAATTCCATTTGGTTATTGAAAGTTATGTGTAGTGTTTGTACAATTTCCTTACTGTCACTATAACATACTTCTGTGCTGTCATCTTAAATAGACAGGCTCAAAGTCAAAAAATGCATTTTTAACATTCAATGTTTCTATAAAAACTCTCACTCACTTCATACACAGTCATTACATACAGGCTGTATCTTTACAAAAGTCTGTCAGAGTTTATTTTGTACCATAAAATTAAAACACACACACACACACACACACACACACACACACACACATGTATAGAACACTGATAGGTCATGCTAGTATTAGTAATACAATTTCCTGCTAAAAGATAGCAAAATTATCTTTGAAAGTGTTGTTACTAGTCTGAGAACTCCCAAACAGGCCCAATATCATTGCACTATATTCATGGCAAGTCATGTAAAGGTGGCCAAAGTGTCATTTCAGTACATCTAAGAACTTGAGATAAAATCTAATCTATCCAACAAATTTACTAACTTGCAAGTGAATATGAATAAATATATTATTTAGTGAATATGCATATACAGGATAATAAAATGTTATGCATTCTATCAATGCTCATCAACACTGTTGTTCTATACCTTATCATACTTCTTTGAGGGAAGAGACCCAAGATGTTTAAGTAAGGAAGTAGTTACCATGATAACATAAAAAGGTGGTGTACCACAGACTTACTACTGTGCCTTAATGTGATGTGGAGACATGTAAACACTCAGTACTATTTCCCTACAAGTGCTTCACTACTGTAGTAATCCAAAACTAAACTACTTATTAAAAGACATACATATTTAACCTTTTAAGTGCACAAACTCCAAGAAGAGAAGTCATAGAACCTTTAACATCAAAACAGGCCCAACTGGTCAGATATATAACAGTATCTAAATCTATTGCAAAGCAAACTTATCTTCTGTGTCTTCTTTACTGTTCTCTACTCCAGATCTGCATCTTAAATCTTGTAGGTCTTGCCATCAACAACCTACTAATCTTACAAGCCCTTTAATAAAAGAAAAAGTAAGTTTCACTTACCTACTGATGGTTTTTTCAGACAAAATCTAGTATTAAAAGCTACTGTCAGGTTCTGAACCCCTGGAGTCCTCACTAGACTTGTAATCCCATGATATCATGTATTTTAACTCAGTATTTAAGTATGCACATAAGATTCCTTCAAACTGCCCATGTGTTCCTGAAGAGTAGGGTGTATAGCAAGAAGTCCCTGTGTCTCAAAACTGTCTAGACAACCCACTACTCAAGACAGACCTTTAATATGAGTATTATGATGAATAATAGTACAATAAAAAAGCAAATAACTGTTACTGTAAGGTCATAAATTTCTACTCCAGGAATTTGATATCAACTAACAGTCCATAGTATTAGAAATACCTTTAAAATAAGAAACAACCAATCCCAACAACATTAAGAATATTCCATAAATATGTCTTCCAGCATCACAGTGATGGAACTATCTCTATGTTCCAACACTTGCTATGATACATACCAAATTCCATGCTTTAATGTGGTGTGGTCAGAGTACACCTGACACCAAGACACCCCAGCATTGCAAATGCACATTAAGTTAGCAGTAATGCACAGACAATAGATGGTGATTGATAGAGAGAGACAAATAGATAATATACATATATCTATATATGTTCATATCTATATGTTCATATATAGATATATGTAATCAAACTCTTAACTCTATTCAAATGAACAGACTTAGGAAAAGCTGCTCACACGGGGGCTTACCACACAAACATTTTTTTTTTACATCAAAACAGTTCTTTTCAGTCTCTTTAAATCAGGTGAAGATGAATCACTCTGGCAATAGGTTGACTGCTTTGTGTGTGTGTGTGTGTGTGTGTGTGTGTGTGTGTGTGTGTGTGTGTGTGTGTAACTACCGAAGGTGCAGTCATATGTAATATGGAATTTCAGTCTGATTTAAAAAACATTATATATGGCAGTCTTAAGGAAAATTCAGCTTAAAATTAATTGAAGCAGTGTTCCACAGTCACTGTCCAGTCAGTAGGTATAAGGAAACATAGTTTGCTACTTCAAAGAACATAATAAATTTACTAAGGCACTGTGGTAGACACTGTCCCAGCTCACATCTAAGCTTCAAATTATGACCCTGTAATTGGCACCTGTTTAAAGCAAACACAAAGGGAAACCAAAACAAACTAATTGTTCTATAGTCTAGATGAAGAGTACTCTAGGTTGTTCCCAGTAACTAGATTTTAAGAGTCTGTGTAGACATAAATTCACATAGCCACATCCTCCCAGGGGCTTTGAATAACATCGCTTCCTGTAAAATAGGTGAACATTCTTTGAACAGCCTTATGGAAAGGGAAGAATGGAGGGCGTGTGTTACATTTCAGAAAGAAAGTGTTCAACTGCAGTGGCTTGACCAGTGAAAGCTGCCAAAAGCAAGCAGGTTTTCTGTCCTGTGGTCCTAGTGGGGACCTGAAGAGGTAAGAGGAGCAGATAGCTGAGACTCTCAGAAATGTCAGAGCAGGGATTCATGACCTCCAAGGAGCACTTCTACCTGTACAGACCAGAGTCTATTTCAGACTTCCTTCTTTCGTTTTACAGAGCAGGTTCCAGAAGGTTTAAAAAAAAAAAAAAAGCAGAATTGCTTCTAGTTCCGAGCAGGAGGGGCTCAGCGTACACAGAAGGGAACCCCACAACTCTGCCCTAAATAGCCTTTCTTCTCACTCGGGATACTAGCCCCTTTGCATCAGCAAGGCGCAGCCTCCTCGCAGAAGCACCATTCACAAATCCCTCGGTAGCCCCTTCGCGCAAGCTCCCTAGGCGCTGGGACTGTGTGCGCGACTCCCTGAGACTTGAGCCCAAAGGTGAGGGGTCTGGCAGCCACCTGCTGTCAGAGCGGGGCTCACTTTCCGCCCGGGTGACCCGGCACGAGAACACACGCAGGAGCACCCCACGCCCGCTCCCCGCGATCCCCGGGTGCGCCACAAAGCAATCGGTCCACTCTGCGTGGCGGGCTCCGGAGGCAGGGGCGGTCGGCGTGGAGCTCTCGCCTGCCCCACCGCACCGTCCCCGCCCCAGCTCCACAACCGGAGCCCGCGCCAACTCTGCGACCCAGACCCCCAGGTTGCAAAAGCGGGCCACGCCGCGCAGTGCCCACGCCCGCAGGGCGAGTCCCCCCGCAGGGCCCGCGGCCGAGCCCGGGCGAGTCACCTGGTCGCGCTCAGCCCAGGCCCCACGCGAGCCGGGCGCACCACGTCGCTAGCTACCTTGGAACTGCGGGCTGGTCCCGACGCGGCGTCCACTCCGGCTTGGCCGCTGTCTTCAGCACTCCTCCCGCCGCTCCCGCCTGCGCCACCGCGGCTGCTCCGCCAGAGCTTCGCAGTCAGTCATGCTGAGCGAGGATGGGAGCGGGCGGGGCGCGCGGCGACCGCGGGTGGGCGGCGGTGTGCGCAGCGGGGCCGCGGGGCGGCTGCAGCGAGCGCCTCCCGGGCAGGCCGCGCTCCCGGCGGCAGGAGGCGGCGCCGCGGCCTCCGAGCGGGTGACAGAGTCGGGCCGGGCGGGGGCAGCCCGAGGGCGGCGCCGGCCAACCGCGTCGCTGGCTTCCGCGCACGCAGCCTGGCGCGGCGACACGCGCACACCCGCGGCCGAATCGGGGGAGGGAGCGGAGCCCGCCGAGCGCCGGATCCCCGCGCGCAGCGAGTCGCCAGGGCAGGCAGGGGCTCGCGTGGCGGGACGCTGAACGCAGGGACAGCGCTGTGCCTGGGCTCTCTGTGACAAGGATATTGTCTTTCCCTTCCTGGAAATAGAGGTTATTGCAGTGTTCTGTCTGGGTTTTCTCGTGTCATCCGCCCCACGATCGTCTTGACAACTCTCTAGCTAACAAGGTAACAAGGAGCGGGCCTCCTTTCCTTTAAACAGGTCACGCCTCCCAGTAACCATTTCTGGCAGTGGATTGTAAGAATGGAAGCATTGGGATTGGCTGGGAGTGGACTCTTCTACCTTCTCTTGTGGTCCTCAGTAGCATTCCAGAGTCCGTGGCCAGCTTGACATCATTTGACTGGTGACCCCTTGGAGAAAATGTATCTCTTTAGAGATGGAAACATTTCTGATGCTTGGTGCAGCTGTTTACCTAATTTATTTTCCGGTGATCCCGTCACCCCTTGCACTGCATCATTTCCTTTAAGGTTGTATTGAGACCTGAAACAGTTTTCCATTTATCCTCTTTTTCATCCACATTCCTTATATTTATGCCTTTAGCAGACAGTACAACACATGGAAACCATTTAACTCTCACAGAAACATTTAACCCATTCTACTAGAATATAGGACCATTTCGAGGTACATAATCTATTGCTAAGATCATACAGCAGAGTTTTAACTGGCACCTTTTATAAGCTTCCTTCTCAAAGTTTAAGTTCTTCATGGTCTGATGTACTACTTTGTTTGGAAGCAGCCAGCGTGCATGCGAAAGTCAGTCTGCTCTTCAAGTATGTGTGCATATTTGTGTGCATTTTCTGGTTAATCTGTCTGACTCCTGCGATGTGGCTGTGGAGGTGGGGTGTACAAGAAGTATACCTTTTGAATGAATATGATTGTGATTGTCATATGTTCTTCTGTGAGAATAACTCTGCTATATACGTTTTATTATTATTATTATAAATTATTATTATTATATAATAAAACAAGACACTCAGAAGGGAGGTGATAGCAAAGTTGATGCTGCATTTTTCTTCTTGTGTGGTTTATGGCAACTGCATATTTAGCATTCGTCAACATACACGTGTGAGGGTGTGTGTGTGTCTATGAAGTCTGTGTTCACATGTGTGGCTGCAGATATGCGCCCTTCATACCTCTCTGTGGGTCCTCTCTGCCCACCTTGTTGAAACATGATGCCTTTAGTTCTAGGTATTTGAGCTAGAGCAGATACAAGCTTCAAGGGATTCTCCGTGGTAAAAGGCCAAAGATTATGGAAGTTATCACACCCATTTGTGGGTGGGGTTCTGGGGTTCCTTCAGGTCAGTACAGGGTCAGTACAGGTCCTCACCTCACCCTTGCACAAGCAGCACCAGTCACTGAGATCTCCCCAGCCTCAAGTCTTTTAGTTTACCTTTCGCGAGTAGATGTTGGTATACCCAACTCTCCCCATGTCTCATGCAATGAGTCTGTTAAGAATGATTCGAACAAATCGAGACTGATGAAGAAAGGAAACAGCCAAGATGTTCAGTCTGCTTGCTGTCCATCCAAAATTACATCAGTCACAAGGCTTATACATTTCTTCAGAGCTTTAGGCAATTGTTAATAGGCTGACCTAAAACGCTCTGTAATTAAAAACCTGAAAATACTAGAAGCCATAGATGGAAAAGTTAGGAAAGTTTGCACCACAGTCTTCAGTAGGAGAAAGCTGTGGTTACTGCAAAAGGCAATTTTGTAGAGAATTGTTTCAAACATTTTCGGCTGGTGAGTTACAAGTTCTAAATAGCTATTAGCTGTAAATAGAATTTTTAAAAGTTCTGTTCATTTTTGAAGGACAATGCTTGATATTGTTCAAGTTCCGACCATTTAATTGACTTGGTTCTGTTTATTTCATTGTGATCAGTAGTGATTATTACTCTGTAATGCATACTTCAAAATTATAGGAGATATTCCAAGGGCATTTTTGGTAATCACAGCTGACTGCAGTTTCACACTCACAAATTGCATTCATAATTGGTGAGAATCATGGCAATCTGTCAGTTGCCTTTTTCATTAAGACATTAAAACTAAAAATTTCTTATGTTATGATTTTTTCCCAAATAAAAATTTGAATTGATGTGTACTGAATTCCATGAAAAGACATATGGAGTATTTGCCCTAAACCACACTTCTGAAAAGTTGATTCATTTTCATTATTTTTTTTATTTTTCTTGAAAAGAAAATTCTATACTAGAAACCTTATTTATGAATTCTAATGGGCACTTGAGGAAGTTAGTAAATGAATTATTCCCTTTTAAGACTGCTTCATCTTTCAAGTGGAAATTCCCAGTTGCAACACGTTCAATGCCATAATTTTTGTTGTGATAGAAAAACAGAGAGCTAATGACTCTTTCCAGTTTGTTCGTTTTCATCTCTTCTGTGCGTGCTGCTGTTAGGTTCCCAAGTGTATCTAACTGGCACGTTGAATGAAGATTTGGCATTGCAGCATTTGATGAAAGCAGAAAAATTAGGTTGCCAGTTACATATGTGCCCCTTATGTGCACTGCATTCCCACCACAGTGATGAGCCAAATTAGACATTCCTAAGTAGCACCACTAAAACCTAGAATCGGGGTTCAGAATAGATTATAGATGTTTTCTTTCTTTCCTACCCTGTTACTAGTTATAAAATAATTTAGAAACTGAATTAACTTTAATATATTTACAAAGCAATGTAGAGGAAGAACTGGTGATATGGTGAGTAGCCATGTTCTCTCCTTGGCATGAGAGCCTGAGTTTTATCCCCAGCATCCCCATTATAGCCAGGTATATACAGCAGAGCACACCTGTAATCCCGCTGCTGAAGAGGGAAAGACAAAAGGATCTCAGGGCTTGCTGGCCAGCCTGTCTAGGGAAATCTTTGAGCTCTGATTCAATGAGGGACTCTGTCTCCAAAAAAATATGGTGCAACTGGCATTAACCTCTGGCCTCCACATGCACAAGACACACACACCCACACCCAAAAATTTAAATAATTGTGCATCTCTTTCTTTAATCTCCCCTAGGTGTTGTTCTTTTTGATGACTGCTATCCCGTGAAAGTTGCTTATGGGTACCTGAGGAGAACAGCAGCAATTCATGCCGAGCAGGACTGGAAGAGAAACTGGATCAAGACTTAAATGAGTGAAGCCTAAGATTTACTCAGCTGTAGTTCTGGGTCCAGAAAGCACCAAAACTGTAGTATTAATGTGGAAGCACATTGATTAGGATAATCAACCAGATAATAAGGCTCAGAAGACAAGAAAAATTACCTTTTCCTAAGCATAGCTGTGGTAACTATTGCTTAGTAATTTGTGTTTATATGTGAAAAGACAGAGAAAAGGGAAGAGAGACAGGAAGGAAGAGAAGGAGGTAATTACCTGAGGTAATTATCATGTTTGATTAATGTAGTTTTATCTGAGGACAATATTTTTTAAAGTTTACCAAATTAGTGAGTTAATTTGTTAATATTATCTATGTCCAAAAAACTGGGCTCTGAGTTTCCTATTCTATATTGTCCTAGCACCTACATGGTAATAGGCATCTCATTAGGACAGTTCTTGACACACTAAAAAGCATCATCTAAATCATCCCTAAGAACAGTATCTTGATAAAATTTGAAAGTAACTTAAACGTATGTATAGATATAAATATAGCAATAGCAAGAATAAAACTGCGATGAGAACATATTTGTACTACTTGAATATATAATAAGCAAACAACACTAATAAAATAGTCTAAGCCACATTAAACCAGTGCTCTGGGAAGCTGGAAACTGGTTTTACCATCTGTCAGCTTTTATACTGGCAGCTACACAAATGTGACTTCTTTTGAACAAAACATCACAGCAGGAGCCACAGACATGTGAATTGTGATTAAAATGTGAAAATGCATTTCATAGCTTTTGTCATTTATAGAAAATATATTGTGAAATTTAGACTTATAAAATCGTATCAAATTTAAGCCATTTTAAATTTCCAAACCTCTACACTATTTTATCAAAACTTTGGTCTTTATGAACAGTGTGTTTTCCTTAGGTTTGGTTCACTCTCTAATGAGGATCAATATCTTCTAATCATTCAGGTACAGAAGAACAAAAATATAAATCTGCTGAGGACAAATGCTATTGCCTTACATTTATATAATAGTATTCTCTATAATAAAAACTGTATTCTATAATAGAAAACAAGTCTATCCCCTGAGAAATATAAAACCAAATCAGATCTAACCCTGAAATAAAAAATTTTTTTCCTCCCTTTCGTATCTAAGAGAACAAGAATACTCTAGATTCTTAGCTTTTCCATATCTGACAAACCAAATGCACAGCTCATGAGATGTAACTGTTTGTGTTACACACATTAAACAAGTGTTCAAAAATAGCAATAAGATATGTGTTCCAAACTGCTGACCAAAATACGCATCAATGTTAAAATAAAATGTTTATATTAAAAAAATTCATCTCCATTTTTAATGTATGAGTGTTTCTAGAAATTCTGGTTAATTTTAAAGTCAACATTCTTGTGTTTGTTATTATGGAGTTTACCGGGTGGATTTCTGTTTTACATTCAAACACACTGATACCCCTTTAAACATCTTGAGGCCCCTAACCTGCAATTGGAGTGCAACAATGTCTTCATTCTAGTACATTGCCTCCTACTTTCCCTCCAAACACTAACATTAATAGAACAAGACTGGAGCTGGAAAGATAGCTCAGCTGTTAAGAGTGTATGCTGTTCTTACACAGGAGCAGAATTGGGTTATCAGCACCTGTATCAGGCAGTTCAAACCTCCCAATACATAACCCAATCCCCTGGGATTGAGCACCTTCTAGCCTCTGTGAGTACCTGCACTTAGATGCACACACCCATGCACATGTACCCTGACATATACAAAATTAAATAAAAATAAAACCTTAGGATAGGAGTTTGTCATTAAATCACATGATTCAAATACACCTGACATGCATCCCTCATCACACATTTCTGACAATATCAGGGGAAAACTAGGTGCCAGGACTTAGGTCTCCTCCACTTGATTTAAGTGGACTTTTGTGAAGACCTCACCATTGTTGAAAATGCTGTATGATCTCCTAGTGCTATCATCACCATCCACTTTATCACTGTGTTCTTGGGGCATGTGCTCTTGGGCTGTAAACTACCTACTGTGACAAAGGAGAAGAAGGCTGATGTCCCCAGTGTTCAGCCAGCCATCTATGAGAAAGAGCCTTCGTGTCCTATCCCTGCCCTCCAGTCAGCCACACGAAATAGAAATAAGTGGCATTAGACTCCTACTCTGTGTAACAAACTCCCACAAATGCATGGATATTCTAAAGTGATGCCATCTGATTTGATCACAGTTCCAAAAGTTGGAAATTTCTGTGTGCCATCACACACCTGAAAGCAAAGTTTATTTCTCCTACTGAGCCCCTGAGATACACAGCCACATCCAAATTTATTCTCACTGGCAGAATCCTGCTCCTTGTGTTTCAGAGACTGAGACCTTTGTTTTCTGAGTATGCGAGTATGCTGTTCTTCAGCTGGCAAGAGACGATTCAAATCTCTAATTTACATCCTTAACGTCCTCTTATTCCACCAACTTGAGAAAACTCTGCCTTTAAAGGAGTCCTGCGATTATGTTAGGAGGATTGAGAAAATCTTCTTATCTTCGCTGGACTGTGCATATAATATTACTAATCACCTGAGCAAAATCATTATATTCACAGGCTCTATCTACATTTAAAGTGAGGATGAATATGCAAAACTGAGGGTTCTTAGGGGTTCTCATACAGTTCTATATGCCAGTCTCCTGCAGCACTGGTCTGTAAACCAAAGATGTGGATATGAAAGTCATGCTCATCATTTTACCTCTGAAGCACTGTGTTTGGACCAAGGAGTGGTTTTATCATGTAGATCCAGTCTTTTATTCACAATCTGTGATAATAAGGGTGTATTATTCATTTTTTTATCTTAAAGACTTTATTTTCCTTTAAACTATTTGTAGTCCCTTGTTCTCGTCATCCTTTTTTTTAAATTGTCTTCTCTTCCTGGATTGACTTAAAAATGAGAATTGCAGTTATCAGTGGAACAACCCAATCAAGTAAAATAAACTCATAAGAACCCCTTCAAATCTATTAATTGTATTGCTTTCTAATCACTATTATGTTGGTTAATATCCATAAAACATCTTCATTTTCATTGAGAATATTAGCAAAGTAAAACCTGAAGGGACTCCAGCAGTCCAGCAAAATTGCTATTAAATACACTGAACAAGTCACAAGGGATAGAAAACACACACACACACACACACACACACACACACACACACACACACACATGTTTTCCACAACATGCTATGGTACAGGAAATAAGTGACTGAAGAATGCTTAGCCCTAAAGGGAATGTATACATTGCAACCGTTTTCCCAGGAATGAGGATAGCTGAGGAAGAGGGAGTGGAAGAGCCTGGGGTGGTGAATGACTGTGAGGAAAGATTATCTTCTGAGCACGCAAACACACAGCTGCCTGAGCAGCAAGCACAAAACCTGTGCAAGCCCAGGCTGACTAAATCTTTGTAAGGAGACAGGAGCTGGGAACAATATCCTACTGGAAGCAGTGGAGATACTGGCCATCGTTAGCTCCTGGGAGAGGAAGAGACATTCTTCTCTAAAAGTGAACCCCCTCTTAAGTCAACCACTCTCCAGTAAAGATCATGCCCCAAAATATTTGGGTAGCCCAAATTGGTCATGAAGGAATAAAACAAACCAGAGTGACACATATGGAGGTGGGTAGGGAAGAGGCATTGGGAATTTTAGAAGAATTGGGGGTGTTAATATGGTCCAAACAAACTGTAGAAAAGCCAAGCATAGTAGTGCATGCGTTTAATCCCAGGACTCAGGACACTGAGGCAAGATGATCTCTGAGTTCTGAGTTCAAGGTCAATAGGGTTCCGATCAGCCAAGTCTACAAAATGAGAACCTGCCTCAAGAAAACACAAACAAACAAACAGAAACAAAAAACAAACAAAAAAAAACTTTTACATTGTATGAACCTTTCAAAGAATCAGTTTTTAAAAATAATTCCTAAAAATGAGATAATCATCAAAATAGTTTGAATGCAGTGTGAAGTACAATGCACAGGGCACAAGGATGGCTGTTCACAGAAACCACGATCAAGAGGTACACTCTACAGCAGACTCAGAAGCTAATGCATGGGCCTTTCATTTTGGCAAAATCTGCACTGCAGTGGCTTTCTATTACATTGACCAAACAGAACACATTTCTTTTTTTTTTAATTGTGCAAAATAATGATTTTTTATTGAATACATTCTTTATTTACATTTCAAATGTTATTCCCTTTCCCGGTTTCCCTCCCTCCCAGAAAACCCCTATCTCATCCCCCTCTCCCTGCTTCTATGAGGATGTTCCTCCACCCAACCCACTCCCACACACTCCTCCTCAATTTCCCTACATTGGGGCATCTATCAAACCTTCATAGGACCAAGGACCTCTCCTCCCATTGATGGCTGACAAGGCATTCCTCTGCTACAAGTGCAACTGGAGCCATTTATGCTCCTTGGTTGATGGCTTAGTCCCTGGGAGCTCTGGGGGAGGGGGGGGTCTGGTTGGAGAAAGGACTAAAGGAGCTGAAGGGTGCAACCTCACAGGAAGAGCAGAACACATTTCTGAGGATGGTTTTCCCTTAGTCTCCAGTGCACTGGGATCCAAGGCAAGTGCTACTGAGATCTCTCTGACATTGAGTCACCAACCAGGCAGTATACAAGAGCTGATCTGAGGCCCCCGACACATATACAGCAGAGAACTGCCTGGTCTGGCCTTGGTGGGAGACGATGTGCACCTAGCCTAACCCTCGAGAGACTTGAGACCCCAGGAGGTGGGTGGCTTGGCTGGGAAAGTGGGAGCAACCTCTTGGAGATGGGGAGGAAGAATAGGATGAGAAACTGTAGGAGGGCAAACCTAAAGGTGGGTAATGACTGGATTGTAAAAAAAAATAAATAAATAAAATTAATTTTTTATTGAACATATTTTTCATTTACATTTCAAATGTTATACCCCTTCTGGGTTTCCCCCCTCCCCAAAAATCCCCAGCCCATCCTCCCACCCCCTGCCTCCAAGAATATGCTCCTCCACTCAACCCACTCCCATGACCCCCACTCGATTTCCCCACACTGGGGCCTCTATTGAGCCTTCACAGGACCAAGGACCTCTCTTCCCACTGATGCCCGACGAGGCATTCCTCTGTCAATCTTTTGGCTGGAGCCACATGTACCCATTGGTTGATGGCTTAATCCCTGGGAGCCCTGGATTGTCTGGTTGACCGACATTGTCTTGTCATTCTTCCCATGGGGATGCAAACCCCCCTCCCCCAGCTCCTCCAGTCTGCCCTCCAATGCCTCTATTGTGAACCCCGTGCTCAGTCCAATGATTGGCTGCTAGTATTCACCTCTGTATCTGGAAGACTCTGGCAGGGTTCCTCCAAAAGACAACCATAATAGGCTCCTTTTGGGACGCACTTCTTGTCATCCATAGTAGTTTCGGGGTTTGGTGACTATTTATAGGATGAATCCCCAGGTAGGACAGTCTCTGGGTGGCCTTTCTTTAAAAGAGGATTCTTCATGAGATTTAAAGAGTAACCCAGAGCTGCTTCTTCATTCCATTCTGAAGTTCAGTGTAGAGAACCAGATGCCATTTCAGCTTCGATTTTTGCAGCAGATCAACTTTCTGACCAAGATCCTTTGGCTCCTGCAAGATATCCTCTATCCTGTGTTTTGGGTAAGTACTACTGTGTGAGGTACACTATGACCTTCTGCAGACATCACTTGTGTTGTTGAAGCTGGAAGTGACACGAGAAAGATAGAGGTATATAGGATTTGCTGGAATTCTAACTATCGATTTTGTTTCCTCTAGCCTCCATGGACTGTCTTCTTGCCAGCTATCACTTCCTGTGATCATCAATAGCTTCAAGCCCACTGAGGTAGATGGTGTCCAACTTCCATATCTATCCTCCAGTCCACAATTGCACGAAGTCCAGTCTGTGGATTTAGCATTTATTCCATTCTATATTAGCTCTGCTTCTATAGTGAAACACACACATATGTATACTTAGCTCTTTGACGAGCCCATGTAGGCTAAGAATTTCAGTACTACCTGAATGTTGATGACATTCAAGTTTATATCTCCAGTCTGGAATTCTTGCATGTCTGACTTACAACCACTTTTATTTCCTCCTGTATTAAAATACCTCAATGTTAAAATATGTAACGACTGTCAGAGGAGCTAGAGAGATGGCTTTGTAGTTATGAGCACTTGTTGCTGTTGCAGAGGACAGGAGTTTGGTTACCAACATGGACATGGAAGTTCACAACCATCCATAACTCCAGTTTCAGAGGATATGATACCCATAGGCACACATGTGGTGCACAACATATATTCCGGCAAAAATACTTATACATGCAAACAAAAATCTATTTCTTTGAAAAGACTTCTAGAAGTCCTTTCAGAATTCTTCCATATATACAGTGGTCTTTCCCATCTTAGTCAAAGGCAGCTTCATTCTTCTCTTATGATACGTGTGCAATGTGACATCAAAAATGTTATCCTCACTTTATATAGACGAGCCATCAGCTTCTCAAAAGTTCTATTGTCATTGCCAGCTCTAAACCATTATCATCTTTCACTTAGGTTTCCAATAAACATGTAATTGACTTTGCTGCTTCTATTGCCCTATCTGTATATACTCAACTGACTGAGTTTTAGGAAAATCTGAGTCATTTTATGCTATAGTTCTCCTCAAAATCTCCAGATGATACCCTATCTGACTAATCCAAATGATCTACATACTCAGTATTTGAGCACCTGCCTCTACGACCACCACCACCAACATCGGCATCATCATGACCATTATCATCATTATCATTTATTATTCCTGTAGTATCATCATGTGGTATTGCTGTAGTATGCAGTATTGCTGGAGCTCTCTTCAGGTTCTGTCCCTGAACCTAAGCAGAGGCCCTGCATTTATTCAGGCTTTGCTTATGTCTAATTGATGCTTCCTCTGGCCATTGTATCTAAAAAGATGACATTATCTCCCAACACAGAACTACTTCCCTACCTCCTTGGTTGTTTTATCATTATCCAAAACATACCATATCCTGAATATTTATTACCTAATTTTCCATTAATGTAAAAGGCATTGAAGACTTGGATACTCAGCTTTTTCTCTTTGCCTGCTGCACAGCATTGTGCACAGTGGCCCTCAATTATTTGTTTAGTGAACACTAAGAGGACAATTTGTTTAACAAAACAAATTCCTATAGTTTTGAATATATCTTTAAATTTTTTCTAATAAATCTCAGTACTATAAGGAATGTGTGAGCTGAAATATATATCTTTCAAGTGGTTCCAAATGTTCATTTCACTCATTCATTCACTCAGTCAATGTACTAGGCAGGATTTCCTAGGAAACTGAATGGAGAAAAACACACACAGGCCCACTCTGTACTGGGAATTGTAGTTTTCCAGCCATCTGAATTGCAGGGCATGATAATGAAGTCTCATAAAGTACATAGAATTAGTAGGACAGCATGTAGGATTATGTACAGTCTCATGTGATTAAGAGGGAGCTGAAAATTGTATATCCACTTAATGACATATAAGCCATTACAACATATGAAGAGTGTATTGTGTCACAGGATTACCATGGGCCAGAGGTCTCACAACCTACAATCTGTATCACAGGTGCCAGTAAAACTGATGATACAATTCCGCACAAATCTGAAGACCTAAGGGTCATAGACAATGAGGTATGAGTATAAGACAGACAAATGTTCAAGCTCCAATCATTTGAGCCCTAAACAAGTTGTATCATGTCTGTCACATGAGTAAAAATGACCAGAAACATTCCTCCTGTAGATAGACCCAAGAACAATATCCTGAACTTTTAGCAGCCCTGCCTAAATTGGGTGTTATCATTTTCTGGTGACTTTAAAATAAAGTATAAAAATATAATGACGTGCATCATAAGATCCCCTCACAGCAGCACATAGGAATGTAGTCCCATGAGATTGCAATGGAGCTAGAAATTTGTATGTATTGGGGTGATAACTGAGCTATGGCAAGTCTATCACAACCATGACTTTTGTAAAGAGGGAGATTTTCATGTGAACAGGCATGTCATACTGGAAATCAATTAACAGCAGTCGATGTACAATACTTGATATTTGATAGTGATCTTATGTGTCTATGCTGCTGGCTTATATATTTACTGTACTGTATTTTTTCATTATTTTTAAAAGGAATTGCTTCACTTTTATATTTAAAAAAGCAGTAGCAGTATTATACTAGCAGCAGTCTCATTTGGCAAACTCTGCATCTGCAATTACATCAAGCTGCATCCTGTGACACACATATATGATGTAAGCCTATAGAAATATGCTACAGGAGATAAGATAATATACTATACTACAAGATGAGATTCCCTATCATGAAGTAATGTGTGACTGTAGTGAGACACCCACAGACTAAGGATCTTCTTCAGTTTCCTTGGATAGTCCAGATCAAACACAGCACACTGTAACTTATTTTGGCTTGATAACTCAGAAGCAAGAGAAGTCAAAAGTATCCCAGCAGCTGACCCTCCAGTTGCATGGACTCCATTTGTGTCTCATAGCAAAAGCATGCTTCTTTATGGGAACTGAGAACTGTAGACCAGAAAATCATGAATCACAGGAACAGGAAGCAGATCTGTTCCAGTGTGCTGGGGATGTGATGTTAAGTGCCGCTACCCCCATTTTGTCCTGACCTAACACCCATGAATCTCAGCTATCGAAGAGGCAAAACAGAGTTTGGAATAATAATTCAGAATGTGATTTTTGGAAGTCTTTGTTTGAGCATTGTTAGTCACTCCCTAGATGATCTATTATGCAAACAGCTTCAGGGAGATAGGGAACTTGGGAAGAACAGAAAATGCTGAA
Organism: Tokudaia tokunoshimensis; assembly: GCA_036184795.1. Lineage (NCBI taxonomy): Eukaryota > Metazoa > Chordata > Mammalia > Rodentia > Muridae > Tokudaia > Tokudaia tokunoshimensis. Next base: position 82,732,244 of record BTHU01000002.1, on the reverse strand, counting down.
AACTTGGTTCTCTAGCCACAATCTTTTTGCTATGACATATGTTTCTGACTCAGAAACAACACTGTGGAACACTAATGATGGTATAGTTATGATTCAAAGGTGAAACATCACCATAGGCTTAGGATCAGAATGCTTGTCTGGCCAACAGATTAGTAATAATTGCACATACACCTATCGTTCCTACAAGTAAAATGCACATAAAATATTTCTGTGAAGTTCTGGTCCCTTGATGGATTTCAGTTCAGTATTATTTGCTTCGGGATTATAGCAGGAGAGCCAAAGTATTATAGATGTCTACTTTTGAGTGGTACCAGCACACCACACAGAACCATCTGTAAACAACACTGAAGATCTTCTCCTCCATCAGTTTATCATAGAGAACTTTCTATGATCCCATAGGTAATGTGGAAAAGAGGAGACTATAGGAATGGAAATCATAGGCATTTGGACTATATGTCATCCTGAAACTTTTGTCTTCGGGGCCCCTGGGTCCAATTATGTATATATGCACCACTTGTATTTTATAATGGAAAGCTACCATGTATGTCTAAATTTTTAAATTGAAATGAGAGTGAGTCCTTGATGATGGGTAGCATAAATTTCATGGTAACTTAGCACTTCAGGGGCAAATATTCCCTTTGTCCTAAGACTCAGAAGCAGACCAAGAATTGACCATTGAAAGGGAACAGTTACTTATGAATGATGGCAGGGATTTGCTCACAAATACTTAATGCTTTCACTGTAATTCATCTAAGAATGTCTACAGAGGGGTAAAGCCAGCAACCCTAGATATTCCTAGTACCATCAGAGCGGCTGAGTCGTCATTCAGTCCAATGCTAAGGCAGTTTGTATAGAAGACTGGATGTATTACAGAACCTTCTCTTACTTTGGGCTCTACTGAATACTAGAACACTTTCAGGCTACTTAGGAAATAAACTGGAGTAACACATACAAGTGAGCAATATGTTGCCTCACGACTCAAATATGTCTACCATGTGATTTAGTTCCTCTTCAATATATTGGCAAACTTGTACAAGATATTCTTTATCTTTGACAGAATTTTTCAGCATGCCCCACACTATCGTGTCTGTAAATATTTTACTGAATAGAAGGCCTGTGGATATGAGTGAAGTTTATCCTGACTTTTAGTACATAAATCCCTTATCAATACGAACAGATTAATACCACTTGCTTACCAGGTGCAACCAGCATTATGTTACTAGTATAAGGGACAAATATATGGGAAATGAGGTCAAAATCTCTGTGAACTAGATAATGACACAGACTGGAGAACTGTTATGCTTAATGTAGATGATTAGGGTGTAATTTCAGCCATGCTGTATAGATTTATGATACAAGTTGTAGTCACTTGGGAAGAGAGGCTCTCAATGAAGAAAATGTCTCCACAATATTTGCTTATAGGAAAGTCTGTAGTGAATTTTCTTTTCTTTTTTTTTTTTTTTTTTTTTATTTTTTTTTTTTTTTTTTGGTTTTTCGAGACAGGGTTTCTCTGTGTAGCCCTGGCTGTCCTGGAACTCACTTTGTAGACCAGGCTGGCCTCGAACTCAGAAATCCTCCTGCCTCTGCCTCCCAAGTACTGGTAGTGGCGTGTGCCACCACTACCCAGCGTGAATTTTCTTGATTAGTGATTGATGGGAAAAGACCTAGACACATGGTTCTGGAATCTTATTTATAATAGCCAGAAGCTGGAAAGAACCCAGATGTCCCTCAACGGAGGAATGGATTCAGAAGATGTGCTATATTTACACAATGGAATACTACTCTGCAATTAAAAACAATGAATTCACGAAATTCCTAGGCAAATGGTCAGAACTTGAAAATATCATCCTTAGTGAGGTAACCCAATCACAAAAGAACACACATGGTATGCAGTCACTGATAAGGGGATATTAACCCAGAATCTCTGAATACCCTAGACACAATTCGCATATCAATAGATTTCCAAGAAGATGGAAGGAGAGACCTCTGGTCCTGGAAAGACTGGATGTAGGGAAATGCCAGGACAGAGAAGCGAGAGGGGGTTGAATGGGGAAAAGAGGGAGGGAAGGAGGGAAGGGGGCTTATGGAACTTTCAGGGAGGGAGGAAATGGGAAAGGGGAAATGATTTTGAATGTAAAAAAAAATTTAGAAAATAAAATAAAATTAAAAAAAGAAAAGAAAAAGAAAGTAGGCTGAACAAGCCACAGGTAGCAAGCCAGCAAGCAGCATTCTTACATTGTTTCTGATTCAGTTACTGCCTTCAAGTCCCAACACTGTCTTGAGTTCCTACTCTGACTTCCATGGATGATGGATTAAAAGCTGTAAAATAAAATATTTTACATTTTTCTTTTGTTTATAATGTTTCATCACTAGAAACACTGAGGCACTAGTCTTCCCAGCTGAAAGCAAACTATTGTTGGTTATCCTTGGCATACAGCAGTGGAGAACCTGCAAGAACAATACATAGCTGCAAACCCTGTCACTAGAGGACTGAATTAAGAGTCAAACTCCATCAGTGTCATGGCTTCTATTGAAGTCTACATCTGCTTGTGCTCATTAAATAATCTTCCGTTGTTATTTAAGTCCCATCCATCATCTGTACAAGATAAATAGAGGTAATAGTAGGGAGGTGGTGACTGGCATCCCTGACATCTTTCAATCCTTTGTGGTATAATCATCTTTGCAAACCCTACAGAGATACTGCATTACTTTTGATTATTAATATCCTGGAGAGGGCTGACAGTTTCCTGTGCCTTGTCTCAGCAAATAATCCTTGCTTTTCAGGCCTGGGAACCAAACCGAGAGTTCTTTCAGCAGCTGCTCATGTTTATCCAGTAACACATATCAGAATGGGGGAGGAAACTGAAGGATGCTTTTAGTGACCCTCTGGACCAAGTATGAGATGCTTTGGGTTGAAAGTCTACAGAGCATACAACATTCATGACTGAAGTGTCACAGCAACACACTGAGCCACTTGTTTTCAGAGTCTAGTCACTTACAGAACTTCTGTCAATACACATTTGCTCAGATAGAAGACAGTGGAACACTTTTGGAGAAAGCTGGAATTGAAAGATTGGTTACAACATTTTGGGAATGTACTGAAATATTTCTTTGAGGGGATATAGCTGCCCTTCCAGGCAAAAACTTCTGGGTTTGGAAAGTGATTCATATCCAGGAAGTGATATCTGGGAAGTGGCTCTTTTTATGATTTTTATTCCCTGTGACTTTGTGACTTAGATCAGTCAGGTGAGGATTTAGTCAAATGTCATCTCTTGGTCTTCTAGGACCATTTACCTTTTTATTAGCTAATTAATAGAATAATTCTTCCTAGATGACATTGTTTTTATGGCTGCTTTGACGTTGCTATTCATTATAGTAACTGTGTTGACCTTGTTTATAAGTTGTGTGCTGCCAACAGGCTACTACCAGCCTGGGATTCCATTACTCTCTTGTATTAAGGTTTTCCAACTGAGTGGCTACAGTTCCTACCATAAGATTTGGTTCACAGGGTTATAAAGTAAACCTTACAGATCCTTTGCTGTGGTATGAATATGTTTTTGAAAGTGTTTTCCTAATGTTCTCAGGTTGGAATCTTGGCTCCAAGAAGAATTAAGGTGACTTCCCTTGTACCAATGGAGTCTGTAGGTGATTCTACAAGGAGTAAGGAGTAATTTTTTTCCACTTGCAAAAAACATGCGATATAATTCAAGGTTCAGTGCCCTCACTTCATCGAGGCCTTTCTGCATACCCACATCTCAATTTGCCCATTCTCATAGTTTTCCAACCAAAACCCTTACTTTGTCAGCACACCCTGAAGCTAGAAGTTCTGCTTATACTGTCCTTCAGCCACTGCGAGTTGAGGCTTTGTATTACTGTCTGCTAAAACTGCAGCTACAGAGGTGAGGACTTTCCTCGTGGCACACCTGCAAGCTCATGCACTTTCTATGAGTTCTTGAATGAGAGACCCCAGCACTCATTCCTTTCCTCCTCTGGAACTCTGAGAACTTCCTTCAAGAGCAACTGATGAATGCTACTGTCTTCATTAGATCTTCAAGTATGTGATTAATAGCATATACAGACCTGTGAAACTTATTTCTAGTAAGTAGCTGATTGGAAGTAGCCCGGTTGAGAAGCTTTATAAACACTGCATGTGATCTCTAGAGTCATTATTTAGGGGAAACACCAATTAAAAGAATAATGAGAACATTTAATTTCCATCATTTGTCTTCCTAAATTCAAAAGGCTATGGTGATATGCAAACGTCAAACAATGTTCTATATGTTATAAATATTTAAAAGGATTCTATTTTTATCCATATAAAGTCTCAAAATATAGGTCAAACAGTTGCTAACAGCTTCCAGAAAGTGCACATGGAGACATTTTTTTCCGTAAGTAGAGATGGATGTGTGGACTTCTGGTTTTTTAGCTATAAGGCTGTGCAATTTTTGTGACGGTTTAGATGCAGAATGACCCCATAGTCCTTTGTGTTGAACAGCTGGATCCCAGTCAGTGAAGGCCTAGAATGCTGAAATCAAATCTAATTCTGGTTGAAACTCAGTAGACCAGCATGCTGATGGAAATGTGGACAGTAAAAATCTCACACATGACCTTTCAAAAGGGAGCAGACACTCTGTTAAGAAGCAGACTACAGGTGACCCACGGTACCTTCATTCTAGCAAAGAATTGTCCTGTATTCTCTGTGTTCTGAAAATCTGAGTGTGGCTAAATTCAAAATAACAAGCTAATTTATTTGACAAAAAAAAAAAAAAACAGTTTCAAGCTAGCATACCATTCCAGCTGTGGCCTGACTAGTGGTCATTGATTTTAGCCAGGTTTATAGTAAGATCTTGAGAGAAAACTGTAGAAAGACATCAAAAAGGTATACATTTGAAGAAGGAAGGTCATGGACAATTGTGGGGTTGCAGAATCTCATGTTGGGTGAAAGAAAAGACACCAGCCAGACGAATTTATCTCCCTGAGAGAGATTTCTCACCATTCTAACAACTTGTCAGACCACATTACAAGATGAGACTGGAGGCCAGATAATCATGGGTCGGTGGTGGGGAGGTCACGCCTTGACCAGGACCACTTAAAGCTGTCCTCTATTAATTGCACTTCTGGACCCTGAAGAAGGATGTGGCTTCCCTGAATCTCTTTCTCCTGCTTCCCCATGTGGTTACTTGGAGTAAATCCCCCTTTGCTGATTTCCATTTTTAATTTGCAGCTTTATTTGACTTAAGGAAATCTGGTGGCCAGATCTGAGTTGGGACACAGGCTGTGACCCCCCTCCCAAGGTGAAGAGCAAAACTGTTGAGTTAAAGTGAGACTTGGTATGTTCTAGAGTGATAGGAAAGGTGATCTGAGGGAAAGATCTTACCCAACAGATGCAAATTCTTTTGAAAATTTGCATTTGAATGAAAAAAGTACCTGCAAATACAGAGCATCCAGAATGCCTTGCCAAAAATATTTTCTAGGTACTGCCAAAACACTTAGACTCTGTGGCAGCTGTGGGAAGAGGAGGCAGGGCTACATCCTGTGCTGCTAGTGGAGCCTGGCAGCAGCATCACCAGAGTGCTGGCTGTCAGGCATACAGGATATGAGAGCTTCAGAATCAAGAGGGCTTACACTGCTGTTCCAGAAGGCTGCTGAGGCCGGATAGTGTGTGACAAGATTATATTTCCTACATGTAGCTACTGAGTAGGCTGTGAATAAGGCTGTGAAGCTGAAGAATAAGTTACAGTGATGTGACACACCTCACAATGATGAAGATGTCAGGCATATATATATATATATGTATATATCATCACTTGGACATCCACACACAGAAAATGGCTGAATAAGCAACATATGCCAGCTGTGGAGTTCTAGGGCTTGGTGCTTCTCTCACAGGGTTTAGGCATTTCTTTGGCCGAATTTATCTTTTCCTCTTCTCCCATTCTTTCCTTTGTAGGGACAAGATTTACATTTTCTCTATGACTTTGTATAACAGAACTATCTCTCCCTAGGTTTCTAGCTTTGTGGAATTTTGTAGCTAAGAGATTCCTTAAGTCTCAGAAGAGATTTTTGAACACTGGTCTCTTAAAAATATATATGATTGCTGGACATTGATAGTACACACCTTCAATCCTGGCAGTCTGGAGACAGAGTCAACCAAATCTCAGAGTTTAAGCCCAGCCTAGTCTATAGTACGAGTTCCAGGATAGTCAGAAATATACAGAGAAACCCTGTCTTGAAGAAACAAAAACACACCAAAAAGTATTTTGAATATTGAAACTGTCGTTATAACTGTTGTTACAACAGTTACAATATGGTAAATGTTAACTTATAGAGAGTTCCTAATTTATACTGTACACATTTGCACTATGAGATGACCTTGAACACTTGAGAGCCAAGGGCAGATGGTTGTGGTTTGGAATCTTTATGGGGCAGGACCTGGCTGAGGAAGTTGGTCAGTAGGGGTAGTTTTTATGGTCTACATCCCAGTTCTGTTTCTGTCTCTTGGTCTGCTGCAATGTGGCCAACTAACCTGTCCCACAGCCATGAACACCTTGTGTCTTCATTGTCCCCTAACTGTGAGTACTTTCTCCCAAAGTGTTTCTGATAGGTTTGTTCTCATAGCAATGAGAATTAGTCATCAGTACATTCTCTGAAGCTGGGTATCCTTTGTATATGAGCACACACATACCCATTGCCTATGAGCAGGGTTTGTTTAAAAATAACTTATATGTGATTTTTGATACTAGTAAACTACAATGGATCTTTAAAAATATTATATCTTATCTTAAGAAGAATATAACTCTATAGAATAAGATGCCTAAGGAAAGCAATATATTTGAAGTAGTATGATTTCCCTATTATTCCAAATCAGGGCATGATAGTGTTTTTGTGTGCTATCTGATCAATTTTGTCCTGTTTTCATCTACTGAAGATATTCAGGATCCTTCTGAATTAATGTTAGAGGCTCCTAGGGAATGTCTATTTTGGGTTAGTTGACTAACTGCTTCTTTCAAAACATCTTAAAAGGACGATGTAAGTACTGAAGTATATAGAATATGAAATTATATTCAATGTGTGTTCATTATCAAAAATAAATTTTAAAATAAGTGTTTCACATTTTCATGGCAATAAAAATTGTACCTCAACAATATGCATGGACTTAAAGCCTTAAATGTTCTTCGTTCTCTCTCAAACTCATAGTCATATTAGTACACAAACACTCTGAGGAAACACTTCTAACTGATCACTTCCTCTTTCCTGTGTTTAGAAGTGGGGACACCAGATAATGAAAGGAACTTAACTTTTATTGCAAAATAGAAAGCAGTATCCGAATACCTTCATACAGTGCTTTCGAGAAGAAAGGGTCACTTGCTTTTGACAGCTACAATAAAAGGTGGGCATATTTCTCCTTTGGTTCTGTGTGTTACTAGTTCTTCCTCCTCCTACTGGTAAGTTTCTCTGTCATTTGTCCTCATTCCTGGCACTGTTTCTCTCTTTGTTCCTATAATCATGGCTACCTTCCAATGGTCTTTGTCATGTGTCTCCATATGTTGTTTCTTCAAACGTCTTAATTAAGATGAATGTTTTCTTGAATATTTTAAGTTGACATAAAACTATAGATAGTTTTGGGATACACTGTAATATTTTAATACATTCGATATTCAATGTACCGCATAGGTGATCTAAACAAGACCTGAGGAGTTTCAACACAAGCTAATATCCCAGTGCAAATGGGGTGATGGGGGACATCTCAGTGGGCTGTACCCTTAGATGAAGAACTACAAATGGTTAGCAACTGCTGAGAGAGGAAGAATTTGTGTTCCCCAGGGCTGAAATCTAGGAGTAGTTATTGAAAGCCAAGAGTTCAGCCTTAGATATATGTTTATGCAGACAATACTGAACAAATTCTTTGTGTGTGTGTGTGTGTGTGTGTGTGTGTGTGTGTGTGTAAACAATGGTTAATGATGAGAAATCTATGAATTTGTAAAGGGAGGGTGGACATGGAAGGGGTAAGGAAGAGGAGAGGAAAGGGGTAAATGTTGTTATTATATTTTATATTGACATATTTTTCATATAATAAGTTTTGGTCACACTCTCCTCTAATCCCTAGCTCCTCACCCACCCAAATCCATGTCATGCCTCTCTCTCTCTCTCTCTGTCTCTGTCTCTCTCTCTCTCTCTCCATCACACACACACACACACACACACGCAAAATCCCGCAAAAGCAGAAAACAAAATATACAAGAAAAGAACAATAAGACAAAAACAAAGCAAGGTGAGACAAAATATCAACAAAAATACCATTGCATTCAGTTCATGTTGTCCTGCTATTCATGGATATGGGCCTACTATTCATGATGCCCCAAAATGTGGTTAATGTATTCAGTGTGATTCCATTGAAGAAAACTAATTTTTCCACTGCAAATGGGTATCAATTGCAGATAGCTTTTTGGACAGAGGTGGGGGCCCATGTTCACATTCACACCGCAACCCTGTCTGACTTGAACCTGTATAGGCCCTGTGCATGCACCCATAGTCAATCTGAGTCTATCTATGCAGTAATCCTATTGTGTCCTGAAGATACTGTTTCCTTGGTGTTATCCATCTCATCTTCCCCTTAAAATCTTTGTGTCCTCTCCCATATAGCTTCTTGAACCCTGAGGAGAAAGTTTGATGAGGACATTACATTTAAGCCAGAGAACTCCATAGTCTCTCACTCTCTGCACACTATCCAGTTGTGAGTCTGTGTGTCAGATTCACATATATTGCAAGAAGCATCTTCTTTGATGATGGCTGAGCATGGCCCTATGGGTAGAATGCAATGTCATTTAGAGTTATTTTATTGCCACATTTAGCAAAACCATCATATTTGTTCTTTCCCTAGGTCCATGGCCTATCCAGTCTCAGGTTCTTGACCATACTTAGCCTCATCAGGCATACATAGATTCCATCTCATGGAATGTGCCTTCAATTCAGAGAACTGTTGGCTACTCCCACATTTGCGCCACTGATTGCCCAAGCATATCTCACAGGCAGATCGCTATTGTAGATCAGGGTTTGTATGAATTGATGATTATCCTTCTATCTGACGGCATGAAGAGTACCTTCCAGGATTGTGGGTGGGGTGAAGTCAATAGAAGCAAAGCTTCTAGCTCAGCACCCATTCAACTTTTCTGTGTGCAGTGGGATGTGTGTGTGTGTGTGTGTGTTGTTGTTGTTGTTGTTGTTGTTTTCAGTAAGAATAACTTACTTATTTGTAGAGAGCAACCAATGACCTTGGCAACAGCTTGAGATGTTTGGAGGTTTTCATGAGGCTCCTTTGATCAACCACTCACCTAGACATAACCCATTCATTGCAATAGAAGTTTCACTTGGATAAAAGTGATGTGCTGTTGGGATTCTGTCTTGCTGTTATTTGATGATGCCACTTAGATCCTTTCCATATATGTTTTTTATTTGAGGAGCCTTCTACAGTAGCAGATCTAGATTACCTAACTCAGAATGATTTTTCTCTCGCTATTCATTTACCTACAATTTCATTATTTTATTTTTCTTGACAGCTGAATAATGTTTCATTGTCTAAATGTTCTACATTTTTCATATCCATTCTTTTGCTGGTGGACATCTAGACAGATTCCAATTTCTGGCTTCTTGTAATTATATTTTAAAAATTAAAAAATTATAATTGAATTAACTGTAGTAAAAACAATCAGAACCTGGAACATCCTTTGTTCTGCTTTCATATGTATATTGTCCTCATCTGGATTATGTGTTATAGAACTGAGGCTTATTTCCCCAATCTAACTGAACTTTCGTACCTGTTGAACTGGTTTTTCCCATCTTTACTATTACTCTCTGTAGTCTCTGGTAACTACTATTATCTCAACTTTTATGAGATCAATACTTGACATTCCACACAGAAGTGAGATCCTGAAGTTTTTCCTGGCTTATGCCTGACTCATTTCACTTATCACTAATGTAGTCACAAAATACAAAATTTTACTCTAAGTATTCATGATGAATGTCCATCAAACAATAGGCTGAGGAGTATCCCTATTTATGAACTCACATTTTAGTCCCACTAAACTCGGAAGTGCACACATTCCTTCAACACACTGGTTTCTTTTCCTTTGGATACATAGCCGGGAGTAGGACTGTTTGATTTTGAGGTGGTTTCAGTTTTTAATTTTGGGAGAAAGCATTCATAAAATGTTATATAATGTAAAAAAAAGTACGTTCAGAAGTAGAAGCTGGCCTTATTAACACACTACTCTTTGTATTTGTGACACTGCCTCCAAATTTTCCATATGGTACTATAATAGACCTGGGTGAATTCAAGAGAACTGAACATACACGGGGCACATATGAGTTTATGCCTTAGAAGCAGAGTATCAGATATTAACCCAGAAGTGTGGAATACCCAAGACATATTTCACATATCAAAGGATGCCCAAGAAGGAGGAAGAACAAAACATGGATCCTTGGGTCTTTTGTAGAAAGGGGAACAAAATACCCACAGGAGATACAGAGACAAAGGGTGGAACAGAGTCTGAGGGAAAGACCATCTAGAGACTACCCCACCCAGGGATCCATTCCATATAAAGTTACAAAACCCAGACACTATTTTAGATACCCACAAGTGCTGGCTGACCGGAGCTGGATATAGCTATCACCTGGGAGGCTTTGCTAGTGCATGACAAATTCTGAGGGGGACACTCTCAGCCAGCCATTGAACTGAGCACAGGGTCCCCAATGGGGGAGCTAGAGAAAGGACTGAAGGAGCTAAAGGGGTTTGCAGTGCCACAGGAGGAACAACAATTTGAGTCACCCAGTACTCCCAGAGCTCCCAGGGACAAAATCATCAACCAAAGAGTACACATGGAGTTACCCATGGTTCCAGACTCATAGGCAGCAGAGGATGGTCTTGTTAGACACCAAAGGGAGGAGAGGCCCTTGGTCCTGGAAAGACTTGATGCTGTAATGTAGAGAAATGCCAGGACAGGGAAGCAGGGGAGGGTTAATTGGGGAAGGGAAGATGGCTTATGGGATTTTCAGGGGAGGGGGGAACCAGGAAAGGGGACAACATTTGAAATGTAAATAAAGAATACATCTAATAAAAAAAAAAGAAGCAGGAAACCACTTGAATTCTTTTCTTTCACATTCTTCTGAGTCCTAGTGTAACCATCTGATAGAGAAAAACTCATTATTGTTTTTAAAAAGAAATCTTGTGATTGGAGCGATGCTCAGTGTTAAGAACACATATTGCTCTTCACAAGACCTGGCTTCAGTTTCCAGCACCCACATGGTGACTCACTAGAGTTCATAACTCTAGGATCCAACCATTTCTTTAGATGCATGTGGTTCATATACATATATTCTGGCAAAACTCTCATTCATATAAAATAAATAAATCTTAAAGGAAGAAAATGCATGACTAGATGTGTCCATCTCCACTTCAATAAAATAAAATAAAAGCAAAAGTAACAGAGGAAAGACATATGTTTGCTTTCTTTGTAAATGGGGACATAGTGAAAATCAAAACCAGAGCTCTCCTATATAAACAGGACACACATAGAAACAAGCACCTGCTTTAGTAAGATGTATAAACAAGAAAACACAGAACAACAGCACCTGCTCCAGAGAGAGGCTTTATTATGAAGGAATTCATATTAGGAGTGGCCAGTGTAGCAGTGTGTTCATACAGTTCCAGCACTAGGGAGGCTGCAGAGTTAGAGACCAGCCTGATCTACACACAGTGAGACCATTTCATGAAATGGAGAACTAAGCTACTGGTTTTTCAAGTTAAGGAGAACTGGTCTCAGATTCATACTCCATATCTGATTAGCACAGCAACTTTTGGTAAGTTATTTAATGTCAGTAATTCTCAATTTCCAAATATCACAATTAGCAATAGTCATAGTAATATTGGCCACTTATTGGACATTTGGGAGAATAAATGAGATGGCATGAAAATACTTAGCAAAGCACTTGCTTTATGCATATCAATAGGCAGCAAAATTAAATCGCTAAATTATTGATAATATATGCCTATCCTACCCACTAGACAACTGAGCACCCATGAAATAAATCCGCTGCCTCCTTTAATAAAACATGAGTGGCAAAATATAAATCCAACTTTTTTCTAACAATTGAGTACTACTAGCTTTATTTTCTGAGTATGTTATATGCTTCCCACAATTCCGCAAACATTTGCTGACTGCTGAGGATAAAATAAAAATAGAGCTATGGGAGAGACAAGTAGGGCTCTTACGCTCTTGGAGTTTAGCCTGGGGTCACTACAATAGTAAGCAAATACATAATAAAGGCCAAGACTCACAGAGATGCTCAGGAGCCATGTGGGTGCTCCCTTGGTGCAGCTGCAGCAGAAGACCACTCTTTCTGACTTAAAGTGGGGCATAGTACGGAAAGATGGTTATATACAGCTAGCACAAAGGCTCGAAAGCAATCGACCGTCTCCTTCCATAGGAGAACCAGACAGAACTTCACACACCTAAAAGTCAGTGTTCTAGGAGAGGTAAAATAGTCAAACCATTTCTTTAGTGTTTCATCTGTTTTCTGCTTGTTCCTCTCACTTGCCACTCTCTGTTTAATAAGGATATTTGTTATTCATTTTAGAATGATCCATTATCACCCACGCTGAAACTTCAACAAAATGTCCATGTCAGAGGTAAGGAGAGAACTGTTCCAGGCACATGTCAGAGGCAGGGGAGAACCATGTCCAGGTTTTTGTTCTCTCTCTCTCTCTCTCTCTCTCTCTCTCTCTCTCTCTCTCTCTCTCTCTCTCTCTCTCTCTCTCTCCAGAAGGCTAAGGTTCTTATGTGAAAACTATTATCATCTACTTTCTGTCTATTCTATGTTCAGGCATGGATTGAGAAATAGAAAATGGGAGAAAACTATGGTGTTCTTGGCCCACAAACCAGCAGAGAGCATTTATCAGCTGGGTCCTGATGTCTCTGCGAGGTCCCCGGCAAATCATTCCCTTTACTGGTTGTTTTAATAACTCCTCTGCTGACTCAGCTCCTGCAGTGTAAATATCACAGAAGTGATGGAGAAATAACAGCTAATTTGAAACTGTGGCTGGAGATCTAAAAGAAAAAAAAATGCTTCCTACATAAACCTTCATGTTCATAGCCTTTTGATTAAAAATCAGCTTAACAGAGGTGAAGTCTTTTGGCTAGAGTTGAAACCAATGGAAAAATAATTTCTACCTCTTATACCACTGTGCTTATTAGAACTTCATTATCTTACATGGCAGCTGTCTTAATTTATACTAGTACAAAGCATTATTAATGATTTTAGCTATATAAATACATACATAGAAATCAAATGAAATAGCAATAAATAACAAAGTGGCCACATGGCCTTCCAGGGACGTGCAGTTTAAGTGCCCCATTATTTATTCAACTGAAGCTTTTGGTTGCTGGGATTATTTTTGACACATAGGATGCCTTTTTCTTTGTGCTACAGTTTGTGTTTAATCCTATATTCTCTGCATATCCAGGCCACCTCTCAACCCCACCCCCACTCCCAAAAGCCTTTTAATAATACTGCTTCCTGTTGAATGTAAAGACTGGCCTCCAGGGCAGGAATTCCTTTGTGTGATCAGTATTGTGACAATTTTAAGTAAAAAATGTACCTTAGCAATATAGGCTTTTGAAATGCACTCCAAATGACATTAGTGTTGTAGCATGAACATGTATGTTACTACATCCATACTAAAGCACAAGATAGAAATATGATTATTACGAGTGATTTTTAAACCAGTATAATTAGGTTTCAAACCTCACTCAGGAAGTTTAAGGCAAGCCAGCACCCACATTTCAAAAGACCTTGACATCAATACAATATTGGTTTGAAATTCCATCGCAATTTAAGGTAAAATGTTAAAATAGATTTTAAAACATGAAAGTCTCATGAAGAGAAACTCATGATGAAAACATAAAAGGAAAACCATGGCTATTACAATAAATGCACAGCACTGAACCATGTGAGAATAAATTATATCCCTGAGAGTACAAGTGGAATTTTAAGTGGTTTTACAGATCATTTTTGCAACACATAGACCATGTCATTTCATCTTCAACTGGTCTGATATAAGCAAGTACACACTTTTTAAAAGCAGGCATTTACAAAGCTCTTTGGCATTAAAGCTGGATCAGGCTGAGCCTAAGAAAAACCTGTTTAACAATCAGCCTGGGGGATGGGGTGGGGGGTTAAGGGTGTGTGAATAGGAAAGGAGCCAGCTATTTATATTTAACTCACCCTTCACCTTCTGCAGAAGATAATTTCAGCTAAGGATAGTAATGATATTGATATTTTTCCCATAAGTATCTATTCCTACATTTGTTTCTTTCTGAGTAGTATGGTTTTATTTTTGATAGTGATGCAATTGGCTTTATAGAGTTTATTAGCAAACAAAAATACTCTAAAACCTAAGGTTTTTGCCTCTCTTTCCTCTAGACAGACTCATGGAAATTACTAGAGCTACAAATTAGGAAACAATAGCTTGAAACACGTGTTAATTAAAATGGTATTTGAAGCAGAGAAAGAGCGAGTGTGATTATTCCATCAGTCTTTGCAGAAGCAAGGTGAAAGAGGCACCGCAACCCTTGAAATTTCAGTGAATAATATTTTTCTTTTTTTATGTGAATTACTCTTCCCTAAAGTCATGAGGCTACTTACAGAAACCTATGAGCAACCAAGTCTTCCCTCAGAAGAAATTTCTGAACCTCAGGTTCAGAAGAATAGTGTTTATGTTTGTCTTTTTCTAGCTTAACATTAGGGAAAAATAAATAACAAAATGTTTTGTTTCCCTAGATGCACATAGAGCACAGCTCAAGCGAGGCACCAGTCCAAACACAAGTCCTGTAGAGACAAAGGAAGCCCAGCCTCCTTGCCGCTGCGGCACAGCCCTGCTTTGGATTACAACAGGATAAATTTCAAGATGCCCTCCTGTTTCACTGGTCCAAACATCTACAAACTAGGACTTTGTTAGAAAAAAAAAAGTGAGAAATCCTTCAGCCCACTCTGTCATCAGCATCCGAGTTAATTCGGCAGACAAAATAGACCCCGATACAGTGTTAAAGTGTGACCTTTAACACTGTATCTAACCATCCTTATTTGGAATATTGGTCCAAATTAACAAGCTCTGGGGCACGTGGAGCAGCATTTTGAATGGGGCCCGTGGTGAGCATGTGCAGACTGGGGCTCTCAGTGCGCTGTGCCTCCTCCGGCTGCACCACAGACTCCTCCTAGGGGCTGATATTGCTTTGTTTTCACCTGCTTTATACTCTTTCTCCCTTTAAAAATCACAATGCACCCTGACATTCAGCTTCCCCTGTCTCTATCTGTCAATTTCCCCTACTTTACTACTTTCAGTTTCCTTTTTTTAAATTTCCTTTTACTTTTTATCTAAATGACTAAAGATCAGATGTCAAAAAAAAAAAAAAGAAAAAGAAAAGAAAAAAAAAAGTAAAGGAAGATTCTACGTCTGTTAAAATACACTCAGAAACACAAATGCGTAGTTGCACCAGTAATCACTGTAAGTATGGTTTTAGGATTACATTACAAAACCGGAATTCGAGCTAAAGGAGCAAGCAAATTTTCTGCTAGTTGTTGTTTTCCAGTGGTCTCATCACGTGAAAGCCTGTAGAAATGTGTCGCACATTCCCGCTATCGTGCCCTACTGTGTTCATGGCAGAAAAGTCACATCCCAGCTGTTTTGTTAACCCTGCTCTCCCAGGTACCTGGTCTAATTAGAACTCTGAGGAATCCTCTCTGGATCAAACCACAACCTAAGATGTGTGCAGAGTCACATCTCAGGGGAGTTTCTCTAGCGCTCCCTGCTGCAATGAACACTCCAGATCTCTCTTAGTAGAAAATATTTCCAAAACTTTCCCAATGCAGCTACTTGCTGAAGAAGACAGGAATACCACTGTATTGTGAATACCACTCATGGATCATTTCCCTGGTCTGCAGGCTCCACGCCCCTAGTCTCCCAGGTCCCTCTCACTTGATACCAGTTCTGGTTTATTTCACTGGTTGAGTCTCTTGCCAAAGCTTCAGCACCATGTGCAGATTCCACTGTTACAGTTTACTCATGAGAATGACTCCACCACCAAAGAGGAAAACCACCTTCTCCATTTCAAATTCTACGGTAGCATGAGTGGTAGACATGGGCTTCTTTCCTGAGAACTCTGGCCTGGGCCAAGCCCACTCAGCCCTTTCAACCAAAACATTTCCAAGGTGTTTCTGTTTGACACATATCACATCCATTGACCTAACCAAGCAATAATGGGTCTTGTCAAGCAAAGTAACCGTGGTAGAATGTGAAAGACAAGGTCTGTTTCTGCATCTATAATGTTGTCTGTTAAGAAATATTACACTTATATTCATTTTTTCCTCCTTTAGATTTTAATTTATGAATGAAATTATTAAATAGGTATAATTACATGATTCAAGATATTTAGTGTTCACACAGAGAATCATATTTGTGACAGCCAAATTTGGGGATATGTTAAAAATAAATGCTATGTCATTCAATAGTGTAAATTTTGTATTATGAATATTTTATGACAGTTTAGTTGATTTTTGTTTGGAAGGAAAATTAGCATTGTTTGCAATAACTCTTCCCACTTTCATATACAATATAGCATATTTATACTATTTATAGTTTATTGAAGTTTATAATGAAGAGTCAATGACATTAATTAAACTTCTTCCTCATATGTTTCCAAGTGAAATTAAATTTACCTTCCATTAAAGATGGTATTAAATCAACAGGTTTTTATTTGTATACTGAACTAAGCATCCTAAGCTATCTGTAGAGAATATTATAATATGATGTGCATGCTTACAAATAAAACAATTCATGATCTTTTGATGATTCATTAATGTAAGCAAAGATTTGATTTGGAAAAACTGAGGAAAAGATGAGAAGTCATGAGAAATTTGACAATAGTAAAATGTTTCTGAACATGCAGCCAGAAAAATCAACTCAAGTTCAAACCATAATGAATCTGAGGTGTCTCTGGCAGCTTTCACCTGAGTCATAGTGCAAGACTTCACTGCAGCCTGAATTCAGAAAACACACATTTTGCGGTACACACACTTCTATGCTGTGTAACACCAATGTACACAGACTGAAACATGTTTGCTCAGGCTCAAGATAAATTAGTGTTATGAGTTGCCGTGTGTTGACTACACAGGCAAAGTTTTCTGCTCTTAAAAAAACATAATGGTTTAATTACAGAAAAGAGAACTTTAACAGTTTCCAACTGTTCTTTGTTGGTATGAAGGATCAAAGTAGTTTTCCTATTTATTGTACAGTATTACAATGTTTGATTTTAAAAATTGCTGTTGAGTTGCTAACTTTAGTTTTATATACACAAAATAAAATCATTACATGATTTTTGGTTTGAGATTAGGACAGAATTTTCATCCGTTTCTGGACTGGGCCACTGAACAAAACACTTACCATTTTGTACTATACATTTATGTGAAGCTGAAATCTCAGTATTCATGAATTAAAAACATAATGATTGACAATTTCTGAAAACACCTGACAGTATTCTGTCCTGCAGTCAATATTCAGCCATGATATCATTATGTAAAAGTAAGCTAGTATTATTCATCTCATTAGTATACAAATTTCCTTTCGTCTTTTTTAAATGGTAAAATTATATGTATACTAAATAATTATTTTAAATTTCTTTATGATTTAATGTATTGAAGAACACTAGAAGATATGAAAGGACAGGCCCAGTTCACGTACTCACCCAAAACCTGGAATTCCCAATATAATATCTGAGAAAATCAGCATTCTAAGGCTCATTTGACTCAGAGACCCCTTCTGTAGGGGAAATGTGATAATGTCTGAGAACATTTGTCACACTTCACAAATGCCATTATTATCTTTGATAGAAATCAGAGATCATACTACACATCATATATCACACAAGAAAACTCTCCACAGCAAACTCTCTGGTCCCAAGTGTGAAGTGTATTGTCAAATTGTCACATGCAGTTCACCCTTACAGAAACTGGATTCTAGAAGTGAGGAAAAAACCCTTATCCCAATCTATCCTTTTTTCTAGTTATCCTGGATCAGGCTGGGCCCTGGAAACAGAGGCTAAGAACAATAACTATTAAAAGCATTTATGGCTTCAGAACAGCTAGCAGGCAAACCAGTTTCCAGGGAAATTGCCATTGCTTCCCCCATAATTTGAAACATGTCTGTGATGGGAACAAGGAGCCAGATGCTCACTCAGCACAGAGCTCTTTCAATCTGGGATTCCAGGGTGCATTTCAGGGGAGCTCTCAAGTTGTTTCTGCTAGTTGTTGTAAGCCCCTGGTTTCATGATGTTATCTATCTGCTACTAATGACTTGGGCTTGGGCTTGCTACGTGCTTACTAAACTTATTTGTTCAAAAATGAAAGGAGAGAAACCAACTCTACTGAGTAAAGATTTTCCTATGCAGATTTTTTTGAGGAAAGAACCTACCCTTCTGTAGATAACTCCACATCTATGTTATGTAAGGAAACCCAATAAACTTACTGGTTCTTCAGAGGGAACTTTAGTTTAACCCTATCTCAGTTTGTCTTGGGACCTTATGAAGAAGGTTGACTTGTCCCTTTCCCTGGGAGGGAATTTTAGTCACATAGAGCTTCCCTGAGATTGCATCCTTTAACCCATTGGCCTAGGGAAACAACATAGATCCAAACTCTGACACAGATATCCCAAGATCTGACTCTGATAGGCACACACCTAAGCAAAGAATTAGAAACAGAGCATCATTTTCAGCTGTGTTTAGCTGTGGTTGAAATGTGTGCCATGAGCATTGGGTTGAGATTTAATCCCTTTTGTAATGGTATTACTAGGTGAGGTCTTTGGGGAAATAATTAAGCTGTGAGGTTTCTGTCTTTATGAGTAGATTAATAAAGGCCTCTGTTACCTTCCACACCTTCTACCCTATGAGAACAAAACATTAAAGAGATAGTGAGCAACAAAATCTTGGGAGTTCCAGTATCCAGAACTGAGGGAAATAAAGTTACCCAGTCCCAGGTATTTGATGCCTGAAACACAAACAAACCAAGACAACATCTCTATTTATTCTGACAGAATGGGGATATTGAGTGAAATTTTCATAACGTTTATTTAGTTTGTCAACAACATTTGACACCATTTATTGTGAACTTTGTGTGACTTGGGTCCTATTCTATGTGTTTTGCACACATTAATTCACTCATAGTAAATGATACTTTATACTGGTGTCTTAATCCATCCTCTTTCTTCTGTCACATTGATTACATCTACCTCTCTCACTAGTTAGAACCCACCTCAACATTAACTCCCAATCTATCATTTTTTTTTCTTGGTCTGACTGGATAGTTTCACTCATGTCCATAGCTGTTTATCATTTTTACCTTACTATATTTACAACATGGGACAGCATGTATGTCTGAATACAAGAGATCCCTGCTTGAACATTCTTTTGTCTGTTATGAATGTCTTTGTGTTTTATTACCAAACATTTTCTGTTTATGGCAAATATTTAAAAAAAAGAATAGTAAAGCCACATTTGTAAGTTTGAAGCATGTCATTAAAACTACCCCTAAAACTGCTGTTAGACAATAGAAACACAATCACCAAATCAGGTTATCATATCTGTCAAACAAAAGTCTGCGTCAGGCTTGCAATGTCCATGCTACTTACCTTACAGAGAGAGGACTCAGCATGTCTCTATTTTGGGGTGAATTCTTACATCTTCAACTAATGATTTCTCTGCCAAATATTTGTTTTCCCCAAAGGCATAGTCTCTCATCTATTTTCATGAATGGTAAGATAATTGACTGTTACTATCATATCATTAGCAAGCTCCAAACAGGGATTAGAAAGACACATTTGGATAATTACAGAGGTGGATTGCAGCACGGATGTCCATAAACCTTGGAAAAACTTTCTAGTTTTTCCAAGTCATGGCAATATCATGAGAACAAGAGATAAAACATAACTAAGTACATGATGATTGGGTCTGCTGAAACTACGTAGGTTGTCTAAAGCCTATTGTTAAATTGATCATGGGTGTCTAGAGAAGTGCCATTCTTTCTGCCTGTTCCCTGGGTATGTAGCTTCCCGTGTTTAAGGGGATGACAGCCAGATAGAAGTTGGGCTTCCCAGGATTTAGAAACTCCCAGATTCTGCACACGAAGATTAAGAGTCCTGCTCAGAATTTTTTCACACTGTGAGTCCATGGTTTACTGCGGCTATGGAACTGTGCTTCTAACTGGCAGTGTATGTGTGTGTGTGTGTGTGTGTGTTGCATTTTTATTTTACTCAAGAAATGAGAAGAAAATAAAAAAATGGGCTGATTGTTTCCCATATACATATTACTCCATTCTTTGCATTATTTTCTTTAAGTTTTATGTGTAGAAAACATCTTACAAAAATGTCATTATCACAATAGTCTAGCTAGCTTCTTTGCTGTATATTTGCCATTTACTCATATATACACACCAAAAAACAAAAACAACAACAAAATCAACAAAGCAAAACAAAACAAAACAACAACAACAAAAAAATCATTCCTCTTAAAACATTACTTTTCTTCTGAAAAGCCTTTCATTGTTTCCTAGAGAAATGCTCAGGGCCAGCCATCTCTGGCTACATCCACCCTGTCTTAGTTACTTTTCCATTGCTGTTACAAAACATTATTACCAAGGCAACTTATAAAAGACGTTGTTCAATTGGGCTTACACTTTCAGAAGGTGGAACACCTGACAACTTACATGTGATCCTCAAATAGAATAGAGAGTCACACACACACACACACACACACACACACACACACACACACACACACACTGGGGGTCAGGGGTAGGATGGCAGTAAAGCCTTCTTGAAACTCCAAAGCTCATCCCTAGTGACACTCCTTCTTCAACAAGGTCATAGGTCCTAAGCATTCCCAAATAGTTCCATATCAAGGAAACAAGTAGTCAAACACATGAGCCTATGGGACCACTCTTCTTCAAACCACAGTAGACCCTGAATTTCCCATGAACCTCTCAGCCCTGCCTCAGAAATTTGTCCTTCTAGTGACTTTGTCTGGAATCATGCTTGTCTAGAAACACATGCTTTTCAGAGTGATCATCCTTCATGCCCATGTGAACCAACACAGTCATAGCTCATGACATTTTCTTTCTCTTGTGATCTCCCACCATCTCACCCAAAGTCTATCACTCTTTCGTTCTTTGCTTGGAGGCATAGATTTAGGGGGTGGGAGGGTTGTCATTTGTTGCATTTCTAACTTCAATAGTGTAAAATTTAACACCTAGAACACATTCTAATCTACAACACATTAAAGTGTAACTTTATGTTGGCAACATGACCAAACCTGGAGAAACATTTCAGACTAGTATTTGAGTTGGTACAGTAAGTAAAACAGCCCTCTCCAGTGTGGGTCGATAGCCTACA
Source organism: Tokudaia tokunoshimensis (assembly GCA_036184795.1). Lineage (NCBI taxonomy): Eukaryota > Metazoa > Chordata > Mammalia > Rodentia > Muridae > Tokudaia > Tokudaia tokunoshimensis. The sequence goes on along the minus strand of BTHU01000002.1, from coordinate 82,710,754 downwards.
GTTTGTAGAGGACCAGAATAGAACAAAAAGTTGGATGAGATTGAATTTGCTCTGTGCTTGACCACTGAGCTGGGTACCAAGTTCTTGTGCCTTTGAGTCTCAGGCCATCACACTTGAACTGAATCTCTCACTTTCAAATCTGTTCAAAGGCCTTTGAAACACAGTCAGCTTTCCTTGGTGTTTTGTGTGCACAGGATAGACTGACATTTCCCAGCCACCATAATCACTAAGGCAATGTCAGATAATATCTCTTTTTCTGTAGGTGTGTATATAAATGTGTGCATATAGATGCATATATACTTGGATTTTTTTCTATAAAGATTTATGTTATAGATAAATATTAATTTATCTATAATTTAAATTTGGGCTAGAGTCATAGGTCATTGGTGAAAGCACTTGCTCTGCAAGCATGAGGAGCTGAGTTCAAATTCCTATTATTCATGTAGAATGATAGGATTGGCTATACATGCCTGTAAGCATTGAATTGAATGGCAGAGTTGGGAACAGGAATCCCCTGAATTCACTGCTCAGAGAGCCTAGCTCAAAAGGACTCCCAGTTCAGTAAGAAACCCTTCCTCAAGGAACTAAGATGTAGGGTAATGAAGGAAGGCACTTGATACATTTTCCTGGCCTCTTTATATGCACTTATTGGTACACATAACTCTGTATATATCCATGCATGAAGCACACATATATTAAACACACAGAACACTCAACATGTGTTGAATTTAAAAACATAAGTTATTGGAAACAGATCTATTTCATCTTCAGGTAATAGATTTTCTATTGCACTATTGATTTTATATTAAAATATAAACTCAAATGAAAAAATTACATTCATATTTCATGTAGAAGGAAAACTTCTGGTGTATCTGAAGCTTAAATCTGTCATCTTTCCTAAACAGGTTTGCTTTGCACCCCAACAGCAATAAAGTACTTGAGTTGAGGAGGACTATAGCGTGTTTTATAGCCTTGACTGCTAAGTGAACTTTAAAGCAACTACTTTTCAAAGTAGTGTTGATATAGAGAGTGTCTGACTTGCACATAAGAACACTCATTTCATGGAGAGTGATTTTACTGCAAGTCACCAGAGGATCAGAACTTAGTAATGAAATCTCTACTTTTAATCTACTACATGAATTTCTCCAAAGACCTATCCAAAAGGAGCACCATATTATCAAATACTATTTTTGTTAACTGATAGTATGTTGTGCAAAAATACCAAAATATAAATCAGTGTCAAGGCAATGACAAATGTCTATACAGATGCCACCCATTCCCAAGATGCTAGCTGACTTTCTTGATCATGTAGATTTCATGTGTGCCATGAGAAACAGCTGTGACCACATCATTAGATAGAGGGACAGAAACTGGCAGTCAACAAACAAATCTGGATGGTTTCCAAACAACCAGGAAAGAAACTCACAAAGTAGTACAAGCATCTCTTTGGCCACAGAGTGAAGAGGAAAAACTGCCTCTAGTAAAGCAAATTATACCTCATAAAATAGCCCCGCAGATATAGTGTTTTATCTTAGATATGAGAAAAGATAATGGTTTTAACATTTTCATAGAAGTGCTGAGGTCAGGGTGGTTCACACAGTTTGCAAGACTTCACACGTATTCAATTCTTTTGAAAACTTTAATAATGAAGCCAAATGTGCTTCTCACTTATATACCTCATCTTACCCTGTGACCTCAACTTTGGTCAACAAGCATATCCTCTGTTCTTAACCAAATAAGATCCCACCCTTAAAAACAAATATGTCTGTTAGCCAAGAAGACTTTTGACAACATAGTACAGTGACATATGATGCCTGCACAGCTGAGCATTAGTCATTGATGCAGCAGATGAGTCAGGTGAGCCCTGTTCCCTCCGATGGGTGTGTTGACATAATTTGCTTCGACATTTTTATATAAACCTTAGCTCAACTCATTCTGGGTCTCTCATTTCCTGACAGTAAAAACGTTGTTTGGTGTGTGTGCTATAGATATTGGTTCATTCTTCAAGCCTACAGATGAAGCCCATCAGAAAATGGAACAATCTTTGAATCTATATAGTGGTAAGCTTAACTGCACTGACCTCTTTAGTGAGATACATTGTCAGTTTTATACTTTCTCATCAGCTGTAAAGACATCTCATAGAAGACTTTTTATTTCTCTTCTTAAATAAAAAGAAGACATTTTTAAAAGTTTATCCTTTATGCTATTATGGTACTTCACTTGTATGTATTTCTTTAAAAAAAATAATATGATGGTCCATGCATCCACATCACAGAAGCTGAAATTTTGATGAGCCAGCAGAAAAATCATAATTATATAGAGAATACATTTCCAAAATATAGAAATCACTTCCAGATAAGACAGTGTCATCTTTTAAGTGCTGGATAATACAACTCTTTATCCTATTTCTCTGCATATCAATAAAGAATAGTAAGCATTCCCTTATAAAACCCATGTCCTACTTGACTGCCATGTTCAGACCCAGACAAGGATCAGGGGTCAGAACACTGTTAAATGTATTGCCCTGTTAAGGTGCTTGAAATACTCCTTCAATTAAAGTATGTACTAGGAATACAGTTGTTAGTTGTGTGCTCAAAAACCAATCATTTTAATGAATTCCTGGGCATCTGTAAAGAAGCTGGGATAGATTAACTTCTAGGTTTCTATTGGTTGATGGGATAAAAATGAAACATTTGGGGAGAAACATGTGGAAAGAAATAGTATGCTCCTTATTTATGGTTATTTAAGATTTTTAAAAAGCGATAATAATACCATGCGGTTTTTAACACTATTGCTCTGTAGTACAGCTTGAGGTCCGGGATACTGATTCCCCCAGAGGTTCTTTTACTCTTGAGAATAGTTTTAGCTATTCTGGGTTTTCTGTTATTCCAGATGAATTTTTGAATTGCTCTTTCTAACTCTATGAAGAATTGAGTTGGGATTTTGATGGGGATTGCATTGAATCTGTGTATTACTTTTGGTAAGATGCTCATTTTTACTATATTAATCCTGCCAATCCATGAGCATGGCAGATTTTTCCATCTTCTGAGGTCTTCTTCAATTTCTCTCTTCAGAGACTTGAAGTTCTTGTCATACAGATCTTTCACTTGTTTGGTTAGAGTCACGCCAAGATACTTAATATGGTTTGTGGCTATTGTGAAGGGTATTATTTCTCTTACTTCATTCTCAGCCTGCTTATCCTTTGAGTATAGGAAGGCTTCTGACTTGCTTGAGTTGATTTTATATCCGGCCACTTTGCCGAAGTCGTTTATCAGCTGTAGGAGTTCTCTGGTGGAGTTCTTTGGGTCGCTTAAGTATACTATCATATCGTCTGCAAATAGTGATAGTTTGACTTCTTCCTTTCCAATTTGTATCCCTTTGACCTCTTTTTGTTGTCTAATTGCTCTAGCTAGAACTTCAAGTACTATATTGAAAAGATATGGAGAGAGAGGGCAGCCTTGTCTAGTCCCTGATTTTAGTGGAATTGCTTCAAGGTTCTCTCCATTTAAATTGATGCTGGCTAAAGAGCAATTCAAAAATTCATCTGGAATAACAGAAAACCCAGGATAGCTAAAACTATTCTCAAGAGTAAAAGAACCTCTGGGGGAATCAGTATCCCGGACCTCAAGCTGTACTACAGAGCAATAGTGTTAAAAACCGCATGGTATTGGTACAGTGACAGGCATGTAGATCAATGGAACAGAATTGAAGACCCAGAAATGAATCCACACTCCTATGGTCACTTGATCTTTGACAAAGGAGCTAAAACCATCCAGTGGAATAAAGATAGCCTTTTCAACAAATGGTGCTGGCTCAGCTGGAGGTCAACATGCAGAAGAATGCAAATTGACCCATCCTTATCTCCTTGCACTAAGCTCAATTCTAAGTGGATCAAGGATCTCCACATAAAACCAGACACACTGAAACTAATAGAAGGGAAACTAGGGAAGAACTTTGAACATATGGGCACAGGGGAGAATTTCCTGAACAGAACTCCAATAGCTTATGCTCTAAGATCAAGAATAGACAAATGGGACCTCATTAAATTACAAAGTTTTTGCAAGGCAAAAGACACTGTCAAAAAGACAAAGCGGCAACCAACTAACTGGGAAACGATCTTTACCAACCTTACATCCGACAGAGGGCTAATATCCAATATATACAAAGAACTCAAGAAGTTAAACTCCAGAGAGCCAAGTAACCCTATTAAAAAATGGGGTACAGAGCTAAACAAAGTGTTCTCACCTGAAGAATATCTAATGACTGAGAAGCACCTAAAGAGATGTTCATCATCCTTAGTCATTAGGGAAATGCAAATCAAAACAACCCTGAGATTTCATCTCACACCAGTCAGGATGGCTAAGATCAAAAACACAGGAGACAGCAGTTATTGGCGAGGATGTGGAGAAAGAGGAACACTCCTCCACTGCTGGTGGAATTGCAAGCTGGTACAACCACTCTGGAAAGCAGTCTGGCGGTTCCTCAGAAAACTGGGCATGACACTCCCGGAGGATCCGGCTATACCACTCCTGGGCATATACCCAGAGGCTTTACCTGCATGCAATAAGGACACATGCTCCACTATGTTCATAGCAGCCTTATTTATAATAGCCAGAAGCTGGAAAGAACCCAGATGTCCCTCAACGGAGGAATGGATTCAGAAGATGTGGTATATCTACACAATGGAATACTACTCTGCAATTAAAAACAATGAATTCACGAAATTCCTAGGCAAATGGTCAGATCTTGAAAATATCATCCTTAGTGAGGTAACCCAATCACAAAAGAACACACATGGTATGCAGTCACTGATAAGGGGATATTGACCCAGAATCTCGGAATACCCTAGACACAATCCGCATATCAATAGATTTCTAAGAAGATGGAAGGAAAGACCCCTGGTCCTGGAAAGACTGGATGTAGGGGAACGCCAGGACAGAGAAACGAGAGGGGGTTGAATGGAGAAAAGAGGGAGGGAAGGGGGCTTATGGGACTTTCGGGGAGGGAGGAAACGGGAAAGGGGAAATGACTTGGAATGTAAATTAAAAAAAATAAAATAAATAATTAAAAAAAAGCGATAATAAATAAGATTTCCAAATAGTTGATTTTAATCTGACTTTTATCACTAAGGTGAAGCACGCCCTAGAATTTAAGCAACTGACCTATATATGTAAATTGAAACCAATGCTTTTTAAACACACTAGCACTTGACATACCTCTCTGCCTGATACCAATTTTGTGCTTTCATGCTCCTGTTGCCATCATTATTACTACAACCAATAATAGCCAAGATTCTCTGGTATGTTGAAACAGTCATCGAGATTATCTGTGTCTCATTCTCTAATCTTTTGGTGAGGGCATGGAAATCTGCATTCTCTTCCCACGTTCACTCTTCCTAGTGATTTTCACCCCAATGGAATCTAGTCCTTTTAATACAAACCCTGGCAAAGAGGAGGTAGAATGCTGTCCAGATGGCTCTCTAAGCAGGTAATTTTCAGTACATAAATGCAGAGGTCGTTCATCTACAACAGATGGGTGATTTTTGAATTCTCTTGGTGACAGGGAGTCCAGATTGTTTGGGTGGTTGTTTCAGAAATGCAGTGTTTTGCAAGCACAAAGATTTCATTACCCCTGGAAGACAGGTTTGGGGACATCATCCTGTTTCAAATAAGGATACTGGATAAATAAACTTTCAACATTTATTTCTACAGTTGGTCTAAGAACAAAATATATTGGTTTTATAGGCACATATTGTATCTCTGGGATGGTGATTTTCAGTCTTTGTACTTGTAGAATTCCATTCTTACAAGCTACCAGATAGCAGTGCCTATGTCCTTACAGTGCATGCAAACATGTTGTAATGCTGTGAATGCTGTAAATCAGTGTTGACATTTCTTTGTCTACAAATTAATGGAATTTTTCTTCATATGGATTTAGATCAATAGCAACTTGATAGATATTTTTAATTATTTTATTTATTATATCTCAAATGTCTCCTACTTCCCTGTCCCCCCTCCCAGAGTTCTTCACCCCACCTCCCAATCTCCTACGCCTCTGAGAGGGTGGCCCCCTAAGAGGGGGAGGCATCCTTCTTCTCAAATCTCTAATCTACATGATTAGGCCCATTATCTCCCACTGGGGGGAGATAAGGCAGACAATCCTCTGCAACATATGTGTCAGGGCCTGGAACCAACCATGTTTTTTGGTTGGTAGTTTCCAGGGGTCTGTGTTAGTTGACACCACACTTGGTCTTCCAATGGGGTTGCCATCCCCTTCAGCATCTTTAATCCTTCCTTTAATTCTTCTATAGGAGTCTCAGACCTCAGTCCAATGATGAGCTGTAAGTATCTGCATCTGTCTTTCAACTGCTGTTAGAGATGAGGGCAAGCCAATTTTCAGGCCATGTAAACTCCTTCCAATCTCTCTGTGCTTTGCAGTCATTGGGATATGAATGATCTTTTTGCATTAGTTCTCCTGTTGTGATGTGCTATGATCGCACAGGAGCAGAACCGCAGGGTTACACTTGTGAACCCAATCGTTTCTTCCAAAAACTTGTTTGAGTATTTTGTCATAGGAACAGAAAGATGACTCATTACATGGGCCATACTTAAGAGCCAGAAAAGTCTAAGTGTTGATGAAGATGTGGAGAGATCAGAATCTCTATGCCTTCCTTATGGGTATGCTTCCTTATGGGTATGGTGTAGATGTTGCTGAAAACAGCATGGCCATTCCTCAGAGTGAAAGCAGAGTCACTATAGAATGAGTAGCCACATTTCTGAGTGCGTGATGAAGGGAGTGATAGTAGAGGGTCGACTCAATTTGTTCATGTATGTTTGTGGTAGCTTTATTCACAGGAGCAAAAAAAGTGAAATCAACCAGTGTTTGACAACATGAATGTGGCTGAAGAATGCAGTGTGTGTGTGTGTGTGTGTGTGTGTGTGTGTGTGTGTGTGCGCGTGTGTGTTCTGAACTATTATTCAGGCTTCAAGAGACATATGCTGCAACACAAATAAACCATGAAAACCTTGTTCTAAGTGAAATAATACAGAACTGCTGTGTGACTCCACTTATCCCAGTTACCTAGAATAGCCAAACTCAGGCCAGACACAACATAGTTCACTCAGGGTTGGCATGACAGAGGAACAGTGAGGTGATTCTTTAATGAGTTGCACTTTTAGGTGACCAAATAGCCTGGCAATTCATTTGCCAGTTGTAGAACTTTGAAAACAGGCTCCATGACATAGATTGTACATCTAAATTGACTGAATGTAAATTTTATATCAAATAGATTTCAACACTCTCCAAAATGGAATAATTTGTAAAGAATAGGTTGAAGGGTCCATTCAACTGCTTCCATGGCAAATCTTTTACGATGGTTGGATTAAACATATTGAAATTATTCCTCTTCTGTGAAAGTCTACTGTTTATGCATGATTTTATGATTTTTAGTTCCTATTTTGTTTTGAGCTAGACTGTAGCAGATTTTGGCCTCCACATTTTAGTAGTTTCTACTAAACTAGGAGCATCTATGGGCTTTGGCTTCCATCCTAGATGCAAATCCTATCAGACTGCCAATTCCATGACATCCTTCCTTGTTACTCACAGTATGAAACCGATAATCAATTGTTACCACCTAATGGCATGACCTAGACAGCAGAGTTTGATTTTCTCATCGATATCTTTTATTCTGGAACGACCTGTTTATATTTTTGTTTCATAAGACACAGGACAAGATACTGCCTTATTCATCTTTTTATATTCAGTGCTTAACACAGTGCGCAATAACTGTTGGTCATCTGCAGCACCTGGCAATATAATAAACAATATTTCCAGGATCGAATGTATTTCTTATGCCTTGTTTAAACCTTTGCATTTATATTATATTACATTATATTATATTATTAATTACTTCCAAGAGCTCAGACAAAACTACATCTTGGAGGTCTGAGCTTTTGGAGGTAAACATCAGAGAATAGCAGTACAACACTCTAAGTTTGGTTTCAAGACTCAATAACCCAAAGCATGTTCAATAACATCACAGCTACCTCTGAATTTCCTTCATAAATATTGGTAAAGAACACTACTTTGTGGGCTACTGATAAAGTTCAGTTTGTTTTAGTGCTTGCCTAGCAACTATGATCCCTTTGATTGGACATTCAGTACTCCATAAAACAGGGTACCATGGTACAAGCCTGTAATTTCAATACCCCGGAGGTGGAAGCAGAAAAATGAGAAATTCAAAGTCAGGCTTACCTATAGCAAGTTGAGACTAGCCTGGACTATATGAAAGACTGTCTCAAAAACAAACAAACAAAAAGGAATTACCTCAACCAAATTATACTCCTCATATTTTTTTTCTGTATTGAAGAGCATGAGTTCATTCTGTCCCAAGGGGAAGAGTATGATGCACACAATTGGTTAATCTAAGAGAAACAAATTGAGTATGTTCTATTTAAACAAATCATCCTGCCTTCCTCTTCCTCTCTCCCTTCCCCTCATCCTCCCTACCCCTTCTTTCCCAACTTTCTTCCAGGATCATGGTATCCACAGATAGCACAACTTCTCCAAAGGCCCACACACAATTCTTACCCAGAACCAGATACTTACATCTGTTCGAAATTTGTAGTTTCAGTATGAGCTCATTGATCTCTTAAGCTCAGGCTTTCACCACGTTTTTGTAATCAATACGAAAATGAAGCTGATACATTACTTCACCTGCTGGTTGTTGCTTTGTAGCTTATTTCTCCCGGCAAAGTCACAACAACCTTTTAAAACAGTCGATCTCATAGGGTACATGGAATTATTTCAATATTCCTGTATCTGTTAAGGCCTGTTTTGTGGCCAATTATATGGTCAGTTTTGGAGAAGGTACCATGAGGTGCTGAGAAGAAGTTGTATTCTTTTGCTTTAGGATGAAATACTCTATAAATATCTGTTAGATCCATTTTGGTTCATAACTTCTGTTAGTTTCACTGTGTCTCCGTTTAGTTTGTTTCCTTGATTTGTCCATTGCTGAGAGTAAGGTGTTGAAGTCTCCCACTATTACTATGTGGGGTGTGATGTGTGCTTTGAGGTTTAGTAAAGTTTCTTTTGTGAGTGTGGGTGCCCTTGCGTTTGGAGCACAGATGTTCAGAATTGAGTGTTCATCTTGGTAGATTTTTCCTTCAACCAGTATGAAATGTCCCTCCTTATCTTTTTTGAAAATTCTTGGTTGAAAGTTGATTTTATCTGATATAAGCATGGCCACTTCAGCTTGTTTCTTGAGACCATTTAATTGGAAATTGTTTTCCAACCTTGGAGCCTGAGGTAGTGACTGTCTTTGTCACAGAGGTGGGTTTCTTGTATGCAGCAAAATGTTGAGTCCTATTTATGTATCCAGTCTGTTAGTCTTTGTCTTTTTATTGGGGAATTGAGTCCATGGGTGTTAAGAGATATTAAGGAAAAGTGATTGTTACTTCTGCTTATTTTTGTTGTTAAAGGTGAAATTATGTTTGTGTGGCTATCTTCTTTTGGGTTTGTTAAAAGATGATTTTCTTGCTTTTTCTAGGGTGTTGGGGGTTTTCTGGGAGGGGGAAAACCAGGAAAGGGTATAACATTTGAAATGTAAATGAAAAATATATTCAATGGTAATAATAATAATAATAATAAAAGAAATAGTCGATCTCAACTTTGCTAAAGCTGCAACCCTTAAATACAGTTCCTTGTGTTGTGAAGACTTCCAACCATAAAATTTTGGAATTCCAAAATTTTGTAATTTTGCTACTGTTATAAGTTGTTATAAGTTGTAATATAAATACCTGTGCTTTCCATGGTTTTAAGCCTTTCACACATTGAAACACTTGTTCTATGCCCACCTCCAGGGAGGCTGCATTGCACAGGTTGAGAACCACTGTTTAGAATAACTTCACATTCCCTATCCTGTCAGTAAAACAGCCTCAAACCAAAAAGTTTATGTTGAATATGACATTACTGCTTTCTAGATAATATGATTTCCATTTCAAGCCACCCAAAGTTTGAAGAAATATCATGTTTATGACATGAGAATTTCATAGACTCAAATTAAAATTTATATTTTATAGATTATTTTTTAATTATTTTTTTAAATAACTGCCTTAGTTATTTTTTTTATTTTCTAAGTTTTTTTTTATTTACATTCCAAATCATTTCCCCTTTCCCGATTCCTCCCTCCCCGAAAGTCCCATAAGCCCCCTTTCCTCCCTCTTTTCTCCATTCAACCCCCTCTCGTTTCTCTGTCCTGGCGTTCCCCTACATCCAGTCTTTCCAGGATCAGGGGTCTCTCCTTCCATCTTCTTAGAAATCTATTGATATGCGAATTCTGTCTAGGGTATTCCGAGATTCTGGATTAATATCCCCTTATCAGTGACTGCATACCATGTGTGTTCTTTTGTGATTGGGTTACCTCACTAAGGATGATATTTTCAAGTTCTGACCATTTGCCTAGGAATTTCATGAATTCATTGTTTTTAATTGCAGAGTAGTATTCCATTGTGTAGATATATCACATCTTCTGAATCCATTCCTCCGTTGAGGGACATCTGGTTCTTTCCAGCTTCTGGCTATTATAAATAAGGCTGCTATGAACATAGTGGAGCATGTGTCCTTATTGCATGCAGGTAAAGCCTCTGGGTATATGCCCAGGAGTGGTATAGCCGGATCCTCCGGGAGTGTCATGCCCAGTTTTCTGAGGAACCGCCAGACTGCTTTCCAGAGTGGTTGTACCATCTTGCAATCCCACCAGCAGTGGAGGAGTGTTCCTCTTTCTCCACATCCTCGCCAACAACTGCTGTCTCCTGTGTTTTTGATCTTAGCCATTCTGACTGGTGTGAGATGGAATCTCAGGGTTGTTTTGATTTGCATTTCCCTAATGAAGAAGGATGATGAACATCTCTTTAGGTGCTTCTCAGTCATTAGATATTTTTCAGGTGAGAACTCTTTGTTTAGCTCTGTACCCCATTTTTAATAGGGTTACTTGACTCTCTGGAGTTTAACTTCTTGAGTTCTTTGTATATATTGGATATTAGCCCTCTGTCAGATATAGGGTTGGTAAAGATCATTTCCCAGTTAGTTGGTTGCCGCTTTGTCTTTTTGACAGTGTCTTTTGCCTTGCAAAAACTTTGTAATTTAATGAGGTCCCATTTGTCTATTCTTGATCTTAGAGCATAAGCTAATGGAGTTCTGTTCAGGAAATTCTCCCCTGTGCCCCTATGTTCAAGGTTCTTCCCTAGTTTCCTTTCTATTAGTTTCAGTGTGTCTGGCTTTATGTGGAGGTCCTTGATCCACTTGGAATTGAGCTTAGTGCAAGGAGATACGAATGGGTCAATTTGCATTCTTCTGCATGTTGACCTCCAGTTGAGCCAGCACCATTTGTTGAAAAGGCTATCTTTTTTCCACTGGATGGTTTTAGCTTCTTTGTCAAAGATCAAGTGACCATAGGAGTGTGGATTCATTTCTGGGTCTTCAATTCTGTTCCACTGATCTACATGCCTGTCACTGTACCAATACCATGTGGTTTTTAACACTATTGCTCTGTAGTACAGCTTGAGGTCCAGGATACTGATTCCCCCAGAAGTTCTTTTACTCTTGAGAATAGTTTTAGCTATCCTGGGTTTTCTATTATTCCAGATGAATTTTTGAATTGCTCTTTCTAACTCTATGAAGAATTGAGTTGGGATTTTGAATGGGGATTGCATTGAATCTGTTGATTGCTTTTGGCAAGATGGTCATTTTTACTATATTAATCCTGCCAATCCATGAGCATGGCAGATTTTTCCATCTTCTGAGGTCTTCTTCAATTTCTTTCTTCAGAGACTTGAAGTTCTTGTCATACAGATCTTTCACTTGTTTGGTTAGAGTCACACCAAGATACTTTATATGGTTTGTGGCTATCATGAAGGGTATCATTTCTCTTACTTCTTTCTCAGCCTGCTTATCCTTTGAGTATAGGAAGGCTTCTGACCTGCTTGAGTTGATTTTATATCCAGCCACTTTGCTGAAGTTGTTTATCAGCTGTAAGAGTTCTCTGGTGGAGTTTTTAATTATTTTTAATATTTATTTTTAATTATTTATTTTTTGAAATAACTGCCTTAGTTATTTTTTATTGTGACAAAATATCATAACTAAAAATACTTATAAAAGAATTATTTAATTGGATTCATGATTTCATAGGACTAAAAGTCCATCATGTTGGGCAGAGTGAGAACAAACAGGGAGCAGACATGTTGGCATGAGCAGCTGAAAGTTTACTGCATGATGTGCAAGTAGGAGTCAGAGAGAGAGAGAGAGAGAGAGAGAGACAGAGAGAGACAGCGAGAGACAGAGAGAGACAGAGAGAGAATGAAGAATGTCCTTAATATTTAACTAACTGCTAAGCAGCACATATGGGTAAGGACTGGAAAATATATTCCACACCACCAAGGTAACTGCAACTGATACACAGAGCTAAGCATGGTCTGGTTCCCAGAATAACACCGGTTAGAAAGGTTGGTCATATCCAGTGCATGGGAATGTGAGACTATTGCTTCTGTTATGTTTGGTTCCTGGGAAAACTGTTTGTCAGATTCCTTAAGATATCAGACACATCTCCCTATAACATAGCTATTGTAATCAGAAGTTTTTATCAAAGAAAAAATGGAAATCTATACCTACAAAGACACTGTAGGTTGCTCTTTTGTCTTATTGACAGTGTCCTTTTCCTTACAGAAGCTTTTCCGTTTCAAGAGGTACCATTTATCAATTGTTGATCTTAGAGGCTGAGCCATTGGTGTTCTGTTCAGGTAAATTTCTCCTGTGCCAATGCCTTCGAGGCTATTTCCCACTTTCTCTTCTATTAGATTCAGTGTATCCGGTTTTATGTTGAGGTTCTTTATACACTTGAACTTAAGCTTTGTGCAAGGTGACAAATATGGATCAATTTTCATTCTTCTCCATGCAGACTGCCAGCTAGACCAGCACCATTTGTTGAAGATGCGTTCTTTCTTCCACTATGTATTTTTGGTTTCTTTGTCAAAGATCAAGTATCCATAGGTGTGTGGGTTTATTTCTGAATCTTCAATTCTATTCCACTGATTGACTTGTTTGTCTCTGTACTAACATCTTAAGTTTTTGTTTGTTTGTTTTTTCATCACTATTGCTCTGCAATATAACTTAAGGTCAGGAATGGTGATTCCCTTAGAATTTCTTTTATTGTTCAGACTTGTTTTTGCTATCCTGGGTTTTTTTTTTTTTGTTTTTGTATATAAATTGAGAATTGCTTTTTTCATGTCTGTGAAGAATTCTATTGGGATTTTGATGGGAATTGCATTATTAGATTGCTTTTGGTAAGATGTCCATTTTCACTATGTTAATTTTACCAATCCATGAGCATGGGAGATTTTTCCATCTTCTGAGGTCTTCTTTGATTTATTCAGAGACTTGAAGATCTTGTCATACAGATCTTTCCCTTGCTTGGCTAGAGTTAAAAAGATATTTTATATTATTTGTGGCTCTTATCAATGGTGTTGTTTCCCTAATCTCAAAAATGGGATATAGAACTAAAAGAGAAGTCTTACCAGAGGAATCTTGAATGGCCGAGAACCACTTAAGAAATGTTCAGCATCTTTAGTCATCAGGGAAATGCAAATCAAAACAACCCTGAAATTCCACCTTGAAGAAGGAAGACACAGATGATAAATAGTAAGAGAGTGTTGGGTCAGGGAAACTTTAACTCACCAAAATTCAATGATAAATACCTGAAGCTATCACTGTTTAAAGAATATTAATATCCAATAAAATTAATTTTGATTTTTACTCTGGCATGAGTTGCAGGAAAGCCCAGGCATGTGAAGGACTCCATCAGAAGGAATAGAATTAAATGAATACCTTATAGTCTCATCAATAAGTTTAATTTGTTGTACTAGTGGTGCAAAGCATAAGTACTGTAGTCATTCTAGTATTCAAGGAGTAAAGCACAGAAAGAGACTTATGTCCTTTTAGTTAACAGATGACCAACACCTACGTATTATGTAAAGAGAGAGTGATGTAACTCAATGTTACTAAATTTGCCTCACATGTATAAAGTTTTGTGTTTGAGTTTAGTAACATTATATTAGATTCTAGGTATCAAGCATATTTCATGTGAAGACAAGCTTTTTAAATGAAAATCAGTTTTTCTCAGTAAAATGTACTATTAAAATCATATAGGAAAGTTCATAGTGTTGTACATCTGATTTTGGTAGGAATAGCACATTGCTGAAGAACCTCATAATGAAAGCTTTCCAACATCTGCCCATGATATTGTGTCATACAATCTCTCCTTTAACATAAAGGTTTACTTTGTGTTATATTGTTATATGTGGATAAACCAAGTTCATTTGAAAACAGGAATTTGATACCAAGTCAATTATTTAATCCTATAAAATGTTATTGACTTATTTTTCACCTATTTGTTACCAAAAGAAAGAGAGTAATATGGACACTTTAACTTACATTCTTTTTTTCTTTTCTCTTATTGGATATTTTCTTTATTTGCATTTCAAATGTTATCCCCTTTCCAGGTCTCCCCTCCAGAAACCCACTATCCCCTCCCCACTCCCCCTGGTTCTTTGAGGGTGCTCCCCCATCCACCCACTCCCATCTTCCAGCCCTGGTATTCCCTTACACTGGGGCATCAAATCCCCTCAGTACCCAAGGGACACTCCTCTCACTGATGTGGGAGGCCATCCTCTACCACATATGCTGCCAGAGCCATGGGTCCCTCCAAGTGTATTCTATCCTTGGTAGTCCAATCCTGGGGAGCTCTTGGGGGGGGGGCGGTGACGTCTGACCAGTTGACACTGTTGCTCCCCTCATGGGGCTGAAAATCCCCTCAGCTTCTTCAGTTCCTTCTCCAAATCCTCCATCTTGGACCCCTTGTTCAGTCCAATGGTTGGCTGTGAATATCCACCTCTGTATTTGTCAGGCTCTGGCAGAGACTCTCAGGTGACAGCCATATCAGGCTCCTGTCAGCAAGCACTTTCCTGCATCCACAATAGTATCCACATTTGACTACTGTATGTGGGATGGATCCCCAGATGGGGCAGTCTCTGAATGGCCTTTCCTTCAGTCTCTGCTCCACACTTTGTCTCCATATTTCCTCCTGAGAGTATTTTGTTCTCCCTTCTAAGAAGCACTGAAGCATTAACAGTTTGGTCTTCTGTGAATTGTTTCTTGGGTATTCCAAACTTTTGAGTTATTATCCACTTATCAGTGAGTGCATACCATGTGTGTTCTTTTGTGACTGGGTTACCTCACTCAGGATGATATTTTCAAGTTCCATCTATTTGGCTGCGAATTTCATGAAATCATTGTTTTTAATAGCTGAGTAGTATTCCATTGTGTAAATGTACCACATTTTCTGTATCCATTCCTCTGTTGAGGGACATCTGGGTTGTTTCCAACTTCTGGCTATTATAAATATGGCTCCTATGAACATTGTGGAGCATGTGTCCTTAGTACATGTTAGTGCATCTTTTGGGTATATGCCCAGGAGTGGTATAGCTGGATCCTCAGGTAGCATTGTGTCCAATTTTCTGAGGAACTGCCAGGCTGATTTCAAGAGTGGTTGTACCAGCTTGCAATTCCACCAGCAATGGAGGAGTGTTCCTCTTTCTCCACATCCTCACCAGCATCTGCTGTCCCCTGAGTTTTTCATCTTAGCCATTCTGACTGGTGTGAGGTAGAATCTCAGGGTTGTTTTGGTTTTCATTTCCCTGATGATTTAAGATGTTGAACATTTCTTTAGGTGCTTCTCGGTCATTTGATATTCCTCAGTTGAGAATTCTCTTTTTGGCTCTGTTCCCCATTTTTAATAGGGTTATTTGGTTTTCTGGAGTCTAACTTCTTGAGTTCTTTGTATATATTGGATATTATCCCTTTATCAAATGTAGGATTGGTAAAGATCTTTTCCCAATCTGTTGGTTGATGTTTTGTCCTATTGACAGTGTCCTTTGCCTTACAGAAGCTTTTAATCTACATTCTTAAACTCTTTCATCCCAGTATAAAAATTCTCTTGTTCTCTGTATTATGTATTATTTTGAATCCTGAATAGAGTAACCTGTACCTTATTTAAGCACAGTTTATTAATTTATTTATTATCTTGGCATATAACAGCTCAAAGAAAATAAATTAGAGAGCTATTTATGTGTCTTACTAGAGATTTAACACCTCCTATACACCAGTATGTAAGGTATATTCTGCAGAGATGGACTACACAGGGGTTACATACAGACTATAAAATTCCATAGCCAGAATTTCAATTTTTAAAGTAAATATATGAATCATATTAGTTAAGACTGAGTTCATAGACTGGTATGTGGTGCTATTACCAAGGGGAGGAGATTGTATGTGATTTCTCTAACCTTTTGACCAGACATCTAAGTAAACAAGTTAGGAAAACTTGTTTTAGAAAATTCTGTTCTAAGCCTTCAATCTGATATGAGATTATGAATCTGGCAAGAAATATTTTGTCGTGAAATTCAAGTTTACCTACCAATTTCCAGGGAGGGGTGATTAGGAACTGTTTTAGCTTAAATTATAAATCTTATCAATGCCATTTTAATTTGTCATGTCTGCTACTTCCAGTTTAGGAACTGATAAATTCTTGGGAAATGCCTACTGTAGCTGCCTCATTCGAATCTCATACAGGAAACCACAATGAAAAAAAAAACACACAACTAATTTCACAAGAGCAATTTATTAAAAAATACAGTGGTTTAAAAAAGTAGTTTCCTGACCAAATTTATACAACATGAAAACAATCAGCCTTTGGTCTGACTTGGTCCCTTCAGACGGGGAGCTGCCTGTAATTCTTATAAACCACTGTCTATAACTCTTATAAACATGTAAAAACCAGTAACATGTAAACAATTATCACTGGGATATTTTACATATCTTTCACAGTGAATTTTAAACTACAGTTCAGAGATTTTTTTTTCTAAGATTATTTTGTTAGACTTTCCTCTTGTCTTGTTAAACTGACTGCATACTCCCTTCACTACAAATTTATCATTAGAGGAGGGGGAAAAACATTCACTTTGCTACCTTTATGATATACTTTTGTCTTCAGATACAAAGAAAAAAGTCAAATTTAAATAACGGTATTAATTTCAAAACTCCATAAATTTTATATTTATTTTGATTAAAAATAAGCTTTCAATGTGTAAATATAAAAATACATTTTTTTTGTTTCAGAAAGACATGGTATTTTAAGATAATTTTCAGGAAAATGTCCTTAAAAACTCTAAACTATTATGTCTAATCAATAAAAAGAAAGTCATCAATCTGATATGAAATTATGAATCTGGCATAATTTTTTTGTCATAAAATTCAAGTTTTAAGAGTAGAAGATTTAGCTGGTTTCTAATTCTCACATGAGTGTACATAACGAGTCAGGATTATTTGGCCAGACCTGTGCCCTCAGATACTCTCACAACAGACACGACCAGCAAGGAAAGCACATGGAGACTCTGACCTTTGCATGAGGTAACACACCTGACTGATTTTAATCAGACATATGAATATACTACTTATATACACATATATGTATGTCACCTACAGAAGTCAATTTAAACACTTGGTACTTTAAAGTGGTAAAATGCATATTTCAAGCAAAGTGTGAAGTCTCTGGACATATGGCTACAGGTCAAATACCTTCCTGAATATGAGAAAGAGTAAGAATGCAGAGTGAAGTCTTTAACGGAAATAGTTGCTAAGCCTGGCTTCCTCCTGTCACTCTAGGTAACCTTGGGCAATCTTTGCAACTTAATAAATCTGGTTTAAAATGTATATCCCTTCTTCAAAGGTTGGCATAGGATTCTTTGGGGATAATAATAATAAATATGAATTGATACCTTCCAGCCAAAAGGACATAAGGAAACAGAAAGTGGCCATGCAAGTTCAACCAAAATTCTATTACAGTAGATAGGTTCTTCTGGTGGAGGTGGGGAGGTGGGGGACAGTGGCAGTTGTTACAATCTGTGAATGTTTGTAATGCATTAAATTCTGCACTTGGAAAGATTCATTTTATGCTATGTTTAATTGCCACACTTATTAAAAAGTACATCAAAGTAATTAGAACAATAAACTTTAACGATAGAAACTCTTGAGGGCCAATGTGGGGATGATTGATTTATATGATTGTCTACTTGTGATTTGGAGTGCCTACACTATTTCTAGCACTGACATCTCCCCACAGTTGGACAATGGCTTGTTCTGTGTGATGTGTCATACAAATCCATCTTCAGAACTGAAAGTCTGTAGCTGCTGTTGGTAATGTTGAAGGCAGCCTAAGGACAACGGCATAAAGGTCATGACACACTTTTAAAAGTACTTATATCCTTATCTGTACACTGTGAAGTAACATGTATTTAAATAATTTACTAGAATAGAGGACCATCTGGTTTAGTATATTGCACACATAATTTGTATACTAATTTAACAGGTATACATCTTTGAATGACTGTAACAAGTTTTAGCATATATACAAGTCCAATGAAGAACAAAGCAATCCCCCATGATAATAATATTAATTATAATTAGTGATAATAAACAGTTCAACTCTTCGAAAATGCTGCACAAATCACTACAGGATATAAATGTCAACTGTGAACGTTAAGGAGCGGGTGAGTGTCTGGTGAAACTAAATTAATGAAGAAGTCACAGGGAAACCTACTACTCAATTTAAAAATTAAACTGAAATGAGAATTTGAACAGAGACACACTACTTGGGTGGCTAAAACTTCCAGGTGCCATTAAATGAAAGCCGCAATGACAAGGATGGGATATTCCCTGTCAGTTCTTGCTGAGGGAGGTGTCTGAGGTTTCCCTCCTGCCCAAATTAAAAGATATTACCACTTGTCTTAGTTTCTCACCATAGCTTGATGGCAAGACACCACAAGCATTAGTCACAGGACAAAGAGGAGCCAAACTGGAATTGAACTGAAGGGTTCCTCCCTACTGAGTAGCTTTTATAGTTCCAAAGAACACTAGCAGACTGCTGAGAGAGAAAAGTAATCAATGGTCTCATTCAGTTCTGGACCTTTTGAGCTGTAGTAATGTCCTAGTTAGCTTTGACTGTCAAGTTGTCCCCTGAAAAGGGAATCTCAGTTGAGGGATTACCCAGACCAGATTATCCTGTGGGTATGTCTCAAGGGCACATGGAGGGTGGGAATGGGTGAGGGGGATGTATATTGATTGCCAACTGATATAAGAGGACCCAGCTAATTATGGGCCACACCATTCCCTGGGCAGATGGCCCTGGGCTATATAAGAAGATTGGCGAAGCATGTATCTGGGTGTGAGCCAGTAAGGAACTTTGCTTGGATTCCTTCCTTGACTTCCCTCAGTGACAGACTTTGGGATGCAAGTGTAAACCAAATAAATTCTTTCTTCTTCTATGTTGTTTCAGGTCATGTGATTGTCACAGCAACTGAAAGCAAACTAATGAAAACACCAACCTGCCAGGCAAGATGTTTCCACTAACCCAAGAGTGGTAGAGCTATACTAGGATTAACCATCGGATCGAATTTGAGGCCCACTCCACAGGAGGGAATTCCTGCCTAATACCATAAAACTGCCCAAAGCTTGCTGCTAGTTTGTGTGTAAGCCATAGCAGGGAAGGCACTACTATTGTTTTGCTAAATGGAAATAATATTTGTTTATGACCAAATAGTGTTACTCTCAGCTTTGGTTGGGAAAGCCTCTTTTTGCCATAGATAGTAGTTGCTGCAGACTCATCACAGATCAAGGCGCTGAGGATACATGGCTCTTGAGATCTTAGCTCTAAATAGGACATGTATATTATTCCCTCCAAGACCCAACGAACATCACAGGAAAGTGGGAGAAGGAATATACAAGAGCCCGCAGAACAACTGTGTTGCAGAAAGCTGTCTTCTAGGGAAGACATGGCTTTTCCACTCATGAACTAACAGTAACCGTGTCAATGTTCACAACACCCCAAATCTGGCCCATCAACCTTCCCTCATGGGAAAGGAGGGAAGGATTCCTGGAACCTTACCCATTGATGAAGATTGATTAGTAATTAGATTGCCACCAGTTCAAGAAGCATTTTCTACATTTGCTATAGCCACTGGTAAGTTGCCTGTGTTCCTATAAGCAACACTAATTAAATTCATGAAGACAGACAGACATACCCACCCCATACACATAACATGCCCCCCCCAATGTGCACATAGGAACAAACAACATGGAAACAAAAAGGGGGTAATATGGGAAGTGGAAATGTGGATCAGTAGAAATGGAGAGGAGGAGACTGTACAGTGTCCTGGGTAATGAATATGATCAACATGCTTCTTATATGAAAAGATATGGAATATATCATTACGCGTAATTAATGTGTGCTAATAAAAATTCTCTATTGGCCAAGAAAACTATAGCATACTGAAATCAAAGTGAGTTTATTTATTTTATTATATTTATTTATTTATTTGTATATGTGTATGGATTTCTATATACTGCACTGTGTATGTGGAGGTCAGAGGAGACCTACCATGTAGGTCCTATACATCAAACTCAGTTAACCAAACTTAGCAGCAAACACCTCTAGTGGTTGAATCCTCTCACAAGCCTTGCTTTAGTATCAGGTGTATTCCTCCCTTAGTGTAAGTAGGTTTTCTCTGAACTATAAGGGTGAACAATATTCCATTTATGACTTGACCCCTTTCTTCACTTCAAATCAGTTTACTACTTTGATTTTTTTCTCAGCTTGGGTGAATTTATAATGCATTTATAATTGCATTTGTGGGATAAGGGTTGGGGAAACTCTGATAACATAAAAATTATGCTATCTAAGGAGACAATAAAATTATATGTTGTAATGAGACTGGATTGAGCTTGTGGCATTTTGAGCCCTGCTACAATCTTGCGCTCAGCCCCTTTGAGCTGCACATGTGAGTCTCATTATGGCTAATTGTAGTTCCAATCCACAACCACATCAAAAGGAAGAAAACAGACTGCCTTTGCACTGTGGGTTTTGTAATTCTTTCCATATTGTATAATGAAATCCAACTTCACTTTCATATTTATGATACTGAGTCTCCTTACTCCAATATTTGCCTATTGTCAGCTTTACTGCATCCCTTGAAGCTCCTTGGGATGTTCAGGTGAATGCACTAAAGTGAAAAGCTAACTGTGTTTTTAAGGGTGTTTCTCTTGATCAAAAGTGAAAAAAAATACTAAGAAGATATTTATCTAGGATTAGTGTTAGTAAAATTAACATAAACTTCTAGAATTAGTGGTCTGGATAGGCTCTTTAATAATGTTAAAAAAATCAGGTTATTTCAAAATTTGGTATGGAAATAATCCTTTCTCTTTTGAAATACAAGAATTGCTTAATATAAACAATATTGCAGTACACATGCAGACAACCCAACTAAAGTTTGCTTGGTTTTGTTGCTGAGATCTCTAATTGTGCCAAACCTCAGGCTTTGTAATGCCCAGGCTCTACAAACCTTTCCAGACCAATAAGATGCCCCAGGAAGGGTAGACAGAACATGACACTGTCCTCTATATCCTTCAACTGTGCTTTCTTTAGAGATTGTCCCCAAATCCCTTCCCCCTCATTTCCTCTCTTTGTTCCTCCTTGAGCACATACAAAATGAGCAGTTTTATTTCTAAGAAGCTCCCAAGTCTTTAAAGCTCACTGAAGTTCTTTGACATCATTTGTGGAATGCTGAAACAGTTTTAACCTTCAAGCTAGGCAAAAAAAATCTCTGTCCTGTGTCTCTCTTCTTGAGACATTAATAGAAATCTTCCTGAGCACACAAACAGTGCTATACTTCCTTCTTTGTTGAACCTTTTCAATGTTGCCTGCTTACGCTTCTGAAAATTCAAACTTCCATGGGCTGTAGTCTACTTTCCAGTTGCTGCCACCTGACTAACCTCTGAGGCTCTCTAAGTGTTTGGGATCTTCAGTCCCCTTGTAGGACTTTTTATCACCTACATTGTCCCCATTGCCGCTTCTTTCTCAGTACATGCTATGTGCTTGACTCCCTCTACTCTTTGAAACTTCATTCACTATTTTGGCTTGCAATTCAAATATTGCTCAGATAATAACTCCAACATATCATCATTGAATTTGCTGTGTGCTTGCCCCTGAGAAGTCATGTTCTCTTTGTTCAACAAACATCTAATGGATAATTAATTAAATGATGTTCAGGAGTGTTTCCAGGGGCTACAGACAGTAAGATACAACCGCCATGTATTGAGGCTTTTGATCTATTGGGAGACACATCATGAATAAACATCAATTCAACAGACACACAAGTGTCATCAAGAAACAGAGGTTACAGTGTTTACAAAATACAAAAATTAACAAAATCTCCTTAGAGCCTCAGTAAGAAACACACCAGACAGATGTTACAGGTTGCTGGGATCCTCTTCTTTAAAATATTAATTTATTCATTGATGATGTCATACATGTATATAAGGTATATATGGTCACATTTAACACCATCCAGTTCTCCCAAGTCTCTTTCTCTTTTGGTGTTTTGCTGTTTGGTTTGGTTTCCATTTTTACTTTGAGGTCAGCCAGCAGGGCCATGGGTATGGCACTATTCAATGGAGTGTGGTTAACTCACCAGTGGCTCACCAGCAACCCTCAATTGCTGTCATAGGAAGGAAGTCATAGGCCTCATGTGTCCTAGCCTCATGTTGATGGAGCCTGGTCTTGTGCAGGTAACTGCAGCTCCTGTGACTTTAAGAGTGTAGTGCCCATGTCATACCTAGAAAATAGCAGCTCACGGTTTTCCATCCCATCCTGTGACTCTTACATTCTTGCTGCCTCCTTGTCTGTGATTTCCCCAGAGCCTTGGAAAGGATCATATGGATGTCTCATGAGGACCGAGCACCAACAATCACTTAGCACCTTAAAGAGCCTTTCTGGGTTAAATCATTCACTATAAAGAGTAGCTTCCTAACTGGGAACGAAGCTCTTATCAGCAGTGCAGACAGGCAGTGGCCAAACTCTTGGGTTACATTTCCTTATCATGTTACTAATGTAGGCAGTGTCCTGATTTACCAGCAGGGATTGGGACAGACGTCTCCAGTTCAGTTACAGGAGAGGTGGAGACAGGTATACCCTCACTTCTGCCCCAGTGTGTAGCACTGGCAAGGGCACCAGTTGGTTATAGAAAAGAGATCTTTTTATCCACCCTTACACTTTTCTAGGCTTTTCCAATGTACTTCCTAGGCCTGCTGAGCACTTGGTATTTGTTTAACCCTTACTTCATACTTCTACACAGATATACTTTTACTTTCTGAACATTCATTTTTCATAGATTGAGAATATAAAAATTTAAAGAGACAGTGTTGAAACTACTTACTATAAATCACCTGTTACTCCTTATATACCGTAAAAACAGTTTAAAAGGAATTGTCTTACACCTAATGTATGAACTCATAAATAAATAAATAAATAAATAAATAAATAAATAAATAAATGAAGGCACTAACCTGGTGTTTTTACAGATCTAAATGTTCAACAGCAGTGGTGTCTGTTGAGAGCCCTGTGTATCTATACTCTGACCAATACCACACCCATCTGTCATGCAGAGCTGAAAAGGCAATGGTGGTAAGAAGGTAGAAGTCTTTCCAGGCACACTCTTTAAAACAGAGCAAAAGCCCACTCTTGGTCCCCAGAATACTGACCTTTCTGTGTGCTCAGGGTCCCCAGTGTTCTTATCACAACATTCTGTTTGCACAGCAGAGATGATTCGTGGGCTTGTTAAATGTATCCCTTTCTCCTGGCACTTCTGCTACTTCTGCTAAAAACATCCCACGAAGCCATATGTACGCTCAGTCTCAACACAGTTTTAAAACAACTTTTCTTTTATATATGTCAGCCACGTAAATAAAAATATAAAAAATAAAAAAAAAGAATTAGAAAAGAGGGAAGATGAACTCATCTCCTTAATAAGGCAAAAAAATAAAAATAAAAATAAAAGACAGTTGAGCCATAAAAAAAAAAAAGAAGGTAGAAGTCTGAAGTTGCCTTATTCTCCTTTGAGTACTGTCAATACAGAAAACAAGCAAACAAAAACAAACCAGTTCTATTAGTTTCTACTTTCTATTTAATATTTAATGCTAATATTTCTGAAAAATTATGTGGACACAGTTTTTTTTTACATGAACAAATCATATTTATGGGAAGATAGAAGAGACTAAAGTTAACATATAATTACTTATTCTCTAAGGTTCCACGATTACAGTTTACAAATATTTTGTATCTATGAAGTCTCTACTTGGACATAAAGACATTTAACAATGTTTTCATATCATAATATTGCAAGTTGTGTGAGAGACACACGTTAGGCAACTAATTTTTTTCCTCAGTTCAACCTGAATTTCACATTGCTTAGATGAGTATATAAAAATGTGTTTTACAGATATAATTGTGACATCAAATAAATATATTCTGAGGAAGAGAGATCATTTTGGGTGAGAATAATTTAATCAGATTGTAGTGCTTTGAATAAGAATGACCCACGTAGGCTCATGTATTTGAATGCTCAGAGTAGCATTAGGAGGTATGACCTTGTTGGGGTGAGTATAACCTCATTGGAGGAAGTGAATCACCTGAGGTTTCAAATGCTCAAGCCAGGCCCAAATCTCTCTCTTCCTATGGCTTGCTCATTCAGATGTAGAACTTTCTGCTGCCTTTCCATCACCATGTCTGCCTACAAGCTGCCATGCTTGCCACCATGGTCATAACTGACTAAACCTCTGTAAGCAAGTTCCAATTAAATGCTTCACTTTATAGGAATTGCTCTGGTCATGGTGTCTCTTCACAATGATAGAACACTAAAACACAGATATACACTTTAAGAAAGAAATTCCTGAAGAATGTTCTATTAATGTTCCTCAAAAATATAAACTGCCACAGTGTAAGAGAACTCCAGGAAGCTAATGGGGGGAGGGAGAGTTTCTGACATACAAGAGCAAGTATACACAGCCATAGTCCTGCACCTTCTCACAGTTAAGTCCTGTCATCAGCTTAATGATCTAGAAAAGGAACTTGAGATTCCTAAAGGTAGGTAGTATAGTGGTATATTGTTTCCCACTTGCAGAAACTCTGACCAGAGGTCCCAGATAAATCATGCTTAGACTTTTGATGCTTTCAAACTGTAAGACAATAAATATAAGTGGTTTAAATCCACTTTTGAAAAAACTATTGATGGGGTCTGAAAGATGGCTTAAGAGTTAAGAACATTTGCTTTGGGTTCAATTCCTAATCCTTACATGGAGGCTCATAGCCATCTATAACTCCATCACTCATATGATCTCCACAGATAACAGGAATGTGCATGGTACACAGACACACATACATCAAAACACTCATACACATGGGGGGGAAGGTTACTGACCCTCATGTTTGTCATGCTCATGCCTAACATGTAATATTTTTTTGTTCCCGGAATGAATGTACAAGACCAATTAGTTGGATGAAATGTTAGTAATTAAGGAGAGTTTGGGATGTTGCCGGTTCAGAACCTAACTGTTGTTTGTCTTAGAATGCATTTTATCTCTTAACTTTTGCTTTTTAACTTATATTCAAAATTCTGTGAGTTCAAGATATGATATTTTAGTGTTGTTTATTGTTGTTGTTGTTGTCGTTGTTGTTGTGTACTCAGTGTAGCCTTGGTTGTCCTGGAACTTGCTCTGTAGACCAGGCTGTCCTAGAACTCATAGATCCCCCAACCTCTGCCTCGTGAGTACTGAAAGACATATGCCACAACACTTGTCTTCCAGATATGATCTTAAAGTTTTTGTTATAATGGTGCACACAACACACTTAAATGAAGTGCTCTGAAACCAAACCAAGGTTAAAAAGAATCATCCAACTTTATTTCTAAAGCAATCTTGATATACCTAGAAAATAGAATTTTATGATAAAAATGTAGTTACATTAGAGCTTCACATATAAAATATAACATTGAAAATCACCCTACTGTAGAGGCACAGGGTAGAGAACCTAGAGCCAAAGGAACAGTGAAGACACCTAGAGTGAGGCCCCTTGTGTAATGGACACAGACCATTTGACACTCGTCAAAACCCACAGAAATGGTTAGCTCCATGAGCTTTAAGGAAGGGAGAAGCAGCTTGAAATGCTGAACATAAACTGCTCTAAACTAAAGCCCATTGACATAATTAGAATACAAATACAGAACCAGTTCTCTTTAGATGTGTGCTGTTCCAGGAACAAATACTGCCCTCCTCCAGTATTCCATATACCAGCAAATTGAGAAATGCTCAGCTTCTGTTTTGTTTATCATTTTAAAACATTTTTGCTCCTTCTATTGAAATGGATATTTCATTACAACCTATGCTATCAGCGGCAGTTGTTCCCTCCTGGTTTATCAGACTCATCTACAGCCAGATCATCATATCCTATTTCTTCTTAATAACCCTGCCTGTTACCTGCTAATTGCCATGTATTGATTTACTTAAGCATCCGTGGCTGCAGTATAAGAAAGATAACACTTGGCTCTAGGGGGCCTGAAAATTCTTTACTCTGTCAGTGACCTTGACTGAAAGGATAATTAATCTGAATCTCTGGGTGGCATTAAAAGACTGAGACCTTCCATTCTCCACTAAAGCTTCATCTTCAGGGATGTGAACACACACATTTGAATTTACACAGGAAACATCTTATGTAAACTTATTGCCTTCATTTTTATGCTCAGCTACCACAATTGCAGATTTTCTATATCCGAGGAAGAGGAAAAAACAGAAATGATTTTAGTAGCTTGCCAAGAATTTGGCTTCTCTTGGGTGCTGCTTTCCATCTGCTGGCTAACCACGTGGCAGTAGCCTGGAGAGTTTATTTTCCTGTCTCAGATTTGTCATGTGCACAATAAAATGATATTCCCTTATATTACAGGGGGATTAAAATGAACAAATAAGAGGGCTGTAAATCTAGAGTTCCAGAGTTCTGTGATGTTTCTTCTCTTTTTACACTTACAAAGACAGACTGGGTTAAAATATATTTTCAATTATCTTTGAAACTTCCTCACTTCCTCCGGCTTCTTGAGACAGGCAAGAGGAAGTCAGATTTAGTGACAGAAACAAGAGAAGAAAAATGCCAAAGGGACTACACATCAGATATCACACCAGGACTGTGTGGAGGTAGAATGGTTTTAAGATACAAGTGTTTTTCCATATATTGTAGTGATGGGATTTTTTTTTTATTTTTTTTTTAATTTACATTCCAAATCATTTCCCCTTTCCCGTTTCCTCCCTCCCCGAAAGTCCCATAAGCCTCCTTCCCTACCTCTTTTCTCCATTCAACCTTCTCTCATTTCTCTGTCCTGGCGTTCCCCTACATCCAGTCTTTCCAGGACCAGGGGTCTCTCCTTCCATCTTCTTAGAAATCTATTGATATGCGAATTGTGTCTAGGGTATTCCGAGATTCTGGGTCAATATCCCCTTATCAGTGACTGCATACCATGTGTGTTCTTTTGTGATTGGGTTACCTCACTAAGGATGATATTTTCAAGGTCTGACCATTTGCCTAGGAATTTCGTGAATTCATTGTTTTTAATTGCAGAGTAGTATTCCAATGTGTAGATATACCACATCTTCTGAATCCATTCCTCCGTTGAGGGACATCTGGGTTCTTTCCAGCTTCTGGATATTATAAATAAGGCTGCTATGAACATAGTGGAGCATGTGTCCTTATTGCATGCAGGTAAAGCCTCTGGGTATATGCCCAGGAGGGGTATAGCTGGATCCTCCGGGAGTGTCATGCCCAGTTTTCTGAGGAACCGCCAGACTGCTTTCCAGAGTGGTTGTAACAGCTTGCAATTCCACCAGCAGTGGAGGAGTGTTCTTCTTTCTCCACATCCTCGCCAATAACTGCTGTCTCCTGTGTTTTGATCTTAGCCATCCTGACTGGTGTGAGATGGAATCTCAGGGTTGTTTTGATTTGCATTTCCCTAATGACTAAGGATGATGAACATCTCTTTAGGTGCTTCTCAGCCATTAGATATTCTTCAGGTGAGAACTCTTTGTTTAGCTCTGTACCCCATTTTTTAATAGGGTTACTTGCCTCTCTGGAGTTTAACTTCTTGAGTTCTTTGTATATATTGGATATTAGCCCTCTGTCGGATGTAAGGTTGGTAAAGATCATTTCCCAGTTAGTTGGTTGCCACTTTGTCTTTTTTTTTTTTTTTAATTTAATTTAATTTTATTTTTTTAATTTACATTCCAAATCACTTCCCCTTTCCCGTTTCCTCCCTCCCCGAAAGTCCCATAAGCCCCCTTCCCTCCCTCTTTTCTCCGTTCAACCCCCTCTCATTACTCTGTCCTGGCGTTCCCCTACATCCAGTCTTTCCAGGACCAGGGGTCTCTCCTTCCATCTTTTTAGAAATCTATTGATATGCTGATTGTGTCTAGGGTATTCTGAGATTCTGGGTCAATATCCCCTTATCAGTGACTTCATACCATGTGTGATCTTTTGTGATTGGGTTACCTCACTAAGGATGATATTTTCAAGTTCTGACCATTTGCCTAGGAATTTCGTGAATTCATTGTTTTTAATTGCAGAGTAGTATTCCATTGTGTAAATATACCACATCTTCTGAATCCATTCCTCCGTTGAGGGACATCTGGGTTCTTTCCAGCTTCTGGCTATTATAAATAAGGCTGCTATGAATATAGTGGAGCATGTGTCCTTATTGCATGCAGGTAAAGTCTCTGGGTATATGCCCAGGAGTGGTATAGCCGGATCCTCCGGAAGTGTCATGCCCAGTTTTCTGAGGAGCCGCCAGACTGCTTTCCAGAGTGGTTGTACCAGCCTGCAATTCCACCAGCAGTGGAGGAGTGTTCCTCTTTCTCCACATCCTCGCCAACAACTGCTGTCTCCTGTGTTTTTGATCTTAGCCATCCTGACTGGTGTGAGATGGAATCTCAGGGTTGTTTTGATTTGCATTTCCCTAATGACTAAGGATGATGAACATCTCTTTAGGTGCTTCTCAGCCATTAGATATTCTTCAGGTGAGAACTCTTTGTGGAGCTCTGTACCCCATTTTTTAATAGGGTTACTTGCCTCTCTGGAGTTTAACTTCTTGAGTTCTTTGTATATCTTGGATATTAGCCCTCTGTCGGATGTAAGGTTGGTAAAGATCATTTCCCAGTTAGTTGGTTGCCGCTTTGTCTTTTTGACGGTGTCTTTTGCCTTGCAAAAACTTTGTAATTTAATGAGGTCCCATTTGTCTATTCTTGATCTTAGAGTATAAGCTATTGGAGTTCTGTTCAGGAAATTCTCCCCTGTGCCCATATGTTCAAGGTTCTTCCCTAGTTTCCCTTCTATTAGTTTCA
This sequence comes from Tokudaia tokunoshimensis, assembly GCA_036184795.1. Classification (NCBI taxonomy): domain Eukaryota; kingdom Metazoa; phylum Chordata; class Mammalia; order Rodentia; family Muridae; genus Tokudaia; species Tokudaia tokunoshimensis. The sequence goes on along the minus strand of BTHU01000002.1, from coordinate 82,681,384 downwards.
GTGTGTCTGGTTTTATGTGGAGATCTTTGATCCACTTAGAATTGAGCTTAGTGCAAGGAGATAAGGATGGGTCAATTTGCATTCTTCTGCATGTTGACCTCCAGCTGAGCCAGCACCATTTGTTGAAAAGGCTATCTTTTTTCCACTGGATGGTTTTAGCTCCTTTGTCAAAGATCAAGTGACCATAGGAGTGTGGATTCATTTCTGGGTCTTCAATTCTGTTCCATTGATCTACATGTCTGTTACTGTACCAATACCATGCAGTTTTTAACACTATTGCTCTGTAGTACAGCTTGAGGTCCGGGATACTGATTCCCCCAGAGGTTCTTTTACTCTTGAGAATAGTTTTAGCTATTCTGGGTTTTCTGTTATTCCAGATGAATTTTTGAATTGCTCTTTCTAACTCTATGAAGAATTGAGTTGGGATTTTGATGGGGATTGCATTGAATCTGTGTATTACTTTTGGTAAGATGCTCATTTTTACTATATTAATCCTGCCAATCCATGAGCATGGCAGATTTTTCCATCTTCCGAGGTCTTCTTCAATTTCTTTCTTCAGAGACTTGAAGTTCTTGTCATACAGATCTTTCACTTGTTTGGTTAGCGTCACGCCAAGATACTTAATATGGTTTGTGGCTATCGTAAAGGGTATTATTTCTCTTACTTCTTTCTCAGCCTGCTTATCCTTTGAGTATAGGAAGGCTTCTGACTTGCTTGAGTTGATTTTATATCCGGCCACTTTGCTGAAGTCGTTTATCAGCTGTAGGAGTTCTCTGGTAGAGTTCTTTGGGTCGCTTATGTATACTATCATATCGTCTGCAAATAGTGATAGTTTGACTTCTTCCTTTCCAATTTGTATCCCTTTGACCTCTTTTTCTTGTCTAATTGCTCTAGCTAGAACTTCAAGTACTATATTGAAAAGATATGGAGAGAGAGGGCAGCCTTGTCTAGTCCCTGATTTTAGTGGGATTGCTTCAAGTTTCTCTCCGTTTAGATTGATGCTGGCTACTGGTTTGCTGTAAATTGCTTTTACTATGTTTAGATATGGGCCTTGAATTCCTGATCTTTCCAAGACCTTTAGCATGAAAGGATGCTGAATTTTGTCAAATGCTTTCTCAGCATCTAATGAGATGACCATGTGGTTTTTTTCTTTGAGATTGTTTATGTAGGGGATTACATTGATGGATTTCCTTATATTGAACCATCCCTGCATCCCTGGGATGAAGCCTACTTGATCGTAGTGAATGATCATTTTGATGTGTTCTTGGATTTGGTTGGCAAGAATTTTATTGAGTATTTTTGCATCGATATTCATAAGAGAGATTGGCCTGAGATTCTCTTTCTTTGTTGGACCTTTGTGTGCTTTTGGTATTAGTGTAATTGTGGCTTCATAGAACGAGTTGGGTAGTGTTCCTTCTGTTTCTATTTTGTGGAACAGTTTGAAGAGTATTGGTGTTAGGTCTTCTTTGAAGGTCCGATAGAATTCTGCACTAAAACCATCTGGACCTGTGCTTTTTTAGGTTGGAAGACTTCCAATGACAACTTCTATTTCTTCAGGGGTTATAGGACAGTTTAGATGGTCTATTTGATCCTGATTTAATTTTGGTATTTGGTATCTGTCAAGGAAATTGTCCATTTCCTCAAGATTTTCTAGTTGTGTTGAATAGAGGTTTTTGTAGTAGGATCTGATGATTTTTTGAATTTCCTCAGTTTCTGTTGTTATCTCTCCCTTTTCGTTTCTGATTTTATTAATTTGGATACTATCTCTGTGCCCTCTGGTTAGTCTGGCTAAGGGCTTATCTATCTTGTTGATTTTCTCAAAGAACCAACTCCTCGTTTTGTTGATTCTTTGTATGGTTTTATTTGTTTCTACTTGATTGATTTCAGCCCTGAGTTTGATGATTTCCTGCCTTCTACTCCTCTTTGGTGTATTTGCTTCTTTTTGTTCCAGGGCTTTCAGGTGTGCCATTAAGCTGTTAGTGTATGCTGTCTCCCGTTTCTTTTTGGCGGCACTCAGGGCTATGAATTTTCCTCTTAGCACTGCTTTCATTGTGTCCCATAAATTCGGGTATGTTGTGCCTTCATTTTCATTAACTTTCAAAAAGTCTTAGATTTCTTTCTTTATTTCCACCTTGACCAAGTTATCATTGAGTAGAGCATTGTTCAGCCTCCATGTGTACGTGGGTTTTCTTTTGTTTTTGTTGCCATTGAAGACCACCCTTATTCCATAGTGATCTGATAGGAGGCATGGGATTATTTCTATCTTCTTGTATCTGTTGAGGTCTGATTTGTGACCAATTATATGGTCAATTTTGGAGAAGGTACCATGAGGAGCTGAGAAGAAGGTGTACTCTTTAGCTCTAGGATGAAATGTTCTATATATATCTGTTAGTTCCATTTGGTCCAAGGCTTCAATTAGATTCACTGTGTCCCTGTTTAGTTTCTGCTTTCCTGAACAATCCATTTCAGAGAGCGGGGTGTTGAAGTCACCCACTATTATTGTGTGCGGTGTGATGTGTGCTTTGAGTTTTAGTAAAGTTTCTTTTACGAATGAGGGTTCCCTTGCATTTGGAGCATAGATATTCAGAATTGAGAGTTCTTGATGGTGGATTTTTCCCTTGATCAGTATGTAGTGTCCTTCTGTGTCTTTTTTGATGACTTTAGGTTGAAAATCAATTTTATCTGATATTAGGATGGCTACTCCACCTCGTTTCTTGGGGCCATTTGCTTGTAAAATTGTTTTTCAGCCTTTTACTCTGAGGTAGTGTTTGTCTTTGACACTGAGGTGCGTTTCCTGCATGCAGCAAAATGCTGGGTCCTGTTTACGTATCCAGTCTGCTAGTCTATGTCTTTTAATTGGGGAATTGAGACCATTGATATTAAGAGAGATTAAGGCATAGTGATTATGGCCATCTGCCATTCTTGATGCTATCTTTATGTTTGAGTGGTTATCTACTTTTGGGTTTGATTCAAGAAGGTTATTATCTCATTTTGTCCAGGGTGTTGTTTCTCTCCCTGTATTGGAGGTTTCCACCTATTATCCGTTGCAGGGCTGGATTTGTGGAAAAATATTGTGAAAATTTGGTTTTATCATGGAATATCTTGGTCTCTCCATCTATGGTGATTGAGAGTTTTCTTGGGTACAGTAGTCTAGGCTGGCATTTGTGCTCTTTTAGTGTCTGGATGAGATCTGCCCAGGATCTTCTGGCTTTCATAATCTCTGGTGAGAAGTCTGATGTGATTCAGATAGGTCTTCCTTTGTATGTTACTTGGCCCTTTTCTCTTACTGCTTTTAGTATTCTTTCTTTGTTTAGAACATTTGGTGTTTTGATTATTATGTGATGGGAGGTATTTCTGTTCTGGTCCAGTCTGTTTGGAGTTCTGTAGGCTTCTTGTACGTTCATCGGCATCTCTCTTTTTAGGTTAGGGAAGTTTTCCTCCATAATTTTGTTGAAGATGTTTACTGGCCCTTTAAGTTGCAAATCTTCACTCTCATCTATACCTATAATCCTTAGGTTTGGTCTTCTCATTGTGTCCTGGATTTCCTGGATGTTTTGGGTTACACGTTTTTTGCATTTTGCATTTTCTTTGACTGTTGAGTCGATGCTTTCTATGGAATCTTCAGCACCTGAGATTCTTTCTTCCATCTCTTGTATTCTATTGTTGATGTTTGCATCTATGACTCCTGATTTCTTCCCAAGGTTTTCTATCTCCAAAGTTGTCTCCCTTTGTGATTTCTTAGTTGTTTCTACTTCCTTTTTTAGTTCCTGGATGGATTTACTGAGATCCTTCACTTGTTTGTTTGTATTTTCCTGTATTTCTTTAAGGTATTTTTGCATTACCTCTTTCAGGATTTCTGCCTGTTGACCCACGTTCTCCTGCAATTCTCTGAGCGATTTTTGTGTTTCCTCCTCATGGGAATCCATCTGTTGATCCATTGTCTCCTGCATTTCTTTAAGCAGTTCTCGTATTTCCTTTGTAAGGGCATCTAACCGTTGATTCATTTCTTTAAGCAATTTTTGTGTTGCCTCCTTATGGGAATCCGTCTGTTGACCCATATTCTTCTGCATTTCTTTATGCAATTTTTGTGATTCCTTTGTGAGTGCATCTACCCGTTGATTCATCTCGTTAAGCGATTTTTGTGTTGTCTCCTTGTGCGCCTCCATCTTTTGATCCATGTTCTCCTGCATTTCTCTAAGCGATTTTTGTGTTTCCTTTGTAAGGGCTTCTAACCGTTGATTCATGGTCTCCTGTAATTCTTTATTAGATTTATTTGTGTCCTTCTTGTGATCCTCTAATAGCATCATGAGAAGTGATTTTAAATCCAGATCTTGTCTTTCGGGTGTGGTGGGGTATCCAGGACTTGCTGCTGTTGGAGAGTTGGGTTCGGATGTTCCCATATTACTTTGATTTCTGTTAGTAACATTCCTGTTTGCCTTTTGTCATCTGGATACCTCTGATGTTAGTTGGTCCTGCTGTCACTGGCTGTTGGTTGGACCTCCTGTGAGCCTGCAAAGCTATTTCTGCCCCCCCCCCCCCCCCGGTTTACCTGGATTCCCCTGGCACAGATTTCTGGGGCCTGCCCTGCTCCTGAGTGACTTTGGAGCCCTGATGTGCCTTGCCCCAAGCGATGTTATATTGGGGAGTCCTTGTACATCCAAAGGCTCAGTGTAGTGGATTCCTGGAGCAGAGGTCGCCAAAGGGAAGCTAGTAGGCTCCTGCCCAGTGCGGGGTCCCTCTTCCAGGCAGAAGTCCCACAGCAGAGCTGGTGCGCTGGTTACTGCAGATCAGCCCAGCACTTGGGAGCCGCATACACACAAGCTGCCTGAGACCCAAGTGATATTATGCCTGTCTGTCTCAGAGCCTGGCTGTCCCAACCAGTGATGGGATTTTTATAGTAGAAAAATGAATTATCTGTTTTCTTTTGATAAGTATCTATTCTGTTCCTCAGGTTTCACTAATCCCTGAAACTTGCCAAATAGTATTTTTATCATATGGAATTACATCTCAACAATCTATTTAGCTGGCTAGTTTTATGTCAACTTAATACAAGCTAGAGTCGTTTTGGAGGAGGGGGCCTCTATTGAGAAAATATCCTCATCAGATTGGCTGGTTGGCAAGCCTGCAGGGCATATTCTTAAATTAGCGATTGGTATGAGAAGGTCCAGCCCATTGTAGGTGTTGCCACCTCTGGGCAGGTGGTTCTAGATGCTATAAAAAAGAAGGCTGAGCAAACCTTAGGAATAAGCCAGTGAGTAGTGTCCCTCCATGGCCTCTGCATCAGCTCTTGCCTCTAGGTTCCTACAGAGTTCCCTCAGCAAGGTTCTTTCTGTTTTAGCACCTGAGAGGTATAAAAGGAAATATGCCTTTCATCCCCAGTTTTCTTTTAGTGATGGTGTTTATCACAGCAATAGAAACCTAAGACAGAACTTAAGAAGTCAGGAGGGTGAGCACAAAGGAATGGAACCTTGGAAAGTAACCTTGTTACTTGGAAAGTAACCTTGTTACTTCAAGGGCAAGTTTTTTTGTTTTTGTTTTTGTTTTGTTTTGTTTTGTTTTTTACTTCACATATTCTCAGGCTTCTTATTCATTCAAATCCACTGCATCGCTATTCATTTTCCTTCTTGATCAGCAAATTACTAGCTGACCTGTGGCATCCGAAGATTCCAGGTGCCAAAAGAGAGCACTTCCTTCCTCCTGATTTGGTAAGGGTGGTTCACTTCTTGCATAAAGCTCCTGTCCCAGCAATTCTGCATGTGTTATTAGCATGATACCTTCTGTACCTGTACCAACATCCTGACAATTAGGTTGAATTGCCTGAGACCCACAGAGAGCAGGGTAGAGGGGATGGAAAATGAACTAGTAGGCCATACCATCTATAGGTGTGTGTGTGTGTGTGTGTGTGTTAGTCTTTACAAATAGCATGAGTTTATTTTTTACAGATCTGGAGTTCAGAAAGTCTAAGCTGCATGTGCCTGCAGATTTTGAGTCTGGGGGTCATGTTCTACCTGGGTAGCAGCTTTTTGTGTTTTCACAAGGGAGAGGGGCACGCTAGCACATTTAATTGCCTTTTATTAAAGTACTAATCCCTGACCAGTTTCCAAAAGGCTCCAATCTTCTGTTGCATTATAGATTAAGTTACAATGTACAACTTTCAGGGAAACACACACTTTAAGTATAATCATTAATAGTGACAGATTTCTATGATGCATTTAAGAAACATAAATTAACTTAGTGTTTTTCTCCATTTGGCATCATCCTCCATGTACATCTTACTTAGAAACATTAATACATACAACAACATTTCTTGCATATTTCTGTTTTTCTCATCAATACACAGTGTGGCTATTGTTACATGCATAATTGTACACATCTTAAAATATTAAAAATAAGATAAAAGGAAGACAGTGGTGGCAGGTGCCTGACTGTCCAAATAGGTCAGTCAATTTGGTCTGTATGTAGTAAATTATATGCACAATAATAACTCTAAGATGATTCTCAGATTTCTTCAGTTCATTAACTCAGGTCGATAACTTATCTTGGAGCATTCTTACCTATTTGAGTTCTGGAGAGTGACTCACCATGGCCTTTGTCATCCTAATAGTAGCAAGAATCCACAGAAGATGATTTTCTTCATTTGCAGTTGTCAACATAGACATAAAAATAAATAAGCATGTAATCTGGTGTTACACATTATCTGACAGTCCCTGAAAGTCAGGATGTTGCCACAGGGGCTCTGGTGTCTAGTGGAGATTTTTAAAAATGCATTTAAGTCTGTTTGAACTCTGTGACCTTTGGTAGGTTGTTATTCTATTCTTTATGAGCAAATATGAATAATGAATTGTCTCATAGAACTGTTTTGAAGAATAGTGAAACTGTTAACAGAAATCAAAAATATGAGTAGATTGTAGTCCTTACTATTTAGAAAACGTTGCCTGTCTGTGTACCAGATGCTGTCTGGAGAGATCTGTAGGGCTCTGGCCTGACTGGAGGGGCCAAATTCTCCAGAGGCGGTGCAACTCAGCAGCTTGGAGCCAAGGTCAGTGTCACCATGTGGGAATTGACCTCGGTATGCTCTAGCAGCTTCCAGTGGTAAAAGTTTTGGGAGAGAATTTCTCTTCCCAAAAATGTTACAGCTCTACACAACAAATGCTCTCAGATGATTTTTGATTAAATATCTTGTGTGTTCTTTATTCTTTGTTGACAGGTACATACATACATATATATACATATACATACATACACATACATATATATATATATATATATGTATGTATACACACACATACACACACACCCCATATATATTGGAGTGGGGTTGGAGTCTAAGAGCAGATGCTTTCAGTTGGCTTGGTCTAAGATGTTAGGGATGCCTCATCTGCATGTGGAGGGGTTTTGAGCACTGCCCCTATGTGACTGACTGTCACAGTCCTTTCCATGGGGTGCTGTGGTCATGTGCTCCAGGACAGGAACCTGGTTGGGAGTAGATGAAACTCCTACTGTTCTCATGTATGAGGGTACGGGGTCTCTGAATCCCCCCGACCTTACCAAGTTTTTGTCTGGTGACATGGTTCCACTTGATCCACAGTAAGTGGGCTACCTAAATTTATCCAGTCTACAAGAAATTCAGGCACAAAGACTGTAGCATGAGACTGGCCAATGAATAACTAGCCCAACTTGAGACCCATGCCATGGGAAAGCACCAGTCTCTGACACTATTAATGATACTCTGTTATGCTTGCAGATAGGAGCATGCTGTCCTCTGAGAGGCTCCACACAGCAGCTGACTCAGACTGATCCACAGCCAAACAGTGGATGGAGCTTGGGGAATTTTACAGAAGAATAGGAGGAAGGATTGTGGGCCTCTCAAGGGATAGGAACTCCACAGGAAGACCAACAGAGTCAACTAACCTGAATCTTTAGGGTTCCCCAGAGTCTGAACTATCAATCAAAGAACATACAGAGGCTGGACCTAGACCTCCCTACACATTTGTAGCAGACATGCAGCTTGGTCTTCATGTGCATCCCAAACAACTGGAGCGGGAACTATCCCGAAAGCTATTGCCTGTATGTGAGATATGTTCTTCTAGCTGGTCTATCTTGTCTGGCCACAGTGGAAGGGTGTGGGTATCCTCAGAGGGTCCCCCATCCTGCTCAGAGGTGAAGAGGCAGGGGTAGGGAACAATTGTGGGAGGAGGTGACCAGAAGGAGGTGAGTGAGCAAGATGTAGAGTGAATATACAAAAAATAAAATTAAAAAAAAAACACATAAGTTGGTTATACCTTAAGACTTTGCCTACGTCTAAGTGTAGAGTGAAAAGATTAGTATTTGAAAGAAGAAAGAGAAAATATTTCTATTGCTATAGAAGTTGATGGTTTATTTTTATCTCTTGTTCTCTATTATTCTATAAACTTGTTATCCTTTTAAAAGAGACTAAGATGCAAAGTTATTTCATTCCTTTTAGATAGCTTTTTATTCTGAAGTAATGGGTATCTGAAAGATTACAGTTGTCTAGACTTTTTCAGTTTTTCAAGCCAAATCGTGGTTTGATTGCCTTGTCTGTCAATCTGGGTTAGATATTACAAGGTTGTACAGAGACAAAGGTTCATTACAGACCTTGCTCCAGACTTTGCACAGAATAACCCCTGTTCTCCCAGCCACACCCAGGTGAGGCAGCTGCCTGAGGCTACTTCCTTAGGCTGGTGGTGGTGGAATGATCTGCTCCTTTACTATATTCTGATGAGTCAGCACAAACACTGAACAAAGTGATAGAACTTTGTGCATATTGTGATGGGCTTATTTTCTCTGTTGACTATTACTGTAAATGATTGATGATTGGGAGAAAGTATTAGTGAACAGAAATTCTGACTCTCACTACAGGCACCACCAGAGGAGTGTGTGTGTGTGTGTGTGTGTGTGTGTGTGTGTGTGTGTGTACACTTTATCACTGTTTTCCTAGGAAAGCTGGTATCTTGAAAAATGCTTAGTGACCTTTTGGAATAAATTGAAGACTCAGATATGGACAAAACAGGGATGTGATTGTTCATGTACAATTCCCCCATATACTTTTCTTCCTTCACACAGTTCTACCTTGAGCATGTGAGAGATCACAATGAAGAGATGTCATTTGTTAAGCATGTTCCATATCTTCTCTAAAATTCACCTTCATCTTTACTCAGTGTGCTCAGTCACTCCCAGTGTCTTACTGAGAGTACATTTCTCAGAACTTTCTGTCAGTGGATGTTCAATGAATCAGAATCTCAGAAACAGATGAAAGGACACCAAAACCTGACTGGAGAGAAGATAAAACAAAGGACAACAAAGATAAATGACTTATCAAAATCCAGCTAATATAAAGATGGTGGAATTAGGTCTCTATAATCTTAGAAAGTGTGATTGTTAAATAACCAATGGTTTGCTTGATGAATAACATAATATAGTCTCATTTTGATAGTTGATAAGTTTCAACATTCACTTCTTTCATCAGGATTTGTCAATCTGATCTTCTCTTTGAAGACACTTCATTTTTTGTCCAAGGTCTTGCTGTGAAGAATAATAACTTTTGATGTGGAGTAAGGTTTGTGACAGAAACTCTTCAATATAATCTGTGTCTAATAGTACCATAAAAATAATGACAAGGAGAGACTTGTTGAATAACTGACGAAAATCAATGAATAATAGCTCTTCTTTGAGAGCATTTCTTAGCAGAAATTAGTATGCAGTGATAAATGAGAGGACAGCCTTCACATCATCGCAGTTATTTCCTGCTCAATTCAAATGATGGTTTGCCCATTGAGCCATCAATAGGCATTATTAGTGCATGAGCTTCGCCTGTCCAGTCAGGTTATGTTCTGCAGGTCTAGAGGACTTTGTACATTCAAAGTTCAAACAAAGATCCTTGATCTGTTTTTTATTTTATTTTATTTTATTTTTCTATATTCTTTATTTGCATTCGAAATGATTTCCCCTTTCCTGGTTCCCTCCTCCCCGAAAGTCCCATAAACCCTCTTCCCTCCCCCTGCTTCCCGATCCTTGATCTGTTGTTTCTATGAGGTCCTGGTAGTAAGTAACAGAGAATGCTGAAACTATGACATTTTCATTTCTGTCCCCAAATTCTTTACTGCTCTGGGACTGGGATGTTATCTGATCCATGAGGGTAGATAAGGCATAGTTTTATGTATAGTTCTCTGATGCAGAAAACTGAGGAACAGATTTGGATTGAGGCTACATTTATGATCACTCTGCCAGTGATTGCTATGGGGATGGAGAGAATTTAAGAGGCTGATGGAATATTTAATAATTATAAACAAGAAAAATCTCTACATGAATTGTGAAAAAAAAAAGAAAAACTAAGAATATGCGCTATTCCATTACTCACATAAGGTCTTATCTCCCAGAAAGACACATCATAACTAATTCATCCCTTTATTTCAGATTCCTTTTTTTTGCATCTGAGATACAAACAGTGATTTCAGGAGTCTTTGTTTAGAATTTAAGCTATCCTCAGCCTTCCCCCTTGCCACCAGCAAACAGTACAAGTTACTGACTTGGAGCTACTGAATGAGTGCACTGAGATATATGAATGCAAAGATCATTTTAATCTGGTAAAGATGCTTCTTAATCCATATTTTTAAAAATGGTGTGTTTAACTCACATGACTCCCTGCCCAATAGTCATATACTCCTCATAGTCCATCAGCATGGGTGGCCTCCCCAGTCTCCTCCCCACTGCTCAGCGGAGGTGAACTACTCTGAACTTCCCACTGGATGAGGAGAGGCATCAGTCTCCCTTTCATTCTGTGTGGCTGCAGCTAAGGTTCTCATGTATCCTTTTCTTACTCCGCTCGCTCACCAGCTACGTCACAAGGTAGGGTAAAGCTCCACACTGCTGGGTGAACCTTCAGCTAAAACAAGGTTAGCAAAGTTGTCTTTCGAAACCACATTCCGAGCTGCTGGCCATTATTGACACCTGAGCTTGAGTCCATCCCTCGACTCCACAGAGTAGCATTTACATTAACTCTAAGATTAACCAAAAAGTGCAGTTGAGATTACAGGGTATTGTCAAAGGGCAGCTTTGACACCACAAGGTAAACTGAGACAGACATTGAACTGTGGCCTTGGTGACTGTAGTCAATGCTGATATTAGCTGACAGGAGTTGGTGCTGACAGCTACCAGTGGGGCTGCTGTAGATGGCAGCCAGTGATTGGAGATAAGAAAGGGATAAATTCAAATATAAATGCACACACACACACACACAATCACACACACACACACACACACACACACACACAGTGATTAAAGCAAAAGTAGGCTGCAGAAGTTTATTTTTTCTCTTTCCCCCTTTTTATACCCCTTGTGGCAGCTTTTCTATTTAAAAAGAAAATTACCTCATAGTCACAAGTTACACATTTTCTAGAAACAATCACCACAAAAACATAGTCTTCAAAAACAGATTAAAATCATTATATGTTTTGGGAAATATTAAAAAGAACAGCAAGATTCCCATGCTATACCCATGCTACTCTCTGTCACTACCATACCAGCCCCATGCTTCAAAACCCCCACGGCCTTTGTGGTGCCCATTTGGCAAACCCATGCATTGCTGCTGTGCACCTTTCTCTCTGGAACACAATTGAGCCGCTGCATGAAGAAAAACACCAGACAAACTTAGTTCAAAAATAATGGTAACTCAATCTCTGGATGTAACAACTAGAATGTTAATCTTGTAAGCCATATTAAATCTAAATCCTCCAGTGGTGAATCCACCAGCAAGGCGCTAGTAGTTACATCTTGTTCTCTTGATATCCCTGTCCAAAGAAAGCCCTTTACTCTCTACAGCTTCCTCTCTTCCTCCATTCAACCTGGAAGTCCCACTTACTTGTCCAGTGATTGATTCTTTATTAATTAGGGATGGTTCACAAGGAGTCACCTGAGTACATGACTCATTTCTCAGACCAGACAACCCCTCCTGGGAAAGCAGAATTAACATCAAAATACAACAGCATCAGGGCCATACACAACAATTATACAAGAGGAAACTACAACAGAATTATTAATTACGTATTTCTTTTTTTGAAACTTATATCTAACTAAACAATTCTTCTCTATCTTTCTTCCTACAAGCTTATTGTAACCCCAAAGCAGTCACTCTTTTGTCATAGATTAACAAAGTTTAAGCAGGCCAAGTCTATAGTAGCAAGTTTCTCCCAATGCTTAGCAGAGGACCATCTGTACTTACTAAGGAACAGGTCATTTGTCTTACATCTTATTTTTGACATTTTGATCAACTAGACTGGCCAATCATCTGTTCTCTGTTCTTATACTCATAATAGAATTATTTATGCTTTATTCATAACCTTTCTATTTCATGGTGTACAATGAGAACCTGTTACCACATCCCTAGATCAAGGAACTCAGGCCCAACTTAGAGTAAATGCTTTCTTTTATCATTAACCTGTTTCAAGCCTATTTTTCTTACATGCTTATTTTATATACATGCTTGCAATGCATGAATGCTCACGCAGCTCTTGCCATTCTATGAAAAAGGGACACATTCTATTCTTGTTTCTAACTTTAAATATTCTATCAATTATCCTAACTTCCCAAAACTATTTAAAACAAATTATCTTCCTAAAACATCTTAAGTGAAATCAGGAATCCCATAAAATCATTAATTAATCTAAACAGCATTACCTCAAGAATTTTCATCTTCATGTTGATCTACTGGAAACTTGACCAACAGAGTGGGTGGAAGTAATAACACCAGGCTATAGACAATGAGGGTCTCCAGGTGTCCACCCACACCAAGCCAGATCAATGAGGAGTATGGCAAAGACAAATATGAAAAGGCACATCAGTTGCCAGAAGCAATCCTGGGACAAGGTCTCTTCCCAGAGTGTACCCATCTTAGCAGAGCAAGACACAGGACTGTCTCCAGAGAACTCATTCACCCACTGTAGCTCTTCCTGCATGTTATGAGACTGTGTTCCCTCCTAACTCAGAATCCCTATATCCCAAGAACTTCAGTCCTATCATCTGCTTTTAAAAAAATATTCACTGTACTGTCTTAAGTGGGTGGGAAACAGAACAAATAGAAAACATTACCATTGTTGATTCTTACAGCTTATTTCTGTCATTGTAGAAAAAAATCCCCCATAACTTAAAAGCATGCATTCACTTTTGTTTGTTTGTTTGTTTGTTTTGTTTTCTTCCCAAGAAGCAGAGTCAGGTAAGAGATTAGGTATCTCCCCCTCAGTTGATTTCTGGTATGAATGAAAGTCCTAAATCCCCTCAGGTGGAAGGCTCCTTGCTCTGTGTGCACCTAAGCAATTTCTATCACAGTGCAGTCATGAAAAAGATACTTTCAAGTGACTATTTTGTACAATACCCATTCTAAAGTCTGTGAATAAGTACAGATATTTAAAAGACCTATGCATATAGTTCATACTATAAAAAATGATGAATGAGATGCTAGTTTGCATAACATTTTATTGATATTCAAATTAAGACATTCAAAGAAAACATCTTTAAAACTAAGTTTGATTATGATAAAATTAAGACAGTCTTCACAAATGAGAGTGGGAACATGGTGCATTTAAAGCACTGTACATTGAATACATTCATTTTCCCTTGAACTTCCCACATACAGAACTAATGAGTAGCACCTGACTAAAAGTGACAGCAGAAGCAGGCTGGCTTGGAAATCTATCCCTGTATTCTACACTTAACTGAATCATTCTTAAGATAAGAAATAGGAATTATTTCTTCAATCCAGGAAGAACTTTTTAAAAGTAAATCTTAAATATGCATGTAAGCAAGGTGTATACAGTAGTGATAAATTTTAGGGAATTCCTTGGATTTATTATACCTCTGCTTTTGCTTAAAGAAAATTGAAAAATAATGCTTAGATTGTGCTAGTTATGATTCCCTTCTTCCAGTAACCATTCTACTGAATAACCATTTAATGGATTTTAACAATTGCTTATTAGGACTCCTAAAATTCATAGAACCAGAGATCTTTGTGAATACATATACTTCCAAAGAGTCTCCTAATGAAGATGATAGAACCATGTGCTTTAACTCTCTGTCAGTAGGAGAATATCTATACTTCATATTTGAAGAAAAATGCTGCTGTTTCTGGTGAATAATTAACCATTATTATTGATGGTTTCCCATTTTATTTAATAATAATATTTGTAGTATGCCTAATTCATTAGTTTCATAAAAAATTAATGAATATTAATAATTTTATAAAAGAATTTATTCTTCCTTGAAGTGGCATATTTGTCTCTGAAGAGCCAAACACTTTATAAAACATTATTTCCCTAGCTTGCACCAACCCAATGCTGAGAATGTCATCAGATAGCAATTTTGGCTGATAGCACCAATCCCCCATCTCACTGTACCTGACTCTCTAATGTACCAACGATACATTTTAAACTTCCCATGCTTTATGACTTTGTTTTGTAAAACTATAAAACTTCATGAAACTGCTTTCACAAGGGAACATGGAATTTGGAGTAACCTAAGTCTGTGGTCCTGGACCATGGCCACTCATGTAGGCTCCAGAATAAACTGTGAGTCTTGTTCCTTTGAGGTAAGAGCTGCTTCTTTCTCTTTTATTTTAATCACAAAACTCAGTGCTACAACGTACCTTGAAAGTGTAGAGCAGGAAATACGGACCTCTAGTAGTTATATTAATAGTGTTTTGCAAGATCTCCAGCATGCAGAAGCTGTATTCTAAATCCTCCCTATTCAGAAGTTGAAATCTCCCTTGCCCGTCACTGTTGTAGGAGCGTACAGATGTGCTTATAGAATCCAGCATTACTGCCCAGCAGAATAATAAGAGCAAGGTATTCTATTTTCTGAATGGCATCTGTTTTACCAATGTGTGTGTGTGTGTGTGTGTGTGTGTGTGTGTGTGTGTGTGTGTGTATAGTGACAGTGTCTCCTTATGTAGTCCAGGATATCCTGGAACTCAAAACCCTCCTGCCTCAGCACCACAATGCAGGAATGATAGGAATATAACCAAGGGATTATTAAGCAATTGCTACAACAGTAACAAAATCTTCAGAACTGTGAGGAATAAATCCTTGTACTTGGCGGGGGGGGGGGGTCTTGTGATTCCATTTTCCTTTTTTTTGGAAAGCAATCCCTCAGCAAGTGAGTCTTTCTTTCACATTTCATTTGCAGCAACAAGGAATCAAGAATCTGGAGTCTTCTGTCTCAGTTAGAGGGCTGAACTAGGGCCACACCAGGGCTAAGTACACTGCTCTGAGAAATTCACCTCCCAAACTGGGAGCTGATCTATGCAAACGCTAACATAGAAAAAGGGGTGAAAATACAAAATAGATCGAAGTTTGACTGTCTCACCATTGTCACCGCTACCATTAAACCAGATGGCTGTACAAAGTGTGCCCTTCTCTGCCTTAAATTTCCCTTTTTTTTAGACAATCATATTACTAGAATCTGGTCTATACATAACTTTCTTTCATAGGTTATAAACTATGGTTCCTTTATTTTTTTTTCCAAATGGCAGAATAAAACAAACTAAATCAAGCAAAGATAACTTTCTTCAAAAACATTTGTGACAAAGATGGCTTATTTTCCTCCCGGGAATATACTCTCTGGCATGGCTCCCTATCCTGTGAAACCAGCAGCGGTGAACTGCTGCCTGGCCAACTGGATCTTAGGCTCCTGAAGCATAGGAAATAGGCCAACAAGAGTCCCACAGAGTGTCTAAGGCCTCCAACCAGGGAAAGACAAAGGTCATAAAATCTTAAATAACAACGTCTAAAATGTAAAGAATTGGACTGTGCACAAATCTGAGTGTGTGTAACAAATATTAGAACTAAGCGAACAAATATGAGAAAGACACTTAGAGGCAAGAGAGGCATTCTCTCTGTTTCCGAGTAAGGAAGTTAGCATGTGTCCCTCTGCATAACTTACTGTTGGTAAAGAACTAAAAGAGCAAAGATTTATTTTAGTCTCTTAGCTTGTGTTTCCATTGCCATGAACAGACACTATTAGCAAGATACCTCTTGTAAAAGACATTTAATTGGAGCTGGCTTACAGTTTTAGAGGTTCAGTCCATTTCATCATGGTTGGAAGCATGGCAGCATGCAGGTAGACATGATGCTGGAGGAACCAAGAGTTCTTCATCTAGATCCAAAGGCAGCCAGGTGACGATTCCTTTCCTCAGGCTGCCAGGGGGAAGGCTCCTTCTGAACTGGGTAGAGCCTGAGGATAGGAGAAATTCTCAAAGCCCACCTATACAAAGACACATTTTTTTCAACAAAGTCACACCTATTCCAACAAAGCCACACCTTATTAGTGTCACTTCCCATGCACAAAGCCACATGGTTTCTGAGATTTCAACTTCCATTGACTTGTTCCTGACTTTGGGACTTGTGGCAAAGCTGCTCACCTCATGGTGGACAGGAAGAAAAGAAGGAAGGAAGGGACCAGGGTCCCAATACCACGCTCAAGGAGTCTGCTGAAATGACATAGCTTTAGTCCACCAAACTTCCCTTGCTAAAGGTTAACCACCTCCTGGCCATGCCTCAGGCAGGTGATGAAGCCTTTAGCTTGTGAACCCTTGGAGGACAATTAGTATAAAATTGTACCTGGAGCAGTGGCACAATCCTGAAACCTAACACCTAACCCTAGACAGAGTATCCAGAGTTCAAGACAAGCCTGAACAACATATTAAAAACCCCTGCTCAATAAATTAATAAATAGCCAACTAATTCAATTCTAGCTTTCTTGTTAAGTCCTAGGTTCATGTTTGTCTACTTATATTTTGATAAGCATGCTTAAATATAAAATATTGAATACAATTACTTTCTTAATCAAGACACATTTGGTTTTATCATATACAAATTTCAAAACTAAAGCACCTTCCAAAGTTTAACAAAATGATAAAATATTTATTTGGTACTAACCATAGTTTTTACTAAAAAGAAAAGTTATCCATTATACTAATCCTACAGCTACATGATGCATTACTCAGATTTGAATTTATAGGATCCTACAAGTATTTAAAAAATACTTGTGTTTGCTTTTTAAAATACCTGTTTATATTTGGGTCTTGAGACAGAGTCTTGTTAAGTATCTCAGACTGGTTTTTACCTTACAGCAATCTCCCAAGCCCTATGACTACATAGCTGTGGGGCAGTAACACTTTATATTTCCTTTGGGTTGATTCCTTGTTGCAGTGCATAAACCCACCCTCGCGTCAAAAGCAAAGTAAAAACCCAGCTCTAAAAGTATGTGAGGGGTCAGACGTGTGGTTGAAATCTAGGTCAAGGTAACATCCCAGCCTAAAGAAAGTTTTCCCGGGTTAGATGAACAACGCAGGCACAGTGAAACCTGCACAAAGAAGAGAGTTGACAACACTGTGAAGCAAGTCTACATGGGTGGGTGGAAGACCATCCCACTGAAGAAGTCCAGGACCAGTGAGCTCACTCCAGTCATTTTTTTCACTCAGCTTTCTTGCCTGGCACTATGGGCGTTCCATGATAGATTTGTACTGTAGCAAGGACTCAGGTCTTCTAGTCAACAACATGTGCCAGGAGATTAAAGACTCTCTTCTTAAATATATATTTAGTTGTATTACATTACCAAATAATGTATTAATTTACTGAATAATGTGATTTTCACATGTATACATGTACCATTATACCTTGTTCTTATTTTCTCTCTCTAGCTTCCTCTGTGTCTCTCCTTCCTGTTTTAGTGGACATATTCCTGCCTGAAAATGTCTACTTTCTGTATCTTTTCATAAACATGTGTGTTTAAATATACATTAGCTCTTGATTCTGTATGTAAGGGGAAACACACTGCTTTGTCTTTTTTCTCCCTCCATTAATTACCTTGTGTCCTGGGTTTGTCTTTACCATCCATTTACACTCTTGTTTCTCCTTTCATAGCCCTGTTCACACACATACACACATGTGAACACATGTGCGTGCTCACACACACACACACACACACACACACACACACTTCTATATCTTTGAAATGAGTGTCCTAATATGACTAAAAACATGTAATTTTGTCTTCTGAGCTTGGCTTATTTTGCTTTTGAACTGAGCCCAGTCTAGAGCCCAGTGTCTGGCAAGAATCTGCTTTCATCATCATCTCTGTCAGAGTAAAGAACGGATGAAGGCACCTTTCACCCAAGCCCTAGGGAGAAAACACACAGGAGCTAGTGTTAAAGCGTACACAGGGCTCTTTGTATTAATTTGAAGAAAGGATAAAAGGTGGTATTAAGTCAGGTGTCACTTATCTCTTCCGTGAAATATTTAGATTAGACACAGAGAGTTTCCAGGTCTTTGCTGGAATTGCCTGAATTACAGCTTTTACCTAAATCAAGTGTATACCTTACAAGATTTTGCCTTCAGTTACCAAAAAATCCTTTTATTTGAGGGACTCAGGGATATTATGAACTCATTTATTCTGTCAGAAGGAAGCAGTTTTGAGGGTAGCATTTAAAGAGTCGATTTTCTTCTCTGGTATGTATTTCTAACCCCTGGCAATGCAGCTGGCTTAAGAAAAAAAAATCATACTGTGATAACTGTTTGTTTGGAGCTTGTCCACACTACTTAAGAGAATAAAATTTAAAGGTACCTTTAATAATTAACAAGCAATGGCAAGCAGGAAACTGCATAAACCATTCTCTTTTATCTATGAAATCAGTTCTTGTCAGGTCATTTAGTTGATAGCACTATGTTTGCCTATTTTTGATACCTTTATGAACAAAATAAAATTTTGTAAACTATCCCTTATAATATAGAATTCTACCAAGTCTAAATTATTATAATGTTCTACAATAATCTTACTATTAAGGACAAAACAATTATGATTACTTGAATTTTGTATTTATCAGACCATGTCATTGTGATAGGCAACATTAGAAAGGACAAAATTTTACTTTTCATAATGAACTCACAGAAAAAAAATATGTGTTAATTGGTACAAAGACCTGATATTAGCAAAAGAGTTTCTATCAAAATATTTTGGTTAAATGCCCCAGTGGTGGTGCATGACTTTAATTCTGGTATTTAGTCCCGGGGCAGAGAGTCAGGATGATCTTTGAGTTCAGGGTCAGCTTGTTCTACAGAGCTACTTTCATGACAGCCAGGACTATACAGAGAAATGCTGTCTCCAAAACAGCACACAAACAAACAAAACTGGTTAAAAACATGAGCATCGACAAACCAAATTTATTTGGACTTTATAATTAAATTGATTAAAGATGGCGCAGTAGATAATAGTGACCATTGCTCCTATAAAGGACCTAAATTGGGTGGCTTACAACTGTCTGTAATTTCAGTCCTAAGGGATGTGACACCCTCTTCTGCCTTCTCTTGGCACCTAAACTAACACACACACACACACACACACACACACACACACACACGGACATACAATTAAAAGTAAAAATAAATATTATTAAAAGTGGTAATTAAATTGTTTACATTATATCATATTTTACAAACTAGCACTTATTTTTATAACATTTGTTACCAGCCAACATTCTTTATTAAAATGTGTTAGTTTATAATACTTATGGCATACAGGTCTAATATTGATTAGAACATTAATGAGTTGTATATCATAAAATTTTCCTAGTAATGCTTTCTCTCCTTCCTGTATTAGTTAATTTTTAACGACATTCTCAATTTCCCATGACTATAGCTAATTAATGTGCTTTATACCCATCTTTTACAGATAATCAATTAATCAGGTTAAATTTCTTTAAATAACAATGTAAGGTTCATTCTAAGGTACTAACAGTGCAGGCAGAATTTCACACATGTAAAAACATGATGCTTTTTTTTTCCTCCACACCATGCTCCTTCCAGACATAGCACCACTGATCAGAAACTCAAGCTTTGCCTACACCCATAAAATCAAGACTATCTATTATAATCCAAGTAAAATTGTAAAATTACTGGCTTCTTCCGATTAAACAATTGTTAGCTTGTGTCAGCTCTGATGAAGGGGATTCTGCTTAGCTTAAGAATAGCAGTGCTTAGAAGTATAATACATTCTATAGACCTAAATAAATTATCCTTATTAAGCAACTTGTTCTTTTCTTTGTTCTATTTATTATTTCACTTAGAAATGAATACTCTTGCAATTTGCAAAGTAATGAACAGCTTTAGAGTACTAATGAAAAAGAATAGAGGCATAATTTAAAAAAAGTAGAAATCTTGGAGTTCTGCATGATACCCTTTGTAATTTAGCAATAGAAGCATGCTTCAAGCTCTGGAGATTTTCTGAAGAACCTCTTTAGAAATTTTTACTATGTATTTTAAGATTTCACAAGCTAGAGTGTCATTTGCAAGGGACATTTACTAGTGGGAAAATGGTAAAGGGAGGTGAATGCACAGGAACCTAATCACTGAGTCTTTGAGTCAAGATTGTCAGTATGCTTCAGGATGAGAGAGATGAGGAGAAATGCTTAGATTTAATATGCTCTTGTCACATGTGTTTAGGGTTGGTGAATGCCAAACACACACACACACACACACACACACACACTCAGATACACATTATGATTGTATTCATCAGTCATACTGCTATCATAAAAGACCAGAGACTATGTGGCTCAAAGTTTTGAAATTTATTTCCTCTTATTTCTGGAGTCTGGAAAGTCCAAGATCAGGGCCAGCATGGTCAGTCATTATGACAACTGCATTTCTGGGTTGCAGACTTGCAGACTGCTGCCTTCCCTCTGTGCCCTTGCATAACAGAGAGAGAGAGAGAGAGAGAGAGAGAGAGAGAGAGAGAGAGAGAGAGAGAGAGAGAGAGAGAGAGACTTTTCCTCACTAGCATCAGCAGGAAGGTGGCTCTTGGGTATGGTGTGAGATGTAATAGTGGTAAGAAGAGTCCATCAAAAGGAGACTCACACATTTACTTCAGTTGTACATTGTAAAAGGCACTTAATATTTTGAAATATCAATACTTATTTTCCACATCCTCATACAGTGTTTCTTATCCTAGAGATTACTTCCAATGACAGTTTTAACAAGGTGTTTGACTTTTTCTATTTCAGCTTTCAAATCCAGTGAAAATAAGCTAAGTGGCCTTTATACAAAGAAATTCGAAACTGAAATACCTGTGTTTAGTAGTAGAAAACTATAACTTAACATCAATGGGAAGATGCTAACTAGTGTTTCCAGGAGCCTTTTCTTGTTAAAGAAATGGAAAAATAGGACCCTGAAGGAAAAGCTCCAGGGAGAAGGGAACAAGAGGCATGGGAGTAACCAAGAGGACAGAGAGCATGGGGGGAAAAAGACCCCAAGAACCAACTGCTTGCTTGTCTAAAAGCTGAAGTCTTTGTTTTAATATTCAGAAAGTCTCTGGGTATTTGAGAAAATTTATTACAAATCAAGTTATCATTTAATGAAATGACTTAATTGCTTTTCTGTTTTTATGTACAATTCTTCTTGTAACCAAAAAGAAAGTGCTCAATCCCCTTTTGAAAAATGTGAGCTTTCATTGTAATTTCTACTGACATTTTATTTTTTCAAATCTAGGAAAAATTCTACTCGAGTGCAACTTTGCTCTGTAAAAGTATCCTAAGTCTTTACTTTGTTAATATTATATTATTTTGGTCTATAAAATGATGTTTGATATACAATAAATTAAACAAAGCAAAATAAAAAGACATAATATTTCAGTATTGTGTATGTTGTCTAAATCACAACCAGGCTTAATATAGCAAGATTGTAACATAATTTTTCAAGTTTTAATTTGAAAGAGAAAATTTGAAAACATTTAACATTTTTTTTTTACAGATCAGTGTGTCATCTTTTCAGATTCAGCATTATATTTTCATCTAAAATGTACCGAACTAGACAAAGAAGAGCAGCTTTCCAGCTGTGAGTTTGTCTCATGCAGCTGTGGCCCACCTGCCCCAGGCGTCAGTGATTTGGACTCTGGGCATTCTTGGTTTAATAATTCACTTGTTGGAAAGTGTTAGAGCAATTAGCAGAAGCAATCTCAAAAGCGAGGACTCAGGAGAAGGACGCCAGGAAGCTGCTGAATAAAACATTATTATCTTAAAATTTTTGTGTCTTTCTTCTGTATAATATTAATGCGAGTAAAAGGAAAAACATGCTGGATTTCGCCTGCAGTGTACTATTTTTAGTCCCTCAATTAAGCTCTGTTCCAATAGTTATTAACATTAGTTAGCATTTCCATAACAATATGCACTTTTAACACAAGTGCTTTGTAATGATTTTTAGAAGTTTCTCTGCTCTGTGGTCTTATAAGGTAACATTAATTTACATAAAATTTGCAAGAAAATAAAAGCAATTATGTGGTTCCTACAGTCTATATTAAAATAACACACAGTCGGCCTTGTCACAGCCAACATGGATTGCAGTTATAACTAAATCAAAAGGAAAGATGGGTAATTTATGCAAGGTCACATCTGGAATGAGCCAGACATCTACACACAAAACTCTAGCCCCTACTCTCCATAATATTATACTGGCCCAGAATTCAATTGTCAACAACTATATCATCAGAAGAGCCAGGCATTGTCAGCTTGCATGGTGTGCTAACCACGAATACAGTGGAGGTGAGACCTGATGCCCTAGGAAATTGGAGCCTTGGCTCCATGTTGGATAATGAACACTGGGGACAGACAGATAATGAACACCTGGGTGTGATGGTTTGTATATTCTTGGTCCAGGGAGTGAGTGGCACTATTAGAAGGTGTGGCCCTGTTGGAGTAGGTGTGGTCTTGTTGAAGTAGGTGTGTCACTGTGGGTGTGGGCTTTATTTATTATTTTTTAATTTCTTACAGTTATTTTTTATTAGATATTTCTTTATTTACATTTCAAATGTTAACCTCTTTCCTGGTTTCCCCTCAGAAAGCCCCTATCCCATCACCCCTCCTCCTGCTCACCAATATAGCCACTCCCATTTCCCTGACCTGGCATTCCCTACACTAGGGCATTGAGCCTTCACAGGACCAAGGGCCTCTCCTCCCATTGATGTCCGACAAGGCCATTCTGCTACGTATGTGGCAGGAGCCATGGGTCCCTCTATGTGTACTCTTTGGTTGGTGGTTTAGTCCCTGGGAGCTCTGGGGGGCACGGGTTGGTTCATATTGTTGTTCCTCCTGTGGGTCTACAAACCCCTTCAGCTCCTTGGGTTCTTTCTCTAGCTCCTCCATTGGGAACCCTGTTCTCAGTCCAACGGTTGGCTAAAAGCATCCACCTCCATATTTGTTAGGCACTGATAGAGCCTACCAAATAGCCTATAGAAGACAGCTATATCAGGTAGGTTCCTGTGGGTTTTAAGACCCTCATCCTAACTGCTTTGAAATGAGCTGCCTGAAAGTAAGGATTCTGTTAGGAGCCTTCAGATGAAGCTGTAGAATTCTCAGCTCCTGCCTGGATGCTGCCATGTTCCCACCTTGATGATAATGGACTGAACCTCTGATCCTGTAAACCAGCCCCAAATAAAAGTTGTCCTAATAAGAGTTGCCTTGGTCATTGTGTCTGTTTCCAACAGTAAAACACTAACTAAGATACTGGGTCAGTTTGGACCTCTGCAAGGTCCTCTTCTGGTAGATTATACTAAATTAAAATTGAAGCTGTAATCAATATCTATGCATACCAAGGACTCCTTAAAAGTCAAGTTTATTCATTAGAAAAAAGGCTCAAAACTCTGATAAATGTAACTTTTAAAAATACTGAAGTTCCTTTTTGCTCCAGTGGCCTGGAAGTTGGGACTGCCAGGCTCTGAGACAGACAGGCATAATATCGCTTGGGTCTCGGGCGGCTTGTGTGTACGCGGCTCCCAAGTGCTGGGCAGATCTGCAGTAACCAGCGCGCCAGCTCTGCTGTGGGACTTCTGCCTGGCAGAGGGACCCCGCACTGGGCGGGAGCCTACCAGCTTCCCTTCCACGACCTCTGTTCCGGTAGACTGCACTGAAGAGACAGGTACCCAGGTTCTCCCCAATATAACATCGCTTGGTACACGGCCTGTTGGGGCTTCCGCCTGCTCCCAAGAACGGGACAGCACTGTCATCATCTGGGTGCCAGATCTGCTGTAGGCCATCGCCTCTGCAGGGTGACCAGGGCCACAGAGAGAGTGCAGAGTGCACTCCGCCATCTTTGTTCAGTGGCCAGGAAGTTGGGACTGCCAGGCTCAGAGACAGACAGGCATAATATCACTTGGGTCTCTGGCAGCTTGTGTGTGCACGCGGCTCCCAAGAGCTGTGCAGATCTGCAGTAACCAGAGTGCCAGCTCTGCTGTGGGACTTCTGCCTGGCAGAGAGACGCCCCCTCCCCCCCCCCCACTCTAGGAGAGATCACACACCCCTGCACAGGGCAGGAGCCTACCAGCCTCCCTTTGGCGACCTCTACTCCAGGAATCCACTACACTGAGCCTTTGGATGTGCAAGGACTCCCCAATATAACATCACTTGGGGCAAGGCACATCAGGGCTCCAAAGTCACTCAGGAGCAGGGCAGGCCCCAGAAATCTGTGCCAGGGGAATACTGGTAAACCGGGGGGGGGGGGGGCAGAAATAGCTTTGCAGGCTCACAGGAGGTCCAACCAACAGCCAGTGACAGCAGGACCAACTAACATCAGAGGTATCCAGATGACAAAAGGCAAACAGGAATGTTACTAACAGAAATCAAAGTAATATGGGAACATCCGAACCCAACTCTCCAACAGCAGCAAGTCCTGGATACCCCACCACACCCGAAAGACAAGATCTGGATTTAAAATCACTTCTCATGATGCTATTAGAGGATCACAAGAAGGACACAAATAAATCTAATAAAGAATTACAGGAGACCATGAATCAATGGTTAGAAGCCCTTACAAAGGAAAAACAAAAATCGCTTAGAGAAATGCAGGAGAACATGGATCAAAAATGGAGGCGCACAAGGAGACAACACAAAAATCGCTTAACGAGATGAATCAACGGGTAGATGCACTCACAAAGGAATCACAAAAATTGCATAAAGAAATGCAGAAGAATATGGGTCAACAGACGGATTCCCATAAGGAGGCAACACAAAAATTGCGTAAAGAAATGAATCAACAGTTAGATGCCCTTACAAAGGAAACATGAGAACTGCTTAAAGAAATGCAGGAGACGATGGATCAACAGATGGATATCCCATGAGGAGGAAACACAAAAATCGCTCAGAGAAATGCAGGAGAACGTGGGTCAACAGACAGAAATCCTGAAAGAGGTAATGCAAAAATACCTTAAAGAAATACAGGAAAATACAAACAAACAAGTGAAGGATCTCAGCAAATCCATCCAGGAACTAAAAAAGGAAGTAGAAACAACTAAGAAATCACAAAGGGAGACAACTTTGGAGATAGAAAACCTTGGGAAGAAATCAGGAGTCATAGATGCAAACATCAACGATAGAATACAAGAGATGGAAGAAAGAATCTCAGGTGCTGAAGATACCATAGAAAGCATCGACTCAACAGTCAAAGAAAATGCAAAATGCAAAAAACGTGTAACCCAAAACATCCAGGAAATCCAGGACACAATGAGAAGACCAAACCTAAGGATTATAGGTATAGATAAGAGTGAAGATTTGCAACTTAAAGGGCCAGTAAACATCTTCAACAAAATTATGGAGGAAAACTTCCCTAACCTAAAGAGAGAGATGCTGATGAACGTACAAGAAGCCTACAGAACTCCAAACAGACTGGACCAGAACAGAAATACCTCCCATCACATAATAATCAAAACACCAAATGTTCTAAACAAAGAAAGAATATTAAAAGCAGTAAGAGAAAAGGGCCAAGTAACATACAAAGGAAGACCTATCCGAATCATATCAGACTTCTCACCAGAGACTATGAAAGCCAGAAGATCCTGGGCAGATCTCATACAGACATTAAGAGAGCACAAATGCCAGCCTAGACTACTATACCCAGCAAAACTCTCAATCACCATAGATGGAGAGACCAAGATATTCCATGATAAAACCAAATTTTCAATATATCTTTCCACAAATCCAGCCCTGCAATGGATAATAGGTGGAAACCTCCAATACAGGGAGAGAAACAACACCCTGGATAAAATGAGATAATAACCTTCTTGAATCAAACCCAAAAGTAGATAACCACTCAAACATAAAGACAGGGTCAAGAATGGCAGATGGCAATAATCACTATGCCTTAATCTCTCTTAATATCAATGGTCTCAATTCCCCAATTATAAGACATATACTAGCAGACTGGATACGTAAACAGGACCCAGCATTTTGCTGCATGCAGGAAACGCACCTCAGTGTCAAAGACAAACACTACCTCAGAGTAAAAGGCTGGAAAACAATTTTACAAGCAAATGGCCCCAAGAAACGAGGTGAAGTAGCCATCCTAATATCAGATAAAATTGATTTTCAACCTAAAGTCATCAAAAAAGACACAGAAGGACACTACATACTGATCAAGGGAAAAATCCACCATTAAGAACACTCAATTCTGAATATCGATGCTCCAAATGCAAGGTCAACCTCATTCGTAAAAGAAACTTTACGAAAGCTCAAAGCACACATCGCACCACACACAATAATAGTGGGTGACTTCAACACCCCGCTCTCTGAAATGGATCGTTCAGGAAAGCAGAAACTAAACAGGGACACAGTGAATCTAATTGAAGCCTTGGATCAAAAGTAACTAACAGATATATAGAGAACATTTCATCCTAGAGGTAAAGAATACACTTTCTTCTCAGCTCCTCATGGTACCTTCTCCAAATTCGACCATATAATTGGTCACAAAGCAGACCTCAACAGATATAAGAAGATAGAACTAATCCCATGCCTCCTATCAGATCACTATGGAATAAGGGTGGTCTTCAATGGCAACAAAAACAAAAGAAAACCCACGTACACATGGAGGCTGAACAATGCTCTACTCAATGATAACTTGGTCAAGGTGGAAATAAAGAAAGAAATCAAAGACTTTTTGAAAGTTAATGAAAATGAAGGCACAACATACCCTAATTTATGGGACACAATGAAAGCAGTGCTAAGAGGAAAATTCATAGCCCTGAGTGCCGCCAAAAAGAAACGGGAGACAGCATACACTAACGGCTTAATGGCACACCTGAAAGCCCTGGAACAAAAAGAAACAAATACACCAAAGAGGAGTAGAAGGCAGGAAATCATCAAACTCAGGGCTGAAATCAATCAAGTAGAAACAAATAAAACCATACAAAGAATCAACAAAACGAGGAGTAGTTGGTTCTTTGAGAAAATCAACAAGATAGATAAGCCCTTAGCCAGACTAACCAGAGGGCACAGAGATAGTATCCAAATTAATAAAATCAGAAACGAAAAGGGAGAGATAACAACAAAAACTGAGGAAATTCAAAAAATCATCAGATCCTACTACAAAAACCTGTATTCAACACAACTAGAAAATCTTGAGGAGATGGACAATTTCCTTGACAGATACCAAATACCAAAATTAAATCAGGATCAAATAGACCATCTAAACCATCCTATAACCCCTGAAGAAATAGAAGTTGTCATTGGAAGTCTTCCAACCAAAAATAGCACAGGTCCAGATGGTTTTAGTGCAGAATTCTATCAGACCTTCAAAGAAGACCTAACACCAATACTCTTCAAACTGTTCCACAAAATAGAAACAGAAGGAACACTACCCAACTCGTTCTATGAAGCCACAATTACACTAATACCAAAAGCACACAAAGGTCCGATAAAGAAAGAAAATCTCAGGCCAATCTCTCTTATGAATATCGATGCAAAAATACTCAATAAAATTCTTGCCAACCGAATCCAAGAACACATCAAAACGATCATTCACTATGATCAAGTAGGCTTCATCCCAGGGATGCAGGGATGGTTCAATATAAGGAAATCCATCAATGTAATCCACTATATAAACAATCTCAAAGAAAAAAACCACATGGTCATCTCATTAGATGCTGAGAAAGCATTTGACAAAATTCAGCATCCTTTCATGCTAAAGGTCTAGGAAAGATCAGGAATTCAAGGCCCATATCCAAACATAGTAAAAGCAATTTACAGCAAACCGGTAGCCAGCATCAATCTAAATGGAGAGAACACATGGAGGCTGAACAATCTTCTATTCAATGATAACTTGGTCAAGGTGGAAATAAAGAAAGAAATCAAAGACTTTTTGAAAGTTAATGAAAATGATCAGGGACTAGACAAGGCTGCCCTCTCTCTCCATATCTTTTCAATATCGTACTTGAAGTTCTAGCTAGAGCAATTAGAAAACAAAAAGAGGTCAAAGGGATACAAATTGGAAAGGAAGAAGTCAAACTATCACTATTTGCAGACGATATGATAGTATACATAAGCGACCCAAAGAACTCCACCAGAGAACTCCTACAGCTGATAAATGACTTCAGCAAAGTGGCCGGATATAAAATCAACTCAAGCAAGTCAGTAGCCTTCCTATACTCAAAGGATAAGGAGGCTGAGAAAGAAGTAAGAGAAATGATACCCTTCACGATAGCCACAAACCATATATAGTACCTTGGCGTGACTCTAACCAAACAAGTGAAAGATCTGTATGACAAGAACTTCAAGTCTCTGAAGAAAGAAATTGAAGAAGACCTCAGAAGATGGGAAAATCTGCCATCTCATGTATTGGCAGGATTAATATAGTAAAAATGAGCAACTTACCAAAAGTAATATACAAATTCAATGCAATCCCCATCAAAATCCCAACTCAATTCTTCATAGAGTTAGAAAGAGCAATTCAAAAATTCATCTGGAATAACAGAAAACCCAGAATAGCTAAAACTATTCTCAAGAGTAAAAGAACCTCTGGGGGAATCAGTATCCCAGACCTCAAGCTGTACTACAGAGCACTAGTGTTAAAAACCGCATGGTATTGGTACATGTAGATCAATGGAACAGAATTGAAGACCCAGAAATGAATCCGCACTCCTATGATCACTTGATCTTTGACAAAGGAGCTAAAACCATCCAGTGGAAAAAAGATAGCCTTTTCAACAAATGGTGCTGTCTCAACTGGAGGTCAACATGCAGAAGAATGCAAATTGATCCATTCTTATCTCCTTGCACTAAGCTCAATTCCAAGTGGATCAAGGATCTTCACATAAAACCAGACACACTGAAACTGATAGAAAGGAAACTAGGGAAGAACCTTGAACATATGGGCACAGGGGAGAATTTCCTGAACAGAACTCCAATAGCTTATGCTCTAAGATCAAGAATAGACAAATGGGACCTCATTAAATTACAAAGTTTTTGCAAGGCAAAAGACACTGTCAAAAAGACAAAGCAGCAACCAACTAACTGGGAAATGATCTTTATCAACCTTACATCCGACAGAGGGCTAATATCCAATATATACAAAGAACTCAAGAAGTTAAACTCCAGAGAGGCAAGTAACCCTATTAAAAAATGGGGTACAGAACTAAACAAAGAGTTCTCACCTGAAGAATATCTAATGGCTGAGAAGCACCTAAAGAGATGTTCATCATCCTTAGTCATTAGGGAAATGCAAATCAAAACAACCCTGAGATTCCATCTCACACCAGTCAGAATGGCTAAGATCAAAAACACAGGAGACAGCAGTTGTTGGCGAGGATGTGGAGAAAGAGGAACACTCCTCCACTGCTGGTGGAATTGCAAGCTGTTACAACCACTCTGGAAAGCATTCTGGCGGTTCCTCAGAAAACTGGGCATGACACTCCTGGAGGATCCAGCTATACCACTCCTGGGCATATACCCAGAGGCTTTACCTGCATGCAATAAGGACACAGGCTCCGCTATGTTCATAGCAGCCTTATTTATAATAGCCAGAAGCTGGAAAGAACCCAGATGTCCCTCAACAGAGGAATGGATTCAGAAGATGTGGTATATCTACACAATGGAATACTACTCTGCAATTAAAAACAATGAATTCACGAAATTCCTAGGCAAATGGTCAGAACTTGAAAATATCATCCTCAGTGAGGTAACCCAATCACAAAAGAACACACATGGTATGCAGTCACTGATAAGGGGATATTAACCCAGAATCTCGGAATACCCTAGACACAATTCACATATCAATAGATTTCTAAGAAGATGGAAGGAGAGACCCCTGGTCCTGGAAAGACTGGATGTAGGGGAACGCCAGGACAGAGAAACGAGAGGGGGTTAAATGGAGAAAAGAGGGAGGGAAGGGGGCTTATGGGACTTTTGGGGAGGGAGGAAACGGGAAAGGGGAAATGATTTGGAATGTAAATTAAAAAAAAACTTAGAAAATAAAAAAAAATTAAACATAGAAAAAAAATATACTTAATTGAAAATTAAAAGCTTTTATCTATAAATAAAAGTTCAAAAATTCCAAAAAAAAAATACTGAAGTTGACCAAAAGTCCTGCCCTTCCGAATAGCAATCTCTTCTGAGTATTGTTCCTCTGCCACCACTGTCTGCCCTTCTGCTGGGGCAAAATTTTGTCGGTTCTGCTGCAGTGAAGATTCCATCTCCTGATACTTCCTATAGAACCAGCCACTCCGGGCCGTTGGTAAGAATCCCCAACCCCCAACCTCTGGAGGCTCAGAGCTGACACCAGGGATCCAGCAGGACAAACTCCCCAGCAACCACCAAAAGCCCTGCCCTTTGGAATAGCAATCCCTTCCAAGCCTTGTCCCCCTCCCACCACCATCTGCCCTTCTGCTGGGGCAGAACCTTGCCAGCTCTGCTGTGGTAAAGATTTCATCTCCTGATACTTCCTAGTGAACCAGCCTCTCAGGACATTTTGCCCTTTCTGCAGTGGCAAAATCTCACAAGGTCTGCCACAGGGAAGACACCATCTCCTGATACTTCCTAGAGAACTAGCCTCACGTAAGTCATTTGGAGTGCAGAGAGGCCTGGGAGCACAGGAGAGCTGGTCTCCCAGGAGAGCCTACATACCTGTGTGCACAGAGAGAACGGGAATCCCAGGAGTACATTTATACAGGCTTACAAGACAGATAAGCCAAAATCAGAGACAGCAAGACCAGCTAACACCAGAGAAAACTAGATGGCAAAAGTCAAATGCAAGATCATTACCACCAGAAAACAAGGCAACATGGCATCATCAGAACCCAGTTTTCCCACAAGAGCAAACCCTGGATACCATAACACACTAGAAAAGCAAGAGCTGGACTTAAAATCACATCTCATGATGTTTATAGAAGACTTCAAGAAGGATATAAATAGCTCCCTTAAAGAAATACAAGAGAACATGGTACCCTTCACCATAGCCACAAACAATATAAAGTATCTTGGTGTGACTCTAACCAAACAAGTGAAAGATCTGTATGACAAGAACTTCAAGTCTCTGAAGAAAGAAATTGAAGAAGACCTCAGAAGATGGAAAAATCTTCTGTGTTCACGGATTGGCAAGATTAATATAGTAAAAATGACCATCTTGCCAAAAGCAATATACAGATTCAATGCAATCCCCATCAAAATCTCAATGCAATTCTTCATAGAGTTAGAAAGAGCAATTCAAAAATTCATCTGGAATAACAGAAAACCCAGAATAGCTAAAACTATTCTCAAGAGTAAAAGAACTTCTGGGGGAATCAATATCCTGGACCTCAAGCTGTACTACAGAGCAATAGTGTTAAAAACTGCATGGTATTCGTACAGTGACAGGCATGTTCAATGGAACAGAATTGAAGACTCAGAAATGAATCCACACTCCTATGGTCACTTGATCTTTGACAAAGGAGCTAAAACCATCCAGTTGAAAAAAGATAGTCTTTTCAACAAATGGTGCTGGTTCAACTGGAGGTCAACATGCAGAAGAATGCAAATTGATCCATTCTTATTTCTTTGCACTAAGCTCAATTCCAAGTGGATCAAGGACCTCCACATAAAACCAGACACACTGAAACTAATAGAAAGGAAACTAGGGAAGAACCTTGAACATATGGGCAGAGGGGAGAATTTCCTGAACAGAACTTTAATAGCTTATGCTCTAAGATCAAGAATTGACAAATGGGACCTCATAAAATTACAAAGTTTTTGTAAGGCAAAAGACACTGTCAAAAGGACAAAGCGGCAACCAACTAACTGGGAAACGATCTTTACCAACCCTACATCTGACAGAGGACTAATATCCAATATATACAAAGAACTCAAGAAGTTAGACTCCAGAGAGCCAAGTAACCCTATTAAAAAATGGGGTACAGAGCTAAACAAAGAGTTCTCGCCTGAAGACTATCTAATGGCTGAGAAGCATCTACAGAGATGTTCAACATCCTTAGTCATTAGGGAAATGCAAATCAAAACAACCCTGAGATTCCATCTCACACCAGTCAGAATGGCTAAGATCAAAAACTCAGGAGACAGCAGTTGTTGGTGAGGATGTGGAGAAAGAGGAACACTCCTCCACTGCTGGTGGGATTGCAAGCTGGTATAGACACTCTGGAAAGCAGTCTGGCGGTTCCTCAGAAAACTGGGCATGACACTCCCGGAGGATCCGGCTATACCACTCCTGGGCATATACCCAGAGGCTTTACCTGCATGCAATAAGGACACATGCTCCACTATGTTCATAGCAGCCTTATTTATAATAGCCAGAAGCTGGAAAGAACCCAGATGTCCCTCAACGGAGGAATGGATTCAGAAGATGTGCTATATTTACACAATGGAATACTACTCTGCAATTAAAAACAATGAATTCACGAAATTCCTAGGCAAATGGTCAGAACTGGAAAATATCATCCTTAGTGAGCTAACCCAATCACAAAAGAACACACATGGTATGCAGTCACTGATAAGGGGATATTAACCCAGAATCTCGGAATACCCTAGACACAATTCGCATATCAATAGATTTCCAAGAAGATGGAAGGAGAGACCCCTGGTCCAGGAAAGACTGGATGTAGGGAAATGCCAGGACAGAGAAGTGAGAGGGAGTTGAATGGGGAAAAGAGGGAGGGATGGGGGCTTATGGGACTTTCAGGGAGGGAGGAAAATGGAAAGGGGAAATCATTTGAAATGTAAATAAAAAACTTAGAAAATAAAAAAAAATTAAAAAAATATTGTCGGGGGCAGAATGAGGGTGATAATGACTGCACGGTAAAAAAAAAAGATTAATTATAATAATAAGATCTTCTTATGGTTCTTTGTAAATTCAACATTATGCATCCCAATATCACTTATCTCCCATTCTCCCCATGCACTCTCTCTA
Organism: Tokudaia tokunoshimensis; assembly: GCA_036184795.1. Taxonomy (NCBI): domain Eukaryota; kingdom Metazoa; phylum Chordata; class Mammalia; order Rodentia; family Muridae; genus Tokudaia; species Tokudaia tokunoshimensis. Next base: position 82,648,175 of record BTHU01000002.1, on the reverse strand, counting down.
TTTTATTATTCAGCCCTCCCCACAATGAGGAAAAAAAAATCTCATTGTGGAAGTTGTAGTGTGTCACAGTGTGTCCTACAATATACCATTTTTGTCCACATCTCAAAAAAAAAAAAACAAAAAAACCACAAACAAACAAACAAAAAAAAAAACCCAGGAGAGTGCAAACTATTTCCCAAAACAAAAGATCTACTGGGGGAATCACCATCGCTGACCTCAAGCTCTACTAAAGAGCAATAGTGAGTGATAAAAACTGTATGATATTGGGACAGAGACAGGCAGGAAGATCAATGGAATAGAGTTGAAGACCCAGATATGAACCCACACACCTACGGCCACTTGATATTTGACAAAGGAGCTAAAACATCCAGTGGAAAAAAGACAGCAATTTTAACAAATGGTGCTGGATCAACTGGAGGTCAGCATGCAGAAAAATGCAAATTGATCCATTCTTATCTCTTTGTACAAAGGTTAAGTCCAAGTGAATCAAGGACCTCCACATAAAACCAGATACACTGAAGCTTATAGAGGAGAAAATGGGGAAGAACCTTGAACACATGGGCACAGGGGAAAATTTCCTGAATAGAATATCAATGGCTTATGCTCTAAGAACAAGAATTCACAAATGGGACCTCTTTAAACTGCAAAGCTTCTGTAAGGCAGAGGAGACTGTCAATAGGACAAAAGCGCAACCAACAGATTGGGAAAAGATCTTTACTAATCCTAAATCCGATAGAGGACTAATATCCAATGTATACAAAGAACTCAGGAAGTTAGACTCCAGAGTGTCAAATAACCCTATAAAAAATGGGGTACAGAAACAGGGAATTTTCAACTAAGGAAATTCAAATGGCTCTGAAGCACCTAAAGAAATGTTCAGCATCCTTAGTTACTAGGGAAATGCAAATCAAAACAACCCTGAGATTCTACCTCACACCAGTCAGAATGGCTAAGATGAAAATCTCAGGGGACAGCAGATGCTGGAGAGGATGTGGAGAAAGAGGAACACTTCTCCATTGCTGGTGGGATTGCAAGCTAGGAAAACCACTCTGGAAATCAGTATGGAGGTTCCTCAGAAAATTGGACATAGTACTACCTGAGCATACAGCTATACCACTCCTGGGCATATACCCAGAAGATGCTCCAACATGCAATAAGGACATAATGCTCCACTATGTTCATAGCAGTCTTATTTATAATAGCCAGAAGCTGGAAAGAACCCAGATGTCCTTCAAGAGAGGAATGGATACAGAAATTGTGGTATACATACACAATGGAGTGCTATTCAGCTATTAAAAATAATGAATTCATGAAATTCTTAGGCAAATGAATGGAACTAGAAAGTATCTTCCTGAGTGAAGTAACCCAATCACAAAAGATCACACATGGTATGTACTCGCTGATAAGTGGATATTAGTCCAAAAGCTCAAAATAGACCTGTTACAATTCACAGACTACAGGAAGACCACGAAGAAGGTAGAACAGATTGGGGGTGATTTGGTTCCTCTGAGAAAGGGAACAAAATTATCGCAGGAACAGTTATGGAGACAAAGAGTGGAGCAGAGAAAGGCCACCCAGAGACTGTCCTACCTGGGGAATTCATCCTATAAACAGTCACCAAACCCCGAAACTACTATGGATGACAAGTAGTGTGTTCCAAACGGAGCCATTTATGGTTGTCTTTTGGAGGGGCCCTGCCAGAGCCTTACAGATACAGAGATGAATACTAGCAGCCAACCACTGGTCTGAGTGTGGGATTCACTATAGAGGAGTTGGAAGGCAAGCTGGAGGAGCTGGAGGAAGGGGGTTTGCAACCCCATGGGAAGAACGACAATGTCAGCCAATCAGACGCCCCAGGGCTCCCAGGGACTAAGTCATCAACCAAGGGTTACATGTGGTTCCAGCCAAAAGATTGACAGAGAAATGCCTTGCTGGGCATCAGTGGGAGGAGAGGTCTTTGGTCCTGTGAAGGCTCAATAGAGGCCCCATTGTGGGGAAATGGAGTGGGGGTCATGGGAGTGGGTTGGGTGGAGGAACATATTCTTGGAGGCAGGAGGTGGGAGGATGGGTTGGGGGTTTTTGGGGAGGGGGGAAACCAGGAAGGGTTATAACATTTGAAATGTATATGAAGAATATATTCAATTAAAAAAAAGAAAAAAAATTCTGTAGTCCATTCCTTTGGAATTTGTGAATTCTCAGACTCTGCTTCTTCTGTTTCTATCTCTGAAGCTCTGTGTGCTGCATCTCTGGGAACAGAGGCTTCCTCCAAAGGTCTGCTTCAACTCACTTTCCTCCTTTTATCTCCTGTCAAATGTAAGGACTTTCCCATATAAATGTAACAAGCCTTTTATCTCTTTCCTCCTCAGTAATTTTTACTTTAGTAAGAGAGGAAGCTTTGGAGACCTGAGTAGACTCTAAATCTAAAATCCACCTTTTAAAAACAGGCAAACAAAAAACCTTTTGGAAATGAGTTTTTATATATAGCACTGCATGTCAATGGACATCAGGACTTGGCCTACACCAATAATCATCCTTTGTTGTATTCACTAAAAGTTAAAACACTTGCAGAGTCTTATTCTTAGTTTTCTCTCTAATAGACTATTGCAAACAAAACAAAAACAAACAAACAAAAATCCACACAATTTGGAGGAAAATAAGCAAATATATCCAATTCACATGTTTCTTAAGGAATATAAATCCAAGGCAATTTGAATCTTGTCTCTCAGATAAGAATTCCATGTCCCCAAATACCTTCTATATCCCAAACCTTACACTGTTTCCCCAGTACACTGTTTGAGTCATCTGTCCACACTTTATCTAAACTAAAATAACTTCTATTTTGGGAAAGAGGAAAGAGAGAGCAAACCTACAGAGAGTCCTCTTGTGTTGGTGCCTCTGGCCTCTATTCAGGAACACCTTTTCTTCTTCCAGAGCCACCATGGCAGCAGATGCTGAATACAGTGCAGTGCATTTCTAAACAGTGAGGTGCATAGGCTTGCTTGGCTCTAGCAGACAGCTTGCTACTGTTACCAGGAGAAATTCTGAGAGAGTTCTGGCATTGCCATGTGTTACCAGGAAAACTAAGTCCCTTTTGGGACTCTTAGTTTTACTATAAAAAACATTTTAATATGGATTTGAAAGAAATCTTGACAACAATTTTATTAGAGTTTCAAAGAAAGTCCAAGAGTAGGCAAGCTGTAGGTCTCAGCAGCTGCTCAGAGAAAGGAGAGAAAGAGAAAGAGCAAAAGCTATAGAATTTTTCAGTTAGATGTGGGGGTCTGGCAGGTAGTCAGGGCAGCCTGGTGTTGCACAGCAGCCACAGAAAAAAATGAGGAGGCTATAGAGAAAAACTAACAAAACCCAAATTGTTAGAGGAAACATGTTTAGAAAGGAGAAAGTACAAAAGGAAGTTATACTTTTAAAAATTATTTTTCCTTTTATTGAAAATAGATTGTTTTCCTGTATGATGCATTCTTATGAGTTTCTGTTGGAAAACCCCACCCCAAAGACCACCCACAGTAACTTAGTGACTTCAGGTCACCATCAGCCACCAAAATGAGATACATTTCCATTGTTGCCACAAGTCACATATTCCCTTTTGAAAAGCTATTTCCTTTCCATGTATACCTGCTGGTTGGTGGTTCAGTCTCTCTGTGAGCCCCTATGTGCCCAGCTCAACTGATTCTGAATGTTTCTTTCTGGTGACCTTGATCTCTCTGGCTCTTTCAATCCTTCCTTCCCCCCCCTCCCCACCCCGCACCCACCCCTTCCGTCACCCCTCCCCTCATCCCTCCACAAGTTTCCCTGAGCTCTGCCTAATGTTTAGCTGTGGGTCTCTGCATCTGTTTCCATCAGATGACTGTTATGCTAGCCTCCTGTCTGCAAGTACAGCATTGTAATATTAATAGTGTCAGGGGTGAGATCTTTCTCATGGCACGTAACTCAAGTTTAGTCAATCGTTGGCTAGCCATTCCCTCACTTTCTATTTCCTCTTTATCCCTGAACCTCTTAAAAGCAGGAAAAATTGTAGGTTGACAGCTTTATGGCTTCGTTAGTATCCACATCCTTCCTTACAAAATCTTGTCTTGTTACAGAAGGTGACCTTTTCATGTTCCATATCCTCATATCCATTAGCTAGGGTTACCCTCATAGATTCTTCTGAGCTCCCCCTATACACATACATAACAGATGCACAGCTTGGTCATTATGCAGAACCTCTAACAGCAGGAGCAGGGGTTGTTTCTGACTGTCTTCTGAATTTTTATCCCTTTTCCCTAACTGGATGGTTTTCTCTAGCCTCAATAGAAGATGTGCCCTACTACAACTTGATATGCTAAGTTGGGTTGACATCTATGGGAGGTCTTCCCTTCTTCGAGGGGCCATAGAAGAGAAGCAAAAGGTAGGACTAGGAGAAGAGGAGACAGGGAAACTCCAATCCAGATGCAAAGTAAATAAATAATTAAATAGAAAAAAGCAGATTAAACTAACATGTTGAGTACACAGGAAAAGGAGAGAGGAAAAAAAAAGAAGTTAGTGCCTTCTCCTCCTGCCATCTTTCCCCTTCCACCCACACTCAGAGGCAGGCAGCCTTTGCATATCCCATTCCCCAATAAATCTCTCATGTGAGAAGTGTTGCACAGTGTGATCTCTTTGCCACAATTCTGCTGATAAATCATACCAGTTTTCCCTCTCTCTACTTCTTGCAGTTCCTCCTCATTTCTTTTCCCATTCAGATCTACTTTCTTTCTGTCTTTCATTAGCAAAAAAATCATTCCTCAAAGAGATAATAAAATATAACAAACTAATATATAGTAAGATAAAACAAAAATTATCACATTGAAGTTGGACAAGACAAACAGAAAGGAAAGCATCCAAGAGAAGGCACAGGAATCAAAGACCCATGTATTTGCAAACTCAGGGATCCCATAAAAACGCTAAACTAGAAGCCATAATGTAAGTGCAGAGGACCTGTTGTAGAAGAGTGCAGGCCCTGTGCATGCTGACACAGGTTCTATGAGCTCATATGAACTTTGATTATCTTGATTGAGAGGACCTTATTTTGTTAGTGTTCTCTATCAACTCTGGCTCTCACACTCTCTATGCCTCTCCTACTTGGTGGTGGAGCTCTCTATATCCTGGAGGAAGAGATTGATGATGACATTCCACTTAGAGTTGATGGAAGTTATACCTTTTATTCAGGAAATTGGGAAGACCTAGGAAATTGTATGACTGTGGCTCCCTAGCAATAGCATGGGGAGAGGGGAGAGGAATTCTGGGAAAAGTACATTATCTCTTTAAAAGGACAAAAATTCCTCCCATCTCTTTAGCATGACGTTGTGTGAAACCATTCTTCTGAGGGGTGGTCCTTTAGCAAAGGGATTTGACCTGCCAATCTAGATTAAGTCTTAGAGAAGGAGAAAATGGTATGTTCCTATCCAGAGGTAGAGACCATTTTTTTTTTTGTCTGAAAGGCCATAGATGTCCTAAGTGGGTCTTTGGAGCCACTGTAATACTGACTGCAAACCCAGCAAGAAGTGCTAAGAGAGCACATGTATATGACACTCCAAATCCCAGAGCATATTCCTTTGTTTCTGATCAAGTTTGGTAAAAGATTTTTAATCCAGTAACATGGCTGCTCTGGCAAGAAACCATACACCTTTAATTCCTCTGGCTGGAATATAGACATGGCTTTAGGATACACCTTTAAGGTAAAATTAGTTTGTAGATGGAAGCAGCTATGTTTGAAACTGATGTCTAATCGAGGGGCAGAGAAAATGAATCAGAGAAAGATTTGACAGAATGAGTCAGAGATAGTATGTGTCCCACTCTCATGAGAACAGCACAGGAAAGAAAAGCTATTTAAGAACAGTGCAGGGAGAGAGAGAGTCAGTCATTTCTATTCAGTCAGTTGCGTTCAGTGCAGTGCAATAGAGTTGAGTCAGTTAGTTGGGAGTCGGTGCAATGAATGCAGTGCAGTGGAACTGAGTTCCTTCATGAATTCATGAAGCTCAGTGCAGGTCAGTAGAGGCAGTTGAACCCAAAGAATACAAAGTATCCAAAAGATTAGAACAAATTGCCAAAGTTAATTTGAAACCAAGCAGAGCAATTCAGTGAGAAGCTAAGAGAAGCTTGATTGAATCAGTCAGCTTGGAGAGGAGTTTGAACTAGAACAGCTGAGTTGAACCCGCCAGCCAGAGTTGAGAAATAACTAGAAAGGGTGAGTATATTCAGCAGTAAGTCTCCAAGACAACAATTATATCAGATGAATAAAAGTTATGTTTACAAAATTTGTTGGCCTGATTCTAGCCATTATCAAAATTTCAAGTTCTGTATGAAAATTATTTGGAGAAATAGGTATCAAACACAACACTGGAACTCACCCAGTGTTTGGTTAGTGGCTACTATGGTTTGTCTGTAGCTTGAGTGTAATCCTCTAGGACTTCGGATGCCTGGTACTTGGTCCCAGAGTGACAAAGTAAGGCCTGTTGGGAGGTCACTGGGAGTAGCTCTAATGAAATCGTAAATTCTTATGAGAGTGTGGTGACCTTTACCAGAGCTGGCAAAATGCTGTATCAGCCTTGAAATTTGTTATTTAAATAAATCTCTTTTTTTATACGGTATCTAGGTTGAAGTATTTATTTCTACAAACAGAAAACTGGCTAATTTAAAAAGTCAATTTAGAGTTAGAGGTTTTGCATTTCAAGTGAGTTTCTTAGGATGCCAGTAGTGCTGCTCAGGTGAACGTATTATGATAATTAGCGTTACTAAAGTCAAATAATTTTTTTTTGTTCATTTCTTTTATCCTTTTATTTTAACCTAGTTCCACACTAAGATTCATGTAAATGCAGAAAACCTTTAATGGTTTTTTGTATTGTTAATGAAGGCTACTGACCTTATTTAGAGATTAACCCCATCATTGTTTATCAGCAGGGAAGGATTGCTGTGAACAGTGATGACATTCTTCCTGTGCCTTATGTTGTAGCAGTAGTTTGGCTAAACTGCTTTGTGCTCTCAATAGGTCACACATGCAGCACCCACCGAAGAGCTATCTGGATTCATGAATGAAAGACACACACACATACACACACACACACACACCACAAAATCAGTTAATTTTAAATTTTAATATGCCTTGACTTGCTCACAGACTGGGCAGTTCTAATTCTCCCCACAGCTAGCACACATTCCCTTCACTACTCCTGGCTTAATGCCCTCTATAATTCCATATTTTATCTTTGTTGCCCTGTCTCCTTCTGGGCAGTCACCTAGTCTTTGCTGCCTGAGACACTTCTAGGCAACTCTTTCAGGGGCTGCATTCCTTCTCACCTACTTTTGGATGATTTTTTCTTCTTCAGCTCTAAATCTGATCATATCTCCCACCAATTCATGACAATATCTCTTCTTCCTCTCTTTTAGTTCCTAGGCCATGCAAATCTAAAAGTTTCACCTCTCTCTCCTCCCAGCCATTGATCATTGGCTCTTTATTGATTGATCAGAAACCAATTGGGGACAAGGACCGTCAGCATTTGGACACTGGGATTCTCAATTAATTCAATGCATTAGAACCAATCTCCAACATTATATAGTAAGGATTTTTTTTTAATTAAACATTTTTATTGGTTCTTTGTGAATGTCACATCATACAGCCCAAATCCACTCATTCCTCAGTAGAGTTGGCCCTGGTGGCATGAGCTCAGGAGAGCCGGCCTCGAAGACATGAGAACAGGAAAGCAGGCCTTGCCCCTCATTTGAGAACTGGACCTAGTGACTTGGGCACAGGAGGCCTGATGTCCTGAAGACTTTAGTGTCTCTAGCTCTTGTCTGCTATTTTGCAGATGTTCCCTTGGAATGTTCCCTCCTTTTTCAGGTATCTCAGTAAAGGGAATGCACACTAATGAAGAACTATCAAGCTCTGTTACTCAAGTTTCCATGTGATTTTCCCCTATATTAGTAAAGATTTTCAATTTTTTCTCATGTTTTATTCATAAGTGCTACTTATTCTAAATATTTTAATTAATAGAATATATTACTGAATTAATTCCCTGAGGCCACAATCAGGAAGAATTTGTAGCTGATACCAGGAACTGGATCACTTAAAAATGCATACTATCCTCTTTCAAGTGTGCAAAGGCCACATTATCAGGCTCCCCGAGGTTCCCTACCTGGCACAATTCCCACAGTGAGATGGCCCATCATGACCTACACTTGGAAAGCAGACATATGAAGGACAAATGAGAAGGAAACATTTACTTTCTTCATGCAAATCACACTGATGGTTGTGTTCTGGAGGCAATCACTTCCTAATTCACTAGCCAACTTCCTGATCCCACAAGTTCCCATCATTTGCATCAGAGACGTCTGCATGAACCTACTGCTCTATATATATGCCTTATAACTCTGTCTTTCTAAATAAAAATTCAGCCTTAGGTTGGTTTTTTTTGTAACTTTTACCCAAATACAGTAACCCATTTAATATAGAGGAATAAATCTCTTCACATTCAAATTATCTAGAATAGCTTTTGTCCTCTATAACAGAACTTTTCTCAATAGGATATATAATTAAAACTAAATAATAGTCAAAATAACACTTGTGGGTATTGGTTTTTCAATATAGAATAAATCAGACTCAAAAGCAATTAATATTTTTACGGAGAACAAAATGTGCAATGTAATGTAGTATATATATATGTGTGTGTGTGTGTGTGTATAATATGTAATATGTGTAATATATTATACACACACACACACACACACACACACACACATATATATATATATATATATATATATATATGCTTGATAAAAATCCAGGGACTCGTCATATGGACAAGAATAAAAGAAAATTTGGTTATCAATAGGTTTGCTTAGTTTTGTGTGTGGTTTGCAAAAAGTAACTTTGAGAACGAAGTCAGCCTCATACACTCACTTCTTTTAAAACAGAGCACCCCCCCCAGCACACACCCATATAGTGGCCTCATCCACCTGTGTCAAGGACCAGCCTTGACTTGGAGAGAGATTTCTGAGAGAAGGGGTATTTGAAAAAGGTGAAAAAAACAGCTCAAAGTCAATCATGAGTTCAAGATGATGGCCTTTGTTCTGCTAGGTTTCCAGACAGCTCTCTGCTTGAGACAGTTCTCTCTTGCTAGAAAAAGAAAATTTAAAACCTCTCCGGATACCTCACCTCTAGCAGACCAAAAACCCAGTCTTTTATTTATATAGCGATTCAGTCACTTACTCCAGGTTCCCTTTTGATTATCCTACAAATCAGCATTCCATGACCCTAGTCTCTAGATTCTTAGAAAAAGACAGCAAGCACATATTTTTAACATTGCAAATGAATTCAGAGATCTACCTGCCTTTGTAAGCACACACAATAAATTTAACTGGGTGGGACCCTGTATTAAGATTACTATTCCTACCACTCCTAGTAGGGCCTGTACCTAAACTCCCTCTGCCTATGGCTGACCTTGAACTCAGGAATCTGGCTGCCTTCACAAGCACAGATTATAAAATGAGCTGGGTGGAATCCTGCCCTGAAATCACCACTCCCTAAATCTCTTTATCTCCTTCTTAGTATCTTTCTGACAAGCTGACTCATACTGCTGTTGCTTCTGTTCTTTTAGGACCATGAAGCCCCTTATACAATTTACATTGCATCCTTATATTTTGCATAGTGGAGAAATTATGTATTCTTGAACTCCTGTTTTCAGAGGTCTTTCTCACAGCCTTAAGGGCTGCCTTGAAGGTCTCAGTGTTTGCCAATTTGCTGAGACATTAGACCTGCTGGACCTGTGCTGCTTCTAATTATCATAGAGTCATTAACCTTGGCATGGAGAACATTTCCCAAAGGAGGGACATGAAAATATGCACATACAAACAAACCTTACCCCCACAGCAACACTTGTGGAGTCCCATGCTCTGCTGCCTCTGGTCCAAGGGCAGGAACATTGTTACATCATCCTTTGCATGGTCATGCAGGACTTACCATGTACTTGGCTCATCTAAAATGAGCAGATTCCCCAACACATTCACAACAGTAAATCCATGTCCAGGTGAATGCCACTGAGATTTGATGAGGGTGATCAGCACCCTCAACCCGTTCACACAGGCTCTTCAATTGCTCTTGTCCAGTGCTTTGATGTTCAGGGTCATGGTCTGATGATTCCTGAGAGTATTCTTAAAAACCCAACCCCAAACATTTCATCTGAGTTCTCCAGAGGAAAGCTGGGACCAGGAAGGCAGCAAGGCTTTTAATTTCTAACTCCTCTATTTTGCAGTTTGTCTTGTGGCCTTCTTGGTTTTAATAACATTTTACCCTATTCACTTAAAATACAAATATCTTTTTAGTTCTAACTGTACCTTTTCTTTTTTAGATATGTGTATGCAAATAGCAGCCTTTAGCCCACTGCAGGACTGAAGCTTAGAAATTCTTCAATAGGACTGGAGAGATGGCTCAGAGGTTAAGAACACTGACTGCTCTTCCGAAGGTCCTGAGTTGAAATCCCAGCAACCATATGGTGGCTCACAACCATCTGTAATGAGATCTGATGCCCTCTTCTGAAGTGTCTGAAGACTGTTACAGTGTACTCACATATAATAAATAAATAAATAAATCTTAAAAAAAGAAATTCTTCAATAAAAACTAAATTGGATAGGAAATTTTACCTTCTAACTATATCTTGGATATTTCTAAAACAAAGACTTTTCCCTCCCACATCACCATTCTGTTCAAGTTTCTGGAGGAGTCCCAGCTACACTCTCATCCTCCCATCTTTCTTCATGTCTCAAACTGGTAGACATTCCCCTTCTTTTTCACAGCGTTGCTTACCTTTCTGCATTGTCCCCTCAAAAGCAACACATACAAATATTGCTTTATTTTCTTACTACAGCTTTCCCTCCATATCCACAGGCACTTGATTCCTGGATCTCCACCTTACTGATACTGAAATTTGTGGATGCTTAAGTCCCTTAGAAAAAAGATAGTTCAGTATTGCATATAGACCAGTACATGTTCTCACAGCTTTGGGTCATTCCCAAATTCCTTTATAAACACAATATAGGCAGCTATATACCTCACTGTGTACAGAATGAGAGACAATGATTTAGAGGCAATCATTGTAAGTCTAATTACACAGCACACAACCCAGTATTTGGCTGTGTCTGGGCTGAACCTATATAGATTCAGAATCCATGAATATGGGAGACATCTACACTCATTCCTCTTTAGTCTCTGTCCCCAAATTCATCAGAGCTTTTCATAATCTGAGAACTTTTGTCAAAATACTGGGATCTCTGTTTTCGGTTCTTCCGTGATCTATGCTGGAGGCCTATAAATGGCAGAGGGTGCTATAACAGGTAAGAATTCCAAAGCTCACATTTCCCAGGTATATGAGGATCCACAGTTGTTCCTGATATTACAATAGACTAAATACATCTTAAATAAGTAGTAAAATAACAGAAACTTCAGGCTAGAGAAGTAGGAGCAAAGATGAACCTGCAGGCTGTTTACTATGGGCATCAGTGATCTTCAGCTGGTCTTGGTTGACCAAGAGCAGCTTCTTTCATCAGAACTTCTCCCCCAACAGCTCACATCTATATCTTTAATTTTCCTGGAAACCGTTTCCAAGATTTTTCTGTAGATCAACAATTTCTCATAGGTCATGAATATTGTAGTACCTGCTGCCTCTGCATACTAAAGTTGTACCAGCTCTTACTTTGTGAACCTATCAGTCCATGATCTCTCATGCTTTATGCTGATACCAAAGTCATTTTCTATTTTCTAATCATGTGCCTTGATGACATTACTCTTATTCACCTCATTGCCGCACACATCTGTATTTGGAAAACCTGATAATGAGTGAACAGGAATGAAACTCATGGATGTGCTTCTTAAGTTTGGTAATGAGAAGGAAAATAAGTTTAAACTGTCTTCTTCTTGAACTGAAATTATTGACTGTGAACCCCTCATTTGTCTTATTTAATGAGGTGATTTGTATGCTAGTGCACTTCCACTGTAAAATGCAATGTAAATGTTAGTAGTTATTTATGACAATAATAACAACTGCCAACTCCCAACATGGTGTTTATCTTCCCTTTGGTTCATCTCATAAAGGACATGTACTGTGATTTCATCCTCTAAAACTCAGTGAGGAAACTTAATTAAAACCTACTTTTGTTAGAGAAACTATAATAGAAAAAACATCTCTAGATGTAGTGACTTAACAGGGTTTTCTAGTTGTGAAGAGCATTTCCCACATTAAGATATTCTTACAAGTGGCTCACATAATGACTATTCAAATCATGAGAATACTTATTTTGTACTTAGAGCAAAGAATCTACTGCCTTCGTCACTTAAGCTATTTCACACAATAGTCAGAGACACTTTTGACCTTCTACATCTGCAAGATAAAGCTGGGAAGAAGGATAGTAAGTGGAGTATGAATCTGAAGCAGCTCTTCATCTATTTCTGATGTTTAAATGTGTTCTCACTCCTAGAGACAGCATCTGAAAGAACCCTTTGGAGGGGTAGGAGGAAGAGCACATATTTTGGGAATGTAAGTGTGGAGAATCAGAGATGGCTGTGTGTAAGGTGGACTTCCACCTATGGGAAGCTTCAGAGTAAAGGCATCTGGGAAGGATAGGACACCATCCTGAGCAGAAAGTTCTGCTGTCTTTGATACTGCTACAATGAAGTGTTTCTGACACATTTTGTTACTTTGCAAAGGTCAGTTTATTGTTCCTGAGGTGAGTCAGTGTTTTGCTTACTCCAATTGCCACGTGATCCACTGCCCACCACTCTTCTGTTCATCATGGGCTTGCTCTTTTCTGCAGTGTATCTAAGGGTCACATTAAAATCCTGTGGACAGTGAAAACCAGACAAAAACCCAAACGCTGTTTCAGACCAGACTGCTTAGCCTGTGTTTCAGATGTAAGGTGTTCCTCCCTTGGAACCACTCTGTTTAAATTCCTCTCTGGTATTGTGTTGCAGCAGACTGCTTGTGAGCTGTGGTCTGGGTTCTTCATTCATGACCTGTTCTGAACGAGTCTTAGCTCCTCCTTGAAGTCCTTCATGCCCTTTGTGATGATGTGCAAAGTGTTAAATTTGATTATTCCTCATCTAAGCACATGAAGTATGACATTTCTTATGATCTATTCAAGCAGACATGCTACTCATTTCTATTTAACATAAATTAACCAGTTACATGAAGTTACAAAATGAAGAAATAGTGCTAAAAATAAACATAATTACATCAGATAAGAAAAATCTAGAAAGTGGAAGAGGTTCATACATAAACAAATGAGGAATTCAAGTTAACAGACTTTTATGATGACATAATTAATGAATTGCAATTTTATTTTGTTCCTCAGCAAAAAGAAATATGGGGAGAAAATGTAACTATCTGTTAATGAAAATTATGAAAATATGATAGCAATACTAACGGAATTAAAATTACATAAAGGAAAATCCAGAAACACAGAATATAAAGCAACATAACCGTCCAGATTGCCATGTGTTTCAAGAGAATTGTACTGATTAAGCTCACTATTACACTAGAATTTTGTCTTTACTCACAAAAATATGAACATAAAAGAGAAACTTCATCATTAAATTAATACCCACTCATTTCTAGCATTATGTTATGAATATGTCAATGACTTTTTATTATTAGAGTTTCTTTCCAAACAGTTCTGATAAAGGTTTACATAGGGGAACTGGAGACTAATAGAAACTGAAGTTTCCAGATGTTCAGCCATCTGCAAAGCAGAGTCCCCCACTCCCATTCCAGTCTTATCTCCTTCCTGACCACCCAGCCTCAACTCTCTACTGTGCTGAAAGTTTCCTTCAACCTATACCTCCTTTCTCGTGGACTTCAGGATGAGTTTACTCCAATAGCAGCAGGTTTTTCTTATGTTCTATCATGTGGGGAAATCACTTTGTAATTTGGGCTGCTTATTATTGGGGAGGAAGTCAACAAAGATGCTTTGCCCCAGTCCTGTTTCCTGGCACTTCTTTTCTCTTTCGAGAAGTAGGAGACAATTATTTGAAAGAAGTCAAGTGTGTTAGCATTCAGTCTAAACTCCACCCCACAATTACCTGGTAACAGTCAGGTAGGTCTGACAGACTATAAAAGGGACTGCTAACCCCTTCCTCTCTCTCTTGCCTTTCTCTCTTTAACCACTCTGGAAAGCAGTCTGGAGGTTCCTCAGAAAACTGGGCATGACACTCCCAGAGGATCCGGCTATATCACTCCTGGGCATATACCCAGAGGCTTTACCTGCATGCAATAAGGACACATGCTCCGCTATGTTCATAGCAGCCTTATTTATAATAGCCAGAAGCTGGAAAGATGTCCCTCAACGGAGGAATGGATTCAGAAGATGTGGTATATCTACACAATGGAATACTACTCTGCAATTAAAAACAATGAATTCACGAAATTCCTAGGCAAATGGTCAGAACTTGAAAATATCATCCTTAGTGAGGTAACCCAATCACAAAAGAACACACATGGTATGCAGTCACTGATAAGGGGATATTAACCCAGAATCTCGGAATACCCTAGACACAATTCTCATATCAATAGATTTCTAAGAAGATGGAAGGAGAGACCCCTGATCCTGGAAAGACTGGATGTAGGGGAATGCCAGGACAGAGAAGCGAGAGGGGGTTGAATGGGGAACACAGGGAGAGAAGGGGGCTTATGGGACTTTTGGGGAGGGAGGAAACGGGAAAGGGGAAATGATTTGGAATGTAAATAAAAAAACTTAGAAAATAAAAAAAATAAATAAAAAAAACAAAACAAAAAAATCTTCCTTCCCTCTTGCGTCTCTCTTGCCCTCTTGGGCTCTTCTCTCCCTCTTCTCTTCTCCTCTCTCTCCACGTGGTCATGGCTAGTATCTACTTCTCTACTCTCTCCGTCTCTCTGCCTCTCTCTGTCTCTACTACCCTCTTAACTCCCCTCCCTATGCCCTGAATAAACTATTCTATATTATACCATCGTGTGGCTGGTCCCTCAGGGGGAAGAAATGCTTTAGCATGGGACCACCAAAGTACCCCCTTCCCCTACACCTCACAACCCCCCCCCCCATAGGACATATGCTTATACCTCTTTATCTTTTTTATAAACACATCAAAGTGTAACTTGAAGGAACTGGTAGTGAATAATGTGGTACACATTACAAAAAACATCAGAGTTATTTCTTCTTTTCTGAAAATAGTTTCTTTACAAATAAGATACAGAATATGGAAATTATTGACCTTTTAAAAATGCATTAACTTTTGGAAAAATGCATATAAGGCAGGTGAATAAAGAATTAAAAAGTGACATATAACCAATCAAATAGATTCAGTGTCTGGCTTTTAAATTGTTAAGACCCAAATAATAGCATACTTTTATACAAACTAGTGATATCTTCTATTTACAATTGTTTTCTTGACTAAGATTTTATATAAAAAAATAAGAAAATTTATAAAACTGTATTTTGTGGAAACATAAAAATTAGAATTTAAGAA
Source organism: Tokudaia tokunoshimensis (assembly GCA_036184795.1). NCBI lineage: Eukaryota > Metazoa > Chordata > Mammalia > Rodentia > Muridae > Tokudaia > Tokudaia tokunoshimensis. The sequence continues at coordinate 82,632,661 of BTHU01000002.1, read as the reverse complement.
CAAACTTCAATCAGTGATTATCTTCCATTACACAGATGTCTTGAGGTGAATGTCTTATATTCTAAATCATAAAAGAAATGAGATACTGTAGTCACTATTTCCCTCAAATTAGCTACTGTATATCAAAGAGAAATGAAATTCAACCATTCTGAAGTCACTTGCAGATGCTCACAATGAAAGACCTTGGCTGTCAAAAAATGTCCTTCTCCTTGAGAGAGCTGTTGGTCAGAGAAGCAAAGGCAGCTTCCCCTTGCCTTTGTCACCGCCACAATAAGCATGTGAATTGCTTGTGTGATTTGAATCTGGTTTTCTCTGAAGAATTCATCACAATATTCACAGGAGTAAATAAATCTTAATCATCTCAAGATTTTCAATATTGAAACCAAAAGGGCAAGGGTGGAGGGGCAAGGACAAAGCCCCCTCATTTAATAACGCCTGTCTGTCCCCTGCATGAATGATTTGTGCGGCTATTGCTTGCAGGTTCTTTTCTGGCAGGAGAATGCGAGACCCAAATTGGACACTATGTGGGGGAATTGATTGCTTAATGTCTTTTCAAGTCTCTTTGAAAATGAATTGGTCAATAAAATCTCCTTTTGTTTATGAGGGAATTAGGTAGTCAGGCCTTCAGGCCAAAACGATCACAGATGTTTGGAGTAAAGTCACCCTTTCTTCTTGAGGAAGACTTGCATTTGAGACTTGAGAAAAAGAATTCTCTTCTATTTATTTATTTAATTAATTAATTAATTTTTTGCACTCCATAATTTATTCCCCCCACCCGATCTACCTTCTAACTGTTCCACATCCCATACCTTCTCCCCACCCCCTGTCTCCATGTGGATGTCCCCATCCCCCACCCCACCTGACCTCTAAACTCCCAGGGGCCTCTACTCTTTTGAGGGTTAGGTGCATCATCTCTGAATGAACACAGACCTGGCAGTGATCTACTATATGTGTGTTGGGGGCCTCATATCAGCTGGTGTATGCTGCCTATTTGGTGGTCCAGTGTTGAAGACATCTCAGGGGTCCAGTGTAATTGAGACTGCTAGTCCTCCTACAGGATTGCCCTTCTCCTCAGTTTCTTTCAGCCTTCCTTAATTCAAGAACAAGGGTCAGTCGCTTCTGTTCATTGGTTGGGTGCAAATATCTGCATCTGACTCTTTCAGCTGTTTGATGGGTCTTCCAGAGTGAGGTCATGCGAGGTCCCTTTTTGTGAGCGTTTCATAACCTCAGTAACAGTGTCAGATCTTGACACAACCCCTTGAGTTGGATCCCACTTTGGGCCTGTCACTGAACATTCTTTTCCTCGGGCTTTTCTCCATTTCCATCCCTGTAATTCTTTCAGATAGGAACAATTATGGGTCAGAGTTGTGACTGTGGGATGGCCCCCCTCTCCCTCTTTTGATGCCCTGTCTGTTTGATGTTCCTTCTCTCTACTGTCATGAATTTCATCTAAGGTTTCTTCTTTGAGTCTTGGGAGTCTCTCACCTCCTAGGTCTCTGGTGCATTCTGGAGGGTTTCCCCAACCTCTTATCTCCCGAGGTTGCCTGCTTCCATTCTTTCTGCTGGCCCTCAGGATTTCAGTCTTTTTCTCTCCTCCAATACCAGATCAGGTTGCTACCCCCTCTCTCTATCCCCATCTACTTTCTCTCCATGGTTCCACCCCCTTCCCCACTTGTGATTGTTTTCTTCTTTCTCCCAAGTGGGCCTGAGGTGTCCTCACCTGGGCACTTCAGCTTGTTGACCTTTTTGAGTTCTGTGACTAATATTCACTTATTAATGAGTACATACCATGCACGTCCCTTTGGGTCTGAGTGAGGCACTCAGGATGATATTTTCTAGTTCCATTCATTTGCCTGCAAAACTCAGGAGTTCTCCTGATTGTAATACTTTCTATCTCAGAGGAAGCTGGTGTTAGGAGCCTCTCCGGGGTCATAGGTGTTTGCAGCAGGAACAAGTTAGGGGTCAAGATGCTGCTCCTTCACTCAGCCTCAAGCTCAGCACCACTTGACCTTAAGCTTTCGCATTTCTCTTCCCAGACATGAGAATCCTTTACCTCATGCTAATGATTGTTATTTTGTTTGTGAGTCAATTTCAAGTAAAACTGGAAAAAAATAATGCCACAAACACACACACAAAAAAATGTATTCCTATGAGTCAGTTTGTCCTGCTGGACTCAAGGAGATAACCAGGTTAGCTCAGGCTATTTCTGCCTGCTTAATGCCTGTGGATTTGGGGTGTACAAGTCCCTCAGATAGTTCAGACTTCCTAGAGGAAGTGCTATACTTGACTTAATCCAACTACTCTTTAGAAAGAATATTTCTGCAGCAAAATCACAATGCAGGCTAGACTGTTAAGGCCTGCCTCTACCTGATCTTGATGTGAAGAGCTGACAGCTCTCATTGCCCTGCTTTCTCTGTGTTTTCCTCAATTTTGTTGCAGAAGTGTGCAAATTATCCACTCACCATGAATTCTGTAGAATTGTTTGGAGTGGGGTCTGCTATTTATTGAGCCTACATATTTTCTAGCTAATTCTAATACCATCAAGGTGAAACTTACATTATCAGACACTTTCTTGAGATGAAGGTTACTCATTCAAGTTCAAAGTTCTATGTGCAGGCACTTCACACTTAGCTATTATTATTGTTATTTATTCAAAAGAATGATGACAAGCTGTCAAGAACCATTGACATTAAATAAAGCTAGGACAGTGAGTCAGAGGAAAGTTGGGCTGTTTTGGTACATGTGTCCTGTTAGATGTCTGATGACTTGGCAGGGATTGGCAGAAGGGATTTATTATGGAAATATGGTAAAACTGGGTTTGTGAATTTAAGTTTCAACTATCTGTTAGGTTGTATGTATCAAAGAAAAGGCTTGCAGTTTTATATCTATGACAGCTCACAGACTTGCTGCAAAGACACTTTGTGGCTGTTTAGTAAAGGGTCTGTGAAGCACTGGACCTTAGCTATTGTAGTGACATAACCAACATACAAGGAGTTAGTAACTTTTTAAAAATTTCTTCCATTTATGCACATATTTTCTGCCTAGACTTACCACTTGCTATGTCACTTGAGAATTTTCCCCATCCTGTATTTCTTCCTCGAATGCAAACTTCCCCCAGGGCTGCTGCCCTTTATCTGAATTCCCAAAGAAGCTGGAGTCAAGCTTGCTGCTTTCAGAAGTGGCCCAAAAGCAGTGTGTTAGCATGACATCACTTCTTCAGTTTCTGGTTAAGAAAAGATAAGGGATGTTGCAGATTAGGTTTACCACACTCAATAAGATACAAGGCAGAAGGGGGTAAGTTCATTCAGTACAAAAATGACTTTTGATTCTACATAGACCAATAACTGTGTTAAAGGAAAATGATCTAGTTACACCTGAAAGGCTAATGACCTAAAACAAGGAACCTCAATGGAACTGAGCAACTCCTGACTCAGCATACTGATAAGAATACCACCTGACAGGAAAGCCAACATAGTAACATCTGCTGACATCATTTGGTCTTGGAAAAATAAAGGACACATCTGCTAATAAAACTTTCCTTAGAAGTTCCCTCTTCTGCTTGAGTCCCTGACCCCCTGCACCCTAGCACAGCCTGCACTCCCCAGGGGAGATTGGTGTATCCTTCAATTGTTCTGATTAAAGAACAATTCTGTTTCCATTATTCCACATATTTTTATTTCACAACTATTAATAGTAGAAGGGAAAACATTGGGGCACTTGGTCTACTAGTACACACCCATCATCACAATAATACTCAGGAGGCAGGCTAGAGAATCCACAGTTCAAAATGGTTAGGGTTACAAAGGAAGTTTGAAGTTAGCCTGATCTGCATAATGGGACCCCATCTCCAAAAGGAAAGGGGAGCTATTTGAAAACTATCACATAAAACATGGTTGTTACAGTTTGTAAAAATTCTCAAACATACTCAGAGTAGTCTACCTACAAATGGTTTCTTATCCACTCAAGATGTCTATGTACCTAATGGGAAGTACTTTTACAGCCTGGAGCAGGAACACTACTAGATAGAAGCCTGGGGTGAAGTAGAAACTTAGAGGTTTTTTGAAAAGTCAGTTCTGTTAGATGGTGTATTGTTGGGGCAGACATGTGAAGGAATGTTAAGCTGAAGCAGATACAGGTAAAAGTATGTTCTGTTAAAGCAAGTATGTGAAAGGACAAATGATGAAGGATTCTTTGCTAACAGCATGCATATATCGGTTTGCCTTATATTGTGTAGTTGAGCTACATTTGTCTGGACTCCATAGAGAGAAATGGACCAAAAACTTCTGACGGTGTACCTTGGCTTTTTTACTGAGTCTATGGACTCGGCAAGATTGGCAGAGTGATGTCAGCTGAGACAGGTGCATGTGCTGAGACAAGACTCATGCTGAGGCAAGATACATGGAGGACACATGATGTTTGGAGGGTATAAATAGGACTTGACTGACAGTGAAGGAGGCGGAGCTTGGCTTGCCTATAGAGCTAGCTGTGGCTCAAGTCTTCACTGATCTTTGCTTCCTTGAAAGAGACACAGCCAAGAATGTCTCCTGGCATCCATCTGGGTCCCTCCTGCTGATTCTAGCTGAGGCTGAGGCCTGACTATTCCTGCTAGGTTATGCCACTGCTGCTGCTGACCCTATATTTCTGTGAGGTGTTTACAAGAAGATGAAGCTGCCACTGCTAACCTGTGTACTGAGCTGCTGATTTCCTGAAAACTCAGATGGGAGTTGCTCCAAAGAACCTTTCTAAACAGGTGCACTTCCCCTGTATCCTTTTTCTTCTTCCACCTCTGGTGGATGGTGGGCTAAAGGGAAGTTAAAACGTTTAAAAACCATCATTAAAAATAGGTTTTAAAAAATGCGGGGTCAGCAAGCTACACATTCACATTTTCAAAGGCTTCTCAGAGGGTACTTAGACAACAACAAAGCAATGGTTTATAAGAATAGATTTAGTTCTAGTCTTTAATCCAACCATAGAAGTCATGTGTTTAGAAAAAGGTCAGCCCACATAACTTAATAAATCATTTTGCAGTGGATAAAAACCAACTGAATTTTTATGAATTGTTAGTAAGTATTGACTAATGCGTTTACAGTATTTCATAAGCATCAACAAACTTGAGCCTCCTATTTATGAAAATATTAAATAGTTTATAAATCATAAGTGTTTCTAGCTGCCTTTTCAGTATTGGGTTGATTTTTCTCATACATTTGCAGGTTTCATTATTAGTGTTAAGGGGCTACATCAAATTACAAGCTGCATTTCCTAAGCACCAGGGAAGGAAAGGGGCAAATGCTTATTAGTGCCATTAATGTGGGGCCTACAGAAGGTAAAGGGCAAATGCCTGTTAGTGTGGTTCCCTGTGACTCCTACTATTATTTAGGTAATCACAGTCAAGTGATTTCACCTCTGCTTAGTTTGTGCATCTGTAAAATGCTACTAACAGCATTTCCTCTTCAGGTAATCACACTGTGCAAAGAAAAGGCTGTGAGAAACCCTCTAACTGTACCTGGCTTTGAGGATGCTCAGTCGGTGGGGGCCTGTGGAGCTTGCTATTATTATTTATCAAAAGGAAATGATGGCCCTGGTCATTTACTTGTCAATACTCTCTGACAGTAGGGCATTAACAGGGTTAGAGGAGACAGGCACACTCACTTGAGATTTGAAATAATAACGCCTATTTGTGATAAGGATGAATAGTTGAAGGTGTGTGGTCGTTAGTTATTAAGTGGATTCATATGTTCTCTGCTTCTAATTCACCCAATTTCATAAGAAAGTACAATAAGTTACAGAGGGAATATTTGTTAAAACATGGTAATCCCTTAACTGTGTAAGTCAGGGGAGCTATAGGATGATAGGTCTGGGGTCTTGCATGCAGCTGAGCAAAAGTAATTTTCTTCTTAGGAATAGTCTGGTGTGCCTCACTAGAGAACATAAGGTCTTATTTTTCCGAATTTTATCTGAAAGTTTGAACAGGGATTATTTCATTAATCTCCACTATATCCTCACAAAAGTAAAAATTAACAACTTTTGTAATGGGGCACCATGTTTTTTTTTTTTTTTTTGTGGAAAAGTCCTAGTAATCCTATCATTGTTTTGAGTCAAGAATTGTTATTTCAGTCATGTGCTCGTAGTACTGTCACATTACCAGGGTTACAAATCAGTGTTGTTTCCTGGAAGACAAACAAATACAATCTGTAATGCTGTCTTATCAACATCATCAAATCTCTACAGCGTTTTCTCATTGCATGATTTTTGTTTATGACTGACAGTGATGTATTATCCATTTTTATGATGTCATATATGCAACATTCTTATTGCACATAATTATAAGTCTGACTGGATTGACAACACAGAATTTCAATTGCATTTATTTACAAAACCTTTGCTTTTTCTTCTACTGTTTTATAAATATGTCCACCTCTCATTGCCTTATCACATTATTCAACACACTCTGAAACTATTTTTGTAATAAAATTTTCCAAATAGTTCTGAGTATTTAGAAATGTCTATTTTAATATATGTTATACAAAACTGACATTTCCTAGTTATTGGTGCTAAAACTGAAGTTGGTTTCCAGCTTCTCTCTGTATAAACTTTTTCTTTCATATGCAGACATAGTTTATTAGAAGTGTGATTTATTTGCATACTTATTGACAAGGATGTCATCTGGATCCCTGGTAAGACAGGAAATAGTTTTGAAGGGTCTTAATTAGGATTAGGGGGAGGACAGAGCTGCCCTGTTTGCAAGGAAAGCTTAGAACAGAGAGAAACACACCATTTCCAAGCATCAGGGAAGGTTGGTGAGGTATGCACAGGAAGGACAGTGAGTTCACATCTTTCCTTGGCTACTCCTTCTCAGATCTGACTCTTGACCAGCTAAATAGGATTGAGTAAGGGAAAGCACCAAGGATGACACTTGACTTGATTTGCACAGGATTTCCCAGATCAGCATTGCAACTTTCTCATTAATTTACACGAACCCCTAAGAACCAGCAGATAGATACACTTGAACTGTTAATAATTTCAAATTACCAGTCAAGTATAGCTCCTGAGATGTTAGTAAAGTATAAGAATTCTGCTCATTCTCTGGGCAACCACCAGGGCTGTGCAAGCCAACGCTTGATGATGGTGATGACACTCCTCTTCTTTCCTTGTTTTATGCTTGTTTGCATAGCAGACATATCTGCATGTGAATCCTGACTACTACTAGTAAAAACACTTAGACCTGCTCTACCCCACCTCACTGTAAAAGCACAGATTTCACAAGTGTCTGATAAGAAATGAGAACTTGCTGGGTGTGGTCACCCACACCTTCAATCACAATACTTTCAAGGCAGAGGCAGGAGGATCTCTGTGAGTTCAAGGCCAGGGAGGGCTACAAAGTGAGACCTATCTCAAACAAATACAAGCAAAAGGCAAAGAACAACGCATTGCTTTATTACCCACTTGTATAATAAGCACAACTTTATATGAGGGAAGGGCATGAATTCCTGTTCATTAGCAAGAGAAAATGCCTTCACTGTACCTCCCGAATACAGTCTCCTCAAGTCTAGTCAGGCAGGAGTAAGGGAGGCAGAACCAATGTTCCCCATTTCCCATGTGTGCAGGCTACTTTGGTATCCTGACATACAGCTCCTAATTTGATTGAAATCTCCAATAATGCATGGTTTTGCTAAGGAGTAAGTACCCTGATGCCTGAGGCCCTATACACCTTCAAGATAAGGGCTGGCCACTGAAAGATCTAGGCAGTACAAGGTTGGACTTCATCCCCATCCCTGGATTTCTGGAGTTAGGGAGAATTTAGCTGAGAGACTGAATTCAATTGCAAATGACCAAGAATTAATCAATCATAACTCTGCAATGAAGCCTACATAAAATGAGAATAATACAGTGAGCTGAACACAGGGCAGCCCACCCAAGGCACAGGAGTCCCTGCCTGATTCATTTGCCCTGCCCCTTGCCTTTCTTCCATGTGTTTCAGAAATATTCTGCCAAACATAGAGAAGTGGCTCTAGGATTGAGTGAACCTCTAGCAAATTCCTCAAAGCTGCAGAGGGAGACCTGGGAAGCCCGATCCATAGCCAGTTGGCTAAAAGCACAGACTACAGCCAAGGGTTTACAATTGGCACCTGGTGTGCAAGACAGTCTTGGAAGCTGGCCCTCGCCATCTGTGATCAGAAGAGGCATCCAGTAAGGCAAGGTCAGAATTGAATTATAGGAGCCCTGCTGGTCCTGACAAGGAATTGGTTGAAATGTGGGAGAGAACCCACATTTGTTCACAGAAGCATCATGCTAAGTGACAAAATAGTGAGAAAAAAAAAATCTTGTATTTTTCTTCTTCTTGTATCTCAGAACAATTTGTTCTATCTTTGGTTTTTATTTTTTTTTAATGTATGTATGCCTAGGCTATAAGTCACTATGCTCGGTATTTATAAATAAAATTTTATTGGAAGACAGCCATGCCCATTCATTAGCATACATGTATCTTTTGAGTCAAGTGGCAAATAAAATCATTAACCATTTAACTTTTGTGAGGGAAAGTTTTTAATCCATTTTTTAAAAATGTGTCTTTTTAATCAATGGCCTTGACCAGTGCTGGGCCTTGCTATGCCACAGATCTGCCTGGTGAGATTTACCACATGGTGGCATGGCCCTTTCAGCATGACAACATAACAGATACTGACTGGATATGAGGCCCACTCTGCAGACTCCACATGAGAGATATCATGTCTGGTACTATAAACCTGGTTAAAAACTAATAACAGGGGAGACCAGAGGTCCTAGAGTGGTCATGTTGCCTGACTGGCTTCTAAATATTTGTATTTCTGCACACATGTTTGTGTTGCTCTCACTTTGGTTAGTTAAACATCCCCCCACCCCCACACACAGCAGGCAGTGATTAATACAGAAAACTATGTAGGCTTAAAATGTCAAGCATAAGTGTGGGTGCTCAGCTACAGGTCTATATCATCTATATGTAGTTCTCTACATCCAAGACTCAGGACATATCTTGGAAGAATGGGTAGAACGACTGCAAAAACTGACAGATGAGGAGGAGAGCTATGAAGTTCTGGGTTCTGGACATGACATAATTATTACATACATCAACTCACAGCACCCTGGCTGCCTTCATAAGACCTGAAGGATTAAGTCAATTGGAATTCTGGTGTGAACTGGGGAGAGTCTCCTGAGGCCCTAGCTTGGTGGAGAAGCTATTATCAGTTGATGGTTGCTGAGGGAGGAAGAGGTACTATCTTTTGGAGATATGACTGATGGTTTAGTGGGTGATCCCTCATCCATTAACATATAGACAGCATTAATTGTACTCAGGGACTATTAATTACAACAACCACAAAAGGTAAGGATGACAGGGTTGGGGCGTTAGAGGAAATGGAGGGAGGTGGTAGTGGATGTATATGATTGAATATATACATATAAAAATTTCAAAGAGTAAATAAAAATATTATCTAGAAATCTCTTTTGTACCTGTACAATGAGAAAGTCATTTATGGATCAAACGTTATAGTATCTTTCACATCCTTAATTTATTACATGGGAAATAGCATTCTTAATTGTGGAAATGTACTTCTGATCATTTTAGGTTTTTCCAGACAGAATAGAGGTTGTTTCACAACCTGGTTAATCCCTGAGCTGAGTAGGGCAGCCTAGCACAAGCTGGGTACCCAACAGACATCCTAAATGGCTGTGGCTTTTTAATCTAGGAATTGAATGATGTGGGCACAGCATAGTTGGCCTGTGGTAAAACCCTTTCCTCACAGATGATGCCTGTCAGCTAAGTCCTCTTGGGTATAAGGAGCAAGGCAGCTTTCAGGGCTGTCTTTGCAAGCCTTACCTGTCATGAGCTATTAGTTTCCTCAAGATCCTGTGTCTCCATGTTATAACACTGTGTACTAAATTTTATAGCATTGTTGTTTTTTGTTTGTATGTTTTTGTTGTTTGTTTGATTGGATGCTTTGCTTCTGTTTGTTTTTCTATGTAGCTCTGACTGTCCTGGAACTTGGAATGTGGACTGGTCTGGTTTCTGACTGGCAGATCTTTGTCTGCCTCTGCTTCTCCAGTGATGGAACTAAAGGCATGATCCATAATGCCCAGTGGGACCTAGATTTTAAATGTTTTGTGGAGAGACACAATGTTTAGACCATACTAATGTGCTCTCTGAAAATTCACACTTGTTTTGAACAACCGTGTAATAAGATTTTGTTCTTTAAAGATAATGACAATAAAATAAAGGAGGCAGATTGTGTTGGTTTGTATATGTTCGTCCCAGGGAGTGGCACCATTAGAAGGTGTGGCCTTGTTGAAGGAAGTGTGTCACTGTGGGGTTGGGCTTAGAGATCTTCCTCCTGGATGCATGAGGATGCCCAGTCTGTTCCTGGTTTCCTTTGGATAAAGGTGTAGAACCCTCAGCTCCTCCTGCACCATGCCTGTCTGGATGTTGTCATGCTTCTGCCTTGATTACAATGGACTAAACCTCTGAACCTGTAAGCCAGCCCCAAGTAAATGTCTTTTATAAAACTTGCATTGGCCATTGGTGTCTGTTCACAGCAGTAAAACCCAGACTAATACACAGATTATAAGATATAAAACACACAAATGGCCAAAGATAGACTAAATGTCCAACTGAGAAGATCCAAACCAGAGAGATCTCTCCATGTTCTTCAATCTCTCCTGTATAATACATGAACCTAGGGCAGGGAAGGACTTCTTGGTCTTGCCAAAATGTTTGGTCTTATGTCCAAAATGATTGTCTTGATTTCAATGCAAAATCTGTTGCTGAAACCTTAGAATTGCGGATTTAGTGTGTGTGTATGTGTGTGTGTGTGTGTCTGTGTTTCTGTGTCTGTGTGTTTCTGTGTCTGTGTGTTTCTGTGTCTGTGTGTGTCCGTATTTGTATATGTGTGTATCTTAGTCAGGGTTTATATTCCTGCACAAACATCATGACCAAGAATCAAGTTGGGGAGGAAAGGGTTTATTCAGCTTACACTACCACACTGCTGTTCATTACTAAAGGAAGTCAGGACTGGAACTCAGGCAGGTCCAGGAAGCAGGAGCTGATGCAGAGACCATGGAGGGATGTGACTTACTGACTTGCTTCTTCTGGCTTGCTCCTCTTGCTTCCTTATAGAACCCGACTACCAGCACAGGGATGGTACTACCTACATTGGGCCCTCCCCCCTTGATCACTAATTGAGAAAATGCCATACAGCTGGATTTCATGGAGGCATTTCTTCAACTGAAGCTCGTTTCTCTGTGATAACTCCAGCCTGTGTCAAGTTGACACACAATACCAGCCAGTACAGTGTGTCTGTCTGTCTGTCTGTCTGTCTGTCTGTCTGTCTCTGTGTGTTTGTCTGTACATGTCTTTGTGTGAATGAGTCTCTACATGTGTGTCTGTGTCTGTGTGTATGCCTTTGTGTGTTCCTCTGTATGTGTCTATGTGTATGGGTGAGTCTCTGTGTATGTGTCTGTGTGTGTCTGTGTGTATGTGTGTGTGTGTATGTTTTAATTTCCTTCTCAGCATTCCTGTGAACAAGAAAGATAAGAACTCAGATCTTTTAGGATGAATATAGTACAATGTCTACTCTTTCAAGCTTTCTCTCTTGCTTTCTCAGAGAAAGAAGGAATCACTACATGCTTTCCAAACCTCTTTCCTTTCAAATCAACTTCTTCCAAGAAGCTCTGCTTCTTTCCTTTGTAGAAACAGCCTTTGCCCCTTGCTCTGAGTATAGATGGGATGTCTGTTTAATTGGGGAGGGAAATTGAAACAACAGTTCAGGCACATTCACTACTTTGATTGTTAGCGTTACTTGAGTTACTTTTTAATCTTCATCTTCTCTCCTTAAATGGAAGAAACTAGGTTATTGTCTATCTCCTTGACGTTATCACATGTTCAGTATGCTTTTGTCTTAGGAGTGCTATGTTCAGATCTTGTAGAAGATTTTATTCTCTTAGAGGCACAGAATTTTGATTTCAATGAGAGTTCTTGAAATGTATAATTCTACACTACCATCTTACCTAACTTGGCTGGAGTGTGTGTAAAACTGTCTCATGGTAGGAAAGTTCCATGCATCTGCTTTTTTCAAAAAGGCACTTGGCTAGCTTTGTGTTGCTATAACAAATATCTAAGGATAAGTAGCAGAGAGAGAATGAGAATTTATTTCTCACAGTACTGGAAGCCGAGAAGCCCATGATCATGGGTTAGTTAGTTGGTGATTGCTGAGGGTCTGATGGATCTCTGCTACTAAATAGCAACATGAAGGATGTGTTCTCACACAGCATTCAAGGCAGAGGCAAACTTTCTCTGGCCCTTTCATAAGGAAATATAGGCCTATTCTGACTGAAAATGTCTTCTGTTTAGAGTGTGTATTTTGTAAAATTTTATTTTATGTGTATGTGCATATGCCTATGTGTATGCCTGTATAGCATGTGCATACAGGTGGTCCTGGCAGCTCCTGGAACTGGAGAACTACAGTCGCAAGCTGGTGTGAGGCATCGGATGTATGTGCTGAGAACTAAACTTGGTCCTCTGTGAGAATAACAAGAGCAGTTTAGTTTAGTTTAGTTTAGTTTAGTTTTTAAGACAGGGTTTCTGTGTGTAGCTCTGGCTGTCCTGGAATTTGCTCTGTAGACCAAGTTGATCTCAAACTCAGAGATCTGCCTACCTCTTCCTCCTAAATGCTGGGATTAAAGTTGTGAGCCATCACCAAAAGTGCTTTTAACCACTGAGTCCTCTCTTTATCCTTAAAACATTTCTGAGAGGCCACCTCTGAATTCTGTCACATCAGCAAGTCCTGTACTTTGAAAGGAATGCATTCCAACAACAGCCTTAACTGTTCTTGAAACTTTGCAAAATTCTGATAAATATATGTGCAATACTCCAACTGTGCTATTAGAACTTCTATATCCCTGTGGCTGTAAGGATCATTGCTGGGACAAATTTTACTCTTTGTGGCAGTCATGCTGTGTTTTGAAATCCCTGTCTACTCAAGTAAACCTTTGAGATAAAAGCTAACACGCGCGCATGCACACACACACACACATACATGCACGCACACATGGGGTGGTGGTGGCAACACACAAAGAAGGCAGTGGATTGAATTCATGACCTTTTGTGCTCCTAGAGTGTTTTGTTTGGCTCACATGCTTTGGCTACAACAGTGGTTTTCAACCTTTCTAATGCTGCAACCCTTTAATACAGTTTTTCATGCTGTGGTGACTTGCAACCATAAATTATTTTTTTGCTACTTTATAACTGCAATTTTGTTTCTGTTATGAATTTTAATGTAACTATATTTTCTGATTCTCTTAGGAGACCCCTGTGAAAAGCTCATTCGACCCCAAAGGGGTCAGAACCCAGATGTTGAGAACCACTATGCTACTAGATTCAATAGTGATGCTTTCCAGATTTTTTTTTTTTTTGGTTTTTCGAGGCAGGGTTTCTCTCTATATTCCTGGCTGTCCTAGAACTCACTCTGTAGACTAGGCTAGCTTCAAACTCACAAATCCGCCTGCCTCTGCCTCCCACGTGCTGGGATTAAAGGCATGCACCCAGATCTTTGTTAATGTGACTCGTAGGATTGCAGTTGGTTCTGTTGTAGGGTATCCACCAAGAGATACAGGATACAGGTTCAAGCCAATAGAAAGTATTTATTATCCAACTCCTAATGACACTGGGTCTTTGAAATCTGTCTACAGTCCCAAGCCTTTCTCAGGGTGGGCTTTTAAGCATGCATAAACACTTTGTGAAATGACACAACTCAGTTAGCAAGAATGGTGACCCAAAAGCAGACTATGGAAGCCAAAAGGCAAGACTAGTACATTGAGGGACTTCCCTAGAACTATATACTTTGATGAGTTAAATCTTTGTTTTGGTTTTGGCATGTATTACTGGCTGCATGTTGGGTTTTAATCCTAAATGGTACTTTCATCCTGGTGTCAGTTATGCTAAGGTCTGGGGGCCTGTTATTGGTCAAAGGCCTCCTATTTCTTCCTAACAGTTATTTATTTTCATTTTTAAATTTTTTTGAGGATATAATATAATTCTACCATTTCCTCACTCCAAACTCTCATCCTTGCTGTGCCTAAGAGTTATTATTACATTTAAAAAAGAGATTTCCTAGTTTCATTTTGCACTGGGCACACATGAATGCAGCTGCTCTCAGTTCCTGCTGCTCTGCATGACAACCCCAGCAGCATGGAGCGCATGCATGCTTGCGTGTGTGTTCTTTTGTTTGTTTATAGAATAAGTGAACAGTTTTCGATCTCTTTTTAAGGAAAGTATAGCAGAGAAGGAAATCACACCAGCATTGGTCATGCGTTCCTTTTATGTTCATCTGTTTAGTCCTGAATCTTTTTATAAAAAAGAAAGAAAAAAAGAAAGAAAGAAAGAAAGAAAGAAAGAAAGAAAGAAAGAAAACAGAATTAGAAAGAGTTCCCGCAATCTAGAAGGACGTAACAATAAGCAAAGTGTACATATTCAAACCATATAAAGAAAAACTTAGGCCTATCTGTCACATATAGAATTAGCACTGTGTAAGCTGTGCAAGTTAAATCTCTCTGTAAGCTCATTTTCCTCAGACTCTTCTGGGTCTGACAGTGTCGTTTATGATACTGTGTGATTGTTTTCATCTGCAGATGTAGTGCTTGTGGTCATGAGGGGGCCAACTGCACTTTATTTGACACACAATTCTTTTAATAGTGACCAAAACACCAGGGGCATTATAATAATGACATCTTTATTGCCTATAAAGCCCTTGGATTTTCTGTAAGGCAAGTACATATAAGTTCTTAGCAGGCAACAGTGTTCATCTTTTAGAATTATTATCATCTTTTTTTTTCTTTAAAATAGAAAAAATAGGTATCAAATTTACAAAACTAACAGATATTTAGTTATAACATAAAATATGTTGTTGTAGGAATAAAAACATCTACAAACCATTCACAGATTGAAGAACATCGGAAAGTTTCTTTTGATAAAGAAACCCATTTGATAAAGGTGCTGGTCACTAGTGAACCTTCATGTATGGATCTGGGATTTACTATGAAATCTTTGAAAGCACGAAGCCCCCAAGGCAAGAAAAGGCAGTGATCACAATTCCAATTATAACCCCTGACAATACAGGAGTGATTAAATGTTGCTCTCTCGGGGGAAAAAAATAGATTGACTCTGTTTCATAAATGGGGAGGGTTTACATTTTCTGCAAATATGACATTAAATATATGGCTACAGTTGGGTTTGAAGTGGGAGACTGGCAAATTGAGGACAGATAATTAACTGCTTCTCCAAGGTTTAAGCACTTACCCCATGCAGAGGTGGTTATACTGACTAAGCATCTAATTTGGTATTAGCACATTTTAGCTGCTGAATAGATGTGACCTTCTTTTTGTTTCCAACATGCTAGCTGCCATCTAATTAGATTCTCTCAAAACACCTCCCATCACATCACCACGCCCAGCAATAACCTTCTGTCCACGTTAATATACACTTCCTATCTCTTAAATCACAGGCTTCCAGGACCCTGGGCCTGTCTAATGTTTATGTCCAGGTGCCTCGACTGTGGTTTAGTGGATTTTTTCCTCTGCCTTCTGCCAGTTTTATTTTTTTTAACCATAAATCGTATTCATTCAAGAAAACAAAAGCACCTGACTATGTGCTCAGCACTTCCTGTTCCACATGTAGGCAGTGCATATAGAGAGACAATTAATGAGAGGCATTAGAGGCTAAGTTCAGTATTTGTTTGCATAGTCATCACAAATTCTTTCTCATTTTTTCCCAGTTGGCCATTGAGTAGGAAGAAAAGTAACAAACTGATCTCATTTATGTACAACATTCCCTGTAAAGATTTTTAATCACATTATAACGGTATTATATAGCCATTAATACAAAATCATTCCCATACAAGCTACCTGACAATATTTGCACATTACAGGCTGAGTCTGTATGAAGGCAGGATGCAGGATGGAAATAAACACATATCCACATTGTCTGCTCCTTGAAGGGAGTGCATAGGAATGGCTGTAGTGCCATCATTTTGAACTATTCACCTTCATAGAAAGGCTGTCAGGGTAGCTTTGGACATGAAGATTATCCACTTGGTTCCTACAGACTGATATGAAAGTGAAAATGTGAACAATAAAAATCATAAAAACCACTTTAACAGTTGAATTATAAGCACATTATTTGTCAAATTCAGTGATTAGTGTTTGTTAGTTCTTCATTTCAGAATGAATCACAGTGTGGAAAGCCCCGTGAGGATCAACCTTGGAGAACCATAGTTCCCTTCCACTTCCTCCAGTTACTTAAGAAGGCAGTTGCTGTGCATATGAAAATGTATGTATAAGGTAAAATCACATGAACCTAAATATTCATGTGTATTTGTAGCCATTTTGAAAGTGGTGACTGAAATATGGAGTCTAGTTTTCTTTTTTGCTGTCTGTAATTATTTTTAGAAGTTCAAACTTAAAGAAATATGTCTGGCTTGTTTAGTTCTGCATATAAATTTAACTATGAGCTTAGATTCCAATTTGAAAACTTCAGAAACAAAGGGCAAAGATTGGAAAGCCAGCTGTGGCATCTCAAACGCACGTGTGGAATAGTGGTGTGCCTGATTTGTGCCTTGGGCATTCTCACAGGATGTGACCCGTGTCCCTCCAAGGCCTCCTGTCTGTTCTGCATTCCGTATTTCTCTCTTGCTTACTCTGTGCTTCTTGTTCCAGCTCCAGAGTGTCGGAGTTCTGATGTTTTAAAACTCCCAAGCTCCCGGTCTCTATTTCATGGGAAAGAAAAGATTTTTAAGTTATATGTATATGTATGTGTATATATATATATATAATTAGTATATACATATGCTTAGAGGCTAAAGGGCTACATATATGTGTGTATAAACATTTAACTTTTAGAACAGTCTAAGCTTTCAGACACTTGGTGCTGATGGTAGTTGATACATTTAACAATAAATAGCCCGGCACAGTTTTATTCACTAATATGGAAGAAAATGTAGCTGGAATTCCCTGTGGAAGAATACTTTCTTGGAAAGGAAGAACACATAGCTTTGTGTGGGAACACCACTCTGTTTCTTTTGGCTGAAATCTTGTCCTTCCTCTTACTACAGTCACTACAGTCACTTGTGACTATAGTTTGTTTGAATTATTTAAAATAGGTGAATCTAAATTCTGGACCTTTTGTTTACATCGTTATTACTGTTCTTCACTATTTAACATTCAAATAACTTATTTTAAAAAATTTAAGTTTTCTGTGTGTTTTTTCCCCCTCGTAGCTTAGTAATGGACTATCACTTTGGCTTTAGTTGTGCATGTTCTAAATTCAGAGTAACCCGTGAAGATTATCCTCAATTACTGCTAATCCTTTAGAACCTTCAAAGCTGATGGGGCACCAGAGCTCCCACTTGTGAGACCTTTGCACTAAAGTTTGATGCAAGATAAGGTGGAGAGTGGTTTATAGAAATCTAAGACTGATGTTACTGGAGATAGGCACGGTCAGTCTGGGAACCTAGGACCTATTCTTTTTAACACAGCCTTTTCATTTGATCATCAACTAATTAATTTATGCTTATATGCATTGCAGGGTGGGGACTGCGCATTTTAGAGCACAATTTTCTGGATTTGTGTCTCTCCTTTCACCCTGTGGGTCCTGAGGATGGGACTAGATCATTAGGCAGGAGCCTTCATCAACTGAACCATTTTGGCTGCCCATATGTTTCCATTTTGAAAACATAACCTTTCAATGTGTGCAAACTCACTGTGCTTGAATTATATAATTGCCTCGTGTTTGCTGGTGAGTTTTTTGTCAACTTACCACAAACTAGAGTCACTGGGAAAAAAAGAAGTCCAACTAAGGAATTGTCTTCATCTGACTGGCCTGGGCATGACTCTGGGGCATTTTTTTGGTTAGTGATTGGTATGAGATGGTTCAGCCTACCTGTGAGGGGTGTTATTCCTGGGTAGGTGGTCCTAGGCTGCATAAGAATGAAAACTCAGAAAGCCATGAAGAGCAAGCTAGTGAGCAGTGCTCCTACATGGTCTCAGCTTCAATTCCCTCCTTCAGGCTCCTGTGCACTCCTGCCCTGGCTTCCCTTGATGGTGAACTGAGATGTAGAAAAGCAAGCCCATGAACCATTTTTCTCCCCAAGTTGATTTTGGTGTTTAACACAGCAATGTGAAGCTAACTAAAACATTGGCGGATGCACAGAATGTTCAAATGACACCTGCTCTCTGTAATGTGAGACCCTTCTGTGCCAGTTCTCTGGACGTACCCAGAAGATGAAGTGGGCTTCCGTGTTCTTAAATCAATAGGCCATGTTTTAATGGCTTCACTGTAACTCATTTTCCTTAACAATGTTTCCTCTGAATCTTTCAGTTGATTTCCAAACAACTTTCAATCCTGTACATTTGTTAATATTAACTAAAAAAGGGATTTGTAGTTTAATTTTATAAACTAATAAACAAATTTTAGGTCACCATTTCTCTGCTACAGATTCAGAACTGAACTCCAATAGTGAGATGACCAGAAAAAAACATAGAATAAAATGAAGGATAACATTCACAGCTAAATTTGCCGGGCAAAAGTCTATATCGAAATGGGTTTTTGTTCAGCACCCACAGTATAGTTGTCTTTTTAATTTAGATCTGAAAAATTTGAATGTGGTAGTGTTTCTTTGTCTGTTGCACTTTGTTTAAGTGAGGTGTGGGCTCCAGAGCAGTGCATGCTGTCTCCTTCCTTTCATCCCTATTCATAGATGAAAAGGAACAGGGATGTGTGCCCTCTGCTGGCAAAGCAGAGATCAGTGACTGTTTTTAGAGACAATAGAAACAAAATTCTGTAGGTAGAATACAACCTCGTATTCAAAGACATTTTACAGAACATGTGAAACAGGCTTGAAGTAATTAGTTATAAATTTGACGTTCTACTTAGCCAATACAACCCTTACTCTTAAATAGAACCTCACTTATAATGCTTGACTTACAACTTTTTTTATTTTATGACTGTCTAGACGCAGTGCACATTCAATGGCACTGCATTTAAAGTTGTAATTTTATTTTTTCCCAGGTTATGTATGTATAATACACCATTATCTTAGCCTCATGAGATCACCATTCTGCAGTATCTGGATTATTAAAGTACAGTGTTTCATAGGCCAGGGCTATTGGAAAAAGTTTTCATCAGATTGTAATTCTATTGTCAGTCAAGGAATATTTGTACATGAAGTAAACTGGACATTTAGGCTAACTATTATTAACTTCAGATAGATTGTGTAGTTATTGGTAGTTACATATATGAAAAGTGGGATTCTTCTACATGTGAAGGATGCTTACAATAATACAACATTACCATTCAAACTTATTTAACTTTGTGAATTTGTTAGAGTACAATGTAACTCATGAGACAGAAAAAAACATGATGTTTTAGAGAATTTAAAGTAAGCCAGTGGAACAAGAGAAGATGAAAAGTCTTGACATTGTTTCATCACTAGAACACTAAATGTTCTGAGCATTTCATCTGTGTGTGAAAAGGAGATGAGAAAGTGCCACCCTGAGCTGGGAGGTGGGGGGGGGTAGCTCAGGGAAGAAAAGAAAAGCTGGGTGTGAATATCTACATGACCCTTCACACAGTTGGCCAAAGGGGTTTTTCTCCATTGCTGTGTCTACAGTGTAAAATAGGTTATCTACTTGGTAAGTATTCTTTCTACCCTCTTGTGAAGAAATAAAAAAGGATTCCTTAATTTCAAAGTAATTTTCTTATGCTCATTTCACTTAATACATTTTCTCAATGGTATTAGACAGCAATCCTTGTTAATATGTAAATGCTACATGAAATTTCTCAGTGGAGAGTAGTGGAGTATGCTTTATAAAAAATATAGTCAATTTGCTTTGCTGCCTTTGTAATAGATGACCGAATCTTACATATAACATGATATTTGTTATTTACTACTTAGGTAGTGTCTTGAACAGACATTCAGACCACCCTGGGTCCATGTTTGTAGTCCCACAAAAAAATAAAATTATTAATTTATCAAAAACAGTACTGAAAAGATACATACTTATTTTAATTTGTACAGGAAGTAAAAAATGAAGTAAAAATATCTTCACAAAAAAAGAAATGTGCTAGTACTGATAGATAGATGGTCATTAAAGCCATCTGCCAGATGGATACATAGTGAGCAAGCTGTACACATGTCTTCATGAGGAAATACAGTCAAAGATGTGGTAGAGTTGAATCAAGTAAAGGTCCATGATGAAGTTTAAGCTGTGTTTAATGCAACAAATCCAGTCAAGCTATACATGGATTTGTGAAAAGAAAGGAGATTCAAGGAGCTGATAGTTTTGGATTAAGTAACAAAGAGAATAAAATTACAAATGTAACAGTTTTCACACTTTTTGCAACAACACTAGAAAGTTCAAAGGCCAAATCTGAAACAATGTATAAAAGCTAGTGACAGACCAGGGCCATCCTTGTCCTCATATGATTGTCAAGATTATAGGCTACCTGTGCTGTTTATATCCGAACTTACTATTTTGTAAGTTTCAGATAACACTGAAATGATGGAAATAATGGCTATGAGGTGGAATTTTCAAACTAAAACACTTATCTTGTTGGATGTTGTCATTTAAATGGGATTAAAGTCCATTGAGTATGGTTAGCTGTCTCATGATAAGCTGAGATTCAAGGGGAAGACAACCCTGTATTGGCATCTACCTTCGATGGAAGGAAAGTGAGTCTAGTTGCCATAGGTTTTACCCAAGGTCAGTTTGCTATGAGACAATGTGACCTTACTTTTCAACCTTATTCTAAGTATCTAAGACGTGATCTTCAGAGGCAGAGCTGGCCATTCCCTTCAGGAATACAAATGGAAGATCTGATCCAGAACAGGTAATAAGGATTAAGATCATGGACTAACATAAGAAGTAAATTTTCAGGATTTTAAAACGTTTCCATGATCTTGTTTTTCTGATATTCAGTGGTACTCACTGTTAGTGTTTTTCACATATATTATACATTAAATTATAATAATCAAGTTAAAGGTATAATGAAATAATTACAAATTGCCTTTACCAAAATGATAGATGCAAAACAAAAACAAACAAACAAAGCCCACAAATCAAACAAACAAACAAAAAAACCATGACTTTTGGTTTTGGTATTGGAGAACTACTTATATAATATGGTTATTCTCAGCCTATTAATACTAAAGATGTTGATAAACTTTAGAACCTGGAAGTTTTGTAGATTAAATACCCCAGAAATTGTTTCCAAAATCATCTTACCTGTTAGCACACTGCTTCACAATATCTAAGTCCCCATGTGTTAAGCAGCAAGAAGACCAGACATTCCATCTTCCCAAGCTTCTTTGTCCACACAGCTCCACTCCGAATGCTAATGGAGGAGCATTTCCTGTGTCCTGTCTTGGAGTGGACAGGATAAGGAGAATTTAACAGTGCATACAACTCATCTTCAGTCAACCTGACCTATTCAGAAAGAAAATACAAAACTGGACATGTTGATGACAATATTTCCAGAGAGGTTTAACTGAAGTGGGGAGATCTGCTTCATACCTGTGCCATCCTGTGAACTGGGGCCCTAGCCTGAATAAAAAGGGGGAGGGGAGTAGGAAGCCATCTGAGCACCGGGATTCCTCTGACTCTCTAACTGTATGTCTTCCACACCATGATGTGCTGTATCCCCTCTCACCATGAGCCTGAGCAAACCTTGACTTCTAAAATGCTCTGTAATAGCAGGGGAAAAGGAATCAACACACGGATGCACAGCATAGTGGCGGCACTGGTGTGAAGCTTCCAGTTCTGGGGTTGTGTTTCTTTCAGGACAAGGGGATCTTTGCTCTAGAGAAGAACAGAATAAAGATTTCTCAGTTTACATTGTAGTTTTCTCTCTGGGAATGTAATTAATTATACATTTGTAATGAACAAGGCTAACCTTTTCTTTTGCATAGAGTATGAAGATTGCTGCCTCCAGTAATTCAAAACTGGAGATTCACCAGAGATCTGATTCATGTATGTGGATGATTATTAGGTGCCTGTACCTTAGCTTTATTAAATTCTCACTGACACCATGCACAGCAGGTTTGTGCCAACAGACAAAAACAAATCTGGCTACTTTAAGCCAAATTTGGAAATCAAGAAGCGAAGATCCACAAAACCCAGGTGTTTCAAGTGTCCAGCTTTGGCTAATATACCTGCAACAATCTGCTCAATTTTCTTTTTCTTTGTATCTTGGACTGTATTAAGCACTTGCCTTCTCTGGGATGTAAACCTCATTATTTTCTAGCTGTTACACCTCAATTTTTTTACACTTCTCTGTGTCCAAAAGATCTGGCATGCATCAAAGTCTTTTTAAAAAGATTTTTCCAAGAGCATTTTCCAAGGAGGAACTGTATGGAATAGTAAAATGGGAACTGCTAAGATATGGGATTGAAACAGAATGAGGAGGGGTGATATGATTAAAGCACATCATATGCATGAATGAGAATGCCATAAGAAACCCTTTGTTCAATTAATATATGCTAATGATTAAGACCAAGGAAAGAAGAAATAGGAAGCCAGGGTGTAAAATGATAACCCAAAATGAAACATGACAATAGAAGATGAAATTGTTCTTCCCTTTAGATCTCATAGTAATTTTGAGTTAAATGACTATAAATTCTTACTTTAAAGAGATGTTAATCTATAATAAGCAAAGCAAAAAGAAGCTTTTATTGTCTGATCGAGTTAATCACCCATAAAAGCTTTAATTTTTACTAATTCTACACTTAAACATAAGTGTGAGAGAGATAACTAGACTGAAACTTTATTGATCTTCTCAGAAAGATACCAATGACAAAAATCTTAGGTTTATTTTAAACAGTAGACCTGTGTTATTAGTGCCAAGCCTGGAAAGGCCCTGGTAGGGACAGACTGACATGATTCCTGCTTCTGGGGCAGGGCCGGGATGTGGGCCTTCAAGAGTGTCGATGGCTGCTGTGGGCATGAAGTTCGTTAGTGTAATAATGTACATATTTTCATATTCCTCTGAGGAATGTCCTCTCTGTCAATGTTAATGAGTCCATGATAATTTGAAACAGTATGAGTCCAGGAGGTGATGGTGTGTCTAATATCTCAGCAAAATGGTAAATGCTGGGACCTTTAGGACACCCCTTAAGAATATGGGAAAGAGCTCTAGATATATGAGTTTGAAAATATATAGTTTCTCAACTATGTAAAAATATAAAGATGCAATATGAGTTAATGAGAGGCTTCATGAATCTAAAAAAACAAAGGCATCTACAATATGAGACAGCTTGTCAAAAAGCTGCAAAGGCAGGCAGATTCCTGAGTTCAAGGTCAGCCTGGGACAGAGTGAGGTTAGGCCTAGATGTAGTAGAAGTGGTAATTTCAGGGCAGGGTCCCACCCAGCTAGTTCAATGTTTGTGCTTAATAAGAGACAGGCAAATCTCTGAATTCTTTTGTAATGTTAAGGAAAAGTAAATGCATGGTTGTTGTCTCTTAAAAATCAAAGGACTGGGCTCAAGGGATGCCAATTCATAAGATAATCAAAAGGAGAAATTGACTGGATTGATATGTAAAATAAAAGTCTAGACCTGAGTTCTACAGAAGATGAAATATCCAGAGAATGTTTTAGGATAAAAAGAGAGAACTGCTTGGAGAACTGACACATACACAAGCAAGCTGGACAGAGAGATCTCTTAGAAGAGCAAGCAGAACACAGGTCAGCTTGGATCCACAATTTGACTTCGAGTTGTCTTTTTGATGCTTCCAGACTCCACTCCTATCAGAACCCTGACCCTTGCCAGGGCTGGTTCTTGGCAATTAGTAGGACAAAATCCAAGTGACAATAATCCATTCATATCTCAACTTATCCTGTATGACATCTGTTTACCCAAGGGCAATCGTAAAGGCTGGAAGAGAAACATTGGTAAGACAATGAAGATAATGAAGGTTGATAATACCTGGGATCACCCACACGCCAGCCCCTAAGACAGTGCAGATCCTAGAAGAGAGCAGAAGGAAATGTGGTCATGTCCTTTTACATAGAAATCATGGGCAAGCTCTACAAGTTAATAACAAATGGAGCAATGTAGGCAGTTGTGTTTTATAAAAAAATTCAAGGGAGGAAGAATGTTTTGGTGGATGTGTAGTCAGGTATTGGGTAAGGGGTTGTCTGGTGGGACCATGCTGAGGCATCCCTTCCTCCTGAGGGACCAGCTACATGACAGTATACTATAGAACAGAGTTTATTCAGAGCATGGGAAGGGAAGTTAAGAGGGTAGTAGAGACAGAGAAAGTGAGAGAGAGAGAGAGAGAGAGAGAGAGAGAGAGAGAGAGAGAAGAGAAGAGAAGAGAAGAGAAGAGAAGAGAAGAGAAGAGAAGAGAAGAGAAGAGAAGAGAAGAGAAGAGAAGAGAAGAGAAGTAGGGGAATAGAGGTTGGCCATGAGCACGTGGAGAGGCGGGGCAGGGGAATGGGGAGAGACGGGAAGGGGTGAGAGGACAGAGCTGAGCAAGAATACAAGAGCAAGAGAGAGCAGAGTGGGCAAGCAGCCCCTTTTATAGGGAGACAGGCATACCTGGCCATTGCCAGGTAACTGTGGGGCGGAGCTTACTAATAATATTTTTGTGTGTATATATAACTAAAAATACACTATTTTGAGATCAAAACAAAACAAAAATAATTTGAAAAATAATCCTAATTTTGAATAGTTTGAATGCCAGTTTCAAATTTTAGTTACTCAGAAAAAGAATTCTTATTAAATCCCATGTGTGAACTTGTTTCTAGATTGATTAAGAGAATGGAGTCCGACTTTTAATTGCAACGTTAAAAATATTAAAAAATAAATATTCTGCTGGGCAGTAGTGGCGCATGCCTTTAATTCCAGCTCTTAGGAGGCAGAGGCAGGCAGATTTCTGAGTTTGAGGCCAGCCTGGTCTACAGAGTGAGTTCCAGGACAGCCAGTGCTATATACAGAGAAACCCTGTCTTGAAAAAACTAAAATAAATAAGTAAGTAAATAAATAAATAAATTAATAAATATTCCTGTAGATATATTTGAACCGGATGTTATTTGTTACTATCTGTTTATAAACCTATAAAGCTTTATTAACCTAGGAGAACATGTTAGGATAGATCAGTGGGAGAATTTGCCTACCATGTAGGAGGCCTTTGGTTGCATCTCGGAAATGAAGTCACAACAAAAGAACAACAAGAATGACAACAACGACAATAAAAATCTATTATGGAATTGTTGTCCAAGAATAGCCTTTAGGGCAGTGAAATCAGCTAGATCATCAGGCCAGAGGGAGCACATACAAAAGTGTAGATGGACAAGGAATGGTAGGAGAGCCACTCCTCTGTGTCTCTGTCCTCACTAATAGGAGAGTAGCTTCTCCAAATGGACTTAGTAAATGGATCTGTGTGAGGGAGAACATGCACTGGATCATGGCATGTCAAGGAAACTGAGGTGGGAAATGAATAGATTTTAAGTTTTTCATTATTATTAAAACCTCAGGGGCTGGAGAGATGGCTCAGTGAGGGTAAAAGCACTCGCCACTAAATCTAATATGTTGACGGAGAGATCCCTAAGTTATTCTCTAACCCCACACACACATGCACACAACTAAATAGAACACAACATTTTAAAATATTCATTTTAAAATCAGTGTTAGCTTGACAGTGAAATTGAGTAGAAATTATAAGCATTTCAGATCCTGCACATGCCGGTTTCCCCATTGTCAGCGTCTCACAGTTGAGTGTGAGGTACCGTTGCTACTGCTGATGAAGCTGCACTGACTTATGAACAGCACCTGAAGGCCACAGTTTAATACATCAGGGGTCAAGACACTCTTAGTACTGTGCATCCTGTGCCTTTGGAAACATGTGGAATATGAATCCATCATTAGAGCTTCAAACAGACTCTCACTCTTTCTCTCCATATGTGTGTGTGTGTGTGTGTGTGTCTGTGTAAAGGTCATTTGTTCTACTTTCCCCATTAATTTATTTATTTACTTTACATGCTGAACTTAGGGCATCCCTCTCCTCTCAGCCCTTCTCACACAACCCCTTCTCCCATCCCACCTCTCCTTCCCCTGGGGGAGGCTCCCCCATGGGTACCAACCTACCCTGGCACATCAAGTCACTGCAGGACTAGGTACATCCTCTCTCCCTGAGGCTAGACAAGGCAGCCGAGTTAGGGGAACAGGATTCACAGGCAGGCAACAGAGTCAGGGACAACCTCTGCTCTAATTGTTGGTAGATGCTAGTGAAGAACAAGCCCCACATCCACTACATATGTGTGAGGGCCTAGGTCTAGCCAGTGTGTGCTCTTTAGTTGATGGTTTAGTTCTTGGAGCTACCAAGGATCCGGGTTAGTTGAGTCTGTTGGTCTTCTTGTGGAGTCAGTTTCCCCTCTTGGTCCCTTAATCCTTCCTCCAACTTTCTCCAAGACACCCCCCCCCCACTGACCCAGTGCAAATAAAGAAACTAGAAAATATTATCCTGAGTGAGGATCCAAAAGGACATGCATGGTATGTACTTGTAAATGGACTTTAGCTATAAAGTACATGATACACAGGCTACAATTCACAGACACAAAATGCTAAATAACAATGAAGGCCCAAGGGAAGATGCATGAATCTCACTCAGATGGGGAAATTAAATTTTCATCGGAGGTGGAAGGAGGGAAGAAACTGGGTGGGAGAGAGAATGGGGAGGGTAATGGGAGACAGGGGCAATCAGATGTAGGGAGAACAGGGGAGGGCTGGGAGAGCATTTAGAAGTTGGGAGGTCAGGTAGGGGGAAGGAGACAGACATAGAGAGGGGCATCTCTAGGACATGCCAGAGACCTTGAATGGGAGAGGCTCCTCGAAGTTTATAATGGTGACTTTAGCTGAATGTCTAGCAGTGGGAGAAATGAAGCCTGAAGTGCCCACCTCCTGCGGCCATAAAGTACAGGGACAAAAATGAAACAGAGACTGAAGGAATGGCCAACCTTATGACTGGCCCACCTTAAGACCCATTCCATGGGCAAGAACCAATCCCTGAAACTATTAATGATACTCTGTTGTGCTTGCAGACAGGAGCCTCGCACAATCGTCCTCTGAGAGACCTGCAGCCATATGTTTCTAATATACTTAAGCATATCCAGGTTTTATTTCTTGATGCTGTTATAAAATACCCTGGGGGGAAAAAGCAGTTCTGGGGTAAAAGAGTTTATTTAAGTTTATAATTTCGCTACAATCTATCATAGCAGGGAAGCTATAGAAAACAGGAGCTTGAAGCAGCTAGTCATAGCCAGTCAAGAACAGAACATGTGCATGCTTACTCCAGACCCCTTTCTCTGCCACTACAGCTCAGGATCCTATACTTAGGGAATAGTGCCACTCACTCACGCCTCATTACTGTAATCAAGATAATTTTCAAGACATGTCTACAGATCAAACTGATCTACAATGTCCTTCACTGATATCTTCTTCTTAGGAGATTCTATATTGTGTCAAATGAGCAATCAAAACTAGTCATCATGATATAAAATTTATAGATAATTTTTGAATAAATCTCTCATGTCTTCCAGAATAGATGTCACATTTCTCATTTCCACCACTTTGTCAGAACTTGAGATTTTCATTGTTTTAGATTCTGATGATTATGATGATCATCTCTTATTGCTATTTTGAATTTTAGTTCTTAATAAATGAATATGTTTGTATATGTAGACCTTTTTTCTTATGTTTATTTGCTACTTATGTATATTTAATGAAATGTCTTTTACCACTTATAAATCAGAGTGTTCATTTTCTTATTTTTGAGATCTGAGTTCCTATAGATTTGAATGACCACATATTAAAAAGAATATGGGGATCTTACAATTATTTTCTTAAAGTCTGGGCTATCTCTTGTTACTGGGGTGGCCATTTGCAAAACACAGATCACAGCAGTTTGTTTTCTTCATGATTCTTATGAATACTGTGTATCTGAAAAACTGTCATCATGATGGAGATTGTCAAAACAGTTGATGCTATTTTCTAGGTGTTTTAAAGCTTCACACTTTACATTTAGGCTAATGATCATTTTCAGTCAGTTTCTGGTATTGTTCCCAGACTGTGGAAAAACCCCAAAGAGACCACCTGGAGCCACAACTCTGATGCAAGAACATGAGAATTTTTGTTCAAGCTTGATCCTGGGCCACAGGAGAGCAGTTCTGAGGTCTAGGGGAAGGGGTAGGGGAAATGGGTTTATAAAGGAAAAAACAGCAAACAAGGATTTCCAAGCTTTGGCATTTCATGAGAGGGTAAAGGAATGTTGGTCTTTAAGCTAGTTGGTTTACAGCACTTGGTTAAACCACAAGGAGGGAGCATACATATAAAAGGGGCATTTTGACCTGGGAACCACTTATGTTTACTTAGGTCACTCTTTTGTTACCAGCTAGCTGTAGCTGCTGTGTCTATTTTGCAACTGCCAGGGACATTTTGTGATTTTTCTCAAACCTCAAAGTTGGGGGCCATGTCTCTCTAAGGGCAAGTCAACTTAGAATGGAGTCTTGAAAACAAAATGGAATTTATTCTGCTACCTCAGTCCCTTCACTGGGATGTTTCTGAGGGTGGATCTGATTCACTTTTCCCACATGGATGTCCACTTGGTCCAGTATCACTTTTGAAAGACTGCCTTTGCTCTACTGTATTGTCCTAGCCTCTTAATCAAAGGTCATTCGACTATATTTAAGGCTTATTTGGGGCTCTGCAATATGTTCCTCCAATTTTTTTCTTTTCCATCAATATTGTATGAACTGTCCCAGATATCTTTGTCTAACTATGTACATGTGAGAATCACTTTTACATTCCTGACATAAATTTACAGGCATTTTGCTGGTTATATACATTGAATTTGGGGAAAGTGATATTGTGACAATATAGGATCCCATTTATAAACATGAAAAATTTCTTCATTCACTTAGTTTTGGTTCCTATTGGATATCTTTCATCAGATAGACCTTTGACTTCTCTTCAAAAGAAGTCCCTAGTCCTAAGCATATACATATTCTTCCCAATTTACTTGATTCACTCTGAACAGTTCTTTTATCCAAGCTAGCTTTTCTCCCTCTCTTGTAGTGCTATATGCATTAGTCCTAATTGCCTTCTCAATTCTCAGCATTCATACACATCTTTTGAATCATTGGGACTCTGATCATACTATTTGCTTTCTTGATTTCTACCAGTAGATTTTCAAAACTATTAGACAAAATATAAATGATTTATGCATTCATACGTGCCTTTCCTTTTTCCAACAGCTATGTTTTTTTCCTTCTTCCCTACTTTTCTTCCTTCCTGAATCTGCAAGGGTCCATGATACCCCGGATTCAAATAGTGTGTAAACACAAACAGTGTTTTATTCTACAGAAGTCCAGCATGCTAGGCTCTCATATTACTAAGATAGAAAGACCCCAAAGTGAGCTTATGGGCTCAATTTAGAGCACATTAGGAGAATTCTCTAATAACCTCTATCTTAATCTGTTGGGTCCATCTCTATGGAAATTCCAGAACCATTACTATGGCATGAGACTGGAAACTATTGCTGGGGAAGTCTGGAAACTGCTGCTGACCCATTGTCCTTGCTTCAGGCCAGGTAATGGGGGGCAGCTGCCTAAAGCCTGGGTTTTTGTTTGTTTTAGTAACTGACTTACCTGGGCTTGCCTGCACTTGCCCAGTTCTTGCAAACAGATTAGGCCTAGTCTCCTTAACTGCCAATTTGAAGCCTGTCTTGGAATCAGCCTATCTCATCCCTGTCAAATCAAGACTGTTCCCTCTTCTGGTAAGGTACTTATTGCTGGAGTCTCACTGTATTAACTCTTTTACCTTGCCCAGAGAAGTTCTTCCTTTCCCATTTCCCGGGAAATATATGATAAGCTATTTCTCTGCTTGTGAAACAAGCCAATTCAGATTCAAATATATGTTAACATAGTTTCATTGGGAAGCTGCTCTCCAGCAGACAAGCTGACTAGCCTCAAGGAAGGTGGCTGGCTAGGAAAGTCACCATATGAAGGGAGAGAGAGAAAGTGTTCCTAGAGAGAAGGAGAGAAGAGAGAAGAAGGGTGGAGAGACCAAAATGTCTGGGTTACATAAGGAATAGGCTCTGGGGGAAGGGCAGTCCAGCCTTTGGTCTGGAAAGTTCAAAGTAGAGGGTGTGGTAGACCTTGTAGGGACTGAGGGATGCTGGGAGAATCTGAAGACCAGGTCTGCTTTTGTATGTAAAATGTGCACCTAAGCTGTTTGTTCCACCAGAGTGGGGTTGGGGAGGTAGAGTCTGAAACCCAACAATATATACAACAGTGATAGAGAGTTTCTTAGTGCCTCATACAGCGACCAATGAAGAATACTTTGTTCTTGCAGAGATAAAGCTTTCACTTTAAATGAAAATTAAAACAAGAAATGAAAAAAAAAAAAAACCCAAAACAAAACAAACCGTGACTGCTCCTAGGTAAGGTAGAGGAGAACATTTATTAGAAGAGAGCACAACCATATGCAGGGACATCTGGGAGAGTCCAAAATGAACATGACCCTGAGCTGGGCAATGTGAGGAGAGATTGGAGGGAGAGGGAAGAAGAGTCACTGAGCAAGAGGGGTGGCCTAGGTCAAGAGACTGACCACTTGACCAGGAGACAAAAGGAACAGGAGAGAAATGGCTCAATCATATAGTGAAAGGCATCATGGTAAAGGCAGCTTATCTCCTGGGCTGGAGAAGTTGAACATGGGGTAGAGTATGCTAGCCAAGAGAACCTGATAACTGAGAGATGCTGGGAGAACCTGACAGTCAGGGTCTGCTTGATATGTCAAATAGGCATTTCAGCCATTCATCTCAGGTTTGAGACCTGACACTTGAATGAAGACTCTGCTTGTGGCAATTATAGCATGTGACTCTGGGAAAGAAATGAAATCATTTGTTTGCAGATGGCACTGTTGATGTTTCCTGCATGTCATTGCTGTTATTTTAACTGGTGCATTCGGGTCACTGACTTTCTGGATTCAGATTCCTATAATGAAGTCATGTGGACATCTAAGAATGAGGGAAGAACTGTTCAGAGTGAATGTGGAAAAGGGAAACCTTGCTTCTATGACCTGGTGGATAATGGCTGGAGCAAGGGCAAAATATACACTGTCTCTAAGGGGTTGGCTGCCTACTGAAATACTTCCATCCTGGCTGTGATTTTCATGTGAACAACTAATACCATTATTAATGAAATCCCTACCTCTCAACACAGAGGAGCCATTGTTCCTTCTGTATCAAGAAACCTTGATATTTTGCCTAAAGTCTACTGTATTTTGCCATCATTTGTTTGCAAGCTTTAAATACAGGAGCCTGTGGTTCCAAGAAACTCATCTAGAAGATCATCAGTAGACTATCACACATGAAAACTGGAGCCAATAAAAGGAACCATGTGATCACATGAAATGAGCTGGCTCCATTCTGCTAGAGAGGTAACGGTCCAGATTTGGATCTTGTATTTAACCTTGTATAATTTTCTTTTGAGGGTGTTCTGTAGTTTTTAAAAGTTTGTGGTTGATGGTATTGGGACCTCCTATACCTGTAACATCACATAGGTGATAGTAAGACCTATAGGCCTGTTGCTAAGGCAACAGCCATCATGTACCCAGAGTTCACTGGATTCACCTTTACCTGCAACTATGTCACCATTCGCATATGTGTATGAGTAGCACCTCTCTCTCTCTCTCTGTCTCTCTCTCTCTCTCTCTCTCCCCCTTCTTTTCACTGCCACCCCTCCAATAAACCCCACGTGGAGAGAGGGGGGAGGGGAGGAGAGCCCAAGAGGGGCAAGAGAGAGACAAGAAGAAAGAGCAGCAAGAGAGAGTAAGAGAGAGAGGAGGGGCAAGCAGTCCCATTTGTAGTGGGCTGTTGTCAGGTAAATAACTGTGGGGAGGGGCATACCTGGCTGTTGCCAGGTAATTGTGGGGTGGAACTTAGACAGAACCCTAACATCCCCCAGTTTTGGTTTAATTAAAATGGAAAAAATAATTAAAAAGAGGTGACGGCGAAGCAGGAATAGGGTCGTCGTTGTGATATCTGACTGCTTCATGCTGACTTTGGGGGCAACATGTCTCTGGAGACCTTAGAGAAATGGGTGTGGGGGATGTTTGTCCAGTCTCAGGAGAATTGGCTGCTTCCTTGTTGTCCAGGGTCTGTGGAGCCATCTGAGAATAGGTCAAAGAACAGGTCCAATAGAAGCTGTCTATTTCTGGAGAAGCTGAGAGGAGATTGGAGCATCTGAAGGTTACTTCTCTGGAGCTGTCTTGGATGTAGCAAGGGCCTGGATTTGACAAGATGTTGAAACACATTAGTATAGGTAGGGTATAAGATTAAGTACATTTGGGAGAAAGGAAAAATTTTCTTAAGATGTTCAATTGAAACCCTGGGCAGATAAAAGTGAACTCAGTGAACTCTGGGTACATGGTGACTGTTGCCTTGGCACAGGCCTATAGGTCTTGCTGTCACCTATGTGATGTCACAGGTGTAGGAGGTCCTGATACCATCAGTGGTTGTTTAGCAAAGTTCCACGGTAGGTTTGCATTCTATGCAAGTAATTTATTGACTGAGTGTGTTAGTGAGGGAACACAGGTCAATCTAAAGAAAGAAATAAAGAGAGAAAGGAGGGAGGAGGGTGAGAAAAACAAAAGGCAGGAAGAAAGATCAGATCTAAAGGCAGGAGTGCTACTTTCTCTCATTGTCTGCTGCTGGCATTCTGGTTCTGTTGTCCCTGCAGGTCAGCAATAGCAAGGAGCATCAGTGCCAGTATAGGGGGCAGTAGGCAGAAGCCCAAGTGATACTGAACATCTCTGATGGAGGACTGACACACTGCCGACATGGGGTTCCTATAAGACTCTGACTTTTTGAGGTAAGATGATAAAGAACTGAGGAAGTGGGTCTGGAGAGATGGCTCAGTGGTTAAGACCACTGGCTGATCTTCCAAAGGACCTGAGTTCAATTCCTAGCAACTACATGGTGTCTCACAACCATCTCTAATGGGATCTGATACACTTTTCTGGTATACAGGTGTACATGCAGATAGAGTACTTCTATACATAAAATAAGTAAATAAATCTTAAAAAAAAAAAGAACTAGAGAGGTGACTCAGTGGTTAGGATCACTGGCGTTGATTCCCAACGCCCATATGGTAGCTCATAACTGTCTGTAACTTAAGTCCTAGGGATCTGATGCCGTCTTTTGGCCTCTGTGGGCACTGCATTCACATGGTGCAGAGATATACCATACGAGTATGGCAAAACACCCAAACACATAAAATAAAAAAAAAACCAACAAATTTTAAAAAATAATGATAACGTTTCTTGCCTTGAAGGAGAAGATATAATATTGTGTTTCCAGGGACATGATTTTAGTTATGCTTAGTACAATGCCATTTTTAAAACCTAAACTACTACAGTAGAAGAAATGACAATTATATTTATAAAACTTCTTCTGTGTTGCTATCGTTGTTCACTTACTAGGCTGTCTTTCTGTGTTTGTTTTCAATCATGCTTGAGCAGACCAAACCTGTCCTAGTTCCCAAGAAGGGTTCCCAAGAAGGGATCTAAGAAGGCTGTCACCAAGACCAAAAGACATATGTCAAGAAGCACCCCATCTATGTCTACAAAGTGCTAAAGTAGGTGCACCCCAACACAGGCCTTTTGTCCAAGGCCATGGGCATCGTGAACTCATTTGGCAGTTACATTTTTGAGTGCATCACAGGTGAGGCTTCTTGTCGCAAGCATTACAAGTGTTCTACCATCATGTCCCAGAGGTGTAGATGGCCTTGACCTACTGCAGCTTGGGGAACTGATTAATGACAACTGGGAAGCAAAGTGGTCAAAGGAACCCAGGGTCCTGCAGCCATGTTAAGTACATGCATGCTGCCATGATTTATCTCCATTCACTAGCCTGCAGCCCTTGAAGGTTCCATCCCCTCTCAATAGCACTTCATGCTCTGGAACAGACTTTCAGCACATGGTCGGTGGAGGGCATTTCAAGTTCAACCTATAACACAAGGAGTATGCCCATTCTTTTCCTTTGAAAGTTTAATACAAGTGTAACCTGAGAAAATCAAATCTGTCTTAGAAGAAGTACTAGCTTCTCTTTGCAACTTAAACATCAAGCAAAGGGTGGGCACAAATCTTTTCCTGTCACCTTCCCACTTCAGCCTAGATGTGTTTTGTTCCAATTGAAAGCAATTTCCTTTTGAACTTTCTAGTGACCTTTAAGAGACTAAACATCCTCTGCTCAAGTCTGCCTCCTGCAGGACCTGGCCAGGCATCAAAAGCAGGAGGTAATTGACACTCCTTGACAATGGCCTTTTCAGAGTCATAAGGTTAAGTGGAAGCAGAGGCCAAAGAAAGAAAGTGTTCAGTGTATACGTTCCTGGCTCCATTAAAGCCTTTCTTCACGTATTTGTTCCTTTCATTTTATTTTGTGATTGATTTTCATAACAGAGAGCTCTGCTCCTAATCTGTCCATCTACAATAGTGCGTGATTATGGTCACACAGCAAAAAGCCCACATGGCGCATTTATTTCCTACACTATTTAAAACCACTGCAAATGATATGAGGAAAAAAATATCATTCTGAGTGCACAAATATCACTTTGACATCATTCATCACCAGAATACTACAGGATGGTATACACAAGCTGCAAGCTGGCTTTGTCAAATTTAGAGGGGAGTGTTTTCATTTACTGCCCTGGTAAATTGTACAAGCCAATCTACAATTAGGAGGCTGACAAGGGAGTGCTCTCTTCTTCCGTGATTTGGTGATTAGTGGAACACACCATAGTAAATTAATTGGAGATATTTGGAGGGCTTTTTTTTTTTTAAATATTACAGGCTGTTGGTTTGTTCCGCTATTGTATTTTGCCATCTGGACTGCTGCTAAATGGTAGTGCCCCCTTCTTCCCAAAAGGGAAAACAAGATAAATGTTCCTCAGTGTTTCTTACGCCTGTTTAAACCAATTTCTATGGGTGTACAGTAGGTCTTGCCACCCCTCCCCTTATTCCCTTCATTTTCCTTCTCTAAATAACCTGGCAAGAAGAAGAAAAGAAAGAAATCTTATGTCTAGCAATTTTCCATTCTGATCCCCAGTGTGAGGCCATTAAATAGTCCCCTTTTGGAGTGGGTTTAATTGGCCTATATATGGGGGCTTTCTATTGACGCTTTCTAGTCAACACAGAGTTCAGTGTACTTACGTGTATATAATTTATCACGTGAGGGTCACTTTCTTCACCCGTATTATTCTGCTGTTTAAATTGCCATTCACCGTGAATTTCCATGTAATGAACTGGTTTGGTGGCAATTTCAGGCACTTCAGAAAGACAAAGGAAAACCTGAAAAATGCAGCGCTCACGCTTCGGCTTCCGCACGAAGCTTTACTCCTCTGCTCCCCTGGACCACCAGATGTCAGCCGAAATTGAAGAATAGAGATGACACCATGCTTCATAATGTGCTGCCTCGTGTGCCAGATGGAGTTTTACACAGCTTTGCAGGAAGGGCCAGGCAGTAGCACTTAGACTGCAGGCTGAGCCCAACCCGAACTGCTCGCTCCGCAGCGTTTTGGATGACGGAACATAATTGTACTATAGGTCCCTGATAGCTTAATTTGTGAGGATTGATTTTGTTAATTCAAGTGGTTCAAAAGTCACTGTTAGAGCTTTAGTCCATCTAATCGTATCTGACTTTAGCTTTACTCATGCTCTGAGAAGACAAATGGCTGGACAGAGGAGACGGTCTTATTTTACTGCTGTGTTTCCATTTGATTCCACACGTCATGTCGTTCTTTACTGTGATGTACACATCAAGGAGCACTTTTACCAACAGGAAGCAATGTTTTGTTTTCTTTACTTCTTTATAGCTGGGTGCAAGTAAATATAAATGCTAAGCCTGTTAACTGTACTTTTTATTTTACAATAGGAATTAATCAGGAGATCTTAAGATTTTCATCTAAATATTAGTAACTCGAGCTGTAAACTGGAAGATTGTAGATGCTGCTTGATATGATTAACTGACTGTGTTTTAGGCTAACAGGAGATGTCTGTTGTAATTTTTGTTAATGTATTCGGTACTAAACATCTTGGGAAACTCCATTAACACGTCCATTCAAACAATTAGTGAGATACAAGCAAAGAGATTTTACTTCTTGTCTTTTGAATTTTCCATAGGATGGGTGGCATATAAATAACAGAGTGGAGGAAGAGAATGAAAAGAGAGAGATTAAAAGAGTCAGTAAATGAGAGGATAGGAGAGATGGGGGAGGGAGAGATGTGGAGAGGGACAGAGGGAGGGATAGAGAGATTTTACTCTGTTTTCTGTTTTGTTTGGGACTTGCTCTACTGACTCTACTGCTGTGTCAATGAGAGCCCGTTTTTCTGCCATTTCTGCATGTTCTTCTTGAATTCTGAGTTCTGATGTTAGTTTGAACACTACCAGCCAGTCTCATTCTTTATTCACTCTACTGAGCTAGGAGAGAACAGCTCCCTTTGGAACCAAGGCTAGTGAGAACAAAACCTTACCATATCATTCTAAGAATAAAGGCACTTAAGGTACTCTACAGACATGATTTTATTACCTTTTTGTTATGCTTTGTTTGTTTGTTTGGTTGGTTGGTTGGTTTGGTTTGCTTTAATTCCAGGACTCAGAAGACAGAGGCAGAAGGATCTCTGTGAGTTCAAAGCCAGTCTCTTCTGAGCTGCATACTGAGGCCTTGTTTCAAAAGAAAGAAAGGAAGGAAGAAAGGAAGGAAGGAAGGAAAGAAAAAGATCTGTCATAAGTAGTGTTCCATCAGGAGTAACACAAAGCTGCTGCCCACACTGAACAAAGGGAATACCCACTCTTTCCTGAAGTGACAGCAGAGTGGGACCAGAGCTATCCCAATCCTCAGACATGGTTAGCAGGTCTCCATGGAGTTTCTTTGAAAAATACTATATGGCAAAGGCACATATATGCAAAACTGCAGGTGGTCATAATGAATCGCATGGGAAAAGTATCGCTGAAGAAAGACATGCCAACCTTGACTCTAATTACTCTATTCTAACTCCTAAATCCTTCTTTAAAACATATTTTTGACTGTAAGTCCTATTTAGCACCTACTATGCCATAGATCCTTGGGGATAGCTACATTTCAAGTAACTGAATACTGGAGACCAGTTTAGATCATGCTCTAGCAACCTCTCAGCAGTTTTCTTTTAAAATATTTTCTATGACTTAAAAACGTGAGGTGCCTGTGCTCATTAATTTTTAGTCAGCTTGACACAAGTTAGAGTCACCTGGGATGTAGGAGCCTCAGCTGTGGAATCAACTCCATCAGACGTGTCTACAAATATTTTCTTCATTGATGACTTATACAGAGGACCCATTCCGCTATTGCTGGGGTCACTCATGGGCTGGTGTCCTGGGTTGTATAAGAAAGCAAGCTGATCAAGCTAGTGAGCAGCATTTCTCCCTGATCTCTGCTTCAGGACCTTTCTCCAGGTTTCTACTCCTACATTGGCGTCCCTCCGTGAAAGATCATGCCTTTGGAATTCTAAGATGAATTAAACCCTTTCCTTTTCAAAATGCTTTTAGATCTTGGTACATGTATTTTGCAGCAACAGAAAGCTAGCTAGAATAGTGTTTTAAAGGTTACAACCCTTTTTTTAAAAAAAAATATTTATTGTTATATGCAAGTACACTGTAGATGTCTTCAGACACACCAGAAGATGGTGTCAGATCTCATTACAGATGGTTGTGAGCCACCATGTGGTTGCTGGGATTTGAACTCGAAACCTTCAGAAGAGCAGTCAGAGCTCTTAACCACTGAGCCGTCTCACCAGATTGGTTACAATTCTTTAATGTCACCCAAACCTTTTAATTTTTTTCTTAATATTCATATGCAAAGACCTCCTCAGATCAACTAAAGCAAACAGTCAAATAATTGCTATATGGAATATCTGTTATAACTGCCAAAGGAAATCTGATCTTCTGTGTGGTATGTATCAAAGTCATACAGTCATATATCGATACTAACCCAAATTAACCTCAGATGGCCTCTTACAGAACAACTTCTACACTTCCTGAGTAGTTAACATTGTAATATCTTTTGTTGGTCTTAATTGGATTTTAGAAAAGGAGAAGGGGAGGGACTTGGAGAGAGGTTAAAAACTGTCTTCTAACAAAAGGCCTTTAACAAACTTGGTCATAGAGCAGAGTTCTGTAGTAGAGAGTTTCTAGCCTAGGATTGAAGAAAAGGGGTACATTTTAGGTTTCATAGGGAAAGGGGACAGTCTTATACTACAAGACTGAAGATTTATTTAATATGTGACCTATGCTATGTAGTTGAAGATGGGATGTAGGAGGTACACATAACTTAGGCTATGTGACATAGGCTGTTCATTCTTTGAGTGAGGGAATGGGTCTGGCTAATGTGTGACTCTAGTATGTGGCAGTGGTTAGGATCAGATGATCCTGAATAATGAGGAACAAGGAAGTCCATGGGGAATAAAACAAACAAACAAAACATTAGAAATTATGTCCCACTACTCCAGATGGTGGGAGGACAGAGGTAGGCTCGAAGTGCCACAGAAAAGGTTATGTCTGAATAAATGGGCAGAAGGAGGAGAGATGTAGTCTGTAAGTTTAATGTTTTAGTAGAGTTCAGTTTTCTCATAGCAATGGAGAGTCAGTTAGGGCTGGCCCCTTTCAAGGGTAGAAGAAATAACAATGTAGGTTAAGGGATTTGGGTAAACAAGAAATGTTTCCATTTAGATAATAGGATAAGGTGCTAGAGAGGAGGAGGAGGACCTTCCATGTATTTGTGTGAATTCTCCACCTAATGGCAGTCATGGGCCATCCTGGTATATGACATTTGCCATCCATGACAGTATAAGGACATCATGGAATCTAAGGTAGTGGTAAGGAGGTAGACATTGAACTCCACTGGAGTATTTCTATGAAAGGCTGCTTTATGAGTTAGGAGAGGGTTTGGATTACCAACCAGGTATATGTGGTGAAGGACCTGATAATGGAGACCTTATTGGTGATAAGTGTAGAAACTATAGAAGTATATTCTATAACTTGGTAGTTCTATGTGTGAGAATAGCAGATCTACCTGGTAAGCAAAGAAGGACCCTTTTGCACAGCCAGAAGGTTCTTGCCAGAGAAGTGTTAGAATTATTGAATAAATGATTGTTCAGATTGAAAGTATGATCAAGTTCAGTGGTTTGCAACCTGTGGGTCATAATCCCTTTGGCAGGTGTCCTCCTACATATTAGATATTTACATTATGATTCATAAGTAGCAAAATTACAGCTATGAAGTAGCAACAAAAATAATTTTGTGGTCGGGGTAACGGCAACATGAGAAATTCTATTAAAGAATCATAGCATTAGGAAGGTTGAGAATCAGTGATCTATGTGTTTAAAAATGATAACATCTTTTATTTGGACTAAATAGATAATGTGAAATATAGAGATAGAGTAAAGCAAAGGAAGGTGCATGTTTCAAATTATAATAAACTGAAATTAAAAGGGTCAAACTGAGTAATTCTCCAAATAAACCCTCAAACCAACCAACCAACCAACAAAAGCCAAATCATCAACAAAACAAAACTAGGGAAGAACAAGCCATATCTCCTTCAAAAATTACCAATCTCGCAATAATGCCTACCATCAATAGTGACTTAGAAGAATTGTCACACAAATGATGGAAAAGCATATTATTCATATTTTAAGCAACCCAAAGAAGACATGAATGTACTCAAAGAGAACAAAAGCAGGTTAGTAAAAGGAGGCAACCAAGTCACAGAATGAAAGTAGAATAAGATAAATGCCAACCCAGACTATTGTACCCAACATAACTTCTTATCATAATTGAAGAAAGAAAGTGCTCCATAATAAAAAATAGTAAGGTAACTCTATAGGTGATTCTGGAAGGAATGCTTCAATCTGAGAAGAATGATGGACACACCCAAAAAACCCACAAGAGAAAGTAAACAACACCAGAACAGCTTATTAAAACAGGTCTAAGAAAACACTACAAAACTGACAAGATGAATGAAATAATATATATCTTTCAATAACTCTAAATATTAATGGTCTCATGTCTTCAATAACAAGACAGATTAACACACTGGATTAATAAACAGAAGCCATCTTTATGGTCCCTTTAATAAATACATCTCATCATTAAAGACAAACATCATTTCAGAGTAAAAGGATGGAAATGGTATTCCAAACAAATGAGATTGGGAACACTCAGATATAGCTCTTTGAATATCTGGCAAAATAGACTTCAAATCAAAACCATTAAGAGATACTATAATTTCCCTTCCAGCCTCCGTCTGCAGCAGGAAACCAGGCAGCTCCAAAGCCTTCTGTGCTTAGCCTGCCAGGAGAGAGTGATCTCCCAGCAGCGATTTCACTTCTGAGTGTGGAGGTGAGATCTCCACCTTCTCTCTGGAGGGGTACAGCTAGGACAACACTGGGCATACGATCAGTGGAGTAGCTGGGACAGGAGTCTTCCCCTCCAGCCGCCATTTGCAGCAGGGAACCAGACAGCTCCACAGTCTTCTGTGCACAGACCCTGCCAGAAGAGAGTTGGTCTCCCAGGAGTACAGACACAAGCTTAAAGGTCCGTAGGAGGGACAAGCTCCAGCCAGAGACAACAAGACCAACTAACACAGAGATAACCAGATGGCGAAAGGAAAGCATAAGAACCCTACCAACAGAAACCAAGGATACTTGGCATCATCAGAGCCCAGTTCTCCCACCACAGCAAGTTCTAGATACCCCAACACACCAAAAAAGCAAGAGTTGGATTTAAAATTTCATCTCACGATGCTGTTAAAGGACATCAAGAAGGACATAAATAACTGCCTTAAAGAAATACAGGAGAACATGGGTGAACAGATAGAGGCCCTTAAAGAGGAAACACAAAAATCCCTTAAAGAATTGTGGGAAAACACAAACAAACAAGTGAAGGAACTGAACAAAACCACCCAGGATCTAAAAATGGAAGTAGAAACAATAAAGAAATCACAAAGTGAGACATCTCTGGAGATAGAAAATCTTGGAAAGAATTCAGGAGTCATAGATGCAAACCTCAACAACAGAATACAAAAGATAGAAGAAAGAATCTCAGGTGCTGAAGATACCATAGAAAACATTGACTCAAGTGTCAAAGAAAATGCAAAATGCAAAAAGGTCCTGAGCCAAAACATCCCGGAAATCCAAGACACAATCAGAAGACCAAACCTAAGGATTATAGGGATAGAAGAGAGTGAAGATTTACAATTTAAAGGGCCAGTAAATATCTTCAACAAAATTATAGAAGAAAACTTCCCTAACCTAAAGAAAGAGATGTCCATGAACATACAAGAAGCCTACAGAACTCCAAACAGACTGGACCAGACCAGAAAGTCCTCCCAGCACATAATAATCAAAACAACAAATGTAGTAAACAAAGAAAGAATATTAAAAGCAGTAAGGGAAAAAATCAAGTAACCTATAAAGGCAGACCTATCAGAATTACACCAGACTTCTCACCTGAAAAGATGAAAGTTAGAAGATCCTGGGCAGATCTCATATTGACCCTAAAAGAACACAAATGCCAGCCCAAACTACTATGCCCAGCAAAACTCTCAATTGCCATAGATGGAGAAAACAAGATATTCCATGATAAAACCAAATTTACACAATATCTTTCCACAAATCCAGCCCTACAAAGGATAACAGCTGGAAAATGCCAACACAAAGAGGGAAACTACACACTAGAAAAAGCAAGAAATTAATCTTCTTCCAACAAACACAAATGAAAGTATCCACACAAACATAAAAATAACATCAAAAATAACAGGAAACAACAATCACTATTCCTTAATATCTTATAACATCAATGGATTCAATTCTACAACAAAAAACATAGGCTATTCAATCAACTTAGAATTTTTTTTATGCTACCATTTTATCTGTATAATTTTCCATAATAATCTTCAATTTTAATGTTTTTCTATATTTTTTTCAATTTTATCAGAAATATTTTCCATGTAAATCTTCAATTTTATTAGAAAATGGTTATAATTCTACTTTAAATCAACTTAGGAATATTTTTATGCCTA
This sequence comes from Tokudaia tokunoshimensis, assembly GCA_036184795.1. Classification (NCBI taxonomy): domain Eukaryota; kingdom Metazoa; phylum Chordata; class Mammalia; order Rodentia; family Muridae; genus Tokudaia; species Tokudaia tokunoshimensis. The sequence goes on along the minus strand of BTHU01000002.1, from coordinate 82,590,483 downwards.
CCATTTTATCTTTAATTTTCCATGATAATCTTCAATTTTAATGTTATTTTATATTTTTCTACAATTTTATTAGAAATATTTCCCATGTAAATCTTCAATTCTGTCATAAAATGTTTCTACTTCCTTTTTCAATTAATTTAGCAATGTTTTTATGTCTACCATTTTACTCTTTAATTTTCCATGAAAATTGTCAACCTTAATGTGTTTTTCTATATGCTTCTTCAATGTTGTCAGAAACATTTTCCATGTAAATCTTTAATTTTATCATAAAATGTTTTTACTTCCTTTCTCAATAAAAAATAAAAAAGGGATACTATAATTTTCAAAAAGAGAAATTATATTACAATTCTAAACATTTATGTATCAAATAAAACAGTGTCCAATTTCATAAAAAAACAAATACTTCTAGTTAAAAAAGCCAAAAATTAACTTCACCACAGCAATAATAGGTGACTTCAATTATTCCTATTCTTACCAGTAGACAGATCATCCAGACAAAAATTAAACAGAAAAGCACTGATATTAAACAATTTTAGAACATACATCTATATAACATTCCATCTAATCAATAAGAATATACATTCTACATAATGGCCTATAGAACTTTTTCCAGAATGTAACACATATCAGGACAAAAAACAATTCTCATGAGTAGGAAATACTATCTTGTGTTCTATCTGATCACAATGAAATAATTCTAGATAATAGAAAGGAAAATGACAAAAAGTATACAAACTCGTAGAAACTAAACAACACACTACTTAATGATAAATAGATCGCTTAAGAAATCAGTAAGAACATTTTATAAAATCCTTAGAATGGAATGAAAAATAAAACACAGCATACCAAAAATCTAATGACTGCAATCTTAATAAGAAAGCATGTGTGGTGGTTTGAATATGCTTGGCCCAGGGAATGGCACTATTTGTAGGTGTTTCCTTATTGTGTCATTATGGGTATGGGCTTTAAGACCTTCATCCTAGTTTCCTAGAAGTCAGTCTTCTCTAGTCTCCTTTGGATAAATATGTAGAACTCTCAGCTCCTCAAGCCACACATCTGCCTGGATGCTGCCAGGCTCCCACTTGATGATAATATACTGAACCTTTGAACCTGTAAGCCAGCCCTAATTAAATATTGTCTTTTATAAGAGTTGCCTTGGTCATGATGTCTCTTCACTGCATGTATCTCTAAGATAGAACTATATAGACTTCTCAAAAGAAGAAATACAAGTAGCTAGTAAATATTTTTTAAAATAATCAATATCTTTAGCTATCAACAAGTGCAATTTAAAACTATTTTATGGTCCTACCTTACCACAGACAGAATCCCCATCTTCAGAAATACAAATTAAAATTGCTGGGCATAGATGTGGGGAAAGAGGAGCTTAGACACTGTTGATGGGCATGTAAATCAACAAATAGTGTCACTATTTTGAAAATCTGTGTGTATATTTTTCTAAAATGTAAAAACAGAGTCAACACATGACCTAGCTATTGCACTCTGAGGATAAGCCCAAGCATTCTAGTCAAACTACAGAGATGCTTGCCTACCAATTTTCATGGCTACTCTAGTCACAAGAGCCAGGAAATGGAATTAGCTGACGTGTCCCTTAGCTGATGAATAGATAATGATAATGTGGTTTACAAACACAAGAAAATATATTCAATTGTAAAGAAAAATGAAATTACGAAATTTGCAGGTAAATGGATAAAACTGGGTAAATTACACCAAGTGAGGTAATTCAGACCCAGAAAGAGAGACACCACATATTCTCTCTGATGTATGGATCTTTAGATATGTTTCTTTAAATTATAATGCCTGTAGATACTTGAAAAGAAGGAAGGGGCCGTGACAAGATGGGGAAGACAAAGACCTTACATGGAATGGGGATAGTAGGGTACATATGTTATGAAAATAAGGGGAGAGAGTATTAGAGGTTTTAGGATATAAACAGGAATAGGACGGGGTATGGAGATAAGAAAGGTGCAGGGGGAGGACTAACAAATACTGAGGATGCATAAAGATGCCACATACAAATCTACTATTTTATAAATGAATTCAAATCCTAATTGGAAATAAAGATTCAATAGCAATTCCAGAAGTCATAGATTATTAAAAAGAATCCCAGTGTTATTTTTGAGACACTTCCCAAGGAGTTGTTCACCAGAAGGTCCCCGGAGCTCCCAAAAACTGTACAGTCTATGACCATTACAATTGATTGGATCCTGGAAGTTGCTAGGCAAGCAACTGGGGGAGAAAGGTCAGTAGTGGCCTTCCTCAGCTTTAGTCTTACAAGTTTCAATACCAATATTCTAAACAAGAGTAGTTTACTTGTATGATGGTGGCACAACTCTTTTGGGGATAACCAACTGCTTTCTGAACAGATGTGAAACCTGCTCTATAGCAGGGAGTACTGTGAACTTGTTCAAAGGCACAGAGTTGAGCCTTCTGAATGAAAATGAGGATATGACCACTCCAGAGTATGGTTGAGGAGCAAGTTTTAGTGTGGATATGAAGGGAAGTACAGCTAAAGAGGTATCCAGATAGGTCCAGACTGAAAGAGATGAGGGGTAGAGGTTGGGGAACAAGGAACAAGTAGACCAATAGAACCAAGAGCAGTAATCAAATCAAGAGTGAGTCAAAGAGGAGTCAAGAGAATACAAGGCTGAAATGACAACTTTATATAGCAAAGAGAAGCTGGGGAAAAGGAAGGGAGCGCCCAGAGCTGAAGAAGTTTAGGGTAGGGCTAGAGGTAAGAAGAACAGACAGGAACCACAGGTACTTGAACTGCTAGGAGATCCTAGAGGCAGTCGTGCACTTCAGCATGTTACTATATGTTAATAGGCACCACTGTTAGCCATTTGTCCTGGGTTTCTTTAGGACCTGACATCTATTACTGTTGTTTCATTGAACAGATATGACAAAACTGCCTACTAGAAAATTTTGCTTATACCCAGAGACTAAAGGTTAATGCTGTCCTCAGCCTGATCAAAGAAGTTTCCTTTGCAGTGAACAATGCTTAATACATAGACTTATGGCTGGTGAAGGTGCTGAAAATAAGCACTTATTGAGTGCTTAGCACTAAACAGGGGAATCATATCATCTACTCCCTTTCCCACAGCACTGGGAACCTCATGGAAGAGTGGAGAGAGAGAATGTAAGTGCTGAATGATATGGAGGAAGACCATGTAATGCTGGCTTATGAGCATGGCCTGGTCATGGCATTCATAAACGTATAGTAGCTCTATTGACTGCAAAGGACTTGTTTAAGATTTAGCTAATAAACTTCAGTCATAGACTGGTGAAGGGCTAATGATTCTCCAACTCATCGAGGGGAGAGAATGGCAGTTGAGGCCTGTTGCAGGAGAAGGTCTTTATCTTTATTGATGCAGCCACGAGTGAGACGCTCCTGCTCTAGAGCATAGCTTGCTACTGACACCCAGTGGTCCTGGTTAAACCAAGTGGATCAAAAAGCATAAACAAAAACACATGAAAGTGGGCTGTGGACATTGTAAGAAGAGGGGAGGGGTTGGTTGGGAATAGGAACAAAGAGAGTATATACTGGCTGATATTAGTATATACTATAAACTGTATACTTCTATGAAATTACCAATGAATATCAATAGAAACACACTTTTTAAAGGAATAGATCACAAAGATTACTCAAACAAGACATTTCATAAAACTAATCTGTAGCATCCCTTTTAAACATGTTCCTACTCATCTCCCTCTGTGAGAAACCAAGACTTGTTACCAAAAAAGAAAAGATTCAATGGAGCTCTCTGCCTGTTTCCTTGCCTCTGACTAGGACAGGAATTCACAAAGACAGCAGGTACACCCTCCCACTAAAGCAAAGTTACCAGTTGTAGTGGCTATTCCTGGTTGTCAACTTGACTATATATGGAATGACCTACAATCCAGAATTGGAAGGCTCACCTGTGATCCTAATCTGGAGGCTGGGAGATACAAGTTTCTGACCTGGATCTTGGCATGAACACCTTCAGGAATAGTGACTATAAATACCAGAAGATTAAGACAGGGAGATCTCTGAGTTCAAGGTCACCTGGGACAAAGCAAGTTCCAGATCCAGGCTTGGGGACATACACCTTTAATTTGGGCCACACCTTCTGCTGGACACCTACATAAGGACATTGGAAGAAGGAAGAGTCACTCTCTTCTTCTGCTTGCCTTGTGGGACTGAGCAACTGCTAGATCCTTGGACTTCCATTCAGAGTTGCTGCTGACCTTTGCTGGGAGTTGGACTACAGACTGTAAATCATCAACAAATTCCCTTACTATATAGAGATTACCCATAAGTTCTGTGACTCTAAAGAACCCTGACTAATACAACAGTCAAGAGCCTTTATACCCCTCTGGGCCTGTAAACACCCCCAGGAAACTCTGCATTAACAAACAGATCAAGCATTAAGATCAGCATCTGCCAGTTATTGGTTTTCTGTCAAGATAGATTCAAAATCTCTTCTCTTTGTCTTCTGATCCTCTAAAAACTTGTTCTTGAAGATGCCAAACAAATGGAATTTACCTCTTACAAAACTATTCAGTCCCTGGGTATCTCCCACCTGTATGTGACACACATACGTTAACAAACCTATCTATTGTTTATCCCTTCTTAATCTTTCACTTATAAAAATAACTTAGTCTCGGGGTTTATATTATTTGAAAACATTTAACTTTAGAAACTTGAAATTATGGACTCAGAATTGTTAAGTCATATAATCATTTCTTCTACACACAAATAGAAATTATCTATGTCTGTAATTAGGAGAAAACTTAATGCTGAGAATTAAAGTTTTTTATTTCTTGATCTACATTCACTTTCTATATCTTAAGTTTAAAGTAGAAGAGAAGGAGAAGAAACTGAGTAGACAATTTAATCTTCACTTGGTGTGAGAACCTCACAGAATTCAGAAGATCCCCTTGCCTTCAATCTCATTAAAATGGTAAAAGGCATTGAAATTGCATAAATAATGCTAATTAATACTTAATGTCTGTTTGTTTGTTTGTTTTTCTCCTACAAGTATTTCCCCACCAACAACCACTTCCTGCCTTGGACTGGTCCAACCTGTTCCAGACCTGATTAGGACATGTTTACACAAAGGTTGTGGGACAATCAACCCAAAGATCTTTCTTCAAGCTGATCAACCATAAGTCAAGGGAGTAAGACCCTTCAGAGACTTAAAAAGAAAACCCAGTGCTCTAAATGAGGCTGGATTTTTTTGTTTGTTTCTCTCCTCTGCTTGGCAAAGGTGTTTTTTTTTTCTCAGTTTGCTTGCTGTACATGCCTGCTTCCTTGCCTTCCTCAGGGATGCTGCTGTCTGCTGCTGTCTGCTGCTGTCTGCTGCTGTCTGCTGCTGTCTGCTGCTGTCTGCTGCTGTCTGCTGCTGTCTGCTGCTGTCTGCTGCTGTCTGCTGTGCTCAATGCTGTTATCTGTTAAGCTCAAGATTTTTCTTGCCTTTTAGTTCATTACCTGGCAGAGATAACATTCCCCATCAAAACCCCTAGATGGTACCAAAAGTGTCACACGATAGACTTCTGAACTACTAGAGACTCAACAATGAATTTAAATTCTATTCTGCACATTGACTCTAGAAATGTCTACTTTCTCAACAATTTTGTGTTATTCAATTGCAGCTCCAAGTTTCGCTTCTAGATGGAGATTGGCCATCTGTTCCAAATAACATTCCATTCTCAAGTGTTAAGATTTTTGGTGTTAACAGGTTAGCATTCCTTCTAGGCTCCGCCCAACAGTCACCTAGCAACAGTCAAGTAGGCCCGGCTTGCAGAAGGAACTGTTTGGCCTCTCTTCCCTGCTCTCTCTGACCTGCCTCTCCTTCTCCCTCCTGTCTCTATCCAAGTGTTCCCAGCAGGCCTCTTCCCCCAACTTCTCCCCTCTCTTCTCCCCTCTCCCTCTCCCTCTCCATCCTTCTCAGTCCCCATTCTTTTTCTGCCTCTACTTTCTTCTTAACCCCTCTTCTCATGTCCCAAATAAATTCCAGTCTTATGAACTACAGTCTTATGACTGTACCTCTCAGGGCAGAGGGATGCATCAGTATGGGCATGCTGAGGCACCCTCTCCACTGCACCATACCATGCTTTACAAAACTATCATATCACTTGGTTACTTTGTGTTAAAACTAGTTCTCTAGAGCAGTCGGGACTTGAACTCACAGAGATCCTTCTGAATTTCCCTCCCTAGTGCTGGGATTAAAGGGGTGTGCCACCACCACCTGGTTTCCATACAACTCTTCGGTGAGGTTTTAAGGTCCCTCTGCGTTAGTCATCTTTTCCACTTCCCTTTCAAGTACCATTACTTTACATTATTTATTAAACTTACAAAAAATAAACTGCTGTAGAAATTTTAATAGCAAGCAGCCTAAGTTTCCGGATTAATCATCAAATAGAAAAGATGTGCTTGAGTATTTCAGTCCATCTGGGCAACTGAAACAGAATATTCTAGACCATCACTTACAAACAACTGAACTTTGTTTTCCATAGATCTGGAAGCTAGAAATCCAAGGTCACTTGGTGGGTCTGAGGAGAGCTGTTTCCTGATTCACTGATGGCAGTGTTTTACTGTCTTCTCATGGTGAAGGAATCCTCCAGTATCCTTTATAAGGAAAGCAGAGCTCTGATAAAAATCACCAAACAGAAGCACTTTCTGCCTATACAAGAATTTCCGAAAAAGAGCTGTGTCTTCAAAGGGTGACTTACTAAAATGTCAATGACTGTGGAAAGTTTCAAATGTTATATGTCTTACAATCTAATTACAGTTTTTCTCAGGCTATCTTTAGTCCTTCAAAGAGACATTTTTTTTTATGCCCACCTCTGTCAAACCTGATAATCAGATAAAAACATTTGAAGTGTATTAACTTGACAAAAGGCTATTATCTACCAATGGAAAGACCAAGAATACTATCTGATGGTTTATGAGGCCATGAGATAGGGTAGCATCCCCATAGTAGGAGATGTTTCTACCAATATATTTTTAAATGCTTTGCTTTATAACTTTCTTTGTTCTGTTATAACAATAACATGAAACTGCTTCCGCATTGGAGCACTGCATTTTGGGATACATAAATAAAGCTTTGTTTCCATGCCATGGCCACTCATAATTTGCTCCAGAGTTAACCACAACTTTTATTCATTTAGTGAAAGGCTTTTCTTTCTATGGAAATTTTAATACATGAGTTCGCATGTAACAAAAGATTTAGTCTATAGACATAGACATATAGGCAGATTCAGTAGGCACAAGAGCTCAGCTCTAATATAGTCACAACACCATCAACTCCTGATTTCAAGGCAACTATGGGCTTAGTTGGAGCCTCACAGCTTCTGAATTTTAGTGAAGAACCTCAATCTTCAATCATTCATGAGACATGAGATGGGAACTGCCCACTGAATGGCAGCATGACCTTTAGTGTTCTCAAGAAGACTCTCTTCTTGAGCCAGTTCCCGAAGGCACATAGCAAAGTTACAATGACCTGGGTGGGTAACACACAATCCAGGAAGGGGATTTTGATGTCTTGATATAGTGTTCACTGCAAAGAATGAACTAATTAAATGTGTGCCTTTTTGCACAAAAGGGTAGATCAGTAGTTTCTACAGCAGTTTAATGGCTCTTGCTGACTAAGGGCTTTAGATTGTACTGTGTTGAAGCATATGTAAGCACTATGGGCAGGAAAGAAAACCAAAATAACTCAAGGAACTGAATTTGAGTTGGCAGCAAGCAGCAAAAGAAGAGTAGAAGTGAGCAGGACTGTGTATAAAGGACAGACTTTGCAGAATGATGGGTCAGTGACTGTTGGCATAAAGCACAGCTCTTACTTCAAAAGAAGTAAGGGACAGATTATTCTAAGGTAGAATTTGAGTGACCATATCTCAGGAAACTTGAAGCTACATTACCCTAAGTCCCGTGGTCTCCCATAGAGGAAGAGTTAAGTATTTAAAGCAGAGAGTCAGGAGACGAAGGCCAAATAGTAAAACTGAAACTGCTCCAAAGGCAAAGAAAACCAAGACAACAAATGGACTGTTGACCAAAATAAGAGAAGTCTGGAGCTCTGGAAAGAGTTCACACAACCTACCTGAAGAAAGATGGGCTTGGATTCAATAGGTTTATGCAGATACCTCATTTTCATTCAGACAATTCCTCTTATGTGAAGCAGATCTTTCTTGGATTACCCCATCATGGTGTACTAACTGTTGATGTAAGACACACAGCTTTCTCTTCAAAGGCAATAAAAGATAAGATTATTTGGTAGCCAAATAGACTGACCTTGGCTCAGGAAACATGAAGCTAGTTGTATAGTGGCAGAATAAAGTCATATATTAAGCATTTAAAAACTATTTTGCTGAGAACATCAGAGGTAGGTTTCAGCAAAGCAGAGGAATCTCTCCCTAGGGCTCAGATGTTATCTGATGACTTTTGTTGGCTTCTGAGTTGGTGTAAGAAGTCAACTAAGATAGTAGGTTTCAAAATATTTTTATCAATGAGTCATAGAATGTTGGTTCCAAGTCCAAGGAGGTCAAGTTGTGGCTAGTCAGAGAGCTAAAAACGAGGCTAAGATAAGGTAATAATGCTCTAAACCAGGAGCATCTCAAACTATTTACATTGCTACAGTTTGAATCAGTCTTTGAAAACACAACTTCTTTTCAGGAATTCTCTTCACATGGGAAAGTCCATGAATCAGAGCAGCCTGTTGATACTGCTTCAAGTATACCTCCCTCACCTCCACAGCCTTCCCTGATGAGTCTCACTGGGTATTCTTCATACATGTACTTTGTATAAATAGTTCAATTTTAGAGAAGAATGAGTACAGACTTGAAATCAAATGCATAGATGAAACTTGAGAACTTCCATTAATTTAAGCAAATATTTTTATTTATCCGTAGCTGTAGAATGAGTCTAAGCTCTTAATAAATTTCAAAGGTAATGAGAAGTCAGGTTATATTTGCTGACACATAATAGTAGATTTAAAAATATTTAAGTGATGAAGTACTAACAAATTTAGGAGATGATTACACTTTCAAATTCACCCATTGCTAAGATAGAAAAGATGAGCCAAGTACAATAAAAAATTAATTATTACTAGTTTTGTTCAAGGCCATCCTTAACCTCCACTTTCTTTTTCAACATAGCTCTGGGTATTATTGGGAGGTCTCCTTTGGGAAACTGACTCAGAACAGTGTAGGAGTAAATCGCTGGGAATGTTCATCCTGTGAAGTCCAGCTCATATCTCTGGACAGGAGTCTTCCAACACATGGCCTTCTGGTTATAGGAAAGGCTTACCTGCTTTCATACTTTGCTAAGCATATAATGCAACAAGACAGATGCATCTCAGAAGAAAGATACATTTGAGATATAATAAATACAAACTAACATGTTTCACTGACTAGAAGGAAAAAACCCAGGTTTTCTCATTTTGTTTTTATATATGTTAATACCTGATAAAGTATGTCCTTTTGTTGTTGCTACTGTTGTAGAATCAGCAAATATTGGTTCCTTCCTTCTTTCAAAGTCTAAGGCTGTAACAGAAATTTCTTCAGACAAAGAAAGTATGAGTTAGAACAATTAGCCTCATCATTTAGGGGTGTGTGTGTGTGTGTGTGTGTGTGTGTGTGTGTGACTTGGGTTTCCTTGATTATTTCAGCTGATTGGGTGTCAAATTTTCTATTCTTCCAGATTATTTGACCAAGGTTGCTGTAAGCTATGTGTTTTACATTTGAAAATGTTCCCATTCTTATCTCAGTTTGTAGCATGCAGTGCAGTTTTTTTCCTAATTCTGAAGCCATTTTTTAAAATCAGTTTCTTTTCTGTGTCAATTAGAGAAAAACAAACAAAGCCAACTAATCTTTCAATGCTTCCAATTATTAAAGTTTTAATCCTCTGCTTAGTTTCTTTCATCTAGTAACCTCCCCCCCCCCACTTAAAGAAAACAAAACCAAAAGACTCAGGGTCTTACTCTGAAGCCTTGGATGGCCTTGAGCTCATTGAAATCTGTCTGGGCTTAAAGGTGTTTGCCACCATGCCCAGCTTTAAATCTGTCTTTTTCATCTTTGATTTTGGTTTCTATTCCTGCAGAGCTATATCCTAGTTCAATGTACAGTGTCAGGGTTTTTGGGAGAAGCTTCTCAAGTAGTCTACTTGGCTTTAATCATAGTGCCTGACAGGTGGCATATGACTGATCACTGTTTGGGAAGAAACATACTGTCAAATGACTACTTCAGAGTAATCCCAATGACCTAGATGACCAGTCATGGAGCAGAAGAATAAAGTCATAGTGAACATAAGGCAAAGCCTGAGAAATCATTTGAGCAATAGTAAATATCCAAGGAGGTCTACCAACCTGCCCTCCAGTTGCTGTTATGTTGAGGCTTCAGTTTTGGTGCATGAATTATTATTAATGCTGTGTGTATGCACCTGTTTAAAGTGTGGTTTTCTAGTTATTTTCTAGTTTTAAAGTTTGACTCTGCTCTGTGTTCAGAGGAAGGAAAAGAGGAAAGGAAGAAGAGAGGAAAGTAGGAAAGGGGAAAAAGAGAAGGAAGGGAAAAAGGATGAAAGAGGGAAAGAGGAAGAAAGGAAGAGGGGGAAGAAAGAAAAGAAAGGAAGGAAGGAAGGAAAGAAGGAAGGAAGGAAGGAAGGAAGGAAGTCACCAGTATAATTAGTGCCCCAGTCCTTAAATGCTTTTCTCCTTAAGCCACTTAGAATTAACTCCTCCTGACCAAGATCCTCCCTATTGAGGGAGAGAGACCAGAGGGGGTTACATCTTGGCAACCCATTTCTACAATTAATTCCCAAGAGCCTCTTCTGTTATATTAATGCTCCACACATAATGAGTGCTAGTCAAAGGGAAAACAGTTAAAAACACTGCTTTGGATGGTTAGATGAAACCCGCAGTAGAAGGTGCTTTGGTAAAACTGCTGCTGTTAACCATGATTTCAAACTCTCCTTACTGCCTATTGTGATAACTAATTCCTTTCCTGGGGAGATGATGCCTCCTGTCTCTGCATAAGTCCCCAAACCAGAGTAAAGCTCCCTCAAAGTTCATGACAATGTCTTCTCCTGGCTTGGAGGATTGTTTCCCCGTTGCTGTATAGGTAGAATGCTCCACCCTCACAGCTAGACCCAGAGTCCATGTGTTAGGGCAGAACTGCACTGCATAAACATGACTTTGAAGGATCCCGTAAAAGCTGCTAGAAGCTCAGGTGGGGGGTCCAATGTCTATCCCTACCTATTCCTTTCCTGGGAGCATGTCAATAGTAACAGGCACTCTGGTAATGGTCCCTTGCAAGCAGTCATAGCTGATTTGGCAAAGACAGCAACTGTTTGGCGCAAAGGACCAGTTTCCACAAAGGTATCACATCAGTCTTACATGGAAAAGATAATAAAACACTGGAGAAAAGCATTTCAATTTTAGTTGATTACTCCATAGTCACTCTATGTGATGATAGAGGAGGATGAGGGTATTGTTAGTCTACCTTGAGCATAATCAGGACATGCTTGGTACAGTGTGGAACCCTCTGTGTAAATTATCCTAAAAAACCTTTCTGAAAGTCACTGAGTTCAGTCCACCATACCTGTCTAATGGATTATCTTTCCTAGACAATGTGCTCTTACTTCTTCACTGAGCAAAATTTTTAATTCAATTCATTTACACCCTTCCGGATACTTATTATTTTTGGGCATCTAATTTGTAGCAGTTTTGTGAGGGAGGCTCATATGACTGGGTCCTTCTAGCTTACATCTGTAAGGCTGTGAACTTCTACGCTCTGTGTTCATACCAATATTCTCTTCTGTCAAGGCTCTGTATGAATTTAAATAACAATTTCAAAACATCTGGTTCATTGACTAAAAGCAATCTTTGTACAATTCATTGGAGATTTAGAATTCATTCCCAATTATATGAACCAGTTTGTGTCAGTATAACATAGTAAGAAAGAGTGGAGTTTGGCCTCAGAGATGATTTATATTCCTCTGACATCTAGTTCTAATTAGTGGAAAAATTTTTTTGAATCTCTCGGCTAAGCCTAGTAATAATACATACTTGGTAGGCTCTTAAATTATCTTTATTTTAAGATGGCTTAATATGATGTTATTCCCAGGCATTAAAAGCATTTAAGGAAATAAAGTACCAAAATGGTTTAACCAGAAACCCTTTGAAATCTCTCTCTCTCTCTCTCTCTGAATATATCAAAACATCAGTAGAGTTTTGGAATCACAGAGCATTCATATGAATTGCTCCTCACTCTTCCATGTGATAGGTGGAGGCTCACAAATCCTCCTTACACAGGATGACAGAGGGTCACAATCACACTTTACACACGACAGTTGGGGTACTTAAGGCTTAAGTACTTTCAGAGAGTTGAAAAACCAACAGCGATAATCAACACAAGGACAACTGAAGGTTCACTTCGGAGTGGAGTGGCTGTTGTTTTATAAGGAAAACAAATTTCATATTCAAAGACCCCAGAGCTACCTTTATTCTAGAATTAAAGCATGTAAGTGGTAAAACAACTGATCTTTCTGCTAACACAAATGCTACAAGGTTCCCTTGACCTACACTAAACCAAAAATGGCACTGTGGTTTGTGTCTTTAAAAAGTCTGAGCTTTAAGGTGGAGAATTCTTTGGGGCCCTGGCCTACTCTCTGTTGCCTGCTAATAAAAACTGTAATTTGACCTTTTATGCATGGAGGTCTGTAACTTCCCCACCTGGACTGTAGCAATAGATGCTAATTCAGAAAGTGAGAAGAGACTTCAGGCTTCAGTCCCCACTGCCTCTGCTCCTAGTTCTGTTGCAGCTTGGTTTTCCTAAACTGGAACTTCTGTATTTGGACAAGTGCCCAGAGATGGCATGATAGAGGAGGTCCCTTCCTAAGAAGCACCTGAAGCAGTCAGGTGATTTTGTGATATGCTTTTGGACGAGCTCACTATCCAGCCAGTGTCAATGTCAGCAACAGTGTAGGGGGAAGTTTATGATCATGGCAAGCTATTCAGAACGGCAGTTTAGTTTCCTGACACAAACTACATATTTATGGGTTAGTGTGTAGACAGAGTGTCCTAGTCAGGGTTTCTCTTCCTGCACAAACATCATGACCAAGTAGTAAGTTGGGGAGGAAAGGGTTTATTCAGCTTACACTTCCACACTGCTGTGCATAACTAAAGGAAGTCAGGACTGGAACTCAAACAGGTCAGGAAGCAGGAGCTGATGCAGAGGCCATGGAGGAATGTTACTTATTGACTTGCTTCCCCTGACTTGCTTTCTTATAGAACCCAAGACTACCAGCCCAGAGATGGTACCACCCAGAAGAGGCCCTCCCACCTTGATCACTAATTGAGAAAATGCCTTACAGCTGGATCTCATGGAGGCATTTCCTCAACTGAAACTCCTTTCTCTGTGTTAACTCTAACCTGTGTCAAGTTGACACACAAAACCAGCCGGTACAGTGTGTGGATATGGGTCTGTGTGTGTGTCTTTGCGTGTTTGTCTGTATGTCTCTGTCTCTCTCTGTCTCTGTCTCTGTCTTTGTCTCTCTCTCTCTCTCTCTCTCTCTCTCTCTCTCTAAGTGTGTGTGTGTGTGTTTTAATTTCCTTCTCAGCATTCCTGTGAACTAGAAAGATAAGAACTCTAGTCTTTTGGGATGAATATAGTACAATGTCTACTCTTTGAAGCTTTCTCTCTTGCCTTCTTGTAGTGGGTAATAATTAATAAAGAGTACCGCCCCACCAGGCCTCTTCACTACTCCTTCCAAGTATCTGGTAATGCATGACTCTTAAACTTGAATAGTTAACGAAATATCTTTATGTATATAAAACTCCCAATTACACAATGCCAATTTACAATGATAAAATCTTATCCTAATTATCTAACCTCTCCAAAACACCAGAAGTACGTCTGAAGCCATCTGGATATCCATGTCCCTTCTCTGCCCAACTCTTCTTGTCCACTGACCCTCTTCTCTCCCTCTCTCTGCCCCTCACTTCCCTTATTTCCTCCTCCTCTCTCCCCTCCAATCACTGGACTCTTAGTGCCTCAATGTGAATGGATAGGAAACATCTTGCAACACTTTCTCAGAGAAAGAAGGAATCACTATGTGCTTTTCAAGCCTCTTTCCTACTAAGTCAGCTCTTCTGTAGTAACAGGTTCTTTCTCTACTTCTTTCCTTTGTAGAAACAGCCTTTGTTCCTTGCTCTGAGTATATCTGAGGATGTCTGTTTAACTGGGGAGGGGAAATGAAGCAACAGTTCAAGCACATTCACTACTTTGATTGTCAGCAATATATGGGTTAAATTTTAATCTTCATCTTCTCTCCTTAAATGGAAGAAACTAGGTTATTGTCTATCTCCTTAACATTAACACATGTTCAGTATGCTTTTGCCTTAGGAGTGCTATGTTCAGATCTTGGGGAAGATTTTATTCTCTTAGAGGCACAGAATTTTGATTTCAATGAATGTTCTTGAAATGTATAATTCCTTTTATTCTTTTTTTGCTGTCTCAAAAAGCTTTATTTTTACTTGGTCCAAGACTTGAGAGAGACTCCAGAGTGGTTACAAAGCTGCCTAGTGGTTTGAGGGGTTCCTTCAGGTGGAGGTCCTGAGGCGGCTGATGCAGAGCAGATGGGGGAGCCCCTTGGAAGGGAGATGGGTTATGAGACTTTTGGGGGAGTGGAACCAGGAAAGGGGACAACATTTGAAATGTAAATAAACACTATATCTAATAAAAAAAGAAAAAACAAATAAATGTATAATTCCACAAGACCATCTTACCTAACTTAACTGGCATGTGTATAAAACTGTCTCATGGTAGGAAAGTTCCATGCATCTGCTTTTTTCAAAAAGGCACTTGGCCAGCTTTGTGTAGCTATAACAAATATCTAAGGATAAGTAGCAGAGAGAGAATGAGAATTTATTTTTCATAGTGCTGGAGGCTGAGAAGCCCATGATCATGGATTAGTTAGCTGGTGATTGCTGAGGGTCTGATGGATCTCTGCTACTAAATAGCAACATGAAGGATGTGTTCTCACACAGCATTCAAGGCAGAGGTAAACGTTCTCCAACCCTTTCATAAGGAAATATAGGCCTATTCCGACTGAAAAATGTCTTCTGTTTAGAGTGTGTATTTTGTAAAATTTTATTTTATGTGTATGTGCATATGCCTATGTGTATGCCTGTATAGCATGTGCATACAGGTGGTCCTGGCAGCTCCTGGAACTGGAGAACTACAGTCGCAAGCTGGCGTGAGGCATCGGATGTATGTGCTGAGAACCAAACTCGGTCCTCTGTGAGAAAAGCAAGAGCAGTTTAGTTTAGTTTAGTTTACTTTAGTTTAGTTTAGTTTACTTTAGTTTACTTTAGTTTAGTTTAGTTTACTTTAGTTTAGTTTAGTTTAGTTTACTTTAGTTTAGTTTAGTTTAGTTTACTTTAGTTTAGTTTAGTTTACTTTAGTTTAGTTTACTTTAGTTTAGTTTAGTTTAGTTTACTTTAGTTTAGTTTAGTTTAGTTTAGTTTACTTTAGTTTAGTTTAGTTTAGTTTACTTTAGTTTTTAAGACAGGGTTTCTGTGTGTAGCTCTGGCTGTCCTGGAATTTGCTCTGTAGACCAAGCTGATCTCAAACTCAGAGATCTGCCTACCTCTGCCTCCTAAATGCTGGGATTAAAGTTGTGAGCCATCACCAAAAGTGCTTTTAACCACTGAGTCCTCTGTCTATCCTCAAAACATTTCTGAGAGGCCACCTCTGAATTCTGTCACATCAGCAAGTCCTGTACTTTGAAAGGAATGCATTCCAACCACAGCCTTAACTGTTCTTGAAACTTTGCAAAATTCTGATAAATAAATGTACAATACCCCGACTGTACTATTAGAACTTCTATATCCCTGTGGCTGTAAGGATCATTGCTGGGACAAATTTTACTCTTTGTGGCAGTCATGGTGTGTTTTGTAATCCCTGTCTGCTCAAGTAAACATTTGAGGTAAAATCGAACATACACCACTCCCACCCTGCCCCACACATGGGGTAGTGGTGGCAACACACAAAGAAGGCAGTGGATTGAATTCATGACCTTTTGTGTTCCTAGAACGTTTTGTTTGGCCCACATGCTTTGGCTACAACAGTGGTTCTCAACCTTTCTAATGCTGCAACCCTTTAATACAGTTTTTCATGCTGTGGTGACTTGCAACCACAAATTATTTTTGTTGCTACTTTACAACTGTAATTTTGTTTCTGTTATGAATTGTAAAGTAACTATGTTTTCTGATTCTCTTAGGAGACCCCTGTGAAAACCTCATTTGACCCTAAAGGGGTCAGAACCCAGATGTTGAGAACCACTATGCTATTAGATTCCACACTGATGCTTTCCCGATCCTTTTTTGTTTGGCTGGATTTTTGGTTTTTTGCTTTTCAAGGCAGGGTTTCTCTGTATATCTCTGGCTGTCCTGGAACTCACTCTGTAGTCCAGACTGGACTCGAACTCAGAAATCTGTCTGCCTCTGCCTCCCAAGTGCTGGTATTAATGGCATACTACATTGCTGTTCATCACCAAAGGAAGTCAGGACTGGAACTCAAGCAGGTCAGGAAGCAGGAGCTGATGCAGAGGCTATGGAGGGATGTTACTTACTGGCTTGCTTCCCCTGGCTTGCTAAGCCTGCTCTCTTGAACCCAAGACTATCACCCACAAGGGGCTCTCTCAGCTAGATCACTAATTGAGAAAATGCCCCACAGCTGGATCTCATGGAGGCACTTCTCTAATTGGAGCTCATTTCTCTGTGATAACTCCAGCCTGTTTTGAGTTGGCACAAAAATCAGCCAGTACACAGAGGCTACTTTAGTTTGGAGTCCTTCACTTACCTTCTTGCCCTAAAGGTTGAATGGCCTGATCCTACTACATTTTTAGGAGGAAATCACAAAAGTGGACAGATAATATAGGTGTGTGGATTTTATGATTCGTGCCAAACCAAACATGGAAATGTTAATGTCTGGAGATACTGTACCAAAGTTTTGGCATACTCACAGTAACAGTATTAATCAACGAGCAGATTTTGTCTTTTTATGGTGTTTATCTCCTTGTATCAAGACACTGGATTAAATTCAAATCATTGAACAAATCTGAAAATCCTTCACAAAGGTGCCTTTGACCTGGCATGATCAGCTCCTGAAGATGTAGAGACATTTGGGCATTCAGTCTCAAAGGCAAGGGTGGCTTTTTGAAACAAAAGTTGCATTCATTTCAACTGTTTAAAATTCATCTTCAGAGCACATCGGCTTGTGTATGATGAAGGCTGTAAGTTTCTGTTTGACAGGGATCTGGTCACAGTGTGGTCTGCTCCTAACTACTGCTATCATTGCCTCCATCATGGTATAGATGTCACTATGAGGAACCAAAGTTATTCATGACAGTTCCAGGGTCAGTACATGTTATTCTTCCCAGAACTATGATTTTATATTTCCATAGAGTCATCTGCCATCCTACTGGTCCGTTTTTTTTTTTGCTCTCTTTTACACTAACTTTCTTGTATCTCCCTCTACAATATACTTTTTATTGAGCATTTTGTGGCTGAAATGCTTTCTCTTGGTTTTAAAGTTTTTTAATTGTCTAAATTTATTGTTTGTTATATTTCAATAGCCATGTTTTCCTATGAATTCCATCACTCACCTATCACTTTATACTCTCAAGAAGAAATGTCTTAATTCTCACATTGTTCCATGTAAGCTCTTGTGTAGTTCCTGTTCCAGAAAGACAGAAGTATTTCCTTTTTTAAAAAAGGCCAATTAACAATTAATTGAAATACTCCTCCTTATGTACCATTCAGCCTTCTGTTTTAGTTTGGTAAGTTTTAAGAAATGTCTGAGTAGTACTCTACTGTGTATATGTACCTACCACATTTTCTGTATCCATTCTTCTGTTGAGGGACATCTGGGTTCTTTCCAGCTTCTGGCTATTTTAAATAAGGCTGCTATAAACACAGTAGAGCATGTGTCTTTATTACATGTTGGAGCATCTTCTTGGTATATGCCCAGGAGAGGTATAGCTGGATCCTCAGGTAGTATTATGTCCAATTTTCTGAGGAAATGCCAGACTGATTTCCAGAGTGGTTGTACCAGCTTGCAATCCCACCAGCAATAATATATTTACACAATGGAATACTACTCAGCTATTAAAAACAATGACTTCATTAAATTTGCAGGCAAATGGATGGAACTTGAAAATAACATCCTGAGTGAGGTAATCCACTCACAAAAGAACACACATGGTATGTACTCACTGATAAGTGGATATTAGCCCAAAAGTTCAAAATACCCAAGATTCAATTCACAGACCATATAAAACCCAAGAAGAAGGAAGAAGAAAGTGTGGATACTTCAGTGCTTCTTAGAAGGAAGAATAAAATACTCACAGGAGGAAATATGGAGACAAAGTGTGGAGCAAAAACTGAAACAAAGGCCATCCAGAGACTGCCCCACCTGGGGATCCATCCCATATACAGTCACCATACCCAGATGCAATTGTGGATGCTGGGAAGTGCTTCGTGACAGGAGCCTGATATGGCTGTCTCCTGAGAGGTTCTCCTTGACCCTGACAAATACAGAGGCAGATGCTCACAGCCAACCATAGGACTGAGCACAGGGTCCCCGATGGAGGAGTTGAGAAGAGACTGAAGGTGCTGATGGGATTTGCAGCCCCATGGGGGGAGCAACAATGTTAACTGGCCAGAACCCTGAAGCTTCCCGGGACTGGACTACCAACCAAAGAATACACATGGAGGGACCCATGGCTCCTGCCGAATATGTGGCAGAAGATGGCCTTGTTGGACCAGTTGGAGGAGAGGCCCTTGGGCCTGAGGGTGTTTGATGCCCCAGTGTAGGGGAATGCCAGGGCAGGAAGAAGGGCATGGGTGGGTGTGTGGGGACCATTCTCATAGAGTCAGGGGATGAGAAATAGGATAGGGGATTTCTGAAGGGGAGAACTAGAAAGGGGATAGCATTTGAAATATAAAGAAAATATCCAATAAAAAAAAAAAACAAAAAAAACCGTCCTCAGCAAAGTTGTCCAGTGGACAGAATGAACTTCAGATGCATGAGTTTTATGCACTTGTTCCAGCTGTAAACATCACTGTCCTTTGTTGGATGATGTTTTAAAAGAATATAAAGTAAATTTACCTAAAGATCAAATATATCTATATATGAAAGGAAGGCTGTCAAGATGCTCAGTGGTTAAGAGCATGCAATGTTCTTTCAGATGACATAGAGGCTCCAGAGGGTGTAATTCCAGTTACATGGAATTGCACACCTTCTTCTGGACATTGGTCTTCAGAACACACAGCTACCATGGTTTCATGCACAGGATTAAGCTAATCAACATTCCAGCATAGATCAGACATGATGTCACAAGTCCCCACAGATAGCTGAGGAGATATTAGCAGTTGAAGGCTTCTGGGGAGGAAGAGTGGGTTTTCATTGAGGGTAAGTCTTGTGTCAGGTGGATTATGTTCCAGTGTACGGCCCTACACACAAAGTGAAATCAATGGTGTATAAAAAATTAAAAAGACATGAAGTTGTCAGGAGAAGATAGACCTGGTGGGAAGGAGTAAGGAGAAACAGTGAGAGTGTGAAGATGATTAAAATACATTGTATGCTTGCATGAGAGTCTCAAAGAATTAAAAAGTCACATTTCAAAAGGAATAAAAATAGTATGAGAAACCAAATATAACAGATTGCTCTGCAATGTGATTGTTGAAAGCATGCTGTTACTAGTGTACACAAGCAAATGATTGCTGCAATACTCTGAAAGAGGCAGACACCATGCAGTGGGGAGATGAAAACACAGACATCAGTTTCTCATTAAGGTTGTTGGACTGAAGGCAATTGTATAAATGCTGTGGTCAGCACCCTTTCAAATGCGCTTAGCTAGAGAAGGAAATTGCTTTGTGGAAATGTAGAACCATAATACCGCCTCCATAAGCTGTCTGTGAGATCAAATTTATGTGTTCTCTCTATATAGTTAAAATTTTATGCTGACATATGTAAGCTATACCATCTCTTTCAGGGGAAATCATGGCATTGAGGAAACTAACATGTAGATAAGAGAAGATATGAGTCAATTATTTTACACATATGTATTTGGTTTGTGAATATTAATTAGTTCGTTACAGCTGACAAACAATACAACAGACTGGATGCTTAAGCAACAGAAATTTACATTCTTGCAGTTCTGAGGGCTAAAACTCCAGGATCAGGTTGTTGCCATGTTTAAGTTTTTCTGAAATCTCTCTCCTAGGCTGGCACATAGCCTTTCATGTCCATCTCACTATAAGAACTGCAGCTAGATTGGAGTATGGCCCACACCAAGGATTGCATTTTAACTTACACTTAAAAAAAAAAAAGCACAAATCATTCAAGTGCTAATTTTAAACGCCCATGGGGACATTCAGAGTGAATACTAGGGAAAGCAGTTTCTATATGTGTTGGAGAAAAGATGATAAACTTGTGAGGAAATGATCATCCCTGTGATCTGGCAAGGACCAGCCAATTGCAGGAGGGTCAATAGGAGGAGAATGGAGGGATATGAAGCAAGTAGGAGGTAAGGACTACTTTAGAAGGATGCTCTATGTCTCCAGCATAGCACCAAGTTCCAGGTACTGGTGAGAAGAATTGCTTTTCACCTGGGTACAAGAGAGGCAGTTTTCTCATTGGATTCTTTCTAGCTTGCTATATGTAGAAAGCACAGTTGATGTCTCTTTAAACACCTGTTCTTTTCAAGCATCCTTTGCACACATCGATCCATCTGCCAAGTCTGCACAACTTGGTTGGCAGCTTTGAATTCCTCATTCCCTCTGTAAGACATACCTTTAAAACACAAATGCATCCCATCCTGGGTGCTTTTGTTGTAGTCAAATGGCCTTTATTGCTACATTTAAAATAAGCTGTTAGCTTTCACAAATCTTGTAACTCTTAGAGCCAAAAAGTACAGTTTTGCTTCCGGTTGCCATTTGCACAAGGGAGCCAGGTGGCTCCACATGGACATTCTGTGCATGGCCCACCAGGAGAGAGTGATCTCCCAGCAGTGCGTCCACTTCTGAGTGCAGAGGTGAGATCTCTAGCTTCTCTCTGGAGGGGAACAACTAGGAGTGCACAGGGCATAAAATCAGTGGAGCAGCTGGAACAGGAGCCTTCCAAGCGCAATTTACACCAGAGAGTTAGGCAACTCCACAGCCTTCTGTGCACAGACCCTGCCAGAAGAGAGCTGGTCTCCCAGGAGTACAGACACAGGCTTACAGACCCACAGGAGGGAAAAGCTCCAGCCAGAGACAGCAAGACCAACTAACACCAGAGACAACCAGATGGCTAAAGGCAAGCACAAGAACCCTACCAACAGAAACCAAGGCTACATGGCAACATCAGAACCCAGTTTTCCCACCACAGCAAGTGCCGGATACCCCAACACACCAGAAAAGCAAGAGTTCAATTTAAAATTGCATCTCATGATGCTGATAGAGAATTTCAAGAAGGACATAAATAACTCCTTAAAGAAATACAGGAGAACATAGGTCAACAGGTAAAATCCCTTAAAGAGGAAACACAAAAATACCATAAAGAAATACAGAAGAACATAGGAAAACAGATAGAAGCCCTTAAAGAGGAAACACAAAAATCCCTTAAAGAATTACACGAAAACACAAAAAACAGGTGAAGGAATTGAACAAAACCATCCAGGATCTAAAAATGAAAATACAAACAATGAAGAAATCACAAAGGGAGACAACTCTGGAGATAGAAAACCATGGAAAGAAATCAGGAGTCATAGCTGCAAGCATCAACAACAGAATACAAGAGATAGAAGAAAGAATCTCAGATGCTGAAGATACTATAGAAAGCATTGACTCAACAGTCAAAGAAAGTGCAAAATGCAAAAGCCTATAACCCAAAACATCCAGGAAATCCAGAACACAATGAGAAGACCAAACCTAAGGATTATAGGTTACAACTTAAAGGGCCAGTAAGTATCTTCAACAAAATTATAGAAGAAAACTTCCCTAACCTAAAGAAAGAGATGCCCATGAACATACAAGAAGCCTACAGAACTCCAAACAGACTGGATCAGAACAGACATTCTTCCCGTCACATAATAATCAAAACACCAAATGCACTAAACAAAGTAAGAATATTAAAAGCAGTAGGGTAAAACGTCAAGTAACTTATAAAGGCAGACCTATCATAATTACACCAGCTTCTCACCTGAGATGATGAAAGTTAGAAGATCTCAAACAGACCCTAAGAGAACACAAATACCAGCCCAACTACTATACCCAGCAAAACTCTCAATCACATAGATGGAAAAACCAAGATATTCCATGATAAAACCAAATTTATACAATATCTTTTCACAAATCCAGTCCTACAAAAGATAATAGATGGAAAATGCCAACACAAGGAGGGAAACTACACCCTAGAAAAAGCAAGAAAGTAATCCTCCTCCAACAAATCTAAAAGAAAGTAACCACACAAACATAAAAATAACATAAAAATTAACAGGAAGCAATAATCACTATTCCTTAATATCTCTTAACATCAGTGGACTCAATTCCCCAATAAAATGACATGGACTAACAGAAATTTTTTCATGTAAATCTTCAATTTTATAAATGTTTGTAATTCCTCTTTCAATTAATTTAGTAAGGTTTTTTGTGTCTAGCAATTTATCTGTAATTTTCCATGATAATCTTCAATTTTCACATATTATTATATATTTTCCAACAATTTTATCAGAAATATTTTCCATCTAAATCTTCAATTCTGTCATAAAATACTTCTACTTCCTTTTTTCAATTTTCTCAGAAATATTTCCATGTAAATCTTCAATTTTATTATAGAATGCTTTTACTTCCTTTTTCAATAAAAAAAAAAAAGAAAAGAAAGTACAGTTTTAGTTGACAACTAGGCTGATGGATTTTCCTTCATTTACAAGACCAGATATTTTTTTTTACCACTTGTATCAAAAATTCATATATGATTATTATTCTGTTTATTATCTTTTGAAATTAAAATATGATTCCATCATTTCTCCTCCTCTCCTTTCTCTCTCCTGCTTCTCCCATGTCTATCATCCTAACTCCCTCTCAAATTCATGGTTCCTTTTATTATTATTACTATTATTGTTACGGACACACATACATATAAATAGATATATATTTAAATACAACTGTTCAGTTCTTTTAGTGTTGGCTGGTGTATTTGATTTCAAGGCTAACAACTTGATATTGGATAACAAGTCATGGGGCTCATCTGCTGCTCTCATTATTCCTGAGTTGTCTGTAGTTCTTTTGTCTAATGGTGGGTCCCTGCAAGATTTCATCCTTTCATGTTAGCATGTCTATTGATGATTCATTTTTGTTTTGTTGTAGTTGTTAAAGTTGTTATTGTTCAGATCTTATTTACTCAGTCACATTGTTAAAAGTATCATAGGTGAATCTTCCCTGTAATTTGTTGGAGACATAATTCCACAGCAGGTTTCCTGGTCCTCTGGCTCTTAAAATATTTGGTCCCTTTCTTTTAGGAGCTTCCCTGAGACTTAGATGCAAGAGTTGTGTAGCCCTTGGTGGATTAGAACACATTATGTAGTCTAGGCTTATCTTGAACTCACAGAGATCTGCCTACTTCTGCCTCTGGAGCACTGCAATTAAAATCTGTATCATCATACCTGGCCAGGTCGAAGTTAGGAAATTTACTGTCTTGGTAAAGTAGAAGTAGTAGATTCTCCTCTAAGATACACGTGCTTAAACTAGCCCTGAGTAGTTGGCTAGGTTTCTGGTGCCAGGAATGATTTCTTTACTGTTTAGTGGACCTCGAATCCAGCTACAGTGATGTTGGTTACAGCCAAGTTATGAATGCCATGATTAGACTTGTAGGTATATTTTGGCTTTCTGATCACTGTTGTGTTTTATAGACATCACAATTAGAAAGGATTATTGGCTGGTTCTTTTTCTTGGAATCTTGCACAGAACCTTCTGGAACCATGAAAGTTAGTCCTCAGTGAGGAGTTATTTAGGTTAGATTCAGTTCAAATCCTCTAAGTCCTGTGTCTAAAGTGCATGCCGTCTTCAACAACAGGGACTTACCTTTAACTTCTTTTTTTTTTATTATTTATTTTATTTTATTTTTTAATTTACATTCCAAATCACTTCCCCTTTCCCGTTTCCTCCCTCCCCGAAAGTCCCATAAGCCCCCTTCCCTCCCTCTTTTCTCCATTCAACCCCCTCTCGTTACTCTGTCCTGGCGTTCCCCTACATCCAGTCTTTCCAGGACCAGGGGTCTCTCCTACCATCTTTTTAGAAATCTATTGATATGCGGATTGTGTCTAGGGTATTCTGAGATTCTGGGTCAATACAGCAGCAACAGACTGCACTCCTTTCCCAGTCTCATGACCTCCCCTGACCTACAACTAGCAAGAGGATTTTGCACACCCAGTATTGGTGGTTTTGTTAGATAGTCTATGGTAATCTCCATGGGGTTACATACATGCTAACATGTATTATATGTACTTTGAGGTAAATAAAACATAACAATTCCTTATAGCATCTTCATTCTTAGTGTTGTTCTCTCCTCCTTCCATCTTCTTTTATATTGAATTACTATTCTCTCCCCATTTAAAGTACCTATCCTGTATACCCCCAATTTTTCTTATTCACCCATTTTCTAGCTTCTGTACTCTAACATTTTGCCTTGTCTTAGTAATCTCTGTCCTCTCTACAAACAAAAAAGTTTCACCTTATGTGCCACATGAATCCAGTTAGTCTCTTATTTGTCATTCTGCCACTAGGATCTCTTTCTCCACCCTTAGGGTACTTTTTAAAATTTTCATGTTCTGCATATACACACAAACAGAGAGAAAGAAAGGAAAAGAAAGAAAGAGGAAAAGAAAGAAAGAAACAAAGAAGCTAAATTTAGTCTATACATGAACAAAAATGTGTAGATTGCTTTCAGTAATATAATCATTTTCACAGTATTAATTCTGCTGATCCATGAGAATGAGAAGATTGTCCATTTTCTAATATCTTTAATTTCTTCATTCAGTGTTTTAATTTTCAATGTAGATGTTTTTCTTGATTAAGATTATTTTGAGGTATTTTAAAAAATTTTTTGTTTGTTTTTTGGCAAAAAGGCCTCACTATACAGACCTAGTTGTTATGAAACTTGTTCTGTATCCCTGACTTGACTTGAACTTGTGGACACCTACCTTTTTCTGCCTCCTTAGTGTTAGGATTAAAGGCATACATCACCTTGTCCAGCTTTTCAAAGTTCTTATAGAAACCATGGAGAATGGGATTGTTACCCTGATTTCTTTCTCAGTATTTCATTATTGGTTTATCAGAAGGTACGGAGTTTTATATGTTGACAATGTATTCTGCTATGCTTCTACTCTATTGAAAGTATTCATCAGTTCTAGTCCTTTTCTGGTGGAATCTACATAATATTTTATGTATGGCATCATATCATTTGCAAACAGGGATAATCTGATTTTCCCATTATCATTTTGGTTCCCCTTATTTCTTTCTTTAGTTATAGGCCTAGCTAAGATTTCAAGCACTATACTGAATAAAAATGGAAAAGAAGTCTAATTAATTCATGGTGTAGTTTAACTCTAAAATTTCATTGTTAATTTTTACTTTGAATTATATCTTAGTTAGGGTTTCTATTGTGATAAAACTCTAGCACTATAAGCTACTTGGGGAGGAAGGGTTTATTTGCTTACACTTCCACATAACTGCTCACCCTGGCTAGCTTATCTTGCTTTTATATAGAACCCAGAGCCATCACCCACCATAGAATGGGCCCTTCGACATCAATCATCAATTAAGAAAATGCCCTAGAGGCCAGTCTTATGGAAATATTTTTTCATTGACACCCCTTTATCTCAGATCACTCTAGTTTCTGTCAAATTGACATAAAAGCTAGCCAGCACCAATAACCAATTTAAAGATGAAAAGTAGGATGTTGGAGCCATTTGCTATTATTGTACCAGAACCCATTTGATCTTTTATGCATTTTAATACATGTTTTATGAAAATGTGATTTGTTTTATGCTCAGTGTATTCATATTTTTAATTGACATAAGCTCTTGATGACTAGCTTCTTTATTAATATATAGTGATTTCTTTGACTTCTAATTTTTTTGGTTGGGTGTACCTTTCAATATTAGGAAAGCTATGTGAGGTGGTATATGGATTTGATTTACTTTCTAGATTGCTTTTCACCCTTTGACTCTCAGTGTGTTTGTGTTTTTGCTTATAAGGTGTATTTCTTAGAGACAACAGACAATTATTATTTTCAAAATAGTTAGCTGGACTGCGTGTCTTTATTGGTAAGCTGAGGCCATATAAACTTAAGGTAATTACTGAGAGATGTTCACTATTTTGCTTGCTTTTATCAAGTGGTTTTTTTGTTTGTTTTGTTTTTTGTTGTTTTTTGTTCTGGTATTACTATTCTTTTCTTTATCTCATATTTTATTTGTTTTAAATTTTATTTTATGTATATGAGTGTTCTGTCTTTACACACACCAGAAGAATGCATCGGGTCCTAATACAGATGGTTGAGAGCCAACATGTGGTTGCTGTGAATTGAACTCAGGACCTCTAGAAGAGCAGTCAGTGCTCTTAACTGCTAAACCATCTCTCCAGCCCACTTTCTCTCCCATTTTTATTAAATGTTTGATGGTTTACTGGGTTGAACATATTGGACTTCTTTCTACCCTCTTCACCTATTCCTTTTACAAAATTTGTTCTTTTACATATGCTCATGATTGACACTGGCATCTTTTCTTTCTTTTTTATATTTTTATTTACATTCAAAATCATTTCCCATTTCCTGTTTCCTCCCTCCCCAAAAGTCCCATAAGCCCCCTTCCCTCCCTCTTTTCCCCATTCAACCCCCTCTCCCTTCTCTGTCTTGGCATTTCCCTACATCCAGTCTTTACAGGACCAGGGGTCTCTCCTTCCATCTTCTTGGAAATCTATTGATATTTGTATTGTGTCTAGGATATTCCGAGATTCTGGGTTAATATCCCCTGATCAGTGACTGCATACCATGT
Organism: Tokudaia tokunoshimensis; assembly: GCA_036184795.1. Taxonomy (NCBI): domain Eukaryota; kingdom Metazoa; phylum Chordata; class Mammalia; order Rodentia; family Muridae; genus Tokudaia; species Tokudaia tokunoshimensis. Next base: position 82,563,389 of record BTHU01000002.1, on the reverse strand, counting down.
GTGTTCTTTTGTGATTGAGTTACCTCACTAAGGATGATATTTTCAAGTTCTGACCATTTGTCTAGGAATTTTGTGAATTCATTGTTTTTAATTGCAGAGTAGTATTCCATTGTGTAAATATACCACATCTTCTGAATCCATTCCTCCGTTGAGGGACATCTGGGTTCTTTCCAGCTTCTGGCTATTATAAATAAGGCTGCTATGAACATAGTGGAGCATGTGTCCTTATTGCATGCAGGGGAAGTCTCTGGGTATATGCCCAGGAGTGGTATAGCCAGATCCACCCGGAGTGTCATGCCCAGTTTTCTGAGGAACCACCAAACTACTTTCCAGAGTGGTTGTACCAGCTTGCAATCCCACGAGCAGTGGAGGAGTGTTCCTCTTTCTCCACATCCTCACCAACAACTTCTGTCTCCTGTGTTTTTGATCTTAGCCATTCTGACTGGTGTGAGATGGAATCTCAGGGTTGTTTTGATTTGCATTTCCCTAATGACTAAGGATGATGAACATCTCTTTAGGTGCTTCTCAGCCATTAGATATTCTTCAGGTGAGAACTCTTTGTTTAGCTCTGTACCCCATTTTTTAATAGGGTTACTTGCCTCTCTGGAGTTTAACTTCTTGAGTTCTTTGTATATATTGGATATTAGCCCTCTGTCGGATGTAGGGTTGGTAAAGATCATTTTCCACTTAGTTGGTTGCCGCATTGTCTTTTTGACAGTGTCTTTTGCCTTGCAAAAACTTTGTAATTTAATGAGGTCCCATTTGTCAATTCTTGATCTTAGAGCATAAGCTATTGGAGTTCTATTCAGGAAATTCTCCCCTGTGCCCATATGTTCAAAGTTCTTTCCTAGTTTCCTTTCTATTAGTTTCAGTGTGTCTGGTTTTAAGTGGAGGTCCTTGATCCACTTGGAAATGAGCTTAGTGCAAGGAGATAAGAATGGATCAATTTGCATTATTCTGCATGCTGACCTCCAGTTGAACCAGCACCATTTGTTGAAAAGGCTATCTTTTTTCCACTGGATGGTTTTAGCTCCTTTGTCAAAGATCAAGTGACCATAGGAGTGTGGATTCATTTCTGGGTCTTCAATTCTGTTCCATTGATCTACATGCCTGTCACTGTTCCCATACCATGCAGTTTTTAACACTATTGCTCTGTAGTACAGCTTGAGGTCCGGGATACTGATTCCCCCAGAAGTTCTTTTACTCTTGAGAATAGTTTTAGCTATTCTGGGTTTTCTGTTATTCCAGATGAATTTTTGAATTGCTCTTTCTAACTCTATGAAGAATTGAGTTGGGATTTTGATGGGGATTGCATTGAATCTGTATATTGCTTTTGGCAAGATGGTCATTTTTACTATATTAATCCTGCCAATCCATGAGCATGGCAGATTTTTCCGTCTTCTGAGGTCTTCTTCAATTTCTTTCTTCAGAGACTTGAAGTTCTTGTCATACAGATCTTTCACTTGTTTGGTTAGACTCACACCAAGATACTTTATATGGTTTGTGGCTATCGTGAAGGGTATCATTTCTCTTACTTCTTTCTCAGCCTGCTTATCCTTTGAGTATAAGAAGGCTACTGACCTGCTTGAGTTGATTTTATATCCAGCCACTTTGCTGAAGTTGTTTATCAGCTGTAAGAGTTCTCTGGTGGAGTTCTTTGGGTCGCTTAAGTATACTATCATATCGTCTGCAAATAGTGATAGTTTGACTTCTTCCTTTCCAATTTGTTTCCCTTTGACCTCCTTTTGTTGTCTAATTGCTCTAGCTAGAACTTCAAGTACTATATTGAAAAGATATGGAGAGAGAGGGCAGCCTTGTCTAGTCCCTGATTTTAGTGGGATTCCTTCAAGTTTCTCTCCATTTAGATTGATGTTGGTTACCGGTTTGCTGTAAATTGCTTTTACTATGTTTAGATATGGGCCTTGAATTCCTGATCTTTCCAAGACCTTTAGCATGAAAGGATGCTGAATTTTGTCAAATGCTTTCTCAACATCTAATGAGATGACCATGTGGTTGTTTTCTTTGAGATTGTTTATATAGTGGATTACATTGTTGGATTTCCTTATATTGAACCATCCCTGCATCCCTAGGATGAAGCCTACTTGATCGTGGTGAATGATCATTTTGATGTGTTCTTGGATTCGGTTGGCAAGAATTTATTTATTTTTTTTTATTTTATTTTTTTAATTTACATTCCAAATCACTTCCCCTTTCCCGTTTCCTCCCTCCCCGAAAGTCCCATAAGCCCCCTTCCCTCCCTCTTTTCTCCATTCAACCCCCTCTCGTTACTCTGTCCTGGCGTTCCCCTACATCCAGTCTTTCCAGGACCAGGGGTCTCTCCTTCCATCTTTTTAGAAATCTATTGATATGCGGATTGTGTTTAGGGTATTCCGAGATTCTGGGTCAATATCCCCTTATCAGTGACTGCATACCATGTGTGTTCTTTTGTGATTGGGTTACCTCACTAAGGATGATATTTTCAAGTTCTGACCATTTGCCTAGGAATTTCGTGAATTCATTGTTTTTAATTGCAGAGTAGTATTCCATTGTGTAGATATACCACATCTTCTGAATCCATTCCTCTGTTGAGGGACATCTGGGTTCTTTCCAGCTTCTGGCTATTATAAATAAGGCTGCTATGAACATAGTGGAGCATGTGTCCTTATTGCATGCAGGTAAAGTCTCTGGGTATATGCCCAGCAGTGGTATAGCCGGATCCTCCGGGAGTGTCATGCCCAGTTTTCTGAGGAACCGCCAGACTGCTTTCCAGAGAGGTTGTACCAGCCTGCAATTCCACCAGCAGTGGAGGAGTGTTCCTCTTTCTCCACATCCTCGGGTTGGCAAGAATTTTATTGAGTATTTTTGCATTGATATTCATAAGAGAGATTGGCCTGAGATTCTCTTTCTTTGTCAGATCTTTGTGTGCTTTTGGTATTAGCGTAATTGTGGCTTCATAGAACGAGTTGGGTAGTGTTCCTTCTGTTTCTATTTTGTGGAACAGTTTGAAGAGTATTGGTGTTAGGTCTTCTTTGAAGGTCTGATAGAATTCTGCACTAAAACCATCTGGACCTGTGCATTTTTTGGTTGGAAGACTTCCAATGACAACTTCTATTTCTTTAGGGGTTATAGGACAATTTAGATGGTCTATTTGATCCTGATTTAATTTTGGTATTTGGTATCTGTCTAGGAAATTGTCCATTTCCTCGAGATTTTCTAGTTGTGTTGAATACAGGTTTTTGTAGTAGGATCTGATGATTTTTTGAATTTCCTCAGTTTCTGTTGTTATCTCTCCCTTTTCGTTTCTGATTTTATTAATTTGGATACTGTCTCTGTGCCCTCTGGCTAGTCTGGCTAAGTGCTTATCTATCTTGTTGATTTTCTCAAAGAGCCAACTCCTAGTTTTGTTGATTCTTTGTATGGTTTTATTTGTTTCTACTTGATTGATTTCCGCCCTGAGTTTGATGATTTCCTGCCTTCTACTCCTCTTGGGTATATTTGCTTCTTTTTGTTCCAGGGCTTTCAGGTGTGCCATTAAGCTGCTAGTGTATGCTGTCTCCTGTTTCTTTTTGGTGGTACTCAGGGCTTTGAATTTTCCTCTTAGCACTGCTTTCATTGTGTCCCATAAATTAGGGTATGTTGTGCCTTCATTTTCATTAAATTTTAAAAATTCTTTGATTTCTTTCTTTATTTCCACCTTGACTAAGTTATCATTGAGTAGAGCATTGTTCAGCCTCCATGTGTATGTGGGTTTTCTGTTGTTTTTGTTGCCATTGAAGACCACCCTTATTTCATAGTGATCTGATAGGAGGCATGGGATTAGTTCTATCTTCTTATATCTGTTGAGGTCTGATTTGTGACCAATTATATGGTCGAATTTGGAGAAGGTACCATGAGGTGCTGAGAAGAAGGTGTATTCTTTTGCTCTAGGATAAAATGTTCTATATATATTTGTTAGTTCCATTTGGTCCAAAGCTTCAATTAGATTCACTGTGTCCCTTTTTAGTTTCTGCTTTCCTGAACGATCCATTTCAGAGAGCGGGGTGTTGAAGTCACCCACTATTCTTGTGTGCGGTGCGATGTGTGCTTTGAGCTTTAGTAAAGTTTCTTTTACGAATGAGGGTGCCCTTGCATTTGGAGCATAGATATTCAGAATTGAGAGTTCTTCTTGGTAGATTTTTCCCTTGATCAGTATGTAGTGTCCTTCTGTGTCTTTTTTGATGACTTTAGGTTGGAAGTCAATTTTATCTGATATTAGGATGGCTACTCTGGCTCGTTTCCTGGGACCATTTGCTTGTAAAATTGTTTTCCAGGCTTTTACACTGAGGTAGTGTTTGTCTTTGACACTGAGGTGCATTTCCTGCATGCAGCAAAATGCTGGGTCCTGTTTATGTATCCAATCTGTTAGTCTATGTTTTTTTATTGGGGAATTGAGACCATTGATATTAAGAGAGATTAAGGAATAGTGATTATTGCCACCTGCTATTCTTGATGCTATCTTTATGTTTGAGTGGTTATCTCCTTTCGGGTTTGGTGCAAGAAGGTTACTATCTAATTTTTTCCAGGGTGTTATTTCTCTCCTTGTATTGGCGGTTTCCACCTATTATCCTTTGCAGGGCTGGGTTTGTGGAAAAATATTATGAAAATTATGTTTTATCATGGAATATCTTGGTCTCTCCATCTATGGTGATTGAGAGTTTTGCTGGGTATAGTATTCTAGGCTGGCATTTGTGCTGTCTTAGTGTCTGCATGAGATCTGCCCAGGATCTTCTGGCCTTCATAGTCTCTGGTGAGAAGTCTGATGTGATTCGGATAGGTCTTCCTTTATATGTTACTTGGCCCTTTTCTCTTACTGCTTTTAATATTCTTTCTTTGTTTAGTACATTTGATGTTTTGATTATTATGTGACGGGAGGTATTTCTGTTCTGGTCCAGTCTGTTTGGAGTTCTGTAGGCTTCTTGTACGTTCATCGGCATCTCTCTTTTTAGGTTAGGGAAGTTTTCCTCCATAATTTTGTTGAAGATGTTTACTGGCCCTTTAAGTTGTAAATCTTCACTCTCATCTATACCTGTAATCCTTAGGTTTAGTCTTCTCATTGTGTCCTGGATTTCCTGGATGTTTGGTGTTACACGTTTTTTGCATTTTGCATTTTTTTTGACTGTTGAGTTGATGCTTTCTATGGTATCTTCAGCACCTGAGATTCTTTCTTCCATCTCTTTTATTCTATTGTTGATGTTTGCATCTATGACTCCTGATTTCTTCCCAAGGTTTTCTATCTCCAAAGTTTTCTCCCTTTGTGATTTCTTAGTTGTTTCTACTTCCTTTTTTAGTTCCTGGATGGATTTGCTGAGATCCTTCACTTGTTTGTTTTTATTTTCCTGTATTTCTTTAAGGTATTTTTGCATTACCTCTTTCAGGATTTCTGCCTGTTGACCCAAGTTCTCCTGTATTACTCTAAGCGATTTTTGTGTTTCTTCCTTATGGGCTTCCATCTGTTGATCCATCGTCTCCTGCATTTCTTTAAGCAATTCTCGTGTTTCCTTTGTAAGGGCATCTATCCATTGATTCATTTCTTTAAGCAATTTTTGTGTTGCCTCCTTATGGGCATCCATCTGTTGACCCATAATCTTCTGCATTTCTGTATGCAATTTTTGTGATTCCTTTGAAAGTGCATCTACCCGTTGATCCATTTCTTTAAGCGATTTTTGTGTTGCCTCCTTGTGGGCCTCCATCTGTTGATCCATGTTCTCCTGCATTTCTCTAAGCGATTTTTGTCTTTCCTTTGTAAGGGCTTCTAACCCTTGATTCATGGTCTCCTGTAATTCTTTATTAGATTTATTTATGTCCTTTTTGAAATCCTCTAATAGCATCATGAGAAGTGATTTTAAATCCAGATCTTGTCTTTCGGGTGTGGTGGGGTATCCAGGACTTGCTGCTGTTGGAGAGTTGGGTTCGGATGGTGCCATATTACTTTTATTTCTGTTAGTAACGTTCCTACGTTTGCCTTTTGCCATCTGGTTACCTCTGGTGTTAGTTGGTCCTGCTGTCACTGGCTGTTGGTTGGACTTCCTGTGAGCCTGCAAAGCTATTTCTGCCCCCCCTGGGTTACCGGGATTGTCCTGGCACCGATTTCTGGGGCCTGCCTTGCTCCTGAGTGACTTTGGAGCCCTGATGTGCCTTGCCCCAAGTGATGTTATATTGGGGAATCCCTGCACATCCAAAGACTCAACGTAGTGGATTCCCGGAGCAGAGGTCGCCAAAGGGAGACTGGTAGGCTCCCACCCTGTGCAGGGGTGTGTGATCTCTCCCAGAGTGGGGGGGTCCCTCTGTAGGGCAGACGTCCCACAACAGAGCTTGCGCGTCGGTTACTGCAGACCTGCCCAGCTCTTGGGAGCAGGGTACACACAAGCAGCCTGAGACCCAATCGATATTATGCCTGTCTGTCTCTGATCCTGGAGGTCCCAACTGGCCCAATGCTGTAGCAAAGATGGCGGAGTGCACTCTGCACTCTCGGCAGCAGTGCAGGTCACTCTGCAGGGGAGCTGGCCCACAGCAGAGCTCTCGCCCAGATGACCTCAGTGCTGTCCTGCTCTTGGGCGCAGATGGAAGCCCCAACAGGCCATGTCCCAAGCGATGTTATATTGGGGAGAACCTGGGTACCTGTCTCCTCAGAGCAGTCAATCCAGGAACAGAGGTCGCCAAAGGGAAGCTGGTAGGCTCCCGCCCAGTGCGGGGGTGGGGGGAGGGGTCCCTCTGCAAGGCAGAAGTCCCACAGCAGAGCTGGTGCGCTGGTTACTGCAGACCTGCCTAGCTCTTGGGAGCAGGGTACACACAAGCTGCCTGAGACCCAAGTGATATTATGCCTGTCTATCTCTGAGCCTGGAGGTCCCAACTGCCAGGATGCTGGGGCAAAGATGGCGGAGTGCACTCTGCACTCTCTCGGCCACTGGCTTCTTTTCTATTTTCTGTACAGTATTATGTTAAGAAAACAGGATTAATGATCATAAAGTGCCTTATATTATACTTGTGCTGAAAAGCTCTTATTTCTCAGTTTCAAAAGATACCTATCCAATACAAGTATGCAGATATTTACTTTCAGTGCTTAAAATATATTGTTATATGATGTGCTTGCATCCATAGGTGAGCTGATTTTTTTTCTTTATAGCTTTTAATATTGTTTTGGGACATCTTGACTGTATTGTTATGGATTTTTTCTTATTCTATCTGTTTGCAGTACTAAATGCTCATTTCTTTCTCTAAGCACAGAAAATTTTCTGTCATAATTTTATTAAATATAGTTTAGTGAAATGTTTTGTTTGTGTATGTGTATATGGTATGCATTTGTGCTTGTCTACATGTACATGTATGCTATGGGTGTGCATGCATGTGTATGCATGTGTGTATGGAGGCCAGAAGTTGGTATCAGGTGCCTTTTTCAATTGCTCTGTATATTACTTTTTAAGGCGGTGTATGTAACTGAACCCTGAGTTTATCTGTTGCTTAGACTTGCTGTCTAGCAAGGTCTACAATTACACCTGCTTCCATACCATCAGCCTCAGCATTCAAGTAACAGGTAGGTAGGCTCATTCAGTCTTTTATGTGAGTTGCTACATGCTGGGAATCTGAATTCATTCCTTAATCTTTATGTGGAAGCACATTATTTAATGAGTTATCTCCTTAGATGTAAAGTATTTATACATTTAGTGTTTATCTCAGCTCTTTTTTGTTTGTTTTGGATTACTGCGTTTGTTTGGTCTTTTGACTTTGCAAGTTGTGTTCATGTTTTTTTTTTTTAATTGATGTTTGAATGTAGATTTCATTAACCTTGATCATTCCTGATACTCTTTCTTCTGTTTGGGAAAATTTATTGCTAATTTGTTGCAGGAAATATTAAAAAGAACGGCCAAGTTCCCACACTACTCCTGGGCACTGGTAAGCTTCATGGCTCCAGCTGGGTGATCTCAACTTGGCAGCCTCTCTGGGCAGGAGCTTTCGAGTTCTCTTGGTGTATCGCTGCCAGCCAGTCCCACGCAATAACCGTCCACCCCAAGGTCGGTCAGCTACCACAACATCCAGCAACCCTGTAGAAAGAAAATTCTAGAAGCTTATAATTAACAAGTTAGATTTATGTATCAATAAATTCTCAATTCAAAAGCTACCCACATAATAATTTTAGAGCCAATTGCTAATGATACAAGCTGCCCACCTAGATCATACAAGTTACCCAATTATTCTATCCCTATATGATATTCATAACTACCTGTGGCTATTAAAACCACATGATATCAGGATCTTCTTCCTGTCTGTCGGCCTCCATTTTGGCTTCTCCTAGCCCTTCTCTGAGTCACTCTCTGTCCCTGCAACTCTTCATGCTACCTCCCTTTTCCCTGTTCAGTCACAGGCCTCCTAATGCACTAATATTTTAATGTAATTGGACAGGGAAAATCCTGCCATAGTAATTCTTTTCATTCATATTTAATCCATTGAGGTTTTTGTTCCCAATTTTTATTAGTTTGTTTTTACAAAATTTTAATTTCCTCCTCTTTCTTTATGTTGCTGACTTGTTTTTTATACATACCATTAATGTTTTCACCCATCTCTTTATGCTCCCAGGACTTGGACTCAATTCATTCTGTTAATTTCTACTCTGTTATAATCATTGATTGGTTTCCTACTAACTTTGAAGTCTCCTTCATGTTACTTATGCCAGCATCCTTTGCTATAGTTGCTTAAGATTTGTGATATTTGAGAAGAATCCTCCTTACTTTCCTGTCTATGCACATTTCTGGGTTGTGATCCACACATTGTGGATCTTTCTTTAGTTTCATTTGTAACCTTCTTACTGGACAGACTGGTCGTGAGGGCCCATCCTCCAAAAGTACTCACTGAGAAGAAAACCGCCTTCTTAAGATTTTTCCTCTTGAAGTTTTCTGGAGGTCCTAAGTAGTGACAGCCTCTCTCAAAGCAGAGGTCTCCTTTAGCAGTCATCAGCTTTCTGCTGCTGGTCAGTATTAGAACTTTGTGTTTCTTTGGTAACTTTCAAAGGCTATTGTATATCAATTATGTGTATAATAACATAAATAAGGTCCTTTAGAGTTGACATTAACTCAGTGCCGTGTTTCATTTCATGTATAAAATGCGTTAGTCCATATGAACATGTTCTAGATTCATTTTGTGCCTAAGTGGTTAAGACAGTCAGGAAGAAAGCTGAAAACCCATCTCAAATGATCCTTGCACAGCACTTCCTGGCAAACTGAACTGTTTGGGGGTTAAGATTGGCTATCTTCATGTCAAGAACCTGACACCCCCCACAATTACTGTTAAAAGAAGCTTGGGAGCATTCTCCTGTGTGGAATTTGAATTGGAGTTTACAATCTAGCATTTCCTTCTTGCTGTGACAAATAAAAGAGACTTGATAAACAGCAGCAAAACCACAGGAATCATTTCTTTTGGGGGAGATATCTTACCAAAAATAAATTAATGTAAAAATAGCAAAAGTAATTAGCAACAACTTATGTGCCTCAAAACAAAACAAACAAACAAACAAACAAAACCTTTTCACCATAAGAGACAGGGAAAGGATCAGGCATGACCCTATATTTTCTTTCTGTTTCTACTGCTAGTAGAATTAAATCACTTATCTTTGTCTAAATTCTGAACATAATTAAGAATTGGTTTCCTACCAGAGAAAAGAAATATGCAATAATTAAAATGGTGGGAGGGTCTTGTGTTTTTCTTTGTAATTCATTTGGTTTTGTTTGTTTGGTTGTTTAGATAGGATCTTGCTATAAGGCTCTGCCTGGCCCTGATCTCCTCAGTTTCTCATTTCTGGCTCCTAGATGCTAGGCTTACCAGTGCACCATAAAGTCTGACTTCTAGTCTTAAGGATGTTTTTTAGTATCTGATGATAGCAAGAGTTTCTGGAAGCTTTAAAACCTGTGAAATACAGGGGAGTAAGCCATTTCAGGGTTTTGTTCGTTTTTTTGTTGGTTTTTATGAGACTATTTTTTTCTTCTGTGTAGCCCTGGCTGACCTGGAACCATAGACCAACTCTGTAGACCAGACTAGTCTTCAATTAAGTGATCCACCTGCCTTCTTGGCTTCTGAGTTTGGGGATTAAAGACATGTGTCACCATACCTAGAGATTATTTCAATTCTGTTCTTTAATTTACTGATATTTTTAGCATTATCAAACTAATCTAGTAACATAAAAGAAACAATATGAGAACTTTCTTTTGACTGGTTTTCTTTGAAGGAGCAGAAATGTTTTCCTTTATATAAAGAGAGTTATGTGCTGATGCTTCACTGACTTTTCCCACAGTTTATCACCACTGATGGCTTGGGATCTATACTAGTCTCTCACAACACAAAAATAAAGTTTGATGAGTAATTTCCAAACTGCTACCTTTTTCTGAGAGAAGGAACTGGGAGACACTATTTTCCAGTATGTTATTTGTTTATACAGGAACATGAGTTGGGGTGTTAGGGTTATCTTGGGGGCCAGAGATAAAATGAAAGAAATAGGACAGGTATGGTGACACATGCCTTTATTCCCAATTCTTAGAGGGCAGAGGGAAGAAAATCTCTGTGAATTCAAGACCAGCGTAGTCTACATAGTATGTCTGAAAGACACCTGTAGTCAAGTGGCATGGTTCTCCCTCAGTAATACACTAAGTTCAATTTTTTCTAAAATGTTGTCACAATTATGATGAATATTACATCTTAAAATATTAGTATTATGATTTTGTAGAAATGAAATAATTTTATATACTTTTAAATATTTTAAATCTAATATTTGTATTATGGTTTATGTTTATTCTTACAATTCTACATTTATTTAATATGACAAAGATAAGTAGAATTCTAAATTCTGGAATAACAATATTTTTTTCCATAAAACATTTGTTTTTGTTGAGGTTAATACCACCTTTTAACTGCAAATGTAGGTGAGAAATCATATGTACACAACTGGTTTAAACTACAGAGATTTTACATTTCAAGGTGCCATATGTAATGTATATTTATATAAGAGCATGCTGAGGATAAAAGACATATGGCATCTTTTGTTAATTTTTTTATTAATATTTACTTTGTTTTGTCTCTTTATTATGACTTTGTTGTTATTGTTAAAATTATCATCTATATTACAACCAAAGTAACTTACTCCTTCAACTTACTCCCATTTCCACTTTACTCTTCCCAAATACATTGATTATCAGTGTGTTGGCTTAATATGGTTGTTTTTCAGTGACATTCTTTTATTCAAAATATCTTCTTATAGTGAATAACTGTAAAATAATCAGCAAGGACATATGTGACATTTAACTAGAGCAACCATGCAGAAATTCATGTGGATGGACTTTAATAGTCTGTGATTTACCTAGTCCACAGGCTTGTATGGAAAAAAAAAGGTTCCAAAGCTTGATAAAAAAACACAAATGAGAATTATTTTAGTGTCTTATAGTTTGTTTCATACCTAAATAAAATGTTTCCTGATATGCTCCTTAAATTTGTATAAAGTGAACATGGCAACACTTTTATTTCAAATAAAATCTCTTTAACATTAGGAAAAAAATTCCATTAGATAATACATTGGAGCTTAGAGTTCTGAGATGCCATGTCCTGAAACTCAAAGACACTGTATTTTGTATGTACATAAACATTCTGAGATTGTTTAAAATATCTGTTGCCGTCATTGCTAAGTGAAGCATTCCAGAAATACCAAAAAACTTACATCAAAAGTGCTATAGGTGTACCAAGCAAATGCTGTGTGCTTACTGATTAATTTAATCCCGCAAAGCTTTGAGTTAGACACATTCAATTATTATTCATTTCATAGGAGATGAAGCATAGGCTGAGATAAAAAAAATAAGCACAGATCACACAGCAGGTTAGGGCAGAGCCAGGGGTGAACTCAACAGTCTCGATTGCAACACTGTGTTCGACTTCAAACAGTTTAATTAATTTAGGAATTAGATTAATTAATTCTTTTCCAGTTTGCTGGAGTGAGGATGGAATTTTTATGTTATGAGACAAGGTCTTGCTATGGAGCTTAGACAGTCCTGAGCTGCCAATATTCTTGCCTAAGCTTGAGTGCTGGAAGAACAGTCAAGTGCTATTGAGAAAGAGCGAGAATGATTTCAGTGGGACATCTAGAAATTCTCAAATTAGAGAAATGAACCAAGAAATGTTACCGAAGCATCTTAATACTGAACTAATTATGGTCTAAAATGATTTTCTTATTGACAGCTTATGGCTGCACTGGTGTGTGCATGGTCTACTGAGCTCATCATGGTAACATTTGTGGTTCCTATGTTACACAAAGGGTCTGTGGCTACAAAAGAACCAGAGGAGGCAGAAAAGCCAATAAAATGCTCCCTAATTGGGTTGGTTTCAGGTAGCTCTGGCTGTCCTGAAACTCACTATATAAGGTTTAAATTTTTCTGTAAGAATTTCTTTTAACTTTTGGCAGTGACATTCTGTTCGCTTTTTTGTTGTACTGGGAATTGAAACCAGGGCCCTCACATGTTGGTAAGCACTCTACCATTGAGTTACACACCCAGCCTAGCAACAGTATTTTTTTAATTAGATATATTATTTATTTACATTTCAAATGATTTCCCCCTTACTGGATCCCCACCTCCCCAAAAGTCCCATATACCATCTTCCCTCCCCCTGCTCCCCAACCAACCCACTCCCGCCTCCCCTTCCTGGCATTCCCCTACACTGCCTCATTGAGCCCTTCCAGGACCAGGGGCCTCTCCTTCCTTCTTCTTAGGCATCATTTGATATGTGAATTGTTTCTTGGGTATTCCAAGCTTCTGGGCTAATATCTGCTTCTCAGTGAGTGCATATCATGTGTGATCTTTTGTAAATGGGTCACCTCATTCAGGATGACATTCTCCAGTTCCACCCACTTGCCTAAGAATTTCATGAATTCATTGTTTTTAATAGCTGAATAGTATTCCATAGTATAAATATACCACATTTTCTGTATCCATTCCTCCATTGAGGGACATCTGGGTTCTTTCCAGCTTCTGGCTAATATAAATAAGGCTGCTATGAACATAGTGGAGCATGTGTCCTTATTGCATGCTGGAGAATCCTCTGGGTATATGCCCAGTAGGGGTATAGCTGGGTCTTCTGGTAGTATTATCCGAATTTTCTGAAGAACCACAAAACTGATTTCCAGAGTGGTTTTACCAGCTTGCAATACCATGACAAGTGGAAGAGTGTTCCTCTTTCTCCACATCCTTGCCAGCACCTGCTGTCTCCTAAGTTATTGATCTTAGCCATTCTGACTGATGTGAGGTGAAATCTTAGGGTTGTTTTGATCTGCATTTCCCTGATGACTAAGGATGTTTAACATTTCTTTATGTGCTTCTCAGCCATTCGATATTCTTCAGGTGAAAATTCTTCGTTTAGCTCTGTACCCCATTTTTTTTTGTGGTTTTTCGAGACAGGGTTTCTCTGTGTAGCCTTGGCTGTCCTGGAACTCGCTCTGTAGACCAGGTTGGTGTACCCCATTTTTTAATAGGGTTATTTGGCTCTCTGAAATCTACCTTCTTGAGTTCTTTGTAAATCTTGGATATTAGCCCTCTGTTGGATGTAGGGTTGGTAAAGATCTTTTCCCAATTTGTTGGCTGACATTTTGTTCTTTTGACAGTGTGCTTTACAGAAACTTTGTAATTTTATGAGGTCCCATTTGTCAATTCTTGATCTTAGAGCATAAGCTATTGGTGTTCTGTTCAGGAAATTTTCTCTGTGCCCATGTGCTCAAAGCTCTTCCCAAGTTTCTTTTCTATTACTTTCAGTGTGTCTGGTTATATGTGAAGGTCCTTGATCCACTTGGACTTGAGCTTAGTACAAGGAGATAAGCATGGATCGATTTGCATTCTTCTGCATGCTGACCTCCACTTGAACCAGTACCATTTGTTGAAAAGGATATCTTTTTTCCACTGGACTTTTGTAGTTCCTTTGTCAAAGATCAAGTGACCATAGGTGTGTGGGTTCATTTCTGGGTCTTCAATTGTGTTCCATTGATCTACCTGCCTGTCACTGTACCAATACCATGCAGTTTTTAACACTATCGCTCTCTGTAGTACTGCTTGAGGTCGGGGATACTGATTCCTCCAGAAGATCTTTTACTGTTGAGAATAGTTTTAGCTATCCTGGGTTTTCTGTTATTCCAGATAAATTTTTGAATTGCTCTTTCTAACTCTATGAAGAATGGAGTTGGGATTTTGATGGAGATTGCATTGAATTCGTATATTGCTTTTGGCAGGATAGCCATTTTTACTATATTAATCCTGCCAATCCATGAGCATAAGAGATCTTTCCATCTTCTCAGGTCTTCTTCGATTTCTTTCTTCAGAGACTTGAAGTTCTTGTCATACAGATCTTTCACTTGTTTGGTTAGAGTCACACCAGATACTTTATATTGTTTGGAACTATTGTGAAGGGTGTCATTTCCCTAATTTCTTTCTCAGCTTGTTTATCCTTTGAGTATAGGAAGGCTACTGACTTGCTTGAGTTGATTTTATATCCGGCCACTTTGCTGAAGTTGTTTATCAGCTGTAGGAGTTCTCTGGTGGAGTTCTTTGTGTCGCTTAAGTATACTATCATATCATCTGCAAATGGTGATAATTTGACTTCTTCCTTTCCAATTTGTATCCCTTTGACCTCCTTTTGTTGTCTAATTGCTCTAGCTAGAACTTCAAGTACTATATTGAATAAATAAGGAGAGGGCAGCCTTGTCTAGTCCCTGATTTTAGTGGGATTGCTTCAAGTTTCTCTCCATTTAGTTTGATGTTGGCTACTGGTTTGCTGTATATTGTTTTTACTATGTTTAGATATGGGCCTTGCATTCTGGATCTTTCCAAGACTTTTAACATGAAAGGATGCTGAATTTAGTCAAATGCTTTCTCAGCATCTAATGAAATGACCATGTGGTTTTTTCTTTGACTTTTTTTATGTAGCGGATTACATTGATGGATTTCCTTATATTGAACCATCCCTACATCCCTGCGATGAAGCCTACTTGATCATGGTGAATGATCGTTTTGATGTGTTCTTGGATTCTGTTGGTAAGAATTTTATTGAATATTTTTGCATCGATATTCATAAGGGAAATTGGTCTGAAGTTCTGTTTCTTTGTTAGATCTTTGTGTGGTTTTGGTATCAGCAAAATTATGACTTTATACAATGAGTTGGGTAGTGTTCCTTCTGTTTCTATTTTGTGGAATAGTTTGAAGAGTATTGGTGTTAGGTCTTCTTTGAAGGTCTGATAGAATTCTGCACTAAAACCATCTGGTCCTGTGCTTTTTTTGGTTGGGAGACTGTCAATGACCACTTCTATTTCTTTAGAGGTTATGAGACCGTTTAGATGGTCTATCTGATCCTGATTAAACTTTGGTAGTTGGTATCTGCCTAGGAAATTGTCCATTTCCTCCAGATTTTCCAGTTGTGTTGAGAATAGGCTTTTGTAGTAGGATATGATGATTTCTTGAATTTCCTCAGTTTCTGTTGTTTTTTTCTCCCTTTTCATTTCTGATTTTGTTAATTTGGATACTATCTCTGTGCCCTCTGGTTAGTCTGGCTAAAGTTTTCTCTATCTTGGTGATTTTCTCAAAGAACCAACTCCTGGTTTTGTTGATTCTTTGTATAGTTCTTTTTGTTTCCACTTGGCTGATTTGAGTCCTGAGTTTGATAATTTCCTGCCTTCTACTCCTCTTGGGTGTATTAGCTTCTTTCTGTTCTAAAGCTTCCAGGTGTGCTGTTAAGGTGCTAGTGTATGCTCTCTTCAGCTTCTTTTTGGAGGCACTCACAACTATGAGTTTTCCTTTTAGCACTGCTTTCAATGTGTCCCATAAATTTGAGTATGTTGTGCCTTCATTTTCATTAAACTCTAAAAAGGTTTTGATTTCTTCTTTATTTCTTCCTTGACCAAGGTGTCATTGAGAAGAGTATTGTTCAGCTTCCATGTGTATGTGGGCTTTCTCTTGCTTTTGTTGCTGTTGAAGATCACCCTTACTCCATAGTGATCTGATATGAGGCATGGGATTAAATCAGTCTTCTTATATCTGTTGAGATCTGTTTTGTGACCAATTATATGGTCAATTTTGGAGAAAGTACCATGAGGTGCTGAGAAGAAGGTATATTCTTTTGATTTAGGATGAAATGTTCTATAGATATCTATTAAATCCATTTGGTCCAAAACTTCTGTTAGTTTTACTGTGTCTCTGTTTAGTTTGTGTTTCCCTGACCTGTCCATTAAGGAGAATGGGGTACTGAAGTCACCCACAATTATTGTGTAGGGTGCGATGTGTGCTTTAGGCTTTAGTAAGGTTTCTTTTACGAATGATGGTGCCCTTGTATTTGGAGCATAGATGTTCAGAATTGAGAGTTCTTCGTGGTAGATTTTTCCTTTGATGAGTATAAAGTGTCCTTCCATATCTTTTTTGATGACTTTTGGTTGAAAGTCAATTTTATCAGATATTAGAATGGCTCCTCCAGCTTGTTTCCTGGGACCATTTGCTTAGAAAAGTGTTATCTAGCCCTTTACTCTGAGGTACTGTTTGTCTTTGACACTGAGATGCATTTCTTGTATTCAGCAAAATGTTGGGTCTTGTTTATATATCCAGTCTGTTAGTATATGTCTTTTATTGGGGAATTGAGTCCATTGATGTTAAGAGATATTAAGGAAAAGTGATTGTTGCTTCCTGCTAATTTTGATGTAATTTTTATGTTTGTGTGGGGGTTTTTTGGGGGGGTTTGTTGAAAGAAGATTAATTTCTTGCTTTGTCTAGTGTATAGTTTCTCTCCCTTTGATGGTGTTTTCCATTCATTATCCTTTGAAGGGCTGGATTTGTGGAAAGATACTGAGTAAATTTGTTTTTGTCATGAAATACCTTGGTTTCTCCATCTATGGTAATTGAGAGATTTGCTGGATATAGCAGTCTGGTTTGGCATTTGTGTTCCCTTAGGGTCTGTATGACATCTGCCCAGACTCTTCTGGCTTTCATAGTCTCTGGTGAGAAGTCTGGTGTAATTCTGATGGGTCTACCTTTATATGTTATTTGACCTTTTCCCCTTACTGCTTTCAATATTCTTTCTTTGTTTAGTACATTTGGTGTTTTATTTATTATGTGACAGGAGGAATTTCTTTTCTGGTCAAATCTATTTGGAGTTCTGTAGGCTTCCTGTCCATGGGCATCTCTTTCTTTAGGTTAGGGAAGTTTTCTTCTATAATTTTGTTGAAGACATTTACTGGCCCTTTAATTTGGAAATGTTCACTCTCTTCTATACCTATAATTCTTACCTTTGGTCTTCTCATTTTGTCCTGGATTTCCTGGATGTTTTGGGTCAGGAGCTTTTTGCATTTTTTCATTTTCTTTGACTGTTTTATCAATGCTTTCTATGGTATCTTCTGCATCTGAGATTCTCTCTTCTATCTCTTATATTCTATTATTGATGCTTGGATCTTTGACTCGTGACTTCTTTCCTAGGTTTTCTATGTCCCGAGTTGTTTCCCTTTGTGATTTCTTTATTGTTTCTACCTCCATCTTTAGATCTTGAGTGGTTTTGTTCAATTCCTTCACCTGTTTTGTTGTGTTTTCCCTTAGTTCTTCAAGAGCTTCTTGCTGTTTACTGGTGCTCTACTGTATTTCTTTAAGGGAGTTATTTATGTCCTTCTTGAAGCCCTCCATCAGCATCATGAGCTGTGATTTTAAATCCAGTTCTTGCTTTTCTGGTGTGTTGGGGCATCCAGGACTTGCTGTTGTTGGAGAACTTGGTTCTGATGGAGCCATGTTGCCTTGGTTTCTGTTGGTGGTGTTCTTGGGTTTGCCTTTTGCCATCTGGTTGTCTCTGGTGTTAGCTGGTGTTGCTGTCTCTGACTGTGGTTTCTCTGTGCTCCTGGGAGATCTGTTCTCTCTGTGTACACTGATATGTAAGTACTTTTGCAAGATCCGCTCTCTTATAGTTGTATTTGCGCATGTACCTCTGTGGCCCAGAACTACTCTGGGTGCAGGCGGTAATCAGAAGACTCCTGACCCAGTCTGTTCCTAGGCTCTTGTGTCCTCAGGGTTTTAGACTGTTTCCTCTTAGCAGCAGGGGTGGTCCTATTTTACCACCGGGCCTCTCTGAGTGGTTAGCTACCTCCGTGTGTCCCTTGGATATGGTACCCAGTGGTAGAGGATGGCTCCTCTGCTCTGCAATTCAGGTCTCTCCTGTGCAGGCTGACTCCTCCTCCGAGCAGCTCTGTAGATAGTTGACTTCCTGTGCCACTTGCAGATGGTGCACTTCTGCAGAGGATGGTCCCAAACCGGGGACCAGAGCCAGAAGTCTTCTGCCAGACTATTCTGGACGGGATCCTCTGCTCTGCAATGCAGGTCTCACCTGTGCTAGCTGACTCCTCCATGCAGTTGGGTAGATGGCCTGCTGTGGCAGAGGATCGCAACAGTATTTTAATACTTTCTTGTGGTTAAGCCATGATTTTTTGTTTCCTGCAGGATTGGTTTCATATGAACCAAAAATAAAGAATTAATATAGGACCCAAAGCTCAACACCCATTTCCTGTTGCATGTTCTTGTTCAAATGTCCTTGGTTTCTGTGCCAGCCTTGAGTCGTCCATTGTTGCCCAAGATAAAGTTGCATCTACCTTTAGAAGTGTCCAGCATTACAGATTTAATTAAATTGGTTAGTAAACAGGGAATGACAGGGTATTTCATTGTCCTAGGGAATATTCTATATGTTTTCTTTTTTTTTATTAGATATTTTCTTTATTTACATTTCCATGTTATCCCTCTGAAAACCTCTTATCTCATCCCCCATCCCCCTGCTCACTAACCCACCACTCCCCCTTCCCTGACCTGGTATTCCCCTACCCTGGGGCAATGAACCTTCACAGGTCCAAGGGCTTCTCCATCTCCTTGATGTCCTACCAGCTACCCATGTGGCTGGAGCCATGAGTCTCTCCATGTGTATTCTTTGGTTGGTGGTTAAGTCCCTGGAGTTCTGGGGGTACTGGTTTGTTCATATTGTTGTTCCTCCTATGGGGCTATAAACCCCTTCAGCTTCTTGGGTCTTTTCTCTATTTCCTCCATTGGAAACCCTGTGCTCAGTTCAATAGTTGGATGAGAGCATCTCTCTTTGTATTTTTCAGGCACTGGCAGGGCCTCTCAGGAAACAGCTATATCAGTCTCCTGTCAATAGCATTTGGCATCCTAGGGAATAATCTATCGACTTGTAATAGCATTGTTAACCATGTCTGTATTCTTATAATCTAAGCTCTGAGATTTGTCTAGGCAATTTCTGCTTAAAACAATTTATTACTTTCTCTGTAATGTGCATTTGTTGTACACACTGTAAATAGATTTCTAGAATACTTTATTCATACCTTTATTTTCTATGTCAAATCTTTAGTTAGAAAAAACATGAAATAATGGTTTCCTATATGTTGATCTTATAAACTGCTTAAAGTATGTTTTGTGTCTGTGAACTTTCTACCAAATAAACAGAAAAGGTTACAATTACTGAATAATTGATATGCAAGTCTTTTTTCCCTAAAGCAGATATGCCCTATGAACATATTAAATACCAATTTTTAAATAAGGAAAAATAACAAATAGGTGTTCAGAAATCTTTTATTGTTAAAATTTCAGCCATGGGTAAATCAGATTTGTTATGTAGAGAGGTCTATAAATTACCCTTCATTCAAAGATCTGTGATTTTTAATCATGTTATTTTAATTGCTGTAGGTTGTATATTTGAAATAAAATGACAAGAAGGAAGGCTGTAACAGATGTTCTGTCAGCACACTGATTTCAGTGCAGAATGTGCATTCATCCTGCTCAATCATCATCAACTGAAATGGACCGATTTGCAGTCACATGAGCTCTGCAGATTCTAAAGGCATCAAGCACAGGAAGCAAAAGCATGGTCTTTTAAAATAAGTTTCAACATTGGAATTTATTCTGCTGACTTCTGTGTTCTGATTGTAACTGTATTATCTTCAATTATATTTTTATAGACATCACTATTGCTGTGCACTGTACTTACAGTTTTTTTTCTCCCTTTAGAAAATTTTGGTCATTTATGCATCCTTGTACATGACAAATACCTTACCTCAGTAAAAGTAAATTATCTTCTTTCTTAAGCTGGATTTCATTTTAAAACCAGATCTGTAAAAAATGCCATTGCTGTTCTTTTGAAAGTGCTGCTGATATAATGATTTAATTAATTTGTCTAGATAGCAAAAGATACTATGGAAACAGGCCCCTTACTTTTATAAACAAAACATGATTTAGAGACATTCCACATTATATACAATAGAGACTAATTTTACAGCTATTGTAGTCACTTTTACATATGTACTGGATCAGTATTGGGCCATAACAAATATGAGCCAAATGTAAGAGGGGAGAGGGTGTGACAAGGTTATATAATTTGTACATTCACTGAAGGAAGCCTTATGAAATCATGTGTGAGTCAGGAAGAGTGGGACAGAGAAAGGACTCATAAGATAAGAGACAGAAGTTAAGCGCAATTCAGAGATGACAGCAAGTAGGGACAGAAGGAAGAACGGAGGGCAGAGAGGTAGAAGGAAGAACAAAGGGGAAGAAAGAAAAGGAGAAAGCAGGAAAAGAGAGAAGGAAGATTGACAAGAGAAAGTGTGTGTGTGTGGCATGGGATTACAGAGAAATAGGCCAGAGCAAGTGAAGGTCTAGACCTCCCTTTCCCAGGTGAGGTCAGAGCTGTAAGCATGGAGAAGCTACAGAGCAGGGAGGGGTCTTCCTACCCTGTCTTAGGCTGGTTGTCACAGAAAGTCAGAGGGGAGTCAAAAGATTCTCATCAGTGAGAAGGAAGATCCTTTAGTTCTAGAAGACTCTTAGATTCTACAAATGTATCTTGTCTGGGTCTCATGGCTACTTGCTCTGTTGCTGGAAAATGATGGCAGTTTAAGAAGCAACCAGCAAAGGCCACAAGTCACCTAGAAGCACAGTCTAGTGAATGTGGAGGGCAAGATAAAAGAAAAGATGTGGGGAAAGGAAAGAGAATTGCCTTTCCTTTATCTGCTTTTCCACTGAAATGCTTAGAAAACTACTGTGAGATGCTGTGACTGTAGCCTGGCCTCCTCATCTGGTCACTCAGCCTGTTTCAAGAAAGAAAGTTTAAGAGCTTCTCAGCTGAAATCAGAGAAAGATAGAGCATGTCTCTGACACAGTATGGGGATGAGCAGGTGTCTTGTCTTCTGGGCATTTTCTCCTAACTATCTACTTATTCATGCATTTTCCCATGATCATCACACCTTCTCCTAGAACAGATGCATGCTGAGATCCATAGATTTTTCTGTAGATAGAAATTTGTTTCTTTTTTTCAGAGGATAGTTTTTTGAAAAAGAGAAGTATATATTGGGGGTATTTCATCATTAATGTTTACAAAACTGTACTTTGTGTTCAGGCTAAACTAAAGTCAGTGTGGATGTGGTTTAAAACAACATCTCTCAGTAATGTTTTGTTAGCCAAGACAGCTAAGACATCATATACCATTGCCTTTATTATTAGCACTCTGGGGATACAGGAAAGGTGTCCTTTCTTAGCTCCCCTCACATCTCCAGCAACAAGGCTTGGCTCTATAGTTGATATTACTCCTGTTTCAACCACCTGTGCTTTCTATTTTAAGGGGCCTTCATTTCAGGGCCTAAGGAATGTGCTGAACAATTCACTAATAATCTTTTTAAAGCAGAAAATCATTAAAAGAAATGTTATAATAACAGGAAAGTTTCACTTGTTAGACAAATTGCCAGGTTCTTAAAAAAAAATAGTGGTAAATGGCAATGTTTGAAGTTGAAGCAGTCTGTGGGGTGGTAAGGTGTGATAGGCAGCCTGGTCCCTTGTTGTACTCAGGCTTAAAACCCAGCTGATCCAGCATGTGGCTGTCACCTGCAGGTTTTTTGCCATTTCCCTTAGGCCCTTATCTCCTGTCATGTAGCTACAGCCTCCCACAACCTTCCTATCCCCCTGCAGAGAGGTCTGTGGCCATCAGTAGCATAGGAACAGTACCATGCCCTCCTACATGCAGATAAGGTATCTCCAAGCTCTCAGACCAAGCCAATGACAGACCCTGACCCACCCCAAAACTGCACATAAGAATCCTATCCAGAAGGAATAGAGGTATGTGAGAACTACTGTGGTCTTAGAGCTTCTGTCATAAGAGTTGTAACACTGCCACTTGGGAAGAGGTTTACTCTCCTGAAATGCCACCTGAAGCTTTCCGGCACTCCTTGCTGGCTAGTTGGCCTCTTGTTGGCCCAGCCCACCCAACTCAGCACAGGGCCATGTGGAGCTACTAAGACAGGGTGGAGACTGAGGTGGAGCTATCTGCAACAGCAGAGGTTTGTGAGACAACTCCCCCTTCCTGGCCAGACCAGAGATCTCCAAGGAAAGACTCCAGTACACAGGCCCACAGCAGTCCTCTATCTTTCAGCCTGTTTTATGATACCACTGCTGAGCCAATCAGAGTAGCAATCCCACAAAGTCCAAAGGACAGTGTCTTAGACTTGTTTCAAGCCAAAGTTACAGATTTGCCAAATGGCAGCTGGGGTGATCACACAGTGATTAAAACTTCCTCTGTCAGTTGGTGTGGTGTCACATGCTGATTTGTCTCATTATGTTAAAGGTTGATGTGGGAGAATTGCTGAACATTTAAGATCATTTTGAGCTATAAAATGAGCTCCAGTATTCACTATGCTTTATGTGCAGACTCTCATAGAGTTCCTGCACTAGTCTCTCTCATTTGTCTGAAGGAAAGTTGACAAATTGGAATTTCTACTCCAGTGATTTTTCACTCTTTCACACCATCTCAGGATGGATTTAGCTACAATCTCAAGCTCAATCCTGATCAACACAACTGCCTTTTTCTCTTGTTTTGCCTTCTTTTTTCCATGGCCACCCTCATCCTTTCTCCACTCTGCCTCTACTTTCCCTCTATAAATATTCTGCTTGTGGTGGGAGAGTGGAGACTTGATGTTACAGCATCAAGAATACCTTTAGCTGTCTGGGTACAAGAAAGCTTAATATCTCCAGGTAACAACAACAGAAGCAACAACAATGACAACAACAACAACAACAACAAAATTTGACAAAATTAAATTCTGCAGAATTATTTACATGGAAAGGAGTCATTTGTAGGGACAGGTCCGATGCTAACTAAGGTCTTGTTCCCCAATTGGTCCTTGATCTGTCAGTAAAGAAGCTACGGGTCAATTACTGGGCAGAAGGAATAGGCGTCACTTCCAGGTCCCTGGAGGATGAGAGACAGATGCAAGAAAGGAAGAGAGTTCACCATGTTTTGGAGAGAGAAAAGCCAAGTAGTCATGTGAGGTCTGAGGAGGATCAGTGTCCTGTGGCCACTCCTATAGGGAGGTGGTCAGGGGTGTTTAGCAGGGACTAGATGCATTTGAGCCACTAAAGTTTAGGGCAGCTAGCAGGTGTGGAGATAAGAATATAAATAAGGGCACACTTCTACACGCAGGTGATATTAGTGCCCAGCAGTTGTGTACAAAGGCAAGTTGAAAATGAGCAGTCTGTGTCTTTTATTTATGGATTCAAGGGAAGCAGGGTGGGGGCATGTAGCAAGGCCTGTTCCTGGTGCTTAGGCAGGAGTAAAAAGCTACACACGATAATTATTTTTGAGTCCTTTGCCTTTGAGCACAGTTTACTCATAGGCTACTTATCAGACAACATATGCATTGGCAGACATGATACATCTTATTGATAAAACTGCAAGAACCCAGTAATGTCACAGCTGCAGGATACAATAACTATTAGAATGCAAAATGAAAGCAAGAAACAATCTGCTTTTTTTGTAACAGCCTTGAATCTCTATTAAGGAGGACAACAGAATAGCTGAAATATAGACATCATCTGTAGATTAAGAACAAACAGGAGGTTTAGCAATTCTGAATTCAAACATGCTTCCATTACGGTGAATAAGTTGAACTTTCCTAGGAAATTTTTTTATAGTTTGATAAACGTCTGAACATTTACCTACAAATTCCAAAATTTTATTCATGATTTGTGATATTTATTCTTTATTCTCACTCTCTGGGATTTTGATGGGGATTGCATTGAATCTGTGTATTACTTTTGGTAAGATGCTCATTTTTACTATATTAATCCTGCCAATCCATGAGCATGGCAGATTTTTCCATCTTCTGAGGTCTTCTTCAATTTCTCTCTTCAGAGACTTGAAGTTCTTGTCATACAGATCTTTCACTTGTTTGGTTAGAGTCAGCCAAGATACTTAATATGGTTTGTGGCTATTGTGAAGGGTATTATTTCTCTTACTTCTTTCTCAGCCTGCTTATCCTTTGAGTATAGGAAGGCTTCTGACTTGCTTGAGTTGATTTTATATCCGGCCACTTTGCTGAAGTCGTTTATCAGCTGTAGGAGTTCTCTGGTGGAGTTCTTTGGGTCGCTTAAGTATACTATCATATCGTCTGCAAATAGTGATAGTTTGACTTCTTCCTTTCCAATTTGTATCCCTTTGACCTCTTTTTGTTGTCTAATTGCTCTAGCTAGAACTTCAAGTACTATACTGAAAAGATATGGAGAGAGAGGGCAGCCTTGTCTAGTCCCTGATTTTAGTGGGATTGCTTCAAGTTTCTCTCCATTTAGATTGATGCTGGCTACCAGTTTGCTGTAAATTGCTTTTACTATGTTTAGATATGGGCCTTGAATTCCTGATCTTTCCAAGACCTTTAGCATGAAAGGATGCTGAATTTTGTCAAATGCTTTCTCAGCATCTAATGAGATGACCATGTGGTTTTTTTCTTTGAGATTGTTTATGTAGTGGATTACATTGATGGATTTCCTTATATTGAACCATCCCTGCATCCCTGGGATGAAGCCTACTTGATCGTGGTGAATGATCGTTTTAATGTGTTCTTGGATTCGGTTGGCAAGAATTTTATTGGTCCTGGAAAGACTGGATGTAGGGGAACGCCAGGACAGAGTAATGAGAGGGGGTTGAATGGAGAAAAGAGGGAGGGAAGGGGGCTTATGGGACTTTCGGGGAGGGAGGAAACAGGAAAGGGGAAATGATTTGGAATGTAAATTAAAAAAAAATAAATAAAATAAAATATTCTCACTCTCTGCCTGTTCTTTGTGTGGCTGGTGATTTCAACATTTTCCCCTTAGCCATAAAATGAAGTTCTTCATTGACATGCCCTGTACCATCTGTAATGTTCTGTGATATGTTGGGCCTATTGCTCCTTAGGACCAACCATGGAATAGCTCTTTAAATAGCAAGATATATTTAACTTGTGTCTCTTACATTTGGAAGGACAGCTTGTCCTTAGATGTCCACAATGCCATTAGTAAACATGAGTATAGTGTTCATGATGTTTTCCTTTCTCAGATACATGTTGTGCTTAGAGTGCATCACATGGGAAAAAAAAGAGCCACATTTATACAGAAATGCAATAGTTACCCTTCTTACTGCTTCCTTTCATTGTGTGGAACAGAGTTGCTAATTTGCTCTTAGCACAGAACCTGTGACTAGGAAAAATCCAGCAATGATTCATTAGCATTTCTACTATTTAAAGGAAATAGAATTAGAGTTTATGAAACAGAATCATGATTTAAACATTTAATAGCAAGACTTAGAAAGGGCAATGAAAGTCACATTAAAAAGGCATGAGATCTCTGGAGGGTTTTTGAATTTCTTTTACAGAATAATTTCCATACTATTTAACTGCTCATCAGCAAGAGTAAAGGCTTATAAAAATTAGTTAAATAGCAAATCTATAGAGACATAGATACAGCGAATAGTTGGGAAGAGGACAATATAGAAGTCTTTGTGAGGCATTTTTTGCTACAGCAATAATATTCTGACAAGTCATAAAATGGTTTATGTCAAGAGATTGAGACAAGAAAGGCACATGATTTTGAGACATGCATAACTAATGCCAAATGCCTTTGTCTACATTTAATATTTTCCTCATAAATTATGCATCTAGATACATTACATCACGTTAGAGATGGCTAGTTAATAGAAATGCTTCCCTACATATGTTTTCTGGCAAATATCTTTCATTCTTAATCCATCTACATTATTTCTCATATAGATAACAAAATAGTCAATAGACAAGCAGTGTTCTTTATACATGTTGTGTGCAATTAAGAAGTTGATCCTAATGACATTGACAGGAGGCATAAATGAGAAATAAATTATAAAAACAGAAAAAAACTTAAGAATTATTTGTCATTGTTGGTATTCTGGTCTAAATGAACTTCAACAGTAGTGACACTAACAGAGCTGAAGAGGCCTGAGAAGCCACATTCTCCTAGGCTGCATGGTGTGATATTTTCACTGTTGGGTGAGGTTGGTGTATATTGTAAATATACTTTAAATCTCCAAAAAGAAATGGAACATAACTGAATTCGCACATTGAAAATACGCCAACCCCTAGATCATGTCACTTAGCATTTTCAGAGGAAGTAGTGTAGGATTGTGTCAATCAGAGTAATGAGGAACTCTGTTATATCCAGAGTGTACTATAAGAGAACGGTACAAACTGAGGAAAACAGGGTTTTATAGTACTATCCTTAACACTGCATTAGAAACCTGGTCCTTTGGAAGAAATGATCACTTCCTTCAGAATTTTGTGTATTAAAACTTCACTCTAAAAGAATATGATTGGAGGTAAAGTCTTCAGGATGAAATTAGATTTGCAGGAGACCATACATATGGGGCCTCCATTATGAGAGAATGGTCTCAGTGCAAGAGAGTGACAAGGGTCTCATTATGTACTTGTTGCTGACCTGGAACTCATTATGCAACACAGGCTGGTCTTGAACTTGAGATCTCCTGTCGCAGCCTCCTAAGTGCTGTTATTACTTTTGTATAACATCATACCTTGCTGGACTGAGCCCTTCTAAGTGAAAGTTCTTTAATCTACATTGTTTCTATGAAAACACTGCCTGGAAAGACTTCAGAAAGCCAAAGAACAGCCCTTACTAGGCACCAAGTCTGCGGGCACCTTCTAGCCTCCCAGAATTGGAGAAATATATGCTGTTTAAGCTTCAAAGAAAGTATTACCTCAGGGCAGCTGAAACTAAGACAATTGGTATCTGGAAAATGTTTTTTTTTTTTTCAAACCTGGGCTTTATGGTCTGGTTTAGTGGCACATACCTATAACTCATGTTCTTAGGAGGGTGTGGCAAGAGGTAACAAGCTAGAAGCAAATCTTGGATAGATTGTGGCTGGGTCTCAGAAAATCAAACATGGAGCAAAAATTAAAACAAAACAAAGTTATCACAACTATCACCTACAAAACATTCCCCAGGCAAATACCTGGACTTTTTCAACCTATGAAGGGATTCATATGTAAATCATAAAACCTCCCAAATTTGGACTTTTTCCAGAATTTTGTATTCAATCAGTGTGCCAACATAGAGAAATGAAAGCAAATTCACCGTGTTGGATTATAGCAGGGTTCATGGAGAATTATAAATAAAGTGTGGTAAAGGCACTGAGGAATGCTGCTTAATAACCTTTCTAAGACTGATGCAGCCTGTGTGCGAAGCCCAGGAGAGTCACTTGACTAAATAGCACATGCCAGCAAGACAGACCTATATTTCACTTTAATGTGTCTCGCGTGTACCCCAGATAACAGATGGGAGGTAAACGCTTTTGATTGATGACATTTTTGCTACATTTGAAATTGACTTTTATGATGAAAGGATGCTACTCTATTTTTCCAGCATGAGGAAGGACACACTAATAAAACAGTAGTTTTCTTTGAAGGAGGTGAGGGGGCCCCCTATGTTCATACTCAGCTGATAGTGTATGACAAATCCTGTACATTGTATGTGCACTTGTAATTTAACTAGATTCATAATAGTTATAATAAATGAGTGATATTTGTTATATAGAAGTGATAGGAAATATATTATATACATATTTAATATGCATATATAATAAAATGACATTTTTATAAATGAAGTATATAAGACATGAAGTATATGTTTGTGTAATTTAACTGAATATTTACATTTACAAATTAGAATTCTTAGGTATAGTATATTTTTTGAACAAATAATCAACACAATATCAAGAAGATTAAATAGCCAACCAAAAAGAAATCTGCATGCCATATTTAAATCACTTGTTAATGTCCAAATAAAAGTAGCTCATTATTCTGAAATGGGATGTTTCTCCTTTGGATTGGTAGAATAATGTGAGTATATCTAAGCACAAATAGTTTTTACAAACACTTGTTTAATTAATTAATTAATTAATTAATTATGTGTGTGTGTGTATCAGAGTGCATTCAGGACCCCTCAGAAGAGGACGTCAGATCACCTAGTACAGGGGTTATATAGGTAATTGTGAGCTGTCATGTGGGTTCTGTGAATTGAACCAGATCCTCTACAAGAGCAAAAAGCAATTTTTATTGAAGGGCCATCTCTCCAGTCCTAACAAAGGATTTTAAACTATGAAATCTCAACTCTCTGGACTATAAGTTTGGTCAAAGGCACAAGTAAAAGAGGAGGCCCTAGAAGATTTACTTTTGTTCTTCTGGAATATGAATGAAGTGGACTGGGGTGAACAGTTTCCTGACTCTGGGAGAGTCAACTCAGCACATATTTATACTGATTCACAGGATATTTTATTTTAGATTGTTATAGATGGTTTTTAATCTCCACCATATTATCTATTAAGCATGGATGAGAGAGTGGTGTCAGAAGCCAGAATCTAGAAAAATCTCTGGGGGTTACTGAGAGAGAGAGAGAGAGAGAGAGAGAGAGAGAGAGAGAGAGAGAGAGAGAGAGAGAGAGAGGGAGACACTCAGGCAGAGGCAGAAAGACAAAAATGTAGTCAGGAATAGGCAGTGAGAACTACATGGGGAGTTGCAATGGCAGAGAAGTCAGGTTAAGTTAAAGGCCAGCTGAGAAATTGTCCCAGCAAAAGACCAGCAGCATTAAACTATGTAGATATCTCTAAGTCTTAAACTTCAAGCAAGATCCTTGAAATCCCTGCAAAAGAATGTCTCCCCTCCACCTTGTGCTGGCTTTTTTTTTTAACTATATGAATCCTTTTACTATGGCATAAAGTTGCTTAAATTATACTTGTTAGCTTTCAAATCCCAACCAAGCAAGTTGAAGCAACTTAAGGTTGTTGTATTACATCTAAGCTCTATTTATGTGACATTGTCTTACTTTAGAGTCCACAAATATGCATACAAAGATTAATGTTAAGACAAAGCAAAGTCAGTCTCCCAAGTTCGTCCTCCATAGGAACTCCTCTCAGATTTGCTGGGCCAGACAGCCAAAGATTGATTCTGCCCTGGGACCAGTGTCCCCAGTGAAGTCATCAAAATCACAGGAACTTAGCGGGGTAGATGACTGGGTAAAGGGTAAGTCTGTCATTTTAACTGACACATAGGCCATTTAAATTACAATATATCTTCAGGTCTCAGGGGTTTAAACCCAGTGATCAACCACCTGTATCTCATGGTAAATAATTGGATAGGAAAAGTTTATGAAAGGTCTGAGGATAGGAAGGCTTCTGGGGATGTGTTTGAGGGTCTGGGAAGGTGTTTTGAAGTTGGGAAATATAACTTATGAAGGGTTTATCTTTTTGTAAACCTAAGAAGATATAAGCTTCAGGGAATCTACTCAAATCCACCTGTCATTGGTCAAAGTCGCATCAAGATAGTTACTGCTAATTAACAAACAGTCTGTTTCTCTCCCCATCTGCTACTCTTGAGGGTGTGATCTATTCCCCTGGTCCTTGGAATCACCACCACTCCTCCAAGTCCCCAAACCCTGGGCCTAAGAGTTTCAAATGTACATCCAAGAAAACGTTTTTCTCCATAAACCCCTTAACTTTATCTTCTGCCCCTAACATCCAGGTGTTCCCTCTGAACCTGTGTCCAGAAAGGCTCCAAAACAGCTACTCACAGGTGCTTCTGTCTACACTCACAAAGGCTTCTACTGGGCCTGCACTTTCCTGATGGCCAGATGTTTCCACAGATCCTGGACAGCAGTAAAACAACCAGGTCTTCCTAATATTACAGCTTTTTGCCCACACTCCCCCAAAAGGCACCCCAATGTCATCAGGAAATAGTCATAAACATTTGCAGCATCCCTTATTCATTTATAATCAACAAAATGTTGGGACTTTGGTTTTAGACCCCAGGGACAAGGGGCTGAGGCGCATATTTTATATACCAAACCTGACCTGGCCTCCAGGTTCTCCTGGCATCCCTCAGTCCCTACCTAGCATACCCTGGCCCCAACCATGAACTTTCTAGCCCAGGGCTGGACTGCTTTTCTTCCATTCCCTCAGTCCTTGGGGGCCAGTGAAGTTACCTGAGAACAACTTTCCAATAAATCTGCCTTTAATATAATCTAATTTGTCTTGAATTGGCTCATTTTACTAGTGGAGAAACAACCTATCATCTATTATATTTTCATTTGAAAAGTCATAAGCTTTAATGAGGATATGTGGGGCTGTTTAATATCAAGGGACTATGGTTGGTAGAAATATATAAAGGTCAATTGGCCTTTAAATATTAAAAATTAAATGTTTATCCTTTGTCCAGACATTCATCTTTGGTATACTGGAAAAATCTCTCAGCTTTGATGTGCCTCTGTTTCTCATGGCAGAATGAAGAAGGCAATAGATAATATGTATTTAACAGATTAATATATAGTTAATGGATATATAGTGATCATCAAAATTAATTCATAAGAAATGATGGCAATACAAAAATGTTCTCATGGTTTTTACCACTACTTATAAGAATATATCCAGAAATCCTTTTTCAAATATGAATAGAATATTATTCTCAAAATGTTATTCTAAGAATAATCATAGTTAGTTTCATTGCTGCTGATATGACACCTTCCTACATGACATGTTACTGTTGTCAATGAGACCCTCTGTGTATGCATAGTCTTTGGAAGACAAGCATCTCAAAATCCATTTCATCACATAGATTAGTACTTACTCTTTTAGCAGCAGGAGTGGATCTCTATGACTTACTTTTAGGTAGTTGGAAAAGGGTTAATAGTCTTGAAGTCTATGAGGATGAATCTCTCCATCATAATCTCTTGTAGTTCCCATCTCCCACTTTCCCAGTAACACTAAGAATGAAAACATCACAACCTCTCCTCCTAAGGATTTGACATATAATATAAAAGGATGGTTGGTGTCTGGGCTTTGTTGGGGTCTGTTAAGGGAAAGCTACATCTTTATGGTAAAAAGAAAGAAATCTTGAGTTCTACCTTGGAACAGACAGGATAGTCTGCACTGCTACAAAGATTAGAACATTACATCTTATTGTTTCCTTCTTTAAGATTTATTCCACACTGTCTGTGAATCACCTTGTTAGGAGATTCCATAGGAAAGTGATTCTGGGAAGACATAATAGGAAAATTGGCAGAAAAATTGTCTCCTTAATGGGATAGTCTACTTATATTTCTTCAAAGCTCCATCCCCAATGCAGTGCTCACTCCTTTCCCCAGACATTGGGTGAGACTCTCAAAAGAAACTTGACCTTCTTTATAGTAATTTTAACCTCTTTTTTCATCCCTTTGGGGTAGACTGTACCCTCACTAATTGTAATCTTGCCAGATGCTGATCATTGTGATAAGGACGATCAGTTATTAGATCATACCTACAAATTCCACCAAAATCTCACAGATGCTTATTGTGGAAATCATGGGCATTACTTCTCTTTAAGAAGTACATACCTGGAGGATCACATCCTGAACGCTCAGCAGGAAGGAGCCTTCTGGTTTCTGTCTCCAGCTCAGGACTATCCTCTGGCACAGTGCTCCATATCCAAGGGGTGCAGGGAGGTAGCTAACCACCCAGGAGTGCAGAAAGGCAAGCCAGCACAGGTAGGACCACCCCTGCTGCTCAGAGGAAACAGCCAGAAACTCTGAGGACACAAGAGCCTAGGAGCAACCTGGGACAGAAGTCTTCCAATTTCCATCTGCACCCAGAGCTGATCCAGGCCACAGAGCTACATACAGAAATATTACCACAAGGGGGCTGGTCTTCCAGGAGTACCTACATACCTGTGTACACACAGAGAACATGTCTCCCATGAACACAGATACAGAGACTGGCAGTACAGATAAGTCACAGTCAGAGAGCAACACCAGCTAACACCAGAGAAAACTAGATGGCCAAAGGGAAACTCAACAACATTACCAAAAGAAACCAAGGCATCATGGCACCGTCTGAAACAAGTTCTTCCACAACAGCAAACCCTGGATACCCCAACACACTGGAAAAGCAAGATCTGGATTTAAAATCATATCTCAAGATGCTGATAGAGGATTTCAAGAATACAGGAGCACATGAGTCAACAGGCATAAACCCTTGAAAAGGAAACACAAAAATCCCTTAAAGAACTATAGGAGAACATGGGTTAACAGGTAAAAGCCCTTAAAGAGGAAACACAAAACTCCCTTAAAGAATTATAGGAAAATACAAGAGAAGGAGCTGAAAAAAATCATTCAGGATCTAAAAACGGAAGTAGAAACAACAAAGAAATCACAAAGGGAAGAAACTCTGGAGATGGAAAACCTTGGAAAGAAATCAGGAGTCATATATGCAAGACAACAACAGAATACAAGAGATAAAAGAAAAAATCTCAGGTGCTGAAGATATCATAGAAAGCATCGACTCAGCAGTCAAAGAAAATGTAAAATGCAAAAAGCTTATAACTCAAAATATCCAGAATATCCAGGACACAATGAAAAGACCAAACCTAAGGATTATAGGTATAGAAGAGAGCAAAGATTTACAACATAAAGGGCCAGTAAATATCTTCAACAAAATTATAGAAGAAAACATCCCTAACCTAAAGAGAGAGATGCCCATGAACATACAAGAAGCATACAGAACTCCAAACAGACTGGACCAGAACAGACATTCCTCCTGTCACATAATAATCAAAACACCAAATGCACTAAACAAAGAAAGAATATTAAAAGCAGTAAGGGAAAAAGGGTAAGTAACTTATAAAGGCAGACCTATCTGAAATACACCAGACTTCTCACCAGAGACCATGAAATCAAGAAGATCCTGTATAGATCTCATACAGACTCTAAGAGAACACAAATGCCAGCCAAGACTACAATACCCAGCAAAACTCTCAATCACCATAGATGGAGAAACCAAGATATTCTATGATAAAACCAAATGTACACAGTATCTTTACACAAATCCAGCCCTATACATGTTAACAGATAGAAAATGACAATATAAGAGGGGCAGCTACACCCTAGAAAAAGCAAGAAAGTAATCTTCTTTCAACAAACCTAAAAGAAGATAACCACACCAACATAAAAATAACGTCAAAGATAACAGGAAGAAACAATAACTATTCATTAATATCTCTTAACCTCAATGGACTCAATTCCCCAATAAAAAGACATAGACTAACAGACTGGATACGCAAACAGGACCTAGATTTTGCTGCATACAGTGTCAAAGACAAACACTATCTCAGAGTAAAAGGCTGGAAAACAATTTACAAGCAAATGGTCCCAAGAAACAAGCTGGAGTAGCCAGTCTAATATCAGATAAAATTGACTTTCAATCAAAAGTTATCAAAAAAGTCATGGAAGGACACTTCATACTCAACAAAGGAAAAATCTACCAAGAAGAACTCTCAATTTTGAACATTTATGCTCCAAATGCAAAGGCACTCACATTCATAAAACAAACTTTACTAAAGCTCAAAGCACACATTGTACCTCTCACATTAGTTGTGGGTGACTTCAACACCCCACTATCATCAATGGACATATCAGGAAAACACAAACTAAATAAACACAGTCAAAGTAATAGAAGTTATGGACCAAATGGATTTAACAGATATCTATAGAACATTTCATCCTAAATCAAAAGAATATACCTTCTTCTCAGCACCTCATGGTACCTTCTCCAAAACTGGCCATATAATTGGTCACAAAACAGACCTCAACAGATATAAGAAAATCGAACTAATTCCATGCCACCTATCAGATCACTATAGAATAAGGTTGGTCTCCAATAGCATCAAAAACAACAGAAAGCCAACATACACGTGGAAGCTGAACAATACTCTACTCAATGATAACTTGGTCAAGGAAGAAATAAGGAAAGAAATCTAAGACTTTTTTGAATTTAATGAAAATGAAGGCACAACATACCCAAATTTATGGGACACAATGAAAGCAGTGCTAAGAGTATAACTCATAACTCTGAGTGCCTCTAAAATGTAGCTGGAGAGAACATACACTAGCAGTTTAACAGCACACCTGAAAGCTTTACAACAGAAAGAAACTAATACACCCAAGAGGAGTAGAAGGCAGGAAATCATCAAACTCAGGGCTCAAATCAACCAAGTGGAAACAAAAAGAACTATACAAAGAATCAACCAAACCAGGAGCTGGTGCTTTGAGAAAATCAACAAGATAGATAAACCCTTAGCCTGACAAACCAGAGGGCACAGAGACAGTATCCAAATTAATAAAATCAGAAATGAAAAGGGAGATATAAAAACAAAAACTGAGGAAATTTAAAAAAATCTTCAGATCCTAATACAGAAGCATATACTCAACACAACTGGAAAATCTGAATGAAATGGACAATTTCTTAGACAGATACCAAACACCAAAGTTAAATCAGAATCAGATAGACCATCTAAACAGTCCCATAATCCCCCCCCACCCATATAGAAGTGTTCATTGAAAGTCTCCCAACCAAAAAAATCGCAGGACCAGATTGTTTTAGTGCAGAATTCTATCAGACCTCCAAAGAAGATCTAATACCAATACTCTTCAAACTATTCCACAAAATAGAAACAGAAGGAACACTACCCAACTCCTATGAAGCTACAATTATGCTGATACCAAAATCACACAAAGATCCACAAAGAAACAGAACTTCAGACCAATTCCCCTTATGAATATCAATGCAAAAATATTCAATAAAATTCTTGCCAACCAAATCCAAGAACACATCAAAATGATCATTCACCATGATCAAGTAGGGTTCATCCCAAGGTTGCAGGAATGTTTCAATATATGGAAATCCATCAATATAATCCACTATATAAACTAACTCAAAGAAGAAAACCACACGGTCATTTCATTAGATTCTGAAAAAGCCTTTGACAAAATTCAGCATGTTAAAAGTCTTGGAAAGATCAGGAATTCAAGGGCCATACCTAAACATAATAAAAGTAATATACAGCAAACCAGTAGCCAACATCAAATTAAATGGAGAGAAACTTGAAGCAATCCTCCTAAAATCAGTGACTAGACAAGGCTGCCCTCTCTCTCCATATCTATTCAATATAGTACTTGAAGTTCTAGCTAGAGAAATTAGACAACAAAAGGAGGTCAAAGGGATACAAATTGAAAAGGAAGAAATCAAATTATCACTATTTGCAGATAGTATATTTAAGTGACCTAAAAACCTCCACCAGAAAACTCCTACAGCTGATAAACAACTTCAGCAAAGTGACCGGATATAAAATTAATTCAAACCAATCTGTGGCCTTCTTATACTCAAAGAATAAACAGACTGAGAAAGAAATTAGAGAAATGACACCCTTCACAATAGTCACAAATAATACAAAGTATCTTGGTGTGACTCTAACCAAACAAGTGAAAGACCTGTATGACAAGAACTTCAAGTCTCTGTACAAAAAATTCGAAGAAGACCTCAGAAGTTGGAAAGAATGGATTTGCAGGATTAATATAATAAAAATGGCCATCTTGTCAAAAGCAATCTACCAATTCAATACAATCCCCATCAAAATTCCAACTCAATTCTTTATAGAGTTAGAAAGAGCAATTCTCAAAATTCATCTGGAATTACAAAAAACCCAGGATAGCTAAAACTATTCTCAACAGTAAAAGAACTTCTGGAGGAAACGGTTTCCAGGACCTCAAGCAGTACAACAGAGCAATAGTGCTAAAACTGCATGGTGTTGGTACAGTGACAGGCAGGTAGATCAATGGAATAGAACTGAAGACCCAGAAATGAACCCTCACACCTATGGTCACTTGATCTTTGACAAAGGAGCTAAAACCATCCAGTGGATAAAAGAGCCTTTATAACAAATGGTGCTGGTTCAACTGGCGGTTAACATACAGAAGAATACAAATTGATTCATTCTTATCTCCTTGTACTAAACTCAATTCCAAGTGAATCAAGGACCTCCACATAAAACTAGACACACTGAAACTAATAGAAAAGAAACTGGGGAAATTTCCTGAACAGACCACCAATGTCTTATGCGCTAAGATCAAGAATTGACAAATGGCAACCGCCATTTGCAGCAGGGAACCAGGCAGCTCCACAGCCTTCTGTTCTAGCCCACCAGAAGAGAACGATCTCTCAGCAGTGATTTCACTTCTTTTTTTAATTAATATTATTATTTTTATTTTCTATATTCTTTATTTACATTCCAAATGATTTCTCCTTTCCCGGTTTTCCCCCTCCCCGAAAGACCCATAAGCCCTCTTACCTCCCCCTGTTCCCCATTTGCCTAAGAATTTCATTTGTTTTTAATTGCTGAGTAGTATTCCACTGTGTAAATATATATGGAAAATATCTCTGATAAAATTGAAGAAATATAAAAAACACGTTAAGATTGACTATTTCATGGAACAATTATACAGATAAAATGGTAGGCATAAAAATATTCCTAGGTTGATTTATAAACAATATAGTACTTGAAGTTCTAGCTAGAGCAATTAGACAACAAAGGAAGGTCAAAGGGATACAAATTGGAAAGGAAGAAATCAAATTATCACTATTTGCAGATAGTATATTTAAGTGACCCAAAAAACTGCACCAGAGAACTCTTACAGCTGATAAACAACTTCACCAAAGTGGCCAGATATAAAATTAATTCAAATCTGTATAATTTTCCATGTAATAGTTTTAACATGTTTCTCTATATATTTCTTGAATTTTTTCAGGAATATTTTCCTTGTAGATCTTCAATTTTATCAGAAAGTATTTATAATTCCACTTTCAAAAAACATAGGAATATTTTTATGCCTACCATTTTATCTGTATAATTTTTCCATGAAATACTCAATCTTAACTTGTTTTTTATATATTTCTTCAATTTTATCAGAGGTATTTTCCAGGTAAATCTTCACTTTTATCAGAAAATGTTTATAATTTCACTTTCAATCAACTTAGAAATATTTTTATGCCTACCATTTTATCTGTATAATTTTCCATGATAATCTTCAATTTTAATGTTTTTCCATATATTTTTTTCAATTTTATCACAAATATTTTCCATGTAAATCTTCAATTTTATCAGAAAATATTTATAATTCTTTCAATCAACTTAAAAATATTTTAATTCCTACCAATTTATCTATATAAATGTCTTCAATTTATCAGAGATATTTTCCATGTAAATCTTCAATTTTATCAGAAAATATTTATAATTCTTTCAATCAACTTAGAAATATTTTAATTCCTACCAATTTATCTATATAAATGTCTTCAATTTATCAGAGATATTTTCCATGTAAATCTTCAATTTTATCAGAAAATGTTTTTACTTCTACTTTCAATCAATTTAGTAATATTTTTATGCCTACTATCTTATCTGTATAATTTTTCATGAAATAGTTTTAACGTGTTTTTCTATATATTTCTTGAGTTTTATCAGAAATATTTTCCTTGTAGATCTTCAATTTTATCAGAAAATGTTTATAATTCTACTTTCAATCAACTTAGGAATATTTTTATGCCTACCTACCATTTTATCTGTATAATTTTTCCATGAAATAGTCAATCTTAACGTGTTTTTCTATATATTTCTTCAATTTTATCAGAGATATTTTCCATGTATATTTACACAATGGAATATTACTCAGCAATTAAAAACAATGAATTCATGAAATTCTTAGGCAAATGGGGAACAGGGGGAGGGAAGAGGGCTTATGGAACTTTCTGGGAGGGGGGAACTGGGAAAGGGGGAATCATTTGGAATGTAAATAAAGAATATAGAAAATAAGATAATAATAATAAAAAAGAAAATAAATAAGTAAAAAAAAGAATTGACAAATGGAACCTCATAAAATTACAAAGTTTCTGTAAGGCAAAAGACAGGATCAATAGGACAAAATGGCAAACAACAAATTGGGAAAAGATCTTTACCAACCCTACATCTGACAGAGGGCTAATATCCAATATATACAAAGAGCTCAAGAAGTTAGATTCCCAAGAACCAAGTAACCCTATTAAAAATGGGGTTCAGAGCTAAACAAAGAATATTCAACTGAGGAATATCGAATGGCTGGGAAGCATCTAAAGAAATGTTCAACAGCCTTAGTCATCAGGGAAATGCAAATCAAAACAACCTTGGGATTTTACCTCACACCAGTCAGAATGGCTTAGATGACAATCTCCCGGAGACAGCAGGTGCTGGAGAGGATGTGGAGAAAGAGGAACACTCCTCCACTGCTGCTGGGATTGCAAGGTGGTCCAACCACTCTAGGCATCAGTTTGGCAGTTCCTCAGAAAATTGGACACAATACTACCAGAAGACTCTGTTATACCACTCCTGGTCATATACCCAGAGGATTCTCCAGCATGTAATAAGGACACATGCTCCACTATGTTCATAGCAGCCTTATTTATAATAGCCAGAAGCTGGAAAGAACCCAGATGTCCCTCAATGGAGGAATAGATACAGAAAATGTGATATATTTACACAATGGAATACTACTCAGCTATTAAAAATTCATGAAAATCTTAGGCAAATGGGTGGAACTGGAAAATATCATCCTCTGTGAAGTAACCCAATCACAAAAGAACACTCATGATATGCACTCACTGATAATTGAATATTAGCCCAGAAGCTTGGAATACCCAAGATACAATTCATAGATCAAATGAAGTTCAAAAAGAATGAAGAACCAAGTATAGACAGTCTGGTCCTTCTTAGAAGGTGAAACAAAATACCCACAGAAGGAGATACAGAAAGAAAGTGTGGAGTAGGGTCTGAGAGATAGACCATCCAGAGACTGTCTCACCTAGGGATCCATCCAATATACAGTTACAATTCTGAAACACTATTGTGAATGCCCGCAAGTGCTTGCTGACCGGATTCTGATATAGTTGTCACCTGGGAGACTCTGCCAGTGCATGACAAATATAGAGGGGGATACTCTCAGCCAACCATCGAACTGAGCACAGGGTCCCCAATGCGGAATTAGAGAAAGGACCCAAGGAGCTAAAGGGATTTGCAGAGTCATAGGAGGAACAACAATATGAGCTACCCTGTAACCCCAGAGCTCCCAGGGACAAAACCATCAACCAAAGAGTCCACATGGAGTTACCCATGCCTCCAGACACATAGGCAGCAGAGGATGGCCTTGTTGGACATCAAAGGGAGGAGAGGACCTTGGTCCTGGGAAGGCTCCATGCTGCAGTGTAGGGGAATACCAGGACATGGAAGCAGGAGTAGGTTGACTGGGGAACAGGGGAAGGGGAGATGGGTTAGGGGATTTTGGGAGGGAAACCAAGAAAGGGGACAACATTTGAAATGTAAATAATTATATATCTAGTAAAAAATGTTCATATAATAATAATAATAGTAATAATAAAAGAAGCGTACACCTATGATGGGTGTCACACACCTATGCTCCTTATCTGCCCACCTTACTTTCTGCTGAAGCACCTTCCTCTCCTAACCCACTTCATTAAACCTATACTAAAAGATCTTTAATAAATTTCCCAACTCTGCCAGCTATCCTTCTGAAAATTTTAGACTCAAAGCTGAGAATCCTGGTTTGGCGTCACTGGCGGTCCCTAAACCTCTCAGGGACATTCTGCTGCAGTTGATGGTGGGGAACTGTGCCCCTTTTATTGTATCCAAAATGCTGAACTCCTCTTTCTTGAATATTGGTTAAAATCCTTGGAATGTTTCACTTTCACCTTGATCGTTGTCACTCTTTCTCTGAAGAGCTCTATTTTTCTACCATGCGTCTATGAAGTGGAAATTTCTAGTTTCTTTGGAAAGTCAGTTATGTCAAATGATGTTTTGCTGGGGCACACAGGTGAAAGGATGTCTTGCTAAAGCAAACACATGAAAGACTGTTTTCCTGAAGCAGACACAGGTGAAAGGATATTTTGATATAGTGAACACATAAAAGGGTGCTTGATAAAGGAGTATAAATATGACCCTACAGATAGTGGGAGACGAGTACTGATCATTGGTTTGATTTGCTCCACCTCTCTGTTCTTCACTAACAACAGACATGTATTGATTGAGCTCAACTTGTGGTAATGCTGCTATTGAGAGAAGCTCTTCCAAGAATTGCATGTGAGGTTCTTGCAGTAGCCAGTGGCTTCTGTGGCCTCACCTCAGGCAAGTTGAAGAGCCTGATGGTTTCTTCAGGATTGAACTACAGCTGCTGGTTCATGCCTGGTGTCAGCCTACTGAAAGGACAGGACTATAGCTGTCAGTTCATGTGTTCTGTCTGCCTGCCTAAAGGACTGATCTGCAACTGTTGAGTCATATTTGGTTCTTGCTACAGGACTGAACTGCTGCCAAAGAAGGTCGAGCTCACCCCTAAAGAACTATTCCTGGGTGGTGGGCTAGGGGAGAGTTTGAGCCCTTATAAAGAGTAGGTTGCAAAAATTTATGCCTGCACATCTACTTCTGGATCTCCATTACTGAACATCCTGGTTTTCTTGAATCTTAGATCAAAAAGGCACGGAAGACTGGGGAGATGGCCCAATAGTTAGTTTGATGGGCAAGAGTGAAGATCTGAGTTGGCTTCTCAAAACCCACAGGATGTTGGTCGGGTGTGGGTGCCTGTTTGTAATTCTAGTAACAAAGCAGCCCCCAAACAAGCTGGCCAGAGCTCTTGGTTTGATTGAGTCATCAAGGGTGAATCCCAACACCAACCTGGGGCCTCTACATGCATGCTTACAGATGTGTAAAAACATACATGTATAGATCTGCACAACACACACACAGATACACACATACATATACATACATACACACACAGAGAGAGAGAAAGAGAGAGGGAGAGGGAGAGGGAGAGAGAGAGAGAGAGAGAGAGAACATGATTTCTTTTCTTTCTTCTCTGTCTTTCTCTTCTCAGCAAATGTATAGTTGTTATTTTTTTGCTCAAGCTTTAAAAAAATGACATGTGCTTTACTCAGAGTACATCTTTAAATACCTTTATTATTAAGACCAAGAATACACAAAAGGAAACCCAAGTTTCCCCACAACAGTATAATAGAAAAATATGAATAAAAAAGTGAACTTGTCTTCATGCACATGTTATCTAACAGAATCAGAGAAGAAGCACACATAAAATTAGGTGTAAAATGTCCAAATAGGCATCAGTTATATCTCCATTTTCCAATTTTGCAAAGAAAATATTTAAGCATACTTTATATTTATAATTTACTTTTCTTAGTTTTGAACACATATGCAAATTTTAGTTTATAAAGCTGATCAACTCAAGAATCAAGCAAAATTAAAAGTTAAAAATGGGATTTTCTTCCTTTGAATTATTTAAGTTTGTTATTTTAGGAAATTCTTTTCTATGGTTATAAATAAAGAATATAAGAAAATTTAAGTTTCTTGGGGAAATATGCTATGACATTTCATTCTACATTGGAAAGACTCACAGGGAAGGAGCATGGGTAGGCATGCCTGGGGTGGCAGACTCATGCTTAGGGTAGTGGTTGCATTTGGTTTCTATGCCTGTGTCTCCTTAGGAGAAAGGACCCCTTTCTGCACAGGACATCCAAGTCATTTTGTGAAATATACATTCAGGCTTTTCAATGACATATCTTATTTAGTGTAGAAATACTACAACAGAGCTGATCTGCATGCAAAGATAAATGAAAAAAGAGAGAACGCTGGCATAGAGGTGAAAGTCTACCTCTCACACAAACTTAGGTGCGGTATAATAAGTAACCACTGAATGTGGTCACAGGGGGATATTTGATTGGAATTGTTCCTTTTACAAGTCGCAACCACACTTCCTGTCCATAATTTAATTCAAATAAGGCATCCCCAGTCAGAACTCTGTCACAGTGTATCTCGTTGTCGGTATTTTCAGACTCAAATCTAAGCTTGTCTACTCCATCCACCACAAAAAACCCTGAGACATGAGCACTGAATGACTCAATAGTGTATTTGAATATGTACACACCAAGGTATGGAATTCTGAACTTGCCAGTTCTTGGGTTATATGAGGCCCCATAATTGACGGTTAGATCATTGAACAGGATAGGACCAGGTGCCATCATTCCATGAGTGTGAGATACGAAAAACGCCACCATTGGAGCATATCTGTAAGATCCTTTGGAAAAATCTGTTCAGGGAAAACATGACAT
Organism: Tokudaia tokunoshimensis; assembly: GCA_036184795.1. Lineage (NCBI taxonomy): Eukaryota > Metazoa > Chordata > Mammalia > Rodentia > Muridae > Tokudaia > Tokudaia tokunoshimensis. Next base: position 82,520,969 of record BTHU01000002.1, on the reverse strand, counting down.
GAGTTATTTTTCAGGCTTTTATCTTGTTTTTCTTCCTATAGCTCTCATTTTATCTCAGTCTCACAGACTTAGCCAAAACACAAAGCTCTCCATCAAACTGAATGATGCCCATGTGTTTGGATGTCTGCCTCGAATATAGGCTAAATGTGAAAATACCAAGTCTCCTGGAGCCTCAGTTTCTCCATTTAGATAAGGGTCGACTGTGACATCTGGCAACTATCTTGTAGAAATGCCTGCAAGGTCATTTGCATGCTTCCTTGCACTGCCTAGAGATAAAGAAATTCAAAGTACTGAACAATTATTATGGGATGTAGGAATTCCCTGTAGGAACTGAAACCTCCAGGATGGGGAGACAAGGTTCCATGATAATTTCTAGAGGCTGAGAATGAAGTGAAATGAGGCCAAACTCACCAAGGAGAAGCAGACCAAGGTAAGTTTGTATGTAATTAATGCTACATACACTTAGGAAAGATTTAAAATGGACTGAAATGTACTCTTAGATACAGAAAATCAGTAAGGTCTGATTTGAAATATTCCATGGCCACTAAAAACAATATATTTTAAATGATGTATGTATTTTCTTGTTTAAAAGTCTGGAGTGCTACATTAAAACACATTATTATTGTATGAATAGTGTGTGTGTGTGTGTGTGTGTGTGTGTCCCATAGGACAGCTTTTGAGAATTAATTCTCCCCTTTCCCTGTGAGATGTGAGCATCAAACTCAGGTGTCAGCTGCTATCCAGTAGCATTTCCTGTTGAGTAGTCTCAGGGTCAGAGAGCTACACTCTCAAAAGCAAATGTGCAACAGCACCAATCGACAGAAGAGAAGAAAACATGAAAAACAAGCTAAGAAGGCACAAATGATCTTTCACAGTATTTCCAGCATGTGTTCGCGCGTGACACTGAGAAGCATGAGAAGGTGATGTTTGTACCTGGTGCTACTGCATTATCTTCCATGCTCTTCACGGTGCAAGTGTCACCCATGAACGGGTGCCGGCAAGCGCAGATGAAGCTGGATCTCCCGCTGATGCACGTGCCGCCATTCTGGCATGGGAAGCTGCTGCAGCTGGAATATTCCTGTGCTACTGAAAAGGAATCACAGCAAAAATGGATAATCTATTTTTGCCTCAAATCCTAGCTGTGCAGCAGGATAGTTGAAATGCTGAATTTGAAAAATGGAAAACCAGTCCTTAGACGGCAGCCACTCAGCACTGTGCGCCTGGAACGTAGTGCAGATAGATCTCTTATCTCTGACACTCATCAGGGAGGGTATGGGACTTCATGCAAAACCCTCATTTGACCTCATTGCATGATGCGAGGATAATTTTGTGATCAAGTGTATGTGAGTATATTATACCTTTGGTTAACTTTGAAACAGATACAACTATGAAAATACAGAACTAAGTATATTTGAACTAAAAACAAAACAAGGGTGAGGTTTTAAATCATTAGAGAAGAAATACACCTTTTTTATTTTCTTAAGGATGTATGACAAGAACTTCAAGTCTCTGAAGAAAGAAATTGAAGAAGACCTCGGAAGATGGAAAAATCTGCCATGCTCATGGATTGGCAGGATTAATATAGTAAAAATGAGCATCTTACCAAAAGTAATACACAGATTCAATGCAATCCCCATCAAAATCCCAACTCAATTCTTCATAGAGTTAGAAAGAGCAATTCAAAAATTCATCTGGAATAACAGAAAACCCAGAATAGCTAAAACTATTCTCAAGAGTAAAAGAACCTCTGGGGGAATCAGTATCCCGGACCTCAAGCTGTACTACAGAGCAATAGTGTTAAAAACTGCATGGTATTGGTACAGTAACAGACATGTAGATCAATGGAACAGAATTGAAGACCCAGAAATGAATCTACACTCCTATGGTCACTTGATCTTTGACAAAGGAGCTAAAACCATCCAGTGGAAAAAAGATAGCCTTTTCAACAAATGGTGCTGGCTCAGCTGGAGGTCAACATGCAGAAGAATGCAAATTGACCCATCCTTATCTCCTTGCACTAAGCTCAATTCTAAGTGGATCAAAGATCTCCACATAAAACCAGACACACTGAAACTAATAGAAGGGAAACTAGGGAAGAACCTTGAACATATGGGCACAGGGGAGAATTTCCTGAACAGAACTCCAATAGCTTATACTCTAAGATCAAGAATAGACAAATGGGACCTCATTAAATTACAAAGTTTTTGCAAGGCAAAAGACACCGTCAAAAAGACAAAGCGGCAACCAACTAACTGGGAAATGATCTTTACCAACCTTACATCCGACAGAGGGCTAATATCCAAGATATACAAAGAACTCAAGAAGTTAAACTCCAGAGAGGCAAGTAACCCTATTAAAAAATGGGGTACAGAGCTCCACAAAGAGTTCTCACCTGAAGAATATCTAATGGCTGAGAAGTACCTAAAGAGATGTTCATCATCCTTAGTCATTAGGGAAATGCAAATCAAAACAACCCTGAGATTCCATCTCACACCAGTCAGGATGGCTAAGATCAAAAACACAGGAGACAGCAGTTGTTGGCGAGGATGTGGAGAAAGAGGAACACTCCTCCACTGCTGGTGGAATTGCAGGCTGGTACAACCACTCTGGAAAGCAGTCTGGCGGCTCCTCAGAAAACTGGGCATAACACTTCCGGAGGATCCGGCTATACCACTCCTGGGCATATACCCAGAGACTTTACCTGCATGCAATAAGGACACATGCTCCACTATATTCATAGCAGCCTTATTTATAATAGCCAGAAGCTGGAAAGAACCCAGATGTCCCTCAACGGAGGAATGGATTCAGAAGATGTGGTATATTTACACAATGGAATACTACTCTGCAATTAAAAACAATGAATTCACGAAATTCCTAGGCAAATGGTCAGAACTTGAAAATATCATCCTTAGTGAGGTAACCCAATCACAAAAGATCACACATGGTATGAAGTCACTGATAAGGGGATATTGACCCAGAATCTCAGAATACCCTAGACACAATCAGCATATCAATAGATTTCTAAAAAGATGGAAGGAGAGACCCCTGGTCCTGGAAAGACTGGATGTAGGGGAACGCCAGGACAGAGTAATGAGAGGGGGTTGAACGGAGAAAAGAGGGAGGGAAGGGGGCTTATGGGACTTTCGGGGAGGGAGGAAACGGGAAAGGGGAAGTGATTTGGAATGTAAATTAAAAAAATAAAATAAAATTAAATTAAAAAAAAAAACATTTAGGTGTTCATGTGCACATCTGAGTGAGTTTATATATGCCATGTGTGAAGATTCCTGTTCACCCCAGCAGAGGGCTTTGGATTTCCTGGAATTAGGGTTATAGGCAGTTTTGAGCTGCTTAGCATGGGTGCTGGGGACAGAACCAGTGTTCTCTGTAGGAGTAGTTAACGCTCTAGTCCTCTGAGCCATTCTTCCAGGTCTACCTTTTGAACACTACAACAAACTGAAATAAACCAAACCAAACCAAACTTAACTAAACATAAAACCTTATTTTGAAAAAAATCTTTAACACATAAGTTTATTGACTTGTATTTGTAGCTCATGAAAGCTTCTGATAATCACACAGAAGAATATTTCTGAGGTTACAGTTTGTATAGTACACACAAAATACTTAATTTTGCTAGAATTCCAAGTTACAATGGCAGGTACAAACAGTGCAAAATGATGTGAATTTGTCAGAGAAATGTGCTGGAAGAATCCTTCCTATACTTGCCACAGTTACTGTTATGGCACCACCTTGTGGCAGTAACATAAATTTAAAGTTCACTCCTTTTCAACTGTGATTGTAGATCACCTAAATTTTGGATCCCGCATAGCCTACTCTGTCATCATATGTAATGGCTGGACTCTACATGTGAAGGAAACAACATTTGTATCAGCCTGGTTTATTTTGCTTATCTTGATGACATCTTGTTCCACTTAAATTTTCTATATGTGCATTATTACTATTATTATTATTATTATTTTACAGTTGAACAAACCTTCACTTGTGTGTGTATGTGGTGTGTGTGTGTGTGTGTGTGTGTGTGTGTGTGTGTGTGTGTGTGTGTGTGTGTATAAAACACTTTTCCTGAGGGTGTGTTCAGCTGTGTTACCAGGTGCATATGTGTGCATGTGGAGATCAGAGGTTGGTGTGGGATATCTTTTTGATCACTCTCCACCTGAGTTTTTGACATGGCCTTTCATTAAACCTGTATCTCATTGATTCAGCTACTTCAGCTGGCCAATAAGTCCCACAATCTTCCCACCTTCAACCCAGTTCTGGGGTTACAAACACAAGCTATGCCTGGCTATTTACATGGGTGCTGAGGATCTGAACGCAGGTCCTCGTGCTTGTATGTCAGATATTTTATTTACTGAGTCACACTCCTTGTGACAACACATATATATGAAATAGTTTCATAAACTATATATGAAATAGTTTAAAATTGTAATTTGTTTTGTTTAATAATTGTTTTATGTATCTGTATATTCTCTGTTTCTAAATGTGTATTAGTGATTCATTCAAAATGTGGTTGAACTTCATGCCTGTATTAATGTTTTAAAGAGAATATATTAGTATGTTCCTTGAAAACTCTAACATGATTTGAATTTTCTTGACATATTCTCTATAAACTGCTTCTCTCATCTAGAAAAGTATTTGAACAGCTTAGGTAATAGATTTCATATATTTATATATATTACTTGCAATACATTTGATAAAATGTGTTAAACTGGCCTGTATTTCCTTAACACTTTTCCCCCTTGAATCAGGCTTTCTAGCTTTACACTTGCAGTTAGTGCTCATTCTAGAACTCAGCCTGTTACTTGATAACTTGAAAACAACCAGCGAGTCTTCATTGCTTGTTGAAATGTGAATTCTTGTCTGCAAAGCAATAGTTCCATTGGTCTTCCCATCCTCTGACCTAGCCCCATGGTCAACTCCTGGGAGACTGCTCCATTAGTGAGTTTTACTGGCAATGGCTGATTACACTCCAGAGTTGCAGGATAATGAATTATTTCTGCCACTTGATCAGCTCTACAGTTCTTACTTTCCCAGATGAGGAAGTCAATCAATCTCACTTATAGATTAGGCCTGTGAAGTCATCAAACCTACTCCAGGGAGAAAACGTCAAGGCTCTGTGAAATGATGGCTTTCTCTCCATTTCTACTCATTCCAATCCCTTCTTCAAGGACAAGACTTCTGCTTGCTAGTCAGTGTCTAGTGTGCACACTCAGGATGGAGTCTTACTTTGCTCTTGTCTTTTAGCATTGCAGAGCTTGCTGCCTACCCTTCATCCCAATTGTCCTGTGGAGTCACTAATCTGCAAGAAGATTCCAGTTCTGTTTAGTTGAGGAACTGAACTATTACTGCACTAGTCCAAACTTCTTGTAACCATACGATTGCCTACTAGGACTTCTGTCCCGTGCCTCCTATTCATCTACTGGGACACCTCCTGACTTCTGCAATTGTTTCCACGGTTTCTCTTTTATGTTACATTCTTTGCCTCACTTGCTACTTAAGGTATTTCTGGTTGTAGAGACAGCAACTCACATTTTAACATGAAATATCCATGATACCTAGTACTGAACACATAATGCCAATTGAGTCTTGGTGGTAGAGACTACAGTGATAATTGCTAGTTGCCACATCTGAAAAGATTTCACATTTCTTCCAATGCAAAATAAGTTCATAGGCCTTATATCTGTCTCAAAATTTGTCATAACAGGTCATCTCTACTCTGATCTGATGTTATTGAAGGACTTTAAAAGTCTACTTTAAAAGTCTACATTCATTCTAAAAATGAATGAATTAATTCATTTAAACATGTGTTTATGAGTAGTACTGTCTTTTCTTTCCTGTCCATAGAAAATATGCCCTGTTTTATTTTGTGTAAATGTGTCAGCAACTCATTCCAGCTTAGATATGACTTCCACATTTATGTTGTGTGTTTTATCATCTAATCAGTGCTGAAACACATCATGACTCCATTTCAGGTATATGGTCTTACAGACAGGTAATCATGGTTGATGACGGTATGTCAGTTGGAGTTACATATAGGTTGCTAAAACTCCACATTTATACATCCTATGACTCATATTGTTCTCCTTTATTTCTACAGTATTTTAAAATGGCTAGGTGTTCAATAGGCAATTCATTCATAAAAAATGAGCTCTGGTAAAAAACATTTGTCATCTTCCCTCATCCCTGATGCTAAAATTACCTTCACTCTCTCAATTATAGTCTGATGCTCTATGTGGTCTCCCATTGAACTTATCACACTTGATTATAATTGTTCATGTGTCTTTACTTCCAGCAGAATGCCACACTTTATGACATCAGGGCTCACAGCTTACTACTTCTCACTATGAATCCACACATTGGGGGGTATACTCAAAATGGAAGAATGAATGAACAAGTTAATGAAAGTTCGAATTGGTGGTTAGTTTCTTATCCAAATTCTGCCTTCACAGTTTCACAAAGATCACATGGGTGTGATGGGGAGGGATCATTACAATTAGTTGAGCTGTTTTTACCAACTCACCATTCTGCTATCCTGGGCAAGTAGCGTGGGAAATCTTTCAATGCTAATGCTATGTGGAACATGACTAAAATTAATTTTCTGTTGTCTTCAGATAGTTTGGGAATTTCAATTTGTTCTGGCCTCTGCATTTTGATCTCTAATATCTACTCCACATATAGTGTCCTCTTCATCCTATTACTGTATTTCAAAAAGGTCTGTGTTAATTTTAAACCCATTGTAGAGATTCTTCCATTTCAGAGCACCTTGCCTTTATGAAAACTTGCCGCTTGTAACTGTAACTGCCTGCTCCATGGGTCAGGTGCATGAAGATGTACAGTGACTTGAATATACAATCCATCTACTTAGTCTTTCTCAGCACTCAGTCAGAACTTATTCAGTAGGAGTTTCATGACCGAACTCACACTGTGTTCATCTACCTTATTCTTATTTGTATTTATTCCATATAAAATAGATTGTGTAATTTATAAAACATGGTTATATACACAAACTATTAACATTATTATTTTACTTTATGATTTTTATTATTTACTCCATTTTAGCATCAATATCTTACTTTACATTTCTTCATTTAAACCATCAGTTCTCAACTTGTGGAGTATGACATCTTTGGGTTAAAACAACCCTTTCACAATGGTCTCATATCAGATATTCTGTATATTAGATATTTATATTATGATTCATAACAGTAGTAAAATTAGAGTTATAAAGTAGCAATGAAATAATTTTATGGTAAGGGGTCACCATAACATGAGAACTATTTTAAAGGCTCATGGCATTAGGAAGGTTGAGAACCATGTATTTAAACAATAACATTGTAAAGGGCTCATAATTGTGATCCCAGTTTCAAGGGTATTAGTGAGGGGTCCTGCCCTGCTGCCTCTGGGCACACAGAGCACACAGGTGAAAGCAGCCTGCCACTCTCTGTATAATTTTGCCACTAGGTGACTGTTTTCACAAGCTCACTTTTCTTAATATTTCATCCTGATTCCAGTGACAAAATTCTTCTCCTCTTATACTGCTTCCCTGTTTACATAAGACTTATGCTTCCATTACTCTAGGACTATTTCAGATTCCCTTCTTGACAAGTCGTGAAAGTGTCAAGATGTATGTTTATATTCAGTATTCAAATTTATCCTACTTACACATATTGGGCTCACTAACATATAAATGTATAGAAATACTCTAGGTACTGACATGGTTTAGGATTTTTTTTAAACAAAGGTATAAAATTTGTTGAGGTTTTGTCTTTTAGTGTCTATCGTAATGCTAAGTGAGGATCCCCAAAACCTGGAGTATGTAGTAGCCAGTGGGTCCTTGTGCCCGAGTTAATTCTGAATGGTCAATAAAGATGCCAACAGCCAATAGCTAGGGGAAGAGACAACGGTGGGAATGAGGTTTTAAAGGCTTAGAGAGAGGAGACCACAAGGAGGGAAGAAGTAAAAAAAGAAGAAAGTAGCCATGGAAGAAGAATGCGGGAGGGAGAGCCTGAGCCTCCATGGGCTAAAGGTCAAGAGAATGTGGCCATGTGGACTGGCCAATTGGAGCTAAGAGCAGCCCAGATGGAACAATAAAACATAGAAAGTGATAATTGGGAGTTATTGTTAGAAAGGTAGAGTATAACAGCATGGAGGGTAGGCAGTTGCCCAGCTATTGTGCTGCCTAAGGCATATTTAAAAATATAAAGGCTGTGTGTGGGCTTTCATCTGGGAACATAAATAGTTAAAGGTGGATAGAAACTCTGCTCCAGGTTTTACAATAATAATTACATCATAAGATAAACTTAGGTTATGTCAACTTGTCATAAACTAGATTCTTGGAAAGAGAATCTATACCAGATTTGTCAGTGGCATGAAGTGGAGGTGGAATGTTTTCTTGATTAATGATTGCTGTGGGAGGCCTTAACCCAGTGTGGGCAGTGCCATTCTTGGGCAGTTGGTCCTGAGTAATAAAAGAAACAAACATGGCAACTCCTGGAATATAAGCAGCATTCCTTCATGCTTCAGGTCCTGTCTGTAGGCTCCTGCTTTGAGTTCCTGCCCTGATTTCCCTTGGTGATAGAGTGTTATCTGAAAGTGTTAGTTGAAAAAAACACCGTTCCTCCCTAAGATGCTTTTGGTTGTGGTATTTATTACATGAACAGGAAGCAAATTAGAGCAAAGTGTGACGGGTGCATTGCTATCTTGATGGTGGTAGAGGTCAAATGACTATTTGTCAAAGCTCATAGTCTATACAAAGAGGTTGGAGGGCAATGGTCCATGAGAGGATGCCTCATAAGCTTGAACTAAAGCCTAGAAGCCCCAGAGACCCAGATGGATCCACAGGAACTTCGCCTGCTCCTGGCACCAGGCCCCTGTCATGTAGCCATGACCCCCCATAGAGAGACTTGTGGCCATCAGTCATGAAGGGGCAATGCCCCAAGCCCTTCCACATGTAGATGGTTCCCTTCTCAGACATTCCTCCCTGCAGAAGATATTTAATCTCTGGCCCACCCTGAGAAGTGGGGTATGGTTTTACAAATCCATTTTCTGCCATGACAAAACACTGTTTGGAACCACTGACTGACTCTTTTCACCAAAATCTGCCATGGGGAGGCATGAAGAAGGCCTTCACCTGCAGAGTCACAGCCTAATCTCCTTAATTTATGCACTTGCAGCCACAATTTCTGTCAAGCTAAGGACAATCTCCAGATGGGACAAGCCAGAATTCCTTTTCTTCCCCTCCTCTCATAGACACTGTCCTCAGCCTTCAGACCCCTGACTCCATTCTCTGCTCTTCTGTGACTCCTAGTGGCCCCTGGATGTCCAAGAGTCTGAGAATCCCAAGGCCCTGACCTCGTCGCAGGGGAACGGGAACCAGATCTAAATTTCCTACATCTCACACTGTGCTTTCCCACCCCAGGAGCGGTGTCTAGGTGCTTCCCTACAGCCAAGCACTTGCCCTTGGGGTAGCTGCATGGCATGGCATAAGCACAGTCAAACTCCTTGCTTGTTCTGCCTCCCCAGGTGGCTGTGCCCAGTGGCTGTACCACCCCCAACTCCACCCCTGTGTTATCAAATTGTTCCTCAACTCTGGGTGGCTGAACACATTTCCTCAGTTCCAATTTGCTTTAGTGGGTCAGGAAATGTACCTGGATGTCAACATTTACTAAGTTTGTGCTTCCTGATCCTCTTCTGGGACCTTTGATTATTGGAAGATCATTGAATGTGTGTGGTTCTCAGATTTTCTAAAATAGATAAGGCGTTCTAAATTTAATCAGCCTTCATAACTGAAGTGCCTTACATTTAGTCATCTTCCATAAAGGTCATCTTTATCAAAAATACCTTATCTTAATGTGTACTTTAAAGTTTTACTTTAAGTAATACAGAAAGTCATCTAAATAGAAAATAATCTAGAAGGAAACTATTCTGCAAAGATTTGGGGGAAGGTTGAGAACATAGCCAACCAATTGCTGTGCAGACAAACCTTCAAACATGACATGAAAACAAAACCAAAAATCTTTGAAATTTATTTGAATACTGTTTAGAAACAAATCAAGTATTTGGTAATTAAGCGAGAATAGCTTCTCATCATTGGTCTGGTAGATATCTTTTTTTACCATAACTGAACATAGGCCCTACCTTTTACTACATCCAGTAGAGGCAGATTTCATGTATAACTCATGAGACTTTGATAATTGCCTGCTGTCAGTAAAGTCAGACGGAAAACAGAACCTTAATTTCAGCAAGATCATTGCAGTACTTGGTTGCTGGTCTTTAAATCCTTGATAAAGGAAACTTCTTGGCATATCAACTTTGACCACATGAAATGCTCAGTCATAGCCATACTTTGAAGAGTATGGGATGTGGGAAAGAAAAGCAGGAGAGAGATGAATACAGTCTCCCTTCCCTGTATGTGAGAACTGAGGATGGAGCCTGAGGCAGTAGATTAGGGCACCTGATAGCTGGAGGATGCTGTGGTTTATTTTTCTGCTTCCTCCTGGTTCATTAAAGTAAAGTGATAATACCTGTCTTGTAGGTATTGTTGAAAGAAGCAATGTTATCTAGTACATTTACAAAGCCTGAAGTAAGTGAATGTTAATAAAAACATATAAAAGAGTATAGTATTAGTGCCTGGCCTCAAAGTAAGTTATCATTTATCAAAATCAATATACAGATTATCTCTAAAACTGATATACAGATTATCTCTAAAAAAAAATCACATTTTATAAATATTGTTGATATGAATAATATGACAAAGAGGTTCCAGAAATGATGGTGTTATCCTCAGGTTTAAGTTATGTGGAAGAAAATGTAGTACAGGTTCTACCCTACAATATCAAAAGTCAAAGGGCATAGGGAATTTGTTACATCTTGTACTTTTGTTAAGGTAAGTGTAAAGGACAGAGCCAAACTTAGCCAATGTGCTGACTGATGTGTAGCACAACTGATATAAAGGTGTATCAGATGAAGTATTTTATTTTATAATGACCTTCCTTTCTTCCTTCCTTCCTTCCTTCCTTCCTTCCTTCCTTCCTTCCTTCCTTCCTCCCTCCCTCCCTTCCTCTTTCTTTCTTTCTTTCTTTCTTTCTTTCTTTCTTTCTTTCTTTCTTTCTTTCTTTCTTTCTTTCTTTCTTTCTTTCCTTTCTTTCTTCCCTTTTATGTGTGTTGGGTCTATGTGTTTCTATGTGTATTGTGTAGTATACATGCTTGTGTGTATGTATTCATGTACATCTGTGTATGTTACTGCAAATGATACAGTGTGTATGTGTGTGTGTGTGTGTGAGTGTTTGTGTGTGTGTGGGGGGGGTTGATGTCAGATGTCTTCCTCAGTGGCTCACAGTCTTTCTCTTTGAGATAGGGTCTCTTCACCGAACCTGGATCTCAACATTTCTGCTAAACTGGTTGGTCAATGAGCTCCAGGGACCTATCTCTGGCTCACTGTGCTAGGTTTACAGATGATCACAGCCATGCCTGGCTGTTTTCATGGGTTCTGGGGTTCACTAAGGCCCACAGGCTTTCATAGCAAGCACCTTACCCTATGAACCGTCCTCCAGCCCTTCAGGTGCCTTAGCCACCATCCCTGGTTTTATCACCTTATCTAGTCTTTGTTAGTTCCACCAGTTTATAGTCCACAGCAGTAGGGCCAGGTTAATGTGTGAGCAAATGCACAACTACTTGAAAGGATTCCTAAGAAAGTGAATTCACTGAAAGTGATTGCTACAGCATACTTGGAAATGGGCCAAGGCTTCTGTATTGTCTTGGCAGCATTATTGGTGTCTCAATTGAAAGGCAATAAAGAAATTTTAATTATTAACCTCAATAAATAGGACTATAAAATTTGACCAAAAATAAATAAGTAACTAACTTAATAGCAAGGAGTTTTATCAAGGCACCAATCAGTAAAATAAAAAATCAGAGTTGCGTTATTTCCTGTCAGCTTCTAAATTCAAGTATCAAGTCATTCATTCAAGTGAGAGAAGTCAGCAACATCTGTTGATGGCATTGGCATCTTCTCATTACACAGTTTCTGAACTTCAGGATGCTTTTCTCTCCTCTGCAAATGCCCTGCATCCAGACTGTGAACAGTGGCCATTCTCACCAGTGATAAACTGCAGTACATGTCTCCTAGTGACCACAGTAGATTACCAACTGCAATCCCTTCATTTCAGCAGAAGAAACAGATGCAGAAGGAGAATGGTTTTTGTTTTGCTTGTTTGATGTGTTCTGTTTAATGGCTATTAACTAAAATGGGAACTTAGTGTTACAGTGAGGACCAGAATCAAGACCTGACTCTTGGGTCCCTACTCTTTCCAACTGTTCCTGTGTTCTACTGATTACACCATCACAACAGTTTCCAAGTCCCCTTCCAATTACCTCTTCTTACACTCACTGTGTTGGCCCACATTTAATTAGCATGGTCCTAACTTGTGTCCTAGTGTTGTTCTATGAGATAATGCTTGGCACTATAGCAGCTCCATACTTCTGAATCATAATGTCACTGCACCTAAACCATTGCCCTGAACTTCAAAGGTATCTCACTCTTTACAAAATTGTATATAAGTGCAGACTTTTTGTTTGTTTTTTACATTCATTGCTTTCTGGTGTATGTAAATTCAACTCCTAAGTAGTCCCTTAAGGCAGTCATTTTTTGGAGATATTTATGGAGAACTTATTTCAAATTGTAACCACTAAAACCAAAATTAATTTATGGTCTTATTTAAGAAACTAATTGAAGAATAAATTTCTTTAGCAAGCTATATAGAGAGATGCTTTTTCTAAGAGCAAGTTTAATTATTTTATAGTGTTCTGGTAAGAAAGAGTTGAAACATCTCGATAGGACATTTATTAGAGTTCAGCTGTGCATTGATTGACATCTAACTTACGTTCAATCAGATGCAATAGAGTATATCAGTCACCTGGCAGCCTACTCTGCTCAATTATGAGTAAGTACCTTCCATGCCTCAGCCTGGCTATACATTAGGAACTGCTCCATAGCATGCAACCTATAGCATGAAAGAGGTTCAAAGTTGTTTTTCAATTCCAGCTTACCTGGATGTGTAATGGTGTCTGTGTTCCTTTGTGTTCGGCCTATGAGGATGGTGGTCATGTTCACTGTCTTCTTAAGGGTGTTGGGTTTCTTCTGCAGTTTTTTCTGCTTCTGAGGCTTGACAATAGTTGCCAGACTATCAGATAACAGTCGATCAACATTCCAAGTTAAATTAGATAGGGCAGCTTGAGTTCTTTTTTCAACTATTGATTCCACAAGTTCTGTCAGACTTTTCTGAGAACGTTGAGTGTCTGGCAGAGAGCCTTTGGTCTGCATGGGTGTGGGTGCATTCTGTCCGTATGTACTTGTAGAAGCATTATGGCATGCCATTGAAAGCTCATTGACAGTTTTATTAAGCAAAGTAAAACTCACTGAAAGATGGATGGATTTTGCTTCCAGTGCCTTAAATCTGGTATTTAAAACCTTCAGCTGAAGATCAGCATCTCTCTCATTTGATAGTATGCCACCTTTCTTGAATGAAATATAGTAAGGTATAAGTGTCTTGGTCACTTTAGATTCAACTCCTTGCAAACGAGTTTCAAACTCTTTGGCAGTCTTTGTTACAGAGAGCATATTTTCTTCTAAATAACTCATGTTTTGCTGACATTTGTTCATCTGAGAAGTAGTTTCATTGAACATTTGATAAATCTTTTGAAAGTTTAACTGGCTTAGTTTCTCATCTTTAGGGATAGCTGTAAGGGCTTTAGCAATTTGCAAAATAAAATTGTACTTCTGATTGTCATTGACCAAAGTCTGAATAGAATCATTCAAATGCTGGAATTCAGAAATAAACGTTAAAATAGTGTCCATATTTTGGTTACACTGACAAACCTTGGGATTATATGGCATAGCACTTAAAGTCTCCTTTAACACATAGTTATCTTGAACAAAATCGATGGCATTGTTTATAACAGTCATTGTCTTATTTAGGCCATCTTCTGTTTCTAAGGCATGGTCACTGATGAGTCTTTCAAAGGCTTCACCACGGCTCTGCACTTCATCTCTGAGTAAGTTGTGTCTTTTTGTAAGCTCTTTGGTAAGAGCATTCAGTTGGTTGATGGCACCGATAAGCTTTTGTAACTCTCTGCGAGTAACCGGGGCTTCCTTTGGCTCACGTGTAATCTGCTGTTGAAACGATGACCTCTGCTCCAGCAAAGGCTGGAGAATCTCCATGTCATATGTCAAATCATTCAGCTGCTCACTCATTTTATCCACCTTGATGTCCATGGGAAAGATAACCTCAGACAATGTTTGATTTAACATATGCAGATTTTCCTCTGTGTCCTTGAGTTGAAATTTAAAGTCATGTCTGCATTTAGATAGCATTTCTTCACATTCTCCCCTGGCTGATTCTTTCTCCATCTCCAAAAGGATGGTGAGATTGCTGATCTTGCTCTCTTGGACATGCAAATCACTGAGCATCTGCAGCAGCATTAGACCTTGCTTGCTTGCTGCCTCCTGTAGCATGGATATATACTTAGTGACATTACTGTTGACCGATTCTTCAGTAGCAACATTCTCTGTTCCTGATACTTGTAGAACTGATAACAGTTGTGTGTGTGCTTCCTGCATTTTAGAGAGAGTTTCATTGAGGGACTGGTGGTATAGAACAATCTGTGAGTGCTCCTGTCTTAGTGCTCCTTCCAAATGAGCTTGCTTTGCTTCCAGTTCCTTGACAGGCTTCTCACAGGTCAATGCCATTTCCTGCCTGATGTTCGTGATGCTATCTTTTAAATCTGTGATGTCCTTCCATGTGAGCTGCTTTTCTTGCATTAAAGCAGAGTCTTTCGGGGCTGTTGCTGAAACAAAGGACTGGTTCACTTGTAGAACTGCCTGCCTGGTACTTTCCAAGTCCTCTGATAGACTTGACACAGTCTTGAAGAGCTGGGCAATAGTCTCCTGCGTGTTATCTTGGAAGACTTTCAATTGTTCTTTTACTATATTCTTTAACAGATCATCAATACTTTTTGATTTTAGAGCTACAGAGAACAAGATAATAAATAGTAAACATACATAATCATGTACATTTATGACATTTGAAAAAAATTACTGGAATTAGTAAGAGATAATCACATTCTTGACAGAAATCTGATATAAAAGGTCAATTACCATGCAGAGCACATTAACAGTATACACCAATGATTCTAAAGGCAAAAGGCAAAAGACAAAAGGAAACTGCTGTTCACTGCAGTGACAGAGGCTACTCTACAGCAATCCCAGGTCTAGTTGTGATGAAAACAGAAGGGGCTTGGCTTTTTATCTGAGTAAATACTTGGTGTCAGTATATGACTGTATTGCCAAGTGTCTAGTAATTAGGTGCAAGGTATACATTGTGGATTCACCAGTGTTCATAAATCAGAGAGAAAAACTTTAGAAAGTAGAAGGAAATATAGATATCCATATGACTTCAAAATGTCTTACAATAACAGGTAGTGAAATTAGTTGTTTTTAAAAAATGGGTGACAATCACATTACAGCAGGAATTTAAGAAATGCTTATAATATGACATTAACTTTTGGCATAAAAAGAAAGGAAAAATTGCCAGTAATTGACGTATGATAGTATTTCTAACACCTGGAAATATATCTGATCACACATTGAAATTGTGTGAAACAGTAAAGAAAGAGAGAAATAAATAAATAAATAAATAAATAAATAAATAAATGGGACTGAGAAAAGGAAGGGGATGGAGGTGAAGGAAAATGGCATTAATTATTCCAAATGGTGTAAATAGAATGAGAATATTTGAAAAGCTTAAAATAAAACCAAATCAAACCAACTGAACAAACAAAAAATAACTATCTCATGAAGAAACAGCAGAAAAAAATAAAACATAATTATAAAAACACTATCTCATATAGAAACAACATAAAAATAAAGCATATAATTATAAAGTCTAGCTACAAAGAATTATAAATAGAAGAATTATTCATTAAAATTTACCAAAAATGTACAATGATTATATATTAGATTCAGGGAACAAAGGATTTTTAAAAGAAATTCTGCACAGTGGGCCATCACCACAATAATTATAGCTATCAGGCAGCCAGTTCACAAAGTTGGTAAATGGGCTCCATGGTCTCATATTTTAGAAAGTATGTAGCAAGCATGAAAACTCACATATAAGTTATTGTAAAGGAGAAATTTTAAAAGAGCAAAATGTCTTTTATTGATATTTATCATTCTGGTACTAAAAAATCTATAAACCATATTCCTGGAAGTGTACTTAAAAGATTAGGGTTGCTAAGTATAGAAAAGCACACAAGAATAAGAATATAAAAACCATGAAATATCATTCACTAATCCATGGTAGCAAACTAAGAACAAAAGCTAAATTAGAAAATTTTGAATAACTAAAATAAAGAGAAATTATACAGGAAAAAAAAAAGCAAAAACAGTTCTTTCTTTTTATCTGTTAATAAGCCAGAAGTATTTGCTAGCATTTTGCCAGTTACATGTTTATTTAACAAATATTTGTGAATATATTTCTTTTTCTTTTTTTTGTGAATATATTTCTATATCCCGTGTAGATAGCAAAATGACAACTTAAAATGTAAGGCAGTTGTCAGGCATTGCTTTATAGTACACATATGTCTCTATAGTCCTCAGAATAATTTAAGTCATTTCTTGTCAGTTGAAATTATTTTCAGTTCTCACAGTTTCCAAAATTTGATAACATATAATATAATTTATATACCAGTGAGGGTTAGTTTTTTTTTGAATTTGTAATTTCACATTAGACATCTACAGTGATTTCAAGATTGATAAGAAAAAAATAAATAAATTTTAAGCCTCATTGAATTAGCTGAGGTGCAAAAATTGCTGATAGATGTTTAAATTCAACTATCAAAAATATGACATGATCAGAGGTCAGAGTATGATTGACAACTTAGGAATGCCATGCATAGATTAGATCACCATGAATCTTGCTGAAGGTTATGAGGACAAGATGAAAATATATTTGTCTTTTCAGCTACCTTTCTTTAGGATATTCTTGGGAAAATTACAGAGGAAATCTCAAAATCATAGCATTATTTGAAATGACACCAAGCAAAGCATTAACTTAAAAATATGTTTTATGATAATATTTTTCCATCTGCATTTCTACAACTCATTAGTAAAGAAACATCTAGCTGTTTCTGAATTTTCGAAAACCATGTCGCCACACTTCATATTAATCCCTCTGTAGGGCTGCTCTCTAAACTCCATGCGATTTTGTTTTATGTAAGTTAAATATTATTCTGTTTGTTGTTGTTATTGATACTTAGTCCTTTAAAGGTTTAGATTATAATTTCTACATTCCCCTTGTGTGTGTTCCTTTGTGCAACACCGGGGTCACCCTTTCTAATAACCTTGATAGACCTGTGGGCTCATCCTAACTATGACTAAATATGTTATGCCGCAACTAGGTACAAAATACCCAACAAGTGAGCATTAAAAGATATATTTCAATGCACAATTTTGAATTTATATATTTTTAATTACCGGTTTAAAAATACCTATTTCTTTACTATCTCATCTAGAGCAAAGATCTCAAATGACAAGCGACAATGTCAGTGAGGAATTTGTTTTGTGTCTTAAGTGAATGCATTTTTTAATCTTGTTTACTTTTACCTTTTAGAAAAGATTGAAGTTCCCTGCTGTTGTCTTCACTGACTTTCCCTTCAAGGGAGAGGTATGCATTCTTCATATCATCTGCTGCCAGAGAAACATTGTCAAACTTCTTCTGCAGAAGTATCAGCTTCCTCTCCTGCTGGCTCAATTGCTCTGCCATTTTTTGAATTATGGCTGCATGTAGAAGAAACAGAGTTGGGACCATTCAACGTATAGACTTAAGACCGATCAAAAATTATTTTGTATAAAAGAAACTTAGGTAGACCATACATGTGCTTAAAGATTTAAAAAATGCAGAGTACAGGCGAGTGGCAACATGAACAATGAAAACTTCAAGGAATACATTTACAAAAATATTACGATGTTATAATGTCTTTAATTTGTGTTATTTGACTTTTTTTAAAAAAAATCTTAGACCTGTCAACACATTCAGAATAAATAAAAGTATTGAGGGTCAGAAAGCCCAAGTAATAAGCTTGCCATCACCCAGCTAATGGTTCATTGTCTCTTTTAAACCTTGTCCCAGCACTAACTATATGTCATTTTACATATACATGTGTTGTAGCAGTCCAAGTGTTTCATTGCTTACTGAAGTATTCCTCCATGAGAGGCAGATCCCAATTTAGAGAGAATCACTCTGTATAGCAACAATATTCACTGCTCCTTTACATGCACATTGTATTGATTCAAAAACTTGACAGCATTTTATACATAGAGAATCACATAATTAAAGGACAATTTCTAGGCACATTACCCAAGTTCACATTTTAAGATTGATTCTTTAAGTTATCATCTAAAACAACAGATTTCATTATGGCATTTCCTGCACATTTATCATCATGCTTCATCCATATTTAAGTTTCATTACTCTGCTCTTTGTCACCACAATCCTTCTTGAAGTTTTCCTCTTGCTCCTCCCAAAGGAGCTCTCTTATCATCATCCATCAGGCCTTCTGAGATATATGTATGTATGTATGTATGAATGATATGTATGTATGTATATATGCATGTATATATATGTGTGTGTATCTGATATATAAATATGTATATACATGTATATACATGTATATATCAGAAGGCATGGCAATAGGAAAACTGTTCTGTTTCATACATATACATATATATGATCTATCTTTCTTTCTAATATATATATATATCCTATATGTGAGTATATACAAATATAGATTTTTCACATAATAGGAAACATGATGTTTATTTTTCTGAGTCTGGCTTATTGCTTTTAACATGATGACTTATTGCATTTATTTTTTAAAAAGAGATCACTTTAAATCCCATTTCTCAACTGAAGGTTTTGCTTTCTTCACCAAAATTTATGCAAACATATTCTTGAAGAGGTGCTATTGTCACTATCCAACCTTGTTTTGGAGTTAAAGTTAAGCCTAAGATGGTGAAGTGTTGTACTTGGACAGAACACTTGTCTTAGGCTGACTTATGATCTGTACAAGATCTTGGCCATAAATAACTCTTTCCACAAGTTATCTGCACTCCTCTGTGATCTCTATTAGGCCAAACAGACTTCCCAGCTCCTTTAATGCAGTCAAGTTGTTCCTTCGACATCAAACCTCTTCAATGATCTCAATGTTTGGAAAAAAAAAAGCTGAGTTTGTTTTTGGAACACTGATCTGTTCCCCTAACAGTTGTATGATTGAAGTTTTTCACCTGAAACATGAAACCCAGTGCACTTTCTCCAAATGTTAGCAAAACAGAACAGAACTGAGAAGCATATCAATCTGCTACCACTGAAATGATGTTGACAATCACAGGGTTGAAGGTGATAGTAATTACAGTCTACGACCTGGGTCACCATAGTCTTGCTTCTGCTGCTGGGCTGCTCCTTGGTCAACAGCTGTGTGACTTTCAGCCTGGTTACTGTGTGCTAGTTGCTGCTGTTCTTCTGCTAGACAGAAGCAAAGAGAGTATCATGTGTTAGCATTGGAAGGGCTTCCTGTTTTCCAGTCCTGAGTTATAATGGGGCTGACATTCATTTTCCTGTGTACTGAGGCGTGATGAAGAGCAGACGGTTCCACCCCATCTGTATTGCAGTGTAATGCCACATGCTCTCAGAAGTCAAAGCTCTAATTCAGTCTCGGAAAAAAATTATTCAAAATTCATGTGGGTCAAAAATGGATGGAAGCCTTTGCAGATACAGTCTGTCATACTGAGTGGACTTTACTATTATGGTAAAAGTAACAACAGCCTTGTAAGTGGACTGATTTTTCAGTAATGCATTTCCGAACTGGTGACTGCTGGAAGGAGGGAAAGCTGTATATGCCTTCCTAACCCCAAATCATCGAGTTAATTAACAGTGCCATTTAAATAGGTTGTTCCAAGATTTAAAAATAATACATAGTTCCTGATAAACTAATGGTCAAATTAAACAATTGCAGGTATATCTCCAAAGTAATCAACCTGTAAAGACAGTGATATTCCATAAAAACAGAAGTTCTTATATCTATATTTAAGAAGCCCAATTTCTTGCAAGTCTAATATTGTAAATGTTTATATAATATTTCTCTGGGAAAATAATTTTTGAGAGACTCATTTAAAGTATTGAGTGTCTGAAATATATCTTTAATTTATAGGCTTTGAATGGACAAATTTATTCAATGATGCCTGCACTCAGACATGGGCAAATACCCATTGCTGTCTAGCTGGATTTCTTTCTCTATGAAGTTCTGTGACAATGAAACTGTACTTGTGGTGCATGTTAATGAACCCCCCCTCCAGATGCTCATGTGGCTATGCTGACAATCCTTAAGTTTTCCTATTCCCTAAAACATGTCCTCGGTTTGCCATTAATTTGGCTTTGTCTCCATTGTTACATTGAATTGTGCAGTGCTATTCTTCAAGGGCTTGGGATAAATAAATGAATTTCCACTTTGTACAGTTTGTTTGGATGCCTCCTCTCATCCCCCCATAACTGATGGATTATTTAGAGGAAGAAAGTGATATAGGGCTTAGAGAGAAATACAGTGCTTTGGGAATTAGAGTAAGGAGGGAAAAGATTAATCTACTGTTATGTCCCAGCAGTAAGGTTCTTCTGGTCTAAATTCAAACTGATTTATGCAAAAGTATCTGTGAAATAACTGCGGAACTCTCCTGCCGTGGCTCCTCCATGTGTAGGAAAATAAAGCATATATTTCTGACCATTTCCATCTCTGTCCACTTGAACGCATAGTTAAAGAGAAAAATAATTGTTGGCAAATTTTAAGTCTCTGCAGTAACCATGAAAACATTCCCTGGGAAATTTTGAGCCTGCAGTTGCAGAACCCCACCCCGATTTAAAGAACTCCGTGATGAGACACCAATCTCTCTTTGAGCAAGCTGGTCACTTGATTATAATGCAGGCTAAAGAGGAGCTACATTCTCAGCAAGCAAGCCTTACCACGTTCCCTGTTTCTCTGAGCAGTGAGCCTGCAGACCATAAACTGTGAATACTGATAGCAGGACTAACCAATGGCGTAACAATGGCCTTTCCATTTCCTTACTGCTTACTTTCTGCAGCTAGACCATAGCAAGAAAAAGCAATAGGGCATTTAAAAGGGAGCAAGGCAGAGTGTATTCGGAGATAAAGCACGGTCAAAGTATTCAGGGCCGTGCCAGCGCCACTGTGACCCAGGGTAATTGCTGTGCTAACTCTCTCATTCCCAGCGTTTCATACATACCATCCATCCTTTCCTTAATATTACCATTTGTTTGTTTGTATCTTTAATTGGATTATGGATAGAAACCAGAAGTCCCTACTGATTTAGAAACACTAAAATATTTCTGCTTTTCCACTCCCCCAGGGACACTGGTTCATTGGACAGTTAGGCCACTGGGCACATGTGTATTTTAAAAAATTTAAGTGTTTAGGTGATTTTGATTCATGGCTCTGGTTATGATACACTAATTTAGAAGCGAATTGAAAAGTTTTCTAAATCAAATAAAATTTATTGATAAAAGGCAGAAAAAATTTCTATTCCCATAGTAAAGATGAAATACAAAAGTCAGTTGTCACAAATTTTTAAATGCGATCCCTGTTATGACCAGAACATGTTTTAAAAAGAATGATTTATTATGAGTCTAAGGAGTGAAAATCATGTGTCCATCATTCCATAAAGATGTGGGCCATTATAGAAAGTGGCATCCACAGGAATTGCTCATGACCTCTCCTCTCCTTTGTGAACACATTATCATTCTTTCTGAGACTCAGACAGCAGGGCTGAGGAAATGGGCTGCAAATATGAAAGATGCTTTTGTGGTCTTCCCATCAGTCATATCCAGTGTGACTCTGAGATACTGAATGCTCAATTTCCTTCCACTATAAAACTAGGCTGCCAGTCTTTACTCCTACCTAGCTGTACACACACTCCGCACTCAAGGCTCTAGTCAGAATAAACCAATGTGGTTTATCAATTGTCTAGTATTGAAATATGAGCCACATCTTTTAGCAAATATATAGTAATACTATACAGTAACAAATAATTCATCTTAAAACTGTGATACTATTTCAAGTTAATTGTGTATATGTGATAAAGGATATATTCTTCAGCATATATAATGAATGGAATCCCTATCTCAGGACCATCTGAAAACTATTTCCTATGTCACATGATATAAAAATAATTCTAAAATAGGAATATCATGGCAAGTCAATTCTATGATACTACTACTCTTTGTGGAATTAATATACAATGAAGTGAAAAAAATGTTTAGGAAGCTAAAGGTTAATAAAATAAAAATATTTAAGTATTATTACTGAAATAAATATTTTTATACATCACATTTTTAATGTTAATTAAAATATTAAAAGTATGAATTTGACTGCATTTAATAATTTTATCTCAGGAAACAGGAAGGAAAACATCTTTAATATTATTAACAATATAGTCATATATATGAGCAATCAAGAAAAATATTTTCTATGAATTGTGCTTGTGAAAATGTGCCAAGCCAGGTAGTGTACAGCTGTAGTTCCAATGCTTGAAAGGATGAGGCAGGAGGATTGCTAAGAGTTTCATGCCTGTCTGGGCTAAAGAGAAACTATGTCGCTAGCAAAAAGCAAATGAAAACAAACAAAAACCAACGAACCAAACAAGCAAAAAAACAAAACAAAACAAAACAAAACAAAACCCACCACTGTTGGAAAACAAATAAAAAATAATAAACTACATTTTCCCGACAAATAGAGCAATAGAGCAAGAGTAAGAAAGTCAGTCTGAAAACCCAAACACAGCTTCAGACATAACCCTGCTGCTCTCAGTCACCATATTCAGACATTTCAGATGGAGATAGGATAAATATAGTGTCAGCATGCAGCTGAGCATGGTTGTGCCTGGATTCAAATATGAGCATGACATCTCCTATTATGTAGCAAGTACATGATGGTCTAAATACAGAAAGAGGGGCAGAAAGGCAGATAGGGCTCATGCTATAGATTCAAATATAAAATAACTGGTAGAATGCTTGGGCTTCAGTAGTAACCATTGGAACCAAGGTTAAGGGGGCATTTTATAAATTATTTTCATGTAAATAATTTCACATGTATGTGATATGAAAACATCTATATTTGAAACAGATGATATTTAAAACACATTTGAAATGTTTACACATGTATTATTTGAGACCAAATATAATGTGCTCAGTCTGCTGAAAAAGTAAGAAGATCTTTTCTAATAAATTAAGTGCATGTGACAAAACTATAAAATTAACAACGTTTCTTCAATGATGTTGCCCCAACACGATCCAAATGGTGCTTACACAGCTCTAAGAAGTAACTACATTTGCAATTGCTCTAGGAATTTCCAGGATTTAGCTGTCAAGGAAGGGGGGCAGCATTTAAAAGCATCCAGCTTTTATAGATTGCAAAACACGAATGTTATCCCTTTTCTTTCAGTATAGCCCAGCAAAGCAGGACTTTGAGAACATTGGTATTAATAGACATTACAAATGTACACAGACCTTGTGCCACCAAAAGGCTCAGGATCTGAGTGGGAGCTCTTCAGAGACAGTAATAGCAGTTTCTTATATTTAATCATTTCTCTGAATGGGACATTTTCCTGGTGTCATCCATGGCCAAAGAAGAAGCATGCAGTAACCAGGAGGCATCCAAAAGTCATTAGGGACTGTTAGAGTGTGAGTAGCTTATGTTTATGAATCCTGTGGCTTGACATGTGGTTCTATATTTATTTTGGCTAATACAAGTGCTAATTTAAGAGAATAAGTAATTCATTCTTACTGAACACCACACGAAGATTCTTAGGATCTGGTTGTTACATGAACCTCTCTGCTCTGGAATTTGTTCCCTGCCAACGTTGTAGAAAACCTGAAATGCCTGTATTACAAATTCAAGAGTTCATGTTATCTTTTCCTGGCTGTGTTTGTCAACTCAAGTTCAATACTTATCCCAATTTATAGTCTAGGATTTTGACCAGCAGCTTCAGAGAGCTGATAGCATCTGTGACAGACAGTCTGTTACTCTCCTGTGATAAGGAGTCGGGTTGATCGATGTTCTTTTATTTTTTCATTTAGAAATCTTTCTGTCTCCCCAGATGGATTCTTTTCTACAAGAACTGCTGTGGGTTTCCTAGTAATCTGTCTTACCTTTCACATAAACACAGATTGTTTGGTTTCATGGAGTGTAGATGTCTAAGTCTCTTTCCCTTGTTCTCTTTACATGACAGGCACAGCTACAGGAAAGGATTAACTTAAGCCAATAAACTGTACAGACAGTGTGTACTTATGTTTAAAAGGCAACCTAGGATTTTAATTGTGCTCCTTTGGTCTTATGTTTCTCCCTGAGATGCAAACTCTGACATTAGTGATCAAGGACTCAGAGTTAAGGTCAGCAGGTGTCCAGAGCAACAGCTTTCTTATTAGGTATTTTTTTCCTCTTTAATTAGACAGGTTTTATTTGCATTTTAAAGATATTTTTTATGCCCTTTGAGCCATATGGAGGGAGTAATTAGTGGTAACTCAGTAACGAGGATACTCCCTCTTTCCTGCTTATTCCTTGACAAGACAGACTTCTAGCTGATTGTGCAGTATCAGATAAAAAAGCAGGGTGGATGTACAGTGTCCTCATGAAGATATACTAGGTAAGCAGATATAGGCAGTGCAGCATTCAAGACTCTGAGAGTACATATCCTTTAGCCAAAAACTACATAACATTATGGAGCAAGATGCTCATTGGACAGTACTGAAAAGAATATAGGAAACAGAAAATTTTCCTCTTTTACATAGGATAAACTTCAGCATGATGAATTTAGAATTAATTTTAAAATAATTTCACTATAGAAACTATGTATTTAAAATATAAGTCCAAACAGTTGTTTTATAACAGGTTGAATATTCTCACATTTGAAAAATAAAGTATTTGTTATATATTTATAATATATAATAAGAGGTTAGTTGATTCCATATCTGCACATAACTTTTCAGTACTCATAATATCTGTGATAGATATCTTTTAATGTAACTTTAGAGAATTTTTTTTTCTGTTTCCAGAAAACCTGTGGAGGCTCTAATGTTTAACAGACTTGCAAAGGACCCTCTCTAATCCAACACCAACTGAACATAAACTACTTTCTTTTGTTATATAATAGCAAATCATAATTTCCTTGTCCCACTTCAGGATATTTTAGAGACATCTACTGGAGAAGTACATAATTGCAAATTTTATCTCATAGGCTTAAGTGGTATGTTACTACAGACATTTAAAAAATTCTCTTAATGTAATTCATCCAAAATCCTAAAGGGAAAGATGAAAGATTTTTGACCATGACCAGAAGCCATACCCAAGTGAAAACTAATGCTTTGATGTTGGATCTATTCTGTCTGTCCTCACTCTCTCTGTCTGTCTCTGTCTTTGTCTCTGTCTGTCTCTGCCTCTGTCTCTCTCTCTTTTTTTCTTTCTCCAAAAATCCCAGTCACATAACTAAAAAAAAAAATGCAACAACAACCAAGCAACCAACAAACAAAACCCCAAACCCCCAAAACACCACCACCAAAGAATTCCTTTTGATGTTATATTATTTAATAGGTAAGCTGCAACTAGAACCCGAGTGTTCTGATTATCTGTACTCAACACATGCACAGCAGATGAGCACGTGAGAATAGGAGTCAGAAACAAACACCCCAGAAGTTTGATGAGCAGCATCTCTTGCTAACACTCAGAGGATGGATTTTAGTGAGAAGAGGAGAAAGAGCGGGAAAGAGGTGGATACTCTTGGGGAAGGATAAGGAGGAGAGTCCAGCTGCTAACAAACTACTGATATTCATCATAAGTTTTCTTTATCATAACATTTTTTACTTCAATAAAGTTCTAAGGAAATTATCATATTTATATTATGAAATTAATTTTGTTTTTGGAGTTGAAACTAATTTGGGAAGCAGAGATTTATGAAGTGTGTGTGGTACTCTTCTATGAACAAATAATGCTGTGATACTTTGAGGTACAAGCCCTGGAATGATTGCTATCGTACCTACACAATTAGGCATCTATGTAACCAAACTCAAGATGACCTAGCAGAGGTTTAAAGAGTGGATCGGTTAGATTGATCACTTGTGTCCTGTTTGAGGCAGCCTGCCACATGATATGTCAAAGGCAGCGCTGTCAAACACTCTACTCTTATGGGACAACTTGATCCACTGTAAAAAAATGAAAGGCTGGTGGAACATTTATTAAGTGCAATGGGCGGGGAGACAGTTCTTGGAGTTATGGAGTAGGTATCAGAAAAGGAAAGTGTGAAGGAAAAAATAAACCAGGAAAGAATTAGTGAACAATGGTCCAGGGACAGCATGTGACAGTGGCTTTTAACACTACCATTATCAATTGCACCATTAAAAAAATTCAGGTTCTTTTATTGTGGACCACAATAAAAGTAAGAGACAAATGGCCAGGGTTTTGTCTGAGCAACATGACATTCTTTTGGAATCAAATCTACATTAGAATTGACTGTATGACAATTTGAAATAATTGGGCGAACCTGCCATCCTGGTCTTATTTTCACATATATTTCTATAGGAAAAGTGCCTCCTCACAACAGCATAATCAGCAGACACAGGCCTTCTGGGTAGCTTTAATTAGGTGAATACAACAGGAGGCCATCCTTAAAGCTTTTTTGAGATTTTGTTTTCTAAAATGTATTGGAATTGCAAACTGCAAATCTAATATTAAAGCCATCCATAGGTGACTCCTAGGAAGAATTTGAGGTAGGACTAACTAGAGAATATAAATAATTTACATTTAAGCACTTGGTTATCCCCATAAGAAGGGAATGGCAGTACACAGCATATATTCAAATTATCACTTTATTTCATATTTTGGGTTTTTTCCTCTTTTGTTTGTTTTAATATTTACTGTGCTGAAATTCTGTGGCTTCTTTTCCTTCTACATGTATGCAGTCTGCCATAATGATTAAGAATTGATTAGCAAGTACGTGAGGATGAATGCGGTGCATGCAGAGCTCTCAGCGGTTGAGCCTATGACATGCTTTGACATATTGCTTTGCTCCCTGCCACCTGCAGTCAGCTATTCTGTGCAATGGCCTGTGTAATGGCTGCCAACGTTCCTGAAAAGACACTTTGCAAACCAATAGTTTAATCTTTAAGAAACAATCATAGGATAAATAGTATCAAAGTATCTTTCATGTAAGAAGGAAAAAAAAAGACCTTAAACATAATTCTTACTACTATTGTCAAGATTTTTAAATAACAAAAAAACGTGGGTAAGGAATAAACGCACTGTAACACTTTAATATATTTTCACACTTCGTAAAAATGAGTTCTTTGAAAGCAATACCATATTTGGACCTTTTCAAGTATTTTGTGTCACCTCATGTCCAAATATTTTTAGTATGGGTTTTTTTTTCCTGTAAAAGGTAAAGCACTCACAATACCATCTGAAAATGCATTAGATTTTACATTATCTGTGAAATTTAAACCAGACTCCGAGAAAACAGTAGTGTGGCAGATTTGCCCACGAATCCTCACTGCACAGGTTGGCCAGCCATGAATAATATCCCTGACTGAACTGCATGATTCTTAGAACTCCCTTATATGATTTTCTGTTTCTTAATGTGACTCATAATGGTTTCTCCACGGTTACATTAATTTTTAATCACAACCTCCTACACTATTGATTGAATTCCTCAGCAGTGCTAATGCCCTTTCTTGTAATATTCATTCACTTAAAATATGAATGCAGATGCCACATCTTATTTTTCAAAGAAAACCTGTTTAAAGCCAAAGCAAAATAATAGTTGCATAGATGTTGGGTCACAGCAGGTTACTGTGTGTTTGATCAGCCTTCCACCAGAAAACTCTGAAAGACTCAGCTTTAAAAAATGACCCCTTTCTATTTGCAGTCCATTACATTAAGCAGTTGAACTGGAATAGAATCAGAAGTTTGTATAATTATTTTATCTGGGTTACTTCTAGTCATATTATTTAAAATATAAAATTAGAATTTGCAATAGTCTCTAGAAGGCATGTCTTTGTGAAGAATAAATAATATAGAGAGATCTTCTTACTCATTTCCTAAGACCAACATGAAGAACAAGGAAGGGGCAGGTTATGAGCCTGTGGGTGATTGATACTCAGGAACCTCTAAAACAGCAATAGGCCTAAAGCCTGGCTTCTCATTAATTTTCCTCAGTTCAAAATAGTTAGTTTCTCAGAATCTGTTATTACGATGTTATTATTGGCATATACCTTTGAGCTGACAGTTTGGCCCTATGTATCCAGGACAGCATCTCCATTCTAGTGAGGTGACAGTCTTATGCTGCATTCTATAGACAGCATTGGATGACTTCTGAGATCTAGAGAAGAAAGCAATTGATAAAAAATTATTTGCCTCATATTAAACATAATTAGGACTTATAAATATAAAGTACTTAGAATAATTCCTAAAATATAGTAACCATTTAGTCTAGGTACTAATATAAAACCATAAATCTATCACATCAGTATTATATTCAATATAGCTAAAAGGATTTTTTGAATATGCAACAAAAACATGCGTAGTTTCACTGTGGGCATTTTAAATTTAGATCTGTCATTAAATTTTTAAAGATATGATAGTTTTTTCATGCATAATGTTTTCTAGCTAGATCAAGGTTAGAACAATAGTAGAATATTTTAATCTATTTCCATTTCTATTACTTCCAAAATGATTATAGTTAGATCTTTATTTCTTGAAGATAAACCTAGTCATGTAAAATAAGTTATATTGGTGTAAATTTAAATTAGAACAACTGCTGCTATTTTGAGCTTTACTTTTTAGTTTTCCAAGATTCAAAATTATATTAATCTACTTTTTCTCTCATTTATCATTTGAGAGAGAGAGAGAGAGACAGAGACAGAGACAGAGACAGAGAGAGACACACAGAGAGAGAATGGTGGCTTTGAACGTAAAGAAAATATTATTTACAAAATGAATAAATTATAACATTTGAATAAAATAATGTATATACTTCATGAATGGCACTCAATTACAGGATTTGTATGTATGTGAATCTAAGATATATGTATAACATATTATTCTTAACCATAACACTCTACTGTACAGGTGGTATTTACCAAATAGGTATATGATACAGGTAGACATAATCCTACTTAATCACCATATTACTTCTGTAATAAAGATAATATTAATGTAGTCTATTGAGGAACACAAATAACAGATAAAATAACTTGTTCAAATGTTCTTACCTAAAATTGCTGGAACTAGATTTTTAAGCTGGCTTATATATATGAGGGATATACTCCTGAAATTTGTCACAGTCAATTCTTGTGACCTGGTCAAGAGTTGTGCGGGAAGGAACTGCATCGCTTAGTTCTTCAGTTTCTGCTGCAGCATGACAGATATGTCAGCATGTTGGAGATAGTTCCTCAATAGCAGAATAACTTGCAAGATTCTTTCTAGCCCTAAATACATGCTAAATCAGTCACTTCTATATCTACTTCAATAAGTCATAGCAAATAAACAATTCTGTTGGAAGAAACATCATCTCTAGTTCAACTGCTAAAGCTGAGTAAGTAAGGAAGATAGAGTTTATTTAGTTTATGGGGTTGATTCTAGAACTTAGAACTTGGCTGAATCATGCTTGAGGGTCAGTGCTCCTGCTCAGCCAAACTGAATGTCTGTTGTATATAATGTTGATATAACAAAGGAAAAACAGAGAACTATTATAAAATTACTAAAATCTTGAATGAATGGAAAGACCCATTGAGATGGACACAGAAGACCAGAAAGGAACAAGGATAAAGTAGCTGGGTTTAGAAAAGAGTAATGAACAGGAAAGGAACTCACCTTGAACCCAGAACAATACTACAAGGGTTACTGTGGCAATATTTTCATTACCAAAGATTTAACAATATGTTCTTTGTGCCTTCCTTGTCAGGAAAATTGTCACAAAGGGAAAAACAGCTGAAAGCAAGGGCACAGTTTAGCTTTCACAAATCCCTAAGATGTACTTAGTTCTCTGGACCATAAATACCAGTCCTCAAGAGACTCAGAAACACCTGGATTTTATGTATCCTTACTGTGCATTGTTCCAGATTGCTGATGCATCAGACTCATTTCCTGAGTTATTTGTATGATAATTCGTGTTATCATCAGTCTCAGGGCTTGAATAGCAGTGCTAGTTTTTATTGCATGCTCTTTATGAACATCTCTAGTCAGGCTGCAGTCACTATATGGATTTAGAGAATTTGTCAAGAGCTCAGCCTTACAATTTATGAAAATTGTATATGTATATAATGTATATATAAAATAATACATAGTGTGTTCATATATGTGATGAACAACATGCTCACTAAGATAGAGCTGATTTCTCATGCACAATCACAGGTAATGGCCTTCTATATTTTAAATACAATCCAAGTTCTAAATGGGCTTCTTTCTTATCTTGAACAAAAAATTATTACTAAATATTTTAAATTATCTACTTATTTCATGAGAATTTAAATTCAAAGTTGTTGACTAGGTTATACAACTGTTCTAAGAGTGACTCCAGAATGGAAGGTTCTGTAACAGAAGGTCAACATGCCCTAAATACGGGGGTACTAGGCAGTAAGCTAAGTATATGAATGCATTAACTCATATGAGTCTCAAAGCAAATACAAACAACATAAATTTTATTATTAGTAGTAACCACATCTTAATTTACTAAAGGTCATGCGTCTAATGTATGCAGTGTCTGGGATTACTATTCCTATGTATTTCCAGTTTAAATGCACAGTGTATATTTTTAGCAAACATTGTATACCTTCGGGAACAGAGTCCACTGGACCAGCCACAGGATCCTCTCCCATTTGGTACATAAGAGCTATGTGTGTCCAGAATCACTGTTGGGGATAACCTGGTATGTACATGAGCACACCAGTTCCTGAGGGAGCAATCATTATTGGTAGAAAAACTCACTGTTAGTATTATTTTTCTCAAAATCATTTTCTTAGACTTTTACTACTTCGACTGATATATAAATATTTAACATCCATACAGAAAAGAAAATGCATATTCATTGCTGTACCCAAAGAGACTTTAAGAAATACATGATGAAAATAATCAGAACTATATTAGAGCCTGCATTTTAATATTTTAAGACAAAAATCCAAGACTGCTCTTTTATCCAATTTAAGTGTTTGTACGGAGAACAAAGACTCAGTTCTAGGTCTATTACTTTGGGTAATATGTAATCAAATATAAACTAAAAATTTGAATCATGTATAGAAAGACAGAAATATGTAATAATTGATGGAAATATATATAAAGAAGATAAAAGAATATTATTTTCTAGTGATATGGTTACAAATAATGAACAAAATATTCTAGATAAAAATTTAAGAATCAAGCAATATAATTAAGTTCATCATACATTTTCACAATATATGGCAAAAATTTAATATTCCACTAAGTAGAGAACACACTTCTATGCACCATCAGCAAATTTAAATTGATCCTGTTTGAAGTAGCAAACAATAAGAAAAATGTGCTTCAAATAAACAAACAGAAGTGTAAGATTCTATACAAAGGAAAATCAATTGGTCGTACAAATCCATGACAAGCCCAATGCAGGCACGTCACAACTCTCTATAATAGTAGACACTTCACAAGTAAAACATAAGCTTTCTATGAAGTCTTAAACCAGATTATTTTATAAGGTAACTGCATAGTTTTGTTTCTGAGACAGTAGAGTCTCAGATGATATATATTTAATTATAAAATATGTATTTTATGGTATGTGTATATCTATAAAAACTGTGTCTCTGGACTGTGTATAGTGGACTATACAACTGTGAGCCTTTTTGCATGAGACGTGAGCCTAATGTATGACCTAGTATTTTGCTGAGAGATTTCAAATTGCAGCTCAAAAGGGTGTGTCTGCAAAGGGAGACCACCTTCACAATGAAATGAAAATTACATTCTTGTTAAGAAATAGATATGGTGGAGAATTCATATGATGAGGGACACAGCAGAAATGTCAAAATGAAAGTCAACAGAAGGTTTTCCAGAGTCCGACAACAGAGCCTGGGTGTAAGAATATCTGTATTGAGTGTTGAACACAAAGTCAAACACTTAAAAATGGGGATGATACATGCAACAAAACTCCTGTAAGTCGAAAAAAGTTAAATGAATCAGAGATGTCGTGGATGGAATTAGAAGCAGAAACTAAAATTGATAAATATTTAATTAAAAAGATGCACATCCTGTTCAATCAACCCCAAATAAAGTGTGTACCAGCATTCTGGACATTAAAAAGTAAGTCCAATCACCTAGATAAGCCATAAGAACATCTGATACAGAGCAGCAGGTTTAACGACCAGGAAAGCAAATGTCAACACTTTATATGATTATGTAACCTGAATTCTTAAAGAGGGTGAGAGGGAGAAAGATGAGGGTAGAATAAACATTACATGAAAAGAAAGGTAGTCTTAAAGTTTAATTTTTTTCAAAGAATGTCTAAGATGTTCAGTGAATACCTAGAGGGCAAATCCACAGTCAAGCCTGACTTAAGCACTTTTTATCAAATTCCAGAAATGATGTGTAGAAAGAAAAATAATAACACTAGTTCGCTTATTCTTCATTCCAGCAGTTGTCCATGTAAAGTTCCTATAAAAGTATAAAAATATAAATATAGAAGCTATTATGTAAAGTTCCTTATGATACACAGATTAAAAAAAAGTACCATGAAAAGCAAACAACAAAAAAAGTGAGAAACATTTAGTTAAAATTAAGAAGAGTTAACCATACTTATGAAAATCCCTTGATGATCTGGAAACTCTGAATGACCAATTTGAAAGAAAAGCAATACAATTTTCATGTGATCGTTTGTATGACAGAGTGACAGACCAGTCCCATCAAATAGTGCCACCACCTCCCTGTGCTTGGGGGTTTCAAAATGTAATATGCCTTCTCTTTGATATGAACCAAAACACCACTTACACAGAGCTTTTAAAATTCTAAACAGGGAGACAGCCACATGCCCAAAACAGTGAAGGCTGAGAAATAGCCACTTAGCAGTAGACATCTTTGATCCAACGGAGATCAAAAGAGCTTCACAGAAAAAGTGCTCCTTACCTGACTTATAATCATGTGTTTGCAACTGTAGAAATAAACTCATTAAGTATCACTTCATATTAAGAATAAAAATATAATTTTAAACCAAATTATTCAAAAATAGAGGCTTAAAATATATAATTAAGTATGGCTAAATGATGAGCAAGGGTCCATTAGACAAACTAGAATCCCTTTGGACCTTCCCTAACTGATGACTGACTGCAGTTTTGGAGAGTGATCACTTTGAAGTTTTCATCCAGAATCTTTCACTCTGGCATAGCACCTGATTTCTCTCAAAGGGCAGTGACTCTGCTGCTGGTCAGCAACAGGTTCTGAGAAAGGCTAGTGTTGATTCTTTATACTTTACAAGTGAGTAGGTAAATGATTTCCTTGAGGGAAAAGCAGACATTTTTGGTCATAAGCAAAATATTAGCTTGCTGAATCCAAGAAAACGGAGTGAGACAGAGATTCTACTTCAACTTAAAAACTAATCCTCTAGTGTGTAATAAAATACAGTCAGAATAGTCTACTATGCTTTCTATATTACATTTTGAAAACTCAGTCATTCAAGGAGGCAGTAAAAAGACTAACTTTAGAAAACTTTTCACTAAGTGATGACATCATGTCCCAACTATTCCCATTCATCTTGTGAGTCAGAGTAGACAGAACAGTGAGGGTAGCCCTGACTAGGACCACACAGAAACATGTCTGTAAGAAATAAGGACAACAGTCTCAGAAATACCAAGTTCAGGTATGCAAGCCTTTGGAATATAGATGAATGCCATGCGGATTGTGCAGCTTTTACATCTTACGTTTCCTTGTTCAGTCATTTGACTTGAATTGAAAATGTGGTAGAGAAGCTCTCAGCCCTGGAGGTGACTACTTGTAGTCATGGAAACCAGATAACCCCTACCCTAAATCAAGTCAATGCTCTCCCTGAAACTGGGACTCAGGATCAAGGGACTTCATTGATTGAATAACCTTTCTTTCCTGGCATTCCATATTGAGATGCATTTGGAAATTAATGTGTCTTCTAGCTATGACTGGGGATCTATGTTGAAATCTAAAGACACAAACATGACAAGACTGGTTGACATGGCAACATGAATGGGGAATCTCATGGGGATGAAAAGCTATAGGCAATTAACAACTTCTGAGAAAGGAGGAATTGTCTTCTTCAGGGAGGATCTTAATTGTTTCTTCAAATGCCAAGTGGTCAGCTCTAAAAACTTATACATATAAGCAATGCTAATGGACTCACAGTGTATATTTATAAACATAAATACATAAACATATATATATATGCAACAATAATAAAGAAAAAGAGCCCAATAATTTGAGAGCAAATTATAGGATATTGTATGGGAGATGTTGGAAGAGGAAATAAAAGGGGAATAATATAATAGTTACATCTTAATTAAAGATAAAATGAATTTATAAGACCTAAACACAACAGAAAGCATCACAATAGATGAGATGAAGAAGACAGCATCATAGGCAGGAGACAACTTGGAGAAAATGCTATGTTTAGATGTCAGGAAAAAGTAAATGAACCAATGAGATAAACCAAGAATTCTAGAAAACTTCCAACAGACTAAGACTGGGAATCCACAAGAAAGAAAGATAACCATTTCGGCAGATTTATGAAATATAGGGCAAGACATTTTTCATCATTAGGTAAGTCATCCTGACTGAAAACCAAGAAAGAAAATTCAAAGTAAAAGTGAGAAAATAGACCAAATGGATGTTAGTGGCACCCAAGGCTATAGGTTGCACATTTCCCCAGAGCCCACAAAACTCATTCTAAAATATATCATGTTTTATTCCATAAAAGAAGTCTTAACAAACACAGAAGAATATTTTTTAAAAAGCTTAATTCTAAAACCTGTTGTGTACTAATGTATCTGTTTGATGTAGCTGTTTTCTGCACAGAAAGCTTAGCATTGTGATGTGTCACAGAATTATAAGACTAACGTATTTGGGACACATTGCTGAGGACTGTAAGGAAATGGTTTTGTGATTATACATATATGTATACTGCATATATTATATGTAAATAACTATGCATGAATCCCTGATAAATCCTTCTTAGCTATAATTGATTCTGTGTTCCGAATAAATAATTTCCAGAAAACAAATACAGAAGGTTGTCACTGTCACTTGTGCTTGATTCAAATGACAAAGGGCAGCTCTCAGGACAGCGTTTGTATTCAAAATGTCTTTACAGTCATGAGAAATTAGGAAGACAAGTATTCTTAACATCTTGTACAGTATTTTACAAGGATTTTATTTGATAAGATTGAGGGAAAGAAGTCCGTTATCAAAGTTAAATAAACTTGAAAGAGTGAAATGTCATGTTGTTTACTACTCATTAATGAGAAGATTCAAAAACATTTGCATAGTATGAACAAAAGAAATGGTAAAAATGAAAAGCATGGGTTTATAGTTAATAAGACAAGGGACCTGCTACACACACACACACACACACACACACACACACACACACACACACACACACACACACTTGTGGTCAAACTGTGACGTGACCTTTTAAAATAATTTACCAAACTTTATTTTCCTTTTATTCTGTTTCTTTAGATTGCGATCTCAGCAGAGTGGTGCAGTTGTCTTCTGGCCCAGCAGGGGGCAGGCTTACCCAGGCAGCTGACAGTGCAGGATCGATGTGTGATGTCTGGTTTTCTGCTTAACTGACTAGTCCTTCTTTCCAATTGACTCTTTCAGAATGACTTCCTAAATTACGTATTTTTAACTTATAGCTTTATAATTAGAAAAGCAAAAGGTGTGGGAATACAGAA
Source organism: Tokudaia tokunoshimensis (assembly GCA_036184795.1). NCBI lineage: Eukaryota > Metazoa > Chordata > Mammalia > Rodentia > Muridae > Tokudaia > Tokudaia tokunoshimensis. The sequence continues at coordinate 82,484,914 of BTHU01000002.1, read as the reverse complement.
GGTTTCTATTTAATTATCCAGTTTGATTAAGCACTTGTCTAATTCTAGGACTTTAAATGTGTACGTTTATGCTAACCATGGAAAGAAATAGAAAAGTAATGAAAGTCCATAACTAATGGGAGATATTAAAATGCAGAAAACACTCCAGTGTTTGTTTGCACTGACAGTCACATAACGGGAACATCTGTATGTCTTTAAGATGAGAACTTTCTTTAGTGTAATGTTTCTGGAATTTTGCAAAGTGGAATAATCTCCTTTGCATGTCTGAATTCATCGGACTTAACTGTAAAGTTTCAAATGCTGTGCGGAATTAGGACATCAGAAAAAATAGAGACCTGTCTGGACAAGCTTTTATTTCTAGCCCTACCCTCGACCACTGTCATGTCTTTTCTCACCATCCTATATAGGTCAGTTCACTCAGACTAGAGCAAGGCATTAATGTAAGGCTGTAAGGCGAAGGCTGTAGTGCAGGCATCTGCCATGATTAGACCACTAAATACTGGAATTTCTCTGATGCTGATGCATGCTACCATCCCAACACGTGGCATGTGAGAGCCAGGAGTTCAAGGCCAACGTTGGCAGAACAGCAAGTTGAAAGTCAGCCTGAGCTACAGAAAACCCCCAACCCTTTTCTTAATTAATTCTAGATCCCTCTTTCAGTACCACACACACCCATGACATGAAATTTTTCTCTGTATGGTTTGGATTTCCCATTGAGCTCTCAGACATCACAATAATCCGTTTTCCCCGGCTTCCTTGATTTCTGTCTCTGGTCTGTTCTTTTCTCTGTTCCAAGCACTGAATAGAATTACCAGTCAGACAAAGTCCATGCTTTCATAAAAGTTAAATATTGCACAGCTGTCTGTAGACACTAGTGAGTGCTCTAAATGAAAATATGGGTGAGGTAAGAAGGAGACACTGAACCAGAGGGCTGAAGTCAGACTATCAGAGAGGGTCTCTTTGATGAGGTGATGTCAAAATTAAAGTTGAAAGAGGAAAAGGAGTCCTATTCTAAACGCTCCCAGGGGATCATTTCAGAAATAAAAGAAAATCCTCTGATGTCCTGGAAGGACAGATGAGAACTTGCTCAGTCCTGAACTTGGAGGACTGGAGGTGATGTCTGTCATGAGGTTGGAAGGAGATGGTGAGACTCCACGTCCCCCCCCCAAGATATTGAGAAATACTTCTCTGAAAATTCAGAAGGTGTTTTAAAATGCACCCATTGACCAGCCAGTCACTATTGCCAATACCTTATTAAAGCCAGTTCCATTTCTTTTTCATTTTAAGTTTACCAATGTGTGAGATGAAAAACACATTCTAAGAAAGTATGTCACAATCCCTCTTTCATATCAATACTTAAAATGATCATTTTAGGCATCATAAAGGGAATCATGTGAAATGAAGAAACATTAACCTGACTTTCATGTTTAGATAAACTTTCACCATATGGAACATGGGTCACAGGATTGGGACACTGATGTGTGGAGACTAGTGACTGAGAAGGGCAGGGTGAGGACAAGATGAAAAACAGAGTGACCCAGAATATAAATAGAGCTAGAACAAGAAGAGACGTGATGATAGATGAGAAAATGTTTTTACAGAGAGGAAAATGTAGAAGACCTGCTAAGGTCTCTAGTTACAGAATCAGCTCCATTCACTAAGATGACTGCAATTGGGATTCTCAGATGTAGGGGGTGGGAGTGGAGGTGACGTTGAACAGTTGGCTGTACATCTCATTCCATCTCTTATCACCAGTCAAGGCTTCCTGACTCCATTCAGGATGGTTAGCTCATTTACTCCAATTTCCTCTCTTCTGCTTCACATGTGTTAACAACACATATGTTCCATTGGACAAGGGCAGTTACAATGGATTCGACCTCCTCCTCCCACCTGTCACCATGTGCCCTGGGTTGCAGTATGAAGGAATTTTTGGTCACTAAGTTTTAGCATGATTACAATGTTGAGGACATGTTGGTGTCCAGCAAATGTGTGTCCTACATAGAAATGATCCAGTTCTAATTTCATCTTGTTGTGCCTATTTTAATGTGCTCGGTCATTTGCAAACACCCCTTCTGCCAGACAGGAAACCACAGATCTGATGTAGCTGACAACCCCCAGAGTGCTAAAAGGGAACCAAGTAAGATGCAAATAATCCACACAAACCTTAGAGAAAAGAACCTATCATAGATGCAAGTATTCCTTTTCATTAAGAATTACTATTCAGTTACACATATGACAGAGTGATAAATGTATGGCGTGCTCAGTGTTCATTCTCACTGAGAAATACTTTTGGAAATAGCTCTACTCACACATGAACCTTCCTAGTTCATGTTCTCTTTTCCACTTTCCTACATATTCCAGATTACCCAGAGCAGAGCACGGTGTGGTTATTTATCATGGATATCGCATAACAGATTTAAATAACACTCAAAGAGGCTCCCTGCATGCAAAGAGATCATGAGTTCTTTGTAAGAATCTTTCTCTGAGCTAGATAGTGGTGATGCATGCCTTTAATCCTAGCACTCAGAAGCAGAGGTAGATGGATTTCTGTGAGTTCAAGGCCAGTCTGATCTACAAGGACAGCCAGGGCTACACAGAGAGACCCTGTCACAAACATACATACATACATACATAAATTCTCTGTTGTAAGTACAGTAATAGAAGACTGAGAACCACAGTGGCCATTAGAGGGGCTGCCTAATAGCATTAATAGGCTACCATTGGGTGTAAAAGGAATAGATATCCAGAAAAGACCAAGATATTTGAACAAAGAGAGAAGAAAGGAAGATGCAGCATACTGTGAACCAAAGAACCAAAATTTGGACAGGCTGAAAGTAGTAGAAGATAAGTGTAGGACACTGCAAGATTGTATGAGTAACTGGGTAAGGAATCTGAAATACATCCTGGAGGCAGCCAAGAGCCCTGGAGATTCAGAAGGAATGGTACACTTTCTCTTTCCTCTCAGTTAAGATGATGGCTTCTCTCCTGCTCAGGGAGTGCCTAGTTGAGCTGGCTGCCAAGCCTCGGAAGCCAGCTCATCTCTTTGCCTGAGATATAGTAACTAAATTAATTTAATTCAACTATCTAACCTCTCCAAAAAGATACCATGAAAGAATGTTCCCTTTGTTATGGAGTTACTGCTATATGTAATGGTTAACTAGGTCAAACACACACCCACCCACACCCACCCACACCCACCCACCTACCCACCCACACCCACACACCCACCCCTCATATAAGTGTTTGCTATTATTACTGTTAAATGAAAACACAAAAAAGTTCTTTCAACTCAAATCTTGTTAGGATTTTCTTGGAGAGAGAGAGAGAGAGAAGAGAGAAGAGAGAAGAGAGAAGAGAGAGAGACACCTGGCTTTTTCTCTCACACTACTGTCATTTGGATGACCAAGTGAGTAGAGTAACTTAGACTGAGTAGAGTAGATTACTAAAAGAGAAATACAGGTTCTCTAGGACAGCAAACAAGAGAATCTCTAAATCAATTGTTATTTTACCATAGAAACAATTTGATTATTCTCATTGGGGAATCCATAGAGTAAATTGCTGTTCAACTGTTTATATTTCACATATGGTTTTTTTTAAACAAATATTGAATTTTGGGAAATTCAACAGGTATATTGACTTGCTTTTTATAATAAATACAAATACATACAGGTAGGACATTCAAATTTTTTGTGTGTCCTGGCAGAGTGCCAGGCATGTGATAGACATTCATAAATAATGTTCAAATAAAAAAATTTCCCAAGTGTTGAGAGCAAGGATCTTAGACAAAATAACAAATGTTAGTTCAAAGTCTAAGGCCAATTAAATGTCCTGTCTAATATTTATTCATAGAATGGTTAAATAGTAATTTTAATTATGATACAATGATACACACTTATTTAAGTGGTTCTTTCGTTAAATTGTCTTTTTATTTGCTTTATTGGCTTTCTATCTTATAAAAACTCTCTTAATTGCAGACATATGAAAAACTCATAATCATTTCCTATAAGTGTTCAGGAGTTCTTTTGCAATTAAATAAAATTTAATTACAGACACCAATAAAACATGGTAACTAGAAATGATGCATGAAAGCAATTTAGAAAGATTTTCAATAGATACCATTTGTCATTTTTATTTAATTGGAAACTTCTTACTAGTAGGATGCTTATATTTAGCTGCTATATAGAACTCCGACTCATCCAAGACAAACATGACTGGTAGGTAGCATTTGTTTCACAGTTAAACTGAATTATTCCAGATTCTAAGTGAATCTTTAGCTAAAATCATATTATCTGTATATCTTTAAAGTTTTATGACCCTGAAATTCTATCAATAAACAGACGTGACTTAGCGAAACTCAGACACTTAAATTCCTTGCCTCCTGCTCCTCATGCTAGGTGTGAACTATTATTTTTAAGTTAAATTTTATTGCATTATTGGTATAATATCTAACTTGAAGCTATTTCACTATGGGTAAAATTATGTACAGGTTGGCTTATACCTCTAAATACACAGATGAGTAAATCATATGAGAATAAAACATTCCTTTGCTTAGGTATGCATTTTTTTGTGTTTTGTTTTTGGGTCCATTTGAGACTTTTCTTAAAATGCTCACTTAAACAACAGTGCAAACTGCTGTCACCTTAAATCAAGCTAAAAATCAGGCTTTGTGATTCATCATGCTCCTGATAAGTGTGACTCTCTGGGATAACTTGCATATGATTTCCTCGTCACCTGTTCTATGAGCCATGGACATTTAAGTTCTCTTAAGTGAAAATTTCATGCTAGCCTTTCATAATGGCATGTGGGTGTGGTTCTCAGTGCCTTGGTAGTGCCCCTTTGCTCCTCATCCTGAAAAACAACAAATGGAAAAGTAAAGAGATTTCAACTCTTTGTCCTTTCCCATCTCTTCCTTAACGCTCTGATTGTGATTTTGAAACCTGATGTATCTATGAACCTTGAACAACTCTATGAGCTCGAGAGACCTGTAGCATTCTCTCACATAGACAGCACAGAGACAGAACAAGAACAGAATGTTTCTTACTTCCCTCTAGTTGTTTCAAAACTGGACTTTTGATAGCTGGGTCTTTGATTTCTGCTGTTGTCACTTCTCCTGAGGTGTGTTTCCCTTGCAGACCTGTTTCCCATGTCTCCAGCCAACTTAGGGGAGACTGCTTGTTGATCGGATTTTCTGGAAAAACTCTGAAGGAATTTCAATGTGGCATTAGCAAGCATGATCGTCCCTGCTCCAGGGTTGGGCTTGATGCTGGGTTTATCCTGGAGAGAGAGAGGCAGAGATACCACTGCTGTCCCTGTCTTCTCTAGGGAAGTAGGTTTTTGGCTTCTCCTCCCCTCAGGAAGGGTGCTTGTCTCAGAGGGCTGCTGTGTTGATTGTAGGAGAGTGTCTTCAGAAGGTCTCTCAGGAGCTACGAGGTCCTTAGTGCTGGGGTTCTGAGTGGACGAGAGTACTTGGAGGCTCAGTATTTCACTTACAGAAGCTGAAGTGGAGTTCGGAGTCAGTGAGGAGTCTTCATCCTCAGATACAGTCCATGAATGCTGCGTGTTGGTAAGGCCAAAGACCCTGCCCCATAAAATAGAAAGCAGGAAAAGAAACTTTAGTCTCTGCATGGCAGTAAATTTAGGCACAAAAATTCATGTGGAATAGAGACAAAGTTCTTCCAGCCTTTCTGATAGCTACTTCTGTACTGAGCGTTTTAAAATTGGGTTTTGACAATTTGATGTGAGCAGAGGAAACAGATTTCTGTGTTTGCAGTGTACTCAGGAAGTTCGTTTTCCTGTTTCTGTGGTTGCTCTGCGATCTGTGACCCTCCTAGGATGGATCAATGGATGTGGTGAAGGACCTCAGAGAAGCTAAGGGGAAAGGAGGAAACATGGACAATTATCAACAGGAAAAGCCAGGAGAGAACATGAAGCAACTTTCCCTTTCCCAGGTATGCTCATCTGTCTGCGCCTTTAGAAGGAAACTTCCCATTGGCAGTGGAGAGTGGAATTTCTTTAGGGTTTAGTGTTTTGTTCTACTGCATCAGGAAATCAAGAAAAGATTTTTGTCACGATTTTCTTCCCATTGCACCACATCCAGAAAGCCACATTGTTCAATGCGCACATGCACGCTCATATGCATACACACACACACACACACACACACACACACACACACACACACAAAATTAGGACTGTTGTGTTCCTTCCTGAACCATTTGAAGATTATATTTTATAAAAATGTCTTGGTTGGATTATTACTTAAAGTTAATCTCAGTAATAACTAAAAACAAGAAGTCTAAAAATTGAAACTATAAAGTCATACAAAAATTCATTTAAAGTTTTGGTCTTAAAAAGTTTTTTTTTCAGTGACACAAATAGTGGTATTTAGTAATAATATATAGTTATAGATAATAATATACTTATATTATTATCAGCTTGTCAGTACTTTTTAGCTCTGATATGTGAATGACAGTGTATAATCAAGACTTTGCCATTGAGAAATCAAAGAAGTACAAGGAAGTCATTTAGATGGGATCATATTTAATGCTATACTGTTGCTATAAACCAAGAGGAGGTGAGCTGTAGGTAATAGAAAACATTTTCTAAGGTTGTTTTCTAGGAGACACACCTATTTTATAATAGGAGTTCATTTTTCCAGCAAGTCTCTGAAAGAACTTAGCTGTTAAGGAGTTGGGAGAAAACCCTAACAGATACTAGACAAACTGACATTCTCACAGTCTTTCTCATTCATACATTCATTCACTCAATCAAATACGAGACTCTAACTCCATGGGAGAGACTTCCTCTTAGGTACTAAAACCCTAAAGGAAGATGAGATTCAGTGTTCCTTTATGTGTGATATGTTATGACATTGATCATAGAATATATATGCATACATACATATATATGTATGCATATATTTAAGAATAGGAAACTGGAAATCTGCTGCCTACTTGTTATAAATTATTGAAGATATGCATTATTATTCCTAATTATGGGCACTGAACACTAGCATTTGAAACAAAGCATAATTTTCTTTGATTGACCAAATAGCTGTCTGAGTAATTTTCCAGCCTCCACTTTTGCCATTGATTTATATGTTGGCATTGTTGACTACCTTAAAAGTGTAAGATGGGGAGTGATTTAAATCAAGATGCAGGGACTAGCAGCTCTGGTTCTGACATGGACTTCAAAACAGAGTAATCCAGAAACTGCTTCCAGTGTGGACCCTAGAAGCAAAAGATCCCCAAACAGCAAAAGGTTACCCTATGAACTTGGTTTTCAGTCATAATAAGCAGACTTAATAGGAGCCTTGCTTAGGTCAGGAGAAAACAGACTGAGTTTATAGAAGGGCAGTAACTCAGAAAAACTCTAGGAAAGCATTTCTAGTTAAAGCACAATTTAATGTCATGATACAAGAATCTATAGAAACAGATGAACAGACACTTCTAAATGTTTGAAACGCAGAGTAGCAGCATGCTGTTTCCTTCCATTTTCTGCATTTGTTTGCTCCTGTGGCTTAAGAAGACCACCTGATTCTGGCCACAGTAAGTGAGTGTGGGTGGCAAAGAGCTCCTTCCCCGGATTTATACTAGATACCTACTAGCAAACAAATGGTAATCAGATTGGGTGGTAATGAGCAGTGCATTTAGATTCTTCTGAGATATTGACCCATATATTTGTGCTTGTCTTCATTCAGGCTTACAAGTGACCTTGTGATCAATAGGCTAAAGGTCTAGCATGTCATTATTGATCTTCTAAGCCCTGCTGTTTTGTCACTCCCATGAGTATGTCCTGCCCGTGTACGGATCAGTCCTTATTCATTAAACACTACAGAAACCATCAAAGGCCCAACTTTAAGTTTTGCTTTCTGAGACTTATTAGTAGGCATTAAAAAATTAAGAAAAATAAAACTCCTGGGCTGAAGAAAACTCATTATATTATTTCTTGGGGATACCATAAAGAAAGGGACCTTAATGAGGGAGGAATAGAGAGGGAGGTAAAGAGAGAAAGTGAGAAAAGGAGGGAAGAAAGGAAGATGGGAGAGAAGCTGGGGTGAAAGGAGAAGGAAGCAGAGAGGGAAGGAGGGGTAGGGAGAAATAGAGGGAGAAAGGGAGGGAGAGGAAAGAGAGAAGGAAGAGAAGGAGAGGGAGATATGGAAAAGAGGGAAAGAAGTTGAGAGAGAGAGAGAGACAGAGACAGAGACAGAGACAGAGAGAGGGAGAGAAGGAGAGAGGGGGAGGGGGAGAGGGAGAGAGAAGAACACAAAAGTAGAAAAGAGAATCTATTTGGGAGAAGAAAAGGTACCAACAGGCAGGTACCTTTGGCATTTTACCATTGAGATTAACATTAAATAGACTGCATCATTTCCTACCTCTAGGTGAGGAGATAATCAACTTATTTTCTTTTATCCCTTACAATCTACATGAGTCAGTCTACTAATCAAAAGGAAATCAGTCAAAACACTTACTAAATTAGAATAAAGTACAAAGTACAATGTGGGCTGTTGAGACTCCCATATGGAGGATAGGGTTGTAGATTGTGCATGTGTTGTCTGAAGCTATCCTCCGTCTGCAGGAATGACACAAAATAGGTTAAGAAGGTTCAGCAACTTTCCTGCCTTTTGTGGAATTCATTGTCTTAAAATAGTTTAAAACACTTTAAATAAAAATTTATTCTGCTCTTCCTCTATAAGTTGTAATGAATCATGGCAGATTCCAGAGTTCTCTGCCTACTACAATTTTTCATTAGTCTAAAATATTAAAACCCATTAAAATTTCACATAGACAAAGGGAGTTACACAGTAAAGGCATAAGGAGGAAATTTACTACACAAAAATAAACTTAAATTAAACAACTATTTAATAGACATCTTCAATAAATATTTACATTTTAGAGAAAATTGGAGAAAGTAACTCTCAAATTGCCTTAATTTACTTTCTCAGTTGCTTTTAATTTCTTCAATTTTTGCTTTTAGTCTCACACCTAAAATACCAACTGAGAAACTTAACATAATCTGCTGATTTCCATTCACATTTATGAAATAGTGTGGTTTTTATATTTTGTAAATTTGCTGTTAGCCTAATCATGTTTTATTTCTTTGATCTGGTGACTTTTTAATGTCCTTCCTATACAAAATTGTAAGAGCTGATATTTCCACAGCCACTGCAAACACTATCTGCCCCTTCCTTTGTTAGGAAGGAGCTTCTGAGGAACCAGAGGACAATCATCCTAGACATGTCAAGTGTTTCCTGGGCATCATCTTCTCAGTAGAAGTTATGAGTGTGTTCCTTCAGTCATACTACCATATGGCAGCTAGGGATGGGGGCAATGCTGCATCCTCTCAGCTCCACAAAGGGAACTGGACCATTGATCTAAACAAGCAGACAGTGCTTATCCAGGAGCACTGCTTGGAAGTCGTGACAGATTCCAACCAGATTTCCCCTGCAAGTCTTTCCTAAATAAAACACTTTAAATAAAAATTCATTCTACTCTTCCTCTATAAGTTGTTAAGAATCATGGCAGATTCCAGAGTTCTCTGCTTTCTACAATTTTTCATTAGTTGAAAATATTAAAACCCATTAAAATCCCCGCAGTTTCTATTTTATGTGTTTTCTTATTTTAATCTAATTTTTAAAAATCTACTTATTTCTTCACAAATTCATATCTATATATGATGTTCTTTCACTAAATCTCCCACAGTTCCCTCCTGCCCTTTTCCCTCTGCCACTGAATCCCTTCTTCTCCATGAGCCTCTTTCTCTGTTTTCTTGTGTTTTTCACATGTGTGTGTATGTGCACATGTGCGTGCTTGTGTGTGTGTGTGTGTGTGTGTGTGTGTGTGTGAGAGAGAGAGAGAGAGAGAGAGAGAGAGAGAGAGAGAGAGAGAGAGAGAGAGAGAGAGAGATCCACTGTGTTTTCTTAGAGCTTCTGGCATGAGTATAGATTGGAGTCATTTACCTAAGTGAGGATTGTATACCAATTGTTAACCACTTTGCTCAATTATGAGTCTTTGTATTAGCCATCATCCACTGCAAACAGAAGCTTTTCTGACCAAGACTGACAGAATCACTGATTTATTACTGTAATTATAAATATTTAGAAGGTCACCTTGACACTGTTCTGGCTTGTTTCTAAATATTTGATTCACTTCTGTGTAATGGGTTTAAAAATCTCATTAGAAATCAACTGGTTTCTCCATAAGAGTCACGCTACTATTGAACCATCTTGGTTGGTTTTGGAGTTCACATGGATCACAGTTGAACAAAGCTGTTAATGACTTCTTCCTTTGTAGCCTGAATAGCACCTTCCAACATTATGAAAGCTAGATAGAAGGGAAGAAATTTCAAACTAAGTTTCAGTTTGGTTTCTTTATGTTCTGCAACTAACATAGGTCATGTCTTTAGAAATAGAAGCCTATCCAGTTCTGGTGGGCAGTAAAGAATATGCATTGAAGACTGGAGCAATGCCTTAGCAACTAAGAGCACTGGCTACTGTTCCAGAGGATCAGGGTTTAATTTCCAACACTCACTAGGAGACTCACAACTATCTGCAGCTCCAGTTCTAGGGGAAGCCTTATGTCCTCTTATGGTCTCTATGTGCATGACATGCTTGTGGTGCACAGATTTATATGCAGACAACCCCCCCATCAAATAAATAAATAAATAAATAAATAAGAAGTTGTGTTGTTTTGAGGGTCTCTGGGGCCTTTGTAACCAATTCATAATGGACTTCCTACACAACTGGATTTGCTTGTTTGTATATTTGTAGAAGCCAAGAAACTAGACATTGATAATTATATACACCTCTTAGCACAGAATCTACACAGATAGTCTCTAAAACTATTTCTCAGTCTTTCTCATGTAAGTAGAACAGCAGATTGAAAGAGTTAATTTCAAAGTCTTTAAGATTTATTGAGTTTGCTGGCTTTAGAAAGAAGAGGATTTTTTCTTTTAATTTTTTTTATTTTTTGGTTTTTCGAGACAGGGTTTCTCTCTATAGCCCTGGCTGTCCTGGAACTCACTCTGTAGACCAGACTGGCCTCAAACTCAGAAATCTGTCTGTTTCTGCCTCCAAAGTGCTGGGATTAAAGGCATGTGCCACCACTGCCTGGCTGAGAATTTTGTTTCTTAATGAAAATTTACCTCTGTGACAAAATGATATCATTAGTGATTTCTCCTTGAAATGTTAAACTAACATGCTCTGCCTTCCAATTACTTCTCAAATTTTCAAATCTTATCTACAAAACACGTACAATAAGATTGAAATGGGACAAGAAAACAGAGTGGCAGCTCAGCCTGAGGCAGCACAGCATGGTGGCCTCCGGTGTCTCTGCTTCACAGCTCCCTGGCTGGAACACATATGAAATACTGGAGAATTCACAAGCTAGGAACATAAGCAGTTATAAGCATTCAATCTGCTAAGGTGGACCACTGTTTGCAAGTGTGAGGACCTGAGCCCACATCTCCAGAACCTGAAATGGTAGTACATGTCTGTAATTCCAGTGCTTTCTGGTGAGTTGAAAGAATTCCTAGAAGCTCATGGGCCATTCAGCCTGGCATAAGCAGTGAGAATGCAAAGTAAAGATACTGTCTCAACAGTGTGTTTGGTTGGGAGGGACGCACGCCAAGGTTGACCTCTTATCTACATGTTCACACCATGACATACACACATAGCCCTATTCATAGCCCTCCCCTTCCACACTCTCTACATCTCTCTCTCTCTCTCTCTCTCTCTCTTACACACACACACACACACACACACACCCTACAAATATACATGTAAAACTAAACATGCATATACAGCACACACCTCATATACAGAAACGCACATATCTCACATCCACATCACATATAAAACATATATACATATCACATGAATGTACAAATGTTGACATGCATACATCACACATATTGTTGACACACATACAAACACACACAGCCCCATACATCACATATATGCCCACATACCTCCTCACAAACCCATTACATACATCCACAAACCACTACACATACCTATACACATAACACACCCATATGTACATACACATTCACTCAGAACATACATATACATACACTTTACATACTCATCACACACATGTACATGATTGCTGCAGGCAGAGAAGTGGAAACATAGGGGAATGAAAAACAGCTTTGAAACGTAGGGGGGAAATTACAAATAGAAACCAAATGACCATGCAAAACCAGATGACTCTACTCATACCAAACAACATAGACTGAAACCACACTCATGTTAGTAAAAGCTGACAGGAAAAGTAACATGTCACCTTACAAGCCTTGTTCTCCTGAGTTGTAGTGTCAGAGAAGGCAAGAGATGTCACCATCAGGAAGACACTATTGGCCATGTGAAGTAATGTATGCAGAAGGCTTGCCTGTTCAATCACAGCCTAAGGTAAAAGAAGGGAAGGGAAGGGAAGGGGAGTGAAGGGAAGAAAGAATAAGGGGATTTATTAAGTTGACTGTCACAGTCCCCAAAGTCCGACAAAAAGAATGGAGCGGAAGTTACCAGTGAGCATGCCCAGCCCACAGGAACTCACTTTGGATGAATGGTCTCCCAAAGGGTAGAGACAAGGTGTTCTGGTTTCAGGTCATTCTAGTTGTGGCAATAAATGCCCTGACAGAAAGGAAGGCAGAAGAGAAAGGGTTTATTGGCTTACAATCCAGTTCCTGTCCGTCCCTGGACGGAAGACACAGCTGTGGAACAGAGACAGTTCTGCATGCATTGCTTTCTTCCTGTGCTCAACTTGATTTCTCCCCCTGCCAAGAGCGTGGTTCCATCACAATGTTCTGAGTATTCCTTTCAACTTCGATGAGGTGATCCCCTACAGACATGTCTGTAGGTCAAACCATTTGTAGACAGTTCCTCATTTAAACTCCTTTTTCATGTGATTCTAGGCTGATCAATAATGAGAACCATAATACAAGGCAACAACATGTGCCAGGTTAGAGACAGCTAAATGTGAGTCACTAAGATCAGAAAACTTAACAGACTGATTTCATGCCGAGAAATAAAATTTTCTGCCTAAAGTGCTATTTATTTATTTTTATATGTTTTCAATGTTTTTTTAAAAAGATTTATTTATTTATTTATTTTATCTACATGAGTATACTGTCACTTTCTTCAGACACACCAGAAGAGAGCATCCAATCTGATTACAGATGGTTATAAGGTGCCATGTGGTTGCTGGGAATTGAACTCAGGACCTCTGGAAGAGCAGTCAGTGCTGTCAACCCCTAAACTATCTCTCCAGCCCCATTTTCAATGTTTTTAATTGACGTGCATGAATGCCTTGTTTGCCTGTATGTATGTGCACCATATGAATACCTGAAACCTGCAGAGGGCAGAGGAAATCATCAGATCTGGAATTTAAGATACAGATGGTTGTGAGCTACACCATGTGCACTGGGAACTGAAATCAGGTACCCTGAAAGAGCAACAGATGTTCTTAAGCACTGAGACATCTTTCTAGCCCCCATCTGAAGTTCTTTTTTTTTTATTGAATATATTCTTCATTTACATTTCAAATGTTATACCCCTTCCCGGTTTCCCCCTCCCCGAAAACCCCCAACCCATCTTCCCACCCCCTGCCTCCAAGAATATGCTCCTCCACCCAACCCACTCCCACGACCTCCACTCGATTTCCCCACACTGGGGCCTCTATTGAGCCTTCACAGGACTAAGGACCTTTCCTCCCAGTAATACCCGACAAGGCATTCCTGGGCCAATCTTTTGGCTGGAACCACGTGTACCCCTTGGTTGATGGCTTAGTACCTGGGAACCCTGGGGTGTCTTGATTGACTGACATTGTCCTTTTTCCCATGGGGCTGCAGGAGATGTCACCATCAGGAAGACACTATTGGCCATGTGAAGTAATGTATGCAGAAGGCTTGCCTGTTCAATCACAGTCTAAGGTAAAAGAACGGAAGGGAAGGGAAGGGAAGGGGAGTGAAGGGAAGAAAGAACTCCCTCCCCCAGCTCCTCCAGTCTGCCCTCCAACTCCACCATTGTGAACCCCGCGCTCAGTTCAATGGTTGACTACTAGTATTTACCTCTGTATCTGAAATCAGGTCCCCTGAAAGAGCAACAGATGTTCTTAAGCACTGAGATATTTTTCTAGCCCCCATCTGAAGTTCTAATAACCTGTTCTAACCTGTTCTCAATAGGAGAGGAGTCCCATGCATAAACACTTAACAAGCCAAGATAGATACAAGCTACATTGTTTCCTCTGGTATGCAAGGTACTGGGGAGGACTGTATAGCACACAGCACACTTCACAGGCTGCAGAGGCAGGCTTTGTCACACCAAGGTTGCTATCCCAAGCTTCACAGGCAGGTAAGATCAGCTCACACCAAGAGTAGTGTACCCAGCCTGGCAAGTGAGAGAGCTCAGCCTGCTTCAATAATTTTGCATGCCTACAGCCTGTTGAAAGCTTCTCCTTAGTGACAAATGGGAACTGTGCCTGGTCTTCTTGATAAAAGGGCTATGGGACCTTATCCTGAGAAGCAGAAGGGACAAAATCATCTTGTGGTCAGGCTGTCCTAGACCTTTCAGTTTTAAATGTCAAAGAAGCTTGCATTATTATTAAATTTAGCACTCATACCATACCACAGAGGGGTTTCTGGGTTTTTGTTTGTTTGTTTGTATAGTAAAGAATAAGTAGCTCTCCAAACCCTTTCGTGCAAAGAAAATCCCAAGTTTAACTTCAAAATATTTTAAGATCCTGATGAGCTCTAAGTTACTAGAGATGTTGTCATTTGGGTTCAGATTAGATGTAGATTAAAAATTGGTGTGTCTGGGCTCCAATGGAGACTGGACAGGACAGTCTAAGTGTGCCTTTGAAGTCAGGACTAACAGTACACGTCCTGCTCTTTTATGGTGATTTCAATGAACATTTGCATTGGCCTCTTACCTTACACATTGCCTTTCACACAGGAGCAAATGTGATCCATTCTCAGGAAATAAACTAATAGTATAGAGAAATTTAAAGGGCTATGCCAGGAGATATGGGGGAGAAGGCAGAGAGTATGTGTGTGCTAGTGAGAACCTAACCACATTTAAGTGCATGTGACTACAAACAGCTGAGTCAGAGGACTCGGAGAAGCGGAAGTAACACTGCATGGAGAACAGGGGTTAACGTGAAGATCGATTGAATGCTACTATTCAAACACAAACTAGGAATAGCAGATGCACAGCAGGAGGACCAAGTTCATGACCCTGTGGAACAATTTCACATTTTAGCCTGTGCTTGTCTATGATTGCAAGAAATGAGCAAGGGAGGCAAAGGATAACTTTCTTAAGAACCGTGGAGGATTGCTTACAAACTGTGGAGATGAAGAACTTCAGGCTTGCATTTGAAGTAATTTTCAGGCACACTGTAGGGAACAGGCTGAAAAATAAAAAGAAAACAGAAGTGGAAGCAGTTAGGGAAAAGTGATAGGATATAGAGAGCCGAACGATTAAAGCTGATTTTTCATTAAATCAAATGTCATTCTTTAATGGCTTAAAGGGAAGACTAATTTTATAAATGAAAAACATATAATGTACCAGAGACTTTGGATATGAGAGACGCTCAGGACTTAAAGGGAGAGACCTTAGATGAAATGCCCTACAGTGGGGAGAGACTACCTCCAGTAAAAAGACAGTGCATCAAGTGGACGGATGGGGTTGCCATTCTACAGTCAAAAACACTGATCCATAATTGTTCCTGTCTGAAAGAACTGCAGGAACAAAGTGAGAAGAGCCTGAGGAAAAGGAGGTCAAGTGACAGGCCCAAATTGAGATCCAGCTCAGGGGGAGGCCCTGAGGTCTGACACTATTACTGATGCTATGGTGTGATTATAAACAGGTGCCTATCATGACTGCCCTCTGAAAGGCCCAACAAGAGTCAGATGCAGATATTTACACCCAACCAATAGACAGAAGCTGGTGGCCTCTGGTTGAATTAGGGAAAAGCTGGAAGAAGCTGAGGAGGGCGACCCTGTAGGAAGACCAGCAGTCTCAACTAACCTGGACCCCTGGAATCTCTCAGGCCCTGAGTCAACAACCAGGCAGCATATACCAGCTGATATGAGGCCCCCAACACATATACAGCAGAGGATTACTGGGTCTGGACTCAGTCAGAGAAGATGCACCTAACCCTGGAGAGACTTGGGGCCCCAGGGAGTGGGGTGGTCTTGTGGGGTGGGGGTAGGATGGAGACATTGTCCAGGAGATGGGAGGCAGTAGGGAGGAGGTGTGGAAAGTTGAACAGTTGGAGAGTGAACCAGGAGGGGGATAAAGTCTGGACTTAAAAAAAAAAAGATTAAAGAATATAAAAAAAATTATCTTTCCTGATATAGACCAAATGAGGATACTGACAAGCAAAGCCTAAGGCAGTAGGGAGGTGGGGGGGATGGTCTCCTGTAAGGCATGCTATAGAAATTTATCACACCAGAAAGGAATTACCCCAGAAGGAAGTAGTCTGGCAGGAAAGGAGTGACCACCATCAGAGAGAGAAGTGACATGTCTAAGTGCAAAAAAACATGGAATGCTTTTTTAATTGCATAACCAATTATAATGCTTGAAAGAGTTTCCATGCGTTTGAGTTTTGGAATGAACTTCATAGCTTCTGTGGCACTAGCCCTAGCACTTTCAGTGAAGCACAGGGTGATGGCTGAACTCTGACAAAGTGTCAGCACAGGTGTACATTTTCGGAGTACTTCTGCTATCCGTGAAAAGGAAAGTAATGCTTGAAAGTGTATTGGGGTAAATTAAAATGGAGATCTCTATTGTAAGAAGATGCAAAAATGTCAATGAATAGTCCTAACATGGGATGTTTAAAAAGTATTTGATTCATAAACAAAGGGCAAGAGACGAGAAAGGAGAAAATAGTTTAGAAAAACAGATTAAATACTTCCAGGAGACAAAATGAAACCAAGTCACAGACAGCAAACCTTCAATACAAATTGAATAATAATGCCAGTTAAAAGGTAGTACTCATCAACTACAACAGAAAGGCCAAGACAGTAGTACCTCTTGCCTTAAAGAAGTGCATTTTATCAACGTTACAGAAATACGTTTAAAGCAAAGGGAGATATAAAAGTTAAGAATTAGTTCAATTTATGCCACCAAGAGTCTTCACAGTGACAAGTGGTCAGATCATCAAATATGCAGCTCACTAAAAATAGGGCATGATACTGAATTTTACACTCATTTGGCAGATCTTCAAAACTGAAGAAGCAAAATTTGACACAACTGAAGGTAGAAAAAGATCAGTCCACAATGACAGTCAGAGAATGCAGCAGTTCTCACTTAGGAGTATAGGACAACCAGCATTTACACAGAGCATCCGAATGAAACCACCAGTCAGCTACTCCAATTGATATGTATAGAATGCTCAAGATGGAAGGATGCACATGCTGAAAACACTGGGCTAGGATGAGTGTTGCCTTAGGAACAATTTCTCAGCACATTTTAAAGAATGAAAATCATAGGTAAAATATGTTATAAACATTAAAGTATTATGTAACCAAGGTAAACACTCAAAAGTACTAAAGTACTTTAAAACTAAAGATCACACTTTTAAGTCTAGCTCAGAGGTAAAAACACAAGGAATCTATAACATTTTTAATTAAATAAAGAAAAATTAAAAGAAATCCGCATAACTGTTTCACTTCTGATGCATTTGTCTCTGAAGTGGAAAGGGATGAAATTGAAGAGATGAATTTCAGTTGTAAAATTGGATGAACTAAGTCTTATCTTGAAGATCAAATTATTCCAAATTTTATGAAGGAGAAAATAATAGGAATCAATACAATTTTCAAAGTTGATATTGTGTTTAGGCTATTATATTTATGTATTAATATACCATGTAGTATAGTATAAATTATACAATTGCAAATGTTAATTGAAAATATAATGCAGTATAATGATGCAATATGCAATTATTTGTAACATGAGATGACATGAAACATGCAATAAATTAGTCAAGCCCTAATAAGTAAAAGACAGAGATTATGTTAGCTTTTAAGGTGGATAAATAACAGCAATTATAGATTGACTGAATGTTAGGAGGCTTTTTGGAACAAATTTTTGACATATTTGACAATTTAAGTGAAATAGACACATTCATTTTTGAAGACTTGTTAAAACTGACAGAAAGTGACACTGAAACAAACAAACAAACAAACAAATGGCAACAACGAAAAAACCCCAAAACCTAAAAGACCTTCACAGTGAAAACATAAAGATATCCTAGTATAAATGTTCTCAAATACTGAGATAACCATTTAAGCATCATGAAACTCTTTTCAAGAACTCAAGAGAATACATCTGACCAAAATTTATAGGGCCACAGGTCCCAAAAATACTTACAAAATGAAATATTTACTAAAAACCAAACCAACTTTCCAACTTACATCCTAAGGTGGCTTGAATAAAAAGTATCTGCATTGGTCATATATTTCAATCCTTGATCCCCAGCTGGTGGTGCTGTTTGAAAGCTTATGGAACTAAATGGGCATGGAGGCTTGCTAGAGGAAACATATTACTGGGTGAGTGTTGAGAATATATAACCTTACCCTACTTCCTTTTTGTTCACTCTTCTCCCTGTGTTCAGTTGAGATGCAACCTCTCAGTTTCTGCCTCTTACTTCTATGCCTTCCCACTATTATTGACATCTAGCCCTCTGGAACCGTGCATAAACCAAAATAATTCGTCCTTAAGTTGCTTTTGTCATGCTGTGATATCCCAGAAACAGAGAAGCTAGCATACTTCCTTCACTAGCATAAAAAGCAAAAATAGTAAACTGAATGACAGTACATGCAAAAGTTATTACATATGGTTTCCTGAAGGCTGGTCCTAGAATTCAGTCTTAGCTTACATTAGAGAATAGAATTTAACATAAAACCAACAATGGAGAGAGAGAAAGAGAGAGAGAGAGAGAGAGAGAGAGAGAGAGAGAGAGAGAGAGAGAGAGAGAGAGAGAAACATGCACATGTATCTCCAGATAGATAAAAGCATTTATTAAAATCAGAGACTAGTTCATACTGAATCTGTATTAGGTAGAAAAAAAAAGGCATCCTTAACATACAGCTGGACGTGCTCATGGTGATAAAAGGCTATGCTTTCTGATATAAAGTACAGTCCAGTTCCATATGGAAGTCTTAGCCAGTGCAATGAGGTATACAAAAGATTTAAGTATAATGGTTGGAAAAGAAGGTACATTTCTGGTATGCAGCATTTTTATGTACACTAACCATCTCAAATACTTGTTGTAAATCTTGTTAATAAGAAATTTTGAGCAAATTCATGCATGAAAAATAAGTCTATATACATTTACTATAGTTCTATACACTAACACCGAACAATGGAAACGTCAAGGTTTCTGAGGGCCCAAGAAGCCCAAAGGAATCTGGGAAGATGAGAGTGGCACTAATTCACATTGTGTAAGAACTCAGCACTGAAACAAGACATCAGCAAAGAATCAACACATCACACTGGAGAACTGCATTGTGTTCAAAACTGACAAAGAGCACGGCTGCCTAATCTGTCCTCCACAGAGTTTTCCTTACTTGCATTGCAATGCCAACCCAACTCACTGTAACAGGTGCCCCAGACTCAGCACCAATGATGCTATTATGAAGGTATCATTCAAGTCATAAAACTAAGCACGGAGACAGCAGCACCCACCAAAACAAAAACACAGACTTAGTCCACAGTTCTAGAAGAGTCTCTAAATGTATTTAACTTGTTTTTTTGGCTTTTGGAGTTCTGCTTCCAGCTAACTATTCTTGCTAACTGAAGTGTGTCAAGCCAGGGTATGGTTTTTGTGCTTAAAAGCTCACCCTGAGAAAGACTCCAGGCTACATTGGGATCCCAAACACTCAGTGTAGCTGAGGCTGAACTAATAAAGACTATTGGCCTAAATCTGTGTTCAAGTTGTCTTCTCTAGTGGGTGTCCACACCACTCAGCATGCTCAACATTCAAGGGCTTTTTCTGATCTCGAGTTTCAAATGCCTTCAAAATAAGCATGGTCATATCTGTCACAGCAGTAACCTACTCTCTAGTACTGGTTTCTCTTATAGATGCTTTCTATTGTGATAAACACCACGACTGAAATAAACTTGTATTTCCGTATTACAGTCCATCACTAAGGGAAGTCAAGGTAGAAACCTAGAGGCAGGAGCTGAAGGATACTGGCTCCTCACCGCGTCCTACGACACATTGCAGTTCTCCAATAAGCTTGACTCCCAGGTGCTCTAACCAGCCCAGGATCACAGATGAGAAGGCCACAACATCTGCCCCACTACCCAGAGTAACTGGGTCCCCCAGGATCCAGGGATGCAGGACCCCCTCCCAGTCAGTTTCGATGGTTCTTTCTGGTCTGAACTTGCACCTAGAGCAGACCTGGGGTGCTGGCTCTGTACCCACTCTTAAAACACCCAGAGGGAGCCTGATACCCAAGTGCTCTGAAACACCCGTGACCACGGGATCACAGAAACTGCAGGGCTTCCACCAGAGGTTTCCCTATGTGAACCTCTGAGCTGCAGGGTAGGTCTCACCTGTGCTGTCTTCTCTGTGCTGCTGGGTGGATAGCTGGCTTCCTGTGCCACTTGGAGATGGCGCACTGTGGCAGAGGATGGTCCCAAGTCAGATACCGAAACCAGAAGGCCTCTGCCAGAGGGTTCTGGACAGGGTCCGCCGATCTGCAGGGCAGGTTTCACTTGTGCTGACTGCCTTCTCTGCGCCACTAGGTAGATAGCTAGCTTCCTGTGCCACACGGAGATGGCGTACTGTCTATAATCCTTTGCAGTTACTTTAAAAAGTATTTATTGTGATAATTATCATTTTATGGTTATGGATGTTTTGCTTGCATGTATGTCTGTGTATCAGATACTCTGAAACTAAAATTGCGGATGATTATGGTAGATGCTGGGAACTGAATCTGAGTCTTTGTCTTAGTCAGGTTTCTATTCCTACACAAACATCATGACCAAGAAGCCAGTTGGAGAGGAAAGGGCTTATTCCACTTCCACTTCCACACCGCTGTTCATCACCAAAGGAAGTCAGGACTGGAACTTAAGCAGGTCAGGAAGCAGGAGCTGATGAAGAGGGTATGGAGGGATGTTACTTACTGGCTTGCTTCCCCTGTCTTGCTCAGCCTGCTCTCTTATAGAACCCAAGAATACCATTCCAGGGATGATACCACTAAGAGGCCCTCCCTGATTGATAACTAATTGAGAAAATGCCCCACAGCTGGATCTCATGGAGGCACTTCCCGAGCTGATGCTCCTTTCTCTGTAATAACTCCAGCCTGTGTCAAGTTGACACACAAAACCAGCCAGTACAGTCCTCTAGAAGGAAAGCCATACTTTTAGGCATTGAACCATTTGCCAGTTGTTTTGGCTTTTATTTCAAACTTTGCCAGTGATTTTGCTGAGTAAGCTGATCTCCTGCAAACTATTGGGAGACGCCGACTTACACTTTTTTTTTTTTTTTTTTTTTTAGTACTAAAAGCCTGGTATTTCATGAGACAGGTGACTACTTTGTGGCTCCCTATTTGCTTTGGGAGCTCAAGGCATCCTGGTTTCCAGATTGCCATCTCCAAGTGCATCCTGTACATTGATTTCCTCTGTGATCTGAAACTGTCCAACTGAACCCATTGCTCACTTATGAAATCAAGCACCCTGGCTGTAGACTGGTGAAAGACTCCAGATGCTAAGACATAAAACTTTCTGTGTGTCAGGTCCAAATGGTACCCCTGTCCCCTGAAAAGGGGAGGCCCACTGACTTGGTCCAAAATTTTTTTGGTGGCTAGATAAAAGCAAGCATTCCTCAGAAATGTTTCCATCTGCCAGAGGGGTCAGTCATTCCTCTTGCCTCTGGCAGGAGGGACTTTTGGTTTCCTATTGGATATACCTGTTGTGCTTATCAGCGTGTCAAAGTCAGTGCTACCCTTCAGGCCCCCACAGCCCCTATTTACACATACTTGTTATACATTTCAAAGCTCTTCTATTCTCTTGGCCATTCTTATCTGCCCCATTCTTCCTGCACTATCATAGCCCCAAGACTGATCCAGATCCTTCTCTGGACTCTGTGGGTTGTGATCTCCACTATTGTTATTCTTTCTTTCACAGATAGCCAAGGACATAACCAGTTGGTGTCTTTTCCTCTATTCTCTGAACTCTTCCAGATGCATGTGGATAGTTTCTCTTATCTACAGTAAAACCTCCCCTCAAATCAGTAATTTCTTTCATGTTTTCCCTTTGCACACTCTATGAGAAACATGATAGAAACTTTAGGCATTCAGGTAGGAAATATTCCTCGCATATGAATTTCAGCAAACATTTTAACAAAATTGTGATAGGAATCCTGAAAGGTGTCACTTCACAACTGATGGCTTCCAGCAGGTGACAGGGTGGAGGACCCAATTCTTGGTACCAGGACCTCTGAAACCTGTGATATCATATAGGTGACAGCATGACCTATACACCTGTTGCTAAGGCAACAGCCACCATATTCCCAGAATCCATTGGGCTCACCTTTACCATTGACCATGTCACCATCCGTATATATAAGAGAAGCACCCCCTCTCTCTTCTCCTCCCCTCTTCTCTTTCCACCATCACCTTTGCCTTTTCCCTTCTCAATAAACCTCACGTGGAACTGTTTGGCCTGGTGTGGTCTTTCTGGAGCTGCCGCTGCTGCTGCTGCCACCCGCCGACCCAACACCAAGAGCCATTGAGAGTTTGACCGTGCTTCAGTGAGTGTATGTGCAGCACAAATTGAACTTGCTTTTTCTTTCTCCTTCCTTTTTTATGGGGAAAAGGTCACAAGGATGTGGACCTGGGAAGACTGGGAAGTGACTGTGATCAGGATGCATTGTGTGAAACTCCCAAGTAATCCATAAAAATATTATATTGGGGGAAACCATGCTGCATTTGAAAAAAAAAAAACAAAACAAAATGAAAAGAACAAAAGAAAGCAGTGGTCTATTTAGAGGAGAATTAGAACATTATTATATTTATGAAGCTGTTTACTTATTTAATCTCTGTGTTAGTTCTTTAAGTTTGTGTGATGTTTTTGTTACGTTCATCGCCAGCCCTGACTCCCATATCCGGCTCTGTCTTCATGCCCAACTTTGTGTGCCTATTTCCCCCATTTCATTTAATCAAATTTACTGTCCATATGCTTTTGGATGTGTGGCTTTCTACTGTAGTGTGGTCTACCTACCAGGGGTAACACTTACAGAGAACATTGACCCTTCCCTCCCCACCCCCTAGCTCTCAATTTCATTGACCATTGTGCCCACCTTCCTTCTCAGTGCTAGAATTTTGTCTGCCTTGAACTTCTGCAGGTCTTTGCATTCTGCCAAATCTACTATGAGTTCATATTTAAAACTCCCCCATTCCATCCAGAAGACACTGTATGATTTTACTCATACATTGCCTCTGGCTTTTACAGTCTTTCTACACATCCTCCTCTTCAATGATCCCTGAGCCCCATGAGAAAGAGGTTCGAGGTAGATGCCACATGTATGGCTGATCATTCTATACTCTCTTAAACTCTGAACCAGTTGTGGATCTCTGTATTAATTGTCATCAACTGCAAATAGGACATTTTTTAAAGACACACAAGTATATCTTTAGTTGTCTAGTTTTAGAAAATGAATAGAACCACAGCATCCTGTCTAGATTTGTTACATTAAAGAACTAAATATCTGCCAATTCTGAGTGTCTTTGAGACCAACGAAATCTTTCTTAACTTCTGGTGAGGTTGGCTTAGGGGAATAGAGTACCAGAAATCTTCCTGGCTACCAAATCTCCTATAGCCAGCAGCTTTGGGGTTCTTTTCTCATGAATTAAAAGAATAAAATTCATGGGCCATAAGGGTGCTTTTTAGAAAGTTTATTGTAGATTTATAAGTGGAAGTTTATTGAGAAGCACCTGTATAGCATGGGTCTATTAATGTAAAAATCACAGCTCTTGTCTTAAAGGGAATAAGACACAGTTTATTCTGGAGAAATTTTGAGTGACCATGGCTGAGGAACACAGATAAAGGTTATAAGCAAGGAGTTTCACAGGGTTTTCATAGATTTATAAAACAAAGAAAACCATAAATCAAGCAAATTAAAAATACATTGGTGAGTACACCAGAGAGGCTAGTATGAGATGGAGGAACAATTACAAATGCCTAAGATGTCCTTTGCTGAAAATCTTAGCTCTTGGATTGATGGAGGCTAGTGTCCTGCTGTGGTGATATCATCTAAGTGGCTTTAATTTATTATCATGAGATGTTAATTCAGATCCAGATCAGGGCAGGGAAGGCTTAAAACGAGTTAGCCTCTAAACTTATGAAATTTTAATCTCTTTACAGTTCTGAAATTCCTATCAATTCTTAAGTCTCTGCAGACACAGAAACTCGTTCTGGACTATTTTGTTCACAGCCAGACATAGCTTCTTTTCAAGAATTCATTCACAGTTCCCCTATTGGTCAAGCATCACATTTTGAACATAAGAAGGCCTTTCATAGCTGTACGCCTGAAATCTGCTATTAACTTGTACCCACCAATGTATTCCTAGGATCTGAACAGAGGACAGAATAGCAGTCTTCAGGAGAGGAAAATAGTAAATCCTTTAAGAAAGAAAGCCCTGGAACATGTCAAAACTATTAGTATCATCTGAATTTGAATTATTATGTTATACCCTCTATATCTGATCTAACATTTATATGTGACATACATTATGATAAAGTAAGTAATCAAGAACATTGTTTGTCCTAATGGAGTGAAGCCTGAAACAAATGTCAAACGTAACCAAATTTTATGAGATTGACCATTTAACCTATATTTTTATTTAATGAATTGTTTTATTTTAAATGGTTAGAAATGGAATTATCAACAATCACTGTAGTATTTCTCTCTTTATTTTGTTAAAATATTGTTTATTTATTTTTTAATTGTGAATTTTTCTTTTTTATTAGATATATTCTTTATTTACATTTCAAATGTTGTCCCCTTTCCTTGTCTGCCCCCCCTGAAAATCCCCTAACCTATCTCCCCTCCCCAAAGTATTGTTATTTTTAATCATAGTTATTGATACTATAGAATACTTTACAAATATCATTTAAATCAAGAAATGTTAGTGCTTAAAGTATAAGGTATCATGAATGTTGTTATTAAACATTGACGCTTTTTGGACAAGAATTCACCAACATATGTTTAGATATCTCTAGACAAAGTAAACGGAGTTAAAGTTCAATTTAAATTGCTAGAGTTTTTTGTTTTATCTAATTTTTACTGAATTATGAGAATATAAGTATTTATTCATATAGACAATTGGAAAGTAAATCTATCAAATATTAGCTTGAAAGCAAACGGTCAAAATAAAGACGTATGGTCAATGAAAGGACTCTATATTTTCATCTGTAACTTCATTACAACCAAGATGAGTAATTATTTTTTATCGTTTGGAAATACACCAGATAGAATTTAGAATTCATCTATAAAAATATTTAAGAAACATAAAGCCAAAAAAATGCTTAGCCACAGAAGGTACTCAGTTATCAGTGGTATTGAAGATGAATCTATCCAGCATCTTTGAGGTCTACATAAATGTGCACTCTAAAGATGTGAAAAAGTTTCTTGTCTCCTAGGGGTGAATTAGAAGTACCTAGATACTGTCCTGATCTTTCCATCAGAATGGAGTCTTTGATGTGATGTCTTTTCTTTCCATCTTTCTTTCTTTCTTTCTTTCTTTCTTTCTTTCTTTCTTTCTTTCTTTCTTTCTTTCTTTCTTTCTTTCTTTCTTCCTTCCTTCCTTCCTTCCTTCCTTCCTTCCTTCCTTCCTTCCTTGCTTGCTTCTTTTTCTTTTTTTCAGTTGATGAAATTATCTTGTTTTTATTCTCTGGAGCATATTTTTAAAGTAATTTAAACTTTAATGATGACAGTTAAAAATCTGTTAAAATACTATTTTATTTTTATCTAACAAACCAAATTTTATAAGCAGATTTAAATGTTTTTTTCCAGTAGAATAAGGTCTATATTCACTATGTATATTAGTAGGGATAATTTAAGAAGGCATTATTCTCTAATGGATTTTATTCTCTAATGTTTTTTTATTTCAATGACTATTTATAAAAAGCAAAGACTTTGTCCAATATAAAAACGTTTTCAATCACAGGTCTCAATTGTCCATTGGTAAAAGAATACTAAGAACAATACTAGAGAAAATATTGTTGTAGAAATTTGAGCATTAATTTTATCTCATAGTATAGAATTTTCTTTTAAAATGTTTGCCTTAATTTTTAACTTAGTTATAACCATAACTAAGTTAACCGTTTTAAACGGTATATTTGCAATATACTTAATCTTAACATTATCATTACAAATTTAGAAAATTATTTGAATGAGGTAATTTCTAGTGAAAACTCATAGACTGCAACAAAAATACAGAAAACATATGATAACTTAGGTACCTAAAGTACATTAATAGGAAAATATAAATTGCTTATTAAAGATTAACTTTCTATAACAGGTACTTTGGAATGGTTTGTGAGAAATAGTATTTACTTTTTATTAGTGTTTTGTGTTTTCCAAGGTGAGATAACACATCCAGAAGAGAAGAACTGGCATGTAGGACTTGATTATTATTTTAACTAACACACATACACACACACACACACACACACACACACACACACACATATATATATATATATATATATACTTTTATATATCCATATCTATCTCTCTATATATCATTATGTTATTAATGTATGGTATACATTAAAATCATCTGTAAACTCTTAGATGTTTGTGTATCAAAGTAGGATTTCAAAAGAATATTTTAAAAATACTTAGGGCTTTTTCTTCTGTAGGCTTGGATAAAATGAAGATATTGATATGTTTATTTGGTTCATTTTTGGTTTTGTTTTTAGAAGAAATATATATTATATATATTTATATATTTTTATAATATATTATTTATTTATATATTTTATAATATATATCTTATATATTATATATAATAAAAACATAATATCAGTTATTCCCTTTATGTCAAGAAAAGGCAAATTTCTAATAGAAGAAATTTATGTAGTAAATGTAACAATCTAATAGTAAATTTATATCCTCATGTGATAGGGACCTTGTTATAGAATCAGAATTGTGATAAAGATCAGGTGATAGCATTTTAATCAGAATTGTATGATTATTTATTTTGTCCATAAAAGAAGATTCAATTTTCTTTTAACATCAAAATTCATGTTATTTATTCCAAAAGGATTTACCACCATTAGCCAATTTTTTATTTAGCAGAGTATGGTCATATTGATTCAATATACTTTTGTCTTTTATCATTATTTTATTTCTTAAAATTTTAGTTTACCTTGAGCTAAAATGAAACCAAACTAAGTCAATAATTTTAGTTTATATCAGCACTTACATATAAGCCAATTTGGCAATAAGTACATAAAATATAACCACATACAGATAATTTACATATGTAATCATATATAAGATGTATTTTAATAAACCAAGGTTTTTGAACATCAATGTTTGTTAAGAAATAAAGAGCATAAAGATCTTCTAATATCTTATATCATCAATATCTAGTAGGTGTATATCTAAACATTTTCAATCTCAATAAAAACCTTATATTCTCTATTTTTATAAAAATATTTTGTAGCACCAGGAATTTTCTATTACTAATTACATATAAATAAAATAAAAATTTACATAGGTAGATATTTTGGAGGGAAATCCTATCAAAATCTATGTATATATCAATGAAAATTTATAAAATATTTAATATCACCAAAGATATTGTTTATGGGTTATAATATTTGGAGTACTCATTTTTATAAAATAGTATGTTATTTACCAGGGCTTAATATATGATCATGATATTCAAAATGTTTAACACACACACACAAAAAGAAGAATTAAAAAAAAATCTGAGTGACCACTTTTTAAAAAATTTTTTAATATAAATAACACATAAAATAACCAAGGTTTCATAAAAATAATTATCAGACACATGACACAGTTAATTCCATGAAATTAGGTTTAGTAAAAAGATAGTTTATATCTTTAATAAGTAACAAAGACTTAGTACTACAAAAGATCAAAAGGTTTGTCATATAGAGTAATGAATGGGAGAGACAGTGCAAAAGTTCTCCCATCTTTTATGATTGCTAAGACCATTTTAGGTTTAAGTAAAATTTGATCTCCTTGATAGAAAATCTCATTGAAAATTATCCAACTCTATTCTAGGAACCCAAGGGCCCAGAAAATTTATCAGAACTTCTTTTGAACTACTTGCTTGCATAAAATCTCCCCTTGTAGCTGCCAAGTGAGATACCAGGAGGTCTAAACATCTCTTAACCTAAACTCTTAGTGTGACACTTGGTTTTAAGTACAAGCTGGAATAAAGACTATTCATTGGCTATAAATTGTGCCTAAATGGTCACCTCTACTGGGCTCACTGTAACAATAGTTTATTCTGAAGCTATCTTGAGTGACCATGGTACAGAAACAGATGTAGGTTACTGCAAAGTCCATGTTCCAATGTGCAAGCAGTTTTTAAAGCATTTTAAAAATAGTTTTACAGAACAAAGACAGTCATTAAAGCAAGGCAAGCTTAAAATATATTGGTGGGTTCACCAGGGAGGTGAGTACAATGAGACAGGGGAGCTATTATACATTTCCAAGTTCTTATCTGATGATATTCTTAGCTTTTGCTTTGGTGGAAACTACTGTTCTACTAAATTAACAGCTTCTCAGAGGTTTATCATTTATTATCACAAGGTGTTAAATCAGGTACAGTGTAGATCAAGGAATAACTGTTTCAGAAGATAAAACTGTCCCAAAATAAAGTAGTGTCTTCTGAAATTACCTGGTGTCTGATCTCTTCACAGGGGTTGTACTGGCTGGTTTTGTCTGTCAACTTGACACAGGCTGGAGTTATCACAGAGAAAGGAGTTTCATTTGGTAAAATGCCTCCATGAGATCCAACTGTGGGAAATTTTCTCAATTAGTGATCAAGTGGTATCATCCCTGGGCTGGTATTCGTGGGTTCTGTAAGAGAGCAGACTGAGCAAGCTAGGGGAAGCAAGCCAGTAAGGAACATCCCTCCATGGCCTCTGCATCAGCTCCTGCTTCCTGACCTGCTTGAGTTCCAGTCCTGACTTCCTTTTGTGATGAACAGCAATGCAGAAGTGTAAGCTGAATAAACCCTTTCCTCCCCAACTTGCTTCTTGGTCATGATGTTTGTGCAGGAATAGAAACCCTGACTAAGACAAATTGGTACCAAGAGTGGGGTATTCCTGTGACAACCTGATCATATTTTGGGGAGGACTGTGGAAGGACTTTGGAATTTTGTGCTAGATGATCCATTCGGTGTTAAGAGCTCTGTAGAATGTTCTGTAGGAGCTTGGAAGATAATGTTGAGACTAGTGCAGACGATGGAGGCCTGGCTTGTGAAATTTCAGAGGGAAGATTAAAGACTCTTAGCAGGGCCATGTTTTGATTGTGAAGATTCTGTGGTTTTGGTTAGCTGAAGCTGAAGAATCAGCTGTGATTAACAAGATACCAGATCCACTAAAGCAAACCTTTGTGTTATGGGGACTATTGATGCTGGTTAGCTGGAGCTAAGAAATTAGTGGTGACTAAGAAGAGACCAGCATCACTGAGGTGAAATCTTCTGGGCAGTATTTTCTGAGAGCACAGAGGCTGTGTTCCAGAGATAGCCACAGTTGTATTTTGTGCTGTGCCTGGATTTGGTGCTATGTAAGAGTCACCCAGGTGGTACTGGTTTTGAAGGCATGAAGGGGTCATGAAGAGCAGCTGAGGCTTGACACTGTGAGAGGCCTCAGAAGGCCATTGGTGAAGGTGCAACCTCAGTTGCAATTGATGGCCCAGGACTGAAGAGGTCATGCATAGGAGTTGAGGCTTGGCACCATGAAGAGAGCCTATGAGAGGCTATTGGTGACGCCTAGTTACAGCAGAAGACAGCAGTGTTTTGGAGATGTCAGTGCCATGAGATGACCACCAAGAACAGCAGCAGCAGTGGAGTACAGGCAGCTGGAGCCTAGAAGACAAGCAGTGTGCTACAAAGGGCAGAGCTGGAGAAGAGACCCAAGCCCTTGGAGGAGCCCGGAAGATCATGAGTTGGATCCCAGACATTGAACCATTGGAGTTTGAGTTTTGCTTTTGATTGTGACTGTGCCCTGATATTTTTCCCTCTTGAGGGAAGAAAGTATTTTAGTGGAGCCCACAGTTAAGAGACTTTGAATTTTTAAAAGACTTTGAATTTTAAAAGATATTGGACCTTTTAAAGGGATTGAACTTTTAATATGTAAAGACTGTGGGACTTTTAAAGTTATTTAGAATAAGAAAGTATGGGTTGAGGCTTAATAGTGATGTATTTGTGTGTCAAGTTGACAAGGGGTCAATTGTACTGGCTGGTTTTGTGTGTCAACTTGACACAGGCTGGAGTTATCACAGAGAAAGGAGTTTCAGTTAGGGAAATGCCTCCATGAGATCCAACTGTGGGACATTTTCTCAATTAGTGATCAAGGGGGGAGGGCCCCTTGTGGGTGACCATCCCTGGGCTGGTATTCTTGGGTTCTATAAGAGAGTAGACTGAACAAGCCAGGGGAAGCAAGCCAGTAAGGAACATTCCTCCATGGCCTCTGCATCAGCTCCTGCTTCCTGACCTGCTTGAGTTCCTGTCCTGACTTCCTTTTGTGATGAACAGCAATGCAGAAGTATAAGCTGAATAAACCCTTTCCTTCCCAACTTGCTTCTTGGTCATGATGTTTGTGCAGGAATAGAAACCCTGACTAAGACAGGGGTGAAATTCCAATTCCATTAGTCTCTATAGTCAGAGAAATCCAAACTAGGAACTTTTTGTTCATGGCCATACCCAGTTTCTTCTCAGAAAATTTCATTCACAGGTCTCAAGATCAAGGGTACCATGAGACTGCTGCTAGTTTGGAATATTTTAAAGAACTCAGGAGCCAAGAATGTTGACCCACACCTTTGATTCCAGCACTAAGAAGGCAGAGGCAGGTGGATCTGTTGAGTTTGAGGCCAGCCTGGTTTACATAGCGAGTTCTAAGAAAAAACTTTTGGAAAAAAACAGGAAGAGAATGAATAGTGTATATTGTAAGCCAGGGCACAAGCTAGTTGGTCCATTTGGCCAAATCACAAGGTACACAGGTGTCTCTTCTCAACTTCACTTGTAGAGTTAATAGTAGCCTTGAGGCACAGGTTCTTATTTTCCCCTTAATGTCTTGGTGTAATTCATTTATTTATTCATTTTTAAAATATAACAAAATAATATAACAATGTGATGAAACAAAACAAAAATTATCACAATGAAGTTGGACAAGATAAGCCAACAGAAAGAAAAGAGTCCAAAAGAAGGCACAAGAACCAGGTACCCACTCATTCACACACTCAGGAATTCCATAAAACCACTAAACTGGAAGCCATCATATGAGCACAGAGAAACTGGTGCAGATACATGCAGAACCTGAGAATGCATCTTTAGACTGTGAGTTTGTATGAAATTACTCATGTGGATTTAGAGTCTTGTTTCTTGGTGTCCTTCATTCCTATATACTCTTTCCACATCCTTCTCCCCAGGGCTCATTGAGCTCTAAGGAGAGGAATTTAATGGAAGCACCCCATTTATGGGTGAGTGATCCAAGGTCTCTCATTCTCTGGCAGTACAGGTTCTTTTTAGAAGAAATAATAAGATACCAGGAACCAGCACTCTTTTCTGCTTTGTGGGCTTCCAGTCTTTCTCAGAACTGATGCTTTGGTATCATCTGACCAATTTCTATCTCCTGTTCTCATCACTACTGTAGAATTCTCTAGAAGCAAGTCATACCAAGGGCAGGTAGATTACACTGCTACTCTTCTCTATTTGCCAATAGCCTATTTGGTTTAGCCCAGGAATGTAAGTATCTCTTGCTTTACAAATTCATTATTTTATCACAAATGAACAAATGAAATGAGTCATGAGTAAATATGACTGTTAGACTTGAAAATTACATTTTAAAATAAATTTATGCATGAGTAGATATGTTTGTATATAAAATTGAAAACGCAAAAGCTATTTGAGATGGTATTTGTCCATCTCATGCTGTGAAGGTCTGATGCAAGAAATTACAAAAATAATGGTATTTTATAAAGTATCACAAACTTGTGGGACCTTGTAAGGCAGTCTTTGGCCTGGTTGATCAAGGCTTACTCCAGAGACCCAGTAGAACATTCTACAAGGGAAGGAACTAGTGAGCCGTGCTCCCAGACTGCTAACTCCACAATTCCATAATCCTGTGGCCATCAGTTACATATGGCCATGCCCCAGGCCCCTAGCATTCTGGCTGGACTCCACCCCTACAGTCACCTGGCTACAGCAAGGCTTTCCCCACCCACAGTTACCTGGCTGTGGCCAGGTAACCCAGTCTACTATAAAAGGTTTCTTGCCCCTCCTCGCTCTCTGTTCTCTGTTCTCTCTGTTCTCTCTCTCTGTTCTCTCTCTCTGTTCTCTCTCTCTCTCTCTCTCTCTCTCTCTCTCTCTCTCTCTCTCTCTCTCTCTCTGCTTCCCCTCTCTCTCCATTCTTTTCTTTCTCCTCTTTCCATGTGGTCATGGCCATTCCTCATCCCTCTATCTTCTCCTTCTCTCTTTCTTCTTTTAGTTTCTCTTCCTACTTTTCTATAATAAAACATTGAAACTATGAACTGTCTGTTCTTATCAAAACCCGCTGCATAGAAGCATGGATCAGGCCTCAGCATTTCCAGCAACCAAGAAAGGACCCAGATGCTTCTCAGTTAAGCTTCTTCTACAGGTACCTGGGGTGGAAAAAACAGCCCCACTTTCTGGGCAAAGACCTTCCTGCTAGCCAGGCAGTCTTTTGCTCCACAGGTATTTGGGTGCCCACTGTCCCAACCCCCGTGTGGTGTGCGGGCCTTGCCTGCCAGCCTTCTTCTATGTGGGCCCCACCACCACACCCACTTTTTTTCCCACACAAACTTATTTAAAAATTGCAAAAGCATGAAAACATCACTGCACATTTTTATGGCATAATGGCATATTATATCTACAAGGCATCATATATTACACATAATGTTCTCAATATGTGCATAAAAATCTATACATAATAATATACATTTCAATGTATAATATAGAAAAGCTACTATATATAGGTATATATAAAAGCTCTAATAAAGCATAGGAAGGAATAAGCATTTTAATGAATAAAAATATATACAATATCCCATGGAGTCTTTTTTCTATCCCTTTCTTTTTACAACCTTATTTATGTGTATATGTCTTTATGAAACTTTCTTGCCTGATGAATGTCTCTTTCAAAAACATATTTCAGAAATGTTTATGGTTTATTGTTGATTTCCTGTTTGTTTTTTTCTGGTTTATTAAGCTTTTCAAGAATCACTCAATCCCATGGTAGTAAAATGATCATGTCCAATGTATTCAATTTTGGGATATACAGCAAGACCAAGCCTAATCTGGAAATCTTAAACTCAAAATGCTCCAAATTTCTGAAAATTTTAGACATCAGCAATTGATAACTTCCTGCTTAAGGACTAACCCTTTCTAGCTTCTTTTGCAGACTACATAAGATTTTCTGCAAACCTCTGGCCCTGTAAAGGATCTCATCTCATCTTCCCCTTTAGACATTTTGAGCATCTGTACTGGTAAGAGATAAGATCCCCCGCTTTCTGTGAACAAACATGGTTCAGGTTATGGTCAGCCAAGCTTTTCTCTCTTTTTGCCTTTTCTCTCTTCGGCTGCTTTAAAAAAAAAATCTAACATATGGCGCCAAAACTTAGGATAGACAATCTAAGCCTACTAGCAACTCAAGCCCACCAATGGACCACCCAATCTCTCACATTCTCAAGTGGTCCCTGTTTCTCCCAGGCATCCTTTTCTACCCCCTCTTTGGCATTTCTCTCTCACCTTACTGTCCTGATACAGTCAGACCTAAGTGGGGTGCTATGCTGCTTTCAAGTAAAACATGCATGTAATATGGCAAAATGCTGGGACAAGGTAATCTATGAACCTAAGTCAGATGTGCCTTTGGCTTCTGAGTTCACTGGAGCTTCACCACTCAGACAGAAACACAGGAGACATTGTACTGGCTTTAAGACCATGTAATCAGCAGAAAGCTCTGACAACCTTCCACTGTCCGTGTAGCTACTAAACCCTTGGATTGTATAGGTTTGGGACACCACATTAAGTTCTAAGAGAATTTGATCATTTCCATACATAGAGGGCGCTCCATGTCACTGAACGCTGAGCTCTGTTTGTTATTCCTAGGTTTAGCCATGATTTCCCATTTATTATTTTTTTTTCTGTATCAAAAGACATTCCTTTGGCCTGTTCAGAGGCTAATTTAAAGGAGCTACAGTTAGAAGTAAAACCACCAACTTCTTTGATTTTCATTGCAAATTTGGCCTCAGTATACTTTAGACAAATGGCTTCAGCTAGTTTATATTCAGAACTTTTAGTTTTTAATACCTTAATTCATTTTGAAAACTCAATTAAGATGAATGACAATTTAGTCCCATGGTTCCTTCGCCTATAAAACTCCCAGTGGGTGTAAATTTTTCTCAAGGATCTGGTTTACAATAAAATTTGCTGCCAGAATACAGCTTCTTCTGGGTCTCCAAACTTGTTCTAAAATAGCATAGAACCCTTTTGTCTTATGCTTTTGTCTACATGTGTTTCTTCTTCTCCAAGTGTGGAAAATCCTACTTGTATCTTTAATAGCATTGCAGATTGTCTGCTCCCATCCGTACACACACACACACACACACACACACACACACACACACACACACACACACGCATTGGTTATGGATATGTAGATCACTGGATTCAGTCTTACAAAGATTCAAATATCTTTGGGGTTGGATAATATTGAAAAATTGTTATGGTGTTCTATTCTACTGAAGAGACTGACTCTAGAGTTGGATTTGGCCTGTGTGCTCCTGACCCAAGCATGTTTGTTTAAAAGTTTCCTCCAAAGTCTCCATCCTTGGTCAGGGTGGCTACCTGACTCTGTGATGGAAAAAGAGAGAGCAAATCAGAACAGCTTAGAAAAAGGTACTTTGGGCTTGAGAAGAACTAAGAATTGACTATTTCTCATAGAAGTTAAAAGTTTTTAACTTTCTAAATTCTCTTCTCTTTTTCTTGGTTTTGTTTATTATCTTTAAAAGGTTTGTTAGAACTTGAACTTTTGTAGTTTAGGATTTATACGTTTATTGAGTGTGTTTGAGAAAGGATGTATAGATAATCTTAATTTTCTATAACATACCGTGCATGTAACTTGGATTCAACTCTTGTATAGGAAGAGGTATGGGCCTTGTGAGATCACCTTGGAATACCACATGACTTGCTGCCATTTTGGCTAATGACTTAGACCCACCTTGAAGTAAACAGCAACTGTGTGGCAACCACCATCTTGGTAGCAATGGGACTCAACCCTCATGTTTTCTAAGGTTACAAAAAGGGCATGCCATAGGACTTCACCAATATTTTGGTTAAGGGGACCACATGTTATAAATCAACTAAGGCAATACCCATAGATTAATGAGAACAATCGAGCTCTCTGCTTATTACTGTATCTCTGTTTTATTATATTGAGGAAACAACACTAGGCTTCCAAGATAGTTTTGAAACTGACTCATATTTTTAAAATGGCATTTAAAAAACAAATTATAAAAGAATCAGTAAAATGAGGTAACCAGTCTCTCTGTAGACTAATTTATGGTTTAAAGTTTACTTTGATTCTGAAGGGCCTTTAATTCTAGAATTATAATTTTCAAGTCTTAAACTGAAAAAGAAGAAGAGTAGAAAAATCTTAATCTTATAAAAGAGTTATTTACTAATGGTAAACTGTTAAAGATAAGCTATACAAGTTAATGGACAGCTATGCTAAGCACAAATGTACTTCATTTACATAGCCTAGCTTGGTGGGAGAGAGAAATTTTTATCTGTTATCTCCAATCATATAATATTCTGTATATATTTTCAGAATCAAGTTTGAAACAAGTTAAGTCAATACAAGTTTAAAGTAACCTTAAAGTTTGCTTAATGTAAAACAATATTAAAAATTAGGTATATTTAAAAATTGTTTATAAAAGATTGAAGACTTGAGTAAAATGGATTAAATTATTGTATCCTTGCATGGCAGGAAATCCCCTGGCTCAAGTAGTTCCCTTGGATGGAACAAGAATTCACTTGGATGGAGCATCATCCCACTAGAGTAAGTAGCATGCAAACCTGAACAGCTTTGACTATGCATTCCTGGCCAGAAAAACCTTCTTCTTACATAAAAATGAATTACTCTTCATGTTACACATGACAGGTATATTGATTCTCTGCTCAACAGAGGACCTCAGAGTACACACCCACATTCTAAATGCTTCAAACAACAGAGAGACAAATAGCAATTATCTCTGCCCCCTTCAATATCTCCTGAACTAACATATGAGGATGCTGTGCACAGGGGAATCTTGTTCCTAGGCCTACCATCTAAGCAATATGGGTCCTACATACTAGTTCAATTGGAATGTCCTTTGCCTTGGCAATCAAATTTTTCTCTTAAGAAAAACTACTTGGCCCTCAACCTTACATCCGACAGAGGGCTAGTATCCAATATATACAAAGAATTCAAGAAGTTAAACTCCAGAGAGGCTAGCAACCCTATTAAAAAATGGGGTACAGAGCTACACAAAGAGTTCTCACCTGAAGAATATCTAATGGCTGAGAAGCACCTAAAGAGATGTTCATCATCCTTAGTCATTAGGGAAATGCAAATCAAAACAACCCTGAGATTCCATCTCACACCAGTCAGAATGGCTAAGATCAAAAACACAGGAGACAGCAGGTGTTGGCGAGGATGTGGAGAAGGAGGAACACTCCTCCACTGCTGGTGGAACTGCAAGCTGGTACAACCACTCTGGAAAGCAGTCTGGTGTTTCCTCAGAAAACTGGGCATGACACTCCCGGAGGATGCGGCTATACCACTCCTGGGCATATACCCAGAGGCTTTACCTGCATGCAATAAGGACACATGCTCCACTATGTTCATAGCAGCCTTATTTATAATAGCCAGAAGCTGGAAAGTACCCAGATGTCCCTCAACAGAGGAATGGATTCAGAAGATGTGGTATATTTACACAATGGAATACTACTCTGCAATTAAAAACAATGAATTCATGAAATTCCTAGGCGAATGGTCAGAACTTGAAAATATCATCCTTAGTGAGGTAACCCAATCACAAAAGAACACACATGGTATGCAGTCACTGATAAGGGGATATTAACCCAGAATCTCGGAATACCCTAGACACAATCCGCATATCAATAGATTTCTAAGAAGATGGAAGGAGAGACCCCTGGTCCTGGAAAGACTGGATGTAGGGGAACGCCAGGACAGAGAAATGAGAGAAGGTTGAATGGAGAAAAGAGGGAGGGAAGGGGGCTTATGGGACTTTCGGGGAGGGAGGAAACGGGAAAGGGGAAATGATTTGGAATGTAAATAAAAAAAACTTAGAAAATAAAAAAAAAAAGAAAAGAAAAGCTAACTTCAGTGTCTGTACACTAACCACTCAAGTTCACTTATTAAAGGAGGATGCCAGAGAGTCTGACCAAACTCCCAGCTTTGGAGACTTATTCATAACATCCACATAGTATGGATTTCATTTCATGTCTGTATAGTCAGTGAATGATTCTATTAAGTGACATCCTGCTATAGGGAACCAATCAATGATGACTACTCAGACAACTGAAAGTCTTAATTCTGTGTCTGGGACTACACCGGGGTATTTGAGAGCTAAGAGTAGCCCTGAACATCCAGAGCATGGAGTCTCTGAAGGCAAAAATATATATATATATATTCTGACATCTTGCTCAGCAACTGCAGCGGGGTTTCCCAAAAGCAAGCAGTTTAATAGAAACTAATGTAAGTTTTCTGAGGTATCTTGACATCAGGTCCCTAAAATAGAGTTTGGTAATTTTCTATGGGGTTCTCTATCAAGGAGGTCAAATTCTACTTAAATCTGAAATGGCCTCAGCAAGAACACAAGGTCAATGAACATCTGTACTGTTTTGTCACAATTCTAAATTCTTGGATTATTCAGGAGAAGATGACATTGAAGAAGGAGATTCTGGTCAACCTGTCTCATCTGTAGTGCTTTGGGAACACAATCTAGTCTCTACCCAGATAGAGAGCTCCTGGGCCCTTGCCTGCCCTCTTACTTTTAACTCTACAAGGAGGGTACAGGTTTTGTCAGTGATGCTGGGTTGTTTTCTAAGAAATTCTGAAACCAGAAGGCTCATTTAATTTGATTATCTTACTTTACAAAATATGCATCTGTACTGGCTGGTTTTGTGTGTCAACTTGAGACAAGCTGGAGTTATCATTGAGAAACGAGGCTCCCATGAGGAAATACCTCCATGAGATCCAGCTGTAAGGCTTTTTCTCAATTAGTGATCAAGTATGGGAGGGCCCCATTGTGAGTAGTACCGTCTCTGGGCTGGTAGTCTTGGGTTCTATACGAAAGCAAAAGGAGCAAGCCAGCAGAAACAAGCCAGTAAGTAACATCCCTCCGTGGCCTCTGCATCAGCTCCTGCTTCCTGACCTCCTTGAGTTCCAGTCCTGACTTCCTTTGGCAATGAACAGTAATGTGGAACATGTAAACTAAATAAACACTTTCCTCCCCAATTTGTTTCTTGGTCATGATGTTTTTAGAAGAAATAGAAACCCTGACTAAGTCAGTATCTCAACAATCTACTTTAGAATGATGTTAGTAATATGCTTACTGCTGTTAGTATATGGTGACCTAGAGATTTGCCCCTAAACAAAAAAGTAGAGTTGACTTTAGCCTTCTTTGCTAATTCAGTCCATGTGACATGTAAGTTATTTATTACAGATTTGATATGACTGTTTTCATCTTTCAGCTGTTAGTTGATTTTCTGGAATGAAAATGTAGAGACTTTTTTTTTAAAGTTCCTGTTAATAAGGCTAATTTTATAATTTTTGTAAAATGAATCATTTATTTTTGATATGGCAAATGTTCCTTTCACAGAGGTTGTCTAAGACCATCAAAGCCCACATATTTACATTATAATTCATAACAGTATCAAAATTATACTTAAGACATAGCAACAAAAATAATTTTATTGTTGGGGGGGTCACCATAATACGTGGAACTGTATTAAATGGTTGCAGAATTAGGAAGGTTGCAGATGCCTGCTCTAACTCACCCTCTTTTTTGCTCCTCTGGACATTGTTTTTTGGACTCAGCTGGGCTCAAGCTTCTTTGGCTTCCATTAACCTCTGTATCTCATCAGCTAAGATCAAGTTAACATCTTTCAGGATCTGCTTGATTCCTTGACTTAGGCAGTACTCCAAAAGTAAAAAAGGAAGGGATCTGACTACTTAGATGAATTCATGTTCTCCACACACATACACACATGCTGCTTTCAAGCCAACAAATCTTAACTGGCTCGAAGGGGTGCCTAGAGACAGAAACCTGAAAAATTCAACCTCAAGTCTACTCCTATGCCTGAGCTTCTAGTTCCCTCTCATTGAAGATCCCTCCTAGGATCACACCTTTCCTCCTTATTATCCTCATATGTGTGTTTTATCCTGTCTTTTAAATACTTAATTTACTGATCTTCACCTTATATCCAAACAAAATAGTCCACGCATAGTATCCTAATAGCTCTCACCCTACAACTCCATTTGTTTCTGATGCATCTATAAAAAGATCTTTTGGGTGTTGAGGGAAAACTCTGACTAAAAAGAACCTTTATCCCTTTTCCCCCAGGGCAGGTACACTTATTTAGAATAGTCCTTTCTCCTTTTCCCCTCCTTTGACATTCTGTAGCTACCTCTGATTTCTGCTGGCTCATTTTGATGAAATAGTCCTGGCCGTGAGACCAGTCACTATTAAGTTACCAAGAATTAACTCTGGGCCCTCTATTTTGCACCACTGTTTTACCCTCTCACTCAAGCTTCCTAGGAAATCTCTATTCTACTGTGCAACCAAATCATCTGCTTACAGCCCTCTAGCAATTATTTTTCATTCATTATTTTTAATTCCTCTTTAGGAACACAAGATAGAAATTGCCTGATACATTGCATCAGATCAACTTAAGACTCTTCCAATGGTAGAAGCCCAGCTGAATCACTCTTCAATGGACACATGAATACCTCCTCTGACAAAGAACTTCCTCGCAAAAACCAGTCACAGCACCCATACTCCGTGTTTTTTAATATCCTCTCAGAGTTAGGAATGATACTTTCCTG
Source organism: Tokudaia tokunoshimensis (assembly GCA_036184795.1). Classification (NCBI taxonomy): domain Eukaryota; kingdom Metazoa; phylum Chordata; class Mammalia; order Rodentia; family Muridae; genus Tokudaia; species Tokudaia tokunoshimensis. The sequence goes on along the minus strand of BTHU01000002.1, from coordinate 82,444,563 downwards.
CTGAAGGACTATACTTCCCAGCAGCCCTTAAAGACTATGGAAGTAATTTTATCCCATTTCTGAATCCCATCTTCCACCATAGGCATTTTAATATCCTCATATGAGGGTAAAAAGATGCCCCCTTACTGTAAACAAACATGGTACTACCTTAGGTCAGACAAAGTTTCTCTTCTCTCCCTCTCTCTCTCCCTCCTCCTCTTTGTCTCCTTCTCCCTCTACCTCTCTAGCAGCCTTTAAAAGCAATCTACCATCCATTTGACTAAGAATTTCATGAATTCATTGTTTTTAATAGCTGAGTAGTACTCCATTGTGTAAATGCACCGCATTTTCTGTATTCATTCCTCTGTTGAGGGACATCTGGATTCTTTTCAGGTTCTGGCTATTATAAATAAGGCTGCCATGAACATAGTGGAGCATATGTCCTTATTACATGTTGGAGCATCTTCTGGGCATATGCCTAGGAGTAGTATAGCTGGGTCCTCCAGTAGTACTATGTCCAGTTTTCTGAGGAACCACCAGATTGATTTCCAGAGTTGTTGTGCCAGTTTGCAATCCTACCAGCAATGGAGAAGTGTTCCTCTTTCTTCACATCCTCGATAGCATCTGTTGTCACCTGAGCTTTTGAGCTTAGCCATTCTGACTGGTGTGAGGTAGAATCTCAAAGTTGTTTTTATTTGCATTTCCTTGATGACTAAGGATGTTGAACATTTCTTTAGATGCTTCTCAACCTTTCAATTTTCCTCAGTTGAGAATTCTTTGTTTAGCTCTGTACTCTACTTTTAATAGGGTTATTTGGTTCTCTGGAGTCAAACTTCTTGAGTTTTTGGTATATATTGGTTATTAGCCCTCAATAGAATGCAGGATTGGTAAAGATCTTTTCCCAATCTGTTGGTTGCTGTTTTGTCCTATCAACAGTGTCCTTTGCATTCCAGAAGTTTTGCAATTTTATGAGGTCCCATTTGTTGATTCTTGATCTTAGAGTGTAAGCTATTGGTGTTCTGTTCAGGAAATATTCCCCTGTGTCCATGTGTTTGAGGCTCTTTCCAACTTTTTTTTCTATTAGTTTCAGTGTATCTAGTTTTATGTGGAGGTCCTTGATCCACTTGGACATGAGCTTAGTACAAGGAGATAAGAATGGATCAATTTGCATTCTTCTGCATGCTAAACACCAGTTGAAACAGCACCACTTGTTGAAAAGACTGTCATTTTTCCACTGGATGGTTTTAGCTACTTTGTCAAAGATCAAGTGACTATAGATGTATAGGTTCATTTCTGGGTCTTCAGTTCTATTCCATTGATCTACCTGCCTGTCACTGTACCGATGCTATGCAGTTTTTATCACTATTGCTCTGTAATACAGCTTGAAGTCAGGGATGGTGATTCCATGAGAAGTTCTTTTATTGTTGAGAATAGTTTTCTCTATTCTGGGATATTTGTTATTCAAGATCAGTCTGCAAATTGCTCTTTCTAACTCTATGAAGAATTGATTTGGAATTTTGATGGTGAATTTTGCATTGAATCTGTAGATTGCTTTCAGCAAGATGGCCATTTTTATTACATTAATCTTACCAATCCATGAGTATGGGAGATCTTTCCATCTTCTGAGATCTTTTTGAATTTCTTTCTTCAGAGACTTGAAGTTCTTGTCATATAGATCTTTCACTTTCTTGGTTAGATTTACCCCAAAGTATTTTATATTATTTGTGACTATTGTGAAGGGTGTTGTTTCCCTAATTTCTTTCTTAGCCTGTTTATCTTTTGAGTAGAGGAAGGCCACTGATTTCTTTGAGAAAATATCATCCTGAATAAGGTAACCCAATCAGAAAAGGACACATATAGTACACTCACTGAGAAGTGGATATTAGCCTAGAAGCTAGGAATATCCAAGATTTAATTCACAGACCACATGAAGCTCAAGAAGAAGGAAGACCAAAGCATGGATACTTTGGTCCTTCTTAGAAGGGGGAACAAAATACCCATGAGAGGAGATACAGAGACAAAGTATGGAGCAGAGACTGAAGAAAAGGCCATACAGAGACTGCCCCACCTGGGGATCCAGCCCATATACAGTTACTAAACTCAGACACTATTGTGGATGACAAATGCTTGCTGACAAGAGCCTGATATAGCTGTCTCCTGAGAGGCTCTGCCCGTGCCTGACAAATCCAGAGGGTGATGCTCTCAGCTAATCATTGGACTGAGCACAGGGTCCCCAATGGAGGAGCTAGAGAATGGACCCAAGAAGCTGATGGTGTTTGCAACCCCATAGGAGGAACAGCAATATGAACCAACCAGAACCCCCAGAGCTCCCAGGGGCTAAACCACCAACCAAAGAGTACACATGATAATACCCATGATTCCAGCCACATAGCCTTGTAGGACATCATTGAGAGGAGAGGTCCTTGGTTATGTGAAGGCTCATTGCCCCAGTGTAAGGGAATGCCAGGACAGGAAAGTGGGAATGGGTGGGTTAGTGAGCAGGGTGAGAGTAGATGGGATAGTGTGTTTTTGGAGGGGAAACAAAGAAAGGGAATATATAAGTGTAAATAAGGAAAATATCTTAACAAAAGTAATAAAGAAAGTGGAAGAAAAAAATAAGATATACCAATTGGATAGTGTATACACAAGAATGTATTTTGGCGTATAAAATATATGCAGGCAATGGTAAAATAAACCAGAAAAGGAGTATCTATAGCCTTGATATCACAAAATAAATGAAAAGTTCAAGTTGAAAAGCAAAAGTAATCTACCAATAATTGTGCCAAGAATGGAATTTTTATACATAACCTCATGTGACAATACATAGGGAAAATCCAGATGCACTGAAAAAAAATCACATACAATAACTTTTAGCACTGTCAGATCATATGTTAATGTCTACTCAAAGTTCAAGTGACTTTCTATTAGGAATAAAAGTGAAAACAATTTGTGTAACTTAAGAACCATTTAGTGTGACTTAGAATAACATAATGCCTGTAAGATAGAAGCTTGCCACCTGGCAGTTGAGATAGGAGCTAAGCCCCAGAGCAAGTGATAATGAAACAGTCACAAAGGAGCTCAGATAGAACCAAGTCTAAGACATCTTTGCTATGCTAATAGGCTAACCCCAAGGTGGCATAAATACATTAGTGAACCAGTGCTAAGCTGTAAGCCCTGATAGCAAAGCTGCTGTCTGATGAACCAGTACGAAAGTTGGATCTTTGCAAATGTCCTCTATGAATGCACTGCCACTCTTCTGAGACATGGCTTCACAGACTGGTTTCTCTGTGTAGTCTTCAATTACTGTTGAACTTCTGGCACTTTTTCTGAGCTCACATATGCCCTCCTCCCAGAATTAGCAGCCTATTGAAGCTCTCCAGTACCTTCAGACATGTGTCAAACTAGCAAAGCTCCAGAAGTGAATTCAAGGAGAAGATTCCCTGATGTGCAGCAGTGGTTTCTGCTCTACTAAGTGTTCCACACTTGGTGAGGTGCCAGTTTAAGCACAGTATTGTAGAAATGTTTGTGTGAGAAAACAGCATATTCAAAAGACAATTCTCATGTGGACATCCTAATTGGTGGTCACTTCCCTTTTTCACTTATACTTGGGTTCCAATATGGTACAGTGAAATGACCCTTTGTCTCTGTAGTAACAACTTAGTTCCTACTTGAAGCTTTTGGGAGGTGGTGAAACTTTTGAGGAGACAGGGTTAAGTAGAAATTACTTAGATTATTGTCCTTAACAGAGGTTGTAAGTCTTTGTGTTGGCATTTCATCTAGGCTCTGCCCCACAGCTTTCTGGCAACAGCCAAGTGTGCCTGACTTACTATAAAAGGGGCTGCTCGCCCCCTTCTCAGTTTCTTGCTCTCTTCTCTTCTCTTCTCTTCTCTTCTCTTCTCTTCTCTTCTCTTCTCTTCTCTTCTCTTCTCTTCTCTTCTCTTCTTGTTCTTGCTTCCTTACCCTCTTCCCCCTCGATCCCATTTCCCTCCCCCTCCTTCTGCACATGCTCATGGCCAGTCTCTACTCCTCTTCTCTCTCTCTCTCTCTCTCTCTCTCTCTCTCTCTCTCTCTCTCTAACTTTTCTCTGTCTTTACTATTCCCTCAAATCTCCCTGTGCCCTGAATAAACTCTATTCTATACTATACTATTATGTGGCTGGTACCTCATGGGGAAGGGATGCCTCAGCATGTGCTGGCATAAGCATCCCTTCCCCCACATCATACTGTGCCTCCATCAAACATATCCTGCTCTTTCTTTTTTAAAAACACAGCATCAGTGCGGAATCCTGGGATTTAGAAACTCAAAGGTTCACATCCTCCGTTGCCACATGGAGAACCATCACTTGTTAGGCCTACCCACTGGGGAGATGACTTGTAAGCTCCCTCTCCCCAGTGGTCAGATTTCAGTGACCCTCCATCTAGGACCTCTAACACTTGGGTGACCCCTCCCCCTTTTGGACCCTCCCTCTCAGGCTCTTGTTGCCATAGAAAAAATCCTAAACTTAGGTAAACCATTTTCCTGTGAGTCCTGGACTCACATAGTCACTAGAGTCTGAGTGACGACCCTGTACATCTAGACCTGACTGTTTGTTTGTTTGTTTGTTAGTTATTGATTTTGTTCTTGGGGTGCCAGTAGGAACATTTTAATACCTCTATCCCCACCCAAAGGGTTAGTCGTCCCTGTCTTGTCCCTACCTACTGGGATATCTCCAGGTCTAATTCACAGTACTCAGCAAGCAATATTTCTACATGGCCACTTAACTGGCACTTTAAAAATAATTCTTTCAAAAGTGATCTGTAGGAAGTATTCTCCTCCCTCATTCTCTTCCCACTTGCTTTGCTCCCATTCAGATATAAGCTTTCATAGATGTAACTTTCTATTACTTCCTTACCTAAACTCAGTTTTCAGTGACTAAATGATTCAAAATTCCTCTCTTTTCAATGCTATGCCCTAACATTACCCAATAGAGTTCTTATAAGTTAGTCTAACTCTACCAAAACATTCCACTATATGATCCAACCATAAAATCATAGGTCCAAATCTTGTTTCCTTAGATCACCCTTTAAGATAAACTTAAAGTGTTTCTTGTGTTGAATCTACAATATAAGCTGTCATGCTTAAATATAAGTTTCCTTTGACTGTCTTCTAACTACAGACTTAAAGTGTTTTTCATGTTGAATCTGCACTATTAACTATCATAGTTACAAGTTTCCTTTGGTTGTCTGTTAACCACAGATTTAAGGTGTTTCTCTTGCTAAACAATATGATCAACTACAATATTCACAAGGCCAAGGTTTTGAATTTCCTTTGTCTTTCAAATGTAAGCTTAAAATTATTTTCCTTATGGTAAATGTATATATATTCACTCCCCTGGATAGAAGGAAAAAGTCCTTCTTACTCCTTCTATTCCACAAAGGATTTTTGTCTTCCCTAAGCTCATCTTAAAGATTGAGCACAGGGTTCCCAATGGAGGAGTTAGAGAAAGGACTAAAGGAGCTGAAGGGGTTTGCAACCCCATAGGAAAAAGAACAATGTCAACCAACCAGACCCCTCAGAGTTACCAGGGGCTAAGCCACCAACCAAGGAGTACACATGGCTCCATCTGCATGTCTAGCAGAGGATGGCCTTGTCAGGCATCAATGGGAGGAGGGGTCCTTGTTCATATAAATGCTTGATAGATACCCCAGTGTAGGGGAACGGAGGGTGGGAAGGTGGGAGTGGTTGGGTGGGTGGAGGAACACCCTCTTAGAAGTAGGGGGAGAGGGATGGGATAGAGGGTTTGGGGGGGACTGGGAAAAGGGGTAACATTTGAAATGTAAATAAAGAAAATATCCAGTAAAGAAAGACTGCTCATGTTGTTAACAAATTTGTCTCTTTTTTAAAGTTATAAGCTACAGGAAACCCACTCAGATCTACCTCTTGTGAACCAAATAGACTCCATCCAGATAAGTACACCTGCCAATCAAAAGCCTAAGTTCCGCACTTGCTACTATTCCAGAGGCTGGAATTCCTCTCCTGTTCCTGGGATTGGGACTCCCTTCACCCAAAACTACCAAGACCTAAGGGTTTCAAAGGTACACCTAAGAAAAAAAATTTTTTCTTCTCTTAAACATACTTAAATTTATTCTGTGTGTGTGTGTGTGTGTGTGTGTATCTGTGTGTGTCTGTGTCTGTGTGTCCGTATGTCTATGTTTCAGCATCTTGTCAAGTCTGGGCATTTGCTACATCCAGGACAACTCCAGAGATGCTCTAATCTACTCTCACAGACACAGAAACTTCTACTGAACCTGCTCCTTCCTATCTATCCACAAGTTGTTCCACAGACCCTGGACAGCAAGAAAATAGCTAACTCCTACGACTGGATCAATATCCCCATACCCATTTTCTTATGTCTCCAAGAGACACGTTGCTCCAAAGGCAGCAGGAAGTAGCTGAAGATCAAGATGACCCTATTCCTGCTCCACCATCACCTCTTTCTAATATTTCCTTTTTAAATTAAACCAAAATGGGGGAATGTTGACATTTAGTCTAGGCCCTGCTCCACAGTTACCGGGCAATAGCAGGTGTGCCTGACTCACTATAAAAGGGCTGTTTGCCCCCTCCTTTCTCTCTTGCTCTCTTCTCCTCTTGCTCCCTTACCCTCTTCCCCTTCTCTCCCATTCCCCTCCCCCTCCCTCTGCTCATGCTCATGGCCAGCCTCTACTCCTCTATTCTTCTCTCTCTCTCTCTCTCTCTCTCTCTCTCTCTCTCTCTCTCTCTCTCTCTCTCTCTCTCTCTTTCTCTTTCTCTCTCTGCCTTTCTCTTTATCTATTACCCCCTCAAAACCTCTCCTCATGCCCTGAATAAACTCTATTCTCTACTATACCATTGTGTGGCTGGTAGGTACCTCAGAGGAAACGTGTGCCTCAGCATGGGCTGGCAAAGGCACCCCTTCCCCCACACCATACTGCACCTCCACCAAACATATCCTTCTCTTCCTTTTTATAAAACACAGCACCTTGGTCTTTGCCTCTCTGTCTCTCTGTCTCTCTCTGTCTCTGTCTCTCTCTCTCTCTCCTTCCTGGATGATGAGGTAAGGGGTTTTGCTCCTCTGCATGTCTTCATTATGGTGTGTTGCCTCCTCAGAGGCACAAAGTACCAAGCAATTTTATTCTCAAATTTGCAAATCCTGAGTCATAAAGAAAATGAGTCTTTCTCCATATAAATTATCTCTGATGGTGTATTATAGTGCCATGAAATAAACACAAGTCCCATACACAGCTTCAATGTGTTCATATGTGTATGAACATATTCCAAAATGTAAATGTATATTAAATCAGAGTCACTTTTGTGCACCAACAGTTTGGATAAGAGAGATGCAGCATATCTATTTTGCTAACCACGGAGTCCAAGCATTGTTTAATAAATATTTATAGATGATGAGTATAGATCATGAGTAATAGATCATGAGTATAGATCATGAGTAATCTGTGAACCCCTACATATCTTTCAACATTTCACCCTTATTTCATGCATTGGAGTTACACAGATTCTAACTGAAGTACATGTTATTTTGATTGTCTGGTGACATCACAGTACCAGTGATAAAGACATCAGCAGAGTGCTATGGTATGTGCTGTAATGTACTACTCAGATCCTTCATCATAAATAAATATTTTACTTTCCTGACTTCTAGATATAGCATTTGCCTGTTGCCTTTAAAAATCATCTCAGCTTAAGGAAGAGTTTGTGCTAGTATCACAGCTGATTTTCCCTCCCATTTTAAGTAAAACCTTTCTTCATAGGCATAAGACTTTGACTTGTAAAGAAAGTCACCTGTGAGAACTGAACAGTGTGTGTGTGTGTGTGTGTGTGTGTGTGTGTGTGTGTGTGTGTGTGTTCTGTATTAGCTAGGGTGTTACTCCTGTGAACAGACACCATGATCAAGGCAATTCTTATAAGGACAACATTTAATTGGGGCTGGCATATAGGTTCAGAGGTTCAGTCCATTACCATCAAGGCAGGATCATGGCAGCATCCAGGAAGGCATGGTACAGGAGGAGCTGAGAGTTCTACAACTTCATCTGAAGGCTACTAGCAGAGTACTGGCTCCCAGGCAGCTAGGACAAGGGTATTAAAACCCACACCCACACGGCCAAATCTATTGCAACAAGGCCACACCTCCCAACAGTGCCACTCCCTGGGCCAAGCATATACAAACCATCACATAGACAACACACACATACATCATATACATATACATCATATACATTATACACACGTATATACATATATATATATGTACATATATATGTACTTGTTTCTTCAGTAGCAGCAGCAGCAGCACAGGGTAAGTATCTGGCTCTAATCAAGACCTAAATTTGTAATCCTCAGCTATCTCAGTTGTCCACTGAAATAATTACTTGTCTTAGTTTTCTTTTCAGTTCCCTTGACAAATGCTATGAATAAAAGCAAATTTTGAGAGGAGAAAGATAATTTAATTTTCTAAGATATCAAGGGAAGTCAAAGCAGAAATGTAAGGTGGGAACTTGAAGCAACACTAAAGTAGAGATCATGGAGAGCATTGCTTACTGGCTTACTCCCCACAGCTACCTAATATTGCCTTCTTCTTGTTTTTTTTTTAAGATTTGTTTGTTTATTATAGGTAAGTACACTGTAGCTGTCTCCAGACACTCCAGAAGAGGAAGAAGGAGTCAGATATCTTTGGGAGATGGTTGTGAGCCACCATGTGGTTACTGGGATTTGAACTCAGGACCTTTGGAAGAGTAGTAAGTGCTCTTGTCTTCGTATGCACCCCCAAGTTGCACTACTCACAGTAAGCTGGGCACTCTCTCATCAATCATTAAGCAAGAAAATGTTTCACACACTTACCCACAGTACAACTGATGGAGACAATTCTTCAAATGAGGTTCTATCTACCCAGGCATCTCTAATAAATATGTCAAGCTCACAAAAAACTAACCAGTACCTTGCATCTAGAATTATTATGAAGTATCACTAAAGTGACCCAGGACTCAACAAAATGTATTGAAATTAGAAAATGCTCAATAACAGTAGCCTTAAAATGTCCTCAGCAGTAACACCCAATTTATTTATTTTTAATTTTTTTGTTTGAAATTTTTATTGGATATTTTATGTATTTACATTTCAATGTTATCCCTTTTCCCAGTTTCTCCTCCAGAACCTCTCCCATCCCCCTCCCCCTGCTTCTATGAGGATGCTTCCCCTCCCACCCACCCACTCCCACCTTACCACTCTGGCATTTCCCTCCACTGGAGAATGGAACCAAGGGCTTCTCCTCCTATTGATGCCAGACAATATCATCCTTTGCTACTTATGTGGCTGGAACCATGGGTCCCTACTCTTTGGTTGGTGGTTTAGTCCCTGGGAGTTCTTGGGGGTCTGGGTGGTTGACATTGTTGTTCTTCCTGGGGTGGCAAACCCCTTAAGCTCCTTCAATCCTTTCTCTAACTCCTCCCTTGGGGACCCCATGCTAAGTCCAAAGGTTGTCTGCCAGCATCAACCTCTGTATTTGTCAGGCTCTGGCAGAGCCTCTGAGGAAACAGCTAAAACAGGTATCCACAATAGTGTGTGAGTTTGGTAACTGTATATGGGATGAATCTCCAGGTGGGTCAGTCTCTGGATGGCCTTTCCTTCTATTTCTGCTCCACATTATGTCTCCATATTTCCTTTAATCAGGAGCCCTTCTGGGTTAAGAATTTGGAGATGAGTGGGTGACCCTCATTCCCCAACTGAGGGCCCTGCCTAGCCTCTGGATATGTTCTCTATAGGTTTTCCCTCCCCTTTGTTGGGCATTTCAGCTAATCTTATTCCTGTTGGGTCCTGGGAGCCTCTTAATTTTCTACCATCTGGGACTTGCTGGTGGCTGCTCCCAGTTTCCCATCCCCCATTGCTACACACCTCTGTTCAAATTCCTGACCCTCTGCTTATCATCCCTGTCTCCTCTAATACCTGATCCTGCACCCCTTTACCCCCTCTCTCTCCTCTCTTCCTCACAAGTCCTTCCTACCCTCTACCTCCCATGAGTATTTTGTTCCTCCTTCTAAGAAGGACTGAAGCATCCACACTTTGGTCTTCTTTCTTCTTGAGCTTCATATGGTCTGTGTATTATATCTTAGGTATTCCAAGATTCTGGGCTAATATCCACTTATCAGTGAATGCATACCATGTGTGTTCTTTTGTGACTTAGTTACCTCACTCAGGATGATATTTCCTAGTTCCATTCATTTGCCTAAGAATTTCATGAAGTTGTTTTTTTATAGCTGAGTAGTACTCCATTGTATAAATGTGCCACATTTTCTGTATCTATTCCTCTGTTGAAGGGCATCTGCGTGCTTTCCAGTTTCTGGCTATTATAAATAAGGCTGATATGAACATAGTGGAGCATGTTTTCTTGTATCTATCTTTGTATATGATTAGGTGAGGGCTCTAGGCTATGAGAGAGTATTGACAGTCCATTTGAGAGACAGATGTGAGATTGAACATACTGACTTCTTCCAAAGGAGTTGTCTCACCAACTTAAAGAGATGATGTATAGCTGTTGTTCAGCATAATTGTTGGAAAAGCAGGCTAGGAGGATGAATCATGATAGAGTCTGTCCATCAATATAATCTCAGTCTTGTGGCCTGCAGGACGGCATGAAATCATGTTTTTTTTTTTTTTCCTGGAACTTATTGAATGGAGTAATCAGCACTTGCATGGTCTCCATGTTCTGCACTGATGATTTGCTATTGAAGAATGTTTGATAAGGTAAAGCAAACTCAAAATGTACATGAAGGAAAAGAGAATTGCCAATTTTAAACAAAGAAAACAGAAAATTAGCTTAATGTAAGTGCTCGTAACTAACAGGGTAATATAGGAAAAGCACATCGGAGGTGCTCTAAGAGTTGTGACACTCATTACTGTGTAGATCAAATACCAATAAATGTGCTACCAGAATGATAAATCTAAGAAGCATGATATAACCAGGATCCACAGTTTCTGACCATAAACTTAGAGCACATTCTTACTGAAAGAACACTGGGTAGCCACATCCCTACTGGAACCATTTGATCATCAACAGTCTCGTTGTTTTGGAAGCTTTCTCTACATTTCATGGGAAGTTTAAATGATTTCATAGTAAAGTGAGTTAGCTGTATTAGTAATAAGAATAATAAAAAATAACCATACAAATACAGTTCTTGGGATGCACAATTTCATTTAATGTCACACTTGGTGGTGATTTTAGGATATTTTTCATCTTAGTGACTAGTCAATCCCCCCTCTAGGTTTACTGTTTAAGAAAGAAAAAGGATTTTTGCTGGTGGTGTTCTTTTGCACTACTACCTACTGATGCTCCAACCCAGAGTCTTGTCTATACTAGGCAGGCATTCAGCCTGCAGCTGCCTCCCTACCCCTTGATGAAACTATGAGCAAGACTGATGTGAGTTAATTATTATTACCCATGAATAAGTGCCACCAATGTAGTATATTGATACAAATACATTGATTGCAAATATATATATCGAAAGACTTCAACACATGTGCCTATGAACTCCAGACTTGATAAGCAAGAATGATTTGGCTTAGTTACATTTGATAAAGACTTTATAATTACATACAGCAGGGCTATGTATTTTAGGCTATATGATTAGTGGTGCAATTTTGTAAAACTGCTTTTAAAAGAGTTCAGGCAGAGGGGAAATAAATAAAACCTCATTTTGTAAAAATCTCAAAAATTTCATCTCTTAGTATTGGGCACATGGGAGTTGATTTTATTACTTTCTCCATTTCTGGCTTGTTTCAAACCAATTGAAAGCATGTTGCCCTGAAGGGCAGGTTGGTGAGGGGCCTGCAGAGTAAAAAGCTGCTCATTGTGGGTGGTACTGTGCTTTTTTGATAACGTGGTTGAGGCAGAGGAGCTCTGATTTGGGACTGTGTTTTGTGTATCACTGCCAGTAGACCACTGGATTGCCTTCATAGATGACTCCCATGACTATGCTGGATGAACCTTCCCAGCATCTGCCATTATCTTTATACCTTTGCTTATATTGTTAACCAGCCATACTGACCTCCTTGGATGACCTCTCCTGAGGCCTTTGGGCAGGTTACTTCTCCTGTCAGGAACATCCTTCACTCTTTCTATTCTTTCTTTATTACCACCTTTTGAAACCTTTTCGTGTATGTTTGTTTCTGTGTGTGTATGCATGCATTGTGTGTTTGTTATGTCTGTGTACATGTGTCTATATTTATGTGTGTCTGTGTATTACCATACCAGCACATCCTACAAATTTACAAATTGTGTGCTCATTTTTCTTTCATGCTCTCAGAGAATACGCTTTGCATCTACTCATTTTTATTTGAAATAATTAAGACTTACTTTAGGTACAGGCTATGGCTTCTTTTATTAGATGTTCAACATGAACTTGAAAAGTAAAATGCTCTAAAAATAGCAACTGGGTCAACTTGATGGATAGTGTCTAGACTCTTACTGATTTTCTGAATGTTTTGAGTCAGGAGAACAGTGTTTGAATCTATAATATAAATATAAATTTATCTCTACTCCATATGACTCTTATAGTGTTGATATTATTTGCTGAGGCTTTGCTATTAGATGCAGGTGCAAGAATACTAAGACAGCCCTGGTTTTACCCTCTGCCCTGTGTGCCTGTGTAATATACAGAGGGCTTCCTTGGAACTGTATAATCAACCTGGTTCTTAGACAGGATAAGGATCATAGCCAGAATCAAGCTAAGGCAATTTAAAGTACAAAAGAGAATCTGTGAGATAGGATTGTCTGGTTCTGGCTTTGAAAAGGGAGGGGGGAATGTTTAGCATGTGATACCAAGAGTGGCCTCCAGATGGCAGTCAACAGGCGAATGAGAGCCTAGGTCTTACATATAGAATTAAATCCTGACACAAAGATGTGGGCTTTGAAGAAGACCCTGAGCTCCAGAAAGGCCCATAACTCAGGTGACACCTTGGCTCTGGCCCTGTGAAATGAACAGAAATTATTTGCTCCATTTTCCACCCTTCAGAACTTTGTGGTTTTAGAAAGCCGTTACGCTTGAGGTAGTTGTTATGAAGCAATGGAAAACTGATTCGCTGAATGAACGTTTCATGATTTTCATGTCTGTTTATGTATCTAAATATTTCAGTATCTGAGAAGACCCTCATTATTGGTAACATTTGATCCAGAGTCTTCGTAGTCTAAGGTCAATACATCATTCTCATTCCTTTTGCAAACATTAGCACAAAATGTCTTGTCCTTCTGTTTAAACTCAGAGGGTTTATATTTGAATTAGGTTTATGAAAGTCAGCCTGAGGCTGTATTTTGCTGTTTTACCTGACCTGACATTTTGTGCCTTCTAGTTGCAGTTTAGCCTTTTGTCATCACTGCGAGCTCTGGCAGGCTTAAGTGTCATCTCATTGACCAGCCAAGTAGGTTGCTATCCTCTTCTGCTCATATTTCTTATATGGTTTATGATATTGCATTCTCTTTTGTTGGGTCTTAGTCAGAACTTTTTCATTTATGTTCACCTTTACCTTTAGGAGACATTGCTTTACTCCTCGAGAAATATATAAGTACCTCAGAAAAATATACTTCCTTTGCTCCTTGTCCTGAGCACGTGCAATCACCATAAGCACTTTACTTGATACATATTATAGGCTATGTAATATGTTATTATATTTCATTAAACAATTACATTTGAAGTGATCTAAACAGCCAAAAAAAGGTTGTACATTTGTTATGCTACTTTCCTTAGAGTTTTCATTTCTCTGAACTGTTTTTATCAACTGATAATTCCTGTCTTCCTGAAGAATTTTCTGTAGCATTCTTTATAGTATAGGCCAGTGCTCGGTGATCTCAATCTGGTTTTGTATGTTTAACAAAGGATTACTTGTTCTCTCTTTTGGATGGTCTTTTGTTTGAACGAAGAATCCCACGATTATGGTTTTATTTTCCTCCCTCTGAGTACGGCAGAGATGCTGTCCCTCACCCTTCCAGTTTTCACTGTTGGTGACACATATAACCTGCTGATGCCTTCATTCTTGTTCTCCTGCACAGGATGTCTCTTCTTCTGAGCTGCTTTTTTTTATTGATTTATTTGTTTATATACATAAATACACTCTAGCTATCTTCAGACACACCAAAGAGGGCATCGGATCCCATTACAGATGGTTGTGAGTGACTGTGTAACCACACTCAGGACGTTGGTGCTCTTAACTGCTGAGTCACCTCTCCAGTCCCCTTCTCAGATGCTTTTAAACATTCTATCTTACTAGTTTAAAGTAGTTTGATCATGATGGTATATTTTTAATACTGTGATCATTGTATTTAAAGTCTCTGTTAAGTTTGGGGATAAAGAATCATTATTTCTTTGGACTGCTTGAAATTATTTCACTGCACAATGATGCTGTTGATATTTCCACCAATTTTATTTCATTGTGTTTCATAATGAATAATTCCTATCCATACACCTTGAAGTCTCCTGTCTTAGTTTGGATTTTATTGCAGTGAAGATACCATGTCATGCTGGCAGTCACTGTGCTGGAGAAGAAGCAAAGAGTTCTATATTTGGATCAGCAGGTAGCCAGAAGGAGACTGTGTGTCACACAGGGCATGGGTTGAGCATAGGAGATCTCAGAGCCCATTTCTATAGTGACATACTTACTCCAACAAGGCCACACCTCCTAATAGTGTCACTCCCCATGGCCAAGTATTAAAAAACATGGGTCTAGGTGTCCTTACCTATTCAAACTATCATATCTACTGATATTTTCTTTGCAATTATCTTATCCAACACTAACCACAGCCAATATTTTTCATTTCAAACACTGTTCAGTTTGAGATGTCTTTATGATTTTGGTATCTTACCTTTAACATTTTGGCCATATGGAATGTACTTTAAAATATTTAACCCCCAGGTCTAATATCAGGAGCAAGTAAGTAGATACATGTAGTTACATGTAAAAAAAATTACACTGTATTATGCTGAGAGTCATCACACACAAGGCTCACACTCCAAGTTTCTAACAATAGTCCTAAATCAAACTCGCCAAGACTGCTCATGTGTGCAGCGTATCTTCACCAGGAGTCAGACCCAGTCTCTAATCGTAGTGTCTGATTCTAGAGAAAGGATCGTGGAGGAGACTCTCTAGCCTCGGGGTGGATCAAGGTGGCATCTCTCCAATGTCTCCGGCAGTACTGGAGAGGCAAAAAGTGATGAATTACTTTTGACTCTTGTTTATATACTGTCAAATGGGCATTAGTTGTCAAATGGTTGTTGTGGAGTTCTCTGCTTCCACATTTCTGTGTCTGGTTATCTTGAATAAGTGATGTCACTGGGTTCTGGTTATCAGATCCAGCCTTGGGTGTAGTAGGATTTCTGACTAAGCTATTTCTATAAGTTGAAAAGTCATTTTTAAATTATGCCACTCACACCTAATAAATAACTCTTTTCAGCATGTTAGGAATATAACCTAAAAACTATTTAGTGTAACTTAGAAACCATTTTATGTAACTTGAAATGATACGATGTCTGAGCTTGCCACCAGACAGCTCTGAGAAAAGCTAGATCTCAGAAAAAGTCCCCTGGTAGACCACCAAGTAGCTCAGATAGGAGTCTAGCCTAGGACAGGGTTTAATGTGCTAAAGAGCTACTCCTAAGATGGTATTGATTAGCTAGTGAAACAGTCCCAAGCTATGTGCCCTGGTAGCACCATAGGCAAGAAGACTTTAAGACTGGTCTCTGTGTGTAGTAGCCCTGGCTTTGTTACCTTTGAACTTCTGGCACTTTTTCTGAGCTCCCATGTGCCCTCTTGAAAGCGGGAGTTGCTGGTCATGCTCTCATGCACCTACCTCCTGATTCTCCATCAGTGCCATTCTCACAGCCTGTCATAGGTCTGAAGGACTTTTTGGAAGACTTGGGTTGAACCTGCGAGCTTTGCAAGCTCCTTTACCTGAGAAGACTCCCCAGTGAAACCCTCCAATAGCATTCCTAACTTGGTGAGAGGGCTGATTATTGCTTATCTTAGCATGTATAAGGAATGTTTGTTTGAACAAAACAAGCATATTCAAAATACAAATCCATGTGAACATCCTAATTGCCCAGTGTCTTCCAGCCATAGTCAGTGCTATCCATGCAGACGCTTCAGGTCACATTTGCTTTATTTTCTTTTTTCCATCAGTTGTGTTTTTCTTTATCTATGTATGTCTAGTAAGTTGGAAATATGTGTCAGACATTGTGAAAAATTCCTGCTGAATGGTAAATCTGTGTATTCTTTAATATCATTGAGTTTTACCCCCATTAATGTGGGTGATTGAATAACTTGGAAATAGTTTGTTTATATTCAGTTCTTCCATTTATTTTTTATTTTTAAATTTTTTCAAATACTTTTTTATTATTAGAGTATTTTCATGGTGTAACAGACTAAGCACTTGGTTAATTTTGAAGGCATACTGTGGTGAAAATGAGGCACAGAAGTACCCATGGACCTTGCTCTTAACCACCTTACAAACATCACATCTTAACCAAATAAGCCTTCAAATAAATGTGCATATTAACAGTTACAATAATTTTATGAACACAAATAGGAATATATGAGAGAGTAATATACAGTTCTCTAATTTACTTTAGCAATTCCATCATGTTTTATAAAAAGCATATTACCACAAGTATTCAGACTTACTCTACTGTTATCTATACTCATGTTGTCCATGAGTTCTTTTAATTAATTAATTAATCAATTAACTAACTTTTTTAAACTCCATATCTTATTTCCCTCCACCCCAGTTCACCCACTGACTGTTCTACATCCCATACCTCTTCCCCAAACCCCTGTCTCCATGTGGATATCCCCACCCCTCACCCCACCTGACCTCTAACCTCCCTGAGGCCTCCAGTCTTTGAGGGTTAGGTGCATCATCTCTGAATGAACACAGACTCAGCAGTCCTCTATTGTATGTGTGTTGGGGGTTTCATGTTATTGGGTGTATGTTGCCTGTTTGGTGGTCCAGTGTTTAAGGGATCTTGGGGGTCCAGATTAATTGAGTCCTCCTACAGGATTGCCCTTCTCCTTAGCTTCTTTCAGTCTTCCCTAATTCAACAACAGGGAATTAGTCAGTTGGGTGGAAATATCTGCATTTGAGACTTACAGCTGCTTGATGGGTCTTATGACAGGCCCATAGTGGAATTCAGCTTAAGGGAGGGTCCCACGGCCTGACAATATTACTGAAGTTATGAAGCGCTCACAATTTTTTTATTATTTTTTTATTAATTTTGTATTCCCTTTATATCCCAGAAACTGCCTCCTGTCCCTGTCATTCCTTTCCTCAATTTTCCCCCTCCTCCACCCCCTTCCACTTCTTCTCTAAGAGGGTGGGGGCCCCCTTCAGTATTCCCACTACCATGGCGTCTTAAGTCTCTGTGAGTCTAGGTGCTTCCTCTTGCACTGAGCCAGACAAGGCAGCCCAGGTAGGAGAACATATCCCAAGTACAGGCAACAGCTTTTGGGATAGCCCCCAAAACTGATGACTTGGTCTCCTTTGGCATTCACATTTGTTGAGTGACATAAGAATGAAGATATGCTTCAGTAAGATGAGAATGAGGCTTTGGCTAAACAGTTAGCTTTGTGCAAATTTCCAGGTTATTCTTGAACTATCCAAAAATGATTCATTCTTGTATTTGAGTAATGAGTCACAAAGATAAAATTAGGAAAAGCATCTTAATGTAAAATCATTGCTTATAGAAGCCATAAGAATGACAGGCAAACACAATTCTTTGTTCATGTAAAAATTGATAATCTACTTTTATGTTTTAAGAGTCCTCTTAGAATAACCATACAGAGGACAAATAGATCTTTCACCTTTGTTCATAATGTCATTCATTTGGAAGTGGAATAATAAAATCCCATTTAATAATTTTATCTTTGTGACTCATTACCATTTGCTCCTACAAATACTTGTGAAAATGTGTCTTCAGGGTCATGACCTTCTTGCATGGCTGCCTCAGGTGCCTCATGAGATACTATCTTAAAAAATAAAAAAGTGACTCCTCCCTTTTTCATAGTTGACTAATATAAATTATTATTGCTTATTATCCTTTTCTCTATAGTTTATCTAATAGTGTGCTGATATAAGGAAATTTTTAATATACCAGATAGTACAAGGAATTCAGTTTTATTTTGCTATGTTACAGAAAGATCTTTGGCAAGGACCACACCCTTTTCTCTCCTGTACATAGCAACACAAAAGATAATTTATATTAGCAAATGGACACTTAATTCAACCAGCTGTATGCAAGATCCACAGATACAAGGCAGGGCCTTGCAAGAGTGCACTGAATTGTCCCTCATCCTGAATTCAGTCCCATCAGGAACATAGTGAGGCCCTCTACAGTGGAATACCACAGCAAGTTCAAGTTGGCAGGGACTCAGCCTGGAAGAACTCAGGGTGGCTGGTATCCATGAGAGAGTGACTTGCACTGTCAGGATCTCTGTGGACCCAGGGAGGTGAAATAAATTCACTAAATCTATAGTATGTAGTGTCTGAAGGAATACTGCTCTAAGCTCAAACTTTCCCCCCACGCATCCCTGAAGCCTTCCAGAAGATGCAAATAAGGGAGAGAGTTCTGCTGAAGAACTTAATTGTCCATCCATCTAACAACACTTGTGATGCCCATTTACAATGTCTACAAAATGGAGAAAGCCAGCATCAACACAAAAGAAAAGAACTTCAAGGACCTTGCCAGTTTTCCCATGGCCCAGTCTGGCTCTTTAGCATTCAAGCAAAAGGGACACAGAAGGCTGCAGAGTAATATGTTGAAATGAAAAAGTAACACACTGTTGAAGTATACAAATAATATTTTCATTTAAGAATTTTGAAGATTATTTTACTTAAAAAGAAAATTATAGAAGCTATATTTTCACACAAGATGAAGATTTTGAAAAATTACACATAAGACTAAAATAGTGTTGCCATGGTTACATGTTTGTTCAGTTGTTTATTTTTGTTACCTAAAAGCCACTCATGCACTTAATTTATTTAATTTGGTTTTATAAGACATGGATTTTCTTTGCATCCCTGGCTGACCTGGAACACTTTCTGTAGGTCAGGCTGGCCTTGAATTCACAGAGGCCTGTTTGCCTCTGTTTCCCTGTGCTGTTATTAAAGGTGTATGCAACCATGCCTGTCTACATGCCACTCTTTACCAATTAAATACAAATTAGATTTTAATACTGAAAATATCCATATTGTTTTCTCTTTATTATTTTATATTTTATCTTTAAACATAATTTAAACTAAGTATATTTTAATAGTGACTTTTATGTAAAGATTCATGTAGTATCTGTAACAACTTCAAAACTATACCACATTAGACACTCTAAATTAAGTTATTGGTGTATTTTCTATTTTTTCTCTTTTTGTATACAGAAAAAAATCAGAAAAAAAATGATCTCATTTTTTTCTTAAAATTCAGCATTTTGAGGTCCATGCAGTTTTGTTTCTAAGCAACAGGTGGCACTGTCAAGTTTTAAATTCACTATACAATTGCTTTCTCCTTTTCTCCCTTAAAAAAACAAAAACCAATATTCATAAGAGAAATTGGTCTGAGATTCTCTTTCTTTGTCAGATCTTTGTGTGATTTTGGTATCAGCGTAATTGTGGCTTCAAACGAGTTGGGTAGTGTTCCTTCTGTTTCTATTTTGTGTAATAGTTTGAAGAGTATTGGTGTTAGGTTTTCTTTGAAGGTCTGATAGAATTCTGCACTAAAACCATCTGGACCTGTGCTTTTTTTGGTTGGAAGACTTCCAGTGACCACTTCTATTTCTTCAGGGCTTATAGGACAGTTTAGATGGTCTATTTGATACTGATTTAATTTTGGTATTTGGTATCTGTCTAGGAAATTGTCCATTTCCTCCATATTTTCTAGTTGTGTTGAATACAGGCTTTTGTAGTAGGATCTGATGATTTTTTGAATTTCCTCAGTTTCTGTTGTTATCTCTCCGTTTTCGGTTCTGATTTTGTTAATTTGGATATTGTCTCCGTGCCCTCTGGCTAGTCTGGCTAAGGGCTTATCTATCTTGTTGATTTTCTCAAAGAACCAACTCCTCGTTTTGTTGATTCTTTGTATGGTTTTATTTGTTTCTACTTGATTGATTTCAGCCCTGAGTTTGATGATTTCCTGCCTTCTACTCCTCTTGGGTGTATTTGATTCTTTTTGTTCCAGGGCTTCCAGGTGTGCCATTAAGCTGCTAGTGTATGCTCTCTCCCGTTTCTTTTTGGCGGCACTCAGGGCTATGAATTTTCCTCTTAGTACTGCTTTCATTGTGTCCCATAAATTAGGGTATGTTGTGCCTTCATTTTCATTAAATTTTAAAGAGTCTTTGATTTCTTTCTTTATTTCTTCCTTGACCAAGCTATCTTTGAGTAGAGCATTGTTCAGCTTCCACGTGTATGTAGGCTTCCTGTTGTTCTTATTGCTATTGAAGACCACCCTTATTCCATAGTGATCTGATAGGAGGCATGGGATTATTTCGATCTTCTTATATCTGTTGAGGTCTGTTTTGTGACCAATTATATGGTCCATTTTGGAGAAGGTACCATGAGGTGCTGAGAAGAAGGTGTATTCTATTGCTTTAGGATGAAATGTTCTATATATATTTGTTAGATCCATTTGGTCCAAGGTTTCAATTAGATTCACTGTGTCCCTGTTTAGTTTCTGCTTTCCTGATTGGTCCATTTCAGAGAGTGGGGTGTTGAAGTCACCCACTATTATTGTGTGAGGTGCAATGTGTGCTTTGAAATTTAGTAAAGTTTCTTTTATAAATGAGGGCTGAGAAAGAAACAAGGGAAATGATACCCTTCATGATAGCCACAAACAATATAAAGTATCTTGGTGTGAGTCGAACCAAACAAGTGATAGATCTGTATGACAAGAACTTCAAGTCTCTGAAGAAAGAATTGAAGAAGACCTCAGAAGATGGAAAAATCTGCCATGCTCATGGGTTGACAGGATTAATATAGTAAAAATGACCATCTTGCCAAAAGCAATCGGCAGATTCAATGCAATCCCCATCAAAATCCCAACTCAAGTCTTCATAGAGTTAGAAAAAGCAATTCAAAAATTCCTCTGGAATAACAGAAAACCCAGGATAGCTAAAACTATTCTCAAGAGTAAAAGAACCTCTGGGGGAATCAGTATCCCGGACCTCAAACTCTACAACAGAGCAATAGTGTTAAAAACTTCATGGTATTGGTATTGTGACAGGCATGTAGATCAATGGAAAAGAATTGAAGACCCAGAAATGAATCCACACTCCTATGGTCACTTGATCTTTGACAAAGGAGCTAAAACCATCCAGTGGAAAAAAGATAGCCTTTTCAACAATTGGTGCTGGTTCAACTGGAGGTCAGCATACAGAAGAATGCAAATCGATCCATTATCTCCTTGTACTAAGCTCAATTCCAAGTGGATCAGGACCTCCACATAAAGCCAGACACACTGAAACTAATAGAAAAGAAAGTAGGGAAGAGTCTTGAACATATGGGCACAGGGGAAAATTTCCTGAACAGAACTCCAATAGCTTATGCTCTAAGATCAAGAATTGACAAATGGGACCTCATTAAATTGCAAAGTTTCTGTAAGGCAAAGGACACTGTCAAAAGGACAAAGTGGCAGCCAACAAATTGGGAAAAGATCTTTACCAACCCTATATCCGACAGAGGGCTAATATCCAATATATACAAAGAACTCAAGAAGGTAGACTCCAGAGAGCCAAATAACCCTATTAAAAATGGGGTACAGAGCTAAACAAAGAGTTCTCACCTGAAGAATATCTAATGGCTGAGAAGCACCTAAAGAAATGTTCAACACCCTTAGTCCTTAGGGAAAAGCAAATCAAAACAACCCTGAGAATCCACCTCACACCAGTCAGAATGGCTAAGATCAAAAACACAGGAGACAGCAGGTATTGTCAAGGATGTGGAGAAAGAGGAACACTCCTCCACTGCTGGTGGGATTGTAAGCTGGTACAACCACTCTGGAAAGCAGTATGGCGGTTCCTCAGAAAACTGGGCATGACACTCCTGGAGGATCTGGCTATACCACTCCTGGGCATATACCCAGAGGCTTCCCTGGCATGCAATAAGGACACATGTTCCACTATGTTCATACAGGCTTATTTATAATAGCCAGAAGCTGGAAAGAACCCAGATGTCCCTCAACAGAGGAATGGATACAGAAAATGTGGTATATTTACACAATGGAATACTACTCTGCAATTAAAAACAATTAATTCATGAAATTCTGAGGCAAATGGTCAGAACTTGAAAATATCATCCTTAGTGAGGTAACTAAATCACAAAAGCACGCACATGGTATGCAGTCACTGATAAGGGAATATTAACCCAGAATCTCAGAATACCCAAGACACAATTCACATATCAATTGATTTCCAAGAAGATGGAAGGAGAGACCCCTGGTCTTGGAAAGACTGGATGTAGGAGAATACCAAGACAGAGAAGCGAGAGGGGGTTGAATGGGGAAGAGAGGGAGGGAAGAGGGCTTATGGGAATTTTGGGGAGTGAGGAACCAGTAAAGGGGAAATCATTGGGAATGTAAATTTAAAAAAAATATAGAAAATAAATCAAAAAAAAAAAGAAAGAAAGAAAAATCAAAAACCCAAACAAACAAACAAAAACAAACCCAAAAAACCACCACTACCACCTCCAACAACAACAACAAAAAGTCATAATGATAGCATATCCTCAGAAATACAATTAGTTTAAATTCAGGAATTATAGCTTTACTAACATTCAGTCTTGATGAAAAAATGTTTGCAGTATCTTTAAAAAATATTCTTTTAAAATAGAATTGACATGTGGCAGTTCTGACTCATAAATTTGACATCATTAATGTCCGATCAAATGAAATCAAAACATGATCCAATGGACTTTACATCAATGGTACTAGAGCCTTTGCCTTTATATTCAATGATTGCCTCTGAATGCCAGGAAGGGATGGATGCTGAAACACAGGCAGAACCTGAGGACTCTAGAACCAAATTTCTCTGGGAAGTCAGCAAGTGGTAGCTACATGGAGTTAAAAAACAAATGAAAATATTCAGCTATCCTTCAAGAACTACAGTGTGAGATAGACCACACAGGGATGGGGGATACATGCTGAGTGGGAAGGTGAGACAGTGCATGATAACTCTGATCTCCAGGAGAGTGTCTCAGTGGATGTGAGAGGACCAGTTCATTCACAGTTGACCTTGGCAGGCTGTGGCTTCATCAGAAGGAGTGTTTGAAATCAGTAGCTTCTGTTTTATGCCTTCTGAATGTTCGTGCATTCCAGAGCTTCCCACTGGGCACAACGAGAGCTGTCAAATTGATTATCTCTCTCTCGTGTATGCTCACGACTGTAACAGTGTCCCAGACATGCCACCTAGTTATTGTGTTTTTTTCTTAATCCAACATTCTGAGAATTTAGCTCCAAATGTTTTTAATCTATTATTATCTCATTTATGTTGTTTGTGTTCTGTTTATTTTAGAAGAAACAATTTCTTTCTCTCTAATGTTTTCTTTATCATTCAAAACCTAACATTCAAAACCTAACCTATATATTCAAAACATCACCTATCTACATATGCTCTTATAACTTAACAAATTATTATTACTTTATTCTTTTATATTACCTCAATCTTTTAAACATTTTTTTTCTGTTTGGAAAAAAAGGCTTTAAATAACTAAGGTGGTTTAGTAGCCTTGGGCTTCTGTGGAACCAGAGGAAACTGGAAGACCACATCTCTAACCCAGTGGCCTCACAGGTCAGTACAGCACCTGAGTTTCAGTTCTAGTGTGCTCAAGGTCCCCTAAGAAACTGGAGCTTTGCTTCCAGCAGTGTCTGAGGTCAATTTGGGTATAGAGTTTTGATGTTCAAGGTGCTGAAGGTCACTGCATGCCCTGGATTCCCTACTGCTGTGGTCCCACAGGTTGCATTTGCACCTGTGGCTCTAAACAGAAGCCTCCTGATGGTAGACAGACCTCCCTGGGTCTGAAGTTTGTTTTCATGTCTCTAAGCAGATTCACAGAATTTAGAGATAACCAAGGTTCATCTAGATACCTTGGTGGTGAGTGTACACTCCACTTGACCCTGTTGGCATATAAACAAGACAGGATCACTTCCATTCATTCTATAATCAGCAGGAAGTTTTACCAGTCCTCATAGCTGTAGTTCATACAAATATTTCTCAAGAAGAGTAACAGAAACCAGAATCCTCTAATATGCCTGAAAGAAAAGAAAGTCAAAAGAGAAACCTACTTCAAGAGATGTATAAACATGACAAGGCAACACAAACATATGCCACAGCTTCCATTATGACCCACCACTAACTGACCAACTTCCCTATAAGGGAATCCAAGCTTACAGAAATAGATGAAATGTCTGAAAAATAATTTAGAGTGTTAGAGTTCAAAAAATTAGTGGTTATATAGACACTGAACACATAGACACAAGAAATAAGGCTTTCTATCCAATACCTTGATAAGAAAAGTCTCCAAACTGAATGTAATATTTAATAATTGGAGATAATATGGAGGGAAATTAGAAAGGAGATTAAAACATTTTAAAAAATTGAACAGAAATCCCAAGAGATGGGGACAAAGTCAACACAATAATACAAACAGCTATACATAAAGAAAAAAATTAAGGATCCAGTGCATCTGGGATATTTCTGAGGAGTCTGGGCAATATTCAAAAGTCCAAAATCTGAGAATTCATGGTGTAGAAGGAGCATAAGTTAAAGTGAATTGTACAGATAGAATATTTAGTGATATTATTGAAGAAAAATCCCCTGAAATATACATAAAATAGTAGTTTTTAAAACACAAGCGGTATATAGCTATGATTAGGAAACAAAGTATTCATGACAGTATAATAAGGATGTCAATGACACATGACAAGGAAATAGTTTTAAAGACATCGTGAGAAAAATGGCAATATAGGTATTTCAGGAATACCAGAATGGCTCATCAGCAAGCACAGAAGCTCTGAAGTTAACAATGGTGAGCAAAGAATTCTATCTCCTTCAAAGCTATCTGTCAAGAACTTTTGAGAAATGAAGATATGTCAAGATAAACACAAATTAAGGCAAGTCATGACAATCAAGCCAGCACTGCACAAAGTTCCTAATGAAAAACTTTACAGGAATAAAGATGAAAGAAAGCCTAACTAAAGATAAATAAATGAGATTTAGGAAAGAAACAAATAGATCCAATACCGCAAGTCATCAAACCCTCAAAACTAATTTGAGAATAGGAACATAAATACTAATAACCCTGGAAAATATAGCATGACAACACCTTTATTGGAAGTAACAAACCTCTCTATAATAATCATAAACACAAATAGCTTGACTCATCACCAAAAAGTTATAGACTAATGGGCTAGAAAAAAATACCCTAAAATTTAATATCAAAGGAAAACAAACTATAAAGCAAAAGTAAAAATAAAAATATGCTGGAATAACTATCCTATCCTTATATTAAAATAAGCACCAAACCAAACTCAATTAGAAGAGATAAAAACAGACACTGCAAGTTAAATATTAGTTCCCCTAATTTAATAAAGCAAACAATGAATGATATAAAAGACCATGTAGTTACAGAGAAGTAATAGCAAAGAACTTCTGTATTCTATTCTCAAATTTAGATAGGTCTTCCAAACTAAAAGCAATAAACTTTAGAGCTAAAATATACTTTCTATAAGTATTCATAACTTTATTTAACAGATACTTACAGAATATTTTCCTTAACAGATAGGGACTAAACATTTTCTCATAGCACATGGAACCTTCTCCAAAACTGATCACATCATCAGACACAAGTATAATCTCAACAAATACAAAAATGTTAAGATAACACTTTATCTCCTATCAGGCCATAATGTAAAAATTAGCAACAACAACAACAACAACAATATAAACCAAAAAACAAACAAATAAGTAAACCACATACACATGCACACAAACCTACAAATCAGTGATAAGAAAAACTACAGAAACTACAAAAAATAAAAATACATGGAAACTAAACAACACATTTTTGAGTAAACAATGGGCTATCCAAGAAAATTTAAAAACTAGTATTTTCAGTATATTTGAGGTGATTTTTCTGCAATAATATCACTAAATATTCAATGTGTTCAATTAACTTTTACCTTTGCTCCTTCTACACCATGAATTCTCAAATTTTAGATTTTTAAATATATTTCAGCCTTTTTGGAAATGTCCCACATGCACTGGAGCCATAATTTTTTCTTTATATATGGAAATTAAGAAAATCCTAGAGACAAATATAAATAAAAACACATTCTATCAGAACTTCTGTGATGCAGCCAATGCAGTCCTAAGAGTGAAGTTTATAGTGATAAGTGCTCATATTAATAAATATGAAAGATATGCAATAAATAACCTTATGATACATCTGAAGACTCTCAAACTAGAAGCTAAACAAAACACAGTAGATGGCAAGAAATAATAAAGATTAGGGAAGAGATTAATGAAATGAAATTAAAGGACTGATGCACAAAATCAACCAGAGAGACTTTTTTAAGCTACCAAGATAGATAAACTCTTAATTAAGCTGACAACAAGAAAGAGGGAAAGGATAAGTATTAATAAAATTAAAAATCTTCCAGGCATGGTGGTACACAACATTAATTCCAGTACTTGGAAGGCAGAGGCAGGTGGATCTTGAGTTAGAGGCCTACAAAGCAAGTTCCAGTATAGTCAGGGATGTCACCCAGGGAAACCTTGTCCTAAGAAAAACAGTAAACAAACAAAAACCAAACAAATAGAAAAATAGGAAAATAAAAAAAATCCAAAGGATACACTGAGTTTAATGAAATTCAGATGAGAATATCATTAGGAATTACTATGAAAACTAACATCTGAATAACAAGCTGGTTAACCCAGAAGAAATAGAAGACTTCTAAGGCATATCATCCATTAAAATTAACTCATAAAGACAAATAATAAAAACAAATCTACTGCAAGCAATGAGAATGAAGCTCTTATTAAAAGCCTCTCTTCAAAGACAAGAGACCAGACTGATTCATTGCTGAATCCCACAGAACTTTCAGGAAAGACCTCATAGCAATTCTTCTTAACCTGTTTCACAAAATATAAAATGAAGAATCACCACACAATTTATTCTATGAAGCAAGAATCAGCTACATACTCAATCTAGGTAAGGACACTGTAAAATATAAACTACAGATATAAATGTGAAAATCCTTAACAAAATACTAGTACTCTGAATTTATGAACACATTAAGATTACACATTATGACAACATGGATTTCATCCTGGAATGGTAAGGTTGGGTTAACACTCACACACAACAGTAAATGCAATGTGCCATATAAACTAAATCAAGGACAAAACTACATAATTATTTCAGGTGATGCTGAAATGGCATTTGACAAGCTTCTACATGCTTTCCTGTTTGAGATTTTCAGAATAGTTGATGTATATATGAAATTCTCCCCTTATTTGATATAGTAACAGAAGTCTTATCTATAGAAATTAGGCAAGAGAAAATCATAAAATGCATAACAATAAGAAGGGAAGAAGTAAAATAGTTCTGCTGTGAAGATGATATGATTAATTAAATGTCCTAATGGAGTATATCAGAAAACTCTTGAAGTTAATAAACACAGTGAAGTTGCCACCTATAAAGTCAATAATAGCAACAATGGTGGTAAAACCAGCAACATTGACAATGAAACAGTTGTCTTTATACCAAGAATCTACTCTCTTAAAAAAATTAGGAAAAACACTTCATTTAATAGTCACTCTCCATAAGCATAAGTATTTAGAAATATATATATAACCATGAAATAAAAAAAAAATCTCTGTAGTGAAAATTTGAAGATACTGACAAAGGAAATCACAAAAGATACTAGTTGGTAGAAAAATACAAGTTCCTGGATAGACAGAATTAATATTGTAAAAATGTCTCTGCTGCTAAAATTAATATAAACATTAATGTGATACCTATATAATTGCCACACCATTTTCCACAGATATATAAAAAACAAGAATTCATATAGACTCACAAAAGCCCACAAATATCCAAAGCAAAGAGTGGGAGCAATTCTAGAGGGAAGTATTATTATACTCAATGTCAAATTATACTATAGAGCCATAGTAATAAAGACAGCCTTATAACAGGCATAAAATGGACAGGTAGACCAAAGGATTAGACAAAAGTAGCCAATAATAAAATGGCAATGCTATGCCCACTTAAATTTGACAGAAGAGGCAGTAACAAACTTTGAGACAAGGGCAGCCTGTTTAATGAATTGTGTCAGCAAACCTGGATTTCTACTGCAGAAAAAGGAAACTAGATTCTTATATTTCACTCTATATGAAATCAATTAAAATGAACTAAACACCTTAATTGAAGTTGTGCGACCTTATATATGTAATACATAATATAAGTTGTGAGAACCTTATAGAAAAACCAAAACACAGGGGATACCATTCAGGATATTGAGTAAGGCAAGAACTTTTTCAAAAGAACACCAACAGCAGAAGGAGTACCCCCAAAGGAGTACCCTATCGACAGTTAGGCCTCCATGAAGAGAAAAACGTTCTGTACTGCAAAAGAAATAGTAGAACTAATAGAACCCACAGAATGGCAAAGAATCTTCACTGGTTACAATTCAGACAAGTGGGCAATATCTGAAATTTACAAATGACTGTAGAAATTATCAATGAAATAAAACTGTCAAGAAATAAGAAATGAACTGACAGTTTTAAAAGAAATGTAAAAGAAATACAAATGGACAATAACTATTTTCAAAAGCTTCAATATCCCTAGCCATCAAGGGAATGTCACCTCTCCCTGGTCAGAATGGCTTTCAGGAACCAATTTGATAGCAGCTATAGAAGAGGATGTGGAGAGAAAGGAATACTTGTTTACGTTGGCTGGTGTGCAAATAAATACAGCCACTGTGGAAATTGGTTTCCCAAAGAATTAAAAAAAAGAACTGTTATGTGATCTGGAGATTTCATTCCTGGCCATATGCTAATAGAACTCCATGTGCTACCAGCGATGTCTGAATCCCAATATTTTTTGCTGCTTTACTCACTATACCAAGAAAATAAACAGCATGCTGTCTCATATGTAGAGCCCAGACAAATATGTGTGTGTGTGTGTGTATGTGTGTGTGTGTATAAACACACACACACAAAGGCAGTGCCTACATTTACACATATATATGTAAACAATTGTACAGTGGGTACAATACAATATGAAGAGAAGAGAACAAGAAAGGATGAGTATACACAACAAAAAGGGCTAAATTCAGGAAATGGAGACAAGTTATGAAAAAGGATATATGGTTAGATGTTTTCCTATTATGTAAGAGATTTTATTTAGTTTTGGTGGTGGATAGTGTATAATATATATTTGATGCTGACTACATACAATTTAATGTGAAGTTTCATGACTTCAGTTCTGAATGCCTCTTTGATTTTTATAGATGTTCACTGAGTCATATGGACTTTGAGTCTAGTTAATTTTGCTGTATGTTCTATGGACTTATTTCAATACTGAAGTGCTTTAGTTCCTTTTAACATTTTCTATTTCATAATATATTTTGCATATAGCTGAAACAAACCTCCTACATTAATTTATAAATTTCCTCTTTTTATTCCTCTGATGAATTTATGTATCAGTTGTGTGATTATTTTGAGGACATTATAAAGAATGTACATTACAGGCACAGTGGGTAAATGTACCATGACAGGAATCATCAGAAGTATGACTTAATTATCTTTTTACTTTTTTGCTTGATACTGAACAGTAAAATCCTATGTTATCACTCTGCATTTCTGACTTGGCTTTTGGATTTATCTTGGAATGTCATAATATTCTCATAAGCAAAGCAACACAACCATCCTGTACCTCACAGGAAACATTTTAAGTGGCAGGTGGACTAGCATTCTTCTTGGGGTCAGGCAGGCTGGACCTAAGCATGCAGTAGTTGTAAGCCTCCTGTTGACTAGGTGGTCCAGCCAAACCTTGTAGGGTTAGCATGAGACATAGTGCTAGTGTTAACAGGAGGCAGGAGAAAGCGTAGCAACTGCCACCATAGTTTATATTTCTACTTTTCATTATGGCTAATTTAAAGTACAAACATCAGGACTGAACAATGACTTAAATAAAAGGAAAACAATCTGTCTTGTCTAAACCTTCTCAGAAAATCAAGAGATTCTATTCCAGAGAGTGTTCAAGGTTCAAATTATATCTAATCCACTACTCTAGTGTCTTTAACAGATGCCCCATGTTATTCAAATCCAAAATGTCAGTAATAATTTTCTTTAGTGCATCTGTGTTCAGGAAATGGAAGGGAGAAATAGATGAAGATGAAAAGGATGCAAAAAATAGCCTTTTTAGAAAGGTTCCAAAACCTGCTGCTAACGTTTTACTAACACAAAATCTCCTGTCACACAAACCAACCAAAGATTCTCCAAAATGTGCCTTTCTCAGCTTTGTGCTGCCATTGCATCTTAGAGCATCACTTAAAACCTAAGCAACAAATACCAGAGAATGGATGGAAGCCTGTGCCTGTATCCAGTGGGGAAGCTGTTCATACTCTTCCCGTGATTCTCTTTCCCTCTCTCCCCTTCTCCCTTTTTTCTTCTCTCCCTCCCACTACCACCCTTCCTCCTTCATCTTTCATGTTTTGGTGTGACAACCAAATAAAAATGAATGATTGAACTAAAATCAAATAAAATGCATTCTGCTCTGTTGTTATGGTAACTGGAGTGCTTGAAAGGTATATATTATTTTCACAACATAAATCATACATTTCAAATTATTTATTTTAAAACTTGCTGCAGGGTTTGCATAGCAGCTGAAGTACAAAAGCTAGTTGCTTCCCAGTTGGCACAAACATAGTCTTGACTAATTTGACAGTTTTTTTTTTAGTAGATCTGTAATTTGACTTAATTACAATTTCATTTTATTTCACAATGATCAGGAACAGTAAAATCCAAGTCCAAACAGTAGACATTTAAATTTTATTAAGGAAACTACTTGTATGTTTTGTTTATAATTTACTAACGGATTAAGTCCATCATTTCCACCAGATAAAAGCCATCTCAAGGAGAACATGATAAAGTAGTGTCACTGGATGTTAAAGTGACCAATAGGTTAAGATTATATTCTGTTTCATAGTCCACACAATGCCAGAGTGTGTGTGTTTGAAAAACACTCACCTGGATACACAGCTCTGAGAAGCAAGCAAGTTTCAAACTTTTGCCAGCAACTTAAACTATCCCTTTTTTAAAACGAAATTTTAAATGCAGGGTTTCCATTTGTGTTGGGTAAATGAGATACATAAAATTAGGGAAAATGTTTGATGACTATAAAGAACTGTTCATGCTTTAAAGTTGTTAGGTAAATCTTAAATGAAAAAGTTACATTCTAATATATTCAGTCTTGAAGTAGATTAGACCCGTTTATCCAGTTTTGATGGTGTTATGATGAATATATTAGTAACAACACATGGAGGGAGACAGAGGTTGAAGGTAAAGTGAATATGACTTTCAAGTCACCCATTTACTCTGTTAGATGTGTTCCCACATCGCAAAGGAAATGTGGCTCTGCTCACTGAAAAAGTGTACAGGAGCAGAGATTCTAAAGCTTGAGCAAGCCCTGGGGGGGATACCAGGTTACTCTGCTTAGCGGCTTATGAAAATTCAGGTATTTTCCTAAATAGTGTTATGCATATTTGAAAGGCATGAGAGCAGAAAGAATTTCTCAGAACTTCATTAAGTCTCCACAGGAAAAGGCAGCTCTTCTAAAAATCCCTTGTTCTTTCTACCTTCTTCACCACAATTATAGATGCTGCCGCTGTTTTTCAAATGCCTAAGAGGAAAGCTTGGCTGAGAAAAGTGTTTTGTTGCTAAGACACAGATTGGTTGTCTCCAGGCTCCCTTCTGTCTCAGGCACCCATCAGGCCTCCTGTGCTGTAGGGCATCTGCTGCCTTTCTCCCTTAGCAGTACACACACACATACACACACACACACACACACACACACACACACACACACACACACACACACACACACACACCACACACACACAGTTTTCCTGATTCTCTCAGCTCCCAACACACATCTGCGTTCTCAGGAACACCAACCTTTCAGTGCTCAACTCTGAGTGCCACTCTATAGTTCTGCTTAGTTCAGCATGTTAAGAAACATCTAGGCTAGCAGCTAAATACTTTTACTCAGAAAGATTTAGAACAAAAAATTAAAAATGTAAGAGGAACTGTTTTCTTGCACTTGAGCCAAGTAGTGGAGGAAGGTGATAAACTGTGTATTCTCTCTTAATCTTCAAACTCAGCTCATTTTAGTAGTAGACCTCTTAGAACTCTCCATATCTGTCCCCCAAATCTCCTTCATGTATCTAAAGTGTAGAGTCCTGTTTTCATTCCAGTTAATTTTTTAGGGTTCAGATGAACAATATGTATTGTACAGTTTCCCTTAAGCCTAACAGTAGTAAAGGTTGCCCAGTTTTCTATTTATAGCTTATCATACAATGAATAGACATCTATTAATTTTTCAGTACTCCAAACACATTTAAAATACAAAGTGTCTCACAAAAAAATTAGATTTGTATGCAATGTCCAATAACAATAATTTCTGAAAATTATTAGCTACAAAGAGCTTTCCATTACATGGTGAGCACATTGTAGTTTACTCTGAAACTCTGTCCTTCCCATATAAAACTATGTCCATTCTAAAACTATGTGCTTTCCATCCTCAACTAGCTTATAAACTCCTTAAAAGCAAAAGTATCCTTGGTGTATATTTGTAATACTTCCCAATATGGTCCGTACTGCGGTAGGATAATCTTGTTTTAGAATGCGCTATAATCTGTTTACAAACCTAACTATAAGCACCTGCAACATGTTATCAGTCTGTTGCTTCCCTGTGTGTTTTAGAAGCAGGTGAACACACTGCTGCTGTTCCAGAACACACTCTCAAGTTATTGGGGATAATATTCCACTCCACAACAAGCCGGAGCTCAATTATAGCCATAGCTGGCACATATGGTGAAAATTAGTGAGCCTTCTCATAGAACTAAGGCACTATAAAAGTCAAAGGACCAAAATATCTGCTGTGAGATTCTGTTGTCTAGAAAAAATAAGGAAGTTTCACCAATGACACCTCAACAACATGGCTGCCTAAAAAATACATGAACAATTCCAACAGTTCTCATTCCATTGTAGATAGAGGTGATCTCATGAGACTCCCATGCCTGAAGACCAATAGGCAATTAATAACTGTGTAGAGAGGAAGAATTAGCCTTCTCTAGGGATGAGACCCCTGATTGTCTAATATGCAATGATCATCCCTAGAAACATATGCATGCAGGCAACACTGCTTGGATCTAGTTATATTTATAGGTTGATTTGTTTCCTTATCTATATATGTAACAATTACTAAAGAAGAGGAGGCTGTGAATTTGGGAGAGGGTTTCAGATCTGGGCCCTGTAGGAGGGAGGAAAAAGAAGAGAGAAATGATGTGATTACATTTTAATTAAAAATGATTACGAATAGTTTATCTTTAGTTCTTTTCAGGAACACAATGTTTTTACATTCTAAGTTGCTTGTTACAGAGTTGAGGGACATGCCTGCTCTAAGATATCTGTATTGAGCACCAGTCACAGGAGACTTTCAGAGAGCTCAGTGCTATAGCTTCCAGATCCAGTCATTCAATCAGCCACATCAGCGGCACCTAGGGAAAAAGAAACAAGTGAAGACTATCAGGACTTCTTCACTTCCTATAAGGACCCACTCACTCAGACAGCCAAGAAAAGCACAAACGAAACACTTGACATTATTTAGGTGAAAAAAAACCCATCTAATATTGATGGATACTTTTTACACCTTTAAGTGTTTCTTCTTATAGAAACTTAAAAATAAATTTGTGAATTAGTCTACATTTAGAACAATGCCAAGGACAATCCTGTTTTCTTCCTCTCTGTCTTTCCCTCTTCTTTTCCTAGGGGTTCTAGCACATCCTCTGCTCTGTTAGGACTCTTCCCTTGGATACCTTGGCCATCTCTAGTTCACTTTCTCATACAAATATATGTAAACCGCAGTTCTCTTCTTAAAGGCTATACTCTCTGGAGCCTATATCAGGACTGTGGAATCCCCCAAGTCTCCCCAGTGCATTATGTATACTATAGTAATGGAATAGAACATTCTCTCATCTTGTGTCCATGTTTAGATGCAGTTTGGCTCCCAATGGTACATGTTCAAAGCTTACTTCCCAGTGTAGTAAGGGGTGAAAATGGTGCTATGTTGGGCCTGCTATTTGGGATCACTCTTGATCTCTGGCTTCATGCTTCTCTATAACTGCTCTCCCTCTAGTTCTCCAGTGCAGTAGCACTAGCTATGCTGTGACTTAGGTAAGGCAGTCCTTCTCAAAGCTACATAGGTCTTTGTATGTCCTTGACTCTTGAAAAGAGAGCATAGACTTCTTTCAGTTACAAAATATCTGGTTTGATGTATTTCATAACATCCTCAGAAAATATTGATACTACTATAGCAATGGGAAATTTCTAAGTTGTCCTATGTAGAAAATAATTTCTCCTTATTTCCACGCCTTCACTCAGTTTCTTCAACACAATTTCTAAGTATCACTTCAGAAGGTCTTCTTCAACATGCTTGTGGCAAATAACCATTCTCTTTCTTACAGGTACTCTTCCATATATGTACTCTTCTGTTATACTTTTTATTTTGCATAGATAGTTATATTGGTAGAAGGTAGACAAATGATATAGATGGATGATAGATAAACACATTGATATGATGGTAGATGATATATGATGGGCAGTAGATAAATAGATGCTAGATAGATGAAAGATTATATATTATATATGTATTTATATATTACATGCAAATACACATATATAGTTAGCTTTTATTTTAGTATAGGGAGGAATGAATTGCTATCCAAATTTATAAAGTAACTATGTACCACCACATTACAACAAATATTATCTTTACAAAATATCTTGGAGTCTATAAATATTATATTAAGACTAACCTGAGAAACCAGAAAAAATGCTTAAAAGAACATAATAAAAGGTAAGTTTATTTTAAGACCACTAACAGATTTTCAGAAGATGAAACTGTTGTTTTTTATACATATTATAAATAGCATGCTTAATTTACACCAGTTCTTAACTCATTTACAATAGCAGACTAGATTCATTGAATCTATTCTTTACTTTTAATAACATGTTCACTTAAAGCATTACCAACCACATTTTAGGGTCACTTTCTTGGAGAAATTTTAAACGCATGCACACACACACACACACACACACACACACACACACACACACACACAGTTTCCACATGGTTTACTTTATCATAGGTGACAAACACTATAGATTTTACAGCATTTATGCCTAGGATAAAACTCAAGCCTTATTATACTAGTGGCTATCCAGTAATATCTGGCTTTGCTGTCCCTTTAACAAGTGTAGATTAGTGAGTACTAGTCAGCATTTTACCAAGCTAGGAGGAAGATTTGATCTCATGCTTGAACCCTCACATATATCCAAGAGAGCAAAGAGCAGCTTTAGACTTTCTTTCCTTATTCTCATGTGCAGCATGTTCTCAAATCAAACCCTTGATATTAATCACAGTTCTCAATTCCTTATTTTCCCTTTGTTTTTCTTTCATTATGTGTCTGTTCTCCTTAGCTCTCATTATTTATTTCTAAATGCATAAATATCCCAATTACTTTTTCTAATTTTAACATCTCCAAATATTTAAAAGACAAATTAGATTGTGTCAAAAATAGGGTAAAAGATTCTTTTCCTTCATCCTCATTCATACCTCTAGAACAGACATACATCCCAGCTTTTACATGAATAGTCTGGGTGTCTTCTTTTCGATATGTTTAGATATTAGCAGCGTTCCTTTCCATTCTCACAAATGTCTTATCTGAGTAATTAGTGATTATGCCTACAATACTATTTTTGTCATTATTTGGCTTGCATATATTCTTGTCTACAAAAGTCTTCATTCTTGACATTAGAAGAGTAAGGTTGACATCACACATGCTTTGTTCTTTTACAACTCAATCCATCAAAATGATGGATTATTGATTAACATACCCTATATTAATCATGATGACTGACTGTGAATGAACACTTAATGATTACTAAAATTTGAATAGTTGCATCTAAAATGAAAGTTTTTGTTGTTAGTAATTTTCTGTGTGAATCAACCTTAGGTTATCAAGCAAAGTCAAATGAAGGTGACATTCATTTTTAACAGGATCACTTATTCATTCATGAAACTACCACTGACCATCTATAATGTACCACTTGAAGAAATGTCATAAGGATGCACAGAGGCAGAAAAACTAAGAAAACAAAAATACAAATAAGTAAGGTCAACAGTTTCAAGAGGAGATGTTGGAATTAGATTTAAGATCTTATGAAGGTACAAAGAGGACATAGAAAAATGAGTACAAAGAAGAAATAAACTTCAACAAAATAACAATGACTTCGGTGGGGCCTGGAAGTTGAGAAATTGTTTCATGACAGAGAATTTGATTGTTTTAGATATTACCATGATGATCAGAAGATCTCTAGGCAAGTTCTGGTATATTTAAATAATCAATATTGCTGAGGTGCCATAGATGAACCCATCAGGTCTATAAAGGTCAGAGGTTAGTAAGGATTATTAGTCAACCATGATGAGTCTTTGGCAGGTACCAGATGAGGGAGGCAATGAACAGAAGTAGAGAAAGTTGGCCTGCTAATCAGGTGAAATTCTGGTGATAGTGAATCTCTCTAGGGGTCCATAAGTTAAGGCTTGGACTCTAGGGTGGTGCTATTGGGAGATGGTAGAACTTTTTACATATGGAGAGAAGTTAGGTATTTGTGTATCTAACATCAAACAGAGTACTGGGATCTTGGCCCCTAATTGCTCTTTGTTTCTTGACTGTAGTGAGGTAAGCACCTTTAGTGCCATGTGCTCCTGGCCAGGTTGTATGGTCTTACCACTGACCCAAAGACAAAAGTAGCCAGGTAAGCACAGGCTGAAGCCTCTAAATTCTTTCAATTTTAAGAAGGCACAAGTAAACAGCTGTTTGGGCTGTAGTGTGTTTTCCCTCACTGTGGTGAAAAGGCAAGCTTCTGAAAGGCAACCAAGAGCAACAGGAATATGTAATACTATTTTGGGAGTTTTTGGGGCTTCCTTGACTAACAACTCAAAAACTCAAAAATATATTTTTGCTAGAGTGTATATTTGTTGCAGGGAGAATTATCAACCAACTGGCATAAATTTATATATGCATTTTTCTGCTGTTATTTCAGGTTACATGTTCACATTTGAAGATTTGAATCTAGTATCCACAGATGATATGTATCTCACTTAACTGAGGTGCCATGGATGAGCCTATCAGGTATATAGACATCCAAATTCATAAAGTTGACTAATAATACATATATATGTATGCATATCATATATTATATCACATATAAATGTAATTTTAGATAAATATAAAATAAAATAATTTCTTACATCTTTTCCAGACATTTCTTTAATGTTATTTATTTCTCTCTATTCCCTCACCAAGTATAACAATTTTCCAGTCCTCTCCCTAGTTAAAGTATCCCCCAACAGCATCTTTTCCATTACTCCATATTACTTGCATCCTTCTGTTCCCTCTCTAGCATTCCTTTCCAATTGCCTGATCCTTTTTATACATTCCCAGTTTCTGCTATTACTCCAGGTTATATGGTCCTATCTGAAGATCTGGAGCATGGATCTACAAAAGAGAAAGAATAGGTGGTGGTTGTCTTCCTGTATTATCTCACTCAAAATAATATGTTCATTTACCTGCAAATTTAATGATTTTATTTTTCTCAATAACATAATAATATTCCACTGTATATTTTCATTATACATTTATTTGTTGAAACACACGTATCTTGGTTCTAGTTCCTAGCTGTTGAGAGCAATGCATAGAGCAGAGGAAGTATCTCTGGAGTAAAATGTTGAGTCCTATGAGCAGATGACAAGAAATGGCTTAGCCAGGTCACATGGTACATTTATTCTATTTCTTTGGAAATTCAATATACTTCCTGTATTAGTCAGAATTCTCTAGAGTCACAGAACTTATGAAATAAATTTATTTATTTATATAAAATTGTATTAAAATTGCTAAATATTAAATGTATGTGAAGGGAATTTATTGAAATGATTTACAGGCTACAGTCCAACTAATCCAACATGGTTATCTATGGACAAAACATCTTAGAATCTAGTAGTTTCTCAGTCTCTGTATATGCTGGTATCCTAAAAAAGTAAGCTCCAATTATACTGAAAGAATGGAGGAATATTAAGGGGTCAGGTTAAGTGAGTTGTTGTCTATGAAGGCAGAAAAGGTAAAGAAAAGTTATTGTGTATTTCAGGTTTTATTTGGGGAATAGTTAAGGATTGTTGTGGCCATTTGTCCAAATGAGGACAAGAAGTGAGTTTTAGGGGAGCAATACTAGACAGACAAGGAGAACTCTGTATAGAAGATGATGAAGTTATAGAGATGTAAGAAAATTATCAGAAGGGAAGCATATTTCAGGGATCTGTGGTTAAAGAGTTCCCAGTTGCTGAGGTTTATCTTAGCAAAATCCTGTGGGATTAGTTCTGATGGGGAGAGTGAAAAGTGAGAGACACACATGAAGACAGTGCTTGTGGAGTCAGCAGCCTTGAAGCATTGCTGATGTGTAAATGTTCATTAGGTGATGCCCCACAACTTTTGAGTTTTTCCCATGAAGTTTCAGATTGTCAGCCAGGGCAGCATCTGATGCAAAGACCCTACAATTCATAAGGCCAGTCAGCCATGAACCTTGGTGACCATTTGAGTGACTATCCTCGCTGGAGCTGACTGCAAATGTAAATATTTCCAATCACCTTTTCTGTGGTAGATTCATTTTCTCACATGCTTTAATAGAATCTGGGTTGAAATTATAGTTTTGTGACAAATCTTAGTGGTTAAATTTAGGACAGTGAATTTCCAATTGGAAAAGCAGATGAAAATGTTCCCCACCCTTGCAGTAGGACAGATTTGCATAATGTCACTGCAGACAGAGTCTGTCATTCATTGCTCATAAGAGAACTCCATTTACACTGTGGTGACCAGGACTTGTGACACCCTCCATGTACTTAGCAGAGTTTCTTCCTTGGAATTCCATGGGCTGCAAGAAACTTTGCCATGTTGTGCCTCTCTGTGTACAGTTTAGTTGATAAATATTGTATTCTCTTTTATTCTGTATTGAAAAGAAGAGGGGAAGGTGAATAAAAGTGTAGAATCATATACTTGTATAAAAATGTCATAATGTAACCGATTACTTTGGCTACTAACTAAAAATATAAAAGCTTATACCTCCTCTCTCGCACTAGTGACTGCTCTGGGAGCCTCACAGCTCCCTGATACAGCTCTGTGCTCTCACTATGTGTCCCACATGCTTAATGTTCAAGGAGTCTGCAGTAGAGAGATGCTCCTTAGGTGTCTTTGAGTAAAGGACAGCACAGCCTGGCACACATTCTTTTCCATGATTCTTCCAACTTTGGATCAGAAAAAAAAACTCAGTGATTATGTTAATATTCCCTCTCTCTCTCAATTTTAATGGCAGGCTAGGCAACCTGCAGGGTTTGAGGTTCAGTGACATCTGCCCAGGACAGTAAGTCATGGCCTATTCTTTGCATCCTATTTCTGGTTTTCTTGGATCAAATCCCAGCTTAATAATTTCAGCTTGTTCCTCTGTGGATGGAAAGGAGTGAGGACTTAATGCAAATGTGTTTAATGACCACATTTTAAAATAAAATCTGGGGCAAGTTCCATAGTACCAATTATTGGTGAATCGTTTCACAATGAGTGATTTCATCTTTTGTCCTTCAGTTTTGGATCTTTGAGAAGATTCTAGGAATTAGGGATCCTTTCACTCAATAGCCTGTTAAATAATTATAACTACTATGCTTGCCATAACTTTTTATAGACCCTCAACATAAATCACTAATTCCAGTTGCTCTGGAATTATTCTAAGTTGTTTTGGAAACTGGCACCAGCTGTTGCTGGAATAGGGGTTTATAAATGTAATTATAAGATTTAATTTGTGACATGTGTCCCTTGATATACAGTTCTGAAATTTTGATTGGTAATATGGAACTTTATAATGACAAGTTAGTAGTGTAAATATGTTATTAGTAGTTGTAGCGTGTTGTAGGAGTTCTGTCACTGGGAGTGGGCTCTGAGGTTTCAAACGCTCATCCGTACTGAGCCCAATTGTCTCCTCTTTGCCTGCTGTCTGACTATCAGGACATAGAGCTCACAGCTACTTTTCCATCACCATGCCTATCTGCATTCTGCCATGCTCTGTACCAGAATGGTAGTGGACCAAGTTTGTGAAACTGTAAGCAAGCCCCCAATTAAATGCTTTCCTTTATAAGAGTTTCCTTGGTCATGTGTCTCTTTACAGCAATAGAACACTAAGACAGTGCTAATATAAAAACATCTTTCTTTCAAGAGGGGGTAGATTCAAAATATTTGCTTATTTTGTTCTTTCTTCCACATACTGCCAGAAGACATCAAATTTATGATTCAAAGAAAAGATGGTTTATGCCAGAATATTTTTGCCTGCATCATTTGTTGTGATAGCAGATATGAGTGCTAGTTTTCCCCGGTAACAATAACAAAGTAAGCTTTTATGTCCCTGTCTTAAATAGGGTTTCCATTGCTGTGAAGAGACACCATGACTGAAGCAACTCCTATGAAGGACAAAAGGTTCAGTCCATTATCATCAAGACAGGAAGCATGGCATCATCCAGGCAGGCATGGCACTGGAGGAACTGAGAGTTCTACATCTTGTTCCAAAGCCAAACAGGAGAAAACTAGGAGGAATGTCTTTCAAAGTCTACCTCCACAGTGACACACTTCCTCCAACAAGGCCATACCAACTAACAATGCCACTCCCTAGGCCAAACATACTCAAACCACTGCAGTCTTTATCACTATATTTATTTTTTTTTCAGTTGCTATGAAAAAGTTTCAATATAAACCAATTTAGGGGAAGAAAGCATTGTTTATTTGGCTTACAGGTTACAGTATCAGATTATAGTTAAGGCAAAACCTCAAGGTAGCAATCTGGAGGCAAAAAATAAATGAGACCATGGAGGAACACTGCTCACTGGCTTGTTCAGTTGGCTAACTTTTCTTTTCTTTAAGTTTTCATTCTGATTAGTTTATAATTTTACTCTTTAAGAATTTTGCATGTGCATACTGTATTACTGTATTTATATTATTTCTGCCTTTCCCTAGCCCCTTCCAACACCTCTTTTGTTCAACTAGTTCCTCTTATGTATATGACCTCTTTTAAAAATATTTTAAAATATGTACACACACATACACATACATATATATATATAAATATCACCTGCTACATATGTATGCTCATTTATATATTATACATAAAATTATTAAATATATATGCATATATATGTATTCCTGCTACATTTATTTAGTGTTTCTTATATGTATATATGTTTAATATGTTTAGATATGACCATTCAGGGAGTTCATTCCTGGAAAAGACAGTTGTCCTTCAAGCTATTCATTTCCTATAACTCTTCATCTAGTGTAGAATCTTATAAGATTTTCACCATCCAATTTGGCATCTCATCTGACATTGCTGTACTGGTTTTGTTTATTTATTTTTTTTCCTTCAATTTGTTTTCTTTCATTTTTCCCTTTTATTGAAAATAGTTTTATTTCTTTATAGAATGTATCTTAGTTATTGTTTTCCTTCTCAATTCCTCCATACTTCCCCTCCCCATCTGAACCATTAAAAAGAACAGGTTTCAAAGACAGAATAATCAAACATGGAGAACTAAAATATCATAAGATGAAGCAAAATCTATCAGATTGAAGTTGGACACAGAAACACAACAGGAGAAAGAGAGTCCCAAGAGCCTGCACAAATGCCAGGGATCCACTTGTTCTCAGAGTCGGAATTCCCATAAAAACACGAAGCTGAAAGCTATAATATATACGCACAAGATCTGGTATGTAGGCCCAGTACTTGCTGCTTTAATGTCTGTGAGCTCTTAGGTGCCTTTTCAGTTGATTTAGGGGGCTTTGTTCTCTTGATGCCCTCCATCTCCTCTACTTTTAACAGTCTTTTCTATTCCTCTTCTGCAGGATACCTTCAGCACCAAGGGGAGACATTTGTTTAAGGTCTCCCATTTGGATTCTTTCTCCATGTAATGTCTGGCTGTGGGTCTCTGCAACTGTTCCTATTTGCTGATGGAGGAAGTCTCTCTAGAGATGACTGTATAAGGCACTGATGTATGATTATAGAGGGATAACATTAAGAGTCATCTTATTATTTAATTCTTTAGATCAGTAGTGTTTGGTTTTTACCCTCAATATCTGGGCTATTTAATCTCTGGTTCTTGGTTACCTAAGCAAGTGGAGTGGAGTGGGCCTTAAGTCAAATCAGCCAATGGTTGATTACTCCCACAAGTTCCCACTATTGCCATAGCACATTTTTCAGACAGGGCAGATGGTAGGTAAAAGGTTTTAT
The DNA here is from genome assembly GCA_036184795.1 of Tokudaia tokunoshimensis. Lineage (NCBI taxonomy): Eukaryota > Metazoa > Chordata > Mammalia > Rodentia > Muridae > Tokudaia > Tokudaia tokunoshimensis. The sequence goes on along the minus strand of BTHU01000002.1, from coordinate 82,401,885 downwards.
GACTATTTTGGTGTTCACATTTATCTTTTGGTAGCCTTCAAAGTACTTTTCTGCACCCCAGATACTAGAATTAGGACAACGGCTCCACATAGGCACCAGCCCAACTTCTACATGTTCAGTTAGTTGTATGAGAGTTGGACTCAGCAATGGGGCCACACTGCCTCTTTGTAGAGAGCAATGTTTTGTCTTAGCATCAGTTTGAGTTTGGGGATTTCCATGGGACCCTCTTTGGCAACAAGTCAATTGAGTTCAACCTAGTCTTGCCACTGCCTAGTGACATGAAATGATCAGTTGAGACAGACTCTGTATGCCACATTCCTAGGAGTCTTCATTAGTATCACCTTCATATATTTCAAGAAGTTTCCACTGCTTAGACTTCACACCATCCTTCAAATGCCCCCAAATTCCAGCCATCTGCTCTGTACTCTCCCACACCCCCTCACCCCATTCCCCCATACAATATCTCTGCTCCAGTCCTCAGCTCCCCTCAGCCAACCCATGAAATCTATTCTATTTCTCCTCCCTAGATCCTGCACTTCATCCAGACCCTTCCTTTTTACCTAACCTCTCTAGGTCTATGGATTGTAGCTTGGTTATCATTTTATTCAATTGATAATATCTTCTTATAATCAAATCTTTCTGGGTCTGGGTTACCTCACTTAGGATGGTATTTTTGTAGTTCTACCTATTTGCCTACAACTTTCATGATACAGTTTTTAAAATACTTCTGAGTAAGACTCCATTATGTAAATGTACCACATTTTCTTTATCCAGTCCTCAGCTGAGGGGCATCTAGGTTGTTTCCAGTTTTTGTATATCATGAATAAAACCACAACCAACATGGCTAAGCATATTCTTATGGTAGCATAGACATTTTGTTGGGTATATACTGAAGAGTGGCACAGTTGGATCTTCAGGGAATTAATTCCTTTCTTTCTGAGGGAACCACCATATTGATTTCAATAGTGGCTACACAAGTTTTCACAACCAACAGTAATAAAGGAATATTCCTTTGCTCCACATTTTCCTTAGCATGCGCTGTAACTTATGTTTTTCATCTTAATCATACTGATGGGTGTAAGATAAGATTTCAAAGTAGTTTTTATTTGGATTTCTGTATGCTAAGGATGTTGAACACTTCTTTAAGTGTTTCTCAGCCATTTTAGTTTCTTCTATTGACAATTCTGTTTATATCTGTACTACATTTAAAAACTGGAATTTTTGTTCTCTTAATACCTAGTTTGTTAAGTTCTTTATATATTTTGGATGTTAGTCCTCTACCAGATGTAAAGTTGGTAAAATATTTTTCCATTCTATAGGCTGCCACTTTGTCTCATCGATGGTGTCCTTTGCCATAAGCTTTTCAGTTTCATGAGGTCTTATTTATTAACTATTTAACTTAGTGCTGCACTATTGGTATTCTGCACAGCAAGGCTATCAGGTACAGTGTATTTGTGTTATATACAGGTTGATAAGTATTTATTGAGTATTTTTCTTTTTCTTGTTCTGTATCTGCCAACAGTTACATTCAAACCCCCTCCCCATCTATCCCAAGCTTCTCTTCCAGATAACCAGTTCGAATGTAACTGCTGGCGTTTACATTGTTCACTTTGTATTCTTCTACATGCAGATATCCAGTCTGATCAGAAACATTTGTTGAATATGTTTTCTCTTTTCCATTGTGTATTTATTCCTTTCCAGTTTGCATCCTTTTGAGGTCCTTCAGTTGTCTTATTGCTCTGGCTAAAACTTCAAGTACTATATTGAATAGATATAAAGACAGTATACAACCTTGTCTTGTTTCTGATTTTAATAACACTGTTATGAGTTTCTCTCTATTTAATTTGATGTTGGCTATAGGCTTGCTGAGAATTGTCTTTATTATATTTAGATATGTTCTTTGTATCCCTGATCTCTCCAGGACTTATCATAAAGGGGTGTTAAATTTTTCCAAAGGCCTCTTCTACATATATTGAGATGAACATGTGTATATTTTTATTTTAGCTTGTTTATATGGTGGATTGCCTTTATTGATTTTTATATATTAAACCATCCCTGAATCACTGGGATGAAGCCTAGTTGATCATGTTAGGTAATGTCTTATATGTATTCTTGGACTTGTTTTACAAATATTTTATTGCATATTTTTGCATCTCATTATGAGCATATCATTTGGGAAATTGTTCTGTAATTCTCTTTCTTTATTAAAACATTGTATGGTTTGGGTATCAGGGTGGCAGTGGCCTCATAAAATGAATTTGGCAATGCTCCTTCTGTTTCTATATTATAAAATAATTTGTGGAATATTGGCATTAGCACCTTTTTGAAAGTCTGGTAGAATTCTGTGTTCAAATCATCTGGCTCTGGGATTTTTTGGGAGGGGGTTTGGGAGACATTTTAATGACTGCTTATATGTCATTAAGGGTTATAGGTTTATTTAAATTCTTTATCTGATCTCTACTTAACTTTGGAAAGTTGTGTCTATTGAGAAAATCATTCATTTCTTCTAGATCCTCCAATTTGTTGGAGTATAGATTTTTTAAAGTATATCCTTACAATTCTCTGGATTTCCTCTTTGCCTGTTGTTATATCCTTTTTTTTCCCTTATTTTGTTAATTTGGATATTCTTTCACAACCTTTCAGTTACTTTCGACAAGGGTTTGTCTATCTTTTTGATTTTGTCAAAGAACAAACTCTTTGTTTCATAGATTCTTTGTATTGTTTTTTTGATTTCAGTCTTGAGTTTGATTGTTTCTTGACATCTCCTCTTTTTGGGTGATTATTTCTTTTTGTTCTAGAACTTTTAGGTATGTAAATTGCTAGTGTGAGATTTCTATAGACTTGCTTTGCTTATGTAATCACAGAGAATGTCTGCTCGTGTTGGGGGCCAGGATATTTGGATGATTTGGGAGAAGTTAGGTTGGAGGACATCTTTTTGTTCTTTAGGGTCAGAGAAGAAAGGGAGATTGCAGTGGTTTTCCTGCTAGAGAGCTGGGGTTGAGACTGAGGGCATAGGCAGGAGTACTGAAAACTGAGTCTGGCATTAGATTAGTTGTTGCCATGGGGAGAGTGGCCCTTGGATTAGCATGTGTGCATTCCTTGAGCAGCAGCTGGGATGAAATAGAGTGTGGGAGGGAGTAAGAGAGGGTGGTCTGTGGCATCCACAGGAAATGAGGCCAAGGGGAGAGAAGGCTTTAGCTGGTGTAGTTGCAGTTCTAGGGATGAGAATATGGGATGGATTTGGAAGATAAGAAGGCATGGGGAGGGCCTTCAGCTAGTTTATGTATCTGTGTTGCTGTCTCCCTTAAGTGGTGTATTCCCAGTGAATGCTTGCTGTTGTTTGAGGCTGTGATGATAATGGGATTAGTTGGGGGAAAGGAAAGTTAGGAGAGATCTCAGTGATAGTTTGGGATGGGGTCAGAGAGAACATGTTTCCTGGTACAGAATTGAGGATGAGACTGGGGAGATTGGATCACAGGAGCAATAGGAGAGGTACAGGTCTGCTTTCTGCCTACTTGTTACCCTGGGAGTAGAAGCCATTGGGTTACCACTGGGTGCCTGCTGGGGCATAGGGCCAAGCAATGAGTGGGCGAGGGAAGCTCAAAAGGGGAAGATCTATGGTAGATACAGTGGGAAAAGGAAGGATGCCATGAGATGTTCTGATGCAGAACTGGGGATGAGACTGGAGGATTGGATCTGGGGGAACAGAGAGAGGAGAGAAAATCTGCAGGCAGCCTACCTGGTTTTCTGGCAGGCATCTACTGGTCTTGTTTAAGCAACCTTATTGTTTAGATTTTATAAGTGTTGCTTTCCCATCATATCTAGAAGACGCTATTACAGCTATTTCCTGGTCCATTGACTCTTACCAACCTTACTGCCTCCTCTGAGATGTTCCCTGATCATTAAGTGCATGGATTTTGTTATAAATGTGTCAGTTGGGATAGAATCCCACCCTCGGTCGTTTTATGCATTTTGAACAGTTATGGATTTCTTTAATAATCTCCATCTGTTTCAAAAACAAACTTACTTGATCCTAACTAAGTACTAGCTCTCAGCAAGCCCAAGGTTGCTATTCAAGCTGCTTAGGAAGAAAAGCAATCTAAAGCACTAGCTCCCTTTAAGGCCCATGAACTCCATCAATGACTACCTGATGAAGATATCTACAGGAGTTCAATAAAGACTCTTAGAGCATGGGGTGACAACAGCTGTCTAACTTGACCCAAGGGCCAATCAATACAAGGGAATTCATGTCTGCTACTGTAAATCTAACTATATGTACCTGGTGATATAATGGACTCTGGAGGAGAAGCTACACTGCCACTTTCTTTTTTTTATTGAATATATTCTTCATTTTTATTTCAAATGGTATACCCCTTCCCGGTTTTCCCCCTCCCCGAAAATCCCCAACCCATCCTCCCACCTCCTCTCTCCAAGAATATGCTCCTCCACCCAACCCACTCCCATGACCCCTCTCAATTTCCCCACACTGGGACCTCTATTGAGCCTTCACAGGACCAAAGACTTCTCCTCCCTCTGATGCCCAGCAAGGCATTTCTCTGCCAGTCTTTTGGCTGGAACCACATGTACTCCTTGGTTGATGGCTTAGTCCCTGGGAGCCTTGGGGCATCTGGTTGACCGACATTGTCGCTCTTCCCATGGGGCTGCAAACACACACCATCCCCCCAGCTCCTCCAGCTTGCCCTCCGACACCTCCATATGGCTCAGTCCAATGTTTGGCTGCTAGTATTTGCCTCGGTATCTGTAAGGCTCTGGCAGGGCCCGTCCAAAAGACAACCATAAATGGCTCTTTTCAGTACACACTTCTTGTCATCCATAGTAGTTTTGGGGTTTGGTGACTGTTTATAGGATGAATCCCCTGGTAGGACAGTCTCTGAGTGGCCTTTCCTTCAGTTTCTGCTCCACTCTTTGTCTCCATAGTTGTTCCTGTGATTATTTTGTTCCCTTTCTCAGAGAAACCAAATCACCCCCACTTGGGTCTACCTTCTTCGTGAGCTACCTGTAGTCTGTGAATTGTAACATGCTTATTTTGAGCTTTTGGGCTAATATCCACTTATCAGTGAGTGCATACCATGTGTGTTCTTTTGTGATTGGGTTACTTCACTCAGAATGATACTTTCTAGTTCCATCCATTTGCCTAAGTATTTCATGAATTTATTATTTTTAATAGCTGAATAGTACTCCATTGTGTAGTTATACCACAAATTTTGTATCCATTCCTCTGTTGAAGGACATCTGGATTCTTTCCAGCTTCTGGCTATTATACATAAGGCTGCTATGAACATAGTGGAGCATGTGTCCTTATTGCATGTTGGAGCATCTTCTGGGTATATGCCCAGAAGTGTTATAGCTGGATCCTCAGGTAGTACTATATCCAATTTTCTGAGGAACCGCCATACTGATTTCCAGAGTGGTTTTACCAGCATGCAATCCCAACAAGAATGGAGAAGTGTTCCTCTTTCTCCACATCTTCTCCAACATATGCTGTCCCCTGAGCTTTTCATCTTAGCCATTCTGACTGGTATGAGGTGAAATCTCAAGGGTGTTTTGATTTGCATTTCCCTAATAACTAAGGATGTTGAACATTTCTTTAGGTGCATCAGAGCCATTCGAGTTTCCTCATTTGAAAATTCCCTGTTTAGTTCTGTACTCCATTTTTTTAATAGGGTTATTTGATACTCTGGAGTCTAACTTCTTGAGTTCTTTGTATACATTGGATATTAGCCAATCCTATCAAATGTAGGGTTGGTAATGATCTTTCACCAATCTGTTGGTTGTCGTTTTGTCCTATTGACAGTGTCCTTTGCCTTACAGAAGCTTTGACGTTTTATGAGGTCCCATTTGTCAATTCTTGTTCCTAAAGCATAAGCCATTGGTGTTCTATTCAGGAAATTTTCCCCTGTGCCCATGAGTTCAAGGTTCTTCCCTACTTTCTCCTCTATAAGCTTCAGTGTATCTGGCTACTTTCTTAGAAAAGTATAATTTCTTCTTTTTAATTGGATATTTCATTTCTTTACATTTCAAATGTTATCCTCTTTCCCAGTTTCCCCTCTGCAAACCCCTATCCCATCCCCGCTTACCCTGCTTCTATGAGGATGCTCCTGCCCCCATCCACTCCCTCTTCACTGCCCTACCATTCCTCTACACTGGGGCCTCAAACCTTTACAGGACCAAGGGCCTTCCCTACCCTTGATGACAGATAAGACCCCTTCAGCTCCTTCAGTCCTTCCCCTAACTCCTCCATTGGGGTTACTGTGCTCAGTCCTATAGTTTGATGCATCTGTATTGGTCAGGAAATGACAGAGTCTCTCAGGAGACAGCTGTATCTGGCTCCTGTCAGCAAGCACTTCTTTTTTTTTTTAATTAGATATATTCTTTATTTACAGTTCAAATGCTGTTCCCTTTCCTGGTTCCCCCTCCCCAAAAAATCCCATAAGCCATCTCCCCTTCCCCAATCAACCCTCCCCTCTTCCCTGTCCTGATATTCCTCTACACTACTGCATCAAGTCTTTCCAGGACCAAGGGCCTTTCCTCCCTTTGGTGTCCAACAAGACAATCCTCTGCTGCCTATGTGTCTGGAGCCATGGGTAACTCCACGTATACTCTTTGGTTGATAGTTTTGTCCCTGGCTTGGCATGAGCAATAAATAGTGTCTGGGTTTGATGTCTGCATGTGTGATGGATCCCCAGGTGGGACATTCTCCAGTTGACCTTTCCTTCAGTCTCTGTTCCACAATTTGTCCTTGTATTTCCTTTAGACAAGAGCAATTCTAGGTTAAAATTTTGGAGGTGGGTAGGTGACCCACATCCCTCAACCAGGGGGCCATGTCTAACATCTGGATATGGTCTAGACAGGTTCTCCCTCCTATTTGTGGGGTATTTCAGCTAATGTCATCACCATGGGGTTGTGGGAGGCTCTTGCTCTCTTGGCATCTGGGACTTTCTGGTTGCTACATCCACCTCCCCATCCCCTATTGCTACATACCTCTGTTCAATATCCTGACCCTTTGTATATCGCCTCTATCTCCTCTCATACCTGATTCTGCCCCCTCTTTTTCTCCTCCCCCTCCTCTCTTCCTCCCAAGTCCCTCTCACCTTCTACTTCCCTTGATTATATTGTTCCCCCTTCTAAGTAGGACTGAAGCAGCAACTCTTTGGTTTTCCTTCCCCTTGAGCTTCACGTGGATGGTGAGTTGTGTTGTGGGTATTTCACGATCTTGCCTAATATCTACTTATCAGTGAGTACATAGCATGCATGTTCTTTTGTGACTGAGTAACCTCACTCTGGATGGTATTTTCTAGATCCATCCATTTGCCTGCAAATTTCATGAAGTCATTGCTTTTAATAGCTGAGTAGTACTCCATTGTGAAAATGCACTGCATTTTCTGTATCCATTCCTCTGTTGAGGGACATCTGAGTTCTTTCCAGCTTCCGGCTATTATGAATAAGGCTGCTAGGAACATAGTATAGCATTTATCCTTATTACATTTTAGAGCATCTTCTGGTTATATGTCCAGGAGTGGTATAATTGGGTCCTCAGTTCTATGTCCAATTTTCTGAGGAATCTCCAGACTGATTTCCAGAGTGGTTGTACCATCTTACAATCCCACCAGCAATGGAGGAGTGTTTCTCTTTTTCCACATCCTCACTAGCAACTGCTGTCACGTGAGGTTTTGATCTTAGCCATTCTGACTCCTATGAGGTAGAATCTCAGAGTTGTTTTGATTTGCATTTTCCTGACAACTAAGGATGCTGAACATTTCTTTAGGTGTTTCTCGGCCATTTGAGTTTCCTCAGTTGGGGAATCTCTGTTTAGCTTTGTTCCCCATTTTAATAGGGTTATTTGGTTCTTTGGAGTCTAACTTCTTGAGTTCTTTGTATAAATTGGATATTAGTCCTCTATTGATGTAGAATTGGTAAAGATCTTTTCCCAATCTGTTGGTTGCCTCTTTGTTTGCAGCAAGTGCTGGGTCCTGTTTACATATCCAGTCTGTTAGTCTGTTTCTTTTTATTGGGGATTTGATTTAAGAGATATTAAAGAATATCTCTTAATGATGCTTCCTGTTATTTTTGTTGATAGAGTTGAAATTATGTTTGTGTGGCTTTTGGATTTATTGAAAGAAGATTATGTTCTTGCTTTTTCTAGGGTGTAGCTTCCCTCCTTGTGTTGGAGTTTTCCATCTATTATCTTTTGTAGGGCTGTATTTGTGGAGAGATATTGTGTAAATTTGGTTTTGTCATGGATTATTTTGTTTTCTCCATCTATGATAATTGATAGTTTTGCTGTGTATAGTAGCCTGGGCTGGCATTTGTGCTCTCTTAGGGTCTATATGACATCTACCCAGGTTCTTCTAGCTTTCATAGTCTCTGTTGAGAAGTCTGGAGTAATACTGATAGATCTGCCTTTATATGTTACTTGACATTTTCCCCTTACTGCTTTTAATATTCTTTGTTTTGTGCATTTGGTGGTTTGATTATTATGTTATGGAAGGAATTTATTTTCTGGTCCAATCTATTTGGAGTTCTTTAGGCTTCTTGCATGTTTATGGACATCTCTTTCTTTTGGTTAGGAATGTTTTCTACAATTTTATTGAAGATATTTACTGTACCTTTAATTTGGGAATCTTCATTCTCTTCTACACCTATTATCCTTAAGTTTGGTCTTCTCATTGTGTCCTGAATTTTCTGGTTGTTTTGGGTTAAGAACTTTTTGCATCTTGCATTTCCTTTGACTGTTGTGTCAATGTTTTCTATGGTATCTTCTGCCTCTGAGATTCTCTATTCTATCTCTTGCATTCTGTTTGTGATGCTTGCATCTATGACTCCTGATCTCTGTCCTAGGTTTTCTATCTCTAAGGTTTTCTCCCTTTGTGATTTTTTTTTTTATGTTTCTACTTCCATTTTTAAATGCTAGATTTTTTATTCAATTCCTTCAACTGTTTGGTTGTGTTTTCCTATAATTCTTTAAGGGATTTTTTTTTTTGTTTTTTCTTTAAGGGATTCTACCTGTTTACTTGTATTCTCCTGTATTTTTTAGGGAGTTATTTATGTCTTTCTTAAAGTCCTCTATTATCATCATGAGATGTGATTTTAAATGAGAGTCCTGCTTTTCTGGTATGTGATGGTATCCATGGCTTGCTGTGGTGGGTGAACTGGGGTTCTGATGATGTCAAGTAGCCTTGGTTTCTGTTGCTTATATTCTTGCACTTGTCTCTTGCCATCTGGTTATCTGGGTTGTTAGCTGTTCTTGCTGTCACTGATTGTGGCTTGTCCCTCCAGTAAGCCTATGTGTTAGCACTCCTAGGAGACCAGCTCTTCATCTGCAGGATTTAGGTATGGAGAGTTTGGCATAGGGTCAACTCAGGGTCACAGACTGAAACCAAAATGATCCTGTCCCAGGCTCTTCCTTGGTTCTTGTGTCCTGATGGCTCTGGGTGGGTCCCTCTCAGGCCAGGAATTTGAGCAGAAGTGGTGGTATCACCTGTGTTCTCAGGTGCGTCAGCACTCCTGAGAAACCAGTTCTCTCTCAGTGGGATTTGGGTATGGAGAGCTGTGGTACAGGGCAATATTTCAGTCTTATAGAGAAAGATTTATTAACAGGAGAACGAAGGCAAAACCTAGAGTACAACTCAGCTTTCTGCCTGCCTTGTGAAGGTCTTTTGCTTGAATTTTCTCAATTTTTCTTGTCCCCTGGCTGTGATTTCCTGTGTCAATAACCACCTTCATGCTTTATTTTAACAGGAAAAGTTGAATTCTCTCTCTTGATCTATAATTTATATTCTGCATCCTGTATTTCTCAATTCAATATTCAACCTCTTGGATGATTATCTTTGTGAAGAATGCTGCTTTAGAATGCCTTCAGATAGATCAGACTTCTTGTGGGGTGGACTCCTGGCCAGGCAATGGGCAGGCCCAGCTGGATGAACTCATAGAGGAGTAACCACTGCATATAGTATTCTAATCTTTCTGCCTGAATATTCTGTCTCCACCCAAAGACAGAACTTGAAAAGTATAATTTCTAACTGACTTCTAAAAGTGTATTCTTTTATTCCCAGATAAGTCTAGTTCTCATCTCTTGTAAGTTACTTTTCTTATATTACCCAGATCTACTTGCTTAGGTGTTCAATTACCCATAGTGGGTTTGGTCCTTTTATACCATTTAGAATTAAGAAATCATGTGATGTCTCATGTGATGCTTTCCTGAAGCAGACTCACATGATATTTGGCTGAAGCAGACTCACATGATATTTTGCTGAAGCAGACTCACATGATATTTGGCTGAAGCAGACTCATGTGATATTTTGCTAAAGCCAACCTGTGAGAGGACATGTGATGTTTGGGGAGAGTATGCATAGTACCCAACAGACAGTGGTGGCACGTCTGCCTTGCTAGCCTTGCAACACTTCCTTGGTCTTGTATCTTTGCTGATCTGCACTTTGTTGAGAAAGGCATGGCAGAGAACGTCTCCTGGCATTCTAGCTGGTTATGGTTGCTCCCACTGACTCATGCCAAATAGCTGGAGGCTGTTTCTGATGAATCTTGCTGCTACTGTTGATTGGTGTTTGGTAACGCTTTTTGAACTGGACTGTTAATATCCTGACACTGCTGAACTAGACTGCTGGTATCCTGACAATAGACATTGGAATAGTCTCAAAGAACTACTTCTAAACAGGTCTATAGCCCCATTATCCCATTTACCATCTTTTTTCCTCTACCCTTGCATGATGGGCTAGAAAAGAGTGTTGAACATTTGAGAACACTTAGTAAAGAAGGTTTTGAAAAATACAAGTCTACAAGCAAGTGCACTATAAATACAGACACAGTAATTGTGATCAAGACAATTCTTCAGTTCCCTCTTCCCATGTTACTGTAGGTTTGCATCAAGTTGACAAACTCTGACACTTCTGACATTCTTCTCCTTGTAAAACATATAACCAAAAAGCATCATTTCAAACCATAAGCTTTCCTTTCCTGTTTGTCCTCACAGTCTCATGTTAACATCACAGTTACAATCAGATCAAAGCCAAACCAAACTCTGACAGTATAAAAGCTCCAGTGTCCAACATCTGGAACTCTCTCATAATCTCCCAGGCTGCAAAAGGCTTGGGCAATTTCACTGTGCCAGCTCTGTCATGTGCAACATACACAGATTTTCTGGTAAACTCAGGTCAGCACCTTACCACTCTGCTGCTACTATCTTTGGCCGTTATCCGTTATCCCATGGTCTTGGAATCTTCAATATTCTGGGTCTGTACTCCAACCCATCTGCATCTTTATCAAGATAAAGATGGTTATGCTTCAGGCATTCCAATCCTGCCACATGGTGCTAAACTTCATCTTCTTTCCCCGTCCTTTTTTTTTCTATATTACTTTTTAATTACATTCCCAATGATTTCCCCTTTCCCAGTTCCTCCCTCCCTGAAAGTCCCATAAGCCCTCTTCCCTTCCCCTGTTCCCCATTCAACTCCCTCTCACTTCTCTGTCCTGGCATTCCCCTACATCCAGTGTTTCCAGGACCAGGGGTCTCTCCTTCCATCTTCTTGGAAATCAATTGATATGTGAATTCTGTCTTGGGTATTCCAAGCTTCTGGGTTAATATTCCCTTATCAATGACTGCATACCATGTGTGTTCTTTTGTGATTGGGTTACCTCACTAAGGATGATATTTTCCAGTTCTGACCATTTGCTTAGGAATTTCATGAATTCCTTGTTTTTAATTGCAGAGTAGTATTCCATTGTGTAAATATACCACATCTTCTGTATCCATTCCTCCGTTGAGGGATATCTGGGTTCTTTCCCGCTTCTGGCTATTATAAATAAGGCTGCTATGAACATAGTGGAGCATTGGAAAAAAGATAGCCTTTTCAACAACTGGAGGTCAGCATGCAGAAGAATGCAAATCGATCCATTCTTATCTCCTTGTACTAAGCTCAATTCCAAGTGGATCAAGGACCTCCACATAAAACCAGACACACTGAACTTAATAGAAAAGAAACTAGGGAAGAGCCTTGAACATATGCTCACAGGGGAAAATTTCCTGAACAGAACACCAATAGCTTATGCTCTAAGATCAAGAATTGACAAATTGGACCTCATAAAATCGCAAAGTTTCTGTAAGGCAAAAGACACTGTCAAAAGGACAAAGCGGCAGCCAACAAATTGGGAAAAGATCTTTACCAACCCTACATCTGACAGAGGGCTCATATCCAATATATACAAAGAACACAAGAAGTTAGACTCCAGAGAGCCAAATAACCCTATTAAAAATGGGGTACAGAGCTAAACAAAGAGTTCTCACCTGAAGAATATCTAATGGCTGAGAAGCACCTAAAGAAATGTTCAACATCCTTAGTCATTAGGGAAATGTAAATCAAAACAACCCTGAGATTCCACCTAACATCAGTCAGAATGGCTAAGATCAAAAACACAGGAGACAGCAGTTGTTGGCGAGGATGTGGAGAAAGAGGAACACTCCTCCACTGCTGGTGGGATTGCAAGCTGGTACAACCACTCTGGAAAGCAGTCTGGCGGTTCCTCAGAAAACTGGGCATGACACTCCCATAGGATCGTGTTATACCTCTTCTGGGCATATACCCAGAGGCTTTCTCCATGTCCCTTTCATTCTTGGGGTTTCTACTGCAACTGAGCCTGCATCTTTATCTGTTCTGTCTCTTAGACTCCCTTTAGGGTTATTCAGACCCTGCTACACAATGCTAAGCCTCAACTGCTCTACATGATCCCTTTATGCCTTCAAAACCAGCACCATATTAGAGACTCATATATTAAGAAAGTTTGGCTACTTGTCTCAGCAGCAGCCTTGCCCCAACCCGTTACCCTCAACCACAATCTATGTGTTGACTAGGAGAAAATACTTTCTGGAAGATTTAATCTAATAATGATAATATCCTATTTCAGACAGCTGATTAGTGTCCATTTTCACAACAAAGCACATAATATTTCACTTGCATAGATTCTTCCTTCCTTTTTTTATAGTATAGAATAGAGTTTATTCAGAGCATGGGAAAAGAAGTTCAGATGGTAGTAGAGGCAGAGAGAGAGAGAGAGAGAGAGAGAGGAGAGACAGAGACAGAAGAAATAGAGGCAGGCCATAAACATGGAGGAGCCCAAGAGGGCAAGAAAGAAACAAGAGAACAAGAGATCAAGAGAGTAAGACTCATATTTTCAAGTATGACTTAAACAGCCTTGATAGAGTTTACTTCCCCCTGAAACTCCATAAAACATGCAGGTCTTTGGTGTCTGTATTTCTCTTATCATTTTTATCTTCAAGCTTCTACAAAATAGCTCATTAAACTCTGAGCACTCAACAACTTTTCCTGTAAAAAGTTCCAAAACTTTTTCCACAATCCTTTCCAAAAACTAATATACTCAATCATTACAGCACTATTCCATGTTTCTGGTACCGAATCATTTGTTATTTTTCTTCTTTGTTGCAATAATAAATCATTGACCAAAAGCAACTTTGGGGAAGAAAGGGTTTCTTTGGCTTACAGGATATAGTATCATCCACAGAAGTCATGACAGAAGTTCAAGGCCAAAACCTGGAGGCAGTCAATGAAGCAGAAAATATGATGGAATGCTACCTACTGCCTTGCTCCTGTTGACTCACACACAGTGACCATTCATATATAGGCTAGGTTCACCTTCTAAGGAATAGTACCTCTCACATTTGGTTGCTCTCTGATATCTGAACTCAGAGAATGTGACGCTGTTTGCATGTTCCAGCTAGACAAAATTGTGACTGGAGAAGCGAGAGTGGAAACAAATGCCCTTTCCTAAGAAGCCATTTTCTACTAATACCTACCATGAGAGATAAGTAGTCACTTTCTTCAATGAAGTGATATGAAGTATGTTAACTACATTCCAGGTCAGACCTCATGCTCAGGGGCAGCTGATCAATACAGAACTCTGTACTTCTCGTGTGTGTGTGTGTGTGTGTTGTGTTGTTATTGTTTCTTTGTTTCATTTTTGTCTTTTGTTTGATTTTTTTGAGAAAGAAAGAGATAACATGAAGTTATGTGGGTAGGAAGGTGGGATGAACCTTCAAGGGGGAAGGGAAAGAATATGTTTCATACAAAATATATTGTATGAAAATTTAAATGAAAATAAAATACCTCAATACTTCAGAGATCGAGGCAAACATGATGGCACTTCTTCAGCTGAGGTTCCTTTTTTGAGTTGACTCTAGGTTTGCATGTTGTTGGCACCTGAAGCTAACTATGACAATTATTTAAGCAGTACTTAACCTTAAGATTTCTGAATTTTTATTATATTAAAAAATACTACTTGAAAAAATTTTTTTTTTTTTTTTTGGTTTTTCGAGACAGGGTTTCTCTGTGTAGCCCTGGCTGTCCTGGAACTCACTTTGTAGACCAGGCTGGCCTCGAACTCAGAAATCCGCCTGCCTCTGCCTCCCAAGTGCTGGGATTAAAGGCATGTGCCACCACCGCCCGGCTTTACTTGAAAATTTTAAATCAGGGTTTGAGGTACATACTAAAACTAGAAAGAATAAAATGTATCACAGGAATCTTATTATTACATATTTGATTAATATGACTATTTTTATTAGATATTTGCTTTATTTACATTTTAAATGTTATCATCCACTTTCCTCATTACCCCTCTGAAAATCTCCTATACCCTCCCTAGTCCCCCAGCTTGCGGACTTCACCTCCCACTTTCCTGAACTGGCATTCCCCTACACTGAGGCATCGAGCATTCACAGGACCAATGCCCTCTCCTCTCATTGATGTCAGGAAAGGTCATCCTATGCTACATATGTAGCTGGAGCCATAGGTCCCTCCATGTGTGCCCTTTGGTTGGTGGTTTAGTCCAAGGGAGCTGTGGAGGTACTGGTTGGTGCATATTATTGTTCCTACCATGGGGCTGCAAACCTCATCAGCTCCTTGGGTCCATTCTCTAGCTCCTCCATTGGGGACCCTATGCTCAGTCCATTGGTTGGCTGTGAGCCATGGATTTTTGATCCCTCTTCTAAGAAGGACCAAAGTATACACACTTTGGTCTTATTTCTCCTTGAACTTCATGTGGTCTGTGAATTGTATCTTCGGTATTCCAAGCTTTGGGGCTAATATCCACTTATTAGTGAGTGCATACCATGTGTGTTCTTTTGTGATTGGGTTACCTCTCTCAGGATGATATTTCCTAGTTCCATCCATTTGCCTAAGAATTTCATAGATTCATTGGTTTTAATAGTTGAGTATTACTCCATTGTGTAAATGTACCACATTTTCTGTATCCATTCCTCTGTTGAGGGACATCTGGGTTCTTTCCAGCTTCTGGTTATTATAAATAAGATTGGTAGGAACATAGTGGAGTATGTGTCCTTATTACATGCTGGAACATTTTCTGGTAATATACCCAGGAGTGGTATAACTGGGTCCTCAGTTAGTACTATGTCCAATTTTCTGAGGAACCACCAAACTGATTTCCAGAGTGGTTTTACCAGCATGCATTCCCACCGACAATGGAGGAGTGTTCTTCTTTCTCCACATCCTCTCCAGAATCTGCTGTCCCCTGAGTTTTTGTTCTTAGTTATTCTGACTGCTGTGGGGTAAATTCTCAGAATTGTTTTGATTTGCATTTCCATGATGATTAAGGATGTTAAACAATTCTTTTGGTATTCCTCAATTGAGAATTCTTTGTTTACCTCTGTACCCCATTTTTAATAGGGTTATTTGGTTCTCTGGAGTCTAACTTCTTGAGTTCTTTGCATATATTGGATATTAGGCTTCTACTGCTTGTAGTATTGATAAAGACCTTTTCCCAATCTGTTGGTTGCTGTTTATTCCTATTGACAGTGTTCTCTGCCTTAGAGAAGCTTTGCAATTTTATGAGGTCCCATTTGACAGTTATTAATCTTAGAGAATGAGCTGTTGGTGTTCTGTTCAGGAAAATCTCCCCTGTGCCCATGTGCTCCAGGCTCCTCCCCATTTTCTCTTATATTAGATTCAGTGTATCTGGTTTCATGTGAGTGTCCTTAGTCCACTTGGATTTGAGCTTTGTACAGGGATATAAGAATGGATCAATTTGCATTCTTCTACATGTTGACTGCCAGTTGACCCAGCACCATTTGTTGAAAATGCTGTCTTTTTTTCACCACTAGATGGTTTTAGCTCCTTTGCCAAATATCAAGTGACCATAGGTGTGTGAGTTTGTTTCTGGGTCTTTAATTCTATTCCATTGATCTACTTGCCTGTCATTGTACCAATACCATGCAGTTTTTAACACAATTGTTCTGTAGTATAGCTTGAGGTCAGGGATAGTGATTCTGCCAGAGTTTCCTTTATTGTTGAGAATAGTTTTTGATATCCTGGGTTTTTTTTGTTATTCCAGATACATTTGGAAATGGTTCTTTCTAATTCTATGAAAAATCAAGTTGAAATTTTGATTGGGATTGCATTGAATCTGTAGATTGCTTTAGGTAGGATGACCATTTTTACTATATTAACCCTGCCAATCCCTGAGCATGAGAGATCTTTCCATCTTCTGAGTACTTCTTCAATTTATTTCTTCAGAAACTTGAAGTTCTTGTCATACACATCTTTCACTTGCTTGGTTAGAGTCACACCAAGGTATTTTATATTATTTGTGACTATTGTGAAGGTTGTCATTTCCCTAGTTTCTTTCTCAGCCTCTTTATCCTTTGAGTATAGCAAGGCTACTGATTTCTTTGAGTTAATTTTATATCCAGCCACTTTGCTGAAGTTCTTTATCAGGTTTGGGCGTTCTCTGGTAAAATTTTTGGGTCACTTTAGCATACTATCATATCATCTGCAAGTAGTCATACAATTATTTAAGCAGTACTTAACCTTAAGATTTCTAATTTTTTATTATATTAAAAAATACTACTTCAACATTTTAAATCAGGTTTTGAGGTAGATAGTAAAACTAAAGAGAATAAAAATGTACCACAAGAATATTATTGCATATTTGAATGATATGACTATTTTTTAAAAAAAAAAAAACTCTTGAAGTGCAACATAAAAGTCTTCATCTGTTTTTAAGTTTCTAAAATTCTGTTTATAAGCTATTCTGTAATCTTAAGTCAGACCAATCACTCCCATATTTTTTTCTAACTCATAAAGCCTAACAGTAACGTGTTACCAAAACAGAAAACCATGAAGTTTTCCCTACCGGAATTGGTTCCATGGTTATAAAGACCTGTCATGGGTCAGAATAACCAGTAATAGAGACTCATAAGCATAGGATGCAAGGGTTCCAAAAGTCTGCAGCAAGACAAGAAGGTGGGGGTCATCAAAAACAAAAGCTTAAAACAATGATGTAAGTTTTCACTGCCACCAGGCTTGTACCTTTCCAACATGGGTTCAGAGTCCAGAAGCCTGCAGTTAGGTCTGTGTAGCATCTGGGAGAGGCCTGTGATCAGCAGGACCACTGCCTCTACAAACTGAAGAGGCCTGGAAGCCTGAGCCTCATAAGTTGACAAAGTCCTCCAATTCTGGGCTACAGGAGCGAGTCTGCTTCTGAAAATGCAGGGAGAGCAGACTTACTTGGTGGTGTGGACCTGGAGGAAGATAGCTGGGACAGGAAGATGTAGGGAAATTTTCCTGAACAGAACACCAATAGCTTATGCTCTATGATCATGAATCAACAAATGGGACCTCATAAAATTGGAAAGCTTATGTAAGGCAAAGGACATTGTCAATAGGACAAAACGGCAACCAACAGATTGAGAAAAGATCGTTACTAATCCTACATTTGATAGAAGGTTGATATCCAATATATACAAAGAACTCAACAATTTAGACTGTAGAAAATCAAATAGCCCTATTAAAATGGAGTACAGAGCTCAATAAAGAATTTTCAACTGAGGAATATCAAATGACTAAGATCAAAAACTCAGAGGACAGCAGATGCTGAAGAGGGTGAGGAGAAAAATGAACACTTCACCACTGCTGGTGGGATTGCAAGCTGGTAAAACCACTCTGGAAATCAATTTGGTGGTTCCTCAGAAAATTGGACGTTGTACTAACTGAAGACCCAGCTATACCACTCCTGGGCATATTCCCAGAAGATTCTCCAACATGTAATGACACATGCTCCACTATGTTCCTAGCAGGATTATTTATAATACCCAGAAACTGTAAAGAACCCAGATGTCCCTCAACAGAGGAAATGATACAGAAAATGTGGTACATTTACACAATGGAGTACTACTCAGCTATTAAAACAAATGAATTTATGAAATTCTTAGGCAAATGGATGGAACTAGAAAGTATCATCCTGACTGAAATAACCCAATCACAAAAGAGCACACATGGTATGCACTCACTGATAAGTGGATATTAGCCCCAAAGCTCGGAATACCCAAGGTACAATTCACAGACCACATGAAGCTCAAGAGGAAGGAAGACAAAAGAGTGGGTGCTTTGGTCCTTCATGAGAAAGGGGAACAAAATATTCACGGGGGCAAATATGGAGAAAAAATGTAGAGCAAACATTGTAGGATATGCCATCCAGAGACTGTACCACCTGGGCTTTCATCCCAGATACAGTCACCAGACTCCACCACTGTTGTGGATGCTAAGAAATGCTTGCTGATAGGAGCCTAATTTAGCTGTCTCCTGAGAGGCCCTGCCAGAGCCTTGCAAATACAGAGGCAGATTCTCTCAGCCAACCATTGGACTGAGTGCTGGATCCTCAATGGAGGAGTTAGAGAAAGGACTGAAGGAGCTGAAGGGGTTTGCAACCCCATAGGAAGAACAGCAATATCAGCCAACCAGACCCCCCAGAGTGCCTAGGGACTAAGCCATCAACCAAGGAGTACTTGTAGAATATTTGAAATGTAAATAAAGAAAATATCGAATAAGAAAAAGAATGAGGAGGAGGAAGAAGAGGAGGAAGAGGAGGAGATAAAAGAAAATAAACAGTACAACATCTGGATAAGAACTGTGGAGAAACATTATGGAACTCTTCAAAGCTATCTCTTCTCACACACACATACACACATGCACATATATACACACACAAATAATTCTGATGCATGGATTAATTTGGTACATTATTGAGAGTAAGAATAACAACATTGCTAAAGAGAATGTGTGGGTACAAAAAAGAAAGAGAAAAATGCTTAAACTAAATTTGTTCACAGGAAATTATCAGTTGTCAAGGATAAAAGTATATGATGACATTTGAGAATCAAAATTGGTCTTTTCACATGCAAAGAAATCTTCATTTATGAAGTTTGCAGAATGAATCTCCAAGCTCTAAAGGCAAATACTATTCAGAACTACTCTTCTGAGATGCCAGTAGGCACAGGGGTCACTGGGCAAGTTTTCTCTAATTTAAACCAAACCAAAGCAACTAACCAACCAAACAAAAAAAAAAAAAAAAACAACCAACCAACTAAACAAACAAGCAAAAGAAAAGTCCTGGAACAACAGGAGAGCCTGAGGACTGTGAATAGAAGCCCAATAGTCAACATGTATTTGGGAACCTCCAGCAAATGAGCTGAGATCACAAGGCAGACCGGGGTGGGATAAAGAAACAGTAGCCCTGGATCATTCACTAAACAGCCATTGATACAAACTATACAGGGACATACTAGGCCACAGTTCATATTTCACACTAAAAAAAAATTCATTTAAAAGCTGGTCCCCTAGAGTATGTCAAAATTCTTTGTTTCTGTTCTAGATAAGGCTTTATCTAACTCATGGTGCAGGGAGTCCACGTTACAAATGCTTTTCTTCTTTAATTTGTTTCTAAAATCAGTGGTAAAATCAGTCACATTCTTTAAAACTTGACCATACTCTGGTTCATTATATTCTCAAGTAAAAACACTATGATTTGGTGGTTATGATTATGGAGGGTTGAAATAATAATATCAGTCATGAGCAGCTTGAGAGCACTGATTTCTGAGCCTCTGATTTAAGCTTTAGAATCCTGTGCTTGAATGCACAATATTAAAAAACAATAGTCATAAGCCTGTACACATTACTCAAGATGGTTTTAACTGTGTGGTTATTTGCCTGTGTGTGTGTCCATGCACCATTTGTGTGCCTGATACCTACGGAGGTCAGAAAAGAGTTTGGGTTTCCCAGAACTGGAGTTACAGACAATTTTGAGCTGCCGTGTTGGTACTGGGACTCAATTTTCAGTCCTCTATAAGAGCAGCCTGTGCTCTTAACTGCTGAGCCACATTTCCAGCCTCACTAAAAACAAGAATTTATAAAGCAGATGACCTATTCCATATATTGCATCCCCTAGCTCATTGCATTACAAGAGCGAATGATGGTATTGGTAGATAGAATAAAAATTATAAATACAATTCCTATTGGTTCATCATGAGCCAGACATACAGTTTTTCTAAGCTTAAGGTTCCTTGGATAAAGCCCTCTGGGATATTATCAGCTAGCAATGTAATGCTACTTTGTAAATATAAATATTACCCCTAGTCCACTAAGGTAGCCATGAGAAGACATACTGTGTCTTAAACAAGAGAAATTTGTTTTCTTGCAGTTCTGGAGGTTAGAAGCCTAATATCAGATGTCAGCAGGATTGATTTATTCTAGCACTGCTGTCCTTGGCTCACAGGCCACTGCCTTCACAGTGCAGCCTCTATGTCTACCTCTAATATATTCTAGTCTACTCTTCTTGTAAATACATCAATCATGGTAGATTTGGGTACCCTTCAATGAAACGCTTTAACCTTTATGTTCTCTTTAAATATACTAGTATCCTCATATATTGAAGATTAGGACTTCAACACACATTTGTAAAAAATTTTTTTGTAACTTAAAAAAAATCTTTAAAAACAAAATTTCTTGTGTAAATATTATCCATTCAGATTACTCTCACCTTCCACTCTCTTTTATTTATCCTTTATCCTTATCAAATCTCACTATCATCCCTAAAAGTCTCTTTCCCACATTTATGTCTTTTTGTTTTGTGACTCACTCACTGAGTCTAACTATGCCCATTTGTGTGACAATGGCTATGTAACCATTGGATTCTAGTGAGCTTAGCAGTGGATACACACCTAAAGACAATGATTTTATGTTCTTCAGCATCTATCAATAGCCAGTAATTAATCACGGAGAGTTAGGGGCACAATTCTACTAGTGGTGGACTATTAACAGTCACAGTCTTGAATAGATCCAGTGCCAAGAACTTCAGCTGTTGTAAGCTTATGATTAAAATGGCTGTATTATGATCTGAAGATGTTATTCCATACTCTTTCTCCCTAACATCCAGTGTATTATATTCTTCCCCTCTTCAGTTTTCATTCCATAAACTTTAGATGTACTGGTTCAAATGTCCTGTTTAGAGATAAAATACAGAGACAAAGTGTGGAGGTGTGGAGCAGGACTGAAGGAACGGATATTCAGAGACTGCCTCACCTGAGGATCCATCCCATATACAGACACCAAACCCAGACACTATTGTGCATGCCAAGAAGTGCTTGCTGAAAGGAGCCTGATATAGCTGTCTCCTGAGAGGCTCTGCCAGTGCCTGACAAATACAGAGGACTATGCTTGCAGCCACCCATTGGACTGAGCATGGAGGTCCCAAATGGAGGAGTTAGAGAAAGGACTGAAGGAGCTGAATGAATTTGCAACCTCATAGGAAGAACAACATCAAACAACTAGACCGCCCCCCCCCCCCCCCCCCCCCGCCGCCGCCGCCCGAGAGCTCCCAGGGACTAAGCCACCTACCAAGAAGTACACATGGAGGGATCCATGGCTACAGCTGCACGTGTATCAGAGGATTGCCTTGTCAGACACCAATGTGAGGACAGGCCTTTGGTCCTGTGAAGATTTGATGCCCCAGTGTAGGGGAATTCGAGGGCAGGGAGGTGGGAATGGGTGGGTGCATGGGAGAATACCTTCGTAGGAGCAGAAGGAGTGAGGAGGGGATAGGGGGTTTAGGAGAGGGTACCAGGAAAGGGGATAACATTTGAAATGTTAATAAAGAAAACATCCAAAAATAAAAACAAATAACATTACATTGAGAGAGAGAGAGAGAGAGAGAGAGAGAGAGAGAGAGAGAGAGAGAGAGAGCAGAGAGAAGAGGCAGTTTAATGAGAATAGTTGAACAGAGATAGGTTGCACAAAGAGAACAAGTTAGACACAAAAGAAGACAGAATAAACCAGGGGATGAGAAGGAGACAGAGTAGAATAGAACATATTGCCAAATTTAGTATGAGGCCAAGCAGAGCAATTCAGGAAAGGCTGAGAGAGAGAGAAGTCAGAATGAATCAATCAGCGTGGAGAAGAATTTGAGCCAGAACAGCGGAGCTGAACCATGTAGCTAGAGTTCAAAAGAACAAGAAAAGATGAGTTTATTCATTAAGTCTTAGAGACTGAAAACATTCTAGGCCTAGATAATACTGTACGGAGTACAGGACTAGGCCTATGTTAGCAGACAGAGACAATAAGTTTCTGATATGACAATTCCATCAGGTGAAAGTTACAATTACATTTAGGTAGCATTTTTTCATTATTCATCAGCTGACAGACATTTAAACTGTTTCCATTTCATAACTATTATGAATAGAGAAGAAATGAACATGGATGAGCAAGCATCTCTGAAGTGGAATATAGAGTCCTCTGGAATTATGCCCAGGAATTATATAGCTTAATGATTTGAAAGACCTACTTCTCTTTTGTAGAAACTCTATATTGATTTTCATAGTGAATGCTACTGTTTTTCTCCCACCATCATTAAATTAATGTTTGCCTTTCCTAAGTCTATACTAGAATTTGTCATTTGTCCATTGGTCTTAGAAATCCTGAATGGGGTAAGATGAAACCTTAAATGGTTTTTTTTAATTATTGAAAAAGGAAATAAAAATATTTTATGATAAAATTAAAGATTTACATGGAAAATATTTCTGACAAAATTGAAGAAGCATATAGAAAAACACATTAAGTTTGACAATTTTCATGGAAAATTAAAGAGTAAAATGGTAGACATAAAAATATTGTTAAATTAATTGAAAAAGGAATTAGAAACATTTTATGAGAGAATTGAAGATTTACATGGGAAATATTTCTAATAAAATTGTAGAAAAATATAAAATAACATTAAAATTGAAGATTATCATGGAAAATTAAAGATAAAATGGTAGGCATAAAATATTTCTAAGTTGATTGAAAGTGGAATTATAAACATTTTCTGATAAAATTGAAGATCTACAAGAAAATATTTTTGATAAAATTCAAGAAATATGTAGAAAAATATATTAAAATTGACTATTTCATGGAAAATTATACAGATAAAATGGTAGGAATAAAAATGTTCCTAAGTTGATTTAAAGTAGAATTATAAACATTTTCTGACAAAATTGAATATTTACATGGAAAATGTTTCTGATAAAATTGAAAAAAATATAAAGAAAAAAATTAAAATTGAAGATTATCATGGAAAATTATACAGATAAAATGGTAGGCATAAAAATATTTCTAAGTTCATTGAAAGTGGAATTATAAACATTTTCTGACAAAATTGAAGATTTACATGGAAAATATTTCTGATAAAATTGAAGAAATATATAGAAATAAAACTAAAGATTATCATGGAAAATAATACAGTTAAAATGGTAGACATAAAAACATTACTAAATTGATTGAAAGAGGAATCACAAACATTTTCTGATATAATTGAAGATTTACATGAAAAAATATTCTGTTAGACTATGTTTTTTGTTGGGGAATTGAGTCCATTGATGTTATAAGATATTAAGGAATAGTGATTGTTGCTTCCTGTTATTTTTTATGTTATTTTTATGTTTGTGTGGTTACTTTCTTTTGGGTTTGTTGGAAAATGATTACTTTCTTGCTTTTTCTAGGGTATAGTTTCCCTCCTCTTGTTGGCATTTTCCATCTATTATCCTTTGTAGGGCTAGATTTGTGGAAAAATATTGTGTAAATTTGGTTTTATCATGGAATATCTTGGTTTCTCCATCTATGGTAATTGAGAGTTTTGCTGGGTATAGTAGTTTGGGCTGGTATGTGTGTTCTCTTAGGGTCTGTAAGAGATCAACCCAGGATCTTCTATCTTTCATTGTCTCAGGTGAGAAGTCTGGTGTAATTCTGATAGGCCTGCCTTTATAGGTTACTTGACCTTTTTCCCTTACTGCTTTTAATGGTCTTTCTTTGTTTACTACATTTGATGTTTTGATTATTATGTGCTGGGAGGACTTTCTGGTCTGGTCCAGTCTGTTTGGAGTTCTGTAGGCTTCTTGTATGTTCATGGACATCTCTTTCTTTAGGTTAGGGAAGTTTTCTTCTATAATTTTGTTGATGATATTTACTGGCCCTTTAAGTTGGAAATCTTCCCTCTCTTCTATACCTATAATCCTTAGGTTTGGTCTTCTGATTGTGTCTTGGATTTCCGGGATGTTTTGGCTCAGGACCTTTTTGCATTTTGCATTTTCTTTGACTGTTGAGTCAATGTTTTCTATGGTATCTTCTCTGAAGATACCATAGAGATTCTTTCTTTTATGTTCTGTATTCTGTTGTTGAGGTTTTCATCTATGACTCCCGAATTCTTTCCAAGATTCTCTATCTCCAGAGATGTCTCACTTTGTGATTTCTTTATTGTTTCTACTTCCATTTTTAGATCCTGGATGGTTTTGTTCAGTTCCTTCACTTATTTGTTTGTGTTTTCCCACAATTCTTTAAGGTATTTTTTGTTTGTTTGTTTGTTTGCTTCCTCTTTAAGGGCCTCTACCTGTTCACCCATGCTCTCCTGTATTTCTTTAAGAGATTTTTGTGTTTCCTCTTTAAGGGCTTTTACCTTTTGACACATGTTCTCCTGTATTTCTTTAAGGGAATTATTTATGTCCTTCTTGATGTCCTCTAACAGCATTGTGATATGAGACTTTAAATCCAACTCTTGCTTTTCCGGTGTGTTGGGGTATCTGGGACTTGCTGTGGTGGGAGAAATGGACTCTGATGATGCCAAGTAGGGTTGGTTTCTGTTGGTAGGGTTCTTGTGCTTGCTTTTTGGCATCTGGTTATCTCTGGTGTTAGTTGATCTTGCTGTCTCTGGCTGGAGCTTGTCCCTCCTATGGGCCTGTAAGCCTGTGTCTGTACTCCTGGAAGATTAACTCTCTTCTAGCAGAGTCTGTGCACAGAAGGCTGTGAAGCTGTCTGGTTCCCTGCTGCAAATGGTGGCTAGAAGGGAAGACTCCTGTCCCAGCAGATCCACTGATCTTATGCCCTGTGTGCTCCTAGCTGCACCCCTCCAGAGAGAAGGTAGAGATCTCACTTCTGCACTCAGAAGTGAAATCAATCCTGCTGGGAGATCACTCTCTCCTGGTGGGCTAAGCACAGAAGGCTTTGGAGCTGCCTAGTTCCCTAGTTCCCTGCTGCAGATGGCCAAAGAATCCTTAAAGTGTTTTTAATTTACATTTCCACAGTGGGCCAGGATGTGGCATATTTTAAAAAGGTTTATCAGTCATTTGTCTTTCATCATTTAAGAGCTTTCTGTGTAGCCTTAATGGCTCTTTTTTTTAATTGAATATAATCTTCATTTACATTTCAAATGGTAAAACCTTTTCCAGTTTCCCCCCTCCCCAAAACCCCCAAACCCTCCTCCCACCCCCTGCCTCCAAGTATATGACTCTCCATTAACCCACTCCTACCCCCCCCCCTCGATTTCCCTTTGTTTGGCATCTATTGAGCCTTCTCCTGACCAAGGACCACTCCCCCCACTGATGCCTGACAAGGCATTCCTCTGCCACATTTTTGGCTGGAAATATGTGTACCCCTTGGTTGATGGTTTAGACCCTGTGAGTCCTGGGGCATCTGGGTGGCCGACATCATTGTTCTTCCCATGGGGCTAATTGCTCATTTTTTATTAGATTATTTTCATGATGCTTAGATTTGTCTTTAGTTTGCTGTATATTCTAAAAATTAATCTTTGCCCAGATGTATAGCTGATAAAACTTTTGAAAATTTCCCCCAGTTTTCAGGATGTCTCTTCATACAAATGATGGTGTTCTTTTGAGTTTCACAGCCCTATTTGTCAGTTATTGTTAATATCTGTTAAACTGTGTCCTGTTCAGAACGTCCTTTCCTCAACCTCTAAGTTGAGGTGCATTCCCTTTCTCCTCTGAAGGAATCAGCTTATCAGATTTGTGTGGAGATCTTTGAAGTTGGATTTTGTACAAGGTGAAGAGAAGAATCTAGTTTCACTTTTCTACACATTGCTATCCAGCTTGGTGAGCATAATTTGTTGAAGATATTGTCTTTTCTTCAATGTATATTTTTGAACAATTTGTCAAACATTAGTTGGCTTTAGGGCTGTGGACTTATATTACTCTCTCAATTCTATTCTATTGATTTGTGTGTCTGACTTTGCTCAGCACTAGGTAGTTTTTATTACTATAGTTGTCTGTGTAATATAACTTGAAGTCAGGTATGCTGATATCCACAGAACTAGTTTTTTTTTTTCTTTTTCTTTTCTTGTTTTTAAATTTAGAGTTGTTTTGCCTATTTTGGTTATTTTGTTTTCATATGAAAGGTCAAATTAGTTTTTCAAACTTTTTGAGAAATTGACTTGAAGATTTGATAGAAATTTTATTGAACCTGTAGATTACATTTGATAGGATGATCATTTTCACAATATGAATCCTAACCAATTCATGAGCACTGACAGTATTTGCAACTCTTGGTATCTTCTTCAATTTTTTTCCTTTGGTGTCTTAATATTTTCATCGTAGACATATTTCACTTCCCTAATTAGATTTTGTAAACATGTCACTTTTATTTCCTCAGATAAAGAGATGAGGTGAAAGTTGTATCCAAGCAGTGAGAATACCCAGCTTAGGTTGAGCCCAGAGCCTTTCCTTCTCTGTTCTATCCCTAGGTCCAGGCCTGGAATCTTCTAGCCTCCATACAATCTAATCTTCTGGAAGGCTTCAGCTTCCAGGCCCTGTCTGCTAACCTAGGCCTAGAATGTTTTAGCTTACTTAATTCCAAGACTTAGTGCTGATTAAACTCACTCTTTCTAGCTCTTTCTGAATTCTGGTTGGCTAGTTCAACTCGGCTGTTCTGAGATCAAACTCCTCTCCAAGCTGACTGATTCAGATCAGGTTCTCTCAGCTTCTAAATGAATTGCTCTGCTTGGAAAGATTTGCCTCTGAAATCCATGAACTGAACTGCTCTCAATTGAATTGAGCATAATTGCGGCCAACTGAACTGAATTGAACTGCTCTGAACTGAGATGCTCCAAACTAAACTGAACTGAATTGAAATCTCTCTCCTTCCCTGCTGTTTAAGTAGCCTCTCCTCCCTGTCCTTGTGAGAGTTAGGCATATCTTATCTCTGGCTCAGTCTCTTAAAATCTTTCTATGTCTGTCCGTAAATTAGACATCATTGTTTGAGATTAAAGGTGTGTACTAAGAATAGGTATATATTCCAGCCAGATGGATTAAATGTGTGTCTAGTCTGCATTGCAACAGAATTATATCGTTGGATATGATCTCTTGCCAAAGCATTCATGTTACTGGATTAAAATCTCTACAACATTTATTCCAAGATAATTTATTTTTCGGTGGTTATTGTTAGCACATAATTTAATGAGATTCAACTCATCCCTTAACACGGTAGTGTTAATAATGACAGTTATTGGTGCCTAGGTAAATTAAGTTAAAATAATATCTCCATAAAAAATAATTTTTCTACCCCGAGACCTAGAAAGGTCATCATGAATTGTAAATTTAAAACTAAGGTGAAAGAGGTGAAGGAAGAATGAACTATGTCATCTCCATGCTAGTTCAATACATATTTCCTACTTGCATGAAGATTCTAATTGACTCCATATCTTCTGAATTCAGAGCGAGTTATATATCACACATTATATTCATTAAAATAATTAAAGAATAAGTCTGAATATTTGGCAATTTTTAGTGTGGTCAACAGCATCCAGCCAAAACAGGAGAGTTTAAAAGAATTTCAAAGGAAAATTGTCACTGGTTTTAATTAACACTTAAAAAGTGTAACATCTTTTTCTATGCTATTAAGTCCTATTCCAAAAAGTGTTAAGTTCAGTTTGTCTATTTGGGAAAAAGAAGAGGTAGAAAATATGTTGAGAAGAAGGAATATTGTGATCATGAGGCTGCAGTGAAATGGGCTATATTCACTATACTAATAGAGGAAAAGTAATAGAGGAAATTATTTTGTATTCCACAAAAGACACTATTTATTATCAGCAAGACAGAGTAGAAGAAATTTTGTATGCTGTCTAGATAGAAATGAAGGGGCATGCTTCTTTCTTTGATGGGAACAAATGGCTTCATACAGAAACATTTTCTTGGAGGTAGGTCTCTGAGATGCTGAACCTTCCCTAGTGAAGAGGACCATGTACCCTGCTGTGCTGCCATGAAGACTTTAGTCTTGCTCATCTTTGGCTAAGCCTCACTGTTTGTGGATACAAGACGCATTCTTCAGGTGTGAGGTGGAAATAGGAAACCTGACTACTTGCCATATTCTCAAACACATTTTTTTATCTCCCTGAAGCAAAATTAGAACATAAAATACTTCTGCTATCACCTATCCTAATTAAAAGCACATATATAAGATTATTTTTTTAAAATGATGTTTATGAAAACAGCTGAAAGCTCTTTGATTTTTTTCAGTTAACTCCCTTATGCACATGGCTATACTGCTGATATCTGATGAATAGGTGTCTATTTGTATTTGTAACTCATCTGTTGCTGTGATGATACCACAACCAAAACATCTTATAGCAGGAAGAGTTTCTTTGCCTTATGGTTCCATAGGGATACAAATCCATTATAGCAGAGATGCATAAAAAGAAGCTGAGGGAGGTCCATGTCTTTAGTAGTAACATGAAGACAGAAAGCAAACTGGAAGTAAGACAAAGCTATATAATCTCAAAGTCCAACCCCATGATATACTTCCTCAAGCAAAGCTGCACCATCTAAACCTCCCCAAGCAGCAGTACCAACTGGAAAACATGTGTTCAAATAACCAACCCTTTGTGTGACATTCTCATTCAAAACCATTCTCTGGCCCCTCTAGACCCATGGCTGTATCTTAATGCAAAACATAGTGCAAATTCAAAAGTAACTGTAGACTTTTATAGTAACGATATAATATCTGTTTAAAGGTCCAAAGTGTCTTCTCAGACTGAAGGTAATCTCTTAATTATAACACATTATAGAGTAAGATACAAAATGAGAAACTTCCAACATGTAATGGCACAAAATATATATTAACATCTCTAAAGAGAGGATTGGTGACATAATGGGAAAACACTGAACCAAAGCAAGACTGGAAACCAGCAGGGTAAACAGAAAATTCTATAGGTCCATGTCAAGGGTTTAGATAATTATGTACTTTCCACTTAGCTGCTTGAAGTATATGTTTCTCTTTTGTGTTGGTTCCACTCACTGCCTACAGATCTCCTTGCCACATAACTCATACCATTGGAATTTCTAAAGTCTTAGGATATCTATTGTAACCCAGGCTTCATTTTCAAAGCCTTATACCATAGTCTCTCAGGGCCTCAGTATCTTCATTCAGGATGGTCTTGCCACATATAGCTTGGCCTCAGAAACTCTCTGAAACAATGGAGACGACTCCATGAGCCCTTAACTCTTAAAATCAAACTTCCATGCTTTATTAATTATGATATTCATGAACATTATTCTATTTCTGAAGCTGGATCTTCTATAGAGTCTACAAAAATGCAAACAAGAGAAAACAAGACAGAGAAAAAATAGATAAAGGTAAGTGACCAAAGGTTTGTAAACAAAACTGGGCCAAAGGTTTCTGACTTGGAAATGAGTGGAGTAACCAGATCATAAGGATGGGCAGAATCTCAGATGCTTATGTACTCTCCTACATAACAAAGCAATTCTGTGTTATTGCCAACATGACTCCAAAGAGTCAGATCTGGTCAAGAGCCAAATCCTAAAGAAATCTAGTTCCAAGTTCATTTCCAACTGACTATGGCAAATGGTATGTTTTCTTCTGAGTCATTTTTCTCTAAATGATTTAAAGGAAGGGTGAAGCTAATGTAAAACTCAATTTAAAAGTTACTAAACAAAATTCAAACATTTTCCGTTTTTTTCAGATTGTTTTTAAACATTATAATTACATCATTTCAACTTTTCCTTTTCTTTCTCCAAACCCTCTCATATACCCAACTTGTTCTCAAATTAATTGTCTCATCTTTTTAAATTGTTGTTACAATTTTGTGTATAAGTATTTTAATGTGTTATAGTATCTTTAAAAACAATAATTAATATAAATATAGTATTAATATACAATATATATTTTCCTATATACAAAAACACCACCTCCTTGGACTGTATATGTTACTTGTGTGTGTATGTTTTGAGGGTTGGCTATTTGGTATTGGATAGCTCTTCCTTGGGGATCACTATTTCTACCAGTCTCGCCACTCCTTAGGAACCTGCAATTCTTTGTGTAGGGTTTGAGCCCTTTTTAGGCCCCATCCACGTTGGCATATCTATTGGTGTCTTCCTTGTTTGGGTCATGTTTAGGCAGCCATGATGATGAGACTTTTGGGTATAGTTTCTGACATTTCTGGGAGACACAGTTTTACAGCAAATTCCCTGATCCTAAGGCTTTTATAGTCTCTCTTCTTCCTTTCCTCAAGGACCTCAAGCCTAAGGGAAGGATTTGTGTTGTAGTTATGTCTGTTGGGTGTGGCTCCACAACTCTGAATTTTAATTGGTTGTAGTTTTCTGCAATAGTCTTTGTTGCAAAGAGAAGTTTCCTTGATGAGGGAAGACTGAGAATTAAACTTATCTATAAATATAATAACATATACTTAGAATGTAGTTATGGATTATAATTGTTTGTAGGTTCCCCAATATCCATGACTTTGAAAGCCCTGGGTAGTTGGCTAGGTTTCAATTACTAGACATGAGCTCTCCTTTGTTATGCAGGTCATAAATTCAGTTAGAGCTATTGGTTTTCACCAAGGTATGCATGCTGCTTATACACCCTAGTAGTTATTATTCCATGCTGACCACTGAGGTGTTTCACGGGCATCAATCATATCTTGGTAGCAGAAAAATGGGTTGCTTCCCTTCTTTGCTAGCCTGCATGGTGTCTTCTGCTACTGTGAAAGCTAGTCCTTGGGGAGGAGGCTTTCAGGTCAGTTCCAGCTTACAGCCTCTGTGCTCTGTATTTGAATTACATAGTGTCTTCAGCAGTTAAGTATTTCCCTTCTACTTCTGGAGAGCCACAAAAGCAATAATAGCAATAACATATAATGTTTTCTGAGTCTCTTGGATGACCCTGACCAATAACTCAAAGGAGGATTTCTCACTCATCCACCCATGTGAGTTTTGTTGTTGTTGTTGTTTTGTTTTAGAATTTAATATAATTGCAATATTTCACTCCTCTTTTCCTCCCTCCAAATTTTCCAATATACCTACCCCTCCCAAGTCTCCTTCACATTTAATATCCTCCTTTTCTTTAATTGTTATAGCATAATATATGTATGTACATATGTATTCCTCAATATAACCTACTCAGCCTGAGTCTGAATAATGTTACTTGAATGTATGCTGTCAGAGCTGACCATTTGGCACTAGAGAAGCAACTGGTATGCTCTTCTCTGGAAAAGACTACATCTCCTGCTCCCAGCTTTTCTCAGTTACCTATAGTCCTTCATGGAGCATTGAGGCCTCATGGACTTTTCCCTGTCCATTTTGACATTTCCTCTGGTGTTGTCCTTGTTTAGTTCAGGTGTGAGTAGTCATGAATGTCAGACTTTATGGGTATAGCTTCTGACATTATGAGCAGACAGAATCTCATGCAAAATTTCTTTATCATCTGGCTCTTACGATCTTGATGCATCCTCTTTCACAATGTTCCCTGAACCTTAGGTCCAGGAGTTTGTTGTAGTTGTATCCATTGGGGCTGGGCTCCAAAACTTTGTAATTTGATTGATTGTAGTGATCTCTATCTGTTGCAAAGGGAAGATTCCTTGATAAGGAGTAAAGACTACACTTATCTGTCGGCATAATAACAAATGTTTATAGATTGTAGTTAGGGATTATGTTGGTTTAGTAAATTAGTGGTTGTAGTTTCTCCTCCAATATCCATGACTTTACTAGCACTGAGTAGTTAATTAGGTTTTCAGTTACCAGGTATGATTTCTTCTCTTGTTGAATGAGCAATACCCACAATTAAAGGGTTGTTGGCTAATACAAGTGTGCATGTCACTCCTCCATCCTTTTGGCTATCATGGACCCTGGTGCAAACTGAATCACATTAACATCACCTTTTATTATCTGGTTGCTTTCAAGGAATAGAAAATAGTTGGGGCTCTCTTTAAGAAGCTTGAAACCTTGATTTGTGGAGTACTGCCTGAGGACACCCTTCCCTTCATTACAATGCAAAGTAGGGCTGTCCTTAATGGTACAAAGCTTGTAATAATTACATACTTTCTTCCAGCACTTGTCTTGGCTGTAAAAAAAAAATACTAGTGGTCTTTTTCTCTCTAAACTGTACATTTTGTATTTCTGCCCCAGTTGCTCTTTTTCATTATAGATTTGCATAAAGTTTTAACAGTAAAACCATTCCACAGATTCACCATTATGTTGTCTTAATATCTCCTCCACTAAAGAAATTTGTCCATTACTTTTCAATTGAGTCTCAGGCAAGTATTCTGCTCAGGACATGAGCAGAAGGTGGCCACAAGCAATGCCAAAATATCCCATGAATAGACTCTAATAGCCAGTAATCTTTGGCTTCTAAGTCAATTCTTGTGGCTGCTTAACCACAGTTTCATTACTAGTTGGAAAAAACTTACATACCAGAGTAAGACTAATGAAAAGTTTGTATAATTTTACTTCTTTTTCACCAGTTAGTAACACTCTTGGTATATATGCAGATCTGTCTTTTAATTGGGCAAGTTTCAATTGTGAAAATAGTCCTTTTTCTTTGGTGAAACATATGTTTCACCAAAGAAAAGCACAGTAATCTGATTACTCTTCTTTTCTGTTTTCTGAAGTATATTGCATAAGCTAAGTGGTTCACCTGTCATCACAACACTTGTTTGTATGCTTTAGTTTACTCTATACTTAAGAAGACTCTGGGGCCAGGATGCCTAGTCACATCCTAATAGATGGAACACTTTTTCATATAAAGAGTGGGTGACTTAGACAGATACCTAAGTAAAAATTTTACATGGAGAATTGCTTTGGCAAAAACATTCATGGAAAGTGCTTTATCAACAGTTTATAAAATGGTAAAGCGTGTTTCTTCGACATAGACAATATTCTTAGGATATATTTTATAATCATTGAGGAAAGATAATCTTTAATATAAAATTTTAATCAAATTAAAATTTTATTTGCAAGGAAGATTTATACAGTATTGACTTTAATTTTTCTATCATTATTGACCTAATTTTCTTTAATTAACAGCAATAAAAAGCATTCTATGTGGTTAATATGACATCTGTACAACTTGTCACAGAAACTCATGTTGATTTTTAATTTGTCTTGAGTGTTATTTTAACTATTTAAGTATCTCTATAGATAAAACTGCAGCACAAGATAACTAAGAATTGGGAATGCTTATTCTCTTAATTATTGCCCCACACACTTACACAATAATCAATTCATTAAACCCAGTTCCATTTTACATTTGACAAGTTGTCAAATTGCTTCACTATATATTTATATATGTACATACACACCTATATAGTATATTTAGTATATAGGTATGCAAATGTGTATGTGGAAGTATAGTCTATCCTTTCCTCTCCATTTCAGTATCATTAAAAATTATATGCTATTTCTTTGCTAAAAAAGAAACCACACATTTGAGTAAAATAAGTGAGATTTTTTTTTTTTGGATAATTACACTGTGTGAAGATGTTTAAATAGAAAGCCCCATTTCTATAGTCTAGGTTTTGACAAGTAAAATAAGAATCCATAGCTCTGTTCTTTCCATCTTGGCCATGACACACACAGTTTCTTTGTAAATTACTCAGGCATTCTTGTTCTGATACAAATACAAACACATAATAACTTATATTTTAATGAGAAAATTGAAGTGGAACTTAGATAGAAATGGACTTGGAGATGCTGTGTTTAGAAGCTAAAGTATTACTTTGCCCCCAATTTCATTTTCTAATTTATTTAATCACTTCTTCCATATTTGATATGGAATAATAAGCTTTGACAATTCTGATAATGCATTTTATATATTGTTATAGGAAACCTTTTAAATGCCACTCCATACTCTCAAATTATCTAAACAGATAAAAGTATTAGACTCTTTGAGCTCCTTGTGTTATAGGGACATGCTCATTTTATTGACTTTTTGTTATTTCTCTCCTTGAAAGGCATAATAACCAAGTCAATGCTGTCAGCAAAACATAAATCTTCTTGATATGCTTTTTTATCCATTTATTTTTGCTCTGAACATAAATATTACTGAAAAATATATCTGTCTCATTAATCTGCCCAGTTTTGCTCACATGAGATATTAGAAGTTGGATTTCATAACTTTCATATCTGGTCGGAAATATTTTACCTACTATAGTAAGATAAAACTTTTGATGGCAGTAACAGACATATCAGGTATCTTGTGAATGGACTAAGAAATGACACAGGGAGGCAAATAAGGCTCAAAATGATCACAATTAAATGTAATGCTTCCTAGCTCACCTCAAACATAAATATCTCTACTCAAGTTACTAAGGAGATGGTGTTGTAATCAAGAGCTCAAATTGCTCTTGAGAAGATATAAGTTCAGTTCTAAGAACCTACATCAGGAAGTTAAAACAGCTTGTATCTTCTGCTCCAGGAGATCTTATACCTCTAGGTTCCTTGGGCACTACATTCATATTTATATACCCCTACACAGACATATACACTAAATTAAACATTAAAAACTTGCGCTCATTTTTAAGATTGCACTCCGATTCTAAGACTCCTCTTATGTGTTGCTGGCATTACACAAGATAAAATACCTGCCCTGTTTTACAAAGGAGATTAGAGAGGTGAGGGGCTAGCTCTAACTCATAGCAGCATACAGGTCCTTCTTGCATCTGAATTGTATGTGGGCACCCTCTGTCAGAGTTATATCCTCCTTTTCTGAGTTGAGTGCATTTCTTGACTTCATCAATATGATATATTTTTTAATTCTGAAGTAAATAAATCTCCTGTATTCCAAAATATCAAATGTATTTTCTATTTGATTTTATAGTCTTTAATCTTGAAATCATGTACATTTTCATGTTCAGAGGACTACAGCAATAGTTGTGATGTTTAGAAAGATAGCCAACTATATATGCCATGCTATTTTCCTGTGATCAAAACTTACACTTGTTCTTCATTGTTGTTCATTATTTTCTGCTGCCTCTGGAATAACAAAATAAATTGCAAAAGAGGTCAAATTAAAGATTTTCTTCAGATACTACATTGATTCATTTTCTTTTTAAATTCAGAGTAACATTATTGTTCTGCCTCAAATTTATGAATCTTTGAAAATGAAACATGATATCATCTTAAAGTCATGTATTGAGCTTCTCTGCTGTACCTCCCATGTAAGATTGTAAGATACACTTATGCAGATCTCAGCAGCTCATGTCCATGTAGTTACAGAAGATGAAGAAGGGACAGACAGATACTAAGAAGCACAGTCCAAGGATACGCATATTATTTCTGTACTCACTTAAACACATTAAATCAACACTTTCCACCCTTTTAATCACTTCTTCACCATCAGTTTCCTTCTCAACACGGCATTTCACTCTGCTTTTTTTGTAATAGTGCATTGTTAACTTCAGGACAAGCCTCAAAACTCACTTGTTTCATGGGAAATCAAAGAGAGTACAGGTTAAGTATATATTTGCCCAGAACATTAATCTACAACATAATTATGTAATTAAGCCCAGTTAAGTCAATGCTATTAGCATGGCAAAATATTAGATTTCATTCATGGAACAGTACCTGGCAACAAATGTACACATCACTCACATGTCCCATTAAGTTGTTCTTCCTTACACTACAGGCTTTAACTTTTTAAAAAAGTTCAAACTTTTAAGTTTTAAGGTTATTTTCAGAACAAGGCTTTGTTACCAACGGGGGGTGTGGAGCAGAAAGGAGAAAACATCAGGAATGTCCAGTTCCTCTCTTTCTTATAAAGGGCTGCAGCTCTATTATAAATGCAGAGACAAGAACCCACAGGTGGATTTTAAAAACCATCAGCATAATTTAAAAAGCTGCTTACTGTGCTCAGTGTGTTTTGAAGTGTCAATGGAATAGGACAGAACTATAATAATAAATCAAAATTGCAAAAATGACTTTACAATTTTATTGTAGTCTTTTTTGGTCTGAGCACAAGTATATGTGTGTGTGTGCATGCATGCATGCTTGCAAGTATGAACATGTGTGTGTGTGTGTGTGTGTGTGTGTGTGTGTGTGTGTGTGTGCAGAGACTTTACAGAGTGGTTCACAATGATAGAGGATTGTGCCTTCTGGAAAAACCTACTGGATTATCTCACATCTGACTCTGATGTGATCTGAGCCCAATGTACTCTTAGAGCTCCAGTTTCCTTGTCTAGAAAAGTGACACAAAACTAAATGTATCCCCTTGTGATGATTCAATAGTGCAGCATCTCTGTTCTTTGCCAGACATAAAGCACAGTGCACAGATGTTGAGTTATGCTCCATTCTAGGAAGCACAACAATCCCAGTGAAATCCTTTGTTGGTCGGCAGTTGGGCCCTAAAGTATCTGTCATTTTATTTTTCTTTTAACTGAAAGCCCAAGGCTTAAGAGGAGATCACTGTGAACTTATAAATATGTCATATGGGGAAATATATTAAGTAGTTGTCACTGCAGTATATCCAGCTAACTGAATTTTATGGGTCACTGTGAAATTGCATTATTGGCAGTAATAAAAAAAGAAAAGAAAGTAATAAACTACTGATTTATGCAACAACAGGTGAACTAACACATTATGCTGACTGGTGTAAGCAAAGGCCATATACTCCACGGATATGCACAGAATCAAATAGAACTATAAGCATAGTTCCAAGGGATGAAAAATTTCCATTTATCTTTGTCTTTTGAGATTTCACCCAGGTCAGAAAACTGGCCAGACCATGTGACTGGAGACAATGGAATCCAGACAGTGCTTGTGGCAGGAACCACACCTTGACCAGTACTGCTTAGTTTTGCATGCTTCCTTAGGGGTACAATGGAACTTCTAGATAATGAAAAATCATCTTTCTTCAAAATGGGATGCTATCACATGGACCTTTTCAAAATCTGGAGACACTTAAATAGGAGCAGTTCACTCTATAAACTACATTTCAATGTAGAATATCATTTGATGCCATTGTGGGTATTTCAATCATTCTCATATTTATGAATGTGTGCTAGAATGTTCCCAGAAGGAAAAATATGAAAAGCTTAAATCCTTAGAAGGAGAGGAGCTGATAGTGACAGACTAGCAGTACTGATGGCACAGAATGACGCTTTGAAAAATTGTGGAAACTGGTGATGTTTATGTAGGACTCTTACTCTCACAACTGTAAATATGTTCAAATGTTTTACATACTAAAATTTCAGAGGAGAGGCATCATCTCAATTCTCTTTCTCTTCTATAATAGAAAAAAAACCCTGAGTAAATAGGACATAACTCGGTCAAGTTCTGAGAGGCAGAGAACCAGCTCCCACATGTCAGGAGCCATAATGGGACAAGCTAATATACTAGCAGGTGATCATCCTGAAATGGCCTGCTTCGGATTATTATATAATCTGTGACAGGTGAGCCCTCATTAAGCAAGGCTGTGAGGTACTAATTTTAGGAAAGATTCCTGCTATTAATATGCTTTTCCTGTTATTATTAAGCATATATAATAATGGATAAGTAATAGCACACCCCTTTGGAGAAGCTCTCTGAAGATCGATGAAGATGTACTGTCTTATAGTGATGCTATGTAGACAAATAGATGACTTAAGTTTTAATGATGATCCTATAAGAATTCCTGAAATTATATCTGTGATTATTAAGCTCTTTTATAATGGGATGGCTACTAGGTCCTTTTCTGATAGTCAATACTGCAGTGAGAACTCTTCCAGTTTCCCAAGTGTCACAAGTTAATTGCTCTTAGATGGCAACCAGACTTTCTCCTACTCAGAGCACATTCCAAGAGGTTGTAAAACAATTAACCAAAGGTCATAAAAAGGAACTAACAAATTCTTATAGGTGCTAGGATAGAAGATAAAATATTGACTGGGTTTATCTGCACAAAACTTCACTTATAACTTAGTTATGGTTTTAAACTTTCTATGAACCTCTATGTGTAGCTAGATAATTACTCCTAAAGTATATGCATGTGAACACTCTCTGTTGTAAACTTCTATTTCAATTTATGACTTGGTATTTTGTGTGAGCTTGTGATGAACTTTGTAACATGTGACAAAGATGTTTAAGGGCTGAGAACAAAGAGAAGAGTGAGACCAGAAGAATTTAGGTGAAAGGAACAGAGGTGATAACACAGCTGAGAGAAGAAATGAACTGAGGAGAAGTTTTTAGTCAGAAGAGA
The DNA here is from genome assembly GCA_036184795.1 of Tokudaia tokunoshimensis. Classification (NCBI taxonomy): domain Eukaryota; kingdom Metazoa; phylum Chordata; class Mammalia; order Rodentia; family Muridae; genus Tokudaia; species Tokudaia tokunoshimensis. Next base: position 82,363,285 of record BTHU01000002.1, on the reverse strand, counting down.
ACAGGATTAGAAGAAGAATGCAGAGTGGAATAACTTAGAAACTATAGGTAACATAAAATAACTAAGAGAGCAATGTGCAGAATGCAGAGGGAAAAAGAAGGCGCTGCAGAGAGCAGGGGGAGCAGACAGGCTTCTCCTCACCACAGGACAGAACAGGTACCATGGTAAGGACAAGGCAGGCTTAGTCTTATTAAAAGGAGCAAAGCTTTTTTCTTATAAACATGGATTTAATTCATTTAGCATTAAATGGGTGGAAGCCTTTTCTTTCTCAATGCAATAAATATTGGAGCTCATTTTTTATCCAGAATGAGTGAGTTCTTTCTGCACGGGTGCTTGGTCTTTTGCTCCATATGCATATGCAAGTATGTGTGTGTATGTATGTATGTAATTGTGAGAATGTATGCATGTGTGTGTGTAAGTATGTAATTGTGAGAATGCATGCAAGCTGGGCCCAGCTGAATTTGTGTGGAAATGTGTAAATGAAATCTCTGTTATGTTTGAAGCTGTGTATGAACTTATGTGAGATTATGCATATTCACTTATGTAAAAGTTTTTCTTTCTGGGAGTGTTATTCTCTTCTCCTGGCTCAATAGAAGTTTATTGCTCTAAACTTCCCCCTAACCTGACAAGCAAGAGGCATCTGGAAATAGGGAAAAGGCTCTAGCAACTAATCCTTTACTTAAACTCCTGCTGTTTTAGGATGAGGTGCTAAGGGCCTGAGACTGCAGTCTCTGGCTTCAGAGGAACACAGAAGGCAGGTCAGCTACATTAGCATAGTAACTTAGACTTAGATAAGAAGTAAACTTTTTATTATACAGCAATCCTAAATTTTCCATAAGACAAAGTCTTACCCCAGAATTTCCTAAGACAAAGTCTTACCCCCACTGATACTCTTCCCCCCCTCCGCTGCCTCAAGAAGAACCAACAAGAAGAAACATCTCCCACTGGGGCTGACTCCTGGCACCCAGGTGCAACCAAAACATTATCCTGAGGAGATATTCATGTCCTTTCATCTGGCTTCAGACTACTGACAAATAGACCCAAGAAATTGGAAGTCCTCCAGGAGTTTGCTGGGGAAGGAAAAGGCTGAAAACCTGTGCCAGGTGAGCATGTCTCCCAGGAAGAAATATCAGAGATCAGTTACTTAGACCACCTTGCAGAAGAGACTGGAGCGGAGACAGTGAAGGTGGGTGGAAGCACACTTTGACCAGTACTACTTAGTTGTTCATACTTCCTGACCTCTATTTAAACAAGATGAACTTGGGGGCACTGAACCTCTCTGTTCCTCTTCTCAATGTGGCCACATTGAATTACTCCCCTTCCCAGTATTTCATTATTTATATGTTTCTTTACCTAGTTTGTTGAGGACAGGTGTCTTAACCTACCAGGTTGGGGATGCTAGAGCCTAGGATCTAACCCTATCTACTGCAGGGGTGACACCTTCTTCCTCTAATTTTAAGTAAATGTGGTATGCCCCACTTCTGTGTAGGAAGGTTGATTTTTAAAGGGAACAATAAGAATGGAAGGCATTGCTTAAGCAAGTAATTTCTGTCACATTACTTCTACTCTGCATTTGTGGTTTAATCTGACACCTTCCTATATAGCATGTCAAACCAGTTGCTTGCCCCTTGTTTCAAAATGCTTTTTTTAGACTACAATTTTATTATTTATTTATTTATTTATTATTCAGGATTCAGAAGTCAACTGACTTCAAAGATCAGAGAAAGCATAAAGCATTTTTCCTCCTACGACTTTACTTTTTTTTTTCTTTTTAAATACAGTAAAAGCTTGATTTAGCTTCCAGTACCCAACCCAAGTTCAGAATACAAGAACGGAAAGGAAGGGTCTCTGCTGGGGGAGGAGCTTGGCACTCAAATCTACTCAGCTATAAAACAGTGGCATTCTGCTCATCTCAGAAAGAAGTGGAAATGTGTTAAGTAATACAGAAATTGTCTGGAAGCCTGCGCATCTATCTGCGCGTGTGCTGCGCTTGGAAGAAGGGTCTGTTAGCTGGAGCTCCATTCGGCCAGAAGTCGGAAAGGTAAGAGGTGTGCAAAATCTGCCATTAAGTAGGGACTAAGGAAGAAACTGCCTGCGATGGTCCCAGAGGGTGAATCCCACAGGCGCTACTTTCCAATCCTGTTCTCTATAGTAAGCCACTTTTTCAAGTGCAAAAAAGCCTTGAGGCAGCTGGTTTTCGACGGTTGGGGGATATTTATTCCGTGCTCCACAGATGGGGGAAAAAAAAAATCAGCGTCTGGCAGCCGCTGATTGGTGGAAAAGAAAATGGTGATAGTGGAGTGGGAAAGAGGATTTGCTGAGCCTCCCCTTCCCTCCCCGACCTGTAACTCTTCCTTAGTCGGCTCCTCTTTACACCCAGAACCCTTTTAGGCTCCTCTGGGGTTAAGACAAGTGGAAATTTCAGGCTGTGTGAACAAAAGTAACCCAAAGGGTGTGTGCTCCCTCTCCCTTGCCTGGCTCCGCACACGGACAGTTTCAGGCGGCCCAGCCCTCTGGTATCAGCTCGTCCCGGAGGAGGGGGCCTGGAGGAGGGCGCCTAGAGGAACTGGAGACAGGTTGAGGCAGGGAAGGAGGGGGATGGGGCAGGAAGACGCCAGCTCAAGTTCAGCCACAATAAAGCGGAGGGCCCCCTGAACTCGAGGTGAGGCTCAGGCCAGCCTCTCTTCCCTCCTTCCGGGGAACGTGCTCCGGATACCCACAGCCCTCACGCACCTCCATCCCGTCCCCTCCCTAGGAAAACGAGCGAAGGCACGAGGCAGGCGAGGGGCGGGGAGAGGCGCTGACAAATCAGCTGCGGGGGCGACAGTGAAGGAGCTAGGGAGCCAGAGCGCCCGGCAGCAGACGGTGGGAGACCAGCAGGAGTTCCCCCCTGCCCCTGCCCCTGCCCCTCCGCCCAGAGCCTTCCATTCCTCTTGCGTTGAGATTAGCTTGGGGGAAAGAGGAGGAACCGGAGTTCTGCAGAAGCCTAGGGAACCGGTAAGTACCTGTAGATGCAGCAGCTCTGGGGAGCTTGAAGAGCCCTAGCTAAAAGCCGGGACGCCTAGAGGAGATCAACTAAGGCTACCTTGGCGGTGGGGACGGGGCCAGTGCGTGGAAAGTAAATCACTCGGCTTTCTTAGATGTGCCCTTCCGTCCTCTCAAAGCCCAGGGGAAAGGCCAGGTTGCCTGTGGCTTCTGTTTTTTTTTTTTTTTTTCCAAAGCAGAAACGCTAGGGTGTTTCATGTAGAGTGCTGGATGCTGGATGCTGAGTGCTGGGCATTGGGTAGAATTTGAACATCCAACTTTTATGCTTAAACCCCAGAGCATTTCAGCTTCTTTCTGTAGAGGAAGAAGGGTGCATTTGGCCAATGATTAATAGAAGTGCAGAGGACAGTAGGCAACAGGTGATAAGGGGTTAATGAGCACGGGTGCAGGGTCTTCTAGAGGATTCCAGACAAGCGCATAGTTTCTAGGTTGGGTGGTGCTCAAGTGAGACTGCTCAAGCATATGGACAACTCCTGCTCTGTGCAGATAACAGGCAAGGTTAGAAAGGCTGGGCCGCAGGCAGTTGGCCTGAAGTTCTCAGCCTCTGGATTAAACAGTTCCCCTCCCTTCCTTCTCCAAAGACTGACTCCTTTCTGGGTCTTTTTTTTTTCCCTCTTGCCCCTACTCCATCTCTGCCCTGCCCCTCATGTTCCTTTTCTAGATAGTCTTTTTACTTTGAATGTAACCTTTGGGCCCTGGGAACTTAATGGAGTAGAGGATGTCCATCTCTCCTTCTGTAACTCCACTTCTGAAGTGTGTAAGAACAGTCAAGTGATCCATCTGGATCCTTAAGTGGCATGACTCTTTACTAGTGTTGAGTAAAATAGCTCACAATTAATCAACACTGTGCCTAGTCCTCAGAGAGAGAGAGAGAGAGAGAGAGAGAGAGAGAGAGAGAGAGAGAGAGAGAGAAGGGAGGGAGGGAGGGAGGCAGGGAGAGGAGAGGAGAGGAGAGGAGAGGAGAGGAGAGGAGAGGAGAGGAGAGGAGAGGAGAGGAGAAAAGAAAAGAAAGAGATCATACTTACACCAGGATGAGGCAGAGGGTGGGCATACTGAATTTTTGGTGATATTTTTCCCCTCAATGTCTTTTTTTTTCTAGCTGCTTTAAATCTTGTTTTCTTTTACCCAAATTTTCTAATTCAAAATGTATTCTGTATTCTCTAGTGTGGAGCAAAAATACATCTTTAGCCATGGATGTGTTCATGAAAGGACTTTCAAAGGCCAAGGAGGGAGTTGTGGCTGCTGCTGAGAAAACCAAGCAGGGTGTGGCAGAGGCAGCTGGGAAAACAAAAGAGGGCGTCCTCTATGTAGGTAGGTAGTGACACTGTGACTAATGAATTGGGGTGGCTGGTGTGTGGTGTCTGATTTGTGCGCATCACAGCTTCTCAGAAGAGTGACAGCTATGTGGAGGTGAGAGAATGTGAACCTGCATATTACCTCTCAGAAACAAACAGGGACAATGCTTTCTTTCCTTCGAATAATTAATTTTACTATTTATGTAGGGTTTTTATTTGGTTTTCTGTTTCTGCATATGATTACACCGAGGTTTAAAAATTGGCAACCCATGAAAAGTAACCAAGAATATGTTTATGAATCAAAGACATTTATGGCAGCAAGCTTGGTGGCACATGCCTGTAATGCCAGCGTTTGGGAAATGGAGGCCCAAGGACCAGGAGTTGATGGTCATCTTCAGCTATACAGAACATTTGATGCCAGCCTGGGCTATGTGAAACCCTATAACAAAACAAAATAAAATGAGCCGCACGTACTCAAGGACTTTGATTTCTTTCATTATCACTATATTCATTAATACTTGCTAAGTGTAATGAATTATAGTATTTAAAACAAGACTTTTGCATGATTTTATTTTACATCTGTGAAAATACAACTACTTTGCCCCAAAATAGAAAAAAAAAAAGCAAGTCTTCTTTGGTGGAAATTCCTTTTAGGGATCACTTGGTCACTGGGGATGCAGGAGCTTAAGGAACCTCAGAAACATTTGTGTGGTTCACCTGCCAGAAATCATGCATATAGGGATCAGTAAGAGGTTGATATTTAGTGCCATTTTTGTTTGACTGTATACAGTGTAAGAAGGGCCAACACTCCCTTTCTCTGTCTTTCCCTGTGTTAAACTGGCTGTAACTTTACAAATCCCTTCCAATACTTCAATGAAAGGAATAGACACACATGCACACATGCTCATCCCCAGCAGAGACCCAGGTGCACATGGGAGCACAGTTGCATGGTTCATCTACCTCTCTCCTCTGAGCACTGTTTCCACCTTCTTAGGAGGGCGTCTCTCTTGGTAGAGGACCCCGGGTAAACATTCAGACTGAAATGGAGCAGAACAGGTGGCAAAAGTGATGGAGATGCTGTCGAGGGAAGTCATGCTGACCCTTCAAAAGGTCATTGGGAATTTACACTTGCAAACGTTTTCATGCATGTGTCTTCTCATTGGGTTTCTAGCAGATCACCTGTCCTCTTTCCTTATAGAATAATTTTACATTGAATTAATTTTCTCTTTTTCTACTTAAAACATCCTTTCAGAAATTCTTGAAGTGAATATTGTAAGAGAAGGGTTTCAGTGAGCTAATTTTGGAGTATTTTTTTTTAAAATGAACTGTGAAGTATGTTTTAGATAGACTTCAGAATATGAAAGCAGTAATTTGTAGATTTGGGGGGAACCTCAGTTCTTCCACATTATGCAATTACAAGCTTGTGACTGAATTTTTTACTCCAGTTGCTTAAAAAAATATATTTTTCGTCTTTGTATATCACTAATTTTAAGCAAATGCAGAAGTTATTGACTATTAATTTAACATATTACTCTTTCTGGATAATAAATGGATTTTATCAAATAGTACACTTATTTGTTTTAATTGTTAATTGTGAGTTTGGGCAAATAAAATGATTATATTTTTCAGAGATTAATTTTGTAGCTCTCTATGAGGCCATTATATTGAAAGTGTAATTTTTAATATGTCCAATGTTATTAAAATTATCAATGCCTGTTATTTTATTTAAAACATATATAATTAATCATTTGCTGATTATGTTTTGGAGTCTAATTAAAATCTGAACACATGCATAAAGTTTGGGATGAAGAGTAATGTGTCAAGATAAGAATGAGAGTTCAGATATTTGTCAACTTCTGTTAATGTTCTAACACATGCTAGAAAATCTGTCATAGATAGTCAGCTGTACTTTTGACTATGTTGATTATTGCTTAGATAATCAACTCTGCTGTTGAAGTGTGAAAGCAACCATAGGCAAAAACCAGTGTGACTCTGCTTCAGTCTTTATTGACCCAGAGGCTATAGAGAAGTGAAAGAAATGTAGGCTCTAGACTTAACATGATACAGGCAGAAATTTAATTCAAGCCACATAACTTCTACCTTCAGCATCTTCAGGAGGTAACTTGATGTCTTTGAGTCTCCTCCCCTTTTTCACACACATAATTCATAAAAATGTAACCGTTTTGTAGAGATACTAATGTTTTGTAGTTAAGGTAATAACTGAGTGCCCTTAAATATTTAGGAACCTTGATTCTTGTCAGAGAAGATGTTCAATTTACCTGTTACTCAGCCAACATGATTTCTTATTTTTCATCCAAGATATGAAACTATTGTTAATAACTAACCTGAAGGATTAGAAATGATCTGGGCTTTGGCCATAGCTCCTGTGGCACAGTGTTTGTCTGCCAGCATTCAGCACTGGGTTCTATCCCCGTACAAGAAAAACAAAAGATTAAAAAGAAAAGGTTAGAAGTAATCAAAGAATTTTTTTTTTAATTTCAGCACGTATGTCTGAAAAGGCTTGGCAGAAGTCCCGTCTCATCTCTAATAACAAATACTTTGGGCAACTGTCTTTCAACGAATTGAAGAATTGCCATAGTAATCAGTGTGCTGATTCTCTTTGTGATATTTGCACAAAAATTCAATTTACATATTTTAGTTTCATAATAAAGAGTCTCGGCAGTGTGATGTATAATTATAAATTGAATTTAAAGTCAAAAAGTTTTCTTCATTTCATATTAGTTTTATATTATTAAGTTGAAACAAATCACCTTCAAATTCTGTTTCACTGCTTGGTGATCAGCCGTGGTCATACACCTAACTCCAAAGTCTCACATGTGAGACTTACTACATGTTGCTAGGTAGTCAGCATATAAACCAATGATAAAACTTGGTCCTCACAGCCCTCTCCAGTCTGTACCCTTGTGATATCCCAAACAAATAAGACAGGGTTAGGGGCAGGGTACCTTAGAGAAGCCATTGTTATATTGTCTCCCAGTTTCCATATCTTCTCATTTGTCACTTGACACCTACTTGTTTTTCTATATCTTATCACATAGAGCTCACCAGTTAAACTGAAGATAAATTACCATTTATAACTTAACTGATAATTATGACAACAGAGATGAGGTATGGTTTGAGATACAGGGCCTTCAAGACTGTCATTTGTCTTTCATTAAAGAGGCAGTCCATGATTTTACCAAATGTCAAATTCTCTGGTACAGCTGAGGCAAAGAAGACAGGCAAGGGACCAGTCAGTGAGCATTTGTTTCCATTAGTCATGGTGTTAAAGATTGTTGGGTGTGAAGACAAAGGATGCAGAAGAGAAGAATTCACTCATGCAAGCTGTTTTACTACTTGTATGGTGCCTACCTGCCACCCCTGCCCCACTATTTCCAGTTGTGACTTTACTAGCACTTGTCTCAAAAAGCACAACTTAACCATCTGTTACTGCAGTGCATAAATTAATAGTAATTATTCAAAGTAGAAACCTTACTGCTAGCACTTCACCCTCAAAAATCAACACAAAAGTAATGAAAGCCCATTATAATTGGTGACTAAATTAAACTACTTCTTTCAGAATTTGTCCGTGAGTTGCCACTTGGCATCTGTTACAGGATTTGCACAAGAACAGCACCTGTGGGTATGTTGTTTCTTGTACCCTGCTGATAAATTCTTGTGATACATTACAGACAAACATCTCAGAAAGAGAACACTGACCGGCTGAAGTGAAGTCACATCAAGGCAATAAAGTGAAATTTTCTGGGAGAAATTGCTTTATAGAAGAAACAGCTGACTATTCAGATTGCAGAAATGTAATTTGAATATTTAACAATTTTGGAATTAGCAATTACCTCATATAAGGATTAGTTTTGTCAACTTGATACAAAGTAGAGATAGCATATATGGTCTCTAGTGTAATCCTTGGTAGTATGTATGCAGTTAAAGTTCTGGAGGTAAATGTATAAGCATACACTGAGGGTCATGACATACCAGAAGCCATTGTCTCAGAGGAAGTAATGTCTTCTTAACCCCATGCTAAAAGAGCTATCAGAGTCAGATCATGGCATGAAGAGTTGTGGTGGTTTGACTAAGAATGCCACCCAGAGTCTCATGAGCCTTGTCCTAGGTAGTGGTATTGTTTGGGAAGGATTATGCAGTGTGGCCTTGTTAGAAGAGGTATGTCTCAGGGAGACTTCAAAAGCCACCCATCAGTCCGAGTATACTCTTTGTCTCCTGCTTTTGGATCAATATGCAAGCTCTCCATTGTTTTTGCTGCCCTACCCTCCCTACATCAGTGTGGACTCTTAACACGCACCAGTTTTTAGGATTTGAAAAAGATACCCGCTCTATAAGGCATATGCAATGAGAAGAAGGCAAGCATTGCTGAAATTTCTTAACACCTTATTTTTGTAAAACATAAAAATTTTAATCCACAAAATATAAAATAAATATTGGCTTTAATATTTTATCATTTCCCAACATAGAGAAGCCACAGAATGTTTGACTAATAGCCCCGAGCCTTCCCCTGCTTTTGCAGGTTTCCCATTCATTATTAGATTTTGCACACTGCACAGCTCAGCTTGTCCTTGTCACAGCTCTATGGTCCCTTGCAAAATGAGCAGTGCCTGTGAAATGCACGTAGACAGCACACATGCAAAATGCTAGAACACGTCCATTCCTGTTAACAAGTGTGCTTTCTCTCTGGCTGCTTCTAGCTCCCTGATCTGTCTCGTGCTTTCAGCTTCAGCTTCTCCTCCAGAAGCATTTGTGTGGGTAAGAACTGGAACGCACACCATGTCTGTATCGTGCATTAAACAGCACTGAGGGCTTTGCTTCAACTATTTCCTTTTATTCTTTTGCCAAGATCCTGATGTAGATTTGGTTATCTTTCAGTGAAGAGTTAAATCTGGCCTCTATGGTACCAGACCATATGAAAGTTCCTACATATGCTTTTTTCATTTGAAGAGTGCTTAGTTGACTCTTTTCTAAAATATCATTTTAAATATGATAGACAGAAATTTCACTTAAGGCTATATGTCCAAAATCATTTACTAAATACTTTAACATACTTTAGTACATGTACTTAGATCATCTTATTGATTATATTATTCAGCTTGGAGGAATGTACATTTGAATTTTAAACAATTTTGGAATTAGAAATTACCTCATCGTGTTTGTCAACTTGACAGGAAGTAGAGATATGTGGGAAGAGGAGATACCATTTGGGGAATCGTCTACCTCAGGTTTACCTGTAGTAATGTTAGTGAGAATATTTTCCTGATTGACAACTGATGGAGGAGTACCTAGCCCACTGTGGGTGGCACCGCCCCTACACAGATACTTTTGAGTGCTATAAGAAAGCAGGCTGAGCAAGCCATGAAGAGCAAACCAGTAAGCAGCATTCCCCCCTCCCCAAGGCCTCTGCATCGGTGCCTGCCTCCGGGTGCCTGCCATGCTTGAGTTTCTTATTTTGGTTCCCTAGATAATGAACACCAAACTGGAAACTAATAAATCCCCTTTTCCACATTTTGCATGTGGTCACAGTGTTTATCACAAAACATAAGACTTTGGTTTGTAAATTAATTATATACAGGGAATATTTATTACAAATGTTGATATCTGTACCTTATTACTGAGCACTTGGATTCTAGGAAGCTTTGTATATGATATAGTTTTTGTTCTAAATTTTTTTCTTCTTATTTTCTGTATACTTAGCAAGACTTTTTTTCTTTCTCAAATAGTGCATTTTTAAAATCCAGACTGGTAACTTTTCTCGCATACATTGGCCTATATCTTTTTCAGTTCAAATGTCCTCATGTCCTTTTATCCTTTGCATTCTTCTTTGTCTAGATAGGATTATTTTAGTTAATATTCCTCTCTCCCTCTCTTTAGTCCTTTTGTGTTTTCTTGCAAATATTGGAGATCAAATTCAGGTCCTTAAACACCAGAAAAAAGTGCTGTATTAAAAACTAAGTCTTCATCCCTATAGGATAGCTTTAACTTAAAATGTGTATTATTTATATGTATGTATATATTGCATAAATATATGTATTGTGCATAGATGTAGCTATATAAAAGTTTTATGCATGCATATAAAATTATCAATATTAATTGTACAAAGTGAGAAGTTTCTTTCTGATCTATGGGTCTCTCCTTCCCTGGAGGTCATTGGCAACTGGCCTAAGAGGGTGAGGGGACAGAGGAGGCTCAGGCTTCAGACTACCATAAGTATGATGATTGACTTCTAGGATCAGCTGCAGTTAGAACAACTTAGACAGTGGTAGGGATTTCCAGGGTGGGTGTAGATTATTGGCTAGGATTGAGGTGCTGGGGATGCTTCATTTACATGAAGAGAAATTCCAAGAATTAGTAGGAGAAAGGATGTTGAATCTGTAATCTGGCCATAGACAACAATGATTTTACTTAGAGGTGAGAGATGTAGAGGTTTTGTGCCACAGCAAGTAGACTAAGAGTGGGGGAGAGGGTGATCCTAACTCATCCTGTCTCAGGATGAGATTTTCAGGGTCTCGATCATGTCTCAGTCTCACTCTTGCTCCAGGTCAGCTCTGCTGGCTGCACATGCTCACAATGATCTTCTCACACATGCATTTAATATACAGGGTTATAGCCACCATTCTATTACTCAGGGTTTTATTATTATTATCATTATTATTTGTAGAGATAATGATTTTTATATTTCTTTGTTATTCCTGCTGTTTCATTTTTGTCGTGTATACTCATTGTTCATGGTACCATTCCATAAGGACATTTTTATGTATGTATACACAACACAATTTTTCACAATTTGTGTATGTATTTTGATCATAACCCTCCCTCCATTATTCTTTCTCTCCCTTGTTCTTCCTCTCCACTTCTTTAGTAGAACCCAGTTGCTTCCGTGTACTTTTTATCACTCTATATTACATATCTGGGAGAAAAAAATGATGCCATATTTATCTTTGTGAGCTGGATCATTTCACTTAACATGATGATCTGTCTGTTTCCCTATGCATATCATCATTTCATTCTTCTTTATTACTGAGTAAAACTCAATTATGAAGCTCAGTGTGTGGAGAATTCTCAAAAAGTTATAAATAGAATTTCCAGCCATGTCACTTCTGTCCAATCTCCAGAGTTACCATACAAAAACGATTTACTGCATACCCTTGCATATTTGGCCATTCAACCATAGAGTGTTATGGAATAAGCCCAGATACTCACCAATGGATGAGTGGAAAAAAGACTCTAGAATGAATCAAAACCAGAGTTTTTCAAATGAACCTTAAACCTCCAAAATATTTAATTAAAATGTGATTATTATACTGAAATTTTAAGCATTAGAAATATTATTATTAAAATGATTAACAAACTTACTTTTAATAATATATGTAGTATTTATTTGATTAGTAATGACTCAAACATAGGTGAAATTCTTATCTTACATACAGACCTAGTTTGAAAGTGCTGTTACTTAATATTAGGCAAATCACTTAAGTATGATTTTTAATATCCTTATATGAAATGGGTATTGAATGGCTGCTTCAGAGATGAGGTGAGATGAATCTGTACCAGGGGCTGGGCAGACACTGACACCTTCTTTCTCTTGATTGTTGCAGATTGTGAGGTCTCTGTTCTGCTGTGCTTTGACAGCATTCTCAGGTCTGCACAGAAAATCTTACTACGCCCGTGTTAACTCCCCTTTCCTTTTCTCTGCAAATTGATAAATAAAGCATCAAGCATAGGTTATGTAAAGAGTCATTATACTATGTGCATTGTGTTTTGTGTTTTATCTGATACATAAAGGCACACAACTTTTACAAATGATGCCTCTCGGGAAGTTCCCATCCATCTTTGCTTTGTGTAGTCAAGTTACAGATATCAGTTGCCTCCAACATGTGTCAGATCTTTAGGATATGAACCACTGAAGCTCGTAGCTTTCTGAGCTACCCAGTACCCAATTACTGTCTATGTCAACCCCACTGGAATAGCACAGGAGCTTCATACCGCTGACTAACTCAACTGGCTACCCACTCAGCCCTCTCCAGGCTTCCCTCCTGAACTCAACCTGGACAGGCCTGTGCTAGCTTTCCTCTGTAGTGGTGATCAGATCTCCCCACTTTAGTGATTTCTGAGTGTGACTGGTGGTTGTTTGTCTTCTGAGGTTTTCTTTGTACATGAACTGGTAAATATTGAGAATTTTTAAATGGCTGCTGGAAACCCAAGGACAGTTTGATATTTATGCATTCAATTTCTTGTTCTTTAGGTTCTAAAACTAAGGAGGGAGTGGTCCATGGAGTGACAACAGGTAAGCTCTGTTGTCTTTTATCCAGGAGTGATATCCCTAATGCCCTCTAGACTAACTGCACTTGATGCTTATAGTTCAAGATACGGTTGTAAAAGTCTTTGTCTACAGAGGAACATGGGTAAATTTATTTTTTTATGCAGCTATTTTTTCATTTTGGTATGGTGATATGGAGTTTTGCTACTCAGGCTAGAATGGCTTCTGCTTCAACCTTCTAAGTCCTGGGAATATAGGCATCACCAATGTACCTTGCATATTGGCTTCGTTTAAAGCTTATTTGTTTATGAAGTACTTTTAAATAGACAAATATGGATTAAAAACTTATAGCCCAATATTCTAATGGCTGAGAATGATGGCTTTAGATTTGTCAATGGTATTTAATGGTTTGGTATTTGGGTAGAGGGCTAAATAAATAAAATGTCATGATGCTATTATTAATTTAAATATTTGATATAAACATTTCTTTAGTATTTAATATTTCCACTATAAGTTATACTGATTAGAACCTTGTCTTTGTGATTAAGGATCCTTTTTAGAAAATACACTTAGTAGTGTGTTATTTTAAAAAACTATATTTTATTGTACTTATGCCCACTTGGCATAATTTCAAAAAGATTTTCAATAAGACTAAAATAATAAATACTAAACTAATAGGACTAAAATAATAAAGATCAAAAATGACAAAGACATTGAAGTGACTGTGTGAGGAAAAGGAGCAGTAGAATAATAAAGCAGGAAAAACCAAAAAGAAAAAAATAAATATAACGAAGTTGCCAAAACTTGGTGGCAGCTAAACTCCCTTATGTGCATTTGCCATGTATTAGACTTCCTTTACTGGGAAATGACTGGTCAGAAATGTAATTGATATGATCAGGAACCTTGGCCATACACCATGTAACATAATAAATACATTGCATTATACAGCACCACATAGTGGCAAACTGTGTCTTCCAGTGGTCCTTCCCTGAAAATCATTTTCTAGCCATGGAAGAAAAGCTCATTCCTTTTAGCACACTGATAAAGAATAGCGATGCAAAAGCAAAATTGAAGCCCAGGATCAAGATTCTTTGAAGTTCACAGTGTTGAGGACTTCTTTCAGTTGCTGTCCCACAAAAGGTGCAGATAGCAAGAGAGTAAGCTAGCTGATTGGTTCCTGGAGGAACTTGTTCCTATGTGTTATAAGTAAACTCTCAATATTTTCTAATCTCCGCACTAAACTCATATTCGGTGTTTAGCTGAAACATGTCGTTACTTCTACATTGCTGTCTTGTTTCTTTAGACTCCTGTTACCTATGGTATATGTGTCTATAGAAGTTGACAGCTGCCAGAAGTGGAATTATTCAAGTTTCTGTCACACCACCATCTTTTAATCTGTTGTCACTCTTGATTTTCCTAAGTGGCTGAGAAGACCAAAGAGCAAGTGACAAATGTTGGAGGGGCAGTGGTGACTGGCGTGACAGCAGTCGCTCAGAAGACAGTGGAGGGAGCTGGGAACATTGCTGCTGCCACTGGATTTGTGAAGAAGGACCAGATGGGCAAGGTATGGCTACCTCTTTTATGCTACAGTGATAACCCTGGACACCATGGTCCTTGCATGCATAAAAAAGCATGAATATGATGTGCACTGTGGGAAAGGGCTGCCTTTAAAGGGCTCTTATTTTGATGCACTGTTTTACTTGGGAAATGTCATGTACACTGTACAATAATCTTGATTGTTTTAATTTCTGGAAGAAAGCTACAGAACTGAACAATGTAATCAACCCTAAGAGACAAGTGACATTTTAGAAAGAATGGCAGCTTTCATGTAAATGGTGGGTCTGGAATTTCTCCTTATGGCAATAGCAAGCATTTTTATGAGTAATTCTTAAGTTTCCAGAATGAAGACCTTTCATTTGATTTCTTTGTAATGACATCATCTCTTATTAAATGACATATTTGCATATCACATAACAACTCATTACCAAACATGTTTTTGCCAACTGGGAGACTTAAAGTGCATACCAAACACAGATCATATGACTATTCTTACATTTTCAGAATTTTAAATTTGCTTCTGGATAAATATGAGGCTGTAGTGACATATTCTAGGTATAATTTTCTATTAAATGTCAAAGAAGCAGAATATGAAGCCCCTGGAAGATGACGTTTCACAAACCTCGTGATCTTACAGTAGGATGAGCTTTGCCTTCTGTATATCACGGGTCCTTTTATATTTTTTGAGATTCCAGCTTCCCCTCCCCAAAAGGCCACACTTGACTCTCAGTTCCTCCTGTTCTGGGTCTTTGTTGAATGACACCTTCCTCGCAATGCCTGACTTATTTAAAGTTGGAACCATTTTCACCCATGAGAACCCTAATCTTTCTACTCTTATTTTTTCTTGGTTGATAAAGTGTTATTGAATTTAAAATAAACCAAATAATTTACTTATTTTTAATATGTTGCTTATTTTTCCTTGTCTAGGTAGGCACTATCATAATGTAAATATTTATTTTGTTGGTTGATACTTCATGTATCTAGGCAAGTTCCTAAACACAAATTCAATAATTAAGTGCTTGTTAAGGATAGAAAGAATGGAGAAATGACAATTTTTTGAGTATCAATAATCAAACATGGTGTAAAACATTTGACTATTGACTGATCCAAATGTGATCAAATGGTTCTGAAGTAGACATCCTGAAACCCAAACGAAAGGTACTTTCACCTCTGGGTAGAGTACTTTGGGTAATCTCTATTTCAGTCGTCCTAGGTGGCAGAGCAGACTACATGAATAATCGATTAGGAAATCTGTGATGTACTTTTTTACAGCCAGTTATGTTGTTAGAGCAATTAAATGTAACCCAAGATAATCTATGGACTACTCAGAGAAGTGCTCAGCTGACATGTACACAGGACTGATCAAGTCAACTCTGCTCTGAGTGTAATATGCTTTTGTAGTAATCTCTTTTTTGTGGTAATAACTGTTATTAATGCCTATATTCCATTTGAAATTGTAATCATATGTTTACCTTTACCATACTTGAAATGTTAAGAGATACCAGATTAGTATGGAGGAGTCTAGAATTGCAGGTTTATTGACAATCCAATGAATCCAAGGGAACCTCTTGTTAGAAAAATACATGATCACACATATGCACCAAAGCCCAAAAAGGAAGACCATCAACAGACCCTCAATCTAAAACCAATTCCTGGCTGTACATGGATGAATGTGGAATTTGTAGAGAGGAAGTGAGGATTAAGGTCCTTTAGTGACTGGAGTTCCCTGATGACCCTTGCACACATCTATCTGTAGTTTCACTCGCCTAGCTATGTCACCAATGCATACCTTCCTTTGTCTATAGATTGAATTGTGCAATACTAGAGTTGGTGCAAAAACTTATTGCTTCAGAATGTATGAAGGCCGGAAAGCATGTCTCATTCCATTTCCCACTTTACCTGCATTTAAGATATGCATTATAAGTCATAATGGTTTATTAAAAACACTTCAAATCTTGTAAACTTGAACTTTGTTTCTACCTTTTAAAATAGCAGTCCTTATTTTAGTATTCTAAAGCAGAAATCTACCAATGTTATGAAATTAAACTTTTGCAGATATTTCTCCTAGGGGAATTAACTGTGAGTTCTTAAATATTTTTTAATATAAAAATGAAGCCATAAACAGAAATTGCAGTAAAAAATTGGGATAAAACCCAGTGAGTTTGGTGTTAGATGGTTGATCTTCATAGTATACTGGTCTTTTGGTAGCTATGAAAGCTTGTGCTGAGTGCCCAAGACCCATTCTTATGTAATGAGGGTGCTCTGAGTTCTGTTACTTTACCAGAAAGCTGATAAAGTTCAATTTGGCAATGAAGTTCTGAGTATCTATAATCACTCAAGGAGTACTCAAATATATGCCAGTAATTGTGGCCATATTTCTTGGTGCTAAACATATCCATAGTTTAAATATAATTGAATTTATTTCTAATGAAATGTGAAATATTTTATTTCATCTTTCAGATTCTAATTGAAATTATCTTGGTGAAAAGAAAACAAGCACATATTCATTTACTATTTTAACTGATTGTCACTGAATCCATTTGGCCCGTTTGTAACAAGTAGTGATTGTGTATGGTGCATGAGAAACTTGGAAGAACAAGGATTTGACCAGTAGAGCACATAGACTAATAGAAGGCTAATAGAAGGGATTAACCACACTGCCTTTTCCTTGGTGGTTGGGTCTCGAGGACCAGGAACACTGGGGAACTCAAGAGTAACCTTGGGTATTCCCAGCATGCTCTCTGAGGGTGTTTGTCTCATTGCTTCCTTGATGATGAAGGGATAGGCACACTTTCTTCATATTTGTGCTTTCTTGTTTAGAACTAAGAGGCACGCTTTCTTCATATTTGTGCTTTCTTGTTTAGAACTAAGCTGCAATAGTTCATTTCTTTGTCCTACTATTTCTTAATTTCATCTCTGATTCAAGATACACAAGGCAATATTTGTTCCCAGCTTTAATAAGTTACAACCAGTTAAAGAAAATTATATTTTGTCATAACACATGTTAACAGCACAATATTATACCAAATATACATCTTTTTCTATGGACTTGATGTTTTTTTAGAATATGTTCTACATAGAAGAGAGATCATAAAGTATGTACCTTTGTGCATCTGGTTTATTTTGCATAGTAAAATGTTCTCAAGGTTTATCCATGCTGTGGCAAATGTAAAGATTTCCCTATCTGTAAAGACCTTTTGAAGGCTGAATAATATTGCATTTGTGCACATATGCACACATCTTTACCCATTCAGCTGCTAATTACTCTTTGGCTTATTTGCACACCTTAACTATTGTGACTGGTTTCTTTCTTTATACCTACCAATAAGATTATCAGACTATATGGTAGCTATGATTTTAGTGTTTGAGGACTTGCACACAGTCTTGTTAATGAGTCAGTTACATTCTTAGCAGCTGGTGCTCAAGATTCCCTGTCCTCTACATACTCATGATTCTTGTTGTGGGTTGTCTTTTTGATGACCAGTCTAATGAGAATAAGGTGATAGGTCATTGTAGTTTTGAATTGTATTCACTTAAGTGTTTGGCTCTTTGTATGACTTCTTTGATAAGTGTCTATCCAGTGTGTGTGTGTGTGTGTGTGTGTGTGTGTTTGTGTGTGTGGTGTACTGTGTGGTGTTTGGACTGTGCGGTGTGTATGATTTGTGTATGGTGTGTGTGTGTGTGTGGTGTATTTGGTGTGTATGTCTGTGATATGTCTGTTGTGTCTGTGGTATGTATAGTATATGTGTATGTGCATGGGATGTGTGGGTTGTATGTGTATATGTATATAATAAGTGCATGTGAGTTTGTGTATGTGTGTTATGCAAATGCACTTGTCTGTGCAGGCATATATAGAGGCCATAGATTGATGTTGGGATATTTTTGCAGTCAATTCTTCCAGGATCCAAATGTATCCATTTCCTAGTGTTGAACTTACAGGTGTGCACCTGACTTTTCTCATGGGTGTCGGGGATCTGAATCAAGGACACGTGTTTGCACAGCAAACATGTTACCCAGTGAACCAATTCTTCAGCTTCCTTTTTCTCTATTTTTCTCTTAACCAAAATAGATCTTTTATACAGTATATTCTGAATATAGTTTCCCTGCCCCAACTCCTCCCAGTTCTCCATCTTCCCACCCATTTGCATCCACAGTCTTTCTGTCTCTCTTAAAAATGATCAGGTATCTAAGGGATAATAATAAAATTAGATAAAACAAAACAAACAGAAGAAAAGGAGTCAAAGAAAAAGCATGAGGAACACAAATGGATGCAGAGACGTACATTTATACACACAGGAATCCCCTAAAAACCACAAAATGGAAGCTGTAATATATGCGTAAAGACCTGTAACTTAAATACAATGCCCTGACAAAATATTAGAAGAGAAAGAACCTCCAAAGATGTCATTGCATTCATTTCCTCTTTGCCATCTACCACTGGTCATTCAGCCCATGATTGGTTTCCCCAGTGAGACTTGCTTGGAGAAATCAAGTTTTTATTTGCAAGTGGTTACAGATTGGAGGAAGCTTCTGGTTAGGGATGAAGGCATGTGTTCACTTCTCCTTTCATCTCTAGGACTCCATCTGGTGCAGCTGTGCAGGTCCTGTGCATGCTGTCTCAGGCTGTGTGCATTCCCATGGGTTGGTTCTGCCATGTTTAGAGACCTTGTTTCCCTGGTGTCCTCCATTCCCTTTGACTCTGATACTAGTTTGTTCATTTTTAAACCAAGTTATTTACTTTCTTTCTATTGAGCACTGAACAGATACATGGTTTGCAAATTGTTTCTCAGTTTTATAGGTTACTCCTATATCTTGACAGTAGTCTAATTTGCAGTGAAGAAACTGTCAGTCTGATGCAGCTTCTGTGTGTTTGTACTCTATCCAGTAGATTTTGAGCTTTGTCTCCCCAAAATATTGTTCAGACCAATGTTGGAAAATTTTCCTATACACTTTGTTACAGTAGTTTTCAAGTGTTGAATGTTGTGTTTGGGCTTAGGCCCACTTTCCGTTCTGTAATTGTCTGTTCAGTTTTCCCAGTTATGCCTACTGAAGCTTTCCCAGAGCTGCTTTCCTCATTGTGATCTTTTGACACTTTTGGCTGCTCTCAAGTTTGTGGGTTTACAGTTTTCTATTCTTTTGCACACATTATGCTAGTATAATGCTGTTTTGGTTACTCAAGCTTTGTAACAGATTTTTAAATCTGGCATTCTGATGCCTCCAGGTCGCATCTGAAATATTGATGTCATTGCGTGTTGCTCAAGGTGGCTTTGGATATTTAAAGCCCTCTGATTTGACTCTTGTGGATTGAGGTTTTTTGTCTATGTCTGTAAAATGTGTCATTTTAGTTTGGGCAGGTGGCACACCCCAGCTGTAAGCCATTTTAGTGACATTGGTGATGCTTCAGACCCATGAATACAGGTCTCCTTCCCACTGACCTCTGTCTTTTCATTTTTAAAATCAATGCTTCATAATTTTCAGCTATTTAGGCTTTAAAACCTGCATTAAATTTATTTCTATGTACTTTTTCATGGATACTCTTGATGCTCTTGACACTATTTAGATGGAATTATTAGTTTCTTTCTTAGATATCTGTGTAAAACTGATCTTAATTTTGCCTATTGACTTCATATCTTGAAACTATTTGTTTATTAGTTCTATTTGGTGTAATATTTAGTTTCTTTACATGTATATATCAATTTGTGCATACAGAACACATGTATATACTATGACTGTACTATAAACAATCAGGCATAAAAACTTCATGATATAAATTGTGGAAGATTTTATAATTGACTCAGTAGTAGATAGACCCAATCTACAATGTGCTGAGTGTAAAAGTTTATCAGTTGTTACAAACTCATTCAGTTGATTGTTACATTGGAAACTGACTAATACACATTGGGAGAAATACAAGCTAGTAGCGGTTTATGTACAGCAGATAAAACTATTCCGCCTTTGGATAGAGAGAAAGATCTGCTTGTACCAAGAGTGTTGAACAAAGGATATTACTGGACTCTATGTTGTTGGGTAATGGCATAGTGTTTACAGTGCAGAGCTAGTCACTGAGCATCTGTCTGGGACATCTGGCCTGTCTGTCTTTTATAGCTGCTTAATGGTGTTCTGTTTGGGCCCACTGTTCAAATCAACTATTGCTAAATAAATGGACATCTCTTTAGTTCAATTTAGAGTGCGCTGAAAAGTTGTAAACAGACATTTAAAAATGTTTTTAAAATGTGTGAAAGACTGAGTCAATTGTGGAGCTTGCTCCCTCACATGTATGACATTGCTCTGCCTCCCATCCTGTCCTTTTAGGTTTCAACCTACCCACATGGTAACTCATAGTTTTCACACAGGTAAGCTTGAAGCACCAAGGATCAGGAGTGTTAATTATTTTTCTCCAGAAAAATTATTTGAAGCTACTTCATACTTCATTTATTTACATTTCAAATGTTATCCTCCTTCCTGGTTTCCCCTCCGTAAACCCGCAATCCTATCCACCTCCCTCTGCTTCTATGAGGGTGCTCCCCTACCACCCACTCCCACCTCACTGCCCTAGCATTCCCCTATGCTGGGGCATTGATCCTTCTCAGGGCCAAGGGCCTCCCCTACCATTAATGCCAGATTAAGACAATTATCTGCTACATAAGCAGCTGGAGCCATGGGTCCCTCCATGTACACTCCTTGGTTAGTGGTTTAGTCCCCGGGAGCTCTGGGGGATCTGGTTGATTGACATTGTTGTTCTAATTGGTTTTAGTTGTACACATGTGAACATTTGTTGCTACTGTCCTTTCACATAAAACTATTGCATAATATTTTTGGTAAGCATTCATTTGAGCTGCTACCATTATATTTAAGGTGATTTCAAACTTACACGATTTTATGAAATTTATTTATTAAAGGGATTAAAATGATATACTCATCTTCACACAGACACAGACAAACACACACACACACACACACACACACACATACACACACTCCTACAATCAAACAAGTCAACATGCCTGCCATTTTACACAGAGTTACTCTTTATTTTTTTAGTAACAGAAGCTAAAATTTACTTTCTTGGAAAATTACTTGTATACACTAAATATTAGCTATAATCTTCAAATTAACTGGAAATCCTCTATATTAGCTATTGTCTTCTCATTCCTGAGCTCTCCAGACTTGCTCATATAGTTTACTATACTCGTTTTAATGTCTTTGCGCATCTAACTTGTATTTTCACTTAGTAACAAAATGGCAAACTCTTCATATGGAGGCAGAACCTGATTAAAATGTGTTTATGTGACAATTACTAGTCAGTCTTATCCCAAATTCAAAAAGTAAGAAATAATTTGATTAGTTCCTTTTTTGAATGGAGGATTTGACTCTAATCCCATAAAATATAGCTTGTATTGCTACTTAATCAAAATAAAATGACAGTTTTCCAAATATTCACAATACACAATTCAGGACATAATACAATTAGTGACATTTCCCTTGACAATAGAAATAAAGTAAATAAGACTAGTTGTATTTGTATTGGAATATATGATCATGAAAATTGGAATTAGGTGATATATATCATGAATCTGATCATTCTATTAGGTGAAAATGAATTGTCAGTTCCTATATAAGGTAATTACTCCATAAGAAACTTTATTACAATTTCTAGTAACACTTTAATTTTTAGGTATACTATTAGGATCCACCCTACTCTCTGGTGTAGTGGAATTATTAAACATATTTATAATATTTTCAAGGTAGTAATTTCCTTTAGAGCTATAATACATAGTAAAACAAACAATGTTGTCTGGAATCAGTGAATAGATAATGATGAAATAAATGAAAATATGGGAAGAATTATGTATATTTCAACTTCCCTTTGCATTATCTTTCATTAGTATTTTCTTATTAAAAAATGTGACTAATTTGTTTGGAACTTAGTATTCATTCATACAAATGAATACAGTTGCAGGTCTGTGTATGCAAGGAGTAAAATGAAATTTAGATTTTAGTTACACTTGTGAGGGGGAATGAGTTCAAAAATTCATGTTTCTATTTGATTATTGGGTGTCCATACAAAAAATGAGGACAAAAATTTTAAATATGTTATATTATTTCCTCTTATGCAACTTTAGGGAATGCATACTTAAGTTATCTTTGACACTTCAAGTTTTGTTCAGTGGATTTTGTATTTTCTGATAAGTCTCTGGGAGTAGGTATGTGCTTCCTACTTATCCCACCTAGCTTGGAATGAATAAAAATTACTATAATATTTAATCTTTAATCTAATTGTAGAATGTATGTAAGGCAGATACCTTTTAAAATATCTCTGCTAAAACTAACTGAATTGCTTATAGTAGCAATCATCTGTTCATGGAAGACCGCCACTGTAAGACTGAGACAAAGGTAGTTCTTATATGTTCTGTTAGAGCTACTTCATACCTGCTACTCCATCCACTTTGACAGCCATCTGGTCTTGATCTTTATCCCCAGGGTCTGTTTTATATACCCTATTTGCTCAAGCATACAGAAAGTGTGGCTGGGTGTAGAGGGCAACTCTGTATGTCATGGAGTGTGGCATTATTCTCGTCTCTTTCAACATGCTGCATGAGGTCACCACACTACTTTGAGCATTGACATTTTTATCCGTGAAATAGAGTTGCTGAATGAAATGAGCTCAAAATGTTTTGTATCTCGATTCAGTGGCTTGAATTTTAGGCCAGTTGTTTTTCAATTATGCATTGCTAGACCCCTGGCAACTCATTTAACCTTTCTAAAGAAATGCTCATCCTCTGTAATTGACCAGTCAACTGCAGAGTTGGAGTGAAAAGGAAACCTTGGCAGCAAAGACAAACAATCAAATGGTCTGTAGCACAATTGTGCTATTTTTCTGTAAAGAATCTGATGTTTCTATTTATATCTTTGGTTCAGACATGTGATTACTGGGCCAATTTTTTTTTTTCATCTTGGTGTGGTTTGCCTTTGTTAAGTGGTTTACCACCAAAAGGAATACACTTCAGAGAGATCTCTTTATTGGGCTTAATACAATGAGTCACATCTCTTGTCTTAGTTTTCTTTCATGTTGATGTGATTAAAAACCTCTGACTTAAGCAACTTAAAGTAGAACAGTTTTCTTTCACTCACCAATCATGGGTACAGTCCATCATGGCAGGGAAACTGAGGGAGCAGAAATGTGAAGCTTCACATCACTTAAAAAAAAAAAAAAACCTAGTCAAGTACAGAAAGTGGTGAATGCTAGCAATTTAGTCATGTCCTGTTTTTATACAATTCAAGCTCCTAGCCTAGGGCATGGTGCCACTTACAGTGGACTGGTTTTCCCAATTAAGTTAGCTAATCAACATAATCTCTTACAGGCATTCCCAGAGGCTAGTCTCCTAGGTGATTCTACATCCCATCACAATTACAACTGAGGCTAGCAATAACAACTCTGTTACTTTGAATTAAATTTCTCAAAATCACTAGGATTTATTAAATGTTATCTTCATGTTTTAATTAAAAAAGGGTTCTATTCAAAGGACTTTGAGAAATGCTGGTATAAACAAAGTTTAAAAAGTTATCTTTTAAATTGAAAATGTCAAGTATTTAGCATTATATTGCAGGTGTATAATCATCTTTCTTAGTGTCTCTTTACACCAGATGCATAGAGAATAATTCTAAATATTCATGGAACACAGATACAAGATGGCCTGGGTCATGTCCCTCCTCACTCTGTTTTTCTTTTCTTAGTAATAGTTGTTTTAGATCCCAGATAAAAGGACACTCAGAGCAAGTGAATGATCTCTCAGCATTTCACATCACAATCTTTTTTTTGGAGACACTTTTTTAAAACATTCTTGAAAGAAGGACAAAGAAATAATCCCTGGGTTACTATGAAGTTTTGCATCAAATCCTGGAAAAGATTCTGATAGCCTAGATGATGAGAGTTCAGCTAGACCAGCTATGAAATTGACACCCTCATCATCTCAGCCCCTTTCCTCCCAGACATTAGAGGAAAACACATAGAAACTGTCTCCTCATGCTAAGTCAATGTTCTAGAAATCCCAAAAGTGGGAGCTGTCTCACAGAACAACACCACACATAACTTTAAGGGGTCTTACCTAAGGTCTATTGAACGTAGGCTCTGCTTAGAGAAGATGAAGCAACAGAGACAGAGTGCTCTTGCTGTGGCAGGTGTTTGGTAGTCATCCCGACTCCTGAAGAGCTCTGTCTGGGACTACTCTTCTATGTGGTTGAGAGGTGCCTTGCCAGTACAGTCCCAACCTATGGCCTTTGGAAAGAGCGCCTTCTCCCTGCTCTCTTCTCTCCTTGTGATGAGCCAGCCTACACTTCTTTCCAACACCCAATTTGAACCCAGATAACCTAGGAATTTGTCATTGCAGTGTTGAATCTCAGGAACAGGAGTTAGTGTGGGAAGTGCACAGTGCTTTCTGCTGAGGTGCACATGTTGAACATCTCTGTGTCACAGGTTAAGAATGCATTGATGGAAGCATCCCTGAGAACACATGGGACACTGGCGGAAAAAGCACTGCAAGTATGCTTCTCCAGTCAGTGTATTTTGTATCCAAGAGTTAAGCAGTTCTAGATTTAGTTATAAGGTTATTTATCAAAACATTGGTAATGATACGTTTCTTAAATGATAGAAGCTTGGCAATAGCCACTAGGCTAAATACTTGATGGCTTACCCCATGTAACAGAAAGGTCCAGAAGAGTAGTGGGTTGCTCTTGCTGCATTAAGTGAAAAGAAATTATAAAACAGTATTAAAGATTGTAAAACACTTTTGTTCTTAAAACCAAACATATGGTCTGTGTGTGTGTAAGTGTATACGTATTTCTAAGCAGACTCTTCATTTAATTGCAATTAGAAATTAAAGATACAAAATTTTATTGTACTTGTCCAAATTCCAACTTAAACTGGTTCATAAAATCATTTTAATTACTCAGGACGTGAAATTATTAATATGACTGTGACTATTGCTGTTTATTCATTTACTTATCCACACATACATGTGTTGGCCTAGCTAATTCATACTATGTGTTCTACTCTGTACCAAGTATTATAACTGTTGTGATGTAACAGATTGATTTATGGGACCCAGTGCATTGATATCAATCATCTTATCTCCTCCTAGTATGAAATCAGATTTCTTTTGTGAAGTTCTGAAGCTTTTGATCATTAAAAATTCCTAGCTGAAATTCTTTTATGTATTACTCTTGATCATAATTATCAAATCAATATGATATACCATTTCGGCAATTCTCTCTCTTGTTGGCTTATGATAATTGCATGCCATATCCAAATATCAGAATACACTTGAACAAAAAAATTTCTAAGAGCAATGGATTGTATTGCCTGAGTGGTTAATGTATTGGCTTCTGTACATTTGACAAGAATTTCTGATCTTTTGAGCCCTGATAATTAAGTGGCTTTGCCGATTCTTGTCTTTGGACTCTAAGAGAGAGCTGTCTTCATAGTCCAAATGTGCTAGGGTAACAAAACACATGCAACTGGGTAATTTGTGACAAACAGAATTTTTTTTATCACAAGGTAAGGCTGGGAACTCAGAGATCAAGATGAGTTAGTGTCCTGGACAATCTCATCTTTGTTTTAAGATGATGTCTTGTTTCTGTGTCTTGGAGGGGAGCTTTCACAAGGTGATTAAAACTGAAAGGGTAAATTTGTCCCCTCATACAGCACAAATCCCTTATGGCACCATTACCCATAAAGAGCCCAACCTCACAATATTGTGATATTAGTGACTACATTTCAAGTAATGGGTTTGGGGGATGTTCAGGTCATAACAGCTATTATCTTTATTTTCATGTACCATTAGGGTGTTAGCTTCTTCTTTTTATTAATATCATTCACAGTAGGGAGAAATCCCTATCTTACATATCATTCCCTATGTACTTGTTATTCTGTTTGGTAAGGCATAGAAAGGTACAAAAGCACATTCTGGAACTTTGCTATTATCATCATTTCACTCCCAGTAGATAGACATATCCATAGTGTATGGGGTTTATTTCACAGCTGAACAGGAATCTCATGTATCATGTGGGAGTTTTTGTACTGTACATGTTTGTATTTGAAAGCAACATTTAACTGTGCATTAAACCTTTGGAAATAACACCTTCCAAAACAATTTTCCCCAGCTCAAATCCAAACATACCCAATGTTTCCTGTAGTAATTAGAATATAAACAATAAAATGAAACTCTGAGGTAGGCCCAGAAAAGATTTCATGTTCCTTCTGCCTTTACTGCATTTAACTTGTCATACAGGAGAGCAGTTTAAAAAAACAGAGTAAATTTGTTGGAGAGGAATACTACAGTTTACTCAATGACAAGGAAATGAGAGAGAGTGAGAGAACACATACACATACAACTCTTTCTCTCTCTCTCTCTCTCTCTCTCTCTCTCACACACACACACACACACAAAGAGACATGTCAAAACACATTTACTTTTATGATTCTGAGCATTCACTTCTGAAATTAGCCAATATTCCAAAAGGAAAACTGTGACTTCCTTTATTTATAACATAATAATCTAGCTAGAAATTTCTCATTTGAGGACATATCTTCATGTTTAACAAATCTTTGTATTTAAAAAGCATATTCTAAATTCTTCAATAAGAATTGCAGGCTCTGGGGATACCTTTCCAGTGACAAATTCAATTGTGCTTTTTCTTTCCTTTTTTTAAAAATTAGTTATATTCTTTATTTGCATTTCAAATGTTGACCCCTTTCCTAGTCCCCCCACCTCTGAAAACAAAATTCCGAAGAAATTTATCCTAGTGCACTGTTTGTTCTGGTTAAAACCAGTGTAGGTGAGTATCTTAGTCAGTGTTCTATTGCTGTGAAGCGACATCATGAACATGGCAACTGTTAAGAAAGAAACTCTTAAAACTGGGGCCTGCTTACAGTTTCAGAGGCTTAGTCCATTTGTCATTATGGCTGGGAGCATGGCAGCATGTAGGTAGCCATGGTGGTGAAAAATTAGCTGAGAGTTCTATATCCAGATCTGCAGCCAGCAGGACCTAGCTTGGGTTTCTGAAATCTCAAAGCTAGTAAGTAACACTTCCTCCAACAAGGCTACATCTCCTAATTCTTCTAGGTAATGTCACTTCCTGATAACTAAACATTCAAATACTTGCATCTATAGGGCTATTCTTATTCAAAACATAGTTAGCAATTTCTCTTTGGTGGGAGGGAATCAATTGATACCCTATAACACAACCATGTTGAATGTTGTTACCTGTACATCCAAGGCATGTACTATGTGCGCTTATTCCTAGACACAAAACACATCTGTGGGACCTGGATGCCAGTGAGAATTATGTGAGCAATATGCTTGACAGACACAGTGTTTTACTTCTGTACTTGCTTGACCCTCCTCTAAATGACAATGGTAGAGAAGTCCAAAGCTGGTGCTGTAGCATTCTGCAATCATGGGTCATCCATCCATTCCTTATCCTGCTATATCGGGATAGTTACTAAGAATTAACACTTTGTGCCACAACAAAATGGTTGGGGAATTGGTTATGTAATTCATCAATATAGATTTTGCTGGATTTATTCACAGTAAAATGTGGAATTATTTCTGCCCTCACTTTTACATGTTCTTTACCCAGCATTTTAACCAAACTTAAGGCAGGCTGCACATGCACATGGGCAGATTTTTAGCTGCAATCAGAACCAATTTTTCTTTTAAAATTAATTTCAAAACACACTCAGTCAGAAAAACATGTTTATAGTTTCTGTCTAGTGCTTCTCAAGAGCTGCTTTTACGCTCCACTGCTTATATATCTGTAGTTTTTCTTATAAAGTTCCATTTTCTTATTTTTTTTTAAGATTTATTTATTTTATGTAAGGACACTGTAGCTGTCTTCAGACGCACCAGAAAAGGGCGTCATATCACTTTACAGATGGTTGTGAGCCACCATGTGGGTGCTGGGATTTGAACTCAGGACCTTTGGAAGAGCAGTCAGGTGCTCTTACCCACTGAGCCATCTCTCCAGCCCAAAGTTCCATTTTCTATGGGCTCTTCATCTTAGTTCCTTTAAGTTTTCACTCAATCTGGAATTTGTTTTTCTCAATTTCTTTTTTATGTGTTTCCTTTTGGATAATTGAAAGATTTACAATTTCTTAATATTTATAGTTGATACAATTGAAATGTATTTTAAAAATCATCACAGTTACCAGAACGCAGTTTTCCACAAAAGTTCTATCTGTGGTTTTTGTTCATTTCTGTGTACCTGGCTGATGTTCAGCATCCAAGGATGCACTGAAATACTGCTGCATCATTTTATCAGTTATATTTCATACAAGCTGGTAGAGATAATCTTTTGGTCGGGATCTATTGATGCCTAGGTTTTAGCAGTGTTATATTTTGTCAGACCGTTTCAGCATGTTGTCATAAGTCCTAAGATACAAGAATGATTAAGATGTGTCCTAAGATACAGAATAATGAGCATGGAACCTCCATGGAACACCTCTTACTCTTATTTTCTATTGCATTCCCATATTAAATTCAAAAATTAATGAACAGTTACAGTTTCCTCAGTCTGTCTTAGCTCTAGACATTCTGTTTAGTGCCTTTTTCTCCTGTTCACAGTGGAATCATCCCAAACCTCTTAACTTTTGGGCAGCCATGAAGATGAAAGGATAAGATACTAAATCTTCCACAAATTTATCTTTATTAATTTTGTCTAGGCTAGCTTTTACTGACAGTGGCAAATAGAGTTGAGGTTGTTAAGAGTCTGTTGTTGGATTTATTTAATAGAGAGAAAAAATAAAACAGTTTTATTGCTACAGAGCCATTATCAAAACCCAGACTCAAGAAAGTACCCAATCCTGCCTGTCTCTGGCAAAGAGACCCAAGATTTTGACACCATCCATATGCTATGTGATAATGTATGCATGTGGTTTGGTTTCAAGAAATTAGAATTCTGAAACAGTCTATATAGTTAAGCTATGTAATGTAACTTTATCTAGTGTCCTGCAGTGAAAATACATTCATTAGGTACCTGGTCAGGAACACATTG
Organism: Tokudaia tokunoshimensis; assembly: GCA_036184795.1. NCBI lineage: Eukaryota > Metazoa > Chordata > Mammalia > Rodentia > Muridae > Tokudaia > Tokudaia tokunoshimensis. The sequence continues at coordinate 82,334,056 of BTHU01000002.1, read as the reverse complement.
CTTCATTATTCAGTTATTTAGTAATTGAAACTTACGTTTCAGTTATTGAAAATTCATGTTTTAGAGGTGTGGTGATAAATGTACTAGTGCCTGCCATAAAAGAGCTTAGAGTTTATAGCCTTGGTATTCTTTTGAGGTATAGAAATTTTAATGCTTCATCCTGACATTTATCAAATTGCACTGTGGTTGGTGAGTATCACATTACCCAGACAAACTATAAACATTGTAAAGAAAAGACTGTCACCAATGAGTCAATACATTTTTAATAGTGTTTTATAAATTTCATATTACATAATTTAAAGTGCTTGGGATATTTATTAAATTCTACTTGTCAACACTTGCTACATAAAAAGTAATGTAATTCCTTTTTACAAATATATTTTAAAGTTTGTTAAAAAAAATAAAAGACGTAAATATACTTCAAATCTCATAAATGGTAAGTGACCCTGAAAGAAAACCTACTAAGACTTAGTGACTTGAAATCTCATGTCTTCTTGACTCATCAGGAGTACTGTGCCTCAAAGGAATTTCATCTTGTCATAGAATTCTCATGAATATAGTCATATATAGCACAACATATGGCCTTTTACTCAAAATTCCTAACAGTTAGCAAATCTTTATTCTATCAATTATTTAATCCAGTAGAAAATGGATAGTGAAAGATTTATGGCCCATGTATGTAGAAGTCAAATTTTAAAAGTCACCCATTAAAAATCTTACTTTAACTACTCTGATACTCTCTGTATTTAACGTTTTTGCCTTTCAGTGGTATCTATTCATTTCAGTGCTTCATTAGAACAACAGAGCCTCAGGCTTAGCATTTCCTTGATTACTTGAAGGTCTATATGAGAGTTAGCCACCTGAAAAGCTTACTATATAACTGTTGGATGACCAAATATATAGTCTATAGAGGAGGGGCGGTTAGCAAGAGAAACTGATGCATTGCATCTGTATACACAAAGCATGTTTTGTCATTTTGGAATATAGCTTGGATGTTTGTTTTTGTTTTTTGTTTGTTTGTTTGTTTTTACAAAGCTAACTTTGAACTTAGTATATGATCCAAGAGTCAAAATCATTGGTATTTTCTTGCTTGAGCTGAATACCTATGTTTACATGTGAACCTGCAAATAGTTTGCTATCAGCTTTATCTGCAGTTCCCCAAACATGGAGGAATTCAAGAACTTTTTTAATAAGTAAAACACAATGCATCCATTTAATGGAATTTTATTCAGTGATGATTAAAAAATGAGCCATGATAGCAAAAAGGCACATGGAGGAAATTAAAATAAATATACCAAATGAGATAAGACAATCTTTAAACTATGAACCAAGGATGTGAAGATATATAAGAATGTGATGGTTTTGAAATGCCAAAATTCTGAGGACAGTAAGAAAGCAAAGCAATGGTTTCAGGGGCCTCTGGACAGGTGGAAGGCTATGTGCTAAAGCAAGAGGGTGGGGGTGGGGCATAACTAAGCAGAAAAGTTATTATGACGCCATAGTTTTCCATGCTGGACATTTGTTGACTCACATAAAACAAGGGGATACCAACTGCAGTCTTCAGTGATGTTATCTCAATTCTCATTAGCCATAAAAACTTTAAAGTTTGTAAACCCAGTAAGGCAAGATGATAAGATGGGATTGGAATGTCTGGAAATCTGCTTTATTGCTGTGTGACAATTATTCTGCCCAAAGAGTCTATTAAAAAATGCATCAGAAGGGTGTAAAACTTTGATCATCTATATTTCTAGAGTCCTAGGAGCGTCATTTACACCCTTTACCATTCTGTGCCATCCCCTTGTTTTCACCTTGGTAAGAGTAGAAATGTAAATATGTAGGTTTAAAAATGTATGGGAAAATATTTGTATCTCAAAAATAATCTCATTACTACACAGGCTGAATTTAGGCCTCCCCGCACACATGTAGCAGAAGTGCAGCTTTATCTTCAGATGGGTCTCTAACAATTGCATCAGGGGCTATCCCGAAAGCTACTGCCTGTTAGTGGAATATGTTCTTCTAGCTGAGCTGTCTTGTCTGGTCCTAGAGGGAGAGGAACCGCCTAGCCTTGAAGAGACTTGATGTGTCAGGGAGAGGGGGATACCCAGTGGGACATATACTCAGAGGAGAAGGGGAGGGGGGCTGGGAGAAGTGTTGTAGGAGGGGATTGCAGTGAGCAGGATGCAAAGTGTGTAAGGAAATAAATAAAACAGTAATCTTGTTACTATAGTATTCCTCAAATAAAGAGGAGGAGAACATGTCTAATGAGTACCTTAACTGTGGAAGATGGTAGGCATTAGCTACATCTTCCCTGTAGCTAGAACTCGGGAGAAGCATTTACCCTGATAGTTCACACAAAACTGAAGCACTGGGAAGAGATTTTTGTCTCCTCCCTTCAGATTTTATGTACTCTGGATGCATTCAACAAATATTTGTTGTGGCATTGTTGAGTAGTCCCTTTTACAAATTTAATGTCCAGTCCATGTATAATCTTAATTGCTTGTCAGGCTTTGGAAGATTATATATCTTCCTCAGGCTAAGACTGCATCTTACTCACATTTGCACATCTACAGTATTGATCGCATTTCACAGGCAACTAGAATGCGCTGACTCATGAAATGATCCCATAGCTAAAGGAGTAGCCAGTCATATATTTCTCCTTCCTTGTTTGTTTATAACATTAGACAATGGATGCTACAGAAGGTATATGCTGTCCATGGCTTCAGGGCATGGCCTCAGGGCATGACCTCAGGGTTCGCCACCTTAGAGCACCTCTGGGTGTCCTTGCAGCAGTGCTGTTTACATTGGCCTCGATAAGCCACTCATTATAAACGTGTTTCATTTCACATGAGAATGATAAGGTGAGAACGATGAAATTTAACAATCTTTCTAATTGAGCAAATCAAAATATAAAAGGAACTAAAGTGTTAGCTCATAATGACTACAAGGCTGTATGCACAAACATCCCAGTGACTAGGGCCAAGGCGGAGAGAACTCAGTAACTATTTACAATCTTACTTTTCTCTAAATATTGTGGTATATACTTCCTTTGTATTTATAATTCCTGTAAGAACAGATGGTCTGCACAGAGTAGACAACTTCATTAAGTGACAAATTGTGGAGGTTGGTAATAAAAGCACATTACAGCAGCTAGTTAAACAATCAGTAGAGGTCACCATAAAGAGAAGAAGGAGAGCTAGGGAGAGGGATGGATTTGGAGAAGGGAGGACAACAGAGAGGTCATGCGAGCAGGGGAAGCAAGCAGCAAGCACTACATGAAAATGACCTCCTAGCTGGGCTTGCCATCTGTGAAATGACAACTGTCTGCTTACCCTGGCCTGGCAGGTAATAACTAGGGACTGTCTGGGAACAGATTGCCTCACCTCACATGACCTCCCCCATCCCCCTCTTTATGGTGTTTCATTTGGCCAGTGTCCCATGGTTGTATAGATGTGAAGCAGCATTTAGACATAGACTAGTTGTTTATGTAGTACAGGTTTCTCCAAAGGGACTCATTGCGTGTATGTCAATCTGTGCGAAAGATGTATTACCCAGCATTGCAGCATAGAGGCAGAGGATTCTCTGTCCAACCTCTAGTACTCAGAACACATCCTGTGATTCAGTAAGCTGTTTAGATGTCAGTAGTGTGAGTCTCAACAAGCCCCAGTCTAGTCCATATGGTTCCTCTTTTCTGGGCATGGCAGGAGTAGGTGGGTGCCAGTGTCTGAAACAAAACACAGGTGAAAACAGACCTGCAGAGATTCAGCAGGAAACAGAAGACAGCTCGCAAGTACATCTGGTGCTGTTTATGAGATTTATTAAAATTCAACAAGGAGTGCATAATATTTAGCAAATGAAGTTTGTCTTTAGAAAAATCCTTGTGGGATTTATACAAGGATCTGTTAATAAAGGGCACATATAACATTCATAATACAGTCAGACATGTTATGTAAAACAGGACAAGAAAGTAATAGGATAACAGTGTTTGCACAAGGGATTTTTGCGATATAACACACGATTCTTCTGCCTTCACTGTGCACTTTTAGAGACTGGGATTTGCAGTGATGCAGCCACATGAAGACAGTAACCTCGACATTTTTTTGCAGCTGTACATATTTGCACACACCAAGACACATAGTCTTTATGTCTAGTTACTATTTGATTCTTTTATCCATCTCTTATTTATTACCCAAAGCATTGTCCACAAAAACTGTTTCTCACATTTTTACAATTTAAGCTTTTAAATCACAGTGCGGATTATAGACGTATTATCCAAGTTTGCCTTTCCCACCAGAAATGCCATATGTTCTCAGAACCATTCATCATTTTATTTACAATTCTAGCTAGATTGTTTACTTAATATTTCTTTGCATATACCACATATGTTTACTTTGATACTCCATTTCTTCCTCAAAAGGTCAGAAGTTGAACTTAATCTTTTCCTCAAATAAGCATTCCTACCTTATCAGTCACTAACATTGGAAACAGAATTTTACTCTGATCTGCAACACAAATCGCAGATGTATTTGAGGTGTGTAATTCTGCTTCTCTCTCAAATATAATGAACCTAGATTCTTTGTCTTTCCAACTCTGTCTTCCATTCTCTCTCCCATCATTTTCATTCAGAAGGTTCAGATGAGAATTTTCCTGGAGAGTGTAGAAGACACTCAACTTGTCTACCTGGTTGGCCTTTCCTTCCAGTTAATTCTTAGCTGCCTTTATCCCTAGCCACACCATTTCCTGTGAACATAGATTTTACCAGGTCCTCATGATAAGGCAGAGTTTGTCTTAAGCTTCTGCTTTTCTCCATCCTCACTATGTGCATATACCTCCTGTCATTTGTTTATTCACACATTTGAATGAGCTAATTATTGAAGATCCAAGATATGCTTTCTAACACAGTAGTTAATAAGTACTTCTTGTTATCTCCATAGCTGTGTGCCTACTGTATTTGTAATTGGACTGATATTGCTTCTAAACCTTTAGAACTGAGATACAGTTGTAGCACACACTCAACTGATACATAGGTCAAATAGGTTCCTACACACACTCTCAACTGAGACATAGGTTAAATAGACTTCTGGCCACCACATTACAAACTATAAGAAACCTATTAAATCTACCTATCAACAGTTGTATGTGGAATCTATGCAAAATTATCAAGAAATTTGTTATTTAAAAGAAGCAACATCTTAGAAATCTAGTGCACTCTTTATTTTCACAACTCACAATTTAACATTTGACGTATTTGGAAACTATTAAAGTATCAACTTCATATGAGGCTGAACTAGATAGTACAAATATTTTCTTGCCTATTGTCAGCACTGAAAGGTACCCTCTCTGAATCCTTTCATTATTAATCTTATTCATTAATACTTTGGTAGATGATTATTATCAACATTTTGCTTGGTTATTCAAAAAATAAATTACACAAGTAGGATAAAGTTTTCAAAACCAGAAACCTAAAAATAACAGTGGTCATTGAGGGCTGAGAGATGACTCTTCCTACACAAATGTGAGGATTTGACTCTGAATCAAAAGAGCTAATGTGAACCCAGGTATAGTACTGTGTGTCTGTAATCCCAGGTCTCTCTCCTATGATAGACATAAGATCTTTTGTCATATTAAGCTGAATGAAAAAAAAAGCTAAAGTAAATAGACAAGGAAATAATAGCAATGGAAAATGTGATAAAGTAAGGGAAAACTGTTTCAAACCTCAGAATAGTTTATTTTTTGTTTTTATGTATGTGTGAGAGTTTATGGGTATAATTTGTGTGTGTGTGTGTGTGTGTGTGTGTGTGTGTGTGTGTGTGTGTGTTTGTGGTGTGTGTGTTTACCTGCCGGAATATTTTCACAGGGCCAGAGGCAGATGCTGATATCACACTGCCTATCATTTCTGCCTTATTCCCTCTAGACAAAATCTCTCATTGTACCAGAGCTAGGAGGGCATCCAGCAACCCAGCAACCTTCCCGTGTCTGCCCCATAATTCTGGAGTTGCAGCAGGTGTGATTATGCCCAGAGTCTTACATTGGTTCTGGGGATTTGACCACAGGGACTCTTGTTAGATTAGGCAGTACTCTGACACACTGAGCTACCCTCTAACCTATAAAAAATACTTTTCTAGAGATTTAAATAATGAATGTGTATCACTCAAATGAAAAGGGACTGAAAAGCATATTTTCAAATGTTATAAGAATCAAAGCAGGCAGATTCTGTATACTTAATAAGATGATGAGGGGATTTTTTTTTTTTTGAGGAAACTCAACCATAGAAATTCAACAACTTAGATTAAATGGAAAAGCAACATAAAAAGTACTGAATTATAACTGATTTTAAATGAATAAAAATAGGAATTATGCTGAGCTATTAAAGAAATCATGTTAAATATCTAAAACCTTCCATGAGGAAAATATTTTTTTAAAGGGGTTCTTTGATGAGATTACAAGGCATACTTATAGATGGAAAAAGTCCAGTTTTAAACTAGCTCTCAGAAATAGGGAAACTCAGGCAGCTCTGGGTGTTCCTAACACTCCAACAGAAGTAGTATCCTGTACCTATTAGATATACAGGTGATGTTCCCATCTACATACTACATTGTTGTGTGTGTGTATGTGTGCATGTTCTACAACAGTATGAACTACAGTGTATCTGTGGAAGTTATAAGACATCTCTCTAGAGTTGGTTCATTTCTAGCACTTTATAGGATCCTGTACCCAACTAAGGTCCCCAGGCCTGCACACAGACAGCTCTACCCACTGAACTATCTCACCAGATCATATTTCCAATAATTTTAATAACTTTTTTTTCAGTGGTAATTGAAAACAGTTACTGGTGTGCAGAATTAAGTACACTTAAACAGATATTAAGTTTGTTTTCTATGTTAAGAAATCTTCAAAGGCTTTAATCCTAACACTCAGGAGGCAGGCAGGTATCTGTCAGTTTAGAGCCAGATTCATATACAGAGTGAGTTCTACGACAATTACAGATACACAGAGAAAACCTGTTTAAGCAACAACAACAAGAGAGGGAGAGAGAGAGAGAGAGAGAGAGAGAGAGAGAGAGAGAGAGAGAGAGAGAGAGAGATCCTTAAATAATAACAATGCTTTATCTTTGCTTCTCATCAGGAGCATTTACAGTAGAAATCTTCACAGATGAGAAATTGTCTGATGTAAATGAAACTTAGAAAGATTTTCTCTCCTAAAGTTGCAATGCATCTTTTCACTTTTATCCTTTCACATCACGACAGTTGTAGGGGGTCACTGTAAGTGTTTGAAGACAGAGCAAAATTACTTGTCCAGAGGACATCTTCATCTGTAGATGCTGTTGTCATATAGAATAGGAAAGAGACATTCAGTGATGGGTGTGATTATAAAGACTGAGGTGAAGGCAATTTTGAGAGGATTGCCACCTTTTAATGTGTTTGAGACTAAGAACACGTTACTGATCCAAGTGGTAAAGGAGAAGGAGGCAGATGAGCATGATTATACTGTTTGCTCTGTGGGCAGCAAAACGTTTCATCTTTGTAACATTCTAAATCACAGTGGTGTCATTATTAATTCCTTTTGTGAGACTACAAACAACAAAGCTATCAATGGATGTCCACTTGCTCTCTTCATATTCAGAGGATGGTATGACGACCATCAGAGACTGCTGTTAGAGAAATCAGGTCCACCTAGTGGCCCTGCTACTTGATCTCTATCTCAGTTTCATGAGCATTTTCTTTATGACATGTGGAGCTGTCATATGAAACAGGAGTGAAGAAGCCACAGCATTAGAAGGCACACAAACCTTGAGTAAGAGCTATGTGCTTGAGCATTAAAGTAGTCCTCACTCCTGTCAGAAGGCATTCTAGAAAGTACTGGACTCAAGCAGGCTACAGACGTTGCATAGCAAATAGTTTTTGAGCCAGCTTGCACCTCTGTTAATAAATTTTTATTTCCTGAGGCCAGAATTTTGTCCTTTTGATAGACAATCTCCTAACTTTCCATTTTACCTTTATTTTAGAGCTCTCGACTGTCACTCCTTCCTCTGAAGACACATCTCCCTAAGCAGCAGTCTATCAACACTGAATTCCCCTCCCTTCCCATTGCCACTAAGTCAGGGTGTGATGAAGAACATAGTGTATACTACTCGCCAGCTGTACATACATACTGCTTTACTTTCTAAAAGCCAGCTCCTCTTTCTAGCGACATTTCCTTTGCACCATCAGCAAGTTCTTCCCCCGTGTAGGGCCTCAGGGCTTCTTTTAATATGTATTAGGAAGACTTAGGGCTGGCAAGGATATCAAGTTCAGGGGTAGGTGGTAGAGAAATGAGGGTCTTGAGAGTGAATTTTTGGAATTATGAGGGGTAATGACATAGCATTAAGTCTTATAAAATAATAAATTTAAAATAAATATTATGGGCTTTTTTGGGGAACTAACCACACCCTTAATAAAAATTCTCAGGTGAAAGAAACATTTTTTTCAGACTAAAGATTTGGTAAGTACATATCGGGAAGAGGCACATTTGTAACTTGAAAGACATGCTTTCTTCATGTCACATTATTTCAGTTGAAACAAACAGCATTATTGTAGGGAACAAAGAAAGTTTTACTTTGCTGTTAACCTATCAAACCTCTCAATGCATAGTAGGGTAGTCAAGAGATTTTTATCTTCAATTTCCTACGTGGAGAGAAAGTGTTTACTGTGAGACAAATGTTTCTCAATGTGTACTGTACTCTCCTGCTTGAAGCATAAACCTCTTTTCTTCTTGAATGTAGAGTTCAGAGAAAAGATTTGTGATGACCCAAAGTCTTGACTTAAACAGATATTTGATAAGCAGGCAGTGCTGTGGCTCGTAATAAAAGCTGTAAGATGTCAAGCACACAGAAATAAGGCGTCCCCAGCCATCTGACTCTCGAAGCTGGATGGTTTAAAAGAACATTTGTTGTTCATGAGTTGTCCTTAGACCATCCCAATTCTAACAAGATGTGGAATGAAATGTGAATGTCCACATTTGGTTTCTGATAGGGATTCTCTTTTAAGCTGCTTTTCGACATCATTCTGGCATGACTCTGAAAGTATACCTGTTCACCACTTTTCTCTTATTCTCACACCTGCCCTTTGATATTTCTAACCACCCCCATATTGGTATGGGAATGTGAAAACATCACATGCCTGGTATCTGAACAGGCCTAATGAACAGGAAAAATGAAGTGAATTCAGGTCAAGGTTAGTGTCCAGAAACCACAGAAGTGAGAAAGCAAAGAAAGAGGTGACTAGACAGTGCTGAAAGAAGGCATGGCCTCAGATTGTCTGCCACACCAAAATTAATGGAACAAATAATAAGTAGAATAATTTTAATATTGTCTGGCTTTCACAGTGGTGTTGAGGTTGGTATTGGCTTCCTGACTGATAAGAATTTATATGTTGTTTGTGTAGGCTAGTCTTCTTCTTTCCAGGGGACACATGCTGAACCTTAAGGGTTATGTCCCATCATCCATCTTGCTACACACACACACACACACACACACACACAAATACACACACACACACACACACACACAAATACACACACACACCCAGACACACACACAAATACATGCACATGCAAAGTAGGAGGAGAGAGAGAGGGAGGAGGAGAGAGAGAGATGGAGTGAGGGAGGAAGGGCAAGATGGAGGAGGGAGAGAGGGGAAAGGGAGAGAGTGTATTAGTGAATATAAAGATAAATGAGGTAAAATGTTTATCATTAGAGATTCTGAACAATGTGGGTATAACACCCCTTAAACTGTTATTGAAAGTTTTCTGTGGGTTTGAATTTTGAATTAAGTAAAACTTAAACTGCAAAATAATCATGATTCATTGAATCTCCTATAAAAATTGCTTAATTATGATAAATACATAATAGGTGTTTTGAAACGTAGGAACTCCCTAAGCAAAGAAATTTAGGCAGCCAGTCTCTCTCCCACTACTGGCTACTGTCCTACCCAAGAGTGTGTCCATCATTCCATCCTGTGTGTGGTATAGCACATATCATTTGTTTTTCCATACCATGGCCTTTGATTCATAATCTAAAGAGACTGGAGAAATGTTCTGTAGAGTACATGTCTGACAGAGAAGGGAGAGTAGATTTTTGGCAGATCACTAGAAAGCCGCAATAGGCTCCCTATAAAGCACAATATATGGGCTTATACTAGAAACCTTTCTCAATATGAGAGCTGAGTATCTTTTGCTTGAAACTGGGCTAGGAATTTAACAAGAGGACACAGCTCTGTCAGTGAGCTCACAAAAGATGAATACATGAAAAATAATAATGTCTATACTGAGCTTGTGTCATTTAAGTAAAATGGAGCATTCTCGAGTACAATTTAGCAATAAATTGCTGTAAGCAGGCTGAAAATCATCATTAAGTGCAATCATGTCAATGAGAGAAAGATGAGTTACAGTGATAGTAATTGCTAAAAGTTTTTTTTCCTTTTTTTGTTCAAAGATATTTATACTTGTCAACATTCAGAGTAAAGATTTTAGTTTTATAATCACAGTAAGGAAAGAGGTTATCAATGAAAATGTTGCATTTTTTCACAAGCAGCAATTTAATCACCTTGGTTGCTCTGTACAGAATGGACCTGGCCATGTGTGTAGCCGTGACCAGTATTAGAGGATGCCCGTTTGTGCCACAGAGTTCCACCCACTCACATCCAAACCTTCCTCCCATCGTTTTACTAGTGGCATATTCAGAGGCCAGACATCCTCTTGGCTAGAACATAACCCTTTAAGCAAATCTATATGCTATTCTAACGGAAACATCTTTAGGCATTGCCCTACTGGGCATAGATTCAAGTAATTAAAGCCAGCTTGTGGGCCAGCTTGAACTTGGCTTCTTGTGTATTATTCACCCCTAGACACATCTACTGCCAACAGGACACTGGCAGCCTCTGTAAATGTGGGCTTGGAACTTTCTTCCAGTTATTATCTCTATGTTATATTTTATTTGAAATAGTTTTTGGATTTATGAAGGAAATCAAAATTATTATGTGGAAAAGTAAAGTATATGAAGAAGACTCAGATAAGTATCTATGGTGACTTATCCCTTACTTTTCAATAAACATTTTAGATTCCATTTCACTCACGCCTTTTATTAATTGCTAGGTGAGCAAAGTGTTCATAGACTAGTTTTCAATAGAATATCAGACACTATTGTGATATTTTATGGAGGTAACAACCTTGGACATGGAACTGTATAGTAGCCCATGCCTGTACCCCCACACAGGAGGTAGAGGCAGGAGATCCTGGGTTTTAGGTAGACTGGAACATACAGTGAGTTTAGGGCTAAGAAAAACTATATGGTGAGGTCCTGTGTCTAGAGAACAAAAAATAAAAACAATAGCATAAAACAAAAAACAAACAAAAAACGAGGAAGATTTAACATTGTCATATTATCTAACATTTGTCATGGTAGCAGCATCATAGTAGTGGCTCTACTACAGTCTATTATTACCCATCACTGCTTGTGTTTCCTTAGAAAGGTTACTGCTCATAGCCACAAGTATATGCAAGACGAAGTTGGCATATGCAACTGCACCAACCACAAGCCCTTTGGGCCAAACATGGCAGTGTCCTGGCAGGGAGAATCTGTGCCCTGGCAGCTAACAAGGGATTAAACACAAATCTGCTTTTGCCCTCCTGCAATGCCGTCAGGAAATCAGGTAGCCTCTCTGCTCTCTGTTTACTTTTGAATTAAACTTCATCCACTAAAATTTTTAAAATTCAAATCCATTTTACCAGATTAATTAACATTTTATATATCATAAATTACAATTTTGTTGGAAATGTGTTTTGTTTCAGGCCTCTGTAATGAAAAGCAAATGTGAGAGTCAAAACTTCACCTGGAAGATCCTCTGTACATCTTATATGTTTTTCCCCATTTTCTGGTGAATGGGTAGAATACAGAGAACCAAATCCACCACTCTCATCCCAATATCAGCCCCTACTCTTCTCCTAGTACCCCCTCTCCCAGATCCTCCTCCATTCCTTCCTCCCTCTGAATCTGAGGGGATCCCCACCCTGTAGCTGTCACCCCTATCCCCAGCCACTAACACATCAAGTCACAGCAGGTCCAAGCATATCTGATCTCACTAGGGGCAGCCCAGATAGGGGAACAGGATCCACAGGCAGGCAACAGAGTCAGGGACGGCCCCTGTTCCAAACCATTCTTATTCCTAATAATGTTGTCTTCACTATGCTGATGACTGAAACAAACATAACTTTTGCTCTTACTTGATGCTTACAACTCAAAACAATAAAGTTGTAAATTTCCAGTTAGCCTTTGCTCATAAGACAAGCTAATTAGTGAAGACTTAGGCTCAGAATTATACATAATAAAATAATTACAGTAAAAGAATTGTATCTAAGGTCAGCATTAGTATGTTTTTTTTTTCTGTCTGTCATGTGGGAACAAACAATTCCATATGGATGCTTGAGGTCAGAAAGAGGCACTGCTGAGACCACACTGCTGTTCTAGTGAGCACAAGCAGCAAGAGACTCTCCAAAGCCCAGGAAACAAACAAAGCCTGGCTTATGTTGGCTCCACTAGTGCAGGGAATTTCAACTGATGGATGAGTTAAAAAATTGAAACAAGTTCTGCCTGACAGCCACTCATCTGGGATATGTTCTTTGCTGTCACAGTGATTACCCATCTGTTCTCAGAGCTGATGAATGTTTCTTTTCTAGCTCTTTCCCATCCAGTATCATTACTATCCACCATCATTACCTATCGCCCAAATCATTAAACCACATTTAAAGCTGTGAGGTCTAGGAATGGTATCTTTATGGCAGCACACTTGTTCAATGTGCTAGTACATGTCCAGCATAGGTCCTGGGTTCCATCCTCCAGCACCATCAAACCACAAAAGATAAAAAAATGTGTATATATATATATATATATGCTTTATTGTCTCTACATACTACTACTAATAAAATGCCACACTCTTTGGCAGTGGAGGGAAGGAGGTACTATGCACACCACTTGACAAGTTTTTAGACTCGTGACTGGTTTCAGGTTATGTTCATAAAAGACACATGGAAAGGAAAAGTAGTAAAATTTGTGTATTTGGATGTATTTACTTCAAGGACTGTGCTTATGAAACACTTGTTTCCAGGTTGTTTCCTTTTATCCAAAGTAGAAAGGATTTAAAGTTGTCTAAGTCAGTGGTTCTCAACCTATGCCTGTGGGTTGCAACCCCTTTGCAGTTACATATCAGATATTTACATTAAGATTCATAACAGCAGCAACATTACAGTAATGAAGTAGCAATCAAAGAATTTTAAGGTTGGGGGTCACCAGAGCATGAGGAACAGTATTAAAGAGTCGCAGCAATTAGGAAGGCTGGGAGCCACTGGTTCAAGGTCAGGGTACAGTCCCAATTTGAAGCAGCACAGATGAAGGTACTCTTGGGTACCTTCTACATGGTTGTCTTATTGTAGTTTCTTATCCAATTGTGAAAACTGGGCAGACTGCTGCAGACAGAATCGGAATAGAAATCAAAATTCTGCACACCCTTGGTTTCATAATTCCCTTATGCACTTCCTTCTGAGACCCTGTCTTATACTACACTACTGCCACTCCGGCCTAGAGCCCCTCTCACTGTGAAAGGGAGATTATATCCTTGGGGATCTGTAAGGTTCTGACTTTGTGAGTTAATCTCAAATCAGGAACTTCCAACTTGATTTTCAAATATGTGTGAACTTCCCTGTTTATTGAAGGCTTTGTGAGATGCAGCCAGTTGGTTGACCAATTATCTTATTTATAATTGACTCTTTTACTTTATGTGGGGCTCTGTATGCTAAGGGTAATTCAATCAGCAGTCACTCATAGAACTACTCAGTTAACATAATGAATAAAGAGACACTAGGATCAATGAAATAACTCAGTGTGTAAAGAAACGTTCTGCCAAGTCCGATGACCCAGGTTTGATTCCCTAGGATCCACATAGTAGAAGGAAGGGACACTATCCCACAAGTTGTCCTTTGATCTCCCCATTCTCACTTTAGCACATAAGCATGCCCATACTAAATAAATACAAAGTTTAAGTGAGACACTAAGACCTAGTCAACAAAGTTAATGAGATGACTTACTAGAATACTCAAGTGCACAGTCAAAGAAGGAAATTATATTAGGGATTAATAGGAAAACACATACTGAGTGTTAAAAAATATATACTGGAGGAGAGTGGGGAAGGTTAGATTGGGGACTAGTCATAAAATAGTGAAGCTTCATCTGGTCCTTCGAAATTCTGAGTTAGAAAAGGAATATGGACTTGAAACTGAAATGAACTCTGGTGGCCATGTGCAAAATACTTTCGTGCAGAATATAGAAGAGGAAATTAAAATTTGAAGTCTACAATGAATTCATCTAAACTCCCTTTACCTAACAGTGTTTTGTACATTGAACACTGTGCAAATATTTTTTTAAAGTATCAAAAACTATTCTATTAACAGTGATTTGCATATAATCAGGTAAGATGGCTCAACAGGTATCAAAGTGCTTGTCATTCATGCCTGATGTACCAAATTAAATTCCCACAAAAGGTTGAAGGAGAGAACAGACTGTACAAAAATGTTCTCTGACCTCCACATGCAAACCTTGCCCTTGTATTTAAGCATACATACTATGCACACCACATACTCGTACAAAACATAAATAAAATGTAAAGATAATAGCCTACTATACTATATCTTTAAAGAAACATTTTCTTATTTTTGTAATATTTTTGAAAATGTAGTTGATTTAGCCAAACAATCATTGACCTTTTACAAGAAGATGTAGTAATTCTTAAAGCCCCCAATTAAAATAACATGCAAAGTTTTTGTTACTGGTTTTGATAAACTGACTCCAAACTATAATGTGGCATTCAGATATTTCTTGAAAACTCTGAAATTTTTTCATTGTCTTCTCTTGGAATTGTTTTTATGACTGTTTTTCTCTAACAGGGAAGCTGAATGAATGAACATTCAAAATGAATAGCCCATGTAGCCCATGTCAAAAAACTCATAAGTACTAGTGGATTCTACTGAGGACTGGTCAATAAATAGCAAAACGTATGAATGCAGTTCTGTGGAAGATCTTCCTCAGAAGTCAAATCAATTCAAGCAACACACACACACACACACACACACACACACACACACACACACACACACACTTACACACTTGTGTACATGGAGGAGAGCCATTGTATTAGAAAATGCAACCTGGATGGCCATCAGGGAGTGAATGTGTTTCTACAAAATACATCCCAGATCCAAAGCTAAACAGGCACCAGTACTTTTTATGGAGAAGACCCAGATGGCCTCAAACTCATGATTTTCCTGTCTCATTCTCCTGAACATTGGTATTATAAGTGTACACCACCACGTTTGGTGAGAGAAAGTAAAAATGGGATTCTACTCAGACAACTTGAAATATATGGGTCAGAGTAACAGTGTCTCTGGAATACACGCTTAAAATCTGATTCAGATCAGAGACTTGGGTACCATACAGGGTTTTATGTGTGTATTGTCAGATAATGGCAAATGGAAGTGGTTTTAAAAAGGACTGATCCATAAATAAGTCAACATTAAGTGGCACTTTAATGTAAATTTAGGTTTCTAGTAATAAGCATTTAGTTAAGGAGTTTCAGCTGGTGCCTCCCGTGCCTTGGCTGACTCTGAAGTGAATAAAATGAGAGAAGGAACAGTTAACAGAGAGGCAGAAGCAGACATTTCCCAGTGCTACCTAAACAGATACTTAGTGTATTTTAAGCCTTATTTCTGGCAGGTCTGAGATGTAAAAGGTGAAGCCTGAAGAGAAATCAGTGAGCCCTGTGATTCTGGCATTGCTGTGAAACGCTCAGAGTTGGTTTGTTATTGCACAGAGATGTTCTTATAATAGTTTAAAATCCCAAGTCTTAATTTGTTGGGAACTATTTTGCTGTTTGATTTTTTTTCTACCCTCTGATTAAAATACATTTGATACTTCAGCATAGTTATGAGAGGACTTAATAGCAAAGGTTTTTTAACAACTGATATTTGGGTCTCCTGGTTTCTATGTAAGTCATAAGTCTTGTTAACTACTTAATCTCCTGCAACCCCCATATCCACAGAGCATCTGTATGGTCACTTGTGGCCATGCTCCAGAGGTGAGTGATGTACAGATGAGCGGAGAATCCAATTTAAAATAGCATGAGAATGTAGAAGATACAAAGGAGCACTGCAGGCGCGTGTGCAGATGTGAGTGCCAAGAGTCCCCAGACTGCTTTTCTCCAGACTCTCTCTGCTCATGGTTTTGCTGTCTGCTCTGCCTCTCTGGTCCTTTACCTTAGCCAACTCCCTTATATGCTCCCATGTTTTATCCTCCACTAAGTCTCTTTCCCTCTGATTCTGGATGCTTCTCTGTTCTTCTTTTTTGCTCCATGTCATATGCTCATTTCTGCTTTTTGCAGCAGCTGAACTGTTTTATAATGGTCTGCAAGTCTGGCTCCCGAGTACCACTGTGAGCTCGTTAAAAATGGCTGCCATCTTCTCATATCCTCTGCACTATGCCAGCAGATGAAGTTGGACCATGGGCTGTATTCCATGGTGCATGAATGCTCTGTGCTGGTTGGAACCCTATAGCTAATGGACAACATTACATTAGTGCATACATTGACAGTGTTTTGTTGTTGTTGTTGCTGCTGCTGCTCCCACTGTTGGCAAGATACTCACTTCAGGGTTTTAAGAACATGAACATGGCGTGACCTGTGTATAATCAATAAATTCAGACAGAGGATTTTCAGTTAAGAGTTAAGGTACAAATGAGAGATCACTGAAGGCCTGAAGCAAACTGTAAGGTGAGAATGGAGGAAAGCTCCTAAAGTATATGCTAGGAACGAGAGCTCCAGTGTGAAGGATGGTGGCTAAACATGGGTCTGTTTTTAAGGTGTGTACGAACATATTTGGGCTAAGCAGGCCCACTATTTACTTTCAAATGAAGGGAAATGCTTGTAACTTAACAGTTTGCCTGTGCAATGAGCTAAAACTAAAAAAATGTAAACTCTTACTTCATAATCTCTTTAATATCTCACTTTTACCAAAGGAGTCTAACCTTATTGCCACCAAGTCCCACCGAAATCTTAGACTAGCAAAAGGAAGGGGGTTCTACTAAATCCCACTCTATGCTGCAATTTTCTAATTATAGATTGAAGAAGAGATTTTCTGAATTCATTTCATGAGAGCTTCACTGTGTGACCCCACAGGGTGCTGCACCATAATTTGACACATGCATGTGGTGTGTGATATTTAATCAGGGATCCCAGGCTAGAAAGACAGCTCAGTAGATACCTGGCAAACACAAGGACCTGACTCTGCTCCACAGAACTCATATTTATAAAAGCTGGTAATGATGACACACATGAGTGATTCCCACTCTAAGAAGACGAGAGTAGGAAGATCTCTGGGTTTCCTGGCAAACCAGCACAACCTATTTGGCAGGATCCAAGCCTGCTAGAGATGTTTTTGGAAAGTTGTCAACAGTATCTGAGGAACAACACCAGAAGCAGTCTACTGATCTACACACACCTATCCTCCCCTACACACAAATACACACATGTACATGTGTACCTGCAGATAAACGTTACCCCCCCCACACTTGAAAGCACACATAGATACAACATTCATTTTAAAGACACAGGCTACAGTTTTCATTGCCTTGGCCATTGCTCATTGTTTTTTGTTAGGAAACTGCCAATGCCATTCCACTTGCTCCTTATAAAATAGCTAATAAAGCGTTATACATTATGCTGCAGTAGAAATACCTTTCTACCTGTGTTCTACTATGTTTATCCAGCTTCCTCCTGCATCCTTTTCCCCTGTTTGCCCTTTCTAGACTATCGAGACAGCTGTTCTACTCTCTATTTCCATGAAATCAAGAATTTACCAACATTTTAATAATTTTAATAGTCATTTCAAAAACAGTTGTTTTCTTAGACTGAAAAGCTTTAACTTGATAAATATAGTTTTCATGAAAATATTAAAGAATATACAATATAATATATTATTGTATATATAATATGATATATCACATATATTATGATAATATAATACTATAATATAATGTCATATTATATTATATATAAACATTTAAACTTTATATTTCTAATTACATATTATATTTATTATATTTTGTAATTATATATTATATATTTATAATTATATCATAGTATTATATATATTTTAATATTTTCATGGAAAATCACATTTATCTAGTTAAAACTTTTCAGTCTAAGGAAACAACTTTTTTGAAATTATTATAATAAATGTATTAAAATTTAAAATATAGATCAATTCTCAATTTCATGGATATAGTCATTATATATACTATATATTATAGTATATATATTAAAAATCTTTGTAATTAACTACCTTTTAAGCAAGAATACCTCATTGACTTAAAAAGTAATATGAGTGCACACTGTCTATTACTTTTATGGTGCTGGTAGCAGAATTCTTTATTTTTATCTTAATTTTTCCATTAAGCCCCAATAAAACATCCTATACTCCTTAGCCACTTCACTAGAATCTACATATTTAAGCCATGAGAGGGAAAATATTGGATTCTTGTTCACTAAATTGCATGAATTATGGGAAAATGCTTCATTATATCACAAAGAGGAAGTCTATGATTAAACACACACACACACACACACACACACAAAACTTTATAAAAATTTTAAAAATAATACTGGACAGAATGTTGTGAGAAAATAACATTAGGTATCTGATTCATCTTCTCATACTTTTAGAAGTAAAATTAAAGTTCTTCACACTTGTGTAAAGTACAAAAGATTCAGCCTAAGGAAAGCCTGAAGTTTGGGTTTTAAATAAGCCACCAGTCTAGAAGTTGGACATTTCTGATTAGAATGCTTATTTCCAATTTCCACCAAGTGCTGCTTCAAAACAAAACAATGACAGTGGCCACCAAAAAACCCTCTGAAAACTCTAATTTAAGGTGCGATATACTGATGGATGATTTATTTATCTTAGAAGTGCCAATATTTCACTCTTCTCTACATCTTGAAAGCAACTGAAATAGTTTCAGTAGCACATAACTGGGTTCTGGGATCTGGCTAGAAATGATTTGGCTGTGTGCCTGTTACTGAGGGAAGAAACTGACAGCACTGAGGATGTTTCTAAAGCCAAACGCCAAATTGTTTGTGCTTAACATCACGTATCAGGCTGTCCCTGCAAAATGATTCCATTCCAAAGGTCAGAAATACTGTGCCCTGGTTCCAGAATTCTATTCAGAAATTGGAAATAGAGACAGCTTCAAAATCATACACATCCCATCTTCTTTTCAGAATGAGGGCTTTGGCCCAAGTCTTGCTATGTAAAATGCACGAGAGGAAGAGGAACTTAATACAGACTTTGTTTATTCTGTTCCATGTTGCTATTTTCATGGTCGAAAGTATTCTGCTATTTGGTTTAGTGGTAATAGCTTATACCAAGTCAACAGCAACTCCACCTAGATAATGATGAGTTTGTGAGAGCAAATTTTCACATGTTTGAAGAATAGAGCTACATAGGGTTGAATCTACCTTGCTTTTGATCTTTATCAGTTTTGTGGAGTAATATTTCCATGATTACCCCTGTGTATGATTATTTTAATTAGATAAATAACCATAAACTAATTGCTCCCTCATTTTAATATTGTATGTATTCTCTATAGAGTGAGAGATAATAGCTAGTAGCCATTTGTTTGCCTTCTTATTTTCTTACTCTCACTACCCAATATTTTCTAATTAAAGCTATCAGCAGCTTCCATATGCCCATGACATGAGTCTTACTCTGTGGAAACACCCATGATAACAAAAACAATTTGCATGCTTTGATATAGGGAATGCTCAGCAGTTGCAGAGGAAAGCAATTCATTTCTTATCTGGAAAAACTCACTTTCTTTTGCATTTTCAACTTGTTTTATGTTAGTTACAAACATCAACGGTCTAAGAACATGAAGTGTTCACTTAAAGATAACACAGCAGTTGATAACTGAAACTCAGATATCAACACTGGATTAAGTGAATTATAATAATCCCTCTCAAAAAAACAAAAAAACAAATAGCAATAGCTGGGCAGTGGTGGCACATGCCTTTTATCCCAGCATTTAGGAGGCAAAGGTAGGTGGATCTCTGAGTTTGAAGACAGCCTGGTCTACAGAGTCAGTTCCAGGACAGCCAGGGCTATGTATAGAAATCCTATCTCGAAAATACCAAAAAAGAAAAAAAAAACCCTACAACAACAACAATAACAAAAGTAAAGCATCCCACCATAATTTTCTCACATCTTGTTAGAAGAGTATCTAACAAGAACTTTAGGTGTGTAAAGTCATCAAGCATCAGGCTTCTCATCTCCATGGAGGAAGTACTTAAAGTAGGAAGTGCCTATTTTGACCCTGCTGGCAGCAGAAGAGAACACACTTGGCTTGTCAGTGCAACCTTGGCCAGGCCATCTACTTCGCTGACATGGCATAGGTGTAAATTAGCATGTCCTTCCTTCCTTGTCTTTGTAGTTCATATAGAATCCAGGAAACAACACATTCATGAGTGGGAGCAGTTCCATTTTCACATAGAAAATGTATGGTTTCAGTGTCAACACAGGAAATTACACTGTTTTCAGAAATCACAGAATTCCTTTGACTGCTGCTTTTTAGTCAAATGTAAAATGAGAAGTATTGAAATTACAACCTGGCATCACTTCCGTCCTTGGAGACCTATTTCTGCAGTCACAGCTGCTAAAACATCTTCGTGTTTGCTTTACTACAAGCTTTGAGGTCCTGCAGATGAAGGATATCACAGTACATTTCCTGAATCTCTCATGCCACTTATGATCACCACACAGGACATTTTTTTGTTGAGAATTTAATAAAAATATAGCCAAGGAACAGAATTAGCATTGAGGAGAAAATGTGATGAGATAAGATGAAGAACAATTCGGAACTGTCAATCATGTCTCCCACTTGCTGGGTTTTCATTGTCTCTCTATCTCAGGCATTGAATGAAACACACCCTTGTTTCTGACTATAAAATCAGCAATATAATACAACTAATTTAAGAGCATCTGGAAGAGACTGGATAGACCAGCAGGGAGAAAAATACATTCACTGATTTAAAATATGTGTTATGATACCAGAAATTTTAAAAAGGAAAGAGGCATAGTAGTCCTATCAACTCCTCAGTTTGAGAGCACATCAGTGTTGAATGGTGATCAATTGGTATATGCTGGACTCTGGTTGTCCCCTTACCCTGCATTGGTTCATTGCATCTTCACCTTGTGCAACTGGTTGTGTTTCACTTGTTTGGGTTCTCTGCCATTCTCCATACTCCATGAAATTTTTCCACACTCTCTTCTTCTGTTCCCCTCCTTGCCCACATTGTAAACATGTAAAATAGAAAAGTGAAAGTTTTTTGGTGTCTTTTCATCAGAATCATTCCCTTTTCCTGCAATAACTAACACTGAAAGCTAACAAATACAAATAAATTAATAGAGTTGAGCTATACAGTCACCTGTATATAAAGGTGTAATGTAAAAGGGCCATTCTACAGTAAGGCAGAGTCAGATTAAGACTTGATAAAAAGCTAGGCAGAACAATTATCCCTTTGATGAGATAGACATATCTTACCAGTGCAGTTATGCTACATCATAAGTTGACCTCATTTTCTCAATTAGTCAGAGGAGTATAACTTTTCTTCTGTCTTTTCTAAGTGCGCTTCCTCCAGTATATGTAATGTTTCTTTGTTTCTTTCATATATTCCTGTTCTGGACAGCTGTTGAGATTTACAGATTGCTTGTCTGTGGTCATATTCTGTTGAGTTGTAATAAAACTGCCCTCTGTTAATAAACATAGGTTTTGCTTGTCTTCAAAACCTGTTTTAGATGTGTTTTTCAAGAAAGGTTCATGTACATCCAGAATATAAGAAAACATCTGAGTAAAGATAGAATTAAAAAAATTCAAGAGTAAGGCTTGAGGATGATTATTGTTTGGCAAAGCACCCAGTTGTCCTTTTTAGAGAGTAACAATTTCAGCATTGGATTGAGAAATTCTCAATTCATTGCATCCCACTGACCAGTTGTGTGCAGAGGTGATCAGCAGCTCTTATGGTGCCTAATACCCTCCATTCTCATTAGTGATGTCCTGAGCTCTAGGATCTCCCACAGTTCTTCATTCTTAGAGCTTGTTTATCCAAATGAAAAAAAAAATAACAAGGGTGCTGTAGCAAATACACAAGAAATATGATTGGCATTCTCACTGTGTTCTTGTGAAAATGTTGTAATAGAAATTAAAAGTGATATAAGGCAGCAACTAAAAGCTGGGAAGTGTTTTGTACACTAGCAAAGCTTTGAGATGAGCTCTTATGAATGAGTAATGTCAAATAGAACAGACCTATAATTATCGGTTTTTCTGACCCTGTCCCTAGTAATAGACAGTCTTAGAAGTGCTGCTAACACATGGCATTTTCCCCTAAGACCTCTGAAAGCCTGTATTCTGCCTGTTGTCCACTGCCCATGGCAATACTGTCCAGTCTGCACATCTAGTCCCCTATTCATATGACTCGTTTGGGTGCACCATCGGAGAGGAACTAGCTTCACCTAACTAGTACCATTGTAGCTTTGAGGAAGGGACATGGGAAAGAATAGCTTGCCAACTAGCCAGCAGGGCCTGTTCATTCCCTCTTTACTTCTAACGGTAACTGCAGGACTGCAGCGTGCACAGATCGCTGTTGATTGTAAAAGCTTGTGCACCATGGCAAATCATTGTCTTTTATGGTCAGAAAGAATGATATCTCTTAAGTCTTTCCTGCTTAATGATGGTAGAAGATTCATGCGTGTTCTTTTAATGATAGCAAATATAATCAGACTAAAACTGAGCAATTAATGCTACACTTATAGGAAGTGTATAGAACAATAAATAATGTAGACGTTGAATAATATACACATGCTAAAGTAGCCTCTAAGAAGTTAGTTTCACAAATGAAAGTGATTTCAAATGAAAGCGATGCTATGAAGAATCACTGCAGTTGCAAGTCTGGCAACATATAAATGTATAATTCAATTCCTATGGTTCCTTCTGTGCTAATATTAACTTGATCTTTTTTACTCACATAAAGGAATGACAAGCCAAGCTGCAAGAACAAGCAAGCAAGCAAGCAAGGCAGAGAAATTTTACCTACATTTTTTTGTGATTACACAGTCAGGACTCAGCAAATGCCTATATCCCCGATAGCCTTTAACAGGGACTTTCTCATTGTCTCTGTCATAAAATGACTGCATGTCATATAGATTGGATGAAAGGAAAGCACAGAGTAAGAACTGTGGATTTTGAATGTCACTATAACCTATTTTTACACCAAGGCTGTTTGTTACCCATCTTGATCAACAATGCCAAACCCATTCTCGATTTATGAGTGAGATAAGCATTTGTTCTTGTATCTAGCTCCCAGGTCATGGTCAAAAAACAGCATGAGCAGAGGTGATGGCTATGGTTTTACAGACATCAGTCTCATTATCTCCTTTAAATGTTTTAAGGGTCAGTCTTAACTACAGCCAAAGACTCCTGATAACAGGGCTCACATAGAGTAATTAATTGCAGGACAGATTTAGTTTAGTATCATTTTTCATCTTCAAATGCTAATCAAATTGAAAATAAACCTGTCACTGAGCAGAAGCAACAATGCTGAGACCATTTGCTGCATGTGATCTTTTCAAATGGGTTTGCTGCATTTCAAATGACTTTTCTGTCACACTCCAGAGAACATGAGCCCCTGAAGACTTTTGTGAATGCTTAGCTATTAGCAAACCATTGCCTCATGGATGACTTCATAAATGTTTGCTTTTGAATCAGGTAATGGCTTACAACCTAATTTTTTCCCTGGCTCCCCACTATACACACATATATCTCCTTGGAAAGTAACTAATAAAATGACAGAGAGACTTAGATTTCTGACTGATAACATCACAAGAGCTCCCCACATACTGTCTCCCTGTCATAGTGTGGAATTTACAGTTTTATGCACAATGTAAATAGTATTCGTTCCTAGTTATGTGTTAGAAAATTCAGTTTTATAATATTTTCTTGTAGTTTATAAATTTTTGACATTTGTCTTTACTTCTAGTCTTAGAACAGTGATGATGGAGCTGACAGATTGGTTTTTAGATATAACTGTTTAGCATTTCTCTTATGACATCACCTGAAAGCCTAAATTTAACACCTCCCACTGGACCTATAACAATGCTTCATGGCTAGCTCTCTCACACAGTTAACTCCAGCACACTGTATGTCAGGATTCACGGCCTCCCCAAAGACATTCGTTTAAAGGTTGCTTCAACCCAAATGGGTCAGGTGTGAATAAAACTAAAAAGTGACTTAGAACAGTTTCAATATCTCAAAAACCCTTCATGTTATATTCATTCCAGATATTTTACATTGTGAATATATTTCTCATAGTCACAGAATTCTTATAACCTGTATTACCATCTCTTAAATAAGGATCTGTAGCTTAAATTCCTTCAAAAATATTTTCCAACTTTTCTATTACTTCATTGAGAATGTTGTGCAATACATTTTGATCATATTTGCCCGCCCCAACTTCTCCAAGATCCACACCTTTCTCTACCCATCTTTAACTTTGTGTTCTCTTAATCATACACACACACACACACACACACACACACACACACACACACACACACACACACACACACTTGAAGTCATTCACCACATCTGGTTCTTAGAACCTTTCTGTCCTCTCTCTCTTTATCATCACCAAGCCTTGGGATGAATTCATTTGATAAGGATTTATCATTACTTACAGTTGGGCATTATTCAATCTTTTATTCTTTGCACTTTGGCCAGTTGTAGATCTTCATGGTAATCACCATCTATTGAAAAGACAAATAAACAACAACAACAACAACAACAACAATAAAACCGAAACCGAAACAATCAAACACCTTTCTTTGATAACCCAGACCTAGAAAAGAAAATCCAGTTTGTTTTCCTTTACACATGTTAGTTTTAGAGTCATAGATATATGTATTTCACATGGAATATCCACAGGGTCAAGAAATTATAAGAGGCCATAGGAAGATTTCAAGGGAAAGGAGAACCATAGTGGTAGAAATGGTTAAATGGAAATTATGGAAGAGAAGAAATTAAATGGAGGGTGGAAATGGGAAAGTGAGGCAGAGGAAGAAATATGGTAAGAAATAACTACTACTGAAGACCTTTTGAATAAAATTCATATAGATCTGGAGGGATGAAAGGGAATGATATTATAATTAAAATTTCAAAATTAAGCAACAAAAAGTCATATGGAGGCTAGCTATTGTTGAAAGTTCCTAAGACATATACATACATTATATAAAAAGTGTAAATATAGTTATTTTATAACAGGGAAACAATGCCTCTATTAGACTCTGTAGTATAACAATTTTATAATTGTTGGTGAGTGAGGTCATAAAACATTACAGACTATTGATAGTACACTTGTTTATCCTCCTGAACTTGATAATATGATCCTACTGCTGGAGTCACCTGGAAACATCTTCTCTACTAGCTCATTTTCATAGTACTGGAAAATGGTACCAGAAGTGAAAGCCAGTGACTAGCCTTAGTCAATTTTCAGCCCTAGGAAGTACAACAATGACCAGCTTGGCAAGACATGGCCTTTGGTGCAGTAGTGGCATGGATGTCATAGGAGTAATCAACTACTTTCTGGTTGCATTTGGCTTAGGGCCTGCTTCACAAGATGAAAGCCATACATGACACCTTTCCTGGGTCAAAATTCCTATACCTTAATAGGTCATAACTCCCAGGGGAAAGTGCACTACCATTACTCTGCTAAATGTTCATAATACTAAACAGACTTCTCATTTTTTTTTTGATTTTGGTTTTTTGAGACAGGGTTTCTCTGTGTAGCCCTGGCTGTACTGGAACTCAATCTGTAGACCAGGCTGGCCTCAAACTCAGAAATCTGCCTGCTTCTGCCTCTCAAGTGCTGGGATTAAAGGCATGCGCCACCACTGCCTGGCTTAGACTTTTCATTATTATACCCATAGATTAGTGCATCTATCAGCCATCAAAATTGTCATATAGAGATATTTCTGTAAATATAAAGAAAACAATAAGAGAATACACTAGAGGAAATGTCTGACTACCTCCTATCTTTATAATATACACAGATTCATAGTTCTAGCTGCCTTTGAACAAGAATCCCTAAAAGATACTTAAAGAATCTCTAGCACCCTTTATTTGGTCAAATTCACTAGTTTGAGTTGAATTATCTTCTAGAGATGACAGCAGCAAGCTTTTTTTTCCCCAGCACATTAGAGAGTGTGCAAATACTAGTAATGCCTGATGTATCCATCTCTAATTACGGGAATTTGCCTATCAGAAACTAATTCACAAAATTATTCTTTCAACTTATTCCACCTAATTTTTTGCTTTGTCAATAGTTGGATGTCAAACTAAAATTGTATTAGAAGTGAAAACAGCTATGCTTCATTTATAAACATGTTTAATGCCATTCAGAACTTTTAACATATTATTTTCATAAATCTAGGTAACTAGTAATATTAAGTCATAGTTTAAGTTATATAATGTCCTTAACATCTTTCTTTAATTAATTAAGGTTGCATCTTTTCCTTCTGTGGATGTTTGCTGTTTTCAGAGGATACTATATTGTAGACCAGTTTGGTGACATTATTGTCTGTTAGACTGGTATTCTAAGCACCACGTTCTATATCCAACCTGCCCTTGTGTACTCCCTAAGGCAAGTCTTTATCCAATAGCAAGTCCACTCTGATATTAGAGAAAGAGGTGGCTAAAACCAGATACTTGTTTGGTGCTTATTAGTTTGAGGAGTAAAGTGACTTCAGTAGTACTGTTTAATTTGTATGGTTATGATTGGAAAGGAAAAAGAGGTCAGAAATGATGGGAAACTAGTGACAAGAATTAGATTATTAGATAGGAATGAGAGGAGGAGGACATGTGTGTGGGAATAATTGATGCAAAGGGAGGAAATGCCATGTATGTGTGGAGGTTCGAGTTAGGAGACTAAAAAGAGTAGGTAAAAATACATACTCAGATATCATAAGCCAGTTGAGCCTCTGATCTTTGAGAGATATAACAATAAGTGGGAAAGGTACAGCAAAAAGAAAAATAAGAAAAATAAAAAGAAAGCTACAAAAGGAAAGAAAATGAGGAGGACAAGCAGGAGGAGAAGAAAAATAAGAGAGCGAGAGAAAGAATGCAAATCAGTAACAAGTGCAGAGTGAAAGAGCCCAGGTTGGCTGGCTACTTGTCCTACTAGACTGTAAAGAGAGGAAATATTTGTGCAGAGAGGAAAACTAGGTGGAAATATGAAATTTCTGCCAGATATGGGAGGAGAGATAAGGACGTGAGGCCACTGGCTTGAATGCTGTTTTTTCATCATCCTGGTGGATCTGAGGCTTTGGCTTCTTTGGTTCTGGTTGGGTTGAGTTTTACTGGTCCAGCCCTCTTCCTGTACTCACATCTCCCCTTGCATTTGGAGTTTTCCTAACTATTTTCTGTGAATTGTGGATAGTGGATATAAACACTTCCAAACTGAGTTGCTATGATTTTTTTTTCATGATCAGCAGTGGAAGCTGGCTTTGCAGTGCCCAAGCGTTTGTAGATTCCTTGATAGGAGCCTTCAGCCCACTTTTCTGGAGTGTGGTAGAAAAGGCAACTGAGGTGGAAACTGTGTTGAATTTAGATTCAGCTGCAAATCCAGGATAATGGCAAAGAAAGTTTGTGCATCCAGTAATAGACTTTTGTTAGTGTGTTGATCAAGTCGATTCTGAGGCTAGAAAAGCTGAGTGTTAGTAAATATTTCTATTTCTTTGTTTTTCCTAAGTTTTAACATGGCTTCCAATCACCATCCTGTGCCCAGTTTAATATGTATATATAATATAATTATTTAATATATATTTTTATTTAATTATTAATATTTAATATAAATATATTTAATATAATTTAATATAATTATTTACATGTATAAATTATATATAAGTTTTACATGTATAAATTATATATTTACTTGGATCTCATTGACTTAAAGCCCACAGTTCTATATGCTAACTAATTGTTTGTAATTAAATGAGATAGATTAAATAAAAATATATTATTAACAAGTGTATCATCAATACTCAGTTCAAAATGGGGGGATGTCTCCATCAAAATTCTCCCCTCAGAGCTTAGGGAACCCCTTGGAATAAAATGCAGAAAGAAACAGAGGAACTGGAAGACACCAAGAGAACATGGAAGTCTGATAAAAAAAAAATCAAGGCTCATATGAGATTGAACCAGCAAGCACAGGGTCAGCACCAGTCAGCACTAGATCCTCTGCATATATATATATATCTTCCAATTTAGTGCTTTTATGGTTCTTCAAATTGTGAGAATGAGTGGGTCTTGTGCCTTCTCCTGGGCTCTTTTCTTTCTGTTGGTTTATATTGTCCAATTTTGATTTGATTGTTTTTGTTTCATCTTATAATATTTTATTTGTTATATTTTAATATTATCTCTTAGAAGTCTGTTCCTTTCTAATAAGAGACAAAAAGTGGATCTGGATAGGAGGAATAGAGGAAGGGGAAAATATATTCAGGACAGACTGTGTGAGAAAAGAATCTATTTCCAACCTTAAAAAAGTGTGTCCTGTGAGGGAGCTGAAGGGGTTTGCAACCTCATAGGAAGAACAACAATATCAACCAACCAGACCCCCTGGACTAAGCCGTCAACCAAGGAGTACACATGGCTCCAACTGCATTTGTACCAGAGGATGGCTTTGTCAGACATTAATGGGAGAAGAGGTCCTTAATCCTATGAAGGTTTGATAAATGCCCAGAGGAGGGCAGCGCTGTGAGAGTGGGGTGGGTGGAGGAACATCGTCAGAAGCAGGGGGAGGGAGGATGGGATAGGGAGTTTCCAGGAAGGGGGAAACCGGGAAAGGGGATAATATTTGAAATGTAAATAAAGAAAATATCCAATAAAAAAGTGAGTGCTGATATATTATGATATATCATTATAACTATGTCTGAAACAAGCAGTCAAGTTCCAATTAGTTTCTTGTGCTATTGTATATTTTTGCTTCTTTGGACCCATACAGGAAGTGTTACTATTTTTGAAATTAACCACAACTGCAAACTGAAACTTTCTTCACTGCTCTGGGAGGCTGACTGGATGTCTGAGCCTTATTTTTTCCGAACTCCCTACTGTTGCACAATATGGCCACATAGATGGGTACACAAACCTGTTGGACTCAGTCTTTGAGCCATAAATAGTCAGCCAAATGGCTTAATTGGAGTCTAGAAATGGAACTGTTCACATATCATGTCACTTTTTTTTGAATCCCATTACCTTGTTTATGAGTTGACAAAAACTGTTAACACTTGATGTAGTTTTAAAGATCTTTGTATTTAGATTCTGTCAGTAAATAAAAGTTCCCAGAAATTTAAAAATGCTATCCATGATTAGAAACTGTCTTTATTTTTGTCTTCATCGTGTCTATAATTATCTTTAACAAAATGACTGAGTACCTGTGAGCATTCATTCCTCTAGAGGATATCAAGTGCGTTTTTAAAACAAAGATTTGCTGTTTATTGTAAAACCTATTAAGCATTATTTAAAATCAAACTGATTTCTTAAATTTAGTTTTAGATTAAAAAAATGACAGTCCTTGAGATTAAAAAAGCAATTCAATAACTCAATTAAATATAAACTTTATTCCTAACAGCTACTCAGCTTTATATAAATTCATCACTGACTGATGATTTGATAGCAAATGTGTTTTTAAAATGAATAGTTATGCTGTGTTCATTTTCTAAAAGCATGACTCGTTTGACATTCAAGGAAACATCCAGTGATCAAATATATACTCGGCCATAGCCACTGCCTCTCAGATACTTCCTGTTTTACTTAGAGCTGGTCAGTGGAGATATAAAATGGTTTAAGCTAACTGACATTGCAAGAAAGTCTGTGACCCTGGAATCCTGTGCATTGATAGGATCGTGCAATACAGAGATGAGAGCTGATTCCTACTGTCACATCAGTTGCAGGTTTTCATTGTTGAAAGTTAAATGAATGCTTGCATGTATGTACTCCATCAAGGTGTTAAAGACAGTGCTAATGGCATGTCTGTGCTAAAAGAAAGCTGGTTAGGAACAGATGAAATCCATACTGATACAGAGCTTCACTAGTTATCCAGCTTATGTGTGTCTTCATTTGTTTGTTTAACAGCTGGCTTATAGCTGTTGAGTAGAGAGGAGGGAAGAGGTGAGCAGTGAGTGGGTACCTGACAAGGCACTGAAGCAGGTTTTTGGCTTTTCATAATCATAGACACTATGTTGGTAGAGAGATGGATCTGTAACTGCTAATCTTTGACTCTTCTCATCCCACAGACCATTTACTTACCCCAAACATCTTCATACCTGGTAGCTTGAGACTAACCATGGTTTTCTTCCATTGTAACTGCTATCTTTGGGTCCTAAGTCTCCCTCCACACCACTGGTGACTTATTAGCCGGTAGGGTTATCTTGTACATTTAAGAATGGATAAGTTTGCTTTGCTCTGCTTGACTGTCCATTTTGAAACCAGCTACGCATGAGTTACTCAGGGAGGAATTATGCAAGTCTGTTCCCCTTGCTAATGACCTAGTTTCTTTTGTCTGGAGTATTCTGGCTGAAGCATCCTCTGTGGATAGCAGTGCAATTCTTCATGCCAGGCTGGAAATAAGCACTGTTTCCTTTATCTGTCCCATAGTTACTTATATCCATTGTGATTGTGTGAATGCATGCACACACATGTTTTTTCATATTATTATAAAATAGCAGCATATGAAATATGAGTGTAAGGCAGCCCATTTTATATAAAGGTTATACAGAAAGGCTGCATTTCAATGGGCATTGTACAGGCAAAGAGTCAAGCCGTATCACAATAGCAGACTGTCAGGGATGGTCCCATTAGATCATAGGATTGACATATTCAAAGCAGAAAAATTCCTGTATGATGTTTTAAAAGATTTGAGAATCTCATGTCTTAACTTCATGAAACTGCAGGCTGAGGATAGCTGGATTAGTTCGGTTATAGCAAGAAGAAAAATTTAATTTTGTGCATACCCTTGTTAATATTTTATTAAAAGAATTATTACTGTCCAACTTAAGACATTTTACTTATAATCAAACCTGATCCAGAAACAAACTTGGACACTAATACTGGGATGATAGTGATGAGCTGGGTCACAAAATGCATGTATATGCTTTATACAGAGGTAAAGATCTTTCACTACTTTGCTTATAAATTTATACACGCATATGTTTATGAATGCTAACTTTTATGGGGGATGGTTGCTAAAATGATTTCCACCTGCTAATGAGAAACACATCACCATTGAGCTAATGCATGTGCGGTTTTTTTTACCTTCTTGGAATTCTGGAAGAAGAAATTATTTCAAAGTGTGCCTAAGGGCTTTCAAGTAATTTTGTGACTAGAGAGCTTGTAAATCGTTGGTTGATGGCTTCAAAATGGTCACTGAAAGTAGATGTATGGTGTGGATTCTCTTGTCTTCATTCATCTGGGCTTGTTCCATTGACTACGCTTGAGAAGGGAGCTGAGGGGTGGAAGAGAGACAACAATGGAGGGAGAAATCAAATATCTCATGTTTTCTCTCATACACAGAATCTAGATTTAAATATATGTTGCTCTACCTGTGGCATGAAGGCAGAGTGGAACATTTAGGACGAAAAGAGGCACCAGTATGAAGGACAGGAGGGTTAAGAGAAAGCAATGGGATGAATACGATCAAGTACAGTGATATAAACCCATGAAAACACTGTAAAGAAATCCATCACTTCATATGCTCACCTAAACATTTAATTTAAAAGTGAACTTAGAATTTACCAAGTCAATTGAAATAGATTCAGAATTCCCATGTTTTCAAAGCATTTGCTTTCATGGGATGCTTCAAGTAGCAAGAAATCTTTTTAAACTGTTTAGGACAAGGCTGTAGATTTTGCTCTATAAAAGGAAGCTCCGTTTCCACCAGTATTACATAAGTTTATTTACAAATGGATACTACTCGGTCTTTCTGTTGGCAGCCTTACTGTCTGCTTACTCGGTCTTCTACTGATCTCCTTGCTGAGTCCTTCAAGCATGCTAGAATTTAGGCACTTTATCCATTTGATGTAATCTTCCCAGAAAACCGAAGCTACAGTCCACACTCAATACCTTATTCTTTTCCTTTATTTTGACCCTAAGTAACACTTGTCTCTAAGTAACAAGGTCAAGGTTTTTGTTTTATTTCTGCCTCCCTCAAAACATTTCTCTTCCTCTCCACAAGTTTCAAACTTATTCACAAAGGAATATTGCAATACGGATGCTATTGTCTGTGTTTCTTCCTGGAACAAGCGTTAATTGATCTCTTTGGGTCTATGTGTAGAAGGGAGTGGGGACCTAGGAAAGGTATTATCTGGGGAGTTCCTTTGTCCTTGGAACAGAGACACTGCCTGTGAAAGCTTTGCCTCCCTAGGGCTTCCCTGTCACTAGACTCAATTACATCTGGAGAACCTGTGGCTTATGTGCTCCCAAGGTTATTTGACAAGACAGTCGGCTGTTTATTCTTGTTTCTTCTCTTTTACCTGTACTCTCCAGAAAAAGATCCTTTGAGTAAGTGACACGTTTAGTCTGTAATCTTCAAATGGCATAGTGTGTTCAAATACAAAAATAAATGAGACAATGCAATTTCTGAAATCGACTTACAGCGATATCCCATGGGAGTGTACTACAAACCGTCCACCCAGACTCATTGCTCTTCTAGTCGAGAGCCATTACAGAGAGCACAGCTGGAGGCCTGGAAAACAGCTTTCCCTGGCATTTATGCCTGTGGAGCTTTTCTCACCTACTTAGGTGACAGTATAGTATTTACAGTGTCTATAAATAGAGACTAAGATATTTTCTGAGGTTTAAAGTAGTTTGAATTGTACAGATTATTAAAACTAAAAAAGGAAAATGAGTCCGTCATGCTTCATCTTAGTTTACCAGTTGCTCTCGTTCAATTAGATGAAGCATTTTTCAAAAGCTAAAGGATGTGGTGATTCTTGCACAGAAGCAAAACCAACACATGTCAAAGATGCTATCTAATTATTTAATGGACCACCAGTGGGAAGATTGAAACACTGCTTTGTAAGACCTGAAGTGGGTTAACCAATGGAAAGGGACTGGTTAGAATTACCTGGGGTTGAATCTGTGCTTTCTACTGCAGAATACTACCAGTTAATTCTATAACTGTTAAGTGTTAGGGTTCTAGTCAAATAGTTACTAACAAAGCCAAACCTATGCTTTAAGAAATCTAACACTTAAAGGAAGGGTGTTAGGATTCTGTCTAAGCTCCACCCCACAGTTACCTGGCAACAGCCAGGTATGCCCCTCCCCACAGTTATCTGGCAATAGTCAGGTAGGTCTGACCCACTATATAAGGGGCTGCTTGCTCTCCTCTCTCTCTTGCCTCTCACTCTCTCTTCTCTTTCCCCTTCTCTTGCCCTTTTGGGATCTTCCCTACCCCCTCTCTTCTCATGGTCATGCTGGCCTCTACTTCTCTCCTCTCCTCTCTGCCTTTGTCTGCCTCTACTACCCTCTTAACTCCCCTCCTCATGCTCTAAATAAACTCTATTCTATACTATACTATCCTGTGTCTGGTCCCTCAGGGGAAGGGATGCCTCTGGATGGGCCCTCTGAGGCATCCCCTTCCCCCACACGCCCATAAAACATACTCTTTACCTCTTTCTTTTTATGATCACAACAGGTATCAGGGAAATGCCTGAGTCAGTGAAGTTCTTGCCATTCACAATACAAATACCTGAGTTTGAACCCGAGTGTGGGGGCAATGGGGAGGCACAGACCGGTGACTTAATATGACTCCTGTACAGCCAGCTTATGCTAGTTAGAGTCCCAGGTTAAATAGAGACCTCGTTTCAAGAAACAAATTGGACAGATCCTGAAAAATGACACTCAAGGTTGCCCTGTGGTCTGCACCCTTCCCCACATGTGTGTGCATACATACAAATAAATAGGAAAAAAAATTGGTAAGATTGAGGACATGCTTTGGTTCTCTAGTTCTAATTAACATTTTCTCATGAAACTGAACACTGACAAAATTTGACAAAAAGGAAGAATCATACAGGGCCCCAAACCCACCTCTTAGAAAGTATGCCTAACACAAGTGTGACCTAAATGGGCTCCTTAAGTACCTGCATCTTAATTATATCTAATGTACAGTGTTGCTTGTTGACAGCCAATGTGGAAGAAGTGTCAGTCTCTAGTGATGCAATCTGAGAGTGACAGTATTATAATGATCTATTGTGTTATCTGTTTTCTTTCTTCTAAATATTTAATAGAAGTTTTTAAGAGGGTATATTAATTTCTGAGGAATGTGACCAAATTTAAAGCCAAATCCAGAGAACACATTATATTTGAGAATAAGATGTCAAATTGAAAAAAAATCATATGTAAACCAGTATTTGTATGTGTGTGCATGTGTACAA
This sequence comes from Tokudaia tokunoshimensis, assembly GCA_036184795.1. Taxonomy (NCBI): domain Eukaryota; kingdom Metazoa; phylum Chordata; class Mammalia; order Rodentia; family Muridae; genus Tokudaia; species Tokudaia tokunoshimensis. Next base: position 82,299,454 of record BTHU01000002.1, on the reverse strand, counting down.
ATCAATTGAAGTTCCCACATGTCTGTTATACTTTTACCAGTAGTACTGGAAAGTGCATAACGCACACTGAATGAATTCAACGGTGCTTTCTATTATTTTGAAAGTAAACATATTTTCTCATCTTGGAATTTCAGACCATAAGGTAAAGACTGGTCTTTAGTGGTTTCTACCATGCCAACTTGCTCTCTCCTAAGCATGAAGCCATATATGAGTGTGCTCTGAGAGGCCCTGAGGTCTGATAGCTTAGAATGAAGCCATACTTCCTGATTGTCCACTGTAACTGACAGCTCTGGATTTCAATTTGCAGTTGAAAATTGAGGAAAGATTTATAAAAGTTGCAGGTAGGTGTATGCAATATCCTTTTTTTAAAGATCTTCATCACCCCCGTAGGAATAAAAGCTTTCTACCTACAGGAGAACTGTCCAACATGGCACTCTATGTGGAAGGGTCCTTGCATTAGCACATAGGGAAGCAATAATTTCAGAAGAACCAAGGCTTGGTCCCACCTGTAGGATCTAAGAATAGGAGGAGTAACCATTAGGTTACTCTGCTCATATCTCTTCTCTTCTTGGGGCATGGCTCCCAACTTTAGCACAAAGGAGTTAGGACAACAAGTGATGGAAGGGAGTCCAAGTTTATCAGTCAAGTTACATATTACTGTAACATGGGCAGCCTCAGAAAGTCTTTGGGAAACATGCTTTAATCCTTATCTTCCCATCACAGTGTCATCCCAAGAGAAGCCCTCTGGCTAGATGTGGGCCAATCTCCAGTTACCAATTCACTTCTCAGCTTACTCCTTGCCTTGCTGCTCTTTCTCACCTGACAGAGGTGATGCAGTGTGAAGACAATTTTAGCCTCTTGCTCACAGCCAGCGCCTGGTTCACATGTCTATGATAGTTCAAATGAATCAGCCAGAAAAGTATATTAGAAGTCATCAAAGAGGTGTGAATTTCAAACTGATCTATTTCTTTAAAACGTGTAAAAGTACAATTGTGAAAGCTCATTCTAGAAGATTCTTTCCTTTGCTTCCCCTTTTTCCTTAAATCTCTGTGTGAGAAAATGTAGCTGAGAAGCAGACATTTTATCTTAATATTTCCCCACCTTTGTTAGAAATAAAAGACTAAAAATAAATGACTTTAAGAATCACAGCAGCAACCCGTCTGCAATGAAGCTCTCTTAATTAATGTGGTGACCTGTGTAGAGAGAAGGGACAACTGCAGAGTCCCTCAGTAATTATCCAACGAAAGCTTCAAATAATTACAGAAGGGAGGTTTTCAAGACATTCTGAAAACCTGAGCTTCCATGTTGATTTAGGCCTTCTATTCATTCATGTTGGTGTTCGTAAAGTCTGACAAAGTCAGAGCATATCAGAAACTCAAACACTACTAAAGTCTCTGTGCTTGTAATCGACAAAGTCAGCACATATCAGAAACTCAAATACTACTAAAGTCTCCATGGGAGTTTTTAATAGAAAATTAAGTGCCTTTTAAAATGGTAGAAATTAGGGGATTAGCTAAAGATAGAATTTGGAAGTGCTCATGCAGTAATGAATACTGTGGGCTAGATATAAGATATATCTTATACAGAATATAAGATATATTAGACAGCAAATTGAGAACTGTTGGCAAAGGTTTATATCACATAACAATAGGTTGCATTCATAAAAAGTATTCTTCAGTACTCCAGTCATGGGCAGTGTTGGAAAAATCTTTCTGAAGTACTACTGCATTTATGAATGTTCAAACTACTCATTAGCTAAATTTCCTTTTGATTTAAACTGGTAATTGGTAAACCAAATAAATCTCAGTTTCCTCCTTTGTAGCTTTAAAAGAAGTGGAATCTCTGTGGCCTTCAGATGACTCACTGGACTCGTACATTCAATCAATCAGAACCCACATAAATGAATTTAGTTTTATTAAAACCACTTTGCCCCAATGGTTTTCTAAGCCTATAAAAAACCTGCTCTTAGTGACCCCGTCTAACTTGAATTACAGAAGTGCTTTCTCAAATCAATAAATGTTATCTTCTCGATGGGAGTCAAGATGAGCTGGTAAAATCACCTTGGAGACTAAGCTAGTTCATAGATGTCCTGTCCTTCAAGAACGAAAGAACACTTTGCTTTGTATTGAGTGGTCACAGTGTTCCTTTTAGCCACAGACCATGCATGTTCCTTTTGTCACAGTTATGCAGTAGGCTACAAGACAGAAGACTTGTATCAGCTCTTCTCAGCATTCTCCTCATGTCTCCTGGGTTGCTCTCCTGCTTTGGTAGCCATTTCTCACAGGTGCTGTTGCTGCACAGTACTGTGTGTTCATTAAGAAAGGGAGTCATTGTTCCTTCCAGAAATAGGAGACCTTTAAAAGAGAGGGCCTGAGGCAACAACAGCCCCTAACACAAAAAGAAACTGGAATGATAAGTGAAAGAGCAATTTGGGAGCAATCCATGAGCAGCTCCGTTTCAAATACTGTCTCAAATGGCTGCACGTGACGAACAACGATAACCCTTCTCAACTAGTCGCAGCAGGTTGCTGACTCATCCAGTTCATATTTTGCTGGTATATGAAGTAAATAAAAGGGAAAACCTAAATTTTATAGATGTGCTGTTGATATGCAGCATATTAGGTACTCAGTCAAATCATAATTTATCAGTGCAATGAACGTGGCCTCATTCATTAATCAGTAGCAGTGGACTGTATTATGCTGTCTTTTGGTAGAAATATGACTGAGTTCACTGTTGTGATTTTCACACTTGTTCCCACAAATCCTATAGATTAATTTTATGTGTCTAAGTCATCAAATCCCAGCACTTGGGAAGCAGAGTCAGATGGATCTCTGAGTTCAAGGCCAACCTGGTCTACAGAGTGAGTTGTAGGATAGCCAGGGCTACACAGAGAAACCCTGTCTCAAATCACCAACCAAACAACCAACAAGGTATCTCCCCCTTCCAGTCCCCCCACCCGCTCTCTATATCCTCCTGAGGAGGCTTCAATGCGGGCAGCGCCTAACACAAGAGGTGATGTGCATTGCCCCTCCCCACTGGTGGGCTTTCACACCCTTCACATTTGTGCTGCCTACATCATGATCAATCTGCACAGATTGAATGTTCAAGTACTAGGCATGAAATCATGATCTGAGGAATGAATAATAAGCAAGAAGAGCCACAGTTTCAGGAGGAAATGCCAGCATTCAACAGATGTCACCAGGGAATAGCTCAGAATTGAGAGTTATTGAAAGCAAGTGATAGGATCAATATGCATTTTATCTATGTGCGAAAATCTCAAGGAGTAAAAATAAAATATAATTAAAAGACTAAAGTAGCAAGAATGTTTAAAAAGAGGTAAGTAGAATAGTAAGTTTCTCTAGAGAGATAATACAAAAACAGTATTTGTACCAGGCAGTGGTGGCACGTGCCTTTAATCCCAGCACTTGGGAGGCAGAGGCAGGAGGATTTCTGAGATCGAGGCCAGCCTGGTCTACAGAGTGAGTTCCAGGACAGCCAGGGCTATACAGAGAAACCCTGTCCCGTCTCGGGGAAAAAAAAACCAAAAAAAAAAAAACAAAACAAAACAAAAAAAAACCAACAGTATTTGTTCAGAACAAATAAATAAAAACAGATCTAATTGTGTTTCATTTCAAAAAGCAACTTTCAGTTTTTAAAGTTCATTGTGTAAATCACTTTTGTATAAGACAATTTTAGGTACAAATGATAATTTTTTTCTTTTAGATCTTTATTAGTTTTCTTTTACATATAATATTTTAACACGGGAATTTAATTCAGAAATTTGATAAGATACTGTTTTGCATATGTGTTACACATATGTTTATCTTGGCATTTAGTAGCTGTAACATTGTAAGACCACCTGACTCATTCATGTACAATCTACCTGAGGATTCTTTTAGGAGCATTATTGCTATCTGTTACTTTGGATAGTATTTTTTCATTATAGATACAAAACAGCCTATACGTTATTTTGTCCTTAAAAGATTAATAATTTATACTGCCTTTAATATTTAGAGAAAAATGAAGGCATTGTGCTGACTGACTAATCCCCAAATGGCAATGCCCAGGTTCTATTTGCTATGCTCCACTTCTTCTGCAACAATGCCCATGTCCCACTTGTTACACATTGCCTCTCTCAACAGTTGGCTAATTTCCTTCTAATTTATTTTTTAGAACCTATAATGGAACGTTTTCCATTACAACTACATCTCAGCACTTAAAACTCATGCTTTGGTTTAACATTTGCATGGCTGCAGACTGAGCTTGAAGGCCATCACTGTCACTTCAGGGAAAGATGTACCCTCAAGTTTTACTACTCTAAATAAGATGGAGTGAATGACTGCTTTACAGGGTCACTTGGTGAATGAATGAACCCCCCTTTCTCTTTTGCTTTCCTGTTCTGGATATTATCAGTTTCAGTGAGAAAACAGAAAGGGTATGTCATATTTGGACTCTCCCATCTTGGTAGAGGATTGTTGCTTATATATTAGCAGATTCAGGCCTGTATGCTCAGTTGCAGGCTTATCTCTCTGAACTTTACCCACCTGTGGCCCTGGAACTCACTACTTATTGTAAACAACAACTTCCAGCTCCAGTAAATGCTCTTGGGATGCAGGCATCTTCTTCCAGTGATAATAGCCCTCCCTCTGTAGGACACCAAGACCAGGACCTATAGCTATCATGGCTACTGTTGCAACCTTCTGAAACAGGTCTTTGTTCCTGACCTCCTCACATCTAAAGCAGGTCCAGGGCTGCACTGTTTGGGTCATCAGCAGTTGGCAGCTAAGATACAAGTTTTAGGTCTAAGTCATCTTCATGCCTCAGGGCTTCCTGGATCTTTCAGGTCTCTAGCTCCTCATAGTCTTCATGGTCTTCATGACCTCTGCTCCCTGTCATCTCTTCTCAGCTGTTCTCTGGAGCTTTGCAGCCACTCTCTCTTCACTGCTGTGCAGCTACTCCTTTCTCTTGCTGCTATGTCAGCTACTCTACTGACAGCCAATTGACTGACAGTCCCTCACTCAGGCAGACAGGGTACCAGAGAAATTCTAGCAGCTGTCAGTTAGCGAGTTGCACTACCACACCAACCCACTCCACTGTTTATTTAAAACAAAAGTATGCATCAATATAGTGTTTAGGAAGAAGACCTATCATAAATATTACTGATGTTTTAATGGTATTTAGCATTCTCTAAATCTGCCCAGTGGCTCAGTGACAGCAGCCTCCTTCTCTTATTTGTCTTTAAAGCACACTTATATATCTGATGTCTTTAATGCATTATTCATAGTAGATTTGAACAAGCATCTCAGACAATGTATATTTGACAGGATTTATGTGCCATGAAATGTACTGTGTCTTTTTTCTCTATAGATAATAACAGTCCCTGTCTTGATGATCAGTGAGACACAAATCACAATAAGTGAGACATGAAAACATGTATATATATATATAACATTATATGAACTCAACAGGCTATGTTAGAAATGTATATGTATATATAAATACATATATGTGTGCAATATTGATGAAAATATGACCTCAAACTTGAAGGAGAGAAAGCTGTGGTATTTGGGAGGGTTTGGAGGAAGAGGAGGAGAGGTGTAATTAAATTATAATCACAAAAATAAAAAAAAATGAAAAAAAAACCCATCAGCTCATCCCTTTTCTTTCTGATTCTTATCCACATTCACATAGTCTTGGAATCCACATGATCTCACATTTCTGCATATTTTGAACAAGGCATTGGTTGCTTTTGCTTGGGTTTGACTTCATGAGGATATTAGTGTAATGATTAGCCTTAAAAGGTAGAAGTAGTTTCTCTTTTTGAGTCAAAGACAGTTGTGAGTGTGTAACCTTAGTCAGATGCTCTGTTTATTGTCATTCCTTATAATTAAAAAAGAAAAATCTGGGTTGGTGAAATGGCTCAGCAGTTAAGAACACTGGCTGTTTTTTCAGAGGACCTGGTTCAATTTCAAACATTCACATGGTAGCTGACAACTGTCTGTATCTCAGAGGATATGGCACCCTCACATTGACATACAAGCAGGCAAAAAATGCGCATAAAAATAAAGAATTCTTAAAAAATGTTATTTTGCTAAGCTCCAAAGCTCTCTTCTATTATGAACCCAGTTCCTGGGAATTTTGGTTTATTTAAACTTTCCAGTGAGAATTGGGAAGATCCTTGTGGCTTTGGAAAGTCCACATGAGGGTTGTGCTCAGGCTACTGCTATTCTCATAAGCAGTGATGTAACTCGTCTCAACTTTTTTATTTTTTTTTCAATTTCTATAATATTTTGACTGTGATAATTTACAGGTAGCAAAAAATTCAAACTCTGGACAACTTTTAAGCAATCACTGCAGATTCTCCTACTCCATCTTCATTTTCAATACCCAACCTGTCCAACGTGAGGTTTCACTGTCATGCGCACCTGATCCTCGTATTCTGTAGCCATTCTGCAAGTCACTGCCAGAATGATTCACCTGAAACAAATTTTAGCCTTATATCTGCCAGTCAAATCATGGTGGTTATTAAATGTGCAAACCCTGTTGGCAAGTGTTCTGGGTACCCATCTGCCTCTGATCCCCATTCACACAGGGACAGTATCACTTTCCTACTGCCATATATTGTCAATGATATATCCCATGCTTAGTTTTCCCAGCTAGCTCCAAAATATTGAGATGCAATACTAATGTTTCTGTGAGCAATCTCTCCTCATTTTGAACATCTTATTTTTACTTCTCAGTGCCCTAGATCAAGGTTACAGTCTTCTGCTTTTCAGCTCTCATATATTTATTTTTCTACATTTGATGTTTGAGGTGAAACTTATGTTTCACTATATAGTCTGCAATTATTGTCCTTGTTCACAGTATATACAAATGGTTATACTGCTAATTCCTCTCTTTTGAAGAATGGATAGGTTGATCTTAGTCGGAACATTGTAGTTTTGGCAGCATTAGGCATAAATATCAAGGAAATAGAATGAAGAGAAATAACATTTTCTATTCAAATTCTTGAAAATTTTATAGTTTTTCTGCTACATGAAAATACAATGTCATTATGATTTGGTCAATTCTTCATATAAAATAACTTTACGTCTACATTTTCAGAAGTCTTATAACCCCTTAACCACAAGATATCTCATGTTTTTCAAATCTGGCCACCATGCAGTGAGTTGCTGTCATAAGTACTAATACTGTACAATAATTATCTGTCAGCTCTAAGATTGTCACATTCCTTTCTGTGATGTGCTTATGTCACAGTTGTGTCTGGCCAATATAAGCAACATAGAGTTTCGCAGGCAGTACAGTAGCTCTTCTGTGAGTTTGAACCCAGAGACTCAAAGAAAGGTCATGCTTTACAGAGAGTTCTTAGCCTGCTTTACCTAGAACCAGTGACTGAAATATTAAGAGCTGCCTCTTTTTTTGCAGCATCATAAGAATCAATAAAAGGCTACTCATCCTCCAGGACCAAGTCTGGAAAGTTATCCCACCAAGTGGCTTGTTGTAATCCCAGCTCAGGCTGCTGTAGGTAACCCTGCAGAGAAGGATGCTGGCAGCTGCACTTTCAGTTTCTGCTCTGTTCCTTTGTCTCACACCAGGTGCTTCAAAGCAATGGCTAGGACTTCAGCACCTGTTCCTGCAGTCTGCAACTCAATTCCTGGCAGCTGAGAGGTGGGGATATGGAAGGGGACTGTGTACCCCTTTGACAAAGACAAACATTGAGATTTTGTAGCGCCTCAAATGTAACTTATTGATGAAAGCAAAAAGTTTTTATTATAAAAAGATTAAAAAATTAAGTCTATTCTAAAGAAAAACTTAGCTAAAACTTGATAATATGGAAATAATGAGTACACATTAATGAAATAATGTGTTCATTGAAATAATAACAAAATCACATGCTATCCGAGTACATAGACTCTCAGTAAATATTCAGTTATATAACCATATAGTCATTAATGGCTACTTTATGTCACCGTGTTTAATATCTATAATGTCACAGGTACCATTTGCCAATATGGTTAGTCAGTTACCAAATATTTTGTTTGGAGGAGGAAGGGGTATACGTAATCCAGAGTTTCCAAACAACCCATCATGTGTACAGTTTAGAGGAGGGAACTCTGACACAAGGTGCTTGAATTGGTTTTGTAAGGAAGCTTGTATTTGTTCCATAAAATGATAAAGCTGGTAATTTTTTTCCAGATGTGCCTCTCTGTCACATACACATGCACTCTCACCACACAAAAGTGCCTGCAGCCTCTGCTCACGATAATAAAGATGCCCACATTGTCTTAATGCAGGTACTCAGTGTCTGTGGGAAACTGAGAGTTCCTGTTGAGCATTCATAATAGATCTAAAGGAACCATGCTGAAGGAAGATCCATTGAGAATGTTGAGCAGAGCTGTGGATTGACTTATTGAGAGTTTTATAATGTGTGTAATCCAGAAGTAATGGATGCTTCAGAAGTAATTAAAAGACTATAAATAAACACTTAGTGCCTTATTACAAAGAAGAGCAAGGCAGCATTGAGCTCATCAGCTGTGATGAGGAAGTAATCTTTCTCTTTATATTCTATGTGAATAAGTAAGCAGACTACACTTGATGACTAGATACAGCATCTGCCCTATGGACTTAATGGATTGTGATGCCTTATTATAATAATCAAAGTGGACATAAATGCAGGGGCTTAAGAGGGATTGCTATCTTCAGTGCTCAGCAAAGCTTTGCTCCTTCTCAGCAGGGGAGAAGAAAGCACTCAAGTGATGATAATTCAAACGATTCTGGAAGTTCCTAGTGTCAGGACCTCCAATAAAATGGCTTGCTACAAATTGAGAAGATAACATTGTCTGAGTAGGGTTCTTCATTAGAAGCAACTTGTTCGTTGCCCCCTAAATAAAAAGGTCCGTTTTTTGTACTTGGCAAAACATCATGCACACACACACTCAATTCCCTTAGCCGTCTGAGATTATTCTTCCTGAGGCAAATAGTAACAGGCTTTAATTAATACCACAGATAGTTGAGGTATTCAGAAATTAATTTATACCTCATTCACAGAATCTGGCTTAATGTTTTATTATGAAGGGTTTATTTACAAGAAGCTTCACAAAAATCCAGCATAATAATTAGGAGGGCAGACTTTGGAACCAGGTGCAGCCTGCTCAGCAGTGGATAAAATGGGGGACATAATGACTGCCTTCTCTAAGGAGTTCTGATTTTAGTTCAGGTAAAGTTTATAATGTCTTTGGAAGGTGTCCAGACCCTAGTAAAGGAGAGTCTAGAGTCTGTGTTTGTTTGTTTGTCTGTTTGTTTAACTGTGGCTCATTTATAAGTAAGATGGGTAAGAAAACATTTAGTAGCATTTGCTTTTAATTACTTTATTTTTTAATTTAACTCGGTGTATTCATTTACTTAGTTTTAAAATCAAACCTCACTCTATATACCAGCCTGGCTTAAAACTTACTATATAAGGAAGGGTGGCCTCAAATCCTTTGTATTCCTGCTTCAGTCTCCAAGGGTAGTATTACAGGCAAGAACCACCATGACAAGTTTCCCCTTCCCCTTGCCTATCAGCTTTCTTTATAATCTGGGTTAGAGTTCCCCTTTACTACTAATTTGTTCAAACAGATTTGAAATTCCCAGAAAAACTCTTAGTTAAAAAAAGGAAAAGGAAAAGGAAAATGACCATTAGCACTATGTGACAATATTTCACTGTGACAGTATTTTCAAATCCTTCTGAAGTGTATTGCTGTGATCTGTGAGGCCCTACCTCCTTAGTGATGATGATCCCATGGAGACACTGTCAATGTAAGAGTCTGGGACCCAGTAAGGAGCTTTTCCTTCTAGATGGTAGGCCTGGTAGAAGAGTCTCAAGTATATATGTAAACATAATGGAATAATACATTCCCTCAACAGTCCTAAAACATGAAAATGCAGGTTATTCTCAGGTTTCCATTGTGTGTTAGTATTCCCACTGGATCATATTCAAATAGAAGGAATAAAAGCTGACAATGGTTGCCTTGCTGTGTAGGCTCATTAGATGAGTCAGCTAATGACAGCGTTGTGCATTCAAAAGGGCAGGCACTATGCTGCTTACCAAAGAGAATGAGGATTAAGATAGCATGTTACCTCCTGAAAACTCTACTTAAAAATGCTTTTGCATAGATACCTATTTAGTGTGCAAAGTGTTATATACAACTGTTTTTTGATAATTGATTAAAACGCTCTAAAAGATTCTTCAAGTATATTAATGTATTACCTTGCCTTTTCTTCATCTCCCAAAACTTTTAAAATAATGAGGTAAAGGAGTTTTTATCTATTCTCTGTAACGTCAGTCCCTCTGAGAGGACTGCTGAGACTAAATCACAGTGCCAGAGGGAAGAAGAACCTGAACAATCAGACTTTGAAAGTAGAACACAGCACACGCTCAGTGAGAAGAGGAGTACACGTCATTTCCACATAGGACTAGATTCTCTATGAATGTCACCTAACTGTATAAATTTGTATTCACAATCTAAAAAATCGTTCTATAGGTGTGATCTGAGAACAGTGTGTTTTCAGCATTTCTTATCAATGTTCCCTAAACTTTGGTATTCCAGTATGACACATGCAATTGATGGCATAGCATTTTCCTGTTCATTGAGAAAATCTTGTTAGATGTAATGATGCTGGATGTACCATAATAAGTGAGGGCAGATAAGTCACTCTAATCATAAAGTAAGTAAGCTTTCAGATGAACTAGAAACCTCATATCTCCAGTCAGCTTTGTGGCTACTCATTTTGTTGTAGATGCTAAAATCAGGCTATAGTTATGTTTTTGTTATCTTAGTGATAGACCTCAAGGTCAGGGAAAAACTCAACTACCTAACTTTTTAGTTTTATTTTAAATATCAATGAATATAGGGTACCTGAATATCTATCTATCTATCTATCTATCTATCTATCTATCTATCTATCTATATGTGTGTGTATGTATATGTGTATGTGTATATGTAAATGAATGTGTGTCTGCCTGATAATAAACATATATAGATTAAAGACAACCTGGAAATATTGTTCCCCAGGTTCCAGACAGGCAGAGTCATTTGGAGACATGGAACTGAGAGTGGACTAGTTTGGCTAATCAGCAAGCTCCAGGGATTTACTTGTCCTTCATGCCCATCATTAACCTGTTCCCCACCACACACACACACACACACACACACACACACACACACACACACACACACACACACATATCCTAATTACTCTCTCCCTAACATCCTTATTTCCCTTTCATCCCTATGAAGACCTCACTCCTGCCATTGCTACTAGCCCCTTTCCCAGATTCATGGCTTTTGGTTTTATTTTGTGATCCCTATTTTTCAATCAGACCCTTTTATGTGAACTTTTGTTTGAGATTGTACATCAGTACAGGGTGTGATCATTCATTGGTATAATACTGAAGGCAATGATTTACCCTTTTCCCAAACCATCAGTAGTAAATAGTATGGCAGTGAGAGATTGGGTCATCTGAGCCCTTCTATCTATTCTTGACCTTTGATAGACTCATATTTATTCATATACAGAGCGAGTATCTATAGCTTCTATGAGTTCATGATTGAAATTCCTGTGACTTGCCAAGGAACACTGTTTCTTCTGGTCCTTACAATCTTTCTGCCATCACTTGTTCAATATCTACTGATCCTTAGAGGAGATGGTATAAATGTATTGTTTAAAGCTGAGCATTAGTACTCAGTGCCTTTTGTAACTATGAGTCCCAACATTCACCACTGTTCACTGGAAGGAGAGGCCAAATGTAGCATTTGTTTGGGAGTAAAGACTTGAATATTTAGAGGCAGATTGATATTAAGTGAATTTGCTAAACAACAGTCTTCAGTTTTTCCCAAGGACCTACAATATCCCATGCTGGGTTGTTATTTTTTTTAATAATGTTTATAATACTACACTTGGATTCCCTCATTTGAAGCAGGTCTTTGTTTCAACAGAGAGCAACTGGTTACCTCCCATACAGTAGTAGCAAATACATATTGTGCTTGGAAGGTTGGCCTCATAGATGGTAGAATAAGATAAGTACATTGATGTCCTCTTACTTTCAGTATCTTACACAGTGCCTTCTATGACTCTGAGAGCCAGCCAGCAGGGAGGAAGCTGCAGCTCTGATTCTGATTAACTTTTCTAAGTCCTACATCCAGGTTGTTTTGTGTTTTCAGCAATATAGCCTTATCATCTGCTTGTGACTGACAACAAAGAAGAATGGCAAACCCTGTAGCATTTGAGGGGTTTACTTGGGTCTTTGTGATGAACAACTCAAGAAAATATCCCACTCCTGGAATCAAGTGTTTGGTATAATAAACCATGGCTTCTGGGAGAAATTTTGTTCAGCCCCGAAATGTTTTATTTTATTTGTTTGTTTATTTTGTTTTGTTTTTGTTTTAATAGATCTATGTTATTTTTTATTTAAAATGGAATTCTGGGATGTATTTTATATTAGAGGCACTTAACATGCTAAAATGTATGCTTAAATGAACCTTGCCCTATTATATCAAAGATTTTTTAAATTTCTTCCTTTGTTTTTATGGCTATTGTTTTTTCCATCTTTATGAGTTGCTCTATTGAGCAAATCTGTTGCTTTGTTTATTAATGGGTTGATTAACATTGCCTGACATTATAACAAAATAGTGGTCTCATCCAAAATATATGTTAGCATAAGAGCAGTGGGGTTAAATCTTGACCTGCTGCTTTACATGTTATAGGTGTAGATGCCAGGTACTTGATTAGCCCTTAGCATTGAAAAACCACCATATACTGTCGCAGCTGTCTTTCAGAAACCCCAGTTTTCCTTTAGCTCCTTGTAAATCTTGAAGCAGAGATCATTTTTTATTTTTCTGTCCTCATATGGTAGCTAGTACATTGTTATGTTCTTATGCTAAATGTCACTGTGGAGGTTACAAACAATTCCTTATAGTGGACAGTATTTTCCAAGGACGGTTGGAAATTTTGGCCAGTTCTAATCTTAACTTCTTGTTTTCATGAATAATTCTTGTTTTCTGTATTGTGACTTTGCCACCAAGAATTATCCTATAGAAAATACTTTGTGGCAAACTTCAGTGAAGATTATGATGCAAGCTATGCATGGGAGGCAGATAAGATGCAAGCTATATACGGGAGCCAAGTAGTATGAAAACTGTGCATGGGGAGACAGGGTACAGACTATGCATTCAGGGGGCTAGGAAGTTGCAAGACATTCATGAGGGCTGGGTAGGATGGAAGCTGTAAATGAAAAGACCAGGTAGCATGAAAGCTCTATTTTAGGAACTAGGAAGATGCAAGATATGTAAGGAGGTGGAAGGTAGGATATAAACTATGCATTTGGAGTCCAGGCAGGATGGAAACTATATATTAAGGGTTAGAAGAATTCAAGCTATGCATTAAGGTCCAGATAGAATTCAAGTTTTACACAAGGTGTGGGGAGAAGTGGAATACAAGCTGTACATTAAATATAATGTGAGCTGCTGGCTATGCATTATCGGCCAGGTAGGATGCAGGGTATATTATAAGGCCTAAGTAGTGCACATTAAAGTCCAAGTAGTACTCAAGCTATGGAAAAGAAGCCAGGTGGTATTGCAGCACAGATCTCTATGAAAAAGAGGAGGTACATATTTGATATCCTTGATACAAGATTTTGTCAATCTTCTCTGCAGGAAAAATGGCTGATGCTCCGCTCTAACATGTTCACAGATAAACTTATGGATACTTCTGTGGTTTCACTTTTATTATAGAAATTATGGATACTTTATGATTTTATGGAACCCTTGCCTACAAACTAAATTTTGAATGTCTTACAAAACTTTGATAAAGATAACTCCTCAAGATTTGTGAAATAAAGTGTTACCTAAATGAATGCCAGGAAAATACAATCTCTTTTTTTTGTTTGTTTGGTTTTTTTTGTTTTTTCGAGACAGGGTTTCTCTGTGTAGCCCTGGCTGTCCTGGAACTCGCTCTGTAGACCAGGCTGGCCTCGAACTCAGAAATCCGCCTGCCTCTGCCTCCCAAGTGCTGGGATTAAAGACGTGCGCCACCACCGCCCGGCTAGGAAAGTACAATCTTTAGCACAAGTAAAGGTAATACTAAGACACACAAACATATATACTATGTATTTTTAAAAAAGTAACCAATCGTTATTGATTTACAAATTGGCTGATATTATGATTAAAATTGGCATGGATGGATTTTAATTGATTGTATTACATGATAAACCCAGGAAGGAATTTCTAAGTAACATTCAGCATTATCTCGATGAACTTTGAAGGGAAAACACAATTATTCCCTTATATGCATGGACACCCACAGCCTGTGACATTCTCTTCTACTCATGTAGGAATATCAGAGTTACCAGCCCCCATGATTGGCCTTCCATATTGTCTTATCCAGTTTATAACATAAATCTCACAGATTATATTGGAAAATGCACTGAAGACATTGGTTTTTTTGTTATTTTCTTTATTTTTTTATTTACATTCCAAATGATTTCCCCTTTCCCGATTCCTCCCTCCCTGAAAGTCCCATAAGTCCCCTTCCCTCCCTCTGTTCCCCATTCAACCCCCCTCGCTTCTCTGTCCTGGTAATCCCCTACATCCAGTCTTTCCAAGACCAGGGGTCTCTCCTTCCATCTTCTTGGAAATCTATTGATATGTGAATTGCGTCTTGGGTATTCCGAGATTCTGGGTTAATATCCCCATATCAGTGACTGCATACCATGTGTGTTCTTTTGTGATTGGGTTACTTCACTAAGGATGATATTTTCCAGTTCTGACCATTTGCCTAGGAATTTCGTGAGTTCATTGTTTCTAATTGCAGAGTAGTATTCCATTGTGTAAATATACCACATCTTCTGATTCCATTCCTCTGTTGAGGGACATCTGGGTTCTTTTCAGCTTCTGGCTATTATAAATAAGACTGCTATGAACATAGTGGAGCATGTGTCCTTATTGCATGCAGGGGAAGCCTCTGGGTATATGCCCAGGAGTGGTATAGCAGGATCCTCCAGGGGTGTCATGCCCTATATTTCCTATATATGAGCTGTATAAAAAGCATGTAAACATCAGTGGGAGGGGTCTATTGTGTCACTTGCTTTTCCCAGTTATATACAAATTAAAAGATCTCTCTGCTGACTTTTCTCACTAAAGTAGTTGATGCTGAGGAGTGGTGGTAACATGCCCAAAGTCACAAAAGATAGATAACTCAGACTAGAATTGTAATGTGCATCCTGTGATCATGTTCAGGTGCTGAACCACCACACAACAAAAACTTGGATTCTTATACTACTATGTAAAATACTGTTACTCTTCATTTTGAAGTGATGTGTTTTGGGGACAGTTTGAATCATATTTAACTTATAAAGAAATTGGCCTCTCTCGGTTTGTAAACAGAGATTGGTGATATCTATAGAGCAGGATAGGATGATAAGCTGTTATGCCCAGCTGCCAAAAACATGATCTTCACAGTCTAAACTTACCTTATTGTCAACCATTGTTTCTTCCCTCTGCCCACCTGTCCATCATGTCTATGATAAAAGCAGAGGGAGATAGCATTTACACTGAGCATATTGTCCACAGAAACTGAGCATCCTTTGATCTTTTGAATAAGCCCATTTAGACTCTAGTTACGTCTCTGCTCTTTGAATATTTGCTGAACTCTATCATTCAATAATTACTTTGGTGGAGCTTTGGGAAAGAACAAAAGATCTTTGATGGAGAAGACAAATAAGCCACATCATGTCAAGCTGAATGCTAGGGTGTCTGTATTGTGGAGAAATAATATGAAATTTTGTTCAATCATATCTTTGTTTTTTTTTTTAACTTCAAGTATGTATAATTTCAAACCTCAGCTTTCCAAAGAGAACTATTTCTTTGACAGCATTTAAAAATGAATTATTGGGGCTCAAAATATAGCTCAGTGTTTAAGAGCATGTGTGTTTCTTTCAGAGGATCCAAGTTTATGTTCTAGCACCCATATGGAGAATGGGTCAGAAGTGTCTATAGCTCCAGTTCCAGGGAATGTGATGCCTTCTTCTGCCCTCCTCATTCACACACATGCACATAGTGCACACACATTCATACAGAGCAAACATCCATGCACATAAAATAAAAGAAAACAATGAACTATGAAACACATATACTTTACCTTTTCAAATTTAGGAAAAATAAAATGATAATCATTTGTCAATATTTGTTTCACTTTCTTGGAACATTTTTACTTTTGCATTGAAGTGCTGTGTGGGTTCTGTCCACAAACGCTGTCCTGTTAAACATTACAACAAAAATAAGTTCTCCCAATTAGAGAATTATCATACGATTTCAGAAAAATTTTGGATACATTACCATTATTTGATTTGTCATTACCCATTGACGACACACCATTGTTACTATAGCATTGCGCTTATCGAGAGAACTTATGGACTTTAGCTTTGGGCAACTTCCAGGATAATGAGTTACCTGGGAAAAATCTTTGTACTCTTCAGGTTGGTAACCCATGTTTGCACAGTGTTTGTGCAGTGGTTTGGTAAAGTTAGAATCCATCAATAATACTGAAGAGTGCACTTCTTTATTTTTCTTCTAAGTTTTTTTACTTACATTCCAAATGATTTCCCCTTTCCCATTTCCCCCTCCTGAAAGTCCCATAAGCCCCCTTCCCTCCCTTTGTTCCCCATTCAACCCCCTCTCGCTTCTCTGTCCTGGTATTTCACTACATCCAGTCTTTCCAGGACCAGGGGTCTCTCCTTCCATCTTCTTAGAAATCTATTGATATGTGAATTGTGTCTTGGGTATTCCAAGTTTCTGGGTTGAAAAACCTCGAAGATGTATTTGACATAAGGTGTTTTTTCAAGCTGTGTTTCAGAAGTTAAAATACTATCTTGTTGTGTTTTCTCTTCCCTCTCTGTAGGGTGAAGAGGGGTACCCACAAGAAGGAATCCTGGAAGACATGCCTGTGGATCCTGGCAGTGAGGCTTATGAAATGCCTTCAGAGGTAAATACTTACAGAAAAACTAAGAAAAGTACTTTAGGTGTTTAATTTGGATCATACCAACATGTACCATCAAAACTCTGTCACTATCAGATATGATGATATGATCTCTCTCATATTATGGTTTGGGTAGTTCAATCAAGAAAAGGTTTTAGAGAAAATGATTTTAATCTTTGTTGTAGAGGGTAAGGGATATGGTAGGTCAAAATAAGAACATTCTAGCACAAGAGACTACTAAAAACAAAGGCATATGGAAATATCTGGGCAACAATGGGCAGTTATGAATCATGTTTAAAAAACAGAATAATGATAGATTAAGACTGAAGACATAATTGAGATTATAGACAAACTGTAGAGCCCCAATTTAACTTTGTCATTTAAGTTTATATTTACATTTGAAAAAAGAGTTTGATGATTGGTTAGTTTAACAGCAGAATCCTGATATAATTAGGGTTAATTTTGAGGAAGGCTATCAAATTCAGGTACATTGGGTCATTACTGTCATGAATGGTATCCAGATTTTGTTCAGGAGGCTTGGGCTTTTGAGTGGGAGCCTTCCATGAAGGTGGAGTTTCCTAATGCTCGAGAGAAAAGGATGAGCTCTGGAAGAGGCTTCATGCATCTCACCTAGGTGCTCACAGCTCACAATGCAGGGCAAAGGAGACAATCCAGAGCCCCCGCCAGTTCATACTGCAGGATGAGATCACAGATCAAATGATATATCTAGAATTGGGCCTAATAACCTAATTGTGATGACCTCTATAACTTACAAATGATATGTATGGAAAAACCAATAAATTCTTGTGACAGATAAGTTCCAAACACTGTTCTAAGGATTAATTTTATCTGATTGAAAGGCTGAGCCCTCCCTCCTGAGAAGCAGACAGTTGATATCTGTTCCTTCACTGACAAGGCATGCTGTTATTTTTTTTTCCTGGTGTTAGGAAGGCTACCAAGACTATGAGCCTGAAGCCTAAGAATGTCATTGCACCCAGTGTCCTAAGATCTGCCGGCTGCTCTTCCATGGTGTACAAGTGCTCAGTTCCAATGTGCCCAGTCACAACCTTTTCTCAAAGCTGTACAGTCTGTTTCAAAGTCTTCCATCTGCAGTGATCGGCGTCCTGTACCTGCCCCTCAGCATCCCGGTGCTCCCCTCTCACTACAGTGAATACATGGTAGCAGGGTCTTGTGTGCTGTGGATATTGTTGTGGCTTCACACTTAAAATGTTAGAAGAAACTTAAAACACCTAAGTGACTACCACTTATTTCTATATCTTCACCATTTTTTTTTTTTGTTGTTGTTGTTGCTGCTGTTCTTAAGAAGTTGATATTTGCTCTAAGAGTTTTAGGTGTCCATAATGATTCTTTCTGTCTAAGAAGAATGATGTATTGTGAAATTTTGTTAATATATATTTTAAAATATGTGAGCATGAGACTATGCACCTATAAATAATTAAGTTATGAATTTTACAGTTTTGTGATGTGTTTTATTAACTTGTGTTTGTATATAAATGGTGGAAATTAAAATAAAATATTATCTCATTGCAAAATATTTTTCCTGGTCCGTTTCACTTTAGTAACAGAATCATGCATATCGGGAACATGAACATGAAAGGACAACTGCACAATGAACTGGAATGAAAAGTTTTAACACTGTCTTAAGGTACTGAGAGGATTTAGAGGTGGAACATTCAACCTCAGGAGGGGTAAGTTCCAAACACTGGTTCTCCAGTGCCATTGAACACAGCCAACTTGATCTACAGTCCTGCTCAGAGTTGTGGCTGCACTGAGAAACACTTCATTGGAACTAAAAAGTGTGAGGGATAGTGATCTTTTGCATATTCATAAGACACATTAGCATACCAGAGGCAGGCCATGAAAGAACCTGCTTAATTTGGAATTTATTGCATGTATGTATATGTGTGTGTGTGTGTGTGTGTATGTGTGTGTGTGTGTGTGTGTGTGTGTGTGTGTGTGTGTGTATGCAAGAACTCAGGAAGTACCTTAAAACTCCTCAGGGACCCCAGTCAGCAGTCTGCATATATGATCCCTTAACAGGTATGCAAAGACAAAAGCAAAATGCAACAAAAGGAAATGTCAATTTGTGAATAACAAGGATTTGGGAATGTTTTTTTAGGAAAAGTTTTCCTTAAATAGGATTAATTCCCCATGAAAGCAGACAAAATCTTGACTGAAAAATTACTCAGTACATCTTTCTAATTACTCAGGAGAAAAACAGCAGAGTCACAGTGAAAATCACTTGCAGAAAGTATACTTTCGGCAACAAATGTTGTCATTTATGTATGGTCATGAATACTTGATGCATGTTGGGCAGTGACAGGAATGGAAGAGGAGTGGGAGTCCATGAAGATAGCACCACTGGAAATTCC
This sequence comes from Tokudaia tokunoshimensis, assembly GCA_036184795.1. Classification (NCBI taxonomy): domain Eukaryota; kingdom Metazoa; phylum Chordata; class Mammalia; order Rodentia; family Muridae; genus Tokudaia; species Tokudaia tokunoshimensis. The sequence continues at coordinate 82,280,048 of BTHU01000002.1, read as the reverse complement.
TTCTGCCCACTTGACAAAATACTATGGAGTGTTCAGTTGCATGTATGCTTTGACACTGAAAATAGGTTATAATTTCTTATCTAATTTAACTTTCCTTGAAGCTGGTAAATGATGTTTTGGGATATGTATTAAATTTACCAAAAGTACCCTCTTTTTAAAAAAGAAAGATACAAACACAGCAAAATCAAGTTGATGACTATAACAATAAACAGTGTAGGATTGGAGGCAGAATGTGCTTGATCTTGAGTACTGCTATTGATGTATATGGTATTGTAAAGCTCTTCTTCTCTTAAGCAGGTCCGACTGTTAATGTGTGAGCAGTTAATTAGTTTTTGTTGTTTTGCTTTGTTTTGTCTTAAGAGTTTTTCACTCATCACCTAAAGAAAGTTCCTCAGTTCACACAAGCCTTGATAGGAGTCCTGACCCTGGGAAGTGCAGCCTAAGGATGCCTCTTGACTAAAGCTATAGCTTTGCAGATTTAAATCCCAAGTCAGAGCCGTTTGATCTATAATGAGTCCACGAAGGACTTCCACAGCAGGATTGGGCCCCATGATTGGCAGCACTACACAATCAAGTGTACACTTTGTAATTTCAACTTGTGTCGTTTTTCAAAAGTCTCTCCTCCAGATTGTTCAATGCAAGTATACTTCCCAATTTGTGTAGCTAATTGTGATGCAATGGGATTTATAAATATAGTGTCATACAACTAGTACACTTATAATCTATTCAGAGGCAGGAGGATCACGGGTTTGAGACATTGTTGCAGGAAATATATACAGATAATTTCTGCCTCTAATTCCTGGCAGAGTATTTTAAAAGCACTGGGATTTTGTGAGCCATTTGGTTGCAAGTGTGTCTCTTATTTGAATAGCTTATCTATCTATCTATCTATCTATCTATCTATCTATCTATCTATCTATCTATCTATCTATCTATCTGTCATACATCTATCCTGGTTTGTACATAGTTCCCAATGCTGAAGAATTCCTTGACTCTTGTTCTGATGAAATACATATAATTTGGCTTCTGAAGCTGGCTGATATATGAGAGAGAAAGCACTATATTTTCCTCAGTCGGTACAGGGATAGCAGAAGACATCTCTGTAAGAAAGATGGGAAAAATGAAGAGCAAACTTAGCTAGCCAAAGTTTGGCATGATAGATGAGTATTCAAGTGTTAAGGGCTAAAAATACAAGAAAACTGTATTTTTATGGTTGAATTTTATGTGAAAATAAACATTTTTATAGAACTATGGTTAACTTAAAATGTCATATAACCTAATGGCAATATACTGGGAGGGCTGACAAATTCTATTTGTATTTTGCTTGCTTCTGTTAGCATTCCTTCCTTCAGAATCAGAGGTAGGTAGGTATTACTTGAAGGTCTTCAGAGATGGAAAGGTCAGAGAGAAGGAGGGGGGGTGTTGGGAGGGAAGGAGGAAGGGAGGGAGAGGAGCTTTTTTGATTCCAAAGCTTTCTGTTTCCTTCAGTTTCAAATACACAGCAAGCCGAAGTTTGAACGTATTCTGAGTCCTGGCCTTGGGCACCAGAAATGCCAAACCATGTTTAGAAACTTAAAACTTTTAGACCCTATTCTAGTCCCCCAGGAAGGGAAAAGAATCTGGATCTTAAGATCCATCTTCACTATTTTTTTTTTAAAGTTCCTATGTCAGGGCTTAGATAGCTTCTGGACAAGTAAACATCCAGAGATGTTCTGAGGTTCCCAGCACATACCTACCACCTTCCCCTTTGCGTCTTCTTTAACTGACTGCCCCTGGATTCTATCTTTGGCAATAAACTGGTAATATACTGAGTACGTTGTAAACCACTCCTGAAAATCATTAAAACTAAGCAGAGAATCTTGGGAAACTCTAACTAAGGAGCCAAGTTAGAAGTCAGGAGTAACTTGAAGACCTAGTACTCTCTACTGGCATCTTACACTGGGGACAGTTTTGTGGGACACTTTTGCCTGAGTGCAGTATTTCTTTCTTTTCTCTTTACAAGAGACTATGATATCTAAACCCATCCAAAGGAAGAAAATACATTCTTCTTACTAAAAACTTAGCACCATGCCCCTGGTATTGCCCTGGGGAAGTTGTATTTCTATTAAGGATGAGTGTGTCTGCATTCTTCTTTCTGCCTTGGGCATTGCAGCACGTAAGGACTAGCATGATCATGCTAACTCTGTCCCTAGATTTGGATATACTTTAAGAAAACATTATTTGCCTAATATAGATTTAGGTATGATATTAATACATAGTTTTAGGTCATTTAATTCTCAAAAATAACACCAAGAAATTGAATTTTCTGTCTCATTAACTACATGAACAATATTAAACACCTACTGGCTAAAGAATTTGATCTAGATTACCTCTCCAGTAAGTGGAAGGACCTGGAGTCCCAGCCTTCACAAAGTCTCTAGAGGAAGAATGTGCCACTACATAAGAGAAATTTCTAGATGTCTAAGCACTAGTGTGGATTCTACTGCTTAAGGTACAAATATTGTGATGTTTCTATTTTTCTTCAGGTGCCTTTGTGTTATGAGAGTTTTATATCTGAAGAGGTATTTCTGATATTAGGTAATCTAATCACTCATTGATATGTATTTTATTGTAATTAAATGATGTGTTTCCTGATGATCGTCCTCATTTATTTCCAATACAAACTGAAATATTGATGTAATAATAACAGTAGTCTATCACAAGGCAAGCTTTGTTATGTCTTCATGGAATCATTGGTATTTGGCTTCTGTCAAATGGCCAAAGAAATAGATAAATTCATTCTTAACTAGGAATTTTAATTATGTTTATTTATTAGTGAAATAACCTAGTATATGAATGTATTACCAAAGTAAGGGAATGAGCTAAGAATTTCCTTTGGTCAATGACATTCACACCTCAATGTTTTATGATAAACTCCTAATTTCTAGTTACATTTTGATAGAGTGAGGCCATATTTTTATAGTTTTCTTAACATAAGATAGAACAAACATAGATATGTTGATATAGCAGAACAGATATAGCATTGGAACTGTTTAGAAGGAAGCTTTGCTTCCTATAATCCCAATACATTCATGCAAAATTTCTTTTTCTTTGCTGCTCCTATGGTCACCGTGTTTATCTTAGATCTCATATTAGAGTCAGTTAAAAACGTTTATTCAAAGAGCTCTAACTTTGAATCTATAGTAACACTGAACAATACAATTTAACTCTAAAATCATCCAGGATTAGAAAGGGGATTTCAAAATGCTGCACCAGAAATTAAAGATGATTATCCTGGGCTGATTACTCTTATGAGTCTTATGAAAGTGTATCCTTGCATTCCCTGAAAGGTCAGTGACCAGAAATTCCCACTGTTTCTATAGCAACACAGCAAGACATGCTGCCTTAGAAATTTGCTGCATTTTACTTATGTCCCTCCAGGCCTTCTTAACTGTCTTTTGTAGGTAAATAAACACCAGGTTTATATAGTTGGAGGAGATAGACACTAATCTATGTTCCTAAATATGGAAGTTAAACTGGGATCTAGTAAAGTCAAATCTAAGCAAATGTAGTGGCAAATCTATGTGTTTGTCTTAGGAATGATACAACATTCTTGACTTAGAATAGACAATGATGCATGCTTGGCGAGGCTGACCAGAGGAGTTTTGAAGACCCAGATTATAAAACAAGACCATTAAAGATTGTCTCACCTATTGATAGTGTACTTCAGAACAAATTGTTTGATGCCCAAATGGGTACCTCTGTTTATCAGTAAAAAGGAATGCATATGGCAATCATAGTACATCAAAGCATTGCTGCACAAAAGATAAATATTAAGTAGAATGCTTTGGAGTATTGCTGGCTGATAGAAAATGATCAGTGAGCCTGTGCTACTATTACTGCTTAGAATGAGTTATATTCTTAGAGTTTGGTAAGAAATATGATGTCAGATATGCTCAGTTATATAATTTATATCTACTCTTAATAGAAAATACCAAACAAGGTTCAGGTGATGATGGAACTACTTTTGAGAGTAGAGCCAGAAGCTAGTAGTTAATTGATATTGAGACATTTTACTAGTTTAATAAACAACAGCACTACCATACATAGACTTATCGGAGTATTGTTAAGCTATCAGAACAATGATAAATTGCTGAGAGGCAAATATGTGTATTATCCATAAAGTGTGTTGATGAAGCACATCTAACTTGAGATCCAACTATATGCATCACTTATATTTCAACCAGGTGATATGATACATGATAGACTGATAGAAAGAGAAGTATATATAAGTACATATAAGTACAAAGTATTTAGTGTATTTATGTATTAGTGTTCTGGTCATGATGGTAAAGAGACAAAACTCAGTAAAAAGTATCATGGTAAAATATAAAGCACTGACCTAAAACTCATTGATTTATAAGCTAGAAGAAAAAATTTAAAATCTGTCCATGAATGCTCCTCAGATTCTGAAATCTAATTCGTTTCCCATCTTCCTTTATGTTCTTCCCACTGGGTTAAATGTTTGACCCAAAAGAACGTAATGTTTCGATGAAAATTTCTACGTTGCTCCTGAAACAGCTGAGATGCCAGAAGGTGTATTTCCAGGGAAAGTATTGCTTGCTTTCCTTTATTTCTATGGTTGCATGCTATTAAAAGAGAATGAAAGATGAGGTAGTTTCGGTGGCAGCTGCCTATGGACCACCCTGAGGGCTCAAGTTGGAAGTCAGTGAGTAAGACAATATGAACTTGGCATTTTACACTCTGGGCCCTCATAATCTTTCACAGTTTCAGGAACTATGAATAACAGAATATTGTTATCCAACCTTATCACTCCTAACAAAGACTAACTCTTAGAAAATATCTCTATATACACATCCTGTCTGTTGTATGTGACCTCACCTCTCTGTATAAATGGTAGGACCAGTTTTCAGAGGCTGCCAAGTATTTGTAATTTGCCAGGACTGGCTTCTGCTGTTAAAGACATAGTGTCATGTTGAATGATGAGAAACTGTCAAGTATTGGCAGATGTCCCTAGCCACCAGCCTGAAGAGACCTTAGCAGTTTATGTAATAATTTCCCTAAGGCAATTTTCTGAGCATGATGAACAAAAGGATAATTACAGAGATAATGCTTTTCTCAAGACCTTATAGATCTTCTCTAAGCTAAGTGAAGATTCAGGAACAAAGGCTAGTGTTGATGATAACAAACTTTAAGATTTAATAATCATAGCTTGTGCTGGGGAAATATACTAGTGCATATTTGATGTGGTTCTAAGGAGTCTAGCATATCTCAAAGCTGTGTCTCAGGAGAGCTCTGGGTATTAGTATTATGATGGCTGTCTTGTCATTGTCTGTGGTAACAAGATATTCAAATGCCAAGCGTTACTTGCTTCCTCCTACCAGTCCTAGTCCCAAGCCTTTAGAAACATCCTTAGATCACCATTTTCATGACAGTTTCTGGATGAGTTAGAAACAGTTTTTTTTTCCAGAGTAATTCTTCTTGGAATAACAATGACTTGAACATCGCTTTTTATAGATGATAATGTCTATTGACAGTTTTTAATTGACTTGAAATCCTGGAGCAGTTCCTCAGCAGACATACTTCTCCATTTCACTCCTCCCACCCATCACAGCTTATACAGACCCATCTGTCAATCTCCATATTTAATTCTGTAATATATTAAGACCAAATATGCTCATATCTGGTATTTAACATGTAATACCTATGTAAAATTTTCAACCATTAAATACTAACTTTATACATGTATCCAACTGGTCTCCAAATAATACTTTGCTTACAATTAACAAACAAGTAAGTCACCAAAAACCAGACATGAAACATTAAGTGAACTGCAAAATAAGGCTTATTGACTATTTTAATGTAAAAAAAATCCTAAAGAGCAGAACAATGTAACTACAGAAAATGTGGTAGAAAATAATTAGCCAAATGTCTATTATTAACAAATGTCTATTTTAAGACATGGCACCGGATCATGTTCCACCTTTCTCCTCCTTTTCCCCTCTCCCACGCACGTTCCTCCTCCTTCTGCGCCCCTGTGATTGCTTTAGTTTTCATCCCAAGTAAGATTGAAGCATTCTCACTTGGGCCCTTCAGCTTGTTAATCTTCTTGAGTTCTGTGGACTGTATCTTGGGTATTCTGTACTTTTTTGACTAATATCCACTTATTAGTGAGTACATATCATTCATGTCCTTTTGGGTCTGAGTTACCTCACTTAGGATGATATTTTCTAGTTCCATCCATTTGCCTGCAAAACTCCCGATGTCCTCATTCTTAATAGCTGAATAGTATTCCATTGTGTAAATGAACCACACTTTCTGTATTCATTCTTCCATTGTGAAATATCTGCATTGTTTCCAGCTTCTGGCTATCACAAATAAGCCTGTTATGAACATAGTGGAGCATGTGCTCTTGTGGCATGGTGGGGCATCTTTTGGGTATATGCCCAAGAGTGTGATACAGCTGGATCTTCAGGTAGATCTATTTCTAATTTTCTAAGGAACATCCAGATTAGTGAAGCCCTGAGGGCCAGCAGATTGAATGGAAACAGGCAACCTCAGAAGATGGAAGGTAGGGGGATCTTCTAGAATGTGCCAGAGTCTGGGAGGTGATACAGTCTCAAGACTCCAAGGGAAGGACCTCAGATGAAATGCCCAACAGTGAGGAAAGGGAACTTGTAGAGTCTACTTCCAATAGAAAGACAGGTCATCAAGTGGAGTGATGAGGTTTCCATTCCATAGTCAAACACACTGACCCAGAATTGTTCCTGTCTGAAAGAACTACAGGGACAAAAATGGAGAAAAGACTGAGGGAAAGGAGGTCCAGTGACAGGTCCAACTTGGGATTTATCTCAAGGGGAAACTTCAAGGCCTGACACTATTACTGATGCTATGTACAGACAGGAGCCTAGCATAGCTGCTGTCTGAGAGGCCCAAAAAGTAGTTGATCGAGAGTGAGAGACAGATGCATATACTTACCAATCAATGGACTGAAGTCGGGTACCCATGTGGTTGAATGAGGGAAAGGCTGGAAGAAGTTGAGGAGGAGGGAGACCTCATAAGAAGATTAGCAGTTTCAACTAACCTGGACCCCCAAGATCTATCAGACACTGAATCACCATCTAAGGACCATACACTAGCTGGTCTGAGGCCTTGGACACATACAGAGCAGAGGACTGTCTGGTCTGGCTTCAGTGAGAGAAGAGAAGAGGCACCTAACCCTTGAGAGACTTGAGTCCCTAGGGAGTGGGGAGGGCTAATGGGGTGAGAGATGTGAGGACATCCTCTTGGAAACAGGGGGAAGGAGGAATGGGATGAGGAATTGTGGGAGGGCAGACCATGAAGGGGATAATGACTGGACTGTAAAAAAAAAGATTAAAGATAATAATTTTTAAAAAACGACATGGCACAACCAAATGGCAGCCTTTCAAATTATACTTTTTAATATTCAAGTACATTTTAATTACATTTTTTTCCTGAAGAAGAAATACTGGTAGCCCCTAGACTTACTAATAGCAAAGGATTTAAACCAACTGTACTACCTTACTCTTAAGTCTATGAGTTCAAACACACAGGCACATTGTTGCAGAATTTTCCATGTCCAATCATATTAGGGCAGTGGAAGGCCTGTGATTGGACAAGAAAGGGAGGTGGAGCTAGGAGTTGGGGAGTCACAGAGGTTGCAGAAAGAGAAAGCGGGAACAGAGATGGTTTCGGACTGCTTTGGACTTGGATCTGTGTGGCATTTATTAGCCACAAATAGCTAAGATTTTTGTAAGATTAGAAATATTGGGATAAAGGATAAAGCTTTTATCATTATCAATTGGCTCTTAAATTACTGTATTGGCATCTTATAAATTGTGATATTATTTATACATAAATATGATTGGTTAATTAAGATTTAAGAGTTTTGATTTACGTGGTCACTGGAGTGTGGGTCCCCCAATGGCGGAGAGGGAACACAGCTGAGATGTTGTGGGAACTAGCTAGCAGACAATAGTTCAGTGGTAGTGAGAACAGCCCGGAGTGGGACCCGACCAGGACATGGTGCTGAGAACTGGCGGGGCAGGAGAATTGGTGGGTCCTTTTTGACAACTCCCGCAACAGCACATGTTTAGTTTGTCAGTTCTGCTATGCTTCCAAACGCAGTTATCCTAGTCCCAAGTGCCACCTACATAGTGACAGAACTAAAAACACTAAAACACTTTTCTGAAAGGAAAGGGTCCAGTGGAACCTTACTTCCTCACACCTTACTCATCAAGGTATGGTAACAACACTGGGGTATAGAGATACTGGTGCTATGAATCACGCTGGAAGAAAAAATATTGTAAAATTGACTTGTCCTTGGAGAACAGGAAATGTCAGGGAAGATTATTGATACATAAAAATAGAAAATCTTTCAATAAATCATGCATTAAGGTTGAACAAAATGCCACAAAAGTTGAAAGGTGAAGCAGCCACTTTGTACATAGCATATGTGGCATTTACCAGATAACAAAGAAATCTGAGGGCAGAAAGCATCATTACACTAAGTGAGGGACTCAAAAGTAGAACTCCAGAGCTTTCCGTGAATTGGTTACAGTGTAAAATGCTGTTTGTTAAAGATACCATATATTTGAGTCATACAACATGGAAAAATCATAACGGTATTGAACTGGAAGTTTCATGCCCTCCTGGCTAGATTTCAGTGTTGGAAGGTGCTATGTAGCTACTAAAGAAAAAAGCACAAACAATATCAAGCTGTGAGTCCAGTATGGTAGTTTGAATATGTTTGGCCCAGGGCATGGCACTATTAGGAGGTGTGGCCTTGTTAGTGGAAGTGTGGCACTGTGGGAATGAGCTTTAAAACCCTTCTAGCTGCCTGAAAGCCACACTTCTCATAGTAGCCTTCAGATGAAGAGGTAGAACTCTCAACTCTTGCTGAACAATGCCTGCCTAGATACTGCCATGCTCCCACCTTGATGATAATGGACAGAACCTCTGAACCTGTAAGCCAGCCCCAATTACATGTTGTCCTTATAAGAGTTGCTGTGGTCACATATCTGTTCAAAGTAGCAAAACCCTAATTAAGACACCCCGTGATCTATAGTAATGACAGGCCTGGTAAGACAGGCTTATTGATGCAATAGTGGCACAGGCATGGAGGGGGTGAGGGCGTAATAACCAACTGCTTTCTGCTTGGATTTAAGCTCTACTTCACAAGATAAAATCCATATATTGCATATATTTCAGGACCAGAACTTAGAGCTAGAGAAGTCATAGGCCCTAGTAGAAAACCCACTACTATTATTTTGCTAAATATAAATGGTATTAAATGGACTCTAAATTTTTATTATTATATCCATAGATCAATGCATCTTTCAACCTACATTTCAGAGGATTCTATTTGCAGTATACCATGATTAACCGAGAGATCCTTGACTGGTCAAGGTGCACAGAATAATGGACTTCAAAATGATTAGTTCTGAATGGAGCATATATACAACATCCTCTCTTGTAAAGGCTCAACAATCAGTGAGAAATAAGAAGTGGAAAAGGTAAAAGAAACAGTCAAAGACTAAAGAAACTGTCTTCTGTAGACATCAGGCATCTGAACTGATGAACTCATTGCAATAGTACACACAAAAACATTGAAAGCCCAAGCCAGACCAATCTCAACATGGAGATGGGAGTTGGGCACAAAATTTCAAATCTAGCCATAGGGCTATAGGTAAAATTTATCTGCTGGGAGAGGAAGAGACAGTTTTCTCTAAGAGAGTAGTCCTTGGTAAGTTAACAACACTTAAGTGAAAGGCAACACATCCAATACAATTGTATAGCACAAATTGGTTTTGATGTGTTAATGAAAAAATGACACAATGTTGGATGCGTAGGGATGGGGGATCTGGGAAGAGTAGTAGGGGCAAGCAATTGTGATCAAAACCTGAAACTCTAAAATAAATATATATGTATGCATATGTTGGGCTTCATGTGTATTAAATTACTCAGATGTAGCACAGGAATTTATTGAGGTCAAAAGAAACCCTTATGATGCTCTTGATACTTTGAGAGATGGACAAATTTCTGATTTTAGAATAAAGTTTATAATGATGTTATAAAGAACTTTGTTCAGAAATAAATATACCTGCATGGCAAAGTCCAAGGCAAAGCAAGAACTTGAAACTTCATTTGGAACACACATGATTCACAGTTTCTAAGACCCAGTGCATACTTCATCTTCCTTTGTTTCAGGGAGACACTAAAATCTTGCAACATACAAATCTCACAAAGAAAACTGCTTGGCACTGGGCACTGTGAACATTCTCAAAGCACACCCTGGAAAAGTTAGGGTTTCAAGGTGAAGATTTGCTACCTCCTAAGTTTTCATTATAGTGTGTGAATTTATCTTCTTGGTTCAAAAAAAGAGTCATGGATGGGGTTGTTCTAGTGACAAACCCTACAAGATAGCCAAGTCAGAACAGCTTGAAGGATTCTACATTGATAAAGGATACAATTCAATGACGTTTAAAGTGATAGAGTATACAGAAATGGAAAATATTGAATTTCAAACTCTAACATAGCAAGGAGAAGAAAATCCAATCTCCCTGGTCTCTAGTGTCATGTTCTAGAAAATAAATAGTTCTGGCTGTGCACACCACTGCATGGAAGCTAATCCTCTTTAACTCAGCCTTTCACAAACATTGCCACAAAGTTGTGGACTGACTCAAAATTGGAGATTCATATCATCTTTTAATTACTTAGCACCTTCATAGTAATACACAGCACTGAACAACTCGATGTTTGGAATTCACATAAACTTTTTACAATTAATATTTTATTATTTCAGAAACTATTAATGAATGCCATGCTACAGAATGCTAACATGTCAGGATCTGACTCTAAGAGGAACATACAAAATTCTTCTCTAAGCCTTAGGATTCATTGTACTTTACTCCCTGTAGCCACTATGTTCATCTTTACTCCCAGATGTTTCTTATTGCTATAGGTAATAAAATAATTGTGTGGCACAAGTTTCATATAAATGTGTAGGAAAGTAAACATCAAATTCTATGCCTAAACATTAAGCAATAAGAACTGAACATAAAAATCAGGCTAAGAGCCAACCATACATTAGCAAAAATATAATCCCATCAAATTTCTGGACATATTTTTGGAGCCTTCATATCAGTCTCTGTAGTTTCTTGATCACAGGAATTATCTGCATGAGAAAGAGTCAAGTCATTAGACATTATGTCTTCATGTAAAATTTCTTATACCAGATATTTTAAGGTGGAGATAGAAGCTGCTTGTATACTCACTGAATGTCAAATGTATCATTAAGGCTTGTTATATTGTTCAAGCATGTGATTAATATCTAAGTATAGGAGAGATAACCTTTCAAAGACTTCCCATAGAGCTCAATGGCATTTGCTTTTGAAACGCTATCTCTCTGTTCTTTAAGCCATAACCAAATCGTCTTGATCCTTTAAATACAAAGACTCTAGGTTAATGAAAAAAGGAATCAGTGCTAAGACAGAAAAGCATCAGTCATCTTAGGACAGCATCAGCCTGAAGACGACAGTGCTTTTTTGGATTATGTTTGACATTTTCCATATATTTTAGGAAGGTCTTCCTGATCTAAAATTGTAGCAGATGGTGAAGCAGCAGGTGTGAATTCAGCAACTCCACAAGACACAAGACTGCAAACTGGGGCCAGCCACATATGGCCTTCCTCACTTGAAATTAGCAACTAGACTTACTTTTAAAAAGATACAGGTGTGTGTGTGTGTGTGTGTGTGTGTGTGTGTTGTGTATATGTGCACAATGTATTAAAATGATGAGAGTAGAGTAGTTTTCTTCATGACAAACCATACATCTAGATATTAGAACCAAGCCCTGCCTAAGCTGCACAGCATTAAGAGACACCAAAGTAAAAGGAAATTGAACCCTGGGGACTGGCAACTGGCTACTGTGCAAACCTACAGTTGTGATTTTTGTGAATAAGAGATATGACTAAAGTATTCCTGTAGAACCACAATGGAAACCAGAGCTGTTCTCGAACTCTGTCACGATGGCATTCTCACCACAGGACACCGCAAAGCCCACATTCATGGTAACTCTTCTGGAAACCAACCTACTATGCTGTCATTTATAAAAAGAATATAACAAAAAATCATGTATCAAACCCTTGAAAATGACAGTGAATAATATTCTTTCTGGCTTATATGCTTATTGTGTTATGATTAATCATTTTATTTAGAAAATCATTTACTTAGAAAAAGAAAAAGGTTACTTAGAAATAGTTTTGCACCTGTTTGCCATGTCATTTGGTTGCAAGACACTGTGCCCAGTCATTGACCAGCACTTTCTAGATTTCACCTCAGGATGTCTGTAATAGGATTACCCAGAGAAGAATCTCTTTGAGTGTATCTTTGTGCCACTAAGCTTTAGCCTCAAGACTTTCTTTCCAAAAAACCAAATTCTTGCTTATTTCAGCAAACTTGACCTGGCATTTTGAAATGATATTTATTATTCATTACAGATGGGACCTTTTTAAATTTATTTTTTCATGTACTGTATTCTGATCATGATTCTCCCTCTTTCATCTCCTCAGAGATCCTGTTCACCTCCTCATCCATCCAAAGCATTCTCTCTCTCTCTCTCTCTCTCTCTCTCTCTCTCTCTCTCTCTCTCTCTCTCTCTCTCTCTCTTTCTCTCTCTTTCTCTCTCTCTCTCATTCTCTTTATCTATTTAGAAAGCAAATAGTTAAAAATTTTTCAATGAAAGAAAGAAAGCATATTATAGAAGCAAAATACCAATAAGGTAAAAATGTTCAAACAAAGCAATGTGAGGTAAAAAGTTCTCCAAAAAAAAGAAAAAAATAAACCCACTGATTTTATTTTGTGTTGGCCATCTACTGCTGGGCATAAATTCCCATCAGTTAACTAGACTAATGCCAAACTCAAGAGCTTAAACAACTTACTTCCTCATCTCCCAAGTAGCAGGGACTACTGGCATGTACTACCATGTCCTGCTGTTTTGAAGTTATTAAAAAAAACAAATACAATTTCCATTTCTCCAATATTTCCATTTCATCAAACGTGGTCCTGCTTTTGTTTTAGGTTCATGTTTTTAAAATTATGACATGATACTTATGTAATCATAGACTCTGAACATTAGAAATAAATTGAGATTTTGAGCATTTATTATATGCTTTCAGAGAGTAATTAAGATCCACTATAACTAAAGTACTGTTAGAAATATCTAGGGTTAAATCTTCTCATCTTCAGTGGATTAAGAAAACTTCATTAAAAAAAGTCAAATTTTTAAGAGCAAGATGCTATTAAATTAAAATATTGTCTAAATAGATATGTTTACATTATAGTAATTCCTTCTATTACTACTGTGAAGATTATTGTACAAATAAATAAATAAGAACTCAAAGAATAAAAGATTAAGGCAAAAGGGTAAATATTTCTTGAAATCAAGTTTTAAGCATTATTACTAGTGCAGAAATATTTTCTTGTACTTCATCTTAGATAGAATTTGATAATTTCCAAAACATCTTTTGATTCAGCATAGCTTCATGGACATAGTTTTAAGAGTTTGCAAAGCATCAAGTATAATCTAACCTCATCACAACTCATATAGAGGAAAATAACATAAAAGGGGGGCCCCTTGCTGCTCACATAGCTGGGGTAAGCCATTGCTGTATTCAGTCCTATAGCTTTGTCAGTTTAGACTATAAAAATACATTTTTAAAAATATTTATTCTATTTTTAATTGTGTCTATGTGAATGTGCACACCAGTGCAGTACCCATAAAGTCTAGACGAGGGTTTTGGATCCTCTGGAGCTGAATTACAAGCTGTTATGATTTATTCAATGTGTCCAGTAGGATCTGAACTCAGGTCCTCTGGAAGAGCACTGAGCACTCCTTACCATCACTCCTGCCCCCAAAATTTGTGTTATTTATATCATATTCATAATATTTTAGATGTGGTAAGTATCTGGAACACTCTTATCTTTATGTATTGCCTTTTCAGGTCACTTAAAGGAGCTACAACAAGAGTAAAAATCATTACTTAAAAAAATGGTAGGAGTAAAACCTTAAAATTTAAATTACCCATGGTTAAAAAGAAAAAAAAATACCAGAAAGAAACTGTAATTTTAAGAGAGCTGAAAAGTTCAAAGTTCAGGTTTTCTTCTCACAGTGTCCAATGGTAGATTAAAGTATCACACTTGAATAATATGCAGATTTTGCATTTTACATAAAAGTTAATGTCCATATGTCTATGCAACTTTTTTATGGCTGAACACATTTATATTTTGAACTACTTCTAAAATGGACACGACCTAGAAAAGGTTAGGAAACGGGGAGGCACAATAATGTGTAATTACTAGACTTGCCTCACGAATCATAGACTATCTTATTTTTATAGGATATATTCTCTCTAGCACTGGTTCTCAGAAAGTTAGGTAAATATTTAAAAACTGAAAAATAAATTAAACTTTTATGAAGAAGTGTTAACAGTTTTTGATGTAAACTTTTATATTAATTTCTTGAGATTTTCTTTTCTTTTTCTTTTTTTCTTGAATATAATCTTCATTAATATTTCAAATGCTAAAATCTTTCTGGTTCCCACCCCCACCCCCCTGAAAACCCTTAATGCCTCCTCCCACCCCCTGCCTCCAAGTATATGCCCCTCCACCAGACACATTCCCATCTACCCCCACCCCTCGATTTCCCTTTGTTGGGGCATCTATTGAGCCTTCACTGGGCCAAGGACCTCTCCTCCCACTGATGCCCGACAAGGCATTCCTCTGCCACATTTTGGCTGGAACCATGTGTACCTCCTGGTTGATGGTTTAGTCCCTGGGCATCCTGGGGTGTAGACACCACATCATTGCCAACATCATTGTTCTTCTCGTGGGTCTGTAAACCCCTTCAGTTCCTCTGGACTGCCCTCCAAGTCCTCCATTGGAAACCCCATACCCAGTCCAATGGTTGGCTGCTAGCATCTGCCTCTGTATGTGTAAGGCTCTGTCAGTGTCCCTCCTGAGACAACCATAACAGGATCCTTTTGGTATGCACTTCTTGTCGTCCATAATAGTGTGGGGTTTGGTAACTGTTTATAGGATGAATTCCCAGGTAGGGCAGTCTCTGGGTGGCCTTACCTTCAGTCTCTGCTTTACCCTTTGTCTCTTTTATTGCTCCTGTGAGTATTTTTATCTCTTTCCCAGAAGAACCCAAGCACCCCCACTTCAGTCCTCCTTCTTCTTGAGCTTCCTGTGGTCTGTGAATTGTAATTTGTTTATTTTGAGCTTTTGGGTTAACATCCACTTATCAGTGAGTGCATACCATGTGTGTTCTTTTGTGATTGGGTTACTTCACTCAGGATGACACTTTCTAGTTCCATCCATTTGCTTAAAATTTCATGAATTCATTGTTTTTAATAGGTGAATAGTACTCCATTGTGCATATATACCACAATTTCTGTATCCATTCCTCTGTTGAAGGACATCTGGGTTCTTTCCAGCTTTGGGCTATTATAAATAAGGCTGCTATAAACATAGTAGAGCATGTGTCCTTATTACATGTAGGAGCATCTTCTGGGTATAGGCCCAGGAGTGGTATAGCTGGGTCCTCAGGTAGTACTATGTCTAATTTTCTGAGGAACTGTGAAACTGATTTCCAGAGTGGTTTTACCAGCTGACAATCCCACCAACAATGGAGAAGTGTTTCTCTTTCCCCACATTCTCTCCAGCACCTGCTGTCCCCTGAGTTTTTCATCTTAGCCATTCTGACAGATATGAGGTGGAATCTCAGTGTTGTTTTGATTTGCATTTCCCTGATAACTAAGGATGCTGACATTTCCTTAGGTGCTTCAGGGTCATTCGAGTTTCCTCAGTTAAGAATTCCCTGTTTAGCTCTGTACCCCATTTTTAATAGGGTTATTTGACTCTCTAGAGATTTTCATAGAATGTATTTTGAGCTTATTGATCCCACATTCCTTTCCATAATGCCTCTCAACTCCTCTCAAATTCGTATTCCTTCCTCTTTTCTTATTTTAAATAACTGAATGCACTTTGTGCTGCCCATATACTTATGGATGTGGGGCCATGTACTGGAACATAGTTCATGTACCAAAATCCAAGTCCTTAAAGAAAGCTCTCTCTCCCTGAGAAGTGATCAACTGTGATCATCTTCTAAATTGTGGGTGGGAGCTTAAGAGCTCTGTCCAACTCCATATTATGTTGACTGACTTGATATTGTGCAGGTCTTATGCAGGCAACCATAGAGTCTAAAAGAGGATACAGGATCCTCTGAATTTGGGGAAGCCAAGCACTTTATTTTCACTTTAGCATTATCGGCTGTTTAGTCTCCTCTGTGAGAATCAATGTGTACCAAACTGAGAGAGGACTGATTTGCAGATCAAGCACTTGACTGTCACATTCCTTCAGACTTACTGTGTAAATGCTACTACTGGCATTCCTGATGTTTTATTTCTACTAAAGTCATAGGTAAAAGTATAGAAAGATAGAAGAGTAAATCCTGTCCTTTTCATTCCTGCTCAGCTCTATCCAGGACTCCATTTAGGTTGACAACCTGGTGGTTTTCAAATCCTTCTATTTGAACTAGTGATGTTTTACGTGTCATGTTCTTGCTCATGTCACCAGCTTGGTTTTTCCACCCTCTGCATTTCACTAACCTCCCAGAGGAACAAATTTTGATTTAAGAAATATTTATCGTCCACCTATGTATCCACAAGAACCAGTTTAAAAATCTATAGATACTAACAGGAAGCAAAGGATAAAGATAACTACAATATTATCTAAGACAAGATTAGTTATTTTTTAGAAATGTGCCTCTACTTTTATAGTAATTGAGATATGGCATCACTAACTTTTTTCTTCATTAATTTTTTAAAAGCCATTCTAAATTTATTTTTTAATATTATTACTTTTATTTTTTTTTACAGTCAGTCCAGTCGTTACCCCTTCCCTGTCTGCCCTCTCACAGTACCTCATTCCATTTCTCCTCCCATGCAGTCTCCAAAACATTGTCCTCCCCATCCCAACCACCAACCTTCCTAACCCTCCCAACCTCCCCCGCCACCCCTTCCCCTTGCCCACTACCCACTTCCTGGGGCCAGAAGTCTCTCAAGGGTTAGGTGCATCTCCCCTCACTGAGGCCAGACCAGGCAATCCTCTGTTGTATATGTGTTGGGGGCCTCATATCAGCTGGTGTGTGCTTCCTGGTTTGTGGCTCAATATCTGAGAGATCTCAGGGATCAAGGTTAGTTGAGACTACTGGTCTTTCTCTAGGGTTGCCTTCATCCTCAGTTTCTTCTTGCCTTTTCCTAATGCACCCACAGAAGTCACCAACTTCTGTCCATTGGTTGGGTGTAAATATCTGCATCTGACTCTTTCAGCTGCTTGATGGTAGTCATGCTAGGCTCCTGTCTGTAAGCATACCATAGCATCAGTAATAGTGTCAGGCCTTGGAACCTCTCCTTGAGATAGAACCCAAGTTGGGCCAGTCACTGGACTGCTTTTTCCTCAGTCTCTTCTCCATCTGTGTCCCTGCAGTTCTTTTAGACAGGAACAATTCTGGGTCAGAGTTTTTGACTGTGGGATGGCAACCCCGTCCCTCCACTTGATGCCCTGTATTTCTTCTGGAGGTGTACTCTACAAGTTCCCTCTCCCCACTATTGGGCATTTCATCTAAGGTCCCTCTCTTTAGTCCTGAGAGTTTCTGACCTCCCAGGTCTCCAGTACATTCTTTTTTTTTTTTTTGGTTTTTCGAGACAGGGTTTCTCTGTGTAGCCCCTGGCTGTCCTGGAACTCGCTCTGTAGACCAGGCTGGCCTCGAACTCAGAAATCCACCTGCCTCTGCCTCCCAAGTGCTAGGATTAAAGGCGTGCGCCACCACCACCCGGCTCTCCAGTACATTCTAAAGGGTCTCCTTACCTCCCACCCCGCTAGGTTGCATATTTCCATCCTTCCTGCTAACCCTCGGGGCTTCTCTTCTGTTTTCTCCCACCCCCAATACCTGATTAGGTTTCCCTTTTCCCCTCCCTCTCCCTTCTCCCACCAGGTCCTCCCTCTTTCTGACTCCAGCGATTGCTCTTTTCTCTCTCCCAGGTAGGACTGAAGCATCCTCACTTGAATCCTTTAGCTTTTTAACCTTTTTGGGTTCTGTGGATTGTATCCTGGGTATTCTGTACTTTTTTGACTAATATCCATTTATTAGTGTTCATAGTAACCTTATCGGTGATTGCCAGGAGCTAGAAACAACCCAAATGTCCCACAATGGAAGAATGGATACAGAACATGTGGTTCATCTACATAATGGATTACTATTCAGCTATTAAGAATGAGGACATCACGAGTTTTGCAGGCAAATGGGTAGAGCTAGAAAATATCATCCTGAGTGAGATAATTCAGACACAAAAGGACATGCTTAGTATTTACTCATTGATTCTTCATTTATAAAATATTTTGACATTAGCTAGGGGTGGTTATGAAAACTGGTATTACTTCTAATTTTAAGATGACAAGAGGCTGTCATTATGACATTTTAAGGACTCTGTATTGTTAAAAACCCCTTAACAATGTGTGACTATTTCAAATACTAATCTGATCTTCAGTTTACTGTGTCCATCCCCAGCTGTCTTCTACACATGTCATTAGCGAGAACATAAAATTATCAAAACTTAGTAGGGTATGCTGAGCAGTAGATGTGGTGTACATAGTCTAATTATATTATAATAGGTATATTCATAAAAATATTATTTTTGTAAACAAGAATGCATAGAGTTTTAGTATGAATATTGTGAAATTTTTATTTAATTATTGTTAATACAAGCACGTTGATCTGAGAAAAATTCAAATAAATCTCTCTCTCTGCTGTGCTACAGATTAAATTTGGATTGTTCTATCATTATTGGAAAGCTGGAGAAGTGGAAATGGCATCAATGGTAAACACACATATATATAAGATAAAGATAGGCTGCAGGCATTAGTTAAGATTTTTATCCTGGCAAGTAACAGATACCATCTGGGTCTGTGTTAAATAAATCTGCTCTATCAAAAGATGCTAGTGACTGTCCCAGAAGAGAGGGCAGAGCTCAGCAGAGACAGGGCAGGTTTCTGAGGTGCCCAGGTCTGTGTACTGCCATTGTGAGACTCAGCTCCCAGACCAGTAGCGTCTGCGTCTTTCAGTCCCACTTTCCAAATTCTTGTGGTCTTCTGGCTTCCAGAGCTAAGTGAGACATATTAGATACAAGTAACTCCACAGAACTGTGAGTGAAAGAGGCCCATCGCAAGGTATGAGGTGCAGGTCCCAGAGAGGAGAACTCTTAGAGCTACATGCAGAGACTAAGAGCTACTTCTACAATTGAAAAGAAGAGTATGGCAGTTTATCAAATTAAACCGAACTGACTGTCAAACTTGATAAATATACATTTAAGGTAATAGGTGTTCAGCAGATAAGGACAGATTATCCCTGTGTTTAGCCTTGCAAATAGCAGACATGCTCGGTTCCCCTCAACTGCAGATATAAGCATCCAAATGCTTTCACTGTTATTTTGGAATATAAACACTGAATTTTAGAAATCATCTCAGTTGGCTTTATTGTTCTTTTTTTTTCCCTCCAGAGACATTTGTCAAATCTTGTATTCAGCAATTGCCCTGAATTTTCTAGGAACTTAAAAGCTTCTCTGGAAAGCAATTTTATAGACGAATAGACCAATTTTCTATGTAACAGTATAATTATTAACCATGTCTGGTCTCCGTCCTTTTGTAAAAACAAGCCAGGGTTTCCTTCTGAAGTGTGTAAGCTATGGCGTTTTCACCATTCTTAGATAGAAGGATTTTAGTCTATTATGAACTTCTTCTGATAAAGATGTTCCTTTAAAGTGCTCTTTAGAGAAGTTGTTAATTGTATGTCATACTTATGTATGTCAGCATTCAAAATTTACCAAAAAATACAGTGACTCTTCACGTGCTATACAAATGAGGCAACAAACAAACACACAAACAAAGCCCACTGAACTTTCTCAATAATTACATATAAGCCCTTTATTTTTACACTTGATCTTAGCCAAAAGGCCGGGAAGCGATAGCCCTTTATTTTTAAATAACAAAACCCATTGTTACTTTTTTTGCCCATCACAGAGTAGCATCATAAAGAAACTGGGTGATTTTTGAGGGTTACAGCTAACTAAGGAAAGAACAGTCTTTACTGCTTTTATAAAAGACCATCATAATAAAAAAAATAGCAATATTTGCTTTCTTGCCTCTTATAATAACCAAGCATTTAACTCCTTTAATGAACTTCTTTTGTTAGTTATTGTGATTGATTGGAGAACAGAAAATGGCATGCTCTTTGTGTGAGCAGCTGAATTTTGAGCTGGAGCAATATCAGGGGACTTGAGCAAGAGCAGACAGGACAAAAAATAGAACGGAATTCTTTTTACACTCACTTGTGCTTTCAGACAGGGCTATGAACCAGCAGCGTTGGGAAGGCAGCAATAGAGCATGGATGTCAGTGAAAAGAGGAATGCCTTGCTGTCTGGCATACTGGGGAATGGCATGTGTGCAAGCCGCAGGGTTGTTTCACAAAAGGCATCCCTCTTGTCCTTTTTTCATTTAGGAAAGAAAAACATACTTGGAAGCTTTGACCTTCTGTAGAGGGATACAAACAAGCTTTAGTGACATATCCTCTGCAGGAGTGCTACACTGGCTCAAGAAGAATTGCACAAGAAAGGAAAAACAGGGTTTTCTGTGATCTTAAATAAGGGGGAGGGGCGCGGTTGAATGAATCCCATTATGTTCCAGCAGTTAAAGAAGCATGAATGGTATCTTTTGCAAGGCATAAGCAATTCAATTGTTTTGTGCATATGTAATATGTGAAGATGATAACTTCCCATATTAATAGGATTAACATACTAATCCTTATCTAGTTGACTTAAAATGAACCCAGAGCTCTAACTAGAGTTTATTTTATGACATGTGGAGAAATTTATACCAAAAATTTTACTGTTCAGTTCTAAGGAACCTGAAAAAACAAAGTATAATCAGGAACAATGTATATTGGACTGAAGTGACCATAACTAAATATAAGATAATCATTATCTTAGCTGAAATCTACGTCTTAGTGAATTAGATTTATTCAATAAGATAGAAGTCAGTTTACCCGTGTTAGAGTTGTAATTTAAAAGATTCTGCATAGTAAAGAAAACAGTTAATCAGGTAAAGTAGCCTACAAAATGGAGGGAAATCTTTAGTAGCTATATTTCTGATAAAGGGTTAGAGGGCTATCATATAGAACATATGAAGAACTTAAAAGAATACCAAGAAACAAAAACAACAACAAACTTGAACAAGAAATCAAACAGCCTAATCAATAAATGAGTCAATGAAATGAACAAAAGTTCTCATCAGATAAAAAAAAAAACAACAAATGATCACCACAATGAAAAATGTTCAGTCTTACTAGGTATCAATGAAATGCAGATTAGAACTAGATTGTGCCAAATATTATTCCTGTAAGAATGGCAGTCACTATGATAAGAATAGTAAACGCTAGCAAGATACTGAAAGGATCTTTTCATGAACTGATGATGCGAAAGTGAAGTAGACTAGTCACTATGGAAATCAGCATGAGGATCCCTTACAAAGCTAAATAAAGATCTACCATACAACCCGTCTATACTACTTATGGGTATTGGACCAAAGGGCTCCAAATCAACACACCACAGAGACACTTACTATTCAATGTTTCTAGCACTTTTATTCACAATGGTCTGTTAGGTAACCTAACTAGATGCCAACAAGAGAGAAAGCAATAAGTATATACACAATGGATTTGTAAGACATAAAGAAGTTATACTGTTTGGAGGAAGACAGATGCAAGTAGAGATATGCATTTTAAATGAGTCAAATCAGGCTCAGAAGGACAAATATTTTCTTTCATCACAATTTCTAAACTTTATATTTAAAATCATATTTGTGTGTATAACATGAAAATAGAATTAAAACTGTCTAGTTGAGCCAAGGAACTAAAGGGAAGATCTGAGGGAGAAATGGGGGGGGTTGCAATGGAAATTATATTCACAGTACATATTCACAGTACATTGTATAGTTGAAAGAAAATGTTTATATGGAACACAGTAGTATGTGCAATGACTTACACAATGGAAATTTTTTCTTTTTTTATTGGATATTTTATTTATTTACAGTTCAAATGTTATCCCCTTTCCCAAATTCACCTCTAGAAATCCCCTATCCCATTTTCCCTCCCCCTGATTCTATGAGGGTACTCACCCACCCACCCACTCATGCACCCACTCCTGACTTCCTGCCATGGAATCCCCTACATTGGGTCATCAGACTTTCACAAGAACAAGGGCCTCTCCTCCCATTGATGTCTGACAAGGCCATCCTCTGCTACATATGCAGCTGGAGTCAT
Source organism: Tokudaia tokunoshimensis (assembly GCA_036184795.1). Taxonomy (NCBI): domain Eukaryota; kingdom Metazoa; phylum Chordata; class Mammalia; order Rodentia; family Muridae; genus Tokudaia; species Tokudaia tokunoshimensis. The sequence continues at coordinate 82,257,593 of BTHU01000002.1, read as the reverse complement.
GGGCCCCTCCATGTGTACTCTTTGGTTGGTTGTAGTCCCTGGGAGCTCTGGGGCATCTGGTTGGTTGATATTGTTGTTTCTCCTATGGGGCTTCAAACCCCTTCAGCTCCTTTAGAACTTTCTCTAGCTCCTCCATCAGGGACCCCGTGCTCAGTCCAATGGTTGGCTGTAAGCATCTACTTCTGAATTTGAAAGGCTCTTGCAGGGCCTCTCAGGAGACAGCCATATCAGGCTCCAGTGACCAAGCACTTTTTGGCATTCTCAATATTGTCTAGGTTTGGTGACTGTATGTGGGATGGATTTCCAGGTGGGGCAGTCTCTGGATGGCCTATTCTTCAGTCTTTGCTCCACACTTTGTCTCCATATTTCCTCCCTTAAGTATTATGTTCCCCCTTCTAAGAAGGGCTGAATCATCAGTCTCATTCTATTTGAATTACATTAACAACAACCCATTATTGGACTTGACAAAAATTTCTGAAATTTACATATTCAGCAAACAGAGTAATTGCACTGCAGCAAGCACTGAATGAAAGACTTGAGAATAATTTTGAATGTTGCCTAGCAAAGAAGAGAAATGGGAAGGAGCCTGGTAGGTGTGCTGGCATTAAATTTATTCCACAGAAATTGAAGGAGGTACCAGAAAACAGAACTCACGGGCCTTATGACACATCTACTGGAGATATTCAGAGAAGTACTAATTAGAAAGACGTTAAGCTGAGTTCGAGGGCAGCCTGGTCTACAGAGTGAGTTCCAGGACAGCCAGGGTTATACAGAGAAACCCTGTCTCGAAAAACCAAAAAAAAAAAAAAAAAAAAAAAAAAAAAAAGGCATATGGCTTTTGCTGAGCATAACTGATGAGGAAGAAAGACACCAAGGGTAATCAATTACAGATCAAAAGGAAATACAAAATTCTGAGAAGTTAGAGATACTTGTTGGACGGTGCCAAGTAACTCACTTTTACAGCTGTGGGTATGTTGATATTATGTTGTGGGTATGTGGTGATAATATCACCCCCATACCCACAACATAATATCAACATAAAATCAACATAATAGCAACATAATAGCAACATAATATCCCAGAATGCTAAACTCTCAATTGTGCTGTAAAAGGCTCAATTTGGAGAACAGTGAGGCCCAGATATGTGGAATGGTTTATGTAGTAGCAGCCCCTCAAACTCCAGAATCTATTGACACTCCTGGGACTATAATGTTCCTACTCCTTCTGGCAAAAGGTCTTTTCTTTTCTCTGCTAAAAAACAAACCAACATTTTCTATCTTGAATACCCACCTAAGAACCTAGCTTCATTTCCCTCTGATCACCAGAGCAGTACATATCATCAAGATGTAACATTAATAGGCCAATTAAGTTCTAGGACCCAAAGAAAAGAAATAACTACATCCCTAAGTAGCTCTATAATCTCTTCAAACATTAGGAGGAGCCAGCAAACAATGAATGGAATTTGATGGATTCTGCAGGTGCTAGACCGAGAGTTTCCAGTGTGGATGGAACAGAAGTCTGGATAATGAGGGGGTCTTCAGACACAGTGGCACTACCACGCAGCATATTAAAATTCCATAAAGACTCTCAGTCATTGTGCAGCTATGATGTTTAAATAGAGTTCAGAAGTTCTATGAAAAGCATAATAAAAGTAAAAGAACCACAGAGCAAATAAAGAGAAATCAGGAGTTCTAGAATGGTCATTAATGTAAGATTAGAAGATTGAGCACCTGGCTATATTTGATAGTAAAGGTGAAGAATATTCTTTTTCCAAAATAATAAATGTTGTTCTTACAAGAGGAACACAGCATCACTGAAAATAATGATGGTGACTTTTTTTTTTCTGTAAGTGAGGCAACAAACAAATGAACAAACCAAAACAAACAAACAAACAAACAGAAACCCAGTAGAGCTTCCTGTTCTGGAACAGGACTCAACAACACAACCACAAATGGCAGAATCTCCAGCTAACAAGCACCAATTGCTGCCACTTAACTATCAAAAGAAAACTGATTACACTTAATGTGATGAACAGGAAGTTTGATAGGACAATCACAAAACAGGAACTACAGGGCACCATGGAAACAGCCTAAGAAAACCTGTATGCACTGGTGGCTTAGATACTTTGGTAAGCCACAAGAGAATCACTTCATTCACAAAATCAAAATAAACCAAGGAGGGAAGTTAAGTGCTACTCGGACCAATAAAATACTTCAAATGTATGCCAGTTTCATTTTCTGAAATATGGCTGAAAGGAAAATGAGCCTTACAACAGCTAGAGCACTGCATGTCCTTGTAAACAGGCAAATTTACACACATATGATTCACAAATACATGAAAGGTTCACAAAGTAATTCCAGAAGAGGCCTGTAGCCTTTTACTCATAGAAGCCATAGGCTGGGAAGATGGGAATGAAAGAAGTTCAAAAGCTATTGGATACTGGGTCTAAGCTAGCATCAGTGCCTAGGATAAAGAGCAATTAGTCAAAACACTACTGTTTCAGCATCAGCAACTGGCTGGCCTCAAGATCTTTCCAGTGGTGGCGTCTCTGCTCTTGGGTGTGAACATACAGTTGGCATAGTTCTACGCTGTTGTTGGAACTTCTGTGTGTGTAAATAGGTAGAGATGAATGTTTCTACTCAACGTTCTTTCTCCTATTTATTCAGTCTAAGATGCTACCCCTGAAAAATAAGATCGTCCACAGTTAAGATAAATTAATGTAATCTAGGTAACTCCCTTGCAAGTGTGCTCAGAGGTACCAGACGCTGTCTAGGGAATTCTGATCTTGTCAACTTGGCAACACTAAGCATCACAGGTTCCACAGCAGAATGTCAGCTTGCAGCATCTCCAAGCAGCTAAGAATGCAGCACTTATGTCTGGATCATGGAGCTATGAAAAGATTGTTGTCCATTTATTTATGACCTAGGTGTTTTTGTGTAAAGGATGGTTGACTATAGCAACCTTAAAAATAAAGCTCCCAGTAGGGCAATTTGTCTGTGTTCTAGAATAGTACAGGGAAGATAGAGACATTCTCTTCCTCTCCCTGGAGATTTGTTTACATTTCAAAACAGAAGTTCACATCTTGAAGAGGAAGAAGAACAAATATCCCTGTGGTCCTGCTGTGCTACATCAGCTCTGACTTTATTTCTATTTCCTTCATTGTTTAGTGGCAGAGTGCTTGCTGAAGGTGCCTGAGGTCCTAGCTTCCAAGCTTGCTACCAATAAAAATAGGCATATAGAAAGACAATTAGAGATATATAGGTGGCTATTTGGAAGGATAGATCATGGATAGACACACAGACTATCATACTACCTTGTAAGTAAAGTGATATTCATGTTTCTCACAATTTCAAGTTTAAAATTGTGACCTATCACATATGACAGGAAAACAGGTTACATGGAATTTCTTGTTCTAATAGGAATTCTATGTCATCAGTCATACGAATTTTTAAGCAAAATACTATCATCTACAGCAGAGAATTAATGTCATGTGCTGAACAACTCCTAGGTTGCTTTGAACTGTTTTAGAAATGGAAATAAAACATTCTTTTTTGTTTGTTTGTTTTTATTTGTTTGTTTGGTTTTTTGGTATGAACCATGAGAACCTTGAACTTGCTCTGAGGGGGGAATAATGTTCTGAAAATAGCAGTGTTCATGTTGATTCTGAATAGTGAGAGGTGTGGTAGAATACCCAGGTTCTCTTAAATTAAAACAAAAGCAAAAAGTATTTTAAAATGGTAATTAGGTTTCCTTTAAATGCCAGCTTTGCAAGGAGTGTTATAATGTCTGCCATTCTTTAATCACAGTGCAAAGGTGGGTTGAGTTTGCTCTCTTCATATGTTTGAGTCTGTTATATAAAATGGCATAACATTTTCTCCAACCCTGAAACACATCAGCATATTTTATATCATACCTAGATTGTTGATAATATCTGATACATTGGAAATTCTATGTAAAAACTTGTTATAATACGTTGTTCAGGGAATAATGGAGAGGAAAAATGTTTACATACATTTAGTGCAAGCATAGTTATTTATTTTATGGGTATTATGAAATATAAAACATATTTATATTCCATCTATTATGAAAGAGCCATTGTCTTTGTGGTCTGCTGTATGTCCTTAGGATTATATTTGTGATACATAGGAGTCCCTCAATATGTATTTTAAATGTAAATTATATAAATTTAGCTTGAAAGTTGGGGTGAAATTCATATACCTACAAGTCAGTCCTTGCTGTCTACTGAGCCCTGAGCAGTAGCTATCAACTAGATTTTCATGTGACCTTGCCATATGACCTGACAATCCTTTCAATAAATAAGGCAGTAAGTCTAAAGAGATTGAGACCTAATAAACCCATGATACTTAGAAAAACTGGTATTCGTTTCTGTTGGAGCATCATGATTTCTAATTTTGCATTTCTACTTTCAGAGTAGGATGTTTGTAGCTTTTAGGGGTCTGTTTTACAGGAATAAGTTATTCGTCAAAGTACAGTTTGTTTATAGCATTCTTTTTTGACCTTAGAAGCTGGAATTGACTTATTTTCAGGTGTCATGCTTCATTCTCTGCTGTGTTCCTCCATCATTTATTATTCAGAGAATGAGGTAAAGGGATAGAAGATAAGAAGAAAGGACATGAGTCCAGACGATAAGAACTACAAATTCAATCCTGGAACCGATGACAAGAAAGGTCAGTTTGACCTGGGAACATTTTTATCTTCCTCAATTTGTAGTTTGGTATATCTGTGAAAGCAAAGCTTTTCTGTTATAAACAGATTCATACAATGCTCAAATAATCTCAGTGACATATGTGACACAACTTAATGTTATGTGAAGCAAGAATATGGCTCTTAAAATGTACTTCAATAACAGCATGGTGGGTGTACAGTTATTTTTTTTTTATTTATTTTTGTCAATTTGGAACAAACTAGAATCACCTCAAGAGATAATTTCAATTATATTGGCCAATGGCCATATCTCTGAAGTATTTTCAATAATGATTGAGTTTTCTTTATTAGTTTTAACTCTGTAATGTCATCTTTAAAATAATTTTAATCATGCTTCTTAATGTCATTATCTTTGCACTTCTCAGATACTTTTATAAATTTCTCTAGCACTCAAATCTTATTTGATCATGAACTTATTGTCACATGTTTGCAGCATTTCAATCATTTGTTATAATAAATATAACTCCAAAACTACTCTTTTATTATTTTTTGTACTTTTGTCCAAATATGGTTAATATTTTCTAAATAATGTACTTAATTCATATTTTGCTTGGACAGATAGTATTGTATTCTTTCCAAGAAAAACAGACATTCACAGAGAGGTTCCAAGTTCTATAAACTTGATCTATTTTTAAGTATTTTAAATAAATATTAGAAATATTTAATATTAATAATACATGTAGCATTTTTGATCAAGTTTACTATCATTCCTTATTTCCCCCCACTACTTTTCTATCCCAACTTCACATGGTTTCTTTATTTTTTTTTTAAAAAATGAACTTAATACTGACTGACTGGGTATTACTTAGTGGAGCTTATAAATGAATAGGTGGTTGTGGGAAATTTTATTTTAGCATGGGTAGCCTTTCAGGGCCTGAAACTTTGGAGAAAACTGACTGTCAGACTCACAGTGACCATCCATTGTCACTAGCTCCTCAGACAGGGCAGAGACCTGTCCATGCTGGGATTTTGCCTGGCTTGAGTTATATAAGTCTTGGATATGCAGTGCCAGTTACTATGAGTTCATTTGTGAGTTCATGTGTGAGGTGGTTTTATTATTTCTGGCAAATACTATCTCACTGTACATGTCTACTTATTCTGGTTCTTACAATTCCATTTTCTCTTCCTCAGTTATCTAGAGCCTTGTGAGGAAGTAGGTGGGCTGGTTAGTTTTATGCCAACTTAACAGGAGCTGAAATGAAGAAACCTCAATTGAGAAAATGCCTTCATTAGATCCAGCTACAGAACACTTTCTCAGTTAGTGATTGGTAGGGGAGGGTACAATTCATTGTAGGTGGTGTCATTCCTGGACTGGTAACTCTGGGTTCTATAAGAAATCAGACTGAGCAAGCCATGGGTAGCAAACCAATAATCAGCAACTCTCTATGGCCTCTGCATCAGCTACTCCCTCCAGTTTCCAGCCCTGTTCGAGTTCCTGTCCTGACTTCTTTCAAGGATGGGACTATGATGAGGAAGTGTAATCCAAATAAGCCTTTTCCTCCTCAACTTGGTCATGATGTTTTAATGAAGAAATAGTAACCCTAACTAGGACACTGGGTATGAAATGACTATCATTTATGGGTGAATACTCCCCAGACTCTTATTCTTTTGCATGTTGACTGATTTTGTATCTCAGTATGAATCACTACTCACTGCAAAAAGAATCTTTTGTGATGAGGGTTGAGGGTTGCAATATTCTGTAGGCATAAAACATACAATTTAGAATACAGCTCATTATACTCATTTAGCATTATAATAGCAAAAGTATCTGTAACCTAGACAGCTATATATTTTTACTTTTTTCTAATCTTTTGTTTATCAATACTGTCAACAGTATCAGTATAGGTTCCATTTTGTGGGCAGTTTCAAATCTAGTCAGAAGATCATTGGCTACTTCCATTATTCTTGTGCACATCAGTGGGAATGTCTTTCCAGAGTAGTAGTTACAGTAGCTCACAGGTTTCACTTCCTCCTCAGTAAGGTTGCTGATGACCTTTCTTACATAGTGCTGTACATAGACTCTATCAGCACCACGAAAGCTAGCCAATTGCAATGAAGCATCTAGGTAAGCATCAACCTGATTTCTCTATGTACTATAACATAAACATATGGTATCTTCAGCAATAAGATCTTACTATCACTTTCAAGAGGGTAACCAAGAATAATGCAAAAAGTTTTCAATATTCAGAAGGAAGTCTGGACCTCAATTAACTTACAACATGAAAAGAAGCAACCCATACTTGGCAATGCACTTTTCATTTTATTTTGTTTGAGTGAGTTATTGTCTATCTTTTATGGGAAAAACCTGTCTACTCCTTTTATCCACATGTATGTACATATTTATGATGGTTCTATGTTTATTTCTCAAAAGTCTTTACTATGTTATCCTTCCCCACATATACTTCTCTATTCTTTCCTCCCACCCTTTCACACAACATAACCCTGCTTATTGTATAATTTTTCCTTCCTTTTTCCAAACCATTTTAATTTACATGTTACAGACAAGTTCTATCCCACGGAACGTTCTTCATGCATGCAAATGTTCCATCTCTTTGAAGCTTAATTCATAACTCAGTCTTCTGCTCCAAAACTGCTCCTGGGGGCAGATCATGCATTCTACTCCCCCACCCTGCTCATCACAACCAGGCTCACAGTTGAGATTCCCTCCCAGTCCTAATACCTGGCCAACTGGGAATTCCCTCTCCTGGGATCCAGGGTATGCAGGACCTTCTGCCCTATCAGAGACACAACATTCATCCTGTCTACAACTGCATTCAGGGGCAGCTCTTGCACTCCAGGCCGTCCACCCCATACACACCCAAAGACAGTTTCATTCCCAGGAAGTCTGTCACAACCAGGCTCACAGACACATAGAAGGGACAGGCTCCAGTCAGTGACAAAATGGACAGTTAACACTAGAGATAATCATATGGCCAGAGGCAAGCACAAGAACATAAGCAACAGAAATCAATGCCAGTTGACACCATCATAACCCAGTTAGTTCTCCCACTACAGCAAGCCCTGGATACCATAACACACACGAAAAGCAAGATTCTGACCTAAAATCCCATGTCATGAAGGTGATAAAGGACCTTAAGGAGGACATAATTAACTCCCTTAAAGAAGTACAGGAGAACACAGGTAAACAGGTAGATGTTAAAGAGGAAACACATCAATCTCTTAAAAAATAAAGGTACTCACAATCAAACAAGTGAAGGTATTGAACAAACTCATCCAGGATCTAAAAAATGGAAATAGAAACAATAAAAGAATCACACAGGGAGGCAACCCTGAAGATAGAAAATATAGGAAGGTAATCAGGAGTTACAGATGCACGCATCACCCACAGAATACAAGAGATAGAAGACAGAATCTCAGGCTTAGAATATAACATGAAAGATAATGACATAACAGTCAAAGAAAGTACAAAATACAAAAAGCTTCTAACCTAAAACATCCAGGAAATCCAGAACACAAAATGAAAAAAAAAAAACTAAGAATAATAGTGTATTAGTCAGGGTTCTCTAGAGTCACAGAACTTATCAGTAGCCACTATATAGTAAGGGAATTTGTTGATGACTTACAGTCTGTAGTCCAACTCCCAACAATGGTCAGCAGTAGCTGTGAATGGAAGTCCAAGGATCTAGCATATTTTTCTTCCAATGTCCTTATATAGGTCTCCAGCAGAAGATGTGGCTCAGATTAAAGGAGTGTGCCACAATGCCTAGATCTGGGACTTGCTTTGTCCCAGTTGACCTTGAACTCAGAGATCTCCCTGTCTTAATCTTCTGGGATTCATAGCCACTATGCCTCAAGATCTCCATGCCTAGATCAAGGTCAGAAACTTGTATCACCCAGGCTCCAGATTAGGATCACAGGTGAGTCTTCCAATTCTGGATTGAAGTTCATTCCAGGTATAGTCAAGTTGACAACCAGGAATAACCACTACAAATACATATAGAAGAGAGTGAAGATTCCCAATTCAAAGGGACAGAAACCTAGAGGACACAAAATAGATTGGACCAGAAAAGAAATGTCTCCAGTCACATAAAAATCAAAACACTAAATGCACAGAACAAAGAAAGAATATCAAAAGTGGCATGGCAAAAAGACCAAGTAACATATAAAAAGCAGACCTATCAGAATTATATCAGACTTCTCAACACAGACTTTAAAAGCCAGATGATCTTGGATGAAAGCCATGCAGACAAAAGAGAACACAAATGCCAGTCCCTAGCTACTATACCCAATAAAACTCCCAATCACCATAGATAGAAAAAAACAAGATAGTCCATGACAAAACCAAATTTAAACAATATCTTTCCACTAATCCATCCAAACAGAAGGAAAACTCCAACACAAGGAGAAAAACTGCACCCAAGAAAGACTAAGAAATTAATCATTTCATCACAAAGCAAAATGAAGAGAACCTCACAAAAATAATACTAATTTTAAGAAGAAAAATATGAGGAACAAAAAATCATGTCTTCAAAACCTCTGAACAGCAATGGACTCAATTCCCCAATAAAAAGACATAGGCTTGTCTGTTCCCTGAGCTGATCCTGTGCCACAGTGTTCCATACCCAAATACCTCTGGGAGAGAGCTGGTCTCCCAGGAGTGCTGGCACACCTGTAAGTACAGGTGACACCACCACTTCTGTACAGTTCCTGGCCTAAGAGGGATAAGACCATAGTCATTAGGTTACAGGAACCAAGGAACAGCCAGGAACAGGATCCTTCTGATTTCTGTCTGCAATGCTGAGCTGACCCTGTGTCACAGCTCACCATACCCAAATTCATCCCTGAGAGAACTGGTCTCCCAGGAGTACAGACACAGAGGCTTGCAAGGACAAGTCACAGTCAGAGACAGCAAGACCAGCTAACACCAGAGATATCCAGATGGGGAGAGGCAAGGGCAAGAACATTCGGTCTTGGATTTCCTGGATTTTTGGGGTTAGGAGATTTTTGCATTTTGCATTTTCTTTGTCAATTGTGTCAAGTGTTTTCTATGATATCTTCTGCACCTGAGATTCTCTCTTTTATCTCTTGTATTCTGTCAGTGATGCTTGTATCTATGACTCCTGATCTCTTTCCTAAGTTTTCTATCTTCAGGGTTGTCTCCTTTTGAATTTTCTTAGTGTTTCTTTCTCCATTTTTACATCCTGGATGTTTTTTTTCAATTCCTTCACCTTTTTCATTGTGTTTTCCTATAATTCTTTAAGGAATTTTTGTATTACCCCTTTCTAGCTCTTTACCTGTGTTCTACTGTATTTCTTTAAAGGAGTTATTTATGTCATTCTTAAAGTCCTCTGTCATCATCATGAGATGAAGGAATTGAAAAAAAACCATCCAGGAGTCACAGGCACGAGGACAGAATGAGAAGACCAAATCTAAGGATAATTGGTGTAGAAGAGAGCAAAGATTCACAAATTAAAGGGCTAGTAAATATCTTCAATGAAATTATTGAAGAAAACTTCCCTACTGTAAAGAATAAGATTCCCGTAAGCATGCAAGAAGCCTACAGAACTCCAAATAGACTAAACTAAGGAAGACATTCATCCCATCACATAATAGTGAAAACACCAAATGCACTAAACAAAGAAAGAATATTAAAAGCAGTAAGGGAAAAAAGTGAAGTAACATATAAAGGCAGACCTATCAGAATTACACCAGACCTCTCACCAGAGACTATGGAAGCTAGAAGATCCTGGGCAAATATGATATAGACCCTAAGAGTACACAAAAGCCAGCCCAGGCTAATATACCCAGCAAAAATCTCAATTAACATAGATGGAGAAACCAAGATATTCAATGACAAAAACAAATTTACACAATATCTTTCCACAAACCCAGTCCTACAGAGGACAATAGATGGAAATTTCAACACAAGGAGGGAAATTACACCCTAGAAAAAGCAAGAAAGTAATCTTTCAACAACCCCCCCCAAAAAAAATAGCCACACAAATATAATTCCACCTCTAACAACAAAAGTAACAGGAGGCATCAATTAATTAATTAAGATATTCCTTAATATCTTTCAAGAGTCAATGGACTCAATTCCCTAATAAAACGACATAGACTAGCAAACTGGATGCATAAACAAGACCCAGCATTTTGCTGCATGCAGGAAACGCACTTCAGTATCAAAGACAGTCACTACCTCAGAGTAAAGTGCTGGAAAATTTTTACCAATCAAATTGTCCAAAGAAATAAGCTGGAGTAACTATTCTAATATTGAATATAACTGACTTTCAATCAAAAGTTATAAGAAAAGATAAGGAAGGACACTTTATACTTACCAAAGGAAAAATCTACAAAGAAGAATTCTCAATTCTGAACATCTATGCTCCAAATGCAAGGGTACCCACATTCATAAAATAAAAAAAAAATCTTTGCTAAAGCTAAAAGCACACATTGCACCTCATACAATAATAGTGGGAACTTCAATACCCAACTCTCATCAGTGGGAAGATCATGGAAACAGAAACTAAACGAAGACACAGCAAAACTAACAGAAGTTGTGGAACAAATAATTTTAACAGATATCTGTAGAACATTTCATCCTAAAACAAAAAAATATTCCTTCTTCTCAGCACTTCATGGTACCTTGTCAGGAGCCATAATGGGACAAGCTAATAAACTAGTAGGTGATCATCCTGAAATGGCCTGCTTCGATTATTATATAATCTGCAAAAGGTGAGCCCTCATTAAGCAAGGCTGTGAGGGACTAATTTTAGGAATTATTCTTGCTATTAATATGCTTTTCCTGTTATTATTAAACATATATAATATCAATAAGTAATAGCACAGCCCTTTAGAGCAAATCTCTGCAGATCCATGAAGATGTACTGTCTTATAGTGATGCTATGCAGACGAATAGATGACTTCAGTTTTAATGATGATCCTATAAGAATTCCTAAAATTATATCTGTGATTATTAAGCTCTTTTATCGTGGAACTTATATTAGGTCCTTTTCTGATAGTCAAAACTGCAATGAGAACTCAGCCAGTCTCCCAAATGTCACCAGTTAATTGCTCTTAGATGGCAACCAGACTTTCTCCTACTCAGAACATATTCCATGAGGTTGTAAAAAAATTAATCAAAGGTCATAAAAAGGGAACTAACGACTTATTATAGGTGCTAGGACAGAAGATAAATTATTGACTTGGTTTATTTATACAAAACTTCACTTATAGCTTAGTTATGGTTTTAAACTTTCTATGAACCTGTAGAGAAGGCAAGTGATAGATGTTTGGCTAGAAAATTACTCCTAATGGATATGCAAGTAAACATTCTCTGTTTACTTCTATTTCCGTTTATGACTTGGTATTTTGTGTGAACTTGTAACATGTGATCATGTATTCTGAAAGATATATAAGTACTGAGGACAAAGAGATGAGGAGAAATTAGAGTAGACATTTTTCCCCTTTCCCAGTTAGAGTAGAATTTTTGCCTTTCCCCTCTTAGAAGAATTTTTCCCTTTCTCCACTTAGGATCTTTCTGCTTTTCCCTCTTAGATAGCTTTCATAGGAAACTTTTTACAACTTAGTAATAAACTTATTTACCACTTCTCAAAGTGTCTCATTTTTCTCCCTGAAACTTCTGACTAGCAGGTTGAAAGTTAGAGCCCAGTAGTTCCTGTGGAGACAGTACAAAGGCAATTTACCTAATCTTTAGCAGTTTGAGGAAGTGGTGCTAAATGCCAGAAACTGCAGTTTCTGGCCTCAGAGGATTACAGAAGACAGGTCCGCTACAGTAGCAGAGTAAACTAGATTTAGATGAGTAAATTTTTTGTTATTATACATCAACCTTAAGTTTTCCATAACACAAAGTCTTACCCAGAATTTCATAAGACAGTCTTACCCCTGCTGATGCTCTTCCCTCCTCCACTCCCTCAAGAAGAACCGAGAAGAAGACCTTGCAGCTGGGGCTGGCTCCCAGCAGTACCTTCTCCAAAATTGGCCATATAATTGCTCACAAAACTGTCCTCAACTGATACAAGTAGATTGAAATAATACCATGCATCTTATCAGATCACCAAGGACTGAGGCTGGTCTTAAATTCCAATAAAAAACGTCAGAAATCCCACATACACATGGAAGCTGAACAAAGCCCACTCAAAGATAACTTGGTCAAGGAAGAAATAAAGAAATTAAAGACTTTTTAGAATGTAATGAAAATGTAGCTGCACAACATAGCCAAACTTATGGGACACAATGAAAGCAGTGCTAAGAGGAAAATTCATAGCTCGGAGTGCCGCCAAAAAGAAACTGGAGAGAGCAAACATTAACAGCTTGATAGCACATCTGAAAGCTTGAGAACAAAAGGAAGAAAATACACCCAAGAGGAGTAGATGGCAGGAAATAATCAATCTCAGGGCTGAAATCAACCAAGTAGAAACAAAAAGAACAATACAAAGGAATAGACCAAACCAGGAACTGGTTCTTTGAGAAAATCTTTTTCTTTCTTTCTTTCTTTCTTCCTTTCTTTCTTTCTTTCTTTCTTTCTTTCTTTCTTTCTTTCTTTCTTTCTTTCTTTCTTTCTTTCTCTCTTTCTTTCTTTCTTTCCTTCTTTATTTGTTTTTTCAAATACAGTTTAATAGGAGTCAAACTGAAAAAGGAAGCTCCAGTTGAGAAAATGTCTAGTAGGCAAAAAATCATTGAGTATTTTCTTGACTGATGATTTACTATTGCAAGTGCCATCTTCTTTCATTGCCTTCCCCAAGTTCACATTTGATTTCCTATCCTGACTACCATTCATAATGTACTGTAAGATATAAAATGAAATAAACTCTTTCCTCTCCAAAAAATAAAATAAAATAAAATAAGACATAAGCTAACAGACTGGATTCGTAAACATGACCCAGCATTTGGTGCATACAAGAAACACACCGCAGTGACAAAGACAAATACTACATCAGAGTAAAAGGCTGGAAAAAATTTGCCATGCAAATGTTCCCAAGAAAAAAGATGGAATAGCAATTCAAATGTCTAATAAGATAGGCTTTCAAGCCAAAGGTATAAAAAGAGATGGGAGAAGACACTACATACTCATCAAAGGAAAAATCTACCAAGGTGAAGTCTCAGTCCTGAAAATCTATGCCACAAATGCAAGGGCACCCATGTTTGTAAAATAAATGTTACTAAATCTCAAAACATACATTGAAACTCACACAATAATAGTGGGAGACATTAACTCCACTGTCACCAGTGGACAAATGATGGAAACAGAAACTAAACAGAGACACAGTGAAACTAAAAGAAGTTATGATCCAAATGGATTCAACAGATATCTACAAAATATTTCACCCTAAAAAATAAGAATATACCTTCTTCTCAGAACATCACAGTACCTTCTCCAAAATTGATCGTGTATTTGGACACAAAACAAACTTCATATTCATGGAAACTGAACAACTGTCTACTCAATAACTTGAACAGGGATGAAATAAAGAAAGAAATTAAAGGTTTTATAGAATGTAATGAAAATGAAGGCACAACATATACTAACATATGGTGTACAATAAAAGCAGTGCTAAGAGGTAAACTAATAGAAATTTGAGTGCTTGCTCATACACTGGCAACTTAACAGCACATCTGAAAGCTCTAGAACAGAAAGAAGCAAACACATCCAAGAGGAGTAAATTGAAAGAAATAATCAAATTCAGGGCTGAAATCAACCAACTAGAAACAGAGATCTATAGAAAGAACCAATAAAACTAAGAGCTTGTTCTTTGAGAAAATCAACAAGATAGATAATCCCTTATCCAAACTAGCTAACGGGCCCAGAGACAGTATACAAATTAAGTATACAAATTAACAAAATCAGAAATGAAAAGGGAGACATAACAATAGAAACTAAGAAAATTTAAAAAAATTATCAGATCCTACTACAAAAGACAATACTCAACAAAACTGTAAAATCTAGATGAAATGAAAGATTTTCTAGACAGATATTAGATACCAAAGTTAAATCAGTATCAGATAAACCATCTTTTGTTTTGAAGTAGAGCTTGAGGTCATAGATGGTGATTACAATAGAAGTTCTTTTATTGTTAGAATTGTTTTCAATATCCTGTTTTGTTTTGTTTTTTGTTATTCCAGATAAAGTTGAGAATTACTCTATATTGCTGTAACAATTTGAGTTGGAATTTTGATGGGGATTGCATTGACTCTGTAGATTGCTTTTGATAGGATGACCAATTTCACTATGTTAATGCTACCTATCCATAAGTTAATACTATCTTTCCATCTTATGTTACCTTTACCAATTTCTTTCTTCAGAGACTTTAGGTTTTCCTCATACCGGTCTTTCACTTGCTTGGTTAGAGTTACATTAAGCTATTTTACATTATCTGTGACTACTGTTAGGACTGTTGTTTCCCTAATTTCTTTCTTGTTCCCTTTATTATTAGTATAAAGGAGGTCTACTGATTTTTCAAGTTAATTAATTAATTTATTTATTCATTCATTCATTCATTCGGTGTGTGTGTGTGTGTGTGTGTGTGTGTGTGTGTATGTGTATATATGCATGAATATTAAGCCAGAGGAAAACTTTGTAGAGGTGATTGTTTGCTTCCACTTTTTTTAAAGGTACTATTAGGCTTGTTCAAGTAGCGAGAACTTAGATCTTTCTCATTACCCCCCTAAACTAGTTTAAGTTTAAATACCACAATTGACTGGTGTTTATCATATTGTATGGCAAATGTACATATGATGCAATCATGGCATTAGGGTTTTTTTTTTAGCTCCTAAACATTTTTATAATATATAATAAGGTCTTTAGTAAACCAAACATCTTTCAAGTGCAATACCTTCTTTCAGGGTAAGTTCACTTACTCTATTTGAGGTATTTGTCTGTCTCAGTTCCTTGTCAAAAACTGAGACTCATTTAATATTATTGTGTGAACTGTGGGGTGAGACAGAAGTGAAACCCAATCATCCTATGCTTTTATTATTATTATTATTATTATTATTATTATTATTTTCTTTTACAATATATCCCAACAGCAGCCTTCCTCTCTGCCCTTCTTTAAGCAATGGTCTTCCTCTCTCCTCCAGATCTACTGCCTTTCCATTACCCTTCAGAAAAGGGCCAGCTTACCAGGGATATCAACAAACATGGCATAACAAGATGCAATAAGACTAGACACAAACCCTTATACCAAGGCTGGGTGAGACAACTCAGTAGGAGGAAAAAGGTCCCTAGAGCAGACATAAGAGTCAGAAATAACTCCATTCCCACTCTTTGGAGTCACCCCCCCCACACACACACACAGACAATCCAAGCTAAATAATAACAACATATATGTAGAGGACCTAGCACAGAGCCATGCAGGTGTTCTTGATCCCTCTGGATACTACAATCTTTCTTGCCCTCTTGTGGAGGTTCCCTGATCTCTGTCTAATGTCTTACTGTGGGTCTCTCCATCTCCTCCCATCAAACTGCTGGAGGAAGCTTCTCTAATGGCAATTGGATTAGGAACTGATGTATGAGTATAGCAGAATATTATTAAGGAATCATTTTATCCTTTCTTTCCTTCTTTCTTTCTTTCTTTCTTTCTTTCTTTCTTTCTTTCTTTCTTTCTTTCTTTCTTTCTTTCTTTCTTTCTTTCTTTCTTTCTTTCTGCCAGTTGTGTTTGGATCTACCCTAGGTTGCTAGGCCATCCAACTTACAGTTCCTGACCATCTACACAGTGTAGGGCATAGGTTCCCTCTTGTGTAATGGGCCTCAAGTTTTCAAGTTAGACCAGTCACTGGCTGGTCACTCCCATGAGCTCTGAGCCACTATTGTCCCAGCATTACTCTGCAGGCAAGATAGGTTGTAGGTTGAAGGTTTTGTGGCTGGGTTGATGTTCCAGTTTCACTACTGCATGCCATATCTGCTTACAGAAGATTGCTGGTTCAGGCTCTTTATCCTCCATTTCTAGGAGTCCTTGCTAGGATCACCTTCATAGGTTTCAGAAAGTTCCCCCGTGCTATGTTCCAGTCTTCTCTCCCAACTCTCTCCATCCCCAATGTGATCCTCACTGTTCCCATCCCCACAAGCCCCCAGTCCACCCATATAATCTACTTTATGTCCCCTTTCCAATCATCCTAAGTTCCCCCCCTCCACTGGATTGGTCAGAAGTTTAATGTGGATCTCACAAGGCTATAGTTAAGATATGCTGAAGATGGTTTTCTCTATTTCTTTTTTTTTTACTCTTTTTTTTTTATATTCTAAGATTTTTTATTTACATTCCAAATCATTTCCCCTTTCCTGTTTCCTCCTTCCCCGAAAGTCCCATAAGCCCCCTTCCCTCCCTCTTTTCCCCATCAACCCCTTCTCACTTCTCTGTCCTGGCATTCCCCTACATCCAGTCTTTCCAGGACATCCTAAGTTTTGATGGTACAGTTTGCTATTGCCCCTGTTTCTTTCAATTTCAGGTCTTTTACTTATTCCTGTTTTTCCTAGACTGGTTTTATTAAGTTCATATTCAAACACTGAGTCTCTCCTCAGCTAAGATAGTCAACTAGTGATGCAGTACTGTTATCCTTAGAGTCTGTGGGAACCCCCCCCCCCAAAAAAAACCTTTGCTGCAGGGGTTTGTGTTTGGAAAGTTAGTATTTATGTTGACCCACTTCTTTAATATTCAGCAAACTGTTTTTAACTTTGCCTTAGCCCTTATCTCCTCATTGTGAAGCAACTCAAGCTGACAGAAGGTTGACACAGGTGAGATACTAGGACTTTCTCAAGTGGCCCCTTACATCGCCACAGTCTCACATATGCAAGCGGCTTCTTGTGTATATTTGGACTTTTTAAAGTCCCTGAGTTATTCTCATTCCCTGTCTTTCCATTTACGCTTTTTAGTCAGACTCTTATTAGTCCCAGTGATAGCTGTTAAATCAATGTTTACATTAGACACATACCTAAGGATATGAGTTTGCTCAATGAGAAAAGCCTGAATCTGGTTAAATAAAGATAAGCCAGCAGGATGAAGTTCATCAGTGACCTCTATATAAGTCAAGTGGTAACACCTGTCAATGAGATTTAGGTACTCAATCTCCTTCGCCTTTACTGCCATGCTGCTATATTCCTAGACATAGTGTTTGAACACTGTGTTTTTGTTTTAGGCCTTTTAATCTTTTTTCCTTTATGGCTGGCATAGAGTCAAGGAGAGGGACATGGAAACAAAGCATCATTAAGATCATTGCTTCTGGACTAGGGTGATGGTTCAGTGCATGATGTTCTTTCTGTTCAATCATGAAGACCTGTGTTTACAACACCAGCACCCAAGGGTAAATGATTTGGAATGTAAATTAAAAAAAAAATAAAATAAATAATTAAAAAAAAAAGACAAAGTGGCAACCAAAAAAAAATAAAAAAATAAAAACCTAGTGTAATTGTGCACGACTATAGCCCCAGTGCTTGACAACGGAAACAGAAAATGTGACAGGCTCAGTGGCCAGCAAGTTTATCTGAATTGTTGAATCCCAGGTTCTGTGAGATTCCCTGTCTCAAAAAGTAAGGTGGAGATCAACAGAATATGATTAATATTGATCCTGCCTCCACAGGTATATAAATACGATACCCCCAATACACCCCCCACACAGTCACTATTCATCAATTTTTCTAAAACAACATTTCTTTGGATTGTTATAAGTCCTTAATTAGGTTTTAGCTTTCTGAAGAAGTCACTGGTAAAAGTTTTATGCTTGTATTCTCATTGGCTTATGAAAGAGAGAATTTGGGGTGGTTTTTCTCCTCCATTCTTCATGTTTCTCCTTATTTCTTTTTAGTACAATTACAATACATTATGGGGAAAATCCAGTGATTGATAAACAGATGTAGGGACTTGTCTATTTCACTGGGTCAAAGCTGCTCTATGAAGTCTTTGTATATAGTCTAAAGGAATTAGTGCTCAGTACCCTGCAGTGCTCAGTACTCTGCAGTGCTCATTCACAGTGAGAGTTCACAGTGCTACATAACTAAAGGAGAGTTTTGCATTATTTTTAAAACCCCATGGTAAGTTAGAAAAATCAACAATAAAGAAAATCTTTAAAGGTTTTCAAAAGTAGACTTCCAAGGTGTGAAACTATCTGAGCAGAACACAATTTGATTAAATGCCCTAGACACAATCCGCATATCAATAGATTTCTAAAAAGATGGTAGGAGAGACCCCTGGTCCTGGAAAGACTGGATGTAGGGGAACGCCAGGACAGAGTAACGAGAGGGGGTTGAATGGAGAAAAGAGGGAGGGAAGGGGGCTTATGGGACTTTCGGGGAGGGAGGAAACGGGAAAGGGGAAGTGATTTGGAATGTAAATTAAAAAAATAAAATAAAAAAAAATAAAGAATGAGAGGGGGAGAGAAAAAAAAGTAAAAATTAAAAAAAAGATATAGGAAAAAACAATATGATAAACTACTCAGTTTAAAATAAATACACTTCTAAATAACTCTACTTAAAGTAGAAATCAAACAGAAAGGGAATTCAGGCAACACTTTAGCTTTAGGAACATTGTCTTTTCAAATAGCAGCTGTTGTTCTTTTGTGGGTATATTAATATCTTGATATTGCCTCAGGAAAAAATTTCAAGTAAAAAGTTGTTCTGTTTGTATTACCTCTTTTCTGAAAGCAGAATTTTAATAATGAGAGGATTCTTTCTCATTCAACACATGAAAATTTTATCTTTGACATTTCTGTAGTTACATTAGTAATTTGAAGTAATATTACTACGCCATTCTTTGTCATTATAATATTAGATAAATATTGAAAGTACCCACTGTGTAACAGAAAATGAGGCTAATTCTATCATCTCATGTTCTGTTCTTCTTAGACAGCTATTATATAGCTTTACTGCTATAACATCAGAAAACAACAAAATTATATTTAGTTTCTCTTTCCTAAGTCAAATGTCTCCTCAACACATCTTTAACCCATCTCGAGCCCTTTTCACTCTAATTGAATCTTCTCTGACACAGTAATGAACTGGAGCTCTGTGAGGGACACAAAAGCCCTCCCCTTGTCCTCTTCATCTTTGAGAACATTAAACTACTGTGAAGCATTCCTCTTCTCTCTCCATGATCATTCCTCACATTGCTCCTTCACCCACATAAAACATGCTTAGATGCCATATTTACAGAGTGAAGAATGCTCCTTTGACATCACAGCCATGTGACCAGAATATTTAACATAATCACATTCTCAAACTGGGATATGTGCCAGTGCAGACTGAGTTCTGACACCATCAATTCCTTCATTTTATTAAAGGATGGTGGCTTAACACATCTCTTCTCTCTTCGTTGATTTTATAGCTAATGAAAAATATCCCATTATTACAGCCTCTATTTGTGGCTATTCAAGTTTTAAACAGAAAATGGTACTAGATTGTGGAGATATCTAGGTGGGTAGGGAGAGGGCTAACAAAAGGAAGGCTGTGTGAAAAGCCATATAAGTCTGTACTATCTTTCAACACAATTAAAATATAATTGGAGGGATAACAGAATATAAGTGATATGTAAGAAGAAAATTTGGGGATTTAAGGGGATAATTAAGTAGGAATGGGTAGGGTGTAATAGAGCAGGTATTAATGTGTATGTTAATCAATCCAGAAAGTGCATATGAAAAAGCCTTATCAAGTCCTACAAGCTAATTTCAGAATACAACTTTAAGGAAAGTGAATATTTTTGTTTGGCATTGCTGATTTTGTTTTTTTGTTGATTTGTTTTTTTTTTTTTTTGAGAGAGGAGAAGTACATGAAGTTTGTTGGGTAAACGATGAAGGATGTTGGAGTAGCTGGGTATGGGAAAGATTATGATCATATACATTTTTAATTGTATGCATTATATATATATATATAACATGTACTATATCTAAATTTAAATAAAAATTAGTTTAAATTAGTTAAAATCCTGCATGTGTGGATAATGTTGTTTCTAGATGGGTTACAAATGAAAATCTCAGTGCAAATCATAAGATATTTCCCTATGAGCTGTTGGTTAAGGAGGTTCCAGTGTTCTCCAAAATAACATAAGTTATTTCTATTGACTTTGATTACCCATTCTAGTTGAATGGTTAGACCTCATTGTTGAAGATCCCTCACATGTTGACAGCAGAACATATAGAAATTATTCTCAAAATAACCAGGGTCATTCTATTCATGAACTTGTGATGTGGATATGTGCACAAGACCTGCACAAGAATAAGTCTGTAAGATCAGTCAGTGTTCTAACAGGAATCATTGACTAGATGTAGTGCTTACAACAACAAACAGGAAATATCATGAGGGGGAGTAGGAAATGTTGGAAGCATCTAGGGAGAGTGAGAAGGAGCAGTTTGGGGTGGCTATAATCAAAATACATTGTTTATATATATGAAATTGTGAGGGATAAATAGAAATATTCTACCAAAAGGAAGCAGACTGCCCTTGGTGAACACTAGACACTGTTGCTTTATCTACATTTCTCCTTTTCATCTGATCCTTAACTGTCCTCTAAAGATGGCACTTTAAATCTCCAGAGGAATGTGATGGTTTCTTCCTTATTCACTCATTATTTCAAATTTAAATTATTAAATTACAATCTAGATGTTTCCATTCCCAAACCAGCCACAGATAAACTTTTCTTTCTCCATCTTAGACCATTGTTGGCACATTTAATCTAGTTCACAGTTAACAATATTCCTGTATCTGAAAGGAAAGCTGCTCTGTTCCATAGGTAGAAGATTTGAGTGTTGATCTCTGATGATGTAATTTTATGATGGGAATTCTGAAGCTACTCATTCATTTAGGATTAGGTTCAAGAATAATAAGGATGATCTTATATAAGCTATTTCAGAGGCTTTCCTTGTCATTTAGTTGACTTTATAAATAGCTTCCATGCCCTTTCGAGAGCTGATACAACAAAAACCTTGGTCTTGTAGATACTTCTGTAGTAGTGCCTGTTCAGTTATTAACCATTCTACTGAGCATCAGAACCCCTAGTCACAATAAACTTACACAACTCATTTCTTCCAGAGTTCACATTGTTTAACAGAAAGGTGTGGTATTTACAGAGTATTTTATCACTGTGACAGAAAACCAAGTTAGAACACACTTGTGCCTCTTCTCAAAATTGTAGACAACCCAGTACCTCCAAATTAACAAACCCTATATGTAATGAGATCCCAAGCAGAGAGGACTATTAGCATGGCAAAAGGACAGCCATCTCTCTGTTTACCCAGGGACCAGAAAGAGTTTGACTACAGTCATTTAATATGGGTCATACATGAACTTGTCAATGCTCCACATCCCCAAAAACAAGAGTTTTGGAGGGAAAGTCATGCATGCTCCACTATCTCTGTTACACAGTGCAAGTCTCTGATGATAATCAATCCTGTTCTTACACAGGACAAGTTCTCCCTTCTAAATTCTTCAATGCTTGCAATTGAAGAATTCAATGCCTTGCTTTGGGTCACAGGAGGGATGAAAGTCTATCTCATATCCTGTTTCTTCACTGTTGCCAGCAAGCATTAATAAATCCCTTTCTTTAAAACAGTATGGTTCATTGCTCTCTCTCAAACCTCCTTGTTACCTCTTTAATCCTAAAACATAATGTTTCTAACTGGTTACCAGTACACTGCAAATGTCTTTGAGCTACTGAGTTTCAGTCAATGATACTATCAACCTCTCAGACTGTCATGAGGACCGAGGGTGTTTTCTTCCTTTTTGAGATGAAAGTCACAAACATGTAAATGGATATATCCTTTAACATTGGTGGCCTTGGATTCTGTAGGACCACCAGTTTGGACAAGCCCACCCCCCCCCAAAAAATGAGTTTAGCTCCAAGTTCTGAGGGAGCATGGAACACCTTCTAGCAGCCATACCTCAGAAGAAAAATAACTCTGCTTCCTCCAGCAGTCATCAACTATAGCCAAGTATTCTAACTGGAATCTGGGTTTTTCTAGTTGTATCAAGACCAACCACATTGCCTTAATTAGCTTGAACTGTCAGCCTGATACAGCCTAGACTCATTTAAAATGGGAATCTCAGTTGAGTGATTGCCTAGATCAGAATGGACGTGAACATGTCTGTTGGGGATTGGGACAGTCTAATTAATTGATGTAGGGCCTGGGCCTTTAAGTCCACCATGGGCAGCACTCTATCATAGGCAGATGGTCCTGGAGTATACAAGGGAGCTATCTGAGCATGAACATGTGCAGGTCAGCAAGATGTGTTCCCCCATGGTTCCTTCTTCAAGTTCCTGTCAGGTTTTTCTCAGTGATGGGCTGTAACCTGGAGCTGAAAACCCAAACTTTCCTTCCTTCGGTGGCTTTTGGTCAGAGTATTTATCAAAGCAACAGAATGAAATTAGAATGTGTGTCTTGGACTAGGAGGCATCTTGACTCAGGTCATGACAAAAAACACTTCCTCTTTTCTCTTGCTTGTCCAGTCAGTTTTGCAGGAACATACAAGATGATTTTGTTTGTTTGTTTTGTTTTGTTTGTTCTGTTCTGGTTCTATAAAAGTCTTTGTCTCCTTAGGATAGTACATTTCCTAGCAGTCTTGTCTGTGGCTCCAGAGCATGAAGAGCTGAAAGGTTCTCAGTGTGCTTCACTCTACCTCTTGTCTATAGAGATCCTTGTTACCATTTCTTTCTTTTTGTTTTTATTCTTTATTCTTTTTTTTACAGTCCAGACTTCATCCCCATCCTGATCTACCCCCCACATCTCCCCATCATATACCACTCCCATGTCCCCATACCCTCCCCTAGGCCCTACCCCCATCCTACCAGACCTCTCCACTCCCTGGGGCCTCAGATCTTTCAAGTTTTAGGGGCATCTTCTCTCACTGAGGCAAGACCAGGCAATCATCTGCTGTATATGTGTCAGAAACCTCATATCAGCTAGTGTATACTGCCTGGTTAGTGGTTCAGTGTCTGAGAGATATCGAGGGTCCAGACCAGTTGATACTGCTGGTCTTCCCATGGGGCCGACCTCCTCTTCAGCTTCTTCCAGCTTTTCCCCAATTCAAATGTGACAGCCTTTATGATTTTCTCTTTTCAGGTTTAACCTGGTTTTGTGTGTTGGGAGAAGTATTCTCAGGGTGCATTTACCACTTTTATCTTAGTCACATGTTGAGGAAATGTATTTTAATGTACAGGATTGTGACTGAGTAATATTTAAGAATACAAATTTCTATTTTACTAAACATATATACATGTAGCTTTGTGTTTCCAAGGCTAATAAATCCCTTCACTCAGTCTTTTTAGATGTACAATGTCTTACCTCATGCCATTGTCTTAAAACCTTAAACAGAGCTCCAGAAGCAAAACCACTTGTCCATGTTCAGATGAGCAAGTTTGTTTTTATATCTTAAAGTGGTAGTGAACGCAAGTCATTTGGAGGAGAAACAACTGGATGTGACAGTTCCATTCATTTTTATCTTCAAACTCTGCTGCTTATTTTTATTGATCAAGGGAATAAACGGTGCCATCTGCTGGTTGAACTTTTGCCATAGAGACATGTAGGAAATAAATCACAATTGATTCAGTTCACTGCTATTCATCAGTCCTTACAGACTGAGTGAAAGGGGATGCACAACTCTGATGAAACCTACACTGCTATTTCATCTCAACAATGGCAGGATAGAACCTGGAAATATAGCAGCCATATTTGATTAGGCAAGCCCAGAAAAGTGATTTCCTAAGTGGGAAAGCACTCTACTGAATTTAATGGGGTAAAATAAGTGATTTGTTTTTAGCATGATTGTCACACAAGATTCTGAACTGACTGAGAGAATAGAGAAAGACCTCCCATCATTAGTAACTGTGTCTCCTGGGAGAAAGGTGGGGCTGTATGTAGCTCAATAATGACTGGGAGGGGAATATGAGGCACTCATCCACTTCATGCACCTCATAGAATATAAACGCCTAAGCACCAAGGCAGAGACAGCAGATAAATTTGATGGTGATTTCCTGAAAAAGATTACTTAGTATGTGATTATGTTAGAGAATTTTTATAAGATCAATGGCATTGATCTTATAAAAATCAGTAAAGAGTTATTACAAGACAGATATCTTGTTTGTATTTGACTTCAACCAGCAGACTTACATTCTATTCTTCAATATTTGTCTTCTTGGATATGCAATCCTTGAAGGACTGTTCTTTGGTATTGTATATTTTCAGATGAGGAATTCTATTTTTATACTTTTAGTATAATATTGTCTTTGATTCAATGAACAACGAACTTAGGATTAATCATTCACTGAACCTTAAAATAATGGAAACATCATTTCAGTCCATCAATAATACAGCTTTTAGGCAATGTATACGTCATTACAATCTGCAGATTACAATCAAATACAATTTTATATATCCATAACTAAAATCTGATCATCAACCAATCAAGGAAAATACCAAAGTTATTATTTTGTTCTTAAAACAAATTTTATTCTCTGTTTTTTAATAAATAACCCAAATTATTTTCAAAATCGTTCAAGACATCAGACATCACAATCCTGAAAGGACTGTAAGAAAAAAAAATATTTTCCATCAGTCCATGATCATCAGGATTGTGGGTTATAAATTTACATGGCAAATAAAATATTAAAAATCTCACCTGTTTGAGTAATTGGACTCTTATAATTCTGATCATGTAATCCCCATTAATGATATAAGTGAACATTTGAAGAAAATTGTCTTGTAATTTAAAACTAATTAAAATATTAAATCTAATTTGTTTTGTAAATAAGTAGAATATGAGAAGGCGTTAACAAATAAGAGGATAATTGTTTACATGGTATTCTGGAGACATTGCTCAGGGGTTAAGAGCACCAGCCACTTTTCTCGAGGAACAGGGCTTGCTTTCCAGAATGGACATGGAGGCTCACAACCATCAGTTACTCCAGTCCCAGATGATCCAGCACCTTCACCTTTCCTTCCTGGATACCACAAGCATGTGGCATATAGACAACAATCAAGAAAAACACTCATACACTCAAAGACAACCCCCCCAAACCCATAGTACCAACATAGTAAGTATCAATCAGCACCATATACTGAAATAAGACAGTTTCAAGTACACAAAGAGATTAAAAATATGGTCAGAACAATAGAACAGTCAAGTCTCAATTTCTCACAGGTTAGAGACATTTTCCATACAGCAGAGACTGTGTCCCAGAAGTCAAGGACACTGAGTGCGGAAATGAGATACATTTGCCTGGACTTTGCGTACCTGTGCTTCATGAGTAGACATTTGCTCTCTATGCTAAAGGTCCCTTCAAGATCTCTGGAAATTGAAAGTAGGGCCAGAAAAACATTCACTTACTTTATGTGAAATCTGCTTGCTGCTCCCTCCTGTCAAGCCAGGGTCCAGCAAGATGAGTGTCCAACTTTTTCATTAAAATCAAACAGTTTAATATGACCATGGGGGCATTTAACTTACATCATGTGGTAAGAAAGGCTCTTGAAATAGTGCAATAAACACTGATGGAACTAATCATTTTAAAAAGAGAGTAAAGGAAGTAGGGTCACATATTATGAGTTAAAAAAATAAAAGAAAGAAAGAAAGAAAGAAAAAGAAAGAAAGAAAGAAGGAAGGAAGGAAGGAAGGAATGAAGGAAGAAAGAAAGCAGGGCAGTGGTGTCGCATGCCTTTAATCCCAGCACTTGGGAGGCAGAGACAGGCAGATTTCTGAGTTCGACGTCAGCCTGGTCTACAGAGTGAGTTCCAGGACAGCCAGGGCTATAGAGAGAAAACATGTCTCAAAAAACAAAAACAAAGAAACAAAAAACATAATATGGGTTAAATTTCATTGCCTGCAAAAAGCCAATGGAAAAAAAATCTTATCTTTTCCATCAGGTTAATTGGAAATAAAATTTGCTGAAGTAAACAGAACAGCACTGGAAAAACATTTAAATAGCACTTGGAGAACAAGAAGTTGGTACTTGATTGCAAAATAGAGTAATTACATACTTTTGAGACCAATGTTCCCTTTATTTTGTAACAACTAAAATGTCCTTGCCCCGTTTTTTATCTTTCTTTCTTGTGATGTGTTGAGTTGTGTAATAATGAGATTCAAAACTATAATCTTCTGTGATTTTATTTGGAGATACAGCTTTTGAGGAGCTTCTTAACTTTAGATCATCTGAAGAACCATAATTCAAGAGACAGCTGCCTCTATAGAAATGGACATGTTCCAAAGTACATGCATGAGGACACATTAACAGGATGACCATTTACAAGGCAAGTAGAAAGATTTCACCAAAACAGACTCTGCTTATACCATTCTTGTGACATCTAGCTTCTAGAACCATGACGAAATACCTGGTGTTTAAATCACCCTGTTTGTAATATTTTGTTATTATAGTAGCTAAAGTAGGCTAATGAAGATCACTCAATCCACTATTTTCCCAATTACACATAAGTGATACAATTATTACATAGAAATTTAAACACTAAATTCAAATGCAGAGAAATTTTGAATTATTTTTAAGCTTGGCTAATATTTTTTATTTGAAAGAATCATACTTTTTATTAATATATGCAACAATTTTATGAAAGGGGACTAAAGCTTTATTATTTAAAAATTAGTGTTTATAGATTTATGTTTCTTAATTGACAGTAGTTTTGTGTGTATGGGATATAATGTGGCATCTTAACACATATGATAAGTGATTGGATCAGGATAAGTAATTGGCATATCTCTACAGCCATAGTAACTCTTTCATATTGGGAATGGTCAGAATCTTTTCTTTTCTTTCTTTTTTTTTTTTTTTTATTTTTTTTTAGGTATAGGGCACATAACTTTAATTCCAGCCCTCTGGGAGGCAGACAAGTAGATCTCTGTGAGTTTCAGGCTAACCTGGTCTACACAGAAGCTTCTAGGCCAGCCAGTTCTATAAAGAAATTATCCCAAAAACAAACAAAAGGAACAAAAAAGCCCCTTATATGGTCCACTAATTTCAACAGTGAATTTAGAACTATAGCTTGATGGTAGAGCACCTGCTAGCATTCATTCTTGAGGCCACAAATTCAATTCCTAGCACCAAAACAGAAGCAATATAGTATGCATACACACATATATAAATTTATGGGTTTTTTAAAAAAGGAAATATAATTAAATAATAGTAAAAGACATATAGTTAAGTTGGATAGGCTGGGTCAAACCTAAAATCTCAGCACTCAAGAGGCCTGGAGAAAAAACATTGCTCCATGTTTAAGGTCAGCCTGCTCTATACAGTGAGTTCTATGCTATTCTGGATTACATAGTGAGGTTACCACAAATAAAACCCTGAAAGTAAAATCTAAAACTGTAACACAATGAAACATGAAGAATGCTTCCAGACACACCGGCAAAGAATTTCAGAGCTGACATAAAAACCATAGGCATTAAAGGAAAAATAAAGAATTAAGGCCATATTAAGCTAAAGATTTTGCAAAGCAATAAAAAAAATCTGAAAAGGAATGTACACAGATTAAAAAAATCTGTAAATCATATATATTACAATAGGTCTATGTCTAAAACAGTAACTCAGGTAACTTCACAGCAAAATACACATATCTTGATTTTAAAACTGACAAATGAAATCAGTATTTTGGCAAAGATATACAAATGGCTTACAGATTAAAAAAATGCAAATCAAAACTGAAGATACCATCTCACATTTTTAAATGGCATATAGAAAGAAAAAATAAAAAGATAAGCAATAAAGAGACTAGGTACATCATTGGGAATATAAATTGGTAGTTGTTACATACACACCGACTTATATCTATCATTACAATAACAAACTAACTTTGGGGATTTATATCTGAGAACATAAGGTCATGAATTTAAAGAGATAGCTACATTCACATTCAATGCAGCAATACTCCTAACAAGCAAGGTATGAAAAGTAAGTATCCTTAGAGACCAAAGGATAATTAAATGTCTTAAAATAACTGACCATAACACTGTTCCATCTTGAGAACATCATGTAAATTGATATACGCCAGCTAGGCATGGAGGCACATGCCTATAACTCCTGCAGTAAAGTCCAGGGCAAAAAGGTTGCAAGTTTGAGGTCAGTTTGAGCTACAGCAAGACCCTGTCACAAAAATAAAAAAGCTAAGTAGAGTTAATACAGACACTACATGATATAAGAAGCAGAGCCTAAAGAAAAGCTGAACTCCAAGCAGAGAATGGAATGGCTACCAAAGACTTGGAACTCAGAGTAAGGGATTGTACTGGTCAGATCCAAACCTACTTGTGTTAAGTACTTGAACACTACTGTAAAACATGATAATTTTTTTCAGTGCTAGTAAATTATATACTTAAGACAGTAAAAAGAGCCAGGTATGGTGGCTCACACCTATAATCTATGCACTCAGAAGGCTGGGTCAGGACTGCCATGAGCTAGGGACTGGTCTAGGCTACATGACTTTCATAGTAGCCTAGGCCACAAAATGAGACTGTCTCAAAAAAATAAACAACAACAAAAAAACAACAAAGGGAGGAGAGGTACAAACTATTACAATGGGTGCATAACACAACAAATAAACTAAAAAGTAATGAGGAGATGGGAGTTTGTGTCCATTACTTCACAATGCTGACATGGGACATATATACTACATAAAAAACAATAGCTTCAATCATATCAGAATCTTTTCTATTAGTTTGCTTTTTGATACTGTAATAAAATGTGAACCAAAACCAACTTGAAAAGAGGAGGATTTATTTCACTATACATCCTAGCCCCAGTTCATCACTGAGGAATTAATGCCAGGAATATAAGAGGAGCAGATGTAAGAACCATGAAGGAAAGCTTACAGGTTTATTTCCCCTTGTTTACTCAGCTACCTTTTTTATATACCTTGTGCTCATTAGCCAGTGTAATGGAGGCAGTTCCTCAGTTGGAGTGCTTTCTTAATCATGTCAGGCAAACAACTAAGTTTGGCCATCATGTTCACCCATTGTCAACTTGACACACAAATATGTTACTGTGAAAAATCTGTAACCCTTCCTTTCTTTGCTCCATGGGTCTGGTGCTAATATAATATCAAGTATAAAACATGATATAAATTTGAAAAGGCCTCAGCCTTTAAAACTTTCAATACTTTAAAAGTCCAGGTTCCTCTCTTTTTAAAAATTTTATTTAATTTTTCTGTTTTTACACTCCAGATTTTATTTCCCTCCTGGTCCACCCTCTGACTTTACTGTTCCATATCCTCTACCTCCTCCCCTAGTCTCCAGGAAGATGTCCCTGCCCCACCCCCACCCCACCAGACCTTGCCTCCAGTCTCTTGAGGGTTAGGTGGATCCTCTCCGACTAAACCCAGACCCGGCAGTCCTCTGCTGTATATGAGTTGGAGGCTTCATATCAGTAGATATATGCTGCCTGATTGGTAATCCAGTGTCTGACAGATCTTGGGAGTTCAGTTTCATGGAGACTGCTGGTCCTCCTACAGGGTTGCCCTTCCCAGTTTCTTCCAA
Source organism: Tokudaia tokunoshimensis (assembly GCA_036184795.1). Taxonomy (NCBI): domain Eukaryota; kingdom Metazoa; phylum Chordata; class Mammalia; order Rodentia; family Muridae; genus Tokudaia; species Tokudaia tokunoshimensis. Next base: position 82,227,439 of record BTHU01000002.1, on the reverse strand, counting down.
CTTTTCCTAATTTAACCACAGGGGTCACCAGCTTCTGTCAATTGGTGCAAATATCTTCATCTGACTCTGTTGGGTCTTTCAGAGGGCAGTCATAACAGGCCCCCTTTTTGTGAGCAATTCATAGCCTCAGTAATAGTATCAGTTCTTGGGGCCTCCCCTTGAGCTGGATTCTACTTTGGGCCTGTCACTGGATCTCCTTTTCCTCAGACTCTTCTCCCCCTTTTTCCCTGCAGTTCTTTCAGACACAAACAACTATGGGTCAGAGTTTTGACTGTGGAATGTCAACTCCATCCCTCACTTGATGCCTTTTCTTTCTTTCTTTCTTTCTTTCTTTCTTTCTTTCTTTCTTTCTTTCTTTCTTTCTTTCTTTCTTTCTTTCTTTCTTTCTTTCTTTCTTTCTTGTTGAATATAATCTTCACTTACATTTCAAATGCTCAAACTTTTTCCAGTTTCTTCCCTCCCCGAAAACCAAACCTTCAACCCCTCCTCCCATCCCCTGCCTCCAAGTAAATGCCCCTCCACCTGACCCACTCCCACCTCCCCCAACCCCTCGATTTCCCTTTGTTAGGGCATCTATTAAGCCTTCTCAGGACCAAGGACCCCTCCTCCCACTGATGCCCCACAAGGCATTCTTCTGCCAAATTTTTGGCTGGAACCATGTGTACCCCTTGATTGATCGTTTAGTCCCTGGGAGTCCTGGGGTGTCTGGGTGGCCAACTTCATTGTTCTTCCCATGGAGCTTTAAACCCCTTCAGCTCCTACAGTCTTCCCTCCAACTCCTCCACTGGGGACCCCACGCCTAGTCCAATGGTTGGCTGTTAGCATCTGCCTCTGTATGTGGAAGACTCTGACAGTACCCCAGCACATATACTAAAATTGGAATGATACAGAGATTAGCATGCCCTGTCTTTCTACTGGAGGAGGACTATTCAAGTTCCCACTCTGGGTGCTGGGAACCGACTCTGGACCCTCTGAAAAAACAGCTGATATTCCTAACCACAGAGCCACCTCTCCAGCCTGGCTAATATAGGACCTGGCTGTTTGTACTCAGTTCTTTGAGTTTCCTTTTTAGCCTCCTTTGCAACTTCTCTTCATAGAAGATGTATTGTTGTCTGTTAGTGCTAGGGTACCACTACAGTCTTCAGTGATTGGTATGTTAATTCTGTAAGCTCCACCTCCACTGTCGTTTAGACATATAGAATGTATAAGAACTATTCCATGAATATCATGTACTACTGATCTGGTTTTGTTTTGATGCACAGTATATCACTGTGAACTTTGAGTAATAGTATTGCCATGCCAATTTTGAGCATCAGTTGTGAAGAACAATCTGCATAGGGTTGTATGCTTATAACTGGAGGAGACAATACCTACAGGGTTATAGTTTTGCCTAGAATCTCAAGTCTATTCATTTCTTCCTTTGCCCCAGGAACAAAACCTCTCAATCTTTCTAAAGCTATGTGCTACTTAAGCTGATTATGCTGGCCCATGAAGTTGTAAGGTAACACAAATGGGCCTCAGACTGGAGATCCAATTTATACAAGTCCCTATTAGCTTCATTATTTAACTTAATATTAATTTGCATTAGGACCTGGATCCTGGTAAGAATAAATCCAATTTACTTTTATAAACATTGCAAATATAATTATAAGAGTAAATATAATCATGTTCCAGAAATATATAGATGTGGAAGAATGTTTATTTTCTTAATTGAATATTATGTTACTATTGAATAAGAATTTAAAAAATTGTATATCATGTATTTTCTTCAATATAAACTATAGTTCAAGGATAGCTTGGGCTATATGAGACTTTGTTTCAAAAATATACAACAAAGAGAGAAAGTGGCAGGGGTGGGGATAGGCATATACACAAAGAGACATTCACATACAAAACTGTAACCCTGTAGGTGTTCTCTCCTCCATTCAAAAGTATACACCCCTAGGCAGATTGTTCTTCACAATTGGGGTTCAAAATTGGTGTGGCAATACTATTATTCAAATTTCACAGTAATATACTGTGCATCAAAACAAAGACTAGATCAGTGCCTAGTAGTTGGATTATATGGAATAGTTCTTATACATTCCATATGTTTAAATTTTGGTGGAAGGTGGAGCTCACAGAGTTAACATGCCAATCACTGAAGACTGTACTGCTACCTAGCACTAAAAACTGAGAAGACATAAATGTTAAAGGCAATACAAAGAATCAAAATTTAGCACAAGAAAAAGTTATCAAAACCCATGGCTCAAATCACATGACTTGACAAGAGTATTAAGATACTCCATAAAATGAAAAACAAAAGCAAAACAAGCATAAACACCAGAAAATCAACTTTAAAAATGTCACAGGAGAAACTCTTTGTCATCCTAAAAGACTATCAATAATCATTTTGAATGGAAATAAATTATTTCCTTTTCCATTCCACCACAATATGGAAAACATTAAAGAGCAATAAAAAATATTATTAAGAGAAGTAAGTCAGATAAAAATCAAAGATGAATGCATGGTCATAACTAGTTGTAGAATAAAAAGATAAAATATAGAGAAAGGAAAAGAAAAAAAGATGTTCTCAGGGAAGGGATGATTGAAGGGGTGCAGGCAGAGGAGATAAAGCCTTTGGTGGGTCATATGAACAAATATGGAAATCTGAGGTAGACCAAGAGACCCTAACTCTGCATACTATGTGGTATTCCTGAAAGGTGAGTTCAGTTTAGTTGCTCTTGCCCCCAGAAACAAAAACAATGGATAGGGAAAGATCAGGACCACGTTAATTTGAGTCCTTATATTAATCTTCTTACTCTACATGTATCCAGTAACATCATGCTGTGTGCCTTAAGTGCACACAACATAATTTATTTAGAAAAGAAGAAATAGTTATGTGCTCACATAGCTTTATTACATAACTAGTAATCTGTCAAAAGAAGTTGTAAGTTCTATGGACAGTAGGAGAAAAGTCTGATGTTGGCCAGGTCAGCACAAATGACTTACAAATTTATGCTTCTTGATATTTAGACTGTTCAACTGTTTTGATCTCAGGACTTAAAATTGTTTGTTAAACACAGTTCTGGAATCTGGTGTGGCTGAGAGCAATGTTTCTGCTTGTGTCCACTAAAACAGTGCAAGCCAAGGTGTGATCTTTTGTTCAGTCACCTTTTCTAAGACTGAAGAATGACTAAAGTGAGATTTTCCTTGAAAGACTGAAATGAATATCACATAACTAAGCATTGAATAACATAAATCAGATGATCAAATGTAACCTAGTTCTTAGCCCTTATTTCCTTCAGTGTACATATATACTCCAAAGAAGCAATGCGGAAGGATGCAGTTTGATCTTATCTTTGATCTTCTGATTTTGTTAATTTAGGTATCTTTTATAGCAGTGTATTGGGTCCAAGTAACATAATATTTTTCCTAAAATTATTTACATGGTTGAACTTATAAAGGTGTTTGTAGGTCCCAGTATTTTTTTTTTTTTTGCTGTTTAATTGTTTTAGTGTTTTAGGGGTCAGGATCTGACTCAGCTGGTAAAGAAATATTACGTGCATGTGCACCTGGCAAGGTGCATGTGCAGAGTCAGAGGATAACTTTCTGAAATCAGTTCTCTTCTTCCATGATATGGGTCCCGGGGATCAAAGTCAGGCTGTGGAGCTTGGAGCCAAGTCACTTTTCCTGTGGATCCACCTCACTGCCCCAGTTTAACAGTTGCTACAGTTTTACAATTGCAACACCAAACCCACATTTATACTTAAAATTAACTGAGATTGGCCAGAAAAATATTTTTCCTCAAGTTACCTATTTATAAAAGTCAGAGGTATAACATTGATTTTGACAATTTGTAAATCAAAAAATATGAGTCAGTGAAAGCAATATAAATTATTTTCTGATCATTCATCAACTGACTTTGAGAACACTGTATAGGTATTTGAACTTATAACTATTTTTCCTTTCTTTTTACCATTTAGCTGACATATGTCATATTTGCCTAAATATAGAATCAAATGATTTGTAAACAAGAGCAGCTGAGTCTACATTTAAGGGTTTTTTTTTTGTGTGTGTATTTCCAACAATCTTGCTGCCATAGAGTTGATTGTAATAATAGAGGGAAATATGACCATTTACCCTTTCTCATGTCTAGTTTTAATGGTATTTTTCTGAATTTGAAGGGCTCTGTTAAACATGAAGAAAGTGAAGACACATGAGATCCCTCAGTACCACACTCTTATTCAGAATGTCAGCAATAGATTTAATGGCAGATATTACATATCTTATATTATTTCATTTTTGATAATCCTAACTTTAAAAAACAGTTATAAAATCTCTGATTTTGTATCTGGTAATAGGCCAGATATGTGTTACCATTGTGAATGTATTTGTTTGGTGACTCTTTAAGGCTGATATGCTTTTCTTAACACTTGTACAAGTATGAAGAATTTGCTGGATTTTGAGACCTCATGGCTGAAATTGAACTCTATTTTAATAAACTTCATCTTGTCTCTATGTCTATTACTTGCCTCTATTCCTATGCCTCTTGTCTCTATGGGGCTAGAGGCTTTCACCAAGGGAGTTTTTCATGTATCAATTTGCTTTTTATCCTAATTTCTTGAATTCTTTTTAGAGTCCTTCAAAGATTATTTTTATTTTGGTAGCTAAAATATAGCCTCTAATTATCTTTTCATTTCATAAATACTTTAATTTGTATTACAGCATAGTTTAAAGTAGAAAATGCTTTAAAGAATAGACCTAAAGCACAGAATAATAAAATAATTGATTTTTGGTTTTCTTTAGATGTGTGACACATAACTTAGGTTAGAAAGTATTTGTTTATTTTCCTATATGATCAATTAGCAATTTAAAACAAGAAAGTATATAAGAAAACAAATGAATGATGAACTAATGCAGGTGAACCAAAGACCTTCTCTTAACAATATCAACCATCCAGACCTCCCAGAGCTCCCAGGGGCTAAGCCATCAACCAAGAAGTACACATGGCTCCAGCTGCATATGTAGCAGAGGATTGCCTTGTCACGCATCAATAGGAGGAGAGGTCCTTGGTCCTATGAAGGCTAGATAGATGCCTCAGTGTAGCAGAATCAAGGGTGGGGAGGTGGGAGTTGGTGGGTGGGTGGAGGAACAGCCTCATAGAAACAGGGGGAGGGAGGATGGGATAGGGGGTTTCTGGGAGCAGGGAAAACTTGGAAAGGGGATAATATTTGAAATGTAAATAAAGAAAATATCAAATTAAAAAAAGGAATAAAACAGCTTTGCGAGTGATCACATTAAACACATTAAACCTCTATTAGTAGAGACTATGCATACCCAGAATATGCAAGGTCTAGAATCAATTATTATAAAACTAAACAAATAATAGTTATCTCTATGTTAGATCTGTGTATCGATCTTGCTTTTCCCATGACACATAGTAAAATGTCTTAAGCCTTTTTGCTTGGGTTTACCTAATGCAGTATTGCTGAGGTAAACAATCATATTTTCTCATCTTGTTTGTCTCTTCTGCAAATGAAGCATCTCAGACACAGCTTCTCCCAACATACACCATGGGACATGAATTATACACCTCTATAAAACGTCTTGGGTTTCTGAGTTTAAGGATTCATTCATGTACAAATTATTGAGAAATGTTTCTTAAAGCTGAAAACTATGCACTTGCATATGTCAACAAGAACATATGGTTCTAGAAACTTCATTTCTGAGAGGCAGTGATAAGTTTGTTACATATTGCATGAGAATTGTGCCTATGTATGTTTCTATTAGAAAAGGTACAAAGTACATTCTTTCCATGGGAAGTTACCTGTGCTATACAAATAGCATGTTAACTTGGTGCTCTTTTTTCTTTGACCGAATTAGCTTTGAAATTTTCGAGTTAAGTTTCAGCAAATGCAATCTAAAGAACATTTTCTTTGGTTTGTTTTGCTAGAGATCAGTCCCATGGTTCTGTGCATGCCACTCAAAGGCAGCATCACACAGGTTTTAAAATGTAGGACACATGAACTTTGTACCTGAGATTCTTCAATGGATGAATATGGTTAGGTGCTTTCAAACTTAAAACCCCAGCAACTTTGTAGATTTATGTGTCCTTAAGGATACATGTTCTTCATATAAAATTATTGTTCTCTATTTAAAACTTATTTATTTTATGTTTATGAGCATTCTATCTGAATGTCTGACTTAATGCATAAAGAGGGTGTCAGATTATAGTAGAGATTGTTGTGAGCTACCATGTGATTGCTCAGGAATTGAACTCAGGGCCTCTGGAAGAGCAGACAGTGTTTTTAACCATTGAGTCATCTTTCCAGCCAAAGTATATGTTCTTTAGTGTATAAAAAGGCAAAATTTGCATTTTCCAAGTATTGGAGATATAAAAAGCACTTGTATGGTTTAACTGAAGGTATTCACTTGACAAGAATTCTATTATTGTGGAAGACTTGTGTTTCAAAATCTAACTGCTAAATTGAATGGTAGTTTAGCATATGCTAAGAGAACAGTGGTCCCAAAGTTTGTCCCTGTAAATTTACACAAAAACAATTTTCCAAGAGCACATGAGTCAGGGGAAGCATTGACCTTCTACCTACTAAAATTTGTGCATATCCAGAAAGAAGACAGGGTTCCCATCTTCCAATAGGACAACTTATTGATCAAGTGAGAAAGAGCTTCAAGTTTTTGAGATGAAGTATCTCCAAGTGACTTAGATGATTTCCTACTTGACTTTTTTTTAGAGTTCATTAAATACTTTGAATTCATATCATATTTTGTGATGTGTGCACACAATTCTTTGTCCTTGTTAAGCTGGAGGAAAGCTCTCCCTGTGTTTAAAGCTGCTGGTGATAGTTGCCTGCTGTACAAACTTCCAAGCAAAAGGAACTAGACTCTCTCTAGATCTGTCTTATCAGGAGCCCTGGAAAATTCTCATTTGTTACTAATTTGCATTTAATAGGGACATTATTCATTCCAAAATCATGTTTTCCTTGGGTAGAAATGCTTTGGATTTTACTTTGAGACAAACATATTTGACATACTTATCTGACAATTATATTCTTCTGTCTCCCTACTTTTGTTATATTTTCCTGAATGCATTGCTAAGGTATTTGAAACACAGAACAAAATTTATGTTAATTTCTTTAAGTGTAGTTTCAAAAGAGTTATACATTTTTCTAATCTATGTATCACTTGGCCATGCTTTTTTTAAGTGTACCCAGTTTACATTTGTTATATTTACAGTTGCTTTGTTGTTAAAGGAATATGCCAATATTCCAGGCCATATAAAAGTACCACGCCATGTAAACAAGGGTAATAGGTATGCTCGCTAATTCTTTAACACAGCTGATTGTGACAGACAAATCAATCCATGAACAGTTCCTTGATGTGAAAATAGAAACTTTTATCCTGTTGCTTTTCTTCATAAAAATATTAACACATAGCATGCATTTCTAATTCTAATTCTAACACTGTCTCCAAAGAGATCTTGGACTATCTCTTGGAATATCTTGGAATATCCCCAAAGAGATCTTGGAATATCTCATCATAAATATATTTCTGGAATCTCAGGTGTTTTTTTTCCTTAATAGTCATTAAAATCTCTAAAGATTTTAGTTAGGGTCAGTTCTTCAGTTTGTTTGTTTGTTTGTTTTACAGTTCTTGTCATCCAAGACAAAGGAAAACAGAAAATTGAGCATCATGTCAGAATTTATTACTTAGTTAAGTAACATCTTCAATAAATACAAAGAAAATTAAAACTTCATAGTGCTGCAGTCATTTCTCATTCTTCAATTTCTTTATAACTTGGTTCAGAAAATGACCACATTTTAATTTTCACAAACAAATGTCTACTATTTACTAAGCAGAATATTTCTGCATTAAGCAATGCAGAGAATTTGATGTATCTTCAATATTTTTCTAGAATGCACTTCTGAAACAAAACTCGAGTAACTTTTAACTTTTTGGCAACACATTGAAACTTTTTCTTTAGAAGCTGTCTACTCACGGAGAAGAAGATACACTCAAGAGCCAATCTGGAGAATTAACTAATTGGGTATGAACACTGGTCATTTGGTAAAAGGAGGTGTGTGTGTGTGTGTGTGTGTGTGTGTGTGTGTGTGTGTGTATGTGTGTGTATGACCTAAGGAGAAACCAGAGCACTGAAACGAGTCATTTTGAAATGTAAATGAGAAACTGATCAAGATGAATTTAAATACCTATCATGAGTGATGAGGTAAATTGTAGCTAGAGCAACAGACCTCTGAAATTACGGAACAGTGGCACATGGAAGATATATGAGGCTCGAGCTACTCATGAAAAGGCAGTGGTTCTATTTGGGTGCTTATGAGACAGTAGCTCATGACTGTATATATGTATGTGACAGGAAATGTAAAGTGTGGGAAATAAAAATGCATATTTCCCTAATCTGATAATAGGAACAGGGGTAAACATCTTGGCTCACATCATCCACAAATTGGAACAATGATATTTACTATCTTTCCTCAATTACCTTTATATCACCAGAATGTTTCCATTTTCCTGAATAAATAGTTAAGAGCTGTAGTGTAACTCAATGGTGGAACAGCTGCCTAGCACATGCAAGGCTCACCACCACACAGGTAAATAAGGTTATAGTTCATATACTTAAGATTCTTATCATACAGCTAGACCTCAGATATTTTTCCTTATTGAATACACTCCTATTAGCAGAATTCATTTAATAAAATGTATGAAAACTTATGAAGATTGATGTAAGATTTCCAGCTATTCTTCAGTAAATAGATCCTATCTGCACTCCTTTCCTGCTCATGTAGTATGATCCTTCACTTCACAGACTGGATGATAGTTTGGCTTGTGCTATCTTCGAAAAACAAACTTTAAAATAGTGACAATTATGTTCTAGCAGAGACATGGATTCTTTGTTTGTAAGTCTATTAGTGCCAATTATTTCCAAATCTGAAAATTTTTATTAAAGCTTTGAAAAAATTCTTTTGCTGAAATTAATTTACAGATATGTTGTGATTTACTACTAAGACCTCCTGCATACCCAAAACATGTCATGATTTACTCTGAGTTCTAGTCAGTGAGAGTCACGCAGAGAGAATGAGAGAGGAAAAAACAAACAAGAGATATCCATGAACATCAATATAGCACTAATTATATGCAGTAACCAGGAATTCATAAAAATCAGAGTCATTGTGTGAAGCATAATTGTAGTGATAGTATAGAATCCAAATTTGTCTGTTTGCTGCTCAAAGCCAATACTTGGTATATGAGAAGAAACTAGGTTTATACAGTGGTTAAACATAAGAAAAATAAAATTAAAACCCTGAAAAAGTCACCTAAGGTGTTAAGGAAGTGGAGGTGTGTTTACAAAGGTAGGGAACAGGAGCAGGAACATTTCATCCTCAAGCCGCAGAAGGGAGTCTTTGTCATCTTAGACACTTATCTCCTTTTCCGGTCTTCTTGTTTACTTCTGTCCAGACTGCCTGGAACCAATCTCCCCATTCTTTCTGAGCCTGTGTGATCATCCTGCCTCCAAGTAACAGGTCTGTTGGGAAATGGAACCAAGATTAACTTGCATCCATAACACTTTACACAAATATTCAACCTCACCCTTATTTATACACTTAATGAAGAATAAAAAAAAAAAGTCATTCTATATCCATTTGTTATCCACAACTCACCAAAACTTGTAATTCTGCACAATTAAAGTAAGATTATTTAGGCTTTGGTTTTGTATTTGTCTAGGTATAAATTTTCTTTAGAATGATTTTGGTCACAGAGAAATTAGACAAGTGCAAAAGATGACTCAAAGCAATAATTTTAACATGTCTATTACGATTTATTTGCTTTTAAAAGGCATTTTACAACTCATTGAATATGCAAAAGTTTACAAGGTTAAGAAATGTTTTAATGATGAAACAATTTTCACATCAATTGATTAAAATAGATTAGGAAAACTATTAATAGCTTAATTACAAGAGAGATTTATTAATCTCATACAATAGAAATACTCAGTGTCTTTAAATGAATTTATTTTCTGATCTGCTTTTAATATTGCCTGTGATTTTACCATCTAAATTCTAGTAGATATAACCCTCCTGTATTGGCAACAAATTTTTATCTTTAAGTATTGTAATAAAAATATTAAAATTAGTATCCGGACAATCTCAGGGCAATGCTGACCAACTGCATAATGTAGAGAGTTATAATCAAATGGAAAAGAGTGGTGTATTTGCTGACAGTACTATGTGATGTTGATTCATTTCTCTGTGATCTCTGATTGGTTAGCAACTTCTGAAATTATTTTTTCTTTGTATGTTTTGTTTATTTGTTTATTTTGTGTGTGTGTGTTTTGTTCTGTTATGTTTTGTTTTGTTCTTCAAACTTGACATTGCTTTCTAAGCAAAATTAAGCCTTAATCTATTTTTTTAATTTAGTGTACCAAAGCAATTGCCAAGCGTAAACTTCACATTAGAAGTCATTTCTAGTATGTCCATGTTAGACATGCTTTTGTTATGTTGTTTGGCTTATACCAAAAGTAAAAGAACACTTACCTGGATGGATGAGTATAGACTAGAATATTAAAAAAAAATAGTCTAAGGCTTAATTAAGTTGTAATAAAAAGAGCATTTATCTCATTTTGCAGAAATTATTTGCTTTTACTTCTTATAATTTCAGAGGCTAAGTCATTTGCATGCATATAACATTAAGGTATGTGTTTAATCAGTGGAAGCCCAATGAGTTAAAGCTGCTTTTTCTCTGGTTTTAAAGTATAGAAAAGTTTGGGCTTAATCCTCAAAGTATTAATTATTGTGGGGTTCGGACCCAAAATTGTGAAATCCAAAGCTCATTGTACAGCCTTAAACTGTGAATAGTATTTAAGTTATTAGCTGAGATTAGTGTTCATTCCAAATGAGAGATTGAACAGCAGTTGGTTGGTTGGATGGTAGGCTGCCAGGAACTTAGTGTTTCCTCAGGACAGGCAGCTTCAGCTATGGTACACAATAGATGGTTGGAGTTCAAGCTGGGTGTATGTGACCAGTATGTTAGAATGAAATTTCTTACCTAGTTTTGATTTGCTAATCTCTGGCTATACCTATTGATCACAATCACTTTCTGTGTATCTGCTTCTCCCTTAATTTCAGAATCATCAGCTACTTGGGGAGCAGAGGAACTTTTTTTTTGTTGCAGGGTAAAGTATTGAGGTATAGAACTGAAACCCAGCAGTACTCAGTTCATGAGGGAAATTGGGTTAATTAAAACATGACTATGTTTCATATAAATCAAGGGATGATACTTGAATCTCACACAGAAAGGGAAATAAAAATGACATCAAATGTGCATGGAGAGAGGGAACTGGGTAGAAGAGGGATGGAGAGGGTAACAGGGATGAGGATGAGGTGTCGGAAGATCTGAGATGGCAGGTAAGAGGGCTGGGAGAGGAAGGAAAATCAGTTGGGGGTGCATCTCTGGGACAAGCTGGAGACATGGGATGGAGGAGGACTCGGGGAGGATGACCATAGCTGAGACACCTAACAGCAAGGAATAGGGAGCCTGACAGAGCCACCTCCTGCGGCCAGGCAGGACTTCCAATGAAGGGAGGGGACACCAAGCCACCCACAAAACCTAAAATCTGCCCTGCCTATGGTATGTGCAGGCATAAAGATGGAGCAGAGGTTGAGGGACCAGCCAATCCATGACTGACCCAAATTGAGACCCACCCCATGGGAAGAGTCAACCCCTAACATGATTAATGAAACTCTGTTATTCTTGCATATCAGAATCTAGCACAACTGTCATCTTAGAGGCTTCATTTAGCAGCTGATGGAAACAGATGCAGCGACCCACAACCAAACATTAGGCAAAGCTCAGGAAGTTTGTGCAAGAGACAGAGAGTTGGAGGGGTCAAGGATAGTACAAGAAGACCTACAGAACCAACTAACATGGACACATGAGTGTCTATAGAGACTGAACCACCAGCCAAAGAGTATGCATGAGCTGGTCTTTAGCCACCTACATATATGTAGCAGATGCACAGCTTGGTCTTCATGTGGATCCCCTAATAATTGGAGCTAAGACTGTCCCTGACTGGACTCTGTTGCCTGCCTCTGGATCCCTTTCACTTAGCTGGGCTGCCTTGTCTGCCCTCAGTGGGAGAGGACTTGATTAGTCCTGATGTGACTTAATGTGCCAGGGCAGGTTGGTACCTGGTGGGTGGGAGGAAATCCTCCTCTCCTTAGGCAGGGAGAAGGGGAATGGGGAAAGGGAGCTGGTGGGTGGGACTGGGAGGAGAGAAAAGAGGAGGGACTGCAATTAGGATGCAAAGCGAATAAATAAACAAATTAATGGAAATTTAAAATTAAGCACAGTCTATTTGACTTCCCAGTTTGGAAAGGTTTTAAAATCATGTTAATCTAGGTATCTGCACACTGAGAGTGAGCATCCATGCTCTGGGGGAATGCCAACTGGCCACTGTTCTCCTAAGCATTTGGAAGTCTTCAGTGGGTTGTTTGCATTAATGTTTCTTTGGATTAACAATTTTACTTCTAGTAAATTATGCTGTATATGTACATGTGAACAGATAGCTATGTGAAATGACATTTATGTATAATAGATTTGCCAAACATTATATGTAAAAAAGATCAAAGTGGTAAAATTGGGTTAAATACCTAAAGCACAATAGAACAGTGTATTCATAGAAAATCTTTTTATGCCCTTTCTCACTTACTGACAAGGAATACATCTTACACACTGTAAGCAATTCTACTTAAAGCAATGGAACTTTTATATTTATATATTATATTTATTTTTGTATGTGTTTTTATGAAATTACTATAAGATATTGAATAACAGGATTTTTGTGTGATTTCTTATATTTGTCCAAAGAATATGTACTATTTCCAAGGGCTGGAGCTCAGCTCAGTGGGAGAGTACCTGCCAAGCATGAATAAAACCCCAGGTTCCAACTTCAACAGTGCTACCAAAAACAAAGCCTAGGCATGTACATGGGCACATGCTCTCTCTCTCGCTCTCTCTCTCTCTCTCTCTCTCTCTCTCTCTCTCTCTCTCTCTTTCACAGACAGACACCCCCCCCACACACACACAATTTGTGAGAAATAGCAGCAGTGTGCTGTCATTTGAACCTAGTCATCATTAATGTGATTTTCCCTACTTATTCTCTCAGTTGCTATTTTTTAATTAGATCAGCATTTGTCAATCTTAACGATATTTCCCTGAGATAAAAATGGCCTTAAATGAGGAGAGGTAAGTAAGACCTTCACTTACATTAACTTGTCAAGAATAAAAAGGGAAATCATTTACAAAGTGTTACTTCAAAGCCATGCCATTCTGTGTTCCTGTCTTTGAACCATCTTAATTAGTTTCTTACTTGACAGGATTTTAAAAAGAAATTTTATGTATATAAAAGTATTTGATAGATGTCTTTAGACACACCAGAAGAGCGCATCGGATCCCATTACAGAGAGTTGTGAGTCACCATGTGGTTGCTAAAAATTGAACCCAGGACCTCTGGAGGAGCAGCCAGTGCTCATAACGGCTGAGTCACCTCTGCAGTCCCTTGATGGGATGTTTTAAGTCTCATAAAGAAGAAGGATGCGCCGGGCAGTGGTGGCGCACGCCTTTAATCCCAGCACTTGGGAGGCAGGGGCAGGTGGATTTCTGAGTTCGAGGCCAGCCTGGTCTACAGAGTTCCAGGACAGCCAGGGCTACACAGAGAAACCCTGTCTCGAAAAACCAAAAAAAAAAAAAAAAAAAAAAAAAAAAAAAAAAAAAAAAAGAAGAAGGATGCATTGATAACTGTAAATAAATAATTTTATATTCTTCAACTTTGACTTGTGAAGCACTTTCTACTAAATGTGTCTTCAGCACTTCATTTAAGCCTCAATGTGAATTTTGGTAGGGACAGACTGTTCAAATCAAAATAATACTGAAAGCTATGGCGATGTGCCCTGCCTCTGAAACATGAAAGCCATAGTTGCACAGCTTTGTGTGTGTGAGCTACACTCTGGTTTCAAAGTGAACCTTGATCTTATCACAGGTTCCAAAACTATTTTAAAGGGATAATTTCTTAAAAGACTTTGAGATAGTATCTAAATTCCTCAAAATGACTTTCCTTTTCTTTGTAATTTTTCCCCTTATTTATCTTCACCCCTGTATACTTAACTACCTAAAGACTCTCTAGAATGTTTTTTATAAGAAGATCATAGGTGATCAAAAGGTGTTTTATTGTGGGCAAAGGTAAAAATGACTCTTGATGATTATTTTATCGAAAGCATTAGAGCAACCAGATGTCTAGGACACAACAGGTGTTCAGTAAATGTGAGTTGTTGCTGTTGTTAGCTTCATGGACCAAACACTGTTTTGGGACCCTCAAGTTTCTCTATACATCACACAAAATACATAAATGTGAAATTCGAAAATATAATTTGTTGTCTCCATGCAAAGTGGCAATTTGACTCAAGACACACCACCACAGACCCCACGTACAACTGTGTCCCCATTTTCCCACTCAAAGCAAGACAAAATATGGACCTTGCATCAGCACTGGTGATTCACATCTCAATTATGGACTTGCTAACTACATAAATATAAGTAAACACTTCATTTCATAAAGCTACAGTCAACAAGAACAACTGTTCTTAGGTCTTACTTATTTTGGGGAGCATTAAAGTAAATAGAGTATTATACTTATTCCAGCTCCAACTTTGGCATTATGACTGAACAATCAGAAAGCTCCCTGTTGTCCTTAATGACCTTGATAAGAGAGGACCAGCAACGACACCCAACACTTTCAGGAAAATCTAATTAAGAGTTATAATGCTACCGTGTATCATTTACATGTTGAGAATCAGTAGCTCAATTTTCCCCTTCTCCCTCCCCTTTTGTCTCTTCCTTGACTTGTGCATCTACATTTATTTGAACTTATTATCTTTCCATCCTTCTCGCTAAATAGGACCTGCTTGATTCAGTCTGTCACCAATCACCATAGTGTTAATCTATCTAAAATGCGGGTGTTCTTCTTTATATGTCGCAATTTGGTCATACTGTCTGTTGTAATGCTGAGTAAATGACCCCAAGACCTGAAGTCTGTATATAGACGTGTGACCCTGCCCCCAAGTTATTTCTGGCTGGTAAATAAGGATGCCAACAGCCAACAGCCAAGAGTTGGGCAGAAGAGACATAGGTGGGGTTTAGGCTTGCTGGGCTTTGGGGCAGAGGGGAACCCCAAGGGGGAAGAAGAAGGTGCAGGAGTAAGAGCCACCATGGGTTAGAAATTAAGAAAACATGGTACTGAGGGCTGGCCAATTGGAGTTAAGAGCAGTTCAGATTAAACATATTAAACAATATCTTGGGGGTACTTGATGTAATCGATAGGAATGTAGATTCGAATAACATATAGGGTAGGTATCTGTCCAGCTTTTGTGCTGTTTAAGGCTCATTGTAAATACAAAGATTGTGTGTAACTTTTATCTGGAAAATAAATGTCAAGGTGGGGTAGAAACACATAGTTTGGATTAAAAATCTCTATCACACAAATATAATTGAATTCATTTTAGTGAATAGATAAAAGTAGAAAGTCTTAATATTCAAGTTTAGATGGCATACATTTTGTTTACTTGTTTTTGAGACAGAGTTTCATGTAACTACTTCTGGGCTAAAACTATGTAGCAGAGGTCAGCTTTGAACTCATGAACCTTTTAGCTGCAGCCCTCAAGTTTTGGAATTACAGGTATGTGGCACCATGCCCAAGTTGGAGACCATAATTTTATCTCATGTGTTTTATTTTAGGTCAGCAAACATGTTACTGCTTTTGAGTTTAAGACTTTATATCTATAAACTGGAGTTGTATCCCACTTAAAGAATTTGAAAAGTAAGATAAAATGCCAGAAAAAATGATAGTATTTGCTTTCTTATTGATATAAACATTATTATGTTCATCATTATCATTTTTATAGTCTCAGTACTTAGGATAGATTTGAACAAAGTCAGTCATAGTGCCCCACATTGTAATGTTTCTCAACTATGAGAAACTTGCTTTCCTTGTGTTAGAAACATGAATGTTTTCCCTCTCTCCCCTCCTCCTTCCTTTCTGGGACCACTTTGTGGTTTCCTATGACTATATGACTTAATTAGATGGTACAAGATCCTGTGAGTTCTTGGCAACACAAGTACTTCATCTCCATTGTATAAAAACAAACTAGATGAGAAGTACAAAGCAGCTATATTCATAAAGTATGAGAAGTAGGAAACAGATGCATTTATAAACACAAGAAGTAGGAAGCAGATGTATTCATAAAACATCCTGCATGGACACAGGGTGCAGTTTTGTTTTTCTGACAAACCAGCAATTCTTTAAATATTTATTGTTAACCTGGGGAATTCACGTGTAGAGTGCAGACATATTTAAGCTTCTAATAGGTCTGCTCAGCAGCCTGTTTAAGGCAGACCATCTGGTGGATGAAACTTTAGAGCCAATTTTCAAACATTTCTTTCAAGGACAGTTAAAACTAGCTGCTTTCCACCATGACATATCAAAGTGAACATGTGGTTTTGCCTTTGGGAGTTAACATTTAACCCAGAATCAATACTTCTTTTCTGGGGCACATGGAGGAGGTACCTGCACAGTCAGTACTGATTGATGTTTAGAGCTAATAAGCCAGCCTGAGAACAGGGTATGAATCAGACGGGAGATACGATGCCTTTTATGGCACCAAAAATAGTGAGAAAATATAGTTATTATGTCACCCTCATCTCTTAAGGCTTAGTAGATAGGAACAATGCATCAAATTTCTGGCAATTTTCTAAACGTAATAAGATAACTGCATTTATCTTTACAATGATTGTTTTTCCAATGCTCTGCCAGGTTCTGAAGAATTTTGACCTGCTCTGGACTTACCTGTTAAGGCATCAAGAAGCATGTCTCACAGCTTGATCCTCTCTCTCTCTCTCTCTCTCTCCCCGTCTCTCTCTCTCTCTCTCTCCGTCTCTCTCTCTCTTGTTCATCTTTCTCTTAAAGTTAGTGCTTGAATTGAGTAATGAGGTTAACCAACACAAAGAGGCCAAAAATGTACCTCTTAGTGTCATGTTTTCAAATGATATCTGATGTAGCTGAAACAGAGGGTGGGAGGAG
Organism: Tokudaia tokunoshimensis; assembly: GCA_036184795.1. Taxonomy (NCBI): domain Eukaryota; kingdom Metazoa; phylum Chordata; class Mammalia; order Rodentia; family Muridae; genus Tokudaia; species Tokudaia tokunoshimensis. The sequence continues at coordinate 82,210,290 of BTHU01000002.1, read as the reverse complement.
ATTTTATTCCCATGCTTGGTAACAACTGTCTACATCTCTCACTTTTATGTAACAGAACAGTTACCCAAGAAAATCAAGTCGCTCAGGTCCCATTGACCTATCACATTAAATTTCAAATTCTCTGAAAACATTGACAAATATTAGTAGATTTCTTCCTACCCCTATGGGCCAAGGAGTCATATTCACTGACACAGGATCCAAGCAATTGGGCAATGCTGTCCTTAGCAGAGTGAGGTGCTATTTGGAGAGGCAATTTCAAAAAGTTAACATAACTAAACCCAATGTTCACTACCCTTTTTGTGTGTTAATGAAAAAAAATCAGGGTCAGTGTTTCAGTTCTTTCTTTGAATTGCTGTTTTGTTGCTGTTGTCGTTGTTTTTTAAATATAAAATAATGACTATGGTAAAACAGGGTTTCATCTAATCACTCTTCTTTGGGCATTGATGCAAGTTTGTAGAAATGACTGCCTTGTTAACTTACCACTGGAAGTTGGTAGTCAGAAGCCTCACAGGAGATCTGTGCTTAACTGCAGGCTTTAATTTGTTGAGGAATTTCTTTATTTTCTAAAGGAAAATTTCCTGAAGTTTGTGTTATTTCCCACATTTATCAAGATTATATACTTAAGGAGCAAATTTCTATCAAACTTGAGTGCTCTTCACTGGGTGTTCTACTGTATGCAAATAATCCTAATTCCATTAATCCAAATTCCAGTTGTGAGAAATAGATACAGTCTAGGCTTCCCAGACATGCCACATTCTACTTACACCTACCAAGCCACTATTCAGATGGAGCTCAAAATAATGGTAAAGCCTGTGTAGACCTAGTAAAATGGAGAATTAAAGGCTTTTTCAGTTGAAGAGAGCAAGTTCAAGTGAGAGTTGAAGAGAGCATGTTCCAGTGAGCAAGCACACTAAGATGGAAGTCTCTAGGGTTTGTGAAGCTTATAAAGGAGCCACTGTAAAACAGCTTGTGGTGGTTTGAATGAGAATGGCCCACATAAACTCATATGCTTAAATCTTCTGTCCCCAGTTGATGGAACTGTTTGGGAAGGATTAAAAGTTATGATCTTGTTGGAGGTATGTCAAGAGAGCAGGCTTTGAGGGTTCCCCCATGCCTAGTGATATCTAGGCTTTCTGTTTTATTTTTTTATTTTAGTTTTATTTCTTATTATTTTTATTTTTTGTTAAACTAGTAAAATTTATTTTAAAATATACAACTCAGTAATGACATTTTTCAGTCCTCAAAATAATTTATAATAGGTAAATGCCTCTTAAATATACATGATATCTTCTGAAGCTAAAAGTAATATGCACTCAACCAGGTTTTAAAATCTATTTGGAACATTAAACATAAAAGAATTAGAAAAAAAAACTCTTATGAAGTCTCCTATGAAAGGAAATTGTGACATGTTCCTGATTAGACAGAAACCAATCCATCTCTGAGGGAGAATACATAGCATAAAAGTGGCTTTATAGAATGGTAGTGTTCCTTCTGTTTCTATTTTGTGGAATAGTTTGAAGAGTTTTGGTTTTAGGTCTTCTTTGAAGGTCAGATAGAATTCTGCACTAAAATCATCTGGTCTTGGGCTTTTTTTTGGGTTGGGAAAATTTTAGTGAATACTTCTATTCTTTAGGGGTTATGGGACAATTTAGATGGTATATCTGATCCTGATTTGACTTTGGTATTTGGTATCTGTCTAGAAAATTGCCCATTTCATCTAGATTTTCCTGTTGTGTTGAGTATAGGCTTTTGTAGTAGGATCTGATGATTCTTTGAATTTCCTCAGTTTCTCTTGTTATATCTCCCTTTTCATTTCTGATTTTGTTAATCTGGATACTGTCTCTGTGTCCTCTGGTTAGTCTACCTAAAGTCTTATCTATTTTGTTGATTTTCTCAAAGAACCAGCTCCTGGTTTTGTTGATTCATTGTATAGTTCTTTTTGTTACTACTTGGTTGATTTTAGGTCCAAGTTTGATTATTTCCTGTCCTCTTCTCATCTTGGATGTGTTTGCTTCTTTTTGTTCTACAGCTTTCAGGTGTGCTGTTAAGGTGGCAGTGTATTTATGCTCTCTCCAGTTTGTTTTGGAGCCACTGAGAACTGAATTTTCCACTTAGCACTACTTTCATTGTATCCCATAAGTTTGGGTATATTGTGACTTCATTTTCATTGAATACTAAAACGTCTTTAATTTCTTTATTCCTTCCCTGGCCAAGTTATCATTGAGTAGAGTGTTGTTCAGCCTATATATATATATATATATATATATATATATATATATATATATATATATATATATGGACTTTCTAGCTGTTATTGAAGACCAGCCTTAGTCCGTAGTGATCTGATAGGAGGCATGGGATTATTTCAATCTTCTTATATCTGTTGAGGCCTGTTATGTGACTGATTATACAGTCAGTTTTGGAGAATGCACCATGATGTGATGAGAAGAAGATATATTCTTTTGATTTAGGATGAAATGTTGTATAAATATCTGTTAAATCCATTTGGTCCATAACTTCTGTTAGTTTCACTGTGTCTCTGTTTAGTTTCTGTTTCCATGATCTGTCCATTGATGAGAGTGGGGTGTTGAAGTCTCCTACTATTATTGTGTGGGGTGCAATGTGTGCTTTGAGCTTTAATAGAGTTTCTTTTATGAATGTGGGTGTCCTTGAATTTTGAAACATAGATGTTCAGGATTGAAAGTTCATCTTGGTAGATTTTCCTTTGATGAGTATGAAGTATCCTTTCTTATCCTTTTTGATAACTTTTGGTTGAAAGTTGCTTTTATTCTATATTAGAATGGCTACTCAAGCTTGTTTCTTTGGACCACTTCCTTGGAAAATTATTTTCTAGAACTTTACTCTGAGGTAGTTTCTTTCTTTGACACCAAGGTGCGTTTCATGTATGCAACAAATGTTGGGTCCTGCTTATGTATCCAGTCTTTTATTCTATATCTTTTTATTGTGCAATTGAGTCCATTGATGCTAAGAGATATTAAGGTATAGTGATTGTTGCTTCCTGTTATTTTTGATGTTATTTTTATGTTTGTGTGGCTATCTTCTTTTGGGTTTGTTGAAAGAAGATTACTTTTTCTATGGTGTAGTTTCCTTCCTTGTGTTGGTGTCTTCCATCTATTATTCTTTGTAGGGCTAGATTTGTGGAAAGATATTGTGTAAATTTATTTTTATCATGGAATATCTTGTTTTCTCCATCTACTTTTCCATGGGTTGGCATTTGTGTTCTCTTAGGGTCTGTATGACATCTGTTTAGGATCTTATAGCTTTCATAGTAGTCTCTGGTGAGAAGTCTTGTGTAATTCTGATAGGTCTGCCTTTATATGTTACTTGACTCTATTCCCTTACTGCTTTTAATATTCTTTGTTTTGTGCATTTGGTGTTTTGACTATTAAGTGACAGGAGGGATTTCTTTTCTGGTCCAATATATTTGGCATTCTGTAGGTCTCTTGTATGTTTACGGGCATCTCTTTCTTTAGGTTAGGGAAGTTTTCTATAATTTTGCTGAAGATATTTACTTGCCCTTTAAGTTGGGTATCTTCTCACTCTTCTGTGCCTATTATCCTTAGGTTTGGTTTTCTCATTGTGTCCTGGATTTCCTGGATGTTTTGAGTTAGGAGTTTTTGCATTTTGTAATTTCTTTGACAGTTGCGTCAATGTTTTCTATGGTATCTTCTGTACCTGCTCTCTTCTATCTTTTGTATTCTGTTGGTGTCACTTGCATCTATGACTCCTGATATCTTTCCCAGGTCTTTTTTCCCCAGGGTTATCTCTCTTTGTGATATCTTTATTTTTTCTATTTCCATGTTTAGATCCTGGAAGGTTTTGTTCAATTCCTTCACCTGTTTGGTTGTCTTTCTTATAATTATTTAACTGATTTTTGTGTTCCCTCTTTAAGGGCTTCTAGATGTTTACCTGTGTTTTCCCATATTTCTTTTAGGGAATCATTTATGTCCTTCTTAAAGTCCTCCATCATTATCATGAGATGTGATTTTAAATTAGAATCTTGCTTTTCTGGTATGTTGGGGGATCCAGGGCTCACTGTAGTGGGAGAACTTGATTCTGATCATGCCAAGTAGCCTTGGTTTCTGTTACTTATGTTCTTGCCCTTGCCTCTTGATGTTTGGTTATCTCTGGTGTTAGCTGGTCTTGCTGTCTCTGACTGTGGCTTGTCTCTCCTCCAAGCCTATGTGTCAGAACTTCTGGGAGACCATTTCTCTCTGGGAGGAATTTGGGTATGGGCAGATGTGGCACAACATCAGCTTTGGGGTGCAGAGGGAAGCTGGAAAGATTGTGTCCCTGGCTGTTCCTTGGTTCCTGTATTTTGATGGCTTGGAGAGGGTCCCTCTTGGGTCAGGAATTTGAGCCGAAGTGGTGGTCTTACCTGTGCTCACAGGTGAGTCAGCACTTCTGGGAGACCAGCTCTCTCCCTTCAGTAATTGGGTATGGAGAACTGTGGCACAGAATCAGCTCTAGGCACAGATGGAAACCGGAAGGATCCTGTCCCAGGCTTCTCCTTGGGTCCTGTGACCTGAAGGCTCTGGGTGGGTCTCTTGGAGCATAAGTGGTGGTCTTACCTGTGTTCAGAGACTTGTCAGCACTTCTGGGAGAACTGATCTCTCCTGGTGGTATTTGGGTAAGGAGCCCAGGCTTTCTCTTTGTAGACTGAATTCTGAACTCTCAGGTGCTGCTTCAGTGCCATTCCTGTCTTCCTGCTCTCTTGTTCCCAACCAAGACTGTGATGCATTCCAATGATTCTGGAAGGGTAAAGCACCAATAAACCCTTCCTTTGTTAAGTTGCCCAGAGGTGTGCTACTTGTGACCCAATGTCACTGTATCATGTTTAGAAAATTAGTTGATGAGCACCCATACATATTTTGTTTCTTTCAATCTCTAAGCATTAGCCAAATGATTTCTGTAAAACTCTTGCTTCCCTTTCTCCCCACTCCCCACTACCATCTGCTTTGCTGCTTTGCAAACCATTGCTTTCCTTAATATTTCTCTTGTTAACCCCTGAAATAGCTTTTCTTTTTTTGTGCTTATGACTACAGCCGCCTCTCTATCTACCTCACTATATTTCTGGAGAGATGTGTTTTCTGGATATTTAGGAATAATCACTGTTTCTTTGAAATCAGTTAAAAGCTAATCTCTTTTTTTTTCTTAATTTACTATTTTGTGGCTAAAATGATGGCTCCGGGATAAATTAAGGATGCTTATTGCTCTTATAGAAGACCTAGTTTGTGTCATAGCTCCACATGGTATCTCACAACTAGATGTAACACCACTTCCAGAGATTCTCATGATTTCTCCTGGCATTCATGGGCACTACGTGTACATGGAACATACACATCCAAGCAAACAAACCAGTGATATGCTTAAAATACAATAAAATATTTTATTAGCTATTTGAGAATTTTATATGTGCATATAATGTATTTTGATCACACACACCTCACTTTTTCTCCTACCTCTTCCAGACACCCCCCCACCTCTATATCCTCACATTCATGACTTTGTGTGCTTTGTTGCTAATAACCCACAGGGTGCAATTTGTGATGCCCATAAACTTAATGGGAATAGCTCCATCTACTGGAGCATGAAAACCCTATCGTTGGTCACATCCTTTTTTTTTTTTTAATTTTATTTTCTCTCTCTCTATTTTTTTATTTACATTCCCAATGATTTCCCCTTTTCCAGTTCCTCCCTCCCTGAAAGTCCCATAAGCCCTCTTCCTTCCCCCTGTTGGCCACATCCTTAAAGAAAATTGACTCTCCCTACCCTAAAAGCAATCAATTGTCAATAGCTCCTCAGTTACAAGTTGGGGCTCCTAAGCACATACCAATTCCAAACTAGAATATGGACTATCTTCATCTTGTGCAGATACTTTTTAGTAATCAGACCTACTGTGAGTTCATGAATGCAATGGTCTTAAAACATTCCAAAGATTTTGTTTCACTCCAGTCCTCCTAGATTTCTGGCTCTTACAATTTTTCTCTGTCTTTTTCATTTGTGTTCTATGAACCTTATGTGTGTGTGTGTGTGTGTGTGTGTGTGTGTGTGTGTGTGTGTTTTACATGTTCCATCTGTGGTTAAGCACTCCACACACATTTATTCTCTGTGCTTCAACCAATTGTAATTTTCTACATTAGCACAATGCTTACTGAAAAATTAATTTCTGTGATGAAGTCTGATAGCTGAACTAAACTATGGTTATAGAGATATGAATTCAGAAAGCAGATTAATAATATATCTATTTCCAAAAAAATAGAATCAGGATCACTCCTGGGGCAAATGAGCTTCCTAATAATAGATTCTTTGTTAGATTTACAGAACCACATATGTATTTATTTCCTGAGGAGCTGGTGTTAAATCTGCAATGAAAGCAGTTGATTATCTGAATAACTTTAGTGCTACTATTGCACTCATGGACATATCTTGCTAAACATATGAATGATGTTCATTGATGCATGGTGTGCAGATGAGTAATACTACTGATGAATTTTTAATAGTGGTCTCCATATCATCTTCTGTTATTTGGAAGTTTGACAGCAGGAAACAAATTTCTGTGTTAGTATCAACTCAATTTCTCTACATCCTGCAGCCAAAGTGTCTGATGTATTCAGCAATAGGAGCCTACCATCAAATTCTGTTGGGCAATCCAATGCAGCAGAAATTTAAGTGGGAGGAGCATTTGGAAGGTGTGGTACAGGAAAAGGGAAGAGATGGACAAATAACGAAACCACCTGCGGTTTCATATGAATGGGTTATCGGGTTCTCTGGACGGAGAGCTGGGACTAGAAAATGATGGGGTGACAAGAGAAATATGAAGCCAAGGTTATATTTCCTGCTCAAGGCTCAAAGTTTAATGAACCTCTCCAAATATATAGGTGAGAGGAAAAGCCCTTCCCCCCAAAGGCTGGAACCAGGTCTGCAGAACTGGTCTGGCTGTTCACTGGCATTGAGGCCACTGCTCAGGCAGCTAGGCAGATCACCTGCTTAATTCAGGAATTTGTAGACCTGGAGGAACAAAGAACTTCACCTTCACTCCACCCTAAGTGGAGCAGGATTATGGCTAGCACAGGAATTTCAGCTCACAGGCTGGGAGAGCTTCACCTTGGTCAATGTCAAGTTTCTGCCAGGTGACAAGACACCCCAATATGACTCTCTAAAAAATAACACTAAGAATGTTTGAAAAAGTCATATGGAAGCATACTGTTTTATATGATATATATATTATATACATCATCAATATATATGTCACATATATACATACATACACATATATGTATACATATATGCATAATACAAACATATATATGAAAGAGAAAGACAATAACATAAAAAGTCCAATTGATTTTCCCTACAAAAGGGCAATGCGTTTCCTGGAAGCTACAGGTTACCAAATAAAAGGATCAGCATCAGTATAGAATAACTCAATACCTAAAGTTTTATATTCCATTTTGCCCTTTCCATCATGCTAGATATTCTTTTGGTTTTGTTTTGTTTTTCTTTTTGCTATCAGGATAGCTGCAGAGTTACCAAAAGCATGAGCTGGGACAGTGATGTCTATAGTAAAATGATGATTATGTACTGATAGTCTCTGACATCCTTTAAGATCTAAAGACTCATTCTAATTGCTTAACCATCTCCTGCTTTCCACTGTTCTGAATTTGGTCACATGATCTCTCAGCTAATCATTTGTCAATAAACAATAGAATTGCCAGAACTAGGTTACTCAATCACAATTATTCCATACCCATAATTGGGTTAAAAAGATTTCTGTTCAGGGAAGGGACCAGCCTTCCCTGAGGCATGCTAATTAGTAAGAGAAGGCAAACAGCCGCAATCTTCACCATCTGTTAATAATGACTGAAATTCTAAAAGCACACACTTGTAAGAGAGCCAGCCAAGCAAGGAAAGCAAGCAATAAATCATGTTTCATGTGATCACTGAGAAGAGAAGCAGAACATCATTCTGCAAAGTACCTTTCTTCTTTAGGACTATTTAAGCCTTCATCATTTTTGTTAGGAAAAGTGAAGGTAATGGCTGGGAAAAAATTATATCGCATATCAAGAAAGAATTGAATTTGTTGGATTGATTTTTATTTTACTGCTTGACCTAAAGAATATTCTTCAAGCCATCTGACCTGCGGTCATGCTGTAATCCAGTTTTTTCATCGTGTTGATTGAGGAGTTCTTAGCACAAGGAACAGCTCTCAAACTTCAAAAGGCAATCATTTCTTCCCGAGTTTCTTGTTCATCTGATCACTGCTTCTCTTGGTAAATTGTTATTTCTGCTTCAAAAACCTACCATCTTCACATCCTCATTTCCTTTTTCTGGAGTTGTATGTAGCCTTAACCAAGTGAAAGAGTAGGTGGCTGTCTTCCCTCATTTATCCTTCAGTGAATGGCAGGTGGGAGGGTTGACCTTCTCAAAGACTTTCCCAGAATCTTCTCGATGTGTGTACATCCATCACTTTGTAGATTCATCTTCAAGTGTGGAGGCCTGGCTTCTCTAGAGAGCTGACCCAGATCTGGAAGGAAAGCTCGAACAAACCTGTTTTCTCAGGAGTACATGTTATCTAATACTCATATCTGCAGGATAGAAGACAAATAATGGTCACCACAAATCACAGTGACAGGCTAGCCTCAGGATGCAGAAATGATTTCAAGTCAGGGATAGCTTTATTTGTGCAAGAGCAGAGAACATAATTACATTTCATCCAGAATAATCAGATTTTTAATTATTTTGATTCAAACATTATGTTTAATTATTTTATAAAATGAATCCATTTTCAAATTTTCTGATTTATTTTTTTTCTTCTGCTTCTCAAAAAATCTGATTTGGAATTTTTTGATTTAATTATGAATCTCAAAAATGTGACTAGTTAGAAACACTAATTACTTCTATGTCAATTTGGAAATTATAAGGACGGCACAAAATGCAAGGAAGTGCCTCTAGCCAGAGCTGATTAGAGAAATCAGTACACCTGGGGAAGCACTGCGTGTGTATGCAGTATGCTGTAAGAATGGAAAGCTCTTACATGCATAATCCCATATTCTGACTGAGAAGCCATGTAGACAAAGGAAGTAAATTTAGAAACAAAACCTGGATAGATTGTTTGATCTGTCATCTGGGGCCTGAAGGGGACCACTGGAAGCCTATTCTTGGAGTTGAATGGCTATGTCTGTGTCAGACTGCCTGGGCTATAATCCCACTTTCAAAGTTTCCTTGTACACATGGTTTTACAAGGTTTTTTTTGAGGACTCTGTGCATCCTTTTCTAAAAAGCAGCAATGACAATGATGATGGTGAGAGAATGGGTTTAGTGGGACAATTAAAATCTCTGGTGTCCACATAAAACCAGACACACTGAAACTAATAGAAGGGAAACTAGGGAAGAACCTTGAACATATGGGCACAGGGGAGAATTTCCTGAACAGAACTCCAATAGCTTATGCTCTAAGATCAAGAATAGACAAATGGGACCTCATTAAATTACAAAGTTTTTGCAAGGCAAAAGACACTGTCAAAAAGACAAAGCGGCAACCAACTAACTGGGAAATGATCTTTACCAACCTTACATCCGACAGAGGGCTAATATCCAAGATATACAAAGAACTCAAGAAGTTAAACTCCAGAGAGGCAAGTAACCCTATTAAAAAATGGGGGTACAGAGCTACACAAAGAGTTCTCACCTGAAGAATATCTAATGGCTGAGAAGCACCTAAAGAGATGTTCATCATCCTTAGTCATTAGGGAAATGCAAATCAAAACAACCCTGAGATTCCATCTCACACCAGTCAGGATGGCTAAGATCAAAAACACAGGAGACAGTAGTTGTTGGCGAGGATGTGGAGAAAGAGGAACACTCCTCCACTGCTGGTGGAATTGCAAGCTGGTACAACCACTCTGGAAAGCAGTCTGGCGGTTCTTCAGAAAACTGGGCATGATACTCTCGGAAGATCCGGCTATACCACTCCTGGGCATATTCCCAGAGACTTTACCTGCATGCAATAAGGACACATGCTCCACTATGTTCATAGCAGCCTTATTTATAATAGCCAGAAGCTGGAAAGAACCCAGATGTCCCTCAACGGAGGAATGGATTCAGAAGATGTGGTATATCTACACAATGGAATACTACTCTGCAATTAAAAACAATGAATTCATGAAATTCCTAGGCAAATGGTCAGATCTTGAAAATATCATCCTTAGTGAGGTAACCCAATCACAAAAGAACACACATGGTATGCAGTCACTGATAAGGGGATATTGACCCAGAATCTCGGAATACCCTAGACACAATCCGCATATCAATAGATTTCTAAAAAGATGGAAGGAGAGACCCCTGGTCCTGGAAAGACTGGATGTAGGGGAACGCCAGGACAGAGTAACGAGAGGGGGTTGAATGGAGAAAAGAGGGAGGGAAGGGGGCTTATGGGACTTTCGGGTAGGGAGGAAACGGGAAAGGGGAAGTGATTTGGAATGTAAATTAAAAAAATAAAATAAAAAAAAAAAAGAAAAAAAAATCTCTGGTGAAAAAAAAAATTACATTGGGGCACACAGGACCCAGTGGCATTATTACCACCATCCAAAATTTCAAGTTGAAGAATTCCCTGGAAAATAAATATTTACATTTTTGACTTAGGTTATAGGCAGGCTCCCCTCCTTTCCTGACATGGTCATATACACAATGTTTTACAAGAAACAGGAAGCAGTGAAGCAATTAGTGCCACCCCATCAGTAAATTATATATGATTTCCACAAGACAGACCTCATGCTGTCCAGTAAGCAGAAACCATAGAAAGCACAAAGGAAACTAAAGAAACACTTTAAAAAAGTATTTAAAACTTTTTTTTACACTCTAGATTTTACCCCCCTCCAGGTCTATCCTTTGTTCCACTTCCCATACCCCCTTTCCTCCTACCCACCAACCATCTCCACGAGAATGTCCCCACTCCTCCCCCTACTCCACCAGACCTCCGTACTCCCTGGGGCCTACAGTTTCTTAGGGTTAGGTGCATCCTCTTTAACTAAACCCATACCAGGCAGTCCTCTGCTGTATATGTGTTGGGAGCTTTATATCAGATGATGTATGCTGCCTGGTTGGTGATTCAGTGTCTGAGAATTCTCAGGGGTCCAGGTTAACTGAGACTGCTGGTCCTCCTACAGGGTTGCTTTCCTGCTCAGCTTCTTTCAGCATTTCCCTAATTCAACCACAGGGGTCAGTAGCTTCTGTCCATTGGTTGGGTACAAATATCTGCATCTGACTCTTTCAACTGCTTGTTGGGTCCTTCGGAAAGCAGTCATGATAGGCCCCTTTTTGTGAACACTCTACAGCCTCAGTAATATTTTCAGGACTTGGGGCCTCCCCTTGAGCTGGATCCCACTTTGGGCCTGTCACTGGACCTCCTTTTCCTCAGACTCTTCTCCATTTTTGTCCCTGCAGTTCTTTCAGACAGGAACAATTATGGGTCAGAATTTTTGACTGTGGTACAGCAACCTGATCACTTACTTGATGCCCTGTCTTCCTGCTGGAGGTGGGCTCTACAAGTTTCCTTTCCCTACTGTAGGGCATTTCAACAAAGGTCCCTTTGAGTCCTGAGAGTCTCTCACCTCCCCAGTCTCTGGTACATTCTGGAGGATTCCCCCCACGTGCTACCTCCAGAGTTTGCCTATTTCCATTCTTTCTGCTGGCCCTCACGGCTTCAGTCCTTTTTCCTCACCCAATGCCTGATCATGTTCCCCTCTTCCCCTACCTGTCCCCTTTCCCACCTAGGTCCCTTCCTCCATCCTCCCTCCTGTGATTTCTTTCTTCTCCCTCCCAAGTGGTTTTGAGGCATCCTCACCTAGGCCCTTCTGCTTTGTTAGCCTTTTTGAGTTCTGTGGAACTGTATTCTGGGTATTCTGTACATTTTTTTCTAATAGTCACTTACTAGTGAATACATACCATGCCTGTCCTTTGGAGTCTGAGTTACTTTGCTCAGGATGATATTTTCTAGTTCCATTCATTTACCTTCAAAACTCAGGATGTTCTTGTTCTTAATAGCTAAGTAGTATTCTATTGTGTAAATGAATCACATTTTCTGTATTCATTCTTCTGTTTTGGGATATCTGGGTTGTTTCAAGCTTCTGGGTATCACAAATAAGACCACTATGAATATAGTGAAACACATGCCCCTGTGGCATGGTGGGCATCTTTTGGGTATATCCCCAAGAATGGTATAGCTGGATCTTCAGGTAGATCTATTTCCAATTTCCTGAGGAATCTCCAGATTGATTTCCAGAGTGGTTGTACCAGTTTACAATCCCACCAGCAATAGATGAGTATTCCTCTTTCTCCACATACTTGCCAACATGTCATGTTGTCATCTGAGGTTTTGATCTTAGCCATTCTGATTGGTGTAAGGTAGAGTCTCAGGATCATTTTGATTTTCATTTCCCTGATCATTAAGGACCTTGAACATTTCTTTAAGTGCTTCTCAGCCATTTGAGATTTCTCTGTTGTGAATTCTCTATTTAGTTCTAGACCCCATTTTTTGATTAGGTTGTTTGATCTTTTGGTGGTTAGCTGAAACACTTTTTATTAAAAGAGATTATGTTTGATCAAAATGGCTGGCCTGTGGTGGCACATGACTTTAATCCCAGCACTTGAAAGGCAGGAGAATCTCTATATATTCCAGGCCATCCTGGTTGGTCTAAAGAGAAGTTCCAGGACTGAAAAACTCTGTCTCAAAAAAACAACCTCTCTCTCTCTCTCTCTCTCTCTCTCTCTCTCTCTCTCTCTCTCTCTCTCTCTCTCTTTCTCCCTCTCTCTCTCTCTCCTCTATATCATCACCATCTCTATCAGGCAGTCCATTCATCAACTCACCCACATCATAACTCACTGTTGAATTTAGAAAATAAAATGTAGTTGGGGACATCACTAGACTGATTGATTGCCATTAAAATTCCTGTCCAAAACAAAACAAAACAAAAAAACCTTCCACTAGGCCCTAGGCCCTTCACTCAAGAATATTCTGCCTGTCTTCTTAAACAGGCATAGGTACACACACACACACACACACACACACAGAAAGAGAGAGAGAGAGAGAGAGAGAGAGAGAGGCAGAGAGAGACAGAGGAGAGACAGAGAGACAGAGACTCAGAGAGACACAGAGAGAAACAGACAGACAGAGGGAGAAAGAGAAACTCTTTTCCAATTTTAACTTTTAGTTTATGCATTTCTTTTCACTACAGCTACAATCTAGAACAATCAGAGGACATCCACCACCCAATATATCTCCTCATCAGGTTCCTCCAGTGAATGTAACCATTAAATACACTCTCAGGATTTCTTCAGTTCATCTTTGTACCAGCAGCATCTCCTCTGGCCAGCTTTTGTCCACCATGGAAGCAGTTCCTGCCTCTCTTTCATCAATGAATTTTGCTTTTCATTGAATCATTACCATCATCTAATGTATTATTCTAATCTTAGAAAAACACTCATATTGTTGATTTAGAGACAGGGTCTCACCACGTTGCTCTGGCCAACATAGAATTCACTGTGTAAACCGAGGGGCCTTGAACTCACTGAGGTCTGCCGCCTCTGCTTCCTGAGCACTAAGATTAAATATGTGTTCTGCCATATCAGGCAAGTCCTAGAAAAACATTTTTTGGATTCAATTTTCTCGAACAGCAGATATCTTCTCCTTTTCTCTTTCTCAGTAAACTCAGGAAAGGTTTATAACCCTGTTTCCTGTTTTTAGTCTTACTCTTGATTGTGTTTTATTTTGATAAAACTAGCCCACCCCGGCTTTGATGCCTTGCACTTCTCCAAGACCATTTTCATTATATCATCAGTAAACTCCTACTGCTCTTCCACACACTTTTGATTAACATTTGGTTCAGACTCCCATTCTAGGAAAGACCTTACTGAGTCAGCTTTCACAGAAGGGTCTTCTGTTGAATGACATTAGTTACTTACACCCTCTTCGTTGCGTTTTTTGGTTATTTTTGCTCTGCCTTTTAACACTAAGGCATTATAGTGCTCAAGCCCTAGGCCTTTCAGTTCCCAGGCTTGCACAGTGAATATAACCAGTTCTACAAATTTAAATAATTTATATTATGTTTCCAGATGTAAATTCTCAGTCTAGCATTCTTGTCATACAATTAAAATCAATGCAATACCTCATGAACTAGAACTGCAACTTATTCTGGGATGAATATTTAAATATTTTTGGTTCAATAAGAAGGAGCCATAAAGGAGACATGGGACAGACAGGAGGGGTTTAGAGAAGATATTGGGGGTGAAGATGAGTTAAGTGTTATATGCTTGTATGAAAACATCCCAAAGAAGCTCATTACTTCATACAATAATGAGTTAAATTGATTCCAAATTATGACTAAGCGAATGTTAGAGACTGCTTTTGGAATGGTGCCTGATGGCTTTTCAAATAGAACCCACTGATACATGGATTTAAAAGTTAAAACTATTGAAATGCACAAGGTAACACTTTACTGGATTTCAGAACCAAAACAAATGGGAGCCAGATCTCCATACTGGGTTTAGCTGACCTTTGAGTCCTGAATGAGCCCCCTTCAATTCAATTCTGTGAAACTTTTTTATTTTTTTTTTAGCTAAGTTTGTTATTCGAGAACACTTGATCCTAGTTCTTATAATACAGTTTCTGTGGGTTTTCCTAAGAAATTATTAAAGAGTCCTCCATTCATTACCTATCCTAATTTCCACTGAATTATGTTGAAAACAAAATCACCTCACCCTTAGTCTGTGTCCTCAGTTTTGTTCTATTCTAAGAAGAGTAGACACAGTGCAATTATCTATAGAGTTTATTGATATTTTCAGATTTACAAATATTTGTTAAGAATTTGATATGCTAAGAATCTAATTTTGTAATGTCTAACTTTTATGGCACAAACTTATTTTCTCCCTTCTGTAAAGTTAGTGTGCATATATATATATTTCATATATGTTTCTATATATTCTCTCTCTCTCCCCTTTCTTTCCAAGCAGGAAATCTGAGAAAGCAAGGCTCAAATCTGGCTTCTTCCTAGTATGCCTCCTGGAACTTTTCAGTGAGGTGGATACAGAGGCAGGGGAACCTTCTTTAAAGCTCCATGACACTAATTAAATGAGGTAAGAGATGTGATGAGATGAGCTATGAGTTAGAAATTCAATTAGCATAAAAATATCTGTATTCCTATGTACCATCTTATCACTTAATTGTTCTGAATTTTCAAGGCCAGGCCAGCTTTCCTGAATTCCCAAAGTTCGTTTTGTGTCTGCTCATGCTCTTTTTCATTCTTAAACCCTTGAAGAGTTACATCTGAGCTTGGAAGCACATTTGGGATTTTCCATGACCTTGGCCATGACCCAAATGCATAACTAAATTATCTGAAGAATATCTAGACAAAACAGATGTTACCAGGTTTCTCTGACCAACGGGATATATATTGAAGTATTTGTCTTTATATAGGCTGTATACATGAATGTTAGCACTGAAAGTTCTTTGGCTAGCTAATAAAGGATTCTTACTTGGCTTCATGGCAGTTGGTCTGTAACTTTCTGGTCTGGACTATAACAGTTCCAATAATTTTCATTTTAACAGAAGTTGAATGCATATCACAGTATGTGACCCTGTCACCTTGAAGTGATGCTTGAAGCCCTCTGAATGGGAAGAATTGAACTATACCAGTGGCTGGCCACAGAAGCAACATGATATTGTATATAAGGAGAGTGTAGCCAAATGCTTCCACTAGCTTAATGTGCACAGGTATTGTCAAGTCTGTCAGTGAAATAATACACCCCAAAGTTTATACTCCATATAATTCAATTTGACATGTTTAGTGCTCTGTGGAATGAATGGGGAGCATACTGTTTCTGTTAACTCATCTCAGAAGGAGAGTGTTTTCCTTTAAGAATTCTCAGAAGGAAATGATTCTTGGATAATTGATCTCCTGTGGCTTTGGTCAAGTGGAAACTGCAGGGTTTTCAAAGAGATAAAAGGTGCAAGCACAGATGCTTTTCTGATAGTAATGAAATGAGATGTTGCTGGGACTCTTTATATAATAAAGCCAACCATTTAGAGGAAGCCTGGAAGCCCGAGAGCAAACTGGAGAGATCCCACCCTGGTAAGAAAGCTTCAGCTACAGCTCAAGTAGCTTCCTAAACTGTCTCTGCTTCCCCAGGTGCTGATTTTGAACATGCAAACATAGCAGTCCAAAACCAGAAGCCAAAAGGTTGTCAGAAAACCACCACCACAACAACAACGAATCTAGAAATGTTGTTTCCCTAAACAACACTGTAAAAAAGTGTAAAAAATGGTAGAAGCATAAATGACTAGTTACACTAGGAGTTTGTAAAGAAAAGCAGATTGTTACTGAAGATAAAACAGAGGTTGAAGGAAGAAATTCTGATGAAGTCAGAACATAAGCAAATAAGTGTGTGCCCATTTTGTCCTAAAATCAGATCAGTACACAGAGGCCTTAAAATGAAAACAAAGTGCCCAAAGTGCTAGGGTGTGTGTGTGTGTGTTTGTGTGTGTATGTATGTATGTATATATGTTTGCCCCTGTGTCTGCGTGTGTACCTGTGTCTGTTCTTCACGTCATTCCCCTTTTTATCCTAAAAATTTCTCTGGATAGCACATCTCTGGCAGAATACAGGTCCAGTCTTTTATTTTACATATCAATAGTTATTTATTCCAATTCTTAAGAAACAGCAAGCCTACACTTTTTCCTTAACATTGCAAAATAATTCTTAGATCTGTGCCCTTTGTTAGGCACAGATTATAAGTTAGTTGTGTAACTTTATTTTTTTTAACCCTATTTTTAATGATGCTACTTAAAGGCTTTATTTATTCTACCACCCATCAGACAGTCTGTGCTGTCTGGAAATCTGAAGTTCAGTTCACAGGTTAGCAGCGGCAGTTCGATCCACTCACAAACACTTCACAGATCCACCAGCAATTCAGTTCAGTATAATCAGAATAGCAAGCACAAATCAGCAGTAGTGGCACTACCCAGCAAAGACAGCCAGGCCACAGCCTAGGCAGGAGTCAGTAAGAGGGATTAAGAGTGATGCCAGTAAAAGTTCTCAGCTGTGCTTCTCTCAGGGAAGCAAAGATGCAAGACCAAGAAGCCTTGCACAACACGTTCTGTAAACAAGCTTACTGCAGCCTCCATCGCTGTTAGTAGAGTCCTATTCACGTCACGTCCTTCACCCGTGTGGCCTCAGCACCTGTGCCTGTCTCAGCTAACATCACTTTGCCAACCAGTCTGAGTCCTCAAAGCAAGAAACTGCAGCACACCACCAGAAATTTTTTTTTGGCAAGTTTCTTTCTATGTAGTCCTAATAAATGCAGCTCAACTACAAAATGTAAGGCAGGCCAATACATGCATGTTGTTAGCAAAGAATCCTTCATCATGTGTTCTTTCACATGCTTGCTTTAGCATAACATCCTCTCTCCTGTGTCTGCTTCAGCTAAAAGATACTTTAGGAGTCTGCCTTAGTCTAACACCTGTGTCCACTTCAGCTAAACTTTCTTCATGTGTTGGCAACAGCAAAACACCTTCCAGCCTACTTTTCAAAGAACCCTTAGGTTTCCACTTCATTTTGCATAGGACCCTGCTCTGAAATTCGCATTTCTACCCCACTTTTGCCTAACCTTGCTAAGTCCCAGACTGACATTAAACTCGGGAATAATCTGCCTTCCTTTGTATCTTCTGACAAGCTGACAAGTTTGCATCAATATTCATAAGGGAAATTGGCCTGAAGTTCTCTGTCTTTGTTGGATCTTTGTGTGGCTTTGGTATCAGTGTAATTGTGGCTTCATAGAACAATTTGGGTAGTCTTCCTTCTGTTTCTATTTTGTGAAATAGTTTCAATAATATTGGTGTTAGGTCTTCTGTGAGGGACTGATAGAATTCTGCACTAAAACCATCTGGTTCTGTGCTTTTTTTGGTTGGGAGACTTTCAATGACTTCTATTTTTTTAACGGGTTATGGGACTATTTAGATAGTCTATCTGATCTTCATTTAATTTTGGTATTTGGTATCTGTCCACAAAATTGTTCATTTAATCCAGATTTATCTGTTGTGTTGAGTATAGGCTTTTGTACTACTATCTGATTATTTTTTGAATTTACTCATTTTCTATTATATTTCCCTTTCCATTTCTAATTTTGTTAATTTGGATACTGTTTCTGTGCCCTCTGGTTAGTCTGGCTAAGGATTTATTTAGCTATCTTGTTGATTTTCTCCAAGAACCAGCCCCTGGTTTTGTTTATTCTTTGTATAGTTCTTTTTGTTTCTACTTGATTGATTTCAGCCCTAAGTTTGATGATTTCCTGCTGTCTACTCCTCTTAGGTTTATTAGCATCTTTCTGTTTTAGAGCTTTCAAGTGTGCTGTTAAGCTTCTAGTGTATGCTCTCTCCTGTTTCTTTTTGGAGGCACTCAGAGCTATGAGTTTTTCTCTTAGCATTACTTTCATTGTGTCCCATAAGTTTGGGCATGTTGTTCCTTCATTTTCATTGAGTAGAGCATTGTTCAGCTTCCATGTGTATGTGGGCTTTCTGCTGTTTTTGTTGCTATTGAAGATCAGCCTTAATTCATAGTGATCTGATAGGAGGCATGCGATTATTTCAATCCTCTCATATCTGTTGAGGTGTGTTTTGTGACCAATTACAAGGTCAATTTTTGAGAAGATACGATAAGGTGCTGAGAAGAAGGTATATTCTTTTGATTAAGATGAAATGTTCTATAGATATCTGTTAAATCCGTTTGTTTCATAACTTCTGTTAGTTTCACTGTGTCTCTGCTTAATTTGTGTTTCTCTGATATGTACATTGATGAGAGCAGGGTGTTGAAATCACCTACAATTATTGTATAAGGTGCAGTGCCTGCTTTGAGCTTTAGTAAAGTTTCTTTTACGAATGTGGGTGCCCTTGATTTGGAGCATAGATGTTCAGAAGTGAGAGTTCTTCTTGGTTGATTTTTCTTTTGAAGAGTATGAAGTGTCCTTCTGTGTCTTTTTTGATGACTTTTGAAAGTCAATTTTATCTAATATTAAAATGGCTACTCTACTCCCTCCTTTGCTGCCTGTCCTGTTCATTCCAGCGTGTTAGACCTGTGCTTGGTCTGCCATGGGGGAAGACCCCATTTCCCGGTGCTTTCTAGAGATCCAGCATCAGCAGGGCATTCAAGATCCAGCATCAGCATGGCATTTGAGATCTAGCAGCTGCGGGGCATTTGGCCTGTGCCAGGTCTGCATGGGGGAAGCCTGCATTTCCTGACATCCAGCAGCAGCAGGGCATTTGAGAACCAACAGTTTGCAGGACATTTAACCCTTGCCATGTCTGCCACAGGGAAGACCCCATTTCCTGATACTTCCTGGAAAACCAGCTGTATGCAGGACATTTGAGAGAAAGGGAATCCCAGGAGTACAGATACACAGGCCTGAAGGACAGAGAAGTCACAGTCAGAGACAGCAACACCAGCTAACACTGGAGATAACTAGCTGGCCAAAGGCAAATGCAAGATCATTACCAACAGAAACCAAGGCAACATGGCACCATCAGAACCCAGTTCTCCCACAACAGCAAATCCAGGATACTCTATCACATCAGAAAAGCAAGAGCTGGTTTTAAAATCACATCTCATGATGCTGTTAGAGGAATTCAAGAAGGATGTAAATAACTCCCTTAAAGAAATATGGGAAAACATGGGTCAACGGGTAGAAGCCCTTAAAGAAGAATCACAAAAATCCCTTAAAGAAATGCAGGAGAATATGGGTCAACAGGTAGAAGCCCTTAAAGAGGAGACACAAAAATCCCTTAAAGAAATATGGGAAAACATGGGTCAACAGGTAGAAATCCTTAAAAAGGCAACACAGAAATCCCATAGGGAACTATGGGAGAACATGGGTCAACATGCAGAAGCCCTTAAAAAGGAATCACAAAAATCTCTAAAATAAACACAGGATAAAATGGGTCAACAGGTGGAAGCCCTTAAAGAAGAAACACAAAAATCCCTTAAAGAATTTCAGGAAAACACAAACAAGTGAAGGAACTGAACAAAACTATCCAAGATCTAAAAATGGAAGTAGAAACTATAAAGAAATCACAAAGTGAGATGTCTCTGGAGATAGAAAACTTTGGAAAGAATTCAGGAGTCACAGATGCAAGCATCAACAATAGAATACAAGAGATACAAGAAAAAATCTTGGATGCTGAAGATTCCATAGAAAACATTGACTCAACAGTCAAAGAAAATACAAAATGCAAAAAGCTGGTAACCCAAAGCATCCAGGAAATCCAGGACACAATGAGAAGACCCAACCTTAGGATTATAGGTATAGAAGAGAACAAGGATTTACATCTTAAAGGGCCAGTAAACATCTTCAACAAAATTATGGAAGAAAATTTCCCTAACCTGTAGAAGCCTATAGAACTCCAAACAGACTGGACCAGAGCAGAAATTCCTCCCGTCACATAATAATCAAAACACCAAATGCACTAAAAAAAGAAAGAATATTAAAAGCTGTAAGGGAAAAAGGTCAAGTAACATATAAAGGCAGACCTATCAGAATTACACCAGACTTCTCACCAGAAAGTAGAAAAGCTAGAAAATCATGGGCAGATGTCATACAGACCCTAACAGAACATAAATGTCAGCCCAGACTGCTATACCCAGCAAAACTTTCAATTACCATAGATGGAGAAAACAAGACATTCCATGACAAAAGCAAATTTACATAATATCTTTCCACAAATCCAGCTCTACAAAGGATAATGGGTGGAAAATACCAACATCAGGCGGGAAACCACACCGTAGAAAAAGCAATAAAGTAATCTTTCAACAAACCCAATAGAAGATAACTATACAAACAGAATTTCACCTTAAACAAAGAAGATAACAGTAAGCAGCAATCACTTTTCCTTAATATCTCTTAACATCAATGGTCTCAATTCCCCAATAAAAAGACATAAACTAACAGACTGGATATGTAAGCAGGATCCAACATTTTGCTGCATACAAGAAACCCACCTAAGTAACAAAGACAGTGACTACTTCAGAGTCAAAGTTTGGAAAACAATTTTCCAAGCAAATGATCCCTAGAAACAAGCTGGAGTAGCCATTCTTATATCAAATAAAATTGACTTTCAACCAAAAGTTGTCAAAAAAGATAGGGAGGGTCACTTCATTCTGGTCAAAGTACAAGTCTACAAAATAAGCTCTCAATTCTGAACATCTATGCTCCCAACTCAAGGGTAACCACATTCATAAAAGAAACTTTACTAAAGCTCAAAGCACATATTGCACCCCACACAATAATAGTAGAAGACTTCAACATCCCACTCTTAACAATGGACAAATCATGGAAACAGAAACTAAACAGAGACACAGTGAAACTAACTGAAGTTATGGACCAAATGGATCTAACAGATATTTATAGAACATTCCACCCTAAAGCAAAAGTATATACATTCTTCTCAGCACCTCGTGGCACCTTCTCCAAAATTGACCACAGAACCAATAATTGGTCACAAAACAGGCCTCAACAGATACAGATATATTGAAATTATTCCATGCACCTTATCAGATCACCACGAACTAAGGCTAGTCTTAAGCACAAACAGAAACAATGGAAAACATACATACACGTGGACTTTGAACAATGCTCTTCTCAACGATAGTTGGGTCAAAGAAGAAATAAAGAAAGAAATTAAAGACTTTTTAGAATTCAATGTAAATGAAGACATATCATACCAAAACTTATGGGACACAATGAAAGCAGTGCTAAGAGGAAAACTCATAGCTCTGTGTGCCTTCAAAAAGAAAATGGAGAGAGCCTACACTAACAGCTTGACAGAACACTAAAAAGCTCTAGAACAAAAAGAAGCAATTACATCCAAGAGGAGTAGGTGGCAGGAAATAATCAAACTCAGAGCTGAAATCAACCAAATAGAAACAAAAAGAACTATACAAAGAATAAACAAAACCGGGAGCTGGTGACCTCCTGGGCAGACATAAAGTCCCCAGGGAAGGAGCATTAAGTGTTTTCGCCTGTCTTCAGTGGAGCACCCGGGGGACCTGTTAGAATCCGAAAGCTCGGGCATGCTTTTTTGAGGGACAAAGGTGTCAGGGGTACCCCAATCCGCACTAGCTCCCGAGCGAGCTGGTGAGCAACCACCTCATTGGGGCTACACATCATCATCCCCATTTGAGAGAGAATGTCTCTCCCCCAAAGATTGACAGGGAGGCCCTCAACAATAAAAGGCTGCACAGTGCCCGAATTCCCCTCTGAATCTTTCCATGTCTACAACTTTGAACTTTGTAAGGTATTTTTAGACTGGCCAATGCCTTGTAAATGAGTCATCGAGGGCTGGAGAGGCCAGGCAGAAGGCCAGGAGCTCAAACTAAGAACTGTGGTGTCAGCTTCCGTATCTATAATGCCGTCAAACTTTTGCTCGTCCAACATAAGGCACAAGGAGGGGCGCTCCTTAGAGAGTTGCTGGACCCAGTAGACATCAGAGGAACCAGGTTGGCTATCTCCTCTGAGCCCTCCCATGTAAGCACCAGAGGAATCAAGCAGGAGAGGAAGCGCATGTGCTACTCTCTGACCAGGGAGAATGGTGACTGGGCCCTTTTCTGCCTTAAAACTTTTATCTCTCCAGTACAGTCTGCGTCCACAAGCGACGGGTGGACACTGAGACCCTGCATGGTAGCTGAGGCATGCCCTATAATGAGAAAAAATGTGCCAGATGGCGGGGGTCCAAAAATTCCTGTGGAGAGAACCTAAACACCATCTTGCAGGTTCAAAATTGTGTGGGAGGAGGCACACAGGTCCAGTCCTGCGCTCCCTGCTGTTGCCCTAGATAAGCTGGTGCCGCAGGAGCTTGGTGCTGTACTTGGGGGTGTGTGGTCATCTGTGGCCCCGCACCGGGGCCCCTTGGCTGTTTCCCTGGACCGCAAGGAGGGCTTGCCCATTAGCATCGGTTCTAGACTGACATTTCTTGGCCCAATGACGGCCTCTCCTACAGCAAGGACAAACTCCTGGTGCAGTAGGCTTAGAGGCCCCTTGGCCAATGATGGGATTAAATGGCTGGCTGGGGTTGAGAGCGCTACATTCTCTAGCAAAGTGACCAGGCTGCCCACATCTAAAGCATGTTTTGCCTCTAGGGTGGCCAGAATCTCCAGTTTTTTGGAACACAGCCCCGATAGCTAAACTGATAGACTTGGACACTTGATGTGAGAAGGAGTCAATATCATTGCAAAGTTTAATCATTCCTGTAATATCAAGATCTTTGGTCTTGCCTCGTAACACAGTTCTGCACGCTGAGTTAGCATTTTCAAGAGCAAGCTGCTTAATGAGGAGCCCCTCACTTTCACTTTGACCTAGGATTCTCTCTGCTGCTTCTTGTAACCTCCCCACAAATTGAGCGTAGGGTTCCTGGGCCCCCTGGATTATTTTAGTTAAGGGGGTGGTGAGGGCCCCTGTAGCAAGAACCTTATCCAGGCAGATAAGGTGGCCTGTGCTGTTTGAGCGAGTATGCCAGGGGACAATCCTAATTGTTTTTCCTCGGAGGCAAATGGGCCCCCCCCCCCACACAACTTGTCCGCTGTCCAAGAGCAGGTCCTGCCTAGAGAGTTTTTTCTGTTCCTAGCGGCCAGACTCTTGGCCCTATCTATGAATTCAAATTTCCAAGTTAAGTATTGTCCTCTGGTCAGGACAGACTGCACCACCTTAGTCCATTCACTAAGAGTCAGATATCCGGACCCCTCTAGTCCTTCTAAAACGGACAAGGTACAGGGTGCAGTTAAACCATAATTTTTGACAGCTGAGTGTAATTCTTTGATATGTTTAAGTTTGAGTTTCTTGTACACGGGATGTAAGGTCTCGTATTCACCTTGATCGGAGTCCTCCTCCTCAGAGTCTACAGCTACCTCATCATAATCAATTTCCTCGTCGATCTCCTCCCCTTGGTTATGATAGGTACTATCTGGTTCAGGCTCATCTTGGGGCCGGTCTAGTTCGCGTCCTTGGGCTGTCTAACTCGGACTCCTCCCTGGCTTGCCTGACACGTGCCCTAGTCATAACTGGGAAAGTTAGCTTTGGCTGGGATCTTTTTATGGCGTTAGATGGTCTTTTGGGGGCATCTTGTCCCTTTCTCATGGTCTCTTGTAAATTTTGAATATCTAAAGTAAGATCTCCTAATTCCTGCTGTAATTGTAAAACTTGTCTAAGGCCGGTAATTTGTGCCTGAAGTGCAGCCTTAGTTTGGGTTAGTCCCTCTACCACTGCGATTGGCAGGGACTCAGGGGGAGCTGACGGTAATGGGGGCAAGTAGGGCGGGGGGCGAATGGGTCTGGATCTTTGTGTGAGGAAGATCCAAGGTTTTTGGGGCCTGGAGCCATATCCCTCTTCCTCATATCTGGCAGCTTCCTCCTCTAACTCAGTCTCAGAGGCTGGATCTAGCCTTGAATCAGAAAAACGGCGTGAGCGGTGCCCTTTGTTTTTATCTTTATCTTTAGAAATCTCCTTTAGAGAGGGATAAATGATTTTTGGATTTTTAGAAATATTAGGATCCTCTAGAGAGAGTGAGTTCTTGGATGAGGGTTTCCCCCATCCCCTGGCATATCGATGACAATGGAGGGGCATGGAGAGTGCGGCTCTCCGTCTTTACTTTCATTTTTAAGTGACGGCAGCCATGAAGCCTGCAAGAAGTCCTCTGCTATAGTTAAGAGACGGGCACTCTAGCCCCCTTTCTCAGCATCTTTGATTATGTCTCTTATAATGCCCCAATAACTAAAAAATGCAGTGGACACTGGGTCACCAGCTTTTAAAAGCTTATTAATATCTTTACCAACCTTATTCCACGGAAGTGGGTGTATATCAGGGCCGCTTAAAACCAGCCAAGGACATTTTACATCAACAAAACAAAAGTAATCCCATAAAAATGGGGCATGGGTTCTTTCCAGCTTCTGGCTATTATAAATAAGGCTGCTATGAACATAGTGGAGCATGTGTCCTTATTGCATGCAGGTAAAGCCTCTGGGTATATGCCCAGGAGTGGTATAGCAGGATCCTCCGGGAGTGTCATGCCTAGGCAAATCGTCAGAACTTGAAAATATCATCCTTAGTGAGGTAACCTAATCACAAAAGAACACACATGGTATGCAGTCACTGATAAGGGGATATTAACCCAAAATCTCAGAATACCCTAGACACAATTCGCATATCAATAGATTTCCAAGAAGATGGAAGGAGAGACCCTTGGTCATGGGAATACTGGATGTAGGGGAATGCCAGGACAGAGAAGCGAGAGGGGGCTGAATGGGGAAAAGAGGGAGGGAACAGGGCTTATGGGACTTTCGGGGAGGGAGGACACGGGAAAGGGGAAATGATTTGGAATGTAAAGAAAATAACTTAGAAAATAAAAAAAAAAATAAAATAAAAAAAATGGGGCATGGGAATGGCAGAATGTCTTTTGTATATTTGTTTAAAGTATGCTAAAGGCCAGAGGAGTGAGAATAAGTCAGAAACAAATTACCCAGTTTCTGATTTTTATAGAAGAAATCTGTCCTTGGTTCCCTGAAGAGGGTGCAATAAGTTTACGGACATGGGAGAAAGTGGGAGAAGGGATAAAAGGCTACTATATAAAACATGGTCCTGGAAAAATTCCCATAGATGCGTTTAGCCTTTGGACCCTAATTAGAGACAACTTAGATCCTAGACATGAAAGCATAAAATTAATTAAAATATTGAAAGACGCAGATACTGAAAGCAAGAAGAAAGATGAAATTGTTCTGTCCATGCTCCCTATTTCCAAGGTTCTGAACAAGGCAGAAAAAAATTGATGAGCCTCTGGATCCTGGAGACAAAACTGAATTGAAGACAGAGGCTGCTAACTACCATAATCAGGATCGGCTTCCTTCTCGGGACTTTCTTAAGGTATTTTTCGAGAAGGAGCAGGCAAAGATAGTCCAGAAACAAAAGATGAGACAAAAAGAATTAGCTCAGTTTATTGAAAGATTTGAGCAAGCTTTTGGAGAATCAAAGAGTAGTGAAAGTTCAGATTCTGTGGAGGACGCACCAATAGTAGTGCCAAAAATGAAGAATTTGCCTCCCCCAGTGACTTTAAAAGGTGACATGAATGAGGGGAGACCTCTTACTTTAAATCCTAGTGTTACTCTTTTATCACCCCTTCAGGCAGGACTGAAACAGGCTGTAGAACGAGGGGAAGATATAGAAGGATATGCTTTGCAGTGCCCTGTGTTCAAAGCACAGGATCAAGAAGGGAACACAGTTAGGTACCACACTCCCATTTTTTTTAAATAGTTAAAGGAATTGAAAACTGCTTGTGCTCAGTATGGACCTTCTGCTCCATTCACCATGGCTTTGTTAGATGGTCTGTCTACTGAGGGTCTTCTGCCTGTAGATTGGAAACAGTTAGCTCATGCATGCTTAGGGGGAGGAGATTATCTACTATGGAAAACAGAATTTTTTCAGAGATGTCAGCAAGCAGCAGAGTTAAACGCAAGAGCTAACAACCTGGTTATTTACGAGATGTTTACGGGAGAAGGCCAATATCAGGATATACAGAATCAGTTATGATTTAAACCTGGTACTTATGCTCAAATTGGTGCTGCTGCTCATAAGGCCTGGAATACCTCGCCTAATAAAGGGGATTTGTCTCAAGATATTTCAAAAATAAGACAAGGACCTGATGAGCCTTTTCAGGAGTTTGTTGATAGGCTGATTAAAGTGGCTGGGAGAGTGTTTGGATATGTTAATGCTGGGATGCTTTTAGTAAAACAACTGGCTTATGAGAATGCAAACACAGCCTGCCAGGCTGCCGTAAGATCTTATAAAAGGACTGGAACAATTACTGACTATATTAGATTATGTTCCGACATTGGTCCCTCTTATGTGCAGGGTGTGGCCAAAATGCCGCACTACAAGGAAAAACTATGCAACAGATTTTATCTCAACAGACTGGAATAGGAAAGAGGAAGGTTAATGGGACTCCTGGGAATTGTTTTGTGTGTGGACAGACAGGACATCTAGTGAGAGATTGCCCAAATAAAACTGAGAAAAATAATGGGAGAAAACGGGGAGTCTGTCCTAGATGAAACAGGGGGCTGCATTGGGCTAGTGAATGTAGGTCTAAGAGAGATAATCTAGGAAATCTTCTCCCCCAGGGAAATTGGAGTAGAGGTCAGTCCCAGGCCCCGAAACAATGTTATGGGGCAATGCAGTTCATTCCTCAGCAAAACAATCCTTTCAGGACCTCTTCCAAGCTACCCCAGGCAGCACAGGACTGGACCTCAGTTCCTCCGCCTACACAGTATTAACTCCTGAAATGGGAGTGCAGGCTCTTCATACAGAATATATGGTACACTGTTGCCAGGAACTGTAGGATTGCTTCTGGGAAGGAGCAGTGCCACTATGGCAGGATAGATGATTGCCCCAGGAGTCATGGATGTAGATTATACTGGGGAAATTAAAATTATGACTTCCTCATCTACCCACATTTCTGTCATTCAGCCTGGGCAGAGAATTGCTCAATTGCTCCTTGTACCATTGGTGATGACAAAGAATAAGGTTAAGACTAATGTTCGAGGGCCAAAAGGATTTGGTTCTTCAGACACTTATTGGGTCTAAGCAATAAAAGCTGAAAGACCCGAACTAGTCTTAAGGATAAATGGGAAAAAAATTAGAGGTCTCCTAGATACAGGAGCAGATGTATCTGTAATAACCTCTGTTCATTGGTCTGGTTCTTGGCCTAAAATAACTACCATTACTCAATTACAAGGGATAGGGCAAAGTCAGAGTCCTAAACAGAGCAGTGATCTCTTATATTGGGAGGATTAGGAAGGTTACCAAGGATATTTTCAACCTTACATTGTTTCTAATTTGCCTGTTAATTTGTGGGGAAGAGATATAATGAAGGACATGGAGTCCTTTTATACAGTCCAAATAGTAAAGTTACACAACAAATGTTTGACTGTGGTTATTTACCTAACCAAGGGTTAGGAAAGCAAAATCAGAGAGAATTAGAGCCCATTGTAGTTAGCCCTAGAAAAGGAAAAACAGGCCTAGGGTATTTTTAATGGAGACCATTGACAAGCCTGCACTCCATGCAGATAAAATCACTTGGAAAAGTGATGTTCCTGTACGGGTGGATCAGTGGTCTCTTACTTCTGAAAAAATCCTGGCCACTCAACAGCTAGCACAGGAGCTCATAGAACCTTCCAGTTCCCCCTCGAACTCACCAATATTTGTAATTAAGAAAAAAATCAGGCAAGTGGAGACTATTGCAAAATTTTTGAAAGGTTAATGAGACTATGGAGCTTATGGGGGCATTGCAACCAGGTCTACCTACCCCAGCTGCCATTGCAAAAAAATACATATAAAATCATCAAAGACTTGAAAGACTGTTTTTATATTATTCCTTTGCATCCTAATGACTGTACACCACACAACTATTTAAATCATGCTCTTTTTATTCTATATTTTTAAAATTTGGATGTGCATGGACGTTCAGCAGCTGAGCGTTTTTGGCATCCTCACACTTCTACTATATATGCTTCAGTGAAGTGGAAGGATCCTATGACAGGCCAATGGCATGGACCCGACCCTGTACTCATATGGGGATGAGGTCACATTTGTGATTTTTTTGCAGAAAGAAAATGGGGCTCAGTGGCTGCCAGAAAGGCTGGTGCGACAAATGGAACAATCCCATGCCCCTGCGGAACAACTCCACCCTGCTGCTGATTCCTCAACTGACGATGACAAATCGGCACATGGTGAAGTCCACTGGGCCTATGTTCCTGACCCACCACTGATACATCCAGCAGTGTGGTCCAGACCGGAGATTCTCGTGGCCAGTAATAATACTCAACTTCTTGGACCCCCCCTGGACTAGAGAGTCAGTTTATAATAAGACTGTGAATTTCAATGTATTTGGTGATGGGATCCCTGTTTGCTTTGTGAAGAATAGTACAAATGATGGGTGTATTTCAGTGTTTCCTCAAACTTGGAAGGAAAAGGTTTCAGAAACTGTAAATCAAATCATAGAGTTAGTCATGCCAACACATTATAAGGGATTTGCCCCTGATCCTCATGAGCTACGACCTTGTGGATCTATACCCACAGAGGAGGTGGAACAGGCATTTAACAGAGTTATTAATTGGAAAGAATGTTTTAACCAACCCCCACCCCCAATGTAGTTTAATGTTTCCAATAAAATGCGAGTTAATGATTGGGTGGGGAATCAGTCAAACATTGGGCAGAAGGAGATGACCATAGGCCTTTGGAAATCAGAAACAGGCCATTTCCAATGGCATATCTGGAAGTTAGCTGTAGCTCTCTATAAAGTCACATTGGTGATAGACAAAATTGGGACGGGATCTAGATTTCAAACAAGTGTTAGTGCATGTGTTAAGGCTCCCAATCTTTTATTAATTGGCAATGTCAAAATTACTTTTGTCTCTTCTACAGTATTTAATGTAAGTTGTATTGATTGTACACTTTCTAATTGTGTTAGTGTGTTGAAAACTGGCATGTCTGTTATGGTGGTCTATCAACCAGCTTTTGTCGTATTACCTGTAAATATTACAGGACCTTGGGATTCTGAAAAAAGCTTGCACATACTGGAGGAAGTGAGTCAGGCTTTAAGCAGAAGCAAGAGAGTAGTGGACTTGATTATTGCTGGTATAGCAGCTTTAATTACATTGATAGCTAGCACTACTGCCTCTGCAATTGACATGAGAAGTTAAGACAGCTAATTTTGTTAATCATTTAGCAAAAAATGTTACTAATGTTCTGAATATTCAAGAAGATTTAGATAGACGTTTGGAGCAATGGATTGACGCTCTTTATGATACCATTCAAATTATTGGAGAGCTGGTCCAGACTTTAAAAGTAAGAAGTCATCTTGAGTGCCATGCAAAATACCAATGGATTTGCGTTACTTCTAAAGTTTACAATGATAGTCACTATAATTGGGAAAACATTCAGAAACACTTGCAGGGTATTTGGCATAGATCTCTAGATGTTTTAGCTTTGCATACTCAGATTATGAATTTAAAGAATGCTGTTCCACTGAGCTTTGATGCTGCCGATATTGCTGGCAAAATTATATATAGCCTGAAGTCAGTATTTCCACCCTGGTCAAACTTCAAGAATGGCATACATGGCTTGATCAAGCTAGCCCTTCTTGTCCTGGGAATACTTCTGTTCCTGCCCATCATGTTAAAACTTGTCTTTAACAACATTAATATGTTGGCAGCCAAAGTACATGGCTTGAAACTAAAAACGAACCCCCAAACAGAGTCTTTATTATAACAGGCTAGCAAGCCAGGAACAGGTAAGATTCTGCACAAAGCCTTACCGACCTAAGACAGAGGCATGTGCCAAAAGGCCATGTTTATTAATAAACATTAATAATACTGTGCTTGTTTATTAATAAACACTAATAAGGCCGTGTTTGTTCTAATGACACAAACAAGCTGCATGTGGCCTTGAAGATGGGTAAGAAAGGCCTTGTGAGAACGACTTAAGACAGGCTCAGTCTTGTTTTTGAAATTAAAAAGGGGGAGATGCATAGAGCCTTATTGGGGTACTGTGCTGCCTGACAGGAACTTGATATTGGCCAAGGACAAGGGCTTCAAGCAGGAATCTGACATTCAGGCATAATAGGGAAGTAGGTAAAGGCAAGAATTTTAATCTTAGGGTGGAACGAGTTGAGATGCAGGCTTCAGGCAAGGTCTTGGGCTTGGATGAGGAAGTAGGCTCAGGTATTTTGGTCATTCTGACAAG
This sequence comes from Tokudaia tokunoshimensis, assembly GCA_036184795.1. Lineage (NCBI taxonomy): Eukaryota > Metazoa > Chordata > Mammalia > Rodentia > Muridae > Tokudaia > Tokudaia tokunoshimensis. The sequence goes on along the minus strand of BTHU01000002.1, from coordinate 82,179,447 downwards.
TCCTGTGTAACAACCATCACAGAATTTTGCTTATTGCCTTGACGATTTTGTGTTTTCTGTCTTGTTTGTTCCTTACTGTACCACTACTGATCTTAATTCCTGCATGTAATTAAGTTGGTATAAAAAGTGGACTTGAAATTATTAAATCTGCCTTCAGTCTCAGAATTGCCTGGTGTCATGCTGCAGTTTTGTCTAATTGTCTCTTTCTTTTTAATCCTTGCTCCTGTGCTGGAGGACTTGTTGACTGACTAAGCAGGCTTGGTCACCTTATTATGCCTCCTTCTCCAGAGCTTCCTAAATACAACCCAATCTCATTTTTCTACTTTCCTTCAGACCTAGTTGATATGGCAGAAGCTTCCATTAGTATAAGAGAGAACTGAGTACCTATTGATAACTCAAGGTTTATTTTTTTTAGTGGGAAAGAATTCTCCAAAAAGTTGTCAGTATGCCATTAAAAATGTTTATAGACAAGACATGAGATAATTGTGTCCATTGCACACATTCTTTTGTATGCATATTCTCTTCTTCTCTCTCTTACACACACATACCAATCTCTCTCTATATATAATACATAAAGGGAGATATTAATATTGAAATACATTGGTGTGAATTACTTCCTTCAAACACACACACACACACACACACACACACACACACACACACACACACAGGTAGATATATATGCGTGTGTGTATGAGATCTTGTTCTTTTGCCCAGGCTGGCCTTGAAGTCATGTTTTTCACCTTTGCTGGGATTATGGGTGTGAATTATTTGAGAACATATATATATATATACACACACATTCACAATAGAGAAAAAAATCCAATAGGATATATGGTTACTCTGATGACTCTAATTGTTGCAAGTTGACATGAAAAATAGCTATGGTAAAAGGTGTAACTAAACTGACCAAGGTGTAAGTAAACTGATCAACAGTTGTGACCACATTTTTAGTTATCAGAGTCAAATCCTGAGTGGGAAACAATGTTTTGCAAGTAATTTTGATCAATGTCCTTTACATCTTGCTGTCTTTGGACTCGAGGATTCAGAAGCCATAGTCCCTCCTTTTAAGGGTGTGACTATGATCCTTACTTGTTATTACTGTGCTGAAATACTTTGAGAAAAATCAATTTAAAGAATTGATTTCCCTTACCTCTATACACACTACAGTTTAAATAAAATAATAAATATTTGAGTTTAAAATTCCCAAAGGGGGAATAGATACAGTATATTTGTCTATCTGCATCAGAATTATCAGTCTCTCAATATTCTTTTTTAAGTTTCATCCTCTGTCTTGTCTGCCTCACCCTCCTATCCTTCATTGTGTGGTCAGTCCCAAGGCTCTTTCATGTCGGAATTCCTTCTCCCTTCTCTGCATTTCTTGCCCAGAATCCTAAAAGTTCTACGTCCCTCACTCTGCCCAACTATTGGCTCTTTGCTCTTCATTGATCAATCAAAAACCAGTTGTGGACAGGGACCGTCAGCATCTGAAAACATAGATTCCCTTGTGCTTTTGGGAGCTGAATTAAGACAAAGCATTAGAACCAAGCCTGAACACTAGTCATATTTTTGAAGTACTGGAGTCCTATTCAGAAAATCCTTGACTGCACCTATATGTTGAAGTGGACAAGCTAAATTTCTTTCTAGATATTTCATTATGTCTGGTCTTACAATATTGTACTTGATGCATTTGAAGTGGAGTTTTGTGCTGTGTGAAAAAATAAGTTTCCGTTTTCATCATTTTACCTGTGACCATCCAGTTTTCTCAGCATTATTGAAAATGCTGTCTTTTTTTCTGTGTGCCTTTTTTGTATCTTTCTAAAACATCAGGTAGCTGTACTTGTATGAACTTATATCTGGGCCATCTGTTCTGTTACATTGACCTGTGTGTCTGTTTTGTGCCACTCTAATACTGTTTTTATTTTTATGATTCTGTCATGTGACTTGAGATCAGGTCTGGTAATTCTTACACTACTATTTTCATGCATGATGGTCTGATTACTTTGGATTTTCTTGCTTTCACACAAATTTCAGGAGTCCCTTTCTATTGTTGTAGTTTATATTTAAAGTAAAATGTAATAATAGAGAGAAGAAATGATATGAATATTTTCAATATTGAAACTTAGTAAAATATAATTTATATTTAATTGTTAAAGAGTGAGCGGAGCCAGGCATGGCATCATGTGCCTTTAGAACAGTCACAGCCTTTAATATAAGCATGGCAGGATGATCTTTATGAGCTCAAATTGAGCCTGGTCTAGGGTGTGAGGTACAGAACAGCCAAGGCTACATAAGAGACCCTATGTCAACAAAACAAAACAAAATAAAACACCATAAAGCACAGAACAACAACAAAAAAATGAAATTGGATTTTCATTGAAATTGCAATGAGTTTGTAGATTGTTCTTGGTAGGACAGCTATTTTCGTTATAAGTCTTCTGATGTCTAACCTTGAGATTCTTTTCTATCCTTTAGTGCCATATTTATTCTCAGTTTATTTTATGGCTATTGTGAGTGGGAATGTTTCCATGACTTCATTGATGAAATTAATGATGTCATTTGGTTATAGGAAGAGTATTAACTTTGACTTTGTGTGTTTTCTATGAGGATATTTCAAAATGTTGTTTATAAGTTATAAGAGGTTTTAGGTAAAGTCTTTAGGGACATATACATAGAATCATATGAAAAAATGAAATATGTGGACTTCTTTTCCTATTTTTATACTTTCCCACTATATCTTCTTTGGTATTTGTTTTTATTTGCTTTCTTGATTTTAGCCATTATGACAGGCCTGAGACAAAATTTCAATGTAGTAAAAATTTGCTAAGGATGATGAACATTTTGAGATATTTCTTAGTCATTTTAATTAATACTTCTGTTTAGATGGTAGCTGGGTCTTTGTTTTTTGGATTATAGACTTTTGAGATCTTTATATACAGTGGATATTAATGCATGGTCAGATATAAAGCTGAGAAAGATTCTCTGTCATTCTGTGGGCTTTCTTTTCACTTTACATTGTTCTTTTAGCTGTGTAGTACCACACTGCTATTTATTATGATAGCTTTTTAATGTATTTTGTAGTCTGCTATTCCCTTGAACATTTTTTTTTCTTGGCTTAGATTTGCTTAGTCTCTTTGGGATCTTTTGAATTCCATATAAATTCTAAGATCCTTTATTTTTTCCTGAGGAATATTGTGTAATTTTTTTGATAGGAATTATATTGAATCTACAAATTAACTTTTGTGATAAAATGACCATATTTCCAATGTTAATTCTGCTAATCAATGAGCATGATTCTAGTATCTTTATCTATAATTTCAGCAAAGTTTTCATAGTAGAGGTCTTTCATCTCCTTTATTAGGTTTACTTCTATTTATTTTTATTGACGCTATTGTAAGTTTGTGTCCATGATCCCCTTTTCTGTATGTTTATTGGAGGTATATAGAAAGACTTTTGATTTTAGCAACTTGATTTTGTATTCTGACACATTATTGAAATTGTTTCAGTTTTCTGGCACAATATTGGGGAATTTCCTAATATAGTATCATCTCATATGCAGACAGGAAATCATTTATTTATTTATTTATTTATTTATTTATTTATTTATTTATTTTACCTATTTGTACCTCATTAATCTTCTTCTCTTGCTTTATTACTCCAGTTAGCACTTTGAGAACTATACTGAAAAGGGGTGGGAGCAAAGGGCATCCCTATTTAGTTCTTGATTTTAATGGGATTGATTCTAGTTTTTCTCCATTTAGTAAGATGTTGTCTGTGGGTTTGTCATATAAACTGTAGTATGTTAATGTATGTCCCTTTCTCTCCTGTTATAGGACTTTTTATCATGAAGGTATATTGGACGTTTTCATTTTTCTATTGACAGAATTATTTGATTCTCTTTGTTTAATCCAATTTATATGATGTATTACATATTTTGAACTAACACTAAATCTTTGGAATAAAGACAGTGTGATGATGTTAGACAACTGTTTTGGTATATGACTGTATTCAGTTTGCAAGTATTTATTAAGGATTTTGAAAATTTATATTCAGCAAGGATACTGGATTGTAAGTTTCTTTGTGCCTCTCTGTGTGTATGTGGAATGTGTGTGTGTGTGTGTATGCACACACACACACACATGTGCACATGATTGCCACTTACCAGGTTTGGATATGATAGATTTACTGGCTTCCATAGGAGTATGAAAGTGTTTGGAAATACTCTTTCTGCTTTTACAGTCATTTTAAAAATATAATTTAATAAGGTTACTTGCCTCTCTGGAGTTTAACTTCTTGAGTTCTTTGTATATATTGGATATTAGCCCTCTGTCGGATGTAAGGTTGGTAAAGATCAATTCCCAGTTAGTTGGTTGCCGCTTTGTCTTTTTGACAGTGTCTTTTGCCTTGCAAAAACTTTGTAATTTAATGAGGTCCCATTTGTCTATTCTTGATCTTAGAGCATAAGCTATTGGAGTTCTGTTCAGGAAATTCTCCCCTGTGCCCATATGTTCAAGGTTCTTCCCTAGTTTCCCTTCTATTAGTTTCAGTGTGTCTGGTTTTATGTGGAGATCTTTGATCCACTTAGAATTGAGCTTAGTGCAAGGAGATAAGGATGGGTCAATTTGCATTCTTCTGCATGTTGACCTCCAGCTGAGCCAGCACCATTTGTTGAAAAGGCTATCTTTTTTCCACTGGATGGTTTTAGCTCCTTTGTCAAAGATCAAGTGACCATAGGAGTGTGGATTCAAAAAATATAATTTAAAAAGTACTGGTTGTAGATATTCTTTGAAAGTCTGGGGCTAGTTTTTTTGTAGTTGGAAGTTTTTTATTACTATTTTCACATTACTCTCAGGTGGGTCATTTATGTTGTTGACCTCTTTTTAGCTTATCTCTGGTGTTTTAAATTAGTCTGGAAATTTGTTCATTTCTTTATATTTGCAGACTTAATGAATAAAAGTATTCAAAAATATTGCAATTTAGAGTTCTGAATTCCTCTGATAACATTAGTTCATTGCTGATTCTGTTATTCTGTGTCCTGTATGTTGATCTTGTTTAACTTAGCTATAAACCAGCTCTTTGATTTTATTCTTGGCACTTATTTCTTTGTTTCTATTTCATTGGTTTCTGCACAGATTTTTCTTATGTGTATGCATCTATTACATTTGCATTTCTCTTGATATTGTTTTTCTTATTTTTCCAAATTCTTGACCTACATCATTAAGTCATTTATTTGTGCTCTTTCTGAAATTTTAGTATAAGAGCATAGAGCTATAAAAGTCCAAGTAAGGCTACTTTAACTGTGTCTCAGAGATTTTGGTGTGTTACATTTTAATTATTACTTTTCCCAGGAATATTTTTTATTTTCTTCTTTATTTCCCACTTGGATCATTCAATATTCAATAATGAGCTACTTAATTCCTATAAGGTTTAGTATTTACTAGAGATATGCTTGTGGTCTATTTTAAGTTTTATTGCACTATGGTCAGGTAGGAAGCATGGAAATATTTCAATATATCTGAATTAGATAATATTTCCTTAGGTGGATGTGGTCTATGTTTAGGAAGCTTCTATAGGCTACAGAAGTTTGGGAGGAATATTCTTCATATATTTGTTTGTTCCATTTTGATGTTTCTTTTTAATTTTTGTTTTAATGACATGTCATTGGAGAAAGTAGGGTTCTGATGTCACCTACTATTATTGAATTGGTGTGAATCTCTGTCTTTAACTTCCATTTAGTGAAATTGGTTAGATCGGAGTATAGTGGATATATTTACGGCTATAATATCTTCTTGATTATTAGAATAAAAGGGTCTTCTCTATGTCTTTTGAATATTTTTTAAAATGAATTCTGTATTGTAAGATATTAAGACACTGGGTACAGCTTGCTTGCTGGTCAGATTTGCTTGGAAAACATTTTTCTATTCTTTCACATTAAAGAGATGTATATTTTAAAATATGAGTGTATTGTAGATAATAGATAGGTGACTTTTATTTCTTAATTCATTCATTTAGCCTTTGTCTATTGACTGAATGTTTTAGGTTATTAATACATAAAGTTATTATTAAAGGATGTATTTTGATTGAAGTCATTTAGTGGCTTTATTTGCTGTTTGTGGACATTGTGTTTCAATAATTACAGTTGAATTTGTTTTTGTTTTGTAGCCTTTTGGGTATGATTATTTTACCCTTCCTTCTGAAATATTGCTTCCAATTTTCCCTACCAGGGTGATTTTATGGATGCGAGTCACTTTATCCTGTGTGAATTACAGAAAGATATTTTTAAAATTTTCTTTCAACTATGTCAGATATTTTTGATGGATACAGTAGTCTGAGCTGGCATTTTGTTTTTGTAGAACTTAGAGGACATTGTTCCAGCTTCTTGTGGCTTTCAAAAGTACATTGAACAATCAGCTTTCATTTGGATGTTTTTTTTTTTCCTTCATATTTGACTTGTGTCTTTTCTCTTGGAGGTTTAATATACTTTATTCAATTGGTATATTTAGAGTTTATCGTTGATATTTTTTAATCTTATATATTTGGTGTTCTATTTGATATATATATATATATATATATATATATATATATATATATATATATATGCCTTTTATTATTTTGGGTGATCTCATTACAGTTCAAAGATTTAGTCTTTTCATAGATTCTCATAGTTCATTCATGTTTCTTTGTGTGTGTGTGTGTGTGTGTTTGTGTCTGTGTTTCTATGTCTGTGACTGTGCTTTACGTTCTTTGCTTGAGAGGACTTTTGAGTTCTGCTCTTCTCTCTTCTACTTGGTTCATTCTGTTTGTTAGACTTTTTTCTGAGTTTTGTATTTACATTAATGAATTCTACAATTTCATCTTCATTTGAGTTTGAGTTCAAGTCAATATTTTGATCACTTTATTCAATTTAATTTTTGAATCCTAAAGTGTCTTTGTCATTACTTTAGCATTATACTTTCTTAGGCATCACACAGGCATTTATTTCCTTTAAAACTTATTCTCATTATAAGAATTGAAGTATTAAACACCTTTAATTCTTTGATGAAATTTATGATTTTTTTTAAGTTCTGCATCTTAGGGGTTCACCTAAGAGGACTGTATATTTTGAAAAATTCATCTTCAAATCCGTTCAAAGTTAATAGATACATTAATTAAGAGCAAGTTCACTAATATGGGGTATTGTATAATAACAGTTGAGGCTAAAATCTTATGACAAACTGTCATGAAATAGTCATCTGCAAGGTGAGAGAGCAAACATATTGTTGGCATTGAACTTAAGAAATCAGACAAGACTTCAGGATTCATGCTTTTGAGAACCATTCTCAAAGTGAACATTTTAAAGCAGAATTAGAGATGCCTGAGGAGGGGCACCTCTTAAGGAAGCTCCTGCCCTATTGCAGAAGAATCTCTACATTCTTCATCTCATTTCTGCTTTGTGAACTTTTCTGTTAATCCTATCTGTGGAATGTTCTTTGTGTCTCTTTGATTTCACTTTCTCTGACAGGATTTGTATACTTTATGAGAGTATGTGGGAGCCAATGTTATTCATCTACCATTTCTGGAATTATTACCTTCCATCTTGAAACTCACTGACCTAACCACTTACTGGTTTTTAAATTAAATCTATCCCATCTAACAGATGTTATTTGAGCTTTGCTTTTGTACCAGTGAATGAATTCCCTTAGAGCTATCCAGCTGTGCTTCTGGTGTCTTGATAGACTAGCCCTGGAATTGGCTCCCTAATTGCTTCAAGATTGAATATCACAGGGGTTTGGAATGCCTGCTGTTATATTGAGTATATGTAACACTTTTACCATCATTCACATACCACCTTAACTTGTGGTAAAAAAAAATATAGTTTTTGTTATTTTATTAGATTCCTAAAGTTCAGATACATGATACAAAGACCAAAATGTGAGTTGGCTATTATCGCAACTATGAAAATGCACATTAAAATAATGATAGTTTCTCTACTGGACTGCTAGAAATGTAACAAAAACACCTACTGCTAGTAGAAAGGGTAAAAATGTGAATTGTTGTAGGCATTTTGGAAAGCCATCAGGAAGAGTCTATTAAAAATTGAAAAGGCTCATATCTTTAAGCCCAAGGCAATTACCCCATAAAAATAAGACCATCAGCAAGCAATGTATTTTGTTCAAAGATGATTATTAGAGATTTTATTTCAGCAAAAAGCTGAAAGAGAAAAGCAGTCAGTTAAAGGCTGAATAGATTGTGACAAATTCCAACCAGGGACACTGTGCATCCAATATAAAGAATTCATTGGATTTCTACCAAATGAATTAGAGCAATTGCAACAAAACCTGCAATTTCATGTCATTTGAAATGTGATATTACTAAGCATACTTATTCAGACATATTAAAGGAGACAGCAGCAAATGCTAAATGAACAAATAAGGAACATGAAAGGGATGATCATGTATGCAAATAAACAGATGCATTGAAGAAGGTGGTAAGTGTAACTTTGGTTTGTTTTTGTTGTATTGGGACTGGGTCTCATTATGTACCACAATCTAGCCTAGAACTCATTTCACAGCCCAGGACATTCTCAAAATTGTGCTTCTCTTGTCTCTGATTCTTAAGTGCCACAAGTAGAGGTATGTGCAAACCTGCCCATCACAAATACAGGTTTCTCAAGGTAGATGGTCACAGATAATTTTCCATGTATTTTTTGCATTTTAATGACTATGTATGACTTTTATCAGATATACAAATAACATAACATATTGTAATAAATCATAGCAAACATGAGAATGACTGGGCATAGATGTTTATTACACATTTAACATTCCACACCATTTTAAAACTGATGCATATAAATGTATTCCCTCATGCCTTTGTTTGATGACCTTGCTGCCAGCTGCATGTACTAGTAAATAATAGATGAGGGGGGACAGTGATCACAATTATATTTTATGAGAAAAAAATCTTTCCATGAAAAAAATCAATAACAGACAAATACATAGATGCTAAAAAGCTTCTGTGTGTTCAAGGACAGGACATTGTCACTGAGACAAAGGAGCAAGGTGCAGAATGAGACAAAATTTTTACTGCCTACATATCCAATGGAGGGTTATTATCAAAAATATATCAAAACCCAAACCTGGGCATCAAGAAAATAACCCAATTTAAAAATGCAGTACAGATCTAAGCAGACTTTTCAAGAGAAGAAGCTCAAATGGCTTCAAAGTACTTTACTATTCAGCATCCTCGGACAGGAGAAAAATGCAAATAAAGGTATTTTGAAATTTCATTATATACTGGTTAGAATCATAAAGATCAATAAAATAAATGAAAGCTTTTGCTGCTCAGGAGGTGGCATAAGGGGAACTCTTATCTTTTGCTGGTTGGAATATAAACTTTTACAGCCACAATGGAAATCAGAGAAGTGGTTCTTCATAAAGCTGGGAATTGATCAATTATATCACACTTTGACATATGTTCAAATGATGTTTCTCTCTACTGTAGAGACACTTGCTCAATCATGTTCACTGCTGTTCTATTCATTTTCTGTGAAGTCCCATTTACTAATTGTTGATCTTAGTGCCTATGCTAACTCTATTTTGTTCAGATAGTCCTCTTCTGTGACAATAAGTTCAAGATTATTCCACAACTTGTCTTCTATCAGACTCTGGGTATCTGGCCTTATTTTGAGGTCTTTAATCCATTTGGAGCTCAGCTTTGTGCAGGATGATAAATATGGACCTATTTTCCATTAAATTTGACCTGCACTATTTGTTGAAGATAATGCCTTTTCCCTACTATTTCTGGCTTTATCAAAAAACCATGTTTCTATAGGTGTGCAGATTATTGTTTGTGTCTTCATTCAGTACCGTTAATCAGCTTGTCTTTGACAGGGGTAATACCATACTGTTTTAATTAGATGCTCTGTAGTACATTTTGAGATCAGGGATGGTGATCAAACAATATCAACCAATCAGACCCACCAAAGCTCCCAGGAACTAAACCACAAATCAAAGAATACACATGGGGGAACCCATGGCTCCAGCTGGATATGTAGCAGATGATGGCATTATCTGACATCAGTGGAATGCTGGAATGACGTAAAAAAACATTTGTCTATAGGTGTTAAATGAGGTAACACAAACTCAGAAAGACAAAAATGGCAAGAACAGGCTTATATGTGTATATTAGTTGTTAAGTCAATAATAAGGAAGCAATAATCCATAGAATTATAGATGATAGGTATAAAGGACTAGAGGAAATAGATCTCATTAGGGGAGGAAAATATAAAAAATAGTTATGTACGGATGAGGGGAGGTGAAATGGGAGGTCATTTCAGACCTAGTCTCATTCTTTTATTTTGCAAGATTTTTTTGTTTATCCTGTTTTTGTTGTTGTTATTATTTGTCAAATGAAGTTGAAAACTCTCTTGTAATTTTATTCTTCAATGTTTCACCATTTTAACCACACAAAATTTTCACTTGCTTAGAGTAACTCTATGTGTGCTATATTTTCTGAAGTTATTGTAAAAGGTAATGTTTCCTAGTTTTCATGTCCATTTTTCTTTTGTAAGAAAACACTGATTTTTCTGTGTTAATTTTGTGTCTACTTACTTTCCTTTTCATCAGTTATAAGAATTTTCTGTTGAAATTTTTAGAGCCACTTGTACATTTTTTCATATCCCCTTGAAAACAAGATATTTTAAATTCTTCCCTTGCTATTTGTACCCCATTATCTGCAACAGTTTTCTTATTGCTCTAGATACAAATACAATATTGAATAGGTATGAAAAGAATGGATAATATTGGCTTGTGGCTGATTTTAGTGGAATTGCTTTGAATTTCTCTCAACTTAAGTTTATGTTGGCTATAGTACTACTGTAAATTACATTTATTATGTTGAGGTATATGCCCTGTATCTTCGAATCTCTCCAAAATTTTATTTTGAAGGGGTGCTGTATTTTTGTCATAGGCCTTTCCTCCACTTAACAGAACTGTCCTATGTTTTTTTTTCTTTTTGTTAATACTGTGGATTGCATTTATTGATTTACTTATGTTGACCTATATCTGCACTTACGCTATGAAGCTTATTTGATTATGGTGGATGATCTTTTTGACATATTTTTACATTTGGTTGTCAAGTATTTTATTTTATTGAAATTTCTTGCATTTATCTTCATAAAAAATTCTAAGTTTCTTTTTTGTTGACTGTTTTTGTTTATTTTGTTATTTCAAATGTTATTCCCCTCCCCAGTTTCTCCTTTACAAATCCTCTATCACTTCCACCCCCCCCCCCGCCTCTGGGAGGGTGCGCCCCCACTTGCCCACCTACTTCTACCTCAACACCCTAGCATTCCCCTATCCTGGGTAATCAAGCCTCTACAGGACCAAGGGCTTCCCCTCCCATTGATGTCAGATAATTCCATCATCTGCTACATATCCAGCTTGAGCCATGGGTTCCCTCGTGTATTTTTTGATTTGAGATTTAGTTACTGGGAGCTTTGGTGGGTCTGACTGGTTGATATTTTTTGTCTTCCTATGATGAGTCTTTGTGAAATTTAGGTATTGGCATAACTGTGGCCATGTGAAAAGAATTGAGCCATTGATTGTTTTCATTTTGTGGAGTAAACCTCCCCACCCTGAGTTGATCATCTCACTCCAGTCACCTCCCCTCATCCGTACATAACTATTTTTTATATTTTCCTCCCCTAATGAGATCTATTTCCTCTAGTCCTTTATACCTATCCTCTGAGTTTGCATTTTTACAATAAGTGTATGAGTATTCCTCTTATACTACATCATCACCAACATGAACCGTCACTTGTTTTGTTGACCTTAGTCATTCTGTTGGTGTAAAATAAATCTCAAAGAAGTTTTGATTTATATTTCTCATAGAGTTAAGGATGTTGTATCTACATTTAATGAGATGATGAGTTAGCTTTTCTTTTAGTTTGGTTATATAGTGGATTACATTTGTTGATTTTTATATATTGAACCATTCTTGCATCAGCAGAATGAAGCCTACTTGATCATGGTAAATAGTCTTTTTTATGTGTTCTTCAATTTGATTTACAAAGTTTTATCAAGTGCTTTTTGTATCTATGCTCATATGGGAAATTATTTTGTTTTTTTTGTTTTTTGTTTTTTCTTGATTTTTTGAGACAGGGTTTCTCTGTATAGCTCTGGCTGTCCTGGAACTCACTCCGTAGACCAGGCTGACCTCAAACTCAGAAATCTGCCTGCCTCTGCCTCCCAAGTGCTGGGATTAAAGGCGTGCGCCACCACTGCCCGGTTGGGAAATTATTTGTAATTTTCTTCTTTGGTTGGGCCTTTGTATGGTATCAAGGTAACTGTGGCCTCATAGAATGAATTGATCAGTGTTCCTTCTGTTTGTGGAGTAATTTGAGGAGTATTGATATGAACTCTTCTTTGAAAGTACAGAAGACTTCTGTACAAAACCATTTGGTTTGGTTTTGTTTTGAGACTTTCAATGACTGCTTCTATTTCTCTAGGAGATTTAGGTCTTTTACAATTGCTTATTTGACCTTGAGTTAACTTTGGTAGGTGGTATGTACCCAGAAAACTATCCATTTCTCTTAGATTTTCCAATTTGGTGCAGTATATGTTTTTAAAGTATGTCCTCCTGATTCTCAGGATTTCCTCATTGTTTTATGTCCCTTTTTCATTTTTGATGTTGCTAATTTGTATATTTTCTCTCCACATATTTAGTGAAACTGAATATAGGTTTGTTGATCTTATTGATTTTCTCAGATAGGTAACTAGTTTCTTTCGTTCTTTGTATTGTGATCTTTGTTTTTATTTTATTGATTTTACCCCTGAGTTTAGTTATTTTTAGAAGTCTATTCCTTTGAGGTGTGATTTCTTCTTTTGTTCTAGAGATTTCAGATACCCTATTAAGTTCCCAGAATGAGAATCTGTAGAGAATTTTATGGACACACTTGGTGCTTTAAACTTGCCTCTTAGAGTCATTTCACAAATGGTGGATATGATGTGTACTCATTTTCCTTAAGTTCTAGAAAGTGTTTCATTTCTTTCTTTGTTTCTGTCTTGACCTGTTTTTAATTTAGGAGAGAGTTGTTCAGTTTAATGTGTTTGTAAGCTTCCTGTTGTTGTTGGCATCAACTTTAATCCATGGTAGACTGATAGGATAAATGGAATCATTTCAATTTTGTTGTATCTGTTGAGACTTTGCTTGTGTCAGAGGAGTATGAGGCCAAGTTTGAAAATAGTTGAATGAAGTATAGAGAAAAAAGTAATGTGTGTGTGTGTGTGTGTTTGGCAGAATTGTTCTGCAAATATCTGTTAGTTTCACTTGGTTTATAATGCCTGCTAGCTCTAGCATTTCTTTGTTAAGGTTTTGTCTGGATGACCTATTCATTGGTAAGAGAAGAGTACTAAAGAGTCCCACTATCAATATATAGATTGTTTATATTTTAGATTTAAGTTGTAGTATTGTTCATTTTCCAAACTTGGGTGCCCTTGTGCTTGGAACATACATTTTAAGAATTAAAATATTATCATCATCATCATCATCATCATCATCATTATTATTATTATTATTATTATTATTATTATTATTATTATTATTATTTACAATCTAGCCAGTATTTACAATTACCCCATACCATTCCCCAGTCCCACAATTCCTCATTACATTCCCCCTACTCCTTGCCTTCTAGAGGATGCTCCCCCACCCCCAGGCTTCCCCATTCTCTGGGGCCACAAGTCTTTTGAGAATTAAGCACATTTTTTTCCACTGAGACCCGATCAGGCAGTCTTCTGCTATATATGTGTCAGGGGCTGCAGACCAGCTTCTATATGCTTCCTAGTTAGTGGCTCATTGTCTGGGTGTTCCCAGGGGCCTGGGTCAGTTGAGACTGCTGGTCTTTGAATGGGGTCTCCCTCCTCTTCTAATTCTAACATCTTTTTCCTAATTCAACCATAGGGGTTCCCAACCTTAGTTCAATGGATGTGTATAAGTATCTGCATCTGTTATTAGCAGCTGCTTGTTGGGCCTCTTGGATGACAGCCATGCTAGGCTCTTTGTCTGTAAGCACACCATAGCATCAGTGATAGTGTCAGGCCTTTGTGTCTTCCCATGAGATGAATCCCCAATTGGTTCAGTCTCTGGATCAATTTTCCCTTAGTCTTTTCTCCATTTTTGTCCCTGTAGATTTTTAGACAGGAAAACTTCTGGGTCAGGCATATTGACTGTGCGTTGGTAAAACCATCCTTCCTCTTGAAGCTCTTACTCTCTATTGGAGGTGAACTCTGAGTTTCCTCTCCCCACTGTTGGGCATTTTATCTAAGGTCATTTCCATTGAGTCCCGAGTGTCTCTCACCTCCCTCATCTCTGGTACCTTCTAGAAAGTCTCCTCACCTCTTGCTTTCTGAGGCTACATATGTTCATTCATTCTGCTGGTCCTCTGGATTATCTCCTGCTGTCCCCAACATACTTGATCCAGTTCCCCCTTTCCCCCTGCCGCTCCCCTCTCTCACCCAAGTCTCTCCCTCCCTCTGCCCCCAGTGATTATTTCCTTCCCCCTTGTAAGTGGGATTGAAGGATCCTCACTTGGTCTTTCTGCTTGTTAAACTTAAATTTGGTAGGTTGTATCCTGCAGTTTTTGGCTGATATTCACCTATTAGTGGGTACATAACATCTATGACATTTTGGGTCTGGGTTACCTCACTCAGGATGATATTTTCTAGTTGCATACATTTGCCTGCAAAACTGATGATACCCTCGTTCTTAATAGCTGAATAGTGTTCCAGTGTGTAAATGATCATTTTCTGTATCCATTCTTTGTTTGAGGGACATTTGGGTTGTTTCCAATTTTTGGCTATTACAAATAAGGCTGCTATGAACATCTTGGAACACATGTTCCTATGATACAGTGGGGCATCTTTTGAGTATATGGCCAGAAGTGGTATAGCTGGTTCTTCGTGTAGATCTATTTGCAGTTTTCTGAGGTACCACTAAATTGATTTCTGAAGTGGTTATACCAGTTTGCAACCCAATCATCAATGGAGAAGTGTTCCTCTTTCTCTACATCCTCACCAGCATGTGCTGTCAACTGAGTTTTTGATCTGAGACATTCTGATTGTTGTAAGGTGGAATCTCAGGGTCATTTTGATTTGCATTTCCCTGATAACTAAGGACTTTGAACATTTTTTAAGTGCTTTTCAGCCATTCAAGAATCCTCTCTTGTTAATTCTCTGTTTAGCTATGCATCCCATTTTTAAATTGGATTTTTTGGGGTTTTTGAAGGTTCTTGATGGATATTTCCTTTGAATATGTATTGTCCTTTCTTACCTCTTCTGATTAGTTTTGGTTTGAAATATCTTTTGTTGGTTATTAAAATGGTTTCATCAGCTTGTTTCATGGGTCCATTTACTTGGAATATTTCTCTCTCTCTCTCTCTCTCTCTCTCTCTCTCTCTCTCTCTCTCTCTTCTTCTTCTTCTTCTTCTTCTTCTTCTTCTAACCTCCCTTCCTCTCTCCTTCTATTTCTCCATGCCCCTCTCTCTCTCTCTCTCTCTCTCCCTCCCTCCCTTCCCTTCCTCTCTCCCTCTATTTCTCCATGCCTCTCTGTCTGTCTGCCTGTCTGTCTGTCTTTCTGTTTTTCTCTGTCTGTCTGTCTGTCTGTCTGTCTGTCTATCTTCTTTCTTTCTTTCTTTCTTTCTTTCTTTCTTTCTTTCTTTCTTTCTTTCTTTCTTTCTTTCAAAGGACCTTGTGAACCACTGTGAATGAGGTCAGAAAGGAAAGGAATACCACAAACTACAGAGCTAAGTATGAGACTATGGGGAATTCTTTCTAGAGAAGCAAGAGTGCTGTAGATCTGACTACCCTGGTAGGTGAAGCCCTTAGGTAGGCAGAGGGTATCTGATAGCATTGGAGGATAGAGCAAAGCAATGAATTAGGAAAGGTAGGTTACAAGAGGAAAATTTTGGGGAGATCCGCAGAAGATGGAAACAGGTGGCAGGGAAGGGTGGCTCCAATTTTCTGCTGTAGAGATGGAGATATGAATTGGAGATTGAATGTGGAAAAATAAAATATTTAAACAATCAAGGTAATTGAACAGAAAACTGAAATATAGACATGCTAAAACTTTATGCGGCTATTCAGTACACCAACATGACCATGCTGCTTCTGCATATTTTACATGAGAACTATAGTCTAATAGTATAGTGGCTGAAAGAAGTTACTACGGCATTATACGGCTAGCTGAAGTGCAGTTAGTTCACCCAAAACCCCATGGACCAGGAAGCCTCCTTCCACACCTCCCTTCCCTTTTTCATTCCCAGCTTCTGCTTCTGATCAATGAAGGCAGAATTAAAGGACTCATGCTGAATGGTGCCAATTTGCCAATTTGTGAAGAGATGATTGCTTGAACTCTGTATAATTTAGGTTGTTGGTTCTTTTAACAAAACTTTTAACCTTTCCCAGTGGACTCCCATAATATATGGTCATACTGCCTTTAGACCTAGTGGGTACTGGGTATTGACCATCTTAATGGTGTCCAGCATTCTCTGGAATATTGGAACTCTGGGCATTCATATAGGTCACACTCCACTCTCAGACACAGATCTCTACATTCTTGACTAATAGTATCAGCTAGCTGCTTGACCCACTGCAATATTTTCTTTGTACTTGGGTATTTTGTCTAGTCTTGTGAAACCTCGGTGAGATGATGATCAACCTCTATATCTACACAACAAATGTTTCCCAGGAAGCACTTCTGTAGGAGGATTCTAAAACCAGCACTGAACTCTTTTATGCTTTTTTTGGGTTGATACTAGACAAAGTCAGACAAATTTGAGAAGGCTTAGAATATGTTATCTATAGCTACTTTTTGTTCATACAGTGTGGAAGGTGGTGGTAGTGACTATAGCTCCCTTTACATCTCTGTTGTCTGAAACCACCCATCTTTGTCCTCCATCTGAAAATGTAGAAAATATTCTGTTGCTGACAACTTGAGCTTTGCTGGGGAGACTATCAATGCAGAAGAGCAGCAGTCTTGATTCTGATTTCTAAGACAATGGGCCTCTGCTATGTTTGAAAACTTGTGAACCCCAAATTCACATGCTGTAAGTAATCTAGAGATGAAGTAGGTTCTTTGTGGGAGTAATTACATGATAAATGTGGCAGGGTCATGAACAGAGTAGATGATCTGAGAAATGGACACCATGAGAAAGTCGCATACATGAGCTAGGAGGTAGCATTCAGCAGATGGTGAACTGCTAAAATCTTGAACTTGGACTTTCAGCCTTCCAAACTGTGAAAAAACAATTTCTGTTTATGAGAAGCCACTGTCCTAGTCTATTTTGTCATAGCAGCCTTAATGGGCTCAGGTAGTCACAGAAATGTGCATTACTGGACACACTTGGTAAATTCCAGGGTAGGAGCACTGAAGGGAAGCACCAACCCAGGAGCTACCCAAGCAAATAGTACCAGGGCTCTGTGTTACCACAGCCATCTTAGAGCTTGGTGTAACTTTCAGTGTGCTCTAGTTCCTTTCGAATAACTGATCCTGAAAATGCAGGAGCAGGAGGCCAGGTGGCAACCTTTTATGTTTTAACAGTATCTTATAGACCCAAGTGTAACTTCTAGTGTGTGATCTCTGGCCTACATGGGTACATGATTAGGCAGGTACTGACCATTTGATCACCAAGGAAGTAACATGGAAAGGTGAATATTTTGTTAGATGTTCATATTCTCACTTTCATGGGGGTTGGTTTCATTATACTAAGGGCCTGTTGGAGTGAATTTATCCCATTCTGCCATTTAACAACATGGTGTTTATTACTCTCTTCTATTGTACCATGTGCAAGAACAAGATCAAGTAATATGAGAAAGCAGATTTTAGATTCTCTTTTATTTTTCCACATGCAAAACTAAGAAAGTATATTTTTCTTTTTCCTCTTCCTCCTTATCCCTTCCTCCTTTTATTCTTTTTGAGGGAAATATCTTAGTCTGTGTTGGTTTTTTGAAACACATGCCCAATTGTATATAATCTCAGAATTTTATTCTGAATTTTTACTTAGGGTACAAGTCAGAACATAGTAATCATCTTATTCTTCAACTCTTTCTAAGTGGAAGATGATTAATTTTCCTAGTTAAGCTGATATTTTATACAATACCTGCTTATAATTTTAGTGTTGTAGCTATGGATTGTTAAAGTTAACATGAACTATTACTATTGATCTTTCTTGTTCACCAGGACATGATGGTAAGTCCCTATTGCTGAAAACACTACATGCTTTGGTCATAGGACATAGAGAAATCACTGAGTCCTAACAGATGCCATGTTGACTGACTTCAGAGTACAGAAATAATCTATGAAAGTTGCTGGAGGGGTTCACTAACAGTCTCCTCCTGCTTTGTACCTGTGAGCTATAAATGACAGCCAGGGAGACTGTGCAGAAGAGTGCAATGAACGTTTTGGAAATGACTCTCTTAGCTACTTTGGTATTGCTGTAAAAAAGTCCCATGACCAAGCAAACTGATAAAGAAAAGAGTTTATCGGGCACTTATGGATTCAGACAGTGAGTCCATGACCATCCTGGAAGGGATCATGGCAGCACACTGGCAGTTATGGTGCTGGAGAAGTTTTTGAGAGTTCAGACTTTGAGACAAAAACCTGAAGGGAAACAAAAATGTCAAAGTTCACCTGCAGTGACATACCTCTTCCTTCTATAACACAACTCCTAATGCTTCCCAAATCATTGCAGCAAGTGGAGCCTTAGTATTTATGCATATGAATTTTTGGACCCACTTTTATTGACACTACCATAAGGACCAATCACTTTCTTATTGAAATTAAGAGCTTAATACACAGCATGAAATGAATGCTTCATGGTATAAAACTGGAGATCTTTTGACTGGCAAACTCACAGGCCTCCAGGATGAACCTACACAATTCCTGTGTTAAAAGTACTATCAAACTGCTTTCTGAATTCAGAAGCCTATGCTCATAGGTTAGTATGCTCTCAGACCTCATCAGAGAGGTTCTTAGTGCAGAGAGTTGTGTGGAACATTGGAAAGTGCTGACATTCAGTCTCTGTAGAGTTTCCTGGGCATGCATGCGCATGGTTGCAAGCACGCGTGCATGTGTACACACACGTACACACACACACACACACACACACACGATTTATATTACACATTCTTCTAAGTATTGGAGACCATTCCAAAAGAGAAGGTTGAAATATTTTAAGATCCAGAGGTGAAGGAAGATTTTAATAAAGCAGTTCCATGTGGACACATCATTACTGCTACCTTTAGGAGTACTGAGATCAAATCAGTCAATATTCTAGCAAGGAAACAGGCTCACTAGCCCCACCCATGAGTGAAAAGCTGTTGAAATATTATGGCAGATAGAGAAGGAAGAGTCAATTTACTTTAGGGTGCTGATGTTTGAATATGAGTGTGAAATGTTGGCTTAGGTAGGCCATTAAGTAAAAAAGAAAAAGTAAAAGAAGGAGGAGGAAGAAGAAGAGAAAGAAGAAAGGAGGAGGAGAAAAAAGAAGAGGAGAAAAAAATAATAATAACAATAATAATAATAATGCAGCAACACTAACAATAAGTTGGGGCAGTTGAGTTATAGGTCAGGGAGGATTGGGAGATAGGAAGAATAATATGGTCAAAATACAATGTATTCATCTATCAAACTTTCAGAATTAAATGTTTATTGTTTAATGCTGTTAAAATTCTATGCCTGGGAGACATAGAATAGGAAGAGCTGAGAATTCTGCATCTTGTCTCAAAGAAAACATGAGAAGACTGGTTTCTAGGTAGCAAGGAAGGTTTCTCAAAGCTCACCCCCACAATGACACATTTCCCCCAACAAGTTCACACCTCCTAATAATGCCACTCCCTGGGCCAAGTATATCCAAACTGCCACACCAGCCATATACCCCAGTAGATGTGATTTGCAGAATTTCAAATAGAAGCCACCTTTCCTATAAAATATATAGTTATTGAAAAATATAGATTACAAAAGAAGATGGTTTTGACAGAATGACTTCAAGAACTGTTTCCTATATGTGGTAGAATCATATAAGCTATTAATTTGTATTGAATTTTACATGAAATTTTGTGAATATTCTTGCTGTTTGAACATTCTCTTCTTCAGAGTCCAGCCTCAGTAAAACTGTAGCCTTTAGGTAGATGGGCAGAAGACCTTTGATCCTGACATATTTATGTATATTCCATTTGTTATGGATCCTTCTTGTTATTGCAGAATCTTTTATCAGTCTCCATATTGATGTGTTAAGAATGCAATCCTTGTGGGTTAATATTCTTCCATCTGTAAATATGGCTCTTATTGAAGATATTAAAAATCAGTGGTCCTTCAGGGCTTGTCTCCTGATAGGTCTACTGTGTTCCAATGGGTGGCTTATACCCAGCAGTATTTGGGCAACTCCAATCATAGTTAATGTTTTTTTTTCATTTTTTTAAAAATGAAGACTCAAAACTAGGGGTAGGTAACTGATGAATGACCTTGAAGGAGTTAGGAGGAGGAGTGTAGGTAACTATAATAATACTTTGTATGAAAGTCTCAAAGAGTTTGTACAAATATTTTGTTATAATTCAATTTAATTGAACAGAAAGCTGAAATACAGATGTGCTCAGATGAGATGCAGCTCTTCAGTGCAAATGTGCCTGTGGCTGTCTTTGCATCCACAGAGTCTATGGGTGAACTGAAGCCTAAGAGTATGGAGGATGACAGGAAGCACTAGGGCAGGCTGTGGTAGAAGCTGTCTGAAATACAGTTAGTCTAACTGAGGCCCCAGGGAGCAGGAAGCCTGCTTCTAAACCTCCTTTCCCTTTCCCTTTCCCTTACAGGGGCTTCTGTTCCCTGCAGGCCAGTAACCAGCACTGGCTCTGAAAATTGCCCAATTTCTGAGCAGATCATTGCTCAGACTCTGTAAAATTCAAGTTGTTGCTTCTTTTAAAACTGTTATGATGAGTTGGGACCGCCAGGCTCAGAGACAGACAGGCATAATATCGCTTCGGTTTCAGGCAGCTTGTGTGTAACCTGCTCCCAGGTGCTGGGCTGATCTGCAGTAACCAGCGTGCCAGTTCCGCGGCGGGACCTTCTGCCTGGTGGAGGGACCCCGCGCAGGGAGGGAGCCTGCCAGCTTCCCTTCCGCGACCTCTGTTCCCGCGGACTGCGCTGGAGAGACCGGTACCCAGGCTCTCCCCCCGATATAACATCACTTGGGACACGGCCGGTTGGGGCTTCCGTCTGTGCCCGAGGGCGGGTCGGCGCTGTGGTCGTCTGGGTGCCAGATCGGCGGGCCATCGTGACCACAGGGTGTGCGGCGCCACGGAGACTGCCCTCCGCCATCTTTGCTCCAGTGACCAGGTGCTGGGCTGATCTGCAGTAACCAGCGCGCCAGTGCCGCGGTGGGACCTTCTGCCTGGTGGAGGGACCCCGCGCAGGGAGGGAGCCTGCCAGCTTCCCTTCCGCGACCTCTGTTCCCGCGGACTGCGCTGGAGAGACCGGTACCCAGGCTCTCCCCCCCCCCCGATATAACATCACTTGGGACACGGCCTGTTGGGGCTTCCTTCTGTGCCCGAGGGCGGGTTGGCGCTGTGGTCGTCTGGGTGCCAGATCGGCGGGCCATCGTGACCACAGGGTGAGCAGCGCCACGGAGAGTGCCCTCCGCCATCTTTGCTCCAGTGACCAGGTAGTTGGGACCACCAGGCTCAGAGACAGACAGGCATAATATCGCTTCAGGTTCAGGCAGCTTGTGTGTAACCTGCTCCCAGGTGCTGGGCTGATCTGCAGTGACCAGCGCGCCAGATCTGCTGTGGGACTTCTGCCTGGCAGAGGGACGCCCCCTCCCCCCCCCAGGAGAGATCACACACCCCTGCACAGGGCAGGAGCCTGCCAGCCTCCCTTTGGCGACCTCTGCTCCAGGAATCCACTAGGCTGAGCCTTTAGATGTGCAAGGCCTCCCCAATATAAGATCACTTGGGGCAAAGCACATTAGGGCTCCAAAGTCACTCAGGAGCAGGCAGGCCCCAGAAATCGGTGCCAGGGGAATCCTGGTAATCCAGGGGGGGCAGAAATAGCTTTGCAGGCTCACAGGAGGTCCAACCAACAGCCAGTGGCAGCAGGACCAACTAACACCAGAGGTATCCAGATGGCAAAAGGCAAACGTAGGAATGTTACTAACAGTAATCAAAGTAATGTGGGACCATCCGAACCCAACTCTCCAACAGCAGCAAGTCCTGGATACCCCACCACACCCGAAAGACAAGATCTGGATTTAAAATCACTTCTCATGATGCTATTAGAGGATCACAAGAAGGACACAAATAAATCTCATAAAGAGTTACAGGAGACCATGAATCAACGGTTAGAAGCCCTTACAAAGGAAACACAAAAATCGCTTAGAGAAATGCGGGAGAACATGGATCAAAAGATGGAGGCGCACAAGGAGACAACACAAAAATCGCTTAACGAGATGAATCAACGGGTAGATGCACTCACAAAGGAATCACAAAATTTGCATAATGAAATGCAGAAGAATATGGGTCAACAGACGGATGCCCATAAGGAGGCAACACAAAAATTGCTTAAAGAAATGAATCAACGGTTAGATGCCCTTACAAAGGAAACACGAGAACTGCTTAAAGAAATGCAGGAGACGATGGATCAACAGATGGAATCCCATGAGGAGGAAACACAAAAATCGCTCAGAGAAATGCAGGAGAACGTGGGTCATCAGGAAGAAATCCTGAAAGAGGTAATGCAAAAATACCTTAAAGAAACACAGGAAAATACAAACAAACAAGTGAAGGATCTCAGCAAATCCATCCAGGAACTAAAAAAGGAAGTAGAAACAACTAAGAAATCACAAAGGGAGACAACTTTGGAGATAGAAAACCTTGGGAAGAAATCAGGAGTCATAGATGCAAACATCAACAATAGAATACAAGAGATGGAAGAAAGAATCTCAGGTGCTGAAGATTCCATAGAAAGCATCGACTCAACAGTCAAAGAAAATGCAAAATGCAAAAAACGCGTAACCCAAAACATCCAGGAAATCCAGGACACAATGAGAAGACCAAACCTAAGGATTATAGGTATAGATGAGAGTGAAGATTTGCAACTTAAAGGGCCAGTAAACATCTTCAACAAAATTATGGAGGAAAACTTCCCTAACTTAAAGAGAGAGATGCCGATGAACATACAAGAAGCCTACAGAACTCCAAACAGACTCGACCAGAACAGAAATACCTCCCGTCACATAATAATCAAAACACCGAATGTTCTAAACAAAGAAAGAATACTAAATGCAGTAAGAGAAAAGGGCCAAGTAACATACAAAGGAAGACCTATCCGAATCACATCAGACTTCTCACCAGAGACTATGAAAGCCAGAAGATCCTGGGCAGATCTCATGCAGACACTAAGACAGCACAAATGCCAGCCTAGACTACTATACCCAGCAAAACTCTCAATCACCATAGATGGAGAGACCAAGATATTCCATGATAAAACCAAATTTTCACAATATCTTTCCACAAATCCAGCCCTGCAACGGATAATAGGTGGAAACCTCCAATACAGGGAGAGAAACAACACCCTGGAAAAAATGAGATAATAACCTTCTTGAATCAAACCCAAAAGTAGATAACCACTCAAACATAAAGATAGCGTCAAGAATGGCAGATGGCAATAATCACTATGCCTTAATCTCTCTTAATATCAATGGTCTCAATTCCCCAATTAAAAGACATAGACTAGCAGACTGGATACGTAAACAGGACCCAGCATTTTGCTGCATGCAGGAAACGCACCTCAGTGTCAAAGACAAACACTACCTCAGAGTAAAAGGCTGGAAAACAATTTTACAAGCAAATGGCCCCAAGAAACGAGGTGGAGTAGCCATCCTAATATCGGATAAAATTGATTTTCAACCCAAAGTCATCAAAAAAGACACAGAAGGACACTACATACTGATCAAGGGAAAAATCCACCATCAAGAACTCTCAATCCTGAATATCTATGCTCCAAATGCAAGGGCACCCTCATTCGTAAAAGAAACTTTACTAAAACTCAAAGCACACATCGCACCGCACACAATAATAGTGGGTGACTTCAACACCCCGCTCTCTGAAATGGATCGTTCAGGAAAGCAGAAACTAAACAGGGACACAGTGAATCTAATTGAAGCCTTGGACCAAATGGAACTAACTGATATATATAGAACATTTCATCCTAGAGCTAAAGAATACACCTTCTTCTCAGCTCCTCATGGTACCTTCTCCAAAATTGACCATATAATTGGTCACAAATCAGACCTCAACAGATACAAGAAGATAGAAATAATCCCATGCCTCTTATCAGATCACTATGGAATAAGGGTGGTCTTCAATGGCAACAAAAACAAAAGAAAACCCACGTACACATGGAGGCTGAACAATGCTCTACTCAATGATAACTTGGTCAAGGTGGAAATAAAGAAAGAAATCAAAGACTTTTTGAAAGTTAATGAAAATGAAGGCACAACATACCCTAACTTATGGGACACAATGAAAGCAGTGCTAAGAGGAAAATTCATAGCCCTGAGTGCCGCCAAAAAGAAACGGGAGACAGCATACACTAACAGCTTAATGGCACACCTGAAAGCCCTGGAACAAAAAGAAGCAAATACACCAAAGAGGAGTAGAAGGCAGGAAATCATCAAACTCAGGGCTGAAATCAATCAAGTAGAAACAAATAAAACCATACAAAGAATCAACAAAACGAGGAGTTGGTTCTTTGAGAAAATCAACAAGATAGATAAGCCCTTAGCCAGACTAACCAGAGGGCACAGAGATAGTATCCAAATTAATAAAATCAGAAACGAAAAGGGAGAGATAACAACAGAAACTGAGGAAATTCAAAAAATCATCAGATCCTACTACAAAAACCTGTATTCAACACAACTAGAAAATCTTGAGGAAATGGACAATTTCCTTGACAGATACCAAGTACCAAAATTAAATCAGGATCAAATAGACCATCTAAACCGTCCTATAACCCCTGAAGAAATAGAAGTTGTCATTGGAAGTCTTCCAACCAAAAAAAGCACAGGTCCAGATGGTTTTAGTGCAGAATTCTATCAGACCTTCAAAGAAGACCTAACACCAATACTCTTCAAACTGTTCCACAAAATAGAAACAGAAGGAACACTACCCAACTCGTTCTATGAAGCCACAATTACACTAATACCAAAAGCACACAAAGATCCGACAAAGAAAGAGAATCTCAGGCCAATCTCTCTTATGAATATCGATGCAAAAATACTCAATAAAATTCTTGCCAACCGAATCCAAGAACACATCAAAACGATCATTCACCACGATCAAGTAGGCTTCATCCCAGGGATGCAGGGATGGTTCAATATAAGGAAATCCATCAATGTAATCCACTACATAAACAATCTCAAAGAAAAAAACCACATGGTCATCTCATTAGATGCTGAGAAAGCATTTGACAAAATTCAGCATCCTTTCATGCTAAAGGTCTTGGAAAGATCAGGAATTCAAGGCCCATATCTAAACATAGTAAAAGCAATTTACAGCAAACCAGTAGCCAGCATCAATCTAAACGGAGAGAAACTTGAAGCAATCCCACTAAAATCAGGGACTAGACAAGGCTGCCCTCTCTCTCCATATCTTTTCAATATAGTACTTGAAGTTCTAGCTAGAGCAATTAGACAAGAAAAAGAGGTCAAAGGGATACAAATTGGAAAGGAAGAAGTCAAACTATCACTATTTGCAGACGATATGATAGTATACATAAGCGACCCAAAGAACTCCACCAGAGAACTCCTACAGCTGATAAACGACTTCAGCAAAGTGGCCGGATATAAAATCAACTCAAGCAAGTCAGAAGCCTTCCTATACTCAAAGGATAAGCAGGCTGAGAAAGAAGTAAGAGAAATAATACCCTTTACGATAGCCACAAACCATATTAAGTATCTTGGCGTGACGCTAACCAAACAAGTGAAAGATCTGTATGACAAGAACTTCAAGTCTCTGAAGAAAGAAATTGAAGAAGACCTCGGAAGATGGAAAAATCTGCCATGCTCATGGATTGGCAGGATTAATATAGTAAAAATGAGCATCTTACCAAAAGTAATACACAGATTCAATGCAATCCCCATCAAAATCCCAACTCAATTCTTCATAGAGTTAGAAAGAGCAATTCAAAAATTCATCTGGAATAACAGAAAACCCAGAATAGCTAAAACTATTCTCAAGAGTAAAAGAACCTCTGGGGGAATCAGTATCCCGGACCTCAAGCTGTACTACAGAGCAATAGTGTTAAAAACTGCATGGTATTGGTACAGTAACAGACATGTAGATCAATGGAACAGAATTGAAGACCCAGAAATGAATCCACACTCCTATGGTCACTTGATCTTTGACAAAGGAGCTAAAACCATCCAGTGGAAAAAAGATAGCCTTTTCAACAAATGGTGCTGGCTCAGCTGGAGGTCAACATGCAGAAGAATGCAAATTGACCCATCCTTATCTCCTTGCACTAAGCTCAATTCTAAGTGGATCAAAGATCTCCACATAAAACCAGACACACTGAAACTAATAGAAGGGAAACTAGGGAAGAACCTTGAACATATGGGCACAGGGGAGAATTTCCTGAACAGAACTCCAATAGCTTATGCTCTAAGATCAAGAATAGACAAATGGGACCTCATTAAATTACAAAGTTTTTGCAAGGCAAAAGACACCGTCAAAAAGACAAAGCGGCAACCAACTAACTGGGAAATGATCTTTACCAACCTTACATCCGACAGAGGGCTAATATCCAAGATATACAAAGAACTCAAGAAGTTAAACTCCAGAGAGGCAAGTAACCCTATTAAAAAATGGGGTACAGAGCTACACAAAGAGTTCTCACCTGAAGAATATCTAATGGCTGAGAAGCACCTAAAGAGATGTTCATCATCCTTAGTCATTAGGGAAATGCAAATCAAAACAACCCTGAGATTCCATCTCACACCAGTCAGGACGGCTAAGATCAAAAACACAGGAGACAGCAGTTGTTGGCGAGGATGTGGAGAAAGAGGAACACTCCTCCACTGCTGGTGGAATTGCAGGCTGGTACAACCACTCTGGAAAGCAGTCTGGCGGCTCCTCAGAAAACTGGGCATGACACTTCCGGAGGATCCGGCTATACCACTCCTGGGCATATACCCAGAGACTTTACCTGCATGCAATAAGGACACATGCTCCACTATATTCATAGCAGCCTTATTTATAATAGCCAGAAGCTGGAAAGAACCCAGATGTCCCTCAACGGAGGAATGGATTCAGAAGATGTGGTATATTTACACAATGGAATACTACTCTGCAATTAAAAACAATGAATTCACGAAATTCCTAGGCAAATGGTCAGAACTTGAAAATATCATCCTTAGTGAGGTAACCCAATCACAAAAGATCACACATGGTATGAAGTCACTGATAAGGGGATATTGACCCAGAATCTCAGAATACCCTAGACACAATCAGCATATCAATAGATTTCTAAAAAGATGGAAGGAGAGACCCCTGGTCCTGGAAAGACTGGATGTAGGGGAACGCCAGGACAGAGTAATGAGAGGGGGTTGAACGGAGAAAAGAGGGAGGGAAGGGGGCTTATGGGACTTTCGGGGAGGGAGGAAACGGGAAAGGGGAAGTGATTTGGAATGTAAATTAAAAAAATAAAATTAAATTAAATTAAAAAAAAAAAAAAAAAAAAAAAAAAAAAAAAAAAAAAACTGTTATGATACTATCCTTTCACACTGGACTGTGAAGACCTCCTGTATTATATGGTCATCTTGGCATTGGTCCTAGTGGGTCCTGGGTCCCTGTATTGGCCAAGTGTAAGGTATCATTCTCAGGAATATGAGAACTCTGGCCATTCATATGTGTTCCCGTGTTCTCTCAGGCATAGATCCCTGACTTTTGACTAATATAATAAGCCAGCTGTTTTTTCCTTCAGCAGTTTTTGCTTGGTATTTGGAGATTTTTTTTCTAGTCTTATGAAACTTCTGTGGGCTGATGATCAACCTCTGTTTCCCAGGGATCAATTCTGTAGGAGGATTCTAAAAGCAGCCCTGATCTCCTTTGTACTTTCCTGTGTTGATATGAGACAAAGCCAGGCAAAATTGAGAAGGATTGGAATGTGTTGTATGTAGCTTCTTCTTTCTGTCTCCTACAGTGTGGGAGCCGATGTCTACTGCAGCTTTCTTCTCTGTGGAATGAGGCCACTCATCTTTGTCCTCCATCTGCAAAGGTGCAAAATAGTCTATTATTGACAACTTGAGGTTTGCTGGAGAAAGTAACCATGCAGAAGAGCAAAAGCCCCTTTTGACTCATAGACAATGGTCCTTTGCTCTGTTTGAAAACTGGTGACCCCAAATTCACATGCTGCAATATTATAACTCTAGAGATGATGAAGTGGGTTCTTTTTGGATTGGTAGTAAATGCATCAGGAAGGTGGCACCCTAACGGACAGGATTAATGATCTGAGAAAAGGGTACCTTTGGGAAGGTCCCATTAGGAAGTGAAGTAGCCCTCAGCAGACACTGAAATTGTCAGTAATAATTCATTCACCTCAGATATTATAGCAAAAACATGAGCTCAGACAGTCCCAGAAAGGGTATTCACTGGACACACTTGGTGAATTCTAGAGTCAGAGCACTGAAGCAAGGTATTACCCCAGCAGCTGACAAAGTAAAGGGCAGCAGGCCTCTGTGCTTGCAGTCACCTTGGGGCTGAGGGTTACTGTCAGTATGCTTCTGTCCCTTTCTTGAATCTGAAATTTCAGAAAAGAAGGCTAGTTGGCAAAGTTCATGTTCTTGAAGTATGTAATATATCCATATGTATGCTTTAGTATGTGATCTCTGAACTCTGTATATCAACAATTATGCAGATGTTGGTGATTCGATCACCAAGGTATTGAGAGGTTAGTGCATTTTGTTAGATGGTCATTGTATTAGAGTTCCCTGAAGTCACAGAACTTATGGGTAGTCTCTACATAGTAAGGGAATTTGTTGATGATTTACAGTCTGTAGTCCAACTCTCCAACAATGGTCAGCAGCAGCTCTGAATAGAACTCTAAGGATCTTGCAGTTGCTCAGTCTTACAAGGCAAGCAGGCGAAGAAGAGTGTGTGAATCCTCCTTCTTCCAATGTCTATGTAGGTCTCAAGCAGAAGGTGTGGCACAGATTAAAGGTGTGTGCTACCATGCTTGGATCTGGGACTTGCTTTGTCCTGGATGACCTTGGACTCAGGGATCTCCCTATCTTAATCTTCTGGGAATCACAGCCACTATGCCTCAAGATCTCCAAGCCAAGATCCAGTTCAGAAACTCGTATCTCCCAGCCTCCAGATTAGAATTATAGGTGAACCTTACAATTCTGGATTGTAGTTCATGTTCTTGAAGTATCTAATATATCTGTTATTGTAAGTAGATAATTTTTATATTATCTACTTATAATTTTGGTAATGTAGCTAGGGACATTAAAAGGTTAATTTTTACAGATTATTGCTTTTGATCTGGATGGCTCACCAGAAATTGCTCATAAAATCCTATTGCTAACAACACTACATGCTTTCGTCATAGTACATGGAGATATCAAATTGGTCTGAACAGATGGTTTCTTCATGCTAATCAGCTTTCAGGGTGCAGAAATATTCTATGTAGGTTGCTGGAGAAACCACTAATAGTTTTCTCCAGATGTGTACCTGTGAGCTACAAATGACAACTGGTGTGGGACGATACACCTATAGGTGTTAGTGGTATGAAGGTAAGATGAGTGACTGTCTTGGTTACTGTATTATTACTGTGAAGAGACATCATGGCCAAGTAAAATAATAAAAGAAAGAGATAATGAGGTCTTATCATGGATTCAGATGGTGAGTCCATGGCCATCCTGGCAGGAATCACGGCAGCACACTAGCAGTCATGGTGCCAGAGCAGTAGTTCAATCTCTGTGAGTTTATTCTATCTATTTATTTATTTATTTATTTATTTATTTATTTATTTATTTATTTATTTTTGGTTTTTCGAGACAGGGTTTCTCTGTATAGCCCTGGCTGTCCTGGAACTCACTTTGTAGACCAGGCTGGCCTCGAACTCAGAAATCCACCTGCCTCTGCCTCCCAAGTGCTGGGATTAAAGGTGTGAGCCACCACTGCCTGGCTCTGTGAGTTTATATAAGCATTGCGAAATTGATTTGGAGAGACTTGCTTTCATGGTGTCCTCCGTCTGTCCTGTCTTTTGCACTCTTTCCTCCTCTTCTTCCAGGGGTTCCCTGAACTCTGCAGGTAGGAAATTTGATTAAAGCTGTATGTTCCAAGGTCTCTCTCCACATAAGGGTCTGCTGTAAGTCTCTGCATCTGTTCCCATTTGAAGCAGGAGGACATTTGTGGATTATAGTGTGGTTATCATTTATTTAAAGACTAATATTCACACATAAGTGAATATATACCACATTTATCTTTCTGGGTTGAGGTTACCTAACACACAATGATTTTTTTTTCAAATTCCATAGCTTTTCTTGCAAATTTCATGATGTCTTTTTTTTCAATGTCTGTATTGTGTACATACTCCATTGTGTAAATGTAGCATGTTTTCTTTATTCATTACATCAG
Organism: Tokudaia tokunoshimensis; assembly: GCA_036184795.1. Classification (NCBI taxonomy): domain Eukaryota; kingdom Metazoa; phylum Chordata; class Mammalia; order Rodentia; family Muridae; genus Tokudaia; species Tokudaia tokunoshimensis. The sequence continues at coordinate 82,148,779 of BTHU01000002.1, read as the reverse complement.
ATTTTTGGGCAATTTAAGGAGATCAACAATCAACATGGTTGAGCAAGTGTCTTTTTGAGAAGATGAAACATCCTTTGGGTATATGCCCAAGGGTGTTACAGATGGATCTTGAAGTTGATTGATTACCATCTTCCTGAGGAACCACCAAACTGATTTCCCTAGTGACTGTATGAGTCTGCGCTTTTTATCAGCAGTGCATGAGCGTTCTTATTACTCCCCATCCTTCCCAGCATAAGCTGTCAGATCTTAGCCATTCTTACGGGTGTAAGATGAAATACCAAAGCAGTTTTAATATGTATTTCCCTGATAGTTTAGGACATTAAACATTTCTTTAAGTGTTTCTCAGCCATTTGAGTTTCCTCTGTTGAGAAATCTGTTTAGATCTGTAACCAATTTTTAATCGGGTTATTTGTTTTCTTTACATCTGGTTTCCTGAGTTCTTTATATAATTTGGATATTAGCTCTATATTGGATGTAGGGCTGATGAAATTTTTTTTGTATTCTGTAGAATACCACTTTGTCCAAATGACAGTGTCCTTTGCCTTGCAGTAGTTTATCACTTTCATGAAGTCCCATTAATTAATTGTGGATCTTAGTGCCTGTAATAACACTGTTCTGTTCAGGAAGATGTCTCCTGTGTCAATGACTTCAAGGATATAAATCACTTTCTCTTTTATCATGTCTAGTGTAGCTTGTTTTTTTTTTTATTTATTTATTTATTTTTTAATTTAATTTTATTTTATTTTTTTAATTTACATTCCAAATCACTTCCCCTTTCCCGTTTCCTCCCTCCCCGAAAGTCCCATAAGCCCCCTTCCCTCCCTCTTTTCTCCGTTCAACCCCCTCTCATTACTCTGTCCTGGCGTTCCCCTACATCCAGTCTTTCCAGGACCAGGGGTCTCTCCTTCCATCTTTTTAGAAATCTATTGATATGCTGATTGTGTCTAGGGTATTCTGAGATTCTGGGTCAATATCCCCTTATCAGTGACTTCATACCATGTGTGATCTTTTGTGATTGGGTTACCTCACTAAGGATGATATTTTCAAGTTCTGACCATTTGCCTAGGAATTTCGTGAATTCATTGTTTTTAATTGCAGAGTAGTATTCCATTGTGTAAATATACCACATCTTCTGAATCCATTCCTCCGTTGAGGGACATCTGGGTTCTTTCCAGCTTCTGGCTATTATAAATAAGGCTGCTATGAATATAGTGGAGCATGTGTCCTTATTGCATGCAGGTAAAGTCTCTGGGTATATGCCCAGGAGTGGTATAGCCGGATCCTCCGGAAGTGTCATGCTCAGTTTTCTGAGGAGCCGCCAGACTGCTTTCCAGAGTGGTTGTACCAGCCTGCAATTCCACCAGCAGTGGAGGAGTGTTCCTCTTTCTCCACATCCTCGCCAACAACTGCTGTCTCCTGTGTTTTTGATCTTAGCCATCCTGACTGGTGTGAGATGGAATCTCAGGGTTGTTTTGATTTGCATTTCCCTAATGACTAAGGATGATGAACATCTCTTTAGGTGCTTCTCAGCCATTAGATATTCTTCAGGTGAGAACTCTTTGTGGAGCTCTGTACCCCATTTTTTAATAGGGTTACTTGCCTCTCTGGAGTTTAACTTCTTGAGTTCTTTGTATATCTTGGATATTAGCCCTCTGTCGGATGTAAGGTTGGTAAAGATCATTTCCCAGTTAGTTGGTTGCCGCTTTGTCTTTTTGACGGTGTCTTTTGCCTTGCAAAAACTTTGTAATTTAATGAGGTCCCATTTGTCTATTCTTGATCTTAGAGTATAAGCTATTGGAGTTCTGTTCAGGAAATTCTCCCCTGTGCCCATATGTTCAAGGTTCTTCCCTAGTGTAGCTTGTTGATGGTGAACTTTTTGATCCATTTATCATTGAATTTCTGTCAAGGTGGTAAGTATGGTATCATTTTATCTGCATTCATTTAGAAATCCAGTTTGACCAGAACCATTAATTAAAGATGCTGTCTTTTTCCAATTTGTATTCCTGGTTTCTTTTTCAAAAATCAGGTGTCCATGGGTGTTTAGATTCATGTCTGGGTCTTCAATTCGATCAATTGATCAATTTGTCTGTTTTTATTTCAATACTATATTTAAAAAAAAATTTCTATATGTCTATCATACAGTTTGAAGTTGTGCCTGATAACATCCCCTGCAGAATTTTTATTTTTCAGGATTATTTAAGCTATTTTTGCTTTTGTTTATTTATTTGGTTGGCTGTTTTTTTTGTTTGTTTATGTGTGTGTGCCTCTCTCTCTCTCTCTCTCTCTCTCTCTCTCTCTCTCTCTCTCTCTCTCTCTCTCTGTGTGTGTGTCTGTTTCCATATAAAGCTCAACATTGTCATTTTAAAATCTATGAAGAATCATGTTGGAATTTTGATGGAGCTTTTGCTTGGATGGCCATTTTTACTGTGTTAATACTACTGATTGATCCATGAGTCAGGGAGATCATTCCATCTTCTGATATCTTCTTCAATATCTTTTTTCAAGGTATTTTTATCATACAAGCATTTAATTTTCTTGGTTAGAGTTATCCCAGGATACTTATGCTACTGTGAAATGTGTCATTTCTCTGATATTTTACTCAGTTGGTTTTTTTTTATTTTTTTAATTTACATTCCAAATCACTTCCCCTTTCCCATTTCCTCCCTCCCCGAAAGTCCCATAAGCCCCCTTCCCTCCCTCTTTTCTCCATTCAACCCCCTCTAGTTACTCTGTCCTGGCGTTCCCCTACATCCAGTCTTTCCAGGACCAGGGGTCTCTCCTTCCATCTTTTTAGAAATCTATTGATATGCGGATTGTGTCTAGGGTATTCCGAGATTCTGGGTCAATATCCCCTTATCAGTGACTGCATACCATGTGTGTTCTTTTGTGATTGGGTTACCTCACTAAGGATGATATTTTCAAGTTCTGACCATTTGCCTAGGAATTTCGTGAATTCATTGTTTTTAATTGCAGAGTAGTATTCCATTGTGTAGATATACCACATCTTCTGAATCCATTCCTCCGTTGAGGGACATCTGGGTTCTTTCCAGCTTCTGGCTATTATAAATAAGGCTGCTATGAACATAGTGGAGCATGTGTCCTTATTGCATGCAGGTAAAGTCTCTGGGTATATGCCCAGGAGTGGTATAGCCGGATCCTCCGGGAGTGTCATGCCCAGTTTTCTGAGGAACCGCCAGACTGCTTTCCAGAGTGGTTGTACCAGCCTGCAATTCCACCAGCAGTGGAGGAGTGTTCCTCTTTCTCCACATCCTCGCCAACAACTGCTGTCTCCTGTGTTTCTGATCTTAGCCATCCTGACTGGTGTGAGATGGAATCTCAGGGTTGTTTTGATTTGCATTTCCCTAATGACTAAGGATGATGAACATCTCTTTAGGTGCTTCTCAGCCATTAGATATTCTTCAGGTGAGAACTCTTTGTGGAGCTCTGTACCCCATTTTTTAATACGGTTGCTTGCCTCTCTGGAGTTTAACTTCTTGAGTTCTTTGTATATCTTGGATATTAGCCCTCTGTCGGATGTAAGGTTGGTAAAGATCATTTCCCAGTTAGTTGGTTGCCGCTTTGTCTTTTTGACAGTGTCTTTTGCCTTGCAAAAACTTTGTAATTTAATGAGGTCGCATTTGTCTATTCTTGATCTTAGAGCATAAGCTATTAGAGTTCTGTTCAGGAAATTCTCCCCTGTGCCCATATGTTCAAGCTTCTTCCCTAGTTTCCCTTCTATTAGTTTCAGTGTGTCTGGTTTTATGTGGAGATCTTTGATCCACTTAGAATTGAGCTTAGTGCAAGGAGATAAGAATGGGTCAATTTGCATTCTTCTGCATGTTGACCTCCAGCTGAGCCAGCACCATTTGTTGAAAAGGCTATCTTTTTTCCACTGGATGGTTTTAGCTCCTTTGTCAAAGATCAAGTGACCATAGGAGTGTGGATTCATTTCTGGGTCTTCAATTCTGTTCCATTGATCTACATGTCTGTTACTGTACCAATACCATGCCGTTTTTAACACTATTGCTCTGTAGTACAGCTTGAGGTCCGGGATACTGATTCCCCCAGAGGTTCTTTTACTCTTGTGAATAGTTTTAGCTATTCTGGGTTTTCTGTTATTCCAGATGAATTTTTGAATTGCTCTTTCTAACTCTATGAAGAATTGAGTTGGGATTTTGATGGGGATTGCATTGAATCTGTTGATTGCTTTTGGTAAGATGCTCATTTTTACTATATTAATCCTGCCAATCCATGAGCATGGCAGATTTTTCCATCTTCTGAGGTCTTCTTCAATTTCTTTCTTCAGAGACTTGAAGTTCTTGTCATACAGATCTTTCACTTGTTTGGTTAGAGTCACGCCAAGATACTTAATATGGTTTGTGGCTATCGTGAAGGGTATTATTTCTCTTATTTCTTTCTCAGCCTGCTTATCCTTTGAGTATAGGAAGGCTTCTGACTTGCTTGAGTTGATTTTATATCCGGCCACTTTGCTGAAGTCGTTTATCAGCTGTAGGAGTTCTCTGGTGGAGTTCTTTGGGTCGCTTATGTATACTATCATATCGTCTGCAAATAGTGATAGTTTGACTTCTTCCTTTCCAATTTGTATCCCTTTGACCTCTTTTTGTTGTCTAATTGCTCTAGCTAGAACTTCAAGTACTATATTGAAAAGATATGGAGAGAGAGGGCAGCCTTGCCTAGTCCCTGATTTTAGTGGGATTGCTTCAAGTTTCTCTCCATTTAGATTGATGCTGGCTACTGGTTTGCTGTAAATTGCTTTTACTATGTTTAGATATGGGCCTTGAATTCCTGATCTTTCCAAGACCTTTAGCATGAAAGGATGCTGAATTTTGTCAAATGCTTTCTCAGCATCTAATGAGATGACCATGTGGTTTTTTTCTTTGAGATTGTTTATATAGTGGATTACATTGATGGATTTCCTTATATTGAACCATCCCTGCATCCCTGGGATGAAGCCTACTTGATCGTGGTGAATGATCGTTTTGATGTGTTCTTGGATTCGGTTGGCAAGAATTTTATTGAGTATTTTTGCATCGATATTCATAAGAGAGATTGGCCTGAGATTCTCTTTCTTTGTCGGATCTTTGTGTGCTTTTGGTATTAGTGTAATTGTGGCTTCATAGAACGAGTTGGGTAGTGTTCCTTCTGTTTCTATTTTGTGGAACAGTTTGAAGAGTATTGGTGTTAGGTCTTCTTTGAAGGTCTGATAGAATTCTGCACTAAAACCATCTGGACCTGTGCTTTTTCTGGTTGGAAGACTTCCAATGACATCTTCTATTTCTTCAGTGGTTATAGGATGGTTTAGATGGTGTATTTGATCCTGATTTAATTTTCGTACTTGGTATCTGTCAAGGAAATTGTCCATTTCCTCAAGATTTTCTAGTTGTGTTGAATACAGGTTTTTGTAGTAGGATCTGATGATTTTTTTGAATTTCCTCAGTTACTGTTGTTATCTCTCCCTTTTCGTTTCTGATTTTATTAATTTGGATACTATCTCTGTGCTCTCTGGTTAGTCTGGCTAAGGGCTTATCTATCTTGTTAATTTTCTCAAAGAACCAACTCCTCGTTTTGTTGATTCTTTGTATGGTTTTATTTGTTTCTACTTGATTGATTTCAGCCCTGAGTTTGATGATTTCCTGCCTTCTACACCTCTTTGGTGTATTTGCTTCTTTTTGTTCCAGGGCTTTCAGGTGTGCCATTAAGCTGTTAGTGTATGCTCTCTCCCGTTTCTTTTTGGCGGCACTCAGGGCTATGAATTTTCCTCTTAGCACTGCTTTCATTGTGTCCCATAAATTAGGGTATATTGTGCCTTCATTTTCATTGACTTTCAAAAAGTCTTTGATTTCTTTCTTTATTTCCACCTTGACCAAGTTATCATTGAGTAGAGCATTGTTCAGCCTCCATGTGTACGTGGGTTTCCTTTTGTTTTTGTTGCCATTGAAGACCACCTTTATTCCATAGTGATCTGATAGGAGGCATGGGATTATTTCTATCTTCTTGTATCTGTTGAGGTCTGATTTGTGACCAATTATATGGTCAATTTTGGAGAAGGTACCATGAGGAGCTGAGAAGAAGGTGTATTCTTTAGCTCTAGGATGAAATGTTCTATATATATCAGTTAGTTCCATTTGGTCCAAGGCTTCAATTAGATTCACTGTGTCCCTGTTTAGTTTCTGCTTTCCTGAACGATCCATTTCAGAGAGCGGGGTGTTGAACTCACCCACTATTATTGTGTGCGGTGCGATATGTGCTTTGAGTTTTAGTAAAGTTTCTTTTACGAATGAGGGTGCCCTTGCATTTGGAGCATAGATATTCAGAATTGAGAGTTCTTGATGGTGGATTTTTCCCTTGATCAGTATGTAGTGTCCTTCTGTGTCTTTTTTGATGACTTTAGGTTGAAAATCAATTTTATCCGATATTAGGATGGCTACTCCACCTCGTTTCTTGGGGCCATTTGCTTGTAAAATTGTTTTCCAGCCTTTTACTCTGAGGTAGTGTTTGTCTTTGACACTGAGGTGCGTTTCCTGCATGCAGCAAAATGCTGGGTCCTGTTTACGTATCCAGTCTGCTAGTCTATGTCTTTTAATTGGGAAATTGAGACCATTGATATTAAGAGAGATTAAGGCATAGTGATTATTGCCATCTGCCATTCTTGACGCTATCTTTATGTTTGAGTGGTTATCTACTTTTGGGTTTGATTCAAGAAAGTTATTATCTCATTTTTTCCAGGGTGTTGTTTCTCTCCCTGTATTGGAGGTTTCCACCTATTATCCATTGCAGGGCTGGATTTGTGGAAAGATATTGTGAAAATTTGGTTTTATCATGGAATATCTTGGTCTCTCCATCTATGGTGATTGAGAGTTTTGCTGGGTATAGTAGTCTAGCCTGGCATTTGTGCTGTCTTAGTGTCTGCATGAGATATGCCCAGGATCTTCTGGCTTTCATAGTCTCTGGTGAGAAGTCTGATGTGATTCGGATAGGTCTTCCTTTGTATGTTACTTGGCCCTTTTCTCTTACTGCTTTTAGTATTTTTTCTTTGTTTAGAACATTCAGTGTTTTGATTATTATGTGACGGGAGGTATTTCTGTTCTGGTCCAGTCTGTTTGGAGTTCTGTAGGCTTCTTGTACGTTCATCAGCATCTCTCTCTTTAAGTTAGGGAAGTTTTCCTCCATAATTTTGTTGAAGATGTTTACTGGCCCTTTAAGTTGCAAATCTTCACTCTCATCTATACCTATAATCCTTAGGTTTGGTCTTCTCATTGTGTCCTGGATTTCCTGGATGTTTTGGGTTACACGTTTTTTTGCATTTTGCATTTTCTTTGACTGTTGAGTCGATGCTTTCTATGGAATCTTCAGCACCTGAGATTCTTTCTTCCATCTCTTGTATTCAATTGTTGATGTTTGCATCTATGACTCCTGATTTCTTCCCAAGGTTTTCTATCTCCAAAGTTGTCTCCCTTTGTGATTTCTTAGTTGTTTCTACTTCCTTTTTTAGTTCCTGGATGGATTTGCTGAGATCCTTCACTTGTTTGTTTGTATTTTCCTGTATTTCTTTAAGGTATTTTTGCATTGCCTCTTTCAGGATTTCTTCCTGATGACCCACGTTCTCCTGCATTTCTCTGAGCGATTTTTGTGTTTCCTCCTCATGGGATTCCATCTGTTGATCCATCGTCTCCTGCATTTCTTTAAGCAGTTCTCGTGTTTCCTTTGTAAGGGCATCTAACCGTTGATTCATTTCTTTAAGCAATTTTTGTGTTGCCTCCTTATGGGCATCCATCTGTTGACCCATATTCTTCTGCATTTCTTTATGCAAATTTTGTGATTCCTTTGTGAGTGCATCTACCCGTTGATTCATCTCGTTAAGCGATTTTTGTGTTGTCTCCTTGTGCGCCTCCGTCTTTTGATCCATGTTCTCCTGCATTTCTCTAAGCGATTTTTGTGTTTCCTTTGTAAGGGCTTCTAACCGTTGATTCATGGTCTCCTGTAACTCTTTATGAGATTTGTGTCCTTCTTGTGATCCTCTAATAGGATCATGGGAAGTGATTTTAAATCCAGATCTTGTCTTTCGGGTGTGGTGGGGTATCCAGGACTTGCTGCTGTTGGAGAGTTGGGTTCGGATGGTCCCACATTACTTTGATTTCTGTTAGTAACATTCCTACGTTTGCCTTTTGCCATTTGGATACCTCTGGTGTTAGTTGGTCCTGCTGCCACTGGCTGTTGGTTGGACCTCCTGTGAGCCTGCAAAGCTATTTCTGCCCCCCCCCCCTGGATTACCAGGATTCCCCTGGCACCGATTTCTGGGGCCTGCCTGCTCCTGAGTGACTTTGGAGCCCTAATGTGCCTTGCCCCAAGTGATCTTATATTGGGGAGGCCTTGCACATCTAAAGGCTCAGCCTAGTGGATTCCTGGAGCAGAGGTCGCCAAAGGGAGGCTGGCAGGCTCCTGCCCTGTGCAGGGGTGTGTGATCTCTCCTGGGGGAGGTGGGGGCGTCCCTCTGCCAGGCAGAAGTCCCACAGCAGAGCTGGCGTGCTGGTTACTGCAGATCAGCCCAGCACTTGGGAGCCGCATACACACAAGCCGCCCGAGACCCAAGCGATATTATGCCTGTCTGTCTCAGAACCTGGCTATCCCAACCTCCCAGTCACTGGAGCAAAGATGGCGGAGGGCACTCTCCGTGGCGCCGCTCAACCTGTAGACGCGATGGCCCGCCGATCTGGCACCCAGAGGACCACAGCGCCGACCCGTTCTCGGGCACAGACGGAAGCCCCAACAGGCTGTGTCCCAAGTGATGTTATATTGGGGATAGAGAGCTTGGGGTACCTGTCTCTTCAGCGCAGTCTGCCCTCAGTTGGTTTTTTATTTGTGTATAGGAAGGCTACTGATTTGTGGCTTAATTTTACATCCAGCTACTTTTGCTAAAATTGTTTATAAGTTGTAGAAGTTTCCTAGTGAGATTTTAAGGGTCACTTATGTATACTATCCTATTATCCGCCAATATCTTGGATTTTTCCTTTCAATTTTACCTCCTTGAATTCAGTTGAATAGTTTTGAATTTCTCTCCATTTACGTTGATATTGGCTATGGGTTTGCTGTAAATCACCTTTATTATGTTCAGGTATGTCTCTTGTATCTATAATCTCTGTAAGACTTTTTATCATGAAAGGGTAATTGATATTGTCAAAGGACATTTCTGCATCTAATGAGATGGTCATGTTTATTTTTCTTTCAACATTTTATATTGTGAATTAAATTTTTATATGTTGAACTATTCCTACATCTCTTGGATGAAACCTACTTGATCATGATGGATAAATCTTTATATGTGTTCTTTGGTTTTGTTTACAAATATTTTGTTGAATACTTTGCATATTTGTTCACAAAGTAAAGTGTTCTGTAATTATGTTTTTTTGGTTGGGTATCAGGGTAACTGTAGTTTTCTAGGATAAATTAGGCAATATTCCTCATGTTCTAGTTTATGGAATAATTTGAGGAGTATTGTTATTAACTCTTCTTTGAAAGTCTGGTAGTCTTCTGTACTAAAACCATCTGTCCCTGGGCTATATTTTGGTTGGGAGACTTAAAGACTGATTCTATTTCCGTAAAGGATACAGGTTATTTTTTTTTAATATTTATATAGTCTTAATTTAAGTGGTAAGGAATTTGTATTGAGAAAATGATACATTTCCTTTTCCAGTTTGATGGAGTACAGGTGCTTAAAGTAGATACTTATAGTTTTCAGTATCTCCTCAGGGTTGTTATGTCCTTATGTTTGTCTCTAACTTTATTCATTTGCATGTTACCTCCATTTTCAGTTGATTTAAAACATAGATTCAAAAATATTTTGGTACATAGATGGTATGAACTACAGTGTACTTTATGAATTTCACTTCGATGACAATCTGGTATATTTTCCTACATCTTCTGATTTGTTTTGGTTGAAGTCTATTTTGTCAGCTATTAGCCATACAAGCTTGCTTCTTATGTTCATTTCTTTGGAATAACTTTTCAATCATTTTACACTTAGTTCATGTCTATTCTTAATATTAAGATTTGTTTCTTTAATGCAGAAGAGGATAGAACCTATTTTGAATACATTCTATTCTATGTCTTATTGGACCATCAAGACCACTGATTTGAGTGTTATTAATTGAGGAATATTGGATCCCTTTATTTTGTTGTTTAAGTTTTAACCTCCCTCTGTTTATTTTCTGGTCTGATATTATTTGAAAAAACATGTTTGATATAAGTTTTCTTTGGTAAGCCTCTATAGGTTGAAAGGGTTTTTATTTTCCTGGTGTCTTCTGTGGGGCTGGGTTTGTAGACAGATATTGTTTCCATTATGTTTTAACATGCAATATATGTTTTTTTCCATCTCCTGAAGCTGAAAGATCTGTGGGTATAGTAGTTAGGCTGATATCTGAATTCACTTAGAGTTTGGAGAACATCTGAACAAGCATTTCTGGCCTTTGGAGTTTTCGTTGGAAAGTCGGGTGTTGTTCTAATAGTTCTGCCTTTATATGTTATTTGTTCATTTTTTCCTTGCAGTTCTTAATGTCCTTGAATCTTTCTGTAAATTTAGTGCTTTGATTAATATCTGTCAAGAGGAATTTCTTTTTTGATCCATCTATTTGGTACTCTTTATGCTCCTTGAACCTTGTTATGTACATCCTTCTTTGCTTAAGAAAATTTTCTTCTATGGTTTTATTGAAAACATTTTTTTGCTTTACCTAGGATTTTTTCATTCCTCTACTCTTATTAGATGTAGATTTGGTGTTCTAGATTTCCTGGATGTTTTGTCTCTGGCATTTTTAAGATTTAACAAGGTCAATGATTGGTGTAACCATTATTTTGTCTCTTGTCTTCCATGACTACATTCTTTTACATCTTGAATTTTGTTTGTGAGTCTTGCCTCTGAAGTTCAGGTTCAAGTTCCTAGATTTTTCACTCCCAGTTTTCCCCTCAGTTTTGATATTCTTTATTGATTATATTTCCACTTTACAAGTCTTAAAATGTTTGTTCATTTCATCTCACTCTTTGTATATTCACAGATTTTTTTTAGTACATTCATCCACATCCTCTTTCAGGATCTCTAATATATTCATAAAGACTATTTTGAAGTTCTTTTCTTGTATGTCAACTATGTTGCAATTTTCAGGTCATATTGTGGTATGGTCGCTAGGCTTTAGTAGAGACATATTTTCTGCATGCTTTCAACTTTGCTTTTAGACTGGCATCAATGCATCTTAGTTTAGGAAGCTTCTAATCCTAGCTGTTGATATCTGCTCTCATCTTTGTTGTGTGAATGTCATGTTCCTTGGTTTCTGAGGCCATCTCTGGATCTTCAGGGAGTATAGTGTCTGTGAGTTGCCTGGTAAAAATGTTCCTGATTCTATATCCCCAGTGCTATGAGTTACAGCTACAGTAATCCCAATTGATTCTTGGGTGCCTTCCTTAACCCAGGTCTCTGTCAAGTCCTACAGATGCCTACCACTTCCCTACCCTAATCAATTGCAGATTTCCATTTCATTCTCATGATTATCTGGCCATCTCTCCCGTCCTTCCTATACTTGAACCTGACTCCTCCCTTTCTCTCCCCATTCCCTCTCCTACCCAGTTTCTTCTCTCAGTTTGCCTTCTATGGATATTTTATTCTCCCTTTAGAGTGAGATTCTAGGGTCCTTGCTTGGGCCTTCATTCCTTTTTAGTTTCTTTGGGTCTATGTAGTATATCCTATATTTTATAGTTAATATACACTTATAATGAGTACATACTATGCATATGCTTTTGGGTCTGGGTTACCTCATTCAGAATGATATTCTCATATTTGCTTGCAAAATTCATCATGTCTTAGTTTTTTTAATAGCAGAATAGTTTTCTATTGTGTAGATGTACCACACTTTCTTTATCCATCCTTCAGTTGAGGGACTTCAAGGTTGTTTCCACTTTCTGACTATTATGAATAAAGCTGCTATGAACATAGTTGAGCAAGTGTCTTTGTGCGATGTTGGAGCATCTTTTGTGTATATGCTCAGGAGTGGCAAGCTGAGTCTTGAGGTAAAATTAGTCTCAGTTTTCTGAAAAACTGCCAAATTGATTTCCAAAGAGGTTGTATATGTTTGCACTCCCACCAGAAATGGAGAGGTGTTTCTCTTCCTCCTAATCTATACCAGCATGGACAATCACTTGAATTTTTTATCTTAGCCATCTGACCAGTGTAAGATGGAATCTCAGAGTTGTTTTGACTTATATTTTCTTAATGACTGTAGGCTGTGAACATTTCTTTAAGTGCTTCTTGCCCATTTGAGATTCCTCTGCTGAAAATTCTGTTTAGCTCTGTACTCCATTTTTAAATTGGCTTATTTGGGCTGGGTTGTTTGTGTCAAACATCTTGTATTCTTTAATTTTTTTTTTGATATTAGCCCTCTGTCACATGTAGATTTAGTAGAGACCCTTTGCCATTCTGTAGGCTGCCAATTTGTCCTATGGACAATGTCCTTTGCCTGAAGAGGTCACTTCCTCTAGCCAGGCAGAAACTCCAGTGTAGTGATAGGGACAACAACCCACCCATAAAACTTTGACCCTAAATTTATTGTGTGTACAAGACATGTAGGGAGAGGGGATGGAGCAGGGACTGAGGGAATGGCCAACCAATAACTAGCCAAAATTGAGACACATCCTGTAGGCAAGCACCATCCTTGACACTATTAATGATATTCTCTTACGCTTGCAGGCATGATTCTAACATGGCTGTCATCGAGGGAACGCAATTAAGCAGCTGACTCAGATGAATGCAGAGATCACATGGTTGGATCCTGTGGAATAGGAGTTAGGGAAGGATTATAGGCCACAAAGAAGATAGGAACCCCACAGGAAAAACAACCTGGACCATTGGAACTCTCAGAGACTGAACCACCAACCAAAGAACACACATAGGTTGGACCTAGTCACCCTCTTCCATACACATATTCATGTAGCAGATGTGCAGCTTGGTTTTCATATCAGTCCCAAACAAATGGAGTGGGGGAATATCCCAAAAGCTGTTGCCTTTCTGTGGAACATGTTCTTCTAATTGGGCTGCCTTGTCTGGCCTCAGTGGGAGAGGATATGCCTAGTTCCAGAGAGACTTGATATTCTAGAGTAGGGGGATACCTGGGAGTGCATCCACCTTTTTGGAGGAGAAGAGAAAGGAGGGATGGTGGGAGGAATTGTGGGAAGGAGTGACTTGGAGGACGGGCAGTAAGCAGGATGTAAAGAAAATAAATAAAAATGTAAAAGGGAAAAAGAAAGAAGAAAGAAAGAAAGAAAGAAGGAAAAAAGAAAGAAAAAAAGGAAGGAAGGAAAGAAGGAAGGAAGACAGGAAGAAATAAATAAATAAATAAATAAATCACTCTGATATCCTGCTAGGTGTGGTCACTGAGAGCTCCAGGTAGAATGAAAAAAAAAATGGGGAACAGAACTAAACACATAATTCTCAACTGAGGAATACTGAATGGCTAAGAAGCACCTAAAGAAATGTTCAACATCTTTAGTCATCAGGAAAATACAAATTAAAACAATCCTGATATTCTACCTCACACCAGTCAAAATAGCTGATATCAAAAACTCAAGTGACAGCAGGTGCTGGCGAGGATGTGAAGAAAGAGTAACACTCCTCCACTACTGGTGGGAATGCAAGCTGGTACAACCATTCTGGAAATCAGTTTGGTGGTTCCTCAGAAAATTTGATATAGTACTACCTGAGGACCCAGCTATACCACTCCTGGGCATATACCCAGAAGATGTTCCAACATGTATTAAGGACACATGCTCCACTATTTTCATAGCAGCCTTAGTTATAATAGCCAGAAGGTAGAAAGACCCCAGATGTCCCTCAACAGATGATTGGATACAGAAAATTTGGTACATTTACACAATGGAATACTACTCAGCTATTAAAAACAATGAATTCATGAAATTAATAAGCAAATGAATGGAACTAAAAAGTATCATCCTGAGTGAGGTAACTCAATCACAAAAGAAGACACAGAGTATGCCCTCACTGATAAGTGAACATTAGCCCAGAAGCTTGGAGTACTCAAGATACAATTTATAAACCAAAAGAAGCTCAAGAAGAAGGAAGACCAAAGTATGGATACTTTGATCCTTCTCAGAATAGGAAACAAAATACCCATGGAAGGAGGTACAGAGACAAAAGTCTGAACAGAGCTTTAAAGAAAGATCATCTAGAGACTGTCCCACAGTACAGACTGGGGATCCATCCCATATACAGGCACCAATCCCAGGCACTATTGTAGATGCTAACAAGTGCTTGCTGACTGGAGCCTGATATTACTATCTCTTGAGAGACTCTTCCAGTACCTGACGAATACAGAGGTGGTCGCTCTCAGTGAACCATTGGACTGAGCACAATGTCTCCAATGGAGGAGTTAGAGAAATGACCCAAGTTGCTGAAGGATTTTGCAGCCACATAGGAGGAATAACAATATGAACCAACCAGTGTCCCCCAGAGCTCCCAGGTACTAAACTACTAACAAAAGAGTATACATGGAGGGACCTGCAGCTCCAGCTGCATATGTAGCAGAGGATGGTCTTATTGGACATCAAAGGGAGGAGAGGCCCTTGGTATTGAGAAGGCTCAATGCCCCAGTATAGGGGAGTGACAGGACAGGGACATGGGAGTGGGTGGGTGGGTAAGCAGGGGCAGGGGGGTTGTGATAGCATATTTTCAGAGGGAAACCTAGAAAAGGGATAATATTTGAAACGTAAATAAAGAACATATCTAATAAAATTTTGTTCTTTGGCATTTGTTTCAATGTAGAGTTTCTGGCATTCAAAGTTAAATGAGAAATAATGTAAATAGAGTATGATGTTTTGTTCATTTTTATGAAAATAGAGCAACTATTTTATCCTCACTTCTCTGGACTTTCCTTTGCTTATCAGTGCTATTCCTAAAGTTCTTTACTTCAGTTCATCTCTGTGGTTTAGAAAGCAAATTCAAACACTTGAGGATGACTGTTTAATTGATATTGCCAGGTTTCAGTAGCTTTTGTTAAGTGCTTACTCTTTTCATCCTGTAACAAGCACTACATTCACACATTTATTTCATTCCTAACTTTCTATTGGCAGAATTAAATCCAGATTCCCGAACTTTAGTCTCCTGAAGGAAATATCAGCATGAAATTGTGCTTCCTGGCCTTGAACTGAAGGAGAACATGGAGAAGGGTAGGCATGGTCTGTGCTCAGTCTCATATCTGTGGGTAAGACCCAGCTCAGCTGTACTTGATGTCTCAGTGTGAACAATATAGTAGATGGCTCCCAGTTAACTTTTTCCAATCAGAAAATTATTGATACCTACTTTATAGCCATTTGAAGAATTTAGAATATTCCTTATTCAAGTATTTTGTATGTTCTAGTTGTTGTTAGGATATCACAATATAATCACTTAAAAGCCTTCCCAGATCTCAGAGGCCGACAGCATGAATTCCTTTCTCCTCTATCCCTGTACAAGTGTAACACACAGAGAGTGGAGCCAGGAAGATAGCTGCCTGTAACTGCCTGCAGTTACTTCGAATGGGTTACCTGGAAGGGAAGCTGGGGATGTATGGGAAGCTGGCAAAAAGAGAACAAGACCAAGACAACAGCTGCTCTTCAAAATCTCAAGGTTTAATGGAGGACTCCAAATATATAGGCAGGGGGACAGGGGTGTGGTGGGGTGGGGGATCCTTCCCCCAAAGGCTGGAAACTCTCTGCAGAACCCAGAACTGGTTCTGCTGCTCAGCAGGTGACTAGTATCTCTCAGGAAACTGCAGGACCTTGAACAACAATGGGCTTCACCTTGGTCTGAGCGTTCCACCCTAGGTGGAGGGGATTATGGCTAACACCAGATTTCCTGCTCAAAGGCTGGGAGAGGAACTTCACCTTGGTCGATGTCAAATTCCTGTCAGGTGGCTTGGCACCCCAATAAAACTCTCTACAGCTGTCCCTCTCAGGGCCAGTGCTCCTCACCTAGAGAAGGAGGGAAATGCATTAAGGAACTTCAAGATGGCATCTTGGGTGCTAGTATTATAATTGCTGAAGAAGGCTGTGGTAGCAGAAGAAAAGAAGATTTCAGGACTGAAGAAAAATAACTTGTGCTTTTTGTGTTCAAAGACAGTTTGACTGTGACCAGTTCATTCAGACCCGAAGTGTGAAAATGTTTTTATCTTCTTTGATAAATAGCCGGATAGTGTCTATGGAGTCCTCTCTCTCTCTCTCTCTCTCTCTCTCTCTCTCTATATATATATATATATATACATATATATATATATATATATATATATATATACTTTAATGTAACTGAAGTGTGTTTGCTACTCACCTCTGCAAACAAAATCTAGTGAGGCTAGTATAATGTATGGTTTTTACATCCTAAAGTCACTTTTAATTTCACTGGTAATAGCATAAGTTGGCTTTAATACGGGTATTAAATCACAGTAAGTATTCATGCTGAACCATAAGCCATCTGATATGACAGTCATTTATTCATCATTTGTATATTGCTGCCAGATCAGATAGGATAATATTTAAGATTTATTAAGCAATATGTTACAAGGAAACATTTAGTTCCTTATTATATTTATAATAGTAGCAATGATGGTTGCCAATGCTAGTCAAGTGTAAATTATTGGTCAATTTGAACATGATGCTACTGCACTGTAATGCTCTATGGCTAAGAAAGTCATTAGTATGTAATAGTCTTGTCCTGGCTAGAAGCTGTAACATGTATGCACATGCGCGCGTGCACACACACACACACACACACACACACACACACACACACACACACACACACACTGAACACTTAAAAGACTATAAACAAAGAAGAAATAAAGAAATAGAAGTAAACTTTAAGCTAACATACTCCTTCCATCTCCAAGGGACCAAAATTTAAAACCAGGTCAAACTTAGAACTTAAGGAAATCAGAAAACAAATTTCTTGTGTAGAGCTGCTGTTTCCAATGGGTAAATCTGTAACTAGTGTAAGTAGAAACCCCATTAATTTTATTTATCTGTTGATCACCAGATGTTAGAAACCATATGGTAATTCATGCATGTGTATATTTGTGGGAGAGTGATAGAAAATCTAGGAGCATTCAGATAGGCTTTTAAAGCTTTGTAGTGTGTTTCACTCAGCCTTTCAATAGCAGGGAGGCAAGTGTGAAATTGTAATGAACATTCACCTTGACAGCAGCATATCTTTGAATTTGATGTTGTGGGCCCCACTTTTATGTTTCTCAAACAATAACACTAACACTATGATAACTATTTTTCCACAGCAGAAGCAGTGTTCAGCAGAGCATCTTATTACAAAGCTATTACATTTCAAGGTCAGAGCCTCAAAGCAGAAGTCACATGTTTCCCTGAAGTTTTAAGTAGAGGAAAAGCATAATCAACCAGGTTCTTTGCTGCTTTATGAAAAAATGTTATATTACATCTAGACATATATAAATTATTAATCCCTTCAGCAAGGGATAATCCAGACCTATTATGGTGTCTACCTAGAAACTGAAGGTAGATATAGTGATTCATTCAGCGAAAACTTTAGTTTGCACTCTGTTTCTGTACATATGCTAGGCCTTAGGATGTATCTTCAAGCCAAACATGGTGTCTGACTTCTGTTTGGATTTGCCTGCAGATCACTGAAGAAGCAGGTCAAACACTGGTAACATTATAACCCTGAGACTGAGTTTTGGATCTCCTTAGTGACTCTTTCCAGGTACAGTAAGAAGCCAGGATGATTGAACTTGCCAGTGTACCCTCTAGCCACCTGTAGAGGATAGGTCCAGGTTCTGAGTCATCCTTATGTTGCAAAACACAAACCCTAGGGACTGTCTGTAATCAAGAGAGGTTTAGTTTACACAGTAAACACTGCTCAGGATTGGGGCACATTTTGCGTGAAGGGGAACAGCTTCCTTCTCCCCCATCTGTAAATAGATACAATCTATTTTTTAATCTCTTACTTGTGAGTGCCTAGTTATTCAGGAGTGACATTTGAGATGGGTGCAACTTTTATGATAGAAGCAATAGCTGATAAAAACATGTCTAAAAGATGCTCTGCTTTGTAAACCCTTTCCCCTGTATATATTAGACTATTTTTACATCAGTGAATATAAGTCAGCCTGGGCAGCCCAAGGAATGAGATACTTTAAATGGAATTATATATTTGATACAGTGCAAAAAATATTAAAAATCTGTATGTCCCATTAAAAGAAAAACAAACATAGAGGCCACATGCTCTCATTTGTAAATTATGTAGATAATTTATATAGATAAAGAGAATCCATAAGACAGAAATGGAGAGAAGAAGACAGGGAAGTTTGAAACAGAGAGACAGAGAGAATGATATAGACTGAGAAAGTTTTCATTTCTTGAAAGTAATTAACTTTGAGGAAGAAGGAAGGTGGCATATTGGGTGACCATCTTGTTGATTTCCATACTAGTAAGAAGTTCTGTGTCTAAAACATCTACAGTTTTCTAAGTAGCAAGCTTGTTATTGTACTCTTGTGGGATTTTGTCAATAATGAACTGATAAGGTAATTCTTATTAGTTTTCTATTACCTTTTATTTTTGAGATCATTCAGTGAATAAATGCTTTATTATGAACAATAAATTTAAAGCTACAAACATAATGTGTGTATTATGGTAGTCATAACAGTAATGCTTCATTTTCAGAATGCTTTGAGGAAAGGCAAACCTTCCAACATTCTGGTCTCTGAAGAATGCTTTTCAACTTCTCAGGAAATGGAAATGACAGGTTTATGTGGAGGGCTCAGAGTGAAGAGAGCTAACACTTTTCCTAGAAGATCTCCAAACACTTCAATGAGATGGAACACTGAACATTTGCATCACAGAGACTCAGAAGATCTGCTAGTGGAGAATTTTGTTTCTAGAAGTCAGTGATGAAATTCTCACCAGTACATCTCAGTGGCCTGAAGTTTTGGATGCAGCTGTGCATTTTGTCTCTTTGGTCAGTTGATGCATGGAATGCTGACATCATCTGTCCAACATTCCACACAGGACTTCAAATCATCAGATTCCATTTATAGTTAATATTTCCAGTATGTATTTCACTGACTTGGAGCAACTTCCAAAGAGGCTATTTTCCACTGTGTAACTCTAGGTGTCTTTTAAAAAAAATCTTATATCATCAGTGTCTGAGCAACTGCCTTTCTCAGTATTTCTTGCAGGTGGAGTAAAAGACCTTCAGAGAAATCAGAACATTGATTTTTTTTCTTTTACCCTCCTTTATGTTGGTAGCTCAGCACAGATCCCCTCTCAGGCGAGATTAATCACTCAGGCCTCTGTGCTCCATAGTATCTTGCTCACACTGTCCATGCAGAATGTGCTCATCATGCAGTAGCAATGGCAGATTTTCCATGCCCCCCCCCTTTAGCAGAATCACAGTTGTTTAAGAGCCTCCCATTCACATTTGCTCTTCTTCTAAAATTTCCCTGGATTGCATTGCTGAGCTGAACTGAGCTGATAGTCAAAACTTGCAGCTAGTTATTCTATTTGCATGCTTTCCTCATTTTGAAGAGGACTGAATTTTAAAAACAACAAAAACTCAAATCAAAACCCAAAACTGACTATCCATTATTTTTCTAGGTCATAAAAATATTTAAGCAACTATTTCTACAATGAAATTAAAATAAAAAAATGATGCACTAAAGTAGGAAAATTAAGAAACTGTGGGATTTTATTTCAAGGAGACAGATGGGGCTTTGTGCCCTCTATATATTGACAGCGCCTTTACAGGCTCGAACAACACATACAAACCAGCTAGGGGAAGAATGTATAATCAACATGTACAGATCATAACTATGTCATCTACAGCAATTGTAGGCAATATTAAACTTAAATTCAGTGTTCAAATAAATGTTTCTAAGATTTCTTCTATCCTAGAATCAAACTTATAAAGAGATCTGGTCTATGCCATTGGTCTGGCACTTTTTCCTGCATCAGTTCTATTATTTGAAGATTTGGTCTTTATATGATATCTCATAGTTTTTATATTTGTCTTTTCCATATTGCTGTAAAGAGACACCATGACCAAGGCAACTCCTTTCAAGGACAACATTTAACTGGGTCTTGCTTTCAGTAACAGAGGTTAGTCCATTTTCATCATGGGAAGGGAGCATGGTGGCACACAGGCAGACATGGTGCTGGAGAAGTTGAGAGTAGAGAGACACTGGGCCTGGCTTGGGCTTTTGAAACCCAAAGCCCACCCCTCCTCATACACTTCCTCCAAGGTAATAGATACTCCAATAAGGCCACACCACCTACTTGTTCTTAAGTAGTGCCTCTCCCTGATGACTAAACGTTCAAATATATATGCTTGTGGGTCCATTCTTATTTAAACCACTACAAAAATGAATATATTGGAGGAGCTTATAAAAGAAAAAGGATGAGATACTCTGGATTCATACAGTAGCCAAGTTTCTGAAAAATTTAGTATTTTTCAAAACCATACAAGCACCTTATATATAAAATGGGTGGAAATCTTATGTCTTGGTTCTTAATTCGTGGGTAGGTTGTGATTCCTTTGAGGGGATCAAATGGTCCTTTCATAGAGGGTTATATATCAGATATCCTTCATACCATGTATCTACACTATGATTCATACCTGTAGCACAATTAAAATTATAAAGTTGCTATGAAAACAATTATATGGATGTAAATTACCAAAACATAAGGTAAAGCGTTGGAGCATTAAGAAGGTTGAGAACCACTGGCTTATAGGTTATAAACATAAGCATCCAAGCAAAGCTGAAAACTTGCCATCAGCTTAGATAAAAGTTAACACATGGAATTTTTCTTCAGAGCATAGGACATGTCATATCTGTTAAGCACCTGTCAATCACTGAAAATTCATACATTGCACCCATCTTATGGTAACCAAATCTTCCCCAGTTTCCCAAATAAACAGCTGGTATGTTAGAATTTCTGGGCAGAAGAAATCATATTAATTTTTTTCTAGACCTCAAAAGTTAGAGTGAAAAATTAAATGAGAAACATAATTTTGAAAGTTTCTAACAAACAAATCAGACAGATCAAAATATTTTTCTTTTGCAGAGATTTGGTTTTCAGCAAATTTGGGCATTCCGAGCACTCCCAAGAGTCTGAGACCCTGTCCGTGCCTCACTTCGACCTTTCAAAGAGTGTCTTTCTATGTCAAGTACAACACTCCCCTGGAACGGGAATAAATTCCACTTCCTAGAGTCTCTTTTCTGTGATTGTATTTAAACATCCTGAATCCAAACTGCGGCATACTAGCTGGTCAATACTGCCATCTAGTGATACATCAAATCCAAACAACTGACACCATTAAATTTCTGCCAAGCAATAAGGACACATGCTCCACTATATTCATAGCAGCCTTATTTATAATAGCCAGAAGCTGGAAAGAACCCAGATGTCCCTCAACGGAGGAATGGATTCAGAAGATGTGGTATATTTACACAATGGAATACTACTCTGCAATTAAAAACAATGAATTCACGAAATTCCTAGGCAAATGGTCAGAACTTGAAAATATCATCCTTAGTGAGGTAACCCAATCACAAAAGATCACACATGGTATGAAGTCACTGATAAGGGGATATTGACCCAGAATCTCAGAATACCCTAGACACAATCAGCATATCAATAGATTTCTAAAAAGATGGAAGGAGAGACCCCTGGTCCTGGAAAGACTGGATGTAGGGGAACGCCAGGACAGAGTAATGAGAAGGGGTTGAATGGAGAAAAGAGGGAGGGAAGGGGGCTTATGGGACTTTCGGGGAGGGAGGAAACGGGAAAGGGGAAGTGATTTGGAATGTAAATTAAAAAAATAAAATAAAATAAAATTAAAAAAAAATTTCTGCCAAGCAAATGAACAAACACATTTAGGGTATAAATCTCTAATTTCCGGAGGTAACTTACATTCAGCTCTCATTCATATGAAAGCCATTGAAATGTCTTCAGTAGATGGCGCTCCACCATCAGTGCTGCAGCAGTGTGAGATGATAGTGTCCTTTGGGAACCAGCAGTGTGCCTGTTGTGGTAGACACCCACATTCAGAGACTCTTTTCTCTGTAGCAGAGAGGCCTGGCTGTTCTGTTACCATGACATTTTGAATTTGTATTCAGGCTTGAGTGTCCATCTTTCCTCAAGTACCAAACCTTTGACCCCAGAGAGTCCTCGAGTTCTGGTAACCTAAAAACCTGCCGTCCACCTTATCTGAATTCTTAGACAAATCCATCCCTTATCCAGGCCACACTGTTGGGAGAAAGGAAATGAGGATCTAAAGCCTGCCTTGGAATGTCACGTTTAATGTATTGTATCATTGTTGAGGGCTTATGTGGCAGAGTCAGGACTCAAAACTGTGACGTGAACCCACAGTCTGGTCGCGGTTTAAGGCAAGTAGCTAGAAAATGTTTTATGGGGTCTGGGAATGAGAAATAATTATATATATTATAATTATATATATGATATATATGATATATATCATTAACTGTTAATACCTTTTATCTTTTCTCATGTTTTTTTTTTCCACTGACAAAAAAACAAAAAACAGAAAAAATCCTTAACCACCAGTTTCTCTGAAACTTACAAAACTTGATCCCTGTACTTTAAAAGGAAAGACAAAAGAATAATAAGAAGAAAGCAGGAGTCCCCAAATAATTAGGGGGAAGATGGTAATGGAAGAAAACCAGAACTTTCTTCCTTTTCTGATTTCAGCTTTGGAACTCAATCCCCTTGCCCTTGAGACAAGACCTCATGTAGTCAAGGCTGGCTTTGAACTTACAGTCCAGAAAAGATTGACTTTGAGTGCCTGATCCTCCTGCCACCACCTTCACAGTATTGATTCACAGGTGTGGTATTTTGAGGTATTTATCACAATATTAATTAGTATTTGCCTTGCATTGTCAATCTAAGAAACATAATGAAAGCAGCACAAGACCCGCAAAGAGTTCAGTGTCAGTGTGGTGTTCTCCAGGGTGAGGGAGCCTTCACCTTACTACTTGACTTTCCTGAATCCATTCTGAGGATCATCTTGAATTTTAGACTACTCATAAAATTTTGCTCATGACCATTTATTTTCCTCAGACCTTAGTTTAGTAGTATTATGTCTTTACTAATGGGTTATCGAATCTTTCCTAATTGATTTGTCTTTTGTTTGTGAAATTGGATCATTTTTTAGGAAAACAGTGGTTACTTTTGACTCCTTTAATTAATAAGGCTTTATTTCTATTTTATCATCTATTGTTACTCCTAAAATGCAAACAACAGTTCTGTATGACAGTACTGACCAAAAGATCAGCGCCTTAGGCTCTGCATAAATAGTCATTAAATGTGGTGTTCTGACATTACCAGGAGAAATGGTCTCATAGCATGCTCCTAGATCCTATGGACCATCTAATTTTCTGTACCTTTGTCCACGATGTTCCTTAAGCCTTAGGTTCAGAGGTATTTTATAGACACATCCACTGAGACTAGGTGACGCAACTCTGAATTTTGATTGTTGTGTTTTTTTGGTCTTAGTCTGTTTTAATGAAAAGTTTCCCTGACAAGCAGCAAGTATGACACTTAACCGTGGGTATAAGAACAAATATTTAGTATCTTATTAGGTATTATGCTGGTTTAGTAAAATGGTAGATGTAGGTTCTCCTTAAATATCCATGACTTCACTAGCTGTGGATAGTTTGCTAGTTTTCTAGTACCTGTTCTGTTTTCTCTACTGTTGAATGAAAGTCTTTAATCTAAGTAGAGAGCTGTTAATTGCTACAAATATATGCAGACCAGTACTGTATATACTTAGGGTTAGCATACCATGTTGTGACAGACATCATAGTTGTTTGGACCATTGGTTGCGTTCCTACTTTGGAAGCCTGCATGACACCTTCTGGCACCACGAAATCTAGTCTTCAAGGAAAGGACATTCAGGTCATTTCCAGCTCAGGAACCATGTCTAAAGTGCATGACCTCTTCAGCAATACCAGTGGGGGTGGGGAGGACAAGGACAATAGCAATAGCCCATACATTTTGGGAGTCTCTTGGACAACTCAAAACAACAATTCAAAATAGTTTTTCATGCCTGATGCTGGGTTTTGGTAACATGGTCTTTGACTCTTGTTGGGAGCACTGATATCCCAGATAAGAACATTTAATTTAAATCATGTATGCATATTTATATGTGGGCTTGCATGTGTTATAAGATTTTTGTATGAATAGTTAATTGCATTATGACAAGCTTTTCATACATCTTCACCTTTACCCTCTTCCCTCCTTCTTTTGTACTTATTTTCTTACCTCTCTAGTTAGAACTCCTCTGAAATTTGTTGTCTACTGTGTTATTGATATTAGCTGCTCTGACTGGGATAAACATGAAATCTCAAAGTTCTTTTTATTTGTATTTCCTTAATTGTTAGGGATGAGAAATAATTTTGAGATATTTCTTAGCAAGTTTTTTGTCTTTTCTTCTTTTTTGTTTGTTTTGGGTTTTTGGCTCTATTTTCTAGTCATTTATATATTCTGGACACAAATGCTTCATTAGTTCTTAGAGAAATGGAGTTCTATTCAAAAAGTTGTTTCCTACACCTTTATCATTTAGGATACTGCCTATATTTTCTTCTAGTAATTTCAGGTTTCAAGTTTATGGAGTCATTGATCCATGTGTAGTTACATTTTGTGCAAGGCATGAGTCTCTTTTTGCGTCTGAATATCCAGTTTTCTCAGCACCATTTGTTAATGATGCTTTCCCCTTTCCAGTATGATTTTTGCACCTTGCTCAAATGAGAAGTGGCTGAAGTTACATGTAATCATGTTTGGGTCTTCTATTTTGTTTCTTTGGTTGGCATTCTTCATTTTGTGTGGTTATCATACTGTTTTTGGTAATATCGCTTAATAATGTATCTTAAGATCTGCCATGGAATTCCTCTAGTATTGTTCCTTTTGTTCAAAACTATTTTGGCTTTCTGGGATCATCTGTGATTCGTTAAGTTTTAGGGTATTTTTTTTCTTTCTACTTTTGTGAAGAAATAGATGGGATTCTTATAGGATTGCATTGCATCTGTAAATTGCTTTTGGTAAAATGGTCATTTTCACAATATTAATTCTCTCAATCCACAGGCAAGAGCATCTTTCTATTTTCTAGTATCCTCCTCTAGCTTTCTTCAGGGCTTCAAAATTTTTATTATGGAGGTCATTTGCTTCATTAGGTCGATTCTTAGATATTTTCTTTAACTTGGGGCTATTGTGAATAGGAAGGTGTCCATCATCTCCTTCTCTGATTCTTGTTCTTGGTGCATACAAAATCTATTATTTGTGAAAATTTTTTCCTGCTGCTTGCTGAATTTTTAATTATTTCTAGACCTTTTCTGAAGATCCTGCTGTCTCTAATACATATTATCATGCTATCTACAAATATGCAGAGTTTAACTGCTTTCTTACTGTTTTAATTCCTTTCATTTCCTTCTCTTACCTTATTGCTCCGGTTAGTACTTCACACAAAGTACTGAAGAGATAACGGACATGATTCATTCCTGACTTCAGTGGGAATGCTTCAGGTTTTCTCCATTAAAGATGATATTGGCTGGGGAGTCCTCATATAACTTTTATAATGTTGAGGTATGTTCCCTCTACCTCTACATTTTCTAGGAATTATATCATGAAGGCACATTGGAAAAAGTATTTTTGTTAGGTGATCAAGTGATTTTTGTTTTTAAGCTTATTTATGTGCTCCATGGTACTTATTGAGTGTTGTATGTTGAACCACCCCTGCATTTCAGGGATGAAGTCAAATTTATCACGATGTATAATCTTTTTAGTGTATACCACTACTATGTTTACAAGAATTTTATTGAGCATTTTTGGCCTATGATCACTGGAGATATTGCCCAATAGTGTTTTTTGTTGTTGTGTCTTTTCCTGGTTTTGGTATTAGAGTGATATTGGCTTGATAGAAAAAGTTTGGGAATGCTCCTTCATCTCTCTAGCATTTTAAAAATAGTTTAAGAAGAATTGGCTATAAGTATTCAAGGAAAGTCTAGTAGAATTTTACAGTGAATAATGCATCATATCCTGGCCATTATCATTATTGTAGTCATCGTCGTCGTCATCATCATCATCATCATCATCATCATCACCATCATTTTAGCTGGAAAAGCTTTTCATTACTATTTTAATCACTTGATTTATTATGGTTCTATTTAAGTTGCTAACTTCTCAGGTTAATTTTGGTGGTTTGGACAAATGAAAAACTTTATCTGTTTCTTTTAGAGTTTTAAGCTAAATGGAGTACAGGTTTTAAAACATTTCCTTACAATATTATGAATTTCTTTGGTGTAGGTTATAATGTTTCCCTTTTCATTTTTGATTATGTTAAGTTGGATCCTCTCTTTTTTTTTTCTTTTGCTTAATCTGGCTAATTATTGGCCAATTGTGTTCATTCTCTTAAAGAACTAGCTCTTAGAGTCAATGGTTCTTTATATTCTTTTTGTTTGTTTGTTTGTTTCTATTTCATTGATTTCTGCACTGACTTTTATTATGTCTTGCCATTTATCAGGTTTGATTTGTTTTCAAATTTTTGAAATAGCTATTTTATTTCATTAAGCTATTTATTTGAGATCTCTCTGATTTTTTCTTTTTTATTATATATTTGCCTTATTTACATTTCAAACAGTATCCCCTTTCCACATTACCCCTCTGAGAAAATCCCCTATTCCATTCTCCTCCCCCTGGTCACCCTCCCCCTCCCAATTTCCTGATATGAATTCCCCTATTCTGCAGAATCAATCCTTCACAGCATCCATGGTCTCTCCTCTCATTGATGTCTGAAATGGTCATCTTCTGCTACATATGTAGCTGGAGCCATGTTCCCTCCATGTGTACTCTTTGGTTGGTGGTTTATCCCGTGGGAGTTCTGTGGGTACTGATTGGTACATATTATTGTTCCGCATGCAGGTCTGCAAATCTCTTCAGCTCCTTGAATCCTTTCTCCAACTGTTCCATTGGGAACCCTATGTTCATTCTATTAGTTGGCTGTGAGCCATAGGTATTTTGATCCACTTTCCAGTAAGGATCAAGGTATCCTCACTTTGGTTTTCCTTCTCCTTGAGCTTCATGTGGTCTGTGAGTTGGATCTTGGGTGTTCTGAACTGTTGGGCTAATATCCACTTATCAATGAGTGCATACCATATATGTTCATTAGTGATTAGGTTACCTCACTCAGGATGATATTTTCTAGCTCCATCCATTTGCCTAAGAAGTTCATGAATTCATTGTTTTTAATAGCTGAGTAGAACTCCATTATGTAAATGTACATTTTCTGTATCCATTCCTCTGTTGAGGGACATCTGGGTTCTTTCCAGATTCTGGCTATTATAAATAAGGCTGCTATGAACATAGTGGAGCATGTATCCTTATTACATGTTGGAGTGTCTTCTGGGTATATGCCCAGGAGTGGTATAGCTGTGTCCTCAGGTAGTGCTATGGCCAATTTTCTGAGGAACCGCCAAACTGATTTCCAGAGTGGTTTTATGAGCTTGCAATCCCAGAAGCAATGGAGGAGTGTTCCTCTTTCTCCACATCCTCTTCAGCATTTGCTGTCCCATGAGTTTTTGATTCTGGCAATTCTGACTGGTGTGAGGTGGAATCTCAGGGTTGTTTGGATTTGCATTTTCCTGATGATTAAGGACGTTGAATATTTCTTTAGGTGTTTCTCAGACATCCGGTATTCCTTAGTTGAGAATTCTTTGTTTAGTCTGTACCCCAATTTTTAATAGGGTTATTTGTTTCTCTGGAGTCTACCTTCATGAGTTCTTTGTATATATTGGATATTAGCCCTCTATTGGATTTAGGATTGGTAAAGATCTTTTCCCAATCTGTTGTTGGCTGCCGTTTTGTCCTATTGACAGTGTTCTTTGCCTTACAGATGCTTTGCAATTTTATGGGTTTCCATTTGTCTATTCTTGATCTTAGAGCATAAGCTATTGGTGTTCTATTCAGGAAATTTTCCCCTGTGCCCAAGTGCTCCAGGTTCTGCCCTACATTCTCTTCCAATAGATTCAGTTTATCTGGTTTTATATGTAGATCCTTGATCCACTTGGACTTGAGCTTTGTACAGGGAGATAAGAATCAATCAATTTGCATCCTTCTACATGTTGACTGCCAGTTGAACCAGCACCATTTGTGGAAGAAGCTGTCTTTTCTCCACTGGATGTTTTTACCTCCTTTGTCAAAGATCAATTTACCATAGGTTTGGGGGTTCATTTCTAGGTCTTCAATTCTATTCTGTTGGTTTTCCTGCAGGTCTCTATACCAATGCTATACAGTTTTTTTTTATCACTATTGTTCTGTAGTAGACCTTGAGGTCAGGGATGGTGATTCTGACAGAAGTTCTTTTATTGTTGAGTAGAGTTTTTGCTATCCTGGGTTTTTGTTATTCCATATAAATTTGGAAACTGCTCTTTCTAACTCAGTGAAGAATTGAGTTAAAATTTTGATGGGGAGTGCTTTGAATCAGTAGATTGCTTTAGGCAAGATGGCCATTTTTAGTATATTATCCCTGCCAATCCATGAACATGGGAGATCTTTTCATCTTCTGAGAACTTCTTCGATTTCTTACTTCAGAGATTTGAAGTTCCTGTTATACAGATCTTTCACTACCTTGGTTAGAGTCACACCATGGTATTTCATCTTATTTGTGACTATTGTGAAGGGTGTCAATTCCCTGATTTCTTTGTTAGTCTCTTTATCATTTGAGTATAGTAAGGCCACAGATTTGTTTGAGTTAATTTTATATCCAGCCACTTTACTGAAGTTGTTTATCAGGTTTAGGAGTTCTCTGGTGGAATTATTGGGGTCACCTAAGTATACTCTCATAGCATCTGAAAATAGTGATACTTTAACTTCTTCTTTTCCAATTTGAATCCCATTGACCTCCTTTTGTTGTCTAATTGCTCTGGCTAGGACTTCGAGTACTATATTAAACAGATAGTGAGAGAGGGAACAGGCTTGTCTAGTCCCTGATTTCATTGGGATTGCTTCAAGTTTCTCTCCATTTAGTTTGATGTTGGCTACTGGTTTGATGTATATTGCTTTTACTATGTTTAGATATGGGCTTTAAATTCCTGATCTTTCCAAGACTTTTATCATGAAGAGGTGTTGGATTTTGTCAAATGCTATCTCAGCATCTAATGAAATGATCATGTGGTTTTTCTTCTTTGAGTTTTTTTATATAGTAGATTACATTGATGGATTTCCATATATTGAACCATTCCTGCATCCATGGGATGAAGGCTGCTTAATCAAGGTGGATGAATATTATGATGTGTTCATGTATTTGGTTGGCAAGAATTTTATTGAATATTTTTGCATCAATATTCATAAGGGAAATTGGTCTAAAATTCTCTTTCTTTTTTGGATCTTTGTGTGGTTAAGGTATTTGGGTAATTGTGACTTCATAAAATGAGTTGGATAGTGTTCCTTCTGTTTCTATTTTGTGGAATAGTTTGAAGAGTATTGGCCTTAGTTCTTCTTTGAAGGTCTGATACAATTCTGCAATAAAGCCATCTGGTCATATTTTTTTTGTTTTTGTTTTTGTTTTTAATTTTGTTGGTTTGTGAGAATTTTCATGACTGCTTCTATTTGTTTAGGGGTTATGGGATTGTTTAGATCATTTATCTGATCCTGATTTAACTTTGGTACCTGATATCTGTCTAGAAGATTCTACATTTCATCTAGATTTTCTACTTTTGTTGAGTATAGGATTTTGTAGTAGAATCTGATGGTTTTTTGGATTTCCTCAGTATTTGTTGTTACGTCTCCCTTTTCATTTCTGATTTTGCCAATTTGAATACTGTCTTTGTGCTCTCTGATTAATTTGGCTAAGGGTTTATCTATCTTGTTGGTTTTTTTCAAAGAACCAGCTCCTGCTTTGGTTTATTCTTTGTATAGTTCTTTTTGTTTCTACTTGGTTGATTTCAGCCCTGAGTTTGATTATTTCCTGCAATCTATTCCTCTTGGGTGTATTTGCTCCTTTTTGTTCTAGAGCCTTCAGCTGTGCTATTAAGCCTTTAGTGTATGCTCTTTCCAGTTTTCTTCTGGAGGCACTTAGAGCTATGTGTTTTCCTATTAACACAGTTTTCATTGTGTCCCATAAGTTTGGGTATGTTTTGCCTTTGTTTTCATTAAATTCTAAAAAGTCTTTAATTTCTTGCTTTATTTCTTACTTGACAAAGTTATTGTTGAGTAGACTGTTGTTCAGTTTCCATGTGTATGTGGGCTTTCTCTTGTTTTTGTTGTTATTGAAGCCTTAGTCTGTAGTGATGGAATTATTTCATTATTCTTATATCTGCTGAGGTCTGTTTTGTGACTGAGTATATGGTCAATTTTGAAAAAGGTACCATGCTGCTTTCCAGAGTGGTTCTAGAAAGCAGTCTGGTGGTTCCTCAGAAAACTGGGCATGACACTCCCAGAGGATCCTGTTATACCACTTCTGGGCATATACCCAGAGGCCTCCGTGACATGCAATAAGGACACAAGCTCCACTATGTTTATAACAGCCTTATTTATAATAGCCAGAAGCTGGAAAGAAACCAGATGTCCCTCAACGGAGGAATGGACACAGAAGTTGTGGTATATTTACACAATGGAATACTACTCTGCAATTAAAAACAATGAATTCATGAAATTCTTAGGCAAATGGTCAGAACTGGAAAATATCACCCTTAGTGAGGTAAACCAATCACAAAAGAACACACATGGTATGCAGTCACTGATAAGTTGATATTAACCCAGAAGCTCGGAATGCCCAAGACACAGCAATATACATATCAATTTATTTCCAAGAAGAAGGTAGGAGAGACCCCTGGTCCTGGAAAGACTGGGTGTAACAGTGTAGGGGAATACCGGGACAGAGAAGTGGGAGGGGGTTGACTGGGGAACAGGGGGAGGGAAGAGGGCTTATGGGACTTTCGGGGAGGGGGGAACCAGGGAAGGGGAAATATTGGGAATGTAAATAAAAATATAGAAAATAAAAATAAATTTAAAAAAAAGAAAAAGGTACCATGAGGTCCTGAGAAGAAGGTATATTCTTCTGTTTTAGAATTAAATGTTCTATAGATATTTGTTAAATCCATTTGGTTCATAAGTCCTGTTAGTTTCACTGTTTCTCTGTTTAGTTTGTGTTTCCCTGATGAGAGTGGGATGTTGAAGTCTCCCACTATTATTGTGTAGGGTGCAATGTGTGCTTTGAACTTTATTAAGTTTCTTTTATTAATCTTGTTGCCCTAGTATTTGGAGAATGTATGTTCAGAATTGAGAGTTCATCTTGGTAGATTTTTCCTTTGATGAGTATGTAGTGTCCTTCCTTATCATTTTTGATTACTTTAGGTTGAAAGTCGATTTTATTTGATATTAGGATGGCTACACCAACTTGTTTCTTGGGACCAGTTGCTTGAAAAATTGTTTTCCAGCCTTTTACTCTGAGGTAGTGTCTGTCTTTGTGCCTGAGGTGGATTTCCTGTATGCAGCAAAATGTTGGGTCCTGCTTATGTATCCAGTCTGCTGATCTGTGTCTTTTTATTGGTGGATTGAGTCTACTGATATTGAGAGATATTAAGGAGAAGTGATTGTTTCTTCCTTCTACTTTTGTTATTAGAGGTGGAGTTATGTTTCTGTGGCTCTCTTCATTTTTGTTTGTTAAAAGAAGATTAATTTCTTGCTTTTACTAGTGTGTATATTCCCTCTTTTTGTTGGTGTTTTCCATTCATTATCCTTTGAAGGGCTGGATTTATGGAAAGATATTGTGCAAATTTGTTTTTGTCATAGAATACCTTGGTTTCTCTATCAATGGTAATTGAGAAATATGCTGGGTATAGCAGCCTGGGTTGGCATTTGTGTTCCCTTAGGGTCTGTATGACATCTGCCCAGGATCTTCTGGTTTTCATAGAACCTGGTGAGAAGTCTGGTGTAATTCTGAAAGGTCTACCTCTATATGTTACTTTACTTTTCCCCTTATTGTTTTAATATTCTTTCTTTGTTTAGTGCATTTGGTGTTTTAATTATTATGTGACTGGAGGAATTTCTTTTCTGGTCAAATCTATTTGGAATTCTGTAGGCTTCTTGTATGTTCATGGGCATCTCTTTCTTTAGGTTAGAGAAGTTTTCTTCTATAATTTTGTTGAAGACATTTACTGGCCCTTTAAGTTGGAAATCTTCACTCTCTTCTATACCTACAATCCTTAGGTTTGTTCTTCTCATTTTGTCTGACTTTCTTGGATGTTTTGGGTCAGCAGCTTTTTGCATTTTGCATTTTCTTTGACTGTTGTGTCAGTGCTTTCTATGGTATCTTCTGCATCTGAGATTCTCTTTTCTATCTCTTGTATTCTGTTGTTGATGTTTATATCCATGACTCCTAACTTCTTTCCTAGGTTTTCTATGTCCAGAGTAGTTTCCCTTTGTGATTTCTTTATTGTTTCTACTTCTATTTTTAGGTCCTGGATGGTTTTGTTCAATTCCTTCACCTGTTTTGTTGTACTTTCCTATAGTTCTTTAAGGGCTTCTGTCTGCTTACTTGTGTTCTCCTTTATTTCTTTAAGGTGTTATTTATGTCCTTCTTGAAGCCCTCTATCAGCATCATGAACTGTGATTTTCAATCCAAATCTTGCTTTTCAGGTGTTTTGGGAGTATCTAGAACTTGCTGTTGTGGGATAATTGGATTCATATGGTGCCATGTTGCCTTGATTTCTGTTGGTAACGTCCAGACAAGCACCATCCAGAGACATCAGGACCAACTAACACCAGAGATAACCAGATGGCAAAAGAGAAACATAGGAACATTGCAGAGGGGTGCCTGCAATCCTGTCTCAGCACACCTGGGTGACCAGCTCTCCCCTGTCAACAGAGTGCTGTGGCACTGCCCAGTTCTTGGGTGCAGGTGGGACCCTGGTGGACCCTGTCCCAGCTGTTCTGATACGCGGTGTTCCCTGTGCTCTTGGCTGTACCTGCCCGGTCAGTGGCTGGAGAGAAGATGGTGGCCTCACCTCTAAAAGCAGGAGTCAAATCCCTCCCTGCAGAGCAGTTCTCTCCTGGAAGGAAAGGTACACAGCTGGTTGTGAGATTGCCCAGCTCCTGGGTGCATGTGGGTCCGTGGAGGATCCTTTCCCAGATGTTCTGGTACTCAGGTGTTCCCAGCATACCTGACTGTGCCCGCCTGCTCTGTCACTGGAGAGAACATCTACGATTTTTTTTTTCCAAATTGGCATGTACAGCTAGAAATTTCACTTAAAGGACTGTTTTCATTGTGTCCCAGAAATTTTGTTGTTGTGTTTTGGTTTTCAATTAGATCAAAAAAAATTTTACATTCATATCTCATTTTTTTTCTCAATTTCTCAATTTCATCATTCAGTAATGAATTTTCTTAGGCTTCATAAGATTTTTGTAATTACTATAGAATTGTTTGCTTTCAATATGAAGTTTTACTGTATTTTGAGCTAATATGATATCAGGAGTTATTTGAAAGTTTTTGATTTTGTAAATATTTGCTTTGTGCCCTAAATATAATTGAAATGTGTGTTAACGGTGCTTCTTATGTTGCCGGGTTTTGGTGTTATATGTGTTCTCAGTGATCCTTTCTGTTTTAATAGTTATGACTTATATTTGTTTTATAGTCCCTCTGCTGTTTATTCCTCTTCAGACCAAATAATGCTTCCTGTATTTAGGTTTGGTTTGTTGGATATAAAATTTTTAGTCTGTAAATTGGAAAGTTTTTCTTTCTACTTCAGTTACAGTGGATAGTTTTCTGGGAACTATTAGCCTAGGCTGATCTTCATAGTCATTTAGGACACAGAATGTGTTGCTGTAGGTTCCTCTGGCTTTTAAAGTTTCTATTGCCAAAGAAGCTGTCTCCTGAAGGGATTTTCTTTTGCTGTAACTTGCATTTCTTCTTTTTTAGCTTTCAAAACACTTTGTTATGTCTCCTTAGTGTTTTTATTGGAATATACTGTAGGCA
Organism: Tokudaia tokunoshimensis; assembly: GCA_036184795.1. Lineage (NCBI taxonomy): Eukaryota > Metazoa > Chordata > Mammalia > Rodentia > Muridae > Tokudaia > Tokudaia tokunoshimensis. The sequence goes on along the minus strand of BTHU01000002.1, from coordinate 82,114,728 downwards.
TTTTTTTCTAGTACTTGTACTTCTTTTTTTTTTAATTATTTATTTTATTTTTTTTTAATTTACATTCCAAATCACTTCCCCTTTCCCGTTTCCTCCCTCCCCGAAAGTCCCATAAGCCCCCTTCCCTCCCTCTTTTCTCCATTCAACCCCCTCTTGTTTCTCTGTCCTGGCATTCCCCTACATCCAGTCTTTCCAGGACCAGGGGTCTCTCCTTCCATCTTTTTAGAAATCTATTGATATGCGGATTGTGTCTGGGGTATTCCGAGATTCTGGGTCAATATCCCCTTATCAGTGACTGCATACCATGTGTGTTCTTTTGTGATTGGGTTACCTCACTAAGGATGATATTTTCAAGTTCTGACCATTTGCCTAGGAATTTCGTGAATTCATTGTTTTTAATTGCAGAGTAGTATTCTATTGTGTAGATATACCACATCTTCTGAATCCATTCCTCCATTGAGGGACATCTGGGTTCTTTCCAGCTTCTGGCTATTATAAATAAGGCTGCTATGAACATAGTGGAGCATGTGTCCTTATTGCATGCAGGTAAAGTCTCTGGGTATATGCCCAGGAGTGGTATAGCCGGATCCTCCGGAAGTGTCATGCCCAGTTTTCTGAGGAACCGCCAGACTGCTTTCCAGAGTGGTTGTACCAGCCTGCAACTCCACCAGCAGTGGAGGAGTGTTCCTCTTTCTCCACATCCTCACCAACAACTGCTGTCTCCTGTGTTTTTGATCTTAGCCATCCTGACTGGTGTGAGATGGAATCTCAGGGTTGTTTTGATTTGCATTTCCCTAATGACTAAGGATGATGAACATCTCTTTAGGTGCTTCTCAGCCATTAGATATTCTTCAGGTGAGAACTCTTTGTGTAGCTCTGTACCCCATTTTTTAATAGGGTTACTTGCCTCTCTGGAGTTTAACTTCTTGAGTTCTTTGTATATCTTGGATATTAGCCCCCTGTCGGATGTAAGGTTGGTAAAGATCATTTCCCAGTTAGTTGGTTGCCGCTTTGTCTTTTTGACAATGTCTTTTGCCTTGCAAAAACTTTGTAATTTAATAAGGTCCCATTTGTCTATTCTTGATCTTAGAGCATAAGCTATTGGAGTTCTGTTCAGGAAATTCTCCCCTGTGCCCATATGTTCAAGGTTCTTCCCTAGTTTCCCTTCTATTAGTTTCAGTGTGTCTGGTTTTATGTGGAGATCTTTGATCCACTTAGAATTGAGCTTAGTGCAAGGAGATAAGGATGGGTCAATTTGCATTCTTCTGCATGTTGACCTCCAGCTGAGCCAGCACCATTTGTTGAAAAGGCTATCTTTTTTCCACTGGATGGTTTTAGCTCCTTTGTCAAAGATCAAGTAACCATAGGAGTGTGGATTCATTTCTGGGTCTTCAATTCTGTTCCATTGATCTACATGTCTGTTACTGTACCAATACCATGCAGTTTTTAACACTATTGCTCTGTAGTACAGCTTGAGGTCCGGGATACTGATTCCCCCAGAGGTTCTTTTATTCTTGAGAATAGTTTTAGCTATTCTGGGTTTTCTGTTATTCCAGATGAATTTTTGAATTGCTCTTTCTAACTCTATGAAGAATTGAGTTGGGATTTTGATGGGGATTGCATTGAATCTGTGTATTACTTTTGGTAAGATGCTCATTTTTACTATATTAATCCTGCCAATCCATGAGCATGGCAGATTTTTCCATCTTCTGAGGTCTTCTTCAATTTCTTTCTTCAGAGACTTGAAGTTCTTGTCATACAGATCTTTCACTCGTTTGGTTAGAGTCACGCCAAGATACTTAATATGGTTTGTGGCTATCGTGAAGGGTATTATTTCTCTTACTTCTTTCTCAGCCTGCTTATCCTTTGAGTATAGGAAGGCTACTGACTTGCTTGAGTTGATTTTATATCCGGCCACTTTGCTGAAGTCATTTATCAGCTGTAGGAGTTCTCTGGTGGAGTTCTTTGGGTCGCTTATGTATACTATCATATCGTCTGCAAATAGTGATAGTTTGACTTCTTCCTTTCCAATTTGTATCCCTTTGACCTCTTTCTTTTTTAATCTCTCTATATCACTTCCTTCTATGGAGACTTAATTTTTCATTTTCTGTCCTTTCATTTTTGTTGTTTTTTAAAATTATTACTCTTAATCTCTTTTGACAGTCCAGTCATTATCTCCTTCCTGGCTCACCCTTGAATAGCTCCTCAATCCATTCCTCCTCCCCCATCTCAAAGAGGAATTCTCCACTCCCACCCCTACTCCTCCAGACTTCCCCACTCCCTGGGTTCTTAAGTCTCTTGGGGGTTAGGTGAATCTTCTCTTACTGAGGCCAGGCCAGGTAGTCCTCTGCTGCATATGTGTTGGAGGGGCACTCATATCAGCTAGTATATGTTGTCTGGTAGACAGCTCAGTGTTTGAGAGATCTTGAGGGTCCAGGTTAGTGGAGACAAGCATCTGCTGTCACCTGAGTTTTTGATCCCAGCTATTCTGACTGGTGTAAGCTGGAATCTCAGGGTTGTTTTAATTTGCATTTCCCTGATGACTAAGGATATTGAACATTTTTTAGGTGCTTTCAGCCATTCCAGTTTCCTCAGTTGAGAATTCTTTGTTTAGCACTGTACCCATTTTTAATAGGGTTATTTGATTGTCTAGAATCTAAATTCATGAGTTCTTTGTATATATTACATATTAGCCCTCTATCAGATGTATGATTGGTAAAAATCTTTTCCCTATCTGTTGGTTGCCATTTTATTCTATTGACAGTGTCCTTTGCCTTACAGAAGCTGTGCAGTTTTATGAGGTTTCATTTGTTGATTCTTGATCTTAGAGCATAAGCCATAGGTGTTCTGTTCAGGAACTTTTTCCCTGTGTCCATGTGTTCAAGGCTCTTCCCCACTTTCTCCTCTATACATTTCAGTGTATCTGTATTTATGTGAGGTCCTTGATCCACTTGGACTTGAGCTTTGTACAAGCAGACAAGAATGGGTCAATTTGCATTCTTCTACATGCTGACCTTCCGTTGAATCAGCACCATTTGTTGAAAATGCTGTCTTTTTACCACTGAATATTATTAGGTCCTTTGTCAAATAGCAAGTGAAAACAAGTGTGTGGGTTCATTTCTGGGTCTTCAATTCTATTCCATTGATCTACCTGCCTGCCACTGTACCAATACCATACAGTTTTGGGTTTTTTTGTTTTTTGGTTTTTTATCACTATTGCTTCACAGTACAGCTTGAGGTCAGGGATGGTGATTCCCCCAGGATTTCTTCTATGGTTGAGTATAGTTTTTGCCATCCTGTCTTTTTCGTTATTCCAAATGAATTCCTACTGTCACTTTTGCCCATAGATAAATAGTGGACATTTTCTCCCTAGCCCTAGCCCATTTTAGTTTGTGAAAGTGAGACACAGAATCCAGACATTTTTATTAACACACTGGAAGCCTCAGTTAGGCAAGTTTTGAGCTATTCAAATATGACTAGTTAGGTAATACCTAGAAAAATGCTCCTTAACTTGTCTTCTTGCCCAGGTTCCCTCTGGTTCATGTGTGTGGTCATTGCTGCTCAGTGATAGCAACCTCATGTTGAAATTCTCCTATTTTCTCTACATGGTGTCTCTACTCCTTCTTCCCCTTGTGATCCTTCTCGACTCTCTTATATATTGATTTTAGACTCCCTGACTAGTATTAGAAATTTTGCCCTGATCTTTGCCACTGTGCAGACAGGTACAAAGGGGTCGCCCAAGTGGAGGATGGCTTGATACCCACCCCACCGGGGCTCTGCCTGCACCCAGGAGCTCAGAAGCACCACAGTCATCTGTGTACCTACACTCTGGGGGACATCTACTCTGCAGGGAGTTCCATGATTGGAGGGAGTCCTGCATTTAGAGGTGAGGGACTGCCATCTTTGCCACTGTGATTCAGTAGACAGGTGCAGACAGGGGCACAGGGATCACCCGAGTGGAGGATCACTTGGGACTCACCCACCAGGGCTCTGCCTGCACCTAGGGGCTCAGCAGCACTGCAACCATCTGTGTACCTACCCTGCCTGGGGACATCAGCCCTGCGGGGAGTCCTGGTGTTAGAGGGAGTTCAGCATTTGGAGGTGAGGCACCACCATCTTTGCCTCTGTGACTTAGTAGACAGGTGCAGACTTGTGTGCAGGGGTTGTCCAAGTGGAGGATAGCTTGGGGTGTGCCCTGCCAGGGCTCTGCATGCACCCAGGGGCTAGGCAGCACCACAGCCATCTGTGCACCTAATCTGCTAAGGAATATCTGCTCTGCATTGAGTCACACAAGTAGAGGTGAGGCCAACATCTTCTCTCCTGTCACTAAGCAGGCTGCTGCAGTCAGGAACATAGAGAACACATGAGTATAAGATCACTTGGGACTCGGTCTGCCAGGACCCAACCTACACCCAGGAGCTGGGCAGCCCCACAGCAATCTGTGCTAGGGGAAAGCCAGTCACCCAGGGTGCTGAGATAGGACTGCAGGCACACAGGAGAGACAAGTATTAGCCAGTGACAGCATAACCAACTGACACCAGAGATAGCAAGATGGCAAAAGGCAAATGACTCCCTTAAAGAAAAACAGGAGAACACAAGTAAACAGAGAGAAGCCCTTGAAGAACTAACAAAACAGGTGAAGGAATTGAACAAAGTCATCCAGGATCTAAAGGTGGAGGTAGAAACAATAAAGAAATCACAAAGGGAAACAACTTGGGACATAGAAAACCTAGGAAAGAAGTCAGGAGTCATGAATCCAAGTATCAAGAGCAGAATTCAAGAGATAGAAGAGAGAATCTCAGATGCAGAAGATACCATTGAAAGTATTGATACAACAGTCAAAGAAAATGAAAAGTGCAAAAAGCTTCTGACCCAAAACATCCAGGAAATCCTGGACAAAATGAGAATAACAAACCTAAGGATTATAGGTATAGAAGTGAGTGAAGATTTCAAACTTAAAGGGTCAGTAAAGGTCTTCAACAAAATTAAAGAAAACTTCCCTAACCTAAAGAAAGAGATGCCCATGAACATACAAGAAGCCTACAGAACTCCAAACAGATTTGACCAGAAAAGAAATTCCTCCTATCACATAATAATTAAAACACCAAATGTACTAAACAAGTCTCTGAAGAAAGAAATCAAAGAAGGTCTCAGAAGGTGGAAAGATCTCCCATGTCCATGGATTGGCAGGGTTAATATAGTAAAAATGGCGATCTTGCCAAAAGCATTCTACAGATTCAATGCAATATTCAGCAAAATTACAACTCAATTCTTCATAGAGTTAGTAAGAGCAATTTTCAAATTTATCTGGAATAACAAAAAAAAAAACAAAGCAATAAAACAACAAAAAGAAAAGGATAGCATAAAATATTCTCAACAATAAAAGAAACTCTGGCAGAATCACCATCCATGACCTCAAGCTATAGTACAGAGAAATCATCATTAAAAAAGAAAAAAAAAAACCAAAATCAAAAACAAAAATAAACCTGTATGGGATTGGTACAGTGGCATTCAGTTTCATCAATTGAATAGAATTGAAGACCCTGAATTGAACCCACAGACCTCTGGTCACTTGATCTTTGACAAAGGAGCTAAAGCCATACAGTGGATAGAAGACAGAATTTTCATCAAGTGGTTTTGTTTCAACTGGCAGTCAACATGTAGAAGAATGAAAATTAATCCATTCTTATCTCCCTGTACAAAGCTGAAGATCAAGTGGATCACGGGCCTCCACATAAAACCAGATATAATGAATCTAACAGAAGAGAAGGTGGGGAAGAGCTTAGAGCACATGGACACAGGGGAAAGTTCCTGAACAGAACAACAATAGCTTATGCTCTAAGATCAAGAATTGACAAATGGGACCTCATAAAATTGCCAAGTTCCTGTAAGGCAAAGGACACTGTCAATAGGACAAAAGAGCAACCAACATATTGGGAAAGACCTCTACCAATCCAACATCCCATAGAGGGTTAATATCAAATATATGCAAAGAACACAAGAAGTTAGAGGCCAGAGAAATAAATAACCTTATTAAAAATGGAGTACAGAGCTAAACAAAAAATTGTTGACTGAGGAATACTGAACGGCTGATAAGCACCTAAAGAAATATTCAACATCCTTAATCATCAGGGAAATGCAAAACAAAACAACCTTGAAATTCTACTTCACATCAGTCAGAATGGTTAAGATAAAAAACTCAGGGGAAAGCAGATGCTTGCAAGGATGTGGATAAAGAGGAACACTCCTCCATTGATGGTGGGATTGCAAGCTGGTAAAACAACTCTGGAAATCAGTTTGGCAGTTGATCAGAAACATAGAACTACCCGAAAACGCAGCTATATCACTCCTGGGAATATACCCAGAAGATGCTCCAACAGGTAATAAGGACACATGCTCCAATATGTTCATAGCAGTCCTATTTATAATAACCAGAAGCTGGAAAGGACCCAGATTTCCCTCAACAGAGGAATGGATATAGAAAATGTGGTACATTTACACAATGGAGTACTATACATTTATTAAAAACAATGAATTCTGAAATTCTTAGGCACATAGATGGAGCTAGAAAATATCATCCTGAGTGAGGTAACCGAATCACCAAAGAACACACATTGTATGCACTCACTGATAAGTGGTTACTAGACCAGAAGCTCGGAATACCCATGATACAATTCATGAAGTTCAAGATGAAGAAAGACCAAAGTGTGGATACTTTGGTTCTTCTTAGAAGGTAGATCAAAATACCCATGGGAGGAGATTCAGAGACAAAGTGTAGAGCAGAGACTGAAGAAAAGGCTATTTATAGGCTGCCCTACATAGGCATCTATCCCATATACAGTTACCAAACCCAGACACTATTGTAGATGCCAACAAGTGGTTGCTGACTGGAACCTGATATAGATGTCTCTTGAGAGGATCTGCCTTTGACTGAAAAATACAGAAGTTGATGCTCACAGACAATAAATGGACTGAGAACAGGGTCCCCTATGGAGGAGATAGAGAAAGGACCCAAGGAGCTGAAGGTGTTTGCAGCCCCATAGGAGGAACAACAATATGAACCAACCAGTACTCCCAGAGCTGCCAGGGACAAAACCACAAACCAAAGCATACACGTGTAGGGACCCCTGGCTCCTGCTTCACATGTAGCAGATGATGGCCTTTTTAGACATCAGTGAGTGGAGAGGCCATTGGTCTTGTGAAGGCTCAATGTTTCAGCATAGGGGAATGCTAGGACAGGAAAGTGGGAGTAGCCATGTTGGTGAGCAGGGTGAGGGGGTATGGGGTAGGATTTTTTCAGAGGGGAAAGGATGAAAGGAGATAACATTTAAAATGCAAATAAAGCAAATATTTAATAAAAAATGGCTGAAAATATTGCATAGCTTCCTTATAACTTCATAATCTACAACAAGTGGTTTAGTTATGAATGTGTGTAGGTTCTTGGGAATGATTTGTTTTCTTCTTGTGAAATATGTAAGTTGTTTTTCAAGTAAAAGTATTGGGAAGCATATGTTTTAAAAACAATCATTCATTAAAAAAATAGAATGTAATCACATTGTAATGATTACTCTATCTGAGAGATTTTGGTGGGATAAATAAGCAGTGGAGGAAAAAATAAAATGAGCTTGTTGTTCTTCACTCACTGTGGTGTGTGTGTGTGTGTATGTGTGTGAGTGTGTGTGTGTGTGTGTGTGTGTGTGTGTGTGTGTGTGTGTGTGAGATTCTTTTCCCTGTTTCACTTCTTTTTGCCTTCTCTCTAGCCATCAGTTAGTTCCAGTAGATTCTTGCTGGTCACAGGAAATGCTGGTCCTACTAAATCAAGGCTTTCTCCCCCAGAGGTTGTCTGCTGAGTGATACATTGTCAATTCTGTGTCCTCCCTTAGTTTATCCTAACTTGACATGTCTGCCTTCAATATGTCTCTTTAGGATATTTTTTGAAATTTTCCCAAACAAACCATACAATAACAGAAAAGTAATTGGAATATCTGATATACTTAAGAGTTTTTTTGTAATTGAAGCGCCTACGTTTTGAAATACGCAAATATTCCCATTCATAATAGGATGATGAATGTGATTTTGATAAAGGCTCCTGGTAAATTCCACTACAGGATGTGCATTGAGTAATTTATAGTTAACACTTTTACAGTATTGAAATCAATGCAATTAATCATACAGAAAGACAGTAATGATTTTCAATAACAGTAGGGTGTGGAGAAATTCCTGAGTGACAATTGTGACTACTTTGTGTTTACAATCTTGAATCGACCTCAAACTTTAATTCCAGTGACTCAAGAATAGTGACTGATACAATTTCTCTGCTCCTGAGATCAAGGCTCCCACTTAGGGCAAGCATCTGTGAGGTGAGACAAAAAGGGTCACATTTAACATTTCTATTGTATTTCCTTCATATTTTCATGTAAGGATTTTATATTACCAAGATGCAAATTAATAATCTTTATCATTTGCTCTAATTTCAAGGCTTTTTTTACAGGAATCAACTTACCTGTTTCATAAGCATTTTCAATATTTTCAGTTGGAATTCCTAGATACTGAGTCAGGTTCACGTATTCTTCCCACATTTCTTCAGTGATATTTGTTCCAGTTGCTGCATTTCAAGGAAGAAAGGTCAGAAGAGACAGCCATTATAATCACACCAAAAAGTCTAAGTTCATTAATTATTCTCATCAGTTGATAAATCCTGCTACTTCACTCCACCCTTCATACCAGAATGGAGATGCCAGTCAGGGAAATATTCTGAAGCCAGATCAGATATTCTTACTGTGGATAAGACAATAACTCTCCATACCATCATATCCAAGGTACTGATTTAAAATCAGAAATATTAAATTAGCATTGAATTATTATTAAAATTATAATCCTGCACAATTAAACTTGAAATCCGCACAATCATGATTATACTTAAAATATATTAGTAAACAAAACAAATTCCCATAACAGTGTGTCATGAAACTAAATGCAAGGAACACCGTTATGTGGCAATTAACAAAAATAAAAAAAAATGTTTTCTTCCATTTCAGATTTACATACCTAGAGCTTCTGCAAGCATCTGAATGTAATTCCCATTATTAATATACTAGGCTTTAAATAAGACTGTGGTGTTTGAGAGAAAATATATCACAATAATAAATTCACTTGGCCTTGTTAATAAATAAATTTTGCTTCATTATAGCATGATGTAGAGTTTCCTATTTACTTACTTATTGTTTAGTTTTGTGATTTAATTTAGTTACCCCATTTGAAACTTCTCTTTCCCCCATAGAAATCTGAGTGTGTTACCCTCCACACTCTCTTTCAAATTCATGACCTGGTTTTCTACTGATAATTATCATATGCTTATATTTATCATATGCTTTTATTTATCATATTACATTAATAACTATTCTATTCTTTTATATTATACAAAGTATGTATTATTTATATAATATAAAAATTTATTTGACATGAATTATTTATTCATAAATATACTCCTTTCAGTCAATATTATATTACCTAGATTTATCTCATATTTGTTTTTATTTATATTATTTTTAAAACATTGTAAATTCCTTCATAATCACCCCATTATTCCTAGCATATTACAACATGTGTTATGGATTTTGCATTAAATTATTGAGTCGGGGAAACATTTTCTTATCTTATAATAAAAAGTAAATAAAATCAAGTGTATGCCTGTATTTGACTAACTTTAGTAAAACCTGTATTTATTTGTTTCTTTTTTTATTTGTTTGTGCCACCTAGCATGGTTCATTCATAAGTACATTACCACTCCCCTTACTTGTATAGAATATATAATGGCGATTTTGCTCACTTCGTTCTATGCTTCTCTCAGTTGCTGTATAAAAGTAGATATTTGGAAAATGAACTGCATCATGCACCATCCATGTACTAGGGATATAAGTAGTCCCGTTTCTTTTGGGACATATATTGAGGAACAATTCTCCTGTAAAATGAGACACAATGGACAATGTTTCTATGATAGACACTCTTGATTAAGATCGCATTCTTTATAAAACATGCAAATAATGCAGTCAATCCTGAACTCACACTTCACTGAGCAATACATCCATCTTATTTTATCAGCCCAAACTGTGTGTAGCTGGCACTTCTCATTTTTCCTAAACAATAAACACTCATTTCACATTTATCATCAGACATCTATTTGACCCCTAAAACAAACACATCTTGCTGAAAGTGAGATTCATTCCTTGTCTTGATCCTGTCTTCTATGATGCTATTCTTTGGTTTGTCAATTCCTTCATTACTGCTCTTCTTATCTCTGATTCCTGTTGGAAATGGAACAACTTTCTGTGTGCTCTAAGACTTATGGATGGGGAACAGGGTTATGACCCTTCATTGACTGGATTTTCCAGTCACCAGCATGAGCAAGTGACTTCCTTGATGCAATGGTAGATATCCAGGTATCAGGATGTTTTTAAGAGGAGGAATATTTTTTAATTTTTATTTTCTATATTTTTTATTTACATTCCCAATAATTTCCTCTTTCCCGGTTTCCCTCTCCCCCAAAGTTCTGTAAGCCCTCTTCCCTCCCCCTGTTCCCCAGTCAACCCCCTCCCGCTTCTCTGTCCTGGTATTACCCTATACTGCTACATCCAGTCTTTCCAGAACCATGGGTCTCTCTTTCCTTCTTCTTGGAAATCAACTGATATGTGAATTGTGTCTTGGGTATTCTGAGCTTCCGGGTTAATATCCACTTATCAGTGACTGCATACCATGTGTGTTCTTCTGTGATTGGGTTACCTCACTAAGGATGATATTTTCCAGTTCTGACCATTTGCCTAGGAATTTCGTGAATTCATTGTTTTTAATTGCAGAGTAGTATTCCATTGTGTAAATATACCACATCTTTTGTATCCAGAAGATACAGAATGTTCCCCTTGTCTGTATATTCTTCCTCTGTTGAGGGACATCTGGGTTCTTTCCAGCTTCTGGCTATTATAAAAAAGGCTGCTATGAACATAGTGGAGCATGTGTCTTTATTGCATGCCGGGGAGGCCTCTGGGTATATGCCCAGGAGTAGTATAACAGGGTGAGGAAGAACATTCTTAACAGTGAGGTTATAAATACTGCTTTTGACACATTTGAATTCAGATTTTCCTTTACTCACATAAACATTTATTAATATTTTACTTTTAGTAAACAGGTTTCATTGCATGATGTATTTTTTTGCTGTGTTGGTATTTCAAGATTTTAATATAAAAATTAAAACATCAAGATATGAAAACTCAAGTTTAATATACTTTAGATGCAGTCATTTGCAGCTCCAGCTTTTCTCAAATTACTCTTGAATCCCAATCATCTTCTCATTTGCAGTAAGATATATTGTAAGGCCTTGATTCTGATTTTAACTAATTATTTCTTCTACACAAATAACTTTTCTTGCCTGACATAGAACGTCAAGTGTTAAGTGTTAAGTGGCAAGTGATAAATTGTACGCATTTTGTGGCTTTGCCTCTGTGTTCTACGTGTTTGATGCAACATTCCATTCAAATCCTGTAGTCATAGGCACACACTCACACATATAAACACAAACACACACACACAAATTTGTACAAACATCAACATATAAGTCCCTGTTTTGGAAATATTTCTCAATTATGATTAATGTGCATATTATCCCTAATACTGACAATAGTTCAATGACTCTAAAAGAGAAAATTTATTCCTCAAATATAGGATCTATTATGCATCTTCCCTGTAGATATCAATTTGATACTGATTCTATTATATTTATTAAGAGTCATCCCTGAATTCATGTAGAATAGTGAAACATTTCATGAAAATATACATTGACTTTGAATTATGAAAATAAAGTTACTTTTGCAAGGTTAATAAAACATGGCATTATTAAGATGTTCATTTTCATACCCTTTACCCATATAAAATAATATTAAGCCACATAAGAAGATGAAATGTAGTGATTATAACCTTAAACTAAAACAAATAACATTTTAAGACATGGGACATATTCCAAGTATAAAACCCAAAAGGGAATCAATATATTCATAGAATCACACTGATTGTCAGGACAAGCTGTGATAAATTCACCACAGCCACCTTTCTTCTTGCATAACTCGCTGAATGCCCATCTTTGTACCGGTAAGGGTTCCTCAGCAGCAGAAACCAAAGAGGCTAACACAAGTAGAAGCAACTTCATCTTCCAGAATCTTCTCTTTCTTCTAGAACAGGAGAGTAAAGTTGTTCAACTGCTGGTAAAATAATGGACTGAAGAGGCTCACAAAACATATCAGTTTGTAATATGTATGATGAACCTATTAATTCACTCATTTTTTTTTTTAAAAAATTCAAAACAGTTTGGCAGACTGGGTGGCAGTATTTGGGGGATTCTGGCATTGTGTCATTTTAACCCATGGGATTAGATTTCAGTGGCGTGTAATATAACTGTTCCTGAATTGTTGACATTCAGAAACATAGCCAAAATGAATAAACTGGTTTGGTGACAGTATACCCACAAAGAAGATCATTTTTATGAAATGTTCCAAGAACAGTAATATTGGCCAGCATTATTCTTAGGTTTATATAGGGGCAAGATCTAAGGGCTACCTGTTAATTCCCACTTTAATCCCAGCACTTGGGAGGCAGAGGCAGGAGGATTTCTGAGTTCGAGACCAGCCTGGTCTACAAAGTGAGTTCCAGGACAGCCAGGGCTACACAGAGAAACCCTGTCTCAAAAAACTAAAAAAAAAAAAAAAAAAAAAAAAAAAAAAAAAAATCTATACATGGATCACATTGAGATTACTTTTCCAGTCAAGTAAAGTAATTTCTGGGTTATACAATTTATACATTGCATATAAATAGCATAGCTTCAAGGTAAAAATAAATCCCACATATGAGTCTACATTCATTTTGCTCTGAGCACTAAAATACCCAGATATGGAGACAATTTATTAATTCTTGCCAAAGAGTCACTTCTACTGCTTGGAATATAAGTGATCCTAAAACCTATGATTTCCACTTGTTAAATTTTCATGTATGTGATCTTGTTTGTTTCTAATCATTTTCCACTCACTACTTTTGCAACATTTGCCAGTCACTATATTCTCTCCTCCCTCTCTCTGTCTATCTCTCTCTGGTTGTCTCTCTGTTTGTCTCTGTCTCTATCTCTGTCTCTCTCTGTTTCTCTCTATCTCTCTGTATCTGTATCTCTGTCTCTGTCTCTGTGTCTCTGTCTCTTTCTCTCTCTCTCCCTCCCTCTCTCTCTCTCTCTCTCTCTCTCTCTCTCTCTCTCTCTCTCTCTCTCTCCCCATCTCTGCCTATGAAACAGGATGTAGTTTTCTTCTATGTCCCAAGCTCTATGCTTGCTGCCTTCCTCTCTGCCATTATCATAATGAATTAAAGCTTTAAAACTGAAAACAAAACCCAGTTCAGTTTCTCTTATAATAATTGAGAACACATTTGAAAATCTCATCACAATAAATTGAAGAATTTGCAAATTTGTAGGTTAGAATGTGTTTCTTAATGGAAGGGTACTATATGTATATTTTTAAAAATAAACATACAGATATACAGTATATCTTAATCATAGCCACCTTCAAACTCTCAGATTTCAAAGATTCTGTCCCAAATATCTCATATCTTCTTCTCAGCTTCATTTTAATGAGAATTAGAATTTTTTAATTAGATGTATTCTTTATTAACATTTCAAATGATTTCCCCCTTACTGGATCCGCCCTCCCCAAAAGTCCCATACACCCTCTTCCCTCCCCCTACTCCCCAACCAACCCGCTCCTGCCTCCCCTTCCTGGCATTTCCCTACACTGCTGCATTGAGCCCTTCCAGGACCAGGGGACTCTCCTTCCTTCTTCTTGGGCATCATTTGATATGTGAATTGTTTCTTGGCTATTCCAAGCTTCTGGGCTAATATCCGCTTATCAGTGAGTGCGTATCATATGTAATCTTTTGTGAATGGGTCACCTCATTCAGGATGATATTCTCCAGTTCCATCCACTTGCCTAAGAATTTCATGAATTTATTTTTTTTAATAGCTGAGTAGTATTCCATAGTGTAAATATACCACATTTTCTGTATACATTCCTCCATTGAGGGACATCTGGTTTCTTTCCAGCTTCTAGCAATTATAAATAAGACTGCTATGAATATAATGGATATTTTGTTTTTTTAAAACACAGAAATACTATGAAAATATGATTTCAGTTAATGCCAGATGTGGAGCTGCTTCATATTTTCCAAAGCAAATGATTATCATTTTGCTTATCATCTAGCAGGGTAGTGATTTTGCTAGCTGCAGATAGTTTTGCAGTTGCATGACATTTGGAATTCAGGGACCATCTCAGTGGGTGTATTAATGCTAAGTTCTTGAGAGGCAGAGTTATGAATTGGTCATTCATTGTTGGTACTAAATCTTGGTCATTTAGTGGGCTTAGTTGTGGTTTGTTAATAGTATTGCTCAAAGATGAAACAAGAAATAAGTTATTAGATATTTAGATTTAGGATTCTCTCTCTCTCTCCCTCTCTCTCTCCCATCATTTTTTCTCTCCCATCTAGTGCTAGCAGGTTGAAAGGGTAAACAAGTGTGGGAGAAAGAAGAACTCATAAAGAGTCAAAGAGCATCTACACTTTGTTTCTTCATGATATCCAATTACTGTTTTCCATTTGTTTCCATATATGAGCTCTTCCACCTGGTTATGGGTCCCTATACAAGTGCCTGTTGCCCTCTGGAAAAGATAACCTCAATCTCTAAGTAAGTATTCTTGAATTGTAGTCTACCATAGTGATCTGATTCTACAGAGCCACCAAAGACACAAGAGAATAAACGATGCAGCCTCCTGACAATTGTCCTTATCTGGTCTTCTGAGAATTATGCATGGAAGCTCACAACAAAGAATCCTATTTTCAGTTGCTATTTTTAGTCAGTTTTCTGCTTATGAGTGTTTGTCATTCACCATTGACCTTTGTAGGAGCCATCCTGGGCTGATGTGATAAGAGATCAATGCTTCACCTGTGATGTGGTAGGAAATCCTACAGCTCTGATTATGTTGATTGTTCTGGAACAGATACAGAACCAGTTGTGATAAGCAGGAATGTCCATAAATATCTCTCATTAGTTAATAACTCCATTTCTCCCGTGTTTTTTCCTTCAGATGAATTTAAGCTATAAAAAGAAATAACAAAAGAGAGTGAGATACTAGGATTTTCGAAGTACTACTGTTATTTACATTTGCTTCCAAAATGTCAATCTGGGTACTTATTTCCTATCTGAGCCGAGTGTCACAAACCTAACATTAATCAGACCAACACTGAATTGAGGAGAGTGAACAGAACTCAGCACAGAATGCTGGGGCACTGTTCCTTTATTACTGAAATATTTAAATCAAACTTGATCCCATCATCACTGTTCAGATGTATGCTATGGGAAGTTTTGTATTTGCTTGCACATCAGTCTAATGGCCTCTCTGGATTATGATGAGTCTGTTAAAACATCTTTCATCATATGACTACTTTCTATGCCTTTCATCTGATCACTAAAAGCAGCTCAGTTTCACTTCTTTATGTTTGCCATTGAAATCCAGATTACATTCAAGCATTCCCTTTGTGAATCTGCCCTCAAGTCCTCACTTTCCTTATCATTTTACTAAGGGAAATAACGTTTCATAATCATGCTCCAGAACTAACACCATTTAAAGTAGCGTTCCTGTACCTTTTTGAGATTAGCAATAACTTCTATTTTGAAGAGGATGCCATAGTGTGTTTTATTTCCAGGATAGTAGTAATCTCAGTTTGCCTCAGGCACTTTCTTCTAATCAGTGATACAGACTACATTTTAACCGACAATCATCAGAATGTCAGTACAATTTTGCCTCTTGAGTTTTAGCATCCTGTATCCATACTGCAACTATCAATATTATTGCTCAGTTTTGTAGTGTTGTAGCACTGACATATAGAAGGTAGTACTCATTAGTAATGACCCTGTACTTATTTCTCAAGCTTGACTATCAAACTTAGGTAACATCCAGAGATCTGCTCATGTAATTACACTGCCCTGTTAGGAGGTAATTCATTTAATAAGGGACTGAATAATGGGTATGCTTTCAGAATCTTCTGTGGTCAAAGCACCTCAAACTCTTGGTGATATAGATGATGCCCAAGGCTCCTTATGTGCTCAAAATTATACTTCCTAACGTTGGTGGCACAGTAGACTTTCTCCTCTGGCAATTTTCTGTCCTTCTGTTATTACCAACCAAGGTAAAGTTGTGGCTGCACGAATCTTTCTTCTTCTTTTTTTTTAATTATTTATTTTATTTTTTTTTAATTTACATTCAAAATCATTTCCCCTTTCCCGTTTCCTCCCTCCCCGAAAGTCCCATAAACCCCTTCCCTCCCTCTTTTCTCCATTCAATCCCCTCTCGTTACTCTGTCCTGGCGTTCCCCTACATCCAGTCTTTCCAGGACCAGGGGTCTCTCCTTCCATCTTCTTAGAAATCTATTGATATGCGGATTGTGTCTAGAGTATTCTGAGATTCTGGGTCAATATCCCTTTATCAGTGACTGCATACCATGTGTGTTCTTTTGTGATTGGGTTACCTCACTAAGGATGATATTTTCAAGATCTGACCATTTGCCTAGGAATTTCGTGAATTCATTGTTTTTAATTGCAGAGTAGTATTCCATTGTGTAGATATACCACATCTTCTGAATCCATTCCTCCATTGAGGGACATCTGGGTTCTTTCCAGCTTCTGGCTATTATAAATAAGGCTGCTATGAACATAGTGGAGCATGTGTCCTTATTGCATGCAGGTAAAGTCTCTGGGTATATGCCCAGGAGTGGTATAGCCGGATCCTCCGGGAGTGTCATGCCCAGTTTTTGGAGGAACCGCCAGACTGCTTTCCAGAGTGGTTGTACCAGCTTGCAATTCCACCAGCAGTGGAGGAGTGTTCCTCTTTCTCCACATCCTCGCCAACAACTGCTGTCTCCTGTGTTTTTGATCTTAGCCATCCTGACTGGTGTGAGATGGAATCTCAGGGTTGTTTTGATTTGCATTTCCCTAATGACTAAGGATGATGAACATCTCTTTAGGTGCTTCTCAGCCATTAGATATTCTTCAGGTGAGAACTCTTTGTGGAGCTCTGTACCCCATTTTTTAATAGGGTTACTTGCCTCTCTGGAGTTTAACTTCTTGAGTTCTTTGTATATCTTGGATATTAGCCCTCTGTCGGATGTAAGGTTGGTAAAGATCATTTCCCAGTTAGTTGGTTGCCGCTTTGTCTTTTTGACAGTGTCTTTTGCCTTGCAAAACTTTGTAATTTAATGAGGTCCCATTTGTATATTCTTGATCTTAGAGCATAAGCTATTGGAGTTCTGTTCAGGAAATTCTCCCCTGTGCCCATATGTTCAAGGTTCTTCCATAGTTTCCCTTCTATTAGTTTCAGTGTGTCTGGTTTTATGTGGAGATCCTTGATCCACTTAGAATTGAGCTTAGTGCAAGGAGATAAGAATGGGTCAATTTGCATTCTTCTGCATGTTGACCTCCAGCTGAGCCAGCACCATTTGTTGAAAAGGCTATCTTTTTTCCACTGGATGGTTTTAGCTCCTTTGTCAAAGATCAAGTGACCATAGGAGTGTGGATTCATTTCTGGGTCTTCAATTCTGTTCTATTGATCTACATGCCTGTCACTGTACCAATACCATGCGGTTTTTAACACTATTGCTCTGTAGTACAGCTTGAGGTCCGGGATACTGATTCCCCCCAGAGGTTCTTTTCCTCTTGAGAATAGTTTTAGCTATTCTGGGTTTTCTGTTATTCCAGATGAATTTTTGAATTGCTATTTCTAACTCTATGAAGAATTGAGTTGGGATTTTGATGGGGATTGCATTGAATCTGTGTATTACTTTTGGTAAGATGCTCATTTTTACAATATTAATCCTGCCAATCCATGAGCATGGCAGATTTTTCCATCTTCTGAGGTCTTCTTCAATTTCTTTCTTCAGAGACTTGAAGTTCTTGTCATACAGATCTTTCACTTGTTTGGTTAGAGTCACGCCAAGATACTTTATATGGTTTGTGGCTATCGTGAAGGGTATCATTTCTCTTACCTCTTTCTCAGCCTGCTTATCCTTTGAGTATAGGAAGGCTACTGACTTGCTTGAGTTGATTTTATATCCGGCCACATTGCTGAAGTCGTTTATCAGCTGTAGGAGTTCTCTGGTGGAGTTCTTTGGGTCGCTTAAGTATACTATCATATCGTCTGCAAATAGTGATAGTTTGACTTCTTCTTTTCCAATTTGTATCCCTTTGACCTCTTTTTGTTGTCTAATTGCTCTAGCTAGAACTTCAAGTACTATATTGAAAAGATATGGAGAGAGAGGGCAGCCTCGTCTAGTCCGTGATTTTAGTGGTATTGCTTCAAGTTTCTCTCCATTTAGATTGATGCTGGCTACCGGTTTGCTGTAAATTGCTTTTACTATGTTTAGATATGGGCCTTGAATTCCTGATCTTTCCAAGACCTTTAGCATAAAAGGATGCTGAATTTTGTCAAATGCTTTCTCAGCATCTAATGAGATGACCATGTGTTTTTTTTCTTTGAGATTTTTTATATAGTGGATTACATTGATGGATTTCCTTATATTGAACCATCCCTGCATCCCTGGGATGAAGCCTACTTGATCGTAGTGAATGATAGTTTTGATGTGTTCTTGGATTCGGTTGGCAAAAATTTTATAGAGTATTTTTGCATCGATATTCATAAGAGAGATTGGCCTGAGATTCTCTTTCTTTGTCGGATCTTTGTGTGCTTTTGGTATTAGTGTAATTGTGGCTTCATAGAACGAGTTGGGTAGTGTTCCTTCTGTTTCTATTTTGTGGAACAGTTTGAAGAGTATTGGTGTTAGGTCTTCTTTGAAGGTCTGATAGAATTCTGCACTAAAACCACCTGGACCTGTGCTTTTTTTGGTTGGAAGACTTCCAATGACAACTTCTATTTCTTCAGGGGTTATAGGACGGTTTAGATGGTCTATTTGATCCTGATTTAATTTTGGTATTTGGTATCTGTCAAAGAAATTGTCCATTTCCTCAAGATTTTCTAGTTGTGTTGAATACAGGTTTTTGTAGTAGGATCTGATGACTTTTTGAATTTCCTCAGTTTCTGTTGTTATCTCTCCCTTTTCGTTTCTGATTTTATTAATTTGGATACTGTCTCTGTGCCCTCTGGTTAGTCTGGCTAAGGGCTTATCTATCTTGTTGATTTTCTCAAAGAACCAACTCCTCGTTTTGTTGATTCTTTGTATGGTTTTGTTTCTACTTGATTGATTTCAGCCCTGAGTTTGATGATTTCCTGCCTTCTACTCCTCTTTGGTGTATTTGCTTCTTTATGTTCCAGGGCTTTCAGGTGTGCCATTAAGCTGTTAGTGTATGCTGTCTCCCGTTTCTTTTTGGCGGCACTCAGGGCTATGAATTTTCCTCTTAGCACTGCTTTCATTGTGTCCCATAAATTAGGGTATGTTGTGCCTTCATTTTCATTAACTTTCAAAAAGTCTTTGATTTCTTTCTTTATTTCCACCTTGACCAAGTTATCATTGAGTAGAGCATTGTTCAGCCTCCATGTGTACGTGGGTTTTCTTTTGTTTTTGTTGCCCTTGAAGACCACCCTTATTCCATAGTGATCTGATAGGAGGCATGGGATTATTTCTATCTTCTTATATCTGTTGAGGTCTGATTTGTGACCAATTATATGGTCAATTTTGGAGAAGGTACCATGAGGTGCTGAGAAGAAGGTGTATTCTTTAGCTCTAGGATGAAATGTTCTATATATATATCTGTTAGTTCCATTTGGTCCAAGGCTTCAATTAGATTCACTGTGTCCCTGTTTAGTTTCTGCTTTCCTGAACGATCCATTTCAGAGAGCGTGGTGTTGAAGTCACCCACTCTTATTGTGTGCAGTGCGATGTGTGCTTTGAGCTTTAGTAAAGTTTCTTTTACGAATGAGGGTGCCCTTGCATTTGGAGCATAGATATTCAGAATTGAGAGTTCTTGATGGTGGATTTTTCCCTTGATCAGTATGTAGTGTCCTTCTGTGTCTTTTTTAATGACTTTAGGTTGAAAATCAATTTTATCTGATATTAGGATGGCTACTCCATCTCGTTTCTTGTGGCCATTTGCTTGTAAAATTGTTTTCCAGCCTTTTACTCTAAGTAGTGTTTGTCTTTGACACTGAGGTGCGTTTCCTGCATGCAGCAAAATGCTGGGTCCTGTTTACGTATCCAGTCTTCTAGTTTATGTCTTTTTATTGGGGAATTGAGACCATTGATATTAAGAGAGATTAAGTCATAGTGATTATTTCCATCTGCTATTCTTGACGCTATCTTTATGTTTGAGTGGTTATCTACTTTTGGGTTTGATTCAAGAAGGTTATTATCTCATTTTTTCCAGGGTGTTGTTTCTCTCCCTGTATTGGTGGTTTCCACCTATTATCCATTGCAGGGCTGGATTTGTGGAAAGATATTGTGAAAATTTGGTTTTATCATGGAATATCTTGGTCTCTCCATCTATGGTGATTGAGAGTTTTGCTGGGTATAGTTGTCTAGGCTGGCATTTGTGCTCTCTTAGAGTCTGCATGAGATCTGCCCAGGATCTTCTGGCCTTCATAGTCTCTGGTGAGAAGTCTGATGTGATTCGGATAGGTCTTCCTTTGTATGTTACTTGGCCCTTTTCTCTTACTGCATTTAGTATTCTTTCTTTGTTTAGAACATTCGGTGTTTTGATTATTATGTGACGGGAGGTATTTCTGTTCTGGTCCAGTCTGTTTGGAGTTCTGTAGGCTTCTTGTACGTTCATCAGCATCTCTCTCTTTAGGTTAGGGAAGTTTTCCTCCATAATTTTGTTGAAGACGTTTACTGGCCATTTAAGTTGCAAATCTTCACTCTCATCTATACCTATAATCCTTAGGTTTGGCCTTCTCTTTGTGTCCTGGATTTCCTGGATGTTTTGGGTTACACGTTTTTTGCATTTTGCATTTTCTTTGACTGTTGAGTCGATGCTTTCTTTTTTTTTTTTTTTTTTAATTTAATTTTATTTTATTTTTTTAATTTACATTCCAAATCACTTCCCCTTTCCCGTTTCCTCCCTCCCCGAAAGTCCCATAAGCCCCCTTCCCTCCCTCTTTTCTCCGTTCAACCCCCTCTCATTACTCTGTCCTGGCGTTCCCCTACATCCAGTCTTTCCAGGACCAGGGGTCTCTCCTTCCATCTTTTTAGAAATCTATTGATATGCTGATTGTGTCTAGGGTATTCTGAGATTCTGGGTCAATATCCCCTTATCAGTGACTTCATACCATGTGTGATCTTTTGTGATTGGGTTACCTCACTAAGGATGATATTTTCAAGTTCTGACCATTTGCCTAGGAATTTCGTGAATTCATTGTTTTTAATTGCAGAGTAGTATTCCATTGTGTAAATATACCACATCTTCTGAATCCATTCCTCCATTGAGGGACATCTGGGTTCTTTCCAGCTTCTGGCTATTATAAATAAGGCTGCTATGAATATAGTGGAGCATGTGTCCTTATTGCATGCAGGTAAAGTCTCTGGGTATATGCCCAGGAGTGGTATAGCCGGATCCTCCGGAAGTGTCATGCCCAGTTTTCTGAGGAGCCGCCAGACTGCTTTCCAGAGTGGTTGTACCAGCCTGCAATTCCACCAGCAGTAGAGGAGTGTTCCTCTTTCTCCACATCCTCGCCAACAACTGCTGTCTCCTGTGTTTTTGATCTTAGCCATCCTGACTGGTGTGAGATGGAATCTCAGGGTTGTTTTGATTTGCATTTCCCTAATGACTAAGGATGATGAACATCTCTTTAGGTGCTTCTCAGCCATTAGATATTCTTCAGGTGAGAACTCTTTGTGGAGCTCTGTACCCCATTTTTTAATAGGGTTACTTGCCTCTCTGGAGTTTAACTTCTTGAGTTCTTTGTATATCTTGGATATTAGCCCTCTGTCGGATGTAAGGTTGGTAAAGATCATTTCCCAGTTAGTTGGTTGCCGCTTTGTCTTTTTGACGGTGTCTTTTGCCTTGCAAAAACTTTGTAATTTAATGAGGTCCCATTTGTCTATTCTTGATCTTAGAGTATAAGCTATTGGAGTTCTGTTCAGGAAATTCTCCCCTGTGCCCATATGTTCAAGGTTCTTCCCGAGTTTCCCTTCTATTAGTTTCAGTGTGTCTGGTTTTATGTGGAGATCTTTGATCCACTTAGAATTGAGCTTAGTGCAAGGAGATAAGGATGGGTCAATTTGCATTCTTCTGCATGTTGACCTCCAGCTGAGCCAGCACCATTTGTTGAAAAGGCTATCTTTTTTCCACTGGATGGTTTTAGCTCCTTTGTCAAAGATCAAGTGACCATAGGAGTGTGGATTCATTTCTGGGTCTTCAATTCTGTTCCATTGATCTACATGTCTGTTACTGTACCAATACCATGCAGTTTTTAACACTATTGCTCTGTAGTACAGCTTGAGGTCCGGGATACTGATTCCCCCAGAGGTTCTTTTACTCTTGAGAATAGTTTTAGCTATTCTGGGTTTTCTGTTATTCCAGATGAATTTTTGAATTGCTCTTTCTAACTCTATGAAGAATTGAGTTGGGATTTTGATGGGGATTGCATTGAATCTGTGTATTACTTTTGGTAAGATGCTCATTTTTACTATATTAATCCTGCCAATCCATGAGCATGGCAGATTTTTCCATCTTCCGAGGTCTTCTTCAATTTCTTTCTTCAGAGACTTGAAGTTCTTGTCATACAGATCTTTCACTTGTTTGGTTAGCGTCACGCCAAGATACTTAATATGGTTTGTGGCTATCGTAAAGGGTATTATTTCTCTTACTTCTTTCTCAGCCTGCTTATCCTTTGAGTATAGGAAGGCTTCTGACTTGCTTGAGTTGATTTTATATCCGGCCACTTTGCTGAAGTCGTTTATCAGCTGTAGGAGTTCTCTGGTGGAGTTCTTTGGGTCGCTTATGTATACTATCATATCGTCTGCAAATAGTGATAGTTTGACTTCTTCCTTTCCAATTTGTATCCCTTTGACCTCTTTTTCTTGTCTAATTGCTCTAGCTAGAACTTCAAGTACTATATTGAAAAGATATGGAGAGAGAGGGCAGCCCTGTCTAGTCCCTCATTTTAGTGGGATTGCTTCAAGTTTCTCTCCGTTTAGATTGATGCTGGCTACTGGTTTGCTGTAAATTGCTTTTACTATGTTTAGATATGGGCCTTGAATTCCTGATCTTTCCAAGACCTTTAGCATGAAAGGATGCTGAATTTTGTCAAATGCTTTCTCAGCATCTAATGAGATGACCATGTGTTTTTTTTCTTTGAGATTTTTTATATAGTGGATTACATTGATGGATTTCCTTATATTGAACCATCCCTGCATCCCTGGGATGAAGCCTACTTGATCGTGGTGAATGATCGTTTTGATGTGTTCTTGGATTCGGTTGGCAAGAATTTTATTGAGTATTTTTGCATCGATATTCATAAGAGAGATTGGCCTGAGATTCTCTTTCTTTGTCGGATCTTTGTGTGCTTTTGGTATTAGTGTAATTGTGGCTTCATAGAACGAGTTGGGTAGTGTTCCTTCTGTTTCTATTTTGTGGAACAGTTTGAAGAGTATTGGTGTTAGGTCTTCTTTGAAGGTCTGATAGAATTCTGCACTAAAACCATCTGGACCTGTGCTTTTTTTGGTTGGAAGACTTCCAATGACAACTTCTATTTCTTCAGGGGTTATAGGACGGTTTAGATGGTCTATTTGATCCTGATTTAATTTTGGTACTTGGTATCTGTCAAGAAAATTGTCCATTTCCTCAAGATTTTCTAGTTGTGTTGAATACAGGTTTTTGTAGTAGGATCTGATGATTTTTTGAATTTCCTCAGTTTCTGTTGTTATCTCTCCCTTTTCGTTTCTGATTTTATTAATTTGGATACTATCTCTGTGCCCTCTGGTTAGTCTGGCTAAGGGCTTATCTATCTTGTTGATTTTCTCAAAGAACCAACTCCTCGTTTTGTTGATTCTTTGTATGGTTTTATTTGTTTCTACTTGATTGATTTCAGCCCTGAGTTTGATGATTTCCTGCCTTCTACTCCTCTTTGGTGTATTTGCTTCTTTTTGTTCCAGGGCTTTCAGGTGTGCCATTAAGCTGTTAGTGTATGCTGTCTCCCGTTTCTTTTTGGCGGCACTCAGGGCTATGAATTTTCCTCTTAGCACTGCTTTCATTGTGTCCCATAAGTTAGGGTATGTTGTGCCTTCATTTTCATTAACTTTCAAAAAGTCTTTGATTTCTTTCTTTATTTCCACCTTGACCAAGTTATCATTGAGTAGAGCATTGTTCAGCCTCCATGTGTACGTGGGTTTTCTTTTGTTTTTGTTGCCATTGAAGACCACCCTTATTACATAGTGATCTGATAGGAGGCATGGGATTATTTCTATCTTCTTGTATCTGTTGAGGTCTGATTTGTGACCAATTATATGGTCAATTTTGGAGAAGGTACCATGAGGAGCTGAGAAGAAGGTGTATTCTTTAGCTCTAGGATGAAATGTTCTATATATATCAGTTAGTTCCATTTGGTCCAAGGCTTCAATTAGATTCACTGTGTCCCTGTTTAGTTTCTGCTTTCCTGAACGATCCATTTCAGAGAGCGGGGTGTTGAAGTCACCCACTATTATTGTGTGCGGTGCGATGTGTGCTTTGAGTTTTAGTAAAGTTTCTTTTACGAATGAGGGTGCCCTTGCATTTGGAGCATAGATATTCAGGATTGAGAGTTCTTGATGGTGGATTTTTCCCTTGATCAGTATGTAGTGTCCTTCTGTGTCTTTTTTGATGACTTTGGGTTGAAAATCAATTTTATCCGATATTAGGATGGCTACTCCACCTCGTTTCTTGGGGCCATTTGCTTGTAAAATTGTTTTCCAGCCTTTTACTCTG
Source organism: Tokudaia tokunoshimensis (assembly GCA_036184795.1). Lineage (NCBI taxonomy): Eukaryota > Metazoa > Chordata > Mammalia > Rodentia > Muridae > Tokudaia > Tokudaia tokunoshimensis. The sequence continues at coordinate 82,089,746 of BTHU01000002.1, read as the reverse complement.
AGGTAGTGTTTGTCTTTGACACTGAGGTGCGTTTCCTGCATGCAGCAAAATGCTGGGTCCTGTTTACGTATCCAGTCTGCTAGTCTATGTCTTTTAATTGGGGAATTGAGACCATTGATATTAAGAGAGATTAAGGCATCGTGATTATTGCCATCTGCCATTCTTGACGCTATCTTTATGTTTGAGTGGTTATCTACTTTTGGGTTTGATTCAAGAAGGTTATTATCTCATTTTTTCCAGGGTGTTGTTTCTCTCCCTGTATTGGAGGTTTCCACCTATTATCCGTTGCAGGGCTGGATTTGTGGAAAGATATTGTGAAAATTTGGTTTTATCATGGAATATCTTGGTCTCTCCATCTATGGTGATTGAGAGTTTTGCTGGGTATAGTAGTCTAGGCTGGCATTTGTGCTGTCTTAGTGTCTGCATGAGATCTGCCCAGGATCTTCTGGCTTTCATAGTCTCTGGTGAGAAGTCTGATGTGATTCGGATAGGTCTTCCTTTGTATGTTACTTGGCCCTTTTCTCTTACTGCATTTAGTATTCTTTCTTTGTTTAGAACATTCGGTGTTTTGATTATTATGTGATGGGAGGTATTTCTGTTCTGGTCCAGTCTGTTTGGAGTTCTGTAGGCTTCTTGTATGTTCATCGGCATCTCTCTCTTTAAGTTAGGGAAGTTTTCCTCCATAATTTTGTTGAAGATGTTTACTGGCCCTTTAAGTTGCAAATCTTCACTCTCATCTATACCTATAATCCTTAGGTTTGGTCTTCTCATTGTGTCCTGGATTTCCTGGATGTTTTGGGTTACGCGTTTTTTGCATTTTGCATTTTCTTTGACTGTTGAGTCGATGCTTTCTATGGAATCTTCAGCACCTGAGATTCTTTCTTCCATCTCTTGTATTCTATTGTTGATGTTTGCATCTGTGACTCCTGATTTCTTCCCAAGGATTTTATCCCCAAAGTTGTCTCCCTTTGTGATTTCTTAGTTGTTTCTACTTCCTTTTTTAGTTCCTGGATGGATTTGCTGAGATCCTTCACTTGTTTGTTTGTATTTTCCTGTATTTATTTAAGGTATTTTTGCATTACCTCTTTCAGGATTTCTACCTATTGACCCATGTTCTCCTGCATTTCTCTGAGCGATTATTGTGTTTCCTCCTCATGGGAATCCATCTGTTGATCCATCGTCTCCTGCATTTCTTTAAGCAGTTCTCGTGTTTCCTTTGTAAGGGCATCTAACCGTTGATTCATTTCTTTAAGCAATTTTTGTGTTGCCTCCTTATGGGCATCCATCTGTTGACCCATATTCTTCTGCATTTCTTTATGCAATTTTGTGATTCCTTTGCGAGTGCATCTACCTGTTGATTTATCTCGTTAAGCGATTTTTGTGTTGTCTCCTTGTGTGCCTCCATCTTTTGATTCATGTTCTCCTGCATTTCTCTAAGCAATTGTTGTGTTTCCTTTGTAAGGGCTTCTAACCATTGATTCATGGTCTCTTGTAATTCTTTATTAGATTTATTTGTGTCCTTCTTGTGGTCCTCTAATAGCATCATGAGAAGTGATTTTAAATCCAGATCTTGTCTTTCGGGTGTGGTGGGGTATCCTGGACTTGCTGCTGTTGGAGAGTTGGGTTCGGATGGTGCCATATTACTTTGATTTCTGTTAGTAATGTTCCTACGTTTGCCTTTTGCCATCTGATTACCTCTGATGTTAGTTGGTCCTGCTCTCTCTGGCTGTTGGTTGGACCTCCTGTGAGCCTGCAAAGCTATTTCTGCCCCCCCCCCCGGTTACCAGGTTTCCCCTGGCACAGATTTCTGGGGCCTTCCCTGCTCCTGAGTGACTTTGGAGCCCTGATGTGCCTTGCCCCAAGTGATGTTATATTGGGGAGTCCTTGCACATCCACAGGCTCAGCGTAGTGGATTCCTGGAGCAGAGTTCGCCAAAGGGAGGCTGGTAGGCTCCTGCCCTATGCAGGCCTGTGTGATCTCTCTTAGAGTGGGGGGGGGAAGGGGCATCCCTCTGCCAGGCAGAAGTCCCACAGCAGAGCTGGCATGCTGGTTACTGCAGATCTGCCCAGCTCTTGGGAGCCACGTACACACAAGCCGCTCGAGACCCAAGCGATATTATGCCTGTCTGTCTCTGAGCCTGGCAGTCCCAACTTCCCAGCCACGGGGAGCAAAGATGGTGGAGTGCACTCTGCACTCTTTCCGTGGTGCTGGTCATCCTGCAGAGGTGATGGCCTACAGCAGATCTGGCACCCAGACGCCTACAGAGCTCTCCTGTTCTTGGAAGCAGGTGGAAGCCCCAATAGGCCGTGTCCCAAGCGATGTTATATTGGGGAGAACCTGGGTATCCGTCTCTTTAGTGCAGTCTACGGGAACAGAGGTCGCGGAAGGGAAGCTGGTAGGCTCCTGCCCAGTGCGGGGTCCCTCTGCCAGGCAGAAGTCCCACAGCAGAGCTGGCGCGCTGGTTACTGCAGATCTGCCCAGCTCTTGGGAGCCACATACACACAAGCCACCCGAGACCCAAGAGATATTATGCCTGTCTGTCTCCGAGCCTGGCAATCACAACTTCCCGGCCACTGGAGCAAAGATGGAGGAGTGCACTCTGCACTCTCTCCGTGGCACTGGTCACCCTGCAGAGGCGATGGCCTACAGCAGATCTGGCACCCAGACGACCACAGTGCTGTCCCGTTCTTGGGAGCAGGCAGAAGCCCCAACAGGCCATGTCCCAAGTGATGTTATATTGGGGAGAACCTGGGTACCTGTCTCTTCAGTGCAATCTACGGGAACAGAGGTCCCGAAGTCTAGTTTTTAAATGATGGAAATTACTTTCAGAGGTTGGCAGGAGCTCTAGGTATGTAAATCTTATATGGGCAAAATTTTTTTTTTGGTATTTGCAACATAGTTTCAGGACACACTGGTACAGGAATGTGTTTTATTTTCTAATATATTTCAAGTATAATAATGATTGTGTGAAATTCAAGTGGAATTGTGCAGGATAGTAATTTTAATAACAATACAATGCTAATTTTAATATTCCTGATTTTAAATCAGTACCTTTTATATGACGGGAGGGAGAGTTATTGTCTTATCCACATTAATAATGTCTGACCTGACTTCAGAATGTTTCCTTGACTGACATCTCATTCTTGTAGGGAGGGTGGAGTGAAGTAGCAGGATTTATCAACTGATGAGAATAATTAATGAACTTAGATTGTTTAGTGTGATTATAATGGCTGTCTCTTCTGAACTTTCTGCCATGAAATGCAGCAACTGGAACAAATATTACGGAAGAAATGTGGGAAGAATATGTCAGCCTGACTCGGTACCTCAGCATTCCATCTGAAAATACTGAAAATGTTTATGAAACAGGTAAGAAAGTAAGGCTCTATAAAAGAGCCTTGAAATTAGAGCAAATGATACAGATTATTAATTTGCATCATGGCAATATAAAATCCTTACATGAAAATATGAAGGAAATACAATAGTAATTTTAAATGTGTCCCTCTTTGTCTCATCTCACAGATGCATGTCCTAAATGGGAGCTTTGATCTCAGGAGCAGAAAATTTGCATTAATCACTATTTTTTAGTCACTGGAATTAAAGTTTGAGGTTGATTCAAGATTGTAAACACAAAGTATTCACAATTGTCACTCAGGAATTTCTGCATATCCTACTCTTATTTGAAATCATTACTGGCTTTATGCATGATTAATTGTGTTGATTTCAACATTGTAAAAGATTTTTCAATAAAGTACCCAATGCACATCCTATAAGGGAATTTATCAGAACCAGTTATCAAAATCACATTCATCACCGTATCATCAATGGGAATATTTTGCGTATTTCAAAATGTAGGGGCTTCAATTACAAAAAACTCTTAAGTATATTAGATATTCCAATTACTTTTCTGAGGTAGTATGGTTTATTTCCGGAAATTTCCAAAACTATCTTAAAGGGACATATTGAAGGCAAACTTATCAAGTTAGGGGAAACTAAGGGAGGGCACAGATTTGGCAATGTATCATTCAGCAGACTACCTCTGAGGGAGAAAGCATTGGTTTAGTAGGGCCAGCACTTCCTGAGACCTACAAGAGTCTACTTGAACTGTGTGATGGATGGAGAGAAGACAAAGAGAATTAGAACAGGGAAAAGAATCACACATAAACACCACACATACACACACACACACACAGTCAGTCGGTGAATGGAACACAGCTCCTTTTATTTTTTTCATCCACTGCTTATATATCCCAGCAAAATCTCTCAGATAGCATAAACATTATAATGTGACTGCATACTATTTTTCTTTTAATGAATAATTATTTTTAAAATGTATGTTCCCCAATACTTTTACTTGAAGAACAACTTACATATTACACATGAAGGAGAAAACAAATCATTCCCAACAACCCACACACATTCCTTTTTTTTTTTTGAAGATTTATTTTTAATTTTATTTATATGAGTACACTGTAGCTGTCTTCAGACACACCAGAAGAGGGCATCAGATCTCATTATAGATGGTTGGGAGCCACCATGTGGTTGCTGGGATTTGAACTCAGGACCTCTGGAAGAGCAGTCAGTGCTCTTAACCACTGAGCCATCTCCTCAACTCCACACACATTCCTAACTAATCAACTTGTTATAGAGCAAGAAGTTATAAGAAAGCTATGCAATTTTTCAGCCATTTTTTCTTTTTTATTAGATATTTGCTTTAATTACAATTCAAATGTTATTCCCTTTCCTCATTTCCCTGATGGAAACCCCCTATCCAATACCCCCTTCCCCTGCTAACCAGCCCGCACACTTCCAGTTTCATGTACTGGCATTACCCTATACTGTGGCATCAAGCCTTCACAGGATCAATGGCCTCTCCTCTCATTGATGTCTGAAAGGCCATCCTCTGCTACAAATGTCACTGGAGGCATGAGTCCCTTCATGTGTACTCTTTGGTTGGTGGTTTAGTCCCTGGGAGCTCTGGGCATACTAGTTAGATCATTTTGTTGTTCCTCCTATGGGGCTGCAAACCCCTTCAGTGCAGTGGGTCATTTCTCTAGCTCCACCATGGGGGACCCTGTGCTCAGACTACTGGTTAGCTGTGTGCAGCAACTTCTGTATTTGTCAGCACTGGCAGAGCCTCTCAGGAGACAGCTATATCAGATCCTTGTCAGCTAGCATTTAAATGGCACCTTCAATAGAGTCTGGGTTTGGAAACTATATATGGGGTGGATCCCCAGGTGCAGAAGACTTGAGTTTCAAGTGGTCTGTGAATTGTATCTTGCATATTCCAAGCCTTTGGGTTAATATCCACTTATCAGAGAGTGCATACCATTTATGTTCTTTTGTCATTGGGTTACCTCATTCAGGATATTTTTTAATTCCATCTCTTTGCCTATGAATTTCATGAGTTCATTGTTTTGAATAACTGAATAGTACTCCATTGTATAAATGTACCACATTTTCTGTATCCACTCCTCTGTTGAATGACATCTGGGTTCTTTCCAGCTTCAGGCTATTATAAATAAGACTGTTATGAACATAGTAGAGCATGTGTCCTTATTACATGTTGGAGCATGTTCTGGGTATATGCCCAGAAGTGGTATAGCTGGGTCCTCCTGCAGTACAATGTCCAATTTTCTGAAGAACTGTCAAACTGATTTCCAGAGAAGTTTCATCAGGATGAAATCCCACCAGCAATGGAAGAGTGTTACTCTCTCTCCACTACTTCTCCAGTATCTGCTGGACCCTAAATTTTTGATCTTAGCCATTCTGATTGGTGTGAGGTAGAATCTCAGATTTTTTTTGATTTGCATTTCCCCGATGATTAAAGATGTATAAGATTTATTTAGGTGCTTATAAGTCATTTTGTATTCCTCAGTTGAGAATTCTTTATTTAGCTCTGTACCCCATTTTTAATAGGGATATTTGGTTTGCTGGAATCTAACTTCTTAAGCTCTTTGTATTCATTGGATATTAGCCCTATGTCAGATGTGAGACTGGTAAAGATCTTTTCCCAATCACTTGGTTGCCATTCTGTCCAGTTGACAGTGTCCTTTGCCTTACAGAAGCTTTGCAGTTTTATGAGGTTCCATTTGTCAATTCTTGATCTTAGAGCATAAGCTATTTGTGTTCTGTTCAGAAAATTTTCTCCTGTGCCCATCTGCTCCAGGTTCTTCCACACTTCCTCTTCTATTAGATTCAGCATATTTGTTTTTATGTGGAGGCCCTTGATCCACTTGGACTTGAGCTTTGTGCAGGGATATAAGAATGGATCAATTTGCATTCTTGTACATGTTGACTGCCAGTTGAACCAGAACCATTTGTTGAAAATGCTTTCTTTTTTTCCACTGGATGGTTTTAACTCCTTGTCAAAGATCAAGTGACCATAGTTGTGTGGGTTCATTTCTGGGTGCTCAGTTCTATACAGTTGATCTACCTGCCAGATGTCTTTCAACAGAGGAATTGATAGAGAAAATGTGGTACATTTGCATAAAGGAATACTAATCAGCTATTAAAAACAATGAATTCATGAAATTCTTAGGCAAATATTAAATAATGATAAAATAATACATTAAATAATTTATCTGTCCATCTCATTAGTCTTCTTGTCAACCACTCTCTCATTAGGATTGAAAGTCTACTTCTTTGCACCAAAAACCCACTCTTCTTCCTACCTAGCTCCAACTCTGGAAATTTTGGGTCAGAGTTGACTTTGTTGCATCATATTTTCAACTTCCCTGCCTCTTTTTGATCTACTTATCTGCATCTATGTAGGTGACATAGATGGTCAATTTCAAAAGAGACCAGTGCCCTCTAAGTACTGGTTAGGCTCCCCTCTGACCTCTCAGTGTACTCTGCACTACTACTTGCTCTTCCTCCTAGCCTTATTGGCATAGAATTCGATTCCAGGCATCATTTCAACTTCAAGGCCAGAGATTCTCAGACGAGGAATATATGTAAATTCAACTGCCCAGAAAATGACCGAAAATTTAAAGTGCAGCTGCTGTGGTTGCTAAAGGGCACTATGGCTGTTTCCCAGTGGGGTTCACAGGGGGAACAGGGAAAGGGGAAATCGTTTGGATCGTAAATAAAGAATATAGGAAGGCCGGGCGGTGGTGGCGCACGCCTTTAATCCCAGCACTTGGGAGGCAGAGGCAGGAAGATTTCTGAGTTCGAGGCCAGCCTGGTCTACAAAGTGAGTTCCAGGACAGCCAGGGCTACACAGAGAAACCCTGTCTCAAAAAACCAAAAAAAAAAAAAAAAAGAATATAGGAAAAAAAAACAAAAACAGCAGACCACAGATACCAGCCCAGATTACTATACCTAGCAAAACTATCAATCACAACAAACAGACAGGGTATATGTGTGGGTGGGGGGAGAGGAAGAAAACCAATCTACATTCCACTATAAAATCCATTTTAAGCAAGGTATACCTACCAATCCAGCTCTACAGAATGCACTAAAAGGAAAACTTCAGGTTAAAGAGATTATCCACACCAAAGAACCCATAAAGAATAAGTAACCCTAGGACAGAAGTTGAAAAGAAAGAGAAAATATTCATACCACTATACCATATGGCAATAATCAATAAATATTTCTCATTGATAATTCTCAACATTATTTGTATCCATAATCCAACAAAGAGACACAAAGCAACATATTGGTTCAGAATACAGTATCCATCTTTGGGCTGCATCCAAGAAAACCACACAACCATCAAGGACAGATGTTATTTCATGATTAAAATTATAGAAAAATATATTTTAAACAAATGGACCCAAGTGTCAAGCAGGTGTAGACTTTCTGATAAAATAGTCTTCAAGATAATACTAATAGGAGAAAGGAAAAGATATTACATATTCATCAAAAGAAAAGTCAACCAAGAGGATATTATAATTCTAAATATCTATGCATCCATGTTCATAAAAGAAACAGTACTAGAACTAAAATCACATATTGACCATCACACATTGATGGTGTGTAATTCCAATGCCCCATTCTCATCAAAATACAGGTCTTCTAGACAAAAATTCAAATCGAAATTCTGGAGTTAAATTAAGACCTAAATTAAATGGACTTAGCAGACACTTACAGTATATTCTACCCAAACACAGGCACACACACACACACACACACACACACAAACACACTCACATACTCACACATCATATATATATATATATATATATGCACATATATTAATATACATATATATAAATAAACATATATACATACACAGATATAAAAAATATTAAAATAACATGCTGTTTCTATCTGGCCATCATGGATTAAACATGTATATTAGCAACAATAGGAAGCTTACAATCTCGTGAAAACTGACCAATGAACTACTGAATGAAAAATTAGTCAAGACAGAAATCAAGAATCTGTCCCAGAGAGTAAGGATAAGAGAAATATGGCCATGTGTCTTTTAGACTAAAAAAATTGTACAAGCTGGCCCTGAGCCTTGCTGGGACAGAGTTATGCTGGAGAGCTGTCACTGATGACCTGAATGCAAGAGAGTTGGTGGGCTAACTAACTTGGTTACCATCCAGGCTCAAATCCAGAGCTTTTATCTGGACCATCCCAACTTCTACTCCAATCAGTGAACTGCTACAGTTTCTGAAGAGGTCAGTTCTGCTCAACTCGCATCTCCATGACACAGGGCAAAAGAGGATACTCAGAGGAGTTACTCTCAGTGAGGATCCAGCATAAATAATGTAAGAGAATTCAAGAGTTTGAACCAGACAAAAGACTCACTGCAATGAATTCCTTGGTCAAAACCACAGAGGCCATGGCAAGAGATGAAAACCTTTTGAGGGATGCGGAGTTGTAATGACAGAAAGCAGATCTGGAGGGACATGGATATTTGTGAGATTGGGGTGCATAATGTTAAATTCACAAAAAAGTCAATAAAAACCATAAAGAAAAAAATTTGCAGTTGAATTAAAAGAAAAGCACAACATATCATTTCCATGGGATGCAATGAAGGCAGTTAGAAGGGGCAAGTTCATAACTTTAAGTGTCCACATCAGAGAAATCGAGAAAGATCTCTTATTAGTAACTTAACAACACATCTGTGCACATTACTAAAACATGTAGAAATTATGTTCAAAATGAGTTATTTTAAGGGAATGAAAGGTAGTGCATACAAATGCAAATATGTGTTATTATATCCTGGGAACACAGATTCCAGGGTCCCTAACAACAGGAATGTTCTACTCTGGAAATTGCATGTAAATAGTCACAAAACTAATGGAAGTCATAAATAACTGTGCTTCCAAATGCACCAGTGAAGACTACAAGGTGGGACAAGCAGGGAACAGGCTTCAGCTCATTCCTAGCTTTGCCTTGGTGGAAGTTAGCATGCTGCTAATAACACATTCCAGATGCTTTAGCTGGTAGTCAAAATGCTAAATATTGAGTTAGGTAAGACAACCTAAAGAACGCACAAGGTAATTGTAACTCTGTACTTGCGTCTCCAGAGTTCTTCATTGTCATGACATTTCAATCACTTAAGAATCTTCGGACCTCTGTTCCCGCGGACTGCGCTGGAGAGACGGGTACCCAGGCTCTCCCCCCAATATAACAGCACTTGGGACACGGCCTGTTGGGGCTTCCATCTGTGCCCGAGGGCGGGTTGGTGCTGTGGTCGTCTGGGTGCAGGATCGGCGGGCCATCATGACTACAGGGTGAGTGGCGCCACGGAGAGTGCCCTCCGCCATCTTTGCTCCAGTGACCAGGTAGTTGGGACCGCCAGGCTCAGAGACAGACAGGCATAATATCGCTTCTGTCTCGGGCAGCTTGTGTGTAACCTGCTCCCAGGTGCTGGGCTGATCTGTAGTGACCAGCGCGCCAGATCTGCTGTGGGACTTCTGCCTGGCAGAGGGACGCCCCCTCCCCCCCAGGAGAGATCACACACCCCTGCACAGGGCAGGAGCCTGCCAGCCTCCCTTTGGCGACCTCTGCTCCAGGAATCCACTAGGCTGTGCCTTTAGATGTGCAAGGCCTCCCCAATATAAGATCACTTGGGGCAAAGCACATTAGGGCTCCAAAGTCACTCAGGAGCAGGCAGGCCCCAGAAATCGGTGCCAGGGGAATCCTGGTAATCCAGGGGGGGCAGAAATAGCTTTGCAGGCTCACAGGAGGTCCAACCAACAGCCAGTGGCAGCAGGACCAACTAACACCAGAGGTATCCAGATGGCAAAAGGCAAACGTAGGAATGTTACTAACAGTAATCAAAGTAATGTGGGACCATCCGAACCCAACTCTCCAACAGCAGCAAGTCCTGGATACCCCACCACACCCGAAAGACAAGATCTGGATTTAAAATCACTTCTCATGATGCTATTAGAGGATCACAAGAAGGACACAAATAAATCTCATAAAGAGTTACAGGAGACCATGAATCAACGGTTAGAAGCCCTTACAAAGGAAACACAAAAATCGCTTAGAGAAATGCGGGAGAACATGGATCAAAAGATGGAGGCACACAAGGAGACAACACAAAAATCGCTTAACGAGATGAATCAACGGGTAGATGCACTCACAAAGGAATCACAAAATTTGCATAAAGAAATGCAGAAGAATATGGGTCAACAGATGGATGCCCATAAGGAGGCAACACAAAAATTGCTTAAAGAAATGAATCAACGGTTAGATGCCCTTACAAAGGAAACACGAGAACTGCTTAAAGAAATGCAGGAGACGATGGATCAACAGATGGAATCCCATGAGGAGGAAACACAAAAATCGCTCAGAGAAATGCAGGAGAACATGGGTCATCAGGAAGAAATCCTGAAAGAGGTAATGCAAAAATATCTTAAAGAAATACAGCAAAATACAAACAAACAAGTGAAGGATCTCAGCAAATCCATCCAGGAACTAAAAAAGGAAGTAGAAACAACTAAGAAATCACAAAGGGAGACAACTTTGGAGATAGAAAACCTTGGGAAGAAATCAGGAGTCATAGATGCAAACATCAACAATAGAATACAAGAGATGGAAGAAAGAATCTCAGGTGCTGAAGATTCCATAGAAAGCATCGACTCAACAGTCAAAGAAAATGCAAATGCAAAAAACTTGTAACCCAAAACATCCAGGAAATCCAGGACACAATGAGAAGACCAAACCTAAGGATTATAGGTATAGATGAGAGTGAAGATTTGCAACTTAAAGGGCCAGTAAGCATCTTCAACAAAATTATGGAGGAAAACTTCCCTAACTTAAAGAGAGAGATGCCGATGAACGTACAAGAAGCCTACAGAACTCCAAACAGACTGGACCAGAACAGAAATACCTCCCGTCACATGATAATCAAAACACCGAATGTTCTAAACAAAGAAAGAATACTAAATGCAGTAAGAGAAAAGGGCCAAGTAACATTCAAAGGAAGACCTATCCGAATCACATCAGACTTCTCACCAGAGACTATGAAAGCCAGAAGATCCTGGGCAGATCTCATGCAGACACTAAGACAGCACAAATGCCAGCCTAGACTACTATACCCAGCAAAACTCTCAATCACCATAGATGGAGAGACCAAGATATTCCATGATAAAACCAAATTTTCACAATATCTTTCCACAAATCCAGCCCTGCAACGGATAATAGGTGGAAACCTCCAATACAGGGAGAGAAACAACACCCTGGAAAAAATGAGATAATAACATTCTTGAATCAAACCCAAAAGTAGATAACCACTCAAACATAAAGATAGCGTCAAGAATGGCAGATGGCAATAATCACTATGCCTTAATCTCTCTTAATATCAATGGTCTCAATTCCCCAATTAAAAGACATAGACTAGCAGACTGGATACGTAAACAGGACCCAGCATTTTGCTGCATGCAGGAAACGCACCTCAGTGTCAAAGACAAACACTACCTCAGAGTAAAAGGCTGGAAAACAATTTTACAAGCAAATGGCCCCAAGAAACGAGGTGGAGTAGCCATCCTAATATATGATAAAATTGATTTTCAACCTAAAGTCATCAAAAAAGACACAGAAGGACACTACATACTGATCAAGGGAAAAATCCACCATCAAGAACTCTCAATTCTGAATATCTATGCTCCAAATGCAAGGGCACCCTCATTCTTAAAAGAAACTTTACTAAAACTCAAAGCACACATCGCACCGCACACAATAATAGTGGGTGACTTCAACACCCCGCTCTCTGAAATGAATCGTTCAGGAAAGCAGAAACTAAACATGGACACAGTGAATCTAATTGAAGTCTTGGACCAAATGGAACTAACAGATATATATATAGAACATTTCATCCTAGAGCTAAAGAATACACCTTCTTCTCAGCTCCTCATGGTACCTTCTCCAAAATTGACCATATAATTGGTCACAAATCAGACCTCAACAGATACAAGAAGATAGAAATAATCCCATGCCTCCTATCAGATCACTATGGAATAAGGGTGGTCTTCAATGGCAACAAAATCAAAAGAAAACCCACATACACATGGAGGCTGAACAATGCTCTACTCAATGATAACTTGGTCAAGGTGGAAATAAAGAAAGAAATCAAAGACTTTTTGAAAGTTAATGAAAATGAAGGCACAACATACCCTAACTTATGGGACACAATGAAAGCAGTGCTAAGAGGAAAATTCATAGCCCTGAGTGCCGCCAAAAAGAAACGGGAGACAGCATACACTAACAGCTTAATGGCACACCTGAAAGCCCTGGAACATAAAGAAGCAAATACACCAAAGAGGAGTAGAAGGCAGGAAATCATCAAACTCAGGGCTGAAATCAATCAAGTAGAAACAAATAAAACCATACAAAGAATCAACAAAACGAGGAGTTGGTTCTTTGAGAAAATCAACAAGATAGATAAGCCCTTAGCCAGACTAACCATAGGGCACAGAGATAGTATCCAAATTAATAAAATCAGAAACGAAAAGGGAGAGATAACAACAGAAACTGAGGAAATTCAAAAAATCATCAGATCCTACTACAAAAACCTGTATTCAACACAACTAGAAAATCTTGAGGAAATGGACAATTTCCTTGACAGATACCAAGTACCAAAATTAAATCAGGATCAAATAGACCATCTAAACCGTCCTATAACCCCTGAAGAAATAGAAGTTGTCATTGGAAGTCTTCCAACCAAAAAAAGCACAGGTCCAGATGGTTTTAGTGCAGAATTCTATCAGACCTTCAAAGAAGACCTAACACCAATACTCTTCAAACTGTTCCACAAAATAGAAACAGAAGGAACACTACCCAACTCGTTCTATGAAGCCACAATTACACTAATACCAAAAGCACACAAAGATCCGACAAAGAAAGAGAATCTCAGGCCAATCTCTCTTATGAATATCGATGCAAAAACACTCAATAAAATTCTTGCCAACCGAATCCAAGAACACATCAAAACGATCATTCACCATGATCAAGTAGGCTTCATCCCAGGGATGCAGGGATGGTTCAATATAAGGAAATCCATCAATGTAATCCACTACATAAACAATCTCAAAGAAAAAAACCACATGGTCATCTCATTAGATGCTGAGAAAGCATTTGACAAAATTCAGCATCCTTTCATGCTAAAGGTCTTGGAAAGATCAGGAATTCAAGGCCCATATCTAAACATAGTAAAAGCAATTTACAGCAAACCAGTAGCCAGCATCAATTTAAATGGAGAGAAACTTGAAGCAATCCCACTAAAATCACAGACTAGACAAGGCTGCCCTCTCTCTCCATATCTTTTCAATATAGTACTTGAAGTTCTAGCTAGAGCAATTAGACAATAAAAAGAGGTCAAAGGGATACAAATTGGAAAGGAAGAAGTCAAACTATCACTATTTGCAGACGATATGATAGTATACATAAGCGACCCACAGAACTCCACCAGAGAACTCCTACAGCTGATAAACGACTTCAGCAAAGTGGCCGGATATAAAATCAACTCAAGCAAGTCAGACGCCTTCCTATACTCAAAGGATAAGCAGGCTGAGAAAGAAGTAAGAGAAATAATACCCTTTACGATAGCCACAAACCATATTAAATATCTTGGCGTGACGCTAACCAAACAAGTAAAAGATCTGTATGACAAGAACTTCAAGTCTCTGAAGAAAGAAATTGAAGAAGACCTCAGAAGATGGAAAAATCTGCCATGCTCATGGATTGGCAGGATTAATATAGTAAAAATGAGCATCTTACCAAAAGTAATACACAGATTCAATGCAATCCCCATCAAAATCCCAACTCAATTCTTCATAGAGTTAGAAAGAGCAATTCAAAAATTCATCTGGAATAACAGAAAACCCAGAATAGCTAAAACTATTCTCAAGAGTAAAAGAACCTCTGGGGGAATCAGTTTCCCGGACCTCAAGCTGTACTACAGAGCAATAGTGTTAAAAACTGCATGGTATTGGTACAGTAACAGACATGTAGATCAATGGAACAGAATTGAAGACCCAGAAATGAATCCACACTCCTATGGTCACTTGATCTTTGACAAAGGAGCTAAAACCATCCAGTGGAAAAAAGATAGCCTTTTCAACAAATGGTGCTGGCTCAGCTGGAGGTCAACATGCAGAAGAATGCAAATTGACCCATCCTTATCTCCTTGCACTAAGCTCAATTCTAAGTGGATCAAAGATCTCCACATAAAACCAGACACACTGAAACTAATAGAAGGGAAACTCGGGAAGAACCTTGAACATATGGGCACAGGGGAGAATTTCCTGAACAGAACTAACAAATGGGACCTCATTAAATTACAAAGTTTTTGCAAGGCAAAAGACACCATCAAAAAGACAAAGCGGCAACCAACTAACTGGGAAATGATCTTTACCAACCTTACATCCGACAGAGGGCTAATATCCAAGATATACAAAGAACTCAAGAAGTTAAACTCCAGAGAGGCAAGTAACCCTATTAAAAAATGGGGTACAGAGCTACACAAAGAGTTCTCACCTGAAGAATATCTAATGGCTGAGAAGCACCTAAAGAGATGTTCATCATCCTTAGTCATTAGGGAAATGCAAATCAAAACAACCCTGAGATTCCATCTCACACCAGTCAGGATGGCTAAGATCAAAAACACAGGAGACAGCAGTTGTTGGCGAGGATGTGGAGAAAGAGGAACACTCCTCCACTGCTGGTGGAATTGCAGGCTGGTACAACCACTCTGGAAAGCAGTCTGGCAGTTCCTCAGAAAACTGGGCATGACACTTCCGGAGGATCCGGCTATACCACTCCTGGGCATATACCCAGAGACTTTACCTGCATGCAATAAGGACACATGCTCCACTATATTCATAGCAGCCTTATTTATAATAGCCAGAAGCTGGAAAGAACCCAGATGTCCCTCAACGGAGGAATGGATTCAGAAGATGTGGTATATTTACACAATGGAATACTACTCTGCAATTAAAAACAATGAATTCACGAAATTCCTAGGCAAATGGTCAGAACTTGAAAATATCATCCTTAGTGAGGTAACCCAATCACAAAAGATCACACATGGTATGCTGTCACTGATAAGGGGATATTGACCCAGAATCTCAGAATACCCTAGACACAACCAACATATCAATAGATTTCTAAAAAGACGGAAGGAGAGACCCCTGGTCCTGGAAAGACGGGATGTAGGGGAACGCCAGGACAGAGTAATGAGAGGGGGTTGAATGGAGAAAAGAGGGAGGGAAGGGGGCTTATGGGACTTTCGGGGAGGGAGGAACCGGGAAAGGGGAAGTGATTTGGAATGTAAATTAAAAAAATAAAAAAAAAAAAGAATCTTCAACATGGAGATGCTTATTCAGAGAACTTCAGTCCACACTGGTCAGTGCATATGTTAAAATGTTTCTGAAGATTGAGATCTGAACTGATGGTCTGGGAGATCTAATATTCCTTTCCTGTACATTTAAGTAGAACAAAACAGTCAAAAAATTTAAATTCATTCTCTGAAGGCCTGAGGTTGGAATTGATGTCTTAATGCTCAACTTTTTCTGGCTCTCAGACCCAGATCAGAAGCTATTGTTTTCTAAACTTTAACTCTTTTAAAACAATACTACTGACTTTTCATGAACTCTACATCATATGATTCTTAACCCTTCCTTTTGTGAGTGATTTGCTACATTATGATAAACATCTTTATATGAATTTTCATTTCTTTGAAGAACAGTGATGTACTGGTTAGGATTTTTGTTGTTGCAGCATTTGTTTCTGTTTTTTATTATTTTTGTTTTTTGGGTTTTTAATTTTTGTTTTTGTCAACTTGACAGAAGCTAGAGTTAGTCTGTGAAAAAGGAACATTAATTGAGAAAATGTTTCCACTAGATTGGCTGATAGGCAATTCTGCAGAAGCCATTTCTTGATTAGTGATTTATATAGCAGGTCTCAGCCACTGTGATGGTACCACAAATGAGTAGGTGATTCTGAGCTGTATAAGAAAACAGGACTAGCAAAGCATTGAAAGAGAGCCATTAAAAACATTGCTCAATGGCTTCTGCTTTGGATCCTGTCTTTGCTTCCTCAATGATGCAATGCAACCGATAAGCAAAAAATCAACCAAACACAAAAAACAAAACAATATATCTTCTCCCAAACCTTTTTTTTTGTAATCTTTGTGTTTATCACAACATTAACAGCAAATTAAACACCTATTTAATACCAGTGCTTCTGGTTCACAAAATAAAAATAAAAGCTTTCATTTCCCATTTTACTTGTCATTGAAACAACTTTTGCTGATCTGTGCCTTTCATGCAGCTTTTCATACAATGTCTACAAATACCATTAATGACATGGTGTATTTTACAAGTCAACCAGCACCAACAGAAGATTTTGTGGGGAAGATGGTATTAAGTCTCCAAAAACTTTCTATAAAAGAAATTTATGTTTCCACATAGAGCATTTCTTCTGATGTCTTTTGTGGGGTTTTAATATATAACAAAGTGAGGGAGATTAAGATTGTTATTAGTTTCTCCTTCCCAAAGACAATTGAGAAAATCTTTTTTAGCTGACTTAATAGGTTATGTTTCTGGTCATCTCCAGGAGTTCCCCAGATAAATAAAAACATGACTCTGACACCTCATAATGATAACATAGGAACCTCCATTATTAGTCCTGCTTCTTTCATATACATTTAATTGCCTGGATTATATATTAGAAATTTTATGTCAGCTGTCTTATTATTTTTACTTAACTAAAAGGAAGAATTGAAATCTAATCTTGAGATTTTATAGGGAAAAGACTATAATAGATTTTTAAAATTTTTTAATAAATCCATTCTTCCTACTCCTGTGTCACCACAACCCTGTGAATTAATCAGTATTGATGTTTGTTTTAATTCATTTATGTTTTATGCACAAATTGAGGCTCAGTCAGCAGCTCAGAACCTCTCTGGGTCTCCCCCTTTCAACATGGTCTTGGAATGGTTGTTATCAGGGCCACAGTCATTCTGTGTGGTCTGCTGGGATTACAGATCATTCAAAACTTCTATATTACTTGTGAAAATATTTCATTTTATTAGTATTAAATGTTTAATATACAAAGTTATTTTGAAAGCAACTCATTAAAAACTAAAATAATGTCTAACACCTTTAAATTGACACCACTTTGATGTATGTGATACTTACTGAATTTAATTAAAAAATATGTGCTTTCACCTTGTGGTTATAGCTGGCTATAAATATTTCTATTGTAATATTCTTGTGATCATATGTATGTCCTAGAATCATCTGATTCTGGGAACAACTGTACCAGAAAATTCAAAAGTTTCACGTAACTGTGTAATTTTATCTGACTGTGACTATCTCCTATTGGTGCCTCATTAGTGAAAGTTGTATTTTCTAAAATGAGCTGTCAAGTGTCTCACTCATTTTATTTCTGGCTCAGAAGGTTAGATAGCATGAGCATGTGTGTGGAGGTGGGGGGGCAGTAATGATGATAAAGGGTAACAGTCAGTTATCTGGGCCTCTTGTGACACTAGGGATAAATGATTTCCACTGTAATATTTGGAGCAGAAATCAAATTTCGCACATTTAAATACGTAGCACTTCACTGGCCTTGCCAAATCACAGATGTGCTTAAGCAGCATTGCATTCTGTGTCCCAAGACACAGTAATGTTTATGCAGCATGGCTGTGTCTCCTTCCTTGAGGCTTGAGTCCTGGTATTCTGTCTAGGGTCAGCAACCAAAGGAGGACAACACACATACAATAATGCTAGGATCAGATGGGAGTTTTCTACTAATAACCTAGAACCTGAGCCTGTTTTTCAGGTACAGTACACTGCTATAGATTAGGTACAGTTTAATCTCAGTAGGATGCCAGCCCCAGACTGCACCCACCTGGGAGGAGAAAACATGATTGCTTTTTTTTTTTTTTTTATATTGTTCATTTTTTCACGAACACTTGTGTTGAGTCCCTAGAGGAAAATGAAAGCTTTACTAACCCTCTTTTTCTTCAAGTCCTTTGGGAGATTGAATTTTGATGTTCCAGTAAGATCAAGGTCTTAAAGTATTCTACATGGCTGTGTGTCCATATCAACAATATAAATTTACTCTAGGATCTTGTCACTCAGGACTTTGTCCACTCTACATTAATTTCATTCTCCTACATCACAAGTATGCTTATGTAACATTGTACTTGCTGTTCAAAGTTCATAACTATATTTGAAATATAAATATATATGAAGCATAAGTTTTAACATATGTTAATAAGAGGCACATGGACCAGTGTAGAGGAGAATAGTAGGAGCATTTAAATTGATCTGTGTTATAAGTAGAAGAGAAGCAAAGAATAGGATTTCTTTTGTTTATTTTGCCAGTCCTCTCTGTGTAGACAATGTTCTTTATTCTGATACAGCCCATTCTGAACTTTGACATTTACTGTTCTAATGGAACATTTGTCACAGCACTGGGAATGCAATGCTGTTCTTTTGCTTGGTTATAAGGAAGTTTATGATGTTATACTGTTCTGGATGAAGCTTATGGAATGATGTACATTTCCTGACCCAAATATAAACATGAATATTTAATAACAGTTTGATTTTAGAATGCATAGTGAATCCTACTGAATTATTTTAATACCTTTCCCTAACTATACCAAAGGTAAGTTTCATATCAAATATTAAAAAAAAAAACAAACTATTGTAGCAAATACCTGTGTGTGTTCTAGGTGGGCAGGTGAATCATTTTTCGTATTTTTCTACTGTCATAAAGAAGTAGGAACTGTGGATCATGTGAGTTACACCTTTAATTTTACTGAGGTCTTAATTCAGGGTCACTACACATTTTTCACACATACCTCTAAGAGATGAACAAAGTTTCTTCCATAAACTATTTGAATATCCCTGTACCTAGATATTTAATGAAACTAACCTTGAAATTAGATCTCCATTTTCAGAGAAGATAGAAATGGTTCTCTTTATTCCAGATATTGTAGTGGTCTTCAAATAAGATAGTGAAAAGTCACTTATAAATATAGTGAAACACTGAAAATTTTATAATCATAAATCTTATAGGTCACAATTTTATGTTTCTTTCAATGTAGATATTTAACTTTGTTCTCAAGGTAACAGGGGCATCAAATTTTCATCTGGAAGAGTCATTGATAGTCTTTCTTTTTTTTTTTACAGATGTAATTATTTCATTTTAGAATAACCATAAAATATTAAAATAAATGATTGCAGATACATTATTAGCTATGAGAGAACTCCATAAAACAATAGTGTGGAGCTTAGAGTCTTACTGACAAAGATTGAACTATCTTAGACTCTCTTAATCTTTTTATATTAATTGTATGTTAATTATAATTTAATACCAGAGTTTTCATAAATCCCTTCAATAGACACTTACAATAAATTTTGTTGACCAGAAAAATGAGTACTTTTTATATTGAGAAACATGGACTCTTAGACCATATCACCATTACATCAATTGCCTAACATGTTCATGCTCATGTATCATAATCATTTCATCTCCTTAATGTACCATCTATATTTTATAAAAGACTCTGCCAGATGAGTTTTAAGCAAGCTAAATAAATATTAAGCTTTCCTTTTAAACCTATAAACCCTTATCAGTTTGTTAACTAATGTTAGAATCCAAGACTTTTTAGTTTAAATATTATTCATGGAAAGGATGCCTAAAATCAACTTTGTAACTCTGAATGTGTTTATTTATTGGTAGAAGTGAATATTCAAGACTCATAAGTACATATATACTTAATTTTAATAATATTCAACATTTAATAATATTCACTGTGTCCTTCTGACTTACATTTTTAGAACAACTACAATTTTTCTGTTTACGAAGGATGAGATATGAAAGAATAAAGAGCAGGAACTGGTTCTCTAGAGAATTAATTTACATTTGGTACTCATGGAGCTCAGGGATAGCAATGTGAAACAGAGCCATACAAGTGAGATATTGGAGATACCAGATATTCAACTGATACTGTTAAAGCAAGCAACTGATACTGTTATATATATCAGTCAGAGAATACGTTATTCAGAAAGTATAGCAAGAGGGAGAAAGAGAACTTATTAGAGGACTGAGTACCATTATGAACACATTATGAACACAGCATAAACAATAAACAATCAGTGAATGGTAGAATGAGAGACAAGTGACTAAGGAGACACTAACTAACATGCAGATTCCATGGACAGAGAATAAGGAGCTAAATCATACATTGAACCTAGAAAGTTCTTGCTAATATTATTCCCAAATATTGTGTCTAAACTAGGTGATGTAGAACAAATTGTGGAGGTCACAGGGCAAGTCTTAGATGAAGAGTGGGTTCCTAGGGACATTAGGGACATTGCAAAAGTAACACTCAAGGAAGGTAACCTGTCAATAAAGCCCAGTACATACGGTTGGCACACAAACAAATGTTATTCAAACAAATATTCATATGGGACTTGTTTTGACTTAGGAGGTAAGAACATCATTAGTGTCATCTTTCTTACTATCAACATGTGGCAAAGCAACTCTCTCCTGTTCCTCACTTCCAACTGGATTTCACCTGGATTCTTAAATGAAGAGCATGAATTTCCAATAGATTGTTGACATTTTCCTCCTCCTCTTCTTGATCTTCCTCCTTGTCCTCCTCTACCTCCTCCTCCACCTTCTCCTCCACCTCCTCCTCCTTTTCTCTGTTACCCTTCTACCTCTTTTGCTCCTTCTCTCTTATTCTCCCTAAGTTTCTTTTCTTATAACTCCCCCTATCTTCCTTTTCTCCTCTTTCTATTCCTAATTCTCCATGTTTATTTTGTCATATAGCTTCAACATTTGAAGGTAGAAAACTAAAACTTTTTAAATGCTTAATTTACAGAATTTTAATGAAGTCATCACACAGTATACTTACTGCAGTCAAAATGCTAATGCTGAGGGCTTTTTTCATTAAGCATTCCTAAATACTGATTTGTAAAATAAAGGCAAAATAATACTGCAAGTATTGCAGGCTTGAGGTTCCAATTTTGAAATTAGCCTTGAAACTTCATAAGAAGTTTACAATGAATGCACATTGTTATATTTAGTTTTAATTTCTTTCTTCATTTATTCCACAGCTTCTTGAGATTCCTTCAGATTCTTGCTCGTGTTTATTCCTATATAGTTAGCATTTCTCACATTTGAAGAAGCATTTCAAAAGAAGATTTATAAACAATTTTCCCCAGTGGTACGATGAATTGATTTTTGTATGTTCTAATAAGTTTATTTCTTGTTTGCTGGTTTATAGACAATGAGATTACCATGTATTTCAATCATCTACATATTACAGTCCCTAGACAACCAGCAGAAATCCTTTCCTGACTTAGTGATGGTGAATGGTAAGATTATGTAGAAGCGGGGTTCAGGAAGAACCAGTTTTGAGGCTCATTTAGGTTCTTAAATGGCTAAACTTATTATTTTAATATGTATACATATATTAATCTCAGATTAACTCAGAATTGCTTTCTGGAATTTTACTGAATTATTAAAAAAGAACACACATGGTATGCAGTCACTGATAAGGGGATATTGACCCAGAATCTTGGAATACCCTAGACACAATCCGCATATCAATAGATTTCTAAGAAGATGGAAGGAGAGACCCCTGGTCCTGGAAAGACTGGATGTAGGGGAACACCAGGACAGAGTAACGAGAGGGGGTTGAATGGAGAAAAGAGGGAGGGAAGGGGGCTTATGGGACTTTGGGGGAGGGAGGAAACGGGAAAGGGGAAATGATTTGGAATGTAAATTAAAAAAATAAAATAAAATAAATAATTAAAAAGAAATTAATCTGCACAATATAGTTTTTAAAGGACAATGTAAAGAGGATAAGGACTTCCTGTTTTCAGAGACGTGGGTTCATTTATATCACAACTTTATTTCTAACAGAAAAACAAGTTTTCAAATCTGTGTGCAGAATTCACTTGTTCTGATATGCTTCCAATCTCATCACTTTATAGGAAGTTTGACTCATGCCACAAGTCATCATTTCACTTCCTGTTTCCAGTGTTTCATTATGTTTTGAGTTCAGACAGGGAAGTAGGAGTGGGTGGGTTGATAAGGAGCAGGATGTAGGGATTGGATAGGGGGTTTTCAGAGGGGGACTAGAAGAGGGGATAACATTTGAAACATAAATAAAGAAAATGTCTAATAAAATAATAATAAAAAAACACATTAATGATGAATACATAGTGAGTCTACCTTTCAGGAGAGCAACAGAAATGATTTTTCTTCCAGGAATTCTGATCCTTTCAGTGAGGTTGCCCTTTCCTTTTCATAGCATCATACTGTTGAAATATTTTGGTTAAGGAATATCTGTTTCATCACATGTGATACGCAGGATCCAGGCCAGTTGTTCTTTATTCAACACCATTAATTTCCAACTGAATATCCTGTTCTTACCTGGAAACAGCTGAGAACTCCAAGAGACAAAGGACAATGTGTTGCTTTGTCTTACTGTTTGCTTTGATTTCAGTGCTGCTCAATAACATTTAGCAAATATTATGGTGCTTCCATTATTTCAGATAACAAAAATATTCACTTACCTTATTGAACTCATGTTTTTGATAAGCTTCATTCTAGGTATTATTGGTTTTACATAAAGCACTAAGAGATT
This sequence comes from Tokudaia tokunoshimensis, assembly GCA_036184795.1. NCBI lineage: Eukaryota > Metazoa > Chordata > Mammalia > Rodentia > Muridae > Tokudaia > Tokudaia tokunoshimensis. The sequence continues at coordinate 82,066,669 of BTHU01000002.1, read as the reverse complement.
CTTTGTGTATTCTGGAAGACCCACAGATCCTTTGTATATTCTGGTAGGACCAGAAATTAAATTACCTGCTAGTTATCAAGATTTATTTCTTTTAAATAACAGGACATTGTTCTGCTGAATAATGACAATAAATACATGTCTAAACAGAGTGGTCAATTTAAAGGAAGTCAACAGCATTTTCATAAATGTTTGAACAAATCACATTAGACCTCTGAAGTGACTCAAAAATGATCTTTCAATAAACATATGCTCAATAAGTAGGGAACAAACATTGAATTTTTGTAGTGGATAATTGATATATTCACATGTGTAGAAGCACATGTTGCCATCAAATTATATCCATAAAACAAAGAGCATTTTAAGTGCTTAATCAAAAGACTACCATATACTTTCACTCTGAAGATTTGTTTCTCTAATATTCTTACAAATTCCCAGTTCATCTTTTAGGATGAAGGCTGAAACTGCTGTATGTGGTAGCCTCTAAATTCATTTCAGATTATTGGCAAGTACAAATACTGATGCAGATTGTTAGTAATTCTAGAAAAATGGGTTTTAGTATTTAAAGAAATGAACTACATTTAGCTCTAAAATCTCATTGGAAATATGAAATCAAAAGAAAGAATAAGAACAGAAAAAAAAAAAAGAAAAACAAAGCAATATCCGAAAACCATGTTATGGTTACTGTCTGTAAAAAAGGTTTTCAAACCAACTGCAAATGATTATCACCTTGGAATAATACAATAAATTCCTGTATGAGTTTCAATCTTGATGGCAAGTCCAGAAATTGGAATCTTTTATGTTTCACAGAAGATTATGGGTGTGCTTCATAGAACAACCAGTTTCTAATTCTAGTGCATTTTTAAAACATCTGAATAATTTTGTTAAAAATTTGTCCTGGAGTCAAATTAAATGTTTTTTCATTAGCTGTGGTACTCAGATATTTACAATTTAAAAAGGAAGCTCATAGAAACTCATTTCTCTAATTGATGTTTTATCCAAAGCTGCTGTAACCACTTGTAATGTAGATTAAGATATAGCAGCAGCAATTCCAAGGTCTCTCCTCCAAGAGTCCACTTAAATATGGAAAGCACCAGTTACCTGTTTTCTTTCACAATGTCACCCTGAGCTTCCTCATCACCTGAGTTCAGATAACCCTGAGCTGTCCAGACACTTTTTTCATTAAAATTCAGCTCTTGGAATCCATTGGGTCTTTGAAGTACTTGCTCTCTAGACTTTTGTGTAGCCCCTACAGCATTGTTATAGTAATTATGTGAGTGTTACAAAAACATTAATACATTCATATCTATGTCTTCTGTGATACACAAACTTTATAGAGATTACCAACTCTCACTAGATGAATTCTTTATTTTCAGTGTTCACCTTAATTTCTTATCACTGTGTACCTTTAAATCTTCAAGATTAACAGATAAAGCATAGAATTATACATCTGGGAAATAATGATAATATACTGTGAAACATTTTATTTCAAAGAGAAATACAATGTGTCATGGACTAATCGATGATTTTGTTCATCGGTAAAATTAATGCCTACACAGTCATGATTACCTATGTCTGACATGCCTGTCAAGTGAACAAAATATATTGCTTTTCCCCATATGTAACAGAAAAAGAACAGCAAGAGCTACAACCCTAGGATGAATCCTGAAGGATTTCCATGAGTAGCAGAATGTACCTCAACCACTCTTTCCTTCCACATGAAATAAGAAATGGGAAATAGTTACACAGACTGGGGCTTCCTGGAAAGAAGTAAGGACTACATAGACATGAGAGGCTTTAAGGAATGTGGAAGCATTACAGAATTATGGCTACTTCCTGGGAAATTATTTTTCAGATAATCTATTCTACCCTTTTCTTATGTAGTCAGTGAACTTGAGTGAGGGGGTGGACATTCACGCCCCCCGACTTCTCTCTTCATTTTGCTATTTGTCTACAGAGAAAAATTACACAAATAGATGACTGAATGAGGAGTGAAATCATGTTCCCTACTATGTCCTTGCTCATAAGTTCAGTTGTCTCCTAAAACTTTGGTCTCATTGTAGACAGCCTTGACCTTATAACTTGCTGAGATAAATGTGAGGAGATGTGAAAGAACAGTGAGATATATCTGTCAGTGCCATGTGTTAGCTACTTTTCTATTGCTGTATTAAAATACCTTGAACTAGGTAACATAGGGAGGAAGGGTTTACTTACATTTTCAGAGAGCCAAAAATGCACCACCATCAGAGCTGTAGAGGCACACAGGCTTGGTGCCAGGTCCAGCTGAGTGCTCATATCTGCAACCACCAAAACAAAACAAACAAACAAGAAAACCCTAAGAGGGTTCACTGGAAAAGGTACTTGGGTTTTGAAACCTCATATTGTTTCTCCAGTGATATACTTTCTCCAGCAAGACCAGACATCCTAAACCTACCCAAACATTCCCACCACTTGGGTACCAAATATTCCAACACCTGAGATAACTGGAGACAGCTCATCAATACCCACATAGTCAGTGAGCTACTCAGGCTGGTACTGACAGTTATTGGCTCCTTGGTCCTCTGATGAGAAACGAATTAATCTTGCCCTCTGCCTGAAGCAGAACAACATTTATATTTAACATGGATGGTGAAATACATTTATTGTAGGAAGTCATTGAGCCTTGGTCTCTTTCTTGCTTATGAAAAGCTAATCCACATTCAGAAAATCAGGAGTAAGTATTTCATGTTACATAGAATAAGAGAAAGGGCAAAAGAATGTCCTTAAACACCACCCTTGCTCATCTTGGTTATGGGCCATGGCTTGGCTTGCTGTGTTATAAAACTCCCTTGTTTCCAAAACAGCTAAAAGGTTTCTTCTTTAGATCACTAATATACAGAATCTGTCATATATTAATTGTGAGGAAGGGAAAGAAACGGCAATATCTTACAGAACCTGGCACCATTTGCATTATTATGGCTTATCTTAAGGTTCCTTAGAGGAACAAAAAGATAGAATGAATATGTGCTGAAAAGAAATAGATTAACTGACTTATTTGACATTTTCTGCATAGGCCCCAAATAGCTGTTTTCTCACTGGAAAGATGGAGAACTCTCTCTTCAAGACTTGGGCAGTTCAGTTGTCCCAATCTGACACTAAGTGTTTGGAAGATTCCTTGTGGAAAGACATTGTTTTCAGTGTGAATGTGAGCCTGATTTGGCTTCTGATTTCATTGAAAGCATCAGTCACATGACTACTTTTCAGTAAGACACAAAGTCAAGAAGCCAAGAAGCATAGCTTTTCTGTCAGAATTCTTTCATTGTGGCTGCACTACCTATACTCAGGCTGAGTATTCCTACTTTAAAAAACCTTGTTCAAGACCAGGCAGTGGTGGAGCATGCCTTTAATCCCAGCACTTGGGAGGCAGAGGCAGGCGGATTTCTGAGTTCAAAGCTAGCCTTGTCTACAGAGTGAGTTCCAGGACAGCCAAGGCTATACAGAGAAACCCTGTCTCGAAAAACCAAAAAAAAGAAAAGAAAAGAAAAAACCTTGTTCAAGAAAATCCCTCACTGTGTAAAAGGAAAAGAACTGTCACACACTCCAGTTTAAAGGCTCCTGACTGCTTCAGTCAAAGCTCCACCTGTTCATCCTGCTTGTGAGAAAAGAAATAGTTGAAAGAGGCAACAGACTAGAGGGCACTCACAAGCAATCTAACATGCATCTATATTTCTGTTATACTCTTCCTTCCACTTTTCTTAATCTGTTTTCTTTTTGCATGTTTCTTACTCCTCTCCATTTTCACACACTCTCCTATTTAATATTTTCTGAAATAATATGAGGTTAATATATTTGGAATTATTGGATGTAAACTTGTTAGCACTAAATATCTCCAAGCAGGGAGATATTAAGAATTAATCTAAGCCTTGGAATAATCTTCATTCCACCCTTGTGGGACCAGACCAAAATGCAAGTCATATTCATTGGCTCTCTTGCCTTCCCTGACCAGGACATTCATGCTGAGCTGCCCACACATGTAGCCTGTTTAAACTGAGGCAGAAACCACATATAGATGTTTTCTTGGACTATGTCCATCCACAAACCTTTTTTTCTGCATCTCTCCCAAGCATCTTGCCCTATGCTTCCCTGCAGACTCAGGACCACCTGAGAGCTTCATTTCTTTGCTGTTTTAGAAAGTCTGCCTGTTTCTATGGCCAGTACTACCTTTCTAGACCCAAAGCCAGCTGGGATTTCACTCACACAATCTCACTTCACTCTTAAAATCCCTGCATCGCATTGTACCAGATACAAGTGAATTGGAGTCACTTCAGTCTCCCTAATCAGTAATCAACAGTAAATATCTGAAGGTCTTATCTGCTCAGTTCCCCCTACCTGACCTGAAATCAATTAATTAGGCAACAGGAAAAGCAGAGCAAAACTTTTCACTCAACATAGACCTGATGGGGTCTCATACCAGACACACAACGAACAAAATAAATATTACACATATGTGATAGTTTCAATATGCTTGGCCAGGGAAGTCTCATTATTAGGAAGTGTGGCCTTATCAGAGGAGGTTGGGTGCTGTTAGAGGAAGTGTTTCACGTTAGGGGTGGGCTTTGAGACCTTCTTCCTAGCTACCTGAGGATAGTATATCTCTGGTTTCCTTTGGATGAAGATAATAGAACTCTCAGCTTCTCTAGCACCATGGCTGCCTAGATATTGCTATGCTTCCTGCCATTATAATAGACTGAAACTCTGAACCTGTAATTCATCCCAATTAAATGTTGTTTTAACATTTAACTTAACTCTTTATAAATGTTGCCTTGGCCATGGTGTTTTCATAGCATTAAAACTCAAACTAAGACAGCACATATCCCACCACAAAATAATGCAAACAGTAAAAAAGACCAAGACATAAAAACTCTCCTAATTTCTGTCAGTCCTATAGATATTTCCTCCAATGAGAAGTTCTTAAACAGAACCCAGGACACATAATTTAAAATAACAACTAAAATATGATCATAAAATTCAAGGAAATCAAAGAGGACACAGGCAAATAGATGAATGCACACAACAGGGAAAAATGAGCCTGTATTTGAAGTTCAAGAAAACATATAAAACAGATGAATGAGATTATGAAATGAAAGCAGGGTTTGAAAACTTGATTCAAGAAAAGAGAGCTCAAACTGACATGAAGATACAACTGAGAACTTCAAAAACCTAGAACTAGGGAGAAAGTCTTACCAGTAGAATGGATCAGATAGATGAAATAATATCAGGACATGAAGGTAAAATAGAGGCATTAGACAAGATAGTGAAAGAAAATGATATGATAGTGACATTTAAACAAATGAAAGCAATATGCAGGAAACTTATGATACCCTGAAAAGGACAACAATAAAAAGTATACACCAATTGATGAACATAGATGTGAAATTATTTTTTAAGTATTTGAAAGCTGAAAACAAACATACATCAAAAAGATCATCCATCTAATATGATCAAGTTGTCTTTAATCCACAGATCCAGGGATGGTTCAAAATATGTAATTCTATAAATGTACTCAACCTTAACAAGGGGCTTAAAGACAGACCCATCTCCTGGAACCTGAAAAGTTAAATAAAGAAGAACATGCGCTTCCTGGCTCCATAATCCTCTTCCAAGGCAGTGACAGTGTTCTCCAGTGACTGTGTTCATTGTGCTAGGCTGCACCTCCAGTTCTACTACCTTCCAAAGCACTGCATACTGACATGCAAGCTTCAAATACATAGGACTCTGTAGGAATCTTTCAACCCTAGCAAATGAAAAAGATATGTCAAACAGTGTCAAAATCCTGTCAAAGTATTTCTGACAAAGCAGGAAAACACTGTCCCATAGAATATACATTTGACCCAGGAAATTCCATTCTGTCTTTCCCTGATTTTAATGATATATTAAAATGATTTAATGATTTTAATGATAGTGACAGCTGACTAATAAACATATGAATTGGTGCCTCTCCTCACTAGTCATTGGGAAAGACAACCAAAAACTATTAAACACTGTCTAGAATGACTCAAAACAGGAGAACTGATGATACAGTATATTGGAGAGGATACAGGCAAGAGGACACCTAGAGACATAAAAGGACTCAGATGCAAGAGAAAAAAACATTATGATCTCTCAAACTGCTTAATATATGCTTCATCAATCCTTTGGCTTATTGTTGTTGTTGTTAACTACATATGGAAAAGAAAGACAGAGCTGTAGCTAAATGTATATGACAGCCTTATATATTTATACTTTATATCTCTGCATCACATCCCAACTAAAAGCAATGCTAATTGCAGCAGCACATGACTGGGTAAGTTGTAGTGATACTACAGGTATCTCTACATCCAGAAGTGACTGGGCATAGAGAAGGTCCTACTCAGGTTCATTCCAGAGACTCCAGACTACTGCAAAGCGAAACTGTCAGAAGACAACCTGGAATGACCCACCTTTTCCAAAAGTGTCTCTGTGTTCAGTCTAAGCTTTCTTAGTTACTCTTTCATCTACTCTGTGTTCTGTGGCGTGAGAACCAGGATACTATGCAGTTCTTGGACTGTTAAGATTTTTTCGTCTGTGAGTATAGAATATTCCTCAAATACCTCTTAATTTCTTTTATATGGTACAATATGAAGAAAACCCAGAATTGTTTATGTCTAAAGAAAATGCCAGGACAAAACTGGAATAGAGACTGTAGGAAAGGACATCCAGAGTGTGCCCCAACTTGGGATCTATCCCATGTGCAGACACCAAACCCTGAAAGAATTGCTAATTCCACATTGCACTTACAGACAGGAGCCTGACAGAGCTGTTCTCTGAGAGGCTCTACCACTACCTGAATAAGACAGAAGCAGATACTTACAGTTAAGCATTGGACCACGCCCAGGGACCCCTATGGAAGAGTTAAGGGAAGGACTGAAGAACCTAAAGGGGATTGCAAGCCCACAGGAAGCACAACATTATCAACTAACATGAACCCTCAGAGCTCCTAGGGACTTGACTCCTGACCAGCAGAGGTCTACCTTGTCTGGCCTCAGTGGGAGGTAATGCCCTTGGTCTTATGGAGGCTTGATGCCTCATGCTAAAGGGGTGAGGTGAGAGGGGACTGGTGAGCACCATCTTAGAGAAAAAGGTAATGGGGGATGGAGTGGATAACTCCTGGGGTGGGGACATTTGAAATGAAATAAAGAAAATAATTAATAAAAAATAGTGCAATAATAAAATATACTAATGTAAAAAAAGAAATAAACTTAATTTTATAATGATGTTTGATTTATAGAAAAACTGCCAAGACAACAGAGATTTAAGCTTATTTATATGTGCTAATTTTCATATTCATAGTTTATGGTACTGTGCTATATAAGGACAATTTCATACACATAAAAAATGTATTTTGAACAAATTCCCCCAGAGGCCCCCTATCTGGCCCCTTTCACAGGGCTCAACCCTTTTGCTAGTCCCCTTTGCTTCCATTGCTTAAACATTTTTTCTATATTCTTTATTTACATTCCAAATGATTTCCCCTTTCCAGGTTCCCCCCTCCCAAAAGTCCCATAAGCCCTCTTCCCTCCCCCTGTTCTCCATTCAACCCCCTTCTGCTTCTCTGTCCTGGTATTCCACTACATAGTCTTTCCAGGACCAGGGGTCTCTCCTTCCTTCCTCTTGGGAATCAATTGATATGTGAATTGTGTTTTGGGTATTCTGAGATTCTGAGCTAATATCCACTTATAAGTGACTGCGTACCATGTGTGTTCTTTTTTGATTGGGTTACCTCACTTAGGATGATATTTTCCATTGCCAACCATTTTCTGCTTTAACAGAATTGGTTTGCTAATTTTATACTTGTGTGTGAGATACACTATGATTACTGTTTACCCTTTAGTACTTTTTACATTCCTTTTTTGCTCCTTCAAACCCGTTGTTCTTTCCAACAAGAGTCCTTCCTTTGTTATGCCCATCTCTCTCACCTTGCCTGTCTCTTACCCTGCCAAACTTTGGGAGTCAGTCACAACTTCTGTGTCCATAATGGCATCAGGTATGTCACATCCAGAAGCAGAGTGTCCCTTCACTTCTCCTCACCCCTTAGCTTCCACTCTTTCCATGCTGTCTTCTGGGAGTCAACGCATCTGAGATGTCCTATTTATAGCGCCACACTCAAAGATGACATATTCTCAGCACTTAGACCAGTTATAAATTTGTCTTGTCTCTTTGACAATTACCCCTTGCTTAAAGAAGTTTCTCTGAAGGAGATGAAAAACTAAACTAGTCTGTGTTTATAAATATAAGTATTTTAAACAGAGTTTACTGTTTACCCATTCAGTAAAACATCAGTACAGGTCCTTATGTAGTACCTGCAACCTCTCTAGTTACAGAATTTGATTAGGCTTACACTACCTTCCTATACAGTGGGCCTCAAGTCAAGTTAACAAGCCATTGGTTACCCCCAGGCAATTCAGGCCTCTATTCTATCACTTGCTTTCTCTTGCCAGAGAAGTCAGTATTATAACAGTCAGAGTTATGTGTGAGATCTCTTTTTTTTTTTTGAGAGACATTTAATACGATCTTTATTTTGTAGATGGGGGAAAGAGGCAGTCTCAGGGAAGAGGGTTGAACAAAGCTTTTGATCAATACTGAGTTTATTTCTCAAATAGTCTTGAGTGGCTAAGTAAAGGCCAGGAGGATACTCAGAATGAGTGGAGGGACTCAGAGTAAGGTGAAGGAGAACCGATATCAATGATTTGGCAACATAAAATAAATAGTATAATGCATGAGTTATACTAGATGTAGGAAGGAAAGGTCAGATGAATTCAGAGAAGGGGGAGGTGGGGTTGGTGAACGGGTTACAGAGGTTATAGCTGAACTGGTTGTTGAGAGCCCCATCCTGCTGAATATAAGCAGATGGGGCCCTGAACTCTCCCTGCACCACTGTACCCATGGGAGAAGTCCTAGGCATGAATGGGGGCAGCTCCTGGAAGTCTAAAACACTGAGCCTTTTTTTTTTTAAATTTTTTAATTTTTTTTTATTTTCTAAGTTTTTTTTATTTACATTCCAAATCATTTCCCCTTTCCCGTTAACTCCCTGCCAAAAGTCCCATAAGCCCCCTTCCCTCCCTCTTTTCTCCATTCAACCCCCTCTCCTTACTCTGTCCTGGCATTCCCCTACATCCAGTCTTTCCAGGACCAGGGGTCTCTCCTTCCATCTTCTTAGAAATCTATTGATATGTGAATTGTGTCTAGGGTAGTCCGAGATTATGGGTTAATATCCCCTTATCAGTGACTGCATACCATGTGTGTTCTTTTGTGATTGGGTTACCTCACTAAGGATAATATTTTCAAGTTCTGACCATTTGCCTAGGAATTTCGTGAATTCATTGTTTTTAATTGCAGAGTAGTATTCCATTGTGTAGATATACCACATCTTCTGAATCTATTCCTCCGTTGAGGGACATCTGGGTTCTTTCCAGCTTCTGGCTATTATAAATAAGGCTGCTATGAACATAGTGGAGCATGTGTCTTTATTGCATGCAGGTAGAGCCTCTGGGTATTTGCCCAGGAGTGATATAGCCGGATCCTCCGGGAGTGTCATGCCCAGTTTTTGGAGGAACCACCAGACTGCTTTCCAGAGTGGTTGTACCAGCTTGCAATTCCACCAGCAGTGGAGGAGTGTTCCTCTTTCCCCACATCCTCGCCAACAACTGCTGTCTCCTGTGTTTTTGATCTTAGCCATCCTGACTGGTGTGAGATGGAATCTCAGGGTTGTTTTGATTTGCATTTCCCTAATGACTAAGGATGATGAACATCTCTTTAGGTGCTTCTCAGCCATTAGATATCCTTCAGGTGAGAACTCTTTGTTTAGCTCTGTACCCCATTTTTTAATAGGGTTACTTGCCTCTCTGGAGTTTAACTTCTTGAGTTCTTTGTATATATTGGATATTAGCCCTCTGTCAGATGTAAGGTATGTAAAGATCATTTCCCAGTTAGTTGGTTGCCGCTTTGTCTTTTTGACAGTGTCTTTTGCCTTGCAAAACTTTGTAATTTAATGAGGTCCCATTTGTCAATTCTTGATCTTAGAGCATAAGCTATTGAAGTTCTGTTCAGGAAATTCTCCCCTGTGCCCATATGTTCAAGGTTCTTCCCTAGTTTCCTTTCTATTAGTTTCAGTGTGTCTGGTTTTATGTGGAGGTCCTTGATCCACTTGGAATTGAGCTTAGTGCAAGGAGATAAGAGTGGGTCAATTTGCATTCTTCTGCATGTTGACCTCCAGTTGAGCCAGCACCATTTCTTGAAAAGGCTATCTTTTTTCCACTGGATGGTTTTAGCTCCTTTGTCAAAGATCAAGTGACCATAGGAGTGTGGATTCATTTCTGAGTTTTCAATTCAGTTCCATTGATCTACATGCCTGTCACTGTACCAATACCATGCGGTTTTTAACACTATTGCTCTGTAGTACAGCTTGAGGTCCGGGATATTGATTCCCCCAGAGGTTCTTTTACTCTTGAGAATAGTTTTAGCTATTCTGGGTTTTCTGTTATTCCAGATGAATTTTTGAATTGCTCTTTCTAACTCTATGAAGAATTGAGTTGGGATTTTGATGGGGATTGCATTGAATCTGTATATTACTTTTGGTAAGATGCTCATTTTTACAATATTAATCCTGCCAATCCATGAGCATGGCAGATTTTTCCATCTTCTGAGGTCTTCTTCAATTTCTTTCTTCAGAGACTTGAAGTTCTTGTCATATAGATCTTTCACTTGTTTGGTTAGAGTCTCGCCAAGATACTTAATATGGTTTGTGGCTATCGTGAAGGGTATCATTTCTCTTACTTCTTTCTCAGCCTGCTTATCCTTTGAGTATAGGAAGGCTACTGACTTGCTTGAGTTGATTTTATATCCGGCCACATTGCTGAAGTTGTTTATCAGCTGTAGGAGTTCTCTGGTGGAGTTCTTTGGGTCGCTTAAGTATACTATCATATCGTCTGCAAATAGTGATAGTTTGACTTCTTCCTTTCCAATTTGTATCCCTTTGACCTCTTTTTGTTGTCTAATTGCTCTAGCTAGAACTTCAAGTACTATATTGAAAAGATATGGAGAGGGCAGCCTCGTCTAGTCTGTGATTTTAGTGGGATTGCTTCAAGTTTCTCTCCATTTAGATTGATGCTGGCTACCGGTTTGCTGTAAATTGCTTTTACTATGTTTAGATATGGGCCTTGAATTCCTGATCTTTCCAAGACCTTTAGCATGAAAGGATGCTGAATTTTGTCAAATGCTTTCTCAGCATCTAATGAGATGACCATGTGGATTTTTTCTTTGAGATTTTTTATATAGTGGATTACATTGATGGATTTCCTTATATAGAACCATCCCTGCATCCCTGGGATGAAGCCTATTTGATCGTAGTGAATGATCGTTTTGATGTGTTCTTGGATTCGGTTGGCAAGAATTTTATTGAGTATTTTTGTATCGATATTCATAAGAGAGATTGGCCTGAGATTCTCTTTCTTTGTCGGATCTTTGTGTGCTTTTGGTATTAGTGTAATTGTGGCTTCATAGAACTAGTTGGGTACTGTTCCTTCTGTTTCTATTTTGTGGAACAGTTTGAAGAGTATTGGTGTTAGGTCTTCTTTGAATGTCTGATAGAATTCTGCACTAAAACCATCTGGACCTCTGCTTTTTTTGTTTGGAAGACTTCCAATGACAACTTCTATTTCTTCAGGGGTTATAGGATGGTTTAGATGGTCTATTTGATCCTGATTTAATTTTGGTATTTGTCAAGGAAATTGTCCATTTCCTCAAGATTTTCTAGTTGTGTTGAATACAGGTTTTTGTAGTAGGATCTGATGATTTTTTGAATTTCCTCAGTTTCTGTTGCTATCTCTCCCTTTTCGTTTCTGATTTTATTAATTTGGATACTATCTCTGTGCCCTATGGTTAGTCTGGCTAAGGGCTTATCTATCTTGTTGATTTTCTCAAAGAACCAACTCCTCGTTTTGTTGATTCTTTGTATGGTTTTATTTGTTTCTACTTGATTGATTTCAGCCCTGAGTTTGATGATTTCCTGCCTTCTACTCCTCTTTGGTGTATTTGCTTCTTTTTGTTCCAGGGCTTTCAGGTGTGCCATTAAGCTGTTAGTGTATGCTGTCTCCCGTTTCTTTTTGGCAGCACTCAGGGCTATGAATTTTCCTCTTAGCACTGCTTTCATTGTGTCCCATAAATTAGGGTATGTTGTGCCTTCATTTTCATTAACTTTCAAAAAGTCTTTGATTTCTTTCTTTATTTCCACCTTGACCAAGTTATCATTGAGTAGAGCATTGTTCAGCCTCCATGTGTACGTGGGTTTTCTTTTGTTTTTGTTGCCATTGAAGACCACCCTTATTCCATAGTGATCTGATAGGAGGCATGGGATTAGTTCTATCTTCTTATATCTGTTGAGGTCTGATTTGTGAACAATTATATGGTCAGTTTTGGAGAAGGTACCATGAGGTGCTGAGAAGAAGGTGTATTCTTTAGCTCTAGGATGAAATGTTCTATATATATCTGTTAGTTCCATTTGGTCCAAGGCTTCAATTAGATTCACTGTGTCCCTGTTTAGTTTCTGCTTTCCTGAACGATCCATTTCAGAGAGCGGGGTGTTGAACTCACCCACTATTATTGTGTGCGGTGCGATGTGTGCTTTGAGCTTTATTAATGTTTCTTTTACGAATGAGGGTGCCCTTGCATTTGGAGCATAGATATTCATAATTGAGAGTTCTTGATGGTTGATTTTTCCCTTGATCAGTATGTAGTGTCCTTCTGTGTCCTTTTTGATGACTTGAGGTTGAAAATCAATTTTATCATATATTAGGATGGCTACTCCACCTCGTTTCTTGGGGCCATTTGCTTGTAAAATTGTTTTCCAGCCTTTTACTCTGAGGTAGTGTTTGTCTTTGACACTGAGGTGCGTTTCCTGCATGCAGCAAAATGCTGGGTCCTGTTTACATATCCAGTCTGCTAGTCTATGTCTTCCCCCCCCCCCGTGGAATTTCTTCAGTCTCTGCCTCTTGAAGTCTCTTCTTCTTTTTTTTTTTATTGATTTATTTTTTTTTTAATTTACATTCCAAATCATTTCCCCTTTCCTGTTTCCTCCCTCCTGGAAAGTCCCATAAGCCCTCTTCCCTCCCTGTTTTCTCCATTCAACCCCCTCTCCTTTCTCTGTCCTGGCCTTCTCCTACATCCAGTCTTTCCAGGACCAGGGGTCTCTCCTATCATCTTCTTAGAAATCTATTGATATGCGAATTGTGTCTAGGGTATTCCGAGATTCTGGGTTAGTATCCCCTTATCAGTGACTGCATACCATGTGTGTTCTTTTGTGATTGGGTTACCTCACTAAGGATGATATTTTCAAGTTCTGACCATTTGCCTAGGAATTTCGTGAATTCATTGTTTTTAATTGCAGAGTAGTATTCCATTGTGTAGATATACCACATCTTCTGAATCCATTCCTCCGTTGAGGGACATCTGGGTTCTTTCCAGCTTCTGGCTATTATAAATAAGGCTGCTATGAACATAGTGGAGCATGTGTCCTTATTGCATGCAGGTAAAGCCTCTGGGTATATGCTCAGGAGTGGTATAGCCGGATCCTCCGGGAGTGTCATGCCCAGTTTTTGGAGGAACCGCCAGACTGCTTTCCAGAGTGGTTGTACCAGCTTGCAATTCCACCAGCAGTGGAGGAGTGTTCCTCTTTCCTCACATCCTCGCCAACAACTGCTGTCTCCTGTGTTTTTGATCTTAGCCATCCTGACTGGTGTGAGATGGAATCTCAGGGTTGTTTTGATTTGCATTTCCCTAATGACTAAGGATGATGAACATCTCTTTAGGTGCTTCTCAGCCATTAGATATTCTTCAGGTGAGAACTCTTTGTTTAGCTCTGTACCCCATTTTTTAATAGGGTTACTTGCCTCTCTGGAGTTTAACTTCTTGAGTTCTTTGTATATATTGGATATTAGCCCTCTGTCGGATGTAAAGTTGATAAAGATCATTTCCCAGTTAGTTGGTTGCTGCTTTGTCTTTTTGACAGTGTCTTACCTAACAAGTGAAAGATCTGTATGACAAGAACATCAAGTCTCTGAAGAAAGAAATTGAAGAAGACCTCAGAAGATGGAAAAATCTGCCATGCTCATGGATTGGCAGGATTAATATAGTAAAAATGAGCATGTTACCAAAAGTAATATACAGATTCAATGCAATCCCCATCAAAATCCCAACTCAATTCTTCATAGAGGTAGAAAGAGCAATTCAAAAATTCATCTGGAATAACAGAAAACCCAGAATAGCTAAAACTATTCTCAAGAGTAAAAGAACCTCTGGGGGAATCAGTATCCCGGACCTCAAGCTGTACTACAGAGCAATAGTGTTAAAAACCGCATGGTATTGGTACAGTGACAGACATGTAGATCAATGGAACAGAATTGAAGACCCAGAAATGAATCCACACTCCTATGGTCACTTGATCTTTGACAAAGGAGCTAAAACCATCCAGTGGAAAAAAGATAGCCTTTTCAACAAATGGTGCTGGCTCAACTGGAGGTCAACATGCAGCAGAATGCAAATTCACCCATTCTTATCTCCTTGCACTAAGCTCAATTCCAAGTGGATCAAGGACCTCCACATAAAACCAGACACACTGAAACTAATAGAAAGGAAACTAGGGAAGAACCTTGAACATATGGGCACAGGGGAGAATTTCCTGAATAGAACTCCAATAGCTTATGCTCTAAGATCAAGAATTGACAAATGGGACCTCATTAAATTACATAGTCTATGTCTTTTAATTGGGGAATTGAGACCATTGATATTAAGAGAGATTAAGGCCTAGTGATTATTCCTATCTGCCATAAAATATGGAACGCTTCACGAATTTGTGTATCATCCTTGCGCAGGGGCCATGCTAATCTTCTCTGTATGTTCCAATTTTAGTATATGTGCTGCTGAAGCGAGCACTGAGATCTCTTTGAGTAGCCATCTCTTCTTTTTTTTTTCTTTTAGTAGCCTGCCTAGCACTTCTAGAACAGTGAGTGTTCAGTTCTAGCTTGATTTTTCTGTGTCCTATATCTGTGGTACATTGCATCTTCAGCAATAGGTTTTTACTGTCTATAAAGCCGCCATCCACATACAGTAACAATACCCTATACTTGTTTTGGGAGTCTCTTGAGAATCTCTTCCAATGACCCATAAAGGAAATTTCTCAAACCTGTAACTGGAATTTGGGGTTGAAAATCATTGACTTCTGAGAGCAGCATTACCCAATGATGTGGAGAACCTGTGTTGAAGCACACCCCACCCACATTTTTAAAAAAGAATTGTAAGTTTTAGTTCAGTTATAAAATGATGAATTACTGTACGACTCTTCTATAGTGTTCTTGATAACCTAACCTCCCATCCCATCTTTCTTCCATCTCTTTTTTTCACCTTCCTACTCCCATACCAACTGAAATATTTATACCCATTGTATTTACCCCCTCTCCTTTCTGTCACATTTGATAATCCTCACACTCATTTCTCCTCCTTACCATCTTATCACAACTTCTTTGTTTCCTTCTTGGACTCTATAGACAGTTCCTCTGGCCACTCTGGCTAAGGTAAGTTGAAATATCAAGAAACATTTTTATTGACATGATGGATAAAGCGTTTGGAAAATTAAAAAAAACAAAACTTACTAGGCATTTGAATTTACACATTTCTTCCCTTCTGTCTTTCTTCTCTTCTGTATTTCTTCTTCCTTCCTTCCTTCCTTCCTTCCTTCTTTCCTTCCTTCCTTCCTTCCTTCTTTCCTTTCTCTCTCTCTCTCTCTCTCTCTCTCTCTCTCTCTCTCTTTCTTTCTTTCATTTTTGAGAACCTTGTTCCTAACATAATCATTTTTGTGATTTGACTATTTAAGAATTTAAACATATCAGCCAGGCAGTGGTAGCGCATGCCTTTAATCTCAGCACTTGGGAGGCAGAGTCAGGCAGATTTTTGAGTTCGAGGCCAGCTTGATCTACAGTGAGTTCCAAGACGCCAGGGTTATATAGAGGAACCCTGTCTCAAAAAAAAAGAAAAGCAAAGAAAAGAGACTCATGTGATTTCTTATCTGTAACCCCCATAAAAATTAAAATGAAAAAAAAGTAAATCACATACTTCCAACATACAATGACACAGGATATCCTATGGATTTGCATTACACATGTAAATATATACATATGGAGCATACATATACACTGTGCTCCGAAAGGAAACCTAGTAAGAAAATATTGGACCAAAGTAAGCCTGAAAACAAGCTGGGCAAACATGACACATTGTGTCTCTATATCTGACGTCAAACCACTGTTCAAATCTCCAACTCTTTTCATCTTTGCTGACAGCAATACACTTTTGGTCTTTGGGAATGGTTCCCCTCCCTGAGTAAGATTGTTATCTTACTC
Source organism: Tokudaia tokunoshimensis (assembly GCA_036184795.1). Lineage (NCBI taxonomy): Eukaryota > Metazoa > Chordata > Mammalia > Rodentia > Muridae > Tokudaia > Tokudaia tokunoshimensis. Next base: position 82,050,230 of record BTHU01000002.1, on the reverse strand, counting down.
AACAAGTTTCCCACAGCTCTGGCATCTCCATTATTTTGGGATCTCAAAGGCAATCCAGGCTTCACCTTCACAGCTTTACATAATGAAGGCCTCCATGCAGGAATACAAGAGATATACACCTAGTCTCAGCAGCTTTCCTTAGTTAAAGAGGGAGATTCCATAACCCCTTTCTTCTATCCATGACTCTAAAGTCAGAATCTCGTGGACCAACCTGCCAATGTCTTCTGATGCTTGTGAGTGTATATTGTACACTCATTCAATTTCATCTTCACCAATTTTCTCCTTTAGATGTTTTCCATCACTGCATAAGTTCAGTTGTCTTGGAATTTTCTCTGTAGACCAGGCTGGTCTTGTTTCAGAGAACTGTATATCTCTGTCTCCTACTTGCTGGGATTAAAAGTGTGTTCCACCATACCCAGTCCAAACATTTCTTTAATTGCTTTACACCATTTCACTTTAATACCATTTCACTTTTAAGTTCTATTCACAAATTTGAAGCTTAGCTGAGCAGAGTCTTACTCTGAAGTAACCACTCCCTTTATTTTATGTAATATTGGGATTTTTTTAAGTCTTTATCCTCTTGAACACAGGACTCCATTATACTGACACTCCCTTTCTCCTCAAATTGTACATTTTGTAAATTTTCTTGCTCATCCTACTTCTTTTCATTGTAGATTTGCATTAATACATACAGAATATATAATCTCCATACTAGGCTCTTTTAAAATCTCCTCTCTACACATAACTAATTCAAATTTCTTTAATTAGACTGAGGCCAAATTTTGGTAAAGGGCAAAAACTAGCCACGTTCTTCAACAAAATATCACAGGAATAATCTCTAGGCCGTATACTAACATTCTTCTCTTCTGAAACTCTTAAACCAGACCCCCGTAGTTCAAATCACCTTAAGTCCCACTCTTTTCACTGTTCCTATTACATGGTTGATGAAGCCCTATTTAGGGTTCAACTGTTTCCTAATCCAAAGTCCCAAAGTCCACATTCCTTCCAACAAAAGCATGATCAGGCCTATCACAGCAATATCCCTGTCTCTGCTACCAAGTTCTATCTTTGTGTTTTATTGCTGTGAAGAGACAGACATCATGATCACAGCACTTTTTTTATTATTTTTTTTAATTTTCTGAGTTTTTTTATTTACATTCCAAATCATTACCCCTTTCCCGTTTCCTCCCTCCCCGAAAGTCCCATAAGCCCCCTTCCCTCCCTCTTTTCCCCATTCAACCCCCTCTCGCTTCTCTGTCCTGGCATTCCCCTACATCCAGTCTTTCCAGGACCAGGAATCTCTCCTTCCATCTTCTTAGAAATCTATTGATATGCGAGTTGTGTCTCGGGTATTCCGAGATTCTGGGTTAATATCCCCTTATCAGTGACTGCATACCATGCACAGCACTTTTTATAAAGGAAATCATTTAATTATAGGTGGCTTATAGTTTCAGAGGTTTAGTCCATTATCATCATGGCAGAAAAACTGGCATCATGTAGACAGATACAATGCTGGAAAGTAGCTGAAAGTTCTATACCTAGATCTGAAGGCATCAGGAAGAGACATGGAACCTATAAACTTGGCTTGAGCTTCTGTGACTGTAAAGCCTGCTCCAAGTGACAGACCTCCTCTATCTATGCCACATTTACTCCAACATAGCCAAACCTCCTAATAATGATTCTCCCTATAGGCCTATAGAGACCATTTTTATGCAAAGACCATAGGAAGCACAATTTTTATCAGGGAGGCTGATTTAGAGCATAGATCACAATACAAGTACTTATTAATTCCCATACTGAATGCTATGCTATCAAACAACTTTATTTTCCTTCCTTCTGATGACATCATCTCTGTCTTTAGAGCAAAAATTTCATGATTCTTGTTTTGCGATCTTAAGTACTGTTCTACTTCTGTGAAGAGACATCATGACCAAGACAACTCTTATAAAATAAAACCTTTAATTAAGTGCTTAGTTAGATTTTCCTGGAGTTAGTTATGATCACCACAGTAAGAAACAGAAGAGCACGGTCCTAAGGTATTAGCTGAGAGCAATACATTTTGATTGGCAAACAGCAGACAGAGAAAGAGAGAGTAAGTCTGGGGTAGATTTGGAAACTTCAAACTCACCTCCAGTGACACAACTCCAAAAAGGCCACATCTCCTAATCATTTCCAAGTAGTTCCACTTACTTGGGACAAAGCATTCCAACGTAAGAGACTATGGGGACTATTCTCATTCAAACCATTATGCATGCTGTTGGGTATCTTATATTCTCTAGGTTAACAAGTTACCCCTGTTTTTACAAGTTCTATAAGTACTCCAATGATACAATGGCAATAATTCCTACATGCCAAGGTAGCAATCCCATTGAAATTCCTTTATAGAAAAGAAACAACATGTAACTAATCTTCATGTTTGGTTTTACTTCTATAAATGCTTCAAAAATATTTCACATTCATTTTACAAGAAAATTGTAGCCACTGTAGAGTTGTTCATTAGCCTACATGCTTCACTTCCTTTATTCCCATGTGAAGTCTACTTTATTGTTATATTCACACAATTGGAAATTTTGTGGCCTTCAACAGGTAGTTTAATTTTTCTAATTTAACCTTCCTTATCTTCAACATGAAAAATGGAGTTCTATTTTAGAAGGCTGATAAAGAAATTAAACAAGATAATATATATCAATGGCTTTAAACATTCACTTCCTGAGAGTAAGCATTTGGTGAAGGTTAGCTACAATCAGGGGATAAATATATCCTCAAGAACACTATCAAGCTACCATCAGCATTTTGAATACAGCAGCCACAATCTCTCTCTGATAGAATTAGTGCTACCTTGCTAAAGTGATGAAGTGAGCAGATATTTATCTGGAAAATAGAGATGTCTATCTAAAATTCTGAAGTTGGAGACTGAACTACCTACAGTAATCACTGTTCATGAGTGGATGCTGTGCTAATACCTAAGGTTTAATTTTGAAATAATATGATTAAGAACTAAGTGTATGTCCCTGTGAGCATTTATTGCTCCTGAATGTAAGTGTCTGGTAGGGGTGGTCAGCTATAATTTTGATGATCAAGATGTTTTTGTGTGATATTAGTATGTTAGAAGAAAGACTGCCTACTCATTAATTAATAGGTATTTGTGTGCATTTTCATTTTAATCTGAACATTCAAATTTCAAATTACTGAATTTGATGGCTTTTTTCCTTCTTTTTCTAAAAGAGCTCTATTTGGAACCAAGGATGTCATTTATAAAACAGCAGAAATTATGGTTGAAATTGCCTCTTTCTTCAACTGTGCTTCAAATGTAGGACTGCAGCAAGGAAAGCTGTATAGCTCAAGAACACCATCACTCAATTCAATGTTCACACAGTCATCTAGAATTTGGGTCCTCAGGCACCCAGTGAGATGTGGGATACACAGCAATTAGCAGTGCTTGTGCATAGGTTATCATCAAAGTTTAAGATGACATCATCATCAATCTCTTACTACAGTTGTACTTTTCTCCTTCAACTTATCAGTATTCAAGAAGGATGGAAATGAAGTCTCAGAGACTTACTTGATCCCCAAAGAGAGGTCAGGAGTTGATGAGATGGTAAAGACCAGATTTCAGCTACCTAGAGCTCATGTAAATACTGAGTGAGAATGATGTCCCATCTGTAATTCCAGGATTCAGGAGAGGAAAAGAAGATTCCTGGAGCAAAATGGCCAGTTAGACTAGCTGATATTATTGAGCTCTGGTTTCTGGTTTCCTCAATGAGGAAAGTAGACTGTGATACAGAATGATTTCCAATATATAGTGCAGACCTTCACCCACATGTACCTGCACAGAGGGATGTACCCCAATATGCAAACACACCTAGATGCATGTACATACACACATACAGAAGTAAAGAATATATAATGTTTAAAATATGGATCAAAATATATGTCAAATATACCCTTAGCAATGAAAAATGAAAGACAAATATATGAGGTGGTAAAACAACAAATATAAGAAAGGCAGGGGAGAATATGAAGAGAGGGTACATGGTGGTGCCGTACTATGGTATTCCTTTTGTAAAGACCAGCTGGAAAGGCCTTCTGGCAAGGTGGTATGTGCTCTCACGTCTAATTTGTTCAAGAGTATACATCCCCTGTTCTCCAAGGTAATATAAATCAAACATTCCTTATACCTTGAGATCAAATAAAAATTGATCAGGATTCAATTCAATAAAAGGGCTACAATTTTCCTTTCTAAAAGAGAGAAACCATTCTGCTTTTCCTAAAGAGCCTGTAACACAGAGTCACTTTCAGCCAAGAGTACTAGTTCTCATACAATATTACAGGACAGCTGAGTTGACAAGATCAGTAGTCAACATAACAAATAAAGTTGTTTCTGAGATGCTTGGTATAAACAGCTGGTGCCATGGTTAGAATTTTATTATCCCATTAAATTAAGATTAGATGCTCATTTAGATCATATCACCAGAAAATTCTGACAATTAGATACAAATGAAAGGTACTAGCATTAGCCCTTTGATGTTTATATTAATCTTGTTGCATCTTTTAATGTATCATTAAAGCTATGGAGCCAGATGACAATTTCTTACCCATTGATATATTTTTGTGGAGAGACATCAAGGACAAGCTCACTCTTGTAACATAAAGCATTCAGTAGGGGGCTTGCTTACAGTTTCAGATGTTTAGTACATAATCATAATGGTAACACTCTGACAGGTACTAGAACAATATCTGAGACATTTACATCGAGAGAGAGAGAGAGAGAGAGAGAGAGAGAGAGAGAGAGAGTGAGAGAGATTGGGAGGGCATGGAATGGAGTGTGAAATCTCAAAAACCATTTCTAGTAACACAACTCCACTAATATGGCAACACTTACTGCAAAAAGGACCTACTTGCTAATTCTTCACTGACTGCTCAACAGCTGGGAAACAGCCACCAAAATATATGAGTGTATGGGAGTCATTCAAATATTATTTGGAGTAATATGGGACTTAAATGCTCAGTGTAAAACATTTGCATTCTGAAATATGCACATTGCTAGTGAACAACAATATTTAGGAAGTGATGGATTTTCTTTTTTTTGATGGTGAATAAAAATTATATCATTAATATATTAACCAAGTGTTTTTTGTTTGTTTTTTTTTTTTTTTTTGGTTTTTTTGAGGCAGGATTTCTCTGTGTAGCCCTGGCTGTCCTGGAGCTCACTCTGTAGACCAGGCTGGCCTCGAACTCAGAAATCCACCTGCCTCTGCCTCCCAAGTGCTGAGATTAAAGGCGTGCGCCACCACCGCCCGGCAACCAAGTGTTTTATAAATATATCTCACATGTAATATGTGATATCATTTTTTAAATTTTATTTTTTACACTAAATATTTTATTCCCTGTCCACAGATCTACCCTCTGACTGTTCTACATCCCATAAATCCTCCCTACTCCCTACCTCCCACCCCATCTGAATTCTATACTCCCTGGGGCCTCTAATCTCTTAAGTGTTAGGTGTATCATCTCTGATTGAACATGAACCCAGCACTCCTCTGCTGCATATGTGTTAGGGGCCTCATATCACCTGGTGCATGCTGCCTGTTTGGTGGTCCAGTGTTTGAGAGATCTCAGGGGACTAGTTTAGTTGAGACTGCTGGTCTTCCTACAAGATCACCCTCCTCATCAGCTTCTCTCAGCCTTTCCCTAATTCAACCACAGGGTTCAGCCACTTCTGTCTATTGGTTGGGTACAAATATCTGCATCTGACTTTTTCAGCTTGCTGTTGGCTCTTCTAGAGTGCAGCCATGCTAGATCTCTATTTGAGAGCACTCCCTAGACTCAGTAATAGTGTCAGGCCTTGGAACCTCCCCTAGAGCTTGATCTCATTTTGGTCCTGTCTCTGGACTTTTTTCTTCAGGCTTCTCTCCATTTCCATCCATGTAGTTCTTTCAGACAGGAACAATTACAGATGAAAGTTTTGACTATGGAATGGCAACCCCCTCCTTCACTTGATGCCCTCTCTTCCTGCTGGAGGTGAACCCTGTAAGTTCCTTCTCCCTACTGTCATGCACATATAAGGCCCTTCCCTTTGAGTCCTGAGAGTCTCTCACCTCTTAGGTCTCTGATACAATCTGGAGTGTCACTTCAACCTCCTAACCCCAAGGTTTCCATTCTTCCTGCTGGCCCTCAGAGCTTCAGTTCTTTTCCCTCACCCAAAACCATATCCGGTTCCCTTCTCCTCCCCAAGCCCCTATTGGCTTTCCATCCCAAGTACCTCCCTTACTCCCCACTTGTGATTTCTTTCTTCTCCCTCCTAGGAAAGAGCCTCAAAGTGATTGGCACAGGGGAAAGTTCCTAAACAGAACTCTAATGGTTCATTCTTTAAGATCAAGAATTGATAAATGGAAACTCATGAAACTAGAAAGGTTTTGTAAGTCAAAGGCAACAATCAATAAGACAAATTGGCAACATACAGATTGGCAAAAAATCTACACTAGCTCCACATCCTATAGAGGGTTAATATCCAAAATATATAAATAACTCAAGAAGCTAACCACCAAAAAACCAAATAACCCAGTCAAAAAAATGGTGTATAGAACTAAACTGAAATTTCAGAACAGAAGAATCTCAAATGGCTGAGAAACAACTAAAGAAAGATCAAGGACCTGCACATAAAACCAGACACATTGAAACTAATAGAAAAGAAACTGGAAAAGAGCCTTGAGCATATGGGCAAAGGGGAAAATTTCCTGAACAGAGCATCAATCATTTATGCTCTAAAGTCAAGAACTGACAAATGGAAACTCAAAAAATTACAAAGTTTCTGTAAGGCAAAGGAAACTGTCAATAGGACAAAATGGAAACCAACGTATTGGTAAAAGATCTTTATCAACCCTACATCTGACTGAGGGCTAATAAATATCAAATATATACAGAGAACTAAAGAAGTTAGACTCCAGACAACCAAATAACCCTATTCAAAAATGGGGTAAAGAGCTAAATAAAGAATTTTCACCTGAGGAATATCTAATGGTTGAGAAGCACCTAAAGAAATGTTCAACATCCTTAGTCTTCAGGGAAATGCAAATCAAAACGACCCTGAGATTTCACCTCACACCATTCAGAATGGCTAAGATCAAAAACTCAGGAGATAGCAGGTACTGGAGAGGATGTGGAGAAAGAGGAACACTTCTCTACTGCTGGTGAGATTGCAAACTGGTACTACCACTCTGGAAATCAGTTTGGTGGTTCCTCTGGAAACTGGGCATAATACTACTGGAGGACCCTGCTATACCACTCTTGGGCATATGCCCAGAGGATTCTCTAGAGTGTAATAAGGACACATACTCCACTACTCTCAAAGCAGCCTTATTTATAATAGCCAGAACCTGGAAAGAACCCCGATGTCCCTCAACTGAGGAATGGATACAGAAAATGTGGTATAATTACACTATGGAATAATACTCAGCTATTAAAAACAATTCATGAAATTCTTATGCTAATGGTGGAATTGGAAAATATCATCCTGAGTGAGATAACTCAATCACAAAAGAACTCACATAGTAAGCACTCACTGATAAGTGGATGTAAGCCCAGAAGCTTGGAATACCAGAGACACATTTCACATATCAAATGATGATGCCCAAGAACGAGGAAGAACAAAGTATGGATACTCTGGCCTTACTTAGAAGGGGAAACAAAATACCCACAAGAGATACAGACACAAAATATGGAGCATAGTCTGAGGGAAAGACCATCCAGAGACTACCCCACCTAGGGATCTGTCCCATATACAGTTATAAAACCCAGACACTATTATTGATGCCCACAAGTGCTTGGTGACCAGAGATGGATATAGCTGTCACCTGGGATTCTCTGCTAGTGCATGACAAATACAGAGAGACACATTCTCAGCCAGACATTGAACTGAGTATAAGGTCCCCAATTGAGGAGCTAGAGAAACGACCAAAGAAGCTGAAAGGTTTTGCAGGGATATAGGAGGAACAACATGAGCCACCAAGTACTCACAATGCTACCAGGGACAAAACCAACCAAAGAGTACACATGGTGTTTCCCATGCCTCCAGATGCATAGACAGCAGAGGATGGCCTTTTTAGACATCGAAGGGAGGAGAGGCACTTGGTCCTGGAAAGGCTCAATGCTGCAGTGTAGAGGAATGACAGGACAGGGAAGTGGGAGAGAGGGTGGATTGGGGAACAGGGGGAGGGGAGATGGCTTATCAGATTTTCGGGGGGGGGGGTAGGACCAGAAAAGGGGATAACATTTGAAATGTAAATAAAGAATATATCTAATAAAAAAAAAGAAAAAGAAAGAAAGAAATTTTCAAAGTCCTTAGTGATCAGAGAAATGTAAATGAAAGCAACCTTGTAATTCCTTCTTACACCAATCAGAATGGCTAAGATTAAAACCTCAGGTGACAAAACCTATTGGCAAAGATGTGGAGAAAGAGGAACACTCCTCATTTGCTGGTAGCATTGCAAAATGGTAAAAACACTCCAGTAATCAATCTGGAGGTTCCTCAAAAACTGGAAATAGCTCTATCTGAGTACCCAGTTGTACTACTCTTGGGAATATATCCAAAAGAAATGAAAACACACTAAAGCATCCTGTTCAAGGTAGAAGTTATTGTTAATCTCAGAAATGTACAGGAAAGCTACTTTAAATGGAGTTAGTGCTGAAACATGAAGATGAAGCTTTGTTTCTCTTAGCAAAATGATAGGGAAACTGAGAAAATTACAACAATGCTCAGATGGAATGTCTGTATGAAGTCTAGATTTCAATGGACATAAACAAAAGACTGAAACTGAGGTGCTTTCTGTGGTCAGATGAAAGGCATAGAAAGTAGTAACATGAGGAAAGATGTTTTAACAGACTCATCATAATCCAGAGAGGCCATTAGATTGGTGTACAGGCAAGTACACAACTTCTCATAATACACATCTGTACTGTGCTGATGGGATCAAGTTTGATTTAAATACTTCAGTAATAGAGGAAGAGTGCCCCAGCATTCTCTGGTGAATTCTGTTGGTTTACCTCAATTCAGTATTGATCTGATAAATGCTAGGTTTGTTTGCAGGATAACTATTTTATCATTGACATAGACGTGTTACTCAAAACAAATTCTATTCTAACTCTACTAAAGAAAATGTAAAGCAAAGGAGTTTCATGCTGAACAAAGAGAGTTGGTCTCTACCTCCTGCATCGCATGAGCGGCTGAAAGTCAGAAACAAGTTTGATCTCCAAGAAAAGGCAGCTAGAATTGGTTACAACCTGCTTCACAGTTCAGCAGCAACATGTCTTGAAGTAGGAGGCCTGTACCACATGCATGTCTCCTTCATAGGTAAGATTCATCACTTTACTATGTGAACAACTGCATTAGTTAATTGACTTTAGCCAGAGGACAATTTTCTATTGGCAGGGAAAAGGTAGATATGCACAGATTGCATCAGGGCTGCTAGACATTCTAATTGCTGCTTTACCACACAAGCTCTTTTGTATGCCATGACCTTTCCTATGCAGAGTTCACAGTAACGGCTGCCAGAATGTTCAGAAAATAACTGCTGAGTCATAAACTTGACACAATATCTATCTTTCAAGCAATTTACATATATATCAGGGACCAAAACATACAATTTCCAATTTCAAGTTCCCAAATAAAATGTCTTAAGTTGAAGTGACAGTAGATGTACCACCCTTCATTGGTGGCCAACATGGACCAACACTCAAAACTTGTATTTTTTATTTTGTGGGAAAGGTTACAGAGAATTGATATTAGGTCTGATTCTTTGAAGGTCTAATAGAATTCTGCACTAAAACCTGGGCTTTTTTGTTGTTGTTGTTTGTTTTTTTGAGACAGGGTTTCTCTGTGTAGCCCTGGCTATCCTGAAATTCACTTTGTAGACCAGACTGGCCTTGAACTCAGAAATTCTTCTGCCTCTGCCTCCCAAGTGCTGGGATTAAAGGAGTGCACCACCACCAAAACATCTGTTAAATCTATTAGATTCATAGCTACTATTAATTTTCCTGTGTCTCTGTTAAGTTTTTGTTTCCATAATGTGTCCATTGATGAGAGTGGGGTGTTAAACTCTCCCACTATCATTGTGTGAGGTAAAATGTATGCTTTGATATTTAGTATAATTTATTTTATGAATTAGATGCACTTGCATTTGGATAATAATAATTAGTCAGAATTTAGAGGTCTTCTTTGTTGGTTTTCCTTTGATGAATATGAAATGTCCTTCCTTATCCTTTTTGATAACTTTTGGTTGAAATTTGTTTTTATTTAATATTAGACTATAGTATACAAATATGGGAGATAGTTTTGTGCACTCTGTATTCAGAAGTTCATTTCTAAGACCAGACATCTGGTTATCATACAGTCTATGATATAGCGAACCATGTCTCATCTGTATGTAATGGAAAAGTTGTTTTCTGTCACCTCTGATTGGTTAATAAATGATCTGATCAGCCAATTATCTGGACAAAAGAGAATAGTACAAAACTTCTGATACAGGCCAAAACATCTAAGAAGAAGATGGAAGAGAATAGAGAAGAACCACAAGTCAAGGAAGGAGAGGACAAAGCACATGAAGAGAAAAGGAGTATTTCACCATGAGTGAGAAACCTTGATGACACACATGAACCAGAATAAACCTGAGCCAGATGGCAAGTAATGGGGCATTGTTCTGGGTATTACCTGTCTAGACATGTTTGAACAGCTGAAATCCTAAGTACTTGAGGCTTGCAGAGTGTTCATGCTTGATCTCTTTCTCTTTTTCAGAAACTAAAATGGGCTAGAACAGGCAGAAAATGCCCATTATTTATTTGGGGACAAAAGCTACATTTGAAATCCCTGGAAAATGCTACTGCACAAATCCATGTAGATAACATGCATTTTTAATGCATACACATAGCCTCTTACATTGTTCACTAGGGAGAGTTGCTGCTTGAGATTTGAGGTTGGCCTTGTGGTAGTACTTGTGTCATTGGAAGTATCACTGGGGCTGAGCATTGAGGTTTCAAATTCTCAAGCCAGGTCCATTGCATCTTCCTGTTGCATGATGATTAGAATTTGGAACAATCTATTCTTTTCCCAGCATTCTACTTGTAAGTGTCCATGCCTAGCCCCATGCTTATTATGGACTGAATCTATAAAACTATAAGCAAGTCCTAATTAATGCTTTCCTTTATAAGATTTGTCATTTTCACAGTGTCTCTTCACAGCAACAGAATATTTTGGTCGAATTGTACCTTATGTGTTTTCTCCTTGGAATTAAAAAAATAATTTAAGAAAAGAAAATCAGAAAATATTTTTTGCTGTGTGTTTTTGATTTATTTTTTTTGTTTTTTTTATTTTCTATATTTTTTTATTTACATTCCCAATTATTTCCCCTTTCCAGGTTCCCCTCTCCCCAAAAGTCCCATAAGCCCTCTTCCCTCTCTCTGTTCCCCAGTCAAACACCCCCTGCTTCTCTGTCCTAGTATTTCCCTACACTGCTACATCCAGTCTTTCCAGGAACAGGGGTCTCTCCTTCCTTCTTCTTGGAAATCAATTGATATGTGAATTGTGTCTTGTTTTTGTTTTTTGTTTTGTATTTGAGGAATTTTTCAAAGTGAATTAATCTGAAATGGAGAATCTAGAAAATTACAGATATAAACAATGTGTATTATCAGTGAAAATATGTTTCTGATATCAAACATGACATAAAGAATTTCAAATGTCCAGACAGCAGTAGTGTGGATGTACCTACATTTGTGAGTTCAGCTCCATGTATCACTCATATCATATACAAAACTGAAGATTTAATATTCATCCTGAAAATCTGTGGCTTTGTTGGAAATCCTCTCACCTAATTACTTTGCTTGTCTTTGCTTACATTGAAAATTCTTTTGTGAAAGAAAGAATCCCTCAGAAAAAGTGGAGGCAATCCTCTTTCCTATCTTTCAGCCAAAACAGCTTTTGTAGTTGCATCCAGTTGGGCCAGCAGAAAACACATATCTTCCATTGATAAGCAGCACTTAGCTCAGATCATTAAGATGTACAGAAGGAAATAAAGACCCAGATTGACATTTTGGAAGCAGAAGTAAATAAACTTAATACATTGAAAATCCTAGTCTCTCACTCTCTTTCATCTTTTTATAGCTTAAATTCATCTGAAGGAAAAAGCAAAGGAGAAATGGAGTAATTAATTAATGAGAGACATATAAGAACAATTCTGCTTATCATAACTGGTTCTGCATTTATACCAGAATAATCAACATAATCAGAGTTGTAGGATATTCTACCACATCACAGGTGCATAATTGATCTCCCACCACATCAACCCAGGGTGGTTCCTCTGCAGGTCAAGGATAGATGACATGTACACATAAGCAGAAAACTGGCTAAAAACATCAACTGAAAGTAGAATTCTTTGGTTGTGAGCATCCATGCATAATTCTCAGAAGCCCAGGAAAGGACAGCTGTCAGGAGACTGCATTGTTTGTTCTCTTGTGTCCCGGTGGCTCTGTGGAATCAGATCACCATGGTAGACTACTATTCAAGATTATTTAGTGAGAGACTGAGGTTATCTTTTCCTGAGGGCAACAGGCATTTGTACAGGGTACCCATAGCCAGGTAGAAGAGCCCACATATGGACACAAATGGAAAACAGTAATTAGATATCATGGAGAAAAAAAGTATAGATGATCTTTGATTCTTTATGTGTTCTTCCTTATTCCACACTTGTTTACCCTTTCAGCATTCTATCACTAGCATTAGATAGAAGAGAAATAATGATAGACGGAGAGAGAAGAGAGAGAGAGAGAGAGAGAGAGAGAGAGAGAGAGAGAGAGAGAGAGAGAGAGACCAAAATCTAATATCTAATTAATTTTTTCTTGTTTCATTTTTGAACAATGCTATTAACATACCACAACTAATCCCATTGAATATCCAAGATTTAGGACCAATGATGAGTGACCAATATACAACCCTGCTTATCAAGAACTGAAAATTTATTTATGAAGGGATAAAGCCTTGAATTCCAAATGTCATAACTGCAAAAACTATGTGCAGCTGGCAAAATCACTATCCTGATATATGATAAGGGATATGATAAGCATTTGCTGTGAAAAATCTCAAGCAGCCTCACACCTAATTGAAAAGTCATTAATTGAAAGCAAATTCTCATATTATTTCTGTGTTTTAAAGAAACAAAAAATCAAAATTCTCATTATAATGAAGCTGAGGAGAAGATATTCTGAGATAATTGGGAGAGAATCTTTGATATCTAAAAGGAGAATGGGAGGGTGCCTATGATCAATATACACTATATATCAGTATAATTATTTTATATATACTTATATGTGTGTATGATATATACATATATTAGCCCTCCATTTAGATATACATTCTAACCTAGATATTTGAAAAATTTTCAATTTATTGTGATGAGATTTTCAAAGCTGTTCTCAATTATGGTAAAAGAAACTGTACTTGGGTTTTGTTTTCAGTTTTAGAGCTTGAATCCATTATGATAATGTCAGAGAGCAAGGCAGCAATCATGGAGAGCAAGGCAGCAAGCATGGAGATTTGGCAGTAGCTGAGATCTACATCCTGTTTCATAGATGTAAAGAGAGAGAGAGAGAAAGAGAGAGAGAGAGAGAGAGAGAGAGAGAGAGAGAGAGAGAGAGAGAGAGAGAGAGAGAGAGAGAGACAGAGACAGAGACAAAGAGACAGACAGAGAGACAGAGACAAAGACAGACAGAAAGACACACAGAGAGAGAGAGAGGCAGAGAGAGAGCATTGAGAGAATATAGTTACTAGCAAGGCTTGTAAAAGTAGTGATTGGAACATGATTGGAAGCAAACAAGATAACACACATGAAAATTTAACAAGTGGAAATCATGGGTCTTAGGATCACTTATATCCCAAGTAGTAGAAGTGACTCTTTGACAAGAATTAAATAAATTGTCTCCATATCTCTGTTTTAGTGCTCAGAGCCAAATGAGTGTAGAATCATATGTGGGACTTATTTTTCCTTGAAACTGTGCTATTGGTATGCAATTTATAAAATGTAGAAATTACTTTACTTGACTGGAAAAATAATCTCAATGTGATCCATGTATGGAATTTTTAGTAGTAAGTTGTGAACTAATAGATAGCACTTAGACTTTGCTCCTATATAAACCTGAGAATAATGTTGGCCAATATTAATGTACTTGGAACATTTCATGAAGATGATCCTCTTTGTGGGTACATTGTCACCAAAACAGCTGTTCATCTTGGCTATGTCTCTGAATACCAACAATTCAGGAACATTTATATTACACTCCACTGAATTTTAATCCCATGTGTTAAAATGAATCAATGCCAGAATCTTACAAATACTGACACCCACCCTGCCAAACTGCTTGGAAAATTAAAAGAAAATAAAAGAGTGAATAACAAGTTCATCATACATTGTGCAAACTTAAAAGTTTGTGAGCCTTTTCAGTTCATCATTTCACCAGCTGCTGAACAACACTACTCTCCTGTTGTAGAAGAAAGAGAAGATTCTGGAAGATGCAGTTTCTTCTCCTTGTGCTAGCCTGTTTGGTTTCCTCTGCTGAGGAACACTTACAGGTACAAGGATGGGCTTTCAGGGAGTTATGTGGGAAGAAAGGTGGCTGTGGTGAATTTACCATAGCTTGACCTGACAATCAGTGTGATTCTATAGTTATATTGATTCCATTGTGGGTTTTGTCCTTGGAATATGTCCCATGTCTCAAAATATTATTTGCTTTAGTTTAAGGTTAAAATTACCACATTTCATCTTCTTATATTGCAAGTATTATTTTACCTGGGTAAAGCATATGAAAATGAAGATCTTAATAATGACATGTTTAATTAACTTTGCATAAGTAATTTTATTATCATAGTTCAAGGTCAATATATGCTTGCATGAAATGTTTCACTATTCTACAGAAATTCTGGGATGACTTTTAATAAGTATATGAGAAACAGAAACAATTTGATACCTGCAGGTCAAATGCATTATATATCATATATTTGAGTAATAAATTTTCTCTTTTAGAGTCATTATACTATGGTCAATATGTGAGATAATATGGATATTAATCATAATCCAGAAACATTTCTAAAACAGTGACTTATATTTTGATGTTTGATTTTGCACATTTTAGTGTGTGTGTATGTGTGTGTGTGTTTGTATGTGTGTGTGTGTTTGTATGTGTGTGTGTTTGTCTGTGTGAGTGTGTGCCTGTGACTTACAGATTTTGAATGGGACATTGCAGCAAACATGTAGAACACAGAGGCAAAGCCACAAAATGGGTACAATTTTAACTCTTTCCACTTCTGGTTCAAGTGATTTCTATTAGGAAAAATGGTCCTAATGCATAGGCATACAAAGAATTTTGACATTAAAATTTTATGGCTTCCTTTTATTTACTTTGAGTGCATTTAGTATGAATTTTTATTACTTTTTTAAAGATTACTTTGTTTATATTGCTGCTGCATGCTAACAGGAAACTAATCTAATTTTTGTGCATTTTAATCATATTTTTCATTTTATGAAATTATTATCATGTATATATGTTTTCAAATAATATATTAGACAATTATAATGTAAAAACAGAAATATACAATAATGCTGTTTGCACATTATATTTTTTCTATCACAATACTAAGCAATTTCTATCTTTGTTTGAACATCTATTACTTAATTTTCTAACCAATGATTTACCTTAAATTATCACTAAATTTATTTTATCATTGTATATGTGTGGGTGTTTGGTACACATGGTACACTATCTGTATGTAGAGCCCACCCAAACCACAAGATATCGCTAAGAAGCAAAGTTACAGGAGTTCATGCTCAATATAGGTATGGGGGCTCAAACTCACATGCCCTGACTGATTAATTTAATTTGTATTAAATTTTAGTTTTCAGGAAAATTTTATACCATCTACCTAGCAGGAAAATCTGAGGGTTTAACGTCAGAAAATAGTCGAGTGAGGATGCTGATGCGTGAGGTTAAATATTTTAACCAATACAGAATCATGAGCATGACATTCTATGTCAGGTAAGAAAACTTATTTGGGTAGAAGAAACAATTTGTTGAAATGGGAATCAAGGCATTACAATATATTTCTGAAAATCAGAAGATGATTGTGATTTAATAGTAATTTGAGAAAGGCTGGAGTTGCAAGTGACTACATCTATAATATATTAAACTCAGTTTTCACATCATGATGTTTTAATCTTTATATTAAAATCGTGAAAATGCCAAGACAGTGAAAAATTCATCATGTAATGAAACCTGTTTGCTAAAAGTAAAATATTAACAAATGTTAATAGAGTAAAGGAAAATGTGAGTTCAAATATGACAAAAGCAGTGTTTATATCCTCACTGTGAAGTATGCTCCTCCTCTTGAAATCCATACTGATAACTGGATTTCTAGCATTGCATCAATGATGTTACCTGTTTCCCTTTAGTGCCTAAAAAAACCCAGTCAACGGTCCAAACCCCATTCCCATCTGTAAGTCTTGGTACACTCAGGAAGTTGGTCCATTCGCCATAGGAATCAGAGACTGAGAAGATGATTAATGAAGAAATTTACAAACCAAAGAATAGCATAATGGAAGGCAGGACCAGGAATTTGTCTCACTTTCTGCAAGATGTGTTCTCTTAGGGGACAAATAAATGTGTAATGATAAATGTAAAATAAGAAGTGTTTTTTGTTTAATATGTATTGTTTAGGATAAATGGAAAGTGCCAACTACACACAGTTTGGGCTGATAAAGTACGGTGGAAGTATTGCTCAGTGGAACGTGAGTTCAGTATTGACTGCATTATTTGCATGTTTTATAAAGAATGAGATCTTAATCCTGTCTTTCATAAATAAATTGTTCATTGTGTCTCATTTTACAGGGCAATTCTACCTCAGTGTATGTCCCCAAAGAAACGGGACTCATTATATCCCTACTACATGGAGAGTGCGTAATGCCATTCATTTTCCAAATATCTACTTTTATCCAATAATTGAGAGAGGCCCACAACGAAGTAAGTAAAATCGCCATTATATATTCTATACCAGTATGAGGGTGGGGGAGTAATATACTTATGAATGAACCTTTCTAATTGGCACAAACAAATATAAATCAAGCAAATAAATATAGGTTTTGCTAAAGTGTTTACAATAAAGGTATACACTTGATTTTTTAAATTTTATGTTCGAAGACAAGAAAATGCTTCCCAGAGTCAATAATTTATTGCAGAAATGATAATACATGTTGTAGTATGCTAGGAATAATGGGATGATTATGAAAGAATTTACAATGTTTTGAAAATAATATAATTAAAAAATAAGCTATATCTAGGTAATATATATTGACAGAAAGGGTTAAGTTTATGAATAAATACTTCATTTCAAATGAATTATTATATTATATAACTAATACATATTTTGTATAATATAAAAGTATAGACTAGCTATTAATATAATATAAATATAAGCATATGATAATAATAAGTAGAAAACAAGGTCATGAATTTAAAGGAGAGTGTGGATGGTCACACTCAGATTTTTATGGGGGAAAGAGAAGTTTCATATGGTGTAAGTAAATTAAACCACAAAACTAAACAATAGGTAAGTAAGTAAATAGGAAACTCGACATCATGCTGTAATGAAGGAAAATTTATTTATTTACAGTGCCAAGTAATTTTTATATTGTGACACATTTTGTCTCAAACACCACCAACCTATTCAATGCCGAGTTTATTAATGATGGGAATTACAAGCAGAGGCTGGCAGGAGCTCTAGGTATGTAAATCTTATATTGGAGAAAACATTTTTTTCTTTTTGCTAATTGCAACATAACTGTGTCCCTTGCATTTAATTTCATGACACACTGGTACAGAAATGTGTTTTGTTTACTAGTATATTTCAAGTATAATAATGATTGTGTGAATTTCATGTTGAATTGTGCAGGATAATTATTTTAATAATAATTCAATGCTAAATTTAATATTCCTGGTTTTAAATTAGTATCTTAGGTATGATGGGATGTAGAGTTATTGTCTTATCCACACTAAGAAAGTCTGACCTAACTTCAGAATGTTTCCTAGACTGGAGATGACTGGTATGGAGGGTGGAGTGAAGTAGCAGGATTTATCAACTGATGAGAAGATTTGTTGAAATTAGATTGTTTGGTGTCATTATAATGGCTGTCTCTTCTGACCATCCTTCCATGAAATGCAGCAACTGGACCAAATATCAAAGAAGAAATGTGGGAAGAATATGTGAACCTGACTCGGTACCTCAAAATTCCAACTGAAAATATTGAAAATGTTTATGAAACAGGTAAGTTGATTCCTGTAAAAGAACCTTGAAATTAAGAGCAAATGATAAATATTATTTATTTGCATCTTGGCAATAAAAAATCCTTACATGAAAATATGAAGGAAAATCAATGGAAATGTTAAGTGTGTCCCTGTTTGTCTGTCCTCACAGATGCATGCCCTAAATGAAAGCCTTGATCTCAGGAGCAGAAAATTTGTAATAGTTACTATTCTTGATTCACTGGAATTAAAGCTTGAGGTTGACACAAGATTTTAAACACAAAGTATTCACAAATGTCACTCAGGAATTTCTCCACATCCTATGCTTATTGAAAATCATTACTGGCTTTATGTATTATTAATTGCATTGATTTCAATATTGTAAAAGTTTTTTCAATAAAGTACCCAATGCATGTCCTGCAGTGGAATTTATCAGGAGCCATTATCAAAGACATATTCATCACCCTATCATCAGTGGGAATATTTTGTGTATTTTAAAATTTAGGAGATTCAATTACGTAAAACTGTTAAGAAAAGATATTGTGTAAATTTGGTTTTATCATGGAATATCTTGTATTCTCCATCTATGGTAATTGAGAGTTTTGCTGGGTATTGTAGTTTGGGCTGGCATTTGTGTTCTCTTAGGGTCTGTATGAGATCTGCCTAGGATATTCTAGCTTTCATTGTCTCAGGTGAGAAGTCTGGTGTAATTCTAATAGGCCTGCCTTTATAGGTTACTTGACCTTTTTCCCTTACTGCTTTTAATATTCTTTCTTTGTTTAGTACATTTGGTGTTTTGATTATTATGTGACAGAAGGACTTTCTGGTATGGTTCAGTCTGTTTGGAGTTCTGTAGGCTTCTTGTATATTCATGGACATTTCTTTCTTTAGGCTAGGGAAGTTTTCTTCTATAATTTTGTTGAACATATTTACTGGCCCTTTAAGTTGGAAATCTTTGCTCTCATCTATACCTAAAATCCAAATCCAGCCCTACAAAGGATAGTAGATGGAAAATGCCAACACAAGGAAGGAAACTACACTCTAAAAAAAGCAAAAAAGTAATTTTCTTCCAACAAATCCAGAAGAAAGTATCCATACAAACATACAAATAACATTAAAAATAACAGGAAGCAACAGTCACTATTCCTTAATATCTTATAACGTCAATGGACTTAATTCCACAACAAAAATCATAGTCTAACAGAAATATTTTTCATGTAAATCTTCAATTTTATCAGAAAATGTTTGTGACTCCTCTTTCAATCCATTTAGTAATGTTTTTATGTCTACCATTTTAACTGTATTATTTTCCATGATACTCTTGAATTTTAACATTTTTCTATATACTTCTTCAATTTTATCAGAAATATTTTCTATGTAAATCTTCAATTTAGTCAGAAAATGTTTATAATTCCACTTTCATTCAACTTAGGAATATTTTTATGCCTACCATTTTATCAGTATAATTTTCCCATGAAATAGTGAAACTTAATGTATTTTCTACATATTTCTTCAATTTTATCAGAGATACTTTCCATGTAAATCTTCAATTTTATCAGAAAATGGTTATAATTCTAATTCAAATCAATTTAGTAATATTTTTATTCCTACCATTTTACCTGTATAATTTTCCATGAAATAGTCCATTTTTATGTGTTTTTCTATATATTGCTTGAATTTTATCAGAAATCCTTATAGATCTTTAATTTTATCAGAAAATGTTTATAATTCCACTTTCAGTCAACTTAGAAATATTTTTATGCCTACCATTTTATCTGTATAAATTTCCATAATAATCTTCAATTTTAATGTTTTCCTATATTTTTTCAATTTTATCAGATATATTTCCCTTGTATATCTTCAATTTTATCAGAAAATGTTTATAATTCCACTTTCAATCAACTTAGAAATATTTTTATGCCTACCATTTTATCTGTAACTTTCCATGATAATCTTCAATTTTAATGTAATTTTATATTTTTCTACAATTAATTGGAAATATTTCCCATGTAAATCTTCAAATCTGTCATAAAATGTTTCTACTTCCTTTTTCAATTAATTTAGGAATGTTTTTTTATTTCTTCCATTTTACTCTTTTTCCATGAAAATTGTCAATCTTAATGTGTTTTTCTATATTCTTCTTCAATCTTGTCAGAAACATTTTCCATGTAAATCTTTAATTTTATCATAAAATGTTTTTATTTCCTTTTCCAATAAAAAATATTAAGGATATCAGATATTCCAATTACTTTTCTGTAATTGTAAGGTTTATTTGGGGAAATTTCCAAAAATATTTTAAAGGGCCAGATTGAAGGCTAGACTTATCAGTTCAGGGTGAACTAAGGTGAGGACAGAGTTGTCAATTTATCACTCAGCAAACTACCTCTGAGGGAGAAAGACTGGACTTAGTAGGGCCAGCATTTCCTGTGACCTACAAGTGTCTACTTGAGAGAAGGTAAAAAGAAGAATGTAAATGAAGATTATATTTAATAAAGAAAAGAAAAAGGGAAAAGAATCACACACACACACACACACACACACACACACACACACAGAGAGAGAGAGAGAGAGAGACCCCACAGTCAGTTAATGAAGCACAACAAGCTCCTTTGATTTCTTTCCTCCACTGCTTATATATCCCCACAAAATCTCTCAGATAGCAAACATTACAATGGGATTGCATTCTGTTTTTCTTTTAATAAATGATTATTTTAAAATGTATGTTCCCCAATACTTTTACTTGAAAAACAACTTACATAGTACACATGAAGGAGAAAACAAATCATTCCAAAGAACTCACATACATTCATAACTAACCCACTTGTTATAGATTAAGAAGATGTAAAAAGAACCCAGATGTCCCTCAACGGAGGAATGGATTCAGAAGATGTGGTATATCTACACAATGGAATACTACTCTGCAATTAAAAACAATGAATTCACGAAATTCCTAGGCAAATGGTCAGATCTTGAAAATATCATCCTTAGTGAGGTAACCCAATCACAAAAGAACACACATGGTATGCAGTCACCGATAAGGGGATATTGACCCAGAATCTCGGAATACCCTAGACACAATCCGCATATCAATAGATTTCTAAAAAGTTGGAAGGAGAGACCCCTGGTCCTGGAAACACTGGATGTAGGGGAACGCCAGGACAGAGTAACGAGAGGGAGTTGAATGGAGAAAGGAGGGAGGGAAGGGGGCTTATGGGACTTTCGGGGAGGGAGGAAACGGGAAAGCGGAAGTGATTTGGAATGTAAATTAAAAAAATAAAATAAAATAAATAATAAAAAAAAGCTATGCAATTTTAGCCATTTTTTCTTTTTTATTAGATATTTGCTTCATTTATATTTCAAATGTTATCCCCTTCCTCCTTTCCCCTCTGAAAACCTGCTTTTCCATATCCCTTTGCCTTGCTCACCAACCTACCCACTCCCACCTTTCTGAGCTGGCATTACTGTATACTGGGGCATCGAGCCTTCACAGGTCCAATGGCCTCTCTGCTGACTGATGTCTGAAAAGGCCATCCTCTGCTATATATGTAGGGTGTTGTCCTACTCACGGTTTCTATTCCAGCACAAACATTATGACCAAGAAGCAAGTTGTGGAGGAAAGTGTTTATTCAGCTTACACTTCAACACTGTTTTCCATCACTAAAGCAAGTCAGGACTGGAACTCAAGCATGTCAGGAAGCAAGAGTTGATACAGAGGCCATGGAGGGATGTTTCTTACTTGCTTACTTCTCCTGACTTGCTCAGATGCTCTCTTATAGAACCCAAGACTACCAGCCCAGAGATGGTACTACACACAAGGGGCCCTCCCTCCTTGACCACTAATTGAGAAAATCCCCACAGCTGGATCTCATGGAGGCATTTCCCCAACTAAAGCTCCTTTCTCTGTGATAACTCCAACCTGTGTCAAGTTGACATACAAAACCAGCCAGCACAGGTGTTATTTCCCTAATATCTTTCTCAGACTCATTTTCCTTTGAGTAGAGGAAGGCTACTGAATTATTTGAGTTAATTTTATATCCAGACACTTTGCTGAAGTCATTTATCAGGTTTAGGAGTTCTCTAGTGGAATTCTTGGGGTCACATAAGTATACTATCATATCATCTGCAAATAGTGGTATTTTGACTATTTCCTTTCCAAACTGTATCCATTTGACCTCCTTTTGTTGTCTTTTTACTCTGGTCAGGACTTTGAGTACTATATTAATCAGGTAGGTAGAGAATGGTCAGCTTTGTCTACTCACTGATTTCAGTGGGATTGCTTCAAGTTTCTCTCTGTTTAGTTTGATAATAGCTACTGGTTTGTTGTATACTGTCATTACTATGATTAGGTATGGGCCTTGAATTCCTGATCTATTCAAGACTTTTAACCTGAAGGGGTGCTAGATTTTGTCAAATGATTTCTCCTCATCTAATAATATGATAAAGTGTTTTTTCTTTGAGTTTGTTTATTTAGTGCATTACATTAATTTCCATATATTCAAACATTTTTCCATTCCTGGGATGAAGCATACTTGTTCTGGGTGGATGATCGTTTTGATGTGTTCTTGAATTTGGTTGGCAAGTATTTTATTGAGTATTTTTGCATCAATATTCATAAGGGAATTGTTCTGGAGTTCTTTTTCTTTGTTGGATCTTTGTGTGATCTGGGTATCAGAATAACTGTGGCTTCATAGAACAAATTGGGTAGTGTTACTTCTGTTTTTATTTTGTGAAATATTTTGAAGAGTATTGGTATTAGGTCTTCACTGAAGGTCTGATAGAACTCTGCATTAAACCCATCTGGTCCTGGGGCTTTTTTTTGGGGGGGGGAGACAATGACTACTTCTATTTCTTTAGGGTTTATGGGACAGTTCAGATTGTTTATCTGATCCTGATTAAACTTTGGTACCTGGTATCTATCTAGGAAATTGTCTATTTAATCTAGATTTTCCAGTTTTCTTGAATATAGGCTTTTGTAGTAGGATCTGATGACAATTTGGATTTCCTCAGTATCTATTGTTATATTTCCCTTTTCATTTCTGATTTTGTTGATTTGGATACTGTCACTGTACCTTTTTTTTTTTCAAAAGATATTTAACTCTGTATTTACTCTAGAGAGTTATTGAAGAATGGAACATTGATGTATAAAAGCAATTCAAGGCTAATAATTGATGCCTTGAGAAAGTGGACAACACATTTTCCATTCAGTAAGTACATACATTAAGTAGAAGGAAGAGGCTAGTGAATTGCAGAAAAGAAATAAACAATCCAGGTAGCAGGTTCAATATGAATTATTTAACAGTCAACCTTTTAGCTATAGAGCTACCTTAGATGTTCTATTTACTTTAGGTCATATCTCCCCATTTTCCTTCAATGTATAGCTATTCTTTAATCCTACACTTTTTTTTTTATTTTATTTTTTTAATTTACATTCCAAATCACTTCCCCTTTCCCGTTTCCTCCCTCCCCGAAAGTCCCATAAGCCCCCTTCCCTCCCTCTTTTCTCCATTCAACCCCCTCTCGTTACTCTGTCCTGGCGTTCCCCTACATCCAGTCTTTCCAGGAACAGAGGTCTCTCCTTCCATCTTTTTAGAAATCTATTGATATGCGGATTGTGTCTAGGGTATTCCGAGATTCTGGGTCAATATCCCCTTATCAGTGACTGCATACCATGTGTGTTCTTTTGTGATTGGGTTACCTCACTAAGGATGATATTTTCAAGTTCTGACCATTTGCCTAGGAATTTCATGAATTCATTGTTTTTAATTGCAGAGTAGTATTCCATTGTGTAGATATACCACATCTTCTGAATCCATTCCTCCATTGAGGGACATCTGGGTTCTTTCCAGCTTCTGGCTATTATAAATAAGGCTGCTATGAATATAGTGGAGCATGTGTCCTTATTGCATGCAGGTAAAGTCTCTGGGTATATGCCCAGGAGTGGTATAGCCGGATCCTCCGGGAGTGTCATGCCCAGTTTTCTGAGGAACCGCCAGACTGCTTTCCAGAGTGGTTGTACCAGCCTGCAATTCCACCAGCAGTGGAGGAGTGTTTCTCTTTCTCCACATCCTCGCCAACAACTGCTGTCTCCTGTGTTTTTGATCTTAGCCATCCTGACTGGTGTGAGATGGAATCTCAGGGTTGTTTTGATTTGCATTTCCCTAATGACTAAGGATGATGAACATCTCTTTAGGTGCTTCTCAGCCATTAGATATTCTTCAGGTGAGAACTCTTTGTGTAGTTCTGTACCCCATTTTTTAATAGGGTTACTTGCCTCTCTGGAGTTTAACTTCTTGAGTTCTTTGTATATCTTGGATATTAGCCCTCTGTCGGATGTAAGGTTGGTAAAGATCATTTCCCAGTTAGTTGGTTGTCGCTTTGTCTTTTTGACAGTGTCTTTTGCCTTGCAAAAACTTTGTAATTTAATGAGGTCCCATTTGTCTATTCTTGATCTTAGAGCATAAGCTATTGGAGTTCTGTTCAGGAAATTCTCCCCTGTGCCCATATGTTCAAGGTTCTTCCCTAGTTTCCCTTCTATTAGTTTCAGTGTGTCTGGGTTTATGTGGAGATCTTTGATCCACTTAGAATTGAGCTTAGTGCAAGGAGATAAGGATGGGTCAATTTGCATTCTTCTGCATGTTGACCTCCAGCTGAGCCAGCACCATTTGTTGAAAAGGCTATCTTTTTTCCACTGGATGGTTTTAGCTCCTTTGTCAAAGATCAAGTGACCATAGGAGTGTGGATTCATTTCTGGGTCTTCAATTCTGTTCCATTTATTTACATGTCTGTTACTGTACCAATACCATGCAGTTTTTAACACTATTGCTCTGTAGTACAGCTTGAGGTCCGGGATACTGATTCCCCCAGAGGTTCTTTTACTCTTGAGAATAGTTTTAGCTATTCTGGGTTTTCTGTTATTCCAGATGAATTTTTGAATTGCTCTTTCTAACTCTATGAAGAATTGAGTTGGGATTTTGATGGGGATTGCATTGAATCTGTGTATTACTTTTGGTAAGATGCTCATTTTTACTATATTAATCCTGCCAATCCATGAGCATGGCAGATTTTTCCATCTTCTGAGGTCTTCTTCAATTTCTTTCTTCAGAGACTTGAAGTTCTTGTCATACAGATCTTTCACTTGTTTGGTTAGAGTCATGCCAACATACTTAATATGGTTTGTGGCTATCGTGAAGGGTATTATTTCTCTTACTTCTTTCTCAGCCTGCTTATCCTTTGAGTATAGGAAGGCTTCTGACTTGCTTGAGTTGATTTTATATCCGGCCACTTTGCTGAAGTCGTTTATCAGCTGTAGGAGTTCTCTGGTGGAGTTCTTTGGGTCGCTTAAGTATACTATCATATCGTCTGCAAATAGTGATAGTTTGACTTCTTCCTTTCCAATTTGTATCCCTTTGACCTCTTTTTGTTGTCTAATTGCTCTAGCTAGAACTTCAAGTACTATATTGAAAAGATATGGAGAGAGAGGGCAGCCTTGTCTAGTCCCTGATTTTAGTGGGATTGCTTCAAGTTTCTCTCCATTTAGATTGATGCTGGCTACTGGTTTGCTGTAAATTGCTTTTACTATGTTTAGATATGGGCCTTGAATTCCTGATCTTTCCAAGACCTTTAGCATGAAAGGATGCTGAATTTTGTCAAATGCTTTCTCAGCATCTAATGAGATGACCATGTGGTTTTTTTCTTTGAGATTGTTTATGTAGTGGATTACATTGATGGATTTTCTTATATTGAACCATCCCTGCATCCCTGGGATGAAGCCTACTTGATCGTGGTGAATGATTGTTCTGATGTGTTCTTGGATTTGGTTGGCAAGAATTTTATTGAGTATTTTTGCAATGATATTCATAAGAGAGTTTGGACTGAGATTGTCCTTCTTTGTCGGATCTTTGTGTGCTTTTGGTATTAGTGTAATTGTGACTTCATAGAACGAGTTAGGTAGTGTTCCTTCTGTTTCTATTTTGTGGAACAGTTTGAAGAGTATTGGTGTTAGGTCTTCTTTGAAGGTCTGATGGTATTGGTACAGTAACAGACAGCAGGAAGTACCATTTCTGTATCATCCATCATAGAACTGGACAGGAAAGGGTGGACACCGATCTTGTAGCTATGGCAATAGTTCAGAACACTCTTGCATCCAGTTGGCAGGGGACCCTGTGTAAAATATATGCCAAGTCTTGGCAAAGGTCTTCATTGTTCTGGATGCCACTATCTCCTTGAAGTAAAACTACATTCCTGACCTGAAGTCACCTGGGGCAAACTTGTGCTAGTGCACAAATAGAGATGCCTTAACTCTGTAACAACACAGTGCTGACTTGGTCTTTTATGATAAAGCAGGCTGAAAATGCTGTACACAACACCATGACCCAAAAAGGTGGACCATACCCTTCATTGAGCAAATATGTGCATGGCCAGCCAGTGCCCTGTAACATGAGGCTTCACTCTGGCAACAGCACAAATACTGTCACAGTCTTATATACCTGCTCATACCATCTTCCCAGCCAGTAAACTGCTCACAGTGTGGAAGAACAGCTGTTCCTCTGTGAGCCGATAGCCTGGGCTGGGGCTAGTTTCAGTGAGATGTTTGAGTTGAACAACAAGGGAATACAGAGAGATTCAGAAATAATCCAAGTACAAATGAGCTGGTGAAGAAGATGTTTGGAATTATGCTACACAGGCAAGAAAAGAGTGAGAGTGGAAATAAAATATCAAAGACATATTATAAATATTTTGAAATTGATAAAATAAAGTCCTCAAGAGAAAATTAAATAAAAGAGAATAAATCATGCATGAATGGGAAGCAGTTTAAAAAAATTAAATATAAAAAAAGACATTAGGATTAGAAAACAATGACATAAAATATGTACATTTACAACTTCTGTGGTGGAGAAAAGAGAAAAGTATGTTCTAAAGGAATATGCAGGCTGAAGAAAGGGAACATACTCAGTCACTGAAGTATCATTTTTAAATATAAGCACATAATGTCTCCAAAGAAAGAAGGGAGAAAGAAAAATAAAGTCTCCACAGAAAGAAGAGAGTTAGAGAAACTAAAAAAGAAAATATTTTCCATATTAAAAATTGGAAAACACTGTAAAAGAAGGCATGAGAACATCATCTAGTTTTGCTTTTACTGTCAACAAAAAAATAATTATATGTTCATTCATAATTTTGTATACCATTTTTAAGGGAGATCAGAGTAAAACACACTTAGAGGAAGAGAAAACTGAAACATTAAATGCTAGATTGAAAGCCATAGAAAAATTAGATGTATCTTTAAGTAAAAATAAAGAATATTCAAAAACCCAGTGTGGAACATAAAATGACAGCAAAAAATCTAATTCCAGGTTAAAAAAAAATCCAACAAGGCTTGAGAAATTATGATGGCAACCCATCAAATACAATAAACTGAATTAAAAATATAGATTCTGCATACCTTAGAGTAGTTTCATACAGTAGATTGTGTGTTTGTTTCCATAGTCCAAACTAATTTATTAAATGAAGACAGATGTCTTACTTGTTCGAAGAGAGAGCAAAGAAACATCATCATTAGCTGATTTGGTATACCACACATTCCATACATATGCTAATGTAGAAAAGTATAAACATTTACATGTTTCCAGATACCAATGAAGTTAAGGAGACCCTGACAGGATTCACCCTTGGGGATGCTAAAAGAATGCTTAGATGCTGAGATATATTTATTCTGACTAACCCAACCTTACACTACTGCATTAGCTGTTTCATCAAAATTTTCATTCAGTACAGATTCTAAGGTGCTGACCCCAGGGGTTTCACCTTCTCAGACTGTTTCAATCAGGACATTTCTTAATCTATATACCTTCTCACAACACAGAGAGGACAAAAAATGTTAAAGCAAACTTTCTAAGACTTGCCAACATCCCAATTTTATTTGGGCCCCCAATAGAAAATTAGGCTCAGGCCCACACACTCACACACACTCCTGACAGCAGTAAGCAACTGCAAGTGAATGAGAATGAGAGTCCATTCCCAGAAAGCATTATGCCATTCCTTCCAGAAACTGGACAAAGAAAAATATGCATGTTCTCTATTAAAAAAAAAAGAACTTATTTTGCTTTATTAACTGTTTATAAATGAACACATTTTTTCATGTTTTCATGGTTGCATTAGCTTTCTAGGTGATAATCTATTTCCTAATTATATTGTTTAATAGGCTTCTTTAATGTTGATTACAGTTTGAATATCTTTTTTTTAACCATAGATGATTATATTGAAGACCTATTCCCCTTCAACGGAACACTAAACATCTTGTCTGTTGAATTTTGATGGTTAGTTTTAGATGCTGGCTTCACTAGAAAACAAGGTGTGCAGACAGCTAGTAAAAATGCAGTGCACAGCTCTTATTCCTGGGAAAGACATAGGATCCTCCAGCCCTTTTGTTCCTGCCTCCCCAGACTTACCCGTGATTCTTCTGCAGTCCCACATCTTATCCTCATTCTATTCCTCTGGGATTCTGACTCTTGTTCCCAATTAGCTCTTTCCTGTTTAACTACTCAACCCTTCTAGCCTATCTTCGTTCCTTTATGTCAACAACTGATATATACCACAACACCTAGAGAAACCTCTGCTCCAAGTTGCTCTAACACACCCATGATCATAGGATCAGAACTGCGGAGGATTTAATATCTGTCTCAACACCACTGGTAGTAGCTGGGACCAGTGAATCCCAGGGACACAGGACGCCCAGTCAACCAGTGGCACAGGTACCTGCCGATCTAGACTGATTTATCTTGGGCGCAAATTCCGAGCCAGCCCTGCAACACCCAGGAGAACCTCTGCTCCCAAGAGCTCTAACCATCCCAGGATCCTGGGATCTCGGGATCCCGGCATCCCAGGAGCTAGGTCACACCAAGATTCCAGGGTCCAAGAGGCAACTTGATTCCCAGGAGCTCTGACACACCAGGATATCAGGATCACAGGATCCTAGGATCAAAGACCTACAGAGACAGCTGGACTTTGAGGAGTTTTGACACAACAAGGATCACAAAAGAGATAGGCTACAATCACATATAATGAGGGCAGGTAGCACTAGACATAATCCGATTGCTGGAGGCAAGCATCAGAACCCAATTCTCCCATCATAACAAGTTCTGGATATACATCACAACTGAAAAGCAAGACTCAGATCTAAAATCACTTCCCATGATGATGATAGAGTGAACTAAGAAGGACATAAATAACTCCCTTAAATAAATATATGAAAACACAGGTAAACAGGTTGATGTCCTTAAAGAGGAAACACAAAAATCCCTTAAGAATTAGAGAAAAACACAATCAAACAGGTGAAGGAAATGAACAAAACCATCCATGGTCTAAAAATGGAAGTAGAAACAATAAAGAAATCACACAGGGAGACAAGCCTGGAGTTAGAAAACCTAGGACATAGATCAGGAGTCATAGATGCAAGGATCGCCAACAGAATACAAGAGATAGAAGAGAGAATCTCAGGTGCTGAAGATACCATAGAAAACATTGGCACAATAGTCAAAGGAAATGCAAAATGCGAAAAGTACCTAACTCAAAATATCCAGGAAATCCATGAAACAATGAGAAGACCAAACCTAAAGATAATAAGGATAGAAGAGAGCAAAGATTCCCATCTTAAAGGGCCAGCAAATATCTTCAACTTAATTACAGAAGAAAACTTCCCTAACCTAAAGAAATTGATGCCCATGAACATACAAGAAGCCTGCAGAACTCCAAATAGACTGGAGCAGAAAAGAAATTCCTTCTTTCACATAATAATCAAAACACCAAAGGCACTAAAAAAAGAAAGAATATTAAAAGTAGTAAGGAAAAAAAAGGTCAAGTAATACATAAAGGCAGGCCTATCAGAATTACAGCAGACTTCTCACCAGAAACTATAAAAGTTAGAAGATCTTGGGCAGATCTCATACAGACCCAAAGAGAACATAAATGCCAGCCTAGGCTACTATACCAGCAAAACTCTCAATTAAAATAGATGGAGAAAATAAGATATTCCATGACAATACCAAATTTACACAATGTCTTTCTACAAACCCAGCACTACAAAGGATGTTAGATGGAAAATACCAACCCAAGAAGGGAAACTACACCCTAGAAAAAGCAAGAAGGTAATCTTTCAACAAACCAAAAAGAAGATAGCCACACAAACATAATTACGCATCTAATAACAAAAATAATAGTAAGTAACAATCATTTTTCCTTAATATCTCTTAACATCAATAGACTTAATTCCAGAATAAAAAAGATATAGACAAACAGACCAGATATGGAAACAGGACCCAACATTTTGCTGCATACAGGAAATGCATCTCAGTGACAAAGACAGATACTGCCTCAGAGTAAAATATTGGTAAACAATTTTCCAAGTAAATGGTCCCAGGAAACAAGCTGGAGTAGCCATTCTAATAGCGAATAAAACCACCTTTCCACCAAAAGTTGTCAAAATGTCAAAGAAGGACACTTCATACTGGGAAAAGGAAAAATCTACCAAGATGAACTCTGGATTCTGAACATCTATGCCCCAAATGGAAGGACAACTACATTCATAAAAGAAACTTTATTAAAGCTCAAAGAACACATCACACCCCACACAATAATAGTGGGAGACTTGAACTCCCCACTCTCAGCAAAGGACAGATCATGGAAACAAAAACTAAACAGAGACACAGTGAAACTAACAGAAGTAATGAACCAAATAGATCTACAGATATTTATAGGACATTTCATCTTAAAGCAAAAGAATATACCTTCTCTTCAGCACCTCATGTTACCTTCTGCAAAACTGACCATATAATTAATCACAAAACAGTCCTCAACAGATACAAGAAGATGGACATAATCTCATGCACCCTGTCAGAGCACCATGGACTAAAGATTAAATTCCAACAGAAACAATGGAAAACACAAATGCACATGGAAGTTGTACAATGCTCTACTCAATGATAACTTGATCAAGGAAAAAAATAAAGAAATTAAAGACTTTTTAGAATTTAATGAAAATGAAGTCACAGAATACCAAAACTTATGGGATACAATGAAAGCAGTGCTAAGTACTTCCAAAAAGAAACTGGAGAGAGCTTACACTAGCCACTTGACAGCACACCTGAAAGCTATAGAACAGAAAGAAGCAATTACACGCAAGAGAGGTGTAGATGGCCAGAAATAATCAAACTCAGGGCTGAAATCACCCAAATAGAAACAAAAAGATCTATACAGAGAATCAAAAAGGCCTTTTCACCAAGGAGTCAGGCAGCTCCACAGCCTTCTGTGCACAGCCCTCCAGGAGAGATTAATCTCCCAGCAGTGCCTCCACTTGTGAGCACAGAGGTGTGATCTCTACTTTCTCTACAATATCTCTCTGAAAGGGAACAGCCAGGAGTGCACAGGGCATATGATCAGTTCAGCAGCTGGGACAGGAGCCTTCTGGTCACCATTTGTAGGAGGGAGCCAGGCAGATCCACAGCCTTGTGTGTATAGACCCTGCCAGACGAGAGTTGATCTCACAGAAGTATAGACACAGGCTTAAAGGCCCACATGAGGGACAAGCTCCAGTCAGAGACAGCAAGACCAACTAACACCAGAGATAAGCAGATGGTGAAAGGCAAGTGTAAGAATAGTATCAACAGAAATCAAGGCTACTAGTTAAAGGAGTTTGAAGTGCTGAAAGAGGAACAACAATATGAGCCACCCAGTATTTCCAGAGCTCCCAGGGACAAAAACATCAACAAAAGAGTACACATGAGGTTACCCATGGCTCCAGATGCAAAGGCAGCAGAAGATGGCCTTGTTAGATATCAAAGGGAGGAGAGGACTTTGGTCCTGGAAAGGCTTGATGCTGCAGTGTAGAAGAATAGCAGGACAGGGAAGCGGGGAAGGGCTGATTGGGGAACAGGGGGAGGGGAGATGGCTTATGGGATTCTCAGGGCGCAGGGGAATCAGGAAAGGGGACAATATTTGATATGTAAATAAAGAATATACTAATATAAATAAATAACAAATTAAAATAAAATAAAAAGAATCCAGTTCTCCCATCACAGCAAGTCTCAGATACCCCAGTAAACCAGGAAAGCAAGAGTTAGATTTAAAATTGCATCTCATGATACTAACAGAGGACTTTAGGAAGGATATACATAACCCCCTTAAAGAAATACAGGAGAACATGGGTCAACAGGTAGGAGCCCTTAAAGAGCAAACACAAAAATCCATTAAAACAATTACAGGAAGTTGAAATGATAAAGAAATCACAAAGGGAGACAACTCTGGAGATAGAAAACCTTGGAAAGAAATCAGGAGTCATAGATGCAAGCATCAACAACAGAATACAAGAGAGAGAAGAAAGAATCTCAGGTGCTGAAGATGTTATAGAAAACATTGACTCCACAGTTAAAGAAAATGCAAAATGCAAAAAGCTTGTAACCCAAAACATCCAGGATATTCAGGATACAATAAGAGGACCAAACCTAAGGATAATAGGTATAGAAGAGAGTGAAGATTTACAACTTAAAAGGCTGGTAAATAACTTCAACAAAATTATAGAAGAAAACTTCACAAACCTAAAGAAAGTGATGCCCATGAACAAAAAAGAAGTCTAAAGAAATCCAAATAGACTGGACCAGAACAGAAATTCCTCCTGGCACATGATAATCAAAACACCAAATGCACTAAATAGAGAAAGAATATTAAAAGCAGTAAGGGAAAAAGGACAAATAATTAATAAAGGCAGATCTATCAGAATTACACCAGACTTCTCACCAGAAATTATGAAAGCTAGAAGATCCTGGGCAGATTCCATACAGACCCTATGAGAGCAAAAATGCTAGCCAGACTACTATACCCAGCAAAACTCTCAATCACCATAGATGGAGAAACCAAGATATTCCTTGACAAACCATGTTTACATGATATCTATCCACAAATCCAGTCCTTCAAAGGATAATAGATGAAGAGCGCCAACACAAAGTGGGAAACTACACCTTAGAAAAAGCAGGAAAGTAATCTTCTTTAAACAAATCCAAAAGAAGATAACCACACATACATAAAAATTACATTTAAAAAAAACCAGAAAGCAACAATTACTATTCCTTACTATCTTTTAACATCAATGGACTTAATTCCCCAATAAAAAGTCAGACTAGCAGACTAGATATTTAAACAGAACCCAGCATTTTGCTGCATACAAGAAACATACCTCAGTGTCAAAGACAAACACTACCTCAGAATAAAATGCTGGAAAACAATTTTCCAAGAAAATGGTCCCAGGAAACAAGCTGGAGTAGCCATTCTAATATCAGATAAAATCAACTTTCAACCAAAAGACATCAAAAAAGGCATACAAATCAAAGGAAAAATCTAACAAGAAGAACACTCGATTCTGAACACATGCTCCAAAAGCAAGGTCACCCCCCATTTGTAAAAGAAACTTTACTAAAGCTCAAAGCACACATTGCACCTCAAACAACAATTTTGTGTTATTTTACCACCCCACTCTCAGCAATGGACAGATCACAGAAACAGAAACTAAACAAAGACATAGTGAATATCACAGAAGTAGTGAACCAAATGGATCTACAGATATTTATAGGACATTTCATCTTAAAACAAAAGAATATTCTCAGAACCTCATGGTACCTTCTCCAAAATTGATGATGTATTTGGTCACAAAACATGCCTCAACAGATAGGAGAAGATTGAAATAATCCCATTCCTCCTATCAAACTGCTATGGATTAAGGCTCTTCTTCAATAGCATCAAAACCAACAGAAAGGGCACATACACATGAAAGCTGAACAATGAATGCTCTGCTCAATTGTACCTTGGTCAAGGAAGAAATAAGGAAAGAAAGCAAAGACTTTTTACAATTTAATGAAAATGAAGGCACAACATACCCAAATTTATGGAATACAATGAAAGTAGTGCTAAGAGGAAATCTCATAGCTCTGAGTGCCTCCAAAAAGAAACTGGAGAAAGCATATACTAGCAGCTTAACAGCACACCAGAAAGCTCTAGAACAGAAAGAAGCTAATGCACCCAAGAGGAGTAGAGGTCAGGAAATCATCAAACTCAGGACTGAAATCAACCAAGTAGAAACCGAAAGAACTATACAAAGAATCAACAAACCAAGAGCTGGTTCTTTGAGAAAATCAACTAGATAAACCTTTAGCCAGACTAACCAGAGGGCCCAGTACCCAAAATAATAAAATTAGAAAAGTTAACGGAGATATAACAACAGAAATAGAGGAAATTCAAAAAATCATCAGATCCTACTACTAAAGCCTATACTCAAAAAACTGGAAAATATGGACAAAATGGACAATTTTCTAGACACATAACAAATATCAAAGTAAAATAATGATCAGATAGACAATCTAAACAGTCTCATAATCCCTAAAGGATTAGAAGCAGTTCTGAAAGTCTCCCAAAGAAAATAAGCACAGGACCAGATGGTTTCAGTGTAGAATTCTATCAGACCTTCAAAGACGACTTAATACCAATACTATTCAAACTATTCCACAAAACAGAAACAGATGGAACACTACCTAATTTCTTTCAGGAAGCTAAAATTACCCTGATACCTAAATCCCACAAAGACTTAACAAAGAAAGAGAACTTTAGTCCAATTTCTCTTTTGAATATTGATTCAAATATACTCAATAAAGTTCTTGCCAACCGAATCCAAGAACACATCAAAACAATCATACACCTCAATCAAATAGGCCTCATCCCAGGGATGCAGGGATGGTTCAATATATATGGAAATCTATCAATACAATCCACTATATAAATAAACTCAAAGGGGGGAAAAAACCATGATCATTTCACTAGATGCAGATGAAGCACTTGACAAAATCCAATAACACTTCATGATAAAAGTCTTGGAAAGATCAAGAAGTCAAGGCCCATACCTAAACATAGTAAAAGCAATATACACAAAACCAGTAGCCAACATAAAACTAAATGGAGAGAAACTTGAAGCAATCCCACTGAAATCAGAGACTACACAAGGCAGCCCACTCTCTCACTACCTGTTCAATATAGTTCTCAAAGTCCTATCCAGAGCAATTAGAAAACAAAAGGAGGTGAAAAGGATACAAATTGGAAAGGAAGAAGTCAAAGTATCACTGTTTTGCAGATGATATCATAGTATACTTAAGTGACCCTAAAAATTCTACCATAGAACTCCTAAACCTGATAAACTACTTCAGGAAAGTAACTGGATATAAAATTAAACAAATCAGTAGCCATCCTGTACTCAAAAGATAAAGAGGCTGAGAGAGAAATTAGGAAGACAACACCCTTGATAATAGTCACAAATAATATTATATACCTTGGTGTGACTCTAACCATGCAAGTGAAAGATCTGTATGACTAGAACTTCAAGTCTCTGAAGAAAGAAAGTGAAGATCTCAGAAGTTGGAAAGATCTCACATGCTCATGAATTGGTGGGGTTAATATAGTAAAAATGGCCATCTTGCATAAAGCGATAGATAGATTCAATACAATCCTAGTCAAAATTCCAACTCAATTTTTCACAGAATTAGAAATAGCAATTTATCTGGAATAACAAAAAATCCATGATAGTGGTAACTATTCTCAACAATAAAAGACCCTTTGGCAGAATCACCCTCCCTGACCTCAAGCTATACTACAGAGCAATAATAGTAGTCTATGAAGAAGGAACCTCAATTGAAAAAAAATGTTTCCACTAGATTGGCCTATCGGCAATTCTGTGGAAACCATTTCTTGATTAGTGGTCTTATTTGAAGACCACTACAGTCTCTGGAATAAACAGAACTATTTCTATATTCTCTGAAAATGAAGATCTAATTTCAAGGTTAGTCTCATTAAATACCTAGCTACAGGAACATTCAAATAATTTATGGAAGAAACTTGCCTCCATCTCTTAGAGGTATGTGTGAAAAGTGTGTAGTGACTCTGAAATAGGACCTTAGGAAAATTGAAGGTGTAACTCACATGAGGAATGACCCATAGTAACTACTGCTTTATGACAGTAGAGAAATAGGAAAAATGATACACCTGCCCGCCTAGAACACACTCAAGCACTTGCTACAATAAGTTTTTCTATTTAATGTGAAACTCATCTTTGGTATAGGTGGGAAAAGATATTAAAATAATTTAGTAGGATTCACTATGCATTCTAAAATCAAACTGTTATTAAATAGCCATGCTAATATTTGGGTCAGGAAATACCCATCATCCCATAAGCTTCATCCAGAACAGAATGTCATAAACTTCCTTATAACCAAGCAAAACAAACAAACATTGTATCCCACTGCTGTGACAAATGTTCCATTATTACAGTAAATGTCAAACTTCAGAACAGACTGTCTCAGACTAAAGAGCATTGTCCATACAGAGAGGACTGGCAAAGTACACTAAAGAAATACTGTTCTTTGCTTCTCTTCTGCTTATAACACAGATCAATTAAAATGCTTCTATTCTCTTCTGCACTGGTCTTTGTGTCTCTTGTTAACATATGTTGAAAATCTTATTTCATACATATTTATATTTATATATACTTCTGAATTTGAACAGAAAATACGATGTTATATAAACACACTTGTGATGTGGGACAATGAAATTATTGTAGTAGACAAAGCCATGAGTGACAAGTTCCCAGAGTAAATGTATATGTTTGATATGGGCACACAGCCATGTAGAAGACTTTAAGACCTTGATCTTACTGGAACAACAAAAAGCCATCTCCCCAGGGTCTTCAAGAATATGAGGGTTAGTAAAGCTTTCATTTCCTCTAGGTACTCAACACGAGTGTTTTTGAAAATATGACTAATATACCAAAAAAAGAAAAAAATGCAACCATGCTTTCTCCTCCCAGATGGTCACTAGGACTGGAATACTACTGAGACTAGATAAACTGTTCCTAAACTATAGCGGTGTACCGTGCCTGAAAAACAGGCTGAAGTTCTAGGTTAGTAGTAGAAACCTCCCATGTGATCCTAGCATTACTTTATGTGTGTTTGTCCTTCTTTGGTTGCTGACCCTAGTCAGGATGCCAGGACCTAAGCCTCAAGGATGGAGGTAAAGCCATGTTGCTTAAACATATCTGTGTTTTAGTACACAGAATGCAATCCTACTTAAGCACACCTGTGATTTTGAAAGGGGAGTATAGTGCTACTTAAGCAAATTGTGAACCTTCATTTCTGCTCCAAATGTTCCAGTGGAAATCGTTTATCCCTAATGTCACAAGAGGCCCAGGTAACTGATTGTTATCCTTTATCATCATTACCACCCCCTGCCCCCCACATACACACATGCTTGTTATTTAACCATCTGATCCAGAACAAAAATCAGTGAGACACTTGGCAGTTCATTTTAGAATACACAACTTTTCACTAGTGAGACACCAATAGGAGATAGTCACAGTCAGATAAAATTACACAGTTATGTGAAACTTTTGAAGGTTCTGGTACAATTGTTCCTAGAATCAGATGATTCTAGGGAAATATATGATTACAAAAATATTACAATAGAAATATATATAACCAGCTATAAACACAAGGTGAAAGCACATATTTTTGAATTAAATTTAGTAAGTGTCACATATAGAGGTGGTGACAGTTTAAAGGTGTTGGACATTATTTTTATTTTTAGTGAGTTGCTTTCAAAATAACTTTGTATCCTAAACATTTAATACTAATAAAATGAAATAGTTTTGCAACTGAAACATAAGTTTTGAATGACCTGTAATTCCAGGAGACCACACAGAATGACTTTGGCCCTGATCACAACCATTCCAAGACCATCCCATACGGCAGAGACCCAAAGAGGTTCTGAGTTGCTTAGAGAGCCTCAATTTGTGCATAAAGCATAAATGAATTAAAATAAATATCAATACTGAATAATGCCCAGACTTTTGTTGACCCGGGAGTAGGAAGAATGGACTTAATTAAAAAAAATTCACTATCACGGTCTTTTCCCTATAAAATTACAAGACTAGATTTCCATTCTTCCTTTTAGTTAAGTGAAAATAATAAGACACCTGACTTAAAAATTTCCAGCTTATAGTTCAGGCTATTAAATATTTTAAAGAAGCAGAGTAGAAAATGGAAGCTCCTATGTTGTCACTATGAGGTGTCAGAGATATGCTCTTACTTATCTGGCGAACTCCTGGAGACCACCAGAAACATACCTATTCAGTCAGCTGACAAAGGTTTTCTCAATTGTCTTTGGGAAGGAGAAACTAATATTAATCTCAATCCCCCTCACTTTGTTATTTATCAAAACCCCACAAAAGTCATCAGAAGAAATGCCCTATGTGGAAGCATAAATTTCTTTTTAAAAAGTTTTGGAGATTTAAGTTAATGCCATCTTCTCCATAAAATCTTTTATTGGTGCTTGTTGGCTTGTAAAATACACCATGTCCTTAATGGTACTGGTAGACATTGCACAAAAAGCTGCATGAAAGTTACAGATCAGTAAAAGTTGTTTCAATGACAAGTAAAATGGGAAATAAAAGCTTTTCTTTTCATTTTGTGAACCAGAAGCACTGGTATTAATTAGGTGTTTAATTTGCTTTTATTGCTGTGATAAACACAAAGATTATTTTTTAAAAAAAAGCTTTTTGGGGAGAAAACAGGTTGTTTGTTTTTTGTGTTTGGTTGGATTTTTGTTTATTGCTTATAGCCCATCATTAAGGGAAGCAAAGACAGCAGCTGAAGCAGAAGACATTGAGCAATGTTCTTAATGCTTTGCTATACCTATTTTCTTATACAGCCCAGAGCTACCTACTCATTGGTGGTACCAGCACAATGCCTGAGCCATGCTACTAAGATCGCAAGGTAACAGGGGCATCAAATTTTCATCGGAAGAGTCATTGATGAATTGACTAAAGATCAACTAAAGAAAGCTGATGAATCATAATCATTTCATCTCCTTAATGTACCACCTACACTTTATAAAAGACATTGCCAGATGAGTTTTAAGCAAGGTAAATAAATATTAAGCTTTCTTTTTAAACCTATAAACCTTTATCAGTTTGGTCACTGATGTTAGATTCCAAGATTTTTTAGTTTAAATATTATTCCATGGAAAGAATGCTTAAAAACAATTTTGCAACTCTTAATGTGTCTATTTATTGGTAGTAGCAAATATTAAAGACTCATAAGTACTTATATAGTTAATATTAATAATAATTAATATTCAATAACATTCACTGTATTCCTTCTGACTTACATTTTTTGAACACCTACTATTTTTCTGTTTAGGAAGGACGAGGTATAAAAGAATAAAGAGCAGGTTCTGGTTCTCTAGGGAATTAATTTACATTTGATATTCATAGAGTTGAGTCATAATAATGTGAAACAGAGCCATACAAGTGGGGTATTGGAGATACCAGATGTTCAACTGATAACTGATTACTATATATATAAATATATATATATATAAATAATCAGTGAGTAAATATATATAAATAATCAGTAAGAGAATAATTTATTCAGAAAGTATAGCAAGAGGAAAAAGGAGAATTTAGTTGAGTTCTGGGTACCATTATGAACACAGCATAAATAATAAACAACTGGTTTTATAAGGCTAAGAATAAGTCAGTGGATGGAAGGATGAGATACAAGTGACTAAGGAGACACTAACAATAGTGCAGATTCCATGGACAGGGAATAAGTAGTTAAATTACACATTGAACATGGAATGTTCTTGCTAATAAGATTTCCAAGGATGGTATCTAAGCCAGGTGATGTATAGCAAATCATGGAGGACACAGGTCAAGTCTTAGATGAAAAGTGGGTTCCTAGGGACATGAGGGACATTTCGAAAGTTATACTCAAGGAAGGTAACTTGTCAATAAAACCCAGTACATACTCTCGCCACACACACAATTATTATTGCAACAAATACCCATACGAGACTTGTTTTGATTTAAGAGGGAAGGATATCATTAGGATCATCTTTCTTACTATCAATATGTGGTATAGCTATGCTCTCCTGTTTCTCGCTTCCTACTGGATTTCACCTGGATTCTTAAATGATCAGCATGAATTTCCAATATAATTGTTAACATTTTCCTGCTCCTCTCCACATCCTCCTCCTTGTCCTACTTGTCCTCCTCTACCTCCTCTTCCTTCTCTTCTTCCTCCTTTTCTCTGTTCCCCTTCTTCATCTTTTCCTCCTTTATTACTCATCCTCATCATCTTTCCATATTACTCCCGTAATTTCCTTTTTCTCCTCTTTCTATTCCTAATTCTCTATGTTTGTTTTTTCTTATAGCTTCAACATTTTAAGGTGTGAAAATAAAAACTTTTAAAAGCTTAATTTCCAAAGTTTTAATACAGTCATGCAAATTACTGAGGACTTTTCTCCAGTAAGCATTCCTAAAATTGGTTTGCATAATAAAGGCAAACCAATACTGGCAGAATTGCAGGCTTGATGTTTCAATTTTTAAATTAGACTTATAACTTCATAAGAAGTTTACAATGAATGCACATTGTTACATTCAGTTTTAATTTCTTTCTTCATTTATTCCACAACTTCTTGAGATTCCTTCAGATTCTTGATTGTGTTTATTCCTATATAATAAGCACTTCCCATATTTGAAGAATCATTTGGAATACGGATTTAGAAACCGTGTTCCCCAGTGGTATGGTGAATAGATTTTTGTATGTTCTAGTAAGTTTACATCTTGTTTACTGGTTTATAGGCAATGAGATTATCATGCATTTCAATCATCTTCATATTATAGTTTCCATGGCAACCAGCAGAAATCCTTTCTTGACTTAGCAATGATGAACGGTCAGATTGTATAAAAGTGGGATTCAGGAGGAAACAGTTTTGAGGCTCTTGAATTTAATGATTATGTGCTCAAATGCCTAACTTTATATTTTAATATGTATGCACATATTAATCTCAGATTAATATGGAATTGCTTTCTGAAATTTTGCTGAATTATTGAAAATTAATCTGGACAATATACTTTTTTAAGGAAGGACAATATAAAGAGGATAAGGACTTCATAATTTCAGACAAGGGAGTTCATTTATGTCACATCTTTATTTCTAATAGAAAGACAAGTTTTTAAATCTGTGTTCAGAATTCGCTTGTTCTGATAATCTTCCAATTTCGATACTTTATGGGAAGTCTGGCCCGTACCACAAGACATCATTTTATTTGCTGCTTCCAGTGTTTCATTCTTTTGTTTGTTGAGTCCGCAGAGTGAAGCAGAAGTGGGTGAATTGGTAAGCAGCGGGAGGGGCAGATGGGATAGGGGGTTTTCAGAGGGGAAACCAGGAAAGGGGATAACATTTGAAATGTAAATAAAGAATATATCTAATAAAAATAATAATAAAATACATATTAATGATGAATCCACAGTGAGTCTACCTTTCAGAAGAGTGACAGAAATGATTTCACTTTA
The DNA here is from genome assembly GCA_036184795.1 of Tokudaia tokunoshimensis. NCBI lineage: Eukaryota > Metazoa > Chordata > Mammalia > Rodentia > Muridae > Tokudaia > Tokudaia tokunoshimensis. The sequence continues at coordinate 82,008,466 of BTHU01000002.1, read as the reverse complement.
AGGAATGCTGATACTTTCAGTGGGGTTGTCCTTTCCTTTTTGTACTATCATGATGTTGAAAGATTTTGGTTAAGGAATGCCTGTTTCATTACATGTGATATTCAGGATCCAGGCCAATTATTCTTTATTCAACAACATTAATTTCCAACTGAATAACTTGTCCCTAGCTTGATACAGCTGAGAAATCCAAGAGAAAGAACAGTGTGTTGCTTTGTCTTACTGTTTGCTTTGATCTCAATGCTGCTCATTAACATTTAACAAATATTATGGTGCTTCCATTATTTCAGATAACAAATCAATTGACTTGTCTTCTTAAACTCATGTTTTTGATAAGCTTCATTCTAGGTATTATTGGTTTTATTTAAAGCACTAAGAGATTCTTTGAGCATTCTGTTAGTCCCAGAGAGTCTTGGTATATTCAGCTAGAACCAGAAATTAAATTACAGGCTAGTTGTCATGATTCATTTCTTTTAATAACAGAACATTATTCTGCTGAATAGTGATGATAAATACAGGTCTAAGCATAAAGGTCAATTTAAGGGAAGCTAACAGCATTATTTATAACATAAAAAACAAATGAACAAATGACATAAGATCTTTTAAGTGTCTCAAAAATGATCTTTCAATGAACATATGTTCATCAAATAGGGAACAAAGAATGAGATTTATAGTGGGTAATTGATATATTCACATGTGTAGAAAGACATGTTGCCATCAAATTATATCCATAAAACAAAGAGCTTTTTGCATGCTTAGTCACAAGAGTACAATACACCTTCTATCTGAAGATCTGTGTCTCTAATATTCTTACAATTTCCTAGTTCATCTTTTAGGATTAAGGCTGACTCTGTTGAATATGGTAGCCTCTAAATTCATTTCAGATTGTTCATAAGTACAAATACTGATGTAGATTGTTGGTAATTCTAGAAAAATAGGCTAAGTATTTTAAAGAAATGAACTATACTTAGCTCTAAAATCTGACTGGGAACATACAATAAAAAGAAAGAATAAAAACAGAAAAAAAAAGAAAAACAAAACAAGACCTGAAAACCATGTTATGGCAACTGTCTGTGCAAGTGGTTTTCAAGCCAACTGCAAAAGATAATCACCTTGGAATAACAAAATAAATTCCTGGCTGAGCTTCAATCTTTATGGCAGATTCAGAAATTTGAAACTTATATGTTTCACAAAGTGTTAAGGATGTGCTTCATAAAACAACCAGTTTCTAATTCTGTGTATTTTTAAAATATCCGAATAATTTTGTTAACAATTGGTCCTGGAGTCAAATCCAATATTTTTTCATCAGCTGTGGTACCCAGATATTTACAGTTTAAAAAGGAAACTTGAAGAACCTCATTTTTCTAATTGATGTTTTATCCAAAGCTGCTGTAACCACTTGTAATGTAGATTAAGGTATAGCAGCAGCAATTCCAAGGCCTCTCCTCCAAGAGTCCACTTAAATATGGAGAGCACCAGTTACCTGTTTTCTTTCACAGTGTCACCCTGAGCTTCCTCATCACCTGGGTTCAGATAACCCTGAGCTGTCCAGACACTTTTTTCATTAAAATTCACCTCTTGGAATCTGTTGGGTCTTTGAAGTTCCTGCTCTCTAGGCTTTTCTATACCCTGCTACAGCATTGTCATAGTAATTATGTGAGTGTTGCAAAAACCTTAAGGTATTCATATCTATGTTTTCTGTGATACACAAACTTTATAGAGATTACCAACTCTCACTAGATGAATTCTTTATTTTCAGTGTTTACCTTAATTTCTTATCACTGTGTACCTTTAAATCTTTAAGATTAATAGATAAAGCATAGTATACAGCATGGAAGTAATGATAATATACTGTGAAATATTCTATTTCAAAGAGAAATACAATGTGTCATGAACTGACAGATGATTTTGTTCATCTGTAGAATTAATGCCTAGTCAGTCATGATTACCTATATCTGACATGCTTGTCAAGTGAATAAGAAATATGTTTCTTTTCCCCATAGAAAAACAGAAAAAGAACAGCAAGAAGTACACATTTAGGATGAAACCTTAAGGATATCCATGAGTAGTACAATGTACAAGAACCACTCCTTCCTTCCACATGAAATGAGAAATGAGAAATAGTTACACAGACTGGGACTTTCTGGAAAGAGGTAAGGACTACATAGACATGAGAGGCTTCCAGAAATGTGGAAGAATTACAGAAATATGGCTGCTTCCTGGGAAGTTATTTTTCAGATAATCTAGCTACCCTTTTCTTATGTAGTCAGTGAACTTGTGTGAGGGGGTGAACATTCACACTCCCTGACTTCTCTCTCCATTGTGCCATATGTCTACAGAGAAAGATTACACAAATAGTTGACTGGGTAAAGAGTAAAATAATGTTCTTTACCATGTCCTTGCCTATAAGGTCCATTGTCTCCTTAAACTTTGGTCTCATTGTGGACAGCCGTGACTTTGTGACTTGCTGAGGTAAATGTGAGGAGATGTGAAGGAACACTGAGATATGGCTGTCAGTTCTATGTATTAACTACTATTCTATTGCTATGATAAAATACCATGAGTCAGGAAACCTAGAAAGGAAGGGTTTACTTTGAGCCTTCAGTGTCAGAGGGTCAAAAAAGTACCACCATCAGAGCTATAGAGGCAGCCAGGCTTGGTTCCAGGTCCATCTGACTGCTTATATCTGCATCTACAAAAAGCAAACTAAGAGGCTCACTGGAAATGGTACTTGGTTTTTGAAACCTTAAAGTGTGTCTCCAGTGATATACTTCCTCCAGCAAGACCAGACATCATAAACCTACCCAAACAGTCCTACCAGCTGGGTACCAAATATTATAAAACCTGAGACAATTGGAGGCATCTCATTAAAACGCAAACAGAAAGCTGGTATCTTAGGCTGGTATCTCAAGTTGAAGATGCTGACAGTTATTGGCTCCTTGATCTTCTGATGATAAATTCATTAATCTTGCCCTCTGCCTGAAGCAGAGATACAGTTATATTTAACATGGATGGTGAATATACAATATATTTATTGTAGGAAGTCATTGAACCTTGGTCTCTTTGTTGCTTATGCAAAGCATAATCCACATTCAGAAAAGCAGGAGTGAGTATTTCATGTTATATAGCATTAGAGATATGGCAAGGGTATGTCCTTAAACACTACCCTTGTTCATCTTGGTTATGGGCCCATGGGTTTGCTTGCTATGGTCTAAACTCTCTTGTTTCCAAGAACAGCTGAAAGGTTTCTAATATACAGAATCTGCCATATATTTATTGTGAGGAAGGGAAAGAATCGCCAATATCTTACAGATCACGGCACCATTTGCATTATTATGGCTTCTCTTAGGGTTCCTTAGAGGAACAAAAATGATAGAATGAATATATGCTGAACGGAAATGGATTAACCGGCTTATGTGACATTTTCTGCATAGGCCCCAAATAGCTGTTTTCTCACTGGAGCATCTGGGAACTCTCTCTTCAAGACTTGAGCAGTACAGTTGTCCTAGTCTGACACTAAATTCTTAGAAAATTCCTTGTGGAAAGAAATTGTTATCATTGTTAATGTGAGTCTAATTTGGGATCTGATTTCAATGAAGGTATCAGCCACAATGGCTACTTTTCAGTAAGACACAAAGTCAAGAAGCAAAGAAGTATAGCTTTTCTGTCAGACTTCTTTCATTTTGGCTGCAATACCCATTCACAGGGCAAGTATTCCTACTTTAAAAAAACCTGATCAAGAAAACCCCTCACAGTTGTATCTAACAGTTTATGTCAGAATTGACTACAGATACCATTAAGCTAACAACTGTGCTTCACCAGGACCATAGCCATGACCATGACCATGACCATGACCACCACCACCACCATCACCTACTCCTTAGCACTTATACATTTTTAAAGGCATATCACTTTGATCATGAGTGTTGAGTAGAGAAGATCAGTGAAGTGTCGAGGAGAGGCCAGTATGTCATCCCAATGTTAACAGATAAAGAGAAATTATCAGAGAAGTCAGGAGTAAGCCTTCCAAGGAACCAACACGTCAAGCATAGGGACTCATCATGAGTTCTGATGGCTAACACAGGCTGAGTGTGAATGAGAATCAAACAAGACTGACTTGGCTATGCTTAATCTTTGCATGGGTAATTCTTTAATCCCTTTTGTTGTCTGCAATTAAAATTCACTGACAGGGATTAACCATAATACTGAACTGGTTACAATTTATTTTTTAATAATAGTTTAACATTGAAACAGAGACACTAAAAGCTGTTTGTGTTATTTTGGTACACATTCACTGCAGATGAAACAGCCATACACATAAAATAAATCTAAAAAAAAGATAAAAAATGTTTGTGGAAAATAAATATTATATTTCCAAGTCTTCCTGTCACTAGATGGCTAAGGAAACAGTTCCAAATGATGGACTGGCACTTCCTGGAAAGTTTTTTAAAGGACTGTTTCAGGTGGAAGGACTTTCCTTCTATTACTCTTACTTTTCCAGTAATGGAAGGGAAAGGTTGAAGCCCCATCTAAAATGTCTATGAAAAAGAAAAAGAGTTGTTAGATACTCCAGTTCAAGGGCTCCTATCTGGTTCAGTCAAAGCTTCACCCATTCAACCTGCTTGTGAGATAAGAAGCCATTGAAAGCCATATTGTCAAGTCTTTGTTTTTAACAGTAGAATGTGATTATAACCTGACAAAGTACCATACCAGATGAGTCAAGATAAAAGAATATTTGCATATTTGTACTTAAAGCCATCATCTCCCACCACTATGCATGAAGCTATTTTCTTTATTTTTTAAGAGGGAACACACTACCAAGCACTCATGATAAATCTAACATGCTTCTGTATTTCCATTCTCTTCCTTCCAGTTGTCTTAATCCCTTTGTTTCAACATTTTATCCTCCTGTTTTCATCCATTCTCCTGTTTCATTGTTTTCTGAAATATTATAAGGTTAATTCATTTGTAGTTATTGGGTGTAAACCTGTTAGAACTAAAATATCTACAAGCAAGGAGAGATTAAGAATGACTCTAAGCCATGGAATAACATTCCATAACATTCCTTATTCCAACATTCTGGGACCAGACAAAAATGGAAGTCATATCAATAGGATCTCTTGCCTAGTCTGATCCAATACACTAACACTGAGATGCCCATACATGTAGCCTTTTTAGGCCCAAGGCAGAAACCAAATATAGAAGCTCTCTTGGCTTATGTACATCCATAACCTTTTTTACTGAGTCTCTTGAAAGTATCTTGCCTTATGCTGCCCTCTAGGCTCAGGATCACCTGAAAGCTATATTCTCCTATGCTGTTTGGGAAACTCTGTGTGTTTCACTGGTCAGTGCTACCTTTCCAGACCCCAACCCAGTTGGGAGTTCACTCACACATCTCACATGACTCAAAATCTCTGCATCATACCAGCTACAATTGAATTAGAGTCACTTCCACCCCCTGATCAATAATCAACAGTAACTATCTGAAGGACTTATCAGCTCAGTTCTCCTACCTGACCTGAAATCAATAAATTAGACAACAGGATAAGCAGAGCAAAACTTTCCACTCAACATAAACATGATGGACTCTCATACCTGACACACTATCAATAAAATAAATATTACACATATATGATGGTTTAAATATGCTTGGCCAGGGGACTGACAATATTAGGAAATGTGGCCTTGTTGGAGGAGATATGGCTCTTTTGGAGGATGTGTGTCACTGGGGGGGTGGGCTTTAATAGCTTCTTCCTAGCTGCCTGAGGATAGTCTGTTCCTGTCTTCCTTTGGATGAAGATGTAGAACTCTCAGCTCCTCTAGCACCATGGCTGCCTGGACACTGCTATACTTACTTCCATGGTAATGCGATGAAACTCTGACCCTCCATGCCAACCCCAACCTTATCATAGAAGTAAAACCCAAATAATGCAAACAGTGAAAAGATCAAGACTTAGGGGAAAGCCAGACAGAGAAGCTGGAATGGGTGGATTGGTGAGCAGAGGAAGGGAGGATGTGTTAGGAAGGTTTCAGGGAGTGCATGAAAGGGGACAACATTTGAAATGTAATAAAATAATATATCAAATAAAAAATGAAAAAACAAAGATCAAGACAATATAGCTCTATAAATGTCTACCAGTCCTATAGTCATTTGTGCCAATGGGAATTAATTTAACAGAACCCAGGACACATAATTTAAAATAACAATTAAAAATATGATCATAAAATTCAAGGAAATCAAAGAGGACAGAGGCAAACAACTGAATGAACAAAACGGGGAAAAATGAACTTGTATTTGAAGTTCAAAAAAACATAAAAAAAAAACCAAATGAATGAGATTATAAAGTCAAAGTAGGATTTGAAAACTGGATTCGAGAAAACAGAGCTACTGAAGAGAACTCAAGTTGAAATGAAGATACAACTTAGACCTTCAAAAACTTAGAACTAGGGAAAAAGACTTTCCAGTAGAATGGAACAGATAGATAAAATAATATCAGGACATGAAGATAAAATAGAGGCATCAGACAAGTTAGTGAAAGAAAATAATATGATACTGACCTTTAAACAAAACAGGAAAGGGGAAATGATTTCTGATAGGGGAAATATTTCTGATAAAATTGAAGACATTTATAGAAAAACTTTAAAATTGAAGATTATCATGGAAAATTATACCGATAAAATAGTAGGCATAAAAATATTCCTAAGTTGATTGAAAGTGGAATTATAAACATTTTCTGAGAAAATTGAAGATTTACATGGAAAATATTTCTGATAAAATTGAAGAAATGTATAGAAAAAATGTTAAAACTAAAGATTATCATGGAAAATAATACAGTTAAAATGGTAGACATACAAACAATACTAAATTGAAAGAGGAATCACAAACATTTTCTGATAAAATTAAAGATTTACATGAAAAATATTTCTGTTAGACTATGTTTTTTGTTCAGGAATTGATTCATTGATGTTATAAGATATTAAGGAATAGTGATTGTTGCTTCCTGTTATTTTTGATGTTCTTTTTATGTTTGTGTGGTTACTTTCTTTTGGGTTTGTTGGAAAAAGATTACTTTCTTGCTTTATCTAGGATGTAGTTTCCCTCCTCATGTTGGCATTTTCCATCTATTATTCTTTGTAGGTTTGGATTTGTGGAAAGATATTATGTAAATTTGGTTTTATCATGAAATATCTTGTGTTCTCCATCTTTGGTAATTGAGAGTTTTGTTGGGTATAGTAGTTTGGGCTGGCATTGGTGTTCTCTTAGGGTCTGTATGAGATCTGCCCGGGATCTTCTAACTTTCATCATCTCAGGTGAGAAGTCTGGTGTAATTCTGATAGGCCTGCCTTTATAGGTTACTTGACTTTTTCCCCTTACTGCTTTTAGTATTCTTTCTTTGTTTAGTGCATTTGGTGTTTTGATTATTATGTGACAGAAGTACTTTCTGGTCTGGTCCAGTCTGTTTGGAGTTCTGTAGGCTTCTTGTATGTTCATGGACATCTCTTTCTTTAGGTTAGGGAAGTTGTTGAAGATATTTACTGGCCCTTTAAGTTGGAAATCTTCAGTCTCTTCTATACCTATAATCCTTAGGTTTGGTCTTCTCATTGTGTTCTGGATTTCCTGGATGTTTTGGCTCAGGAACTTTTTGCATTTTGCAATTTCTTTGACTGTTGAGTCAATATTTTCTATAGTATCTTCATCCCCTGAGATTCTTTCTTCTGTCTCTTGTATTTTGTTGTTGATGCTTGAATCTATGACTCCTGAATTCCTTCCAAGATTTTCTATCTCCAGAGACGTCTCACTTTGTGATTTCTTTATTGTTTCTACCTCCATTTTTAGATCCTGGATGGTTTTGTTCAGTTCCTTCACTTGTTTATGTTTTCCCATAATTTTTTAAGGGATTTTTGTGTTTCCTCTTTAAGGACCTCTACCTGTTCACCGATGCTCTCATGTAGTTCTATAAGTGATTTTTGTATTTCCTCTTTAAGGGCTTTTACCATTTGACCCATGTTCTCCTGTATTTTTTTAAAGTAGTTATTTATTTCCATCTGGATGTCCTCTAACAGCATTGTGAGGTGAGACTTTAAATTCAACTCTTGCTTTTCCGCTGTGGTGTGGTATCCAGGACTTGCTGTGGTGGGAGAACTGGGCTCTGATGTTGCCAAGTAGCCTTGGTTTCTGTTGGTAGGGTTCTTGCACTTGCCTTTCGCCATCTGGTTATTTCTGGTGTTAGTTGGTCTTGTTGTCTCTGGCTGGAGCTTGACCCTCCTATGGTCCTGTAAAACTGTGTCTGTACTCCTGGGTAATCAACTCTCTTCTGGCAGGGTTTGTGCACAGAAGACTGTGGAGCTGTCTGGTTCCCTGCTGCAAATGGCGGCTGGAAGGGAAGACTCCTGTCCCAGCACTAACAGTGATCATATGCCCTGTGCCCTCCTAGCTGTACCCCTCAAGAGAGAAGGTGGAGATCTCACCTCTGCACTCAGAAGTGAAATCGCTGCTGTGAGATCACTCTCTCCTGGCAGGCTAAGTAGAGAAGGCTTTGGAGCTGCCTGGTTCCCTGCTGCAGATGGCGGCCGGAAGGGATGTCCCTTCCTTGAACATGAAAATTAACATAATCTTGCCTTAGGCTTAGGTTGAATACAACTTTTTAAGGAAATAGCAAAATAGTCTAACAATTAAGATATTCACTTCACAAAACTCATTGAGATGTAAATTTCAAGTGTTTCTTATCTTTGAAAACTGATTAAAGAATCATCCCATAAGGAGTCCATGACTAACTTGTCAGGACAGGTACTAGATGGATGCTTGCCATGCTCAAACTATCAAGCCATGTGCACTAAATCACCAAACAGATTCAGTCTACATATTTATAAGTTACATTTAAAGGCCGTTAGGAACCATAACTTTACTTTTAAAGACGTGCCAGTTTGTACAGGTCACTAGGGTAAGTTCCTTGTAAGATGGCATAAAATGGTAGAGTTATAAAGTACCAAGTGGCTATATAAAGGATGACATTTGAAGGAGACAGAAATATTGGCATTATGAATGGCTTTTTTGAGGGGAAAAAGATATCCTTTTTCAGGTAACCTTGTAGTCTGGAAATTACTTCCCCCTATACATCTTAAATGGTATGTGAAATCCGAAGCACTAACAGTACTGGGGGGTTGGGGAGGTGACATGTTGAGGCACAAACATGTACAGAGATCTGCAGTCCCAATACCATCAGAGAATTACAATTATTCTTCTCAGTGCATGTCTTTTCCCCAGACTGTGACCTCCTCTTCGGTGACAACAAATTCTAAATTCCTCCTATTTCTAGATTAGCTATCATATAAAGAGCAAGATGTATGGTTTTATTACATAGACTATAAAATGAACGATAACTTCCATCATAGTCTTGTTTGTGATGGGTAACCTCTCAAAGCAATCCACATTCCTTCCCTCTTCCAGAAAAGCTGAGTGCCTGCAATGACAAGGGTATTCCATTGATTTCATTTACTATTTATAGGGTTAGTTTTCTGGATACTAACAGGCTATATCAGAAGATCCTGTTATTACAGATAGGTCAGAACACTTCTGTTTGCATGATCTACATGAAGAGGGTTGGTTTTGGATTATATTTGAATTGAAATTTTGCTCAGATCTGAATGCCCTCAGTTTTATCACGGAGAGTCATCCTCTCCAGGAAAATTACCAATGTAAAATCTTGAGCATACAATACTCCTCAAATACCTCTTACTGTCTTTATAGTGGAACAATATGAAGAAAACCCAGGATTGGTCTAAAGGAAATCCAGTGACAAAATGGAGCAGAGACTGAAGAAAAGGCTGTCAAGCGACTGCCCCAACCTGGAATCAATTCCATGGGCAGGAACCAAACTCTGACACTATTTTTTTTTTAAATTTAATACCGTTTATTACTCTAATACTTTAAAAGTATTAGAGAAATCAGGAATACAGGGCCACACCTAAACATAATCAAAGCATTATACAGCAAGTCAATAGCCAATATCAAATTGCCCTTGTTCTTAATACAAGTCCAATTAAAAGTTTCCATATATTCTTCTGAACATGGAGAGGAAACAAGATTTGTTTCTAGCATTTTCTTACTTTGGAAGTATGGTTCTTTTGCTCTCCAAATCATGTTGAGGGTGTTTCTATCTTTTTTTTGTCCTAAGTTTTTTTATTTACATTCCAAATCATTTCCCCTTTCCCGTTTCTTCCCTCCCTGAAAGTAACATAAGCCCCCTTCCCTCCCTCTTTTCCCCATTCAACCCATCTTGCTTCTCTGTCCTGGCATTCCCCTACATCCAGTCTTTCCAGGACCAGGGGTCTCTCCTTCCATCTTCTTGGAAATCTATTGATATGCGAATTGTGTCTAGGGTATTCCGAGATTCTGGGTTAATATCCCCTTATCAGTGACTGCATACCATGTGTGTTCCTTTGTGATTGGGTTACCTCACTAAGGATGATATTTTCAAGTTCTGACCATTTGCCTAGGAATTTCGTGAGTTCATTGTTTTTAATTGCAGAGTAGTATTCTATTGCGTAAATATACTACATCTTCTGAATCCATTCCTCCGTTGAGGGATATCTGGGTTCTTTCCAGCTTCTGGCTATTATAAATAAAGCTGCTATGAACATAGTGGAGCATGTGTCCTTATTGCATGCAGGTAAAGCCTCTGGGTATATGCCCAGGAGTGGTATAGCAGGATCCTCCCAGAGTGTCATGCCCAGTTTTCTGAGGAACCGCAGACTGCTTTCCACAGTGGTTGTACCAGCCTACAATTCCACCAGCAGTGGAGGAGTGTTCCTCTTTCTCCATATCCTCGCCAACAACTGCTGTCTCCTGTGTTTTTGATCTTAGCCATTCTGACTGGTGTGAGATGGAATCTCAGGGTTGTTTTGATTTGCATTTCCCTAGTGACTAAGGATGGTGAACATCTCTTTGGGTGCTTCTCAGCCATTAGATATTCTTCAGGTGAGAACTCTTTGTTTAGTTTTGTACCCCATTTTTAATAGGGTTACATGGCTCTCTGGAGTCTAACTTCTTGAGTTCTTTGTATATATTGGATATTAGCCTTCTGTCAGATGTAGGGTTGGTAAAGATCATTTCCCAGTTAGTTGGTTGCTGCTTTGTCTTTTTGACAGTGTCTTTTGCCTTACAGAAACTTTGTAATTTTATGAGGTCCCATTTGTCAATTCTTGATCTTAGGGCATGAGCTATTGGAGTTCTGTTCAGGAAATTCTCCACTGTGTCCATATGTTCAAGGTTCTGCCCTAGTTTCCTTTCTATTAGTTTCAGTGTGTCTGGTTTCCACTTGGAATTGAGCTTAGTGCAAAGACATAAGAATGGATCAATTTGCATTCTTCTGCAGGTTGACCTCCAGTTGAACCAGCACCATTTGTTGAAAAGGCTATCTTTTTCCACTAGATGGCTTTAGCTCCTTTGTCAAAGATCAAGTGACCATAGGAGTGTGGATTCATTTCTGGGTCTTCAATTTTGTTCCATTGAGCTACATGCCTGTCACTGTACCAATACCATGCAGTTTTTAACACTATTGCTCTGTAGTACAGCTTGAGGTCTGGGCTATTGATTCCCCTAGAAGTTCTTTTACTCTTGAGAATAGTTTTAGCTATCCTGGGTTTTCTGTTATTCCAGATGAATTTTTGAATTGCTCTTTCTAACTCTATGAAGAATTGAGTTGGGATTTTGATGGGGATTGCATTGAATCTATATATTGCTTTTGGCAAGATGGCCATCTTTACTATATTAATTCTCCCAATCCATGAGCATGGCAGATTTTTTCATCTTCTGAGGTTTTCAATTTCTTTCTTCAGACACTTGAAGTTCTTGTCATACAGATCTTTCACTTGTTTGGTTAGAGTCACGCCAAGATACTTTATATGGTTTGTGGCTATCGTGAAGGGTATCATTTCTCTTACTTCGTTCTCAGCCTGCTTATCCTTTGAGTATAGAGAGGCTACTGACGTGCTTGAGTTGATTTTATATCGGGCCACTTTGCTGAAGTGGTTTATCAGCTGTAGGAGTTCTCTGGTGGAGTTCTTTGGGTCACTTAAGTATACTATCATATCGTCTGCAAATAGTGATAGTTTGACTTCTTCCTTTCCAATTTGTATCCCTTTGACCTCCTTTTGTTGTCTAATTGCTCTAGCTAGAACTTCAAGTACTATATTGAAAAGATACGGAGAGAGAGGGCAGCCTTGTCTAGTCCCTGATTTTAGTGGGATTGCTTCAAGTTCCTCTCCATTTAGTTTGATGTTGGCTACCAGGTTGTTGTAAATTGCTTTTATTATGTTTAGATATGGGCCTTGAATTCCTGGTCTTTCCAAGACCTTTAACATGAAAGGATGCTGAATTTTGTCAAATGCTTTCTCAGCATCTAATGGAATGACCTTGTGGTTTTTTTCTTTGAGATTGTTTATGTAGTGGATTACATTGATGGACTTCCTTATATTGAGCTATCCCTGCATCCCTGGGATGAAGCTTACTTGATCGTGGTGAATGATTGTTTTGATGTGTTCTTGGATTCGGGTGGCAAGAATTTTTTTTTTTTTAAATTTTCAATATTCTTTATTTACATTCCAAATGATTTCCCCTTTCCCGGTTGCCCCTTCCCCAAAAGTCCCATAAGTTTTTGCATCGATATTCATAAGAGAGATTGGCCTGAGATTCTCTTTCTTTGTTGGATCTTTGTGTGATTTTGGTATTAGCATAATTGTAGCTTCATAGAACAAGTTGGGTAGTGTTCCTTCAGTTTCTATTTTGTGGAATAGTTTGAAGAAAAGGCCATCAAGACACTGCTCAACTTGGGATTGATCCCATGTTCAGGCACCAAACTCTGACACTATTGCTGATGCCACATTGTGCTTGCAGGCAGGAGCCTTGAATGATGGTTCTCTGAGAGACTCTACCACCACCTGAATGAGACTGATGCAGATACTTAAAGCCAACCATTGGATCATGCCCAGGGACACCAATGGAAAAGTTAAGGAAAGGAGTGAAGAAGCTAAAGGGGATTGAAACCCCACAGGAAACACAACATTATCATCTAACCTGAACCCACAGAGCTCCCAGGGACTAGACCACTGACTGGTCCCTTGTTCCTGACATATATGTAGCATAGAACTGCCTTATCTGGACTCAGTGGGAGGAAAAGCACTTGGTCTTATGGAGGCTTGATGCCTTAGAAAATGGGGATGCTAAAAGAGTGAGTTGAAAGGGGGTAGATGTGTGGGGGAGCACTGTTTTAGAGACAAAGGAGAAGGGAGATAGGGTGGGGGTCTTGGGCTGGGGATGTTTGAAAAGTAAATAAAGAAAATAATTAGATATATAATGCAATAATAAAATAAACTAATGTAAAAAAAGAAACAATTTTAAAACTGTGTTTGATTTATAGAAAAACTGCAAAGACAATAGAGATTTAAGCCTATTGATATATGCTAATTTTCAAATTCTTTGTTTCTGGTACTGTACTATATTAGGACACATACACAATGTATTTTTGAATAAATTCCCCCAGAGGATCCTATTCTGCCCATTTCACATCCCTCTACCCTTTTGAAAATTCCCTTTACTTCCATAGAATAAACAGTTTTCTTCCTGCTGTAACGAAATTGTTTTGCTACTTTCATACTTGTGTGTGTGTGATGTACTATGATTACTGTTTACCCTTCAGTATTTTCTGCATTCCTCATGTAATCCCTCCAACTCCCTGTTCTTTCCAACTCATGACCTACCTTTGTTATTTCATTTTCTCTCTCCTTCCCTGTCTCTTACCCTGCAGGTCTTCATGAGGTGGTCACAACTTCTTTGTCCATAATGGCATCAGCCATGTAATATCCAGAATCTGAGCATCTCTTTACTTCTCCTCACAGCCTAGTTTCTATGGTCTTTCCATTTTGTCTTCTGGGAGTCAGTGCAGCTGAGATTTCACATTCATAGCACCACATTCATAGGCTACATGTTCTCTGGACTTAGACCAGTTATAAATTTGTTTTATCTGTTTGACAATTACCCACTGCTAGAAGAAGTTTCTCTGAAGGAGATGAAAAGCTAAACTAGTCTATGAATATACACATACGTATTTTAAAGGGAGTTTACTCTTTGTCCATTTAGTAAAACTTCAGTATACTTCCCCAAGTAGGAACTGCAACCTTTCTTGTTACAGATTTTGACTAGGTTTGCAATACTTTCCTATTCAGTGGTCCTCAAGTCAAATCAGCAAGCAATTAGTTATCCCCAGACAATTCCAGTCTCTATTGTGTCACTTGCTTTCTGCTGCCAAAGAAGTCAGTATTACAGCAGTCAGGGTCCACATATATGTGAGCTTATTGATGCTTTCTACTCTTTTAATAGCCTATCTAGAACTTCTAGAATAATGAGTGTTTAGTTCTAGCTTGATTTGTCTGTGCCTTGTATCTGTGGTACATCATAACTTCAGCAGCAGATTTTTACTGTCTATTTAAAGTGGTCATCCACAAACAATAACAATAGCATATACTTGTTTTTGGAGTCTTTTGAGAATCTGTACCAACAACATATAAAGGAATTTTCTCAAACTTGGAACTGGAAATGGGAGTTGAAAATCATTGACTTCTGAGAGCAGCATTAACCATTGATGAGGAAAACCTCTGTTGAAGCACCCACTCCCCCTTTTTTAAAAATAAAGATTTTAAGTTTTACTTTGGTTATAAAATGATAGATTCCTGTATGGCTTTTTTATAGTCTTGATACCCTCACCTTCCATCTGATTTTTCTCACATCTCATTCCCTCACCTTCCCACTCCCATGCAAATTGAAATATTTATACTCACCTCTCTGCTTTCTTTCACCTGGTTTAATAATCCTCACACTCAGTTCTCCTCACTACTCCCTTACTACAACTCCCTTGTTCACTTCTTGGACTCTGTAGACAGTTACTCCAACTTAAATACAAAGTTTCAAATTTTCAACTCTTGTATCCATCATCTATGGGAAAGAACACATAGCATTTTTCTTTCCGGACCTAGATTACCGCACTTGGTATAGTATTATCAATTTTAAAACATTTTCCTAAAACTTTCAAATTCAATTTGATTTTAGCACTTAAAAACTTGCATTGTATAATATACTACATTCTATTATCCTTCTATGAGTTGATTGACATTTAGGCTGATTCCACTCTTTGCCTATGGTGAGTAAAGAAGCATCGAGCATGTGTGTGTAGGTTCTTCTGTCACAGTTTGTGTGTTCCTTGTTTATATGTCTAGACTTGCTCTACTTGGATCATGTGGTAGTTCTGCATGTTGTCTTCTGGGAAAGTTCCACATGGTTTCTGTGGTAGATGCACCAATTTATATTCCTTCAATAGGACATGATGGTTCCTTTTCCCCCACACCCTTGTCAGCATTTGTTGTTCCCTTGATGGTGGCCACTCTGGCTAAGGTTAGATGAAATATCAAAATACAATTTCATTTCCATGATGGATAAAGGGTTTTGAAGATTAAAAAAAAAAGACTTACTAGATATTTTGATTTTGTTTTCTTTTTCTTTTCTTTATCTTTCTTTTTTTGAGAACCTTGTTCGTAACATAATCATTTTTGTGATTGGGCTATTTCTTAAGAAATTAAAAATGTCTTTGTGTATTCTATCAATTAGCCCTCAGTTAGATGTATAGCTGACTAAAAATTTCTCTTTTATTAGGTTGGGTATATATCATGATATTTATAATGATATGGAATTTGTACTCATTCCATTTATTTATGATTTTTGCTTTCAATTCTATCTGATATGGTCACCAGCTTTTGAAGGCTGGCATGCCTTAGCTCTCTGTTTCCTGATTACATCCCTCTATTCTGGTATTTAAAATACCTCTGATTCATTTTGTCTGTTTCAATATCCAGGTCAGTCATTAGCTACTCTCCAAAGAGACCTGCTAATTTCTATTATTCAAATTATAACATATTCTCTCTGACCCTCATAAGATTGTAACCATGTCCTGATGAAAATTCATTTAGTCCAACTTTAAAAGTTCCTGTATTCTATCTTTCTCAAACTTGTTTAAAAGCACTAAGTTCAAAGTCCCCTCTGAGACTCATGTGATTTCTTATCTGTAACCCCTATAAAAATTAAAATGAAAAAGTAAATCAGATACTTCCAACATACAATAGCACAGGATATACATTACATGTGTAAATATATACACATGGAGCATACATATACACTGTGCCCAAAAGGAAGCTTAGTGAGAGAATATTGGACCAAAGTAAGCCTCGAAGCCAGCTGGGCAAATTCTATACTCTGTGGCTTTATATCTGATGTCAACACACTCTTCAAATCTCAAACTCTTTTCATCTTTGCTGACAGCAATACACTTTTTGTCTTTTTGGCTGGTTCCTCTCCATGTTAACAGCCTTCCACAGCAGGTTTCCCACAACTCTGGCATCTCCATCATTTTGGAATCTCCAGGCTTCACCTTCACAACTTTACACAATGAAAGCCTACATTCAGGCAAACAACAGGCACAAACCTGGCCTCAGCAGCTTTCCTTAGTTAAAGAGGCAGATTCCATAACTCCTTTCTTCTATCCATGACTCTAAATCAAGAATCTCATGGACCAAGGTCTTCTGATTGCTGGGGAAGGTATATTGTACAGTCATTCAATTTCATCTTCACTAGCTTTCTCCTTGGATATTTTCTTCACTGTATAAGCTTGGTTGTCCTGGAATTTTCTCTGTAGGCCAGGCTGGCCTTGTTGTGAGAGAACTATATACCTCTGTCTCCTAGTTTGGATTAAAGGTGTGCTCCAACATATCCGGCCCCAAGCTTTTTTTTAATTCTGTTTCACTTTTCTTTAATACCATTTCACTTTTAAGTCCTATTTACAAATTGGAAGCTTAGCATGGCAGAGTCTTGCTCTGAGGTAACCACTCCCTTTATTGGGATTTTTGCTAGGCTGTTTATCTCCTTGAACACAGAACTCCATTATACTTCTTGATACTCCCTTCCTCCTCAAATTATACATTTTATAAATTTTCTTTCTCATTCTGCTTCTTTTCATTGTAGATCTGCATTAATCTATACAGATTATATAATCTCCATTCTAGGCTCTTTTAAAATCTCCTCTGTATACACAACTAATCCAAAATTCTTTAATTAGGCTGAGGCCAAATTTTTGTAAAGGGCTAATCCCAGCTATCTTATTCACCAAAATATTACAGGAATAATTTCTAGGCCACATATTAATATTCTTATCTCCTGAAAACTCTTAAACCAGGCCCTCATAGTTCAAATCACCCTCAGTCCCACTGTCTTCCATGTTCTTATTACATGGTCCATAAAGTCTTACTTAGGGTTCAACTGCTTTCCTAATCCAAAGTCCCAAAGTCCACATTCCTTCAAACAAAATCATGATCAGGCCTATCACAGCAATATCCCTGTCTGTGCTACCAAGTTCTGTCTTTGGGTTTTATTGGTGTGAAGAGACATCATGGCCACAGTACCTCTTATAAAGGAAATCATTTAATTGTGGGTGGCTTATAGTTTCAGAGGTTTAGTCCATTATCATCATGGCAGAAAAATGGCATCATGTAGACAGACATGGTTCTGGAGAGTAACTGAGAGTTTTAAATTTAGATCTGAAGGCATCAGGAAGAGGCACTGAACCACTATACTTGGCTTGAGCTTCTGAGACTTTAAAACCTGCTCCAAGGAACAGACTTCCTCTATCAATGCCACACATACTCCTAATAATGATTTTCCCTATGTGCTTGTAGAGGCCATTTTTATGCAAAGACCATAGGGAGTACAATTTTTTATCAGGAAGTCTGATTAAGAGCATGGATCACATTATGAAAACTTTTCAGTTCCCATACTGAATGCTATGCGATCAAACAACTTTATGCTCCTTCCTTCTGAGGACATCACCCCTGTCTCTAGAGCAAAAAAGTCAAGATGAGATTTTTTTGCTGTCTTAAATACTGTTCTACATCTGTGAAGAGACACCATGACCAAGACAACTCTTATAAAATAAAACCTTTAATTAAGTTCTTAGTTAGATTTTTCTGGGGCTAGTTATGGTCATCACAGTGAAAAACAGAAGAGCATGGCCCTGCAGTACTAGCTGAGAGCTATAAATTGTGATCGACAGACAGCAGGCAGAGAAAAAGAAACTGAGTCTGGGGTATGTAGAGAGCCTTATTGGGGTGCTATGCCACCTGGCAGGAACTTGACATTGACCAATGTGAGGTTCCTCTCCCAGCCTTTGAGCGGGAACTCCTGTGTTAGCCATAATTCCCTCCACTTGGGGTGGAGTGCTCAGACCAAGGTGAAGCCCATTGTTCTTCAAGGACCTGCAGTTTCCAGAAAAACACTAGTCACCTGCAGAGCACCTGAAGCAGTTCTGTGGAGAAGCTTCTAGCCTTTGGGGGGAGGATTTTCCGCTGCCTATATATTTGGGGTCCTCCATTAAACTTTGAGATCTTGAACAGCAATGTTGTTCTGGTCTCCATCTCTTTTTGCTGCCTTCCCATACATCCTCAACTTCCTTTTCAGGTAATCCGCTTGATGTAACTGTGGGCAGTTACAGGGGTAGATTTTGGAAACCTCAAATTCACCTCCAGTAATACACCACCAAAAAGGCCACATTTCCTCATCCTTTCCAAGCAATTCTACTTACTTGGGATCAAGCATTCCAACTTAGGAGACCATGACGACTATTCTCATTCAAACAACCAAATATGCTGTTGGGTGTCTTTGGTTCTCTAGGTTAGCAAATTACCCCTGCTTTCACAAGTTCTATAAGTACTCTAGTGATACTATGGCAGTAATTCCTACATACCAAGGTACCAATATCATTGAAATTCCTTTATAGAAAACAAACAAACTTATACCTACTCCATCATTTTTTTGTGTTTACAGAATCTTAACATGTCTTTAATTACACATTGGGAATTTGAAAGCAATACAATACCAAACAGATTCCTGTATGTTTTTACTTCTATAAATGCTTCAAGATAAATATTTCCCTTACATTTTTGCAAGATGAATATTGACACTGTTGAGTTCTTCATTAGCCTGCATGCTTCACTTCCTTTATTCTCATGTGAAATATACTTTATTGTTATATCCACAGAATTGTAAATTGTGTAAACAGGTAGTTTAATTTTTCCAATTTAACCATCCCTGTCTTCAACATGAAAAAAAATGGATTTCTATTTTAAAAGGCTGATAAAGAGATTAAACAAGATAAAATATATCAACCGCTTTAAACATTTACTTCCTGAGAATAAGCAATGAGTGAAGGGTAGCTACAGTCAGGGGCTAAATATATCCCCAAGAGTAGTGTAAAGCATTTCAAATGCAGCAGTCACAGTCTATCTCTGGTAGAATTAGTGCTACCCTGTTACAGTGAGGTGGGAGATATGACATTTATCTGGAAAATAGAGATGTCAGTCTAAAACACTAAAGTTGGAAACTAAAATCACAACATTAATCACTGCTCCTGAGTGAATGTTGTACTAACGGCTAAGGTCAAATTTTAAGATAATCTGATTAAGAACTAAGAACAGATCCTTATAAGCATTTATTGTTCCTCAGTACAAGTATCTGGTAGGAGTTGTTGGCTATAATTATGGTGATCAAGATGTTTTTGCCTGATATTAATATGGTAGAAGAGAGACTTCCTACTCCTTAATTAATAGGTTTTTGTGTGCATTACCACTTGAATCTGAATATTCAAATTTCAAATTGCTGAGTTTGATGGATTTTTTTTCTTCTTCCAAAACAGTTCTATTTGGAATCAATAATGTTTATAAAACAGCAGAAATTATGGTTGAAATGGCCCCTTTCTAGTCCTATGTAGGACTGCAGCAAGGAATGCTGTACAGCTCAACATCACTCAAATCATTTTTCACACAGTCATCTGGAATTTGAGTCCTCAGGCATCCAGTGAGACAAGGGATGCACAGCAATTAGCAAGTGCTTATGAGTAGGTGATCCACAAAGATGATATCATCATCAATATCATCATCAATCTCTTGCTACAGTTATAAATTCCTCTGCTTCAACTAATCGGTATACAAGAAGGATGGAAATGAAGTCTCAGACACTTACTTGATCCCCAAAGTAGAGGTCTGGAGTTGTGGCAATGGTAAGGACCAGAGTTCAGCTCCCTAGAGCTCCTGTAAATATTGAGTGAGCATGATGTCACTCCTGTAATTCCAGAATTAAGGTAAGCGAAAGAAGAAGATTCCTGGAGCAAAATGCCCAGTTAGACTACCTGATATTACTGAGCTCTACGTTCAGGTGGGAGAACTGGCCTCAATGAGGAAAGTAGAGTGTGATTGACAATTATTTCCAATATGGAATGCAGACTTTCACACACAAGTACCTACACACAGAGGAGTGCCCAAATGTTCAAACACACCTAGATGCATGTACATACTTACATACAGAAGTAAAACATATATAATGTTATAATATGGATCAAAATACATGTCAAATACACACTTGGCAATGATAAATAATAGATAAGAGCATGAGATGATAATAGAACTAATATAAAAAAGTCAGAGGAGAATGTAAAGAAAGTGTTCATAGTGAGGACAAAATATGGTATTCCTTTTGTAAAGGTCAGTCTGGAAAGGCCTTTTGGCAAAGTGGTATGTGCACTGATATTTAATTTGTTCAAGAGTATACATCCCCTGTTCTCCAAGGTAGTATAAATCAAACATTTCATATCCCTTGAGATCAAATGACAGTTGATCAAGATTCAATTCAATAAAAGGGCTACAATTTTGCTTTCTGAAAGAGAGAAACCATTCTGCTTTTCCAAAAGTGTCTGTTACACAGAATAATTTTCAGCCAAGAGTACTAGCTCACATACAACACTACAGGAAAGGTGAGCTAACAAGATCAGTAGTCAACATAACTAAAAACAGTTGTTTCTCAGATCATTGACATAAACAGCTAATGCCATGGGTAGAATTTTATTATCAAATTAAATTAAGATTAAAGGCTCATTTACATCACATCATCAGAAAAATCTGACAATTGGATGCAAATGAAAGATAGTACCATTAGCCCTTTAATGTTTATATTATTCCTGTTGCTTCAATAATTGTTTCATTAAAGCTATGGAGCCAATTGACAATATCTTAGCCACTGTTTTATTTTTATGAAGACACCAAGACTGAGTTAACTCTTGCAAAATAAAGCATTCAATAGGGGGCTTGCTTACAGTTTCAGACATTTAGAACACTATCATCATAGTAGCACCCTGACAGGTACTGGAACAATATCTGAGGTGTTTACATCTGGGGGGGGGGAAGGGAGAGAGAGAGAGAGAGAGAGAGAGAGAGAGAGAGAGAGAGAGAGAGAGAGAGAGAGAATGAATGAGAGAGATTATGTGGGCCTGACACAATGTTTAAAATCTCAAATACCGTTTCTAACAACATAGTAACATACTCCTCCAATAAGGCCACGCCCCCTGCAACACAAATCTACTTCCTAATTCTTCCCTGACAACTCACTGGGAACCAAGCTCCAAAATATATAAGCCTATGGGACTGATTATTCAAACTACCATAGCCCCATCAATTTGATTGGACAGTGTAGTAGAATGTACTTGGAAATTCTAACTTACTAACAAATCTACTTATTTGTTGATACATTAACTACTTTGGAATTACATGGGAGTCAAATGTTCAGGGTAGAACATTTGCATTCTCAAATATGCACATTGCTAGTGAGCTACACTATCTAGGAAGTGATGGATTTTCTTTTTTTTTATTGTTTTGTTTTTTTTTTGTTTTTAATGGTGGATAAAAATGTGTTTTTAATACTTTAATCAAGTATTTAATGAATGTTTCCCACATTTAATATGTTATATCATTTTTTAAATTTGTTTATTTAATTTTTTACATTCTGAATTTTACTCCTGCCCCAGACCAGGTTCACCCTCAGACTGTTTCACATCCCATACCTCCTCCCCACCCCCAGTCTCACCCCACCTGAGCTCTAAACTCCTTGAGACCTCCAGTCTCTTAAGGGTTAGTTGCATCATCTCTGATTGAACACAGACCTAGCAGTCTTCTGCTGAATATGTGTTGGAGGCCTCATATCAGCTGGTATATGCTGCTGCATGTTCAGTGGTCCAATGTTTGAGAGATCTCAGGGGTCCAGATTTATTGAGACTGCTTGTCCTCCTACAGGGTGGCCCTCCTCCTCAATTTCTTTTAGCCTTTCCCTAATTCAACCACAGGGGTCAGCAATTCCTGTCTACTGGTTGGATGTGAATATTTGCATATAATACTTTCAGCAGCTTGTTGGGTCATGCTAAGTCCATTTTTGTGAATGCTCCACAGCCTCGGTAATAGTGTCAGGTTTTGGGATGTCCTCTTGAACTGGAAGACCCTTTGGATCTTTTTTTCCTCAGGCTCTTCTCCATTTCCATCCCTATAGTTCTTTCAGACAGGAAAAATTATAGTTGAGAGTTTTGACTGTGGGATGGCAACCTCATTTGATGCCCTGTTTTCCTGCTTGTAACCTCCTGGGGGTTACACGCGATCAGGTCATCGGTTCCCTGGCCAGAGAGCTGAGGAGATATAACGGGGTGACAAGGAAAAAGACACATGAATCAAGACAACATAGCTGTTCAAAATCTGTCTTTTACTTGGAGAAAATGACAATTTAAGCTTTGGGAGTGAGACCCTTCTCCCAGAGTTGCGAGTCTGCTCAGCAGGGCTTCAGCTCCACTGTTCTGTGAATGTTGGCTCCATAGCACTGCTGCTCTGCAGGAGATGCAGGTGGCTGGCTCTTTTCTCAGGACATTGCAAATCCTTGAATAACAAAAGACTTCGCCTTGGTCCCAGAGCTCCACCAAGTGGGGGAGGTGTGGCTCACTGAGGTCTGGAAGTCCCCACTCAGAATACGGAGTTGGGGGAGGGGCACACCTGCTGAAGGTGGGCTCTATAAGTTCCCTCTCTCTACTGTCAAACATTTCATCTAAGGTCCATCCCTTTGAGTTTTGAAAGTCTCTCATCTCTTAGGTCTCTGGTACATTCTGGATGATCCTCCCCATCCAAGTACCAACCAAAGTTGCCACTTTTCATTCTTTCTGCTGTCCCTCAGAGCTTCAGTCCTTTTCTCTTACCCAATACCATATCAGGTTCTACTCTTCCCCTCCCATTCCCCCATTCACTTTTTCTCCCAGGTTCCTCCCTTCCTCCCCACATGTGATTGCTTTCTTCTCCCTCCTGGGAAAGAGCTTTGAACTCATTGGAACAGGGGAAAATTTCCTAAACACAACTCCAATGGCTCATGCTCAAGAGCTTCTGTAAGGCAAAGGACATAGTCAATTAGACAAATTGACAACCTATATATTGGGAAAAATTTTCCCTAACCCCACATCCTATAGAGAGCTAATATCCAAAATATATAAAAAACCCAAGGAGCTAACCACCAAAACTCCAAACAACGGAATCAAAAAATGGGGTATAGAACTAAACCAAGATTTTACAACTGAGGAATTTCGAATGGTTGAGAACACCTAAATAAATGTTCAAATTCCTTAGTGATCAGAGAAATGCAAATCAAAATGACCCTGAGATTCCACCTTACAACAATCAGATTTGCTAAGATTAAAAACTCAGTTGATAGCATATATTGGCAAGGATGCAGAGAAAGAAGAACACTCCTCATTGCTGGTGGGATTGCAAACTGGTACAACCACACTGAAAATCAGTCTGGAAGTTTCTCAGAAAGTTGGAAATAGATCTACCCGAAGACCCAGTAATATCACTCTTGGGAATATACCAAAAAGATGCCCCACCATGCCACAGGGGCACGTGTTCCACTGTGTTCATAGCAACCTTGTTTGTGATAGCAAGAAGCTGTAAACAACACAGATGTCCCACAACAGAAGCATGAATACATAAAATGTGGTTCATTTACACAATGGAACACTACTCAGTTATTAAGAACAAGGACATCCTGAGTTTTGCAGGCAAATGGATGGAACTAGAAAATATCATACTGAGTGAGGTCCAAAAGGACATGAATGATATGTACTCACTAATAAGTGGATATTAGCCAAAAAAGAGTACAGAATATCCAAGCTATAGCACATAGAACTCACAAACATCAACAAGCTATCTTGTTCTTAAAATACTCTTTACTGGGTAAATATACGTGAAAACCATCTAGTACCAACATCTATGCTGCATCAGGGCTAAGACCCCAATGAAAATCAGTTTGAAACAATCTGACAATCAGGGTTTCCTTAGAGAATTTAAACCACTTTCCTTTTGCCAAATTTAGTTACCAATTACTGTGTTTAAAGGTATAGTATCAATAGGTAACTTGGAGCATAGAAGGAAAAGGAAAGAGACACCTTCCCAAGTCATTCACCTATGCCCATCAGAGGAGAAATCTTATTCCCTGTCTTTCTTTCTAACAGCACAACACCTTCAATTTTTATTATTTAAGAAGAATGGCTATGTGCTTGTCAGATTGATAGTAGCAGGGGCTGTCAGGCCAGTACTCCTGGCTATTTCTATGTCCCTTTTAGGTACAAGGATACTTGTGATTGTTTCAAGGGAAGTTGTTCAAGGGAACTATCTTTCATATGCACAGTTAACTCTTCTCACAATCTTTACCCAGAAGGAGATCACTAATACAAGCTACTTTTTGAGGCACCCAATGAATGTAGATTTCTAATATTCTTTTCCCTCTTTAATTGAAAATAAATTATTTTCTCATATAACATATCCTCATTACAGTTTTCCCTCCCTCTAGGTCTCCTAGTTCTTCCCCTTTTTTTTTTTACCTCTCCTGCCATCCAGATCCACTTTCATTCTGTCTTTCTCACGTATATACACACACAGAATAAAACAAAACAAAATAAAACAAAACACATAATTTTCTAAGATATAATAACCAAAGATGACTGTGGTGGCTTGAATAAGCTTGACCAAAGGAGTGGCACTATTTGGAGATGTAACTTTGTTACAGTATGTGTGGCCTTTTGAAGGAAGTGTTACACTGGGCACTGGCTTTAAGACCCTTTTCCTAGCTGCCTAGAAGCCAGTCTTAATCTTTTCCCCTTTGGAACAAAATGTTGAACTCTCCTCAAGCACCTTGCCTGCCTGGGTGTGATCATGCTCCTACCTTGATAATAATGGACTGAACCTCTAAACCTGTAAGCCGGCCCCAATTAAGTGTCGTCTTTATAAGAATTTTCTTGGCCAGGATGTCTGTTCACTCCAGTAAAACCTTAAGACAATGAGAACATAAATAAAATACAGTAAAATAAAATAAAATAAAATGATTTGCATCAAAGTTAGATAGGAAAAAACAACAGAAAGAAATGAGAAGTCAGAAGAATCAGTGGCCTCCTTGTTCACCCATTCAGGAATTCCTCAAAATACTAAACTGAGAACTATGACAAAGGACATTGAGCAGATCTGTGCATGTACTATGCCTGCTGCTTCAATTTCTGAGAGTTCATATGAGCTTTGCTTCTGTTTTTCATGTGCACAACAATTAAAAAAACAAGAAGATCCTATAAGGATACTATGAATTCCCTATCTGTAAGCCACAAGGGAAGCCACAAAGACATCAGCCTGTAACTTTCTCAGCTTTGAGCAGGGCTTTCCCAGCCTTGAACAGGCTGAGCAGCTTTCCCAGTTTTGAGAAGCTGAACAGACTTGAGCACTTGCCACTAAGGACCTTATTGGCCTGGATTGGCCATGTGCTTTGGATGTACATGCTGGTTACCACAGGAACTTTGAAGATTGGACTGTCATGCTTATCTTTCTTTGCAACATATGTTGACTGAAACAAAGGACGGGTCTATGGCCTTTCCCTTTATAACGCAGTGCTGATTATTGAACTTTGGATCCTTGATCAGAATATAGACTTGGCTTCATTTCTCACCACCCTTCCCTTTTCATTTCCAGCCCCCTTCCACGTAAAGCCTGTTCTTCCATGGCTGCTGGGTGGCTACAGGTGGTGTCCAAACAGGGGCCTGGAAACGGGGGAACTACTGAGAAATGCTGTCTTGGGTAGATCCACAGAAACCAGAAGAAAAAAGAAAGTATCCACCAAGCAGGTAAGCACCTTACAGCACTAATGCTAGTGTTTTCCTTAAATTTTATAATTTGGAACAGGTGCATTCAAAGGTATATTAGCTAGGCTGAATAGGTGTTGGCCTGACTCCTACTTCACCTTGTTGTGATAATACAATAGGGCAGGGGAATTCTAAACAGGCCTTCATCTGCAGCATAAAAGAGTTGCTTCAGGGGAGCGGAGCAGGGTTTTAAAAACGGACATTAGAAAAAGAAATAGGTCAGAGAGATTCATTCTGTCCATGGTTTTCAGAAGAAAGAACTTTGGAGAAGAAAACCTGGATTAGATTTAGACAACTGTAGAAATCTTTCAGGCAATATCTTTCACCTTCCTTCTCCAGTACTTATAATTGATGCTATTGAAAACTTAAATAGATAAAGGAACCTCGAAGGCATTAGTTAATGCCCAGGAACAACTTCAGGAACTCCAGGAAGAAACCTGTCAGAGAGAGCTTCTGAAGAAAGAGCCACTCTCACCTCCAAATCACAGAAATACAGGCCAAGCACACTTGACAGATCTAGGGAGACAGAAATTAGAGATGCTGATGATGAATTAGATCAAGAGGAAGAGTTGATTCAGAGGAAGAGGTTGATAAGTAATATGAGGATATATACTATGAGGATCGGCCTTCTTGTACACCTTCTGCTCTACCTATGGTCTCTACTGCAGGAGATGTAGCCCAGGTGGACATGCAAGTCTATAAATTAGATTTAGGAGTTAAGCTACAGAAATTGACTAATCAATTGAAAAGGTTAGAGATTGTATCAAGTGCAGGAAAGAGCAATGATTCTAAGATATGCCAATTGCCACTAGAAAGAGCTGTAAGTCAGGCTCACAGGGAGGGACAGGATACATCTAAAGTGTTAACTTTTCCTGTAGTTGAGATAATTGATCAGCAGAGAAATGCAGTGAGACAATATCAAATGTTGGAGTTCATGGTGATAAAGGAGTTAAAAACAGCTGTGGCACAGTAAGGTCCTATAACTCCCTTTACACAAACTCTGTTTTATACTGTGATGGAAACAAACTTAACCCATCAAGATTGGAAAACTATATGTAAGGTCACTTTTTTTCAGGAGTAGATTACTTACACTGGAATTCCAAATGGTGTGAAGAACTGCTATGATGAATGCTTAGGCATGCAATGTTCAGTGGGGTCTCAATATGCTTTTAGGAGATGGTCAATATGAAGGTAATGTTAATCAGATTGGGCTACCTGCAGGAGTGTATTCACAGATAGCAATGGCTGCTCATTGTGCTTGGAATCAGGTGCCAACTAAAGGGGATCTCAGTGGGAATTTATCTGGAATCAAGAAAGGTCCTGATGAGTCATTTCAGGACTTGTAGACAGACTGCTAAAAGTAGCAGGTAGAAATTTTGGAGATGCTCAGGCAGGAATTCCTTTTGCTACAAATTGACTTATAAAAATGCTAATGCAGCATATCTTGCTGCTATCAGGCCATGCAAGGCAAAGACAGACTTATCAGGATACATTTGTCTTTGCACAGAGATTGGACCCTCATACAATCAGGGTCTAGCTGTGGCGGCTGCCCTACAAGGGACCACTGTGCAAGCAATGCTTTCACAGAGACGAGGGAATAAAGGATGCTTTAAATGTGCAGGTCTGGGTCACTTTAACAATGATTTTCCTAGAAACAGAGGCATGCACAGACAATCAGGTAGAACCCCAGGAATTTGTCCTTGATGCAAGAAGGGTAATCACTGGGCCAGGATGTATAGATCTAAACAGATAATCAGGGCTGTCCCATGTCAGGAAACAAGCAGAGGGGTCAGCCTCAGGTCCTGAAATGTCCACAGCAAGCAGATTATGGATTCATGAAGCTGTTGTCAAACCAGGGAAATCCATTTCTGAACTTATCAGAGCAACCCCAGGAAGTGCAGGATTGGACCTTAATTCCACCACCTACACAATACTGACCCCAGAGATGGGAGTTCAGATATTGCCTGCAGGCTTGTTTGGGCCCTTGCCTACAGGGACTTGGGGATTACTTATGGGCCGAAGCAGCATTATTGTGAAGGGAATTGACCCAGTAGTTATAGATAGTGATTATTATGGAGAAATTTGAATTATGGCTGCTTCTCCCCATGGAATTATAAATGTACCTGCTAATACAAGAATCGCTCAACTTGTCTTAGTTCCCTAGCATCCATTACCTTCTGACTTTGTTAAAAGTAGGAGAGGATGAGATGGTTTTGGTTCATTGGATGTGTACAGGGTTAAATCTATTACTAATAGGAGACCTAACCTTAAGTTACTTATTGAAAGAAAAGTTTTGAAGGATTAATAGATACTGGCACTGATGTGACAATTATTAGAGGACAAGATTGGCCATCAGCTTGGCCTTTATCAGATACTCTTACTCACCTTCAGGGGATTAGTTATGCCAATAACCCACAACAAATTTCTTAACTTCCAACCTGGAAAGATGAGGAGGACAATTCAGGACAAATTCAACCCTTTGCCAAATTTGCCTGTTTCCCTATGGGGAAGAGATCTCTTGCCACAAATGCATCTTATGATGTGCAGTTCTAGTGAAGTACTGACTAGACAAATGCTAAGACAGGGATTTTTGCCTGGTCAAGGGCTAGGAATGTGAGGACAAGGCATTAGGACATTTAAAAGGCCTAAGTCTCACTCTAACTCTAGAAGCTTAGGGTATTTTTGGTAATTGCCACTATCTTGCCTGCATCCAATGCTGATCAAATTCAATGACTTAATAATGATCCAGTGTGGGTTGATCAGTGGTCTTCAACTAAAGAAAAATAGAAGCTGCCTCATAGCTTGTGCAGGAGCAATTCAAGGCATGACATATAATAGAATCTCAGTCACCTTGGAATACTCCAATATTTGTTATTAAGACAAGGTCAGGTAAGAGGAGATTGCTACAAGATTTAAGAAAGGTTAATGAAACCATGGTACCTATGGGAGCTTTACAACCTGGACTTCCATCTTCAGTAGCCATTCCTAAAGGATATTATACAATAATAGTAGATTTGAAAGATTGTTTCTTTACTATTCGTTTGCATCCTCAGGATCGGAAAAGATTTGCTTTTAGTGTTCCTTCTATTAATTTTAAAGATTCTATGAAAAAGTATCAATGGAAAGATCTTCCTCAGGGTATGGCAAACAGTCCTACATTGAGTTAAAAATGTGTGGCTCAAGCCATTCAGCCTATAAGGTAGTAATAGCCAATGACATACATTATAAATTTTATGGATGATATTTTATTGGCTGGAAAAGATCCTCAGGATCTGCTTTTATGTTATAGAGATTTACAACAGGCTTTAGATGATAAGAGATTAAAAACATCTCCAGAAAATTTGCAATCTCAAGATCCTTATAATCATTTAGGCTTCAGGCTTACAGATCAAGCTGTTTTTCCTCAGAAGATATCATTCATAGGGACAATTTAAAAACTTTTAATGATTTTCAAAAGCTGTTAGGTGAAATCAACTGGCTTCAACCTTATTAAAAGTTTACTACAGGAGAATTAAAGCCCTTATTTGATATTCTTAAAAGGAGTACTGATCCTACCTCCTCTTGAAGTTTAACCTCAGAAGGATTGGTGGTCATACAACATGTAGAAGAACAATTTGTTACTTATATATATTATTCCTTGCCTATACATTTGTTGATTTTTGATATAACTCATACACCTACAGGATAATTATGGCAAAAGCTTCTCTTATTTGGATAAATTCAAGGATATCTCCTAAACGTAATATATTGACATATTATAAGGCAGTAGATCATATTATTATACTTGGAAGGAAACAAGCATCAATTTATTTTGGCAAAGAACCAGATATCATTATTCAGCCTTTTACCAAAGAACAAAATAATTGGTGAAGCAGCATAGTATGGATTGCTTGCTTGCTCATATAGGGTTTGAAGGCATTATAGATAATCATTATCCTCAAGATAGTCTGATAAAATTTTTAAATATACATAAGGTTATACTTCTGAAAATGATTTCTTTACAGCCTCTACATAATGCTTTTTTAATATTTTCGATGGTTCCTATAAAGGACGCAATTGATATCTCATAAATAACCAAGAGGTAGTCATAGAAATTCCTGGGCTCTCTTCCCAGCTAGCAGGATTAACAGCAGTACTAAATGTTTTTCAGTCTGTAGATGATACTTTTAATCTTTTTACTGATAGTCTATATATGGCTTAGTCAGTTCCTTTGTTAGAAATTTGTGGTACATTTCATTTTAATACACCAACTGGATCTATGTTTTCACAATTACAAAATTTCATTCTTACCCAAAAAAGTCCTTTTTATATTGGTCATATAAAAGCTCATTCTGATCTTCCTGGACCTTTAGCTGAAGTCAATGATTGCATTAACAAAGATTTAACAGGAGAAGTCTTAGTTTCTTAGTTTTGTACTGGCTAGATATGATCATAATAAATTTCATGTTTCTAATCATACCTTAAGGCACTGACATAAGATTACTATGCACCAGGCAAAAATTGTTGTAAAACAACTGTCTTACATTATCTCCAGTTCCTCATTTAGAAGTTAATCCATGAGGCCTTATGCCTAATCATATTTGGCAGATGGATGTGACTCTTTATTCCGAACTTGGAAAATTGAAATGTATATGTGTCTGTATTGACACTTGTTCAAGATTCATTTTTGTTTCTTTACATAGAGTAGAAGTTTCTAGAAATGTAGTTGATCATTGCTTACAGGCTTTTAATGTTAGGGGATTACCTAAAATCATCAAGACAGTTAATGGGCCTGCTTACACTGGACACAACTTTATACAATTTTGTAAGGAATTTGGTATTGAACATAAAACTGGAATTCTTTATAATACAATGAGACAAGGAATTGTTGAATGTCCACATAGCACTTTCAAATATTGACTTTTAAAAACAAAAGAGGGGTAGTTATATCCCTCAAGGTCACCAAAAGAACACCTTACGTTTGTCTTATTTAAATTTTTTTGTAAACTGACACTAAGGGTCAGTCTGCAGAGCATTGCCATTGGCATCCAGTCACTTCCAGCTCAAAGCCATGGTTGAATGGAGGGACCCTCTAACTAATACATGGAATGATACTGATCCAGTCTTAATATGCGGGGGGGGGGGGTGAGGTTCTGTCTGTGTTTTTTCAAAGGAAGAAAATGGGGCTCAAGACTGCCTGAAAGGTTGGTTTATCAAGTGGACACAAATCCTGAGCCTTCTAATAATGATGATACCAATGATGAAGATGATTCAGAATCCCTATCAGCCATCTAGGTTGACATGGAGTGTAGTATCCACCCTTACTGGAGAGCAAGTGTTTTCTATCAGTTCTCAAAACCACCCACCATATACCTAGTGCCCAGACCTTATCTTTGATCTTTGTCAATTAACAGCTAGATTAGATACATGGGACAATCCTGATCCTCTGGTGCCTCACCTCAGTTGCTTGCTATAAAGGAGAGGAATTGGAGAGGAATTTCAGGACAACATATGTAGATATGGGGTGTGCGCAGCACTGGACTCGTTTTCCTCTTTTAAATACTACCTTTTATGTATGGCCTAAGGATCAAATTAATAGAGAAAAACAATATCAATGTGAAGGAATTCAGCATTTCTTCTGTTATAACTGGAGTTGTGTTACCATAGGTGATGCTACATGGAATCCTTCTTCCAGTTGGGATCTGATTTCTGTTAAAAGAAATAGTTCTAATAATTAGGACACACAATCAAATTGCTTACTTCTACATGTACATATTTAGGGACTTACAAGTTTAATTTCTACATTGATTGGACCATTAATTATAATCTTGTTGCTCTTAATATTTGGACCTTGTATCTTAAACAGGTTGGTTGCTTTCATAAAGAATTGCTTTCAGCAAGCTCAGCTCTTCACAATGGCAGCTATTCATTGTTATGGAGAAATGCACGAAGTACATATGCATAGATTCCTTGTGGCTTTGGTCTGTAAGGGACAGAGTGTACTATAGAAGGCCCATTAGTCAAGGACAAGTAAGAGTGTTCTTGAACTTCAATCGGTCTAAGACACAGTCATACTTAAGTGTTATAGTGGTTTCTACAATGGGTAAGAAGAAGCAATATGAACACCAACCTAAAACATGCAGATTCATCTGGCCACACTATAACCTAGACAGGATTATGGTAAACAAGTAATTTGCCCCTCTTCTGTAACCAACAATGCTCATCTTTAAAAAATAAAAAAGGGGGAATTGTAACCTTCTCAGCTTTGAGTCGGCCTTTCCCAGCCTTGAACAGGCTGAGCAAGTTTCCCAGTCTTGAGCAGCTGAATAGACCTGAGCACTTGCCACTAAGGACCTTATTGGCCTGGATGGGCCACCTGCTTTGGATGTACTTGCTAGGTACCACAGGAACTTGGAAGATTGGGTTGCTGGACTGACCTTGTATTGCAACATATTTTGACTGAAACAAAGGATGGGTCTATGGGTTTTCCCTTTATAATGCAGTGCTGAATATTTAACTTTGGATCCTTGATCAGAACACAGACTTGGCTTCATTCTTTTCTTGCTACCCTTCCATTTTCATTTCCAGCTCCACCTTGCAGGTAAACCCACTTCTGTTGTGGCTGCTGGATAGCTACATCGGCCTAGCCAACATTCTGTTCTTTGTCTTCCAAACCTGGGTAGTAATGAGAAGATATATCATTGCTAAGTCAAGGACATGTGCTATAGCAGCCCTAAGAGCTATGTACCAAACCACCAGACAACCATGTCTAAGTGACACAGGATTTTTGTCATCTGTCTTGGAGATTTGAAGTCATTTTCTTTTTTGCTAGCATATTCCTAGTAGAGGACTATAACCTCCTCTGAAATCAGATCACATATCCGTGGAGCTTTGTGAAGAATTATATGTGAGGTTATCTGGCATGTAACAGCAAAACCATGCTTGAACCAAACAATCAAAGGTTTCTTATTCATAAAGTAATGGATTAGGTGATTCACATTTATAATCTAAACACTTGGGAGGCTAGATGTGGAGGACTACCATGTGTCCAATGTTAGCATGGCCTAAATAGTGAGCCCCAGGCCAGTCTGAGCTACTGTCTGAGTTCCTATAAAAAAAATGAATCCAATAAGTATTAGAACAAAATACAGTTTTGAGATGTCATGACATTATCATTTAGAATGAGCTTGATTTGGAGGGAGACTCAGGACCCTGGGATAAAGTTGGGGCATGATCAGTGTCTGTATCTTAAACTGAAGAGCAATTCGGAGAGATAGGCACTCATACTGGGGACATCATGGCGTGAAATTATATGGAGAGTGAGAGTGATTCTTTAAAACCCAGGAGGAGCTGAGTTAGGAGAGATAGTAATCATAAATAGCAAGGTATGGCCTGTAGAAAAAAGAACATTTATAATATTTAAATTTTCCAGAAGAAGTGGGTCAACTTTATACCATATAGCCTATCTTGTTTGATTCCTGGCACAAAAAAAATAGTAGATGAAAAATAAACTTAATTTGTAGCTTCAGGGTCATGGTGGTAGGGTAGGTGCATGGTCATGTAGCACAACTACTTTTCAACTTGACTGGGGACATGGTGTAATTTCTAAGAGAGAAAAAAGAACAGCTGGAGGATATATGATTTAATAACAAATAAACAAACAAATGCATACTTACAAAAATAAGAATAAATGAGTTAGGAAGATTAATATACTTACAATTGGATGAAAAGGTTTTAAAATATTTTAAATTAAAACTGCTTTTAGGGATGTAAAAATTTTTATAGGTCTACTATAAACCACCATATGAATAAGAAATAGACAAATTATGCTGAGTTTATTTCATTTTGGGGAAGGAACTGATTCAAATGAGAGAATGTCAGCTTATAATGCCTCATCACTTTAGTATGCAGCCCTCTGTTCTTGCTTTTTGACTGATATTGCTGCCTACTTTCTCATCAGTAGAAGATGCTTCTTCCATGAGAATAAGAGATGTGTTTTTCTGCACAAGTCCTTGTGCCATATTCTACAAATTTTAACAGCAAAATTAGGACTGTGCTTGCAATAAAAAAAAGTTTTCATCTTTTCATGGTATCTTGGCACTACAATTGACCTTGGTATCCTCTTTTGCTGGAAACATGTAACTGGAAGTCTACTAGTCACAATATCCCCAGAATCTATTTTTCTCTTATTTGCTTGAAATGACAAACTCTAGGGAAATGAATCTGTTACTGTTCTGTCCAATAACCTTACAATTTGAAAATGATTATGATGTGCTTGAAGATAAAATTTCTACCTTCATGCAAAAGCAAGAAATGGATAAGTTAGTGAGAAGACTAGGAACTTCTTTTGTGGTATTTTACATTTTGTTGTTGAAACTTGCTCTATTATCAAAGCATAGCAACAGAAAGACATATGGTCTTGCATTTCTACGTGTGAAATTACTGCAAATAAGCCATAGATGGTCTTTGCAGATTTTATTTTATCAAAACTACATGTATCATACACTTGAAAACAGTGAAACAAACAAAACCACTGGGTGTATTTTGTACTATTTCTGTCATTCTTTATCTTGCAACAGCCTTTTTCTCCAGGCTTCCTCTCTTGTTCATGATCTGATGTTCCCAAAAAAAGAAAACAAACAGATTACAGAAGCTACATGAGTGCCTTTGACATTAGAAAGTTACATGTGAATTGAGTAGGAAAGGCTGAGAAGAAGATCTGAGCTCTACTTTCGATACTTGGCATAGTTGTAAAAAGACATTTTCTTAAGGTTCATTTTGATGAGTTTGAGGTCTTACATTTAGAAGTATTCATATTTTCCTGGTAAAATTAATGAAAAGATCTGAACAGTGAACAGTGGCTGTGGATTAATTAGAAATATTACGAGAATCACATATAGGTAAAATAGGAATAGTTTGATAAAGATAGGCTTACACTTATATTTTATTTCTCAGTAGTTTCAGTTAGAATTTTCTGTTGATGCTAATGCACAAACATAGACTTATGCATTGTGATCACCTGCTGAGGGTATCCAAGTCCTTATGCATTCATCAGAAGCAAACCTAGTTTTTTTTTTCTAAGTTGTTTTATTTACTTTCAAAATGATTTCCCCTTTCCCATTTCCTCCCTCCCAGATAGTCCCATAAGCCCTCTTCCCTCCCTCTGTTCCACCTTCAACCCCCTCTCGCTTCTCTGTCCTGGCATTCCCCTACATCCAGGCTTTCCAGGACCAGGGGTCTCTCCTTCCATCTTCTTGGAAATCTATTGATATGTGAATTGTGTCTAGGGTATTCCGAGATTCTGGGCTAATATCCCCTTATCAGTGACTGCATACCATGTGTGTTCTTTTGTGACTGGGTTACCTCACTAAGGATGATATTTTCCAGTTCTGACCATTTGCCTAGGAATTTCATGAATTCATTGTTTTTAATTGCAGAGTAGTATTCCATTGTGAAAATATACTACATCTTCTGAATCCATTCCTCCTTTGAGGGACATCTGGGTTCTTTCCAGCTTCTAGCCATTATAAATAAGGCTGCTATGAACATAGTGGAGCATGTGTCCTTATTGCATGTAGGTAAAGCCTCTGGGTATATGCCCAGGAGTGATATAGCAGAATCCTACTGGAGTGTCATGCCCAGTTTTCTGAGAAACTGCCAGACTGCTTTCCAGAGTGTTTGTACCAGCCTGCAATCCCACCAGCAGTGGAGGAGTGTTCCTCTTTCTCCACATCCTCGCCAACAACTGCTGTCTCCTGTGTTTTTGATCTTAGCCATTCTGACTAGTGTGAGATGGAATCTCAGGGTTGTTTTGATTTGCATTTCCCTAATGACTAAGGATGATGAACATCTCTTTAGGTGCTTCTCAGCCATTAGATATTCTTCAGGTGAGAACTCTTTGTTTAGCTCTGTACCCCATTTTTAGTAGGGTTACTTGGCTCTCTGCAGTCTAACTTCTTGAGATCTTTGTATATATTGGATATTAGCCTTCTGTTGGATGTAGGGTCGGTAAAAATCATTTCCCAGTTTTTGGTTGCCGCTTTGTCCTTTTGAGAGTGTCCTTTGCCGTACAAAAACTTTGTAATTTTATGAGGTCCCATTTGTCAATTCTTGATCTTAGGGCATAAGCTATTGGAGTTCTGTTCAGGAAATTCTCCCCTGTGCCCATATGTTCAAGGTTTTTCCCTAGTTTCCTTTCTATTAGTTTCAGTGTGTCTGGTTTTATGTGGAGGTCCTTGATCCACTTGGAATTGAACTTAATGCAAGGAGATAAGAATGGGTCAATTTGCATTCTTCTGCATGTTGACCTCCAGTTGAATCAGCACCATTTGTTGAAAAGGCTATCTTTTTTCCACTGGATGGTTTTAGCTCCTTTGTCAAAGATCAAGTGGCCATGGGAGTGTGGATTCATTTCTGGGTCTTCAATTCTGTTCCATTGACCTACATGCCTGTCACTGTACCAATACCATGCAGTTTTTAACACTATTGCTCTGTAGTACAGCTTGAGGTCCGGGATACTGATTCCCCCAGAAGTTCTTTTACTCTTGAGAATAGTTTTAGCTATCCTGGGTTTTCTGTTATTCCAGATGAATTTTTGAATTGCTCTTTCTAACTCTGTGAAGAACTGCGTTGGGGTTTTGATGGGGTTTGCATTGAATCTGTATATTGCTTTTGTCAAAATGGTCATTTTTACTATATTAATCCTGCCAATCCATGAGCGTGGAAGATTTTTCCATCTTCTGAGGTCTTCTTCAATTTCTTTCTTCAGAGACTTGAAGTTCTTGTCATACAGATCTTTCACTTGTTTGGTTAGAGTCACACCAAGATACTTTATATTGTTTGTGGCTATTGTGAAGGGTATAATTTCCCTAATTTCTTTCTCAACTTGCTTATCCTTTGAGTATAGGAAGACTACTGACTTGTTTGAGTTGATTTTATATCTGGCCACTTTTCTGAAGTTGTTTATCAGCTGTAGGAGTTCTCTGGTGGAGGTCTTTGGGTCACTTAAGTATACTATCATATCATCTGCAAATAGTGATAGTTTGACTTCTTCCTTTCCAATTTGTATCCCTTTGATCTCCTTATGTTGTCTAATTGCTCTAGCTAGAACTTCAAGTACTATATTGAAAAGATATGGAGAGAGAGGACAGCCTTGTCTAGCCCCTGATTTTAGTGGGATTGCTTCAAGTTTCTCTCCATATATTTTGATGTTGGCTACCAGTTTGCTGTAAGTTGCTTTTACTATGTTTAGTTATGGGCCTTGAATTCCTGATCCTTCTAAGACTTTTAGCATGAAAGGATGTTGAATTTGGTCAAATGCTTTTTCAGCATTTAATGAGATGACCATGTGGTTTTTTTTTTTTTGAGGTTGTTTATGTAGTGGATTACATTGATGGACTTCCTTATATTGTGAAATGTCCTGGGAGTTCACAAGAGCGGGTTTTCCATGGACAGAGAGCTGGGAAAATGAAACAATGGGGGATGAGAGAAAGAAACACAGAGACATTAATGCATGGCTGTACAAAATCTCTCTTTACTTGGGGATAAAAAGCAGCAACATATGCTTTGGAGGTGTGACACTCCCTCCCAGGGTTGTGAGTCTACTCAGTTTCTTCTGAGTGGGGCTTTGGCTCCACTGTTCCTGGGAGGATGTTGATCCCATAGGGTCTGTTGCTCTGTGGGAGGCTAATGTGTGACAAAAGGCTTGCTCCTAGAGCTCTGCCAGCTCCTCTAGTGGGGGAGGTGTGACTCACTGCCGTCTGGAAGCTCCTGCTCAGAACAAGGGGTGGAAGGGGTGGGGGGGTGAATGCAGGCAGCTGAATGACAGCTGCCAGGTGATAAGGCACTTTAATACCACTCTCTACAATATTGAACCATTCCTGCATCCTTGAGATGAAGCCTACTTGATCGTGTTGAATGATCTTTTTGATGTGTTCTTGGATTTAGTTGGCTAGAATTTTATTGAGTATTTTTGCATCAATATTCATAAGAGAAATTGGTCTGAAATTCTTTCTTTGTTGGATCTAAAATCAACTCCAAGTGGAAAAAGGACTTCCACATAAAACCAGACCCACTGAAACTAGTAAAAAAGAAACTGGGTAACAGCCTTGAACACAGGGACAAAGGGGAAAATTTCCTGAACATGACACCAATAGCTTGTGCTCTAAGATCAAGAATTAACAAATGGGACCTTATAATATTCCAAAGTTTCTGTAAGGCAAAGGACACTTTCAAAAGAACAAAACGGCATCCAACAAATTGGAAAAAGATCTTTACCAACCCTACATCTGACAGAGGGTTAATATCCAATATATACAAAGAACTCAAGAAGTTAGACTCCAGAGAGCCAAATAACCCTATTAAAAATGAGGTACAGAGCTAAACAAAAAATTTTCACCTGAAGAATATCGAATGACTGAGAAGCACCTAAAGGAATGTTCAACATCCCTAGTCATTAGGAAAATGCAAATCAAAACAACCCTGAGATTCCACCTCACACCAATCAGAATGGCTAAAATCAAAAACTCAGGAGACAGCAGGTGTTGGTGAGGATGTGGAGAAAGAGGAACTCTCCTCCACTGCTGGTGGGATTGCAAGCTGGTATAACCACTCTGGAAAGAATTCTGTTGGTTCCTCAGAAAACTGGGCATGATACTCCTGGAGGACCCTGTTATACCACTCCTGGGCATATACCCAGAGGCCTCTGTGGAATGCAATAAGGACACATGCTCCACTATGTTCATAGCAGCTTTATTTATAATAGCCAGAAGCTGGAAATAACCCAGAAGATGTGGTATATTTACACAATGGAATACTACTCAGCAATTAAAAACAACGAGTTATGAAATTCTTAGGCAAATGGCCAGAACTGGAAAATATCATCCTTGGTAAAGTAACCCAATCACAAAAGATCACACATGGTATGTAGTCACTGATAAGTAGATATTAGTCCAGAAGCTCAGAATACCTAAGACAGAATTTACATATCAATTGATTCCCAAGAAGAAGGAAGGAGAAGCCCCTAGTCTTGGAAAGACTGGATGTAGCAGTGTAGGGGAATACCAGGACAGAGATGCGGGAGGGGGTTGACTGGGGAACAGGGGGAGCAAAGAGGGCTTATGAGACTTTCGGGGGGAGGGGAACTTGGAAAGAGGAAATCATTTGGAATGTAAATAAAGAATATAGAAAATAAAAAAAAAGAGAGAGTTTCAGTGAGAACTGTCAAAATGCAAACAACTTATTAAAAAATTAAACTAGGCATAAAATAAAAAAGCAAGAATGTGTTGCTTAATGGAGGGGTACTGTATATATATTTTTTAAAATAAACATACAGATATATAGTGTATCTTGAACATAGCACCTTCACACTCTCCTTTCAGATTTCAAAGATTCTGTCCCAAGTATCTCATATCTTCTTCTCAGACTCATTTTAATGAGAATTTGGGTATTTTTTATTTAGTTTTTGCCATAGAATTGCTTCTACTACTTGGGATATAAATGATCCTAAGACTCATGATTTCCACTTGTAAAATTTCCATGTGTGTGATCTTCTTTGCTTCCAATCATCTTCCACTTATCACTTCTACAATCCCTGTCAGTCATTGAATTCTCTCCTTCCTCTCTCTCTATCCCTCTCCCTGTGTGTCTCTGTCTCTCTATATCCATCTCTGACTTTCTCTGTCTCTGTGTGTCTGTGTCTCTCTTTTTGTCTCTGTCTGTCTCTGTCTCTGTCTCTCTCTCTCTCTTTCTCTCTCTTTCTGTCTCTCTGACTATGAAACAGGATGTAGTTCTCAGCTTCTGCCCAATTTCCATGCTTGCTCCATAGCTTTCTGCCATTATCATAATGGATTAAAGCTCTAAAACTGAAAACAAAACCCAATTATTCAGTTTCATTTATAATAATAGAGAACATCTTTGAAAATCTTATCACAACAAATTGAAGAATTTGAAATTTGTAGTTTAGAATGTGTTTCTTGTTTCTTAATCATGGGGTATTCTCTCTCTCTTTCTCTCTGTCTCTCTATCTCTCTCTCTCTACATATATATATATATATTATATATACATATATTATATAAATAATATATATAACATATATGTATATACATATATTTATATATATATTTAGGACTCTCTCAGTCTCCCTCTCTCTATATATATATCTTACCATCTATCATTTTTTCTCTCCCATCTAGTGCTAGAGGGTTGAAAGGGTAAACAATTGTGGAAGAAAGAAGAATCCATGAAAGATCAAAGATCATGTACACTTAGTTTCTCCATGATATCCAATTACTGTGTTCCATTTGTGAACAAATATGGGCTCATCCACCTGACTATGGGTCCCTGTACAAGTGCATGTTTCCTTCAGAAAAAAATAGCCTCAATCCCTAAGTGTTCATTAATTGTAGTCTACTAAGGTGATCTGATTCCACAGAGACACCCAGGACACAGGAGAATAAACAATGCAGCCTCCTGAAAGTCGTCCTTGTCTGAGCTTCTGAGAATTATGCATGCAAGCTCACAACCAGAGATTCCTACTTTCAGTTACTACTTTTAGCTAGTTTTCTGCTTATGTGTGTTTGTCATTCACCATCAACCTTTGTAGGAACCATCCTGAACTGATGTGATGGTACATCAATGCTTCACCTGTGATGTGGTAGGAAATCCTACAGCTCTGATTATGTTGATTATTCTGGAATAAGTGTAGAACAAGTTGTGATAAGCAGGAAAGTCCATATATGTCTCTCATTAGTTAATAACTCCATTTCTCCCTTGTTTTTTCCTTCAGATGAATTAAAGCTATAAAAAGAAATAACGAAAGAGAGCGAGATACTAGGATTTTCAAATTACTAAGATTGCTTACTTCTGCTTCCAAAATGTCAATCTGGGTCCTTATTTCCTTCTGTAGAACTTAAAGATCTGAGCCAAATATTGCAAACCTAACATTTATCAGACCAACACTGAATTGAGGAGAACAAAGAGAACTCATCACAGAATGCAGAGCCATTGTTACTTGATTACCAAAATATTTAA
Organism: Tokudaia tokunoshimensis; assembly: GCA_036184795.1. Classification (NCBI taxonomy): domain Eukaryota; kingdom Metazoa; phylum Chordata; class Mammalia; order Rodentia; family Muridae; genus Tokudaia; species Tokudaia tokunoshimensis. The sequence goes on along the minus strand of BTHU01000002.1, from coordinate 81,967,330 downwards.
ACCAAACTTGATCCTATCATCACTGTTCAGATGTTTGTTATGGAAACTTCTGTACTTGCCTGCACACCTGTCTAATGGCCTCTCTGGATTATGATGAGTCTGTTAAATCATCTTTCACCATATGACTACTTTCTATGCCTTTCATCTGAAAACAGCTCAACTTCAGTTCTTTATATTTGCCTTTGAAATCCAGATTTCATTCAGGCATTCCCTCTGAGAATCTGTCCTCAGGTCCCCACTTTCCTTACCATTTTACTAAGAGAAACAAAGCTTGATCTTCATGCTTCAGCACTAAATCCATTTAAATTAGCTTTCCTATATCTTTCTGAGATTAGCAATAACTTCTACTTTGAACAGGATGCCACAGTGTGTTTTCATTTCCAGGATAGTAGTAATCTCAGTTTGCCTCTGGCACTTTCTTTTAATCAGTGATTCAGACCACATTTCAACTGACAAGCATCAGCATTTCAGTAGCATTTTGCATCTTGAGTCTTAGCATTCTGTATCCCAACTGCAACTAACACTATGATTGCTCAGTTTTGTAGTGTTGTAGCACTGACATACAGGTGGTAGTACTTATTAGTAATGACCCTGTACTTATTTCTCAAGCCTGACTGTCAGACTCAGGTAATATCCAGAGATCTGCTCCCATAATTAGACTGTCCTGTTACGAGATAACTCATTCAATAAGGGACTAAATAATGGGTGTGCTTTCAGATTTTTCTGTGTTCAAAACAACTCAAACTCTTTGTGATGAAGATGATGCCCAAGGCTCCTTATGTGCTCTAAATTATACTGCCTAACTTTGGTGGCTCAGTAGACTTTGTCCCCTGGCAAGTTTCTGTCCTTCTGTTGTTACCAACCAGGATAATATTGAGGCTGCATTAATCTTTCTTCTTTAAAACACATATAAGAAGGTAAAGAAAATTAGGAGGAACTTTCAGACTTACCAACAGCTCTCAATTCATTTAGGAAAACATTTATTGACATGCTTTGCTTTTCAAGATAATCTACAAATTCATATCTGAAAAAAATTAATTTTCAAATTCCAGTGAATTCAAGTTAAGATTAAACATAGACAATAGCAAAATATGTTGTTACTTTATGGCTTTAGATAATAAGCCATTGGAACTCTCCTAAATCCTCTTGCTTGGGCCAAGATGCTGACTACAAGACTCATTGCACAGTTTTTCCCATGAGTGGCATCTCATTGGTTAAGTTTCTGTGTAAAAGACTCTGTAACACCTTATACTGCATCAAATAACTGGCTGAAGCTAGGCTGCAAAGGCTCAATCTAGCCTGTGTCTTAACTGACATTTGAAAGATACCTCCTAACAGTTCAAGAATTTTCCAAGAGCAACAAGGTTTAATTTTATTCTGTGTCAAACCCACTTTTCTCTTCTCATAGTTACTGTAGATGAGTATTCACAATGAACTTTCATTTTCAATGTTATTTTTGTGTTTGTGTGAGTTGCTGTATGTGTGGGTGTTCATGTTCCCACAGGAACACAAGCAGAAATCAGAGAAGGATGCCAGGTATTTTCTTTTGTTTTCTGGGTTTTTTTTTTTTTCTGTATTATTGCCTTGAGGTAGAGACATCTTTTCAGTGAACTTAAAGTTGATTATTTTGGAAAAAAAATGAGTAGCTTGAGAAGAATGGTTTCTTGTGGTTCCTGATTTGGGGGATGCAATCTTACAAAGCAGGCAAAGAAGGATAGGTTCACCAGCAACTCCTTACATTGTATCTGAACCAGGAGACAGAGAGACTAAATGTCATTCATTCTCTCCTTAACTTCAGGCTCAGATGGCACCTTCCACTTTTAGCTACAGTTCTCTGGAAATACAGACACAGACAGAGATGTGTTTCCAAGTTGATTCTAAATCCTGTCAAAGTTAACCATCATACAGCTACACTTAGTCCATTTAAAACACAGATACATCACTTTAAAACTTAAAGTTCTATTCCTGGTCATAATAGGCTCACAGGCATCTCATAAGCTTAATTACTTTTAGTTCATATGTGAAAGTGTCAAAAAAATTTAACTCTTCTAACTATTCCAAAGTTGTATGTCAAAGTTTCTTCTGATATGTGAGACGATTTCTTAACTGTGAGACCCTGAAAACCAAAAAGTAAGCTGTAAACTCACAATATAAAGAGTAGACATTCTTACTCTACACAGGAGGTATGAGGGCATTGCCAGAAAAAGTTGGGCTGAAGTGAGGCTGGAAGCCAGGCAAATAAATCACAATTTCCTCTATCCCAGGACTCTGGGTTCTGGGTACCATAACCTGTACTCTTATGGGCCTAGGAGAGCTCAGTACTACAGGTCTGCTCTTAGGACTATACACCTCTCCTCTCTTAGTCTAGCTTTATTCCATGCGTGCAGTTCTCCTTGATACTTCATGTTGTTGACATTGTCAACAACCCAAAACTAATGTTTCCCTTTCAGAGCTTCATATGACTTCTCAGAGCCTCCTTGCCAGTACTCTCACTTTGTCACACATTGCCTAGGCTTGATTGATTTAAGACCTGGGTTTAAGTCTTCAGTCCCTCAACTCTTACATTTCCCGTATTTGATAAAGCAGTGTTATGTGGATAGGGCTTACACGTTAGGCTGTTCCACATACAATCTGTTCTCCCTTGACAAAAGCAGTTCTGACCTCTGTAATTTTTCACCACTAAACCTGACAGAGTAATTTTCTTGGCAGGAATTTGTAGCACAGACTCCTTCATGTGGATCTTCCGCTAAATTGCTGGGTGAAGTTGCCCTTAAGGTACCTTCTGTACTGTCGCAGTGACAACTGGGAAGCTTCTCCTTCATTGCTTTAATCTTTCTAGTAGCACCTGCTTCCTCTGCACCTCTCTACTCTACAACAGTCACTAACAATTCTTTCTTAGCTAAACTCAATTTTTTTCATATTTTCTTCTTTCTCACTTTATATCTAATAGCATTACACTGTGGTAGCATCACAACCTGAGTGTTGCCTTGTCTTGAAATCGTCTCCACACACCGCCTGGGTTATTACGCTTAAACTCAAATCTCAGTTAAGTTCCCAGTCCATGAGAAGAAAAAGAATGGATTCTTTGTCAAAATATAATCCAAACAAGAAGTTAACCATGGAGTCCTTGATCTTATCTTAAACCTCACAATCCAGACGCTACTGTTTGAATTTCTCTAGATATCTTGTAAACTCCCACCAGACTGGTTCAACAAGATCTGCTTATAGAACTCTGATGTTTCTCTAACACTTATTTCTCAGCACCTTCAGACTTTTCCCACAAACAAGTTCCAATGCCATGATACACAGTCTCTCTGCTTGGAACTAGTTTCCTATGTAATTCCTTTTCTCTGTAATAGGATGTCTGACACACTCAAGTTAATGAGCAGAAGGCTGATTCTGGCTCCGGGATTGACATATAAAGTCTATCACAGAACACACAGAAGAGTGATAAAAGGGTGAGGCTGCTGGTCCCATTGCATCTGAAGTCTGAACTTAGAGGTAAATGCTGGCTATTTAATTGTGTTTCCTTTTAACCCAGATTGGGAGCCAGAACCCTTGTGGGTAGTGACCTGCATTTAGTGTAGGTCTTCCCTCCACACTTAAGTTCCTCTGGAAGCATCCTTCTAGACATACTTACATCTAAATCTCCTCCGGTGATTCTATAGACTGCACAGTTGTCAGTTAAGATCAACCATCACCTATCCTTCACAAGCTACATGGATTATTTAGAGTTCTATTCTTGCTATTGAAGACATTAGGTCACTACTTGCATTTTGAATGATTGTGTTACTAATAATCCAGGAACTTAGCAAATACAGACAAATATTAATCAGTAAGTGTTTGTAAGGGAAAGAGTATGTTTGGCCATCATTCAGATTCTGCTAAGGAAACAGGTTGAATCAATGAGCTTGGAATCAGTCACTTAGAAGAAGTAGGTGCCCATTCATTTTGTGTTTTGCTATTAGAAGCAATTGGACAAATAGGTCACATAGTACTGGATACATTGTCAGGTGGAAATAAATAATATGGAGAGCTAGTTTACCAAATAAGGTCATAGAGAAATGTGCTAGCTAAAACAAGAAGCAGAAAGAGAATGGATGCAGAAAATATCCTGGTATAAGTAAGAATATGTCATTCAAAATTTGATTATTCCAAGTGGTAATGTGATTAGCAGACAAACAGTATATAACCCTAAGTGTAAATTTTATTTGCATCAAAATTTTGCATTTGTTTATTGTGTATGGTGGGACATACTGGTGTACAAGTGAGAAGACAATTTTCAGGTGTCCATTTTTCCTTTCCATTATGTATGTTCTGGGAATCAAATTCAGGCCTTCATGTTTGGAAACAAACATTGTTTCTTGATCAACCATTTTTTTGTCCCTATCTATTTGTATCTTAAAGTTAAATATTTTTAATATTTGACATATAAATAAATAAAATAATCAATAAAAATTGTAAAAAAAAGTTTTATATTTTTTTCCATATAATTTTCTCCAGCTCCTCTCATATTGTCCCTTCTCTTCCTATTTTCCAAATTTCATGTTATTTTTCCTCCTTTAAAAACAGCAATAGTACAGATGGTGGGAACCATGACTCTAGCTGCATATGTAGCACAGAAGAGCCTTATGTGTCATCGATGGGTAGAGAGGCCCCTGGTCCTCTGAAGGCTCAATGCCCAGTATAGGTGAATTCTAGGGAGGGGTGATAGGAGTGGGTGTTAGTGGCGAGCACCCTCATAGAGGAAGGAGGAGGGGGGATGTGATAGGAAGTTTTCAAAGGGGAAACTGGGAAATTGGATAACATTTGAAATGTAAATAAAGAAAATATTCAATAAAAGTAAAAAACTGCAAATATAAAAACGACATTCTTTATGCATGCCAACCATCCCCACTCAAAATAAAAAATAAAATATAATAAAATTAAATGTTTTTAACTGATAGCATTTTATATTTATGACATATAAATGATGACTTGAAATACATAGATACTAATCAATGGTTACTTCAGTCCACCTCATATCTATCTTCCTTGCCTACTTATCATTTATGTCTATTCTCTCTAAATTTTAGGAAAATAACATTGCTATCATCCAGAGTCACCATGTTGCACAGAACATGTCTTGAACTAATTTTTTTTGTGTAACATAAACACTGTGTCCTTGACAGATGCTTTCTTAATACCCTCCCACACTGTGCTGCCACTGCTCTACTCTGTAGTTTAGATTCCATATTTTGCTAATTGCTGTGTACTCTGAGATTATTTGGGACTCTATTATGTGTGAGGTGTTTTTTGTTTTGTTTAGTTTTAGACTTGGATCTTTTTTTTTTCAGTTTGCTTTTTGTTTGTTCATTTTCCACCTATTGCTGGACACCTAGGTAGTCAATGCTATTGTGAATAATGCTGTCCTGGACACAAGCATTCAAATCACACTTCAGACTTTGCTTTCAGAAATATATTGAATGCCAGTGGAACTGATGAATTTCATGGTAGTTTTACTTTGAATTATTTCAGAAACCTCCATGTTGCTTTCCCTAATGAAGACACTAAATTCCACTTCTACACAAATGCGCAAGATTTGTGTTTTCTGTCTGATCACTATTCTTCATCTTTTAAAAACTTACACCATCACAGACAGACCATCTTATTGTGTTTAAGACAAGCATTACCCCAGTGAGAATGTATAGAGCTGCCAAAGACTAGGATTTAAATGTTTGGTTTCTCAGTTGGGAGAGTTTGGAAAGCAGGGACCAAGATGAAAGATAAATCACTGGAAGTAGGTCCTTGGGGAGATGATATTCCTGGTTTCTCTTTCTTATTTTTCCAGTCACAGTGTATGCTTTCTTGTCAGCCACGAATAAAGATACCTGTCAACATGTCATCATAAACGGAGAAGGAGCTCATGAGGTACTATCTCCCCCACAAGGGACAGTGAAAGTTAAAAATTGCCGTGAGAAGGGAAGTCATAGTTTTCAATGGTATAGCCACTGGTAAGTTTCATTTGCTTTAAGAAATAACCTCCCTCTCACCCTTGAGCAAGATTCTCTAATTAAACTTAATAGATCAACCCATCCCCCCAACACACACATTCAAGAGTGAGAGTAATTGAGGACTCCTTGAGAAGAAGGGTTACGGCATGTGAAGGTGGAATGAGAGAAGAGAGGCAGTGAAAAAAACTAAAAATAATTATATAAGTGTTTCAAATTGTCTAACAATATTAAAATAAAATAAAAAATATAATTTGGACTCATTTGAGGAGCTATTCTCTACCATAGGATTCTATAGCCACTATGACAATTGGCCCAAATGTGGGCAACCATGGGCCAGGTCCTGAAAATGTGAATAAGTTTAGCTTCCTTCTTTCAATCCTGTCATCGATTTGATCACAGCAAGAAATGAAAGATGCTATGTTGATTGTTTTCATATTATCAATTGACTATTTCTTGTCCTTTTAGAATCATCTACTCTAGGTTTTCTTATTTTTTTCGTTAATGGGTTTCATTCCTTATAACAGTTTTTAGCTTTACTACAATCTTTTAACTGTGTAAAATGAGCTTAATTTTTGCTATAGTTCTCAAAAATACTAAACTTTTTGCCACCATATGACCCACCTATAGCACACCGGAACACGTACCCAAGGGATTATGCATCCTGCTATAGAGACATTTGCACTTAAATGTTTGTGAATGCTCTTGTGACAACAGCAATGGAATGGAATCAGCTTATATATATATATGTCCTTCAATGGAATAAAGATAATTAAAATGTGATATAATTTGTAAAAACAAGTATACAATGGAACCTTATTCAGCCATAGAGAAAATGAAATTTGCAGAAAAATAGATGGACTGAGAAAATGTTATTTTAAGCAGTGTAACTCAGGAACAGAAGGAATCACTGTATCCATTCTCATACAACAAGAATGTTGAAAATGCATATACAGGAGAGGTAAATATGAGAAAAGAACCCATAGAACTGGGACAAAAAGAAGCTTGAAAAATTGCGGTTGTTGGGAGACAATAGAAGAGTGGGAGCTAGAACACTGCGGGTGAAATGCTTAAGTCTGGAGATTGGGGGCTTGGACATAAAAGGAAAAGTAGGATATTATGGGACTCAACTCCCTCTTATTAAATATGCTGATTAATAAAACACTAAACATAGTAGCTCACCCATAGAAAGAAATGTAAATAAGTGAGGACAGAATGTAATAAGATTAAGGATTTTAACATGAGAAGGAAGAGTATAAAAAGTATAAAAATACGGAAATATGAATGAAAATTCCATATGGAACACGTTTTCTTTGTAAACTAAGATTAAAATGAATTAATTGATTTGTTGTTAGTAACTGAGGAAGAGAGAATCTGTACTCAACAGGTTTTCTACAGTTTATCACAAGGAAGATGGTTTAATGGTAAAAGAATAAGCAATCCCTGTGCAAGGATCTGTTTTCCTGACATCTCTTTCACACCACACTCCTCTGTGCAACAGAAGGGAAAGAACCCTGGGAAGTGGGGTAGATAAGAGATCCAGCACTTAACTTGGGTACTTTTCAACTCTAAGTCCACTCCTCTAAAATCTTGTTGCTGACAGAAGCAAGAAAAGGCCCTAGTAAAATAAAAGACAGCCAGGCTGACATTAAAGTCAAAACTGATCTGTGTATAAGAAACAGAAAAAGAAATTTTTAAATAAGTGATTTAAAAAAGATTAACTAGTTTATATCTCTTATGAAACTTAATAACTCATTAATTTGGCTTTACGTTTTTATGAAGTCACTCATATTTTATAATCCTTTCTTCACTTAAAATAGAAAATAATATAGATATTGGAATTTTGACGAAAGAAGAAAATAGAAACAGTCTAAAATAGCATGTAGTTTGGGGGAAACATCCTGAACGATAATCATCTGAACTACTTGTGTGAAGTGTTTCATGTGCACCTTTTGGGAATCTTTATAAAGAAGCATTATCCATCCCAGATTTCACACTAGGAAAATGGCATTATAAACATGAGTTATTAAAAACAGAAAAGGAGTTCAGGTGAAGACCAGAAGAGAGCAGACCTGAGCCCCAGGTCCATGTTAATGGCCTCTGGGGAAGACAGACAAAGGTATTCTGAATGTGGTAGTAGTAAGGAAAGGAAAGAAGACAAATCATGGGAGAATACAAAACGGGGAGAATTATGCAGATCTTAGAAAAAAATTCTCCAATATTGCAAGTTTGGCTGTTGGTGGCTCAGAGCATTGGGCAGGAGTGGGCAGCAAAAACCATGAACACAGCACAACTCCATGTGAAGAGGCATCACAAGTTGGCATTCTCATCCAATTATTAAAAGAGTTTAACATAATGTTTGTGTGGTTTGCTTTTTATAAGTTATATAACACTATACTGATGGCATAAACATGTCAATGTTTCATAAAGGGAATTGTATAATATTAAAAATGTTTTCACACTAAATGATTCAAATGTGTTCACATGAATACAACATTCAGCAAAATGCTGTGAAAAAACATGTATCATACATGTGAAAAAAGCATTCAGCACAATGCATGTGAAAAACTACAACTCCTGCTTCCTTTCTTCAATTCAAAATTGTGAAAGCTTCCAAGTAATTTATATAAACATAAGATTACAGAGATAACAATATCCCTCTCATTGACAAGCCTAAGCCAAACAGGTGTGTGCAAACATGTACCTTAGGAGCTAAACTTGAAGCAATCCCACTAAAATCAGGGACTAGACAAGGCTGCCCTCTCTCTCCATATCTTTTCAATGTAGTACTGGTAGATCATTGGAATAGAATTGAAGACCCAGAAATGAACCCACACTCCTATGGTCACTTTATCTTTGACAAAGGAGCTAAAACCATCCAGTGGAAAAAAGATAGCCTTTTCAACAAATGGTACTGGTTCAAGTGTAGGTCAGCATGCAGAAGAATTAAAATCGATCCATTCTTATCTCCTTGTACTGAGAAACACATTCTAACCTACAAATTTGCAAATTCCTCAATTTGTTGTGATGAGATTTTCAAACATGTTCTCAATTATTATAAAAGAAACTGAATAATTGGGTTTTGTTTTAATTTTTTAGAGCTTTAATCCATTATGATAATGGCAGAGATTAAGGCAGCAAGCACGGAGCTTGGGCCATATGTGAAAACTACATCCTGTTTAATAGGGTGACAGAGGAGAGAGAGAGAAAGAGAGAGAGAAAGAGAGAGAGAGAGAGAGAGAGAGAGAGAGAGAGAGAGAGAGAGAGAGAGAGAGAGAGAGACACAGAGAGAGATAGACAGGGAGGGAGGAGAGATGCAGTGACTGACAAATGTTGCAAAAGTGGTAAGTGGAAGATTATTGGAAGAAACAAGATCACACACATGGAAATTTAACAAGTGAAAATCATAAATCTTAGGGTCACTTATATTCCAAGTAGTAGAAGAGACTCTTTGGTAAGAATTAAATAACTTGTCTCCATACCTGGGTCTTTTAGTGCACATAGCAAAATGAATGTAGACTCATATGTAGGACTTATTTTTACCTTGAAGCTATGCTACTGATATGCAATTTATAAATTTTATAACCCAGAAATTACTTTATTTGACTGGGAAAGTACTCTCAATGTGATCCATGTATAGAATTTTTAATAGTAAGCTGTGAATTAACAGATAGCCCTTAGATCTTGCTCCTATATAAACAGAATAATGCTGTCCAATATTAATGTTCCTGGAACATTTCATCAAGATGATTCTCTTTGTTGGTACAATGTCACCAAGTCAGCTTGCTTGTCTTGGCTATGTCTCTGAACATCAACAATTCAGGAACATTTATATTACACTCCACTGAATTCTAATCCCATGTGTTAAAATGACACAATGCCAGAATCTTACAAATACTGCCACCCAGTCTGCTAAGCTGCTTTGAAAATTAAAAAAAAAAAAAAAAAAAACCAAGTGAATTAATAGGTTCATCGTACATAGTACAAAATGATTTGTTTTGTGAGCCTCTTAAGTCCATCATTTCACCAGCAGCTGAACAAATTTACTATCCTGGTCTAGAAGAAAGAAGATTCTGTAAAATGAAGTGTCTTCTCCTTGTGTTAGCCTCTTTGGTTTCTGCTGCTGAGGAACCCTTTCTGGTACAAGGATGGGTTTTCAGGGAGTTATGAAAGAAGAAAATTAGCTGTGGTGAATTTATCAAAGCTTGGCCTGACAATCAATGTGATTCTATGAATATTTTGATTCCCTTTTGGGTTTTGTACTTGGAATATGTCCCATGTCTTGAAACATTATTTGTTTTAGTTTACGGTTATAATTACCTCATTTCATCTTCTTATATTGCTTAGTATTATTTTACCTGGGTAAAGGAGATGAAAATGAACATCTTAGTCATGCCATGCTTTATTAACATTGCAAAAGTAACTATTTTCATAATTCAAAGTCAATATGTATTTGCATGAAATGTTTCACTATTCCACATTAATTCAGGGATGACTCTTAATAAATATAAAAGAACCAGAATCAAATTGATATCTATAAGATAGATGCATTATGTATCGTATATTTGAGGATTAAATTTTCTCTTTTATAGTCATTGCACTATTGTCAATATTAGAGATACTATGGATATTAATCTTAATCTAGAAATATTATCATAACAGGTACTTATATTTTGATGTTTGTGCACATTTTTGCATGTGTGTTTGTGTTTGTCTGTGTGAGTGTATGCCTGTGACTACAGATTTTGAACGGAATGTTGCAGCAAACATGTAGAAGACAGAGGCAAAGCCACATAATGGATACAATTTTAACACTTCTCACTTCTGATTCAAGTGATTTTTTTAAATAGGAAAAATGGTCATACTGCATTGGCATACAAAGAATTTTGAGATCAAAATTTTATGGCTTTCTTTTATTTACTTTGAATGCATTTAGTATGAATTTTTATTACTTTTTAAATATTATTTTGTTTTTGTTGATGCTGCTTGCTTACAGGAACGTATAATCTAAATTTTGCACATGTTTAATCATATTTTTCATTTTATAGAATTATTATCATATATAGATATATGTTTTCAAATAAGATGTTAGTCAATTATAAGGTAAAAACAGAAAACCACAATAATGCTGTTAGCATATTATATTTACTTTTTTCTATCATAATACTCAATAATTTCTATCTTTGCTTGAACATCTATAACTTACAATCTTACCACTGATTTATCCTAAATTTTCCCTAAATTTGTTTTATTATTGTATGTGTGTGGGTATTTAGTAAATATGTTGCACTATGTTTATAAGATATTCCTACAAAATGAAGTTACAGGAGATCACGCTCAATATAGATGTGAGGATTCAAACTCATATGCCCTGACTGATGAATTTAATTCATGTTAATTCTCAGTTTTCAGGGAAATTTAATACCATCTACCTAGCAGGAAAATCTGCGGGTTTAACAGAGGAAAATAGTCAAGTGAGGATGCTGATGCGTGAGGTTAAGTATTTTAACCAATATAGAAGCATGAACATGACATTCTATGTCAGGTAAGAAAAGTTATTTGTGTAGAAGAAACAATTTGTTGAAATTGGATTCAAGGCATTACAATATATTTCTGGAAATGTGAAGACAATTGGGATTTTTAGTAATTTGAGAAAAGCTTGAGTTGCAAGTGACTGTATCAAAAATAAATTAAACTTGAGTTTTCATATCTTGATGTTTTAATCTTTATATTAAAAACATGAAATGCCAGCACAGTAAAAAATACATCATGTAATGAAAACTGTTTTCTAAAAGTAAAGTATTAGTGAATTTTTGTTTGAGTAAAGGAAAATCTGAATGCAAATATGACAAAATCAGTGTTTACAACCTCCTCTTAAAAACCATTCTGATAACTGGATATCTAGCATTGCATCAAGGAGGTCACTTGCTCACATTGGTGACTGCAAAATCCAATCAATTAAGGGTCTGAACCCTATTCCCATCCATAAGTCTTGGTGCACACAGAAAATTGGTCCATTCCCAACAGGAAACAGAGACTAAGAAGATGATTAATGAAAATATTTACAAGCCAAAGTATAGTGTCATAGCAGACAGGATCAAGACAAGGAATGTGTCTCACTTTTAGCAAGATGTGTTTTCTTAGTGGAAAAATAGATGTGTGATGATAAATGTGAAATAGGGAGTGTTTATTGTTTAATATGTATTGTTTAGGATAAATGGGAAGTGCCAGCTACACACAGTTTGGGCTGATAAAATACGGTGGAAGTATTGCTCAGTGAAATGTGAGTTCAGGATTCACTGCATTATTTACAGGTTTTATAAGGAATGCGATATTAATCAAGAGTGTCTTTCATTGATAAATTGTCCATTGTATCTCATTTTACAGGGCAATTGTTCCTCAATACATGCCCCAAAAGAAACGGGATGCCTTACTTCCCTAGTATATGGCTAGTGCGTGATGCAGTTCGTCATTTTCCAAATATCTACTTTTATCCAGAATCTGAGGGAGGTCTAAGACGAAGTGAGTAAAATTGCCATTATATATTCTATACCAGTATGGGTGGGGGGGAAGTAGTATACTTATTAATGAACCATGCTAGGTGGCACAAACAAATAAAAATGAAACAAATAAATACAGGTTTTACAAAAGTTGGTCAAATACAAGCATACACTTGATGTTTTACTTTTTGTAAGAAGAAAAGAAAATGTTTCCCTGACTCAATAATTTAATGCAGAAATCATAATACATGTTGTAGTATACTAGGAATAATGGGATGATTATGAAAGAATTTACAAAGTTTTAAAAATAATATAATTAAAAACAAATATGAAATAAATCTAGGTAATATAATATTGACTAAAAGGAGTATATTTATTAATAAATAGTTCATGTTAAATAAATTATTATATTATATTAATAATACATATTTCATATGATATAAAAGAGTAGAACAGCTATTAAAATAATATGATAAATATAAGCATATCATAATTATCAGTAGAAAACCAGGTCATGAATTTGAAGGAGAGAGCAAATGGTAACACACTCAGATTTCTATGGGGGAAAGACAAGTTTCAAATGGTATAACCAAATTAAATTACAAAACTAAATAATAAGTAAGTAAATAAGTGAATAGGAAACTCTACATCATGCTACAATGAAGGAAAATTTATTTATTAACAGGGCAAAGTGCATTTTTCATTATAATACATTTTGTCTCAAACAACACAATCCTATTTGAAGTCCAGTTTCTTAATGATGGGAATTACTATCAGACGCTGGCAGGAGCTCTAGGTATGTAAATTTTAAATGGGAGAAAACATTTTTTTTTGTTTTTATTTATTGCAACATAACTATGTTCCTTGCATTTAGTTTCGTGGTACACTGGTAGAGGAATGTGTTTTGTTTACTAATATATTTCAAGTATAACCATGATTGTGTGAATTTCAAGTTTAATTGTTCGGGCTTAAAATTTTAATAATATTTCAATGTTAATTTTAATATTCTTGATTTTAAGTCAGTATCTTGGATATGATGGGATGAAAAGTTATTGTCTTATCCACAGTAGGTGTGTCTGACATGACTTCAGAATGTTTCCTTGACTGGCATCTCCATTCTGGTAGGGAGGGTGGAGAGAAGTAGCAGGAGTTATCAACTATGAGAAGATTTGATGAAATTAGGTTGTTTGGTGTGATTATAATGACTGTCTCTTCTGACCTTTCTGCCATGAAATGCAGCAACTGGAACAAATATCACTGAAGAAATGTGGGACGAATACGTGAACCTGACTCAGTACCTCAGAATTCCAACTAAACATATTGAAAATGTTTATGAAACAGGTAAGTTGATTCCTGAAAAGAGCCTTGAAATTAGATCAAATGATAAAGATTATTAATTTGCATCTTGGCAATATAAAATCCTTACATGAAAATATGAAGGAAATCCAATAGAAATGTTAAATATGTTCCTGTTTTTCTATTCTCACAGATGTGTGCCCTAAATGGGAGCCTTGATCTCAGGGGCAGAAAATTTGTATTAATCACTATTCTTGAGTCACTGGAATTAAAGTTTAAGGTCGATTTAAGATTGTAAATGCAAAGTATTCACAATTGTCACTCAGGAATTTCTCCACATCTTACTCTGACTGAAAATAATTACTGGCTTTTTGTATTATTAATTGCATTGATTTCAATATTGTGAAAGAGTTTTCAATAAATTACCCAATGCTCATCCTGTAGTGGAATTTTTCAGAAACCTTTATCAAAATCACATTCATCACCCTATCAGGAATGGGAATATTTTGTGTATTTCAAAATGTAGGAATTTTAATTATTAAAAAAACCCTTAAGTATGTCAGATATTCCAATTACTTTTCTGTTATTGTATGTTTATTTGGGGAAATTTCCAAAGATATCTTAAAGGGAGATATTGAAGGAAGACTTGTCAGGTTAGGCTAAACTAAGGGAGTGCATAGAGTTGGCAATGTATCACTCAGCTGATTACCTCTGAGGGAGAAAGCCTTTATTTAGTAGGACCAGCACTTCCTATGACCTACAAGAGTTTACTTGAACTGTTTGATGGATAGTGAGAAGCAAAAAAAAGTAAAACAGGGAAAAGAATCACACACACACACACACACACACACACACACACACACACACACACACACAGAGAGAGTGAATGAAGTACGAGCTCATTTTATTTTTTTCTCTACTTCTAATATGTCTCAGCAAAATCTTTCAGATAGCGTAAACATTACAATGTGATTGCATAATATTTTTCTTTTAATGAATGATTGTTTTTAAAACATATGTTCCCCAATACTTTTACTTGGAAAACAACTTACATATTATACATGGAGAAAATAAATCATTCCCAAGAACCCACACACACTCATAACTAACCCACTTGTTATAGATTAAGAAGTTACAAGACATCTATGCAATTTTTTAGCCATTTTTTCTTTTTTTATTAGATATTTGCTTTATTTACATTTCAAATATTATCACCTTTCCTCCTTTCCCCTCTGAAAACCTCCTATCCCATACCCCCTCACCCTGCTCACCAACCCACCCACTCCCAATTTCCTGTCCAGGTGTTCCTCTATACTGGGGCATTGAGCCTTCACAGGACCAATGGCGTCTCTGCTCACTGATGTCTGAAAAGGCCATCTTCTTCTAGATATGTAGCTGGAGTCATGGGTTCCTACATGTGTTCGCTATGGTTGGTGGTTTTGTCTTTGGGAACTCTGGGTATACTGGTTGGTTCATATTGTTGTTCCTCCTATGGGGCTGCAAACACCTTCAGCTCCTTGTGTCCTTTCTCTAGCTCCTCCAATGAGAAGCCTATTTACAGTCCATTGGTTGGCTGTGAGCATCAACTTCTATATTTGTCAATCAAAGGCAGACCCTCTCAAGAGACAGCTATATCAGAGTCCAGTCAGCAACCACTTGTTGGTATCTGCAATAGTGTCTGGGTTTGGTAACTATATAATGGATGGATATCCAGGTGGGGCAGTCTCTAAATGGCCTTTTATTCAGTCTCTGCTCTATACTTTTTCTCTGAATCTCTTCCCATGAATATTTTATTCCACCTTCTAAGAAGGACCAAAGTATCCACACTTTGATCTTCCCTCATCTTGAGCTTTATATGGTCTATGAAATGTATCTAGGGTATTCTGAGCTATTGCCCTAATATCCACTTATCAGTGAGTACATATCATATGTGTTCTTTTGTGATTGGATTACCGGATGATATTTTCTAGCTCCGTCCTTTTGCATAAGAATTTCAAGAATTCATTGTTTTTAATACCTGATAAGTACTCCATTGTGTAAATGTGCCACATTTTCTGTATCCATTCCTCTGTTCAGGGACATCTGGGTCCTTTCCTGCTTCTGGCTATTACAAATAAGGCTGCTATGAACATAGTGGAGCATGTGTCCTTATTACCTGTTGGAAGATCTTCTGGGTATATGGTATAGCTGGGTCTTCAGGTAGTACTGTGTCCAATTTTCTGATGAACCGCCAAACTGATTTCCAGAGTGATTTTACCAGCTTGCAATCCAACCAGCAATGGAGGAGTGTTCCACTTAATTCACATCCTTGCAAACATCTGCTGTCCCCTGAGTATTTTATCTTAGCAACTCTGATTGGTATGAGGTGGAATCTCAGGGTTCTTTTGTTTTGCATTTCCCTGATGATAAAGGATGACGAACATTTCTTTAGGTGCTCATCAGCCATTCAGTATTCTTCAGTTGAAATTTCTTTGTTTAGCTCTGTACTACATTTTTAATAGGGTTACTTGTTTCTCTGGAGTCTAACTTCTTGAGTTCTTTGTATATATTTTATATTAGCCCTCTATCAGATGTAGGATTGGTAAAGATATTTTCCCAATCTGTTGGTTGCTCTTTTGTCCTATTGACAGTGTCCTTGCCTTATAGAACCTTTGCAATTTTATGAGGTCCCGTTTGTCAATTCTTGATCCTAGAGCATAACCTATTAGAATTCTGTTCAGGAAATTTTCCCCTGTGCCCATGTGCTCCAGGCTCTTTCCCATATTCTCTTCTGTTAGATTCAGTGTATCTGGTTTTATGTGGAGGCCCTTGATCCACTTGTTCTTTAGCTTTGTACAGTGAGATAAGCACAGGTATCTTCCAGTCTGGGCTCATTTACCTTGGGCATGAACACCCCAGTCTACCTCACAACACACAGAGGATCCTCCATTTCCAGGATCACAGGATCCCAAGATCACAGGAGCTTGGTCAAACCATGATCCCAGGGTACAAGGGGCAGATGAATCCCAGGAACTCTGACACACCCAGATATCAGGATCACAGGATCCTGACATCAATGTACCACAGAGACAGATGGACTCTGAGGAGTTCTGACACAACAAGGATCACAAGAAGGACAGGCTACAGTCATATGTAATAAGGGTAGGTAGCACTAGAGATTATCATGATGCTGGAGGCAAGCATAAGAACATGAGCAAAACAAAACAAAACATAATGTGGCATCATCAGAACCCAATTTTCCCACCATAGCAAGTTCTGGATACACCATCACAACTGAAAAGCAAGATATAATATAAAGCATTTCACCCTAAAGCAAAAAAATATACCTTTTTCTCAGCACTTCATAGTATTGTCACCAAAACTGATCATATAATTAGTAACAAAACAGTGCTCAACAGGTACAAGATGATGAAAATAATCCCATGCATCCTATCAGTTCACCACAGACTATGGACTAAATTCCAACAAACACAACGGAAAATGCACATACACATGGAAGTTGAACAACTATCTACTCAATGATAACTTGGTCAAGGACAAAATAATGAAAGAAATTAAAGCTGTTTTAGAATTTAATGCAAATGAAGGCAAGCATACCAAAACTCATGGGACACAATGAAAGCAGTGATAAGAGGAAAACTAATAGCTCTAACTGTCTCCAAAAAGAAACTGGAGAGAGCTTATACTAGTCACATGAGAGCACACACAAAAGCTCTAGAATAAAAAGAAGCAAATATACCCAATATGATCAGATGGCAGGAAATAATGAAACTCAGTGCTGAAACAAGAAGAATTATGCAAAAAATAAAAAAAAAAAACAAAACAAAAACAAAAAAATGACAAAAACAAAAACAAAAACCAGGAGCTGGTTCTTTCAGAAATTCAACAATTTGATAAACACTTAGCCAGAATATCCAGAAGACACAGGGAAAGTACCCAAATTAATAAAATCAGAAATGAAAAGGGAGAAATAAAAACAGAAACTCCAGAAATTTGAAAAATCATCAGGTCCTGCTATGAAAGCTTATACTCAACAAAATTGGAGAATCTGGATGAAATGGATAATTTTCTAGGCATACAAGGCACAGAGTAAAAGAAGGATCAGATAAATCATCTAAGCAGTCCCAGAATCTCTGAAAAAAAAAAAAAAGAAGCAGTCACTAATTGTCTCCCAACCCAAAAATGTCCAGGTCCAGATGGTTTAAATGCACAGTTCTATCAGATCTTCAAAGAAGACATAATACCAACACTCTTCAGACTATTCCTTGACTTAGAAACAGAAGGAACACTACCCAATTTGTTCTATGAAGCTACAATTACACTTTTAACTAAAACTAACAAAGACCAAACAAAGAAAGAGAACTACAGACCAATTTCAAAATTGCTCAATGAAATTCATGCTAACCAAATTCAAGAACACATCAAAAAGGTCATTCAACATGATCAAGTTGGCTTCAACCCAGGGATACAGGGATGGTTCAATATAAGGAAATCCATCAACATATTCTACTACATAAGCAAACTCTAAGAAAAAATAAAACACATGAACTTTTATTAGATTCTGAAAAAGCATTTGAAAATATTCAGCATCCTTTTATGTTAAAAGTTTTAGAAAGATCACGAATCCAAAGCCCATGCCAAAGCATAGTAAAAGCAGTTTACAGAAAACCAGTAGCCAACATCAAACTAATGGAGAGAAACTTGAAGCAATCCCACTAAAATCAGGGACTAGACAAGGCTGCCCTCTCTCTCCATATCTTTTCATTATAGTACTTGAATTTCTAGCTAGAGCAATTAGACAACAAAAGGAGGTCAAAGGGATACAAATTGGAAAGGAAGAAGTCAAACTATCACTATTGGCAGACGATATGATAGTATACTTAAGCGACCCAAAGAACTCCACCAGAGAACTCCTACAGCTGATAAACGACTTCAGCAAAGTGGCCGGATATAAAATCAACTCAAGCAAGTCAGTAGGCTTCCTATACTCAAAGGATAAGCAGGGTGATAATGAAATAGGGAAATGATACCCTTCACGATAGCCACAAACAATATAAAGTATCTTGGTGTGACTCTAACCAAAAAAGTGAAAGATCTGTATGACAAGAACTTCAAGTCTCTGAAGAAAGAAATTGAAGAAGACCTCAGAAGATGGAAAAATCTGCCATGCTCATGGATTGGCAGGATTAATATAGTAAAAATGACCATCTTGCCAAAAGCAATATACAAATTCAATGCAATCCCCATCAAAATCCCAACTCAATTCTTCATAGAGTTAGAAAGAGCAATTCAAAAATCCATCTGGAATAACAGAAAACCCAGGATAGCTAAAACTATTCTCAAGAGTAAAAGAACTTCTGGGGGAATTAATATCCCGGACCTCAAGCTTTACTACAGAGCAATAGTGTTAAAAACTGCATGATATTGGTACAGTGACAGACATGTAGGTCAAAGGAACAGAATTGAAGACCCAGAAATGAATCCACACTCCTATGGTCACTTGATCTTTGACAAAGGAGCTAAAACCATCCAGTGGAAAAAAGATAGCCTTTTCAACAAATGGTGCTGGTTCAACTGGAGGTCAACATGCAGAAGAATGCAAATTAACCCATTCTTATCTCCTTGCACTAAGCTCAATTCCAAGTGGATCAAGGACCTCCACATAAAACCAGACACACTGAAACTAATAGAAAGGAAACCAGGGAAGAACCTTGAACATTTGGCACAGGGGAGAATTTCCTGAACAGAACTCCAATAGCTTATGCTCTAAGATCAAGAATTGACAAATGGGACCTCATAAAATTACAAATTGCTGTATGGCAAAGGACACTGTCAAAAGGACAAAGCGGCAACCAAAAAACTGGGTAATGATTTTTACCAACCCTACATCCAACAGAGGGCTAATATCCAATATATACAAAGAACTCAAGAAGTTAGACTGCAGAGAGCCAAGTAACCCTATTAAAAAATGGGGTACAGAGCTAAACAAAGAGTTCTCACCTGAAGAATATCTAATGGCTGAGAAGCACATAAAGGGATGTTCATCATCCTTAGTCATTAGAGAAATGCAAATCAAAACAACCCTGAGATTCCATCTCACACCAGTCCGAATGGCTATGATCAAAAACACAGGAGACAGCAGTTGTTGGCGAGGATGTGGAGAAAGAGGAGTACTCCTCCACTGTTGGTGGGATTGCAAGCTGGTACAACGACTCTGGAAAGGAGTCTTGCGGTTCCTCAGAAAACTGGGCATGACACTCCCGGAGGATCCGGCTATACCACTCCTGGGCATATACCCAGAGGCTTTATCTGCGTGCAATAAGGACACATGCTCCACTATGTTCATAGCAGCCTTATTTATAATAACCAGAAGCTGGAAAGAACCCAGATATCCCTCAACTGAGGAATGGATTCAGAAGATGTGGTATATTTACACAATGGAATACTGCTCTGCAATTAAAAACAATTAACTCATGAAATTGCTAGGCAATTGGTCAGAACTGGAAAATATCACCCTTAGTGAGGTAACCCAATCATAAAAGAACATACATGGTATGCAGTAACTGATAAGGGGATATTAACCCAGAATCTCGGAATACTCAAGATGCAATTCACATATCAATAGATTTCCAAGAAGATGGAAGGAGAGACCCCTGGTCCTGGAAAGACTGGATGTAGGGGAATGCCAGGACAGAGAAGTGAGATGGGGTTGAATGGGGAAAAGAGGGAGGGAAGGGGGCTTATTGGACTTTTGGGGAGGGAGGAAACAGGAAAGGGGAAATGATTTGGAATGTAAATAAAAAAACTTACAAAAGAAAAAAAGAAAAAAAAGGGAAGTGTTTGCAATAAAAACCAACTGGTTAAATTTGTGATTGTTTAAAAAATATATTTCTCTTGCCATATTGCTTTATATAGAGGATATCTATTAACACTGTGTTATCTGTATTGACATTCATTAAATTAATAAATTGCTCTATATATTCTAATATAATTTTCACTGCTTCTTCCTGGGGTCCCCAAATGAAGTTAGATGCTTTCTTCACTATGCTGTATAATGGTTGGAGCAGCAATTGCAGACATGGTATATTTTGCTTCCAATACCCAAATAAAGTCATTAAATGCTGGGTTTCTGTCTTATTCTGAGGTTTTGGTAAGATTCTTAATTTGTTAATTACTTCTTAGGGAATGGATGGTCCTCTATTTTACGAGTGTACCCCGAAGAATTGAACTTCCTCTGCTGGTCCATTTACTTTGTCTTTATTAATGGTCCATCCTTCTTTTGTTGGATGTGAAATTAAGTCTGCTTCTGTTTTATGTAGTATTTGTTTATCATTTGCTATCAAAAGAATGTCTTCTATATATGAAAAGACTGTTACTTCTTCTGGTGTATGGAATGAATCTAAAGCCCATCTCAATGCATTATGTGCTATAATTGAGCTGTTTTTATATTCTTGTAGAACTCTAGTAAATTGTTATTGTTTTCCTTCCCATGAGAATGTGGTGATTTTTCTAAAGTTGGGATGTAAGGGAATGTCAAAGAATATGTACCTTAGTTCTACTGTGGATAACCATTTGGGTGCTATCTGCCTGATTCTCAGGAATATAGCTTCTACATCTGGCAATTGCCCAGCCATCAGCTCTGATAATTTGTTTATATTTCTGTAGTCAACTGTGAATCTCCATTTATCATTCGGGTTCTTTACTGGCCAAATGGGGCTGTTACAGTTAAAGCTTTGTGTTGGTTCTATAAAACCTTCCTGTAACAAGGTTTGTATGGTTTCACTTACTCCTTTCCACCTTTTATGGGGTATTGTGGTGTGAAAGAGTGTGGAATTTGGTTTAGTTCTACCTGTGGAATTTTTTCTATTTTTTTTTTATTATTATTTTCTAAGTAGCCAATAGTACCTTTGGTAGTCTTTTGTAGTTCAAAAATTTTGGAAATAATTTGTGTACTCTGAGTAGTCCTGTAACATTTTCTGGGGCACTGCACAGAGTAAAATGTAGCTCATAATTTTTATCATATACTTGCAATATTAGTCTGGGCATAGGAGTTCTAACTCTGCCTCCAATTCCCCCTATTTCTATGAAGCCTCTAATTTTGCCTGTATTCAGGATATGTCCTTCATCTAGGGTATATACATAAAGTTCACTACTCATGTCCAACAGCCTTTTGACCACTTTTCTGGTACTATTGGGTAGTACAATTTGTAGTACTATTCTGGGTTTTAGAAATTGTGTCTCTAAGGTTGAAAATCTTCTCCAGTTGTTCCTGAATAGCAGCCTGTTCATATGTCATGCCCCTATTCTCAGCCCTTGATTGTTGAATCCTAGTTGGGGGGCCCTAGGTCATTGGGCTAACCTGCCCTAAAAAAGTTCTGTGAGAAGCTTGTCCAAACAAGCATCTGATGGGAATCTATGGGTGGCTTGGTTCTGATCTAATTGAGACGTTGGTATTCTGTCTTCCAAATGGTCTTATATTTTTAAACTGTCTCCTCACTCCATTATATTTCTTACTTTTAATAGGTAGGGATTCTACCTTCTCTGAATCTAACTCTCTGTACGATTTTAAAAAGTCTATGGCACTTGTTACAGTTTGACATCTTTGCAATGGTCCAGCTAGGGTCACCCTGAGATTTTGTGGAGCTCCTTTTAACAGGATGTTACTAAACTGGATCAACATTGGTGCAGTCTGTGGGGTAGAAACCTGGTTGTAGATGAAGTAGAGTACTCCTAATTTTCTTTGTTTTTTTTTTTTTTTTTTTTTTTTTGTTTTTCGAGAAAGGGTTTCTCTGTATAGCCTCGGCTATCCTGGAACTCACTCTGTAGACCAGGCTGGCCTCGAACTCAGAAATTCACCTGCCTCTGCCTCCCAAGTGCTGGGATTAAAGGCGTGCGCTACCACGGCCCGGCCCTAATTTTCTTGTTAACTGAATTGCTTCCTGTAAACTATTCCATTTAGCTGAGTCTTCAAAATGAGTTGAATCAAAGGAGGGGAACACATGTCTCCAAACTGCAGTTATTCAATCAAGCAGTGGGTCCCTCTCTCCCTGGGAGCTTTCTAACACATGTTCCAGAGCTTCAAATACTGTGGGATTTCCACCACATTCCTAATTTTGTGCATCTCTTGATTTTGCATTATTTTACCTGCTCCCTTCTCCCACAGTTTTACTGTATATGATGCATCCTTCATGCAATTCTGGGCATAGTCTTTTCTTAGTTCATTGATTTTTCTGTGGGATATATGCTCCAGTTTACAATATCACCTCCATGGGGCAGGTACATCTGGAACCACTTACAGGTGTCTGAAGCTGGGAGTCAGTCACTGGCAATGACAGAACCAGTTCAATTTCTAGAGATTCATGGCTAGCCTTTTGCCCATTAGGCTATCTTTATCTAAATCAACTGCAGCCTTTATGAATATACCAGATATTTCTTTTCGAGATGCTTTCTTTAAAATAGGTTCCACCTGCTGTTGTGCTATTAACGGGATATCAATTTTAACTTCTTTGCATTTAGTCTTGTTCTCAATTATGTGGTTAGTATCCAGCCAAGCTATTTCCACCGAGTCAGTGGTCCCTTCATCCTCTAATCTTACTTTTTTTGTACCCTTAATTAGTCTTTTTAGTCCACTCATGGTGTTATTTTCAGGCTACATAGTATATGGCATTTATTGTTTTCTTTTTAAAGTACCAGGCAACATTACTTCTTGGGGGATTTTTCAAAAATTCATTAAATAATTTATCTGCCTGTCTCATTAGTCTTTTTGCCAGCCACTCTCTCATTAGACTTGGAAGTCTACTTCTTTGTGCCAATAACCCTCTCTTCCTCCTACCTAGCTCTAGCTGTGGAAGCTTTCAGTCAGAGTTGGCTTTGTGGCATATTTTCAACTTCCCTGTCTCTTTCTGATCTACTTATATCTGTGCCTATTGAGGCATCACAGATGTTCTATTTCAAAAGAGACCAGTGCCCTCTAAGTTATGGTTAGACTCCCCTCTGACCTCTCAGTGCACTCTGTGCTACTACCCACTCTTCCTAACCTAAATGGCATAGAGTTGACTTTCAGGAATCATTTTGACTTCAAGACCAGAGATTCACAGACTAGGAAAATATTCAAATTCAACCATCCAGAAAGTGATCCAAAATTTAAAGTGCAACTACAGTGGCTGCTAAATTGAGCTCTGGATGCTTCCCAGTGGTGTTCCCACTGCTTACTATACCCTCTGCTGTGAGTCAGGTTTAGGGATGGAGCTGAGAGTGAGAGGAAGAAAGTGCCTGTGATTTGGTAGATCAAGTTACACTAGTATTTATTCCTAACGATGAATAAATATAAAGCAAAAAGGGAATGCATTCATTCACATACACACACTTTCACCTCTGGTCTGGTAAGTGTGGTAGTACTGATGGAAGCACAGGCAAAGCCAGTGACATTTCCTCACTGTGATTTGGATACCTGCTGGAACATAATTCCAGAACTGGGGTGTCTGGAATTGGTGGTTTGGCTGCAGGAATGAGACTGTCTCAACAAGAAGAGTCTCCATTGTGGCTCTCAGGAATGAGCCCAACCTTAGATGTTAATATAAGGCACAAAAAACAGTGCAGAGGAGAATAGTACAAACATTTAAGTTGAACTGTGCTATAAACAGAAGAGAAGCAAAGAAAAGGATTTCTTTTGTGTACTTTGCCAGTCCTCTCTGTATGGAGAATGCTCTTTATTTTGAGGCAACACGTTCTGAAATTAGACATTTACTGTACTAATGAAACATTTGTCACAGCAGTGGGATACAACATTTGTTGTTTTGCTTGGAAATAAGGAATTTTATGACATTATTCTCTTCTGGATGAAGTTTGCAGGATGGTGGGCATTTCCTGACCCAAATATTAACATGAATATTTAGTAACAGTTTGATTTTAGAATGCATAGTGAATCCTACTGAATTAGTTTAATATCTTTTTAACCTATACCAAAGGTAAGTTTCACATTAAATACAAAAAGCTTACTGAAGCAAACACTTGTATATGCTCTAGGTGAGCAGGTGAATAATTTTTCCTATTTCTCTACTATCATAAAGAATTAGATACCCTGGGTCATGCCTCATGTGAGTTACACCTTTAATACTGCTGAGGTCCTATTTTCAGGTCACTACAGACTTTACACACATTTGTCTAAGAGATGAAGGCTAGTTTATTCCATAAATTATTTGAATGTTCCTGTAGCTAGATATTTAGTGACCCTAAACTTGAAATTCAATCTCCATTTGCAGAGAAAATAGAAATGGTTCTATTTATTCCAGAAATTGTAGTGGTCTTCAGATAAGACAGTGCTAAAGTCACTTATAAATAGTGAAACACTGAAAATTTTATAATTATAACTCTTATGGGTCACAATGTTATGTTTCTTTCAATGTACATATTTAACCAAGTTCTCAAAGTAACAGAGGCATCAAATTTTCTTCAGAAAGAGTCAAGTCATTGATGTTCTAAAGAAAGTTCATAAATCATAATCATTTAATCTCCTTAATGTACCACCTATACTTTATAAAAGATACTGCCAGATGAGTTTTAAGACAGCTATATAAGTATTAAGCTTTCTTTTAAAATTTTAAACTTTTATCACTATATTATCTGATGTTAAGATTCCAAGACTTTTTAGTTAAATATCATTCCATGGGAAAAACAAAAGCTTAAAACGCATCTTTGCAACTCTGAATGTGTCTATTTAGTGGTAGAAGCAAATATTCAAGACTCACAAGTACCAATATGTTTAAATTTAATAATATTTAATATTTACTAATATTCACTGTATACCTTCTGGCTTACATTTTTAGAACACCTACTATTTTTCTGTTTCAGGAGGATAAGATATGAAAGAATAAGAAGCAGATTCTGGGGCTCTAGGGAATTAATTTACCTTTGTATTCATAGAGCTCAGGAATAGCAATGTGAAACAGAGCCCTACAAGTGGGGTATTAGAGATACCAGATATTCAAGTGATACTGTTAAAGCAAGCAACTGATACTGATATATATATATATATATATATATATATATATATATATATATATATATATCAGTAAGAGAATATATTATTCAGAAAGTATAGCAAGAGGGAGAAAGTGAATTTCCTAGAGCACTGGGTACCATTATGAACACAGCATAAAAAATAAACAACTGGGCTTTATAAGCATAAGAGTATATCAGCAGATGGAAGGATGAGATACAAGCAACTAAGGAGACACTAACTAACATGCAGATTACAAGGATAGAGAATAAGGAGTTAAATCACACATTGAACATGAAAGGTTCTTGCTAATAAGATTTGCAAGGATTGTGTCCAAACTAGGTTATGTAGAGCAAATCATGGAGGTCACAGGTCAATTCTTAGATGAAAAGTGTGTGCCTAGGAACATGACAGACATTGCAAAAGCTATACTCAAGGAAGGTAACTTGTCAATAAAATCCAGTACATACTCTTGACACACAAACAATTGTTATTTGAACAAATACCCCTATGAGGCTTGGTTTGATTTAAGAGGTTAGTACATCATTAGGGTCATCTTTCTTAATATCAATATGTGGCACAGGTGCTCTCTCTTGTTCCTTGCTTCCTACTGGATTTCGCTTGGATCCTTAAATGATCAGCATGATTCACACCAAATTTCCAAAGGAATTAACAATTTCCTTCTCATCTTACTCATCTTCCTCCTTGTCCTACTCTTCCTCCTCTTCCTCTTCCTTTTCTCTGTTCCCCTTCTTCCTCCCTTCCCTATTCCTTACTCATCTTCATCTTCTTTCCTTATTACTCCCCCTACCTTCCTTTTTCTCCTATATCAATTCCTAATTCTGTATATTTCTTTTGAATTATAGCTTCCACATTTGAACATTAAAAACCTTAATTTCCTGAATTTTAATAGTCATAACTTTTTATAGTTACATTTACTGCAGTCAAAATGCTATTGCTGAGTCCTTTTTCCCATTAAGCACTCCTAAATACTCGTTTTTATAATAAAGGCAAAGCAATACTGTCAGAAGTGCAGGCTTGTGGTTCCAATTTTTAAATTATAATTAAAACTTCATAAGAAGTTTACAATGAATTCACATTGGCACATTCACTTTTAATTGCTTTCTTCACTTATCCCACTGCTTCTTGAGATTCCTTCAGATTCTTGCTTGTGATTTTTCCCATATAATAAGCATTTCCCACATTTGAAGAATCATTTTGAATGGGAATTTAGAAATCATTTTCCCTAGTTGTATGGTGAATAAATTGTTGTATGTTCTAGTAAGTTTATCTCTGGTTTACAGGTTTATAGGGAGTGAGATTATCATGCATTTCAATCCTCTTCATACTATAGTTTTTGAAAAAACCAGCAGAAATCCTTTCCTGACTTTGTGATGGTGAATGGTAAGATTATGTAGAAGTGAGGTTCAGGAAGAAGTAGGTTTAAGGCTCTTGAATTTAATGATTAGGTACTCAAATGGTTAAATTTTATATTTTAATATGTATGCCTATATTAACCTCAGATTAATTCAGAATTGCTTTCTGAATTTTACTGAATTATTGAAAATTAATCTGCACAACACAATTTTTAATGAAGGATAATCTAAAGAGAATAAGGACTTCATGATTTCAGAGGAGTGAGTTCATTTATGTCACATCTTTATTTCTAGCAGAAAGACAAGTTTTCAAGCCTGTGTTCAGAATTCTCTTGTTCTGATAAGCTTCCAATCTTATCACTATAGGTAAAGTCTGGCTCATGCCACAAGTCATAATTTCATTTGCTGCTTCCAGTGTTTCATTCTGTTGTTTGTTGTGTCAGGACCGTTAAGTAGGAGTGTGTGGATTGGTGAGCACGGGAAGAGGGGATAGGATAGGGGCTTTTCAGAGGGGAAACCAGGAAACAGGATTTACATTTGAAATGTAATTAAAGAAAATATCTAATAAAAATAGTAATAATAAACACATTAATGATGAATATATGGTGAGTCTACCTTTCAGGACAGCAAGAGAAATGATTTTACTTTCAGGAATGCTGATCCTTTTAGTGGAATTGCCCTTTCCTTTTCATACTATCATGATGTTGAAAGATTTTGGCTATGAAATGTCTGTTTCATCACATGTCATACTTGGGATCCAGGCCAATTGTTCTTTATTCAACAATATTAATTTCCAACTGAACATCCTGTCCTTAGCTTGGAACAGCTGAGAACTCCAAGAGACAAATTACATTGTGTTGCTTTGTCTTACTCTTTGCTTTGATCTCAATGCTGCTCATTAACATTTAGCAAACATTATGGTGATTTTATTATTTCAGATAAAAAAATCAATTCACTTCTCTTCTTAAGCTCATGTTTTTGATAAACTTCATTCTAGGTATTATTGCTTTTACCTAAAACACTACGAGATTCTTTGTATACTTTGGTAGGCCACAGATTTTTGGTATATTCTGGTAGGACCAGAAATTAAATTACTGACTAGTTATTATGTTTCATTTCTTTTAAATAGCAGGACATTATTGGACTGAATAGTGACTATAAATATAGGTCTAATCACTGTGGGCAATTTAAAGGAAGCCAGCAGTATATTTATAAACATAAACAAACAAATGAAGAAATGGCATAAGATCTTTTAAGTGTCTCAAAAAAATCTTCCAATAAACATATATTCATTAAATAGGGAACAAATATTGAATTTTTATAGTGGTGATTGATATATTCATGTATATAGAAAGACAGGTTGCCATCAAATTATATACATAAAACAAAGAACTTTTAGAATGCTTAGTCACAAGACAACCGTATACCTTCTCTCTGAAGATGTGTATCACTAATCTTACAACTTCCTAGTTCATCTTTTAAAATGAAGGCTGACACTGCTGTATATGTTAGCCTCTAATTTCATTTCAGATTGTTGGTAAGACAAATAGTGATGCAGATTGTTAGTACTTGTAGAAAAATGGGTTTTAGTATTTAAATAAATGAGCTACACTTAGCTCTAAAATCTCACTGTGAACATGCAAAAAAAAAGAAAGAATAAACCAGAAAAAAAATTTGAAAATCGTGTTATGGCTATTGTCAGTGCAAGTGGTTTTCAAAGCAACTCCACAAAGTAATCACCTGACAATAACAAAATAAATTCCTGACTGAGTTTCAATTGTTTGGCAGGTCCAATAATTTGAATCTTTTAGCTTTCAAAGAGTATTTTAGAGTGTGCTTCATAGAACAACCAGTTTTTAATTTTTGTATATTTTTAAAATATCTGAATAATTTTGTTAAAAATGGGACTTATGGTCAAATCCAATGATTTTTCATCAGCTGTGCTACCCAGATATTTACAATTTAGAAAGGATGCTCAAAGAAGCTCCTTTTTCTGATTGACATTTTATTCAAAGCTGTTGTAGCCTCTTATGATGCAGATGAAGGTATAGCAGCAACAAAACCAAGACCTCACCTCCAAGTGTCTACCTCTCTATGGAAAGCACCAGTCACTTCTTTTCTCTCACAGTGTCACCCTGAGTTTTCTTATCACCTGAACTCAGATAACCCTGAGCTGTCCAGACACTATCCCTTAATATTCAGCTCTTGGAATCCAATGGTTCTTTTTAGTTCCTGCTCTCTATAATTTTGTGTACCCCCTACTGCATTGTCATATTAATTATGTGGGTGTTGCCAAAAATTTAATATATTCATATATATGTCATCAGTGATATGCAAACTTTATTGAGAATACCAACTTTCACTAGATGAATTCTTTCTTTTCAGTGTTCACCTCAATTTCTTATCACTGTGTACCTTTAAATCTTCAAGAGCAATAGATAAAGCATAGAATTATACAATATGGAAATAATGATAATATACCGAGAAACATTTTATTTCTAAGATAAATACAATGTGTCATGGACTAACAGATAATTTTGTTCATCTGTAAAATTAATGCCTACACAGTCATGATTACCTGTGTATGACATGTTTGCCATGTGAGCAAGAAATATAGTGGTTTTTCCCATATATAGCAGAAAAAAAGAACAGCAAGAATTACAACCCTAAGATTAAACCTAAAGGATTTCCATGAGTAGCAGAATGCACCTGAACCACTCCTTCCTTCCATGTGAAATGAAAAATGAGAAATAGTTACACAGCATGGGACTTCCTAGAAAGAGGCAAGGGATACATAGACATAAGAGGCTTCCAGGAATGTGAAATCATTACAGAAATATGACTGCTTCCTTGGAAGTTATTTTTCAGATAATCTAACTACCCTTTTCTTACATCATCAGTGAACTTGAGTGAGGGGTGGACGTTCACATACCCAGACTTTTCTCTCAATTGTGCCGTTTGTCTACAGGGAAAAATTATACAAACAGACAACTTGGTGGTGAGTGCAATAATGTACCCTCAAGTGTCTTTGCCTATAAGGTCTATTGTCTCATTAAACATTTTCAGTGGACTCATTTTAGACAGTATTGACCTTGTGACTTGCTGAGGTGATTGTAAGGAGATGTGAAGGATCAGTGAGTTATGATTGTCAGT
The DNA here is from genome assembly GCA_036184795.1 of Tokudaia tokunoshimensis. NCBI lineage: Eukaryota > Metazoa > Chordata > Mammalia > Rodentia > Muridae > Tokudaia > Tokudaia tokunoshimensis. The sequence goes on along the minus strand of BTHU01000002.1, from coordinate 81,937,017 downwards.
GCCATGTGTTAACTACTTTTCTTTTGCAGTGATAAAATATCATGAGCGAGGAAACCTAAAAAGGAAGGGTTTACTTTGAGCTTACAATGTCAGTGGGTCAAAAATGTACCACCATCAGAGCTGCAAAAGACAGGCAGAACTTGAAAATATCATCCTTAGTGAGGTAACCCAATCACAAAAGAACACACATGGTACGCAGTCACTGATAAGGGGATATTAACCCAGAATCTCGGAATACCCTAGACACAATTCGCATATCAATAGATTTCCAAGAAGATGGAAGGAGAGACCCCTGGTCCTGGAAAGACTGGATGTAGGGGAATGCCAGGACAGAGAAGTGAGAGGGGGTTGAATGGGGAAAAGAGGGAGGGAAGGGGGCTTATGGGACTTTCAGGGAGGGAGGAAACGGGAAAGGGGAAATGATTTGGAATGTAAATAAAAAAAAACTTAGAAAATAAAAAAATTAAAAAAAAAAAAACCAAAAAATACTTTATTTTATTATTTTAAAATATTATTATAAATATTATTTTAAATATTTTAAAATATTATTAATTACAGAAAACCTTTAAAAAAAAAAGAATCTTGGTGACCATAGAAAGAGCTAACCAAAAAGCCTGTGAAGTGATGCCTCTCCACTAAGCATCGAACAAAACAACCAAAAACCACAAGGGCAAACTATTACATGCTGCCTAGAAGGACTCAAACCAGAAGAACTGAAGACACACTACACTGGAGAGGATATGAGCATGTGGGCATCTAGAGACTTAAAAGAGTCAGATGCAAGAGAAAAAACTATTCTGCTTCTCTCAAACTACTTACCATATGCTTCATCAATCCTTTGGGTTTGTTGTTGTTGATATTGTTGGTCTTGTTATTGAAGACATCTAGGAAAGGAAGACAGAGATGTAGCTAAATGTTTATTACAGCCTTATTTATATACTTATACTTTACATTGCAACTAAAACCAATGTTAATTGCTGCAGCAAATAAGTGTGTAAGTCCTGGGGGGGGGTCCTACTGGAATCACTAAATCCCGAAGTGACTGGGCATAGAGAAGGTCCTATTCAGGTCCTTTACAGAAACTCTAGGATACTGCAAAGCTAAACTGTCAGAGGACAGCTTGTCATGACCCAGCCCTTCCCAAAATTGTCTCTGTGTTAAGTCTAAGGTTTCTTAGCTAATCTTTCACCTACTCTGTGTTCTGTGGTATGAGAACCAGGACACTGCCCAACCCTTGTGCTGTCTAGATTTTCTCCTCCTTCTCTTTCACAATATTTTCCACAATTTCCCATTTTGGTGCCATGACTAATTCTACCTAACATCTGCTTCCCTTCCTAGAGCATGCAAATTATCAAAATCTTGCCTTAGGCTAAAGATGAGTGCAACTTTTTAAGGGAATAGCAAAATAGTCTAACAATTAAGAAATTCACTTGGCAAAACTCATTGAAATATTTTCTTCAATTGTTTCATTCCTTAGAAAACTGATTAAAGAGTCATCCCATAAGGGGTCCATGACTGGCTTTTCAGGACTGGTACTTGTTGGGGGCTTGCCATGCACAGATTATAAAGTCATCTGCACAATATCACCAAACACATTCAGTACTCTTGTTTAGAAGTTGCATTTATAGGTTATTAGGAACCATAACTTTACTCTTAAAGACATGCCTATTTATAAAATTCACTAGGGTAAGTTTCTTGTAAGTGGGAATAAATGTTAGAGTTATAAAGTACCAAGTGGCTATATAAGGGATGACATTTGGAAGAGACAGAATTGGCATTTTGATTGACTTTTGGGGGGGGAAATATATTTTCTCAGGTACCCTTTCAGTCTGGAAATTGCTTCTGCCCTATACATCTTAAATGGTATCTGAAGTCTGAACCACTAACAGTGTTGAGGGTTAGTGAGTTGACATGCTGAGGAACAGTCATGTAAGGAGATCTGCAGTCCCAATATCAGAGAAATACAATTATCCTTCTTAGTGCATGTCTGTTCCCCAGACTGTGGCCTCCTTTTTGCTGACAACACATTCTCCATTCCTCCTGACTCTAGATTAGCTATCATAAAATGATCAGGAAGTATGGTTTTTTCAATAGACTATTGAATGAATGAAAACATTCAATACAGTCTTGTCTGTCATGGGTAAACTCTCAAAACACACTACATTCCTTCTCTCCTCCAGAAAAGCTGAGTGCCTGCAATGAAGACATTGTCTTTTCTTCTTCATTTACTATTATTAGGGTTAATTTTCTGGAGACTGACAGGCTATATCAGAAGATCCTGTTATTACCCAAAGGACAGACTGCTTCTGTGTATGATCTACATGCAGAGGGTTGGCTGTAGAATCTATTAGAATTGCAATATTGCTCAGATCTGAATGTCATCAGTCCTTTCAAGGAGAATCAACCTCTCTAGGTAAATTGCAATTGTCAAGAACCTGAGCATAGGATATTCCTCAAGTTCCTCTTAATGTCTTTACAGTGGTAGAATATGAAGAAAACCCAGAATTGTTCCTACCTAATGGAAATGCAGGGGCAAAAATATAACAGAGACCTAAGATAAGGCCATCAAGAGACTGTCCAAACTTGGAATCCATCCCATGAGCAGGTACCAAACCCTGACATGATTGCTGATGCCATATAGTGCATGCTTGCAGACAGGAACCTGAGATAGCTGTTCTCTGAGAGGCTCTACCACACACTGAATAAGACAGATGCAGATCCTTACAGCCAACAATTGGACCAAGCCCAGGGACCCTTATAGAAGTGTTAAGGGAAGGACTGAAGAACCTAAAGGGGATTGCAACCCCATAGGAAGTACTATATTATCAACTAACCTGAACGGTCATATTTCCTAGGGACTAGACCATGGGCTGGTTCCTGGTTCATGATTCATATGTAACAGAAGACTGCCTTTTCTGGCCTCAATGGGAGGGAATGCACTTGGTCTTATGTAGGCTTGATGACCCAGAGAAGGGGTGTGCTAAAGGGGTGAAGGGAGAATGCATTGGCAGTTTGGAGAGCACCCTCTTAGAGACAAAATGGAAGGGGGATGAGGTGGGGGGCTCCTTGGGTGGGTACATTTGAATAAATTTAAATAATAATATACACTAATGTAAAAAAGAAACAATTTCATAATGATGTTTAATTTATAGAAAAATGCCAAGTCAACAGAGATTTAAGCTTATTTATATGCTAATTTTCATATTCACAGTTTATCATAGTGTGCTATTAAAGGACAATTTGAAACACAAACATAATGTATTTTGAACAAATTCCACTGGAGGCCCCTATCCAGCCCCTTTCACATCTCTCTCCCCTATTGCTAGTGACCTTTGCTTCCATAGTCTAAACAGTTTTCTTTCTGTTCTAACAAGATTGTTTTGTTAATTTCATACATCTTGAGCTCTTTGTATAATTTGGATATTAGTCCACTTTGATATAGGGTTGATATAGATCTTTATCAAAGATAAAGATCTTTTACCATGTTGGTTGCCGTTTTGTCCTATTGAGAGTTTCCTTTGCCTATAGAAGAAGCTTTGCAATTTTATGAGGTCTTATTTGTGGATTCTTGATCTTAGAGCATAAGCCATTCATGTTCTGTTCAGGAAATTTCCCCTGTGTCCATGTGTTTCAGGTTCTTTACCACTTTCTCTTCTATTAGACTCAGAATATCTGGTTTTATGTGAAGGTCCTTGATCCACTTGGACTTGAGCTTTGGACAAGGAGATAAGCTTGGGTTGATTTGCATTTTTCTATATATTCTGACCATCAATTGAAACAGCACCATTTGTTAAAAATGCTGTCTTTTTTCCACTGGATGGTTTTAGCTCCTTCATCAAATATCAAGTGACCATAGGTGTGTGGTTTCATTTCTGGGTCTTCAATTCTATTCCAGTGATCTTCCTGCCTGTCTCTGTACCAATACCATAGTTATTTTTTTGTTTTTTTTTTTTTGTTTTGTTTTGTTTTTTATTACTATTGCTCTGTAATACAGCTTAAGGTCAGGGATGGTGATTCCACCAAAAGTTCTTTTATTGTTGAAAATAGTTTTCTATAACATGGGCCTTTTGTTATTCCAAATGAACTTGCAAATTGCTCTCTCTTACTCTATGAAGAATTGAGTTGGAATTTTAATGAGGATTGCATTGAATCTGTAGATTGCTTTCAGTAAGATGGCCAATTTTACTTTACTAATCCTAACAATCCATGAGCATGGGAGATCTTTCCAACTTCTGAGATCTTCTTTGATTTCTTTCTTCAGAGACTTGAAATATTGATCATACAGATCTTTCACTTGCTTGCTTAGAGTCACACCATGGTATGTAATGATATTTGTGACTATTGTGAAGGGTGTTGTTTCCCTAATCTCTTTCTCAGCCTGTTTATCCTTTGAGTAGAGGAAGGCACGTGGTTTGCTTGAGTTAATTTTATATCCAGCCACTTTGGGAAGTTGTTTATCAGCTTTAGGAGTTCTCTGGTGGCATTTTTGGGGTCACTTAAGCATGTGATCATACCATCTGCAAATAGTGATATTTTGACTTCTTCCTTTCCAATTTTTATACCTTTGACCTCCTTTAACTGTCCAATTTCTCTAGCTAGTACTTCAAGTACTATATTGAATAGATCTAGAGAGTGGACAGCCATGTCTTGTCCCAGATTTTAGTGGGATTGTTTCAAGTTTCTCTCCATTTAGCTTTAGGTTGCTTTCTGGTTTGCTGTATACTGCTTTTACTATGGGCCCTGAATTCCTGATTATTCCATGATTTTAAACATGTAGGGATGTTGAATTTTGTCAAATCCTTTTTCAGCATCTAATAAAATACTCATGTGTTTTTTTTCTTTGTGTTTGTCTATGTAGTGAATTATGTGGATGGATTTCCCTATATTGTAACTATCACTGCATCCCTGGGATAAAGTCTAATTGACTGTGCTGAATGGTCCTTTTGATATGTTCTTGGATTTGGTTAGCAAGAATTTTATTTAGTATTTTTGCATAAATGTTAATGAGGGAAATGGGTCTTAAGTTCTTTTTCTCTGTTTGGTCTTTATGTGGTTTGGGTATAAGCATAATTGTGGCCTCATAGGATAAATATGGTAGTATTCCTTCTGTTTCTATTTTATGGAATAGTTTTAAGAATATTGGTATTCTTTGAAGTTTTGCGAGAATTCTCCACTAAATCTATCTGGTCCTGGGCTTTTTTTGGTTGGGAGACTATTAAGACCTGCTTCCATTTCATTAGGGGTTATGGGACTGTTTCGAGGGTTGGCATCTGGTATGAGTCTAGAAAATTGTCCATTTCATGCAGATTTTCCAATTTTGTTTAGTATAGGCTTTTGTAGAAGGATCTAATGATTTTTTAAATTTTTACAGTTTCCATTGTTATATCTCCTTTTTCATTTCTGATTTTATCAATTTGTTTACTGACTTTGTGCCCTCTGGTTACTCTGGCTAAGGGTTTATCTATCTTGTTGATTTTCTCAAAGAACCAGCTCCTGGTTTTGTTGATTCTTTGTATACTTCTTTTTGTTTCTATTTGGGTAATTTCAATTGTGAGTTTGATTATTTTCTGGTCTACTCCTCTTGGCTATATTTGCTTCTTTTTGTTCTAGAGATTTCAGGTGTGCTGTCAAGCTTCTAGTGTAAGCTCTCTCCAGTTTCTTTTAGGCAGCCCTTAGAGCTATGAGTTTTACTATTAGCACTACTTTCTTTGTGTCCCATAAGTTTTTTGTTTGATGTGTCTTCATTTTCATTAAATTCAAAAAAGGCTTGAATTACTTTCTTTATTTTTTCCTAAACCAAGTTATCATTTAGTAGAGAGTTGTTCATCTTCCATGTGTATGTGTGTTTTCCATTGTTTTTGTTGGGATTTAAGCCTTAGTCCATGGTGATCACATAGGATACATGAGAGTTTTTCCTTCTTCTTGTATCTGTTGAGGACTGTTTTGTGATTAATTATATGGTCAATTTTGAAGAAGGTACCATGAGGTGCTGAGAAGAAGGCATATTCTTTTACTTTAGGATGAAATGTTCTGTTAATATCTGTAAGATTCATTTGTTTCATAAATTTTGTTAGTTTCACTCTGTCTCAGTTTAGATTCTGTTTCCATGATCTGTCCATTGCTGAGAGTGGGGTGTTGAAGTCTCCCACTATTATTGTGTGGGGTGCAATGTGTGCTTTGAGATTTAGTAAAGTTTCTTTTATGAATGTGGGTGCCCTTGTATATGGAGCATAGATGTTCAGAATTGATAGTTCATTTTGGTAGATTTTTCCTTTCATGAGTATGAAATGCCCTTTCCTATCCTTTTTGATAACTTTTGGTTGAATGTTGATTTTATTCTGTATTAGAATGGCTACTCCAGTTTGTTTCCTGGGACCATTTGCATGGAACATTGTTTACCAACATTTTACTCTGAGGTATTTTCTGTCTTTGTCATTAAGTTGTATTTCCTGTATGCAGAAAAATGCAGGGTCCTATATACGTATTCAGTCTTTAAGTCTATGTCTTTCTATTGGGGATATTAGTCCACTGATATTAAGAGATATTAAGGAAAACTGATTGTTACTTCCTGTTATTTTTGTTGTTAGAGGTGGAATTATGGTTTTTTGGCTATCTTCTTTCAGGTTTGTTGAAAGATTACCTTCTTGTTTTTTCTAGCATGTAGTTTCCCTCCTTGTGTTAGTGTTTCCTATCATCCTTTGTAGAGCTGGATTTGTGGACAGATATTGTATAAATTTGGTTTTGTCATGGAATATCTTGGTTTATCTTTCTATGGTAATTGAGTGTTTTGCTGCATATAGTAGCCTGAGCTGGCTTTTATGTTCTCTTTTGGTCTGTATGACATCTGCCCAAGATCTTCTAACTTTCATAGATTCTGCTAAGAAGTCTGCTGTAATTTTGATAGGTATGCCTTTATATGTTACTTGACCTTTTCCCTTACTGCTTTTAATATTCTTTCTTTGTTCAGTGCATTTGGTGTTTTTATTATTATATGATAGGAAGAATTTCTGTTCTGGTCCACTACATTTGGAGTTCTGTAGGCTTCTTGTATGTTCATGGGTATGTCTTTCTTTAGGTGAGGGAAGTTTTCTTCTATAATTTTGTTGAAGATTTTTCTGGCCCTATAAGTTGGGAATCTTTGCTCTCTTGTACACCTATTATCCTTAAGTTTGGTCTTCTCACTATGTCCTGGATTTCCTGGATGTTCAGGCTTAGGAGCTTTTTTCATTTTGTGTTTTCTTTGACTGGGGGGGGGGTCAATGTTTTCTATTGAAACTCATGCACCTGTGATTCTCTCTTCTATCTCTTGTATTCTCTTGTTGATGCTTGAATCTATGACTCTTGATCTCTTTCCTAGGTTTTCTAACTCCAGGGTTGTCTCCCTTTTTGATGTATTTATTGTTTCTATTTCCATTTTTAGCTCTTGGATGGTTTTGTTCATTTCCTTTACTTGTTTGATTATGTTTTCCTCTAATTCTTTAAGGATTTTCATGTCTTCTCTGTAAGGGCTTCTACCTGTTTACCTGTGTTCTCCTGCATTTCTTTAAGGAAGTTATTAATGTCCTTTTAAAAGTCTTCTATCATCATCATTAGAAGTGATTATACATCTGAATCTTGCTTTTCGTGTGTGATGGTGTATCCAGGATTTGCTATGGTGTGAGAATTGGCTTCTGATGATGTCATGTAACCTTGGTTTCTGTTGCTTTTGTTCTTATGCTTGCCTCATGACATCTGATTATCTCTTGTGCTACCTTCCCTCACTATATCTGACTGGAGTTTGTTCTTCCTTTCATCCTGGTTGTGTCAGAACTCCCCAGTGTCCAGCTACTTCTGTGGTCCTATGATTCTGGGATCCTGAGATCCTGGGTGTGTCACAGCTCCTGAGATTCAAACTACTAGGGCCCTGAGATCCTAGTGTCACGAAGCTCCTGGGTTCCTGTGATCCTGTGATCCTGTAATCCTGTAATCCTGGGTGTGTTAGTGTACCTGGGAGTGGAGATTCTTATGGGTATTGCAGAATTGGCTGCAGAGTTTGTGCCCAAGGAAAGCAGCCCAAATAGTAATGTGCCCTTGCCACTAGTGAGGCAGGATTGCTGCATCCCTGGATCCTGCTGGGCCCAGTTACTCATGATGGTGTTTGGACAGAAGGTATGTCCTCCTCACCTCAGATTCTAAGATCCTGAGAGTGTTCTCAAAATATCTTATATAGAAAAAACATTTCAATTTCTTTTCTTTATTTTTCCATTTTTATTGTTTATTTTATTTATTTACATTCAAATGTAAAAATATATAATTTTAAAACACAAATAGATAGGGACAACAACATGGTTGATCAAATAACAATGTTTGTTATTTCTGGTTATCTATGTTGGAATGTATTTGCTAAGATCTTGGATAATTAGTAACACAATCATTCAAAAAGCAAGTATTGGCTTTTTGTCTTCAATAACAAGAATAGAACTTTACACAATCCATGCTACTTGGGAAGGATAAATGATGGTTAATCTTGACTGGCAACTATGCAGCCTAAAGAATCACCTAAGAAGATATAGATGCAAGTATGCCTATAAGAATGTTTCCAGAGGAACTTAAGTGAGAAGGGAAGACCTATTTAAGTGCAAGCAGCACTATACACAAGAGCTCTGGCTCCCAAAGTGGCTTAAAAGGAAATACAAGTAGATAGCCAGCATTTCTCTCTAAGTGTGGGCTTCAAATGCAATGGGATCAGCTGCCTCACCCTCTTGCCACACGTCTGTGTCTGCTGTATCTCTCAATCCAGGAGTCAGTTTCAGCCTTCTGCTCATTAAGTAGATCTTGTCACATACCCTGTTACAGTGGTGAGTAAAGAAATTAATATAGAAAACCAGTACCAAACAGAGAGACTGGGTATCACTAACCTCTGGAATTGGATTGAAGGAGAACTCTGAACATTCTGGGAAACATGGCTTAGAGAAACATCAAAATTCTATAAGCAGATCTTGCTGAACTAGTGTGGTGTGAGTTTACCAGATCAATATGTCTAGAGATATTCAAACAGTAGAGGACTGGATTTTGAGGTTCCAGATAAGATCAAGGACTCCATTGTTAACTGACTAGAAGCTGTTTGGATTATATTTTGACAAAGAATCTATTCTCATTCTTCTCAGGGCCTGGGAACTTAAGTGAGATTGAGTTCAAAAGTACTAACTCAGTGTGTGGAGATGATTTAAAGACAAGGCAGCACTTAGGTTGCGATGCTACTGCTGTGTAATGCTATTAAATATAAAGTGAGAGAGTAGAGACTATGAAAACGTTTTCAGTTTCATGAATAAAGAATTGTTAGTGACTGTTAGTACAGCGGAGATGTGCAGAAGAAGCAGGTTTTACTAGATTAGCACAATGAGGGAGAAGCTTCCCAGTTGTCATTGGGATGATGTAGAAGGTACCTTAAGGGCAACTCCACCCAGCAATTTAGCTGAAGATCTGCATGGAGGAATCTATGCTACAAATGCCTGCCAAGAGAATTGCTCTGTCATGTTTGATGGCCAAAAATTATAGAGGTCAGAATGGCTTTTGTCAAGGGAGACCTGACTGTATGTGGAGCATGATAACTCCTGAGCACTATCCATATAACACTTGTTTATCAAGAATGGGAAATGCGGCTCCAGTGGCCAGGAAGTTGGGACAGCCAGGTTCTGAGACAGACAGGCATAATGTCGCTCGGGTCTCGGGCGGCTTGTGTGTATGCGGCTCCCAAGTGCGGGGCTGATCTGCAGTAACCAGCACGCCAGCTCTACTGTGGGACTTCTGCCTGGCAGAGGGACCCCGCACTGGGCGGGAGCCTACCAGCTTTCCTTCTGCGACCTCTGTTCCCGCAGACTGCGCTGAAGAGACAGGTACCCCAAGCTCCCTATCCCCAATATAACATCACTTGGGACACGGCCTGTTGGGGCTTCCATCTGTGCCTGAGAACGGGTCAGCGCTGGGGTTGTCTGGGTGCCAGATCGGCGGGCCATCGCGTCTATAGGGTGAGCAGCGCCACCGAGAGTGCCCTCCGCCATCTTTGCTCCAGTGACTGGGATGTTGAGACAGCCAGGTTCTGAGAAAGACAGGCATAATATCGCTTGGGTCTCGGGCAGCTTGTGTGTATGCGGCTCCCAAGTGCTGGGCTGATCTGCAGTAACCAGCGCACCAGCTCTGCTGTGGGACTTCTGCCTGGCAGAGGGACGCCCCTTCCCCCCCCTAGGAGAGACCACACACCCTTGCACAGGGCAGGAGCCTACCAGCCTCCCTTTGGGACCTCTGCTCCAGGAATCCACTAGGCTGAGCCTTTGGATGTGCAAGGCCTCCCCAATATAAGATCACTTGGGGCAAGGCACATTAGGGCTCCAAAGTCACTCAGGAGGAGGCAGGCCCCAGAAATCGGTGCCAGGGGAATCCTGGTAATCCAGGGGGGGCAGAAATAGCTTTGCAGGCTCACAGGAGGTCCAACCAACAGCCAGTGGCAGCAGGACCAACTAACACCAGAGGTATCCAGATGGCAAAAGGCAAAAGTAGGAATGTTACTAACAGAAATCAAAGTAATGTGGGATCATCCGAACCCAACTCTCCAACAGCAGCAAGTCCTGGATACCACACCCAAAAGACAAGATCTGGATTTAAAATCACTTCTCATGATCCTATTAGAGGATCACAAGAAAGACACAAATAAATCTCATAAAGAGTTACAGGAGACCATGAATCAACGGTTAGAAGTCCTTACAAAGGAAACACAAAAATCGCTTAGAGAAATGCGGGGGAGAACATGGATCAAAAGATGGAGGCGCACAAGGAGACAACACAAAAATCGCTTAACGAGATGAATCAACAGGTAGATGCACTCACAAAGGAATCACAAAATTTGCATAAAGAAATGCAGAAGAATATGGGTCAACAGATGGATGCCCATAAGGAGGCAACACAAAATTTGCTTAAAGAAATGAATCAACGGTTAGATGCCCTTACAAAGGAAACACAAGAACTGCTTAAAGAAATGCAGGAGACGATGGATCAACAGATGGAATCCCATGAGGAGGAAACACAAAAATCGCTCAGAGAAATGCAGGAGAACATGGGTCATCAGGAAGAAATCCTGAAAGAGGTAATGCAAAAATACCTTAAAGAAATACAGGAAAATACAAACAAACAAGTGAAGGATCTCAGCAAATCCATCCAGGAACTAAAAAAGGAAGTAGAAACAACTAAGAAATCACAAAGGGAGACAACTTTGGAGATAGAAAACCTTGGGAAGAAATCAGGAGTCATAGATGCAAACATCAACAATAGAATACAAGAGATGGAAGAAAGAAAGCACACAAAGATCCGACAAAGAATGAGAATCTCAGGCCAATCTCTATTATGAATATCGATGCAAAAATACTCAATAAAATTCTTGCCAACCGAATCCAAGAACACATCAAAACGATCATTCACTATGATCAAGTAGGCTTCATCCCAGGGATGCAGGGATGGTTCAATATAAGGAAATCCATCAATGTAATCCACTACATAAACAATCTCAAAGAAAAAACCACGTGGTCATCTCATTAGATGCTGAGAAAGCATTTGACAAAATTCAGCATCCTTTCATGCTAAAGGTCTTGGAAAGATCAGGAATTCAAGGCCCATATCTAAACATAGTAAGAGCAATTTACAGCAAACCGATAGCCAGCATCAATCTAAATGGAGAGAAACTTGAAGCAATCCCACTAAAATCAGGGACTAGACAAGGCTGCCCTCTCTCTCCATATCTTTTCAATATAGTACTTGAAGTTCTAGCTAGAGCAATTTGACAACAAAAAGAGGTCAAAGGGATACAAATTGGAAAGGAAGAAGTCAAACTATCACTATTTGCCGACAATATGATAGTATACTTAAGCGACCCAAAGAACTCCACCAGAGAACTCCTACAGCTGATAAACAGCTTCAGCAAAGTGGCCGGATATAAAATCAACTCAAGCAAGTCAGAAGCCTTCCTATACTCAAAGGATAAGCAGGCTGAGAAAGAAGTAAGAGAAATAATACCCTTCACAATAGCCACAAACCATATTAAGTATGTTGGCATGACTCTAACCAAACAAGTGAAAGATCTGTATGACAAGAACTTCAAGTCTCTGAAGAGAGAAATTGAAGAAGACCTCAGAAGATGGAAAAATCTGCCATGCTCATGGATTGGCAGGATTAATATAGTAAAAATGAGCATCTTACCAAAAGTAATACACAGATTCAATGCAATCCCCATCAAAATCCCAACTCAATTCTTCATAGAGTTAGAAAGAGCAATTCAAAAATTCATCTGGAATAACAGAAAACCCAGAATAGCTAAAACTATTCTCAAGAGTAAAAGAACCTCTGGGGGAATCAGTATCCCGGACCTCAAGCTGTACTACAGAGCAATAGTGTTAAAAACTGCATGGTATTGGTACAGTAACAGACATGTAGATCAATGGAACAGAATTGAAGACCCAGAAATGAATCCACACTCCTATGGTCTCTTGATCTTTGACAAAGGAGCTAAAACCATCCAGTGGAAAAAGGATAGCCTTTTCTACAAATGGTGCTGGCTCAGCTGGAGGTCAACATGCAGAAGAATGCAAATTGACCCATCCTTATCTCCTTGCACTAAGCTCAATTCTAAGTGGATCAAAGATCTCCACATAAAACCAGACACACTGAAACTAATAGAAGGGAAACTAGGGAAGAACCTTGAACATATGGGCACAGGGGAGAATTTCCTGAACAGAACTCCAATAGCTTATGCTCTAAGATCAAGAATTGACAAATGGGACCTCATTAAATTACAAAGTTTTTGCAAGGCAAAAGACACTGTCAAAAAGACAAAGTGGCAACCAACTAACTGGGAAATGATCTTTACCAACCTTACATCCGACAGAGGGCTAATATCCAAGATATACAAAGAACTCAAGAAGTTAAACTCCAGAGAGGCAAGTAACCCTATTAAAAAATGGGGTACAGAGCTACACAAAGAGTTCTCACCTGAAGAATATCTAATGGCTGAGAAGCACCTAAAGAGATGTTCATCATCCTTAGTCATTAGGGAAATGCAAATCAAAACAACCCTGAGATTCCATCTCACACCAGTCAGGATGGCTAAGATCAAAAACACAGGAGACAGCAGTTGTTGGCGAGGATGTGGAGAAAAAGGAACACTCCTCCACTGCTGGTGGAATTGCAGGCTGGTACAACCACTCTGGAAAGCAGTCTGGCGGTTCCTCAGAAAACTGGGCATGACACTCCCGGAGGATCCGGCTATACCACTCCTGGGCATATACCCAGAGACTTTACCTGCATGCAATAAGGGCACATGCTCCACTATGTTCATAGCAGCCTTATTTATAATAGCCAGAAGCTGGAAAGAACCCAGATGTCCCTCAACGGAGGAATGGATTCAGAAGATGTGGTATATCTACACAATGGAATACTACTGTGCAATTAAAAACAATGAATTCACAAAATTCCTAGGCAAATGGTCAGAACTTGAAAATATCATCCTTAGTGAGGTAACCCAATCACAAAAGAACACACATGGTATGCAGTTACTGATAAGGGGATATTGACCCAGAATCTCGGAATACCCTAGACACAATCCGCATATCAATAGATTTCTAAAAAGATGGAAGGAGAGACCCCTGGTCCTGGAAAGACTGGATGTAGGGGAACGCCAGAACAGAGTAATGAGAGGGGGTTGAATGGAGAAAAGAGGGAGGGAAGGGGGCTTAAGGGACTTTCGGGGAGGGAGGAAAAGGGAAAGGGGAAGTGATTTGGAATGTAAATTAAAAAAAAAAAAAGAATGGGAAATGCAAGAGTTCAGGCACTGAGGACTTACATCAAGGTCTCAAATTAGCCAAGCCTAGGCAATGTGTGACAGAGTGAAAGTACCTGCAAGGAGTCTCTGAGAAGTTTTATGAAGCAGTGAAAGGGAAACATACGTTTGGAAGTGTTGAAAATGGCAATGACATGAGGGGTCTAGGAGAACTGCAGTCATGGAATGAAGCTAGCCTAAGAGAGGTGTGATGCATTGTCCTAAGAGCAGAACTGAAGTAGTGGGCTTGCCCAGGCCTATCAAATTCCAGGTTATGGTACCAAGTAACCAGAGTCCTGGGGTGGAAGAGCTTGTTATTTGCTTATCTGGCTTCCAACCTTACTTTAGTACAGCATTTTCTCACAGTGCCCTCATATCTTCTGTGTAGAGTAAGAATGTCTACTCTGTATTTTGGTAGTTTACAGTTTACTTTTTGATTTTCAGGGACTCTCAGTTAAGAAATGGTCTTGCATTTCAGAATAAACTTTTACATACAACTTTTGAATAGATAGTAGAGTTAAATGTTTTGACACTCTCACATTCTCACATATGAACTAAAAGTAATTTCAGCTTATGAGATGCCTGTGAGCTTTTGATGACCAGGAATAGAACTTTAGATCTTAATTGATGTATCCGTGTCTTAAATGGACAAAGTGTAGTGGTATAATGGATAACTTTTAAAGGATTTACAATCACCTAGGAAACATATTTCTGGCTGTGTTGGTGTTTCAAGAGAATTGTAACTGAAAGTGGAAGATGCTATCTGAGATTGAAGTAAAAGGAGAGAATGAGAGACACTTGTTCTCTCTGTCTCCAGGTTCAGATACAATTAAAGGAGCTGCTGGTGAAACTATCCTTCTTTACCTGCATGATAGGACTGTATCCCCAACAACCAGGAAACACAACAAAACTCTTCTTTCTCAAGCTACTTATTTTTTTCAAAATAATGAACTTTAAGTTCACTGAAAAGATGTCTCCATCTCAAAGCAATAATACATAAAACAGAAGACAACAAAATAAAGTACCTGTCATCATTCTCTGACTTCTACTCGTATTCCTGTTTGTACATAAACACCCAGACATGCAGAACCCACAACTCGTACAAACACACTAATAAAATTGAAAATGAAAGTTCATTGTTAATACTCATGTACAGTAACCAAGCAAAGAGAAAAATAGGTTTGACACCGAAAAGAATTAGACCTAGTTACTCTTAGAAAAGCATTGAACAGTTAGAAGCTATCTTTCAAATATCAGCTAAGACACAAGCTAGATTGAGCCTTTGCAACCCAGCTTCAGCCAGTAATGTGATGGAGTATAAGGTATAACAGAGATTTTCACACAGAATTGTAGCCAGTGAGAGACCACATCTGAGAAAGACTGGGCAATGCACCATGTAGTCAGCTCCTTGGCTCCAGCAAGAGGCCTCAGGAGAGATCCAGTGACTTATCAACTAAAGCCATAAAGTAACAGCATATTTTGCTATTGGTTATGTTTAATCTTAAATTGTATACATTAACATTTGAAATTTTTTTCAGATATGAATTTGTAGATTATCTTAAAAAGCAAAGCATATCAATAAACATTTTCCTAAATGAATTGAGAGCTGTTAGTAAGTCTGAAAGTCACCCTAATTCTTCTTATATGTGTCTTAAAGGAGAAAGGTTTATGCAGCCACACTGTTATCCTTACTGGTAATTAAAATAAAAATAAGGACACAAACTTTCCAGAAGAGAAAGTCGATTGTACCACCAAAGTTAGGAAGCATAATTTTGAGCACATAAGGAGCCTTGGGCATCATCTAAATCACCAAGACGTTGAGGTGCTTAGAACACAGAAAATTCTTAAAGCACACCCATTATTCAGTCCCTTTTTGAATGAGTTGCCTCCTAACAGAATAGTCTAATTACATGAGCAGATCTCTGGATGATAACTAAGTCTGGCAGTTAGGCTTGAAAAATAATTACAGGGTCATTACTAATGAGTACTACCTCCTATATGTCACTATTACAACACTACAAAACCGACCAATCAAAGTGATAGTTGCAGTTTGGATACAGAATGCTAAGACTCAAGAGGCAAAATGCTACTGAGATGCTGATGCTTGTCAGTTGAAATGTAGTCTGAATCACTGATTAAAAGAAAGTGCCAGAGGCAAACTGAGATTACTACTATCCTGGAAATGAAAACATACTGTGGCATCCTGTTCAAAGTAGGAGTTATTGCTAATCTCAGAAAGATATAGGAAAGCTAATTTAAATGGATTTAGTGCTGAAGCATGAAGATCAAGCTTTGTTTCTCTTAGTAAAATGATAAGGAAAGTGAGGACAGCAATGCTCAGATGGAATGCCTGCATGAAAGCTGGATTTCAATGGGAAAACATAAAGGACTGGGACTGAGCTGCTTTCATTGGTCAGATGAAAAGCATAGAAAGTAGTCATTTGGTGAAAGACGTTCTAACAGACTCATCATAATCCAGACAGGCCATTTAAATGGTGTACAGGCAAGTACAAAACTTCCCATGACATACATCTGAACAGTGATGATGGGATCAAGTTTGGTTTAAATATTTCATTAACAAAGGAACAGTGACCAAGCATTCTGTGGTGTGTTCTCTTGGTTTTCCTCAACTCAATGTTGTTCTGATAAATGCTAGTTTTGCTTGCAGGATAACTACTTTTTCAATGGCATAGAAGTGTTACCCAAAACAAATTCTACTCTAACTCTACTAGTGAAAATGTAAATCCAAGGAGTTTCATTCTGAACAAAGAGAGTAGGGCTCCACCTCATGCATCCTGTGTGCTGCTGAAATTCAGGAACAAGTCTGATCTCCAAGAAAAGGCAGCTAGAATTCATTACATACCTGGTTCATAGCTGAGCAGCAACCTGTCTTCAAGTAGGAAGCCTGGACCACATGCATGTCTACCTCATAGGTGAGCCGGATTCACCCCTTTACTATGTGAATAGTTGCATTAGCTAATTGGCTTTATCCAGAGGACAACTTCCTATTGGCAGGGAGAAGTAGCAGCTGCACAGATTTCATAAGGACTGCTAGACCCTCTCCCACACAAACTCTTTGGTATGGCATAACATGACCTTTCCTGTGCTGAGTTCACAGTAAAGTCTGCCAAGATGTTCAGAAAATAAATGCTAAGTCATAAACTTGACATAATATCTATCTTTCAAAACAAGTTGCATATATTTCAATGACTAAAACATACAATTTCAAGTTCCCAAATAAAATGCCTTAAGTTGAAGTGCAAGGAGAGGGACCATATACCTTTGGTGCCCAACTGGGATGAACACTTAAAACTTGTATTTTTTCTTTTGTGGGAGAGTTTGCAGAGAATTGATATTAGGTCTTCTTTGAAGGTCTGATAGAATTCTGCACTAAAACCATCTGGTCCTGGGCTTTTTGTTGTTGTTGTTGGGAGAATTTTAATGATTGCTGCTATTTCTTTAGGGGTTATGGGACTGTTTATATGGTTTATCTGATCTTGATTTAACTTTGGCATTTGGTATCTATTTAAACATTGCCCATTTCATCAAGATTTTCCAGTTTTGTTGAATATAAGCTTTTGTATTAGGATCAGATGATTTCTTGTATTTCCCCAGTTTCTTATATTATGCATCCCTTTTCAATTCTGATTGTTCTAATTTGTCTCTGTGGCCCCTGGTTTAGTCTGGATAAAGGTTTATCTATCTTGTTGATTTTCTCAATGAACCAATCCATAGTTTTGGGTGATTCTTTGTATAGTTCTTTTGGTTTCTACTTTGTGACTATCAGCCCTGAGTTTGGTTATTTCCCGCTGTCTACACCTGGGTGTATTTGCTTCAAATTTTTCTAGAGCTTTCAGTTTTGCTATTAAACTGCTAGTGTATGCTCTCTCCAATTTCTTCTTGGAGGCACTTAGAGCTATGTGTTTTCCTCTTAGCACTGCTTTTATTGTGTCCTATATGTTTTGGTATGCTATGCCTTCAATTTCATTAAATTGTAAAACATCATTAATTTCATTATTTATGTTCTCCTTGACCAAGTTATCATTGAGTAGAGCATTGTTAAGTTTCCACATATATGTGTGCTTTACCTTGTTTTTGTTGTTATTGGAGACCAGGCTTAGACTGCAGTGATCTGATAGAATGCATGGTATTATTTCTATCTTCTTGTATCTATTGAGGGCTGTTTTGTGACCAATTATATGGTCAATTTTGGAGAAGGTACCATGAGGTGCTGCAAAGAAGTTATCAGATCACTAGACCACAATTCAAGATTATTTAGTGAGGGATTGAGGGGTTATCTTTTCCTGAGGGCAACAAGCACTTGTACAGAGTACCCATAGCCAGGCTGATGAGCTCACAAATGGACACAAATTGAAAACAGTAATTGGATATCATAGGTTCTTCTTTCTTCCACTCTTGTTTATGCTTTAGATATTCTAGCACTAGATGGGAGAGAAATAATGATAGATGGAGAGAGAGAGCGAGAGAGAGAGAGAGAGAGAGAGAGAGAGAGAGAGAGAGAGAGAGAGAGAGAGAGAGAGACAGAGAGACAGAGACAGAGACAGAGGAAGAGATAGATAGAGACAGAGAGACAGAGAAAGACACACAGAGAGATGGGGGGGGAGAATATAGTGTATAGTGACTGGCAAGTTTTGCGAAAGAGATGATTGGAAGCAAACAAAATCACACACATGGAAATTTAACAAGTGGAAATCATGGATCTTAGGTTCACTTATATTCCAAGTAGTAGAAGTGACTCTGTGGCAAGAATTAAATAAATTGGCTTCATATTTGTGTGTTTTAGAGCTCAGAGCAAAATGAATGCAGACGCATATGTGGGACTTATTTTTACCTTAAAGCTGTGCTATTGATATGCAATGTATAAAATGTAGAACCCAGAAATTACTTTACTTGAATGGAAAAATAATCTCAATATGATCCGTGCATAGAATTTTTAATAGTAAGCTGTGAACTAACAGGTAGCACTTAGACCTTGCTCCTTTATAAAGCTGAAATAATACTGGTCAATATTAATGTTCTTAGAACATTTCATGAAGATGATCCTCTTTGTGGGTGCAATGTCAGCAAACCAGCTTGCTTGTTTGTCTTGGCTATGTTTCTGAATGTCAACAATTCAGGAACATTAATATTAAACTCCACTGAATTCCATTCCCAAGCATTAAAATGAAGCAAGGCCAGAATCTTACAAATACTGGCACCCACCCTGCCAAACTGCTTTGAAAATTAAAAAAAAAAAGTGAGTGAATTAACAGATATATCGTACATTGTGCAAACTGAAAAGTTTTGTGAGCTTCATTTCACCAGTTGCTGAAGAACTCTATTCTCCTGTTGTAGAAGACAGAGAATATTCTGGAAGATGCAGTTTCTTCTCCTTGCACTAGCCTGTTTGATTTCCTCTGCTGAGGAACCCTTACTGGTACAAGAATGGGCTTTCTGGGAGTTATGCAGTAAGAAAGGTGGCTGTGGTTAATTTATCACAGCTTGCCTTGACAATTAGTGTGATTCTATGAATACATTGATTCCATTTTGGGTTTTGTACTTGGAATATGTCCCATGTCTTAAAAATTTCTTCTTAAATTTTTATTTTAGTTTAAGGTTATAATTGCCTCATTTCATCTTCTTATATTGCTTAGTATTATTTTATCTGGAAAAGGGTATGAAAATGAACATCTTAATAATGTCATGCTTTCTTAACTTTGCCTAAGTAACTTTATTTTCATAGTTCAAAGTCAATATATTTGCAAGAAATGTTTCATTATTCTACATGAATTCAGGGATGACTCTTAATAAATATAATAAATATAATGGAAACAGAAACAGTTTTATATCTGCAGGGCACTTGCATCATATATCATATTTGAGGAATAAATTTTTTCTTTTAGAGCCATTGTACTATTGTCAATATGTTAGATAATATGGATATTAATCATAATCCAGAAATATTTCCAAAAGAGGGACTTATATTTTGAAGTTTGATTTTGTACATTTGTGTGTGTGTGTGTGTGCGTGTGTCTGCATGTGTGTGTGTGTGTGTGTGGTTGTGTGTGTGTGTTTGTGTGGGTGTGTGTGCCTGTGACTACAGATTTTGAATGGAATGTTGCAGAAAATGTATAGAACAAAAAGGCAAAGCACACAATGAGTTAAATTTTAATTCTTTCCACTTATGATTCAAGTGATTTCTAATAGGAAAAATGGCCCTAATGCATTGGCATACAATGAATTATGATGTAAAAATATTATGGCTTCCTTTTACTTACTTTGAATGCATTTAGTATGGATTTTTATTACATTTTTTAAGATTACTCTTTTATGTTGATGCTGCTTACTAACAGGAAACTATAATCTATTTTTTGCACATTTTTATCATATTTTCCATATTTTAAAATTATTATCATGTATATATGTTTTCAAATAATATGTTACGCAATTATAAGGCAAAAACAGAAATACACAATAATGCTGTAAGCACATTACATTTATTTTTTATCACAATATTAAATAATTTTTATTTCTTTACTTAAACATCTATAACTTACATTTCTAACCATTGATTTACCTTAAAATTTCCATAAATTTATTTTATCATTGTGTATTTGTAGGTGTTTGGTATACATGGTATAGAGTACCTACCAAGTACACAAGATATCCCTAAGAAGCAAAGTTACAGGAGATCATAGTCAATATACTTGTGGGGACTCAAAATCATATGCCCTGACTGATGAATTTAATACATATTAATTCTTAGCTTTCAGGGAAATTTAATACCATCTACCTAGCAGGCAAATCTGTGGATTTAACGGCAGAAAATAGTCAAGTGAGGATGCTGATTCGTGAGGTTAAGTATTTTAACCAATACAGAGTCATGAGCATGAAGTTCTATGTCAGGTAAGAAAAGTTATTTGGGTAAAAGAAACAATTTGTTGAAATGGGAATCAAGGCATCCCAATATATTTCTGGAAATGAGAAGATGATTGGGATTTAATAGTAATTTGAGAAAAGTTGGAGTTGCATATGACTGCATCTAAAATATATTAAACTTGAGTTTTCACATCTTGATGTTTTAATCATTCTTTATATTAAAATCGTGAAAGTACCAACAGAGTATAAAATGCACCTTGTAATGAAACCTGTTTGCTAAAAGTAAAATATTAATAAATGTTTATATGAGTAAAGAAAAGTCTGAATTCAAGTATGACAAAAGCAGTGTTTATAAACACACTGTGAAGAATGCTCCTCCTCTTGAAAACTTGTCCTGATAACTGGATATCTAACATTGCATCAATGAGGTTACTTACTTTTCTTTGGTGATTGGAAAATCCAGTCAATTAAGGGTCTGTACCCCATTCCCATCCATAAGTCTGGTGCACACAGAAAGCTGGTCCATTCCCAAGAAGAATAAGAGACTGAGAAGGTGATTAATGAAGAAATTTACTAACCAAAGAATAGCATCATAGAAGACAGGATCAAGAGTAGGAATGTGTGACACTTCAACAAGATGTGTTTTCTTAGGGGTCAAATAGATGAGTGATGATAAATGGGAAATAAGAAGTGTTTATTGTTTAATATATATTCTTTAGGATAAATGGGAAGTGCCAACTACACACAATTTGGGCTGATAAAATTCCTTGGACATATTGCTTAATTAAATGTGAGTTCGGGATTGACTGCATCATTTACGTTATTTTTTAGGAATATGATCTTAATCAAGAGTGTCTGTCATGGATAAATTGTCCATTGTGTCTCATTTTACAGGGAATTTGTTCGTTGGTAAGTGTCCCAAAAGAAATGGGACTTCTTACATTCCTAGTACATGGATGGTGCGTGATGCATTTCTTCATTTTCCAAATATTTACTTTTATCCAGGATCTGAGGGAGGCCAAAAACGATGTGAGTAAAATTGCCATTATATATATTTTTTTACCAGTATGGAAGGGGCTATGTACTTATGAAGGAACCTTGCTAGGTGGCACAAACAAATAAAAATCAAACAAATAATAAATACAGATTTTGCAAAAGTTGTTCAAATACACCATACCCTTGATTTTTTAATTTCATGATAGAAGATAAGAAAATGTTTCTCTGACTCAATAATTTAATGCAGAAATGATAATACATGTTGTAGTATACTAGGAATAATGGGATGATTATGAAAGAGTTTACAATGTTTTTTATTGAATATATTCTTCACTTACATTTCAAACGTTATATCATTTCCCAGTTTCCCCCCCTTCCTGAAAACCTCCAACCTATCCTCCGACCCCCTGCCTCCAAGAATATGTCTCTCCACCCAATCTACTCCCACCTGCCCACCCCTTCGATCTTCACATGCTGTGGCATCTGATGAGCCTTCATAAGACCAAGGACCTCTCCTCCCACTGATGCCCAACAAGGCATTCCTCTGCCATTCTTTTGGCTGGACCCATGTGTAACCCTTGGTTGATTGCTTAGTCCCTGGGAGCCCTGGGGCATCTGGCTGGCTGACATTGTCATTCTTCCTAGGGGGCTGTAAACCCCCTTAGCTCCTCCAGTCTGCCTTCCATTGGGGACCCTGCTCACAGTCCAATGGTTGTCTGCTAGCATCTGTATCTGTAAGGCTCTGGCAGGGCCCCTTCAGAGACAACCATAACAACCATAACAGGCTTCTTTCGGTACATACTTCTTGTCATCCATACTAGTGCTGGGGTTTGGTGACTGTTTATAGGATGAATCCCCAGATAGAATAGTCTCTGGGTGGCCTTTCCTTTAATCTCTGCTCCACACTTTGTTTCCATAATTGCTCCTCTGAGTGTTTTGTTCCCTTTTTTAGAGGAACCAAAACACCCGTACTTTGGTGTTCCTTCTTGAGTTTCCTGTAATCTGTTAATTGAAACTTGTTTCTTTTGAGCTTTCAGGCTAATATCCACTTATCAGTGAATGCATACCATGTGTGTTCTTTTGTGATTGGGTTACCTCGCTCAGGATGATACTTTCTAGTACCATCCATTTGCCTAAGAATTTCATGAATTCATTGTTTTTAATAGCTGAATACTACTCCATTGTGTATATATACCACAAATTCTGTATCTACTCTTCTATTGAAGGACATCTGGGTTCTTTCCAGCTTCTGCCTATTATATATAAGGCTGCTATGAACATAGTGGAGCATGTGTCCTGAGTACATGTTGGAGCATCTTCAGGGTATATGCCCAGGAGTGAAATAGCTGAGTTCTCAGGTTGTACTATGTCTAATTTTCTGAGGAGCCCCCAAACTGATTTCCAGAGTGGATTTACAAGCTTGCAACCCCACCAGCAATGCAGAAGTGTTCCTCTTTCTCCACATCCTCTCCAGCATCTTCTGTCTCCTGAGTTTTTCATCTTAGCCATTCTGACTGATGTGAGGTGGAATCTCAGGGTTGTTTTGATTTGTATTTCCCTGATAACAATGTTTTAAAAATAATATAATTAAAAACAAATGTGAGATATATCTAGGCAATATAATATTGATTGAAAGGGCTGTATATGTGAATAAATATTTCATGCCAAATAAATTATTGTATTATATAAATAATACATAATTTGTATTGTATAAAATTATAGAATAGTTATTAAAATAATATGATAAATATAAGCATATGATAATAATCAGTAGAAAAACAGGTAGTTAATTAGAAGGAGACTGTGGATGGTCACACACTCAGATTTCTATGGGGGAATGAGAAGTTTAAATGGTATAACTAAATAAAATTGCAAAATTAAACAATAAGTAAGTAAATAAGAAACTCTACATCATGCTGTAATGAAGGAAAATTTATTTATTTACAGTGCCAAGTGGATTTTTTATTATGGTACATTTTGTCTCAAATACCACCATGCTATTCGAAGTCCAGTTTTTTAATGATGGGAATTACTTTCAGAGGCTGTCAGGAGCTCTGGGTATGTATATCTTATATGGGAGAAAACTTTTATTTTCTTTTTGTTAATTGCAACATAACTGAGTTCCTTGCATTTAGTTTCATGACACACTATTACAGGAATGTGTTTTGTTTACTAATATATTTCATGGATAATCATGATTGTATGAAATTCAAGTTGAATTGTTCAGGATAATAATTTTAATAATAATTCAATGTTAATTTTAATATACATGATGTTAAATCAGTATCTTAGATATGATGGGATGGAGACTTATTAACTTATCCACATTAAAAATGTCTGACCTGACTTTAGAATGTTTCTGTGACAGGCAACTCTGTTCTGATAGGGAGGGTAGAGTGAAGTAGCAGGATTCATCAACTGATGAGAAGACTTCATGAATTTAGATTTGTTCGAAGTGATTATAATGGCTGTCTCTTCTGAGCTTTCTGCCATGAAATGCAGCAACTGGAACAAATATCACTCAAGAAATGTGGGAAGAATATGTGAACCTGACTCGGTACCTCAGAATTCCAACTGAAAATATTGAAAATGTTTATGAAACAAGTAAGTTGATTCCTGTTAAAGAACCTTGAAATTAGAGCAAATGATAAAGATTATTAATTTGCATCTTGGCAATATAAAATCCTTACATGAAAATACGAAGGGAATCAAATAGAAATTTTAAATGTGTCTCTCTTTGTCTCATCTCACAGATGTGTGCCCTAAATGGGAGCCTTGATCTCAGGAACAGAAAATTTGTATTATTTACTATTCTTGAGTCACTGGAATTAAAGCATGAGGTCGATTCAAGATGGCAAGCACAAAGTATTCAAAATTGTCACTCAGGAATTTCTGCACATCCTACTGTTACTGAAAATCATTACTGGCTTTATGTATGATTAATTGCATTGATTTCAATATTGTAAAAGAGTTTTCAATAAAGTACCCAATGCACATTCTGCAGTGGAATTTATCAGGAGCCGTTATCAAAGTCAAATTCATCACTCTTTCATGAATGTGAATATTTTGCATATTTCAAAATGTAGGAGCTTCAATTAGATAAAACTCTTAAGGATATCAGATATTTCAATTACTTTTAGGTTATTGTATGGTTTATTTTGGGAAATTTCCAAAAATAAAGGGACTTATTGGAGGTCAGACTTGTTAAGTTAGGGTAAACTGAGCTGAGGGCATAGAGGTGGCAAGTTATTACTCAGCAGATTATTCTATGAGGGAGGAAAGCTTGATTCAGTGGGGCCAGAATTTCATGGGAGCTATAAGAGTCTATTAGAACTGTGTGATGGACGGAGAGAAGGCAAAAAGAAGTAAAACAGGGAGAAGAATCACATAAACACACACACACACACACACACACACAGAGTAAGTTGATGAAGCACAATAAGCTCCTCTTACTTTTTCCTCCACTGCTTGTATATCCCAGCAAAATCTCTCAAGTGGCATAAACATTACAATGTGATTGCATTCTATTTTTCTTTTAATGAATGATTATTTTTAAAACATATGTACTTCAGTAACTTTACTTGAAAAACAACTCATGGATTGCACATGAAGGAGAAAACAAATCATTCCCAAGAACCCACACACATTCATAACTAAGCAAATTGTTATAGACTAAGAAGTTATGAGAAAGCTATGCAATTTTTCAGCCATTTTTTCATTTTATTAGATATTTTATTTATTTACATTTCAAATATTATCTTTTTCCTCATTTCCCCACTGAAAAACCGTCTATCCCATACCCCCTTCCATTAATCACCAACCCACACACTCCCAATTTCCTGTCCTGGTATTCCCCAATATGGGACATTGAGCCTTAACAGGACCAAAGGCCTCTCTTCTCATTGATGTCTGAAAGACTATCCTCTGCTATAAATGTAGTTGGAGGCATGGGTCCCTCCATGTGTACTCTATGGTTGGTGGTTTAGTCCCTGGGAGCTCTGTGGGTACTGGTTAGTTCATATTGTTGTTCCTCCTATGGGGCTATAAACCCCTTCAGCACATTGGATCCTTTCTCTAGCTCCTCCAGTGGGGAATCTGTGCTCAATCCATTGGTTGGTTGTGAGCATCAACTTCTGTATTTGTCAGGCAGTGGCAGAGCCTCTCAGGAGACAGCTATATCAGGCTCCTGTCAGCTAGCACTTGAATGGCACCTGCAATAGTGTCTGGGTTTTGTAACTGTGTATATGATTGATCCCCAGGTGAGGCAGACTCTAAATGTCCTTTTCTTCAGTCTCTCCTCTACACTTTTTCTCTGAAACTCCTCCCATGGGTATTTCGATTCCTCTTCTAAGAAAGACTGAAGTATTCACACTTTCATCTTCCTTCTTGAGCTTCAAGTGGTCTCTAAATTGTGTCTTGGGCATTCTGAGATTTTGGGTTAATATCCACTTATCAGTGAGTGCATAACATGTGTGTTCTTTTGTGATTGTGTTACCTCACTCAGGATGATATTTTCTAGTTCTATCCCTTTGCCTAAAAATTTCATGAATTCATTCTTTTGAATAACTGAATAGTACTCCATGTTTAAATGTACCACACTTTCTGTATCCACTCTTCTGTTGAATGACATCTGGGCTTTTTCCAGCTTCTGTCTATTATAAATAAGGCAGCTATGAACAAAGTGGAGCATGTGTCCTTATTTCATGTTGGAGCATCTTCAGGGTATTCTCCCCAATGTGATACAGCAAGGTCCTCTGGTAGTACAAGTCCAATTTTGTATAGTATCGCTCTATCAGAACAGTCAAATTGATTTCCAGAGTAGTTTCCCCAGCTTGCAATCCCACCAGCATTGGAGGAGTGTTCCTCTTTCTCCACATCCTCTCCAGCATCTGATGTCTCCTGAATTTTTGATCTTAGCCATTCTGCCCGGTGTGAGGTGGAATCTCAGGGATTTTTTTGATTTGCCTTTCCCTGATGATTAAGGATGTTGAACATTGCCGGGCAGTGGTGGCTCATTCCTTTAATCCCAGCACTTGGGAGGCAGAGGTAGGTGGATTTCTGAGTTCGAGGCCAGCCTGGTCTACAGAGTGAGTTCCAGGACAGCCAGGTCTACAGAGTGAGTTCCAGGACAGCCATGGCTACACAGAGAAACTCTGTCTTGAAAAAACAAAAACAAAAATAAAACGAATGTTGAACATTTCTCTAGGTGCTTATCAGCCATTCAGTATCCCTCAGTTGAGAACTCTTTGTTTAGTTCTGTACCATGTTTTTCATAGGGCTATTTGGTTCTCTGGAATCTAACTTCTTAGTTCTTTGTATATATTGGATATTAACCCTCTATCAGATGTAGGATTGGTAAAGATCTTTTCCCAGTCTGTTTGTTGCAGTTTTGTTCAATTGACAGTCTTTTGCCTTACAGAAGCTTTACAATTTTATGAGGTCCCATTTTTCAATTCTTGGTTTTAGAGCATAAACTATTGGTATTCTGTCCAGGAAATTTCCCCTATGCCCATGCGCTCCAAGCTCTTCCCCACTTTCTCTTCTATTATGTTGAGGTCCTTGATCCACTTGGCCTTGAACTTTGCGCAGGGAGATAAAAAATGCATCAATTTTCATTCTTATATGTGTTGCCTACCAGTTGAACCAGCACCATTTGTTGAAAGTGCTGTCTTTTTTTCCTTTGGATGGTTTTAAAAACTTTGTCAAAGATCAAGTGACCATAGGTGTGTGGGTTCATTTCTGGGTCGTCAATTCTTGTTTTTTTTTCTTGGTCTTCAATTCTATGTCATATATCTACCTGTCAGATGTCCCTGAACAGAGGAATGGATACAGAAAATGTGGTATATTTACACAATGGAATACTACTCAGCTATTAAAAACAATGAATTCATAAAATTCTTGGACAAATGGATGGAATTAGAAAATACCATCCTGAGTGAGGTAAAGCAATCACAAAAGGACACACAGCTGATAAGTGGATATTAGCCCAATAGCTCAGAATACCCAAGATACCATGCATAGACCACATGGAGCTCAAGAAGAAGGAAGAACAAAGTATGGATAGGTTGATCCTTCTTAGAAGGGGGATCAAAATACCCATGTCTCACAGCTAATCAATACACTGAGACAATGGAGGCACTAGAAAAAGACCCAAGGATCTGAAGAGGTTTGCAGAACCATTAGAAGAACAATAATATGTACCAAACAGTACCCTCAAAGCTACCAGTGACTAAACCACCAACCAAAGAGCACACATGGAGAGATTCATGGCACCAGTTACATATGTAGCAGAGGAAAGCCTTTTCAGACATCAATGATAGGAGCGGCCATTGGTCCTGTAAAGACTTGATGCCCCAGTGTAGGGGAATGCCATTTTTTTACTATATTAACACTGTCAATCCATGAGCATGGGAGTTCTTTGATTTCTTTCTTCAGAAACTTGAAATTACTGTCATACAGATTTTTCACTTTCTTGGTGAGAATCACACCAAGGTATGTAATATTATTTGTAACTATTGTGAAGGGTGACATTTCCCTAATTTCTTTCTCAACCTGTTTATCCTTTGAGGAAAGGAAGGCTACTGACTTATTTAGTTAACTTTTTATCCAACCACTTCACTGAAGTTATTTATCAGGTTTTAGAGTTCTCTTGTGGAATTTTAGGGGTCATTTAAATATACAATCATATCATCTGAAAATAGAGGTATTTTGACTTCTTCCTTTCCAATTTGTGTCCTTTGATCTCATTTTGTTGCATTTTCCCTCTGACTATGACTTTGAGTATTATATTGAACAGGTAGGGAAAGAGTGGACAGCCTTTTCTAGTCTCTGATTTTAGTGGGATTGCTTCAAGTTTTTCTCCCTTTAGTTTGATATTGGCTACTGGTTTGCAGTAAATTGCTTTTACTATGATTAGGTATGGGCCTTGAATTTCTAATCATTCTAAGACTTTTAACATGAAGGGGTGTTAGATTTTTTCAAATGCTTTCTCAGCATTTAATGATATCATCATGTGTATTTTTTTCCTTTGAGTTTGTTTATGCAGTGGATTACATTGATGGATTTCCATTTATTGAACAATCCCTGCCTCCCTGAGATGAAGCCAACTCGATTGCGGTGGATGATCATTTTCATATATTCATGGATTCGGTTGGCAGGAATTATATTGAGTATTTTTTCATCGATATTCTTAAGGGAATTTGGTGTGAAGTTCTTATTCTTTGTTGGGTCTTTGTGTGGTTTAGGTATCGCAGTAATTGTGACTTCATAGAACAATTTTGGTAGTGTTCCTTCTGTTTTTCTTTTGTGGAATAGTTTGAAGAGTATTGGTATTAGGTCTTCTTTGAAGGTCTGATAAAACTCTGCATTAAAACCATCTGGTCCTGAGCTTTTTTGGGTTAGAAGATTATTAATGGCTGCTTCTGTTCCTTTAGGGGTTATGGCACTGATTAGATTGTTTATCTGATCCTGATTTAACCTTGGTACCTGTTATCTGTCTAGAAAATTGGACATTTCATCTAGATTTTCCACTTTTGTTGAGTATAGGCTTTTGTAGTAGGATCTGATGACATTTTGGGTTTCCTCAGTATCTATTGGTATGTCTCCCTTTTCATTTCTGATTTTGATGATTTGGATACTGTCTCTGAGCCCTCTGCTTAGTTTGCTTAAGGGTTTATCTATCTTTTTGATTTTTACAAAGAACCAGCTCCTGGTTTTGTTGATTCTTTGTATAGTTCTTTTTGTTTCTACTTGGTTTATTTCAGCCCTGAGTTTAATTATTTCCTGCCATCTAACCCTCTTGGGTGTATTTGCTCTTTTTTGTTCTAGAAACTTCATATGAGTTGTCAAACTGCTAGTGTATGCTCTTTCCAGTTGCATTTTGGAAGCACTCAGAGCTATGAGTTTTCCTCTTAGCACTGCTCTCATTCCTTAGATTAGGAAGGATATGAAGACTGAGAGTATTACAAGCAGAGTTATGCTCCATAATAGCATAAAGGCCTCGGAAGACCTAGTTAATCTCTTCATTGCTATTTTGTCCTATTGACATTTTTAACAAATGATGCTGGTTCAACTGGAGGCCAGCATGTAGAGAAATGCAAATTGAAACATACTTATCTCCATGTACAAAGCTCAAGTCCAAGTGGATCAAAGACCTCCATATGAAACCACATACAGTGAAATTTATAGAGGAGAATGTGAGGAAGAACCAGGAACACAAGGGCACAGGGGAAAATTTCCTGAACAGAACATCAATGTCATATGTTCTAAGATCAAGAATTGACTAATGAGACCTCATAAAATTGTAAAGCTTCTGTAAAGCAAAGGACATTGTCAATAGGACAAAATAGCAATGAAGAGATTTGGAAAAGATCTTTTCCAATCCTACATCTGATAGAGGGCTAGTATCCAATATATACAAATAACTCAAAAAGTTTTACTTCAGAGAATCAAGTAACCCTATTAAAATTGGCGTACAGAGCTAAACAAAAATTTGCAAATGAAGAATACCAAATGGCTAATAATCACTTAAAAAAATGTTCAACATCCTTAGTTATTATGAAAATGCACATCAAGCAAGTCTGAAATTCCACCTGCCACCAAGCAGAATAGCTTAAATCAAAAACTCAGGTGACAGCAGATGCTGGTGAGGATGTGGAGAATGAAAAACTCTCCTCCATTTCTAGTGGGATTACAAGCTGGTACAGCAAGTCTGGAAATCAGTTTGGTGGCTTCTCAGAAAACTGGACATAGAACTACCTTGAGACCCAGCTATGCCACTTCTGGGCATATACTCAGAAGATGCTCCTGCATGTAATATGGACAAATGTTTTGCTATGTTCACAGCATCTCTATAATATCCAGAAGCTGGAAAAAACCTAGACATCATTCAACAGAGCAATGGATACAGAAAATGTGGTATTTTTACACAATGGAGTACTTGTCAGCTACTAAAAATGATGAATTCTTGAAATTCTTAGGCAAATGAATGGAACTAGAAAATATCATCCTGAGTGAGGCAATACAATCACAAAAGAACACACATGGTGTGTACTCACTTGTAAGTGGATATTAGCACAAAAACTCTGAATACCCTAGACATAATTCACAGACCACATGAAGCTCAAGAAGGAAGACCAAAGTGTGTGTGCTTTGACTCTTCTGAGGAGAACAAAATACACACTGGAGAAAATATGTAGATAAATTGTAGAGCAGAGCCTAAAGGAAAGGTCATCCAGAGACTGTCCCACCTGGAGATTCATGCCATGTACTCTCATCAAACCCTGACACTATTGTGGATACCAAGAAATGCTTGCTGAAAAGAGTCTGATATGGCTGTCTCCTGAGAGAACCTGCAAGAGCCAAATACAGTGGTAAATGCTTGCAGTCAACCTGAGGAAGGGGTCCACAGTGGAGGAGTTATAGAAAGGACTAAAGGAGCTGAAGGGATTTGCAACCTCATAGGAAGAACAACCATATTATCCAACCAGACACCCCAGAGCTCCCAGGGACTAAGCCATCAACCAAGGGATTCAGATGATTCCAGCTGCATATGTAGCATAGGAAGCCCTTGTCAGGCAATAATGGGAGGAGAGGTCCTTGGTCATATGAAGGCTTGATAGATGGCCCAGTGTAGGTAAATCATGGGCAGGGAGGTGGGATGGGAGGGAGAATTAACATCCTCATAGAAGCAGGGGTATGTAGGATGGAATAGGGACTTTCAGGGACTGAGGAAACTGGGAAAGTGGATAACATTTGAAAAGTTAATAAACAATATGTCCAATAAAAAGGAAAGGAAAAATTTAAAAAATAAAAAAGAATAAAAAGAAAAAAAAGAAAACTTATAAGGAGGAGGAGACATTAAGACATTCTTTTTGTTTCCTATGAGAAATGATTTAAGTATATTATCATCTCACTCTTTCATCAGCTTAACTCTTCCAAAGAAAAGTCAACAGACAAATTTAGAAGATAAAAGTTCTTCTGCTTGCTGCTCTAAACAGCTTGATTGTTGTTGAGGAAGAACCCTTACTGGCAGTATATATGGTCTAAAAACTGTGAATGTTTGTGTGTTTATGTAATTTTTATATGCACTGCCTTATTCACATTGACTTTTGTATCAATGTAATTCCATGAAAGTGTGGTATCAGAAAACTGTACATTAAGAAAACTGTACATTATATATGCAGTTCTGTTTCAAAAAAAAAAAAAGAAGAAGAAGAAGAAGTACAACAGCTGATATGCAGACACACTTTCTACCAGGAAGCCATAGTGTTCACAATGGGTTGTGGTACAGGTAGGTGTTTTTCACTATCCTTCCTGACCTCCTATCTAAATCTCTTCAGACTTATTTTCAGTTCTTCAGCAACCTACCAGCAGGAGCCTCTCCTAACTCTGTTCTCTGTAGATGCCTTCACTTGGTGCAGACCACGACATCACACTCCACCTCCGGCTCTTTTCCACTGCTTCTTGCAAGCTTTTCTTTCAGCTCATCTTTATCCCTTTGTGTCACCTACCTACACATAGAAGCATTCATGCCCCCAAAGCAACAACATTTATCTAGGATCCACAGTGGGAAACAGCAACCAAAGAATGCAACACTCATCCAAAGAAGAAAAAACCCAACATTTATATCAAGAAACACCTCAAATATCATAATTCTAGATGTCTAGATCCCAGTGAAAGCACACAAACATGAACATCTAAAAGAAAATGCCTCTCCAGAAACCTGTCACCCCATTGTAATAGGCCTTGAGAAACAGAACTTAGCTGAACTACAAAATGGGACTTCAAAATACAATTATAAATACATTCAAGATCCTTAAAGGATGTGAATAAATGCCTTAAGGAAGAACATGATAAAATACCAAATAGGTTTTTTTTTTGTAATTAGATATATTCTTTATCTACAATTCAAATGATTTCCTATTTCTTCAATTCCCCTTCTCAAAAGTTCCATAAGCCCTCTTCCCTCCTCCTGTTCCCCAATCAACTCCGTCCCGCTTCCCTGTCCAGGTATTCCCCTACACTACTGCATTGAGCCTTTCCAGGACCAGGGGCCTCTCCTTCTTTCTTCTTGGGCATCATATGATATGTGAATTGTTTCTTGGGTATTCAAAGCTTCTGGGCTAATATAAGCTTATCAGTGAGTGCATACCATGTGTGTTCTTTTGTGATTGGGTCACCTCACTCAGGATAACATTCTCCAGTTCTAACCACTTGCCTAAGAATTTCATGAATTCAATGTTTTTAATAGCTGAATAGTATTCCATAGTGTAAATAAACAACATTTTCTGTATCAATTTTTCCTTTAAGGGACGTCTGGGTTCTTTCCAGCTTCTGGTGATTATAAATAGGGCTGCTATGAACATAGTGGAGCATGTGTCCTTATTGCGTGCTGGAGAATCCTCTGGGTATATGCCCAGGAGTGGTATAGCAGGGTCCTCTGGTAGTATTATGCTGAGATATTTGAGGAACCACCAGACTGATTTCCAGAGTGGTTGTACCAGTTTGCAATCCCACTAGCAGTGGAGGCGTGTTCCTCTTTCTCCACATCCTCACCAGCACCTGCTGTTTCCTAAGTTTTTGATCTTAGCCATTCTGGGAATCAGTTCTCCCAACTTCAAGCAGTACTACAGAACTATAGTGTTAAAAACTGCATGGTATTGGTACAGGAGAAGGCAGGTAGATCAATGGAACAGAATTGAAGACCCAGAAATGAACCCACACACCTATGGTCATTTGATCTTTGACAAAGAAGCTACAACCATCCAGTTGAAAAAAGATAGCCTTTTCAATAAATGGTGCTGGTTCAACTGGA
Organism: Tokudaia tokunoshimensis; assembly: GCA_036184795.1. Classification (NCBI taxonomy): domain Eukaryota; kingdom Metazoa; phylum Chordata; class Mammalia; order Rodentia; family Muridae; genus Tokudaia; species Tokudaia tokunoshimensis. The sequence continues at coordinate 81,903,487 of BTHU01000002.1, read as the reverse complement.
GGTCAGCATGCAGAAGAACGTAAATTGATTTATTCTTATTTCCTTGTACTAAACTCAAGTCCAAGTGGATCAAGGCCCTCAACATAAAACCAGAAACACTGAAACTAATAGAAAAGAAACTGGGGAAGATCCTTGAGCACATGGGCACAGGGGAAAATTTCCTGAACAGAGCACCAATAGCTTATGCTCTAAGATCAAGAATTGACAAATGGGACTTCATAAAATTACAAAGTTTTTGTAAGGCAAAGGACACTGTCAAAAGGACAAAACAGCAACAAACAAATTGGGAAAAGATCTTTACCAACGCTATATCCTACAGAGGGCTAATATCCAAGATATACAAGGAACTAAAGAAGGTAGACACCAGAGAGCCAAATAACTTTATTAAAAAATGGGGTACAGAGCTAAACAAAGAATTTTCACCTGAGGAGTATCGAATGGCTGAGAAGTACATAAGAAATGTTCAACATCTTTAGTCATCAGGGAAATGCAAATCAAACAACCCTGAGATTTCACCTCACACCAGACAGCCAAATAGTTTAACAACATAATATAAACAGATCAAGACATAAAATAGAATCTCTCTCTCTCTCTCTCTCTCTCTCTCTGTCATGAGTCAGGTTTACAGAGTGATGAAAAGAGTCTGTAACTCAGTAGATCAAGTTACACTAGTATTTATTCATAAGCAACAATGAACAAATATAAATCAAAAAGGGATTGCATTCATTCACACATATATGCTCTCACCTCTGATCTGGAAAGTGTGGTAGCCTAATTCCAATGGAAGCACAGGCAAGACCAGCATCATTTCTTCACTGTGCTTTGGATTCCTGCTGGAGCCTTGGATCAGAACTGGTGTATCTGGAATAGGTGGGCTGGCTCCAGGAATGAGCTGGCCTCAACAGGAAGAGTCTCTGTTGGGGCTCTCAGGAATGAGCACAACCTTAACTGTCAAACAAAGGTTTTTAAGTCTCTTTCAGCTCAGGCCTGCAGTACCACTTTAACTGACACTAGGCTTGTCACCCACCACACACACACACACACACACCACACACACACACACACACACACACACACACACACACGTACACACAGACTCCAGACTTGGTCTTCATGGTATCATTTTAGTCAATTAAAATTGAGGTGGTCACTGAGTCAGGGTGTTTACCTTTATCACATTTTTAACTCAAACACACTGGGCTGGGTTACATTTGTAATTTCTTTTATATAGCTTACATTTATTCCTTACCCTCCCTCTCTCTCTCTGTCTCTCTGTCTCTGTCTCTGTCTCTGTCTCTCTCTCTCTCTCTCTCTCTCACACACACACACACACACACATACACACACACACAAACACACATACACACACACACTGAAACAGCAAGAACTGAAAATTGAAAAACTTAGCAGAAAACACAGAATTATCTTTTCCAATAAATTGCAAGACATGGAATAGAGAATTTAGCTCTTCAAGAAAATATACAGGAAAGGTATCTTCATCACTGTTTTATTGTGAGGAGTCTCCTGGTTATCTCTTATAACAGAAAACATTTCATTGGGGTCTTGGTTACAGTTTCAGAGGTTGAGCCCATTACAATAATGGCAGGAGTCAGGCAGCATGCTGCTAGACAAATGTGGTGCTATAGAAATAGTTAGGAGCTTTATTCTGACTCTGAAGATTGAAAGAGAAACTCTTGTTTTATCATGGGTCTTTGAAACCTCAAATATCACCACTAGTGACTCACTTTCACCAATAAGACTACACTTCCTGACGGTGTCTTTTGCCTTGCAAAAACTTTGTAATTTAATGAGGTCCCATTTGTCTATTCTTGATCTTAGAGTATAAGCTATTGGAGTTCTGTTCAGGAAATTCTCCCCTGTGCCCATATGTTCAAGGTTCTTCCCTAGTTTCCCTTCTATTAGTTTCAGTGTGTCTGGTTTTATGTGGAGATCTTTGATCCACTTAGAATTGAGCTTAGTGCAAGGAGATAAGGATGGGTCAATTTGCATTCTTCTGCATGTTGACCTCCAGCTGAGCCAGCACCATTTGTTGAAAAGGCTATCTTTTTTCCACTGGATGGTTTTAGCTCCTTTGTCAAAGATCAAGTGACCATAGGAGTGTGGATTCATTTCTGGGTCTTCAATTCTGTTCCATTGATCTACATGTCTGTTACTGTACCAATACCATGCAGTTTTTAACACTATTGCTCTGTAGTACAGCTTGAGGTCCGGGATACTGATTCCCCCAGAGGTTCTTTTACTCTTGAGAATAGTTTTAGCTATTCTGGGTTTTCTGTTATTCCAGATGAATTTTTGAATTGCTCTTTCTAACTCTATGAAGAATTGAGTTGGGATTTTGATGGGGATTGCATTGAATCTGTGTATTACTTTTGGACACCGTCAAAAAGACAAAGCGGCAACCAACTAACTGGGAAATGATCTTTACCAACCTTACATCCGACAGAGGGCTAATATCCAAGATATACAAAGAACTCAAGAAGTTAAACTCCAGAGAGGCAAGTAACCCTATTAAAAAATGGGGTACAGAGCTCCACAAAGAGTTCTCACCTGAAGAATATCTAATGGCTGAGAAGCACCTAAAGAGATGTTCATCATCCTTAGTCATTAGGGAAATGCAAATCAAAACAACCCTGAGATTCCATCTCACACCAGTCAGGATGGCTAAGATCAAAAACACAGGAGACAGCAGTTGTTGGCGAGGATGTGGAGAAAGAGGAACACTCCTCCACTGCTGGTGGAATTGCAGGCTGGTACAACCACTCTGGAAAGCAGTCTGGCGGCTCCTCAGAAAACTGGGCATGACACTTCCGGAGGATCCGGCTATACCACTCCTGGGCATATACCCAGAGACTTTACCTGCATGCAATAAGGACACATGCTCCACTATATTCATAGCAGCCTTATTTATAATAGCCAGAAGCTGGAAAGAACCCAGATGTCCCTCAACGGAGGAATGGATTCAGAAGATGTGGTATATTTACACAATGGAATACTACTCTGCAATTAAAAACAATGAATTCACGAAATTCCTAGGCAAATGGTCAGAACTTGAAAATATCATCCTTAGTGAGGTAACCCAATCACAAAAGATCACACATGGTATGAAGTCACTGATAAGGGGATATTGACCCAGAATCTCAGAATACCCTAGACACAATCAGCATATCAATAGATTTCTAAAAAGATGGAAGGAGAGACCCCTGGTCCTGGAAAGACTGGATGTAGGGGAACGCCAGGACAGAGTAATGAGAGGGGGTTGAACGGAGAAAAGAGGGAGGGAACGGGGCTTATGGGACTTTCGGGGAGGGAGGAAACGGGAAAGGGGAAGTGATTTGGAATGTAAATTAAAAAATAAAATAAAATTAAATTAAAAAAAAAAAAAGACTACACTTCCTAATCCTATCAAATAATGGCATTCCCTGGGGCTAAGCACTCAAATATATAATAAGCTTATGGGAGTGATTCTTATTCAATGCTCCACAAGATAAATAGTTCAGTCAATGAAAATATTGAATCAAAAACTTTTAAGCACAAAAATTGAAGAAGTCTAAGACAAAAATGAAAAGACTGAATGGAGGAAAAAGAAGATAACTAGGTCAAAGGCAGGAAAAATATTTCTATTAAATTAGAAGTTCATTTTCCCAATCTGATGAAGATACAAATTGACAAAAAGCATGAAGAACAACAAACAGATAGTACTAGAAAAGAAACTTCCTAGGACTTGCAATAATCAAAACACACACACAAAAAATGGAAGGATAGTAAAACCTACGAGGGAAAAAGACTAAGAAACATATAATGGCAACAGCATTATATAAACAGCTTTGAACTGCATCCAAGAAAACCACCCTACCATCAAGAATAAGTGTTATTTCAGGGTTAAAACCATGGAAAAATGTATTTTAAGCAAATGGATTGAATTGTCAAGAAGCTGTCACATATCTGATAAAATAGACTTTAAAATAAAAGTAATCAGAAGAGAAAGGAAAGATGCTAAATATTCATCAATTGGGGAGGGAGGAAAAGGGAAAAGGGAAATGATTTTGAATGTAAATAAAAAACTTAAAAAAAAAACTGAAAAAAAAAAGAAAAGTCAACCAAGAGAACATTGTAATTCTAAAGCTCTATGCACCCGAGTTTATAAAAAAAAAAATCACATATTGACTATCATACCGTGATAGGTGGCCATTCCAATGCCCCATTATTATCAAAAGGCAGATCATCCAGACAAAAAAAATCCAACAGAAATTCTGGAGTTAAATAAATTCATAAATTACATGGACCTATCAGACACTTACAGAATATTCTACCCAAGCACAGGTACATACACACACGTGCACACACACACACACACACACACACACACACACACAAACACACACACTCACATACTCACACATCATATGTATATAAATACATATATTTATATACATAAATGTATATATGAATATACATATATTTATATATATATGTATATATATTCACATATGCATACACACAAATATAAAAATATTGAAACAGCATTCTGCCTCCAAACTGGCCATCATGGATTAAACATGGATGTTAGAAACAATAGGAAGCTGAGAATCTCATGAAAACTGATGAACTCACTACTGAATGAAAAATTAGTGAAGACAGAAATCAAGAAGGCCCAGAGAGAAAGGACAAGAGAAATATCACCATGTGCCTTTAAGATTGAAACACTTGTGTAAGCTCACCCTGAGCCTTGCTGGGGCAGAGATATGCCAGAGAGCTGTCACTGATGACCTGAATACCAGAGAGCTTGTGGTCTAAGCATCTTGGTTACTGTCCAGGCCCAAATCCAGGGCTTTGAGCTGGCCAATCCCAACAGCTAACACCATCAGTGAAATGCTATAGTATGTGAAGGGGACAATCCTGCTCAACCAACATCTCCATGACACAGGGCAAAAGAGGATATCTAAGAGGAGTCCCACTCAGTGAGGATCCAGCATAGATAATGTAAGAGAATTCAAGAACTTTGAATTAGACAAATGAGTAACTGCAATGAATTGCTTGGGTAATACCCCAGCTTCCATGGCAAGATTTTAAACACTTTTGGGGAATAGGGGGTTGTAATGGCAGAAAATAGATATGGAGGGACTGAGATATTTGTGGGATTTGGATGCAAAGTGTGAAATTAAAAAAAAATCAAAAAAAATAAAGAAAAAGCAAAAAAATAATTTAGAGTGAATTAAAACAAAATCACAACATATAATTTCTATGGGACACAATGAAGGCAGTTATAATAGGCAAGTTCATAACTTCAAGTTCTGACATGAGAGAACTTGAGAGAGATCTCTTTTTAGTAACTTAACACATCTGTGCACATTAGAAAAACGTGAAGGGATTATGTCCAAAATGAATTATTTAAGGGAATAAAAGGTAGTGCATACAGATGCAAATAGGTGTTATTGTATCCTGGGAACACAAATTTGAATGTCCCTAATGACAGAAATGTTCTATTCTAGAAATTACACATAGTCACAAAACTAAAGGCTGTCATAAATAACTGTGCTTCCAAGGGCACCAGTGAAGACTACAAAGTGGAAGAAGCAGGCAACTGGCTTTAGTCCATTCTTAGCTTCGCCTTGGTGGAAGTTAGTGTGCTGCTAATAACATATTCCAGATGCTTTATCTTTTAGTCACAAGGCTAAATATTGGGTTAAGTAAGGGAACCTAAAAAGAGCACAAGGTAATTTTAACTCTATACTTGCATCTCCAGAGTTCTTTACAGTCGTGACATTTCAGTCACTTATCTATGGAATCTTTAACCTGGAGTTGCATTTTCAGAGAACTTCAGTCCAGACCTGTCAGTGCATATGTTAAAAGTGTTTCTGAAGTTTGAGATCTGAACTGATGGACTGGGAGATCTAATAGTCCTTTCCTGTACAGCAGAGCATTTGAGTAGAACAAAACAAAAAAAAAATTAAATTCATTCTCTGAAGGCTTGAGGTTGGAATTGATGTCTTATGTTCAATTCTTTCTGGCTCTCAGATGCAGATCAGAGGCTATAATTAGTTTTCTAAATTTTAACTCTCCTAGAACTATACTAGTAATTTTTCAGGAACTCTACATCATATGTTTTCTAACCCTTTTTTCTTTGAGTGATTTGCTCCATTATGATAAATGTCTTCACATGTATTTCATTTCATTAAAGAATAGTGATGTACAGGTTATGATTTTTGCTGTCAATGATTTTATTTTATTATTGTGTGACATTCGATGTGTTCTTTGAGCTTTAGTAAAATTTTTTTTTATGAATGTGGGTGCCCTTTTATTTGGAACATAGTTGTTCAGAATTGAGATGTCTTCTTGGTTAATTTTCCTTTGATGTGTATCAAATGTCCTTCCTTATCCTTTTTGATAACTTTTGGTTGAAAGTTGTTTTTATTCAATATTAGATTAAAGTATAAAATGATGGGAGATGGTTTTGTGCACTCAGTATTCAGATGTTCATTTCTGAACCCATATATCTGGTTGTCATCCAGACTATGATATAGCCAACCATGTCTCATCTGTAAGTTATGGAAAAGTTGTTTTCTGTCACCTCTGATTTGTTAATAAATGATCAGATCAGCCAATTATCTGGACAGAAGAGAAAAGGGCAAAATTTCTGATACAGGTCAGAGCATCTAAGAAGAAGATGGACGAGCATAGAGAAGGACCACAAAGTGAGGAAGGACAGGAGAAACCACATGAAGAGAACAGGAGTATTTCACCATGAGTGAGCAGCCATGAGGACACACATGGACCCAAGTAAACATGTGCCCAGTGGCAAGTAATGGGGCATTGCTCTGGGTATTAACTGTCTATCATGTTTGAACAGCTGAAATCCTTTCTACTTGAGGCTTGCAGAGTGTTCATGCTTGATCTCTTTGTCTCTTTTTTCAGAAACTAAAATGGGCAAAAGCAGGCAGAAAAATACCCATTATTTATTTAGGGGCAAAAAGTACAGTAGAAATCTCTGCAAAATACTATTACACAAATCCATGTAAATAACATGCATGTTTAATGCACACACAGGCTCTTTCATTGTTCTCTAGGGAGAATTGCTGCTTGCAAAAGATTTGAGTTTGGCCTTGTGGTAGTACCTGTGTCATTGGAGGAATTGTCACTGGGGCTGAGCTATGAAGCTTAAATTTCTCAAGCCAGGTCCAATGCCTCTTCTTGTTGCATGATGATTAGGATTTAGAACACTCAATTCTTTCCCCAGCACTCTACTTGTAAGTGCCCATGCCAACCATCATGTTTATTATGGAATACACCTCTAAAACAGTAAGCAAGTCACAATTAATGCTTTTCTTTTAAGAGTTGCCATTTTCATAGTGTCTCTTCACAGTAACGGAACATTTTCTATGACATGTAACATGTGTGTCTTCTCCTAGAATTAAAAAAAATTAAAAAGAAAATCAGAAAATAATTTTTGCATGTTTTTGGCTTGTTTATTTTTGTTTTTTATCTTGTTTGTCGAGGAATTTGTCAAAGTGAATTAATCTGAAATGGAGACTCAGTTACAGATATAAACAATGTGTATTATCAATGAAAACATGTTTCTTATATCAAACATGACAAAGAATTTCAAATATACAGACAGCAGTAGTGTGGATGTACATACATTTGTGAGTTCAGCTCCAATTATCATTCATATGTATAAAACTGCAGATTTATTATTCATCCTGAAAATCTGTAACTTTGTTGGAAATATTCTCACCTAATTACTTTGCTTGTATTTGATACATTGAAAATTCTTGTGTGAATGAAAGAATTCAGCAGAAAAAGTAGAAGGCAATCCCTTTTTCTTTGTTTCAGCAACAACAGCCTTTTCTTCGTTGCATCCAGTTGGGCTAGCAGAAAAGACATATGTGCTATTGATAAGCAACACTTGGCTCAGATCTTTAAGACCTTCAGAAGTAAATTAGGACCCAGATTGACATTTTGGAAGCAGAAGTAAATAACTTTAGTACATTGAAAATCCTAGTTTCTCATTCTCATTTGCTAAGGCTTTTTATTGCTTAAATTCATTTCAAGGAAAAATACAGGAGTAATGCAGTTATTAATTAATGAAAGACATTTCTGCTTATCACAACTGGTTCTGTATTATCCCTGAATAATCAACATAATCAGAGCTGTAGGAAATGCTACCACATTCAACATTCTAGCACTAGATGGAAGAGAAATAATGATAGATGGAGAGAGAGAGAGAGAGAGAGAGAGAGAGAGAGAGAGAGAGAGAGAGAGAGACCTAATCTATTACTTAATTTTTTCTTGTTTCATCTTTGAGCAATACTATTAAGAAACCACAACTAATCCAACTGAATGTCCAAGATTTAGGACCAACAATGAATGACCAATACACAAATCTTCCTCTCAAGAACCAAGAATTTATATACCAAGGGATAAGGGCCTGAATTCCAAATGTCATAAAACTGCAAAAACTTTCTGCAGCTGGCGAAATCACTACCCTGCTAGATGATAATCATTTGCTATGGAAAATTTCAAGCAGTCCCATACCTTTCATTAACTAAAATCACATTCTCATAGTATTTCTGTGTTTTAAAGAAACAAAATAATCAAAATTCTTATTAAAATGAAGTTGAGAAAAAGATGATATTTGAGAGAATATCTTTGAAATTTAAAAGGAGAATATGAGGGTGGCTGTGATGAATATACACTGTATATCTAATATATATATACACATATATATATATATATATCTCCTCCATTTAGATATACATTCTAACCTATAAATTTGCAAATTCTTCAATTTATTATGATGAGATTTTCAAACATGTTCTCAATTACTATAATAACTATACTTGGGTTTTGTTTTCAGTTTTAGAGCTTGAATTGGTTATGATAATGTCAGAGAGCAAAGCACCACACATGGAAATTGGGCAGTAGCTGAGAGCTACATCCTGTTTCATAGGCAGAGAGAGAGAGAGAGAGAGAGAGAGAGAGAGAGAGAGAGAGAGAGAGAGAGAGAGAGAGTTGGGAGAGAATATACTGACTGGCAAGGCTCATAAAAGTAGTGATTGGAAGATGTTTGGAAGCAAACAAGATAACACACATGGAAATTTAACAAGTGGAAAGCATGGGTCTTAGGTTTACTTATATTCCAAGTAGTAGAAGCTACTCTTTGGCAAGAACTAAATAAATTGTCTCCACATCTATGTTTTAGTGCTCAGAGCAAAATTAATGTAGACACATTTGTGGGACTTATTTTTACCTTGAAGCTGTGCTATTGATATGCAATTTATAAAATGTAGAACCCAGAAATTACTTTACTTGACTGGAAAAATAATCTCAATGTGATCCATGTATAGAATTTTTAATAGTAAGCTGTAAACTAACAGGTAGCACTAAGACCTTGCTCCTAAATAAACCTGAGAATAATGCTGGTCAATATTAATGATCTTGGAACATTTCATGAAGATGATCCTCTTTGTGGGTACAATGTCAGCAAACCAGCTTCCTTGTCTTGGCTATGTTTCTGAACGCCAACAATTCAGGAACATTTATGTTACACTCCACTGGATTCTAATCCCATGGGTTAAAATAAAGCAATGCCAGAATCTTAGAAATATTGGCACCCACCCTGCCAAAATGCTTGGAAAATTAAAAGAAAAAAAATGAATTAACAAGTTCATGGTACATTGTGCAAACTGAAAAGTTTTGTGAGCCTCTTCAGTTCATCATTTCACCAGCTGCTGAAAAACTCTACTCTCCTATTATAGAAGAAAGAGAAGATTCTGGAAGATGAAGTTTCCTCTCCTTGCACAAGCTTGTTTGGTTTCCTCTGCTGAGGAACTCTTACTGGTACAAGGATGGGCTTTCAGGGAGTTATGTAGGAAGAAAGGTGGCTGTGGTGAATTTATCACAGCTTGACATGACAATCAGTGTGATTCTATGAATACATTGATTCCATTTGGACCATTCCACAGTGACCAGTGGCACGGGTACCTTCCGGGCTTGGAGACAATTGCCCCAGCCAGTCTTGTAACACCCAGAGGATCCTCCACTCCCAAGAGCGCTAACCCACCCAGGATAACAGGATCACAGGATCCCTGGAGCTTGGTCACAACAATATCCCAGGACCCCAGAGGCAGCTTGACTCCCAGGAGGTCTGACACACCCAGCATCTCAGGATCACAGGATCCTAGATTGAGACTGTCTCAACAGGAAGAATCTCCATGGGGGCTTTCAGAATGAGCCCAACCTTAGCTGTCAGACCAGGGTTTTTAAGGCTCTTTCAGCTCAGGCATGAAGCACCACTTTATCTGACACAAGAATTATCACCCACACACACAGACTCCAGACTTGCTCTTCATGGTATCTTTTTAGTCAATTAAAATTGAGGCATTCATTGGGTCATGGTGTTTACCTTTTCTCATTTCACACTAACTCACTCTGAACTGGGTAACTTTTGAAATTTCTTTTCTCTCTCTCTCTCTCTCTCTCTCTCTCTCTCTCTCTCTCTCTCTCTCTCACACACACACACACACAGAGAGACTGGACAAAACAAAGAACTGAAACTTGAAAAAGTTAACAGAAACCACAGAAGTATCTTTGCCAATAAATTACAAGACATGGAAGAGAGAATTTTAGCTCTTGAAGAAAATGTATAGGAAAGATACCTTATCACTGTTTTATTGTGAGGAGACTCCTGTTTATCTTTTATAACAGAAAATATTTCATTGGGGCCTTGAATACAGTTTCTGGGGTTTAGCCCATTATAAAAATGGCAGGAGGAATGACATGAACAAGCATTCTGCTAGACAAATGTGGTGCTAGAGAAATAGTAAATACTTTATTCTGACTCTGAAGATTGAAAGAGAAACTCTTGGTTTATCATGGGCCTTTGAAACTTCAAAGATCATCACTAGTGACTCACTTTCACCAATAAGACCACATTTCCTAATACTTTCAAATAATGCCATTCCCTGGTGGCTAAGCATTCATAATATATATTTGAATATATATATATATATATTTGAATTTATATATATTTGAATTTATATATATTTGAATTTATATATATATATATATATATATATATATATATATATATATATATATATATGTGCTTATAGGAGTCATTCTTATTCAAACCTCCACAAGAGAGAGAGCTCAGTTCATGAAAATTTTGAATCAAATCATTTAAGCATGTAAATTGAGGAGGTCTGGGATACAATGAAAAGACTGAATGGAGGAAAAAAGAATACTAGGTCAAAGCAGAAAAATATTTCTATTAAATTAGAAGTAAATTTTCCCAATCTGAAGAAGATGCAAAGTAACAAAGAGCATGCAGAATAACAAACAGATAGTACCAGAAAAGAAACTTCCCATAACTTGCAGTAATCAAAACACAAAAATGTACCAAAAAAAAAAAATGGAAGGATCGGAAAACCTGCAATGGAAAAAGACTAAGAAATATATAAAGGCAATAGCATTAAAACAAAGCAGGCCACAGATGCCAACCCAGATTACTATACCTAGCAAAACTACCAATCACAGTGAATAGAGGGGGGAAAGAAAACCAATTCACATTACACAATAAGATTAACGTTAAGCATGTTCTACCTACTAATCCAACTCTACAGAATGGACTAGAAGGAAAACTTCAGGTTTAATAAATTATCCACACCAAAGAACACATAAAGAATAAGTAAGACCATGACAGAAAATCAAAAGATAGAGAAAAAATCCATACCATTCTATCATTTGGCAAAAATCAATTAATATTTCTCATTTTTAATTCTCAACATTATTTGTATCCATCATCCCACAAAGAGACACAGAACAACATATTGGATCAGAATACAGTATCCATCTTTGGGCTGCATTCAAGAAAATGACCCTACCATCAAGAATAGGTATTATTTCATGATTAAAACCACAAAAAAATGTATTTTAAGCAAATATTTTTTTCTTTTTTTTTTATTTTCTAAGTTTTTTTTTAATTTACATTCAAAATCATTTCCCCTTTCCAGTTTCCTCCCTCCCCGAAAGTCCCATAAGCCCCCTTCCCTCCATCTTTTCCCCATTCAACCCCCTCTCGCTTCTCTCTCCTGGCATTCCTCTACATCCAGTCTTTCCAGGACCAGGGGTCTCTCCTTCCATCTTCTTGGAAATCTATTGATATGCGAATTGTGTCTAGGGTATTCCGAGATTCTGGGTTAATATCCCCTTATCAGTGACTGCATACCATGTGTGTTCTTTTGTGATTGGGTTTCCTCACTAAGGATGATATTTTCAAGTTCTGACCATTTGCCTAGGAATTTCGTGAATTCATTGTTTTTAATTGCAGAGTAGTATTCCATTGTGTAAATATACCACATCTTCTGAATCCATTCCTCCGTTGAGGGAAATCTGGGTTCTTTCCAGCTTCTGGCTATTATAAATAAGGCTGCTATGAACATAGTGGAGCATGTGTCCTTATTGCATGCAGGTAAAAACTCTGGGTATATGCCCAGGAGTTTCAAGCAGCTGTAGCTTTTCTGATAAAATAGATTTCAAAATAAAACTAATCAGAAGAGAAAGGAAAAGATGGTACATATTCATCAAAAGAAATGTCTACCAAGAGGATATTGTAATTCTAAATATCTATGCAACCAAGTTCATAAAAGAGACACTACTACAACAAAAATCACATAACATATACAGTTATATTGGGTAATTCCAATGCCCCGTTTTCATGAAAAGACTGGTCATCAAGACAAAAATTCAAAATTCAAACAGAAATTTTGGAGTCAAGTAAAGTCCTAAATTAAATGGACCTAGCAGACCCTTACAGAATATTCCACCCTAACACAGGAGCATGCACCCATACACACACACACACACACACACACACACACACACACACACTCTCAAATATTCACACATCTTATGTATATATACATGTACATACATTTATATACATAAATTTATATATATAAATAAACATATATATGTGCATATATATAATATACAGATATAAAAATATTAAAATATGCTGATTCTTATCTGGCCATCATGGATTAAACATGGATACTAGAAATGAAAGGAAGCTTAAAATCTCATGAAAACTGACCAAGTAACTACTGAATGAAAAATTAGTCAAGACAGAAATCAAGAAGCTGATACAGAGAGTAAGGGCATGAGAAAAATGGCCAAGTGTGTTTTAGACTGAAACACTTGTGTAAGCTGGCCCTGAGCCTTGCTGGAGCAGAGCTATGCTGGAGAGCTGTCACTGATGGCCTGAATGCAAGAGAGCTTGTGGGTTAACCAACTTGGCTACCATCCAGACCCAAATCCAGGCCTTTGAGTTGGCCCATCCCTACAGCTAACTCCATCAATGAACTGCTACAATATGTGGAAGAGGACAGTCCTGCTCAACTTGCATTTCCATGACACAGGGTAAAAGAGGATATCTGAGGGGAGTTCCTCTCAGTGAGGATCCAGCATAGATAATGTAAGAGAATTCAAGAGCTTTGAACCAGACAAAAGACTCACTGCAATGAATTGCTTGGGCAAAATGACAACTTCCACAGTAAGATTTTAAAATCTTTTGGGGGATGGGGAGTTGTAATGGCAGAAATAAGATATGGAGAGACAGGGAAATTTGTAGAATTGTGGGTACCTAATGTGAAATACACACACACACACACACAAAACCAATAAAAAGTTAAAGAAAAAAAAGTTTTACAGTTGAATTAAAACAAAATCACAACATATCATTTCTTTTTTTTATTTTTATTTTCTAAGTTTCCTTTTTTATTTACATTCAAAATCATTTCCCCTTTCCCGTTTCCTCCCTCCCTGAAAGTCCCATAAGCCCCCTTCCCTCCCTCTTTTCCCCATTCAACCCCCTCTCGCTTCTTTTCTATGGGACATAATAAAGGCAGTTATAAGAGGCAAGTTCATAACTTCAAGTTCTGACATGAGAGAATATGAGAGAGATCTCTTAATATTAACTTTACAACACATCTATGTACATTAGTAAAACATGAAGAAATTATGTTTCAAATGGGTTATTTAAAGGGAATAAAAGGAATAAAGATGCAAATAAGTGTTATTGTATCTTGGGAACACAGATTTGAGTGTCCCTAATGACAGAAATGTTCTACTCCAGAAATTACACGTAAATAGTCACAAAACTAAAGGATGTCATAAATAACTGTGCTTCCAAGTGCACCAGTGAAGACTGCAAAGTGGAACAGCAGGCAATAAGCTTCAGCTCATTCTTAGCTTTGCCTTGGTGAAAGTCAGTGTGCTGCTAATAACACATTCCAGATGCTTTACCTAATAGTCACAAAGCTAAATATTGGGATAAGTAAGGGAACCTAAAGAGAGCACAAGGTAATTTTAGCTCTGTACTTGCATCTCCAGAGTTCTTCACAGTCGTGACATTTCAATCACTTATCTTGGAGTTGCTTTTTCAGAGAACTTCAGTTCACAATGGTCAGTGCATATGTCAAATGTTTCTGATGATTGAGATCTGAACTGATGGACTGGGAGATCTAATAGTCCTTTCTGTATACCAGAGCATTTAAGTAGAACAAAACAGTCAAAAATTTAAATTCATTCTCTGAAGGACTGAGATTGGAATTAATGTCTTACATCAACTCTTTCTGGCTCTCAGACCCAGATCAGAGGCTATAGTTTTCTAAACTTTAACTTTCTTAAAAGAATACTACCAAATTTTCATGGACTCTACATCATATGATTTCTAACCCTCACTTTTTGTGATTTGCTACAGTATGATAAATGTCTTAATATGAATTTCCATTTCTTTTAAAAGAGTGATGCACAGGTTAGGTTACTGTTGTTGCAGTATTTGTTTGGGATTTTTTTTTGTTTGTTTTTGGGTTTTTAAATTTTGTTTTTGTCAACTTGACAGAAGCTACAGTACTCTGTGAAAAAGAAACCTCAATTGAGAAAATGTTTCTACTAGATTGTCTGATAGGCTATTCTGTGGAATCCGTGTCTTGATTAGTGAGTTATGTAGAAGGGATCAGGCGCTGTGCTGGTACCACCAATGAGTAGGTGGTTCTGGGCTGTATAAGAAAATAGGAATAGCAAAGCATCATATGAGAGTCATTAAGAACATTGCTCAGTGGCTGCTGCTTTGGCTTCTGTCTTTGCTTCCCTCAATGATGGGCTGTAAGCAATAAGCAAAAAAATCAAACAAACACAAAAAGCAAAACAACCTATCTTATCCCCAAACATTTTCTTTTGTAATCTTTCTGATTATCACAGCAATAAAAGTAAACTAAACACCTGGTTAATAATACCAGTGCTTCTCATTTACAAAATAAAAATAAAAGCTTTTATTTCCCATTTTACTTGTCATTGAAACAACTTTTGCTGATCTGTGCCTTTCATGCAGCATTTCATACAATGTCTACCAATACCAATAACAAAATGGTGTATTTTCCAAGCCAGCAAGCACCAACAGAAGATTTTATGGGAAGATGGCATTAATTTAAGTCTCCAAAAACTTTCTATAAAGGAAATTTATGTTTCCACATAGAGCATTTCTTCCAATGACTTTTGTGGGGCTTTGATATATAACAAAGTGAGGGAGATTAAGATTGATATTAGTTTCTCCTTCCCAAACACAATTGAGAAAATGTTTTCTCAGATGACTTAATAGGTATATTTCTGGTCATTTCCAGGAATTCCCCTGATAGCTAAGGGTATGTCTCTGACACTTCATAGTGACAACATAGAAACTTCCATTATTTGCCCTGCTTCTTTAAAATACATTTAATTGCCTAGACTATATATTGGAAATTTTAAGTCTGCTGTCTTACTATTTTTATTTAACTAAAATGAATTGGAATCTGAACTTGTGATTTTATAGGGGAAAGACCATAATAGTGTATTTTTTTTATTAAGTCCATTCTTCCTACTCCTGGGTCATCACAACCCTGTGAATTATTAAATATCGATGTTTATCTTAATTTATTTATGCTTTATGCACAAATTGAGGCTCACTCAGCAACTCAGAACCTCTCTGGGTCTCCCCCATACAACATGATCTTGGAATGGTTGTTATCAGGGCCACAGTCATTCTGTGTGGTCTGCTGGGATTACAGATCATTCAAAACTTCTGTATCACTTGCAAAAATATTTCATTTTATTAGTATTAAATGTTTAGTATACTAAGTGGTTTGAAAGCAACTCACTAAATCTAAAATAATGTCTAACACCTTTAAACTGGCACCACCTTGATATATGTGACACATGCTAAATTTAATTCAAAAGTATGTGCTTTCACCTTGTGTTTATAGCTTGCTGTATATATTTCTATTGTAATATTCTTTTGATCATATATATCTCCTAGAATCATCTGATTCTAGGAACAACTGTACCAGAAGCTTCAAAAGTTTCACATAACTGTGTAATTTTATCTCACTGTGACTATCTCCTATTGGTGCCTCATTAGTGAAAATTGTGTTTTATGAAATGAGCTGCCAAGTGTCTTGCTCATTTTATTTCTTCATCAAATGGTTATATAACAAGTGCATGGCGGGGGGGGGTAGAGGGAAGGCAGGGTAATGATGATGAAGGGTAATAGTCACTTACCTGGGCCTCTTGTGACACTAGGGATAAATGATTTCCACTGGTACATTTGGAGCAGAAATCAACTTTAGCACATTTACTTAAGTAGCACTAAACTTGCCTTGCCAAATCACAGGTGTGCTGAAGCAGCATTGCATTCCGTGTCCTAAGACCCAGATATGTTTAAGCAGCATGACTGTACCTCCAACCTTGAGTCTTGGGTCCTGGCATCCTGACTATGTTCTGCAACACCACAGAAGGACAAACACACACACAGTAAGGCTAGGATCAGATAGGAGTTTTCTACTACTAACCTAGAACATCATTCTGTTTTTCAGGTATAGTACACTGCTATAGATTAGGTACACTTTATCTAATCTCAGTAGGATGCCAACCCCAGACTGTGACCATCTGGGAGGAGAAAGCATGGTTGCCTTTTTTTTTCTTGTAGTTTTCATAAATATTCATGTTGAGTCCCTAGAAGAAAATGAAAGCTTTACTATCCTTCTTATCCATGAAGCCATTGGTGAGGTTTTTTTTGTTTTTTTGGTTTTTTTTTTTTTTTGATGTTACATTATGATCAAGTATTCTACATGGCTGTGTGCTCATATCAACAATACACATTTACTCTGGGACCTTATAACTCAGAGGTCTGTCTATTCTACAATAATTTCATTCTCCCACAGCACAAGTGTGTTTATATAACGTTGTACTTGCTGTTCAAAGTTCAAAACTGTATTCTAAATATAAATATTTATGAAGCATAAGTTTTAACATATGTTAATAAAAGGTACAAAGTCCAGTGCAGAGGAGAATATTAGGAGCATTTAAATTGTTCTGTGTTATAAGTAGAAGAGAAGCAAGAATAGGATTTCTTTTGTGTACTTTGCCAGTCCTCTCTGTATGGACAATGGTCTTTATTCTGACAGCCCATTCTGAACTTTGACATTTACTGTACTAATGGAACACTTGTCACAGCAGTGGGATGCAATGTTTGTTGTTTTTCTTGGTTATAAGGAAGTTTAGGAGATTATTCTGTTCCGGATGAAGCTTATGGGATGATGGATATTTCCTGATCCAAATATTAATATGGATATTTAATAACAGTTTGATTTTAGAAAGCATAGTGAATCCTACTAAATTATCTTAATGTCTTTTCCAACCTACACCAAAGGTAAGTTTAACATCAAATATAAAAAACTTATTGTATCAAGTACTTGAGTGTGTTCTAGGTTGGCAGGTGAATCATTTTTCCTATTTCTCTACTGTCATAAAGAAGTAGGTACCCTGGGTCATATGAGCTACACCTTTAATTTTACTAAGGTCCTATTTCAGGGTCACTACACACTTTTCACACATACCTCTAAGAGATGAAAGAAAGTTTCTTTCATAAACTATTAGAATGTTCCTGTAGCTAGATATTTAATGAAACTAACCTTGAAATTAGACCTACATTTACAGAGAAGTTAAACGTGGTTCTATTTATTTCAGAGATTGTAGTGAACTTCAAATAAGACAGTGAAAAAGTCACTCATAAATATAGTGAAACACTAAAACTCTTATAATCATGAATCTTATAGTTAACAATGTTCAATGTAGACATTTAACTAAGTTCTCAAGGTAACAGGAGCATCAAAATTTCATCTGGAAGAGTCATTGATCTTCTAAAGAGAGCTCATGTATCATAATCATTTCATCTCCTTAAGTATCACCTATACTTTATAAAAGATACTGCCAGATGAGTTTTAAGCTAGCTAAATAAATATTAAGCTTTCTTTTTAAACATATAAACATTTATAAATTTGTTTGTTTTTAAAGTTTTTTTTATTATTTATTTTATTTTTTTTTTAATTTACATTCCAAATCACTTCCCCTTTCCCGTTTCCTCCCTCCCCGAAAGTCCCATAAGCCCCCTTCCCTCCCTCTTTTCTCCATTCAACCCCCTCTCGTTACTCTGTCCTGGCGTTCCCCTACATCCAGTCTTTCCAGGACCAGGGGTCTCTCCTTCCATCTTTTTAGAAATCTATTGATATGCGGATTGTGTCTAGGGTATTCCGAGATTCTGGGTCAATATCCCCTTATCAGTGACTGCATACCATGTGTGTTCTTTTGTGATTGGGTTACCTCACTAAGGATGATATTTTCAAGATCTGACCATTTGCCTAGGAATTTCGTGAATTCATTGTTTTTAATTGCAGAGTAGTATTCCATTGTGTAGATATACCACATCTTCTGAATCCATTCCTCCGTTGAGGGACATATGGGTTCTTTCCAGCTTCTGGCTATTATAAATAAGGCTGCTATGAACATAGTGGAGCATGTGTCCTTATTCCATGCAGGTAAAGCCTCTGGGTATATGCCCAGAAGTGGTATAGCCGGATCCTCCGGAAGTGTCATGCCCAGTTTTCTGAGGAACCGCCAGACTGCTTTCCAGAGTGGTTGTACCAGCCTGCAATTCCACCAGCAGTGGAGGAGTGTTCCTCTTTCTCCACATCCTCGCCAACAACTGCTGTCTCCTGTGTTTTTGATCTTAGCCATCCTGACTGGTGTGAGATGGCATCTCAGGGGTGTTTTGATTTGCATTTCCCTAATGACTAAGGATGATGAACATCTCTTTAGGTGCTTCTCAGCCATTAGATATTCTTCATGTGAGAACTCTTTGTGTAGCTCTGTACCCCATTTTTTAATAGGGTTACTTGCCTCTCTGGAGTTTAACTTCTTGAGTTCTTTGTATATATTGGATATTAGCCCTCTGTTGGATGTAAGGTTGGTAAGATCATTTCCCAGTTAGTTGGTTGCCGCTTTGTCTTTTTGACAGTGTCTTTTGCCTTGCAAAAACTTTGTAATTTAATGAGGTCCCATTTGTCAATTCTTGATCTTAGAGCATAAGCTATTGGAGTTCTGGTCAGGAAATTCTCCCCTGTGCCCATATGTTCAAGGTTCTTCCCTAGTTTCCCTTCTATTAGTTTCAGTGTGTCTGGTCTTATGTGGAGATCTTTGTTCCACTTAGAATTGAGCTTAGTGCAAGGAGATAAGGATGGGTCAATTTGCATTCTTCTGCATGTTGACCTCCAGCTGAGCCAGCACCATTTGTTGAAAAGGCTATCTTTTTTCCACTGGATGGTTTTAGCTCCTTTGTCAAAGATCAAGTGACCATAGGAGTGTGGATTCATTTCTGGGTCTTCAATTCTGTTCCATTGATCTACATGTCTGTTACTGTACCAATACCATGCAGTTTTTAACACTATTGCTCTGTAGTACAGCTTGAAGTCCGGGATACTGATTCCCCCAGAGGTTCTTTTACTCTTGAGAATAGTTTTAACTATTCTGGGTAGTGACCCAAAGAACTCCACCAGAGAACTCCTACAGCTGATAAACCACTTCAGCAAAGTGGCCGGATATAAAATCAACTCAAGCAAGTCAGAAGCCTTCCTATACTCAAAGGATAAGCAGGCTGAGAAAGAAGTAAGAGAAATAATACCCTTCACGATAGCCACAAACCATATTAAGTATCTTGGCGTGACTCTAACCAAACAAGTGAAAGATCTGTATGACAAGAACTTCAAGTCTCTGAAGAAAGAAATTGAAGAAGACCTCAGAAGATGGAAAAATCTGCCATGCTCATGGATTGGCAGGATTAATATAGTAAAAATGAGCATCTTACCAAAAGTAATACACAGATTCAATGCAATCCCCATCAAAATCCCAACTCAATTCTTCATAGAGTTAGAAAGAGCAATTCAAAAATTCATCTGGAATAACAGAAAACCCAGAATAGCTAAAACTACGCTCAAGAGTAAAAGAACCTCTGGGGGAATCAGTATCCCGGACCTCGAGCTGTACTACAGAGCAATAGTGTTAAAAACTGCATGGTATTTGAACAGTGACAGGCATGTAGATCAATGGAACAGAATTGAAGATCCAGAAATGAATCCAAGCTCCTATGGTCGCTTGATCTTTGACAAAGGAGCTAAAACCATCCAGTGGAAAAAAGATAGCCTTTTCAACAAATGGTGCTGGCTCAGCTGGAGGTCAACATGCAGAAGAATGCAAATTGACCCATTCTTATCTCCTTGCACTAAGCTCAATTCTAAGTGGATCAAGGATCTCCACATAAAACCAGAAACACTGAATCTAATAGAAGGGAAACTAGGGCAGAACCTTGAACATATGGGCACAGGGGAGAATTTCCTGAACAGAACTCCAATAGCTTATGCCCTAAGATCAAGAATTGACAAATGGGACCTCATAAAATTACAAAGTTTCTGTAAGGCAAAAGACACTGTCAAAAAGACAAAGCGGCAACCAACTAACTGGGAAATGATCTTTACCAACCTTACATCTGACAGAAGGCTAATATCCAATATATACAAAGAACTCAAGAAGTTAGACTCCAGAGAGCCATGTAACCCTATTAAAAATGGGGTACAAAGCTAAACAAAGATTTCTCACCTGAAGAATATCTAATGGCTGAGAAGCACCTAAAGAGATGTTCATCATCCTTAGTCACTAGGGAAATGCAAATCAAAACAACCTGAGATTCCATCTCACACCAGTCAGAATGGCTAAGATCAAAATCACAGGTGACAGCAGTTGTTGGTGAGGATGTGGAGAAAGAGGAACACTCCTCCACTGCTGGTGGGCTTGCAAGCTGGAACAACCACTCTGGAAAGCAGTCTGTGGGTCCTCAGAAAACTGGGCATGACACTCCGGGAGGATCCTGCTATACCACTCCTGGGCATATACCCAGAGGCTTTACCTGCATGGAATAAGGACACATGCTCCACTATGTTCATAGCAGCCTTATTTATAATAGCCAGAAGCTGGAAAGAACCCAGATGTCCCTCAACGGAGGAATGGATTCAGAAGATGTGGTATATCTACACAATGGAATACTACTCTGCAATTAAAAACAATGAATTCACGAAATTCCTAGGCAAATGGTCAGAACTTGAAAATATCATCCTTAGTGAGGTAACCCATTCACAAAAGAACACACATGGTATGCAGTCACTGATAAGGGGATATTAACCCAGAATCTCGGAATACCCTAGACACAATTCGCATATCAATAGATTTCTAAGAAGATGGAAGGAGAGACCCCTGGTCCTGGAAAGACTGGATGTAGGGGAACGCCAGGACAGAGAAATGAGAGGGGGTTGAATGGAGAAAAGAGGGAGGGAAGGGGGCTTATGGGACTTTCGGGGAGGGAGGAAACGGGAAAGGGGAAATGATTTGGAATGTAAATTTAAAAAAAATTAATAAAATAAAATTAAAAAAAACAAAGAAATACAGGGAATAAGATTTCTCATCTGATGGGTTGGAATGACGTGGAAAGGTGTTTGTTTCGTCTTCCTTCCCTGTTCCAAGTTACCTATTGATACTGTACAATTTAAACACAATAACTGGTAACAAACTTTGGCAAAAGGAGAGTGGCTTCAATTTTCTGAGGAAACCCTGATTATCAGATTATTTCAAACTGATTGTCAGTGCGAACTTAGGCCTGATGCAGCATAAACTCTTATACTAGCTGATTTTTTTCTTATATTTACCCAATAGAGTGATTTAAGACAAAAAAAGCTTGTTGATATTTTTGTGGTCTGCGGAATGTATCTTGAGTATTCTGCATTTTTGGGGGGGCTAATATCCACTTATTAGTGAGTACACACCAGGCATGTACTTTTGGGTCTGAGTTACCTCACTCTGGATGATATTTTCTAGTTCCATCTATTTGCCTGCAAAACTCGGGATGTCTTCATTCTTAATAGCTGAGTAGTATTCCATTGTGGAAATTAACCACATTTTCTGCATCCACTCTTCTGTTGGGGGACATCTGGGTTGTTTCCAGCTTCTGACTATCAGAAATAATGCCGCTCTGAATGTACTAGAACATGTGCCCCTGTGGCATTGTGGGGCATCTTTTGGGTACATTCCGAAGAGTAGTACAGCTGAGTCTTCAGATAGATCTATTTCCTATTTTCTGAGCAACCTCCAGACTTATTTCAAGAGTGTTTGTACCAGTTTGCAATCCCACCAGCAATGGAGGAGTGTTCTTCTTTCTCCACATCCTTGTCAATATGTTTTGTCACCTGAGGTTTTAATTTTAGCCATTCTGATTGATGTAAGATTTTGTTTTGATTTGCATTTCTCTGATCACTAAGGACTTTGAAATTTTCTTTCTTTCTTTTTTCCTTTTTTTATTAGATATACTTTTTTTATTTTCTAAGTTTTTTTAATTTACATTCCAAATCATTTCCCCTTTCCCGTTTCCTCCCTCCCCGAAAGTCCCATAAGCCCCCTTCCCTCCCTCTTTTCCCCATTCAGCCCCCTCTCGATTCTCTGTCCTGGCATTCTCCTACATCCATTCTTTATTTATATTTCAAATGTTGTCCCCTTTCCTGGTTCACCCCCCCTGAAAACCTGATAAGCCATCTCCCCTTCACCTGTTCCCCAATCAAACCTCTTTCCCACTTCTCTGTCCTGGTATTCTTCTATGCTACAGCATTGAGCCTTTCCAGAACCAAGGCCTCTCCTACCTTTGATGTCTAACAAGGCCATCTCTGCTGCCTATGTGTCTGGAGCCATGGATCTCTCCATGTGTACTCTTTGGTTTGTGGTTTATTCTCTGGGAGCTCTGGGGGTACTGGGTGGTTCATATTGTTGTTCCTCCTATGGCGTTGCCAAACCCTCCAGATCCTTGGGTTCTTTCTCTAGCTCCTCTACTGGGGACCCTGTGCTCAATTCAATGGCTGGCTGAAAGTGTGCCTCTCTGTATTTGCCATGCACTAGCAGAGCATACCAAGTGACAGTTATATCAGCTCTGGTCAGCAAGCACTTGTGGGAATCTATAATAGTGTCTGGGTTTTGTAACTGTATATGGGACAGATCCCTAGGTGGGGTAGTCTCTGGATGGTCTTTCCCTCAGACTCTGCTCCACATTTTGTCTCTGTATCTCCTTCTGTGGGTATTTTGTTCTCCCTTCTAAGAAGGGTTAGAGTATCCATACTTTGTTCTTCCTCCTTCTTGGGTATCATTTGATATGTAAAATTTGTCTTGGGTATTCCAAGCTTCTGGGCTAATATCCACATATCATCAAGTGCATACCATGTGTGTTCTTTTGTGATTGGGTTACCTCACTCAGGATGATATTTTCCAGTTCCTTCCATTTGTCTAAGAATTTCATGAATTCATTGTTTTAAATAGCTGGATAGTACTACATTGTGTGTGTGTGTGTGTGTGTGTGTGTGTGTGTATCACATTTTCTGTATCCATTCTTCCGTTGAGGGATATCTGGGTTCTCCCCAACTTCTGGTTATTATAAATAGGGCTGCTATGAACATAGTGGAGCAGGTGTCCTTATTACATGCTAAAGAATCCTCTGGGTATGTGCCCAGGAGTGATATAGCAGGGTTCTCCAGTGACATTATGACCAGATTTCTGAGGAGCCACAAAACTGATTTCCAGAGTGGTTGTACCAGCTTTCTATCACCCCAGCAGCAGAGGAGTCTTCCTCTTTCTACACACTGTCTCTAGCACCTGCTGTCTCCTGAGTTTTTGATTTTAGCCATTCTGACTGGTGTGAGGTGAAATCTCAGGGTTGGTTCGATTTGCATTTCCCTGATGACTAAGGATGTTGAACATTTCTTTAGATGCTTCTCAGCCATTCAATATTCCTCAGATGAAAATTCTTTGCTTAGCTCCGTACCCCATTTTTAATAGGGTTATTTGGTTGTGTCGAGTCTAACTTCTTGAGTTCTCTGTATATATTTGGTATTAGCCCTCTGTTGAATGTAGGGTTGGTAAAGATCTTTTCCCACTTTGTTGGTTGCCATTTTGTCCTATTGACAGAGTCATTTGTCTTACAGAAACTTTGTAATTTTATGAGGTCACATTTGTTAATTCTTTTTTTTTGTGTGTGTGTGTGTGTGTGTGTGTATGTGGTTTTTTGAGACAGGGTTTCTCTGTGTAGCCTTGGCTGTCCTGGAACTCACTCTGTAGACCAGGCTGGCCTCGAACTCAGAAATCCTCCTGCCTCTGCCTCCCAAGTGCTGGGATTAAAGGCGTGCGCCACCACCGCCCAGCTACATTTGTCAATTCTTGATCTTAGAGCATAAGCTATATTGGTTTTCTGTTGAAGAAATTTTCCCCTGTGCTCATTTGCTCAAGGCTCTTCCCCAGTTTCTTTTCTATTAGTTTCAGTGTTTCTGCTTTTATGTGGAGGTCCTTGATTATTCTTTAATTGTTTCTCAGCCATTCAAGATTCCTTTCTTGTGAAATCTCGGTTTAGTTTTATACCCAATTTTGTGACTGGGTTGTTTGGTTTTTTGGTGGTTAGCTTCTTGAGTTCTTTATATATTTTGGATATTAGCACTCTATAAGATGTGGGGTTAGTGTAGATTTTTTGCCACTCTGTAGGTGGCCAATTTGTCTTATTGACTATGTCCTTTGACTTAGAGAACTTAACAGTTTCATGAGTTCCCATTTATCAATTCTTGATCTTAAATAATGAGCCATTAGAATTCTGTTTAGGAACTTTCCCCCTTTGTCCATGAGTTCAAAGCTCTTTCCCAGGAGGGAGAAGAAAGAAATCACTAGTGGGGAGTAAGGGAGGGACTTGGGATGGAAATCAGATGGGGGATTGGGGAGGAGAAGAGAACCTGATATGGTTTTGGGTGAGGGAAAAGGACTGAAGCTCTGAGGGCCAGCAGGAAGGATTAAGCAAGCAGCCTTGTGGGTAGGATGTTGGAGTGACACTCCAGAATGTATCAGAGACCTGGGAGGTGAGAAACACTCGGGACTCAAAGGGAGGTTCCTTAGGTGAAATGCCCAACAGCAGGGAGAAGAAACTTATAGAGCTCACCTCCAGCTGGAATAGAGGGCATCAAATGAGAGAGGGGGTTGCCATTCCATGATCAAAAGTCTCACCAATAATTGTTCCTGTCTGAAAGAACTACATAGATGGAAATGGAGAGGAGCCTGAAGAAAAGAAGGTCCAGAGACGGACCCAAAATGAGATCCAGTTCTAGGAGAGGTTCCAAGGCCTGATACTATTACTGAGTCTATGGAGTGCTCTTAAAAAGGGACCTAGTATGGCTGCACTCTAGAAGACCCAACAACTAGCTGAAAAAGTCAGATGCAGACATTTACACCCAACCAATGGACAGAAGCAGCTGACCCCTGTGGTTGAATTAGGGAAAAGCTGAGAGAAGCTGATGAGAAGGGTGACCCTGTAGGAGGCCCAGCAATCTCAATTAAGCTGGTTCCCTGAGATCTCTCAATCACTGGACTACCAAAGAGGCAGTATGCACCAGGTGATATGAAGCCCCTAACATATATGCAGCAAAGGAGTGCTGGGTTCATGTTCAATCAGAGATGATGCACCTAACGCTTAAGAGATTAGTGACGCCAGGGAGTTTAAAAGTCAGATAGGTGTAAGGTGATGGGTAGGGACATCCTGGTGAAGACAGGGTGTGGGGAGGAAGTATGGGATGTAGAACAGTCAGAGGATAGACCTGAGGACAGGGAAGAAAATCTTTAGAGTAAACAATAAAATTTAAAATATGATATCACATATTACATGTGAGAAATATTTCTAAAACACTTGGTTAATATATTAAAATTTAATTTTTATTCACCATTAAAAAGAGAAAATCCAGCACTTCCTAGATATTGTAGCTCACTAACAACATGCATATTTGAGAATGTAAATATTCTGCACTGAGCATTTCAGTCCCATATGATTCCAAATTAGTTAATGAATCAACAAATAAGTAGATATGTTAGGAAACCAGACTTTTCCAAGTACTCACTACACTGTCCAATCAAATAATTAATGGGGCTGTGGTAGTTTGAATAATGACTCCCATAGGCTCATATATTTTGGTGCTTGGTTCCCAGCTGTTGAGCTGTCAGTGAAGAATTAGGAAGTAGATACTTGTTGCAGTAGGTTTTGCCTTATTAGTGGAGTTGTGTTACTAGAAATGGTCTCTGAGATTTCACACACCATTCCAGGCCCACCCATTCTCTCTCTCTCTCTCTCTCTCTCTCTCTCTCTCTCTCTCTCTCTCTCTCTCTCTCTCTCTCTCTCCCTCTCCCTCTCCCTCTCCCTCTCCCTCCCCCTCCCCCTCGCCCTCCCTCTCTCTCTCTCTCTCTCCATCTCTCTCTCTCTTTCTCTCCCTCTCTCTCTCTCTCTCGATGTAAATGTCTCAGATATTTTTCCAGTACCTGTCAGAGTGCTACCATGATGACAATGTACTAAATATCTGAAACTGTAAGCAAGCCCCCTACTGAATGCTGTATGTTGCAAGAGTTGACTTGTTCTTGGTGTCTCCCAACAAAAATATAACAATGGCTAAGATACTGTCATCTGACTCCATAGCTTTAATGATACAGTTAATGAAGCAATGAGATTAATATAAACATTAAAGCGCTAATGCTAGTACCTTTCATTTGTATCCAATTGTCAGGTTTTCCTGGTGATGTGATCTAAATGAGTATCTAATCTTAATAGGATAATAAAATTGTACCCATGGCATCAGCTATTTATGCCAATGATCTCAGAAACAACTTTTTTTTAATTATTTATTTTATTTTATTTTTTTTAATTTACATTCCAAATCATTTCCCCTTTCCCGTTTCCTCCCTCCCCGAAAGTCCCATAAGCCCCCTTCCCTCCCTCTTTTCTCCATTCAACCCCCTCTCGTTACTCTGTCCTGGCGTTCCCCTACATCCAGTCTTTCCAGGACCAGGGTTCTCTCCTTCCATCTTCTTAGAAATCTATTGATATGCAGATTGTGTCTAGGGTATTCCAAGATTCTGGGTCAATATCCCCTTATCAGTGACTGCATACCATGTGTGTTCTTTTGTGATTGGGTTACCTCACTAAGGATGATATTTTCAAGATCTGACCATTTGCCTAGGAATTTCGTGAATTCATTGTTTTTAATTGCAGAGTAGTATTCCATTGTGTAGATATACCACATCTTCTGAATCCATTCCTCCGTTGAGGGACATCTGGGTTTTAGCCGGGCGGTGGTGGCGCACGCCTTTAATCCTAGCACTTGGGAGGCAGAGGCAGGCGGATTTCTGAGTTCGAGGCCAGCCTGGTCTACAGAGTGAGTTCCAGGACAGCCAGGGCTACACAGAAACAACTTTTATTTGTTATGTTGACTACTGATCTTGTCAACTCAGCTGTCCTGTAATGTTGTATGTGAACTAGTACATTTGGCTGAAAATGACTCTGTGTTACTGGCAATTTACAAAAACAGAATGGTTTCTCTCTTTCAGAAAGGAAAGTTGGAGCCCTTTTATTGAATTGAATTTTGATTTTCATTTGATCTCAAGGGATATGGAATGTTTGATTTATATAACCTTGGAGAACAGGGGATGTATACTCTTGAACAAATTAGACGTGAGAGCACATACCACCTTGCCAGAATGCCTTTCCAGCTGGCCTTTACAAAAGGAATACCATATTATGGCATCACCATGCACCATTTCTTCGTAATCTCCTCTGCCTTTCTTATATTTGTTGTATTAACACCTCATATACTTGTCTTTTATTTATCATTGCTAAGGGTGTATTTGACATGTATTTTGATCCATATTTTAAACATTATATATTCTTTAATTTTGTATATGTGTATTACATTCATCTAGGTGTGTTTTCACATTGGGGCACACCCCTGTGTGCACATACATGCATGTGAAGGTCTGCACTATATATTGGAAATCATTCTGGATCACAGTCTACTTTCCTCACTGAGGCTGATTCCCCCACCTGAATCCAGAGCTCAATAATATCAGCTAGTCTAACTGGCCATTTTGCTCCAGTCAACTTATTTCCCTTTCCTGAATCCTGGAATTACAGGTGGAACATCTTTCTCACTCAATATTTACATGAGCTCTAGGTAGCTGAACTCAGGTCCTTACCAACTCATCAACTCCTGACCTCTCTTTGGGGATCAAGTAAGTCTCTGAGACTTCATTTCCACCCTTCTTGGATACTGATAAATCAAAAGAGAAATGAACAACTGTAGTAAGAAATTGATGAAGATGATGTCATCTTAATCTTTGATGATCACCTACTCACAAGCACTTGTTAGTTGCTGTGCATCCCATGTCTCACTGGGTGCCTGAGGACCCAAATTCTAGATGACTGTGTGAACAATGAGTTGAGTGATGGTGTTGTTGAGCTATGCAACTTTCTTTGCTGCAGTCCTACATTTGAGGCACAGTTGCAGAAAGGGGCCATTTCAACCATAATTTCTGCTGTTTTATAAATGACATTCTTGGTTCTAAATAGAGCTGTTTTAGAAGAAGAAAAAAAAGCTGTCAAACTCTGCAATTTGAAATTTGAATTCAGATTTAAAATGGTAATGCACACAAATACCTATTAATTAATGAGTAGGAAGTCTTTCTTCTAACATACTAATATACAAAAACATCTTAATTATCATAATTATAGCTGACAATGCCTACCAGACACTTACATTCAGGAGCAATAAATGCTCACAGGGACATACACTTAGTTCTTAATCATATTATTTCAAAATTAGACCTTAGGCATTAGCACAGCATTCACTCATGAACAGTGATTACTGTAGTGAGTACAGTCTCCATCTTTATTATTTTAGACTGACATCTCTATTTTCCAGATAAATGTCTGCTCACTCCATCACTTTAGCAGGGTAGCACTAATTCTACCGGAGAAAGATTGTGAGGAGATGTGAAGGAACACTGTTAGTGCCATGTGTTAGCTACTATTCTATTGCAGTGATAAAATAACATGAGTCAGGAAACCTAGAAAGGAAGGGTTTAATTTGAGCTTACAGTGTCAGAGAATAGTCCTCATAGTGTCCTAAGTTGGAATACTTGGTCCCAAGTAAGTGGAACTACTTGAGAAAGGATTAGGAGATGTGGCCTTTTTGGAAGTGTATCACTGTGGGTGAATTTGAGGTTTCCAAAATCTACCCCAGACTTAGTCTCTCTTTCTCTGACTGCTGTCTGCTGATCAAATTGTATTGCTCTCAGATAATACTTCAGGTCTGTGCTCTTCTGTTTCTTACTATGGTGATAATAACTAACTCCAGGAAAATCTAAGTAAGCACTTAATTAAAGGTTTTATTTTATAAGATTTGTCTTGGTCATGATGTTGCTTCACAGGAGTAGAATAGTAGTTAAGACAGCAAAATGATCATCCTGAAATTTTTGCTCTAGAGACAAAGGTGATGTCATTAGAAGGAAGGAACATAAAGGTATTTCACAGCATAGCATTTAGTATGGGCATTAAAAAGTTTTTGTATTGTGATCTATGCTATTAATCAGCCTTTCTGATAAAAATTGTGCTTCCTATGGTCTTTGTAAAAAAATGGTCTGTATAGACCTATAGGAAGAATCACTATTAGAAGGTTTGGCTATGTTGGAGTAAGTGTGGCATTGATAGAGTAAGTCTGTCACTTGGAGCAGGCTTTAAGGTCTCAGAAGCTCAAACCAAATTTATTGGTTCCAAGTCTCTTCATGATGCCTTCAGATCTAGATGTAGAACTTTCAGCTACTCTCCAGCACCATGTCTATCTACATGATGCTGTTTTTTCTGCCATGATAATAATGGACTAAAACTTTGAAATTATAAGCCACCCACAATTAAATGATTTCCTTTATAAGAAATGCTATGGTCATGATGTCTCTTCACAGCAATAAAACGCAAAAATAGAATTTTGTAGCAGAGATAGGGATGTTGCTATGATAGACCTGATCATGATTTTGTTTGAAGGAATGTGTACTTTGGGACTTTGGATTAGGAAAGCAGTTGAACCCTAAGTGAGGCTTCATGGGCCATGTAATAGGAGCATGGAAGAAAGTGGGACTGAGGGTGATTTGAACTATGGGGGTCTGGTTTAAGAGGTTTCAGAAGAGAAGAATGTTAGTATGAGGACTAGAGATTACTCCTGAGATATTCTGGAGAAGAAGGTGGCTGGTTTTTGCCCTTTACCAAAATTTAGCCTCAGTCTAATTAAAGAATTTTGGATTAGTTATGTATACAGAGGAGATTTTAAAAGAGCCTAGTATGGAGATTATATGCTCTATGTATTAATACATATCTACAATGAAAAGAAGCAGAATGAGCAAGAAAATTTACAAAATGTACAATTTGAGGAGAAAGGGATCATCAGTTAGTATAGTGGAGCCCTGTGTTCAAGGCGATAAGCAGACTTAAAAAACATCCCAATTTCTTTTCTTTTTTTTTTTTGAAACAGGGTTTCTCTATGTATCCCTGGCTGTCCTGGAACTCACTCTGTTGATCAGGCTGGCCTTGAACTCAGAAATCTGCCTGCCTCTGCCTTCCAAGTACTGGGATTAAAGACTTGTGCCACCACTGCCTGGCTGACATTTTTAAATTAATAAAAAATAGCCAAATCA
This sequence comes from Tokudaia tokunoshimensis, assembly GCA_036184795.1. Classification (NCBI taxonomy): domain Eukaryota; kingdom Metazoa; phylum Chordata; class Mammalia; order Rodentia; family Muridae; genus Tokudaia; species Tokudaia tokunoshimensis. The sequence continues at coordinate 81,872,476 of BTHU01000002.1, read as the reverse complement.
CAAAAATGATTATGTAAGGAACAAGGTCCTCCAAAACAAAAGAAAAGAAAGAAAGAAGGGCTGGAGAGATGGCTCAGTGGTTAAGACCACTGACTGCTAATCCGAAGGTCCTGAGTTTAAATCCCAGCAATCAAACGATGGCTCACAACCTTCTGTAAGGAGATTTGATGCCCTCTTTTGTGCCAGGCAGTGGTGGTGCACGCCTTTAATCCCAGCACTTGGGAGGCAGAGGCAGGCGGATTTCTGAGTTCGAGGCCAGCCTGGTCAACAGAGCGAGTTTTAGGACAGCCAGGGCTACACAGAGAAACCCTGTCTCGAAAAACAAACAAACAAACAAACAAAACAGACAGAAAAACAGAAGGGAAGAAAGATAGAAATTCAAATGCATAGTAAGTTTTTTTTTTTAATTTTCCAAACCCTTTATCCATCATGGAAATAAAAATGTGTTTTGATATGTCATCTAACTTTAGCCAGAGTGGCCACCATCAAGAGAACAACAACAAATGCTGGCAAGGGTGTGGGGGAAAGGGAACCATCATGTATTATTGAAGGAATATAAATTGGTGCATCTACCACAGAAACCATGTGGAAGTTTCCCAGAAGACTATATGCAGAACCATCACATGATACAGTTTGAGCAAGTCTAGACATATAAACAAAGAACATCACAGGCTATGACAGAGACACCTAGATGTACATGCTCGTTGCTTCTCTACTCACCACAGGCAAAGAGTGCAATCAGCCTAAATGTCAATAAGCTCATAGAAGGATAATGAAATATAGTATATTATATAGCACAACTTCTTAAGTGCTAAAATCAAATTAATTTAAAAATTTTAGGAAAATGTGTTAAGCTTGATAATATTATACCAAGTATGGCAATCTAGACGCAGAAAGACAAATGACATGTGTTCCCTCCCATAGTTGATGGATCCCAGAATGGAAGATTTGAAATTTTGTATTTAAGTTGGAGGAACTGTCTAGAGTTCAAGAAGTAAACAAAGAAGTTGTGATAAGGAGGTAAAGAGGAGAAATAAGTGTGAGGATTATAAAACCATGTGACAGAAAGCAGAGGGGATAAATACTATGGGTATAATTATTTCAATTGGTATGGGAGTGGGAAGGTGAGGAAAAGCAATAGAAGAAAGATGGGATAGGAGTTTAGGGTATCAAGAACGCTATAAAAGAGTCATACAGGAATTTATAATTTTATAACTGAATTAAAACTTACAATGTTTATTTTTAAAAATGGGGATGGGGCGGTGCTTCAACACAGGTTCTCCACATCATTGGGTAATGCTGCTCTCAGAAGTCAATGATTTTCAACCCCAAATTCCAGTGCCAGGTTTGAGAAAATTCCTTCATGTTCCATTGGAAGTGATTCTCAAGAGACTCCCAAAACAAGTATAGGCTATTGTCACTGTTTGTGGATGGCCACTTTATAGACAGTAAAATCTATTTATGAAAATGCAATGTAGCACAGATACAGGACACAGAAAAATCAAGCTAGAACTGAATGCTCACTGTTCTAGAAGTGCTAGGCAGGCTACTAAAAGAGTAAAAAGCTTCAATAATCTCAAACATATGTGGGCTCTCACTGTTTTAGTACTGACTTCTTTGGCAAGAGAAAGCAAGTGATACAATAGAGGCCTGAATTGCCTGGGAGTAACCAATGGCTTGTTGACTTGACTTGAGGCCCACTATATAGGAAGGTAGTGTAAACATAATCAAATACTGTAACTAGAGAAGTTGCAGGTCCTACATGGTGACCTGTATTGATGTTTTACTGAATGGGTAAACAGTAAACTCCTTTGAAAATACTTATGTATATAGACATAGACTAGTTTAGCTTTTCATCTCCTTCAGAGAAACTTCTTTAAGCAGGGAGTAATTGTCAAAGGGACAAGACAAATTTATAACTGGTCTAAGTGCTGAGAACATGTCATCTTTGAGTGTGGTGCTATAAATGGGACATCTGAGCTGCGTTGATGCCCAGAAGACAGCATGGAAGGACTGGAAGCTAGGGGATGAGGAGAAGTGAAGGGACACTCTGCTTCTGGATGTTACATAGCTGATGCCATTATGTTGTGACTGCCTCCAGAAGTCCTGCAGTGTAAGAGAAAGGCAAGGTGAGAGAAATGGGCATAACAAAGGAAGGACTCTTGTTGGAAAGAACAAGGGGCTAGAAGGAGCAGAAAAGGAATGCAAAAAGTACTGAAGGGTAAACAGTAATCATAGTGAATCTCACATACAAGTATAAAATTAGCAAAGCAATTCTGTTAAAGCAGAAAATGGTTGGCACTGGAAAATATCATCCTAAGTGAGGTAACCCAATCACAAAAGAACACACATGGTATGCAGTCACTTATAAGTGGATATTAGCCCAGAAACTCGAAATACCCAAAACACAATTCACATATCAGTTGACTCCCAAGAAGAAGGAAGGAGAGGACCCTGGTACTGGAAAGACTGTGTAGTGGAATACCAGGACAGAGAAGCAGAAGGGGGTTGAATGGAGAACAGGGGGAGGGAAGAGGGCTTTTGGGACTTTTGGGGAGGGGGGGACCGGGAAAGGGGAAATCATTTGGAATGTAAATAAAGAATATAGGAAAAAAAACTATTTAGGCTATGGAAGCAAAGGGGACTAGCAAAAGGGTTGAGCCATGTGAAAGGGGCAGGATAGGGGCCTCTGGGGGAATTTGTTTAAAATACATTTTGTATGTGTGTGAAATTGTCCTTATATAGCATAGTACCATAAACTATGAATATGAAAATTAGCACATATAAATAAGCTTAAATCTCTGTTGTCTTGGCAGTTTTTCTATAAATCAAACATCATAAAATTAAGTTTATTTCTTTTTTTACATTAGTATATTTTATTATTGCACTATTTTTTATTAAATATTTTCTTTGTTTCATTTCAAATGTCCCCACCCCAGGAGTTCTCCACTCCATCCCCATCACCTTTGTCTCTAAGACAGTACTCCCCAGTCCCCTCTCACCTCACCCCTTTAGCATCAGGCATCAAGCCTCCATAAGACCAAGGGCATTACCTCCCACTAAAGCCAGACAAGGTAGACCTCTGATACCAGAGCCAGGAATCTAGTACCTAGGAGCTCTGAGGGTTCATGTTAGTTGATAATGTTGTGCTTCCTGTGGGCTTGCAATCCCCTTTAGGTTCTTCGGTCTTTCCCTTAACTCTTCCATAGGGGTCCCTGGGCTTGGTCCAATGCTTAACTGTAAGTATCTGCATCTGTCTTATTCAGGTAGTGGTAGAGCCTCTCAGAGAACAGCTCTGTCAGGCTCCTGTCTGTAAGTGCAATGTGGAATTAGCAATTCTTTCAGGGTTTGGTGTCTGCATGTGGGATAGATCCCAAGTGTCTGCACACTCTGGATGTCCTTTCCTACAGTCTCTATTCCAGTTTTGCCCTGGCATTTTCTTCAGACATGAACAATTCTGGGTTTTCTTCATATTTCTTCATATAATATAAAAGATATTAAGAGGTATTTGAGGAATATCCTATACTCACAGCTTTTTTTTTAAAGATTTATTTATTTATTATATGTAAGTACATTGCAACTGTCTTCAGACACTCCAGAAGAGGGAGTCAGATCTTGTTACAGAGGGTTGTGAGCCACTATGTGGTTGCTGGGATTTGAACTCAGGACCTTCGGAAGAGCAGTTGGTGCTCTTAACTGCTGAGCCATCTCTCCAGTTCCTACTCACAGCTTTTGACATTGGTAATTTTCCTAGAAAGGTTGACTCTCCTAGAAAAGACTGATGGTATACAGATCTGAGCAGCAGATTAGATGCCACACCCAACCCTCTGCATGTAGATCATAGAAACAGAAACTCTCTGACCTACTAGTAATAATAGGATCTTGTGAAACAGCTTGTTAGTCTCCAGAAAACTAACCCTAAAAATAATAAATGAAGAACAATGCCCTTGTCATTGCAGGCACTCAGCTTTTTATGGAGGAGGGAAGGAGGGTGGTGTGCTTTGAGAGGTTACCCATGACAAACAGGACTGTGATGGAAGTTATCATTCATTCAATAGTCTGTGATAAAACCATACCACCTGCTCATTGTGTGATAGCTAAGAATATCTCCGTACATGTCTGTGCTTCAGCATGTCACCTCCCCAACCCCCAGCACTGTTATTAGTTCAGATTTCAGATACCATTTAAGATGTATAGGGGGAAGTGATTTCCAGACTAAAGGCTACCTGAAAAAGTATATATTTTACCATCCCAAAACCATTCATAATATCAATTTTTCTGTATTCTTTAAATGTCACCCCTTATATAACCACTTGGCATTTTATTCCTCTACCATTTTAGGCCTACTTACAAGTAACTTACCCTAGTGACCTGTTCACATAGGAAGCATAAGGAAAGTTATGGTTCCCAATGGCCTTTAAATGTAAATGCAACTTCTAAATAAGTGGACTGAGTGTATTTGTGCAGATGGCTTTATAATCTGCGCATGGCAAGCACCTAACTAGTGCCTGTACTGACAAGTCAGTCATGGACCCCTTATTGGATGAGTCTTTAATCAGTTTTCTAAGGAATGAAACACTTGAAGAGGACATTTCAATGTGATTTTTTTACATGAATATCTTGTTAGACTTATTTTTCCATTTCCTTAAAAAGTTGTATTCAACCTTAGGTGAGATTTTTAGCAATTTTTCTTAGCAAGATTTTGCTAATTTGCATGTCTTAGGAAGAATTTTAGGTAGTCATGGCAACAATTTAGGAAGTTGGGAGAAATATTGTGAAAAACAAAGAGGAAAAAATCTAAACAGTCCAAGAACTGCATAGTATCTTGGTTCTCACACCATAGAACACAGAGTAGATGAAAGAGTAACTAAGAAAGCTTAGACTGAACACAGAGACACTTGGAAAAGGTGGGTCATGCCAGGCTGTCTTCTGGCAGTTTAGCTTTGCAGTAGCCTGGAGTCTCTGGAATGGACCTGATCAGGACCTTCTCTATGCCCAGTCACTTCTGGATGTAGAAATCCCTGTAGGATCACTACAACTTACCCAGTCATGTACTGCTGCAATTAGCATTGCTTTTAGTTGGGATGTGATGCAGAGATGTAAAGTATAAATATATGAATAAGGCTGTCATATACATTTAGCTACAGCTCTGTCTTTCTTTTCCATATGTAGTTAACAACAACAGCAACAATAAACCAAAGGCTTGGTAAAGCATATATTAAGCAGTTTGAGAAATCATAATGTTTTTTTTCTCTTACATCTGAGTCATTTTATGTCTCTAGGTGCCCTCTTGCCTGTATCCTCTCCAATATAATGTATCATCAGTTCTCCTGTTTTGAGTCATTCTAGACAGTGTTTAATAGTTTTTGGTTGTCTTTCCCGATGACTAGTGAGGAGAGGCATCAATTCATATGTTTGTCAGTCAGCTGTTACTATCATTAAAATCATTAAATCATTTTAATTTATCATTAAAATCAGGGAAAGGCGGAATGGAATTTTCTGGGTCAAAAGTATATTCTATGGGACAGTGGTTTCCTGCTTTGTCAGAAATACTTTGAAAGGATTTTGACACTGTTTGACATATCTTTTTCATTTGCTAGGGTTGAAAGATTCCTACAGTGCCCTAGGTATTTGAAGCTCGCATGTCAGTATGCAGTGCTTTGGAAGGTAGTAGAACTGGAGGTGCAGCCTAGCACAGTGAACACAGTCGCTGGAGAACACTGTCACTGCCTTGGAAGAGGATTATGGAGCCAGGAAGCGCATGTTCTTCTTTATTTAACTTTTCAGGTTCCAGGAGATGGGTTTGTATTTAAGTCCATTGTTAAGGCTGACATTTATAGAATTGCATATTTTGAACCATCCCTGGAGCTGTGGATTAAAGACAACTTGATCCTAGTAGATGGATTATCTTTTTGATATATGTTTGTATTCAACTTTCAAATACATAAAAAATAATTTCACATCTATGTTCATCAAGGATATTGGTGTATAGTTTTTATTGTTGTCCTTTTCAGGGTATCCTAAGGTTCCTGCATATTGCTTTTATTTGTTTAAACGTCACCATCATATCATTTTCTTTCACTATCTTGTCTAATGCCTCTATTTTACTTTCATGTCCTGATATTATTTCATCTATCTGATCCATTCTACTGGTAAGACTTTCTCCCTAGTTCTAGGTTTTTGAAGTTCTCAGTTGTATCTTCATGTCAGTTTGAGCTCTCTTTTCTTGAATCCAGTTTTCAAACACTGCTTTCATTTCATAATCTCATTCAGCTGTTTTATATGTTTTCTTGAACTTCAAATACAGGTTCATTTTTCCCTGTTGTGTGCATTCATCTGTTTGCCTGTATCCTCTTTGATTTCCTCGAATTTTATGATCATATTTTAATTGTTATTTTAAATTATGTGTCCTGGGTTCTGTTTAAGTACTTTCCATTGGAAGAAATATCTATAGGACTGACAGAAATTAGGAGAGTTATTTTGTCTTGGTCGTTTTTACTGTTTGTATTATTTTGTGGTGGGATATGTGCTGTCTTAGTTTGAGTTTTAATGCTATGAAAACACCATGGCCAAGGCAACTTTTATAAAGAGTTAAGTTAAATGTTAAAACAACATTTAATTGGGGATGGCTTACAGGTTCAGAGTTTCAGTCTATTATAATGGCAAGAAGCATAGCAGTGTCTAGGCAGCCATGGTGCTAGAGAAGCTGAGAGTTCTATATTTTCATCCAAAGGAGCCCAGGGATATACTATTCTCAGGCAGCTAGGAAGAGGTTCTCAAAGCCCACCCCCACATTGACACACTTCCTCCAACAGCACCCTACCTCCTCCGATAAGGCCACACTTCCTAATAATGGTACTCCCCTGGCCAAGTGTATGTGTAATATTTATTTTGTTGGTTGTGTGTCTGGTATGAGATCCCGTCAGGTCTATGTTGAGTGGAAAATTTTGCTCTGCTTTTCCTGTTGCCTAATTAATTGATTTCAGGTCAGGTAGGGGGAACTGAGCAGATAAGACCTTCAGATATTTACTGTTGATTACTGATTAGGGAGACTGAAGTGACTCCAATTCACTTGTATCTGGTATGATGCAGGGATTTTAAGAGTGAAGTGAGATTGTGTGAGTGAAATCCCAGCTGACTTTGGGTCTAGAAAGGTAGCACTGGCCATGGAAACTTGCAGACTTTCTAAAACAGCAAAGAAATGAAGCTCTCAGGTGGTCCTGAGTCTGCAGGGAAGCATAGGGCAAGACACTTGGGAGAGATTCAGAAAAAAAGATTTATGGATGGGCATAGTGCAAGAAAACTTCTATATGTGGTTTCTGCCTCAGTTTAAACAGGCTACATGTATGGGCAGCTCAGCATGAATGCCCTGGGTCAGGATAGGCAAGAGAGCCAATGAATATGACTTGCATTTGAGTCTGGTCCCACAAGGGTGGAATACGATTATTCCAAGTCTTAGATTAATTCTTAATATCTCCCTGCTTGGAGACATTTTAGTGCTAACAAGTTTACATCCAATAATTCCAAATGTTTTAACCTCATATTATTTCAGAAAATATTAAATAGGAGAGTGTGTGAAAACGGAGAGAAGGAAGAAACATGCAGAAAAAACATATTAAGAAAAGTGGAAGGAAGAGTAGAACAGAAATATAGATGCATGTTAGATTGCTTGTGAGTGCCCTCTAGTCTGTTGCCTCTTAAAACATAAAGAAATTAGCTCCGAGTAGAGTGGTGGGGGATGATGGCTTTAAGTAGAAATATACAAATGTTCTATTACCCTCACTCACCTGGTATGGTACTTTGTCAGGTTATAATCACATTTAACTGTTAAAAACAAAGACCTGGCAATATGGCTTTCAGCTATTTCTTTTCTCACAAGCAGGATGAACAGGTGGAGCTTTGGCTGAAGCAGTTAGGAGCATTTAAACTGGAGTGTGTGACAGCCCTTTTCCTTTTACATAGACCTTTTTTCATGAGCCTTCAGCCTTTTCCTTCTATTACAGGAAAAGTAAGAGTAATGGAAGGAAAGTTCCTCCACCTGAAGCAGTCCTTTAAAGAACTTTTCTGGAAGAGCCAATCCATAACTTTGAACTGTATTTCATTAGCCATCTAGTAGTAGGAAAACTTGGAAATATAATATTTATTTTTTACGAACTTGTTTTTCCTTTTTAGATTTATTTTATATGTATGTCTATTTTATCTGCACTGTATGTGTACCACACTAACACAAGCAACTTTCAGAGTCTCTGTTTCAGGTTTAAACTATTACTAAAAGTAAATTTTGACCAGGTCAGTACCTTAGCTACATTCCTTCACTGAGTTTTAATTACAGACAATGTAAGGGATTAAAGAATTACTCATGCAAAGATTAAGCACAGCCATACCAGCCTTGTCTGCTTCTCATTCACACTCAGCCTGTGTCAGTCATCAGAACTCAGTGATGAGTTCCTGTGCTTGAGGTGCTGGTTTCTTGGAATGTTTGCTCCTGACTTCTCTGATAATTTCTCTTCATCTGTTAACACTGGGATGACACACTGGCCTCTCCTGGATACCGCTCTGCTCTTCTCTATTCAACATTCATAATCAAAGTGAGATGCCTTTAAAAATGTGTTAAGTGATAAGGAATGGGTGTTGGTGATGGTGATGGTGATGGTGAAGCACAGTTGTCAACTGTATCTGTAATCAATTCTGAGATAAACTGATAGTCACAACTGTGAGGGGTCTTCTTGTTCAGGTTATGTAAAGTGGGAATACTCATTCTGAGTATGGGTATTGCAGCCACAATGAAAGAAGTCTGGCAAAAAAGCTGTGCTTTGTGGCTTAATGCCTTTCTGTCTCACTGATGAGTGTTCACTGTTGCTGTTCTTCACTGACAACAGGACCAAAATTAGGCTTCCATTCATACTGAAAATAATGTCTTTCCATGAGGAGTTTTCCAAGCATCTACTGTCATACCAGAACCACTGAATTTCATAGCCTTGCAGTTAGAGTAGCTACTAGGTTCTCAATCTCCCCAGTGTGAAAACAGTCATCTGGGGCCTAACCACATTATGTCACATAAACCAGTTAATCAGTTGTCTTTTATCATATATTCATTCTTTTCTGTTTCTCTAAAGAACCCTAAGAGAAGCCATAGTGATGCAAATAGTGTTGTGTTTTGTAAGATATTGCTGTTTCTTTAACTTCCTCACAATTAATATATGAAAGATGCAGGTTAAACCAGATTTTGTGTATTAGTGAGAAAAAGAAACCCTTTAGCTGTTCTTGGAAAGGAGGTAGTTTTAAACCATAGAAAGCAAACCCATGGGCAGCCACATAACCAAGATGATCAAAGGCTGTACTTAAAGCTATACGGTTGTCCTATCTCTTATGCTATACAGCATGAAATACTCACTCCTGATTTTCTGAATGTGGATTAACTTTTCTGAAGTGGCCAAGACTCAATGGCTTTCTACAACAAATATATTTCACCATCCATGTGAAATATAACTGTAGCTCTGCATCATGTAGAGGTCAAGATTAATGAATTTTTCATGAGAGGACAAAGGAGCCAATAACTGACAGCATCTTCAACTTGAGATACTAGCCTGAGATAGTAGTTGTCTATGTGGGTTTGAATGAGATACCTCCCATTGTCTCAGGTGTTGGAATATTTGGTACTCATTTGGTAGGACTCTTTGGGTAGGTTTAGGAGGTCTAATGTTGCTGAAGGAAGTATATCATTGGAGACACACTTTGAGATTTCAAAAACCATGTGCCTTTTTGAGTGAACCCTCTTAGTTTGCTTTTTGTGGTTGGAGATATGAGCAATCAGCTAGTTCTGGCACCATGCCTGTCTGCAGCTACAGTTCTGGTGGTGGTGCATTTTTGAACCTCTGACACTGTAAGCTCCAAGTAAACCCTTCCTTTCTAGGTTTTCTGGCTCATGGTATTTTATCACAATAATATCAAAGTAAGTAACACATGGCACTGACAGCCATATTTCACAGTTTCTTCATATCTCCTCACATTTACCTCAGTAAGTCACAAGGTCAAGGCTGTCTACAATGAGAACACTGGAAAAGTTCAAGGAGACAATGGACCTTACAGGCAAGTACAAAGAAGGAACCTCATTTCACTCTTAACCCAGTCATGTTTGTATAATTTTTCTTTCTAGACAAAATGGCACAGTGGAAAGAAAAGTCAGGGTGTGTGAATGTCAACCCCCTCATGCAAGTTCACTGGCTACATAAGAAAAGGGTAGACTAGATTATCTGAAAAATACCTTCCAAGGAAGCAGGCATATTTCTGTAATTCTTCCACATTACTGGAATCCTTTTATGTCTATGTAGACCTTACCTCTTCCCAGAAAGCCCCAGTCTGTGTAACTATTTTTCATTTCTCATTTCATGTGAAAGGAAGGAGTGGTTCAGTAGTGCATTCTGCTACTCATGGGAATCCTTCAGGTTTCATCCTAAGGATGTAATTCTCTCTGTTCTTTTTTTGTTACATTTTGGAAAAGCAATTTTTTTGTTCAACTGACAAACATGTAAGACATAGGTAATCATGACTGTATAGGCATCAAACCACATATATACATGCACACACACACACACACACACACACACACACACACACACCATATACTATTTCTCAAATATAGCACACCATAAACCTACCATATACACCTTACATCACACACATACCACACCCACACATATATCTCACAATATATATACCAAATGCATACCACATACATAGACATACACATACACACACAGATACCACACATTACACATACACCATATGTAAAAATACCACCTCTGTACACACCCCAGACCACATACATATCACTTCCCCAGATGCCATAATACACCATATCCCATTGCCACACTGTATATTACATACATCATACATATGCCACACACATCATACAGACACACCACATATAAATGCATACACATGCATCATTCCATGAATACTACAGCACATATATACACATATATACACATTCACATAGAGACACACAGATGACCACACAGACACACCACACACATGCACAAGGATACATACAAACCACCCACTCACACAGACACAGGCACAAACACACTGTACCATACACATAGTTACACACGCACACACACACACACACACACACAAACACACACAAAGTAATTCTAGTATGAACTTATCATGAAATTATCATGATTCATTTGTTAAAGTAGATAGAGTTTAGAGGAGAGCAAACTTCAAGTATGGAATGATCCGCTGACTAAATCACATCACCAGGATCCTACTAGCTTCATCTCAGGAATAGCTCTTCTCATTGAAACAAGTAGACTGCCAGTTGCAGCTAGGATAGTTCGTACTTTTGCATCTCATCCCAAAAGCCAGCCTTAAGTTCTAGCTGGAAAACTTTGCTTCAAAGTCCTGTGTCTGAAATCATTGTCAGAAAAGGAATATTAACTAGCTAATTGGCTTCAGCCCTCACATTCCCATGGCTCTGTTTAATGCAGGGGGAAAGAAGTCAGCACCAGAGAAATAACCAACTAAGTACACAATGAGAGTCAGATCTAAGATTTAAGTTTTGCCTTTACTGAAACTTTATCAGTGTTAAGGAGTCACTGTCAAGAAGAGGCAGAAGAATATAACATTGAAATATATATATATATATATATATGTCTCTATGTGTATTTGTATGTGTGTATATACATATATGTAAATGTATATAGGTGTATACATTTGCATATATTTATATAAGAATATATGTGTATTTGTGCATATATGTATGTCCTAGACAATATTTGTGTTCTTCTAATACAACACATGACATCTATTTCTAATCTAGGATGTAAAATCTTCCAGTTTATTTTTCAAGTATGACCCCTTATGTTCAGAAAAAACATTTCTTTGGCAGGCCTAACTCTTGGGTAGTCTTAAGAAAATTTCCTGAATAATATTCTCACTATAAATTGATAACCATGTGTGGTGGTGAAATAGAAACTTGTTCCATGGTCCTTAGAAGGTGCCTCTGACACTTTTGTTGACAGCAGACCCTCTATATACCACAGCCTGGTGTGCTGAATTAACATAAGCAGAATATTCTTTATTTGGTGTAGACAGTCATAAGATAACAACACATTTTACTTCACAAGAGAGGTAGGTGGTTGTAGATTAAAACACCTATTATGCCACAGGTATCAGGTTTTTTTTCTTTTCTATCTTTCTGCTTTTCTTCCCTTTTTCCATTCTTGGGAATGCACGTTATATGGGGAGTACATGAAAAAGCTAAACAGAAGAATGTCTTCAGGAGAATCAGGCTTGAAGATGTAGCTTCAATCTTTTATATGAAGTGTTAGAAATTCCTAGAACATCAGCTGCAATAATATCAAAGAAAATAAGAAACTATATTATAAATATGAATAGAAGTTATTTTGGATTATCTCTTTCTGTTCCTCTCTAATAATAGTTTAGAACACTGAGACAACTTTATGTGAGCATCTCTGTTGCAGTGAGATGGAACATAGCCTCCTTGAATTATTCATGCTAATTAATAGAAAGCTATGCCATGAATAAATTAATGTTATGGATGAACAAAATCATCTGTATGTCCATGACATATTGAATTTCTCTTTGAAATAAAATGTTTCACAGTATATCATCATTATTTCCATGCTGTATAATGTTTCACAGTATATCATCATTATTTCCATGCTGTATAATGCTATGTTTTATCTATTAGTCTTGCAGTTTTAAAGGTACATTGTGATAAGAAAATGAGGTAAATACTGAAAATAAAGAACTCTTGTAATGAGAGTTGAGAATATCAATAATGGTTGAGTATCACTGAAGACATAGATATAAATATCTTAAGGTTTTTGCAACACTCACATAATTACAATGACAATGCTGTGAGGGTACACAAAAGCCTAGAGAGCAGGAACTTCAAAGACCCAACAGATTCCAAGAGTTGAATGTTAAAGAATAAAGTATCTGGACAGTTCAGCGTGACCTGAGCTCAGATGAAGAGGAAGTTCAGGGTGACAATCTGAGAGAAAAGAAGAACCTGGTGCTTTCTCTAGAGAAGTGAACACTGGGAGGAGAGGTCTTGGTGTGGCTGCTTCTGTACCTTCATCTGCATCAAAAGTGGTTATAGCAGTTTTGAATAAAATGACAATTAGAAAAGTGAGGTTCTTTGAGCTTCCTTTCTAAACTATAAATATCTGGGTACCACATCTGATCTGTAAGTATTGGATATGACTCCAGTTTCAAATTGTTAACAAAATTAAAATTAGAATTAGAAGGTGGTTGTTCTATGAGGCACACTCCATCATATTCCAAGAAAGTTTCAAATTTCTGAACCTGCTATAAAAGTTGAAACATAGCCAGGAATTTATTTTGTTGTTCCCAGGTGATTATAGTGTGCAGTTGGTTTGAAAACCACTTGCAGGGACAGTAGCCAGAACATGATTTTTGGATTTTGTTGGCTTTTCTGTTTTCATTCTTTCCTTTTAATTCATGTCCCCAGTGAAATTTTAGAAATAAGTGTAGTTCATTTCTTTAAATATTAATGCCCACTTTTTTCTAGAATTAAAAACAAACTGCATCAATATTTGCACTTGCCAAAAATCTGAAATAAATTTAAAGGCTACCATGAACAGGAGGGCCAGTCTTCATTAGAAAAGATGAATTAGGAAACTGTAAAAATATTACAGACATAAATCTTTAGGGAGAAGGTATTTGATAGTCTTGTGACTAAGCATTCAAAAAGCTCTGTGTTTTATGTATATAATTGATCCCAACATCTCTTTCTACACATGTGAATATATCAGTTACACAATATAAAAAATTCAGTGTTTGTTCCCTCTTTCATGACTATGTTTGTTGAAAGATCATTTTTGAAACCCTTAAAATACCTTACGTCATTTGTTCATTTGTTTTTTTATGTTTATAAAAATGCTGTTGGCTTCCTTTGAATTGACCACTGCACTTAGACCTGTATTTATAGTCATGTCTTGTTATTTAAAAGGAACAAACTATGATAATAAGCCAGTTATTTAATTTCTGGTCCTACCAGAATATACCGAGAATCTTTTTTCCTATCACAATATACAAAGAATCTCATAGTGCTTTAGATAAAACCACTAATACCTAGAATGAAGATTATCAAAAACATGAGCTTAAGAAGAGATGTGAATTGATTTGTTATCTGAAATAATGGAAGACCATAATGTTTGCTAAATGTTAATGAGTAGCATTGAGATCAAAGCAAACAGTAATACAAAAGCAACACTCTATGCTTTGTCTCTTTGAGTTCTCAGCTGTTTCAAGCTAGGGACAGGATATTCAGTTGGAAATTATTGTTGTTGAATAAAGAAAAATTGGCCTGGATCCTGGGTCTAACATGTGATGAAACAGATATTCCTCAGCCAAAATCTTTCAACATTATGGTAGTATGAAAAGGAAAGGGCAATCCCACTAAAAGGATCAGCATTCCTGAAAGAAAAATCATTTCTGTCACTCTCCTGAAAGGTAGACTCATCATGTATTCACCATTAATGTGTTTTATTAAACAATACAGGAGGAATTTGATTGTTCTGATAAGATTCCAATCTCATTACTTTATGGAAAGTCTGGTTTGTGCCACAAATTATCATTTCACCTGCTGATTCCAATGTTTCATTCTGTTTTTTTGTTGACGCCTAGAACAAGCAAATTCTGAACACAGATTTGAAAACTTGTCTTTCTGTTAGAAATAAAGATGTGACGTAAATGAACTCACTTCTATGAAATCATGAAGTCCTTAATGTCTTTGGATTGTCCTTTAAATGTTACATTGTGCAGATAAATTTTCAATAATTCAGTAAAATTTCAGAAAGAAATTTTGAATTAATCTGAGATTAATATTTGCATGCATATTAAAATATAAATTTTAGCCATTGAGCACCTAATCATTAAATTCAAGAGCCTCGAAACTGGTTCCTCCTGAACCCCACTTCTACATAATCTTACCATTCGCCATTATTACTAAGTCAGGAAAGGATTTCTGCTGGTGGTCAAGGAAAGTATAATATGAAGAGGATTGAAATGCATGATAATCTCGTTGCCGTTAAATCTGTAATCAAGAGATAAACTTACTAGAACATACAAAATTCTATTCACCATACTATTGGGGAAAATGTTTTTTAAATCTCCCTTGCAAATGATTCTTCAAATGTGAGAAGTGCATATAATATAGGGAAAAACTCAAGCAAGAATCTGTGGGAATCTCAAGAATTAGTAGGATAAATGAAGAAAAAATTAAAACTGAATATATCAATGTTCATTCACTGTAAACTTCTTATGAAGTTTTAGGTCTAATTTTAAAATTGGAAACACAAGCCTGCACTTCTGCCAGTATTGCTTTGCCTTTATTATACAAACCAGTATTTAGGAATTCTTAATGGAAAAAACCCTCAGCAACAGCATTTTGACTGCAGCAAATGCAAATATACAGAGTTATGACTTTATTAAACTTCTGGAAATGAAGGGTATAAAAGTTTTCATTTTCCCACCTTCAATTTTGAAGCTGTAGGAAAAAACAAGCATAGAGAATTAGAAATAGAAAGAGGAGAAAAAGGAAGGTAGGGATAATAATAAGAAAAGAAGATGAGCATAAGTAAAAAATGAAGGAGGAAGAAGAGAGGAAGGAAACAGTAAAAAGGAGGAGGATAAGGAAGAGGAGGAGGAAGAGGAGGAAAATGGTAACAATTCTATTGGACATTTAGTATGATTCATGCTGATCATTCAAGGATCCAGGTGAAATCTAGTAGGAATCAAGGATCAGGAAAGAGTAGCTATGCCACATATTGATAGTAAGAAAGATGAACCTAATGATATCCTTGCCTCTTACCTCTTAAACCAAAACAAGTCTCACAAGGGTATTTGTTCAAATACCAATTGTGTATGTGGCTCAAGTGTGCACTAGGTTTTACTGACAAGTCACCTTCTTTAAGTGTAACTTTTTTAATGTCCCTCATGTCCCAGGAACCCACTTTTCTCCTAAGACTTGACATGTGACCTCTATGATTCGATCTATATCACCTAGTTTAGACACAATCCTAGAAAATCTTATTAGCAAGAACCTTCCACCTTCAATGTATGATTTAATCCTTATTCTCTCACCCTTAGAATCTGCACATTAGTTTCTCCTTAGCTCCTCATATCACATCCTTCCATCAACTGACTTACTCCTAGGCTTATAAAGCCCCAGTTGTTTATGCTGTGTTCATAATGGAGCCCAATTCTCTACTAAAAACCTAGTTCTCTAACTAAAGGAGTTAGCTTCTTTAAGTGTAATTTTGCAATATCCCTCATGTCCTTAGGAACTCACTTTTCATCTAAGACTTGATTTGTGACCTCCATGATTTGCTCTACGTCACCTAGTTTAGATACAATTGTTGGAAATATGTAATATATATTGCTATTCCTCAGCTCTATGAATATCAAAGCTAAATTAATTCCCTGGAGACCCAGAATCTGCTCCTTATTCTTTTGTGTCTCATTCTTCTAAAACAAAAAAGTAGTAGATATTCTAAAAATATAAGGAAGAAGGATTAGTGTGAATATGATTAAATATTATTAAAAATTAAGTGTATAGGTACTTATAAGTCTGAATATTTGCTTCTATAATAAATGCACTATTTCAGAGTTGCAAAGTTGAGTTTTTAGGCATCTTTTACATGGAATAATTTTTAAACTAAAAAGTCTTGGAATCTTCACATCAGTTAAC
Source organism: Tokudaia tokunoshimensis (assembly GCA_036184795.1). NCBI lineage: Eukaryota > Metazoa > Chordata > Mammalia > Rodentia > Muridae > Tokudaia > Tokudaia tokunoshimensis. The sequence goes on along the minus strand of BTHU01000002.1, from coordinate 81,855,726 downwards.
AAACTGATAAAGGATTAAAGGTTTAAAATGGAAGCTTAATATTTACTTAGCTTGCTTAAAACTCATCTAACAGCGTCTTTTGTCTTTTATAAAGTGGAGCTGGTACATTAAGGAGATGAAATTATTATGACACATGAGCTTTCTTTAGAATATCAATCACTCTTCCAACTGAAAATTTGATGATCCTATCTCCTTGAGAACTTAAATAACTACATTGAAAGAAACATAAGATTGTGACCTGTAAGCATTATGAGTATAAAATTTTCAGTGTTTCACTATTTGTAAGTGACTTATGCACTGTCTTATCTGAAAACTACTACAATCTCTGAAATAGATAGAACTGTTTCTATCCTCTCTGCAAATGGAGGTCTGATTTCAATGTTATTCTCACTAAATATCTAGCTACAAGGACAATGAAATAATTTATGGAAGAAATCTAGCCTTCATTTCTTAGAGGTATATGTGGAAACTGTGCAGTGATCCTTTGCTTAAATGAGAACTTTGCAAAATTAAAGTACCCAGGATACCTACTTCTTTGCTGCAGTAGAGAAATGGGAGAAATGATTCATCTGTCCAGCTAGTACACACACAAGAGCTTGCTACACTAAGTTTATTATATTTAATGTGAAATTTACCTTTGTTGGTATAGGCTGGAAAAATATTAAAATAATTTAATAGGATTTAGTAATCATTCTAAAATCAAACTGTTATTAAATACCCGTGCTAATATTTGGATCAGGAAATGCCTATCATCCCATAAGCGTCATTTAAAACAGAACGATGTCATAAACTTCCCTATAACCAAGCAAAAAAACCAAAACAACAGACTGGGTCCCACTGCTTTGACAAATGTTCCATTAAGACAGGAAATGTCAAGGTTCAGAGCAGGCTGAATCAGAATAAAGAGCATTTTTCATAAAGAGAGGACTGGCAAAGTACACAGGAAATCCTGTTCTTTGCCTCTCTTCTGCCTACAACATAGATCAATTTAAATGCTCCTATTGTTCTCTTCTGCACTTGTTTTTATGATTCTTAGAAACATATGTTAAATCTTATGCTCCACATATACTTGTATTTCAATATATCTATGTTCATTGACCAGCAAATGCAATGTTATATAAACACACTTGTGTCTTGGGACAGTGAAATCAGTGTGGAGTGGAAAAAGCTCTAGTCCCAGAGTAAAGGTGTATTGTTGGCATGGGCACACAACCATGTAGAAGACTTTAAGATCATTGTCCTACTAGGACATCAAAAAAATCATCTCCCCATGGGCATCAAGATTAAGAGAGATAGTAAAGCTTTCCTCTGGGGTCTCAAAATGAGTGTGAACAAAGGAACAATGTGTACAAAGAAAAGTAACCTTGCTTTCTCCTCGAGATGATTGCAGCCTGGGACTGGCCTCCTACTAAGATTAGATGAACTTTCCAGTATACTGTGCTTAATAAACAAGCAGAGGTTCCAGGTTAGTAGTAGACAACTCCCATCTGATAAAATAAATAGCTTTATTTTGTGTGTGTTTGTCCTTTCTTCATTTTGTTGCTTTGTTTGTTTGGTTTGGTTTTGTTCAAGATGCCAAGACCCAAGCCTCAAGTATGGAGGCAAAGCCATGCTGCTTAAGTATGCCTATGTCTTAGGACAGAGAATGCAGTGCTACTTAAGATCACACTCACATGTGATTTGGCATGGCAAGTGCAGTGCTACTTAAGCAAATGTGCAAATTGAAAATCTTGATTTGTTACCATTCCACCAACACAAACCCTTGTTGTCTAATCTCTGTGCCAGGAATGAAATAAGTGAGACACTTGGCAGGTTATTTTAGAAAGACTACTTTTCATTAATGAGGTACCAATAGGAGATATCCATGGTCAGATAAAATTAAATGGTTATGTGAAATTTTTGAAGCATCTGGTAGAGTTGTCGCTAGAATCAGATGATTCTAGGAAATCAGATAAATCTAGGAAATACACATGATCATAAGAATATTATAATAGAAATATGTAGCCAACTATAACCACAATGTAAAAGCACATAGTTTTGAATCAAATTCTATAAATGTCACATATATCAAGGAAGCACCAATCTAAAGGTATTTAATATTAGTATAGTTTTTTTTGCCTTTCAGATCTCATTTATTTTTTTTTCTTGTAAATTTTTGCATTTATTTTTCTTTTTTTTTATTTTCTAAGTTTTTTTCTATTTACATTCCAAATCATTTCCCCTTTCCCGTTTCCTCCCTCCCGAAAGTCCCATAAGCCCCCTTCCCTCCCTATTTTCTCCATTCAACCCCCTCTCGTTTCTCTGTCCTGGAGTTCCCCTACATCCAGTCTTTCCAAGACCAGGGGTCTCTCCTTCCATCTTCTTAGGAATCTATTGATATGTGAATTCTGTCTAGGGTATTCTGAGATTCTGGGTTAATATCCCAGATATATGGGCACAGGGGAGAATTTTCTGAACAGAACTCCAATAGCTTATGCTCTAAGATCAAGAATAGACAAATGGAACCTCATTAAATTACAAAGTTTTTGCAAAGGCAAAAGACACTGTCAAAAAGACAAAGCGGCAACCAACTAACTGGGAAATGATCTTTACCAACCTCACATCCGACAGAGGGCTAATATCCAATATATACAAAGAACTCAAGAAGTTAAACTCCAGAGAGGCAAGCAACCCTATTAAAAAATGGGGTACAGAGCTAAACAAAGAGTTCTTACCTGAAGAATATCTAATGGCTGAGAAGCACCTAAAGAGATGTTCATCATCCTTAGTCATTAGGGAAATGCAAATCAAAACACCCCTGAGATTCCATCTCACACCAGTCAGAATGGCTAAGATCAAAAACACAGGAGACAGCAGTTGTTGGCGAGGATGTGGAGAAAGAGGAACACTCCTCCACTGCTGGTGGAATTGCAAGCTGGTACAACCACTCTGGAAAGCAGTCTGGCAGTTCCTCAGAAAACTGGGCATGATACTCTCGGAAGATCCGGCTATACCACTCCTGGGCATATACCCAGAGGCTTTACCTGCATGCAATTAGTACAGTTTTTAAGTGGTTGTTTTCAAAATAACTTTATATCCTAAATACTTAATTCTAATAAGATGAAATATTTGCTCAATTGGAATGATCTGAAATCATAGCAGACAACACAGAATGACTGAGGCCCTTATAAAAACCACTGCAAGACAATGCCATAAGGGGGAGACCCAGAGAGGTTCTGAGTTGAGTGAGCATCAATTTGTACATAAAGCATCCATGAATTAAGAGTGTCAAAATGCATATACTTGTGGTGACCCTCGAGTAGGAAGAAATATTCTTTTGTGGTCATTTCCCTATAAAATCACAAGATTAGATTTGTATTCCTCCATTTAGTTAAACAGAAATTATAAGACCACTGGCTTAAAATTTCCAATATATAGTCCAGGCAATTAAATATATCCTAATGAAGCAGGGTGGATAACAGGGTCTTATGTTGTCACTATGAAATATCAAAGACTTCCTCCTCCTTATCTGGAGAACTCCTGAAAATGGCCAGAAACACACCTGTAAAGTCAACTGACAAAGGTTTTATCAGTTTTCTTTGGGAAGGAGAGACTAATACTAATCGTAATCTCCCTCACTTTGTTATATATCAAAACCCCCAAAAGTCATCAGCAGAAATACCCTATGTGGAAACATAAATTTCTTTTACAAAAAGTTTTTGGAGACTTAAGTTAATGCCATCTTCCCCATAAAATCCCCCATTGGTGCCTATTTGCTTGTAAAATGTACCATGTTGTTAATGGTATTAGTAGGCATTGCATGAAAGTTACATGTAAAGCAAAGATCAGAAAAAAAGTTGTTTCAATGACATGTAAAATGGAAAAAATGCTTTTATTTTTATTTTGTGAACTAAAAGCACTAGTATTAATTAGGTGTTCAATTTGCTTTTTATTGCTATGATAAACACAATGCTGAAAAAACAGCTTTGGGGAGGAAATAGGTTATTTTGGTTGTTGGTTTTTTTTTTTTTTTTTTTTTTTTTTTTTTGGCTCATACCTTACAGACCATCATTGAGGGAAGCAATGACAGGAGCTGATATAGAAGCCACTGAGAATGTTCTTAATGGATTCTTTCCATGCTTTGCTATACCTGTTTTCTTATACAACCCAGAACCACTTACTCATGGTTGGTACCAGCACAATTGCTGAGCCCTGTCCTATAAATCACTAATCAAGAAAAGCTTCCAAAGCCTGGCCTACAGGTTAATCTAGTGGAAGTATTCTCTCAACTGAGGTTCCTTCTTCACAGACTACTCCAGCTTGTGTAAAGTTGATAAAACAAAAGACAAACAATCAAACAAAGAAACAAACAAAAATCCCCCAAAACAAACAAACCAAAAAAACCCCCAAACTCTAACCAGTATATCGCCATTCCTTAAAGAAATGGAACAACATATAAAGAGATTTATCATGATGTAGCAAATCACTCAAAAAACAAAGGATAAGAAATCATGTAATGTAGAGTCCCAGAAAAGTTGGTAGTGTTGTTTTAGGAGAATTAAAATTTAGAAAATTAATTATAGCTTCTGGTTTGGGTCTGAGAGCCAGAAAGAGTTGAGTGTATGATATCAATTCCAACCGCAAGCCTTCAGAGAATGAATTTATTTTTTTTTTGACTGTTTTGTTCTACTTAAATGCTCTGCTGTACAGGAAAGGACTATCAGATTTCCCAGTCCATTGGTTCAGATCCCAGTCTTCAAAAACATTTTAACAAATACACCTAGAAATAATGTTTGACCAGTGTGAACTGAAGTTCTCTGAAATAGCAACTCCATGTTTAAGATTCCGAAGATAGTGCTTGAAATACCAAGATTGTGATGAACTCTAGAGATGCAAGTACAGAGTTAAAATTACCTTGTGCTCTCTTCAGTTTCCCTTATCTAACGCAATATTTAGCCTTTTTCACTATCAGGTAAAGTATCTGAAAAGTGTTATTAGCAGCACACTAACTTCCACTGAGGCAAAGCTAAGAACGAGCTGAAGCCTGTTGCCTGCTTGTCCCACTCTCCTCCCATTGTCCTCACTGGTTTATTTGGAAACACAGTGATTCATGACTTCCTTTAGTTCTGTGACTATTATGTGCAGTTTCTAGAGTAGAACATTTCTGTCATTAGGGACACTAGAATCTGTGTTCCCATGATACAATAACACATACTTGGATCTTCATAAACTACCTTTTATTCCCTTTAGAATAGCTCACTTTGGACATAATTTCTTCTTTTTCTAATCTGTACAGATGTGTTGTTAAGTTACTAATAAGAAATCTCTCTCAAGTTCCCTGATGTAGGCACTTATTGCTATGAACTTGTCTCTTATAACTTCCTTCATTGTATCCCATAGAAAAGATATGTTGTGATGTTGTTTTAATTCAATTCTAAGCATTTTTCTTTTTTCTTTAATTATTTTTATTGATTTCTTGTGAGTTTCACGTTATGTACCCCAATCTCACTCATATCCCAGTCCCTCCATATCTGCCTTTTGCTGTTGCAAACCTTATCCCTCAAAGTTTTTAAAACTTTTCCATGGAAACTGGGGTTTTGCCCAAACAATTCATTGCAGTGAGTCATTGGTCTGGTTCAAGGTCTTCTAATTCTCCGACATTATCTATACTGGATCCTTCCTGACAGGATCTTTTGCCCTGTGTCATGAAGATGCTTGTTGAGCAGGACTGGCCTCTTCACATACTGTAGCAGTTCACAGATCGGGTTAGCTGTTGGGATGGGCCAACTCTAAGCCCTGTATCTGGGTTTGGATGGTAATTGAGTTGGTTCACCCACTAACTCTTCTCCATTCAGGCCATCAGGGACAATGCTCCATCACAGTTCTGCCCCAGCAAGAGGCAGAGCCATCTTACACAAGTGTTGCAGTCTATAAGACACAATGCCATATATCTCTTACCTTTACTCTCTGGGTAGCTTCTTTATTTCTCTTTTGACTCATTTTTCATTTAGTAGTGAGTTGCTCAGTTTCCAAGAGATTATAAGCTTCCTGTTGTTTGAGATATCCATGTTTAATCCATGATAGATAGATAGGAGGCAGAGTATTATTTCAATATTCTAAATCTTCATATATATATATACATATATGGTATGTTTCACTGGTCAGTGTGCATGTGAATGTGTGTGTGTGTGTGTGTGTGTGTGTGTGTGTGTGTGTGTGTGTGTGTGTTTGTATGTGCATGTGCATGTATTTGGATGGAATATTCTGTAAGTGTCTGCTAAGTCCATTTAATTTATGGCTTTATTGAACTCCAGCATTTCTCTGTTTGTTTGTTTTTGTCTGGATTACCTGCCCTTTTATGAGAATGGTGCATTGGAATCATCCACTATCACTATGTGATGGTCAATATGTGATTTTAGTTGTAGTAGTGTTTCTTTTAGGAACTTCAATGCATAGATATTTAGAATTACAATATCTTTTTGGTTGACTTTTCTTTTGATGAATATGTAATATCTTTTTCTTTCTCATCTGATTAGTTTTATTTTGAAGTCTATTTTATCAGATAAGCTACATCTGCTTGCTACTTGGATCCATTTGCTTGAAATACATTTTTCTGCAGTTTTAACTCTGAAATAACACCTATTCTTCATGGTGGGGAGTTTTTCTTGGATACAGCCCAAAGATTGATCCTGTATTCTGATCCAATATGCTGTTCTGTTTCTCTTTGTTGGATAATGGAGACAAATAATGTTGAGAATTATCAATGAGAAGTATTTGTTGATTACTGCCATTTGGTTTATTCGAATGGACTTTTGTCTCTTTCTTTTGACTTACTGTCCTGGGGTTATTTATTCTTTACGTGTTCTTTGGTGTGTTAATCTCTTTAAACTAAAGTTTTCCTTCGAGTGTACTGTGTAGAGCTGGATCATTAACAGAAATTGCCTAAACTTGATTTTATTGAATGTGGAATGTGTTTCCCCAAACCCTTCTAATTATTGTGATTGGTAGTTTTGCTAGGTATAATATCTGCCCTGTCTCTGTGGTCTTCTACACTTTGTAAAGCAGTCATCCAGGGCCTTTTCACTTTTAGAGTCTCCATTGAAAAGTCTGCCATTTTTCTAATGATATTGCCTTTATATATTTCTTAGTGTTTTTCCATTGTAGATTTTACTATCCTTCCATTTTTTCTGTATTTTTTTCTGTATTGATTATTGTAAGTTTTGGGAAGTTTCTTTTCTGTTCCTATCTGTTTGTTGTTCTACAGGGTATTTGTTTCTTTGAATCTTCTTCAGATTGGGAAAATTTTGTTCTAATATAATAGAAAGTTTATTTCTGTCTTTAACCTAGTTATCTTCTTTTTCCTACATTCTTATTACTTGCAAGCTCATTCTTTTCATTGTGTCCCAGACTTCCTCATTTATTTGTGATTAATTTTTTTTTGATGTAACATTTCCATCGACTGAGCTTTTTCTTGAGGAGTTTTGAATAAGAATGGCTCCCATAAGCTTATTATATATTTGAATGCTTAGCTACCAAGGAATGGCATTATTTGAAAGGATTAGGAGTTGTTTTCATGTTGGAGGAAGTGAGTCACTAGTGGTGAGCTTTGAGGTTTCAAAAGCTCATGATAAACCAAGAGTTTCTCTTTCAATCTTTAGAGTCAAAATAAAGCTCTTAACTATTTCTCTAGCACCATATTTGCCTACCACCATGTTTGTTCATGTCATGCCTCCTGCTATTATTATAATTTGCTAAACCTCTGAAACTGTAAACAAGGTCCCAATTAAATGTTTTCTGTTATAAGAGTTAACCAGGAGTCTCCTCACAATAAAACAGTGACTAATATAACTTTCCTGTACATTTTCTTCAAGAGCTAAAATTCTCTTTCATGTCTTGTAATTCATTGGCAGAAATACTTCTCTGGTTTCTCTTCTTAGGAAATCACCTAAGTTTTTCAATTTTCAGTTGTTTTTTTCAGTGTGTGTATGTGTGTGTGTGTGTGTGTGTGTGTGTGTGTGTGTGTGTGTGTGATTCTATTTCTTTCTTGTCTTGAATTGTTTTTTATAATTTATTAAACTATTTGGTTGTATTTTCATGTTCTTCCTTAAGGCATTTATTCATATCCTCTTTAAGTTTCTTGAATATATTTATAATTCAATTTTGAAGTCCCTTTTTGTATTTCAGCTAAATCATATTTCTCAAGGCCTATAAAACAGGGTGCCGGGCTTCCAGGGAGACATTTTCTCTTAGATATTCATGTCTGTGTGCTTGCACTGGGATCTAGGCATCTAGAATTATGATATTTGAGGTGTTTCTTGGTATAAATATTGGGTCCTGTCTTCACTGGGTGAGTGTTGCATTCTTTGGTTGCTGTTTCCTACTCTGAATACTAGATAAATGCTGTTGCTTTGGGAGCATGAATGCTTGTCTAGAAGAGAACATTGAGCTTTTAAGCAGGGAAGAACTAATTGGGACCAATAGGCAGAATCCCAGGCGAATAGAGAGAAGTTAAGATAAGGGACTACAGAAGAATAAAGAGTTAGTCTGGGGAAGCAGGATTGAAAGGGCTGGGGAATCCTGGGTCTGTCTCAGGAATAAGCGCTGTGTATTGCATTTTTACTAGCTGTCTGCATATCGTTTTATCCAGTGAAACCAGCATCTAAAATTAAGCAACAAAACTCAACAATGAAGGTTTGCAGTGCTCTTTTGAAGGTTAATATGGTTTCAATACAATTATCTATGGAGAAAAAAAGAATAAATATTCAAACTGCAATCATTAATATAAAAACCAATTAAGAAATATAATTAGAAATAGATTATCAAGTAGAAAGCTAATGCAACTATGAAAAAACACAGAAAATAGTATATGTTCACATTTAAACAGTTAACAAAGCAAAAAATGTTCTTTCTGTTTATAGGCTCCACCAGACTCCCACACCTAGTTTTATGTGATAGAAAACTTTTCTCTATTATTCTCTCTCACAAAAGTCTCTTGAATCTGTGTGCCTTGACAGAAGATCCTCAATTTGCATTGTGATCCTGAGATTTGCTCATCTATATGTAGAAGAGAGCTGAACATCTTCGTTGTCTTCAAATGTTTTCCTTAATTAAATTAATTAGGCCAAATATAAATTGTATGGATTCTTTTTTGCAAATCAACTTCCCTTTTGGGATTTTTTAAAATTAAAGGATATGACACTCATTTGCTCCCCAGGAATGACTGAAGACAGTAAGTCCAGCTCATAGAGTCTAAGGTTTAGAAAATGGGAAATACAGAATTTCTAATCAGTATGGACATAATCCTCACTGATTCCTCACAGACATGCACAGCTTACATGTATTTTGCTTTGTTCTCTGTGGATACAGGTTTGCAAGTAAGTTTAAGACATAGCTTCCAAACACATGTTATTTTCTCTTACCTCTTGTCTTAGAAATCAGATGATATTCTAAAGAAGACCAAGAATAAACTGAAGTAGGTTAGGATGCGTGAAGACACAAATTCTAGTTCACTCCCTTAAGTGAACATCCAAACTGCAGATGTTGAAGCTAATGGGGGGTGTGGAAGAGATACAGTCATATCTATACAATGCATTTTCCAAGCTGATTTCTCAGTGAGATACTGGCAATATCATACATACTTAAGAATTTAATGATCACTCTTCTCAAATTCTTACACGAAGTAAGAAATGATATTATTCTTTTCTACATTACAATGAAGATTTCAAAAATAACTATCTATACAAATTCATAGATCTAATGTCTTCAATCGGTGGGTTGTAAAAACAAAATTATGTGAAAATAAATATTAACACTTTAAGCACAACTATATGCTAATGTTAAAGGACAGAAGATGTATCTTAAGGTCAGAGCACTGGAATCCCATATGCAAAGCTCTGGATATGAATCTCTGTTGCTTATAACAATCAAAAAAATACCATTAATTTTGGAGAGATGGCTCAGTAGTAGGTTAAGAGCACTGACTCTTCTTCCAAAGGACAGGGATTCAAATCTCAGCACCCACATGGCAGTTCACAACTGTCTGTAATTCCAGTTCCAAGGGATTTAAAACCCTCCCACAGACGTACATGAAGGCAGAATGTCAATGTTAATAAAAGAATGAAAGGAAGAAAAAACTCAGTTAAAAAAAAGCATCAAGAGTCATCTCTTTGATTAAGACCAAGGACCATCTCAACAAAGTCATATTTTATGTTGTTACCTTAGGGAAGGGTGGACTTTAGACATTGTTCTTCATATTTATAGTTAAATACTGTCAAGTTGCAGAAGGAAAAAAAACTATAAAATTCACAGAGCTCTAGAGTACTTCAAAATTTACTGTATTTCTAGTTAAATTTTTCATTTTAATTGCTCCAAATGAAATCAGTAAAGACAGTAAATAATTGTATAATTTCAGCAACTGTTTTAATGAACTTTATTAAAGATCCTTTCATCACATGCCTTTCCAACAAAACTAATGATTAATAACTAAATAGGGAAGTTCCCTATAGTTTGGCTGTCAGAAAGAATTATAGAAACTAATTAACAGAAGACCTTATAGAAATTTGGGATCATTTATTATCTTGATAAAAAGGAGAAAATCATTAAAACAAAAGACAGAGTTTTTAAGCAGAAGTTTATTCTTTCTTAATAATATGAATCAGCAAAAGCAAGCTAATAAAATGTATTCAGGAAAACAAATAATATTCAAAAATAAGAAGTAAGCATTCATAAGGAAAATCAGTAGAAAAATACAAATTGAAAATAAAAGACCTGGTAATTAATTGATAATTTATTTAGTAATTGAATTTTAAAAGAATGTTTAAAGTATACAAAGCAAAATTAAATATGCTAGTAATGTGAAAATTGATAATAATTTTTGAAAATTTTTTTACCATATACTCCAAAATTTTTGTAAATGTTCTTACATCTAACAAAGTCATGACACTTAACATTTTCCTAAGGATTATTTATAGAAATAAGTGTTTCTATTCATCATAGTTATTTATTATAGGAAAATACCATAGCTACTTAACAAGGAGAAATGATTAAATATAATCTATAAATAATACTGTATTAGCAGAAAGTAATTAAAGCTATTTATGAGGATTCTATAGCATCATGTAAGAAATATTAAATGAAAACAACTTTCTGAAAAGTGTAACAGTGCAGAAAATATGAAAAAAGAAAAAACTTCACACACTAATTTTTTTAATTCTAAAAGAAATCTGAACAATCTACTCCTCTACTTCCTTCTCTACAACTTAGTCCCTGCAAAAGGCTATAGAGAGGATTAAAAATTAAATTTTTATAATGTTGCCCAATATTTAGTTGTTTAGATTTGTAATAATCGGTTGTAATTGTTGACATTTGTAATAATCTCAAGATAGAATACATTCTTTGAACCAAATTTGCATTATAACATCTTTAAAAACCACCCTTTAATGGTTAAAAATATTTGGTCAACATTCAATTCAGACAGCTGAAATCTGACAGGAGGTTTTATCCAAGTAACAGCGTTTTGTACTCAAGAAAGAGGGAAGGAAGGAAGGAAGGAAAGAAGGAAGGAAGGAAAGAAGGGAGGGAGGCAGAGAGAGAGAGAGAGAGAGAGAGAGAGAGAGAGAGAGAGACAGAGAGACAGAGAGACAGAGAGACAGAGAGACAAAGAGACAGTGAGAGAGACAGACACAGCGAGAGAGACACAGACACAGAGAGAAGGAGGAAGAAAGGAAGAAGGAAGAAAGGAAGGAGGTAAAGAGGGAAACAAAACTTGTAGAGATCTAGGTAGTTTACTTCATGCTGAACTTCTTACTTGAAATCATCTGTACATTCTTAGAAGGGAGAAACTCAAACAACACTTCCTTTCCACTATGTTCAACCTCTGTGGCTATGTGGGAAGGGTACTACATAAGTGGCACTGGTTGCAAGGTGCATGATTTGCACAGATATTTTTGTTGCTTTGATAAAATTCTGAGTCCATTAGAGCTGAGTACAAACCTGAGGACTTGGGGATTAAATATTTCTCATATATTTATGCCTGAGTGCACAGAATGTTAATAAATATTTGTATGGAACTGCATACTTGTAAGATACCCAATCAGGACCATATCATGGGTTTGTAATATTTACATGAATCCCAGAGGTGTTTATTGTGCTCTAATAAGAACTGTGAATAGTTTCATTTTGGAAGTTTGTGGGGTCCTTCTAATTATAAGACAGATGAATTTTCCCTGTAAGGCATTTGTGTTGGGACGATACAGTTTGATTTCTTTAGAGAATGTAGTTGACAAGTTGGGTAATTGGAATAAATCAGCCTTCATAATCTGGAACAGGCTGTGATGCCTCAAATTTACTTTCCCTGTCTCCTGCTGGAAGACAGCTCCCAGAATCCTTTACTTTACAATTAAGCAGTAATATCCGAGCACAGAAATGTTGAAACTACTGATAGGGTATGAAGAGTCATTTGTCCCTGTGAAATAGAAAGCTATAATTATTGGGAACAAAGTATAACTGGATATCTTTTAATAACATATTTTTCTGAGAATCTCAGGTTTACAAAAATTAACTGATTAACATATAAAGAAGGTCGTGGGTTTTTTCAGTACCTCCCTACCATATTTTGTTTGTTTATTTATGGCACTGATAGTTGTTTGTTTTGTTTTCTGTTTTGTTTTCTCTTGTTTTACACAATGGAATTGTAAGGTGTAAAAGAAAATAATCGGATATTTAAAATGAATAAAAATCCATTGTATTTTCAGGGTCTTCAATATATGTAATTAAAAGGTAAATCAACCCATGAGATGCAACCCATATGAAAAGCACACTTTCCAGTTAGAACTATTTTCTCAGCTAGGTTGAAATGATATACAGAGTACAATTTTTTTTTTTTTGACTAAGATTGACTTCTGTCCAGCAACTGCAATTTTTTGGCGACATCTACTGTACAAAAGAAAAAATGCATGGCATCTTTCTCAGGCTGCTGAATTTCAGATTTTATTTTATTTTACTTTTTTTTTTTTTAAAAATACAGTTATGTAACTTTGAAACAATCCATCAATGTGAGAAATCTTCATCTTACAAAGGTACAATATATAATTATAATTTCCATACATAATGATTATAGAAGTGTTGGCCTGAGAGGTGAGAAAAAGCAATAAATTGCAGTCAGTACTGAGTATACAAAAATTCTTCATGTTCTCACAGAGATGAAATTTGAAGATAGAAGCAACAGCCTAAGGCAGCGATGCCAACAGAATATTCTACATAGATCTCAGAGTTTTAGCTCCACACACAGAAGTCCCAATGCTTATTTCAAGTGACAGAAGTTCTATGCTCAATGTCATGCTCTGTAAGTCAACTTACCCAATTAGAGCTGGAAATACAATTGTTTTTGCTGCTTTTTCCAAATTATTTTAATTTCTTTTTAAATAGTAAATAAGCAGAACCATTTAAACAGAGATAGTCAACATATAATTGCATAAATTGCACAATTATGTCACATGTTTCAACTGATATCTAGTCCTTGAGAGAGATGGATATAATCATTTTCATATTTTCTGTGAAAACACACACATACACAATCACTCACTCACACACACACAAATACACACACACAGATTTTCACCTGCACCTTCCTAGAGACACTGCTATGTTCTAGGCCCTTTCCTTACCTTCTTCTTTTACATTTCATATACCACATACTCTATCTTCTTCCTTTCTCTGCCATACTAGAATCTTATACTTCCACAGTGTCCCTAGAGTTTTCTATACTTATTTCATTATCATATGAATTAAACTCTATTAAACAGCATGTCTAATTTCCTTTTCTCACCCTCCATGAACTCCTTTAAGGGTTGATGTTTATATGATAGTGCTTAGTTTTGCTCCTACCACATGATCTTAACATTGTCCTTTCTTGGTTAACAAATTTTCATGTTACAATTCTTTCATAGTTGGTATTCTGGTCCTGGATCAAAATAAAATCCTGGGTATTACATACGTTGATTACATTATTTTGATCTCCTATAGAATTTTCTAGTGTCCATTAGATTAAAATCATACAAAACTGTGTGATGGATCTCCTATCATTTGTAGCATTATTTGATATTTTATTTTCTATATATCTTAGAATAACCTTTAATTTTGTTAATAAACTGGAAAAATTTTCTTAACTCTGAAAGCCAAAGTTTCTGTTTCCTTTGGACATAAAGTGAATTTAAATTTTGTGCTTCTGTTTCTACTAGCACTGGAAGGCATAGAACTGAAATCTGTGAAGTTAATAATTATAAGTCACAAGCAAGTATGTCATTACTGTCCTTCCATTTTTGACTTTAAATAAAGTTGTGATATATAATACAAATAGATATATAACATTTTGAGTACTTCAGAAATTGAAAGATACAAAAATGTATGAAGAAAAGCTGCCCTGTTCCTTCATCTTTCAGCCACTCATTCCTGAACTCCCATATGGGAACTAAATCAGTGCTTTTTTTCTTCATTCATCTACTGTAACACACTTAAGACTTTGTGGTCTTTTTATTTTTTAAAATAAGAGAAAAATCACATTATACTCCTCCCATTACCTGATTTCCTTTTACAATATTTAGACATGTAATTCCATATGAGACTTCCAATGTCAACAAAACCTTGTCTCTAGCTGTTGAGTACAGCCATCCCTCTGAATCCACTGAAACTGACTCCAAGTTCCCTTACCAACTCTCCAGACACTAAAACCTGCAGATGCTAGAGTACTTTCATTCTTAAAACACTTCAATGTGATCCAAGAACATCTTCCCTTTTATTTTAAATCTAATGCATAGCATGATAGATTCATGCAGACAGTTGTTCAGATGCATTGCCTATTTAGTGATAATAATATTTTGTGTGTACTCAGTACAGACTCCATTTTATTACTGGGATTATGACTATTACTATGGTGTACATGATGTGTGTGGGCATACATGGCACATATACAGAAGCCAGAGGACAACTGTATAAAGTTAGTTCCTTCATTGGTCATTTACATGAGCTCTAGGATTCAAATCCATGTTACCAGCTTGCACAGTGAGTGTCTTTATCCAAGGAACCACCTTGTCAGCCTCTGACAAGTTTTCTTTCCTTTTTTTTAATTAGATATATTCTTTGTTTACATTTCAAATGTTGTCCACTTTCCTTGTTTCCCCCCTGAAAATCCCCAAACCCATCCCCCCTCCTCGTGCTCCCTAATCCACCCACTCCTACTTACCTGTCCTGGCATTCCACTATAGAGGGGGCATCTAGGCTCAGGACCAAGGGCTTCTCCTTCCTTTGATGTCCAAAAGAACCATCTTCTGCTACATATACATCTGGAGCCATGGGTCCTTCTATGTGTACTCTTTGATTTGTGGTTTAGTTCCTGGGAGCTCTGGGGATACAGGGTAGTTATTATTGTTGTTCCTCCTATGGCACTGCAAACCTCTTCAGCTCCTTGGGTCCTTTCTCTAGCTATTCCATTGGGGTACCTGTGCTCAGTTAAAAGACTGGCTGAGGGTTTCCCCCTCTGTATTTGTCATTGCACCTGGCAGAGCCTCCCAGGTGACAGCTGTATCAGATTCCCATCAGCAAGCACTTGTTGGCATCTACAATAGTGTCTGGGTTTGGTACCTGTATATGGGATGGATCCCTAGGTGGGTCAGTCTTTGGATGGTCTTTCCCTCAGTCTCTGATCCACACTTTGTCTCTGTATCTCCTCCTGTAAGTATTTAGTTCCTCCTTCCAAGAAGGACCAGAGTATCTATACTTTGGTCTTCTTTCTTCTTGAGCATCATTTGGTCCATGAATTGTATGTTGGGTATTCCAGGCATCCAGGATAATATACACTTATCAGTGAGTACAATACCATGTGTGTTCTTTTATGATTGGGTTACCTCACTCAGGATGTTATTTTCAAGTTCCATTGATTTGCCTGAGAATTTCATGAATTCATTTTTTAATAGCTGAGTAGTTCTCCATTATGAAAATGTAACACATTTTCTGTATCCATTCCACAGTTGAGGGACATCTGGGTTCTTTCCAGCTTCTGGCTATTATAAATAAGGCTGCTATGAACATAGTGGAACATGTGTCCTTATTACATGCTGAAGAATCCTAAAGGTATATGACCAGGAGTGGTATAGCAGGGTCCTCCGGTAGTATGATGCCCAATTTTCTTAGGAACTGCCAAACAGATTTCCAAAGTGGTTATACCAGTTTGCAATTCTACCAGCAGTGGAGGAGTCTTCCTCTTTCTTGATAACCTCACCAGCACATCTGTCTCTTGAAGTTTTTTTGTTTTGTTTTGTTTAGTTATTAAATGAAATTTATTTAAGTTCATGAACATTAATCTTCTTTTTTTCTATATTCTTTATTTACATTCCAAATGATTTCCTCTTTCCCAGTTCAACTCTCCCCAAAAGTCCCATAAGCCCTCTTCCCTCCCCCTGTTCCCCAGTCAACCCCTTCCTGCTTCTCTGTCCTGGTATTCCCCTACACTGCTGCATCCAGTCTTTCCAGGACCAGGGGCCTCTCCTTCCTTCTTCTTGGGAATCAATTGGTATGTGTATTTGTTTTGGGTATTCCGAGCTTCTGGGTTAATATCCACTTATCAGCGACTGCATACCATGTGTGTTCTTTTGTGATTGGGTTACCTCACTTAGGATGATATTTTCCAGTTCTGACCATTTGCCTAAGAATTTCATGAATTCATTGTTTTCAATAGCTGAGTAGTATTATATAGCGTAAGTATGCATGTTTTCTGTATCCATTCCTCAATTGTGGGACATGTGGGTTCTTTCTAAATTCTGGCTATTATAAATAAGGCTGCTATGAACATAGTGGAGTATATGTCCTTATTTCATGCCAGAGTGTCCTTGGAGTATATGCCCAGGAGTGGTATAACAGGGTCCAATGGGAGTGTCATGCCCAGTTTTCTGAGGAACCGCCAGACTGATTTCCAGAGTGGTTGTACCAGCTTGCAATCCCACCAGCAGTGGAGGAGTGTTCCTCTTTCTGCACATCCTCACTAACACCTGGTGTCTCCTGAGTTTTTGACCTTTAGCCATCTTAGCAATTCTGACTGGTGTGAGGTGAAATCTCAGAGTTGTTTTGATTTGATTTTCCCTGATGACTAAGGATGTTGAACATTTCTTTAGGTGCTTCTCAGCCATTCCATATTCCACAGTTGAAAATTCTTTGTTTAGCTCTGTAACTCATTTTTAATAGGGTTATTTGGTTCTCTGGAGTCTAACTTCTTGAGTTCATTGAATATATTTGATATTAGCCCTCTGTCAGATGTAGGGATGGTAAGATCTTTTCCCAGTTTGTTGGTTGCCCTTTTGCCCTATTAACATAGTTCTTTGCCTTGCAGAAACTCTAATTTTATGAGGTCCCATTTGTCAATTCTTGATCTAAGAGAATAAGCTATTGGTGTTCTGTTCAGGAAATTGTCCCCTTTCCCTTGTATTCCAGGCTCTTCCCCACTTTCTTTTCTATTACTTTCAGTGTGTCTGGTTTTATGTGGCGGTCCTTGATCCACTTGGACTTGAACTTTTTAAAAGGAGATAAAATGGATCGATTTCAACTCTTCTGAATGCTAACCTTCAGTTGAACCAGCACCAGTTTTTGATAGTCTATCTTTTGTCCAGTGGATAGTTTTGCCTCCTTTTTCAAAGATCAAGGGACCATAGGTGTGTGGGTTCATTTCTGGATCTTCAATTCTATTCCAGTGATCTACCTGCCTGTCACTGTACCAATACCATGCAGTTTTTAACACTTTTGCTCTGAAGTATTACTTGAGATCTGGGACACTTATTCCCCTAGAGGTTCTTTTATTGTTGAGAATAGTTTTAGTTCTCCTGGGTTTTTTGTTATTCCAGATGAATTTGAGAATTGCTCTTTCTAACTCTATGAAGAATTGAGTTGGAATTTTAATGGGGGATTGCATTGAATATGTTGATTGCTTTTGGCAAGATGGCTAGTTTTACTATATTAATACTGCCAATTCACAAGCATGGTAGATCTTACCATCTTCTGATGTCTTCTTCTATTTCTTTCTTCAGAGACTTGAAGTTCTTGTCATACAGATCATTCGCTTGTTTGGTTAGAATTACACCAAGATACTTTATATTGTTTGTGACTATTGTGAAGCATTTTGTTTCCCCAATTTATTTCTCAGTCTGTTTAATCCTTTGAGTATATGAAGGCTAATGATTTGTGTGAGCTAGATTTATATCCAGCTACATTGTTGAAGTTGTTTGTCACCTGTAGGAGTTCTCTATGGGAGTTTTTTTGGGTTGCTTAACTATACTATCATATCCTCTGCAAATACTGATAGTTTGACTTCTTCCTTTCCAATTTGTATCCCTTTGACATCCTTTTGTTGTCTAATTGCTCTAACTAGAATTTCAAGTACTATTTTGAATAGATATGAAGAGAGAGAGCAGCCTTGTTTAGCCCCTGATTCTAGTGGTAGTGCTTCGATTTTCTCTCCATTTAGTTTGATGTTGGCTACTGGTTTGCTGTATATTGCTTTTACTGTTTATGCATGGGAATTGAATTCCTGATCTTTCCAAGACTTTTAACATGAAATGTTGCTGAACTATCAAATGCTTTTTCAGCATCTAATGAAATGGTCATGTGGTTTTCTTCTTTGAATTTGTTCATGTAGTAGATTGCATTGATGGATTTTTGTATATTGAACCATCCCTGTATCCCTGGGATGAAGCCTACATTGTTGTGGTGAATGATTGTTTTCATGTGTTCTTGCATTCGGTTGGCAAGAATTTTATTGCATATTTTTGCATTGATATTCATAAGGGAAATTGTTCTGAAGTTCTCTTTCTTTGTTGGATTTTTGTGGAGAAAGCATATACTAGCATCTTAACAGCACAGCTGAAAACTCTAGAACTGTAAGAAGTTAATACACGCACGGAGAGTAGAAGGCAGGAAATCATCAAACTCAGGGCTGAAATCTACCAAGTAGAAACCAAAAGAATTATCCAAAGAATCAACAAAACCAGAAGCTGGTTCTTTGTGAAAATCAACAAGATAGATAAACCCTAAACCAGACTAACCAGAGGGCAGAGGGACAGTATCCAAATTAATAAAATCAGAAATGAAAAGGGAGATATAACAACAGAAATTGAGGAAGTTCAAAAAATCATCATATCCTATTACAAAAGTCTATACTCAACACAACTGGAAAATCTGGATGAAATGAACAATTTTTTAGGCAGATACCAAATACCAAATTTAAATCAGGATCATATAGACCATCTAAACATTCCCATAACCCCTAAAGAAATAGAAGCAGTCATTGAACGTCTCCGAACCAAAAAAAAAAAAAAAAAAGGCACAGAACCAGATGGTCTTAGTGCAGAATTCTATCTGACCTTTAATGAAGACCTAATACCAATACTCTCCAAACTATTCAACAAAATAGAAACAGAAGGAACACTAGACAACTCATTCTATGAAGCCACAATTATGCTGATACCGACAAGTTTTCTGAATATTTTTCATTCACTATTAAATCCTCAATGGCAGAGTCCCACACACATGGAAGAAGATTGCATTTGTTCCTGCTCTGTGCCTTGCTAGGTGTTGTTTCAGTCTTCTTACATCAGCAGGAGAACCATGTGTATATTTTGTATATAACAATCAGATTGTTATCTTATGTTGGATCTCATGCATTTCAATTACTGCTTCTTCTAAAGGTATTTCATTTAAGTAGTATCAACTTACATTCTCACTACTATGCTGTCATTTTGTATCTTTCTCTGTTTGACCAGGGAAGAACATCTTAGTGTTAGTGTTCTTTCATTATGAATAAAATTGGTCATGTTTATATGAAGACAAATCTTTGCTGGTAATTATCTAGCTTTATCACTTGTTCTTTTTTGATTGAATTGAAGATCATTTATCATTGATTTTTATATGCCTTTAACTGAGATACAATTATATTAATTTCTCTCTTCCTTTATTCTCTCCAGACCCTATCAGCTAGCAACCTTCCCTTAGACCTCACCTTTGTAATCTAATCTCAAGTTGATAGTCTCTTTTTCTTTGATTATCATTGCTACATATACATGTAGATGTCTATAATGTATGCACTTAGATATTTAAATACAAAATGCTAAGTTCATTTTTACTGTTTGTCTACATATGACTACAAGACTGCAAACCCTGAATTTGAAAACCAGTAAGAGTCTCAGGCCTGGAAGAGGATGTTTTCCCTTCTCTCTGAAGTTATCAGCTGCTAAGGATTTGACTCTGTAAGTTTTTCTCTTCCACATCAACATGTTCATTGATATTGCTATTTTTCTGGTCTTGCTCATGTTGTCATTTCTTGAAGATGCCATTTCACACAAGACTTCCTGGTATTCTAACTCTTTCTGTTTTTCTATCCCCACTTCTGTGAAGTTCTCTGGGCAGAGTCTGTAGCTATGATATGATCTGTCCATTGGGGATGGGCTGCCCATAATCTTATTCTCCACATTGTAATCAGTACTGGGTTTCTGAGATGGTCTCGTTTGCTGTATAGAGAATGAGTGGTAGGTACTCTTATCTGTAGGTATAAGGATAATATTTAGGACATAGTAAGGAATTATGTTGGTCTAGTTGAGTGCTGTCATTGGATTCTTTTCTATAATCTATAATCTCACTAGCCCTAAGTAGATCACTGTATTTCCAGAACCAGACATGATTTCCCTCCTGGTGAGTGGGTCTTAAGTCCATTTAGACAGCTGTTGATTACCACCAATATGTGTGTCATTTATTACACCTTTATCAATATCATGTCATGCTAGACATTGTTATATTCGTACATGGTTATGCTGGTTAAGGTGGTTTGATTCTTTCCTTTCCTTGCTAACTTGCACAGATTTTCTGAAACCATGAATCTGGACCAGAGGAAAGAGGTTGCCAGATCAGATACAGTGTGAATTATCCAAGTACTATGTCTTAAGAATGCTGTGACTACAAAAATAGTGGTTTATCTGCAACCCTGAGAAGGAATCAATAACTATATTGATGATCTATGTTGTTTTGGGAGTCAGTTAAACTATTTTGACCAACCATTTGAAAGGTTTCATATTCTTTAAACTTGGGTTTTTGTTTGTCTATGTATCTTGTGGAGATCATAGTCACCAAGTGACTTAACTTCCTTTAGAATTTACACTGTGTTTCTGTGGTTACTGCATGATATAGACTTACATCTGAAGATTTGAAGCTAGAATCTGTGGATGAATGAGAATTTGCAGCACTTTTCTTTCTCACACTGGGTTATCTCACTTAATATAATCTTTTCAAGGTCCATCCATCTACCTGCAAAGTTTATGATTTCATTTTTTACAATTGTATACTATTCCATTAATTTATATTTTCATTTTCCACCAATATGTTGAAAAATATTTAGATTGTTTCCATTTTCTGACTATTGTAAATAGAACCACTATGAACATGATCAAGCCAGTATCTGTGAAATAGGATGGCAAGCCATTTGGGAATATTCCTAAGAATAGTATCCTTGGTTGATATGGTAGATTTTTAGTTTTTTGAGAATTATCCATATTTATTTCTTTTTTTTCTTTTTTATTTCTAAAGTGACTGCACCAATTTTTATTCCCATAGACAGTGAATGAAGGTTTTAATTTCTCCCTAACTCAGTCAGCATTTGCTGTCAATTGCTTTGTTGATCTTAGTCATTCTAACTGGAGTGAAATGTAATATCAATCTTGTTTTAATATACATTTCTCTGATTGTAAAGTACAGTAAAGTGTTTTCTGGGTATTTCTTAGCTATTTGTATTTCTTCTATTGATTTTGCTTAGATGCCGAGCCCATTTTTTAATTGCTCATTTGCTAAATTTATACTTTGACTTTTGAGTTCTTTGTGTATTTGGAATATTAATACTCTTTGTCAGATGGATAGCTGACATTCTCTTCCATTTCATGGATTTCTTCTTCATTCAAATTATCATTTCCTTAGCTGTGCATGAGCTTTTTAGTCTTATGATGTCCCAGTTGCAGCAGTTCAATACGCCAACAAAGATACTGAGAAAAATATCATGGAACATTTGTATTTACAATAATAGCAAAGAAAATTCAATATCATGAAATAAACCTAACCAAGGAGGAAAATAACTCTACAATGAAAACTCCAACGACAGGCATTAAGATAAAGACGTTAGAAAATGGAAAGAATTCTTGTATTTGTGGATCAGTAGAATTAATGTTGTGAACATTTCCTTCTATGAAATGTCAATCAAAATATCCATAACATTCTTCATAGAAGTTGAAAAAAAAGTTATAATTCATATTGGAAATTTATATAGAATGAAAGGGAAGAAAAGAAAAGAAAAGAAAAGAAAAGGAATCCAGATTTTCAAAGCAAATATCTAAATCCAGATAGCTGACAAAAATAGAATATTGGGGAGATTGTTATTCCAGACTTCAAGTTAACAATAAAAACAATACTGTACTGGCACAAAACAGACATGTAGATCAATGAAATAAAATAGAAAACACAAACATGAATACCCATAACTACATCCTTCTGACACTTGGCAAAGACACAAAAACATCAAATACTTGAGAATAGACAACATTTTTAACAAATGATGCTGAAAATAAAACTGAATGTCCACATTAAGAAGAATTATTACACCTGTGTTTACCACATTTGAATTCTGTAACATTAAACTGCTAGAAGAAAATATTAGTGGTAGTGGACAAAGTAAAGGTGTAGAAAAGGAGTCCTTTTACCAAGAGATTTTTTAAAATATTAAAGCAATGATATTTTTGCTTGATTTTAAATGTTTGTTATTATATTAGGAAAATATAACACTTATTTCAGGTGTTTTAAATTATCTTTTACACTAATTTAAGGTATTTTAAATTATCTTTTACACTGAAAATTTCATACAATTTATTTTATTCTATTGGTCGTCTTTCCCCAGTTCTTTCCACATAGATCCTCACTTCTTGATGTACCCACTCAACTTAATGTTCCTTTGAATGTAATGTAGTTTCTCCCCACTATACTAGTTTGCACTTCCACGGCAATGGGGGTCATTCCCCTTGATGTGCATCCTCACCAGCATGTGATATCCCTTGAGTTTCTGATTTTAGCCATTCTGACAGGTACATTCTGAAAAACAAACATTTTAATATGTATTTCCCTAGTTACCAAGGATGTTGAACATTTCTTTTTTATTTATTGGATATTTTATGTATTTACATTTCAAATCTTATCTCCTTTCCCAGTTTCTCCTCCTGAACCCCATATCCCATTCCCTTCCCTCTGCTTCTATAAGGATGCTTCCCCCCCACCCACCGGCTCTCACCTCACCACCCTGGCATTCCCCTGCACTGGGGAAGCAAACCCTCACAGGACCAAAGGCTTCTTCTCTCATTGATAACCAGACAATGCCATTCTCTGCTACATATGCGGCTGGAGCCATGGGTCTTTCCATTTGTACTCCTTGGTTGGTGATTTAGTTCCTTGGGTGCTCTGGGGGATGGGGAGGGGGGCTCTGGTTGATTTATATTGTTGTTCTTCCTCTGGGTTGCAAACCCCTTCAGCTCCTTCAGTCCTTTCTCTAACCCCTCCATTGGGGTCTCTGTGCTCAGTCCAGAGGTTGGCTGTGAGCATCCACTTCTGAATTTGTTAGGCTCTGGCAGAGTTTCTCAGGAGGTAGCTATAACAGGCTCCTGTTATCTAACACTTCTTGGCATCTGCAATAGTGTCTGGGTTTGGAAACTGTATATGATATTAATCCCCAGGTGGGCAGTCTCTGGATGGCCTTTCCTTCAGTGTCTACTCCACACTTTGTCCCTGTATTTCCTTTACAGAGGAGCCATTCTGGGTTAAAAATTTGGAGATGAGTGGATGGCCACATCCCCCAACAGGGGGCCTTGCCTAACCTCTGGATATGGTCTCTAGAAGTTCTCCCTCCCCTTTGTTGGGCATTTCTGCTAATCTCATCCTTGTTGGGTCCTTGGAGCCTCTTGTTTCCTGGAATTTCTTTAAGTGCTTCTTGGGCATTATAGATACCTCTGTTGAGAATTCTCTGTTTAAACCCACTCTCTATTTTCAAATGGGATTACTTTCTTGGTTAGAGTTACACTAATATATTTTATATGACTTCTGGGCATATGCCCAAAAGATACTCCATCATACCACAAGGATACTTGTCAACCATTTTCATAGCAGATTTATTTGCAATGCCAGAAATGGGAAAAACCTAGATGTTCCTTGAAAGAAGAACAGATAAAGAAAATGTTGTAAATTTACACAGTGGAAATTACTCAAATATTAAAAATAATATCATGAAAATTATAGGCAAATAGATGTATCTAGGAAAGATCATCTTGGGTGAGGTAATCCAGACCCAGAATGACAAGCATGCTATATACTCACTTATAAGTAGATATTGACCATAAAGTACAGATAATTATGCTATAATCCACAGACTTAAAGAATCTAAGTAATAAGGAAAGCTCAAGTGGGGACTCTTGAATCTTACTAAGAAGGAAATAGAATAAGCACCTGAGTGGATGGAGGGAAAAAATTGTGTGGAGGAAGGATTGGAGAGGTGACCAAGAGGGATCAAATGGGGAAACAGAGTTAAAGAGTACAGTGTGGAGAGAATTGGAATTAGAGGGGGGGTGAAACCATTTCTTGACTTGCTAGAAACCTAGGACAATGGAAACTTCCAGGATTCTATGAGGCTGACATGAACTAAGACTTCTAGCAATGGGGTGTATGAGTCCTGAAACAGCCATCCCCTGTAATCAGAAAAGACTTCCAATGGAGAGACTAGGGCATCAACCAACCCAACCACAAAACCTTAGACCCAAAATTTCTTTGGACAATAAGATATACAGGAGTAAAGATGGAACAGAAATTCAAGGAATGACCAGTCAAGGACTGGCCCAGCTTGAGACCCATGCCATAGTAGACATCCCACCCCTGACACTATTGATTTTAATGATGTTCTGTTCTACTTACAGAAAGGGATCCAGGATAACTATAACTGAGAGACTTTACCCCGTAACTGATAGAAACAGATGCAGAGACCCACAGTCAAACATTAGGCAGAGCTTGCAGAATTCTCTGGAAGAAGGGGATAGATTAAGGATTAAAGGAGCCAGAGAGGTCAAGGGCACACAAAAAAAGCCATACTGAAAAAACTATAGGGAGCCACAGAGACTGAACTACCAGAGAGCTATGAGGGATACACCTAGGCCTTCCTTACATATGTAACAGTTATGCAGCTTCTTCTTCATGTGGAATTTCTAACAGCAGGAGCAGAAGTCATAGTTGATTCAGTTGCTTGCCTTTGGATCCCTTTCACCTAACTTGGCTGTCTTGCATAGCCACAAAAGGAAAAGATGAGCATAATCCTACTGAAAGTTGATGATATTCCAAGGTGTATTGATATCCATGGAAGGCCTCCTCTCTTCTGAGCCTTTTTCTGAGGAGAAAATGAGGATTGCAGGATGTCAGAGAAGTGAGGTAAGAAAGAGAAACTTGGAGGAGAGGAGAGGAAACAGGCTACAACTGAGATAGAAAATAATTTAAAATAAATAAAGTAATTAATAAAAGTATACTACCTTTATTTTTAATATAAAGTCTATTTTATTTATATTTCCCTGTCAAAAAACTTAATGTAAAGTATGAAAATTGCAAAATATTGATATAATAAAGCAATTGAGTCAAAGATTGATAAACAATATAATTATTAACTGGTAATCAAAGTGATTTAGTATTTCCTAGCTATAGATTTTAAAAAAAATCACAATTGTATGCATCAATATAATTTTTTTTGGATTTTTAATTGATTTTTTGACAATGTTTGCAGCTTAACATCTTTATGCCCTGCCTTAAGGGTCTGGAAATCTCAAAACAGACTCTGGGTCTTAAACCTTGGCTTTGGCCACTCCCTACAGCTTCTCAGGCCTTCTGTTTCAGGTCTGGTGGCACCACCATCATGCTCTTCCCATTCCCAGGCAGGAAGATACTTAGTGATTTATATTCACTGTTTCTCCTAGGACTCTGGTTTGTACATGGCATAGTGAAAACTTTATCAGCACCTGGGCAATTCCCCAAATTAAAAACCTCCACTTGTTTACACCATCAGTTGATTCTGTTTCTCTCGAGAACTTCCACAATTATAAATCAAACGTCTCAAATGGCAGCATGATACTAACACATTTCACAGTTTGCCTAATAGGGGGACTTTCAGTTCCTTCTGTTACTTGCTGTTCAGGTTTTCTTCCGATTTCTGGAGTACAATATTGGCAAGTGTAGATCCTTACCCTGTCTGCCATCCTAGGGACTCATCTCTTCCTAAATAACTCTATCAGGAACACCATAAATAAGAGTCTGCAAATGATGTGGATGGACAGGATTTTGCCTAGTTAAAGACACATAAAACTTGCAACCATTAAAGACTATAAAAAGGTGATCTGAACTGTTTTTTCCTGGTTAACTTTTTTTCAACCAAAACTCATCACAAGAAATGCTGCAAAAACTCCCTTTTCCCTGTGGCATCCCAAATCACCACTATTGACTTCATTCTATCCTGAAGAACACACAATTAAGTGAATATTCTTATTATTTTGGTGTGATTTCATGTCTAGCTAGCTCAGGACTACTTAGGGTCAATTTCTAAAGCTTCAAATACTGATAATTGTATACAAGAATCTGTTTACATAAGAAAAACCCAGCCATACTGCTTCATTGTTTTTGATAAAGTTGAACACTCTCTCAGTAACCCAAATTTAAATCAGAAAATGATACATAATTTCTTCTTTACTTCTTATGTTAAGTCACACACAAGATCATTTTGCTTTGCCAAACTTGCTCTATAAAGAGGAAGACAAATAAATTAATACCAAACTTACCCAACTGTTAAATTCATTTTAGTAAGTATGAAGAGTATGACATAAAATGTCTGTGGATCACAATTCCATACATAGAAAGTTCTGGAAATGATAAAACTGCAAACAGAGAAAGCAGTGTAATAGATGCTATGAGAGAGGGAAAAGGCAAGGGTTGAATTTCATCTTCATTCAGGAATGCAGAGAATGAGATCTATCTCAAAGACCTGTGGTAGTGTTTTTGGGCTAGTTTTATTTTTCAAACCCATAAGAGTACAAAAACATAGAGCCTGCTTTTACTACAGTTGATTTTTCAGATATCTATTAAGATGTTTAGTGTGACGTTGTAATGAATTTAAGTTATTTCAATAAAAGACTAAATAATGAGCCTTGTGAGCTGTGGCTTCTCTGTTCGGTGTTTGATTCATTTCCCATACATGCAAGCACCACATAGTGTATTTGAGAGAATTTATATGACTGTATTCCCACAATGCAACAAAAAGACCAGGCCAGCTTTGACCTGTGAGTTCCAGATTGGTAAACTTAACTACACTCAACATTTTATCTTGGTAGTGTAAGTTCATGCTGCAGCTACATCATTTCTATATGAAACTTAAATCAATAAGCAAATATGTTACAGAGATTTGTTTCTCATTATCAAAGACTGATGTCACAGAAAGAAAAAGGGAGACTTTACAATTAGTCATGTGGGACTGGATTAGGGGTGATATTACAATGGAGTTATAATTTCATTCTAAATCACACAACATAAATAAGTATCAGTTTCTCTGTGTACTTAGGGACTGAAAAGCAGAGCCTTGAGAAAACTGCTGGATTGAGTTTTGGGTTTATACAAATTAGCTAAAACAACTGTTGTCAAGTAAGATGCATTTTTTTCTGTTTTTTATTAAATATATAAATATTTGACCAGCTTTTTTGTTTTAATGCTAGGGGGAAATTCCCTGTGTTCTACAACTGACTCTTCTGCTAATGTTATAAATGTAACATTGTCTAGTGATAAGCATGTTTCTGTGAAAAACTGCCTTGCTGTCTTTGAACCTTGGGATGTGTCTTCCAGAGAACTTCTACAGCTATAAACAACTTCAGCAAAGTGGCCCGATATAAAATCAACTCAAGCAAGTCAGTAGCCTTCCTATACTCAAAGGATAAGCAGGCTGAGAAAGAAGTAAGAGAAATGATACCATTCACGATAGCCACAAACCACATAAAGTATCTTGGCGTGACTCTAACCAAACAAGTGAAAGATCTGTATGACAAGAACTTCAAGTCTCTGAAGAAAGAAATTGAAGAAGACCTCAGAAGATGGAAAAATCTGCCATGCTCATGGATTGGCAGGATTAATATAGTAAAAATGACCATCTTGCCAAAAGCAATCTACATATTCAATGCAATCCCCATCAAAATCCCAACTCAATTCTTCATAGAGTTAGAAAGAGCAATTCAAAAATTCATTTGGAATAACAGAAAACCCAGGATAGCTAAAACTATTCTCTAGAGTAAAAGAACCTCTGGGGGAATCAGTATCCCGGACCTCAAGCTGTACTACAGAGCACTAGTGTTAAAAACCGCATGGTATTGGTACAGTGACAGGCATGTAGATCAGTGGTACAGAATTGAAGACCCAGAAATGAATCCACACTCCTATGGTCACTTGATCTTTGACAAAGGAGCTAAAACCATCCAGTGGAAAAAAGATAGCCTTTTCAACAAATGGTGCTGGCTCAACTGGAGGTCAACATGCAGAAGAATGCAAATTGACCCATTCTTATCTCCTTGCACTAAGCTCAATTCCAAGTGGATCAAGGACCTCCACATAAAACCAGACACACTGAAACTAATAGAAAGGAAACTAGGGAAGAACCTTGAACATATGGGCACAGGGGAGAATTTCCTGAATAGAACTCCAATAGCTTATGCTCTAAGATCAAGAATTGACAAATGGGACCTCATTAAATTACAAAGTTTTTGCAAGTCAAAAGACACTGTCAAAAAGACAAAGTGGCAACCAACTAACTGGGAAATGATCTTTACCAACCCTACATCTGACAGAGGGCTAATATCTAATATATACAAAGAACTCAAGAAGTTAAACTCCAGAGAGGCAAGCAACCCTATTAAAAAATGGGATACAGAGCTAAACAAAGAGTTCTCACCTGAAGAATATCTAATGGCTGAGAAGCACCTAAAGAGATGTTCATCATCCTTAGTCATTAGGGAAATGCAAATCAAAACAACCCTGAGATTCCATCTCACACCAGTCAGAATGGCTAAGATCAAAAACACAAGAGACAGTAGTTGTTGGCAAGGATGTGGAGAAAGAGGAACACTCCTCCACTGCTGGTGGAATTGCAAGCTGGTACAACCACTCTGGAAAGCAGTCTGGCGGTTCCTCAGAAAGTTGGGCATGACACTCCCGGAGGATCCGGCTATACCACTCCTGGGCATATACCCAGAGGCTTTACCTGCATGCAATAAGGACACATGCTCCACTATGTTCATAGCAGCCTTATTTATAATAGCCAGAAGCTGGAAAGAACCCAGATGTCCCTCAACGGAGGAATGGATTCAGAAGATGTGGTATATTTACACAATGGAATACTACTCTGCAATTAAAAACAATGAATTCACGAAATTCCTAGGCAAATGGTCAGAACTTGAAAATATCATCCTTAGTGAGGTAACCCAATCACAAAAGATCACACATGGTATGAAGTCACTGATAAGGGGATATTGACCCAGAATCTCAGAATACCCTAGACACAATCAGCATATCAATAGATTTCTAAAAAGATGGAAGGAGAGACCCCTGGTCCTGGAAAGACTGGATGTAGGGGAACGCCAGGACAGAGTAATGAGAGGGGGTTGAACGGAGAAAAGAGGGAGGGAAGGGGGCTTATGGGACTTTCGGGGAGGGAGGAAACGGGAAAGGGGAAGTGATTTGGAATGTAAATTAAAAAAATAAATTAAATTATAAAAAAAAAAAAGAAATGAAAAAAAAAAAAAAACAATGAATTCACGAAATTCCTAGGCAAATGGTCAGAACTTGAAAATATCATCCTTAGTGAGGTAACCCAATCACAAAAGAACACACATGGTATGCAGTCACTGATAAGGGGATATTAACCCAGAATCTTGAATACCCTAGACACAATTCGCATATCAATAGATTTCTAAGAACATGGAAGGAGAGACCCCTGATCCTGGAAAGACTGGATGTAGGGGAATGCCAGGACAGAGAAGTGAGAAAATGTTGAATGGGAAAAAGAGGGTGGGAATGGGGTTTATGGGACTTTCAGGGAGGGAGGAAGCGGGAAAGGGGAAATGATTTTGAATATAAATAAAAAAAACTTAGAAAATAAAATTAAAAAAAAGTAGAGAGATAATAGATAAATAGATACATGATAGAGTAAATGAAGGAAGAAGGAAGAAAATAAGGGATAATCTTAATTTTTCTTTTATCAAATTTATTTATTTATTTTTTCCACTTCATATTTTATTCCTCTGTCTACCCTTTGACAATCTCTCTCTCTCTCTCTGCATATATATATATTTATTTATACATATATATATATATATGATACAATAAATCTTCTTTATTTGTAATATCAGTCTTTTTCTCTTTCTTTTTTCATGCACATTCACTTTGTCTGTACACCACACTATGGCTTGGAATCTGTCTTCCACAAAATGTATGCTGTATCTCCAAGCACCAAGATTTGTAAATGAGTTCTTTCAAAATATTGCCCAAGTAAAAGTAACCAAGTTAGGGCGCCATCATTCTAATTAAAATGGTGCCCAATACAATATGATGGAACCTTTTAAGAAGGAAATGCAGACATGGAGAAAGGCACTGTATATAAACACACTAAGACAGAGGCAGGGAAGGAAGACTACTACACAAGATAGGTACAAGGTTGTGTTTCCAAGGGTGTATTTCACCACCAACAAATGCATCTGTATCAGATGCTGGGAAAAATGTAATAATCTTTCTTGTTTCTTGCCTGCCTTGATTTGGCATGAGAAATATTAAAACCTTGCTTTTTTTTCTCTTTTTTTATTATATATATATATATATATATATATATATATATATATATATATATATATATATATTCTTTATTTACATTTCAAATGATTTCCCCTTTCCTGGTTGCCCCCTCTCTGAAAGTCCCATAAGCCCTCTTCCATCCCCCTGTTCCCCAACCAATCCTCTCCTGTTTTTCTCTCCTGGTATTCCCTTACACTGCTGCATCAAGCCTTTCCAGGACTAGGGGCCTCTCCTTCCTTCTTCTTGGGCATCATTTGATATGTGAATTTGTCTTGGGTATTCTGAACTTCCAGGCTAATATCAGCTTATCAGTGAGTGCATACTATGTGTGTTCTTTTGTGATTGGGTTACTTCACTTAGGATGATATTTTCCAGTTCTGACCATTTGCCTAAGGATTTCATGAATTCATTGCTTTTAATAGCTAAGTAGTATTTCATAGTGTAAATATACCAAATTTTCTATATCCATTCCTCCGCTGAGGGACATCTGGGTTCTTTCCAGCTTCTGGCTATTATGAAAAGGACTGGTATGAACACAGAGAAGCATGAGTCCTCATTACATGCTGGGTAATCCTCTGGGTGTATGGCCAGGAGTGATACAATGGAGTCCTCCGGTAGTTTCATGCCCAGTTTTCTGTGGAACCAACAGACTGATTTCCAGAAAGGTTCTACCAGCTTGCAATCTCACTAGCAGTAGAGGAGTGTTCCTCTTTCTCTACATCCTTGCCAACACCTGCTTTCTCCTGAGTTACTAATTTCATACTAAGCCTCCAAAGGTGCTCGATGAAAGTAAATTTTTGGATTCCTGCTATTAATATGCTTTTCCTGTTATGATTAAACATATATAATATCAATAAGTAATAGCACACCACTTTGGAGCTTATCTCTGCAGATCAACGAAGATGTACTTTCTTATAGTGATGCTATGCAGACAAATAGATAACTTAAGTTTTGATAATGATCCTATAAGAATTCCTAAAATTATCTGTGATTATTAAGCTTTTTCATAGTGGAACTTCTATTAGGTCCTTTTATGATAGTCCAAACTGCAATGAGAACTCTTCCAGTTTCCCAAGTGTCACCAGTTAATTGCTCTTAGATGGCAACCAGACTTTCTCCTACTCTTAGCACATTCCAAGAGGCTGTAAAACAATTACCCAAAAGTCATTATAAGGGAACTAATGATTTATTATAGGTGCTAGGAAAGAAAAAACATATTGACTGGATTTATCTATACAAAACTTCACTTATAAATTAGTTATGGTTTTAAACTTTCTATGAATCACTCTGGAAATCAGTTTGGTGGTTCCTCAGAAAATTGGACATAGTACTACCTGTGGACCCAGCTCTACCACTTCTGGGCCTATACCCAGAAGATGTTCCAACATGCAATAAGGACACTTATTGGGATTGCAAGCTGGTACAACTACTCTGGAAAACAGTTTGGCGGTTCCTCAGAAAACTGGGCATGACACTCCTGGAGGATCCTCTTATACCACTCCTGGGCATATACCCAGAGGCTTCCCCTGCATACAATAAGGACACATGCTCCACTATATTCATAGCAGACTTATTTATAATAGCCAGAAGCTGGAAAGAACCCAGATGTCCCTCAACGGAGGAATGGATTCAGAAGATGTGGTATATTTACACAATGGAATACTACTCAGCAATTAAAAACAATGAATTCACGAAATTCCTATTCAAATGGTCAGAACTGGAAAATATCATCCTTAGTGAGGTAACCCAATTACAAAGGAACACACATGGTATGCAGTCACTGATAAGGGGATATTAACCCAGAATCTCGGAATACCCAAGACACAATTCACATATCAATAGATTTCCAAGAAGAAGGAAGGAGAGACTCCTGGTCCTGGAAAGACTGGATGTAGGGGAATACCAGGACAGAGAAGTGAGTGGGGGTTGAATGGGGAACGGAGAGAGGGAAGGGGGCTTATGGGACTTTCAGGGAGGGAGGAAACGGGAAAGGGCAAATCATTTGCAATGTAAATAAAAAAAATTAGAAAATAATTTTAAAAAAAAGATAAAAGAAAAAGCAAAAAAAAAAAAAAAGAAGTTCATACTGAAAGTAGACTATGATGGTTGTCTCTGGAGGGGCCTCTGAAGGGGCCCTGCCAGAACCTTACACATACAGAGGCAGATGCTAGCAGTCAACCATTGGACTGAGTGTGTGATCCCCAATGGAGGAGTTGGAGGGCAGACTGGTGGAGCTTATGGTGTTACAGCCCCTTGGGAAGAACAAAGATGTTGGCCACCCAGATGCCCCAGGACCCCCAGTGTCTAAACGTCAACCAAGGGGTACACATGGTTCAAGCCAAAAAAGTGGCAAAGTAATGTCTTGTTGGACATCAGTGGGAGGAGTGGTCCTTAGTCCTTTGAAGGCTCAAAAGATGCCCCAACAAAGGGAAATCGATGTGGTGGGTAGGTGGGAGTGGGTCGGGTGGAGGGACATATACTTGGAGGCAGGAGATGGGAGGAGGGGTTGGGGTTTTTAGGGAGAGGGGAAACGGGAAAGGTTTTAGCATTTGAAATGTAAATGAAGATTATATTCAATAAAAAAGAAACAAAAAACAAAACAACAACAACAAAAACCCACTTCTCTAAGCGTCCCATTTTCTCCTTGTGACTTCTGAAAACAGGCTGAAAGTAGAGCCCAGCAGTTATTTGTGACTGAGATCATGACCTATAATCATAATTGAGCTGAAAGATTGCTTTTTAGCCATACCCTTGCATAAGAAGCATAGGGAAAGGTTTACCTACTCAAGACCTACTTTGACTAATAATCATCCACTAAAGAGATACCACTGAAGGTAATATTCTGCAGGGAATATTAAATAGCCTGATATTATGTCAGTATTTTTGTGCAGCAGTCATTAGAAATAATTTGAAAGAAATTTCCTCAGTCTATGATTTATTATCATGTAAATAACATTTTGTTGGATGGTTCTGACAAAGTTGTTTGGGAAAAAATATTTAAGGTAAACAAAAAATTCTCCACAATGGGCATAACATATTGCTCCAGAAAAAATACAAAGAGGAGATTTGCTTAGTTATTTTGAAACAGTTCTACATGAAGACCCAATTCTACTATTAGTGCACATGTAACCCAAAGATGTTCAACCATACCACAAGGACACATGCTCCACTATGTTCATAGTAGCCATATTTATAATAGCCAGATGCTGGAAAATAACCAGATGTCCCTAAACCAAAGAATGGATACAGAAAATGTAGTTCATTTACACATTAGAATACTATTCAGTTATTAAAAATGAGGACATCCTGAATTCTGCAGACAAATGAATGGAACTAGAAATTATCATCCTGAGCAAGGTAACTCAGACACAAAAGAATATGCATGGTATGTACTCACTGATATGTGAATATTAGATCAAAATCTCAGATAACCCATGATACAATTCACAGACCTTATGAAGCTTATCCAGAAGGAAGCCTCAACTGTGTATACTTCAACCCCACATAGAAGGTGAAAAATAATCATGGAGGACAGAGGTAGGGAGAGACCTGTGAGGGCAAGAGGAGGGTGAGGGGAAAAGAGGCAGAATCTCATATGTGGAGGAGGGGAAGAGAGAATCCTAGAAGACCAGGAAGATTAATGAAAATATGCAGTTGCTGGCAGATTCTGGTTGGGAAATCTCTTGATATACCAGAGACCTTGGATGTGATATGCTCCCAGGACTCAATGGGGATGACCTTAACCAAAAAGCCCAATAGTGAGGGCACAGAACCTGAAAAGACCACCTCTGTTAGATACACAGGGCCTTCAGTAGAGAGAAAGGATCACCAATCCATCTTCAAACTTTTTGACACAGAATTGTTTCCTGTCTAAAGGAAATATGGGATAAAAATTAAGTAGAAATTGAAGGAAAGTCCATACAGTGATAGGTCCAATTGGGATTCATCCCATGCATAGGCATCAAACATTGACACTACTACTGATGCCATGTTATGCTTGCAGACAATAGCTTATCATCGCTGTTCTCTGAGAGGACCTACTAGCAGCTGACTGAGACAGTAGCAGATACTTACAGCAAATAATTGGACTGAAGTCATGACCCCTTTGGAAGAGTTAGGGGAAGGATTAAAAGAGGTGAAAGAGACTGGAACCCAATAGGAAGGAAGAACAACAGCATCAACTGACCAGGAAACCTCAGAGACCTCCAAAACTAAGCCACCAAACAAAGAGTCTACATGGGCTTTTCCTTGGCCCCAAGTCCATATGCAGCAATGGACTGCCTTGTCTGGCATTGGATCCATTTAATCCAGTAGAAATTTGAGGCTCCAGGGAAGGGGGATGCTGGCAAGGATAAGGTGTGAGTGAGTGGGTGGGTGGGGGAACAAACTCTAAAAGGAAAAGTAGGATGAAAGGAAGAAACTAGGGGGAATCATGTTTTGCTTTTAAGGTAGGTTAATAGAAAATTGAGGATTTTAAAAATTATTTTATACCAATTAGAATTTAAAGTTGTTGTGTTTTTATTGTATATTAATATAAATTCAAGGTTGTTTTGTTTAAATAATAATTTACTAATAGGAATTTAACATTGTTTTGTTAAACTTAGGGTATACTAACAGAAATTTAAGGTAGTTTTTTTTTTTTGACTATATTGTTCAAAGGCTGTTAATTTAAAATGTGAAATACAGTTCTAATATTTTCTTTCTTATAATTATTTTTATAGTAAGTAAATTGTTAATATTAGGGAAAACAATTTTTAAACAAAAAAGTGTGTTTGTGTAACCTTTTTCCCTGTTTTTCTTTTATTTTTGCCTTCTCTTCAGCTCTGAAAGGCATCCAATATACTCTTTTAGGTCACAGGAAGAGCTTGCCCCACTGAATCAAGCTTTATTCCCTCAGAGACAGTCTGCTGAGTGATAAATTACCAACTCCATGCCCTCACCTCAGATTACCTTAACCTGACAACATGTCACTTTAAGAAAATTTTGAATGGAGGTAGACAACCGCCCAGCAGTGGTGAGAGGCCTGAGAGCACAGATACTACAATACCTGCTGCTCAGAGGATCATATCTGGAACCCTCAGGCGAAAGCCTTTTGGTTTCTGTTTCCAGCTGGGGACAATCCTCTGCCACAGGGTTCCATATCCAGGTGGCACAGAAAAATGGGTAACTTCCCAGGAGTATGGAGAGTCCTGAGAGTGCAAGTAGGATGAACCCCGCTGCTCAGAGAAACCAGTCTGAAACCCTGAGGACACGAGTCCAGGAACAGCCTGGGACAGGTGTCTTCCGATTTACATCTGCACCCAGAGCTGAACCTGGATTCCGATTTACATCTGCACCCAGAGCTGAACCTTCATACACAAATACCACCAAAAGAGAGCTAGTCTTCCAGGAGTGCCTACATGCCTGTGTGCACAGGTAAAATGACCAGCTCTCTTCAAATTCCTGACCTAAGAGGGACCTGGCCAGAGACATAAGGACACAGGAACCAAGGATCAGCTGGGGATAGGATCCTTCTGGTTTCTGTCTGCACATCTGAGCTGACACTGTTTCACCCCATACCTAAATTCCTCCCAGAGTGAATGAGTCTCCCAGGAGACCCACAAGACTTGCAGGACAGATAAGTCACAGTTAGAGACAAAAAGACCAACGAACACCAGAGACAACTAGATGGCAAAAGGCAAACATAAGAACATTAGTTACAGAATGCAAGGCAAGGCAACATAGCAACATCCAAACCCAATTCTCCCACGACAGCAAGTCCTGGATAACCCAACATACTGGAAAAGCAAGATCTGGAGTTAAAATCACATCTCATAATGCTAATAGAGTACTTCAAGGTGAACAAGAATAGCTCCCTTAAAGAAATACAGGAGAACATGGGTCAATAGGTAGAAGCCCTTAAAGAGGAAACACAAAAATTCCTTAAAGAAATACAGGAGAACATGAATCAACAGGAAGAAGCCCTTAAAGAAGAAACACAAAAAAACCTTAAATAATTACAGGATAACACAAACAAACAAGTTTAGGAACTAAACATAACCATATAGAATCTAAAAGTGAAGGATAAACAAAAAAGAAATCACAATGGGAGAACACTCTGGAGATAGAAAACATTGGAAAGAAATCAGGAGTCATAGATGTCATCATCAACAACAGAATAGAAGAGATAGAAGATAGAATCTCTGGTGCTGAAGATACCATAGAAAACATTGACTCAACTGTCAAGGAAAGTGCAAAATTCAAAATGATTGTAACCCAAAGCATCCAGGAAATCTAGAACACAATGACAAGACAAAACCTAAGGATTATAGATATAGAAGAGAGTGAAGATTTACAACTTAAAAAGGGTCAGTAAATATCTTCAACAAAATTATAGAAGAAAACTTCACTAACCTAAAGAAAAAAGAGATTCCCTTGAACATACAAGAAGCCTACCTAACTCCAAATAGACTAGACCAGAACAGAAATTCCTCCTGTCATATAATAATCAAAACACCAAATGCACTAAACAAAGAAAGAATATTAAAAGCAGAAAGGGGTAAAAGTCAAGTAATATATAAAGGCAGACCTATTAGAATTACATCAAATTTCTCACCAGAGAACATGAAAGGAAGAAGATCCCGGACAGATCTCATGCAGATCCTAAGAGAACACAAATGCCAGCCCAGAGTACTATACCCAGAAAAACTCTAAATCACCATAAATGGAGAAATCAAGATATTCCATGATAAAACAAAATTTGCACAATAGGTTTCCAAAAGTCCAGTCCAACAAGAGTTAATAGATGGAAAATACCAATACAAGGAGAGAAATTACAACTTAGAAAAAAGCAAGAAAGTGATCTTCTTTCAACAAATCCAAAAGAAGATAACCACACAAACATAAAAAATAACATAAAAAATAACAGGAAGCAACAATCACTATTCCTTAATATATCTTAATATCAATGAACTCAATTCCCCAATTAAAAGATATAGACTAACAAACTGGATACATGAATAGGACCCGATATTTTGCTGCATACAGGAAATGTACTTCAGTGTCAAAGAAAAACACTACCTCAGAGTAAAATTCTGGAAAAAAATTTCCAAGCAAAAGGTCCCAGGAAACAAGCTGGAGTAGCCATTCTAATATTGGATAAAAATGACTTTCAACCAAAAGTCAACAGAAAAGATAAGGAAGGACACTTCATACCTTTCAAAGTATAAATCTAGCAAGAAGAACTCAATTCTGAACATCTATACTCCAAATGTAAGGGCATCCATATTCATAAAAGAAATTTTGACAAAGCTCAAAGCACATACTGCACCTCACACAATAATTGTGGGTGACTTCAACACCCACTCTCATCAATGGACAAATCAGGGAAATACAAGCTAAACAGAGACACAGTGAAACTAACAGAAGTTCTGGGCCAAAGGGATTTAACAGATATCTATGAAACATTTCATCCTAAATCAAAAGAATATGCCCTTTTCTCAGCACCTCGTGGTACCTTCTGCAAAACTGATCATATAATTGGTCACAAAACAGACCTCAATAGACAGAAGTAGATTGAAGTTGAATAATTCTCCTATCAGATCACTATGGATTAAGGAAGGTCTTCATTAGCAACAGAAAGCCCACATACAAATGGAAACTAAACAATGCTCTACTCAATGATACTTTGGTCAAGGAAGAAATATGGAAAGAAATCAAAGACTTTTTAGAATTGAATGAAAATGAAGGCACAACATACCCAAAGTTATGGGAAACAATGAAAGCAGTGATAAAAGGAAAACACAAACCTCTGAGTGCGTCCAAAATGAAACTGGGTAGAGCATAATCTAGCAGCTTAACAGCACACAGAAAGAAGTTAACATACCCAAGACTAGTAGACAGGAGGAAATCATCAAACTCAGGGCTGAAATCAACCAAGTAGAAACCAAAAGAACTATCCAAAGAATCAACAAAACCAGGAGCTGGTTCTTGGAGAAAATCAATAAGATAGGTAAACCCTTAGCTAGACTATCCAGAGGGCACAGAGACAGTATCCAAATTAACAAAATCAAAAGTGAAAAGGGAGACATAACAACAGAAACTGAGGAAATTAAAAAAATCATTAGATCTTACTACCAAAGCACAACTGGAAAATCTGAATGAAGTGGACAATGTTCTAGTCAGATACCAAATATCAAAGTTAAATAGGATCAGATAGACAATCTAAACAGTTCCATATCCCCTAATGACACAGAGTAGTCATTGAAATTCTCCCAACCTAAAAAACCAAAAGACCAGATAGTTTTACTGCAGAATTCTATCAGGCCTTAAAGAAGATGTAACACCAATACTCTTCAAACTATTCCACAAAATAGAAACAGAAGGAACACTACCCAACTCATTCTATGAGTTGATGGGTATTACGCTGATACCCAAACCACACAAAGATCCAAAAAAGAAAGAGAACTTTAGACCAATTTCCCTTATGAATATCGATGCAAAAATTCTCAATAAAATTCTTGACAGTCGAATCCAAGAACGCAACAAAATGGTCATTCACCAAGATCAAGGAGGCTTCATCCCAAGGATGCAGGGATGGTTTAACATATGGAAATCCATCAATGTAATCCACTACATAAACAAACTCAAAGAACATATAAAATATGGGCATTCCATTAGATGTTGAAAAAGCATTTGACAAAATTCAGCATAATTTCAGGTTAAAAGTCTTGGAAAGATCAGGAACTCATGACCCATACCTAAACATAGTAAAAGCAATATACAGCAAACCAGTAGTCAAAATCAAGCTGAATGGAGAGAAACATGATGCAATCCCACTAAAATCAGGTTTTAAACAAGACTGCCCTTTCTCTCCATCTCTATTCAATACAGTGCTTGCAGTTCTATCTAGAGCAATTAGACAACAAAAAGAAGTCAAATGGACACAGATTGGAAAGGAAGAGGTCAAACTGTCACTATTTGCAGATGATATGATGGTATACTTAAGCAACCCCAAAAGCTCTTCCAGAAAACTCCTACAGTTGATAAATAAATTCAGACAAATGACTATATATAAAATTAACTCAAACAAATCATTAGCCTTCCTATACTTAAAAGGATAAATAGGCTGAGAAAGGAATTAGGGAATGGACACCCTTTACAATAGTCAAAAACAATATAAAGTATCTTGGTGTGACTCTAACTAAACAAGTGAAAGATCTATATGATACAAACTTCAAGTCTCTGAAGAAAGAAATCGAAGATCTCAGAATATGGAAAGATCTCCCATGCTCATGGATTGGGAGCTTTAATATTGTAAAAATGGCTATCTTGACAAAAGCAATATACATATTCAATGCAATCCCCATCAAAATTCCAACTCAATTCTTCATAGAGTTTGAAAGAGCAATTTTCAAATTCATTTGGAATAACAAAAAACCCAGGATCGCAAAAACTACTCTCAACAATAAAAGAAATTCTTGGGGAATCAGTATCCTGGACCTCAAGCAGTACTACAGAGGAATAGTGATAAAAACTGTGTGGTATTGGTACAGTAACAGGCAGGTAGATAAATGAAATAGAATTGAACACCTAGAAATGAACCTATACTCCTATGATCACTTGTACTTTGACAAAGGAGCTAAAAACATCCAGTGGAAAAAAGATACCCTTTTGGTTCAACTGCTAGTTAGCATGCAGAAGAATGCAAGTTGATCCAGTCTTATCTCTGTGTACAAAGCTCAAGTCCAAGTGATCAAGACACACTTTAATTAATAGAAAGGAAAGTGGAGAAGAGGCTGGAGCACATGGACACAGGGGAAATTTTCCTGAATAGAACACCAATAGCTTATCCTCTAATATTAAGAATTGACAAATGAGACCTCATAAAATTACAAAGTTTCTGTAAGGCAAAGAACACTGTCAATAGGACAAAATGGCAACCAAGAAATTGGGAAAAGATCTTTACTAGCCCTATATCTGACAGAGGGTTAATATTCAATATATTCGAAGAATTCAATTAGTTATGCTCCAGAGAACCAAATAACCCTATTAAAAATGGGGTACAGAGCTAAACAAAGAATTTTCAACTGAGTAATATCGAATGACTGAAAAGTACCTTAAAAAATGCTCAAAATCCTTAGTCAACAAATTGTTTCTTCCCCCCCCCAAAAAAAATGTTGTTTTCTACCTGACATAGAACCTCATGCTCATTAATCTGTATTGGTTAAAATTCTTAACCTCACTCCTTAGCATCCTCACTTGACTATTTTCTGTTTTTGTCCTCACATATTTTCTGCTAGGTAGATGGTGTTAAATTTCCCTGAAATCTCAAAATTAATATGCATTAAATTCATCAGTCAGGACATATGAATTTGAGTCCACAAACCCATATATTTTTTTATAATATCCTGTAACTTCATTTCTGAGGGATATCTTTTTTTTTAATCAGTTGTTCTGTTTATTTTTGATCAGTTGTCCAAGACAGAAAAGCAAATAATACTATTACCCAGCTATGACACCTAGTAACCACACAACTACCAGCATGTCATGATAACCTTAAGGGTGTAATAGTGGCATGCATACATTGTCAGTAATCAACAGTCCTCTAATTGGACTTAAGACTCACTCAACAAGAAGGAAAGTCTGTTAGTGGAAATGAAGCCAAATACGTATAACTAGTGAAGTCACGGATTTTTTACTTAAACCCACAACTACCACTGTACAGCATAATTTCTAACTATGCTCTAATTATTTAATCCTTATTCCCACAAATAAGTGTAGTTCTCATTCCTCATCAATGAAACTTCTCTTTGCAACAAATACATTCTTTATTGTTGCCTCATTGCTTTGAGCTGACCAGTCTCATTGCTGATAGACTCCATCATTGATCCCAGTACTGGGCAAAAATTTCCTGAAATTTCCTGTTTTAACCTCCAATGCAACTCTTCCAGTATGATGGTGCATATCCCAAGGGACTCAGCATTCCTAACCTGGTATTCCACCATCCTGCCTGAACTTTCCATTCAATTACAAGCTTTTACTTCAAGGATTCTTTTGATTAATATGAATTGAAACCATTTTCAGATCTTTTACTCTCTTGAACAATTCATTTGTCCTGGAAGCACCTCCGTAGATCCTTTGTTGACTTTAGCAAAAAGAGGTTTATTCTTCCAATAAACAGTCTGGCTCTTAGTGAGCTATATCTTGATTGCTTGGCACCATAGTCACATTGTCCATTAATTTCTCCGTACATGGTTTTCATTTCAATGACATTTAAGTAAATTTAACCTTCCCTTACATTCATCTTCCCTTTTTAGGTGTGTCCTTCCACACAATTAAATCATATGAAAATGTGTTCAATGTGGTAGGCATTAGATTTCTCCTTTTTAGTTAAGTCCTGAGTAACACTGTGTTTAAATTCCCACCCATCTCAGTCATAGAATAAAGAAACATAAAGCAGTATTTCTTAGAAAGTCTACAAACAGTAGCTGGTCATTTCCACTAAATGAATCAGTTACCAAACTTGGGGAAAGTTCCATTAATTGACCACTTTTCTTTTTTTTTTAAATTTTATTTTATTTTCTAAGTTTTTTTTTATTTACATTCAAAATCATTTCCCCTTTCCCGTTTCCTCCCTCCCTGAAAGTCCCATAAGTCCCCTTCCCTCCCTCTTTTCCCCATTCAACCCCCTCTCCCTCCTCTGTCCTGGCATTCCCCTACATCCAGTCTTTCCAGGACCAGGGGTTTCTCCTTCCGTCTTGGAAATCTATTGATATGCAAATTGTGTCTAGGGTATTCTGAGATTCTGGGTTAATATCCCCTTATCAGTGACTGCATACCATGTGTGTGCTTTTGTGATTGGGTTACCTCACTAAGGATGATATTTTCAAGTTCTGACCATTTGCTTAGGAATTTCGTGAGTTCATTGTTTTTAAAGGCAGAGTAGCATGACACTCCCGGAGGATCCGGCTATACCACTCCTGGGCATATACCCAGAGGCTTTATCTGCATGCAATAAGGACACATGCTCCACTATGTTCATAACAGCCTTATTTATAATAACCAGAAGCTGGAAAGAACCCAGATGTCCCTCAACGGAGGAATGGATTCAGAAAATGTGGTATATTTACACAATGGAATTGACCACTTTTCTTAGTCACTGTTTTCTTACTGTGAACAGACAGGAGAACAATTAAATGGGACTTTTTACAGTTTCGGATATTTAGTCTTATTATTCTGCCAGGGCCTGTGGTGGAATGCAGAAAGTAACTACACAAACATAAAAAGAACATCAAAAATAATAGGAAGCAACAATCATTATTCCTTAATATCTTATAATGTCAATAGACTCAATTCCCCAACAAAAAACATAGTC
The DNA here is from genome assembly GCA_036184795.1 of Tokudaia tokunoshimensis. Lineage (NCBI taxonomy): Eukaryota > Metazoa > Chordata > Mammalia > Rodentia > Muridae > Tokudaia > Tokudaia tokunoshimensis. The sequence continues at coordinate 81,812,429 of BTHU01000002.1, read as the reverse complement.
TAACAGAGATTTTTTTCATGTGGATCTTCGATTTTATCAGAAAATGTTTGTGACTCCTCTTTCAATTTAGTAATGCTTTTTGTGTCTACCATTTTGACTGCATTATTTTCCATGATAATTTTTAACTTTAACATTTTTTCTGTGTATTTCTTCAATTTTGTCGGAGGTGTTTTTCATGTAGATTTTTGGTTTCATCGGGGAGGGGGGAGGGTGTTTGTAGTTCCACTTTCAATCAATTTAGGAATGTTCTTGTGCCTACCATTTTGTTAGTATAATTGTCCATAAAAATCTCCAATTTTAACATTTTTCTATATTTTTCTTCAATTTTGTCAGAAGTATTTTCTATGTGAATCTTCAGTTTTATCAGACAATGTGTATAATTTTACTTTCAATCAACTTAGGAACATTTTTATACCTTCCATTTTATCTGTATAATTTTCCATATAATAGTTTTAACATGTTTTTCTATATATTTCTTGAATTTTTTTCAGGAATATTTTCCTTGTAGATCTTCAATTTTATCAGAAAGTGTTTATAATTCCACTTTCAAAAAACTTAGGAATACTTTTATGCCTACCATTTTGTCTGTATAATTTTTCCATGAAATACTCTGAGGGATATCTTAATGCCTTTCTGGGTACCTCATATACATAGTACATCATGTACACAAATAACCATATCCATAAAATGATAAAATAAATTTACTGAAAATTCATGGTAAATCAATGATTAGAAATGTAAGTTAGAGATGTTCAAGTAAAGATATGGAAAGTATTTAATATTGTGATAAAAATTTATGTATAATGGACTAACAACATTATTGTATATTTTTGTTTATAACTTATAATTGCCTAAAATATTATTTGAAAACATATATACATATATACATGACAATAGTTTATATTAGGGAAAATATTATTAAGAAAAAGTATAAATAATAGATTATAGCTTCCTGAGAGGAGGTGGCAACAAATAAAAAGATAATCTTTAAAAATGTAATAAAAACTAGCATAGTAAATGCATTCAAAGTAAATAAAAAGGAAGCAATCATATTTTGATGTCAAAAGCCTTTGTATGGCAAGGAATTAGGACCCATTTTTCTCTTAGAAATCACTCAGAATAGAAGAGGAGAGAGTTAAAATGGTACACCTTGTGTGGCTTTGTCCCTGATTTCTACATTTTTGCTGCAATATTCCATTCAAAACCTGTACTCAGGTGCATATTCCCACACAGAAAAACACACATACAAAAATGTACAAAATCAAACTTTAAAAAATAAGTTCTTGTTTTGTAGAAATTACTGGATTATAATTAATGTCAATATTATCTCATATATTGACAATAGTTAACTCTAAAGGAGAGAAGAAATATATTCTTGAATATAGGAAATACAAAGTGTTTACTCAGCAGATATGAAATTGTATTTAAGTTTCTGTTATATTAAGAGTAATCCCTATTGCATGCAGGTAAAGTCTCTGGGTATATGCCCAGGAGTGGTATAGCGGGATCCTCCGGAAGTGTCATGCCCAGTTTTCTGAGGAGCCGCCAGACTGCTTTCCAGAGTGGTTGTACCAGCCTGCAATTCCACCAGCAGTGGAGGAGTGTTCCTCTTTCTCCACATCCTCGCCAACAACTGCTGTCTCCTGTGTTTTTGATCTTAGCCATCCTGACTGGTGTGAGATGGAATCTCAGGGTTGTTTTGATTTGCATTTCCCTAATGACTAAGGATGATGAACATCTCTTTAGGTGCTTCTCAGCCATTAGATATTCTTCAGGTGAGAACTCTTTGTGTAGCTCTGTACCCCATTTTTTAATAGGGTTACTTGCCTCTCTGGAGTTTAACTTCTTGAGTTCTTTGTATATCTTGGATATTAGCCCTCTGTCGGATGTAAGGTTGGTAAAGATCATTTCCCAGTTAGTTGGTTGGTGCTTTGTCTTTTTGACGGTGTCTTTTGCCTTGCAAAAACTTTGTAATTTAATGAGGTCCCATTTGTCTATTCTTGATCTTAGAGTATAAGCTATTGGAGTTCTGTTCAGGAAATTCTCCCCTGTGCCCATATGTTCAAGGTTCTTCCCTAGTTTCCCTTCTATTAGTTTCAGTGTGTCTGGTTTTATGTGGAGATCTTTGATCCACTTAGAATTGAGCTTAGTGCAAGGAGATAAGGATGGGTCAATTTGCATTCTTCTGCATGTTGACCTCCAGCTGAGCCAGCACCATTTGTTGAAAAGGCTATCTTTTTTCCACTGGATGGTTTTAGCTCCTTTGTCAAAGATCAAGTGACCATAGGAGTGTGGATTCATTTCTGGGTCTTCAATTCTGTTCCATTGATCTACATGTCTGTTACTGTACCAATACCATGCAGTTTTTAACACTATTGCTCTGTAGTACAGCTTGAGGTCTGGGATACTGATTCCCCCAGAGGTTCTTTTACTCTTGAGAATAGTTTTAGCTATTCTGGGTTTTCTGTTATTCCAGATGAATTTTTGAATTGCTCTTTCTAACTCTATGAAGAATTGAGTTGGGATTTTGATGGGGATTGCATTGAATCTGTGTATTACTTTTGGTAAGATGCTCATTTTTACTATATTAATCCTGCCAATCCATGAGCATGGAAGATTTTTCCATCTTCTGAGGTCTTCTTCAATTTCTTTCTTCAGAGACTTGAAGTTCTTGTCATACAGATCTTTCACTTGTTTGGTTAGCGTCACGCCAAGATACTTAATATGGTTTGTGGCTATCGTAAAGGGTATTATTTCTCTTACTTCTTTCTCAGCCTGCTTATCCTTTGAGTATAGGAAGGCTTCTGACTTGCTTGAGTTGATTTTATATCCGGCCACTTTGCTGAAGTCGTTTATCAGCTGTAGGAGTTCTCTGGTGGAGTTCTTTGGGTCGCTTATGTATACTATCATATCGTCTGCAAATAGTGATAGTTTGACTTCTTCCTTTCCAATTTGTATCCTTTTGACCTCTTTTTGTTGTCTAATTGCTCTAGCTAGAACTTCAAGTACTATATTGAAAAGATATGGAGAGAGAGGGCAGCCTTGTCTAGTCCCTGATTTTAGTGGGATTGCTTCAAGTTTCTCTCCCTTTAGATTGATGCTGGCTACTGGTTTGCTGTAAATTGCTTTTACTATGTTTAGATATGGACCTTGAATTCCTGATCTTTCCAAGACCTTTAGCATGAAAGGATGCTGAATTTTGTCAAATGCTTTCTCAGCATCTAATGAGATGACCATGTGGTTTTTTTCTTTGAGATTGTTTATGTAGTGGATTACATTGATGGATTTCCTTATATTGAACCATCCCTGCATCCCTGGGATGAAGCCTACTTGATCGTGGTGAATGATCGTTTTGATGTGTTCTTGGATTCAGTTGGCAAGAATTTTATTGAGTATTTTTGCATCGATATTCATAAGAGAGATTGGCCTGAGATTCTCTTTCTTTGTCGGATCTTTGTGTGCTTTTGGTATTAGTGTAATTGTGGCTTCATAGAACGAGTTGGGTAGTGTTCCTTCTGTTTCTATTTTGTGGAACAGTTTGAAGAGTATTGGTGTTAGGTCTTCTTTGAAGGTCTGATAGAATTCTGCACTAAAACCATCTGGACCTGTGCTTTTTTTGGTTGGAAGACTTCCAATGACAACTTCTATTTCTTCAGGGGTTATAGGACGGTTTAGATGGTCTATTTGATCCTGATTTAATTTTGGTACTTGGTATCTGTCAAGGAAATTGTCCATTTCCTCAAGATTTTCTAGTTGTGTTGAATACAGGTTTTTGTAGTAGGATCTGATGATTTTTTGAATTTCCTCAGTTTCTGTTGTTATCTCTCCCTTTTCGTTTCTGATTTTATTAATTTGGATACTATCTCTGTGCCCTCTGGTTAGTCTGGCTAAGGGCTTATCTATCTTGTTGATTTTCTCAAAGAACCAACTCCTCGTTTTGTTGATTTTTTGTATGGTTTTATTTGTTTCTACTTGATTGATTTCAGCCCTGAGTTTGATGATTTCCTGCCTTCTACACCTCTTTGGTGTATTTGCTTCTTTTTGTTCCAGGGCTTTCAGGTGTGCCATTAAGCTGTTAGTGTATGCTGTCTCCCGTTTCTTTTTGGCGGCACTCAGGGCTATGAATTTTCCTCTTAGCACTGCTTTCATTGTGTCCCATAAATTAGGGTATGTTGTGCCTTCATTTTCATTGACTTTCAAAAAGTCTTTGATTTCTTTCTTTATTTCCACCTTGACCAAGTTATCATTGAGTAGAGCATTGTTCAGCCTCCATGTGTACGTAGGTTTTCTTTTGTTTTTGTTGCCATTGAAGAACACCCTTATTCCATAGTGATCTGATAGGAGGCATGGGATTATTTCTATCTTCTTGTATCTGTTGAGGTCTGATTTATGACCAATTATATGGTCAATTTTGGAGAAGGTACCATGAGGAGCTGAGAAGAAGGTGTATTCTTTAGCTCTAGGATGAAATGTTCTATATATATCAGTTAGTTCCATTTGGTCCAAGGCTTCAATTAGATTCACTGTGTCCCTGTTTAGTTTCTGCTTTCCTGAACGATCCATTTCAGAGAGCGGGGTGTTGAAGTCACCCACTATTATTGTGTGCGGTGCGATGTGTGCTTTGAGTTTTAGTAAAGTTTCTTTTACGAATGAGGGTGCCCTTGCATTTGGAGCATAGATATTCAGGATTGAGAGTTCTTGATGGTGGATTTTTCCCTTGATCAGTATGTAGTGTCCTTCTGTGTCTTTTTTGATGACTTTAGGTTGAAAATCAATTTTATCCGATATTAGGATGGCTACTCCACCTCGTTTCTTGGGGCCATTTGCTTGTAAAATTGTTTTCCAGCCTTTTACTCTGAGGTAGTGTTTGTCTTTGACACTGAGGTGCGTTTCCTGCATGCAGCAAAATGCTGGGTCCTGTTTACGTATCCAGTCTGCTAGTCTATGTCTTTTAATTGGGGAATTGAGATCATTGATATTAAGAGAGATTAAGGCATAGTGATTATTGCCATCTGCCATTCTTGACGCTATCTTTATGTTTGAGTGGTTATCTACTTTTTGGTTTGATTCAAGAAGGTTATTATCTCATTTTTTCCAGGGTGTTGTTTCTCTCCCTGTATTGGAGGTTTCCACCTATTATCCGTTGCAGGGCTGGATTTGTGGAAAGATATTGTGAAAATTTGGTTTTATCATGGAATATCTTGGTCTCTCCATCTATGGTGATTGAGAGTTTTGCTGGGTATAGTAGTCTAGGCTGGCATTTGTGCTGTCTTAGTGTCTGCATGAGATCTGCCCAGGATCTTCTGGCTTTCATAGTCTCTGGTGAGAAGTCTGATGTGATTCGGATAGGTCTTCCTTTGTATGTTACTTGGCCCTTTTCTCTTACTGCTTTTAGTATTCTTTCTTTGTTTAGAACATTCGGTGTTTTGATTATTATGTGACGGGAGGTATTTCTGTTCTGGTCCAGTCTGTTTGGAGTTCTGTAGGCTTCTTGTACGTTCATCGGCATCTCTCTCTTTAAGTTAGGGAAGTTTTCCTCCATAATTTTGTTGAAGATGTTTACTGGCCCTTTAAGTTGCAAATCTTCACTCTCATCTATACCTATAATCCTTAGGTTTGGTCTTCTCATTGTGTCCTGGATTTCCTGGATGTTTTGGGTTACACGTTTTTTGCATTTTGCATTTTCTTTGACTGTTGAGTCGATGCTTTCTATGGAATCTTCAGCACCTGAGATTCTTTCTTCCATCTCTTGTATTCTATTGTTGATGTTTGCATCTATGACTCCTGATTTCTTCCCAAGGTTTTCTATCTCCGAAGTTGTCTCCCTTTGTGATTTCTTAGTTGTTTCTACTTCCTTTTTTAGTTCCTGGATGGATTTGCTGAGATCCTTCACTTGTTTGTTTGTATTTTCCTGTATTTCTTTAAGGTATTTTTGCATTACCTCTTTCAGGATTTCTTCCTGATGACCCACGTTCTCCTGCATTTCTCTGAGCGATTTTTGTGTTTCCTCCTCATGGGATTCCATCTGTTGATCCATCGTCTCCTGCATTTCTTTAAGCAGTTCTCGCATATACCCAGAGACTTTACCTGCATGCAATAAGGACACATGCTCCACTATATTCATAGCAGCCTTATTTATAATAGCCAGAAGCTGGAAAGAACCCAGATGTCCCTCAACGGAGGAATGGATTCAGAAGATGTGGTATATTTACACATTGGAATACTACTCTGCAATTAAAAACAATGAATTCACGAAATTCCTAGGCAAATGGTCAGAACTTGAAAATATCATCCTTAGTGAGGTAACCCAATCACAAAAGATCACACATGGTATGCAGTCACTGATAAGGGGATATTGACCCAGAATCTCAGAATACCCTAGACACAATCAGCATATCAATAGATTTCTAAAAAGATGGAAGGAGAGACCCCTGGTCCTGGAAAGACTGGATGTAGGGGAACGCCAGGACAGAGTAATGAGAGGGGGTTGAACGGAGAAAAGAGGGAGGGAAGGGGGCTTATGGGACTTTCGGGGAGGGAGGAAACGGGAAAGGGGAAGTGATTTGGAATGTAAATTAAAAAAATAAAATAAAAAAAAAAAAGAGTAATCCCTAGCCGCGCGGTGGTGGCGCACGCCTTTAATCCCAGCACTTGGGAGGCAGAGGCAGGTGGATTTCTGAGTTCGAGGCCAGCCTGGTCTACAAAGTGAGTTCCAGGACAGCCAGGGCTACACAGAGAAACCCTGTCTCGAAAAACCAAAAAAAAAAAAAAAGAGTAATCCCTGAGTTTGTATAGAATAGTAAAATATTTAATGCAAACGCATATTGATTTTCAACTATGAAAATAAAGTTAATTATGCAGAAGTTAAAAAATTACATTAAAAAGAGGTTCATTTACATTGTCTTTACTCAGGTAAAATAAAATTACTTAATTTCATAAAAAGCTCAAATGAAGTAATTATAAGGCTTAACAACACAAATAACATTTTATGACATGCTACACTTTCCAAGTACAAAAACCAAAAAGGAATGAATATATTCATAGAATCACACTGATTGTTGGTTCAAACTGATAAATGCATGACAGAGACCATTCTTTATAGGTAAGGGTTCCTCAGTGTCAAAAGACAAACAGGCTAGAGCATGGAGAAGAAACTTTATCTCCCACAATCTTCTCTTTATTCTGAAGAGAGAAAGTATAGTTATTCAGTTTCTGCTGGAAAGATGTACCAAGGAGGCTCATTTCAGTTTGCACAATATGCAATGAATCTGGTGTTGTTGTTGTTGTTGTTTGTTTTGTATTGTTTTGCTTTTTCAAAAATTATTTTCAGAACAGTTTGGTAGACTGGGTGGCAGTACTTGAAAATATCTGGCATTGGTTTACTTTAACCCATGGGATTAGAATTCAGTGGAGTATAACATTAATGTTCCTTAAACTGTTGACATTCAGAAACAATGTCAAGATGAGCAAGCTGCTTTGGTGACATTGTACCCAAAATTGAACATGCTCTTCATGAAATGTTTCAAGAATATTAATATTGACTGGTATTATATTCAGGTTTATGTATGACCAAGAACTAAGTGTTACATGCTCATTCCAAACTTATGGTGAAAAACTGTATAAATGGGCCACATTGAGAATACATTGCTATTTCTATATAGTAAATTCTTTGTTCTATGATATATAAATTGCATATCAATAGCAGAGCTTCTAGATGAAAATACATCCCACTTATTAGTCTACATTCATTTTGTTCTGAAAACTAAAACACTCAGATATGGAGGCAATTTATTTAAATCTTGCCAAAGAATTACTTCTTCCACTTGGAAAATAAGAGATCCTAAGACCATGATTTCCACTTGTTAAGTTTCCATGTATATGAATTTGTCTTATTCTAATCACCTTCAAATTATCACCTTTGAGAGCCTTGCCAGGCCCCATATTCATATTTTACTCTCTCTCTCTCTCTCTCTCTCTCTCTCTCTCTCTCTCTGTGTGTGTGTGTGTGTACATGTGTCTGTTTTTCTCTATCTCTCTGTGTGTCCTTTCTGTGCATATGAATAAGGTTGTAGCTCTCAGCTACTGTTCTAGCTATACCTTCTGCCATTCTCCCTGCCATGACAATAATGGACTAAACTTCTAAAGTTGTAAGCAAAGCTCAAATTTTTCAATTATACATTTCCTCTTATAAAAATTCTCTTGGATCTCACATCTCTTTACAACAATACATCAGTGAATAAGAAAGCCAGTGAAGACCAAAAGTAATTAAGAACAAGTTTGAAAATCTTATCACAATAAAGTGAGGAATTTGCAAATTTGTTGTTTGGAGTTTATTTTTTATGCAGGAGTAACATATGTTTTGAAAATTTTCACATAAAGTGTATCTTGGTCATAGATGCTCTCATGCTCTCCCTCCAGATTCTCCAGATTTACTCCCAAATATCTCTCATCTTACTCTCAAATTCACTGCAGTGAGAATTTTGATAATTTAGTTTCTTTAAAACCTACAGAGCAATAGTCATAAAACTGTATGGTATTGGTACAGAAACAGTCAGGAAGATCAATGGAATAGACTTGAAGACCCAGAAATGAACACACACACACATCTATTGTCACTTATGCTAAAACCATCCAGTGGAAAAAAGACAGCATATTCAACAAGTGGTGCTAGTTCAACTGGATGTCAGCATGTAGAAGAATGGAAATCCACCCATTCGTATCTCCTTGTAAAAAGCTCAAGTCCATGTGGATCAAGGACCTCAACATAAATCCAAATACACTGAAATTTATAAAGGAGAAAGTGGGGAAGAGCCTTAAACACATGGGCACAGGTGAAAGTTTCCTGAAAAGAACAACAATGGCTTATGCTCTAAGATCAAGAATCTACAAATGTAATTTTCTCTTAGGTGACTGTCCAAGGCAGGCATGGCCAGAAACTCAGGGAGCACAGAAGTGACAAAGCAGCTGTTACAGGGTTCTTCCAGGCTCCATCTGCATACAGGAGCTGGGCTGAGCCACAACCCTCTATGTCATGGGAGAGCTGTTATCCCTGGGGTGCTGAAACAGGATTATAGACCCACAGGAGGCCTCGCCAGAGACAGAGGGACACAGCAGAGATATCCAGATGGCAAAAAGCAAATGGAAGAAGGTTACCAATAGAAAACAAGGCAACATGGCATTATCAGAACCCAGTTCTTCCATAACATCAAGTCCTGAATACCCCAACACACAGGAAAAGCAGGATTTGTATTTAATATCATAGCTCATGATGCTGATAGAGGACTTCAAGGACATAAATAACTCCCTTAAAAAAATTACAGGAAAACAAAACCAAACATGTCAAGGAATTAAACCAAATCATCCAGGATCTAAAAATGGAAGTAGAAACAATGAATAAATCACAAAGGGAAACAACTCTGGAGATAGAAACCCTAGGAGAGAAGTCAGGAGTCATAGATGCAATCATAAACAACAGAATACAAGACATAGAAGAGAGACTCTCAGGTGCAGAAGATACTAGAAAACATTGACACAACAGTCAAAGAAATGCAAAATTCACAAAGCTACTAAGCCAAAATACCCAGGAAATCCAGGACACAATGAGAAGACCAAACCTAAGGATTATAGGTATAGAAGAGTGCGAAGATTTCCAGCTTAAAGGGCTAGTAAATGTCTTCAACAAAATTATAGAAGAAAACTTCCCTAACCTAAAGAAAGGGATGCCCATGAGCATATAAGAAGCCTACCAATCTCCAAATAGACTAGACCAGAACAGAAATTCCCCATGCCATATAATAATCAAAATGCCAAATGTATTAAACAAAGAAAGAATATTAAAAGCAGTGGGAGAAAATTATCAACTGGCATATAAAGGCATACATATCAGAATTATACCAGACTTATTGCCAGTTTATGAAAGCCAGAAGATCATGTGCAGATACCATACAGACCCTAAGGGAATACAAATGACAATCCAGGCTACTATACCCAACAAAAATCTCAATTACCAAAGATGGAGAAATCAAGGTATTCCATGAAAAATCAGCAAATTTGTACAATATCTTTCCACAAATCCAGCCCTACAAAGGATAATGAATGGAAAACAACAACAAAAGGAGCAAAACTACACCCTTGAAAAAGCAAGAAAATAATCTTCTTTTAACAAACCAGAAAGAAGAGAGCTATGTAAGCATAATTCCAACTCTAATAACAAAAATAACAGGAAGAAGCAAGCACTTTTAATTAATATCTCTTAATATCAATGGACACAATTCTCCAATAAAATGACATAGAATAACAGACTGGATATGTAACCAGGACCCAACATTTTGCTTCATACAGGAAACTCACCTCAGGAACAAAGACAGACACTACCTCAGATTAAAAGTATGGAAAACCATTTTCCAAGGAAATGGCCCCAAGAAACAGGCTGGTGTAGCCATTCTAATATCGATTAAAATTGACTTTCAACATAAAGTTATCAAAAAAAAAATAAAAAATAAGGGAGGAGACTTCAAAGTCATCAAAGGAAAAATCTACCAAGATGAACTCTCAATTCTGAACATCTGTACTCCAAATGCAAGGGCAACCACATTCATAAAAGATACTTTATTCAGGCTCAAAGCACACATTGCACCTCACACAATAAGAGTGGATGAATTCAACACCCCACTCTCATCATGGACAGATCATGGAAATAGACATTAAAGAGAGACACAATGACAATAACAGAAGTTATGAGCCAAATGAATTTAACAGATATCTGTAGAACATTTTATCCTAAAACAAAAGAATATATCTTTTTCTCAGAACCTCACAGTACCTTCTCCAAAACTGACCACATACTTGGGCACGAAACAGACCCCAGCACATAATAGAAGACTGAAGTAATGCCCTGTACCCTACCAGATCACCACAGAATAAGGCTGGTCTTCAAAAATAACAAAAACAATAGAAAGCCCCCATATACATTGAAACTGAACAACATTCTACTTAACAATGACTTGGTCATGGTAGAAATAAAGAAAGAAATTAAAGACTTTTTAGAATTTAATGAAAATGAAGGCACAACATACCCAAACTTATGGGACACAATGAAAGCAGTGCTCAGAGGAAAACTCATAGCACTGAGTGCCTCCAAAAGAAAACTGCAAAAGGCATACACTAGCAGCTTTACAGCACATCTGAAGGCTCTAGAACAAAAATAAGCAAATGCACCCCAGAGGAGTAGATGACAGGAAATAAGCAAACTCAGGAATGAAATCAACCATGTTGATACACAAAGAATTATACAAAGAATCAGCCAAACCAGGAGCTAGTCCTTTGAAAAGACCTACAAGATAGATGAATCCCTAGCCAAAATACCAGAAGACACAGAGACAGTATCCAAGTCAACAAAATCAGATATGAAAAGGGAAACATAAAGACAGATACTGAGGAAATTCAAAAAATCATCAGATTCTACTACAAAAGCCTATACTCAACAAAACTGGAAAACATAGATTAAATGGTTAATTTTCTAGACAGATAGCAGGTACCAAAGCTAAATCAATATCAGATAAATGATCTAAACAATCCATAACACTCAAAGAAATAGAAGCAGTCATTAATAGTCTCCCAACGCCCCCCCCCCAAAAAAAAAGCCAGGACCAGATGGGTTCAATGCAGAGTTCTATCAGATCTTCAAAGAAGACTTAATACCAATACTCCTCAAACTATTTCAAAAATTAGAAACAGAAGGAACACTACCCAATTCATTCTATGAAGCTACAATTACCCTGACACCTAATCCACACAAAGACCCAACAAAGAAAGAGAACTTTAGACCAATTGATACCTAATTCACACAAAGACCCAACAAAGAAAGAGAACTTTAGACCAATTTCCCTTATGAATATCAAAGCAAAAATACTCAATAAAATTCTTACAAACCAAGTCAAACAACACATCAAAACGATCATCCAGCATGATTAAAATCCAACGCTCCTTCATTATAAAAGTCTTAGAAAGATCAGGAATTCAATGCCCATACCTAAACATAGGAAAAGCAATATACAGCAAACCAGTAGCTAAATGGCGAGACAGTTGAAGCAATCCCACTAAAATCAGGGACTAGACAAGCCTGTCCACTCTCTCCCTACCTGTTCAATATAGTACTTGAGGTCCTAGCCAGGGCACTTAGACAAGAAAAGGAAGTAAAAGCAATAAAAATTGAAAAGGAAGAAGTCAAAGTATCACTATTTACAAATGATATAACAGTATATTTAAGTGACCCCAAAAATCATAAGATCTTACTACAAAAGCATACACTCAACAAAACTGGAAAATCTAGATGAAGTGGACAATTTTCTAGTTAGATACCTGGTACCAAAGCTAAATCAGGATAAAATAAATGATCAAGACTGTCAAATATCCCCTAAAGAAATAAAGCAGTCATTAATAGTCTCCAAGCCAAAAAAAAAAAAAAAAAAAAAAAAAAGCCCAGGACCAGATGGGTTCAATGCAGAGTTCTATCAGATCTTCAAAGAAGACCCAATACCAAAATTCTTCGAACTATTCCACAAAACAGCAACAGAGGGAACATTACCCAATTTGTTCTCAGAAGGCACAATTACTCTGATACCTAAATCACACAAAGACCCAACAAAGGAAGAGAACTTTAGATCAATTCCCCTTAGTGAATGCAGATGCAAAAATATTTAGTAAAATTCTTGCCAACAGAATCCAAGAATACATCACACCAATCATCCACCACAATCAAGTAGGCTTCATCTCAGGGATGCAAGGATGGTTCAATATATGGAAATCCATCAAAGTAATTCACTACATAAACAAACTCAAAGAAAAAAATGAAATTATCATTTATTACATGTTGAGAAAACATTTGAAAAAATCCAATACATCTTCAAGATAAAAGTCTGGGAAAGATCAGGAATTCAAGGCCCATACCTAAACATAGTAAAAGCAAACTATATGCATCAAATGAGAAGCTTGCATCAAAATAAAGGGAGAGAAACTTGAAGCCATCCCACTGAAATCAGGAACTAGACAAGGCTTTCCACTCTCTCCCAAACTGTACAATATAGTACTCGAATTCCTAGCCAGATCAATTAGAAAACAAAAGGAGGTCAAAGGATACAAATAAGAAAGGAAGAAGTCAAAGCTTTACTATTTGCAGATGATGTGATAGTGTACTTAAATGACCCCAAAAATTCCACTAGAGAACTCCTAAACCTGATAAACAATTTCAGCAAAGTGGCTGGATATAAAATTGACTCAAACAAATTAGTAGCCTTCCTATACTCAAAGGATAAAGAGGTTGAGAAAGAAATTAGGAAACAACACTTTTCACTGTAGTCACAAATAATATAAAACAACTTGATGTGACTCTAATCAAGCAAGTGAAAGATCTGTATGACAAGAACTTCAAGCCTCTGAAGAAAGAAATTGAATATCTCAGAAGATGGAAAGATTTCTGATGCTCATGGATTGGCAGGGTTAATATAGTAAAAATGGCCATCTTTCCTAAAGCAATATACAGATTCAATGCAATCCTCACCAAAATTTCAACTCAATTCTTCATATAGTTAGAAGAGCAATTTCCAAATTTATCTGGAATAACAAAAAAAAAACTAGGAAAGCGAAAACTATTCTCAACAATAAAGAAACTTCTGGCGGAATCATCATCCCTGACCTCAACCTATACTACAGAGCAATAGTGATAAAAAACTGCATGGAATTGGTACTATGACAGGCAGGTAGATCAATGGAATAGAATTGAAGACCCAGAATTGAACCCACACACCTATGGTCGCTTGATATTTTACAAAGGAGCTAAAACCATCCAGTGGAAAAAAGATAGCCTTTTCAACAAATGGTACTATTTCAACTGGCAGTTAACATGTAGAAGAATGCAAATTGATTCATTCTTATCTCCCTGTGCAAAGTTCATGTCCAAGTGGATCAAGGACCTCCACATAAAAACACTGATTCTAATAGAAGACAAAGTAGGGGAGAACCTGAAGCACATGGGCACAGGGGAAAATTTCCTGAACAAAACACCAGTAGCTTATGCTCTAAGATCAAATGGGGACCTCATAAAATTGCAAAACTTATGTAAGGCAAAGGACACTGTCAATAGGACAAAAGGATATCCAACAGATTGTGAAAGATCTTTGCCAATCCTACATCTGATAGAGGACTAATATCCAATATATACAATGATCTCAAGAAGTTAAGAGTCCAGAATACCAAATAACCCTACTAAAAAATGAGGTTCAGAGCTAAATAAAGACTTTTCAACTGACAAATATAGCATGGCAAAGAAACATCTAAAGAAATTTTTATACAAAGATACAATTCACATACCACATAAAGTTCAGGAAGAAGAAAGATCAAAGTGTGGATACTTTGGTCCTTCTTAGAAGGGGAATCAAAATACACCTGGCTCAAAGCCAACCAATGGACTGAGCATGGGGTTCCTAATTGAGGAGTTAGAGAAAGGATCCAAGGAGCTGAAGGTACAGCCCCATGGGAGGAGAGAATCAAATAACCCTACTAAAAAATGGGGTACACACCTAAGCAAAGAATTCTCAACTGAGGTAATTGGAATGGCCAAGAAACAACTAAAGAAATGTTCATCATCCTTAATTATGAGGGAAATGCAAATCAAAACAACCCTGAGATTCTATGTCACACCAGTCAGAATAGCTAAAATAAAAAACTCAGGTGACAACAGATGTTGGTGAGGATGTAGAGAAAGAACTTGCCTCCATTGGTGGTGGGATTACAAGCTGGTAAAACCACTCTGGAAATCAGTCTGGCAGGTCCTCAGAAAATTGTTCATAGTACTTCCTGAGGCATATACCCAGAAGATGCTCCATCTTGTAATAAGGACACATTCTCCATTATGTTCATAGCAATCTTATTTATAATAGCCAGAAGCCAAAAAGAATCCAGATGTTCTTCAACAGAGGAATGAATACAGAAATTGTGATATATTTACATAATGGAGTACTACTAAACTATAAAAGAAAGGATGAGTTCATGAAATTCTTAGGCAAATGGATGGAACTAGAAAATATCATCCTGAGTAAGGTAATCCAATCACAAAATCACGCACATGGTATGCACTCGCTGATAAGTGGATATTAGTCCAGAAGCTTGAAATACTCAAGATACAATTCACAGACTACATGAAGCTCAAGAAAGAAGAACAAAGTGTGAGTGCTTTGGTTCTTCTGAGAAGGGGAACAAAATAATCACAGGATCAAATATTGAGATAAAGAGTAGAGCAGAGACTGAAGAAAAGGCCATCCATCCAGAGCTTATCTTACCTGGGAATTCATCCCATATACAGTCACCAAATCCTGACACTACCATGGCTGCCAAGAAAGGCCTGCTGAAAGGAGTCTTATATGGCTGTCTCCTGAGTGGCCCCGTTAGAGTCTTACAAATACAAAGGCAGATGCTCACTTCCAACCATTGGACTAGGAACGGTGTCCCCAATGGTGGAGTTAGAGAAAGACCGAAGGAGCTGAAGGGGTTTGTAACCTCATAGGAAGAACAACATTATCAACCAACCTGATCCCCCAAAACTCCCAGTGACTAAGCCATCAACAAAGGACTACACATGGCTCCATCTGCATATGATCCAGAGGATTGCCTTGTCAGGCATCAATGGGATGCCTGATCCTTGGTCCTATGAATGCTCAATAGATGCCCCAGTGGAGGGGAATTGAGGGTGGGGAGTTGGCAGTTGGTGGGTTGGTGGAGGAACACCCTCAGAAAATCAGGGTGAGGGAGGATAGGATAGGGGGTTTCTGGGAGGGGGATCAGGAAAGGGAATCACATTTGAAATGTAAATAAAGAAAATATCCAATAACAAAAAACATAAAAAAACTGACCACCCCCCAAAAAAATGTGGAATGAAAGATTGTCTGCACAATGCTCCGATCTCCTGGAAAGTTCCGAGAATGTGCCTGCCTGGCACTGGCCAGATATTCCAGGTCCTTGCCTCAACAGCAGAGGTCATGCCCCTGAAACTCGAGCAGCTTTATTAATGGTGGGTTTTCAGGCTTCAAACCCATCACTGCCTCACTGTGGTAACTCAGGAAAATAAGCAGCAGTTTATTGAGGCTCTTTGTTTTTTGTTTGTTTGTTTGTTTGTTTTCATATTAAAACAATAAAATTTCTTTAAAAAAGGAAGGAGGAGGAGCAGGAGGAGCAGGAGGAGGAGGAGGAGCAGGAGGAGGAGGAGGAAGAAGAAGAAGAAGAGGAGAAGGAGGAGGAGGAGGAGGAAGAAGAAGAAGAAGAAGAGGAGGAGGAGGAGGAGGAGGAGGAGGAGGAGGAAGAAATGTGGGGCTGCTAAAAATCATCTACAGCAACTAAGATTTGCCTCATAACAGAGTTGGTACTTGATTTTGCGATCTGCAAATAGGTTCTGCAGTTGTGTGAAATTTGTAATTCTGGGACATTTTCAGAGGTGGGATTGTTTGTTGGCCAGTCCTTGCTGGTCCTTAGCTTTGGGCATTCTGTAGGACTGTGTTTGGACTGTAAGTACTCCTTCTCAAAGAAGAAACATGAAGAAAAGAAAAATGAATTTGTTTATTTCACAGGAAAATTTTCAGTTTAAACAAGTCAAGGAAAATTGATAGATGAAAGGTTAAGTGAGAGTACACCAAACAGAACCACAAATTTTCATGGCAAATAATAAATCTGAAATTTTATGTATATTATGAAGGATTCTTGGAAATCAACTCACAAATTTAGTTATACCCATACTTTAAAGCTCTCTAGATATTTGAAAGTCTTCATGGTAAATAGATTGCATTCTGAAATCTATTTTAACACATTTTTAATTTTTGTAACATTCTTGAGTCTCCATTTATCATAACTCATCTTTTACTTAATTCATATTATATTTCTCACCAACCCACCCATCCACTACCACCTCCCTGCCATGGCCTTCTCCCACACTGGGGTATCAAACTTTCACAGGACCAAGGGCTTCTCCTCCCATTAATGCCTGACAAGGCCATCCTCTGCTACATATGCAGCAGAAGCCATGGGTCTTTAGCTGGTGATTTAGCCCCTGGAAGCTCTGGGGCCTCTGTTTGGTTGTCATTGTTGTTCCTCCTATGGGGTTAAAAACCCCTTCAGATCCTTCAGTACTTTCTCTAACTCCTCCATTGGGGAGCCCGAGCTCAGTTCAAGGGTTGGCTGTGAGCATCAGCCTCTTTATGTGTAAAGCTCTGGCAGAGCCTCTCAGGAGACAGCTATATCAGGCTTCTGTCAGCAAACACTTCTTTGCATCAATAGTGTCTGGGTTCGGTGTCTGTATATGGGCTGTATCCCTAGGTGGCACAGTCTCTGGATGGAACACCCTCATAGAAATTGTGGCAGGGGTTTGGGATATGGGGTTTCTGGGGTGTGGTGGGAGAACTGGAAAGGGGATAACATTTGAGATGTAAATAAAGAAAATATCCAAAAAAAGAACTAAAAAGTTAATGAAAGAAAGAAAGGAAGGAAGGAAGGAAGGAAGGAAGAAAGGAAAGAAAAGAAAAGAAAAGAAAAAACTGGGCTAGGCAAATGACCCTAAAAATCCATGCTATATAAATAGTGACAATCCTTGTTATGTAAGATTAATGCCTTCCTCTTTGTATAGTTAGAACATTTTAGCTGCTAAAAAAAAAAATCTCCCCTTTGCTAGGCCACTTTCTCCTTTAGAGTGTATTTTTTTTTCTATTAATTTGTCCTTACTTTGACTATTAACTATGTGTTTCAGCCTAGATGGTCTTAAAACTTCTTCATGTCCAGAAAAAAAAAATGTAAAAACTGGATTTTTTTCTGTTTGTCCTTTTTTATTATTTATTTATTTATTTATTTTTGAAATTTCTTTATAATTCCAAGGAAAATTCCTTAAGGTTCATGTCTTACAAATGTTCTATGGCTGTGAAGCGACACCATGAAAATGGGAACTCTTATAAAAACAAAGCATTAATTGGGAATTGTTAACAGTTTCAGAGGTTTAGTCCATTATCAGCATGGAAGAAGTCTTGGACACCTGTAGGAGGATGGCTGACAAAGTAGCTGAGAATTCCAAATTCTAATCAACATGCAGCAGAAAAAGTACTGGACCTGGGAACTTACCCTTGGTGACACAACCACCAGCAAGGTCACATGTACTACCACAAGGTCAACCTTCTAATCTCTCTAAGGGGAAAGTCTCCCTAGCGACCAAGCATACAAATGTATATATGTGTGTGCATTAAAACATTCAGATTGTCTTCATGAATATGTGTAATAATATTTCTTTGGGTAGAGGGTTTCTAATTTCCTTTTTGCAACAGATAGAGGCCATTTTTCTGCCTGCTCTAACCCATTTTACCATCCTTCTTAGAAGGGGGAGCAAAATATCCATGGGAGGAGATACAGAGACAAAGTGTGGAGTAGATGCTGAAGGAAAGACAAACTGGAGACTGCCCCACCTGGAGATCCATCCCATATACAGTCACTAAACCCAGACACTACCGTGGATGCCAAGAAGTGCTTGCTGACAGGAGCCTAATAGGTCTGTCTCCCAGAGGCTCTGCCATTACCTGAAAAATTCAGAGGTGGGTGCTCTCAGCCAACCAAAGGACTGAGTACAAGGTTCCCAATGGAGGAGCTGGAGAAAGGACCCAAGGAGCTGAAGGAGCTTGCAGTCCCATAGAAGGAAGAACAATATGAACCAATCAGTACACCCATGGCTCCCAGGAACTAAACCACCAACCAAAGAGTACACATGGAGGGACCCATGGCTCAAGCTGCATATGTAACAGAGAATGTTCTTGTTGCACATCAGTGAGAAGAGAGGCCATTGGTCATGAGGCTCAATTTCCCCAGTGTAGGGGAATGACAGGACAGGGAAGCAGAAGTGGGTGTGTTGGTGAGCAGGGGAAGGGGCAATTAGATAGTGGGTTTTCAGAGGGGAAACCAGGAAAAGGGATAACATTTGAAATGTAAATAATGAAAATATCTAGCAATAATAATAAAAAAAGACAGAGATACCTGGTATTTTTATTAAGACTGCAAGCCTAAGCCTGGCAGGTTCTGAGCAATTCTAAAGTGACTATGCAGGTAATACCCAAAAATGTCCCCTGATATTTGTCATGTGGTGTTGCACAGGCTTGCTCAGGTCCATGTGTGCCTCACGACTGCTCACTCACAGCACCCTCATGGTGAAATTCTCCTGTTCTCTCTATCCAGTTTCTCAACTCCTCTTCCCCTTGTGGTCCTTCTATGCTCTCTTACATTTCTTCTGTGTCCCCCTGACTAGTATCAAAAGTTCCACCCTATACTCTTCTGTCAATCTAAGTTGGCTGATCATATCTTTTGTTAACCAATCAGAGGTGGTGGAATACAATTTTTAGAAAATATAGAGACCAACGTGGTTGACTACACCATAGTCAGGACTGCATCCAGATGTCTGGATATAGAAATCAACATCTGAACACACTGTACACAAAACCATACCCAACATATCACACTGTTAGTCCAATAAATGGTTCCTTCTCCATTAGTAATAAGCTATACACAATAATAACAATTAGAAAAATTTATCAAGTAAACTTACATTCAGTATGAAGCCCATTTTAGTATGGCAGCCTTGGGAAAAGTACTACTTCTCCTGTCTTGGTTCCATTAGAGTTCTGTAGTTAAATTCTTTTTATCAAAACTTGCATTCATAACCAAGAGTTGTTTTTAGATCTGAAATCTTTTTCTCAAACCTAGACATTTTAGGTTTAATTGTGAAACCATACCTATGTAGTCTTCACTCCCACTAGAGGCATGAGAGGGATTAAATATCAACTGAGTGTGCAGGAAGTACAGAACAAGCAGCTTCTAAAATTATAGAAATGACGGAGACAGCTGTCTGCCTGGACAATCGCCCAAAATTTCTTTGATTCATCAGAGCAGGATTTTTTTTTTAATGAAACAGTAATATTGAAGGAGTTGCCTGACTAATATTTCCTTAATGTTAACATCAAAGGAAGATAAATGGAAAGTATTTTGTAATTAAATAAACTAGTATCTAAGGTGATCAATAAGTTTGATTGATTACTACTATTTGCATTTTAGTTTATCCTAAACATTTTGTAAGGAATCTTTCAAAAGACTAGAATTTACCATATATTTCCAGAATTACATAGGTTCAATACCTTAAATAAAAAGAGTTGAGGCATAAATTCATAATATGTTTTAATGAAATATAACCTTAAAGTTGCATCAATATACAAAGTACATACAAAATAAAAATCCTGGTACTTTTTGCCCCCAAATTAGATTTGATAATATACCCTTTAATATATCATTCATATGTCCCTGCATTTATCTTTCATTCCCCCTTTCCCCTAACATTATATAGGAGAGAAAGAATAGAGATAATAAAAAAGTGAATGAAATCCCTGAATCTCTTCTCCCTTACCTTGTTTCTTCCCTGACCAAGACCATTAACAGTTCAGCCACCAAAAGACTAGAAACCAACCACCCCTCATGTTGGAAATGAAACACAGTTCCCTTGAAATTGCTTCCTGATTCCAGGATTTGGAGTAGGGTGGTAGGGTGGGAATGTCTTTCTTTTGGGAGATCAAAGGAAATAAAGATATTGCCTAGTCTTAAGGAAGCTATCTGTAACTTTATTATACAGAATCTGTATTTTTGACTCAGTTTAGTGCTTCCTGATGGATTACCATCCTACTTTCTCAAGCCTTCCCAGATTTTTTTCACCTGGAATTAGATTTTTAGCTGTCATTCTAAGTTCCATATTGGATTCTTTGAAAATTCTTTATTTTGACTTAAAGAATGCTCAAGTTCTCTTCAATGGCCTTCCTTCTAGCATTAAATTTTTAGTCTTCTCTTTCTCTTAGTGTGCTTTATTCTAATGTCTCTTAAAGAAGATGTATAAAATTATAAACGTTACTGGACATAAAATTATTTTATGTGGACAGTAAAATCAAAACTAGATGGGGTTCAAATGCCTTCTTTTACAATGTTTGCCATTTTTAATATGAAAAATATTTTTGTTTTTTTTATTTTATTTTATTTTATTTTTTTAATTTACATTCCAAATCACTTCCCCTTTCCCGTTTCCTCCCTCCCCGAAAGTCCCATAAGCCCCCTTCCCTCCCTCTTTTCTCCGTTCAACCTCCTCTCATTACTCTGTCCTGGCGTTCCCCTACATCCAGTCTTTCCAGGACCAGGGGTCTCTCCTTCCATCTTTTTAGAAATCTATTGATATGCTGATTGTGTCTAGGGTATCCTGAGATTCTGGGTCAATATCCCCTTATCAGTGACTGCATACCATGTGTGATCTTTTGTGATTGGGTTACCTCACTAAGGATGATATTTTCAAGTTCTGACCATTTGCCTAGGAATTTCGTGAATTCATTGTTTTTAATTGCAGAGTAGTATTCCATTGTGTAAATATACCCCATCTTCTGAATCCATTCCTCCGTTGAGGGACATCTGGGTTCTTTCCAGCTTCTGGCTATTATAAATAAGGCTGCTATGAATATAGTGGAGCATGTGTCCTTATTGCATGCAGGTAAAGTCTCTGGGTATATGCCCAGGAGTGGTATAGCCGGATCCTCCGGAAGTGTCATGCCCAGTTTTCTGAGGAGCCGCCAGATTGCTTTCCAGAGTGGTTGTACCAGCCTGCAATTAAACTCTGTCCTTTCTATGGAAACTTCATTTTTCTTTCTCCTATCTTTGGAGATTTTAATTTTTTATAATTAAACTAGATATGTTTAATATATATAAATGTATGTTTTCTTTCATTATTCTTCATGTACCTTATAAACACTTTT
This sequence comes from Tokudaia tokunoshimensis, assembly GCA_036184795.1. Classification (NCBI taxonomy): domain Eukaryota; kingdom Metazoa; phylum Chordata; class Mammalia; order Rodentia; family Muridae; genus Tokudaia; species Tokudaia tokunoshimensis. The sequence continues at coordinate 81,790,581 of BTHU01000002.1, read as the reverse complement.
TCCTATATTTTCTCTTCTTCATGATTATTTATATGCATTAATTAATTAATTTATGTTATTGTTTTCTAACCTTAATACATTTTTGTATTTAATTTTTTTCTAAACTCTTTTCTGTTCTTTCCAATCTTTTCCTTCATATTTTATTTTTCTCTTAAGACCTGATTTTACTAATTTCAGACTATTTTTACCTGGTTATGATTTTTTATCCACTCTCCATTTTTCATTCACATTTAAGCATAATTCCAAACATTTTACCAGATCAGAAGTTCATTTGTACTCAGATTATCCCTGAGTCTCTCTGTGTCCCTTTGTGGTTCAGCTCAAACCTCTCTTGGTGACTAGCCTCAGCCCAGTCCATCAGTTCACAGAGAAGTGGTGGTTCTGCCAGACTGTGAGCTGTTTTCTGGCTATATAGGTAGTGCACTCAGCTTTATGGGGCTTGGAACCCTATGTGACCTCACATGAGAGTGAAGACTCATGTTAGAGGGCACTGCCTAGCACCATGCATGTTTGTTCCAGGTAGGGTAAGGACCACCTTTCTGAGCCATGGTGTTGTGCACTGCATTTCGGTCCTGCTTGGGCTTAAAAGGTGATGTCACTGAGTTATGCCAGGTCTGTATGGGCACCTATGTGTAGCAGTAGCACAGTCACCCACCAGGCATGGTCAGGTTGGACATAGAACTGCAGCTTTTGTGAGGTGGAGGGAACATCCAGTCCATAGAACCACCTGTCCCAAGACTAACACTCATTTTGATCCTTTTCCAGAACCAAGCAGTGCATGGGGAAAAACATCACTGCTAGGATGGCTTGAAGCTACCTCAGTTGAAGACAGTTGAAGCTGTCTCAGTTTTGGGCCACTTGTGGTTGCTGATAAATCATTTAAATCATCCTGCTTCTTGGTATCATTATCTTAAAGACAGAGAACTAGAAAATTTCTCTGTCCTCAAGAATACTTGTTTGTACCTTTTACCTGGGTCTTTTCATGCTCTAAGACTGGTTCTAGTTTAGATTTCTATATAAGTTTAGACTCTGTGTCAGTTTACGCCCCACACTAAGTTATTGGCTAATAACCCAAAATGCAATAGTATTTCTGTAAGGGGGAAGGAGTTCTAACATCACTTTGGGTCCCAAGTAAATGCAGGTCATTTCTAAACTTGTCCTATCCAATTTTAGCTCTGAAGTAAGGACACAGAAACTTGACATTCTTATTAATACATTGCAAGCCTAAGTTGGGCAGGTTCTGAACCATTCTGATACAAGTAGGCTGCTAATGCCCATAAAGGTTCCCCATTACTTACTATCTGGGTTTGTCATGGTTTGCGCTGGCCCATGGGTGTCCTCATGGCTTCTCTTCCTTCATTTCAACCCACGTGGGGAATTCTTCTGTTTTCTCTGAATGTTTTCTCCAAACTTTCTTATTCTAATGGTCTTTGTCACCCTCTGGGAGCACCTGACTTGTATCAGAAGTCCTGCACTATTCACTTCTGCCAAGCTAATTAACTATTCAGAACTTTTATAAACCAAGCAGAGGTGATGGAAAACAATTTATACATAATATAGAGAGCAGAGATAGTTGACATTGCCATCATCCAGACTGTAATCAGATATCCGGATATACAAATCAGCATCTGAATACACAGTTTACAAAAATATCCCCTACAGACATATATGTATTTATGCATAGAGTTCAATGTCTAAAAGAGTATTATTTCTATCAACTGCCTCCTTACACCTGACTGACAAATGAATTTTGAGATATTCCCATGGTTACAGACACAGTCTCCACTGTACCCTATTCAGTGCTAGGATTGATGATACAGAAATAATACTTCAAGTCTTGTTTCTTTGTTTGTTTTGAGGAACAACTTTTTTAATTTTTTTTGTTTAGTTTCTTTCACTGTAATTATATTGCTGTTTTTTTCTTCCTCTAAATCCTCCCATATGTCTCCTCTTGCTCTTTTTCATTTAATTGCTATAGAAGACTCGATGAAAAGGTTGTCTGATCCTGTGAAGACACCACCATCTCAAGGCCTCCAGGAGGTCCACTGCACACAGAGCAACTCTTCTTCTGCTCACAGCACAGCATACCATACAGGCCTCTTAGGAGAACAACTACACTCAGGGCAATAGCTTGACTGGTTTTCTGAAGACCCAAGTGTCTGAAAGCCTTCAGAGAGATCTTCTTCAGCCAGGGCAACAAATAAGCAGCTTTGCTGGCCCTCTAAAGACTTCTGTGTGAAGGCCTCACAGGTGGTCTGATACAGCGAGGGGCACAGGCTTACCAGGAGATTGGCAACAATCCAGGGGCACATGAGGCAGACACCAGACAAAGACTTCCAGACCAGCTCATACGAGGGATAACCAGATGGCAGAAACAAGTGCAAGACAATAAGCAACAGAAGTCTATGCACTTTATCACCAGAACTCAGTTCTCTAGACACAGCAAGCTCTGGATGCACTATAGCACTTGAAAATGTGGAACCTGACCTAAAATCCTCTCATGAAGGTAGTACAGTCCATTAAAGAGGATATAAATAACTCACTGAAAGAAATACAGGAAATCACAGGGAAAAAAGTAGAAGCTCTTAAACCGGAAACAAATAAATGTCTTATAGAAATACAGGAAAACACAATCTAACAGGTGAAGAAATGGAACAAAGTGGTCCAAGACATAAGCCTGGAAGTAGAATCAATAAAGAAAACACACACGGAGGCAACCCTTGAAATGGAAAACCTAAGGAAGAGGTCAGGAAATACAGATGTAAATAAAACCAACAGAATACAAATAATAGAAGAGAGAATCTCAGGTATAGAAGATACCTTAGAAGATATTGGGCAAACTGTCAAAAATAATTCAAAACATAAAAAAAAAAAACTAATCACCCAAAACATCCAGGAAATCCAGAACACAATGAAAATAAGAAATCTAAGAATAATAGAAATAGAGAAGAGTGAAGATTCCCAGCTCAAAGGACAAAAATACATCTTCAACAAAATCATAGAAGAAATCTTCCCCCAACTTAAGGAAAGAGATGGACATATATGTACAGGAAACCTTTAAAACACCAAATCAATTTTACCAGAAAAGAAAATAGTCTTGTAACATAATAATTTAAAACCCTAAATGCATATAAAAAGAAAGAATATTAAAAGCTGCAAGGGAAAAAGGCAAAGTCACATATAAAGGCAGACCTACCAGAATTACACCAGACTTCTCAAAACAGTCATTGAAAGTCAGAACACCCTGGATAGAGGTCATGCAGACTCTAAGACAACACAAATACAACCCTAGGCAAAACTTTCAATCAACATAGATAGAGAATCCAAACTATTCCAGGACAAAACCAAACTCAAACAGTAACTATGTACTTATCCAACCCTACAGAGTCTTCTAGAAGGCAAACTCCAACAGGAGGGTACCTACACCAAAGAAAAGCCAAGGTATTAATAATCTCACAACAAAACCAGAAGGAGAGAATCATATGCACATAATGCCACTTATAACAATAAATATAACATGAACTGACAATCATCTGTGTTTAATACCTCTTAATATCAACAGTTTCAATTCCCCTATAAAAAGACATAAGCTAACCGACTGGATATGCAGACAGAATCCAGCATATTGCTATATATAAGAAAAATACCTCAATAACAAAAACGCATACTACCTCAGAGTAAAAGGCTTGAATGAATTCTTTCAAGAAAATGGTCCCCAAGAAGCAAGCTAGAATTGCCATACAAATGTCCAATAAAATAGACTTTTAACCAAAAGTTATCAAGCAAGATGAGGAAGGACACTTCAGATTCATCAATGTAAAATTCCACCAAGAGAAAGTCTCAATTCTGAACATATAGGTTACAAATGCAAAGGCACCAACACTCATAAAAGAAATTTTACTAAAGCTCAAAAAAACAGATTGAACCCCACACAATAATTATCGGAGATTTCAACACCCTTCTCTCATTAATGGACAGGTCATTGAAGCAGAAACTAAACAGAGACTCTGAAATTAATAGAGGTTATGAACAAAATGGACTTAAAATACATCTACAGAACTTTTCCCCTAAAACAAAAGAATATAATTTCTACACAAAATGTCAAGGTACCTTTTCCAAAGTTGACCATATAGTTGATCCCAAAACAAGCCTCAACTAATACAAGAAGATTAAAATAATCCCATGCATCCTATCAGATCACCACGGATTAAGGCTCATCTTCAATAACAACAAAAACAACAGCAAACCCACACACTCATTCAAATTGACCAACTCTCTATTCAGTGACAACTTGGTCAGAGAATAAATAAAAAACAATGAATTAAAGAAATTCTGGAATTCAATGAATACAAAGACAGCATACTCAATATTATGGAAAACAAAAAAAGTAGTGCTAAGGGAAAAATTCATAGCACTAAGTCTCCTGGTAAAGAAATTGGAGAGACACTATACAAGCAACTTAATGTCTAAGAGCTGTAGAACAAAAAGAAGCAAATATACACAAGAGAAGTTGATGACAGGAAATAGTCAAACTCAGAGCTGAAATCAAGCAAATAGAAACAATGAGAACTATACAAAGCATCAACATAACCAAAAGCTTTTTTTTTTTTGAGAAAATCAATAAGATAGATAAAACCCTAGCCAAATTATGTAAAGGACCCATAGACAATATCCAAATTAAAAGAAATCACATGTTAAAAGGGACACATAACAACAGAAAATGAGTAAATTTAAAAAATCTTCAGATACTATTACAAAAGCCTATACTCAACAAAACCGGAAAATCTAGGAGAAACAGATGTTTCTCTATACAGACACCACATATCAAAGTTAAATCAAGAGCAGGTAAAGTATATACAAAGGACCATATCCTCTAATGTAATAAAGGAAATCATTAAAAACCTCCTAACCAAAACAAGCCAATAAAGAAAGACAAAAACAAAAACAAAACAAAACAAAAACCAAAAAAAAAACCAAAAAAACCCCAAAGGTTGAGATGGCTTTCTGGCAGAATTCTTACCAGAACTTTAAAGAAGAACAAATACTGCTCAAACTATTCTATAACATAGAAACAGAAGGAACACTACCTAATTTATTCTATGAAACCACAATTATTCTGATACCTAAACCACATGTGGACCCAAAGCATGAGAGAATTTCAAACCAATTTCACTTGTGAATATCAATGCAAAAGTACTCAATAAAATTCTCACAAACTGAATCCATGAACATATTAAAGCTATCATTCACCATGATCAAATAGACTTTATCCCAGGGATACAAGATTCTTTCAATATACGAAAATACATTAATATAATCCACTATATAAATAAACTCAAAGAAAAAAAAACCATGGGATCATCTCCTTTGATGCTGAAAATGCATTTGACAAAATACAAGAATCCTCCATGTTAAAAGTATTGGAGAGATCAGGAATTCAAGGCCCATACCTAAACATAGCAATATAGAGCAAACCAATAGCCAATATCAAATTAAATGAAGAGATAATTTAAGCAATCCCACTAAAATTGGGGATAAGACAAGGATGCTCACTCTCCTTGTATCTATTTAATATAGTGCTCAAAGTTCTTGTTAGAACAATATGACAAGAAAAGGAGATCAAAGGGATACAAATTATCAAAGAATTCAAGGTATCACTATTTGCAGATGGTATGATAGAATACATAATTTCTACCACAGAACTTCTACAACTGACAAACAACTTCAGCAAAGTGACTAGATATAAAATTAGCTAAAATAAATGAGTGTGGTTCCTTTACACAAGATAAACCTGCTGAAAAAGAAAGAAGAGAAAGAACAGTCTTCATAAGATAATATAAAATATCTTGGGATAACTCTAACCAAACAAGTGAAATATCTATATGGAAATAAATTCAAGTATCTCAAGAAAGAAATCTAAGAAGATTTCAAAAAAAAGAGTGATCTCTCCTTGTCCATGTACTGATAGAATTAACATATTAAAAATGGCCATCATACCAAAAGCAATCTACAAATCCAATGCAATCCACGTGAATATCCCAACATAATTCTTCAATTGTATGGAAAGAGCAATTCTCAAATTTAGGTGGAAAAACAAGAACCTAAAACAGTGAAAATAGTTCTTTACCATAAAAGAATTTATGGTAGATCAATGGAATAGAGTTGAAGACCCAGAAATGAAGTCACACACTTACAGTCACTTGATCTTTGACAAAGGAGCTAAAACCATTCAGTAGAAAAAACATAACTTTTGCAACAAATGGTGATAGTTCAACTAGAGGTCAGCATGCAAAAGAATGCAATCTATTCTTATTTCCTTGTAAAAAGTTCAAGTCCAAACAGATCAAGGGTCTCTATACAAAACCAGACACCCTGAAATTAATAGAAAAGAAAGTGGAGAAGAGCGTCGACACAGAGGCACAGAGGAAAATTTCCTAAACAGAAATCCCATAGCTCATGCTCTAAGATCAAGAACTGACAAATGGGACCTCATAAACTTACAAAGTTTCTGTAAGGCAAAGGACACTGTCAATGTGACAAAAAGGCAACCAAAAAATATGGAAAAGATCTTTACGAATCCTACATATAATAGAGGGCTAATATCCAATATAGAGAGAACTCAAGAAGTTAGACTCCAGAGAATCAAATAACACTATTAAGAATGGGGTACAGAGCTAAACAAAGAATTCTCAACTGAGGAACACTAAATGACTGAGGAACACCTAAAGATATTTTCAACATCCTTAGTCATTAGGGAAATGCAAATCAAAACAACTCAGAGATTCCACCTTACACCAGTCAGAATGGCTAAGATCAAAAACTCATGTAGGTGTTGGCAAGAATGTGGAGAAAAAGGAACACCCCTCCACTGCTGGTGGGATTGCAAGCTGGTACAACCACTCTGGAAATCGGTTTGGTGGTTCCTCAGAAAATTAGATACAGTACTACTGGAGGACCCATATACACCACTCCTGGGCATATACCCAGAAGACTCTCCAACATGTAATAAGGACACATGCTCCACTATGCTCATAGCATCTTTATTTATAATAACCAGAAGCTCAAAAGAACCCAGATGTCCCTAAACAGAGGAACAGATACAGAAAATATGGTATGTTTATTCTTGGAATACTACTCAGATATTAAAAACAGTGAATTCATGAAATTCGTAGGCAAGTGGATGGAACTAGAAAATATCATCCTAAGTGAGGTAACTCAATCACAGAGAAACACACATGGAATGCACTCACTGATAATTGAATATTAGCCCAGAAGCTGGAATACCCAAGATACAATTCACAGACCAAATGAAGCCCAAGAAGAAGGAAGACTGAAGTATGGATACTTTGGTCCTTCTTAGAAGGGGGAAGCAAATACCCATGGGAGGAGATACACAGAAAAACTGGAGCAGAGACTGAGGAGAAGACCATTTAGAGACTGCCCCACCTGGGGATCCATCACATATACAGTTACCAAACCCAGACAGCATTGTGGATGCCAATAGTGTTTGCTGACAGAAGCCTGATATAGCTGTCTCCTAAGAGGCTCTGCCAGTACCTGATAAATACAGAGGTGGATGCTCTCAGCCAACCATTCGACTGAGCACAGGTCCACAATTGAGGAGCTAGAGAAAGGACCCAAGGAGTTTAAGGAGCTTGCAGTCCCATAGGAGGAACAACAATATGAACCAATCAGTGATCCTTGGCCTCCCAGGGACAAAACCACCAACCAAAGAGTACACATGGAGAGACCCATGGCTTCAGCTTCATATGTAGTAGAGATGGTCTTGCTGTACATCAAAAGGAGGAGAGGTCCTTGGTCTTGAGAAGGCTAGAAGCCCTAGTATAGGGAAATGACAGAACAGGGAAGTGGAAGTGGGAGGACTGGTCATTATGGGGTGCAGTGGATAGATTAGGGGGATTTTGGAGGGGAAACCAGGAAAGGGGATAACATTTGAAATGTAAATAAAGAAAATATCTAATAAAAAAAAGAATTTCTGAGGAAATTTCCATCTGTGAATGCAAGTTGTAAAGCTGTACTACAGTGCAATACTGATAAAAACTGCATGATAGGAATTGCATTGAATCTGTAGATTGCTTTCAATCCTGCCAATCCATGAGCATTGGATATCTTTCCATCTTCTGATATCTTCTTTGATTTCTTTCTTCAGAGAATTGAAGTTCTTGTCCTACAGATCTTTCACTTTCTTAGTTAGAGTCACACCAAGGTATTTTACATCATTTGTGTCTATTGTGAAGGATGTAGTTTCCCTAATTTCTTTCTCAACCTGTTGTTCCTTTGAGTAGAGTAAGACTACTGATTTGTTTGAGTTAATTTTATATCCATCCACTTTGCTGAAGTTGGTTTTCGAGTTTAGAAGTTCTATGGCAGAATTTTTGGTAGGGAGAGAATGGTTAGCATTGTCTAGTCCATGATTTTAGTGAGATTGGTTCAAGTTTCTCTCCATTTAGTTTGATATTGGCTATTGGTTTCCTGTATATTGTTTTTACTTTGCTTTATGCTTTACTATAGCTTTACTATGCTTATGTATGGGCCTTAAATTCCTGATCTTTCCAAGACTTTTATCATGAAGAGGTGTTGGATTTTGTGTATGGAGCAGAGACTGAAGGAAAGGCCATTTAGAGACTGCCAGACATGTTCATCCATCCCATATACATCTACCAAACCCAGACATTATTGCAGATGCCAACAAGTGCTTGATGATAGGAGCCTGATACAGCTGTCTCCTGAGAGGCTCTGACAGTACCTGACAAACACAGAAGTGGATGCTCGCAGCCAACTGATAAACTGAGCACATGGTCCCCAAAAGGAGCTAAAGAAATGACTCAAGGAGTTGAAGGGTTTTGTAACCTCATAGGAGGAATAACAATATCAACTAACCAGTACCCACAAAGCTCCCAGGAACTAAACCACCAACCAAAGAGTGCACATGGAGGCACCCATGGCTCCAGCTGCAGAGGATGGCCTTGTTGGCCATTCAATGAGTGGAGAGGACCTTGTTCCTGTGAAGGTTCAATGCCCCAGTGTAGGGGAATGACAGGACAGGGAAGCAGGAATAGGAGGTTTGGTTAGTAGAAGAATTGGGGATCAAATAGGGGGTTTCAGAGGGGAAACCAGGAAAGGGGATAACATTTGAAATGTAAATAAAGAAATAGCGAATTCAAAAAACCTGCATGATACTGGTACACAAACAGGTTGATCAAGGGAATAGAATTGAAGACCCAGAAATAAAATGACATTCTTATGGGCCCTTGATTTTTTGACAAAGAAACCAAAAATATACAAAGGAATACAAAGCATCTTCAAAAAATGATGTTGAGCTAACTGGCAGTCCTTATGTAAAAAAGAAATGTGAAGAGACATATTTGTCACCTTGCCAAATCTCAGGTCCAAGTGGATCAAGAACCTCAACATAAAACCAGATATACTGAATCTAATAGAAGAGAAAGTGGAAAAGAGCTTCAAACTCATTGGCAAAGGGGAAATGTTCCTAAACAAAATTCCAATGACTTTAAGGCTCTAAGATCAAGAATTGATAAATGGGACCTCATGAAACAAGAAAGATTTTGTAAGCCAAAGGACATATAGGACATACTAACAATCTACAGATTAGGGGAAAAAAAATCTTCAGTAACCCACATCAGATAGAGGACTAATATCCTATGTGTATATGTGTGTGAGTGTGTGTGTGTGTGTGTGTGTGTGTGTGTTTGTGTGTGCTAACCAACAAAAAAACAAACAATCCAATAAAAATATGGTATAAAACTAAACTGAATTTACAACAGAGGAATCTGAAATGGCTGAGAAGTACTTAAAGAAGTATTCAAAGTTCTTAGTGATCAGGGAAATTCAAATAAAAGCAACCCTGAGATTCCACCTTACACCAATTAGAATGGCTAAGAACAAAAACTCAGGAGATAGCAGATGCTGGCAAGGATGTGGAGAAAGAGGAGCACTCCTCCATTGCTGGTGGGATTGCAAACTGGTACAACCACTTTGGAAATCAATCTGGAGGTTCTTCAGAAACTTGTTAATATTTCTACCTGAAGACACAACTATAACACTCGGACATATTCCCAAGAGATGTCCCACCATCCTACAAGGACAAGTGTTCTACTATGTTCATAGCATCCTTAGATGTGATAGCATGAAGCTAAAAACAACCCAAATATCTGACATCAGAAGAACGGATACAGAAAATGTGGTTCAATTCACACAATGGAATACTACCCAGCTGCCTATGTAGCAGAGGATGGCCTTACAATGCATCAAAGGGAGGAGAGGCCCTTTGATTCTGTGAAGTTCTATGCTCCAGTGTAGGGGAATGTCAGTACAGGAAGAAAGGAGTTGATGGGGGGTGGAGGAGCACACTCATAGATGAAGTAGGAGGGGTTGGAATAGGGGGTTTCTGAAAGGGGAAACCTGAAAAAGAGAAAACATTTTAAATGTAAATTAAAAAAACTAATAAAAATTTAAAAAAAGAATGAGAACACCCTGAATTTTGCAGGCAAATTGATATAACTAGAAAATATCATGGATAGATATAGATATAGATTTATATCCATCCATTATATGTATGCATAATTTATATATAATTTATATATATAATGTATATATAATACATACAATTTATATATAATAATGCATATATACATATGTATATATAAAATTTACCTTTAGATATATAGTGTATCTTGGTCATAGTCACTCTCTCCTCATGACAGTTACCAAAAATCTCTCCCAAATAACTTGTATCTTCCCCTCAACTTATTGCAGTGACAATTTAAAAAATCTTTTTCTTTAAAACCCACAGAAATATTTATGAATGTGCTTTCACTTAATACTAAATATGGGGCTAAGTAAGATTGTCCACAGCATCTAGGTATGATTTGCCTGCCAGATATCAGGGTTGTGATTTTGCCAGCAGCAGATAGCGTTTGAAGCTATGGAATGTTTGGCATTGTGGGACCTTTTCAGGTGATATATACATTCTAGAGTCTTAAGAGGTGGGGTTATGTGTTGGTCATTTATTGTTGATTCTAAATCTTGGTTTGTTAGTGGAATATGTTGTGGATTGTTAATTGTCTTGCTCAAGAAGAAAAAACAAGAAGAAATTAGACCCAGGACTCCTCTCTCTCTCTCTCTCTCTCTCTCTCTCTCTCTCTCTCTCTCTCTCTCTCTGTCTGTCTCTCTCTCTCTGTCTCTCTTCTCTCCTATTAAGTTAGGTAGTTGAAAGGGTTAAAAATAAGAGAGTGGAGAAAGGTTAAGAAAGAAGAATCCATGAAGTGTCAAAGATTAGCTACACTTCAGTTTTTTCTTAACCCACAAACTCCAATTAGTATTTCCCAAAGGTGCGTATGTATGGACTCACCCACCTGGCTATGAGCACCCTATACAAGTGCCTGTTGCCCTCAGGAAGAGTTAACCTCAATCCTTCACTCAGTTATCTTGAACTGCAGTCTACCATGGCTGTCTGAATCCATAGAGCTAACCAGGAAACAAGAGTGTAAACAATCCAGTCTCCAAAAGTTGTCTTTGTCTTGACTTCTGAGCAGGATGCATGGAAGCTCTAGCAACAAAAAGATTCTATTTTCAGTCGCTGTTTTTTGGCAGGTTTCTGCTTATGTGTGTTTGTCATTAACCTCAACACCTGCAGAGGAGCCTTCCTGGGCTGATGTGATGGGACATAAATCGTGTACCTAGGATGTGGTGGGAAATCCTGTATCTCTCTCTGTTTATGTTGATTGTTCTAGGTTAGGTGAAGATCTACCTGTAATAAGCAGGAATATACACATATGTCTGTGTTTAATTAATAACTCCATTGCCCTTCTGTATTTTTTCCTTGAGTTTTTATTCAAGCTATAAAATGAGTTAACAGATCAGAGTGAGAGACTGGGATTTCCAAAATACTAAAGGACAATAACTTGTCTCTTTCCAAAATGTCCATCTGGAAGCTCATTTCCTTCCGTAGGATTTAAGGAACAGAATCATATGTTGTTTATCAATGGTAGATTTGTGTTCTCTGCTGGCCAAAATGGATGCAATGACAATGGCTAGTGGTGCTTAAACACAGGAAATAGGATTGCCTGCACTTTTTCTGAGGGACTTGTCTCTTTCACATGAGGATTTTCAATGTAAGCAAAGACAGGTAAAATGGTTAGGTGAGAGAATTCCAAATGAAGCTACAGAATTGCAGGATGAATATTAAATCTGAAGTTTTATTTGTGATATGAAGTAATGTTAGTGCTGAACTCACAAATTTACATACACCCACACTCTATAGCTGTCTGGATATTTGATAGCCTTCATGGTCACTGTATTTCTTTCTGAAAAGTATTTTCACTAATGATCTACATTTTTTTTTGTTTCTGTATCTCTCTCAACAATCCATTTCAGTTTAATTCACTTTGACAACTTTCTCAAAAGAAGCAAACACAACAACAGGTTTTTATGCTTTCCTCTTTTTAGGATTCTTTTATTTTAATTCCATGGAGAAAACACTTATGGCTCATATTTATAAAATGATCTATTGCTGTGAAGGGACACCATAACAATAACAATTCTTATGAAGGAAAGCATTAATAGAGACTTGCTTATGATTATAGAGGTTTAGTCTATAATTAGTATTGTGGGAGATATGGACACTTTTAGGTAGAGAGCTGGAGAAGGAGCTGAGAGTTCCAAATCCTAATCAATATGCTACAGATACAGGCACAGAAATCAACATCTAGATACACATTACACAAAACCACACACAACAATATACACTTTTAGTCCAATAAAAGGTTTTTTATTATTAATAAGCTATATATAATAATAACACTTATGAAAAGTTATCAAGTAAAATTTACATTCACAGTGTGTTGTCAATTTTTATTAGCAATCTTGGAAAAAGAGCTATCTCTCCTATCTTGGTGAGTTGTGAGTTCTGTACTTAAATCCTTCTCTAGAAAACTTGTATTTATAAAACTAGGATTATCTTCTTAGATCTAAATATGTTTTCCCAATCCTAAAGTATTTAAGCTTAATTGTGAGACTATACTTATCTTGTCTTCAACCCCATCAGAGATGTGAGAAGAAATAGATATTACATGAGTATGCAAGAAGTGTAGAGCAAGCAGCTTCCAATTCAATAGAAATGAGAGAGACAGCTGACTGTCTGGACAATCAACTTAATTATTCTAAGTCATGGGACAATCCATTTTTTTTGGTAGGTTTCATACTGAATTCCTGGAAGGTTCTTTATTTTGACTTCAATATCCTATAATTTCTCTTCTATGTCCATCAATCTAGCATTTAATATTTTAGTCTTCTCTTTCTCTAAGTCTGTTTTATTCTCTTCTTCTTTAAGATGATAAATACAATTATATTAATTACTGGACATACAATTATTTTATGTTGACAGTAAAAACAAAAATAGATGGTGTCCTGATACATTCCTTTACATTGTTCTCCATTTGTTCATGTGAAAAATATTTTCTCTTTTTCGTCTCTCTAACTCTCTTCTTTCTGTGGAGGTTTTATTTTTCTTTACTTTCTCCTTTCTTCAGAGACTTTATATGCTTATATTTAAAGTCAGTATATCTAAGACTGTGTATGTTCTGTTTCTTAAGTCTGTATGAACCTTTTAAAAATCTCTTACATATTTTCCTCTTCCTCAGAATTTTTATGCATTTGTTTATGTCATTACTATTAATGAATATTTTGTATTTCATTTTTTTCTAAACTCTTTCTATATCCACTTTCCCTATTTTCTTTTGCATTTAAGCATAATTCCAAACCTCTTATTTCACCAGAACTCCATTTGAACTTGGATTATTTCTATACCTCTCTGTGTCCCTTTGTTGTTCAGCTCAGACATCTCATTGACTAGCCCCAGCCCAGTCTACTAGCTCACAGAGGAGAGACCGTTCTGCCATACTCTGAGCTGTTTACTAGCTGGGATGATGGTACCAGTAGCTGTATAAGGCTGGGGATATTATTTTTCCAGTTGTAAGAGTGGAGGCTTATGGTGAGTGCATTGGCTGGCAATGTGCATATTTGCCCCATGTAGGGTATAGTCTGCCTTTTGGAGCAGTGGTGTTGTACTGCTTGGTCTTAAAAGGGTAAGTCTGCACTGTGATGTAAGAGTCATGCCAGCTATAAAATGGACCACTGTGTGTGGTAGCACAGGCTTAACTCTTTCTAGAACTGGACAGGTGATGATTAATTTCTTGTACCTGTTATTGCCCTCAGCTTTCAGATGATTTAATAAAAACATTGGTGATCAGTAGATGTGCACCCTGATTATTGGAAGTATAAAGAACTGATAGATTTTATATAAAAGTTTAGATTTGTGATTCTTTTAAGATACACACACACAAATACACACACACACACACACATACACACAGACACATGATTACTTTCCACAATAAATTATAAAATAATTGACACTGTCATTATTAAAAACAAATTGCAGCCAGTCAGCAAAAAGAAATGGTTGAGAAAATTATATGGCTTTCTTATAACTTCTTAATCTATAACAAGTTGGTGAGTTATGAATGTGTTTGTGATCATGGGAATGATTTGTTTTCTCCTTCATATGTAATAAGTAAATGGTTTTTCAAGTAAAGGTATTTGGGAACATATATTTAAAAAATATTCATTTATTAAAAGTAAAGTAGTATGCAATCGCATTGCAATATTTATGCTACTTGAAAGATTTTGATGAGATATATAAGCAGTGGAAGAAAAACTAATTTTTTTGGAACTTGTGCTTCATTCATGGACAATGTGTCTGCATGTTTGTGCACGCGTGTGTGTGTGTGTGTGTCTCTCTATCTCTCTGTGTATGTGTGATTCTCTTTCCTGTCTTTTTTTTTCCTTTTGTTTTTTCTCCAGCCTGCAAAGTGTTCCAGTAGACTCTTGTAGGTCTCAGGAAGTGCTAGCCCCACTGAATCAAACTTTATTCCCTCAGAAAATAATCTGCTGAGTGATAAGTTGCCAACTCTATGTTCTCAACTCAGTTTACACTAACCTGACAAGGCTGACTGTTACCATGGCCCTAAAATAGTTAGGTGAGAGGCTAGGTGAGAGAACTCCGAACACAGCCACAAACCTTAATGGTGAATATTAAATCTGGTGTTTTATGTATGATATGGAGGATTCTTGGAACTGAAATAACAAATTTAGGTTTTCCCATACTCTACAGCTTTCAGGATACTTGAAAGTGTTAGTGGTCACTAGATTGCTATCTGAAATCTATTTTTTTTATTCTATTTATTTATTTACATTTCAAATCTTACTCCCTTTCTAGATTTCTCCTCTAAAAACTCCCTATCCCGTCCCATTCCCCCTGCTTCTATGAGGGTGCTCCCCCACCTATCCACCCACCTACCCACTCCCACCTCACCGCCTTGGCATTCCCCAACACTGGGGCATTGAGCCTTCACAGGACCAAAGCTTCTTCTCCTATAAATGCCACACAAGACCATCCTCTGCTACATATGCACCTAGAGCCATGGGTCCGACCATGTGTACTTTTTGCTTGGTGGTTGAGTCCCTGGGAGCTCTGGGGTTCTGGTTACTTGATATTGTTGTTCTTCCTATGTGGTTGCAAACTAACTGATGATCCACACTTTTAATTTCTGTAATTTTCTAGAGTCTCCATTTAGCATACGTTACCTTCTAAACTTCTTCACATAAAAAAAAATGAACCAACAGAATTATTTTTTTTCCTTTATTTTTATGTGGTTGAATTTTTTTTTTTAATTCCAAGGAGAAAACACCTAAGCTGTATATCTTACAAAATGTTCTATTGCTGTGAAGAGACACCAGGAAGAGGGCAACTCATAAAACAAAACATTAGCTGGGAATTGTTAACAGTATCAGAGGTTTAGTCCATAATCAGCATGGTAAGAGGCATGGACACTTGCAGGCTGAGTGCTGGGAAAGAAGCTGAGAGTTCCAAATCCTAATCAACATTTGAAACCTCAAAGCTCACACTCAGTGACTCTTCCTCCAACAAGATCACAAGTACTACTACAAGGCCAACGATCTAACTTCTCTCAAGCAACAACTCTCGCTAGTGTCCAAGCAGACAAATGTATTTATGTGTGCACATTAAAACAAGCAGGTTGTCTGCATGGATATGTGTAATAGTATTACTTTGGGGAGGAGGTTTATAATTTTCCTTTTTTCCCAGATAGAGGGCACTTTTCTGCCTGCTCTTGCCTCTTCTAGCTCCTAAATAAGGATGCAGAGACCTGGTACTTTTATTAAAACTGCAAGCCTATGCTGGGCAAGTTCTAAGCTATTCTAAAGTGACTATGCAGGTAATACCCACAAAAATGCCCTGTTACTTGCCATCTGGATTTGCACATGCTTGCTAAGGTCCAATGCTGTCCTTATGGTTGCTCACTCATAGCGACCTCATGGTAAAATCGTGATGTTCTCTCCATGCTCTTTCTTCATGCCTTCATCTGCTTGTGGTCCTTCTCTACTGTCTTCTATTTCCTTCTGGGAACCCCTGACTATTATTAAAGTTCCACCCTATTCTATTATGCCTGTCTAGTTGACTGATCATGTCTTTATTAACCAATCAGAGATGGTGGAAAAATTTTTTTTAAATTTAGAGACCAACATGGTCGACCATGCCATAGTCAGAACTGCAACCAGATGTCTGGATATAGAAATCAACATCTGGATACACAGTGCACAAACCATCCTCTACACATCACATTTTTAGTCCAATAAATGGTTCCTCTTCATTAATAATAAACTATACATAATAATAACAATTATGAAAACATCAAATAAACTTACATTCACAGTGTGAAGTCCATTTTTATTTGGCAACCTTGGGAAAAGTGCTATCTATCCTATCTTGCTGATATTAGAGTTCTGTTGTTAAAATCTTTATCAAAAATTGCATTTATAACCTAGAGCTATCTTTTTAGACCTAAAATCTTTTTTCTCAATACTAAACAATTTAGGCTTAGTTATGAGACTATACCTATCTAGGCTTCAACCGCACTAGAGGCCTGAGGGGGATTAAATATTACGTGAGAGTGCAGGAATTTCAGAACAAGCAGCTTCTAAAAGCATAGAAATGACAGAGACTGCTGTGTGCCTGGACAATCACTCCAAATTTCTCTGAATCATAGGAGCAGGATATGATAGATTTTTTTTTAATGATACAGGAATGCTTTAAAGAGTTGCCTGCCTTTTCGTTGCAAAGCTTGTCAGTCGATTATCATGCATCCCACTGTTTTGGCTTAGAGGGTAAGCTATCTGCATTTGAGGCAAGGGCAACTTTTGTTCATTTTTGTTGTTTTGTTCTTGTTATTTTTCTGTTCATTTGTTTTGAGTTTTATTTTTTTGGTTCTCTTTTTTTTGGTTCTAAGTTTTATTTGTTTGTTTGTCTGCTTTGCTTATTTGTTTTTTGGGCAGTGAGTAGCTTACCACACTTGAAGCAACATCATGAGGATCTTCAATGCTCATTAACTTCTTTGAAACAGAATGGAGGTGCTGCCAAGATAAGTCATACCATTATCATAAAAGTCCTTTTATTAATAATGCATCATTTTATTGTTTAGTCTGTAGATTTCTGAGTTTTCTTAGACAATCTATCTATATTTTATCTGAATTGTTCATCTCTAGCTATCTAACATCTGTTTAAATTTGAAAGCATCTAAGGAAGCTAAATGAATTTTTTTTTGTAATTAAATAAACTAGTATCTAACATGACCAACAGGTTTAATTGATTACTACTACTTTTCTTTTTTCTTTTTGGAATTGAGTTCTTTTTTTTCCCTGGAAAACCCTTTTTATTTTTATTTTTTTTTAATTTATTCTTTAACCTGTTTTTTAAAGTTCAGACTTTATCTCCCTCCTGGTCCACCCTCTGACTGTTTCACATCCCATAACTCCTACCCTATCCCCAAGAGGATATTTCTACACACCCCCACCCCCACCTAACCAGACTTTCCTACTCCCTGGGACCTCAAGTCACTTGAAGGTTAGATGCATATTCTCTGAGTCCAGACTTGGCAGTGCTCTGCTTTGCCTCATATCACCTCATGTATTCTGCCTAGTTGGTGGCTCAGTGTCTGAGAGTTCACAGGGGTCCAGGTCAGTTAAGACTGCTGGTTTTCCTATAGGGTCACCCTTCTCCTGAGTTTCTTCCAGCTTCTCCCCAATTCAACCACAGGGATCACCATCATCTGTCATTGTTTGGGTGTAAATATCTCCACCTGACCCTTTCATCTCCTTGTTGGATCTCTTAGAAGGCAGTCATGATAGGTCCACACTTTTCCTTTTGGGTCTAAGTTACCTCTCTCAGGATATTTTCTAGTTCCATCCATTTGGCTGCAAATCTCATGATGTACTCATTCATAATAGCCGAATAGAATTCCATTATGTAAATTCTGATTGGTGTAAGATGGAATCTCTGGGTCATTTAGATTTGCATTTTCCTGATCCCTATGGATCTGAATATTTCTTTAAGTGCTTCTCAGCCATTCAAGACTCCTTTATTGGGAATTCTGTTTAGTCCTATAGCCCATTTTTTAATTGGATTGTTTGATTTTTTGTGGGTAACTTCTAGAATTCTTTATATAATTTCAATATTATCCCCTATCTGATGTGGGGTAGGGAGGATTTTTTTCCCCCAATTTGTAGGTTGCTGATTTCTACTATTGGCTATGTCCTTTGTCTTACATACATACTTTCTGATTTCATGAGGTCCCATTCATCAATACTTGCTCTTAGAGTCTGAGCCATTGGAGTTCTGTATTGGAAATTTCCCCCTGTGCCAATGAGTTCGAAGCTCTTTCCCACTTTCTCTTCTATTAGATGCAGTGCATCTGGTTTTAAGTTGAAGTCTTGATCCACTTGGAACTGAGCTTTGTGCAAGATGACAAATATATATTTCATTTTTTATATAGAAACTGACAGTTAAAGCAGTACCATTTTGTAGAGAGTCATATTGAAGTGCTTTATCACATGGCAGCTATTATTCAGCTCCAGATGCCAGTGAGCTACACCTCCCCCCCAACCTGGTGGAACTGGCAGAGCTCCAGGAACAAGCCTTTTGTCACACCTCAGCCTCTCGCAGAGCAACAGACCCTATGGGTCAACTTCCTTGAGGAGCCAAGGGCCTGCTGAGAAGCACTGAAAAGACTCTGCAACCCTGGGAGGGAGGGTCACGCCCACAGGGCATATGTTGTTGCTCTTATCCCCCAAGTAAAGAGAGATTTTGTACAGTGATGCACTAATGTCTCTGTGTGTTCTCTTTCTCTCAACCCCCATCGTTTCATTCCCCAGCTCTTCATCCACGGAAAACCTGCTCGTGTGTAATTCCTGGGAAACTTCACCATTTATTAAAGATTATTTCTTTTTTCCATTTTATATTTTTGGTTTTTTAATCAAAGATCAAGTACCCATAATTGTAAGGCTTTATTACTGGGTCTTCAGTTCTGTTCCATTGATTAACTTGTCTGTCTCTGTACCAATATCAGGTTGTTTTTATCACTATTGTTCTGAAGTATAGCTTGAGGTCAGGGATGATGATTCCCCCAGAAGTTCGTTTATTATTTAGAATTGTTTTGGCTATTCTCAGTTTTTTGTTCTTCCAGATGAATTTTTAGAAATGCTCTATCAATGTCTTTGAATAATTGTGTTAATTTTTTGATAGGGATTGAGTTGAATCTGTAAATTTTGTTTGCTGGATGGCCATATTTGATGTTATTGCTATCAGTCCATTAGCACGGTTGATCTTTACATTTTCTGAGACTTTTTTTTGTATTTCTTTCTTGAGAAATATAGTTCTTTCATACAGATCCCTCACTTGTTTAGATAGTTATCCCAAGATATTATACATTATTTGTGACTATTGTGAAGAGTGTTGGTTCTCTAATTTCTTTCTCAACCCATTTATCATTTGTATAAGTGAAGGTTACTGATTATTTATCAGCTGTAGAAGTTCTCCAGTAGAGAAATTTTGGGGTTAATTATATATATTATCACATCATCTGCAAATAGTGATACATTGACTTCTTCTTTGCCAATTTGTTTTGATCTCCTTTTGTTGTCTTACTGTTCTAGCTGGAACTTCAAGTACTATGTTGAATACATATGGGGCAACTGGGCATCCTTGTCTTGTCCCTGATTTTAGTGGAAATGCTTCAAGTATCTTTCCATTTAATTTGATATTGACTGTTGTTTTACTGTATATTGCTTTTATTATTTTTAGGTATGATCATTGAATTCCTGGTTTCTCCAACACTTTTAACATGAAGGGATGTTGTATTTTGTCAAATTCTTTTTCTGTGTCTAAGGAGATGATCATGTGATATTTTTCTCTTTGAGTATCTTTATATAGTGGATTACATTGATGGATTTTCATATATGAACAAACCTTGCATCCCTGGGATGAAGCCTATTTGATCATGGTGGATGATGGTTGGTGTTGATGTGTTCTTGGATTCAGGTTGGGAGAATTTTATTGAGTGTTTTTGCATTGATATTCATAAGTGAAAATGGTCTCAAGTTCTTTCCTTTTATTGGGTCTTTGTGTCATTTAGCAATCAGAGAAATTGAGGCCTCATAGAGTGAATTAGGTAGTGTTCCTTCTGTTTCAATTTTTTTGGAATAGTTTGAAGAGTATTGGTATTAGGTCTTCTTTGAAGGACTAAAAGAATTCTATGCTAAAGCCATCTGATGGTGCCCCCCCCCCACTTTCCTTTTTTGGGAGATTTGTAATGACGTCTTTTATTTATACAGAGGATATGGGCCTGTTTAGATAGTTTACCTGTTCTTTATTTAACTTTAGTATGTGGTATCTCTCTAGAAAGTCATCCATTTCATCTACCTTTTCCTGTTTTGTTGAGTGTAGGTTTTTGTAGTAAGATCTGATGTTTTTTGAATTTCTTCAGGTTTTTTTTTTTTTGTTGTTGTTGTTGTTGTGTCTTAAATTTTATTTCTGGTTTTGTTGATTTGAATATTGACTCTGGCTCTTTAGAGAGATTGGCTAGGGATTCATCTATCTTGTTGATTTTTCTCAGAAAAACAGTTTTTGGATTTGTTGATTCTTTACATGTTTCTGTTTGTTTCTATTTGGTTGATTTCTTCCCTGAGTTTGACTATTTCCTTCCATCTACTTCTCTTTGGCATGTTTACTTTCTTTTTGTTCTAGAGCTCTCCGGTGTTCTGTTAAATTGCTAGTGTAGTATCTCTCCAATTTCTTTACTAGGGGACTTAGTGCTATGAATTTTCCTCTGAGCAATACTTTGTGTCCCATAAGTTTTGGTATGTTGTGTCTTCATTTTAATTGAATTCCATGAAGTCATTAATTATTTTCTATTTCTTCTCTGAGATGTTATCATTGAGTAGAAAGTTGTGAAGTGTCCATGGTTATGTGCTGTTTCTGTTGTTTTTGCTGTTGTTGAGGACCTGTCTCACTCCATGGTGATCTGATAGGATTCATGGGGATATTTCATTCTTCTTCTATCTGTTGAGGATTGTTTTGTGATTCATTATATGGTAGATTTGCAAAAGGTACCAGGAGGTGCTGTGAAGGTATATTCTGTTGTTTTAGGGTGAAATGTTCTGTAGCTATCTGTTAAGTCCATTTGGGTTCATAACATCTTTAGATTGACTGTCTCACTGTTTAGTTTTTATTTCAATGATGTCCTGTTCATTAGTGGGAGTGAAGTGTTGAAATTATTATTGTTTGAGGTTCAATGTGTGTTTCAAGATTTAGTAAAGTTGTATATTTGTTTGATTTTTTTTGTTTTGTTTTTTGTTTGTTTTATGCATGTGTGTCTCCTTCCATTTGGGGTATAGATGTTCAGAGTTGCAACTTTACCTTGTTGTATTTTTTATTAGATATTTGCTTTATTCACATATTTTTATGTTTTATTTATTAGGTATTTTATTTAGTTACATTTCAAATGTTATCTCCTTTCCTGGTTTCTCTCCCCTCCTAGAAACCCCCTGTCCCATCCTCCTTCTCTCTGCATCTATGAAAATGTTCATCCACCCACCCCCTTTCACCTCCCTGCCCTTAATTCCCCTACTCTGGGGCATATATAAAGCCTTCATAGGACCAAAGAACTCTCCTCCTATTGATGT
Organism: Tokudaia tokunoshimensis; assembly: GCA_036184795.1. NCBI lineage: Eukaryota > Metazoa > Chordata > Mammalia > Rodentia > Muridae > Tokudaia > Tokudaia tokunoshimensis. The sequence goes on along the minus strand of BTHU01000002.1, from coordinate 81,768,444 downwards.
CTGATAAGGCAATCCTCTGCTACAAATGCATCTGGAGCCAGGTGTACTCCTTGGATGGTGACTTAGTCCCTGGGAGCCCTGGAGAGTCTGGTTGGTTGATACTGTTGTTCTTCCTATGAGGTTGCAAACCCCTTCAGCTCCTTTAGTCCTTTCTCTATTGGGGTCATCCCTTGGGGACCCTGTGCTCAGTCCAATGGTTGGCCATGAGAATTCACCTCTGTATTTGTAAGACTCTGGCAGGGCCTCCCAGGGGACAGTCATAACAGGCTCATTTTAGCAAGCATTTCTTGGCATCCAGAGTAATGTTGGGGTTTGGTGACTGTATGGTGGACTCTATATGGGATCCTAAGGTGGGAAAGTCTCTGAATTACCTTTCTTTCAGTCTTTGCTCACACTTTGTCTCCATATTTGCTCCTATGAATATTATGTTCCACTTTCTAAGGACTAAAACACCCACACTTTGGTATTCTTTCTTCTTGAGCATCATGTGGTCTGTGAATTTTATCTTAGATGTTCCAAGCTTTTGGGCTAATATCCACTTATCAGTGAGTGCATACCATGTGTGTTCTTCTGTGATTGGATTTATGATAAATGTGAAGTGTCTTTCCTCATCCTGCTTGATAACTTTTAGTTAAAAGTCTATTTATTGGATATTAGAATGACCACTTCAGCTTGTTTCTTAGGACAATTTGACTTGGAAGTCTTTGTTCCAGACTTTTACTCTGAGATAGTGTTTGTCTTTGTTATTGAGGTTTTTTTTTTCTTATATGCAGCATAATACTGGATTCTGCTTGCATATCAAGTTTGTTAGCTTATGTCTTTTTATAGGGTAATTGAGTCTGTTAATAATGAGAGATATTAAGGACAGATGATTGTCAGTTCCTGTTATGTTTGTGGTTGTGGGTGGCATTATGTGATTGTGATTCTTTCCTTCTATGTTTGTTGGGAGATTATTAATATCATTTTTTTTCATTGGTGTTGGAATTTTCCTTCTAGAAGTCTATGTAGGGCTAGATTGGTAGATAGATATGGTTTGAATTTGGTTTGTCTTAGAATATTTTGGTTTCTCCATCTATGTTGTTTGAGAGATTTTTTTGAGTATAGTAGTCTGTCTCTTAGGGTTTGCATGACCTCTGTTTAGGCTCATCTGGATTTAGTGTCTCTTTTGAGAACTCTGTTGTAATTCTGATAGTTCTACATTTATATGTGATTTGGTCCTTTCCCCTTGCAGCTTTTAATATTCTTTCTTTGTTCTGTGCATTTAGTGTTTTGATTATGTAACCACAAAATTTTCTTTTCTGGTACAATTTATTTGGTATTCTATGGGCTGCTTTCATTCCTTGTCTTTCTTTAGGTTGGGAAAGTATTCGACCATGATTTAGTGGAAGATGTTTGTGGGTCCTTTGAGCTGGTAATCTTTGCTCTCCTCTATTCCTATTATTCTTATATTTGTTTTTTTTTCATTGTGTTCTGGATTTCCAGGATGTCTTGGGTTAGGAGATTTTTATACTTTGAATTTTGACAGTAGTTTCAATATCTTCTAAGTTATCTTCTAAACCTGAGATACTCTCTTCTATCTTTTGTATTCTGTTGGTGATGCTTACATTTGTACTTAAGGACCTCTTTTCTAAGTTTTCAATTTTCAGGTTTGTCTCCATTTCTGTTTTCTTTATTGTTTTTACTTACACTTTTAGGTCTTGGACAGCTTTGTTCAAATCCTTCACCTGTCTGATTAAATTTTTCTGCATTTCTTTAAGGGATTTATTTGTTTCCAGTTTAAGTGCTTCTATCTGATTATCCATGATTTCATGTGCTTCTTTTAGTCAGTGATTTATATCCTCTTTAAAGGAGTGTATTAACTTCAGCAGGTAGGATTTCAGGTCAGGTTCCAGATTTTCAGGTGTTTTGGTGTATCCTGAGGACACTTGGGTGTGTTTTGCTAAGACAGACTCACGTGGGGTTTGCTGAGGCAAGACCCATGGGGGAATGCATACTGTTTGGAGAGAGTATAAAGAAGACTCAACAAACAATGATTGCAAGCTTGCATAGCTAGCTTTTTAATGACTCATTAATTTTGCATTTTTATCTTCATTGAGCTTTAATTCATTGGGGGAGGCATAGCAGAACACTTCTAGTGTCCTAGCTAATCCTGGTCACTGCCACTGACTTTTGAAGATTCAGCAGAGGACTGATGGTTTCTGCTAGATCCAGCCACAGCTGCTGATTCATGTTACATATCCTAACACTACTGAACTGGAGTGATGATATACTGAAGAACAGAAATTGGAATTGGCCCAAAGAACTAATTCTAAACAGGTCCACATCCACTTGTACTAATTACCATCTTTTCTCCCCTACCATGGATGATGGGTTAGAAGTAGGTTTTAAAAACTCTAGGCCTACAGTCTAGTTCTCTCTAAATTTAGATTTCTCTCTAAGTGTTGATGTTTACTAAGTTCTTGCCCAACATTCAGTGTACCAAATGCAACAGTTTTTCTTTGGGGGGTATGCTGAATCTCAGATGCCTTCATATCCCAAGTAAATGTAGGATGTTTCTACACCTGCCCTACCTGATTTTAGCTCCCAAGTAAGGACACAAAGACCTGTTATTTTTATTAGCACACTGCAAGGTTAATCTGGGCAGGTTCTGAAATTTTTTAATCCAACTAGGCTGCTAATACCCATTGTATTATGTGTTCCATTACTTGTCACCTAAGATTCTCCTGTCTTGCTATGGTCCATGTGTGTCCTCATGGCTCCTCCCTCATTGCAACCCTCATCATGAAATCTCCCGTTCACTCCATGTGGTTTCTCCAACCCTTCTTCTCCTAGTGGCCCTTATCTACTCTTCTCTGTCACCCACTGGTACCCCCTGACTATGATCAGAAGTCCAGCACTATACTCATCTGCCTGGATAATTGACTCCGCAGATCTTTTATTAACGAATCAGAGGTGATGGAAATCAATTTTTATATAACTTAGAGACCAGAGATAGTTGACAGTGTCATCATTCAGATTACAACCCGATACCTGGATATACAATAAATAAGTAAATTATGTTTATATATGTATATATATACACATATATATGTATACATATATGTATACATATATGTATACATATATGTATACATATATATATACATAATTTACTTATTTATTTACTTGCTTTTTATGAAACAACTATACCATGATTATAATAAAACCAGGTCAGATGTATATGTATGAGATGAGATACTGCCATCATGGGAACACTGTATGCTCTCCTTGCAGAGGCCCATTTGACAGGAGCAACAAAACTGCTTTAGAATTAATGGAGTGTGGCTCACCAACACTGCCAAGGGCAATCCCCAGAGATGCACACTCTGTGTTCGGAGGACTTCATGCCACTATGGGCATGACTCTGCTTGCTGTACTCTCAGTCTCCACATCTTTCCTGGTCTAAGTGTTGTTTTAAAACTCAGAATAGGATTCCAGCCCCTCACTGGGCAGTATTATTAGCACTTGCAATAATAGTGATTGATCTTTGTTAAGCATTGAGGCTGGAACAGATTAATGTTTCAAGCACTGCTCTTGAAAAGAATGTAGAGATGTATGTTATTGGCAATTACCAAAACTTTTTAGAATTTGGAGAGGTAGCTTGTTAGTAAAGTCAAATTAAGAAGCATTGATCCATGGTTCTGCTGTACAGAATCATAGGAAATAATTTGAAGTTCAGAAAGGAACACTCTTCTTATTTGAGCTAGGGATTTTCCATGGTAAGTGAACAAGAACAATGGGAGAACAATAAGCACTATCTGACTTGATTTTTTTTCTAAACTGGGCAGGTGACCAAGGTCATAATTAAATTCTTGTATATATTTTATTCTCATCTTCCAGATATGATTTAATAAAAACACTGATGATCAGTACATGTGCACCTTGAGAATTAAAAGTAGAAACGACTGATAGATTTTTATTTAAATTTTAGATTTGTGATTATTTTAAAATTTATATAAGGTTACTTTTTAAGAGAAAAGAATGAAATAATTGATCTTCTCTTTATTAACCACAAACTGCCCCTTGTCATTAAAATGAAAATTGCAGAAAAAATGATATAGTTTTCTTATGTCCTCCTAAATGGTAACAAGTTGCTTAGTTATGAATATATGAGTATTCTTGGGAATGATATGTTTTCTACTTCATGTGTAATATGTAAATTGTTTTCAAGTAAATATATTTGGGAACATACTTTTAAAAATAAACATTCATTAAAATAATGATTTTTAATAGATTGTAATCACTTTGTAATGTTTATGCTACTTGAAAGAATTTTCTCGGATATATAAGCAATGGGAGAAAAAATAACATTTTTTGGAGCTAGTGTGTGTGAATGTGTGAGTGTTTGATTCTTTTCCCTTATTTTTTTTTCCTTATACCTTCTCTCCAGCCATCAAAGCGTTCCAGTAGACTCTTGTAGGACAGAGAAAGTACTGGCCCCATTGAATCAAGCTTTATTCCGTCAGAGAATAGACTGCTGAGTGATAAATTTCCACCTCTATGCCCTCACCTCAGTTAACCTGACCTGACAAGGCTGGCCTTTAACATGTCCCTTTAAGATATTTTTGGAAATTTTCTGAAAGAAATCATACAACAACAGAAAATTAGTTGAAACACCTGTTATCCTTATGACTTTTATATAATCTTCACTCCTACATTTTGAAATGCACAAAATGTGCCAAAAAGTGCATGCTGACAGGAGCCTGATAGTCTCCTGAGAGGCTCTGCCAGAGCCTGACATATACAGAGACAGATGCTCACAGCCAACCATTGAACAGAACACAGAGTTCCCAATGGAAGAGTTAGAGAAAGGACTGAAGGACCTGAGGGGTTTGCAACCCCATAGGAAGAACAACAATATCAACTAACCAGAGCTCCCAGGGTCTAAATCACCAAACAAGGAATATACATGGAAGGAACCATGGCTTCAGCTGTATTTGTAGCAGAGGAAGGGCTTGTCAGGCATCAATGGGAGAAGAGGTCCTTGGTTCTGTGAAGGCTCTATGCCCAATGTAGGGGAATACTAGGGAAGACAGGCAGGAGTAGGTGGGTAGGTGGGAGTACACCCTCATAGAATCAGGAGGAGGGAGGATAGGATAGAGAGTTTATCCGGGGTGGGAGGAATCAGGAAAGGAGGTAACATTTGAAATGTAAATAAAAAAATCCAATAAAAAAAGAAATGCACAAAATATTCTCATTCACGATAGGGTGATCAATGTGCATTTGATCTCAACTCCTGATAAATTCCACTGCAGGATGTGCATTGGGTACTTTATTGAAAAATCCTTTGGAATAATGAAATCAATGCAATTAATCATACATAAAGCCAGTAATGATTTTCGATTACAGTAGAGTGTGCCAATTCCTGAGTGACAGTTGTGAGTACTTTGTGTTTATAATCTTGAACCAACCTCAAACTTTAATTCCAATTACTCAAGAATAGTAACTAATATGTATATGCACCAGAGATCAAGGCTTCCATTTAGGGCATGAATCTGTGAGATGAGACAAGAGGGAGACAGCTTAAAATACTATTGGATTTTTATGACATGTTTATGTAAGGATTTGATGTTGCTGATGTGGAAAACAAGACTCTATCATTTGCTCTAATTTCAAGTTGTCATTGGTCTAAGTTTCTAGGAACCAACTTACCTCTTTCATAAACATTTTCAATATTTTCGGTAGGAATTCCAAGTTGCTGAGTTAACATCACATATTCTTTCCACATTTCTTCAGTGATATTTGTTCCAGTTGCTACATTGCATGGAAGAAACGTCAGAAGAGACAGCTGCTATAATCCCATCAAATAATCTATGTTCATCATGTCTTCTCATCAGTTGGTAAATCTTTCTACTTTATCCCACCCTCCATACTATAATGGAGATACCAGACAGGGAAACATTCTGAAGTCAGGTCAGACCTTCTTACTGGAGATAAGATAATAACTCTCAATCCAATGCTATCTAAGTCACTGAATTAAAATCAGGGATATTGAAATCACTATTAAATTATCGAAATTATGCTGCACAATTCAACTTGAATTTCACACAATCATGATTATACCTGAAATATGTTAGGAAACACTTTCCTGCACCAGTGTGTCATGAAACAAATGCAGGGAACACAGCTATGTTGCAATAAACAAAAAGAAAAAAAAAGTTTTGTCTGGTATAAAATTTACATACCCAGAACTCCTGCCAGATTCTGGAAGTAATTCAAATCATTAAGAAACTGGGCCTCAAATAGGATGATGGAGTTTGAGACAAAGTGTATCACGATATATAAATCACTTGGGACTGGAATAAATAAATTTTCCTTCATAAGAACATGATGTAGACATTCCTACTTATTTATTTACTTACTTATAGTTTAGTTTTGAGATTTAATATAATTAAAATATTTTGAAACTTCCCTTTCCCTCTGAATGTGTGCCCATCCATAATATCCATCAAATTCATGTGATCTTTTTGCACAAATTCATATTATATGCTTATGTTTATCATAATATGTTCTCTTATATTTTATATTATACTAATTATGTATTATCTTATATAAAATAATTTATGACATATTATATCTTCATTCATAAGCATAACATTTTTAGTCCATATAATGTAAATTTGATGTATCTCATCTGTTTTTTAATTATATTATTCTTAAAACAACATTGAAAATAGTTTCATAATAATTCCATTTAACTAGCATACTTCAAAATATTGTTTTCTTAAATTAAATCATTGAGTGAGGGAAATATTTTCTTATCTCCTAACATTAAGTTAAAAACCAAGTGTATGCCTGTATTTGATCAATTTTAGTAAAACCTGTATTTAAATATTTCTTTAATTTTCGTTTGTTTTATGCCACAGAGCAAGATTCATTCATAAATGCATTTCCCTAACATACTGCTGGAGAACAGATTTTACTCACTTCGATATAAGCCTCCCTCGATTGCTGAATAAAAGTAGACGTTTGGAAAATGGCGAATTGTATCACGCAACCTCCACTTCCCAGGGATAGAATCAGTCCCTTTTCTTTCGGGACATTTTAGGACTGTCCCAGAGAAATTTGGGAAGACGAACACTGTAACATTAGACACAATGGACGATTTATCCAATAAAGACACTGTTGGTAAAGATCATATCCCTTACAGAACATGTAAATAATGCAATCCATCCTGAACCATTGCTACTCACATGACATTTTGCAAAAAATCTGCTCAACATTATCAGCCCAAACTGTGTGCAGTTGACACGTCCCATTTTTCCTAAACAATACATATTAAACAATAAACACTCCTTATTTCACTTTTATCATCACACATCTATTTTTCCCTGAAGAAAACACATTATTGAAAGTGAGACATATTCCTGGTGCTGATTCTGTCTTCTATAATAGTCTTCTTTGGTTTCTAAATATCTTCATTAATCATCTTTTCAATCTATGATTCCTGTCAGGAATGGACTGACTTACTGTGTGCACCAAGAATTGTCAATGGCATTGGTACTCAGAACCTTAATTGAAAACATTTCCCACATCATCAAAGTGAAGCAAGTGACCTCATTGATTCCCATTTCCAAAAATTGTTTCTTCTACCCAAATAACTTTTCTTACCTGACATAGAATGTCATGCTCATGACTCTGTATTCATCAAAATACTTAACCTCACGCATCAGCATCCTCACTTGACTATTTTCTGCCGTTAAACTCACGTATTTGCCAGCTAAGTAGATGGTATTAAATTTCCCTGAAAACTAATGATAAAGAAGTATTAAATTCATCAGTCAGGATATTTGAGTTTGAGTCACAACACCCACTTGTTGGTACATAATATTCTGTAAATTTGTTTCTGAGGGATATCTTATGGTCTTGTTGGATACTACATATACATATTGTAGCATGTGGACCAAACACCCATACACATAAAATAATAAAATGAAATTAGTGAAAATTTAATATTAGAAAAGTAAGATATTTATGTTCAAATAAAGAAATAGAAAATATTTAATATTCTAATAAAAAATGTATATATAATAAAAGCATTATTATATACTTCTGTTTATAATTTATAATTGCCTAATATCTTCTTTGAGAACATACATACATATATACATCGCAATAGTTTTATATCATGCAAATTATGATTAAGAAAAAAGTGTAAAAATTTGATTATAGATTCCTGTTAAGATGCCGCATCAACGAAAAAAAAAGTATTCTTAAAAATTTTAATAAAATCTGCATATTAAATACATTCAAAGTAAATAAAAGAGAAGCAGTCATACATTGATGTCAAAAGTCTTTGTGTGGCAAGGCATTAGGACCAATTTTCTTTTTAGAAATCACTTGGATCAGAGGATGAAAGAATTAAAATTGTATACATTGTGTGGCTTTGTCCTTAATTTCTACATTTTTGCTGCAATATTCCTTTCAAAACCTGTAGTCACAGGCACACACACAAACACACACACACACACACAATCATAGAGACACATATGTGCAAAATCAAACTTCAAAAAATAAGTCACTGTTTTGCAGATATTACTGAATTAAAATTAATATCAATATTTTCTCATATATTAACCATAGTATACTGACACTAAAAGAGAGAAATCTATTCCTAAAATATGTAATATATAATGTGTTTGCCTTGAAGATATCAATTTGACTTAAGGTTTCTATTTTATTGATAGTTATCCCTGAATTCATATAGAATAGTGAAACATTTAATGCAAATGCACATTGACTTCCAACTATGAAAATGAAGTTAATTATGCAAGTGTTAAAATACATGGCATTAATAAGAGGTTAATTTTTATACTGTTTACCCAGGTAAAATAAATTTAGGCAACATAAATAGCTCAAATGAGTTTAATTACAACCTGAAACTAAAAGAAATAATGTTTTAAGACATAGGATATATTCCAAATACAAAAGCCATAAAGGAAACAATATGTTCATCAATCACTGATTGTCAGTTAGAAATTCACCACATCCACCTTTCTTTCCACAAAACTCCCTGAAAGCCCAAACTTGTACCAGTAAGGGCTCCTCAGCTTCAGAAACAAAACAGGCTACAGCAAGGAGAAGAAACTTCATCTTCCAGAATATTCTCTTTCCTCTGAAGTAGAAAAAGACATGTGTTCAGGTGATGATGAAATGGTGAACTGAAGAAGATCACAAAGCATTTCAGTTTGCACAATGTGTGATGAAACTGTTAAATACTGTTTTTTTAAAAATTATCATGACAGCTTGGCAGACTGGTTGGCAATATTTGTGAGTGTCTGTCATTGCTTTATTTTAACTCATAGGATTAGAATTCAGTGTTGTGTAAGATAAAAGTTCCAGAAATGTTGACATCCAGAAAAATATTCAAGAAGAACAATCTGGTTTGGTGACATTGTCACAACAATACAACAGTGATTAAGACAGACAGTGAACATGAAAAGATAATTAAGAACAAGCTGAAAATCTCAAACAGTAAATAGAAGGATTTGCAAAATTGTTGGGTATAATGAATTTTTGATGGAGGAGCATTAAAAAATTTTAAATTTTTTATACAAATATATAATATATATTGATCGTAGCCACCCACTCATTCTCCTTTCAGATTTCAGAGATTCTCTCCAAAATATCTCATATTTTCCTTTCACCTTTTTTTTTATTTTTTTTATTTTATTTTCTAAGTTTTTTTATTTACACTTAAAATCATTTCCCATTTCCCATTTCCTCCATCCCTGAAAGTCCCATAAGCCCCCTTCCCTCCCTCTTTTCCACATTCGACACCCTCTTGATTCCCTGTCCTGGCATTCCCCTATATCCAGTTTTTCCAGGACCAGGGGTCTCTCCTTCCATCTTCTTGGAAATCTATTGATATGTGAATTGTGTCTAGGATATACCGAGATTCTGGGATAATATCCCCTTATCAGTGACTGCATACCATGTGTGTTCTTTTGTGATTGGGTTACCTCACTAAGGATGATATTTTCAAGTTCTGACCATTTGCCTAGGAATTTCGTGAATTCATTGTTTTTAATTGCAGAGTAGTATTCCATTGTGTAAATATATCACATCTTCTGAATCCATTCGTCCATTGAGGGACATCTGGGTCCTTTCCAGCTTCTGGCTATTATAAATAAGGCTGCTATGAACATACTGGAGCATGTGTCCTTATTGCATGCAGGTAAAGCCTCTGGGTTATATACCCAGAAGAGGTATAGCCAGATCCTCCAGGAGTGTCATGCACAGGTTTCTGAGGAATCGCCAGACTGCTTTCCAGAGTGGTTGTACCAGCTTGCAATCCCACCAGCAGTGGAGGAGTGTTCCTCTTTCTCCACATCCTCGCCAACAACTGCTGCCTCCTGTGTTTTTGATCTTAGTCATTCTGACTGGTGTGAGATGGAATCTCAGGGTTGTTTTGATTTGCATTTCCCTAATGACTAAGGATGATGAACATCTCTTTAGGTGCTTCTCAGCCATTAGATATTCTTCAGGTGAGAACTCTTTGTTTAGCTCTGTACCCAACTTTTTAATAGGGTTACTTGCCTCTAAGGAGTATAACTTCTGGAGTTCTTTGTATATATTGGATATTATCCCTATGTCAGATGTAGGGTTGGTAAAGATCATTTCCCAGTTACTTGGTTGGATTTGTCTTTTTGACAGTGTCTTTTGCCTTGCAAAAACTTTGTAATTTAATGAGGTCCCATTTGTCAATTCTTGATCTTAGAGCATAAGCTATTGGAGTTCTATTCAGGAAATTCTCCCCTGTGCCCATATGTTCAAGGTTCTTCCCTAGTTTCCTTTCTATTAGTTTCAGTGTGTCAGGTTTTATGTGGAGGTCCTTGATCCACTTGGAATTGAGCTTAGTGCAAGGAGATAAGAATGGGTCAATTTGCATTCTTCTGCATGTTGACCTCCAGTTGAGCCAGCACCATTTGATGAAAAGGCTATCTTTTTTCCACTGGATGGTTTTAGCTCATTTGTCAAAGAGCAAGTGACCATAGGAGTGTGGACTGATTTCTGGGTCTTCAATTCTGTTCCATTGATCTACATGCCTGTCATAGTACCAATACCATGCAATTTTTAACACTATTGCTCTGTAGTACAGCTTGACGTCCGGGATGTTGATTCCCCCAGAAGTTCTTTTACTCTTGAGAATAGATTTAGCTATCCTGGGTTTTCTGTTATTCCAGATGAGTTTTTGAATTACTCTTTCTAACTCTATGAAGAATTGAGTAGGGATTTTGATGGGGATTGCATTGCATCTGTATATTGCTTTTGGCAAGATGATCATTTTAACTATATTAATCCGACCAATCCATGAGCATGGCAGGTTTTTCCATCTTCTGAGGTCTTCTTCAATTTCTTTCTTCAGAGACTTGAAGTTCTTGTCATACAGATCTTTCACTTGATTGGTTAGAGTCACACCAAGATATTTTATATGGTTTGTGGCTATTGTGAAGGGTATCATTTCTCTTATTTCTTTCTCAGCCTCCTTATCCTTTGAGTATAGGAAGGCTTCTGACTTGCTTGAGTTGATTTTTATATCCGGCCACTTTGCTGAAGTTGTTTATCAGCTATAGGAGTTCTCTGTTGGAGTTCTTTGGGTCGCTTAAGTAAACTATCATATCGTCTGCAAATAGTGATAGTTTGACTTCTTCGTTTCCAATTTGGATCCCTTTGACCTCCTTTTGTTGTTTAATTGCTCTAGCTAGAACTTCAAGTACTATATTGAAGAGATATGGAGAGAGAGGGCAGCCTTGTCTAGTCCCTGATTTTAGTGGGATTGCTTCAAGTTTCTCTCCATTTAGATTGATGTTGGCTACTGGTTTGCTGTGAATTGCTTTTACTATGTTTAGATATTGGCCTCGAATTCCTGATTTTCCAAGACCTTTAGCATGAAAGGATGCTGAATTTTGTCAAATGCTTTGTCAGCATCTAATGAAACTACCATGTGGTTTTTTCCTTTGAGATTGTTTATGTAGTGGATTACATTGATGGACTTCCTTATTTGAACCATCCCTGCATCCCTGGGATGAAGCCTACTTGATCATTGTGAATGATCGTTTTGATGTGTTTTTGGATTCGGTTGGCGAGAATTTTATTGAGTATTTTTGCATCGATATTCATAAGAGAGATTGGCCTGAGATTCTCTTTCCTTGTTAGATCTTTGTGTGATTTTGGTATTAGCGTAATTGAAGCTTCACAGAACGATTTGGGTAGTGTTCCTTCTGTTTCTATTTTGTGGAATAGTTTGAAGAGTATTGGTGTTAGGGCTTCTTTGAAAGTCTGATAGAATTCTTCACTAAAACCATCTGGAACTGTGCTTTTTTTGGTTTGAAGACTTTCAATGACGACTTCTATTCCTTCAGGGGTTACAGGACGGTTTAGATGGTCTATTTGATCCTGATTTAATTTTGGTATTTGATATCTGTCAAGGAAACTGTGCATTTCCTCGAGATTTTCTAGTTGTGTTGAATATATGCTTTTGTAGTAGGATCTGGTGATTTTTTTTGAATTTCCTTAGTTTCTGTTTTTATCTCTCCCTTTTCGTTTCTGATTTTGTTAATCAAAATATTTTGGATACTGTCTTTGTGCCCTCTGGCTAGTCTGGCTAAGGGCTTATCTATTTTGTTGATTTTCTCAAAGAACTAACTCCTAGTTTTGTTGATTCTTTGTATGGTTTTATTTCTTTCTACTTGATTGATTTCAGCCCTGAGTTTGATGATTTCCTGCCTTCTATTCCTCTTGGGTGTATTTGTTTCTTTTTGTTCCAGGGCTTTCAGATGTGCCATTAAGCTGTTAGTGTATGCTGTCTCCCGTTTCTTTTTGGTGGCACTCAGGGCTATGAATTTTCCTCTTAGCACTGCTTTCATTGTGTCCCATAAATTAGGGTATGTTGTGCCTTCATTTTCATTAAATTTTAAAAAGTCTTTGATTTCTTTCTTTATTTCCTCCTTGCCAAGTTGTCATTGAGTAGAGCATTGTTCAGCCTCCATGTGTATATGGGTTTTCTATTGTTTTTGTTGCTATTGAAGACTACCCTTATTCCATAGTGATCTGATAGGAGGCATGGGATTAGTTCTAACTTCTTATATCTGTTGAGGTCTGATTTGTGACCCATTATATGGTCGATTTTGGAGAAGGTACAAAGAGGTGCTGAGAAGAAGGTGCATCCTTTTGCTCTAGGATGAAACGTTTTATATATATATATATATATATATATATATATATATATATATATATATATATATATATGATCTGTTAGTTCCATTTGGTCCAAGGTTTCAATTAGATTCACTGTGACCCTGTTCAGTTTCTGCTTTCCTGAACGGTCCATTTCAGAGAGCGGGGTGTTGAAGTCACCCACTATTATTGTGTGAGGTGCGATGTGTGCTTTGAGCTTTAGTAAAGTTTCTTTTATGAATGAGGGTGCCCTTGCGTTTGGAGCATAGATATTCAGAATTGAGAGTTCTTCTTGGTGGATTTTTCCTTTGATCATTATGTAGTGTCCTTCTCTGTCTTTTTTGATGACTTTAGGTTGAAAGTCAATTTTATCTAATATTAGGATGGCTACTCTGGCTCGTTTTCTGGGACCATTTGCTTGTAAAAGTGTTTTCCAGCCTTTTACTCTGAGATAGTGTTTGTCTTTGACACTGAGGTGCATTTCTTGCATGCAGCAAAATGATGAGTCCTTTTTACATATTCCAGTCTGTTAGTCTATGTCTTTTTATTGGGGAATTGAGACTGTTGATATTAAGAGAGATTAAGGAATAGTGATTATTGACCCCTGCTATTCTTGATGTTATCTTTATGTTTGAGTGGTTATCTACTTTTGGGTTTGATGCAAGAAGGTTACTATCTCGTTTTTTCCAGGGTGTTGTTTCTCTCCTTGTATTGGCGGTTTCCACCTATTATCTTTTGCAGGGCTGGGTTTGTGGAAAGATATTGTGAAAATTTGGTTTTACCATGGAATATCTTGGTCTCTCCATCTATGGTGATTAAGAGTTTTGCTGGGTATAGTAGTCTAGGCTGGCATTTGTGTTCTCTTAGTGTCTGCATGAGATCTGCCCAGGATCTTCTGGCTTTCATAGTCTCTGGTGAGAAGTCTGATGTGATTCAGATAGGCCTTCCTTTGTATGTTACTTGGACTTTTTCCTCTTACTGCTTTTAATATTCTTTCTTTGTTTAGTACATTTGGTGTTTTGATTGTTATGTGACGGGAGGTATTTCCATTCTGGTTCAGTCTGTTTGAAGTTCTCTCAGTTTCTTGTATATTCATCGGCATCTCTCTCTCTAGGTTAGGGAAGTTTTTCTCCATAATTTTGTTAAAGTTATTTACTGGCCCTTTAAGTTTCAAATCTTCACTCTCATCTATATCTATAATCCTTAGGTTTGGTCTTCTCATTGTTTCCTGAATTTCCTGGATGTTTTGGTTACACGTTTTTTGCATTTTGCATTTTCTTTGACTGTTGAGTCGATGCTTTCTATGGAATCTTCAGCACCTGAGATTCTTTCTTCCATCTCTTGTATTCTATTGTTGATATTTGCATCTATGACTCCTGATTTCTTCCCAAGGTTTTCTATCTCCAAAGTTGTCTCCCTTTGTGATTTCTTAGTTGTTTCTACTTCCTTTTATAGATCCTGGATGGATTTGCTGAGATCCTTCACTTGCTTGTTTGTATTTTCCTGTATTTCTTTAAGGTATTTTTGCATTTCCTGTTTCAGGATTTCTGCCTGTTGACCCAAGTTCTCCTGTATTTCTCTAAGCGATTTTTGTGCTTCCTACTCATGGGCTTCCATCTGTTGATCCATTGTCTCCTGCATTTCTTTAAGCAATTCTCCTGCTTTCTTTGTAAGGGTATCTATCCGTTGATTCATTTCTTTAAGCAATTTTTGTGTTGCCTCCCTATGGGCATCCATCTGTTGACCCATATTCTTCTGCATTTCTTTATGCAATTTTTGTGATTCCTTTGAAAGTGCATCTACCAGTTGTTTCATTTCTTTAAGCGATTTTTGTGTTGCCTCCTTGTGGGCCTCCATCTGTTGACCCATGTTCTCCTGCATTTCTCTAAGCGATTTTTGTGTTTCCTTTGTAAGGGCTTCTAACCGTTGATTAATGGTCTCCTGTAATTCTTTATGAGATTTACTTGTGTCCTTCTTGAAATCCTCTAATAGCATCATGAGAATTGATTTTAAATCCAGATCTTGTCTTTCGGTTGTGGTGGGGTATCCAGGACTTGCTGCTGTTGGAGAGTTGGGTTCGGATGGTGCCATATTATTTTGATTTCTATTAATAACATTCCTACATTTGCCTTTTGCCATCTGGTTACCTCTGGTGTTAGTTGGTCCTGCTGTCACTGGCTGTTGGTTGGATCTCCTGTGAGCCTTCAAAGGTATTTCTGACCCCCCTGGATTACTGGGATTCCCCTGGCACCGATTTCTGGGGCCTGCCCTGCTCCTGAGTGACTTTGGAGACCTGATGTGCCTTGCCCCAAGTGTTCTTATATTGCGTAATCCCTGCACATCCAAAGGCTCAGCGTAGTGGATTCCCAGAGCAAGGGTCGCCAAAGGGAGGCTGGTAGGCTCCCACCCTGTGCAGGGCTTGGGGTGTGTGATCTCTCCCAGAGCGGGGAGGGGGATCCCTCTGCAGGGCAGAAGTCCCACAGCAGAGTTGGTGTGTTGGTTACTGCAGACCTGCCCAGCTCTTGGAAGCAGGGAGCACAGAAGCTGCCTGAGACCCAAGTGATATTATGCCTGACTGTCCCTGTGCCTGGAGGTCTCAACTGCCTTGATGCTGGAGTCAAGATGGCGGAGTGCACTCTGCACTCTCTCGGCGCAGATCACTCTGCAGGGTAGATGGCCCACAGCAGAGCTGGCCCCCAGATGACCACAGTGCTGTCCCGCTCTTGGGCACAGATGGAAGCCCAACAGGCTATGTCCCAAATGATGTTGTATTGGGCGGAACCTGGGTACCTGTCTCCTCAGTGTAGTTGATCATGGAACAGAGGTCACCAAAGGGAAGCTGGTAGGCTCCCACCCTGTGCGGGGGTGTGTCTTTCACCTTTATTGAATAAGAATTTTGGAATTTATTTTCTTTAAAACAGAGAAAATATTATAATAATATGTTTTCAATTTATAATAGGTGTAGTGTTGCTTCAGATTTTTCAAAGCAACTGACTACAATTTCCCTGATCATCTAGCAGCATGGTGATTTTGCCAGCTGCAGATAGTTATTTGCAATTGTGTGACAATTGGAATTCAGGCAGCTTCTCCAGCAGGGCTGGATGATGGTCATGTGCTATTGGTTCTGAATCTTGGTAATTCTCTCTCTCTCTTTCTCTTTCTCTCTCTCCTTCTGTTTTATTGCTGTCCTATCTATTCTTATATGGCTAAATGTGTTAAAAAAAAGTGGACAAGGATGGAAGAAAGAAGACCCCATAAAGTATCAAAGATCACTTTGTTTTTCTTCCCCACAATAGGTTACTATTTCCTCTATGGATGCATATGTGGGCTCATCCTCCTGGTTATGGGAACACTATACCAGTGCCTGCTCTTACGAAGAGTTAACCTCAATGCCTCACTAAGTAATCATTTTTTTCTTGTTTGTTTTGGTTTTTTTTGGCTTGTTTTTCTATCTTTTTTAAAATTTTATTGGTTATTTCATTTATTTACATTTCAGTATGCCCATTCCAGTTTCCCCTCCTCAAACCCCCTGTCACTTATGTATTAGTCAGGGTTCTCTTGAGTCACAGAACTTATGAGTAGTCTCTATATAGTAAGGGAATTTATTTGTTGGTGACTTACAGTGGGTAGTCCAACTTCCGAAAAACAGTCAGCAGTTGTCCTTGTCTGGGCTTCTGGGAATTATGTATGGAAGCTCCAGCGACTAGAGAATCCTACTTTTACTTGATATTTTTAGCAAGGTTTCTGCTTATGTGGGTTTGTAATTGACCTTTGAACTACAGAGAAACAATCCTGTACTGATGTGATGGTAGATAAATCTGGCACCTGTGATGTGGTGAGAAATCCTACAACTCTGTTTATGTTGATTTTTCTGGGTTATGTGAAGAACCTCTTGTGATAAACAGGAACATCCATATGTTCTGGCTGGTTTTGTGTGTCAACTTGACACAAGCTGTAGTTATCACAGAGAAAGAAGCTGCAGGTGAGGAATTATCTATCAGATCCAGCTATAAGACATTTTCTTGATTAGTGATCAAAGGGCAAAGGTCCATTGTGGGTGGTACTATCCCAGGGCTGGTACCCTTGGGTTCTATAAGAAAGCAAGCTGAATAAGCCAGGGGAAGCAAGCCAGTAAGAAACATCCCTCCATTGCCTCTGCATCAGCTCCTGATTTCTTACTTGCTTGAGTTCTAGTCCTGACTTCCTTTGGTGATGAACAGCAACATTGAAGTGTAAGCTGAATAAACCCTTTCCTCCCCATCATGTTCTTGGTCATGATGCTTGTGCAGGAATAGAAACCCTGACTAAGATAAATTCATATCAGGAGTAGGATATCCCTGTGACAACCTGATCATGTTTTGGGAAGGACTGTGAAAGGACTTTGGAACTTTGGGCTAGAAGATTCATTCAGTCTTAAGAGTTCTGTGGAATCTTGTATAGGATCTTGGAAGACAATTTTAAGAACAGTGCAGAAGATGGAGTCCTGGCTTGTAAAATTTCAGAGGGAATATTAAAGACTTTTATCAGGGTCATTGCTATTTTGATTGTAAGAATTCTATTGTTTTGGTTAGCTGGGGCTGAAGAATCAGCTGTGATTAACAAGATACCAGAACTACTAAAGGGAAAACTTTGCATTACCAGGACTATTGATGCTGGTTAGCTGGAGCTAAGATATTAGTGGTGATTAAGTTGAGACCAGCATCATTGAGGTGAAATCTTTTGCGAAGTGTTCTTTTGGAGAACAGAGGATGTGTTCCAGAGATAGTCAAAGTTGAACCTTGTGCTGTGCCTGGACTTGGTAATGTGTATGAGTCACCTAGGTGGTACTGGTTTTGAAAGCACGAAGGAGTTATGAATAGTAGCTAAGGCTCTGCACTGTGAAAGGCCATGGAAGGGCATTGGTGAAGGCTCAGACTCAGTTGCAATTGATGGCCCAGGACTGAAGGGGTCATGCAAAGGAATTGAAGAGAGCCCATGAGAGGCTATTAGTGAAGCCTGGTTACATCAGAAGACAGAAGTGTTTTGGAGACTCCAGTACCATGAGATGACCAATGAGAATAGCAGTGACAGTGGAGTATAGGTATCTGGAGCCTAGAAGACATGGTGTGTGCTACAAAGGGCAGAGTTGGAGAAGTGACCCAAGCCCTGGGAGGAGTCCCGAAGATCATGAGTGGATCCCAGATATTGGACAGTTGTAGTTTGATTTTAATTTTGATTGTGACTGTACCCTGATATTTTTCCCTCTCGAAATAAAAAGGCAACTTAGTGGAGCCCACAGTTAAGAGACTTTAAATTTTAAAAAGACTTCAAATTTTAAAATATATTGGAATTTTAAGAGGATTGAACTTTTTATATGTAAAGACTGTGGGACTTTTAAAATTATTTAGATCTTGGGGATGAAAAGACCATAAGAATTAAGGCTTAATAGTGATGTTTGTGTGTCAAGTTGACAAGGGGTCAATTGTTGACTGGTTTTGTATGTCAAATTGACATAAGCTGGAGTTATCAAAGAGAATAGAACTTCAGGTGAGGAAATGCCTCCATGAGATCCAGCTGTATGGCATTTTTTTCAATTACTGAACAAAGGTGGACAGCCCATTGTGGGGTGGTGCTATCACTGGGCTGGTATTCTTGGGTTCTATAAGCAAGCAAGCTGAGCAAGTCAGGGGAAGCAAGGCAGTAAAAAACATCTCTCCATGGCCTCTACATTTGCTCCTGTTTCCTGATCTGCTTGAGTTTCAGTCCTGACTTCCTTTGGTGATGAACAGCAATAGTGAAGTGTAAGCTGAATAAACCCTTTCCTCCCCAACTTGTTTCTTGATCATGATGTTTGTGCAGAAATACAAACATTGACTAAGACACCTTATATGTCTCTCTTTAATTGATAACTCTAATATCTTTTTTTTTCCTTCAGATCAAGTCAAGCTATAGAAATAATTTACGGTTGTGAGTTAGAGACTGGGATTTTCAAAGAACTAAGGTCATCTATTTCTCAGTTTCTAAAATGTCAATCTTGGTCCTTATATCCTTTGTTAGGATTTATGGATCGCACAAAGTGATGGTCATCAGTGGCAGATTTGTCTTCTCTATTGGTCAAACTGCAGGTTACGACAAGGCTTGGTGTCAAAAACCAGGAAGGGAATTGCCTCCACTGTTTTCTGAGGGATTCTTTCATATAAGAATTTTCAATGTAAACAAAGACAAGGAAAATTGTTAGGTGAGAGGATTCCAAACAAAGGCAAAGACTTTCTGGGTGAATATTAAATCTGGACTTTTATGTATGATATGAAGGATACCTGGTGCTGAACTCACAAATGTAGTTAAATTTACACTATACACCTGTCTGGGTGTTTAAAAGGTTTTACGGTTACGAGACTGATATCAGAAATGTATTTTAACTGATGATACTTGTTGATTTCTATAACTTTCTAGATTTTCCATTTCAGATTAATTCACTTGTACAACTTCCTCATAAAACAAGACAAAACAAAGAAAAATCAAAACAAAAACCCATAACCACAAAAGGTTTTTATGATTTTCATTTTTAAGACATTATTTATAATAGCCAGAAGCTGGAAAGAACCCAGATGTCCCTCAACGGAAGAATGGATTCAGAAGATGTGGTATATTTACACAATGGAATACTACTCTGCAATTAAAAACAATGAACTCACGAAATTCCTAGGCAAATTGTCAGAACTTGAAAATATCATCCTTAGTGATGTAACCCAATCACAAAAGAACATACATGGCATGCAAGCACTGTTAAGGGGATATTAACCCAGAATCTCGGAATACCCTAGACATAATTCTCATATCAATAGATTTCCAAGAAGATGGAAGGAGAGACCCCTGGTCCTGGAAAGACTGGATGTAGGGAAATGTGAAGACAGAGAAGCGAGAGGGGGTTGAATGGGGAAAAGAGGGAGGGAAGGGGGCTTATGGGACTTTCGGGGAGGGAGGAAACGGGAAAGGGAAAATGATTTGGAATGTAAGTAAAAAAACTTAGAAAATAAATAAAAAAATAAAAATAAAAAATAAAAAGAATCTCTTTTTAATTCCAAGGGGAAAATACTTATGGTACATGTCTTACAAAATGCTCTATAGGTGTGAAGAGATACCATCACAATGGCAACTCTTATACAGGAACACATTAATCTGGATTTGCTTACACTTTTGGAGATATAGTTCATAATAAGCGTGGCAGTTGGCATGGATACCTATAGGTAGTGTGCTGAGGAAGGAACTGAGACTTCCAAATCCTAATCATCATACAACAGGAAGAGACACTGGACCTTGCTTAAGAATTTGAATCCTCAAAGCTCAGTCCCAGTGACACTTCATCCAAACAGGTCATATGTACTGACACAAGGCCAACCTTCAAATCCCTTTCAAGCAGCAACTCACTAGGGACCAAGCATTCAAATGTAAGATCCTGTATTTGTGTGCATTAAAACATGTATGGTGTTAAATGGAGGTGTGCAACAGTGTATTGGAGGGATTTATAAAATCCTTTTTTGCCCCCACTTAAATATCGGGCATTTTTTGCCTGCTCTGGCCCATTTAAGTTTGTGTAAAAGAGACACAGAGACTAGGCATTTTTATTAAAATTCTACAAGACTCATTTATGTAAATTTTGAGCTATTCAAACATGACTAGACAGGCAATACACAGAAAAAATTCCCCATTACTTTCAATCTTATGCAGGTTTGCTCTGGTTCATCCATGTCCTCATGGCTGCTTAATCAAAACAAACTCATGTTGAAATCCTCTTGTTCTCTCCACATGGTGTCCACACCTTCTTTGCATTGTCCTTCGTCACTCTCTTTCATCTCCTTCTTGGAAACTCTGTCCAGTATCAGAAGTTCTGCCATATTCTCTTCTGCCTAGATATTTGGCTGAACAGATCTTTAATTAACAAATCAGAGAGGACATGAAACAATTTTTACAAAATATAGAGAACAGAAATGGTTGATTATGCAATAGTCTGGACTACAATCTGATATCTTGGCTTAGAATTAAATCTGAATACAAAGTGCATGAAACCATCTCCCAACATTTCACCTTTTAACTCTCATATAGGGTTCTTTTTCTCTTACTAATAAACTATCACAATAATAGACTGGTTTTGTGTGTCAACTTGACAGAAGCTGGAATTATCATAGATATAGGAGCCTCCCTTGAGGAAATTCCTCCATGAGATCCAGCTGTAAGGCATTTTCTCAATTAGTGATCAAGGGTAGGAGGGCACATTGTTCATGGTGCCCTCTCTACACTGGTAGTCCTGGATTCTATAAGAGAGCAAGCTGAGCAAGTCAGTAAGGAATATTCCTCCATGGCCTCTGCATCAGTCATGTCATTGTCTTAAAAAGACATTAATAATACAACTTTATATGCCATAGTCTGTAGATCTCTGAGGTTTTGAAGACAATCTACCTATAGTATATCTGATTTGTTCATTTCTACCTATCTAATACTTACTTAACTTTGAAAGCATCTAAATAAACTAAATGAAGCCTATTTTTAATTTTCTTGCCAGTTGGTACTTTCTGGTTTACCAATGGAAGGAAATTTTATTGTATACTGTGGGGCCTTGAGCTAACAGGTCTCTCTATTGTTTCTGGAGGACAGGAGGTTATCTCATATGTCTCTTGATTTTAGGCTCTGATGTGGTTCTATTGACAGCTGAACCCATGCCTGCTACAGAAGGGAGTGCAGCTAGGGACATGGCCACAGATATGTCTCTTAGTCTATCTCCAAATGTTGAGCGTTACAAATTAATCACTGGTATGTATGATCCTTTACCCTCAGGAACTGAATGACTAATCTTGGGATTAAGGTGGTTAATATTCAGAGATTTGTCTGTATTCATGTACGTTAGATGGGGATAGCAAGCAAGAAATTAGAATCATGGTTTATGTGAGAAAGGAATACAAATTGATGCAGGGAATACAATTGCCAAACAGTTGTTTCCTTACATTAAAGGAAAGACTGCTTAAGTAGAAAGGACAGGAGCTTTTGGCAGTAGTGGAAAAAGGTGTTCTGGCAAATAATGTTTAATGATCAGGAACCCAAACTAATGGAGCAAATGAATGCTTTTGACATTGAACATTTGGTAGATTCAGGAGCTAATATTAGCATACTATCATGCTGTGTATGTAGCAGAGGATGGCCTTGTCAGGCAACAATGGGAGAAGAGGCCCTTGGTCCCCTGATATTCCGTTGAAAGGTAATGCCAGAGTGGGGAGGCAGAAGGGTTTGGGCGGGTGGGTGGTTGGGGACACACCCTCATAGAAGCTGGAGGAGGGGGGATGGGATACAGGATTTTTTTGGGGGGGGAATATGAAAGGGGATAGTATTTGATATATAAATAAATAAAACAGTCAATAAAATAAATAAGATGACCCTTTGGGGACAGGTGAATAAAACTTGTATTTCCTCCTTTCATTTGCCCATAGATTGTACCTTACTCATTAGTCATACATTTTAGAAATTCAATCTTCTGGAACCTCAACCACTAACATTTCTGATTATTAAAATCTAGTAACATTTAAAAATGTACATAACACATATTTAGTATCCAGTTGTTGATAAATATATATTGATCAAACACTAATAGGACTCAGTATCTCTTCAATCAGTCTTTACTATGCTACACATTTATAACTACTTGTATCTATAGTACAACATATAATAGGCAACATAAATAAAGTAATAATCTTCTTGTTTAAATTATAGAAATATAATATTAACTTTAACAGATACCAGTTGGATTTATTTGGTTTTGTTCTTTGTTTGATTTTTCATAAAAGCAGAGTACCCTTTGCCCAGTCTAGCCTGAATCTATCTTTGCAGCTGAAGTTAACCTCGAGTATTTGATTCTTCTGCCTCAGCCTCCCATGTGGTGAGATTATAAATATGCATTGCAATAAACAATGAGAACTTTTTGTTTAAAATTATTCTTTGCAGTTCTGGGGGTTGCACCCATATCTTGCTGGTGGCTGAGAAAGTATTATGTAGATGAGCTAAAAGTTCACCTCTAACTAAAATATAAACAAAAGTTATTTCAAAAGGCAACTGGGCATTCATGTCCATACAGGTAATTTAAATGGATTGATTATATGAAAACTCAGATCATTTTAGAGAGGACTTGCAAAAGTCCATAGTACTGGGGTAAAAGTGTAAACTGTTGTGTGGCCTCCATGTTGCTGAATTGGAGATTGTTATGTGTGCTATTTAGAATAATGAGTCTAGCTCCCCAGGAAAAACTAACAGTATCCAGAAACATTTGACTTGTGAAAAACACAAAATTTCTTTTTGAACTGATAGGTTTTTATTTTAGGAGGCATGCAACAGTTAGGATACTTTTCTTTCCCTGCACAAAACCCAAATGTTACATATGAAACATGCCCATCAAGTGCAAATTAAGCTAGCTGTTGTAAATTGTAGAGTTATTATGTGGTGTTACCAAAAATCAAATAACAGTGTGTTTTTTTATAAGGTGGGAGTGTACCTCCTATTTCTCAGGATAGGAGCACATTTGCCCCATGGTCCAGAATGCAGCTGGAGCTTGCAAGTATGTTTTTTCTCAGGCATTATTAGAAATTTCCAGACAAAATATGCCACTTTGTTTATTTCCCCAGTAGGAAGTTGCTGTTCAGGTCTGTTCAGCCAGAAAAGTTTGTGGAAAACTTTGTTGCAGCTAGTGATCCTATAACACAATGTAGTTCCAAAGAAATTCAGATGCATCCATGCAAACAAAAAAATAAAGAAGGAAAGCACATACTTAAAAGGTAGAGTCAATCCAACTGTTAACATTTCGTCCTGAATCAAAAGAATATACCTTCTCCTAAGCAACTTATGGTACCTTTTCCAAAACTGACTATATAATTGGTCACAAAACAAACATCAACACATAAAAGAAGATCAAACTAATACCATGCCTCCTATCAGATCACTATGGAGTAAGGTGGTCTTTAATAGCAACAAAAACAACAGAAAGCCCACATACATGTGGAAGATGAGCAATGCTCTACTCAATGATACCTTGGTCAAGGAAGAAATAAGGAAAGAAATCAAAGACTTTTTAGACTTTAATGAAAATGAAGACACATCATACCCAAATTTATGGGACACAATGAAAGCAGTGCTAAGAGGAAAACTCATAGCTCAAAAAAATGAAAAAAAAAATAAATAAAAAGAAGCTGGAGATAGCATAAGCTAGCAGCTTAACAGCACACCTGAAAGCTCTGGAACAGAAAGAAGCTAATACACCCAAAAGGAGTAGAAGGCAGGAAATCATCAAACTCAGGGCTGATATTAATCAGTAGAAACAAATAAAACCATACAAAGAATCAACAAAACTAGGATCTGGTTCTTTGAGAAAATAAACAAGATCGATAAACCCTTAGCCAGACTAAGGAGAGGGCACAGAGACAGTATCCAAATTAACAAAATCAGAAATGGAAAGGGAGATATAACAACAGAAACTGAGGAAATTCAAAAAATCATCAGATCCTACTACAAAAGCCTGTATTCAACACAACTAGAAAATCTAGAGGTGATGGACAATTCCCTAAACAGATACCAAATACAAAAATTAAATAAGGATCAAATAGACAATCTAAACTGTCCTATAATCCCTGAAGAAATAGAAGTGGTCATTGGAATTCTTCCAACTAAAAAAAGAACAGGACCAGATGTTTTTAGTGTAGAATACTGTCAGACCATCAAAGAAGACCTAACACCAGTACTCTTCAAACTATTCCACAAACTAGAAACAGAAGGAACACTACCAAACTCATTTTATGAAGCCACAATTACGCTGATACCAAAACCACACAAAGATCCAACAAAGAAAGAAAACATTAGACCAATTTCCCTAATGACTATCGATGCAAAAATACTCGATGAAATTCTTGCCAACTGAATCCAAGAACACATCCAAATGATCATGCACCATTATCAAGTAAGCTTCATCCCAGGGCTGCAGGGATGGTTCAATATATGAAAATCGTTCAATATAATCCACTACATAAACCACATGGTCATTTCATTAGATGCTGAAAAAGCATTTGACAAAATCACTATTTGCAAATAATATGATAGTATATTTATATAACCCAAAAAAACTCCACCAGAGAACTCCTACAGCTGACAAACAACTTCAGCAAAGTGGTTGGATATAAAATTAAGTCAAGCAAATCAGGAGCCTTCCTATACTAAAAGGATAAAGAGGCTGATAAAGAAATTAGGGAAATGTTGCCCATCACAATAGCCACAAACAAAATAAAATATCTTGGTGTGACTCTAACCAAGCCAGTGAAAGATCTGTATGACAGGAACTTTAAGTCTCTGAAGAAAGAAATTGAAGAAGACCTCAGAAGATGGAAAAATCTATTCTCATGGATTGGCAGGATTAATATAGTAAAAATGGCCAGCTTGGGAAAAGGAATATACAGATTCAGTGCAATCCCCATTAAAATCCCAACTCAGTTCTTCATAAAGTTAGAAAGAGAATTTCTCAAATTCCTCTAGAATAACAAAAAACCCAGGATAGCTAAAACTATTTTCAAGAGTAAAAGTACTTCTGGGGGAATCAGTATCCCGGACCTCAAGCTGTACTACAGAGCAATAGCGTTAAAAACTGCATGGTATTGGTACAGTGATAGGTAGGTAGATCAATGGAATAGAATTGAAGACCCAGAAATGAACCCACACACCTATGGTCACTTGATCTTTAACAAAGGACCTATAACCATCCAGTGGAAATAAGATAGCCTTTTCAAAAAATGGTGCTGGTTCAACTGGAAGTCTGCATGTAGAAGAATGCAAATGTATCCATTCTTATCTCCTTGTACTAAGCTCAACTTCAAGTGGATCAAGGACCTCCATATAAAACCAGACACAGTGAAACTAATAGAAAAGAAACTGG
Organism: Tokudaia tokunoshimensis; assembly: GCA_036184795.1. Taxonomy (NCBI): domain Eukaryota; kingdom Metazoa; phylum Chordata; class Mammalia; order Rodentia; family Muridae; genus Tokudaia; species Tokudaia tokunoshimensis. The sequence continues at coordinate 81,742,292 of BTHU01000002.1, read as the reverse complement.
GGAAGAACCTGGAGCACATGGGTGCAAGGGATCATTTTCTGAACAGAACACCAATAGCTTATGCTTTAAGATCAAGAATTGAATAATAGGACTTTATAAAATTACAGTTTCTGTAAGGCAAAGCACACTGTCAAAAGCCAAAATGGCAACCGACAAATTGGAAAAGATCTTTACCAACCCTACATCCAACAGAGGGCTAATATCCAAGATATACAAAGAACTCAAGAAATTAGATTCCAGAGAGCCAAATAACCCTATTAAAAATGGGGTACAGAGCTAAACAAAGAATTTTCACCTGAGGAATATCTAATGACTGATAAGCACCTAAAGAAATGTTCAACACCCTTAGTCATTAGGGAAATGCAAATCAAAACGACCTGAAATTTCACCTCACACCAGTCAGAATGGCTAAGATCAAAAACTCAGGAAATAGCAGGTTCTGAGATACTTAAAAGACCAGCCATGGCCTGTAGTGATCTGATAGGGTGCATGGTGTTGGGGCTTGTTTTGTAACCAATTATATGGTCATTTTTGGAGAAGATACCATGAGTGGCTAAGAAGAAGTTATATACTTTTGCTTTAGGTTGAAATGTTATATAAATATTAGTGAGATCCATTTGGCTCATAACTTCTGTGAGTTTCATTATGTCTCTGTATAGTTTCTGTTTCCATGATTTGTTCATTCATGAGAGTAGGATATTGGAGTCTTCCACTATTATTGTGTGAGGTACAATGTGTACTTTGAGCTTTAGTAAAATTTCTTTTATGAATGTGGGTGACCTCGCATTTGAAGCATAGATATTCAGAACTGAGAGTTCATCTTGGTAGATTTATCCTTTGACCTGTATGAAGTGTCCTTCCTTGTCTTTTTTGACATCTTTTGTTCGAATGTTGTTGTTATCTGATATAAGAATGGATACTTCAACTTGTTTCTTGGGACCATTTGCTTGGAAAATTGTTTTCCAACCTTTGACTCTGAGGTAGTGACTGTCTTTGTCACTGAGGTGTGTTTTTTGATAGTAGCAAAATGTTGGCTCCTGTTTATGTATCCAGTCTGTTAGTCTATGTCTTTTTATTAGGGAATTGAGTCCATTGATGTTAAGAGACATTAAGTAAAAGTGATTGTTACTTCCTGTTATTTTTGTTGTTAAATGTGGAGTTATGTTTGTGTGGCTATCTTCTTTTGGGTTTGTCATAGCATTGTCTTCATGCTTTTTCTAGGGTGTATTTTCCCTCCTAGTGTTTGTATTTTCCACATATTATACTTTGTAGAGTTGGGTTTATGGAAAGATATTGGGTAAATTTGGTTTTGTCATGGAATATCTTGGTTTTTCTGTCTATGGTAAGTGAGAGTTTTGCTAGGTGTAGTAGCATGGGCTGGCATCTCTTAGGGTTTGTATGACAATTTCCCAGGATCTCCTAGTTTTCATAGTTTCTGGTGAGAAGATTGGTGTAATTCTGGAAGGTCTGCCTTTATATGTTACCTTTTTCCCATACTGCTTTTAATATTCTTTCTTTGTTTAGTGCATTCAATGTTTTGATTATTATGTTTCAGGGGGAATTTCTGTTCTGATCCACTCTATTTAGAGTTCTGTAGGACTCTTGTATGTTCATGGGTAGGTGTCTCTTTTTTAGGTTAGGGATGTTTTCTTCTATAATTTTGTTGAAGATATTTACTGGCCCTTTAAGTTGGGAATCTTTGCTCTCTTCTATATGTATAATCCTTAGGTTTGGTCTTCTCATTGTGTCCTGTATTTCCTATATGTTTTGGGTCAGAAGCTTTTTGCATTTTGCATTTTCTTTGACTGTTTTGTCCATCTCTTCTATGGTATCTTCAACAACTGAGGTTCTTTCTTCTATCTCTTGTATTCTGTTTATGATACTTAAATCTTTAATTTCTGACCTCTTTTTTAGGTTTTCCATTTCCAGGTTTGTCTCCATTTGTGTTTTCTTTATTGTTTCTTCTTCCAATTTAGGTCTTGGATCAATTTATTCAATACCTTGACCTGTTTACCTTTGTTTTCCTGTATTTCTTTCAGTAAGTTATTGATAACCTCCTTAAAGGACTCTATTTTTTTCATGAGATAGGGTTTTAGGTCAGCTTCCTGATTTTCAGGTGTGTCATTGTATTCAGTGCTTGCTGTGGTGGGAGAACTGGGTTCTGAGGAAGCCCGTGTATATTGGCTTCTGTTGCTTATGTTATTGAGCTTGACTTTTACCATCTGGATATCCCTGGTGTTTGTTGCTCGGGGTGATTTTCTGCCTCTTTTGATCCCGGGTTGCTTCAGGTCTCCAGGTAGGCCTGGCTGCAGCAGACAAACTGTGTGGCCTTCTGATCGGGAGGGAGCTTTTCACTGGGGCAGAGAGGGTACAGATCTGCCCTGGCTGCATTAGATCTCCTCAGAGTCCTTCAGAGTGTTTGGTTGACTTCTCTGAGTGCAGCAGTTTCTCAGCTTCTCTGAGTGCAGTGAGTTCTTTAGGATGGATATGGATAAAATGTCTTCACTGCAGACCAGCCAAGAGCCTGCCCCAGCACAAAGGACAGGGTGATAGAAGGGGCAGAAGGGGAGAGAAGTTTGAGATGGGTGTGGGTTTTGGGGGCTGATGGGTCCCAAGTCTGTTAGTCCCCAAGCAGCAGCTCTGGGACTCAGGAGGGGAAAGGGTGGTTCTCAACTGCTCTGAGTGCAGCAGTTTCTTTAGGATGGATCCAGATATAATGTCTTCACTAGAGCAGAAAAGCCAAGAGTCTACCCCAGCAGGGACTAAACGACCAACCAAGGAGTTCCAATAAAGCCAGAACCACATGGTTCTGACTGCATATGTAGCAGAGGACAGTCTTGTCAGTCATCAATGGGAGGAGAGGTCCTTTGTCCCACGAAGGTTTGATAGATTCCCCAGTGTAGGGGAATTGAGGGCAGGTAGGTGGGAGTGCATGGGTGGGTAGAGGAATACCCTCATTGAACCAGGGGAAAGTAGGAAAAGAGAAGGGGTTTCCAGGAAAGGGGAAAATTGGATAGGGTATAACACTTGAAATGTAAATAAATTAAAACGATAATAAAAGAATTTTAATCAATAAGGAGTCATGAGCATGACATTCTAAGTGAGGTAAAAATAAATTTTCGGGGGAGAAGGTTAGAAGAAACAACTTTTTGACGTGGGAATCAAGGCATACAGTATGTCTCTGGAAATGAGGATATGATTTGAATCTAATAGTAATGTTAGGAAAGCTGGAGTTAAGGGTGACTGCATCTAAAATGTATTAAAGCAGAGTATTAAATGTATTAAAACATCTTAATGTTTTAATTTCTTTATACTAAAATCATAAAAATACCAACTCAATAAAATTATATCATGTAATGAAACCTGTATTTGCTAAAAGTAAAATTTTAATAAATAGGAATATGAGTAAAAGAAATCTGATATCAAATATGACAAAAGCAGTGCTAAAAACTCATTGCGAAAGATGCTCCTCCTCTTACAAATCATCCTGATAACTGGATACCTAGAATTGATCAATAAAGTCACTTATTTCACTTTGGTGACTTAAGAAATCCTGTCTTTAAAGGGTCTGAGCCACAAAAATGGATAATGCCAACTACACACAGATTGGGCTGATAAACTTCTCTGGAAGTCTTGCTCAATGACATGTATCACTCGTTCAGGACTTATTGCATTATTTAGTTGTTCTGTAAGGGATGTGATCTTTACCAAGACTCTAGAGTTTTGGTCCATTGTGTCTAATTTTACAGGGTATTTCTTCCTAAGAAAATGTCCCCATGCCATCGGGATTGATGCCATCCATGGGTTTGGGAAACTGTGTGATGAATTTTCCAAAATTTATCATTTTCCAAAAGTCTACTTTTATCAGGAGCCTGAGGGAGGCAGAAAACAGTAAAATCCCTACTTTTTTCTAACAGTATGGGAGAAAAGGAACTTAAGAATGAACCTTGCTTCTGGCATAAACACTAGTCAAACAAATATTTAAATAAACTTTTCCAAAATAGGCCAAATATAGATGTAAATTTGATTTTTCAATTTCATGTTAGAAGTTAGAAAATGTTTCCCTGACACAATACTTTAATGCAGAAATAATAAGATATGTTGTAGTATGCAAGGAATAATGGTATTATTATGATAGAATTCATAATGATGTTTAAAAAATAATATAATCAAAAACAAATATAGGATATATCTAAGTTACAATATAAAAACTGAAATGTTATATTTTACATATTCATATATATTCATGAATATATTTCATATTTCATAAATTATTTTACATAAAATAACACGTATTTTGTATAATATGAAATACAGTAAAACTGTTTTAGAAATATGATAAATGTAAGCATTAATGATAATCAGTGAATAATTTAGATCATCCAATTGAAGGAGAGTGTGGAAAGGCACACACTCAGATTTTTATGAGGGAAAGGGAAGATTCAAATGGTGTAACTGTACCAAAAATCTCAAAACTGAAAAAAAAAAGTAATTAAGAAAATAAATAAATAAATAAATATGAAACTGGCCATCATATTGTAATGAACGAAAATGGATTTATGACCAGGGTCAAAATATATTCTGATACATTATGTCTCAAACACCACCATTTTATTCGAAGACCAGTTTCTTCATCACAATAATATCTTCCAGAAGCTGACAGAAGCACTGGGTATGTAAATCTCATACATTGTTGTTTTTCTGTTTGCTAATTGCAACATAGTTGTGTTCCCACAATTATTTTCATTGTACACTGGGCAGGAATTTGTTTACTAATATATTTCACGTATAATCATGATTTTGTGAAATTCAAATTGAATTGTACAGGATAACAATTTTCACAATAGTTCAATGCTAATTTTCATATTCCCGATTTTACATCAGTATCTTAGATATGATTGCTTGCAGACTTATTTTCTTATTCCTAGTAAGAATAACTGACCTGACTTCAGAATATTTCCCTAATGGTATCACCATTCTGGTAGGGAGAAAGGGGTGAAGTAGCAGGATTTATCAACTTAAGAGGAGAATTGATGAACTTAAACTATCATGTTTGATTGTAGTGACTCTTTCTTCTGACTGTTCTTCAAAGAAATGCAGCAACTGGAAGAAATATCACTGAAGAAATGTAGGAGGAATACTTGAAGCTGACTCAGCAACTTGTAATTCCTATTGGAAATGTCTATGAAAAATGCAAATTGGTTCAGTAAAAGTGACTTGAAATTAAAGCAAATATTAAGGATATTTGTTTTGTTTTCCAACTTAGCAGTATAAAATCTTTACATAAGAATATGAAGGAAATCAGATAGTATTTTAAAATATCTCCTACTTTTTCTACTTCACAGATGTGTCCCCTAGATGAAAACATTGATCTCAAGAGAAGAAAAATTGTATTAGTCACTATTGTTGATTCATTGGAATTAAATTTTGGCACAGATACAACATTATAAAAACAAAGTATTCATAATTGTCACTCAGGAATTTCTACACACCCTACTGTTATTGAAAATTATTACTGGCATTATGGCTGACTGATCACTTTGATTTCAATATTGTAAAAGAATTTTCAATAAATTAGTCAATGTACATCATGCACTGGAAGTTGTCAGGAGCCGATATGGAAGTCACATTCATCTCCATATCATGAATGAGAATATTTTTTGCATTTCAAAATGTAGGAGCTACAATTATACAAAACTCCTAAGGATATACAATATTTCAATTTCTTTTCTATTGTCTTATTTCTGGAAATTCCAATTTTTCTTAAATGGACAGGTTGAAGATCTTGTCAGTTTAGGGTAAACTAAGATGATGGCATAGATTTGGCAATTTATCACTCAGAAGATTTTTTCTGAGGGAATAAAGCTTAATTCTATGGGGCAAGTACTTCCTGTGACCTACAAGAGTCTACTGGATGTCTGTGGGGGTTAGAGAGAAGGCAAAAAGAAAAGAAAAAGGAGGTAAAAGAATCACACACACACGCACACACACACACACAGTCCATGTATGAAGCGCTATAAGCTCTAAAATATTGCATTTTTCCCTACTGATTTTATATCCCAGGAAAATATTCAAATTGCATAAACATTACAATGTGATGATGTTCTATTTTAATTTTAATGAATGATTATTTTATAAATGTATTTTCCCCAATAATTTTATTTGAAAAACAATATACAGGTGACATAAAAATAGATAATTCCAATGAGCCTACATACATTCATACCTAAGCAACTTGTTATAGATTAAGAAGACAAAATAATCCATGTAATTTTCTATGTCATTTCCTTTTTACCTACAGTCTGCAATTTTTGATTGATAAAGAAAGGATGAATTATTGTATTATTCATCTTATAAAGTATTCTTACATAAAACTAAAAAGAATCACAAATCTAAACCTTTATGTAAAAATCTATCATTCACTTGTCCTTTAAATTCTCAGGGTGAACATCTAATAATCATCAATGTTTTTACTAAATCATATCAGGAAATCAAATGGTAAAAATGAACCCAAGAAATCAATCATCACAGTCATCACCAGCCCAGATCTAGAAAGTCATTTCAGGTAGTGCTGATAGGGCTTCAATTTTTCTTGTTCATTGAACACAAAAAAATCTCTGAACTTCTGAACTTCACACAAAATATTTCTGAACTTAGAATTGTTCCCTACATTTTTGTACAGTAGGATGATGGACAAAAACATCTTAATATAACTTCCCTAGCAAGCTACATCTCTAAATTCTAAAGGTGGTGGTCATTGCCTAAAATATATATCTCTAAATTCTTTTCAAGGGTGGTGATTGAACCACTAATCTAGTCAAGCAGCAATGCTTAACAAAGTTCAAACATTATTATTGTGAATGTTAATAATACTGCCCAGTGAGGGCCTAGAAGCCCCATTTGAGTTTCTATACAAACCACACTGAGAGTACAATAAGCAGAGCTATGATCCATAACAGAATGAAGTCCTCAGGACACTTAGTCCTCAGGGTTCTGCCTATCTGGGGCATGCCATGGTAGTTGTGCTACTGAGTATGTAACAGTTTATGAGTTCTAAAGAAGTGTGTTGTTCCTCACAAATGGGCATCTACAAGGACACAGATCACACAGTGTCTCCTTCTTGACATATTCTTCTATGTACACATTTTAAATGGCTTTATTATGAATCATGGTATAGTTGCTTCATATAAAGCAACAAGATAAATAAGTATATTGTTATAACAACTTCATGTTAGAATTGATTTTGGATTTCACACACATAGAAACACACATGTGCATTTTACAGCAGTTAATGTAAAAAGAGCAAAATCACACATATGGGAGGATGTATGGCATGAAAAAACAGTGGTATAATTATAGTATAATAGAGAATATATAAGAAATTAAATGATTTGCTCATCAAAAAACCTTCATGTATAATGTCTGTATCATCGATCTTAACACTGGGTAGAATTGGGTGGAGACTGTGCTTGCAACCATGTTAATATCTCACAGCCCATTTGTCAGTTTTGTATAAAGAGAACCTGTCTCAAACATATACCATAGAATTTCAGAAGTAACATTCTATTAGACACATAAAATGAGCACAAAAACATATATCTTTTGGGAGATGATTTTGTACACCATGTTTTCAGATGCTGATTTCTATGTCCAGATATCTGTTTGCAGTCTGGATAATGACACTATCAACAATCTCTGGTCTCTATTTTATGTAAAAGTTGTTTTCCATCACCTCTGATTGCTTAATAAAAGAACTGATGAGGAAATGCTGGGCAGAAGAAAATAGTACGGGACTTCTGATCCCAGTTAGGGGATGCCAGAGGATGACAGATTAAAGTTGAGAATGACCATTAGGGGAAGGAGGTTTAGAGAAAACACATGGATAAAACAAAAGTATTAGCTGTATGGGTTGCACTGAGGGAGGACCCATGAGGACATACATAAAACAGAGCAGGCCAGGGCAAGCCCAGGTGACAAGTAATTGGGTACTTTTTTGGGTATTCACTGCCTAGTTGAGTAATAAAATTGCAGTACCTTCCCAGGTTAAGCTTTCAATGTGTTAAACAAAATGTCAGGTCTCTGTGTCATTACTTGGAGCTAAAATCTGGTAAGGCACTGTAGAAATGTCCTACATTTACTTGGGATTCCAAGGGATGAGAAAATCAGCACTCCCCCCAAGGAAATTCTATTGCATTTGTCACACTGAATGTGGGGTAAGAACTTAGTAAACATCCACACTAAGAGAAAAATCCAAACTAAGAAAGAACCAGGCTGTAGGGTTAGAGTTTTTAAAATGTTCTTTTAATGAAGATTCTTAACTTTTTTGACCTACCTTCTAGCCTACCATCCAAAGAAGAGGAGAAAAGATGGTAAATAGTACAAGTGGATGTGGACCTGTTTGGAAGTAGTACTTTGGGGGCAATTCCAATTTCAGTACAACAGGATACCAGCAGTTCATTTCAGTAGTGCTAGGACACCGAACATGAATCCGCATCTGTTGCTACATCTACCAGAAACCACCAGACCTCTGCAGAATCTGGACAAGTCAGTGGCAGCAAGCAGGACTAGCTCGGGACACCAGAAGTAGTTCTCTACTGTGCCTCTCTCAATGAAGTGAAGAACAGGGAAGATTCAGATGCAAGACCAAGGAATCATTGCAAAGCTAGCTATGCAACCTCACAGTCATTGTCTGTTGAGTCCTCTTTAGACTCTCTGAAACATCATATGGCCTACCATGGGTCTTGCCTCAGCAAACCCCACATGAGTCTGTCTGAGGAAAACATGACCATAAATCACTTGACATATCCATAAAATTACACTTCATATTTCTTCTTTTGTTTAAAAAATTGTCTTTGCCTAACTTTAACAGTATACTTACAATAAAAATAATAATAGGAACAAAAAAATTAGAACTTAATATCACATTGTAAATTAATAGTCTATGAACAATATAGTCTAACAAATCAACCTTAAATTTCTATTAGTATATAATAAGTTAAACAAAACAATCATAAATTCCTATCATTGTACTATAATTTATACAAAACAATCTTAATTTTATATTAATATATAATGAAAATACAACCACCTTAAATTCATATTGGTAAAAGATAATTTTTGACAGTTTATAAACATTTGGAATTTTATTTAAAAAAAATCACAATCACGAACATTGTTACAATTAGAGGTCCTTTTGGTTCTCCACAATGATACTGAGCATGCTCACAAGTGGATCCCATTGTTAAGTCTTAAAACAACCATCTTAAAATGGAAAACAAAACAAAATGTAACAAAACAAAACAAAACGAAACAAAAAACTCAGAACACTACTAATTAACTTGTTTTAATGTTTCTTCACAAATGGTGAAAATACTAAAGTACCGACAAGGAATAATCTGAATGTTGTTGCCAACATTGTAAATATGAAATTATAAATTTAAAACATTTTCTGGTTTAAAAAATAAATCTTGTCGTCAATGCAGCTCTTCAGGTCTCTAGTAGAGCTGGTCTCTGCGTTCCTGATAGTTCTCGCCTTTATCCATTTTCCCAGGTTCTCCACGTCTGCCTCTTCTTCTTCTCACCTGTTCCATTAAGAATTCAGGAGCACCCCCCAGGACCACCTCAACATCCACCATCAAAACCACCTCGGTCCATTCCAAGACAACCTTGGAAGTTTCCTCTGTCTCCACCTCTGCCAACTCTGAACATTCTTTCAGGACGACAATGGTCCATAAGTCCACCTCTTTCTTCTTGCATGCCACCAGGGCTGCCTTTTCCACGATCACCATTGCAGGTGGAAAGGGTGGCGGGAGGAAGCTCTCGGGCTTAGGGGCCTTACATTGGTTGCATTCTGTTCTCAAAGCAAAGTACTGGTTTCCTCAGCCTGAATTGGGACACTGCCAGTCTCCAGCTCAGTGCTGGACATTTCCTCCTCCAGAAGGGTTCCCTTGGAACCTCGGGGCCCTCCTGGAGGGAAACCTCCTCTGTCTCCTCCACGGCCATCTATGCATGCGACTCATGGGTCCTCCAGGACCTCCTGGGCCACCAGGCCCTCCATGAAGTGGTGGTGGCACCCCAATGCCCTCTTGAGGTGGCATGCCACCCCACATGGTGCTCATTAGAGACTTCTTTGGGTCAAGAGAAACTTTAAGTTTGCTTCCTTGAAAATCTTTCCCATCAAACCATTCCACAGCTTTGGCAGTTGGTGGATTTTCATAGGACACTGTGGCATCACCTTTAGGTTTTCCTGTCTCCTTATCCAGGCAGATATGGATCATGGGTTGTCCAGTTCTCTTGTTCATTTTGATAACCCCACACAGCTTAAAGAAATCTGCCAGATCATCCAGGGTCACATTGTCATTTAATCCTTGCACATAAATTGCACTGTTGTCAGAATTTTCATCAGGAATCCATAGGAAGACCTAGATCAAGATCTGGTCCTTCATCCATGGGTCCACCAGGGTTATTGAAGCCACCTCACTCTCCAGCGCCCATTCCACTGCATCCTCCTTCCCACTCTCCTCTTCCGCCTCCACGATCAAATCCCCCTCTTCCCCTGCCCAGATTATCAGGGCCACTCAAGCTCTGGTTCTCTCCTGGTCTGGAAAATCTCCCAGACTCCTGCCCATAAACACCCATGCTACTGGGGTGGTCCTGTCAGAATGAATTTTGCTGCCCTTAGCTGCTGCTCTGTTGGCTATATTGACTTGGAGTCCAGCTGTAAGATCCAGTCTTGGGGGGGGTGGGGGGACTAGTGGGAGGCTCCTGCCCATAGCTGCTTTGTTGACCATAGCTACTCTGCTGTCCATAGCAGCTCAGCTGCCCATAGGTGTTCTGCTGAGAGTGACTGTTCTGATTGTAAGGATTTGGCTGTGAAGGGAAGTAACTGGTAGGATAAGATGGAGGTGCGGTGACGGTCTAAAATGGGTAGCTCTCAGGTACCTGGGGATAACAGTAGTTACTCTGTCCATATCCTAGACTGGGTTAGTTATAATCCCCTGTACTAGATTGAGATTGACTAGTCTCAGTAGACTTGTTACCATCCTGTGGTCTTGTGGGTACAGTGGCTGCTGGCTGCTGGCCATACGCTGGGAAGGCAGGATGGGTGCCATATGCAGACTGAGCTGCATAAGAAGCCTGCGTTGTTGTGACTGCAGCAGTGGTGGTGTCACAAACACCAGTGTCATAGCCTTGGACAGGCTGACTGTATGCCTGCTCAAGGGTGGGGGGGGCAGTTGGAGTGGTATAACCAGTGGAAGACTGTCCATAAGAAGTTGCATATGCAGTCTGCCCTTAGGTGGCAGTGGTCTGAGCCTGGGTGATATCAGTAGGCTGTGCATAGTTTCCACAGCTTTGTTGCCCATATGCCTGGGTTGTCTGTGCATATCCATGAGTTGGCTGGTCGATGTAAGCACTGTAGCTCTGCTGGGCTGCAGCTTGGCTATAGGTACTGCAATTCGTGGATACCATTTTCTTTCCTTCCTCTTTGTTCTCTCAATGTCTGTCTGTAAAAAATAATTTTTAAAACCCTTAATTTTCTATTAATCTACCTTAAAAGAAAAACATGGTTCCTCCTGGGTTCTTTATCCCATCCCCCTTTTCTTCTGAGAGGGTGCTTCCCCAACCACCCACTCACTCACACCTTCCCTCTGCCTGCATCCCCCTTAAATGGGGTCTCAAATTTCTACAGGATTACGTGCTTCCTCTTCCTCTGAGGCCAAGGACCAGCTCATGTGTGCTCTTTCATTAGTGACTTGGACTCTGGAAACTCTGGAAGGTTCTGCTTAGTTGATGCATTGTTATTCCTATGGGACTCTAATCCCCTTCCCCTCCTTCAGTCTTTCTAATACCTCTTCCAAAGGGGTCATGGCCTTCATACATTTGTTGGTTGGAAGTATCTGCACCTGTCTCAGTCAGCTGCTGATACTGCCTCTAAGAAGATAGCTATGCTAGGCTCCTGTCTGCAAGCACAACATGCTATCAGTAATCATGTCAGAGTTTGGTACATATGCATGGGATGCTTGCCAAGTTCAGCCTGTCATTTGATGACCATTCCTTCAGTCTGGGCTCCATTTTCATCCCTGTATTTTTTTTTACACAGGAACAATTCTGGGTCAAAACTTTTAAAGATGGGTTAGTGACCCCATCCCTCTATAAAAGGCCCTGTGTTTCTTTTGGAGGTGGTCTCTTCAGGTTCTGTACCACCATTGTTGTACACTTTTATTTTTTTATTTTTTGGTTTTTTTTTTATTTTTTTAGTAAAGAAGCCAGAAATATACACTGAAAAGAAGACATCATCTTTAACTATGCTGCTGATTTCTTTCATGTATGGATCACATAGATCCATACTTTTCACCCACAAAAGTCAACTTTGAGTAGATTAAAGACCCCAACATAAAGCCAGATACACTGAAGCCTGCTAGATAAGAAAGTCGAGAATAACCTTGAACTTACTGGCACCAAACAAGACTTTCTAATGGACTGTCATTAGCACAGGCACTAAGACCAGCAATTAATAAATTGCCCCTCATGAAACTGGAAAAGGTTCTATGTGGCAAAGGCCACTGTCATGTGGAAAATGTGGCAGAACAAAGAATAAAAGACTTTTACTGTCTACACATCAAACCGAGAGCTAATATCCAAAATACACAAAGACTGAATAAAACTACATATCAAGAAAAAATAACCCGATTTTTTAAATGGGGTACAGATCAGAACAGAGAACTCTCTAAAAGAAGAATGTAAAATGGCTGGGAAACACTTAAACTCAGTATTTTATGTTTTTGCATTATATAGTTGAAATACTAAACCATCTCTAAAGGAAGCATTTACTTCTTATAAAATTACATTTTATACAACAAAATCATTTTTAAATTGTTATAAATTATAAAAAATAGTTTGAATTCTCTCTTTGGAGAACCACAACCACATCTAACCACAAATACATTTATTCTGTAAAATACAGAGTTTTACCTGCAGAGGCAAGAAATTTCAAAGATGTATGTGATTTTGTACCAAAATCTACTTGAATACATGTCAACATGTATATGATGATTGAACAAAGGGCCTCTTGATTACCACGTATGTTCATTGTAGAAATAATGGCTTTCTTGAATTAATTTTAAAAAGAAAAAGAATAGTCATCAGTCCCTCAGGTTTTTGCTTTCTCTTACTATAATAATAATGCACAATAAGGTTTTATGTGGTTTATTTTGGCAGAGAATTTAATGGATTTTGGGTAGAATCTGTTAAAAAGATAAATGTATCAGTTGCATTTTAAAACTTAAATTTATAAATAAATTTATTTAATATAAATAATACAATATTTATATAATATAAAAAATTTATTAAATAAATGTATATTAAAAACTGTATTAAATTTGTAATTGAAGAGCTGTATTATATGGGAATTTCATTCCCACTGACTCCTGGGAAATCCTCACATCCCAGGTCTCTGGTACCATAAATAGCTTCTCTGTATCACAATCCCCCAGCAGCTACATCTTTTCATTTATCTTCCTGGCCCTCTAGTGTTTTCTCCTGCCCACATACCTTATTCTACCTCTCTTTTCCCCTTTCCTTACCCAACCATGTCTCTCCCTACCTCTGACACCATGTTTAATTTGTTCTCCTTCTAAGTGAAATTGAAATATCACTACTTGGGCCTTCTTCCTGATAAGCTGCACATGGTTTTTTAATTGTATCATGGGTTTTCTGAGCTTTTGGGCTAATATCTATAGCAGTGTAGAGATAACATACATGTCCTTTTGTGTCTGGGATACTTTGCTCAAGATGATATTTTCTAGTTTCATGCAGGTGCCTGCAAACTTCAGGGTGTCCACATTTTTAATAGCTAAGTAGTATTCCATTGTGTAAATGAACTGTATTTTCAGTATCCATTCTTTGGTTTAGGGACATCTGGTTATTTTCCAGCATCTGGCTAATATAAATAAGGCTACTATGAACATAGTGGAGCAAGTGTCCTTGTGGTAAGGTCAAACATCTTTGGGTGATACATCCACGAGTAGTACACTGGGTCTTCATGTAGAACCATTTCAAATTTTCTGAATTTTTGCATTTCCCTGATTACTAATAACTATTTCCCAATTGTTGATATTAGAGACTGAGCCATTTGTGTTCTGCTCAGGAAATTTTCCCCTGTACCAATGTGTTTGAGACTACTTTCAACTTTCTTTCTATCAAATATAGTGTATCTGGATTTATGTGGAGGTCCTTGATCCACATGGACTTGAACTTTGTACAAGGTGATAAATATGGATCAATTTGTATTCTACACACACACTGCCAGTAAAACCAGTACCATTTGTTGAAGATGCTTTCTTTTTTTCCAGTGTATGGTTTTGGCTTCTTTATCAAAGATTTCTTGATCTTCAATTCTCTTCCATTGAAAGACCTGTCTATATCTGTAGCAATTTCATGAGGTATTATTCACTAGTGCTCTGTAGTACAGCTTGAGTTCAGATGTAGTCTACCTTAGAAGTTCTGTTATTGAAGGAACAAATGAGAGAGAGAGAGAGCACTCTGAATCTAATATCTAAGTTCATTTTGTTTTTTGTTTAATCTTTGAGTAATACAAATTAACAAACCACATTCAATCCCACTGAATGATCAAGACTCTGTAAATACAATGAATAACCAATACCGAACTCCACATCTCAAGAACCTCGGATATATATACCCAGGAAAATGAATTCCAAATGTCACAAAACTGTAAAATCTGTTTGCAACTGGTAAAATCATGACCCTGCTGTATGATAAGTGAAATAGCAGTCAGTTGCATTGGAAAATCTGAGGTAGACCCATACCTGGTGTTAACTGAAAGCCCATTTTCATAATCGTTCTGTGTGTTTTAAAGAAACTAAAATTAAAAATTCTCATTACAATGAAATTGAGAGAAAAATACAAGATAATGGGAGAGAATATTTGGTTTCTGAAAGGAGAATGTTAGGGTGTATACTCTCTCTCTCTCTCTCTCTATATATATATATATATATATATATGTGTGTGTATATATATATGTATGTATATATATGTATATATATATACATATATATATACATGTATATATATATATACACATGTTCATATGTGTGTGTAAAATATATATAATTTTTAAAAAACTTGTGATACAACATTATAAAAATTAAATTATAATGAACAAATTTCCAAATTTCTCAATTTATTATGATGATATTTTCAACCTTGTTCATAATTATCTTTTCATGTTCTCCAGATTTCTTAGTCATGTTGTATAGTTGTGAAGAGACACTAAGTCCAAGGCAGTTATTAGAAGGGAAAGTGTATAATTGGGTTTTGTTTAAAGTTTCAGAGAAATTAGTCCATTATCCTCACTGCAGCAGGTATTGAGCTGGAACAGTAACTTAGAGCTACATACTGTTTCATAGGCAGAGAGAAAATTGAAGAGAACACCAGAGAGACAGAGAGGAAGAGAGACAGAGAGAGGAGAGAGAGAGGGAGGGAGAGAGAGAGAGAGAGAGAGAGAGAGAGAGAGAGAGAGAGAGAGAGAGAGAGAGAAAGAGAGAATGGAAACTTAATTGTAAGTTGATGGGAAGAAAATCAATTTGAACACATGATAGATTAGGATGTACAAATCATGGATCTGAGGATCACTTATACTCCAAGTAGAAGAAGTTTTTCTTTGACAAAAATTGAATAAATTTTCTCCATATCTGAGTAATTAGTGCTCAGAGCAAAAGGAATATAATTATGTCCATAATTTCCTTGAAACTGCGCTAGTGACATGCAATTTATACATTGTAGAACCAAGAAATTCTTTTGCTTGACTGGGAAAATGAACTCAATGTGACACATGTCTAGAAAACTTTATACTATAAATTACCTGGTAGCACTTAGTTCTTGATCATATATAAACTGGAAAATATTACCAGTCAACATTAATGTTCTTAAATGATTCATAAAGATGATGTTCTTATGTGAGTACCATGTGACCAAACCTGCTTGCTCTTCTTGACTTTGTTTCTGAATATCAACAATTTAGGAACATTTATATTACACTCCACTGAATTCTAATCCATGAGTTAAATGAGAGGAATGCAGACACTTACAAATACTGCCATCCAGTCTGCCAAAGTGTACTGAAAATTAAAAAAAAAAAAAAAGTGAATTAACAGGTTCAGAGTACATTGTGCAACCTGAAATGCTCTGTGAGCCTCTTCAGTTCATCATTTCCCCAGCAGCTGAATCCCTCTACTCTTCTGCTTCAGGAGAGAAGATTCTGGAATACGAAGCTTCTTCTCTCCTTGCTCTAGGCTGTTTGTTGCCTGTCAGGGAGGGACCCTTAGTGATTAAAGGACGGGCTTTCAGGGAAGAAAGGTGGCTGTGGTGAGTTGATCACTGGACCTGGCAGTCAGTGTGACTCAAGGAACATTTTTGGCTTTTGTACTTGGATAATGTCCCACGGCCTAAAACATTATTTGTTTTAGTTTATGGTTATATTGAACTCATTTAAGCTTCTTACATTGCCTATATTTTTAACCTGGGATAAGTGTATGAAAATTATCATCTTACATTACTTTAAAACCTCATTATGCCAATTGATTGATCACCAATGTTTTCATTAAATCATGTGGAAGCTGAGGACAATATTGGGTGCAAGAAATTAATTGTAAGTTCTAGAAAGAGAGTCACGTCAGGTAGTTCTGGTAAGTCTGCCATTGTTCTTGTTCACTCACCAAAAGAAATCACAACATCAGTTATGAAGAGTGTGCTTTTCTGAACTTGAAATAGTTTCCTATGATTTTGTGCAGCAGAACCATAGACAAAAACATCTTAATCTAACTTTACTGAAAAGCTACATATCCAAATTCTAACTGTGGTGTTCATTGCTGACAATCTACATCTCAAAATTCTTTTCAAGTCTGATTCATGAATCACTAATCTGATCCAGAAGCAGGGCTTCACAAAGATCAAGTATTATTAATGTGAGGGCTAATAATACTGCCCAGTGAGGTGCTGAAAGCCCCTCTGAGTTTTCACACAACATTTCTATTGGGAAGGATGTGAAGGCTGAGAGAACCACAAGCAGAGCTATGTTCCATCACAGCATGAAGTCCTCAGGAAATTTAGTCCTCAGTGTTCAGCCTGAATGGAGCATATCCGTGGTAGTTATGCTACTGGGTGGGCCAAAGTACATGAGTTCTAAAGGAGTGTATTGTTCTTCTAAAATGAGCCTGTACAAGGACACAGACTATACAGCATCCCCCTGATGGCAAATTCATGTGTGTACACATTTGACCTGGGCTTATTACAAATCATAGTATAATTTTTTCATGAAAAGGAAGTATAAGAATAAATTATATATTAAAAATAATATATACATATACATTGTGTGTGTGTGCATGTAACAGAAAATATTGAAATATTGTTATATCAAAATTCATGGTAGAATTGTTTCACAAACCATGCTTGGGAATATATGCATACACATACACATACAAACACAAACACATACAATATATATATATTATATTACATATATATATAATATATATATATATCATATATATATATATATATATATATATATATGATATATATATATATGTTCAGAACTCTGTTCTGATTTCTGAGAGTTTCTCACCTCCTAGTTCTCTGGTGCTTTATGGAGATTGCCCTCACCCTCATATCTCCCATGGTTGCCTGTTTCCATTCTTTCTGCTAGCCCTAAGGGCTTCAGTCCTTTTCCCTCACCCAATACCAGATCAGGTTCCCCTCTCACTCTCACACCACAGGCCTGTCTACTTTTCCTCCCTGGTCCCTCCCTTCCTTCCTCCTTCCCTCCCAATTTGTGAGTACTTTCTGTTCTCCCCCCCCCCCAGTGGAACTGAAGTATCCTCACGTGGGAACAGCAGATATTAATATTTTGAAATTATTAAAATAACATCCTTAAAATAAAATTAAATACATTAAAAATAATAAGACAACCAGGAATGTTAATTAGTTTAGAAAAATGAAGCAAAAAAAATCAAGGTTTAAAATTAATGACATATAATTGTAGTCATATAAAAAGTTCTGAGAAAGAGAAAAAATAGATAAGATTATTTTAAAATGTACAGACATGCTAAAGAGAACATACACAGTTGTAGAAATATGGGGTTTAAATATAAACCTATGAAATTTCCAAAGAAAAGAGAAATAAAGCATCATAAATTCTCTACAGAAGGAAGAGTTTTAGACTAAAAGAAAATATTTTCCATTTAAAAAATGGAAAATGCTGTAAAAGAAGTCTTTAGAACCTCACCTCATTTTGTTTTTACTGTCAACATAAAGTAATTATATGTTCAATAATGATTTTAATATTATATATCCTATTTAAGGTAAATCAGTATAAAACAGACTTAGAGAGAGAAGACTAGAATATTAAATGCTAGATTGAATGTCACAGAAGAAAAATTATAGGATTTTTAGGTAAATATTAAGAATCTTAGAGAATCAAATGTGGAATCTAAAGTAACAGCCAAAAATATAATTTCAGGTGAAAAATATCCAAAAAGGCTAGAGAAATTAGAATAGAAACCTATCAAGCTACAATAAACTGAATTAAAAATACAGATTTTATATAATAAATTTACCTTAGAATAGTTTCATACAGTAGATTATATTTGTTTAAATTGTCCAAACTCACTTATAAAAGGAACACAGATGCCTTACATGCTCCAACAGAGAGTAGAGAATTATCATTAGCTGATTTTGCATAGCACACATGTTAACCATTCTGATTAGTCTAAGGCGGACTCTCAGGGTCATTTTGATTTGCATTTTGCTGATCTGTATGGGTTTTGAACATTTCTTTAAGTGATTCATAGCCATTCAAGATTCCTCTCTTGTGAATCCTATGTTTAGTTCTATAGCCCAACTTATGATTGGGATGTTTGGTTTTTTGGTGGTTAGCTTCTTGAGTTCATTATATATTTTGAATATTAGCCCTCTATCAGATGTGGAGTTAGTGAAGATTTTTTTCCCAACTAGGTTGGTATTTGTCCTATTGGCTACGTTCTTTGTCTTACAAAAGCTTTTCATTTTCAAGAGGTGCCATTTTTAATCCTTGATCTTAGAGCCTGAGCCATGGGAGTTCTGTTTAGGAAATTCCCCACTGTGCCAATGTGTTTGAGGCCCTGTCCAATTTTCTCTTCTATTAGATTTAGTGTATCTGGTTTTATTTTGAGGTCCTTGATCCACTTGGACTTGAGCTTTGTGTAATGGGACAAATATATATATATTTTCATTTTTTTTTACATAAAAACTGCCAACTGGACCAGCACTATTTATTGAAGATGCTTTCTTTTCTTTCCATTGCATATTTTTAGGTTCTTTTTCAAGTATCAAGTATCTGTAAGTGTATGGTTTTATTTCTAGGTCTCCAAATCTGTTCCATTAATCAACCTGTCTGTCTCTGTACCAATATCATGGTGTTTTTATTATTCTTGCTCTGTAGTATAGCCTGAGGTAAGGTATGGTGATTCACCCAGAAGTTCTTTTATTATTAAGAATTATTTTTGCTATTCTTGGTTTTTTGTTATTCCAAATGAATCTGAGAACTGCATTTGCCATGTCTTTAAAGAATTATATTGGGTTTTTGATGGAGATTGAAGTGAATCTGTGAATTCCTTTTGCTGGATGACCATATTTTCTATGTTAATTCTACCAATACATGAACAAAAGAGATCTCTCTTTTTTCTGAGGTCCTTCGGGATTTCTTTCATGAGAGTCTTGAAGTTCTTGTTGTACAGATCTTTTCATTTGTTTAGAGATATCCCAAGATAATTTATATTATTTGTGACTATTGTGGAGGCTGTTTTTTCTCTAATTTCTTTCTCAGCTCAATTATCTTTTGTATAAAGGAGGGCTACTGATTTATTTCACTAATTTTATATTCATTCACTTTTGTTAAGTTGTTTATCAGCTGTAGAAGTTCTCTGGTAGAAATTTGGGGGTTCATTATTATCTGCAAATATTGACGCCATGGCTTCTTCTATACTAATTTGTATCCTTTGATCTGCTTTCATTGTCTTATTCCCTTGGCTCATACATCAAGTACAATTTTGAACACATATGTGGACATTGGGCATTCTTGACTTGTCCCTGATTTTAGGAGGACTACTTCTATTATCTCTCCAATTAATTGTGTATGTAAAATATATATAATTTTTTAAAAATTTTTTTAATACCAGTGTATAAAAATTTAATTATAATGAACAAATTTACAAATTCCTCAATTTATTATGAAGATATTTTCACACTTGTTCGTAATTATCTTTTCATGTTCTCTGAATTTCTTAGTCATGTTGTATAGTTGTGAAGAGACACTAAGTCCAAGGCAGTTATTTTAAGGGAAAGTGTATAAATGGGTTTTGCTTTCAGTTTCAGAGAAATTAGTCCATTATACCCACTGCACCAGGCATTGAGCTGGAGCAGTAGCTTAATGCTACATCCTGTGTCATAGACAGAGAGAAAAGATGAGAGAGAGCACCAGAGAGAGAGAGAGAGAGGAAGAGGGACACACACACACAGAGAGAGGGGGGAGGGAGAGAGAGAGAATGGAAACTTGATTGTAAGTTGATGGGAAGAAAATAAATTTGTACACATGGTAGGATGTAGAAAATCATGGATCTGAGGATCACTTATACTCCAAGTAGAAGAAGTTTTTCTTTGGCAAAAATTAAATTTTATCCATATATGAGTGTTTTAGTGTTTAGAGCAAAAGGAATATAAATATTTTCATGCTACACATTTTCCTTGAAGTTGTACTATTGATACGAAGTTTATACATTGTAGAATCAAGAAATTCATTTACTTGATTGGGAAAATTAACTCAATGTGACACATGTATAGAAATTTTTATACTAAAAATGACCAGGTAGCACCTCAATCTTGGTCATATATGAACAGGAAAATAATATCAGTCAACATTAATGTTCTTAAATGATTCATAAAGATGATATTCTTATGTGAGTACCATGTGACCAAACCTGCTTGCTCTTCTTGACTTTGTCTCTGAATGTCAACAATTTAGGAATATTTATATTACACTCCACTGAATTCTAATCCATGGGTTAAATGAGAGGAATGCCTGACACTTACAAATACTGCCATCCAGTCAGACAAATGTACTGAAAATTAAAAAAGAAAACAATGGTGAATTAACAGGTTCAAAGTACATTGTGCAACCTGAAATGCTCTGTGAGCCTCTTCAGTTCATCATTTCAACAGCAGCTGAATCCCTCTACTCTTCTGCTTCAGAAGAGAGAAGATTCTGGAATATGAAGTATCATCTCCTTGCTCTAGGCTGTATCAGGGAGGAACCCTTACTGGTACAAGGATGGACTTTGAGGGAAGAAAGGTGGCTGTGGTGAGTTTATCACTGGACCTGGCAGTGTAACTCTATGAACAGCTTTGGTTTTTGTACTTGGAATATGTCCTGTGCCTAAAAACATTATTTGTTTTAGTTTATGGTTATATTTACCTCATTTAAGCTTCTTATATTGCCTATATTTTTAACCTGGGTTAAGTGTATGAAAATTAGCATCTTACATTACTTTAAATTCTCATGGTGCAAATCGACTGATCACCAATGTTTTTATTAAATCGTGGAAACTGATGACAATAACAGGTACAAGAAATTAATTATAAGTTCTAGAAAGTGAGTCACTCTCTAAGTTCCAGCTCCCTCATATAGGACATTTCATCTAATGTTCCCTTCTTTGAGTCATGAGAGTCTTTCACCTTCTTGGTTTTTGGTACCTTCTGGAGGGTCTTTCCCACCCTCCTATCTCCCAAGGTTGCCTGTTTCCTTTCTTTCTGCTGTCCCTCAGAGCTTCAGTCCTTTTCCCTCATCCAATACCAGATCAGGTTACCTTCTCACTCTCACTCCCCAGGCCTGTCTACTTTCCCTCCCAGGTCCCTTCCTTCCTCCCTCCCTCCCCATTTGTGATTGCTTTCTTCTTCCTCACAAGAGGGACAGAGGTGTCCTCACTTGGGCACAACAAATATTGATATTTTTCAATTAGTAAAATAGCCTCCTTAAAATTAAATACATAAAAAAGATTAAGTCAACCAGGAAAAGTAATCAGTTTAGAAAAATGAAACACAAAAAAGACATCAAGGTTAAAAATTAATGACATATAATTATAGTCATATAAAAAATCTGAGGAAGAGAAAAAATAGATAAGAGTATTTTAAAAGGTACATACATGCCAAATAAATAGAACATACACAGTCATAGAAATATGGTCTTTAAATATAAACATATGAAATCTCAAAAGAAAGGAGAAAGAAAAATGAAATTTCTGCAGAAAGAAGAGTTTTAGAGAGGCTAAAAAAGAAAATATTTTCCATTTAAAAAATGGAAAAAGCTGTAAAAGGAAGGCATTAGGACCCCACCTCATTTTGTTTTTACTGTAAGCATAAAATAATTATACGTTCAGTAATGATTTTAATATTATATATCCTATTTAAGATAGGTCAGAATAAAACAGACTTAGAGAGAAAAGACTAAAATATTATTTGCTAGATTTAATGTCACAGAAGAAAAATTATAGGATTCTTTAAGTTAAAACAAAGTGGGAGGAGGTTGACTGGGGAGCAGGGGGAGGGATGATGGCTTATGGGACTTTCAGGGTCGGGGGGAACCAGGAAAGGGGAAATCATTTGGAATGTAAATAAAGAATATAGAAAAAATTAAAAAAAAAAGAATCTTAAAGAATCACCTGTGGAACCTTAAATGCCATCCAAAAATACAATTTCAGGTGAAAAAAAATCCAAAAAGGCTGGAGAAATTGCAAGCAACCCATCAAGATGAAATAAACTGATTTTATATGATAAATTTGCCTTAGAATATTTTCATACAATAGATTATATATTTGTTTAAATATTCCAAACTCACTTATAAGAGGAAGACAGATGTCTTACATCCTCCAATAGAGAGCAGATATTATCATTAGCTGATTGGTCATAACACATATTACATGCATATGCTAATGCAGAAAATATGTTGTTCATGAAATTTTACATGTTTATAGACACCAATGAAGTGAAATATGCCCTGACAAGATTTTCTTTTGGAGATGCTAAAATAATGCTGAGATGCTGAGATATGTTCATTCTGACTCACCCAGCCTGTCTCCTGCATTAGCTGCTTCCTCAAATTTTGCATCCACTACAGTTTCAAAGGTGCTGGACTCAGTGGTTCCAGTCTCTCAGACTGTTCCAATCAGGACTTCTTTTAATCTCTGCTTGTTCTCACCACACAGAGACTGGAAAGTCAAAGTTATTGCCAGCTTCTTAAGACCGGGCAACATGCCAGCTTCCTTTGTGTCCCCAACAAAACTATGCCCATGCCCACATATACACACCCACTCCTGGCAGCAAACAGCAATTTCAAGTGAATGATGCTCCATTCTGAAAAGCAGGATGGGTGTATTTTGGTCTTTTGTTAAGTGAAATTTTAGGTCAGAGGGGAAATAAGGTAAGGGAAGTTATTTTCAGGGATATCTTTCTCTCTTTTTCTCTCATCTTTCCTTCTTTCTCTCCTATCAATCAATAGAAGAAAGGGGGTATGAAAAAGAAAAGCAGGGATTTTCCAATGATATGTTTACTTTTATACCAAAGAGAATAAAAAAGCCAAATGTTTTTATTTGGTTTGAACTTTCTATATTGATCCAAATTTTAGATTTTAGGTCATATTTTATTACAAAAATTTATGTATACATTTTTCAACTCTTTTTAAATGCATTGTACCTATGCAATTCTTAAAAAGATTTATGTTAAATCCTAGTTCTTTTGAAAGATTTAGAAAATAGGATAAATAAAAATGAAAGGTAGCAATGAATGTATCAGACTTATTGGTCATGTTAGACACTAATATTGTTAATTACAAAAATAAACCTTATTTAGCTTCCTTAGATAGTTTCATAATTAAGTTCATATTAGAGAGCTAGAGACAAGCAAGTCAGATATAATATAGAAAGAAAGTAGATAATTTTCAGAAACATCAGAGATCTACAGACTATGGAATATAAAGAATTATTATTAATAAAAGGCTTCTAAAGTCAATGATATGTCTGCTCCTGGCTGCACCAACATTCTACTGCAAAGATGGTTATGAGCTTAGAAGAAGCTCTCTATGCTGTTTGGTTCAGGTGTGGCAAGTTATCAACTAGGAGAAGGGGTAGAGCCAAACACAAAAGCAAACAAAAAGCAACAACAACAAAAATCTAACAAAACCAACAAACAATAAAAACAACAAACAGAAAAAAACTACGACAACAAAATATCCAAACCTAAACAACAAAGCTAAAACAAAACAAACAAAGAAAGAAAAAAACAATCCTGTCCTTGCCTCATGTGCAGAAAGAATTCTGTCCAACCTGGAAAAATGGGAAATTCTTAAGTAGACTGTCAAGCTTTGCAAGGATAAGGTAGGAAACTCCTTCAGTATTCCTGGTTCATAAAAGTAATCTGTCATATCCTTTGGCAGAGTGTTTAAGATGGATGCTCCCATGACTAGAAAAATTTAGAATAATTTTCCAGTAAGACAGCTATCACTGTCATTTCTGTAGATTTGGAAGCTGCTTGCTCTGTACTTCTTTCATAATCAGATAATATTTATTTCCTCTCATATCTCTGATGGGATTCCAGTCAATATTGGTAGTCTCACAATTAAGGTTAAGTCATTTAGGAATGAGAAATGTTTTCAGATCTAAGAAGATAATCCTATTGTATTAAACATGTAATGTTGGAGGTGGTTTTGTGTACTGTGTATTCAGGTGTTGTTATCTGTGCCTAGACATCTGGTTGAAGTCTGGACCATGGCATGGTCAAAAACCGGGCTCCCAGTAGGGATAGGATCACCAACCCATCTCCAAAATTTTTGACTCAGTATAGTTCCTTTATAAAGGAAATAAAGGATTAAAATAGATCAGTGACTGAAGGAAAGGCCACACAATGACTGGCCCAACTTGGGATTCATCTCATGCACAAGCACCAAACTCTGAAACTGTTGCTGATGCCATGCTTTGTTTGCAGACAGAAACCTATCATGACTGTCCTCTGAGATGCTCTACTAGTAGCTGACTCAGACAGATGGAGTTACTTAGAGCCAGCCATTGAACTGAGGTCAGGACCTATTTGGTAGAGTTAGGGGAAGGACTCTAGGAGGCCAAGCAGATTGCAACCTTTAAGGATGAACAACATTATCAAATAACCCAGACCCCTCAGATCTCCCAGAGACTAAACCACCAACCATAGTGCATACATGAGTTGGTCCATGGTCCCCATCACATATGTCGCAGTAGACTGCATTGTCTGACATCAGTGGGAAAGGATATTCTCAAACATGTAGAAATGTGAGGCCACAGGGAAGACGGATACAGGCAGGGATGAGGTATGTGTGAAGGAGGTGATGGGACAGGACACTCTCAGAAGCAAAGGGGGGATTAGGTGAAGAAATTTGGAAGGGAACTGTGTTTGCATTTAAGGTATAATAATATAAAATTAAATGTCTTTAAAATTATTTTATACAGATAGGGATTTAAGGTTTTTTATTTTTATTGTATATTAGTAGAAATGTAAGGTTGTTTGGTTTGAATTATTGTATACTTACAAGAATTTAAGATTGATTCTTTAAACTTATTGCATAGTAACAGAAATTTTTGGCTTTTTAGACTATATTTTTCATAAGCTTTTCCTTTAAAATATGGTGTTAAGTTCTAATTTTAGGTTCTTACAATTATATTTATAATAAGAAAACTTTAATGTAAGGGGAAAAGACAATTTTTAAGCCAAGGGGGAATATGGAAGGGAAATCTCAAGATATAAAAGGTGAGGCCCACTTAGGTGGCATGTCACTTAGTCAGACTCTCAAGGGTATTGCTGAGACAAGACCTATGGTGGGTCACATGGTGTTTAGAGAGAGTATAGATAGGACTCAACAGAAAACTACTTCGAGCTTGCATACTTCATTGGTCTTGCATCTTAATCTTGACTGATCTTCACTTCATTGAGAAAGACAAAACGTGGAACTCCTGGTGCCCCAGCTAATCCTTTTTGCTGTCACTACTTGCACATATTCAGCAGAGGTTTAGTGGTTTCTGTTAGATCTAGCCACAGCTGTGGATTCACGTTTGGTATCCTAATACTACTGAAATGGACTGTTCATATCCTTACAAATAGGAATTGGAATTGCCCCAAAGAACTACTTCTAAACATATTCACATCCACTTGTAGTATTTACCATCTTTTTTCCCCCTACTTTTAGATGATGGGCTAGTAGGGGGCATCAAATACTTGATAATCCCTACTAACAGTACATTTAAAAAAAAATCAATGAATACAAACTTGATATTTCTAAGGTTAGATTTCTGTCTAAAGGTAAATATTAAATAAATTTTTGCTTCACATTCAATGTGGCAAATGCAATATTATTTCTTTGGGGAGAGTGGGTATTCTCTCATCACTTTGATCCCAAGTAAATGATGGATATTTCTCTACCTGCCTTGCCCAATTTTAGCTCTGGAGCAAAGAGAGCTGGTGTTTTTATTAACACACTTCAAGCTTTATCTAGGCAGGTTCTGAACTTTTCTATCCCAACTAGAATGCTAATCTAATACAAATAAAAATAACACTTCACTTGTCATCTGTGCTTGTCTTTGCTTGTTCTGTTCCTTGTGTGTCCTCATGACTCCTCCCTCATTGCAAGCCTCATGGTGAGTTCTCCTGATCTCTCCATGTGATTTCTACACACCTGCTTTGACTAGTGGTCCTTCTCTCCTCCTGTCTGTTCTTCTGACACGTGCTGGGACTTGAGGACTAGGACAAGATGTCTTGCAGCTAATTGACTCATCACATCTTTTATTAACCTATCAGAGGTGATGGACAGCAATTTTTACATGAATATAGGCAAGAGATAGTTGACACTGCAGTCATCCACTTTGCAACCAGATATCTGAACATAGAAATTACTACCTGAATACAGAGGGCACATAATCATTCTGCAACAGACATACAAGTATTTGTGCATACTTTTAAGTGTCTTAAAGAGTGTTCCCTTGTCATTCTTTGCCATATTTTGAAACAAGGTCGCCTTACAACAGACTTACAAGTGGGCTGGATTGATGATATGGAAATGACACTTAAAGGATTTTTTGTTTTGTTTTGTTTTGACTATTTTTTAATTCTTTTATATTCTGCTTTATACTATAATATCATCATTTTTTTCTCACTCTAAAACCTCCCATATGTCCCCTCTTGCTCTTTTTCAATTAATTGGTATAAAAGGCATATGTATGCATAATATATAGATATAAGTTCATACAATTTTGTAATAAATCCACCATGAAAAATGTAACAATATTTCTATTATTTCTTTACACACACACACACACACACACACAAACACACACACACATGTATAATATTGACATATATTATTTACTTATTTATTTTTACTTGCTTTTTATGAAACAACTCTACCAAGATTTGTAATAAAACCAGGTCAAATGTGTACATATGAGAATTTGCCTTCAAGGAGACACTGTATAATCTGTGTCCTTGTAGAGGACTATTTGAGAGGAACAGCACACACCTTCAGACTTCATGGATGGTGGCACTCCCAGTAACAAAACTACCATACACATGTCCAAGAAATGCAGATGCCTGAGGACTAAGTGTCCTGAGAACTTCATGCTGTTACAGAGCAGAGCTCTGCTCATTGTGCTCTAAGTATTAACATCCTTCCTAATCTAAGTGTTGTGTGGATATTCCTAGGGGGCCTCCGGAGCCTCACTGGGTAATATTATTAGCACTTACAATAATAATATTGGATCTTTGCTAAACAACTCTATTGGAAGAGAATAATGATGCATTTACCACCCTTGTAAAGAATTTAGAGATGTAGATTGTCAGCAATGAACACCACCTTTAAAACAATGTTGGAGTTGTAGCTTGTTAGTTAAGTTAGGATAAGATGCCTATGCTATGCTACTACTGACTAAATCTTAGGCATTAATTTTAAGTTCAGAAAGGCAAACTCTTTACAGTTGAGTGATAGATTTTTGTTGTCAGTGACCAAGAACAATGGCAGCCCTACCAGCACTAACTCATATACTCCCTTTCTAAAGCTGGACCAGTGATCAAGATGATGATTAATTTCTTCTATATTTTATTGCCCACAGCTTTCAGATGATTTAATGAAAACTTTGGTGATCAGTAGGTGTGTACCCTGAGGACTGAATGTAGAAAGGCTGTTAGATTTTACATTAAATTAAGATTTTTGATTCTTTTAAGATTTATATAAGATTACATTTAAAGAAAAATGATAAAATAATTGTTCATCTCTTTATTAACCACAAATTGCAGCCTGTCCGTAAAAATAAAATGGCTGAGAAAATTACATGGTTTTCTTATTCGTTCTTAATCTATATCAGATTACTTTGTTATGAATACGTATGGATTCTTGGGAATGAATTGTAAATGTATTCCAGAACACACGTTTTAAATATAGTCATTCATTAAAAAAAATAGAATATGATCACATTGTAATATTTATGATGCTTGAAATACGTTGCTGGGATTTATAAAAAAATGTTTTTTGAGCTTGTCATGCTACATTCAATAATTGTGTATTTATATGGGTATTTGTATCTGTGATTGTGTGTATGTGTCTTCATGTGTGTGTTTGAATTTTTCCCTGTTATATTTTATTTTGCCTTTTCTTCAGCCCCAAAGGCTTTCAGTAGACTCTTGTAGGTAACAGGAAGTACTAGCCCAATGAATCATGTTTTATTTCCTCAGAGAATAGTCTGCTCTGTGATAAATTGCCTACTCTATTCCCTAACCTCAGTTTACCCCAACCTGACAAGGCTACTCTTCAACATATACCTTTAAGATATTTTTGCAAATTAACCGGCTGAAATAAGCAATACAACAAGAGAAAATTAATTGAATTACCTGATATCATTATTACTTTTATGTAATTGCAGATCCTACATTTTGAAGTGCTCAAAAACATCTCAACTCATGATATGGTGACAAATGTAACTTTGATATCTGCTCCTAAAAAATTCCACTAAACGTTGTGTGGTGGGTACTTTATTGAAAAGTCTTTGGCAAAGCCGGGCGGTGGTGGCGCACACCTTTAATCCCAGCACTTGGGAGGCAGAGGCAGGTGGATTTCTGAGTTTGAGGCCAGCCTGGTCTACAAAGTGAGTTCCAGGACAGCCAGGGCTACACAGAGAAACCCTGTCTCGAAAAACAAAAAAAAAAAAAAAAAAAAAAAGAAAAGTCTTTGGCAATATTGAAATTAATGCAATTAATCATACATAAAGTAAGTAATCATTTTCAATAACAGTGTGATGAATAGAAATTCCTGAGTGATAATCGTCAATACTTTATGTATACAACCTTGTTTTGAAGTCAAAATTTAATTCCAGTGAATCAACAACAATAACCAATATGTTTCTGCTCATTAGATCAAGGTTCCAATTTAGGGCATATACCTGGGAGGTGAGACAATGAGGGAGCCATTTTCAAATTCTATTGGATTTTCTTCATATTTTCAAGTCAATATTTTATATTGCTGAAATGGAAAACAAGATTCTTTATCATTTGCTCTAATTCTAATTCACTTTTAAAGGAACAAGCTTACCTATTTCGTAGACATTTTCAATATTGTCAGTAGGAATTCTGAGATACTGAGTCAGCTTTACATATTATTCCCTCATTTTATCAGAGATATTTGTTCCTGTTGTTTCATTTTTATGGAAGAAAAATCAAAAGAGACATCCATTATAATCACACCAAATAGTATAAGTTCATAAAGTCTTCTCCTAAGTTGGTTAATCATGCTACCTCACCCCACCCTCTCTACCGTTGGTGATAACAGTCAGGGAAACCTTCTGAAGTCAGGTCAGATATTCTCTCTAGGGGTAAGATAAGTCTCTACCACATCATATCTAAGAAACTTATTTAAAATCAGGAATATGAAAATTAGAATTGAATTATTATTAAAATTTTTATCCTGCACAATTCAACTTGAATTTCACACAATCATGATTATACTTGAAATATATTAGTAGAATTATTTCTGCACCAATGTGTCATGAAACTAAACTCAGGTGACACAGTTATTTTGCAATTAATAAGAAAAAAAATTGTTTTTCCCCATATAAGATTTATATACCTAGTGCTTCTGTCAGATTCTCCTTATTATTTGCATCATAAAGAAATTGAGTTTCAAATAGGATGGTGGTGTTTGAGGCAAAATGTTTTTCAATATAAGATATATTTTGTCCTGGTCATAAATACATTTTCCTTCATAAGAGGATGATATTAATTTTCCTAATTATTTATTATTTATTTTTAGTTTTGAAATGTTAGTATAATTACATCATTCTGAAACTTCCCTTTCACCCATAAAAAAATGAGTGTGTGCCCATCCACACCCACCTTCAAATTCAGGGCATCATGCTTTACTGATTATTATCAAATTCTTCTATTTATGTTATTATTATAATAGTTAAGTTTTATTTTGTATTATACAAATTATGTATTTATTTATATAAAATATTTTATGAAATATGAAAAACTAACTCATATACATATATGAAACCATTTCAATCGATATAATGCTACTCAGATGTATTTCATATTATTTCATTGTATTGATTTAAAGGATTGCAAATTATTTCAGGATAATCCCATTATTCCTAGCATTCTACAACACTGATTATTGTTTCTACATTAAACTATTGAGTCAAGGAAACATTTTCTTATCTTCTACCATGAAACTAAAGAATCCAGTATATGCCTGTATTTGACCAACCTTAGCAAAACTTGTATTTAAATATTTGTTTGATTGTTGTTGTTTTTGTGCCACCTAGCAATATTCGTCCATAAGTACATTTCACTTCATACAGTTATCAGGATGGTTTTTAAGAAGAGGAGCATTCTTTACAGTGAGGTTACAAACACTGCTTTTGCCATATTTGGTATCAGATTTTCATTTACTGATATTCTCATTTATTAAAATTTTACTTTTTAAAAAAAAATTTGTTATTTATTTTTCAAATGTTATCCCCTTTCCCAGTGCCCCACTCCTAGAAACCACCTATCCCATCCCCTTCCCCTGCTTCTATGATGATATATTTCCACCCACTGACCTGCTCATGCCTCCCTGCCCTTGAACTCCCATACACTGGGACATTGAGAAGGACCAAGGGTCTCTTTTCCCTTTAATGCCTGACAAGGCCTTCTTCTGCTGCATATGCAGCTGGAACAATGAGTTCCTCCATGTGTATACCCTGGTAGTGGTTTAGTCCTTGGGAGCTCTGGGGAGACTGGTTAGTTGATATTATTTCTCTGCCTATGAGGTGGCCAACCCCTTCAGCTCTTTCAGTCCTTTCTCTAACTCCTCCATTGGGAACCCCATGATCAGTTCAATGGTTGGCTGCCAGCATCTCCCTCTGTATTTGTCACGCTCTGACAGAAACTCTCAGGAGCAAGCTGTATCAGGCTCCTGTCAGCATACACATCTTGGCATCCACAATAATGTCTGGGTTTGGTGACTGTACATGGGATGGACCCACAGGTGAGGAAATCTTTGGATGACCTTTCCTTCAGTCTCTGTTCTACACTTTGTCTTAGTATTATCTCCTTTAGTATTTAGTTCCCCTTTCTCAGAAGGACCAAAGCACCAAAACTTTTGTTTTCCTTCTTCTTCATCTTCATGTGTTCTGTGAATTGTATCTTGGGTATTCCTGAGCATTTGGGATAATATCCACTTACTAGTGAGTGCATAGCATGTGCGTTCTTTGGAGATTGGGTTACCTCAATCGGCATGATATTTTCTAGTTCCATCCATTTGTTTAAGAACTTCAGGAGATCATTGTTTTTAATAGCTGAGTAGTAATCCATTGTGTAAATGTACCACAGTTTTTGTATCCAGTACTCTGCTGAAGTACATCTGGGTTCTTTCAAGCTTCTCAGTATTATAAATAAGACTACTGTGAACATATTGGAGCCTGTGACCTTATCATATGTTGGAAAATTATTTGGAGATATTTCCAGGAATGGTAAAGCTGGATCCTCGGATAATTATTTTTCCAATTATCTGAGGAAAAGCCAGATTCATTTCCAGAGTAGTTATTCCAGCTTGCAATCCCACCAGTAAAGGAGGATTATTCCTTTTTCTCCAAATCCTTGTCAACATCTACTGTCAACTGAGATTTTGATCTTAGCCACTCTGAATGATATGAGGAATCTCATATGGAATCTCAGGAAAGTTTGGATTTGCATTTCCCTGATACTAAGGATGTTGAACATTTCTCTAGGTTCTTCTCGGCCATTCAATATTCCTAGGTTGAGAATCCTTTGTTTACCTCTGTACCCCATTATTAAGAGTGTTATTTGATTCTCTGAAGTCTAAGTTCTTGAGTTTGTATAAATTGGAGATTAGCCCTCTGTTGGATGTAGGATTTGTAAACCAATCTGTTTGTTGCTGTTTAGTTCTAATAGTGTCTCACAGAAGTTTGTAATTTTGTGAGGTACCTTTTCTTCATTCTTGATTTCAGAGCATAAGCCATTGGTGGTCTCTTTAGGAAAATATTCCCTGTGTCCATGTGTTCGAGGCTCTTCTTCATTATCTCTTCTATTACTTTCAGTGTCTCTGATTTTCTGTGGAGTTTCTTGATCCACTGGGATTTGAACTTTGTAAAAGTAGAGAAGAATGGGTTGATTTACATTCTTCTACATACTTACCACCAATTTAACCAGAACCATTTGTGGAAAATGCTGTCTTTTTTCCACTGGATGGTTTTAGCTTCTTTGTCAAAGATCAAGTGACACAGGTGTGTGGGTTCATTTCTGGGTCTTCAATTCTATTCCATTGCTCTACTTGCCTGTCTCTGTATCAATACCATGCAGTTTTTATTGCTATTGCTCTTTTATACAGCCAAAATGAGCCAGTGGGAGGAGAGCAACAGGGTTGAGACCTGGTGTCTGACACCAGGAATGTACTGCATGAGGAAAAAAGGAAGTAAAACAAGCTGGAAGGTAATCTGCTTCCTTGACTGTTCCATGCATTTTGACCCTAGATTTCCAGAGCATATTCATGAAAGTAGGAGTTGAGAAGAGTAGGGAGTGGTAAAAAAATCCATATAGTATTCAAGTGAGCGCACCAGCCATGGATCTGCTTAGGCCCACATAGTAAACTTAGGTCTTCCCAGACTTTGTGTAGGATATGCCTGATAATGATGCTGTTCCTGCTTAGAATGAGCTAACCTGACTTCCAATAGAAATGGTAGAACTAAACCATTTTAAAGAAGCAATAGTATTGTATGCCTTGTACTCCCCATTAGTTAAAGAAATATGAATTATTTGGGCCTAGCGGAATAGAGCTATCCCCAAGATTGGAAAGCATTTGTGTCAACACTTCTAGAAGGGGGACAACAATGGTAGTGGTTGTTGTGATAAAGACATGAAGCCAAAAAAAAAAATAGAAAAACAGAATGCAGCAAGAGGAATAAATGTTATGAAAGACCAACTTCTTGGTGAAGGGCTACATGCTGTTTTACAGGACCTAATCTGATCTGATGATAGTTTAATTGAAAAATGTCCTATTGGGGCCTTAAGGAAATCTGATACGATTCAGAGATCAAAATATCTGGTAAAATGTATCTAGAGAACATGGTGGTTATAAAAGAGAACAGGCAGATTCTGGCTGTTATGGACAACAAAGTTTTCCAAATTATTGGAGCCACTATGGAAAGGGTAAGCATGGGTCAAAAGATTGCTAGCCCAAGAGACACATCTGAGGTAACCTATTTTCTTAGGGAAACAAGGGAGAGGCTTGTTAGCTCAAGGCCCGACAGTAAATAGTCAAACTGCCTTCCGTTGATCACCCAGAAATTAGCAAGCAGGCAAGAAAATCAAATTTTAATATTTCTGATCTCATACATGCTGCAAAAGGAAGTGCTGCTATGGATATGGCCAGAGACCTGCCTGTTACCATATCCCCAAAAGCTGAATGTTAAAAATTAACCACTGGTATGTATGGTCCTTCATCATCAGGAATAGTATGAATAATCTTAGGAATAAGCAAGTTAAACTTTGGTGAATTTATTGATCATCCCTGTATAGTAGATGGAGATAGAAAGCAAGAAATTAGAATTGTGGCATATATGAGACAGGAGATGCAAATTGATATAAGGAATAGAATTGCTCAACTGTTGTTGTTTCATGATATTAAAGGCAAGGCTGTGTCTTCCCTTCCAGCCGCCGTTTGCAACAGGGACCCAGGCAGCTCCACAGCCTTCTGTGCTTAGCCCACCAGGAAAGAGTGATCTCCCAGCAGCGATTTCACTTCTCAGTGCAGAGGTGAGATCTCCACCTTCTCTCTGGAGGGGTACAGCTGGGACAGGAGTCTTCCCTTCCGGCCGCCATTTGCAGCAGGGAACCAGACAGCTCCACAGCCTTATGTGCACAGACCCTGCTAGAAGAGAGTTGGTCTCCCAGGAGTACAGACACATTTTTACAGGCCCATAGGAAGGGCAAACTCCATCCAGAGAAAACAAGACCAACTAACACCAGAAATAACCAGATGGCGAAAGGCAAGTGCAAGAACCCTACCAACAGAAACCAAGGCTACTTGGCAACATCAGAGCCCAGTTCTCCCACCACAACAAATCCCGGATACCCCAACAAACTAGAAAAGCAAGAGTTGGATTTAAAGTCTCTTCTCACGATGCTGTTACAGGACATCAAGAAGGACATAAATAACTCCCTTAAAGAAATACAGGAGAACATGGGTCAAATGGTAAAGGCACTTAAAGAAGAAACACAGAAATCCCTGATCAAAACAACCCTGAGATTGCATCTCACACCAGTCAGAATGGCTAAGATCAAAAACACAGAAGACAGCAGTTGTTGGTGAGGATGTGGAGAAAGAGGAACACTCCTTCACTGCTGGTGGGATTGCAAGCTGATACAACCACTCTGGAAAGCACTCTGGCGATTTCTCAGAAAACTGGGCATGACACTCTCAGAGGATCCGGCTATACCACTCCTGGGCATATACCCAGAGGTTTTACCTGCATGCGATAAGGACACATCCACCACTATGTTCACAGCAGACTTATTTATAATAGCCAGAAGCTGGAAAGAACTCAGATGTCCCTCAACAGAGGAATGGATTCAGAAGATGTGGTATATTTACACAATGGAATACTACTCTGCAATTAAAAACAATGAACTCATGAAATTCCTAGGCAAATGGTCAGAACTTGAAAATATCATCCTTAGTGAGGTAACCCAATCACAAAAGAACACACATGGTATGCAGTCACTGATAAGGAGATATTTAACCCAGAATCTCGGAATACCCTAAACAAAATTCGCATATCAATAGATTTCCAAGAAGATGGAAGGAGAGACCCCTAGTCCTGGAAAGACTGGATGTAGGGGAATGTCAGGACAGAGAAGCGAGAGGGGGTTGAATGGGGAAAAGAGGGAGGGAAGGGGGCTTATGGGACTTTCAGGGAGGGAGGAAACGGGAAAGGGGAAATGATTTGGAATGTAAATAAAAAAACTTAGAAAAAAAAATCCCTGAAAGAAATACAGGGTAGCATGGGTGAACAGGTAGAGGCCCTTAAAGAGGAAACACAAAAATACCTGAAAGAATTACAGGAGAACATAAACAAACAAGTGAAGGAACTGAACAAAAGCATACAGGATCTAAAAATGGAAGTAGAAGCAATAAAGAAATCACAAAGTGAGACATCTCTGGAGATAGAAAATCTTGGAAAGAATTCAGGAGTCATAGATGCAAGCATCAACAACCGAATACAAGAGATAGAAGAAAGAAAATCAGGGGCTGAAGATACCATAGAAAACATTGACTCAACAGTTAAAGAAAATGCAAAATGCAAAAAGCTCCTGAGCCAAAACATCCAGGAAATCCAGGACACAATGAGAAGACCAAACCTAAGGGTTATAAGTATAGAAGAGAGTGAAGATTTCCAAATTAAAGGACCAGTAAATATCTTCAACAAAATTATAGAAGAAAACTTCCCTAACCTAAAGAAAGAGCTGTCCATGAACATACAAGAACCCTATAGAACTCCAAGCAGACTGGACCAGACCAGAAAGTCCTCTTGACACATAATAATCAAAACACTAAATGCACTAAACAAAGAAAGAATATTAAAAGCAGTAAGAGAAAAGGCTCAAGTAACCTATAAAGGTAGGCCTATCAGAATTGCACCAGAGTTCTCACCTGAGAAGATGAAAGCCAGAAGATCCTGGGAAGATCTCATACAGACCCTAGGAGAACACAAATGCCAGCCCAAACTACTATACCCAGCAAAACTCTCAATTACCATAGATGGAGAAACCAACATATTCCATGATTAAACCAAATTTACACAATATCTTTCCACAAATCCAGCACTACATAGGATAATAGATGAAAAACGTCAACATGAGGAGGGAAACTACACCCTAGAAAAAGCAAGAAAGTAATCTATTTCCAACAAACCCAAAAGAAAGTAACCACACAAACATAAAAAGAACATCAAAAACAGCAGGAAGCAGCAATCATTATTCCTTAATATCTTATAACGTCAATAGAACATAAAACATAGTCTAACAAAGATGTTTTTCCCGTGGATCTTCGATTTTATCAGAAAATGTTTGGGACTCCTCTTTCAATTTAGAAATGCTTTTTGTGTCTACCATTTTGACTCTATTATTTTCCATGACAATCTTTAATTTTAACATTTTTTCTGTGTATTTCTTCGATTTTGTCGTAGGTGTTTTTTATGTAGATCTTCAGTTTTGTTGGGGGGGCGGTGTTTGTAGTTCTACTTTCAATCAATTTAGGAATGTTTTTGTGCCTACCATTTCATTGGTATAAATGTCCATGATAATCTTCAATTATAATGTTTTTCTGTATTTTTCTTCAATTTTGTCAGAAGTATTTTCCATGTGCATCTTCAGTTTTACCAGACAATGTCTATAATTTTACTTTCAATCAACTTAGGAACATTTTTATACTTCCATTTTATCTGTATATTTTTCTATGTAATAGTTTTAACATGTTTTTCTATATATTTCTTGAATTTTTCACAGAATATTTTCCTTGTAGATTTTCAGTTTTATCAGAAATTGTTTATAATTTCACTTTCAAAAAACTTAGGAATATTTTTATGCCTACCATTTTATCTGTATAATTTTTCTATGAAATACTCAATCTTAACGTGGTTTTATATATTTCTTCAATTTTATCAGAGATATTTTCCATGTAAATCTTCAGTTTTATCAGAAAATGTTTATAATTTCACTTTCAATCAACTTAGAAATATGTTTAGACCTACCATTTTATCTGTATAATTTTCCATGATAATCTTCAATTTTAATGTTTTTCCATATATTTTTTTCAATTTTATCAGACATATTTTCCATGTAAATCTTCAATTTTACCAGAAAATAGCTATAATTCTACTTTCAATCAACTTAGGAATATTTTAATTCCTACCAATTTATCTGTATAGATTTCTTCAATTTTATCAGAGATATCTTCCATGTAAATCTTCAATTTTATCAGAAAATGTTTTTACTTCTACTTCCAATCAATTTAGTAATATTTTTATGCCTACCATCTTATCTGTATAATTTTTCATGAAATAGTCAGTTTTAACGTGTTTTTCTATATATTTTTTTGAGTTTTATCAGAAATATTTTCCTTGTAGATTTTCAATTTTATCAGAAAATGTTTATAATTCCACTTTCAATCAACTTAGGAATATTTTTATGCCTACCATTTTATCTGTATAATTTTTCCATGAAATAGTCAATCTTAAGGTGTTTTTCTATAATTTCTTCAATTTTATCAGAGATATTTTCCATGTATATTTACACAATGGAATACTACTCAGCAATTAAAAACAATGAATTCTTGAAATTCTTAGGTAAATGGGGAACAGAGGAGGGAAGAGGGCTTATAGGACTTTCAGGGAGGGGGAAACCAGGAAAGGGGAAATCATTTGGAATGTAAATAAAGAATATAGAAAATAAAAAAAATAAAGTCAAGGCTGCTCCAATAGAAAGGACATGACCTATTGGGAGTAGTTGAAAATGTGTTCTGGCAAATAATAGCTATTGATCAGAGACTCAAAGAAATGGAGCAAATGAATAGTGTTGACAAAGAATGTTTGTATCAGATTCAGTATCAAATATTAATATGCTTCCCAGAATCTTGAATCCAGATTGACCATGACAGAAGGTTTAGACACAGTTCATAGGAATTACTAAACTCCCAGGAATAAGACATAATGTCAAATAGATTAAATGTGTGAGACCAAAAGGAAAGCAGGAGGCTGCAACCTTATGTGGATGACATACCCATAAATTTATGGGGAAAGCATTTCTTTTAGCAATAGTTTATGCCAATTAATATTCTTGAAATTCAAAAAAACCCTGAAAATTAGGAAATAAAGTGTGGTATGGTAACTGCTCCTGAGGAATTTATTGATATAAATGAGTGAAAAAGTTCACAAGCTATGCCCAGGACCTAAAAACAAGACCATAAAGTGATCTAATTTCCAAATTTATAAAATGGACCACTACTGACATACCAGTAGCCTTGCCCCTAATGTGGTTATCAAACCAACCTGTATGACAATAGCAGTGTCCCATAGCAAAAATAAAAACTTTGTAGCCACTAGAATAGCTGGTAAAAGAACAGCAGGAGGCTCAGCAGAGAGAAGACTCTACCAGTTCATGGAATTCCCCTGTGTTTGTTGTGAAAAAGAAATCAGGAATATGGCGGATAATAACTGATTTGAGTGAAGTCAATTAGGTAATTCTACCAGTGAGTCCTTTACAGATCATTGGAATTCCTTTACCATCTTTGTGACTGATATCATGGACTATAATCACAGTTGACTTGAAAAAATGCTTTTTAGCAATACCCTTGCATGAGAAGGATATGGAAAGGTTTGCATTCTCAGTACCTACTTTGACTAATAGTCATCCACTAAAGAGATACCACTAGAAGGTACTTCCACAGGGAATATTAAATATCCCAACACTATTTCAGTGTTTTGTGCAACAATCATTAAAAGTAATTTGAAAGCAATTCCCTCAGTCTACGATTTATTATCATATGAATGACATTGTTTGGATGATTCTGACAAAGTTGTAAAAAAAAGTTTAAGGTAACCAAAAAAAAAAAAAACCTCCA
The DNA here is from genome assembly GCA_036184795.1 of Tokudaia tokunoshimensis. NCBI lineage: Eukaryota > Metazoa > Chordata > Mammalia > Rodentia > Muridae > Tokudaia > Tokudaia tokunoshimensis. The sequence goes on along the minus strand of BTHU01000002.1, from coordinate 81,703,000 downwards.
CCCTGAGCATTAATGATTGTTCCAGAAAAAAAAAAATTACAAAGAGGAGATTCGCTTAGTTATTTTGGGTTCTAAAATCAATCAACAAAAAATTTAACCATAAAAGTTACAGACAAGAGTAGATTATTTGAAAACACTTAATGATTTTCAAAAATTAATGGGAGATAATAATTGGTTGTGCCTGACAATTGTATTAGGTACATATAAGTAATGTGTTTTAATCATTACAAGGAGATTCAAATTTAACAGTCCAAGATGTCTAAAAAGTTGAAGCAAAAAGGCCTTAATTCTTGTAGACTAAGAATTGCAAGGTGCATATGTGGATCAAATTGATCCTAAACTTGATTTATTTTAGTCATTTAGTTCTTCAATTCCTTCTCCTACAGGGCTCCTTATGCAAAGAGAAGATTGTTATGTGTAATGAAATGACTTAGCTCATGAACAAAGTAAAAAACTGAAGGCACATATAGAAAAAAATTCTCATTATAAAAGGAACAATAAGATTATTCCAGTTATCAGGAGCAAATCCAGCCGACATTGTAGCACCACTTACATGTGCCAATAGCCTGTCATTATGAATGATTGTTTAAGACTGTCAAAGATCTTGTAGTAATCACTTGGGTCAAATTAGGAACAAATACTAGAAAAGCAAATGTATACAGTTTATAAAAGAAAGAATTTTATCTTTTACATATTGTAAAGAGAACACCAGTTCCACAGACATCAATATTCTATACAGTTATATAAAAAGACAGGGATGACAGGTGATAAGTCATACCAAGGAAAGAAGGTGCTCAGAAGTTCATATTCCTCAGTTGATGGTCAGAAATATATGCAGGTCTTTTGTTATTATTAGATTATCCTCAATCTCTTAACATAATCTTTGATTCTTTATATGCAGGAAGAGTTGCTGAAGTTGTAACTGATAATTCAGAAAACATTATTTATACAATTACAATAGGATATCAGAAGTGGAAACCATTCATTATATATTACTTTTACTCAATTTCATACTGGTTTGCCAGGTTGATTATCTCAAGGAAATGGTGAAATTGATCAGTTACTAATAGGATATGTGTGAGTAGTCTCAAAATTTCATGAGAATATCTTATCTTATGAATGAGAGAGTCTTAAAGAAAAAATTCCACCACTTGACAGGTCAAATAAATAATAATGATGATGATGATGATGATGATGATGATGATGATGATGATGAAGACGAAGAAGAGGAAGAAGAAGAAGAAGAGGAGGAAGAAGAAGAAGAAGAAGAAGAAGAAGAAGAAGAAGAAGAAGAAGAAGAAGAAGAAGAAGAAGAAGAAGAAGAAGAAGAAGAAGAAAAAGAAGAAGAAGAAGAAGTAGAGGAAGAAAGAACTCTCCTACATGTTCTCTATACAATGAAATTTGATTACCTGTGGGTGCCTAAGAGTACCAAAACAAATGACATCTGGAAGGTGGATGTTTTCCATTTTACAGAAGTTGGGCAACAAAAGTATGGATACCATACCAGTGACATGTATTCAGGATTTCAATGGGCCACTCTATTAAGTTTTGCAAAGGCTAACAGTGTTATTACACACTTATTGGAAATAATGGCAATTATGCAGATACCTGAACAAAATTAAACTGATAATGCTCTGCATACATATCTAGTAAAAGGAAATAATTCTTTATATATTACAATATAAATCATGTTATTGTTGTACGACATTATCCCAAAGGGCAAGCAGTTATAGGAAGAGACAAACTTACCTTAAATGAGATGATTATTATTCAAAAAGGGAGAGTAAAATTCACCAGGAAAAGACTAAATAATATCTTGTTAACTCAAGCTATACTACCAAGCAATAGTGATTAATACCATATGTTATGGGCACAGAGATAGACAGGTTGATCAATAGAATAGAATCGAAGATCAAGAATTAAAAACACACACCTATGGACACTTGATCTTTGACAAAGAAACAAAAACCATACAGCTGAAAAAAGAAAGCATCTTCAACAAACTGTTCTAACTGGTGGTCTGCATGTAGAACAATGCAAATTGATCCATATTTATCCCTTTGTACAAAGTTCAAGGGATCAAGTTCCATGTGGATCAAGGAATTCCACATAAATCCAGATTCTCTAAATCTAGTAGAATGGAAATTTGAAGTAGCCTGAAATAAATTGGTACAGGGGAACTCTTCCTACAAACAAAAGACAAATGGCTCAACCTCAAAGATCAACAGTTTCAAAGAGGACATCATGAAACCCAAAAGCCTCTGTTAAGGTAAAGCACACTGTCAATAGGACAAATTGGGAACCTCCAGAATGTGTAAAGTTCTTTACTAACCCTATATCCAATAGAGGGCTAATATCCAAAATATTCAAGGAACTTAAGTAGTTAGACTCCTAAACACCATACAATCAAATTTTAAAATGGGGTAAAGAGGTAATAATAGATAATTCTCAACAGAAGAATTTCAAATAGTCCAGAAGCACTTACAGAAATGTTCAAATTCTTAGTTATGTGGGAAAGGCAAAAAATCAGAAAGTTTGAAAAGGTTCTACATGAAGACCCAATTCTACTACTCATGGGCATATAACCCAAAGATGCTTGATCATAGCACAGGGACACATGCTCCACTATGTTCATAAGAGCCTTATGTATAATAGCCAGATGCTGGAAAACAACCAGATGTCTCTAAACCAAAGAATGGATACAGTAAATGTAGTTCATTTACACAACAGAATACTATTCAGCTATTAAAAATGAGAACATCATAAATTTTTCAGGTAAATGAATGGAATTAGAAAATGTCATACTGAGAAAGGTAACCCAGACACAAAAGGACATGCATAACAGGTATTCACTGCTATGTGGATATTAGACCTAAAGCTCAGAAAACCCATGATACAACTCACAGAACCTATGAAGCTTATCAGAAAGTAAGACTTAAATGTGGATATTTCAATCCCACCTAGAAGGGGAACAAAATAATCTTGGATGGCAGAGATAGGGAGAGACCTGTGTGGGCAAAGAGAGGGTCAGGGGAAAAGGGGGGCAAAATCAGGTATTCGGGGAGGGGTAGGAGAGAATCCTAGAAGGCCAGGAAGATGAATGAAAATATGCAGTTTCTGGCAGATTGTGGTAGGGTAAAGCTCTTGATAGTACCAGAGACTTGAGATTTAATTGAGGCTCCCAGGACTCAATGGGGATGAACTTAGCCAAAAATCCAAACAGTGGGGGTTTAAAACCTGAGGAGACCATCTCCTACAGATATACAATGCCCTCAAAGGTGGGGTGGGATCACCAACCCATCTTGAAAAATTTTGACCCAATATTGTTTTATGTCTAAAGGAAAGGCAGGGATAAAAATTAAACAGAGACTAAAGGAAAGGCAATACAGTGACAGGCCCTATTGAAATCCATCATGCCATGCATAGGCACCAAACACAGACACTGTTACTGATGACATATTGTGCTTGCAGACAGGAGGCTATCATTGCTGTCCTCTGAGAGGACCTACTAGCAGTTGACTGAGACTGGTGCAGACCAGCAGTTGACTGAGACTGTGCAGTTACTTACAGCCAGCCACAGGACTGAAGTCATGACCCCTTGGAAGAGTTAGAGGAAGGACTGAAAGAGGTTATACTGGCAGTTTTTGTGTGTCAACATGACACATGATGGAGTTGCCACAGATAAAGGAGCTTCAGTTGAGGAAATGCCTCCATGAGATCCAGCTGTAAGGCATTTTCTCAATTAGTGATCAAGGAGGGAATGACCATTGTGGGTGTTGCCATGCCTCGACTGGTAGTCTTTGGTTCTATAAGAAAGCAATGTGAGCAAGCCAGAGAAAGGAAGCCAGTAACATCTCCCCCAACCCCATGGTCTCTACATCAGCTTCTGCTTCCTGATCTGCTTGAGTTCCACAATTGACTTCCTTCAGAGATGAACAGCAGTGTGGAAATAAAAGCTGAATAAACCCTTTCCTCCCCAGCTTGCTTCTTGGCCATGAAGTTTGTGCAGGAATATAAACCCTGGCTAAAACAAATTGGTTTCATAATGGTGGGATATTTCTGAAACAACCTGACTAGATAGGTGTTGGGTAGGACTGGGGAAGGACTTTGGAACTTCTTGCTTGAAGTTTTATTTGGTGTTAAGCGCTCTATTGGAAGTCATATAGGAGCTTGGAAACTAATGTTGAAAACAGTGCAGAATACGGAGGCCTGGCTTATGAAATTTCAGAGGGAAAATTAAGGACTCTAAACAGAGCCATTGCTGTTTTGATTGTGAAGATTCTGTGGTTGGGTTTTCTGGAGCTGAAGAATCAGCTGTAATTAACAAGATATCAGTTAACTCAAAAACTTTGCATTACTGGGACTATTGATGCTGGTGAGATGGAGCTAAGAAATTAGCAGTGATTAAGAAGAGACCAGCATCATTGATGTGAAATCTCTGGGAAGTGTTTCTTGAGAGTACAGAGGCTGTTTACCAGAGATAGCCAAGGTTGTACCCTGTGCTCTGGCTGGACTTTGTAATGTGTACCAGTCACCCAGATGGTAATGGTTTTGAAGGCATGAAGGGGTCATGAAGAGCAGCTGAGGCTCTGCACTCTGAGAGACCACAGAAGGACACTGGTGAAGGTGCAACCTCAGCTGCAATTGATGGCCCAGGACTGAAAGATTCATGCAAAGGAGTTGAGGTTTGTCACCAGGAAGAGAGTCTATTGGTGAAGCCTATTTACATCAGAAGACATCAGTGTTTTGGAGATGCCAATAGTATGAGATGACCACCAAGAACAGCTGCAGCAGTGGAGGACAGACAACTGGAGTCTAGAAGAAAAGGTGTGTGCTACAAAGGGCAGAGCTGAAAAAGTGACCCAAGCTCTTGTAGGAGCCTAGAAATCATGAGTGGATACCAGACATATGATGGTTGGAATTTGACTTTGATTTTGATTGTGACTGTGCCTTGATATTTTTCCCTTTTGAAGTAAAAAGGCATTTATTGGAGCCCAGAGTCAAGAGATTTTGAATTTTTGAAGACTCTGAATTTTAAAAGATATTGGATATTTTTAAGGGGATTGAACTTTTAATATGTAAAGACTGTGGGAATTTTAAAGTTATTTAGATCTTGGAGATGAATAAGGAAGTAAATGTTGAGGCTTAATAGTGATGTATTTGTGTATCAAGTTGACAAGTGGTCAATTGTATTGGTTGGTTTTGTGTGTCAACTTGACACAAGCTGGAGTTATCACAGAGAAAAGAGCTTCAAATGAGGAAATGCCTCCATGAGATGGGTGGGCCTATTGTGGGGGGTGCAGTCCTTGGGTTTGTAATCTTGGGTTCTATAATATAGTAAACTTAGCAAGTCATGGGAAGCAAACCAGTATGTGATATCACCCCATGGCCTTAGAATCCTCTCCTGCTTCCTGATCTGCTGGAATTCCTGTCCTGACTTCCTTTGGTAATGAACAGCAGTGTGGAACTGTAAGCTGAACAAACCCTTTCCTTCCCAACTTGCTTCCTGGTCATGATGTTTGTGTAGAAATAGAAACACTGACTAAGACAGAGGTGAAGGAGATTGGAACCCCATTAGAAGGAAGAACAAGAGCATCAACTAACTAGGACATCTCAGAGTTCCCAGAGTGTAAGACATGAATCAAAGAACATGGGTTTTCCTTGACCCCATGTGTATATGTAGCATTGGATTGCTTTGTCTGCCCTCAGTGGAAGAAGATGCACTTAATTCTATAGAAATTTGAGCCTCCATGGAAGGGGAATGCTGGCAGGGGTAAGGTGTGAGTGAGTGGATGGTTGGGGGATCACACTCTCTGAATAAAAGAGTGATGGGAGAAAGAACCCAGGAGAACCATATTATGTTTTTAATGTTGATTAAAAGAAAATTAAGGGTTTTAAAAAATAATTTATACTTTTAGGAATTTAAGGTTGTTGTGTTTTATAGTATATTAATATAACTTTAAAGTTGTTTTCTTTAAATTATAGTTTACTAAAAGGAATTCATGATTGTTTTGTTAAACTGATTGTATACTAATAAAAATTTAATTAAAATTTTAATTTAAAATTGTTTTGTTAGACTACATTTTTCATAGGTTGTTAATTTAAAATGTGATATAATGTTCTAATTTTTTGGTCCTTATAGTTATTTTTATTTTAAAGTATACTGTTAAAGTTAGGGAAAACAATTTTTAAACACAAAGGGTAATATGAAGTGTAAATTTATGTATATATCAGGTGATGCACACTCAGGTCATATTTTGCTAAGACAGACTCATGTGGAGTTTGCTGAGGCAAGACCCATGGTAGGTCATATGATGTCTCAGAGAATATAAAGAGGAATCAACAGACAATGAAATTGAACTTGCACAGCTAGCTTTGCAATGATTCCTTGTTCTTGCATCTTAACCTTCCCTAATCTTCCCTTCATTGAGAGAGTCACAGAAGATAACTTCTCCTGGCATCCCAGCTAGCCCTGCTTGCTGCCCATGACATGTGCATATTCTGCAGAGATCTGGTGTTTTCTGCTAGATCTAGCTACAGATGCTCATTAATGGTGGGTATGCAAACACTATGGAAATGTACTGCTGGTATCCTGATGAACTGAAATTGGAATTGACACCAAAGAACTACTTCTAACAGGCCTACAGCTACTTGTACTATTTACTATTTTTCTCCTATACCTAGAAGGTAGGTCAAAGCAGTTGAGAATACTCATTAAAATATGTTTTAAAAACTCTAATCCTACAGCCTGGTTATTTCTTAGTTTAGATTTTTGTCTAAGTGTAGATGTTTACTAAGTTCTTTCCCCACATTCAGTTTACTGTATACAATAGAATTTCTTTGGGAAGAAAGCAGATGCACACATCTCTTTGAATCCCAAGTAACTGTAGGACATTTCTACACTTCCTTACCTGATTTAAACTCCAAAGTAACAACACATAGACCTGGTATTTTTATTAACACTATGCAAGCCTAAGCTGGGCATGTTCTGAACTTTTCTTACTCAGTTAGGTAGTGAATAACCAGAAAATTGCTCCATTACTTGGTGAATATTAAATGTGAAGTTTTATGTATGATATGAAGTATTCTTGTATCTGAACTCAGAAAATTAGCTATATGCTCTGGCCTGTTTTGTTTTATGTGTGTCCTCATGGCTCTAAGTCATTGCACCCTCAGAGTTAATACTCTTGTTTTCTACATGTGGTTTCTCCACACCGTCTTCTCCTAGTGGTCATTCTCAACATTCATCAGTCACTCTCTGGGATCCCCTAACTGGGATCTGAAATCATGCACAACTCTCTTATGCTCAGGTAATTGACTAATCAAATCTTTTATAAGGCAATCAGAGGTAATGGAAAACAAGTTTTACATAGCATAGAAACCGGAGATAGTTGACTGTATATTCATCCAAAATGCAAGGAGATATCTGGACACAGAATGCATTATCTAAATATACCATGCACAAAACCATCCCCCAACAGATATATATGTATTTGTGCATATTTTTAAGTGTATAAAAGAATGTTCCTTATGAAATTTTATGGCATATGTTTGAGACAGGGTCTCCTTAAATCCAACTGACAAGTGGACTCTGAGATATTGTCATTGTTCCAAGCACAGTCTCCACCCTATTCTACACAGTGCTGGAATTGATGACACAGAAATGATACTGCAAGTCTTTTATTTTACTTTGAGGAAAACTATTTCTCATTTCTTATATTTTCTGTATTATACTGTAATTACATCACTAATTTTTTCTTACTGCAAATCCTCCCCTATGTCTGCTTTGCTGTTTATAAATTAATGGCTCTAAAAGGCATGTGTGTTTTTGTATATGTCTGAAATTTGTGAAACAATTCTACCATGAAATTTGTTATAACATTATTTCAATATTTGCCATTACATGCATATATATGTATATGCATATATATATATATACATTCAAAATATATTCATGTGCATATTATATATGTAATTTCTTTTTATATGAAACAACTATATAATTATTTATTATACTTTTATAATAAAGCCAGATTAAATGTGTATATGTAAGAATCTGTCATCAAGAAGACACTGTATTCTTTTGTGATTAGGTTACCTCACTTAGGATGACATTTTCTTGTTCCTCCATTGATCTTAGAATAACTGAATTCATCATTCTTAATAACTGAGTAGTACTCCATTATGTAAATGCACCACATTTTCTGTATACATTCCTCTTTCGAGGGACATCTGGGTTTTTTCCAGCTTCTGGCTATTATAAATAAGGCTGCTATGAACATAGTGGAGCATCTCTTGTAATTACATGTTGGATCATCTTCAGGATATATGCCCAGGAGTGGTATAGCTGAATCCTCAGGTAGTACTATGTCCAATTTTCTCAGGAACTGCCAAACTGATGCACTCACTGATAAGTGGATATTAGCCCAGAAGCTTAGAATACCCAAGAAACAATTCACAGACCACATTAAGCTCAAGAATAAGGAAGACCACAGTGTGGATACTTTAGTCCTTTTAGAACGGGGATCAAAATACTCATAGGAGGGGATCCAGAGACAAAATATGGAGCAGAGACTGAAGGAAAGGCCATTTAGAGACTGCCCCACCTAGGGATCATTCACATATTCAGTTACCAAACCCAGACTCTATTGCAGATGCCAACAAGTGCTTCCTGACAGGAACCTGATATAGCTGTCTCCTGAGAGGCTCTGCCAGAGCCTGACAAATAGAGAAGTGGATGCTCACAGCCATACAATGGACTGAGCACAGGGTCCCTAATGGAGGAGCTAGAGAAAGGGCCAAGGGAATTGAAGGGGTTTGAAGCCCCTGAGGAGGAAAAACAATATGAACCAACCAGTAGCCCCAGAGCTCCCAGGAACTAAACCACCAAAGAGTATGTACACATGGAGGGACCGATCACTACATCTGCATATGTAGCAGAGGATGGACTTGTTGAACATCAATGGGTGGAGAGGCCCTTGGACCTGTGAAGGCTCAGTGCCCCAGTGTAGGGTATTTCCAGAAAATGGAAGCAGGTGTGGAAGAGTTGGTGAGCAGGGAGAGGGGGATGGTATAGGAGGTTTTTGGAGGGGATAACATTTGAAATGTAAATAAAGAAAATATCTAATAAAAAATACATTGTATGATCTGTGTCCATGTAGAGGCCCATTTGAGGTGAATACCAAACTGATATAAAATTATGATGTATGGCACACCCAGTAGCACAACTACCATTGGGTAAGCTACAGACAGGGAGAACCCTGAGGACAAAGTATCCTGAGGACTTCATGCTGTTATGGAACACAGCAGTGCCTGATGTACTCTTAGTCTCCATATCCTTGCTAAGTGTAGTGTAAAAACTCAGAGGGTGCTTCCAGCCTCTCACTGGGCAGTATTATTAGCATTCACAATAATATTTTTTGATATTTATTAAGTATTGTTGCTGGTACAGATTAGTGATTCAATTACCACCCTTGAAACAAATTTGGAGATGTAGATTGCCAGCAGTGACCACAAACTTTAGAATGTGAATGTAGCTTGCTAGGAAAGTTAGATTAAGATGTTTGGCTCCATGGATCTGCTGTATAAAATCCTAAGAAACAATTTGACGTCCAGAAAGGAAAACTCCTAGTAGTTGACCTAAGGATTTTTTTGTGGTCAGTGAATAAAAACAATGGAAGCCCTATCAGCACTACCTGAAATGACTTTGTGGACCTGGGCTCATGATCAAGGTGATGATTAATTTCATGCATTCATTTTGGCCCTCAACTTCCTGATAAGATTTAGTAATACCATTGATGATTAGCAGATTTGTACCCTAAGGATTTAAAGTAGAAATGAATGATAGATTTTTATATAAAAGTTTAGATTTGTCATTCTTTTAAGTTTTATATATGATTACTTTTTAAGATAAGTAATAGAGGAAATGCTTCTATCTTTATAAATCAAAAATTTCAGACTGCAAGTAGAAAGAAAATGGGTGAGAAAATTACCTGGCTTTACTTTGTCTTGATCTATAACAAGTTGCTTAGTTATAAATGTATGAAGGTTCTTGGGAATAATTTATTTTCCTTCTCCAGTAAAATGTAATAGTTTCTCAAATAAAGTTATTTTGGACCAAACTTTTATAAAATAATCATTCATTGAAATTAAAGTTGTACATAATCACATTGTACTGTTTATACTGCTTGAAGATTTTCCTGGTATATGTAAGCAGGGGGAGAAAAAGTAAAATTTTTTTGAGCTTGTAATGCTTCATACATGGACTGTGTGTCTGTGTGAGTGTGTGTTTGTGTGTGTGTGTGTGTGTGTGTATGATACTTTTCCCTCTTTTTCTTTTCTTTTTGCCTTCTTTCCAGTTCCCAAAGACATCCAGTAGAATCTTGTATGTCACAGGAAGTGCTTGCCCCACTGAATAAAACTTTCCTCCTTCAGAGATAATATGCTGAGTGATTAAATTGCCAACTCTGTGCCCTCATCTCAGATTACCCTAACCTGTCAAAGCTAGCTTTCAACATGTTCCTTTAAGAAAATTTAAGCATCTTATTTGAAAACATATATACATATATACTTGACAATATTTTTATATCATGTATAAATTGCATAGCAATAGCACAGCTTCAAGGTAAAATTTTTCCCACATATGAGTCTGCATTCCTTTTGCTCTTAGCACTAAAACACACATATATGGAGACAAATTACTTCAATCTTGCCCAAGAATCACTTCTCATACTTGAAATATAAGTGATCCTAAGACCCATGATTTCCACTTCTGAAACTTCCATGTGTATGTGTCTTCTTCCAATCACCTTCTAATCACTATCTTTGAGAGCCTTGCCAGGCCCCATATTCATACCTCTCTTTCATGTGTGTGTGTGTGTGTGTGTGTTTCTCTCTGTGCATATGAATCAGGTTGTAGCTCTCAGCTACTGCACCAGCTCTATGCCTGCTGACATGTTCCCTGCTAGGAAGATAATTTACTGAAACTCTAAAATTGTAAGCAAATCTCCAATTTTCCAATTATATACTTTCTCTTACAATAATTTCCTTGGATTTCATGTCTATTCACATTACAACAGTGAGTAAGAAAACTAATGAACACCAAAAGATATTAAGAACAAGTTTGAAAATCTCATCACAATGAAGTGAGTAATTTGTGAATTTGTTGTTTTGAGTTTATTTTTTATGGAGGAGTAATATATTTTTTGAAATTTTCACATAAAGTGTATCTTGGTCATAGACACTTTCATACTATCTCTCCACATTCCCCAGATTTCCTCCCAAATATTCCCCATCTTACTCTGAACTTCATTCTAGTGATAATTTTGATAATTTAGTTTCTATAAAACCTACAGTAACGTTACAAGAATGTGTTTTCTTTTTAATGTCAGGTGTGGAGCTGCTAAATTCATCTACAGCAAGTAAGATTGGACTCAAGAGTGGGGTCTTGATTTTGCCAGATGCAGATAGGTTCTGCAGTTGTATGACATTTGGAATTCTGGGACCTCTTCAGAGGGTTATATATTCTAGGTTCTCCAGAGGTGGGGTTGGTTGTTGGTCAGTCCTTTTTGGTCCTTAGCATTGGCCAGTCTGTAGGACAGTATTTGGATTGTTAATACTCCTTTGCAAAGAAGAAACAAAAAAAAAGAAGAATAAAATGGACTTGCTTATTTCACAGCAGGATTTTCAGTTTAAGCAATGACAAGGAAAATGGATAGGTGAGAGATTAAATGAGAAGACTCTAAACAGAGCCACAAACTTTCATGGTGAATATTAAATGTGAAGTTTTATGTATGATATGAAGTATTCTTGTATCTGAACTCAGGAAATTAGCTATAAATATACTATAAAGCTCTTTGGATACTTGAAAGCCTTAGTGGTCAATAGATTGCTATCTGATATCTATTTTAACAATGATCCACATTTTTAATTTCTGTAACATTCTAGAGTCTCCATTTAGACTAATTCATCTTTTATTGATTTTTATTTTATTTCTCACCCAGTCACTCACCCACTCCTGTCTCCCCACCTTGGTTTTTCCCTACACTGAGGCATCAAGTCTTCACAGGACCAAGGGCCTCGCCTCCCATTGATACCTGGACAAAACCATCCTGTACTACATATGCGGCTAGAGAAATGTGTACTCTTAGTTTGTGATTTAGCCCCTGGGACCTCTGGGTGTTCTGGCTGGTTGATATTGTTGTTCTCCTATGGGGCTGCAAACCCCTTCACCTCCCTCAGTCCTTTCTCTGATTTCTCCATTTGGGACCCAGTGCTCTGATCAATGGTTGGCTGTGAGAATCCACCTCTTTATTTGTCAGGCTTTGACAGAGCCTTTCAGGAGACAAAAATATCAGACTCCTGTTAGCAAGCACTTCTTGTCATCTGCAATTTAACTGGGTTTGATGTTTGTATATGGGATAAATCCCTAGGTTGGACAGTCTCTGGATGGAACATATTCACAGAGGAGTATGGGTTAGGTGATTTCTGGGAAGGTAGGTAAGGGTGACTCGGAAAAGGATAATATTTGAATGTAAATAATGAAAATATCCAATAAAAATGTTTAAAAAATAGACAAAGACAGACAACAGAAAGAAAACAAGAAAGAAAGAAAGAGACAAAGAAAGAAAGAAGAAAGAAAAAAGAAAGAAGAAAGAAAGAAAGAAAGAAAGAAAGAAAGAAAGAAAGAAAGAAAGAAAGAAAGAAAGAAAGAAAGAAAGAAAGAAAAAGAAATAGAGAAAGTCTGTCCTAAGCAGATGACCCTTAAGATCCATGCTATATAACTATTGCAATATCCTGGTTATGTAACATTAATGCCCCAGCTCTTTGTATAGTTAGAACATTTTAGCTGCCAAAACATCTGCCCTTCTTTGGGCCACATTGTCCTTTAGGGTCTATTTTTTTTCTATTAATTTGTCCTTACTTTGACTATTAACTTTGTATTTCAGCCTAATTCGTCTTAAAAACTTCTTTACATCAAAAAATGCAACAGCAAGATTCTCTGTTTGTCCTTTTTCAATTTTATTTTTATTTTTGAAATTTCTTTTTAATTCCAAGGTGGGGGGAACACTTAAGGTACATGTCTTAAAAAATATTCTATTGCTGTGAAGAGATACCATGAAGATGACAACTATTATAAAAACAAAATTTTATTTGGGAATTGTTTACAGTGTCAGAAATGGCTGAGAAGCACCTAAAGAGATGTTCATCATCCTTAGTCATTAGGGAAATGCAAATCAAACCCTGAGATTCCATCTCACACCTGTCAGAATGGCTAAGATCAAAAACACAGGAGACAGCAGTTGTTGGCAAGGATGTGGAGAAAGAGGAACACTCCTCCACTGCTGGTGGGATTGTAAGCTGATACAACCACTCTGGAAAGCAGTCTGGCGGTTCCTCAGAAAACTGAGCATGACACTCCCAGAGGATCCGGCTATACCACTCCTGGGCATATACCCAGAGACTTCCCCTGCATGCAATAAGGACACATGCTCCACTATGTTCATAACAGCCTTATTTATAATAGCCAGAGGCTGGAAAGAACCCAGATGTCCCTCAACGGAGGAATGGATTCAGAAGATGTGGTATATTTACACAATGGAATACTACTCTGCAATGAAAAACAATGAACTCATGAAATTCCTAGGCAAATGGTCAGAACTTGAAAATATCATCCTTAGTGAGGTAACCCAATCACAAAAGAACACACATGGTATGCAGTCACTGATAAGGGGATATTAACCCAGAATCTCGGAATACCCTAGACACAATTTGCATATCAATAGATTTCCAAGAAGATGGAAGGAGAGACCCCTGGTCCTGGAAAGACTGGATGTAGGGGAATGCCAGGACAGAGAAACGAGAGGGGGTTGAATGGGGAAAAGAGGGAGGGAAGGGGGCTTATGGGGAGGAAGGAAACGGAAAGGGGAAATGATTTGGAATGTAAATAAAAAAACTTAGAAAATTAAAAAAAAAAGAAAGAAAAAGAAAGAAACATCATGAGTCTGGGGAAAAAAAAACAAAAAGGAGGCATGGACACTTCCAGGCTGAGTGCTGGAAGTAGCTGAGAGTTCCAAATCCTAATCAACATGCAATAGGAAGAGACCCTGGACCTGGCTTGAGCATTTGAAACTTTAAAGCTCACCCCCAGTGACTCTTCCTCTGACAAGGTTACATGTAGTACCATAAGGCCAACCTTCTAATCTCTCTCAAGGAGAAACAATTACTAGATACCAAGCATACCAATAGGTGTGGGTATGTGTGTGTGTCTGTGTGTGTGTGTGTGTGTGTGTGTGTGTGTATTTGCATTAAAGCATTCAGGTTGTCAGCATGGATATGTATAATAGTATTTCTTTGGGTAGGGGTTTTCTAATTTCCCTTTTTCAGATAGAGGGCATTTTTCTGCCTGTTCTATCCCACATTAGCTTCTATATAAAGGCAGAGATACCTGATATTTTTATTAAGACTGCAAGCCTAAGCAGGGCAGGTTCTCAGCTATTCCAAATTGACTATGCAGGTAATACCCGAAAATGTCCCTTTGTTTGTCATTGCCTGTTGCACAGGCTAAGTCCATGAGTGCCTAGTGCCTGCTTACTCATAGCAACCTCATAGTGAAATTCTGCTGCTCTCTCCTTCTGGTTTCTCCAGACCTTCTTCTTCTTGTGGTCCTTCTCTATTCTCTTATATCCCCTTCTTGGACCCTCAGACTGTAATCAAAATTCCACTTCTCTTCTGCCAAGGTAGTTGGCTGATGATATATTTTACTAAACAATCAGAGGTGGTGGAAAAAAAATTAGGAAATATAGAGACCAACGTGTTTGTCGATGCTATAGGGAGGACTGCAAACAGATGTCTGGATATAGAAATTAATATCTGAATATACAGTGCACAAACCATCCCTAACATATCATGCTTAGTCTAATTAAAGGTTCTTACTCTATTATTTATAATCTAGACACAATAATAACAATTATGAAAATGTATCAAGTAAACTTACATTCACAGGGTGAAGTCCATTTTTATTTGGCAACCTTGGGAAAAGCACTATCTATCCTATCTTGGTGACATTAGAGTTCTGTAGCTAAATTCTTTTTATCAAAACTTGCACTTATCGCTCAGGTTACCTCTTTAGATCTAAAATCATTTTTTTATTCCTAAATAATTTAGACTTAATTGTGAGACTATACCTGTCTAGCCTTCAACACCACTAGAAGACATGAGAGGGATTAAATATTAACTGAGTTTACAGGAAGTTCAGAGCAAGTACATTCAATATCTATAAAAATGAAAGCTGTTTGCCTAGACAATCACCTAAAATTATTTCTCTGAGTCATAGAAGGTGGACAATTTTTTTTTTAATGAAATAGGAACGCTGAAGGAGTTGCCTGCTTTGTCCTTGAAAAGATTTGTAGTTGATTTCCAGGAATCCCACTTTTTCAGTTTGGAGGGCATTGTATCTGCCCTTGAGGCACTGGCAACTTTTGTTTGTTTTTTTTTTGTTTGTTTTTTTGTTTTCTTTTTTGTTTTTTTTTTTCTTGTTTGCTTTGTTTTTCTTGCTCTTGTGCTCTGTTTGGTTCAGGAATTTTTAGTTTGAGGTTTTGTTTGTTAGTTTGTTTGTTTTTTTGGCCAGTGACTAGTTTGCTTTATTTGAAACAAATATCATAAGGCTATTCTTCAATGCTCATTAAATTTTTTGAAATAAAATGGAGGTGCTGCTAGCAGCAGTCTATCATTGTCTGAAAATCCTTTTATTAATAATGAAACATTTGTCTGTTCAGTTTGTAGATCTCTGAGATATTTTAGACAATCTGTCTATCTATAGTGTATCTGAATTGCTCATCTCTAGTTATCTAGTATCTGCCTAACTTTGAAAGTATCTAAGAAAGTTAAATGAAATTTATTTTGTAATTAAATAAAGAATCTGATATGACCAACAATTTGACTGATTACTACTATGTGCATCTCATTTTTACTTTTTCTTATTTTTTTAATTTTTAATTTTTTAAAATTTATTCTTCAATCATTTTTTCCAGTCCAGATTTCATCCTGATCCTGGTCTACCCTATCCACATCTCACAACTTCTCTCCCTCCCCATCTCCAAAAGGATGTCTGCACCCCAACCCCCACCCCACCAGGCCTCCCAACTTCCTGGGGCCTCAAGTGTTTTGAAGGTTAGGTGCATCTTCTCTGTCTGAGTCCAGACCCAGCAGTGCTCTGCTCTATATGTGTTGGGAGTCTTGAAGTTCTTGTTGTACAGATCTTTCATTTGTTTAGAGTTACCCCAAGATATTTTATATTATTTGTGACTATTGTGAAGGGTGTTGTTTCTCTAATTTCTTTCTCAGCCCAATTATCTTTTGTATAAAGGAGGGCTACTGATTTATTTGAGCTTATTTTATATCCAGTCACTTTGCTGAAGTTGTTTATCAGCTATAGAAGTTCTCTGGTAAAATGTTAAGGTTGATTATGTATACTATCACATTATTTGCAAATATTGACACCATGGCTTCTTCTATATCAACTTTTATCCTTTGATCTCCCTTCATTGTCTTATTGCCCTAGTTAGAACTTCAAGTACTATTTTGAATACATATGTGGATGGGGATTCTTGACTTGTCCCTGATTTTAGGTGGACTACTTCTATTATCTCTCCTTTTAATTGGATATTGGCTGTTGGTTTTCTTTATACTGCTTTTATTATTTTTAAGTATGGACCTTGAATTCCTGATTTTCCAATACTTTTAACATTAAAGGTTGTTATATTTTGTCAAAGGCTTTTTCAGCATCTAATGAGATCATCATGTGATTTTTTTTCCTCTGACTTCGTTTATAAAGTGGATTATGTTAATGGATTTTCATATATCGAACGACCTTTGCATCCCTGGGATGAAGCCTACTTGATCATGGTGGATCATGGTTTTTATGTGTTCTTGGATTTGGTATGTGAGAATTTCATTGAGTATTTTTGCATACATACTCATAGTGAAATTGGTCAGAATTTCTCTTTTATTAGCGGAAGAAATTTGTGTCATTTTATGTATCAAAGTAATTGTTCATTCATAGTATAAATTAGGTAGTGTTCCTTCTGTTTCAATTTCCTGGAATACTTTGAGGAGTATTCATATTGGATCTTCTTTGAATCTTTGGTAGAATTATGTACTAAATCCACTTGGCCCTTTGCTTTCTTGTTATTTTCCTTGGTGTTGGTGGTTTTGCTTCTTTGTTTGTTGTTATAAAGTTTTTAACGACTTCTTTTATTTCCTTAGTTAATATGGGTAATATGTTTAGACAGTTTACCTGCTCTTGATTTAACTTTGGTATGTGGTATCTCTCAAGAAAATCATCCATGTCATCTAGATTTTCTAGTTTTATTGAGTATAGGTTTTGTAGTATTATTTGCAGATTTTTTTTTAATTTTCTCAGTTTCTGTTGTTCTGTCTTCCATTTGATGTCTGTTTTTGTTGATTTGGATGTTATTTCTGTGCCCTTTAGATAGTTTGTGTAGGGGTTTAAATCGCTTGTTGATTTTTTCAAAAAACAGCTTTTGATTTTGTTGATTCCTCACATCTTTCTCTTTGTTTCTATTTGTTTTATTTCTGCTCTGAGTTTGACTATTTCCTGACATCCACTCCTCTTGGGTATGTTTGCTTATTTTTTTTTTTCTACAGCTCTCAGGTGTGCTGTTAAGTTCTTAGTGTAGGAAGTCCCCAATGTCTTTACCAGGGCACTTAATCCTATGAATTTTATTTTATTTTCTTTTCTTTTTTCTATATTCTTTATTTACATTCCAAATGATGTCCCCTTTCCTGGTTCCCCCCTCCCTGAAAGTCCCATAAGACCTCTTCCCTCCCCTTGTTCCCCAGTCAACCCCCTTCCGCTTCTCTGTCCTGGTATTCCCCTACACTGCTGCTTCCAGTCTTTCCAGAACCAAGAGGCCCCTGGTTCTGGAAAGACAGGATGAACTTTCTTCTTGGCACTTCTTTCATTGTGTCCCATAAGTTTGGGTATGCTGTGTCTTCATTTTAATTAAATTCCAAAAAGTCTTTATTTTCTTTTTATTTCTTCCCTGAAAAAGTTAAGATTGAGCAGAGAGTTGTTCAGTTTCCATGGGAATGTGGGTTTTTTTTGGTGTTTTTGTTGTTATTGTAAACCAGCCTTAGTCCATGGTGATCTGATAGGATGCATGGGTTTAATCCTATCTTCTTGTATTTATTTAGGCTTTCTTTGTGACTGATTACATGCTCAGTTTGGAAAATGTACTATGAAGAGCTGAGAAGAAGATAAAGTCTTTTTTTTAGGGTGAAATTTTTTTGTAGTTATCTGTTAAGTCCATTTAGTTCATAACCTCTATTACTTTCATTATGACTCTAGTTTCTGTTTCAACGACCTGTGCATTAGTGAGAGTAGGGTATTGAAATCTCCAAATATTATTGTGTGTTTCAATGTATGTTTCAGTCCTTAGTAAAGTATCTTATATTAACATGGGTTCCCTTGCATTTGGAGTATAGATGTTCAGAATTGAGACTTTCTCTTGGAATTTTACTTTGATGAATATAAAGTGTCCTTTCTCATCTTGCTTGATAACTTTTGGTTAATAGTTTATTTTATTGGATATTAAAATGGCAATTCCAGCTTCTTTCTTGGGACCATTTACTTTAAAGAATTCATTCCACCCTTTTACTCTGAGATAGTATTTGTCTTTGTTATTGAGGATTTTTTCTTATATACAGCAAAATCCCGAATCTTGTTTGTATATGCAGTCTGTTAGCTTATGTCTTTTTATAGGGGAATTGAATCCATAGATATTGAGAGATATTAAAGACAGACTCCTGTTATATTTGTTGTTGTAGGTGACATTATGCATCGTCCTTCTGGATTTGTTTAGAGATTGTTAATACCTTGTTTTTTCTTTGGTGTAGGTACCCTCCTTGTATTGGAGTTTTGCTTTTAGAAGCCTCTGTAGTGTTGAACTGGTAGATAGATATTGTTTGAATTCTCATT
This sequence comes from Tokudaia tokunoshimensis, assembly GCA_036184795.1. NCBI lineage: Eukaryota > Metazoa > Chordata > Mammalia > Rodentia > Muridae > Tokudaia > Tokudaia tokunoshimensis. The sequence continues at coordinate 81,684,000 of BTHU01000002.1, read as the reverse complement.
TATCCTTGAATATTTTCATTTCTACATCTATGTTGATTGAGAGTTTTACTGGGTATAGTAGCCTGGGCTGGCATTTGTGTTTTCTTTGGGTCTGCATGACCTCTATCAAGGGTGTTCCTACTTTTAGTGTCTGTTGAGAAGGCTGTTGTAATTCTCATAGGTCTGCCTTTATATGTGACTTGGCCTTTTTGCCTTCTAGCTTTTAATTGGCTTCTGTTGCTTATGGTCTTGCACTTGTCTGTTGCCATCTGGCTATATTTACACAATGGAATACTACTCTGCAATTAAAAACAATGAATTCATGAAATTCCTAGGCAAATGATCAGAACTTGAAAATATCATCCTTAGTGAGGTAACCCAATCAGAAAAGAACACACATGGTATGCAGTCACTGATAAGAGGATATTAACCCAGAATCTCGGAATACCCTAGACACAATTCGCATATCAATAGATTTCCAAGAAGATGGAAGGAGAGACCCCTGGTCCTGGAAAGACTGGATGTAGGGGAATGCCAGGACAGAGAAGCAAGAGGGGGTAGAATGGGGAACATAGGGAAGGAAGGGTTGTCACGCGCCTAACGTCTCGCAGGCAAGAACGATGCGCGGCAACAGGATTCTTCTGCAAACAAGACTTTATTGTACAGCTCTCTTGAACAGGGACCCCCGAGGGAGGAAAAGGCACTGCTTATATATGCTTAGAAAACCCGTGTCACTACCCGATTGATGCAGGCCTCAATGCCCAATTTGCATGCCCGGAGAGCGGCTGTGACGTACTTGGTTCATTCGCACTGCGTCCTTTGGGGTGGACAACATCTGTGCCTTGTTGACTCAACTACAGGAAATAGGTGCCATCTTTGGGCGCAGTATGGGCGGCTACCAACAAAGGGTCTTATGGGACTTTCGGGGAGGGAGGAAACGGAAAGGGGAAATGATTTGGAATGTAAATAAAAAACTTAGAAAATAAAAAAATGGAAAAGAAAAACAGTTGTCATGTGTGCAGTGGACCTCCTGAAGGCCTTGAGAATGTGATGTTTTCAGAAGAATAGACAACCTGGTAATTATGCCTTTTATTGCAATTAATTGAAAAAGAGCAAAAGGGGACATATAGGAGGATTTAGACAGAAAAAAAGTGATATAATTACAGTGTAATACAGAAAACAAAATAAATTAAAAAACTGTTGTTCCTCAAAACAAACAAATACTTGAAATAGGGCTGGAGAGATGGCTCAGTGAATAAGAGCACTGACTGCTCTTCTGAAGGTCCTAAGTTCAAATCCCAGCAACCACATGGTGGCTCACAACCATCTGTAACAAGATCTGACGCCCTCTTGTGGAGTGTCTGAAGACAGCTACAGTGTACTTACTTATAATAAATAAATAAATCTTTTAAAAAAAAGATCTGAAATATTATTTCTGTCTCAACTGTAGCACAGGATAGAGTACAGTGGAGACTGTGCTTATAACCATGGCAATATGTCAAAATTCACTTGTCAGTGAGATGTAAGTAGGCAATTGACAGAAGTGACACATCTTTAGACACTTAAATGTATGCACTAATACATATATGTCTATTGGGGATTGTTTTGTGCACAGTATATTCAGATGCTGCTTACTATGTCCAGATATCTCCTTGCAGCCTGGTTGATGGCAGTATCAACTATCTCTGGTCTCTATGTTACACAAAAATTGTTTTTCATCACCTGTTCTTGGTTAATAAAAGAGCTGATGAGCCAATTAGCTCGGCAGAAAGGAATAGTGCAGGACTTCTCTTATAAGTCACAGTGTCCCAGAAAGTGAAAGAGGAGAGTTGAGAAGAACCACTAGGAGAAGAAGGTATGGAGAAACTATGTAGAAAAAAACAGGAGAATTCCACATGAGAGTTGAAATGAAGGAGGAACCATGAGGAAACACATGGACAAGAGCAATCCAGGACAAGCACAGATGGCAAGTAATGGGATCTTTTTATGGTCATTAGCAGCTCAGTTGGGTTAGAATTGTTCAGAACTTGCCCAGATTAGATTTGAATAGTATTATTAAAAATACTAGCTTTCAGTGTCCTTACTTGGGAGCTAATATCGGTTAAGTTTGGTGTAGTTATGCCCTGCATTTACTTAGGATCAAAAGGGGTGTTAGAACACTTTCTGCCTTCCTGACATACTATTGCATCTTGCCCACTAAGTGTGGGTCATAAACTGACACCAAATCTAAACTTAGATAAAAATCTAAACTTAGAACCAGGCTTTGAGCATGAAAAGTCCCTGGTAAATGTTACACACAAGTACTCCTGGGTACAAAGCAGGTTTCTGTTTCTTTCCCTTGAAGACAGTGATGCCAAGAACAGAATGATTTAAATAATTTCTCAGAAACCACTTGTGGCCCACAACTGAGACTGCTAGGTAGCTTCAGCCCATCCTAGTAGTGATGCTTTTCCCCATGCACTAATTAGTTCTAGAAAAGGATCAAAATTCATGCTATTCGAGGGACAGGTGCTTCTGTGAGCTGGATGTGTCCTACACTTCACAAAAAATGCAGTTCTTTGTCCAACTTGACCATACCAGGCTATGCTACTACACATAGTCGGTCATATAGATCTGGTTTAATTTGGTAACATCACAGTGCAATTTTGGCCTTTTAATTTCAAATAAGATAGAAATTCAGTGCATAACACCATGGCCCAGAAAGGTGAACCATACCCTGCCTGGAACAAAAATGCATGGTGGCAGTCAGTGTTCTCTAACATGACCCTGCACTCTCATATGAGGTCACATAGGGTCCCCAGTTGATGGTACTGTCTTCACAGCCATCAAACATCTCTCTGTGTGGCAGTACCCCCACTTCTCTTTGAACTGATTAACAGGGCTGAGTGTAGTCTCCATGAGATGTTGGAACTGAACCACAAAAGGATGCAGAGAGACTCAGGAATAATCTAAGTACAAATGAACTTCTGCTTCAGTAAAATGTTTGGATGCTTAAGTTTTAAGTGAAAAATAGAAGAGAGTGGGTATCAAACATCATAGCCAGGTATAAATGGTTTGAAATTAGTTAAATTAAGTTCTTAGGAGAAAAGTAAATTGAAAAGAAAAAGCCATGCAAGGATAGAAAAGAGTTTAGAAAAGATTAATCACAGAAAAGACATCAAGGTTAAAAAGCAATAGAATATAACAACTAACTAACTAACTAACTAAATATATACATACATACATATATACATATAAATAATTCTGAAAAAGAGAAAAAAATAGAAAAAAGTATTTTAAAAGTGCATGAAACATTAAAAAACAAAAGATACCCAATCACAGAAATACTGAGTCTAAATATAAAAAATAAATTCCCCAAGAAAGGAGAAAGATAAAGAGATTAAAAATTAAAATATTTTCCATAACAAAAATTCATAAATTGTTAAAAAAAGGATTGGGATTCCATCCAGTTTTGTTTTTAATGTTAACTTTAAGTATATGCTCAGTAATGATTATAATTTTATATATCATTTTCAGGTGATATCAGAATAAAACAGACTAAAAGGAAGTGAAAGCTAAAAAATTAAATGCTAGATTGAAGGCCATAGAACTGAAATTAGAAGATTCTTGATATCAGAATAAAGAATCTTCAAGGAAGATTTACTATAGAGCTATTTCATAAAATAGGTTATATATTTCATTTTATTATTTGAAAATTTAACATATAAACATTTTGGTACATCATACTAATGATACACATTTAGAATCTCAATGAACTTTGGTCTTGAGTTCTAAAAGAGGCTGATTTTCTGATTGTTCATTTATTAGAGATGTTAGATAACACCAAAATTCCTTTGCAGTTTGAACCTGCTGATGCTGCTGCAGCATGTATATCTTATGAGATCAAACAGCTTTTTAAACATTGAAGTGTATAATATGTTCCTGGCATTTCTTACAAATCTACTGGACAAGCAAATGTAGAGAGATCTAACAGAACTTTAAAGAAATGCTCATTAAAGAAATGTGGGTTATAATTACCCCAGAGATAGATTTTGTAATTCTTTATTCACTAAATATTTTAGGAAATTATTTGAAATTCAGGAAACTGCACTCTTAACAGTTAATCGGGGAATATTTTTATAGTCAGCGAACAAGAACAGTGGCAGTCTTACCTGTTCTACATGACATAACTCTTTTTCTAGAGCTGGGAATGTGATCAAGGTGATGATTAATTTCTTATAACCATTTTTGTCTTCAACTTTTTGATATGATTTAACAAAATCATTTTTGATCATTAGATGTGCACTCTGAGGATTTAAAGTAGAAATGAATGATACAATTTATGTAAAATTTAGATTTGTGATTCTATTAAGAAGTAAGTGCAACAAATAGACTATAGGTTACTGGTAGGAAGCTGTATCAACTTAAAAAGTAATCTTGAAAAAACATAATAAAAATCTGCACCCTAAATGCATTTAAAGTAAATAAAAAAGAAGCAATCATATTTTGATGTCAAAATACTTTTTATGGCAAGGCATTAGGGATAATTTTCCTCTTAGAAAAAACATGGATTAGAGGATGAAAGAGTTAAAATCGTACATGTGGTGTGGCTTTCCTCTTAATTTCTACATTTTTTCTGCAACATTCCATTCAAAATCTGTAGTCATGTCACACTTTCACACAGACAAACACATGTACATGCACAAATAAACACACACAATCATATACACATACACACTAATGTACAAAATCAAACATTAAAAAATAAGTTCCTTTTTTGGACATATTATTATCCCACATACTGACCATAGTACAATGACACTAATGGAGAGAAATCTATGCCTTAAGATACCATATACATTTTGTTTGCCCTGCAGATATCAAATTGATTTTATGTTTCTATTATATTAAGTCATCCATGAATTTGTGTAGAATAGTGAAACATTCAATGGAAAGGTATACTGACTTCCAACTATGAAAATGAAGATAATTATGCAAAGTTAAAAAACATGGCATTAATAGGAGATTAATTTTCATTCAGTTTACCTAGGTAATGTGGGAAAAAAAAGAAAAGGCGCGGGGCCTGGCGTGCACGGACACAGGGGCACACGCCAGGCCGGGCTGGTGGCGCCTGGGCCTCGCTCTAGGGCCAAGGTACATATGCAGGTGGACATGGAAGTTCCGCAGGGGGTGGGGTGGGGGGGTTTGGGGAAGCAGGCAAGATGCACGCGTGCCTCAGCCTAAAGGGGAGCGGGAGGCCATACTGCCGACCGGTCCTGCGCAAGGAGCGCGGAGGCGCAGAGAGATGCTGGATCTCTCTGCACGTTACCTGTGCTCAGACTGTCCACGTGATTGAATCCCAGAGTCTCAGTACCAGCTAGCTCTATGTGGCGAGTTTAATAAGAGGTGGCCCATAGCTTTGATGTTTTATTATTAAGAAAATAGAAAGAGAAAAGAGATAAAAAGATAAAGAAGAGAAAATTGATAAGAAAAGTCATGACCACGTGGAAAGGGGAAAAGACAGAGAGATAGACAAAGAAGAGGGCCAGGAGAGAACAAGCAGAGAGAGAGAGAGCATGCGCTGAGGGGTGTTATTTATAGTGAGTTGGGTGGTCAGGTAACCAGGAGGCGGGGACAGTGTGGCTGCAGGCAGGTGACTGCCTAGGCGGAGTCAGGCTAGAACCTGGGGCGTGGCCACACATCTCATTAAGGTCCCACAAGGTAAAGTAGAATTAGGCAATATATGCTTAAATGAGGTAAATATAAGCATCATCTAAAACAAGTAACGTTTAGAGACATAGGAATTATTCCAAGTACAAAAGTCAAAACGGAACCAATATATTCATAGAATCACACTGGTTGTCAGGTCAAACTGTGATAAAATCACCTCAGCTATCTCTCTTCCTGCATAACTTGCTAAAAGCACATCCTTGCACCAGTAAAGGCTCCTCACTGGCAAAAACCAAATAGGCTAGAGCAAGCAGAAGAAACTTCATCTTAAGAATCTCTTTCTTCTAGGGCAAAAGAGTAGAGTTGTTCAGCTGCTGGTGAAATGATGAACTGAAGAGACTCAGAAAACATTTCAATTTATACAATGCGTAATGAACCTATTAATTCATTTTTTATTAATTTTAAGATGTTGGGCAGATTGGATGGCAGGATTTGCAAATATTTGGTATTATTTTATTTTAATCAATGGAATTAGAATTCAGTGGATAGTAACATAAATATTCCTGAAATGTTGACATTTAGAAACAAAGTCAAAAAGAGCAAGCTCATTTTGTGACATAGTACCCACAAAAGAGCATACACAACATGAAATGTTTCACGAACATTAATATTGACCAGTATTATTTTCAGGTTCACATATCACCAAGATCTAAGTTCTACCTGATCATTCCCAGATTACTATGAAAAATTCAATACATGGGTCACACTGAGATTATTTTCCCTGTAAAGTAAAATAATTTCATGGTTCTATAATGTATAAGTTGAAAATCAATAGCACAACTTTAAGGTAAATATAAGTCCAACAGACGAAGTTATATTCATTTTGCAGTGAGCAATAAAACACACAGACAGACCTCTGTTCCCGCGGACTGCGCTGGAGAGACCGGTACCCAGGCTCTCCCCCCGATATAACATCACTTGGGACACGGCCTGTTGGGGCTTCCGTCTGTGCCCGAGGGCGGGTTGGCGCTGTGGTCGTCTGGGTGCCAGATCGGCGGGCCATCGTGACCACAGGGTGAGCGGCGCCACGGAGACTGCCCTCCGCCATCTTTGCTCCAGTGACCAGGTAGTTGGGACCGCCAGGCTCAGAGACAGACAGGCATAATATCGCTTCGGTTTCAGGCAGCTTGTGTGTAACCTGCTCCCAGGTGCTGGGCTGATCTGCAGTAACCAGCGCGCCAGTTCCGCGGCGGGACCTTCTGCCTGGTGGAGGGACCCCGCGCAGGGAGGGAGCCTGCCAGCTTCCCTTCCGCGACCTCTGTTCCCGCGGACTGCGCTGGAGAGACCGGTACCCAGGCTCTCCCCCCCCATATAACATCACTTGGGACACGGCCTGTTGGGGCTTCCGTCTGTGCCCGAGGGCGGGTTGGCGCTGTGGTCGTCTGGGTGCCAGATCGGCGGGCCATCGTGACCACAGGGTGAGCGGCGCCACGGAGACTGCCCTCCGCCATCTTTGCTCCAGTGACCAGGTAGTTGGGACCGCCAGGCTCAGAGACAGACAGGCATAATATCGCTTCGGGTTCAGGCAGCTTGTGTGTAACCTGCTCCCAGGTGCTGGGCTGATCTGCAGTGACCAGCGCGCCAGATCTGCTGTGGGACTTCTGCCTGGCAGAGGGACGCCCCCTCCCCCCCCCCAGGAGAGATCACACACCCCTGCACAGGGCAGGAGCCTGCCAGCCTCCCTTTGGCGACCTCTGCTCCAGGAATCCACTAGGCTGAGCCTTTAGATGTGCAAGGCCTCCCCAATATAAGATCACTTGGGGCAAAGCACATTAGGGCTCCAAAGTCACTCAGGAGCAGGCAGGCCCCAGAAATCTGTGCCAGGGGAATCCTGGTAATCCAGGGGGGGCAGAAATAGCTTTGCAGGCTCACAGGAGGTCCAACCAACAGCCAGTGGCAGCAGGACCAACTAACACCAGAGGTATCCAGATGGCAAAAGGCAAACGTAGGAATGTTACTAACAGTAATCAAAGTAATGTGGGACCATCCGAACCCAACTCTCCAACAGCAGCAAGTCCTGGATACCCCACCACACCCGAAAGACAAGATCTGGATTTAAAATCACTTCTCATGATGCTATTAGAGGATCACAAGAAGGACACAAATAAATCTCATAAAGAGTTACAGGAGACCATGAATCAACGGTTAGAAGCCCTTACAAAGGAAACACAAAAATCGCTTAGAGAAATGCGGGGGAGAACATGGATCAAAAGATGGAGGCGCACAAGGAGACAACACAAAAATCGCTTAACGAGATGAATCAACGGGTAGATGCACTCACAAAGGAATCACAAAATTTGCATAAAGAAATACAGAAGAATATGGGTCAACAGACGGATGCCCATAAGGAGGCAACACAAAAATTGCTTAAAGAAATGAATCAACGGTTAGATGCCCTTACAAAGGAAACACGAGAACTGCTTAAAGAAATGCAGGAGACGATGGATCAACAGATGGAATCCCATGAGGAGGAAACACAAAAATCGCTCAGAGAAATGCAGGAGAACGTGGGTCATCAGGAAGAAATCCTGAAAGAGGTAATGCAAAAATACCTTAAAGAAATACAGGAAAATACAAACAAACAAGTGAAGGATCTCAGCAAATCCATCCAGGAACTAAAAAAGGAAGTAGAAACAACTAAGAAATCACAAAGGGAGACAACTTTGGAGATAGAAAACCTTGGGAAGAAATCAGGAGTCATAGATGCAAACATCAACAATAGAATACAAGAGATGGAAGAAAGAATCTCAGGTGCTGAAGATTCCATAGAAAGCATCGACTCAACAGTCAAAGAAAATGCAAAATGCAAAAAACGCGTAACCCAAAACATCCAGGAAATCCAGGACACAATGAGAAGACCAAACCTAAGGATTATTGGTATAGATGAGAGTGAAGATTTGCAACTTAAAGGGCCAGTAAACATCTTCAACAAAATTATGGAGGAAAACTTCCCTAACTTAAAGAGAGAGATGCCGATGAACATACAAGAAGCCTACAGAACTCCAAACAGACTGGACCAGAACAGAAATACCTCCCGTCACATAATAATCAAAACACCGAATGTTCTAAACAAAGAAAGAATACTAAATGCAGTAAGAGAAAAGGGCCAAGTAACATACAAAGGAAGACCTATCCGAATCACATCAGACTTCTCACCAGAGACTATGAAAGCCAGAAGATCCTGGGCAGATCTCATGCAGACACTAAGACAGCACAAATGCCAGCCTAGACTACTATACCCAGCAAAACTCTCAATCACCATAGATGGAGAGACCAAGATATTCCATGATAAAACCAAATTTTCACAATATCTTTCCACAAAGCCAGCCCTGCAACGGATAATAGGTGGAAACCTCCAATACAGGGAGAGAAACAACACCCTGGAAAAAATGAGATAATAACCTTCTTGAATCAAACCCAAAAGTAGATAACCACTCAAACATAAAGATAGCGTCAAGAATGGCAGATGGCAATAATCACTATGCCTTAATCTCTCTTAATATCAATGGTCTCAATTCCCCAATTAAAAGACATAGACTAGCAGACTGGATACGTAAACAGGACCCAGCATTTTGCTGCATGCAGGAAACGCACCTCAGTGTCAAAGACAAACACTACCTCAGAGTAAAAGGCTGGAAAACAATTTTACAAGCAAATGGCCCCAAGAAACGAGGTGGAGTAGCCATCCTAATATCGGATAAAATTGATTTTCAACCCAAAGTCATCAAAAAAGACACAGAAGGACACTACATACTGATCAAGGGAAAAATCCACCATCAAGAACTCTCAATCCTGAATATCTATGCTCCAAATGCAAGGGCACCCTCATTCGTAAAAGAAACTTTACTAAAACTCAAAGCACACATCTCACCACACACAATAATAGTGGGTGACTTCAACACCCCGCTCTCTGAAATGGATCGTTCAGGAAAGCAGAAACTAAACAGGGACACAGTGAATCTAATTGAAGCCTTGGACCAAATGGAACTAACTGATATATATAGAACATTTCATCCTAGAGCTAAAGAATACACCTTCTTCTCAGCTCCTCATGGTACCTTCTCCAAAATTGACCATATAATTGGTCACAAATCAGACCTCAACAGATACAAGAAGATAGAAATAATCCCATGCCTCCTATCAGATCACTATGGAATAAGGGTGGTCTTCAATGGCAACAAAAACAAAAGAAAACCCACGTACACATGGAGGCTGAACAATGCTCTACTCAATGATAACTTGGTCAAGGTGGAAATAAAGAAAGAAATCAAAGACTTTTTGAAAGTTAATGAAAATGAAGGCACAACATACCCTAACTTATGGGACACAATGAAAGCAGTGCTAAGAGGAAAATTCATAGCCCTGAGTGCCGCCAAAAAGAAACGGGAGACAGCATACACTAACAGCTTAATGGCACACCTGAAAGCCCTGGAACAAAAAGAAGCAAATACACCAAAGAGGAGTAGAAGGCAGGAAATCATCAAACTCAGGGCTGAAATCAATCAAGTAGAAACAAATAAAACCATACAAAGAATCAACAAAACGAGGAGTTGGTTCTTTGAGAAAATCAACAAGATAGATAAGCCCTTAGCCAGACTAACCAAAGGGCACAGAGATAGTATCCAAATTAATAAAATCAGAAACGAAAAGGGAGAGATAACAACAGAAACTGAGGAAATTCAAAAAATCATCAGATCCTACTACAAAAACCTGTATTCAACACACCTAGAAAATCTTGAGGAAATGGACAATTTCCTTGACAGATACCAAGTACCAAAATTAAATCAGGATCAAATAGACCATCTAAACCGTCCTATAACCCCTGAAGAAATAGAAGTTGTCATTGGAAGTCTTCCAACCAAAAAAAGCACAGGTCCAGATGGTTTTAGTGCAGAATTCTATCAGACCTTCAAAGAAGACCTAACACCAATACTCTTCAAACTGTTCCACAAAATAGAAACAGAAGGAACACTACCCAACTCGTTCTATGAAGCCACAATTACACTAATACCAAAAGCACACAAAGATCCGACAAAGAAAGAGAATCTCAGGCCAATCTCTCTTATGAATATCGATGCAAAAATACTCAATAAAATTCTTGCCAACCGAATCCAAGAACACATCAAAACGATCATTCACCACGATCAAGTAGGCTTCATCCCAGGGATGCAGGGATGGTTCAATATAAGGAAATCCATCAATGTAATCCACTACATAAACAATCTCAAAGAAAAAAACCACATGGTCATCTCATTAGATGCTGAGAAAGCATTTGACAAAATTCAGCATCCTTTCATGCTAAAGGTCTTGGAAAGATCAGGAATTCAAGGCCCATATCTAAACATAGTAAAAGCAATTTACAGCAAACCAGTAGCCAGCATCAATCTAAACGGAGAGAAACTTGAAGCAATCCCACTAAAATCAGGGACTAGACAAGGCTGCCCTCTCTCTCCATATCTTTTCAATATAGTACTTGAAGTTCTAGCTAGAGCAATTAGACAAGAAAAAGAGGTCAAAGGGATACAAATTGGAAAGGAAGAAGTCAAACTATCACTATTTGCAGACGATATGATAGTGTACATAAGCGACCCAAAGAACTCCACCAGAGAACTCCTACAGCTGATAAACGACTTCAGCAAAGTGGCCGGATATAAAATCAACTCAAGCAAGTCAGAAGCCTTCCTATACTCAAAGGATAAGCAGGCTGAGAAAGAAGTAAGAGAAATAATACCCTTTACGATAGCCACAAACCATATTAAGTATCTTGGTGTGACGCTAACCAAACAAGTGAAAGATCTGTATGACAAGAACTTCAAGTCTCTGAAGAAAGAAATTGAAGAAGACCTCGGAAGATGGAAAAATCTGCCATGCTCATGGATTGGCAGGATTAATATAGTAAAAATGAGCATCTTACCAAAAGTAATACACAGATTCAATGCAATCCCCATCAAAATCCCAACTCAATTCTTCATAGAGTTAGAAAGAGCAATTCAAAAATTCATCTGGAATAACAGAAAACCCAGAATAGCTAAAACTATTCTCAAGAGTAAAAGAACCTCTGGGGGAATCAGTATCCCGGACCTCAAGCTGTACTACAGAGCAATAGTGTTAAAAACTGCATGGTATTGGTACAGTAACAGACATGTAGATCAATGGAACAGAATTGAAGACCCAGAAATGAATCCACACTCCTATGGTCACTTGATCTTTGACAAAGGAGCTAAAACCATCCAGTGGAAAAAAGATAGCCTTTTCAACAAATGGTGCTGGCTCAGCTGGAGGTCAACATGCAGAAGAATGCAAATTGACCCATCCTTATCTCCTTGCACTAAGCTCAATTCTAAGTGGATCAAAGATCTCCACATAAAACCAGACACACTGAAACTAATAGAAGGGAAACTAGGGAAGAACCTTGAACATATGGGCACAGGGGAGAATTTCCTGAACAGAACTCCAATAGCTTATACTCTAAGATCAAGAATAGACAAATGGGACCTCATTAAATTACAAAGTTTTTGCAAGGCAAAAGACACCGTCAAAAAGACAAAGCGGCAACCAACTAACTGGGAAATGATCTTTACCAACCTTACATCCGACAGAGGGCTAATATCCAAGATATACAAAGAACTCAAGAAGTTAAACTCCAGAGAGGCAAGTAACCCTATTAAAAAATGGGGTACAGAGCTCCACAAAGAGTTCTCACCTGAAGAATATCTAATGGCTGAGAAGCACCTAAAGAGATGTTCATCATCCTTAGTCATTAGGGAAATGCAAATCAAAACAACCCTGAGATTCCATCTCACACCAGTCAGGATGGCTAAGATCAAAAACACAGGAGACAGCAGTTGTTGGCGAGGATGTGGAGAAAGAGGAACACTCCTCCACTGCTGGTGGAATTGCAGGCTGGTACAACCACTCTGGAAAGCAGTCTGGCGGCTCCTCAGAAAACTGGGCATGACACTTCCGGAGGATCCGGCTATACCACTCCTGGGCATATACCCAGAGACTTTACCTGCATGCAATAAGGACACATGCTCCACTATATTCATAGCAGCCTTATTTATAATAGCCAGAAGCTGGAAAGAACCCAGATGTCCCTCAACGGAGGAATGGATTCAGAAGATGTGGTATATTTACACAATGGAATACTACTCTGCAATTAAAAACAATGAATTCACGAAATTCCTAGGCAAATGGTCAGAACTTGAAAATATCATCCTTAGTGAGGTAACCCAATCACAAAAGATCACACATGGTATGAAGTCACTGATAAGGGGATATTGACCCAGAATCTCAGAATACCCTAGACACAATCAGCATATCAATAGATTTCTAAAAAGATGGAAGGAGAGACCCCTGGTCCTGGAAAGACTGGATGTAGGGGAACGCCAGGACAGAGTAATGAGAGGGGGTTGAACGGAGAAAAGAGGGAGGGAAGGGGGCTTATGGGACCTTCGGGGAGGGAGGAAACGGGAAAGGGGAAGTGATTTGGAATGTAAATTAAAAAAATAAAATAAAATTAAATTAAAAAAAAAAAAGAAATAAAGTGAACAGACATAAAAAAAAAAAAAAAACACACAGACATGGAGACAGTTTATTTAATCCTTCTTAAAGAATAATTTCTCTTATTTGGAATATAAGTGGCCCTCATAGCTATGATTCCCACTTGTTTATTTATTAGAAATATTCTTCATTTACATTTCAAATAAAGCATTTCCTGTTCTCCCTACCAAATACCTTAACTCATTCTCCCTTTACCTGTTCAACAACCCACCCACTAAAGCTTCCCTGTCCTGACATTCCCCTATACTGGGACATCTAGCCCTCTCAGGTTCAAGGGCCTTTCCTCCCTTTGATGTCCAAAAAGGCAATCCTCTGCTTCATATGCAGCTGTAGCCATGGATCTCTCCATGTGTATTCTTTGGTGGTTTAGTCCCTCTGCGCTCTGGCGGTACAGGGTGATTCATATTGTTGTTCTTCCTATGGGGCTGCAAACCCCTTCAGTTCCTTGGATGATTTCTCTAGCTCCTCCACTGAGTACCCAGTGCTCAATTCAATGGTTAGCTGAGTGTTTCCACCTCTGTATTTGTCATGTACTGGCAGAGCCACCCAAGTGATGTTATATCAGGCTCCTGCCAGCAAGCACTTGTTGGCATCCACAATAGTGTCTGAGTTTGGTAACTGTATATGGAATGGATGAATGTAACTAGAAATTATCACCCTAAGTGAGGTAAACCAATCACAAAAGAACACACATGGTATGCACTCATTTAATAGTGGATATTAGCCCAGAAGCTCGAGAATAACCAAGACAAGATTTGCAGAACAAATGAAGCTCAAGAAGATGGAAGACCAAAGTATGGATACCCTGGTCCTTCTTAGAAGGGGGAACGAAATGCTCACAGGAGGAGATACAGAGTCAAAGTGTGGAGTAGTGAATGAAGGAAAGACCATCCAGAGACTGCCAACTTGTTAAACTTCCACGTGTACTATCTTGTTTTCTTTCAATCACCTTCCAATCACCAGCTTTGAGAACCTTGCCAGGCCCATATTGATATACTCTCTCTGTCTCTCTGTCTCTGTCTTTCTATCTCTCTCTCTCTATCTCTGCGTCTCTGTCTCCATCTCTCTGTCTCTCTCTGTCTCTCTGTTTCTCTCTTTCTCTCTGTCTATCTCTCTGTCTATCTCTCTCACACTCTTTCTCGCTCTTTTCCTTCTACTCCCTGTCTATAAAACAGGATGTAGCACAGCTACTGCTCAAGCTACATGCATGCTGTCATACTCTTTGCCATTATTATAGTGGATTAAAACTCTGAAATTGTAAGAAAATCCAGTTATACTCTTTCACGTACACCAATTGCCTTGGCCTTAGTGTCTCTTCACAACCATACAGCAATGACTAAGAAATCCAGTGAACATCAAAGATAATGAAAAATAAGTTTGAAAATCTCATCACAATAAATTGAGGAATTTGGAAATTAGTTGGTTATAATGTATTTTTATGGGATGGTATTATACATTTTTTAAAATTTTTATAGTGATATGCAGTGTATCTTGGTCATAGTCATCCTCACATTCTCATTTCAGATTGGATTGATTCTCTCCCAAATATCTCATATCTTCCCTCTCAACTTCATTGTAATAAGAATTTTGAATTTTAGTTTCTTTAAAACATACAGAGATATAAGAATGTGCTTTCAGTTAATGCACATATGGGGCTGCTTCAGATTTCCCAATGCAACTGACTACCATTTCCCTTATCATTTAGCATGGTCATCATTTTGCCAGCTGCAGATAGTTTTTACAGTTGTGTGATATTTGGAATTCAGGGACCTTCTCAGGGTATATAAATACTAGGTTCTTGAGTGTTGTGTTGCTTATTGGTAATTCGTTTTTGGTCTTGAATCTTGGCCATTAAGTGGGATTGGTTATTGTTTGTTAATTTTATTGCTCAATGATGAAAAAAGTAATTGGATATTAGATTCAGAGCTCTCTCTTTCTCTGTCTATCTGTCTCTCTGTCTCTCTATCTCTCTCTCCTTTCCCCCTTCTCCCTTTCTCTTTCAGTCTCTCTCTTTCTATCACTTATTTTCATTCAATAAAGGAACGTCTGGAGGAGTTACCATCCCTGATCTCAAGCTATACTACAGAGCTACAGTGATAAGAACCACATGGTATTGGTACAGAGAAAACCAGATCAATCAATTCGATATAATTGAAGGCCAAGAAATAAAACAACATACTTATGAAAACTTGATATTTGACAGAGAACCTAAAAACATTTAGTGGAGAAAAGAATGTGTCTTCTAAAAATGGTGCTGGTCTAATTTGGGGTCTACATGTAGAAGAAGGCAAATCGATCCATATTATCACCTTGTACAAAGCTCAAGTCCAAGTGGATCAAGGACCTCCCAATAAATCCATGTACATTAAATCTAGTACAAGAGAAAATGGAAAGTGGCCTTGAACACATTCATGGTGGGGAATTTTCCTGAACTGAACACCAATGGTTCAGCCTTTAAGATCAAAAACTGACAAATGGGACTATGAAACTGTAAGGTAAAGAACACTGTCAATATTACAAATTGACAACCTGCAGATTGGGAAAAGATCTTCACTAGCCCTATATCCAATAGAGTGCTAATAGCCTAAATGTACAAAGAACTCAAGATGTGAGACTCCAAAACTCCAAATAACCCAACTTAAATAAGGGGTGCAGAATTAAACAAGGAATTTTCAACAGAGGAAACTTGAATGGTCCCCATGTGCTACCACATGTCTTTGTCATCGTGAAAATGAAAATCATCAGAAAATTTGAAAAAGTTCTACATGAAAACCCAGCTATTCCATTCCTGGGCATATAACCAAAATTTGCTCAACCATACCTCAAGGACACATGTACCATTATGCTCCTAGCTGCCTCATTTGAAGTAAACAGAGCTGGAAACAATCCAGATGTCCCTCAACAGAAGAGTGATTACAGAAAATGCAGTTTATTTACATAATAGACTACTATTCAGCTACTAAAATTAAGGAAATCCTGAATTTTGTATGCCACTTTCAAGGAGAACAAAATAATAATGAGAGGCAGAAGTAGGGAGGGATCTGGGTGAGGAAAGTGAAGCAGATGTGAAAAGGGTGATAGAATAAGGTATTGGGGGGCAAGAGAGAATGCCAGAGTTCCAGGGGAAAGAATGAAAATTGCAGTTGCTGGGGGATGGGCGTAAGAAGAATCTCTAGATAGTACCAGAGACTTGTGATGTGAGAGGCTCCCCAGACTCAGTGGGGATGACATAACTGAAAAACCCAACAATGGAGAAATGGAACCTGAAGAGACCACCTAGTAGATACACAGGATCCCCATTTGTGTAATTGGAGTACTACCACATCTTCAAATTAGTGACCCAAAATTGTTTCCTGCCGAAAGGAAATGCAGGGATAAAAACTGAGTAGAGATTAAAGAAGACTGTCCAATGACAGGTCGAATTTGGGATCTATCCCATGCATAGCCAACAAACTCTGACACTATTACTGATGCCATGTTTTGTTAGCAGACAGGAAACACATGTGACTGTCCTCTGAGCTGCTCTACAATTAGGTGACTGAAACAGGTGCCGATACTTACAGCCAACCATAGGACTGAGATTAGGACCCCTTTGGAAGAGATGGGGAAAGGACTGAAGGAGAAGGGGATTGCAACCCCAATGGGAAGAACAATAATATCAACTATCCAAGACCCCTCAGAACTCCCAGAAACTAAACCACCAATCAAATAACATACATGGGATGGTCTGTGGCCCCAGTACCTGTATAGCAGTGGACTACCTTGTCTGGTCAGCGGGAGAGGATGCACTTTTTCCTCTAGAAATTGAGGCCCCATGGAAAGGGGATGCTGGCTTGGGTGAGGTATGAGTAAGTGGGTGCAAGTTGGTACAACCTCTCAGAAGGAAATGGTGGATGAGATGAAGAACTCAGGGTGTCCTGTTGTATTGTTAAGGTATATTAATAGAAAATTAATAGGTTTTAAAATTATTTTATAGAGATAGGTATTTTATTGTTTTGTTTTTATTTTATATTAATAGAAATTTAAGATTTTGTTTGAATTATGCATACTAATAGGAATTTAAGATAGGTTCATTAAACTTACTGTATACTAATTTCAATTTAAGGTTGTCTTGTTACACTATATTGTTCACAAGCTATTCATTTAAAATATGATGTAAAGTTCTCTAATTTATGGTTCTTATTATTTTTTTTTTGCAGATAACTCATTAATTTTAGGGAAAACAAGTTTTACACAAAAGGGGGAATGTGAATTGGGAATTTCTGGATACATCATGTTATGCCCACTCAGGTGATGTTTTGCTGAGACAGACTGACATGGGTTTTGGTAAGGTAAGACCCAGGGTGGGACCCATGATTTTTGGAGAAAGTACAAATAGGGCTCATTATTGATTTTGAGCTCGCATAGCTAACTTTGCATTGATTCATTGGTCTTGCATCTTTAACTTCACCCTCTTTAATTCATTGAGTGAGCCATAGCAGAAAACTTCTAGTGTCCAAACTTGTACTGGTCATTACCACTGACTTTCAAAAGATTAAGCAGAGGACTCATGGTTTCTTCTAGATCTAGCCAGAGCTGCTGATTCATATTAGTCATCCTAACACTACTGAAACGGAGTGATTATATCCTGAAGAACAGAAATTGTAATTGACCCAAGGAACAACTTCTAAAAAGGTCCACATCCACATGTATGATTTACCATCTTCTCTCCCCTACTTTGGATGATGGTCTAGAAGTAGGTATTTTAAGAACTCTAAGTCTACAGCCTGGTTCTCTCTAAGTTTACATTTCTCTCTAAGTGTTGATGTTTGCTAAGTTCTTGCCCAACATTCAGTGTGACAAATCCAACAGTATTTCTTTGGGGATATGTTGAATCTAACATCCCTTTGGATCCCATGTCAAAGCAAGACAGTTCTACACCTGCCCTACCTGATTTTAGCTCCGAAGTAAGGACACAAAGACCTGTCATTTTTATTAATACACTGCAAACCTAATCTGGGCAGGTTTGAAAGTTTCTAATCCAAATAGGCTGCTAATACCAGAAATGTGTCCCATTACTTGCCATCTAGGGTTCTCCTCGCTTGCTCTGGTCTACGTGAGTCCTCATGACTCCTCCCTCATTACAACCCTCATGGTGAAATCATCTCTTCACTCCATGTGGTTTTGCCAAACCTCCTTCTAGTGACCCTTATCTATTCTTCTGTCTCACCCTCTGGGACCCCTTAAATACAATCAGAAATCAAGCACTATTCTCATCTGCCTGGCAAATGGACTCATCGATCTTTTATTAACCAATCAGAGGTGATGGAAAACAACTTTTTTAATAACTTAGAGACCACAGATAGTTGACAGTGTCATCATTCAGATTACAACCAAATATCTGGATATATAAATCAGTATCTGAATACACAGTTTACAAAACTATCCATCCCAAAAGACATATATGTTTTTGTGCATATTTGTAAGTATCTAAAAGAGAGTTACTTCTGTCACTCTATGCCATATATTTGAGATATGGTCTCCTTACACAAGACTGACAAATGGAGTTTAGATGTTGTTATGGTTACAAGAAGAGACTCCACCTTACTTTGTCCAGTGCAATGACTGATGATACAGAAATGATATTTCAAGTCTTTTATTCTTTACTTTGAGGAACAACTGTTTTTGATTTCTTTTATTTTCTTTAATATACTACAATTATATCATTATATTTTTCCCACTCTAAATTCTCCCATAAGTCCTCCCTTGCTCCTTGCTCTTTTTCAATTAATGCTCTTAAATTCATGTGTATGTGTGTGTGAGTGTATATATATATATATATATATATATATATATATATATATATATATATATTACTAGAAGTTAACAGCACGATTCTACATGAAGTTTAATATAACTAGATTTCAAAATTTGCTGTAAAATGCATTTATCCATATATACACACAAAATATATAATATATGTATATATTATTTACTTATTAATTAATTAGCTTGCTGGAATGAACCAACCATACCATGATTTGTAAAAAAGAAAGGATATATATATGATACTGCCAAGAAGTATACACTGTATGCCTCTGTGTCCTTGTTGAGGCCCATTTGAGATGAACAACACACTGTTTAGAATTCATGGACCCTGACCCAGTAGCACAACTACCATTTTCATGTGCCTGACATGCAGAGCCCTGAGGACTAAGTGTCCTGAGGACTTCATGCTGTTATGGACATAGCTCTGCCTATTGTACTCTCAGTCTCCACATCCTTCATAATTTAAGTTTTTTGAGAAAACTCAGAGGGGGTTTCCAGTCCATCACTTGGCAACATTATTAGCATTCAAAAGAATAGTGATTTATCTTTGTTAAGCATTACTGCTGTACTGTTATATAACAATTCCTGCCCTTGAAAAGAATGTAAAGATGTAGATTATCACAAATGAAACAAACCTTTAGAATTTGTAGATGTAGCTTCTTTTTAATATAAGTTTAACAAGTTTTGTCCATGGTTCTGCTGTACAAAATCTTATGAAATAATTTGAAGCTAAGATTGAATACTCTTCATTCTTGAACTAGACATTTTTTCTTGTATATGAACAAGAACAGTGATAATGCTACCAGTACTAACTGACATGATTCTCTTTCTAAAACTGCACAGGAGATAAAGGTCATGATTAATTTATTGTATATAATTTTGACCTCATCTTCCAGATATGATGTAGTAAAAACTTTGATGATCAGTAGATGTACACCTTAAGAATTAAAAGTAGGCTGTGGGACATCTGCTGTGCAGAGGACCCTCACTGGGAGAGAGCATACCCGCACAGGATGGGAGTGCACCAGCCTCCCCTTGGCGATCTCTGCTCCTGGGATCGACTACTCTGAGCCTTTGGATGTGCAGCAATTCCCCAATATAACGCCACTTGGGGCAAGGCACATCAGGGCTCCAAAGTCACCCAGGAACAGGGCAGACCCCAGCAATCAGTGCCAGGGGAATCCCGGTAATCCGGGGGGGGGGCAGAAATAGCCTTGCAGACTCATAGGAGGTCCAACCAACAGCCAGTGACAGCAGGACGAACTAACATCAGAGGTAACCAGATGGCAAAAGGCAAATGTAGGAACATTACTAACAGAAATCAAAGCAATATGGCACCATCCAAACCCAACTCTCCAACAGCAGCAAGTCCTAGATAAACCATCACACTGAAAAGGCAAGATCTGGATTTAAAATCACTTCTCATGATGCTATTAGAAGATTTCAAGAAGGACACAAATAAATCTCATAAAGAAATACAGGAGGACATGAATCAAGAGTAGAAGCCCTTACAAAGGAAACAAAAAAAATCGTTTAGAGAAATGCAGGGGAATATAGTTCAACTGATGGAGGCCTATAAGGAGGCAACACAAAAAACGCTTAAAGAAATGAATCAACGGGTAGATGCCCTTACAAAGAAACACAAAAATCTCTTAAAGAAATGCAGAACAATATGGGTCAACAGATGGAGGCCCATAGGGAGGCAACACAGAAATCGCTTAAAGAAATGAAGCAACGGGTAGATACCCTTACAAAGGAAACACAAAAATTGCTTAAAGAAATGCAGGAGACAATGGATTAACAGAGGAAAGCCCATGAGGAGGAAACAAAAAAATCGCTTAGAGAAATACAGGAGAACTTGGGTCAACAGGCAGAAATCCTGAAAGAGGAAATGCAAAAATATCTTAAAGAAATACAGGAAAATACAAAAAAATAAGTGAAGGATCTGAGCAAATCCATCCAGGATCTAAAAAAGGAAGTAGAAACAACCAAGAAATCACAAAGGGAGACAACTTTAGAGATAGAAAACCCTGGGAAGAAATCAGGAGTCATAGATGCAAACATCAACAATAGAATACAAGAGATGGAAGAAAGAATCTCAGGTGCTGAAGATACCATAGAAAGCATCGAGTCAACAGTCAAAGAAAATGAAAAATGCAAAAAACGTGTAACCCAAAACATCCAGGCAATCCAGGACACAATGAGAAGACCAAACCTAAGGATTATAGGTATAGATGAGAGTGAAGATTTGCAACTTAAAGGGTCAGTACATATCTTCAACAAAATTATGGAGGAAAACTTCCCTAACTTAAAGAGAGAGATGCCAGTGAACGTACAAGAAGCCTATGGAACTCCAAACAGAATGGACCAGAACAGAAATACCTCCCGTCACATAATAATCAAAACACCAAATGTACTAAACAAAGAATGAATATTAAAAGCAGTAAGAGTAAAAGGCTAAGTAACATATAAAGGAAGACTTATTCAAATCACATCAGACTTCTCACCAGAGACTATGAAAGCCAGAAGATCCTGGGCAGATCTCATGCAGACTCTATGAGAACAAAAATGCCAGCATAGACTACTATACCCAGCAAAACTCTCAATCAGCATAGATGGAGAGACCAAGATATTCCATGATAAAACCAAATTTACACAATATCTTTCCACAAACACATCCCTACAAAGGATAATAGGTGGAAACCACCAATACAAGGAGAAAAACTACACCCTGGAAAAAATGAGATAGTAACTTTCCTTCATCAAAACCAAAAGTAGATAAGCACTCCAACATAGAGATAGCGTCAAGAATAGCAGGTAGCAATAATCACTATTCCTTAATCTCTCTTTCTATTAGTGGTCTCAATTCCCCAATAAAAAGACATAGACTAACAAACTGGATACGTAAACAGGACCCAGCATTTTGCTGCGTGCAGGAAATGCACCTCAGTGTCAAAGACAAACACTACCTTAGAGTAAAAGGCTGGAAAACAATTTTATAAGCAAATGGTCCCAGGAAACGAGCCGGAGTAGCCATCCTAATATCAGATAAAATTGACTTTCCACCTAAAGTCATCAAAAAGACACAGAAGAACACTACATACTGATCAAAGGAAAAAATCCACCAAGAAGATCTCTCAATTCTGAATATCTATGCTCCAAACGCAAGGGCACCCTCATTCATAAAAGAAACTTTACTAAAGCTCAAAGCACACATCACACCTCATACAATAATAGTAGGTGACTTCAACACCCCGATCTCTGAATGGATCATTCAGGAAAGCAGAAACTAAACAGGACACAGTGAATCTAATTGAAGTCTTGGACCAAATGGAACTAATACACACACACACACACACACACACACACACACAGAGACACACACACACACACAGAGTGGGGTCACACAACTAAACCGCTTTAATTAGCTGTGAGATTTGCCAAGTAATTTAAGCCTACGTCCTAGTTTTCTCATGAAAAATACAGGATGGATGGCATCTGCCCTGTCCACCTCTAAGATTGCAGATGAAGATGAAGATTATATATATGTATATATAGATATGAGAGAGAGTGAGAGAACATTTCATCCTAAAGCAAAAGAATATACATTCTTCTCAGCACCTCATGGTACCTTCTCCAAAATCGACCTATATTTGGTCACAAAAAAGACCTCAACACATATAAGAAGATCAAATTAATCCCATGCCTCCTATCAGATCACTATGGAATAAGGATGGTCTTTAATGGCAACAAAAAACAACAGAAAGCCCACATACACATGGAGGCTGAACAATGCTCTACTCAATGATAACTTGGTCAAGGAGGAAATAAAATAAAAATCAAAGACTTTTTAGAATTTAATAAAATGAAGGCACAACATGCCCTAATTTATGGGACACAATGAAAGCGGTGCTGAGAGGAAAATTCATAGCCCTGAGTGCCGCCAAAAAGAAACAGGAGAGAGCGTACACTAGCAGCTTAATGGCACACCTGTAAGTCCTGGAAAAAAAGAAGCAAATACACCCAAGAGGAGTAGAAGGCAGGAAATCATCAACTCAGGGCTGAAATCAATCAAGTAAAAACAAATAAAACCATACAAAGAATCAACAAAGATAGGAGTTGGTTCTTTGAGAAAATCAACAAGATAGATAAACCCTTAGCCAGACTAGCCAGAAGACACAGAGACAGTATCCAAATTAACCAAATCAGAAAAGAAAAGGGAGAGATAACAACAGAAACTTAGAAAATTCAAAAAAATAATCAGATCCTACTACAAAAGCCTGTATTCAACACAACTAGAAAATCTGGAGGAAATGGACAATTTCCTAGACAGATACAAAATAACAAATTTAAATCGGGATCAAATAGACCATCTAAATGATCCAATAACCCCTGAAGAAATAGAAGTCATCATTGGAAGTCTTCCAATCCAAAAAAGCACAGGTCCAGACATTTTTAGTGCAGAATTCTATCAGACCTTCAAAGAAGACATAACACCAATATTCTTCAACCTATTCCACAAAATAGAAACAGAAGGAACACAACCCAACTCGTTCTATGAAGCTACAATTATGCTAATACCAAAGTCACACAAAGATCTGACAAAGAAGGAGAATCTCAGGCCAATTTCTCTTATGAATATAGATGCAAAAATACTCAATAAAATTATTGCAAACCAAATCCAAGAACACATCAAAACGATCATTCACCACGATCAAGTAGGCTTCATCTTAGGGATGCAGGGATGGTTTAATATAAGGAAGTCCATCAATGTAATCCACTACATAAACAATCTCAAAGAAAAAAACCACAAGGTCATTTCCTTAGATGCAGAGAAAGCATTTAACAAAATTCAGCATCCTTTCATGTTAAAGGTCTTGGAAAGATCAGGAATTCGAGGCCCATATCTAAACATAGTAAAAGGAATTTACAGCAAACCGTAGCCAACATCAATCTATATGGAGAGACAATTAAAGCAATACCACTAAAATCAGGGGCTAGACAAGGCTGTACTCTCTCTCCATATCTTTTCAATATAGTACCTGAAGTTCTAGCTAGAGCAATTAGACAACAAAAGGAGGTCAAAAGGATACAAATTGGAAAGGAAGAAGTCAAACTATCACTATTTGCAGACGATATGATAGTATACTTAAGCGACCCAAAGAACTCCACCAGAGAACTCCTACAGCTGATAAACAACTTCAGCAAAGTGGCCGGATATAAAATCAACTCAAGCAAGTCAGTAGCCTTCCTATACTCAAAGGATAAGCAGGCTGAGAAAGAAGTAAGAGAAATGATACCCTTCACAATAGCCACAAACCATATAAAATATCTTTGTGTGACTCTAATCAAACAAGTGAAAGATCTATATGACAAGAACTTCAAGTCTCTGAAGAAAGAAATTGAAGAAGACCTCAGAAGATGGAAAAATCTTCCATGCTCATGGATTGGCAGGATTAATATAGTAAAAATGACCATCTTGCCAAAAGCAATATACAGATTCAATGCAATCCCCATCAAACTCCCAACTCAATTCTTCATAGAGTTAGAAAGAGCAATTCAAAAATTCATCTGGAATAGCAGAAAACCCAGGATAGCTAAATCTATTCCCAAGAGTAAAAGAACTTCTGGGGGAATCAGTAACCTAGACCTCAAGCTGTACTACAGAGCAATAGTGTTAAAAACTGCATGGTATTTGTAGAGTGACAGGCATGTAGATCAATGGAACAGAATTGAAGATCCATAAATGAATACACACTCCTTTGTTCACTTGATCTTTGACAAAGAAGCTAAAACCATCCAGTGGAAAAAAGATAGCCTTTTCAACAAATGGTGTTGATTCATCTGGAGGTCAACATGGAGAAGAATGCAAATTGATCCATTCTTATCTCCTTGCACTAAGCTCAATTCCAGTGGATCAAGAACCTCCACATAAAACCAGACACACTGAAAGTAACAGAAAGGAAACCTTGAACATATGGGCACATTGGAGAATTTCCTGATCAGAACTCCAATAGCTTATGCTCTATGATCTAGAATTGGCAAATGGGACTTCATAAAATTACAAAGTTTCTGTAAGACAAAAGACACCGTCAAAAAGACAAAGCGGCAACCAACTAACTGGGAAATGATCTTTACCAACCCTACATCCAACAGAGGGCTAATATCTAATATATTCTAAGACTCAAGAAATTATACTCCAGAGAGCCAAGTAACCCTATTAAATATGGGATTCAGAGCTAAATAAAGAGTTATCACCTGAAGAATAGCCAATGGCTGAGAAGCACCTAAAGAGATGTTCAACATCCTTCGTCATTAGGGATATGCAAATCAAAACAACCCTGAGATTCCATCTCACACCAGTCAGAATGGCTAAGATCGAAAACACAGGAGACAGCAGTTATTGGCGAGGATGTGGAGAAAGAGGAACAGTCCTCCACTGCTGGTGGGATTGTAACTGGTACAACCATTCTGGAAAGCAGTCTGGCGGTTCCTCAGAAAACTGGGCATGACACTCCCGGAGGATCGGGCTATACCACTCCTGGGCATATACCCAGAGGCTTCCCCTGCATGCAATAAGGACACATGTTCCACTATGTTCATAGCAGCCTTATTTATAACAGCCAGAAGCTGGACAGAACCCAGATGTCCCTCAACGGAGAAATGGATTCAGAAGATGTGGTATATTTACACAATGGAATACTAGTCTGCAATTAAAACAATGAATTCATGAAATTCCTAGGCAAATGGTCAGAACTGGAAAATATCATCTTTAGTGAGTTAACCCAAACACAAAAGAACACACATGCTATGCAGTCAATGATAAGGGGGTATTAACCCATAATCTCAGAATACCCTAGACACAATTCGCATATCAATAGATTTCCAAGAAGATGGAAGGAGAGACCCCTGGTCCTGGAAAGATTGGATATAGGGGAATGCCAGGACAGAGAAGCAATAGGGGGCTGAATGTGGAACAGAGGACAGGAAGGGGGCTTATGGGACTTTCGGGGAGGGATAAAATGCAAAAGGGGAAATCATTCGGAATGTAAATAAAAAGACTTAGAAAAAAAAGAAAAAAGTAATGATAGATGGTTTAAAGTTATATATAAAACATATCATTGAGTGAAGAGAAAAAAAAACCTAATGTATGTGAGTGGTAAAATTCAGATGACATAGAAGGATAAAATATAAAAACAAATACCTTCTTTGAAAAAAATGAATTAAAAGTAAATTGACTGATAGATTTTTATTTAAAAGTTTAGATTTGCGGTTATTTTAAAATTTTTATAAGATTACTTTTTAAGATGAATAATGAAATAATTGATCTTTTTATTAACCAAATTGCAGCCTGTCAGTAAAAAAAATAGCGGAGAAAATTATACGGCTTTCTTTGTTTTTTTTCTAATCTATAACAAGTTGGTTAGTTATTAATATATGTGTGTTCTTTGGGATGATAAGTTTTCTCATTCCTGTGTAATATGTGAATTATTTTCAAGAAAATGTATTTGGGAACATACTTTTTTATTTTTTTTTTAAACATTTGCTTATTTTTTATATATAAGTACACTGTAGCTGTCTTCAAACAACCCAGAAAAGGGCATCAGATCTCATTATCGATGGTTGTGTGCCACCATGTCGTTGCAGGGATATGAACTCAGGACCTTTGAAAGAGCAGTCAGTACCCTTAACCACTGAGCAATCTCTCCTGCCCCAGGAACATAGTTTTAAAAATAATCATTCATCTAAATAAAACTAGAATGTAATTACATTGTAATGTTTATGCTACTTGAAAGAATTTGCTGTGATATAAAAGCAATGGGAGAAATAAATAATTATTTTTTTGGAGTTTGTCATGTTTCATTCAATGATTTTGTGTGTTTGTATATGTGTGTGTGTGTGTGTGTGTGTTCGTTTGTTTCAATCTTTTCCCTGATTTTTTTTCTTTTAACCTTCTCTGCAGCCACCAAAGAGTTTTAGTAGGCTCTTGTATGTCAGAGTAAATGCCGGCCCTACTGAATCAAGCTATATTCCCTCTGAGAACAGTCTGCTGAGGGATAACTTGCCACCTCTATGCCAACTCAGTTTACCCTAACCTGACAAGGCTGGCCTTCAACATGTCCCTTTAAGAGAATTTTAGAAATTTCCTGAAAGAAACCATAAAACAACAGAAAAATAATTAAAATTTCTGATATTCTTAGGACTTTTATATAATCTTTACTCCTACATTTTGAAATGCACAAAATGTGCCAAGAAGTGCATGCTGAAAGGATCCTTCTATAGCTGTCTCCTGAGAGGCTTTGCTAGAGACTGACATATACAGAGGTGAATGCTTGCAGTCAACCATTGAAATGACAACGGGGTCTCCAATGAGGGAGTTAGAGAATGAACAGAAGGAGCTGAAAGGGTTTGCAACATCTTAGAAAGAACAACAATATCAACCTACTGGAGCTTGGTTCATCTAAAACACCAACTAAGGAGTATACATTGAGGGACTCATGGCTCCAGCAGTACATGTAGCAAAGGATGGCCTCGTCAGGTATCAATTGGAGATGTGATCCTTGGTACTGCGAATGCTTGATGCCCCAATGTAGGGGAATTCAAAGGCAAGGAGTCAGGTGTGATTGGGTGGGTGGGGGAACAACCTCATAGAAACAGGCATAGGGGGGATAGGATAGGGGGTTTCTGGGTGAGAAATTAGTAAAAGGGTTAACATTTGGAATGTAAATAAATAAAATAACCAATCAAAAATAGATATGCACAAAATATTCTCATTCACAATAGGGTGATGAATGTAAGTTTGTTCTCAGCTCCTGAAAAATTTCACTGCAGGATGTGCATTGGGTTCTTTATTAAAAAATATTTTGTAACAAGAAAATCCATGTAATTATTCATATATAAAGTCAGTAATAATTTTTCATTACTATAAGATGTGCAGAAATTCCTGAGTGATGATTGTGAATACTTTGCCTTTACAGTCTTGAATAGATCTCAAACTTTAATTCCAGTTGCTCAAGAATAGTGACTAATATATTTTTTATCTGCTCATGAGGTCAAGGCTTCCATTTAGGGCATTCATCTGTGAGGTGAGACAAAGAGGGAGACAGTTTAAAATTCTGTTGAATTTCCATCATATTTTCATGTAAGGATTTTATATTACTGATATGGAAAACAAGAATCTTTATCATTTTCTCTAATTTCAAGTTATCACTGGTCTAAACTACAGGAACCAACTTACCTTTTTCATAGACATTTTCAATATTTTCAGTAGGAATCCTGAGTCGCTGAGTCAGCTTCAGGTATTCTTTCCACATTTCTTCAGTGATATTTGTTCCAGTTGCTGCATTGCATGGAAAAAATGTCAGAAGAGGTAGGCACTATAATTACAGCAAAAATTTAAGTTCATCCAGTCTTCTCATCAGTTGGTAGATTCTGCTACATTACCCCACCCTCCCTACCATAACGGAGATATCAGTCAGGGAAACATTCGAAAGTCAGTTCAAACATTCTTACTTGAAATAAGATAATATCTCTCCATCCAATCATATCTAGGTAATTTGAAGAAAATCAGGAATATTGAAATCATTATTAAATTACTATTGAAATTAAGCTGCCCAGTTCAACTTGAATTTCACACTATCATGACTATACTTGAAATATGTTAGGAAACACATTCCTGAATCAGTATGTCATGAAACAAAATGCAGGGGACACAGTTATTTTGAAGTTAACAAAAAGAAAAAAAAATTCATCCCATGTAAGATTTACATACCCAGAGCTACTGCCAGATTCTGTAAGTAATTCAATTCATTAATAAACTTGGCTTCAAATAGGATGGTGGAGCTTGAGACAAAATGTATCACAATATCAAAATAACTTGGGGCTGAAATAAATAAATTTTCCTTCATAAGAACATGATGTAGACATTGCTATTTATTTATTTACTTACATACAGACTAGTTTTGAGATTTACTATAATTACACTATTATGAAACTTCCCTTTCCCCCACAAAAATCTGAGTGCGTGACCATCCATATACTCCTTCATATTCATGCTATGTTTTTTCACTGATTCTCATCATATTCTTATATTTATCACATTATATAATGTTATATTTTATATTATTTATTTTATATAAATTAATAATTCATGAAATATGAAATCTTCACTCATAAACATAACACTTTTACTCCATATAATGTATGTTTGATGTATATTAATCTTAAAATAACATTGAAAGTTCTTTCAAAACAATCTCATTTTCCTAGCCTACTTCAAATTATTTTTTTCTATATTAGATCATTGAGTCAGGGAAACATTTTCTTATTTCCTAACATGAAGGTAAAAACCAAGAGTACACCTGTATTTCATCAATTTTAGCAAAACCAATACTTAAATATTTCTTTGATTTTTTTGTTTGTTTTGTGTCACAGAACAAGATTCATTCATAAGTGCATTTCTCTACTATACTGCCGGAGAATAGATTTTACTCACTTCGATGTAAGCCTCCCTCGATTGCTGGATAAAAGTAGATGTTTGGAAAATGACGAACTGCATCACGTAACTTCCAAAACCCAGGGATGGAGTTGGTCCCACTTCTTCTGGGACATTCTTTCAGTAATATAGACTCTGTAACTTTAGACACAATGGGCCATTTATCTACTGAAGACACTGTTGGTAAAGATCACATCCCCACAGAACATATAAATAATGCAATCCATACTGGATCATTGCTACTCACGTTTCTCTGAGCAATAAATCCAGTCAATTTTATCAGCCCAAACTGTGTGTAGTTGACACTTCCCATTTATCCTAAACAATTCATATTAAACAATAAACATTACTTATTTCACATTTATCATCACACATATTTTTCCCTAAAGAAAACACATATTGCTGAACCTGAGACACATTCCTGGGGCTAATCCTGTATTCTATGATGTTATTATTTGGTTTGAAAATATCTTCATTAATCATCTTTTCAGTCTATGATTCCTGTCAGGAATCAAACAACTTGCTCTATGCACAAAATCTTGTGGATGGAATTGAGGCTCACAACTTTAATTGGCAGCATTTCCCAATTTAACACAGCACAGCAAAACAAATGATCACATTGATTTCCATTTCAACAAACTGTTTCTTCTATCCAAATAACTTTTCTTACCTGACATAGAATGTCATGCTCATGACGCTGTATTGATCAAAATACTTAACCTCACGCATCAGGATCCTCATTCGACTGTTTTCTGCCGTTAAACTCACATATTTGCCTGATAGGTAGATGGTATTAAATTTCCCTGAAAACTAATAATGAAGAAAAATAAATTCATCATTCAGGGCATATTTGTTTGAGTCCCCACACCCACTTCTTGGTGCATAATCCTCTATAACTTTATTTCTGAGGGATATCTTATGGTCTTGGTGGATAATACATGTACATATTATACAATGTGGACCAAAGAACCATACACATAAAATGATAAAATGAAAGTGAAAATTTAAAGTTAGAAAAGTTAGATATAGATGTTCAAATAAAGAAAGACAAAATAATTAATATTGCAATAGAAAAAAAATTATATATAATGTACCAACATCATTTTCTGTATTTCTGTTTATACCTTATAATTGCCTAATTCTTCTTTGAAAACATATATATATATATATATATATATATATATATATATATATATATGTGTGTGTGTGTGTGTATGTATGTATGTATGTATATGGCACTACTTTTTTATCTTGCAAAGTATGATTAAGAAAAAAGTATAAAAACAGATTATAAGTTCCTGTTATGATGCTGAATCAAAAAATGTAGCCTTAAAAATTTGAGTAAAAATTCACGTACTAAATTCACTCAAAGTAATTAATAAAGATGCAGTCACATATTGGTGTCAAAAGACTTTGCGTTTCAAGGCATTATTACCAATATTCCATCTAAAATCAGTCAGATCAGAGGATGAAAAAGTTAAAATTGTACACATTGTGTGGCTTTATCTCTGATTTCTACATTTTTGCTGCAATATTCTTTCAAACCCTGTAGTCACAGGCACACACATCCACAGAAACAAAGACACACATATGTGCATATCCAAACTTTAAAATAACTACATGTTTTGGAGATATTGCTGAATTATTATTAATATCACTATTATCTCATATATTAACTGTAGTATAATGACTCTAAATGAGAGAAATATATTCCTCAAATATACAATACATAATGTTTTGACTTGCAGTTATCAAATTGATATTAGGTTTTTCTTTTATTGATAAAGAGTCATCCCTGAATTCATGTAGAATAGTGAAACATTATATCAAATGTATTTTGATTTCCAACTATGAAAATAAAGTTAATTATGCAAACATTAAAAACCATGGCATTACTAAGAGGTTAATTTTCATACTGTATACCCAGACAAAATAAAATTAGGAAATATAAGTAGCTCAATTGAGATTAATTATAACTTTAAAGTAAAATAAATAATGTTTTAAGAGATGGGATATATTCCAAAGAAAAAAGTCAAAAAGAAATCAATATGTTCATAGACCACACTGATTGTCAGTTCAGTCTGTGATAAATTCACTACAACCACCTTTCTTCCAATATAACTCCCTGAAAACCCAACCTTATACCAGTAAGGGTTCCTCAGCTTTAGAAACCAAACAGGCTACAGCAAGGAGAAGAAACTTCATCTTCTAGAATATTCTCTTTCTTCTGAATTAGAAAAAGACAGCTGTTTAGCTGCTGATGAAATGGTGAACTGAAGAGGATCACAAAGCATTCCAGTTTGCACAATGTGTGATGAATCTGTTAATTCACTTTTTTTTTAACTGTCAGAACAGGTTGGCAGACTGGTAGGCAGTATTTGTGACCATCTGCCATTGCTTTATTTTAACCCATGGTATTAGAATTCAGTGGTGTGTAAGATAAATGTTCCAGAACTGTTGGCATGGAGAAAAAAAATCAAGAAGAGCAACCTGGTTTGGTGACATTGTCACAATACAACAGTGACTGAGTAAGCCAGTGAACATCAAAAGATAATTAGGAACAAGTTAAAATTCTCAAACAGTAATTGAAGGATTTGCAAATTTGCTACTTATAATGTATTTTGATGGAGAAGTATTAAACGATTTTTTTATTTTTTATTTTCTATATTTTTTATTTACATTCCCAATGATTTCTCCTTTCCCGGTTCCCCCCTTCCCGAAAGTCCCATAAGCCCCCTTCCCTCCCCTTGCTCCTCAGTCAATCCCCTCCTTCTTCTCTGTCCTGGTATTCCCCTATACTGCTACATCCAGTCTTTCCAGGACCAGGGGTGTCTCCTTCCTTCTTCTTGGAAATCAATTGATATGTGAATTGTGTTTTGGGTATTCCGAGATTCTGGGTTAATATCCACTTACCAGTGACTGCATACCATGTGTGTTCTTTTGTTATTGGGTTACCTCACTAAGGATATTTTCCAGTTCTGACCATTTGCTTAAGAATTTCATGAATTCATTGTTTTTAATTGCAGAGTAGTACTGCTGATGGGATTGCAAGCTGGTACAACCACTCTGGAAAGCAGTCTGGCGGTTCCTCAGAAAACTGGGCATGACACTCCCGGAGGACCCTGTTCAACCACTCCTGGGCATATACCCAGAGGCCTTCCCTGCATGCAATAAGGACACATGCTCCACTATGTTCATAGCAGCCTTATTTATAATAGCCAGAAGCTGGAAAGATCCCAGATGTCCCTCAACGGAGGGATGATACAGAAGATGTGGTATATTTACACAATGGAATACTACTCTGCAAGTATTAAACAATTTTGAGAATTTTACATACATATAATTTGTATATCTTGACAATAGCCAACTCCTCCTTCTCCTTTCAGGCTTCCAAGATTCTCTTGAGATATCTCATATTTTTCTCTCAACTTCACTGTAGTGAGAATTTTGGAATTTTAGTTTCTTTAAAATGCAGAGAAATATTTTTAGAATGTGCTTTCATTTAATGCCTTCTGTTAGGCTGTTTCACCACAACTCATCGTCCAATAGTCTTGTGATTTTGCCCGCTGCAAATAGTTTTTGAATTTGTGTGACATTTGGAATTCAGCAACCTTTTCTGGCAGAGTTGGGTGAAGGTCATGGATTGTTGATTCTGAATCTTGCTCATTCACTGAGATTTGTAGAGGTTTATTAATTGTATTGCTCAATGATGAAACAAGAAAAAAAGAAATTAGATCGGGGCTTTCTGTCTGTCTGTCTGTCTGTCTGTCTCTCTCTCTCTCTCTCTCTCTCTCTCTCTCTGTTCTCTCTCTCTTTCTGTCTCTCTCTGTGTCTCTGTCTGTCTCTCTGTCTCTGTCTCTGTCTCTGTCTCTGTCTCTGTCTCTCTCTCTCTCTCTCTCTCTCTCTCTCTCTTTCCCCTTCCCTTCTCCATCTTTTTTTCTTTCCTATCTATTGTTAGTGTTGAATCTGTTAAAAAATAAAACAAAAAACAAAAAACAAAAGCAATAACAAAAAAACAGTGGTCAAGGATGGCAAAAAAGAAAAAAAAAAAGACCCCATAGAAGTATCAAAGATCTGCTACAGCTACACTTTGATTTTTCCTCCCCACATTATCCAGTTACTATTTCCTATATGGTAGCAAACATAGGCTCATCCACCTGTTTATGGGAACAGTGCCTGTTCTCAAGAAGTGTTAACCTAAATGCCTCACTAAGTAATCTTTTATTTCTTGTTTGTTTGGTTTTCTGGTTTCCTTTACTATCAATTTTTTTGGATTTTTGTAGGTTATTTTATTTAATTACTTTAATTACAAATGTTGTCCCCCTTCCTCGTTTACCCTCCTCAAATCACTTCTGTATTGGTCAGTGTTCTCTAGAGTCACATAAATTATAGGTAGTCTCTATATAGTAAGGGAATTTGTTGATGACTTGCAGTCTGTATTCCAACTCCCCAACAATGGTCACCAGCGGCTGTGAATGAGAGTCCACGGATCTAGTAGTTGCTCAGTCCCACAAGGCAGGTAGGAGAAGAAGAGAGAGCAAATCGTTCTCCTTACAATGTCCTTGTGTAGGCATCCAGTGGAAGGTGTGGCCCAGATTAAAGGTGTGTGCCACCATGACTTGATCTGGGACTTACTCCATCCCAGATGAGCTTGAACTCAGAGATGATGCTTTGTCCCAGATGAACTTGAATTAAGAGATCTTCCTGTCTTAATCTTCTGGGATTCAAAACCACTGTGCCTCAAGATCTGCATGTCAAGATCCAGGTCAGAAACTTGGATCTCCCAGCATCCAGATTAGGAACACAAGTGAGCCTCCCAATTCTGGATTGTAGTTCATTCCAGATATAGGCAAGCTGACAACCAGGAATAACCACTACACCAGTCATGGCAATCTGAATCCTCAGAGACAGCCAGGATATAACAGAATAAGCAACACAGCCTTCTGACAGTTGTCCTTGTCTGGGCTTCAGAGAATGATGGATGAAAATTCCCACAACCAGTGAAAACTACTTTCACTTGCTATTTTTAGCAAGGTTTCTGCTTATGTGTGTATGTCATTCACCTTTGACCTGCAGAGGTACCATCCTAGACAGATGTGATGGGAGATAAATCCTGCACCTCTGATGGGGTGGGAAATCCTACAGCTCTGTTCATGTTGATTGTTCTGGGTTCTGTGAAGAACCACTTGTGATAAGCAAGAATAGCCTCAAAGATCTCTCTTTAAGTGATAACTCAAATTTCTCCTTTTTTTTCTCTTCATATGGATCCAAGCAATAGAAAGAATTTAATGTTGTGAGTGAGAAACTGGGATTTTCAAAGTACTAAAGCTATTTACTTCTCAGTTTCTAAAATGTCAATCTTAGTCCTGATATCCTTCTGTAGGATATAAGGATTCAACTAAGTGTTGCTCGTCAATAGCAGATTTGTGTTCTCTGCTGTCAAAAATACAGGCAAGGACAAGGGCTGTTGTTTTCAAACAACAGGAAGGAGATTGCCTTCACTTGTTCTTAGGAATTCTTTCTTTCCCACAAGAAATTTCAGTGCAAACAAAGACAAGAAAATTGTTAGGTGGGAGGATTCCAAACAAAGCCACAGACTTTCTGGGTGAATATTTAATCTGGACTTTAACGTATGAAATAAAGGTTACCTGGAGCTGAATGCACAAATATAGGTAAATTCACACTATACAGCTGTCTGGATGTTTAAAAGACTTTATGATTATGAGACAGATATCAGAAATGTACTTTCACTCATATTTATTGTTGATTTCTGTAACTTTCTAGATTTTCCATTTCAGATTAATTCACTTGGACAACTTCCTCATAAAACAAAACAAAACACCTACATCCACAAAATGTATTTCTGATTTTCAGTTTTTAGAATTTCTTTTTAATTGCAAGTAGAAAACAATTATGGTACATATCTTACAAATTTTTCTGTAGGTGTGAAGAGATAACATGAGCATGGCAACTATTATACAGGAAAGCATTAATCTGAGCATGCTTACGATTTTGGAGGCTTAGTCCATAATTAGCATGGTGTTTGTCATGGACACCTACAGGTATAGAGCCGGGGAAAGAAATGAGGGTTCCAAATCCTAATCATCATACAGCAGAAGGAGACACTGGACCATGCTTGAGAATTTGAATACTTGAAGCTCACACAAAGTGACACACCATCCAACCAGGTCACATGTACTGACGCAAGTCCAACCTTCAAATACTTTTCAAGCAGCAACTTTCACTAGTGACCAAGCATTCAAATGTAAGAGCCTGTATGTGTGTGCATTAAAATATGCATGTTGTTAAATGGAGGTGTACAATAGTATTTTGAGGGATCTCTAAATTCCCTTTTGCCCCTTGATAAATAGCAGGCATTTTCGGCCTGCTCTAGCACATTTAATTTTCTAAAAAAGAGACACAGAGATAAGGTATTTTTATTAAAACACTGCAAGACTCATTTACATAAGTTTTGACCTATTCAAACATGGCTAGAGAGGTAATACCCAGAAAAAAATGCACCATTACTTCCAATATTGTGCAGCATTGTTCTGGTCCATGTGTGTCCTCATGGCTGCTCAATCATAACAAACTCATAGTGAAAACCTTCTTTTCTCTCCATGTGGTTTCTCTACTCCTTCTTTCCATTGTGGTCCTTCTCCTCTCTCTTCCACCTCCTTCTTGGAAACTCTCTCCAGTATCAGAAGTTCTGCCAAGTTCTCTTCTGCCCAGATAATTGACTGAACAGATCTTTAATTAACCAATTGAAGATGATAGAAAATAATTTTTACAGAACATTGAGAACAGACATTGATCATTACACAATGGCCTGGATGACAACCTGATATTGTGGCTTATAAATAAGCATCTGAATACAAAGTGCACAAAACCATCTCCCAATATTTCACATAAATATTGGAAAATTTTTCTCATAAAGTTATTTTTCTATCATTAATAAACTATCACAATAATGACGATTATCAAAACTTATCATGTAAAATTTACATTCTCGATGTCCACTCCATTTTTTTAATGCAACCTTAGAAAAGGTACTCTCTGGATGAGGGGGTACAGATTTATTGAGATTGCCGGTCCCCGTACAGAGTCACCCTCACCTTTATTCACCCTTCCTTAATTCAACAACAGGGGGTCAGCTGCTTCTGTCCATTGGTTGGGTGAAAATATCTGCATCTGACACTTTCAGCTGCTTGTTGGGTCTTCCAGAGTGCTGTCATGCTAGGTCCCTTTTCATGGGCACTCCATAGCCTCAGTAATAGTGTCAGATCTTAGAATCTTCCCTTTAGTTGCATCCCACTTTGGGCCTGTCACTGGACTTTCTTTCCCTTGGGCTTCTCTCCATTTCCATCATTGTAATTCTTTCAGACAGGAACAATTAGGGATCAGAGTTATGACTGTAGGATGATGTGGGTTAATAATGGGGTCCCATGTCTTGCCCAGAGCTTGGGCTACTGGGCAAGGTGAGACACAGGAAATTTGACTTGTGTGCACCCCATGGAAACACCAGGCAGGTGTCAGACTGTGAGAAGCTACAGAATCCAGCACCTGGGATGGGAAAGGGCAGTCTGAGTTCCCTACAGAACCAACTGAAGTTGGCTTGGGATTCGTGGACCTGCACAGAGCCCGAGGATGACAGGTTCTCTGGCTCTTGGTCACTACAGATGCAGCTGAATACTGCAGAAGAGGTGAGAACAGAGTGTGGGCACAAAAGCAGTCTCTAGGCCAGGGTCAAAGGGTAAATGGGAGGGGGGAGAGAACCAGTTGGGTCTCATGGGAATGGGAGTCTTCTGGATTGTTTGGCAAGTAGCTTGGGTTGGTGGTAGCATGTCTGTAAACACTGGGAGGCCTAACTTGGAGATTAGGTGCATGATTATTTATGGGAAGACCTGGCCCATTGTTCCAACACAACCAGTCTAGATGAGGAGAGGTAGTCCATGAATTTAGAGACTTTATTGTAGAGAAGTAGAGAGAGAGAGAAGGTGGAGAAGTAGAGGCCAGCTATGGCCACATGGAGAGAGGGGGGAAGGGAAGGTGGAGAAGCAGGGAGCAAAGGGGCTAGAGAGAGGGTAAAGAGTAAGAGCACAAGAGAAAGAGAGCAAGATAGAGAGAGAGGAGGGGGCAAGCAGTCCCTTTTATAGTGGGCTTGGCCTACCTGGCTGTTGCCAGGTAACTGTGGGGAGGAGCATCCCTGGCTATTGCCAGGTGACAGTGGGGGTCAAGTCAAGACAGAATAATAGGGGCTTGGGGCATTGCCCTACATGACTGGTGGGCACAGAATTATGAAGGGCTGAGGGCTCCTGTCAAGTGCCTAGTGTTTAAGAGCATGGCCAACTGTCCATCCCTTGCAGAATTAACTATGGGTTCCCTGGAGTTTAAGCCTAGCTCATCCAGAACCCAGGCTACCTTTCACAATCCCACAGGATAACCCCTACTCTCCCTCATTTGATGCTCTGTCTTCATGCTGGAGGCAGGTTCTATAAGTTTTCTCTCCCTACTGCCAGGCATTTTATGTAAGGTCCCTCCCTTTTAGTCCTGTGAGTCTCTCATGGTGCATTCTGGAGGGTTCCCTCAGCCTCCTATCTCCTAACGTTGCCTATTTCTGTACTTTCTACTGACCATCAGGGATTCAGTTCTTTTCCCTCCCCAAATGCCAGTTCAAGTTTCCATCTCATCCCAACTCCCCCACCCTGTTCACTTTCTCTTTCTGGTCCCACCCTCCTGGGTCCATCCCTCCATCCCCACATGTGACTTATTTCTTCTCCTTCCCAAGTGGGACTGAGGCATCCTCACTTGGCATTTCAGCTTCTTTGACTTTTTGAGTATTGTGGCCTGTATCTTGCATATTCTGTACTTTTTATTTTGGTTAATATCTACTTATTAGTGAGTACATACCATGCATGTCCTTTGGGTATGGGTTACCTCCTTCAGGATGATATTTTCTAGTACCATCCTTTTGCCTGCAAAACTCAGGATGTCCTCATTCTTAATAACTGAGTAATATTCCATGTTGTAAATGAATCACAATTTCTGTATCCATTCTTCTGTCATAGGACATTTAGGTTGTTTCTAGCTTCAGGCTATTGCAAATAAGACCACTGTGAACATAGTGGAACTAGATTCCCTGTGGGATGGTGGGGGATCTTTTGGGTAAATTCCCAAGAGTGGTATAGCTGGGTCTTCAGGTAGATCTATTTCCAATTTTCTGAGGAACCATAAGATTGATTTTCAGAGTGATTATACCAGTTTGCAATCCTACCAGTAATGGAAGAGTTTTCCTCTTTCTCCACACCCTCTCCAACATTTGTTGTCACCTGAAGTTTTGATCTTGGACATTCTTATTGGTGTAAGGTGGAATCAGGTCATTTTGATTTGCATTTCTCTGATCACTAAGGATTTTGAACTTTTCTTGAAATACGTCTCAGCTATTTGAGATTCCTCAGTTATGAAATCTAGGTTTAGTTCTGTATTACATTTTTGATTGGATTGTTCGGTTTTTTTATTATTAGTTTCTTGTGTTTTTTTTATAAATTTTGGATATTTGCCCTTTATTGGATGTGGGGTTAGTGAAGATTTTTTCCCATTCTCTAGGTTGCAGACTTGTCTTATTGACTATGTTCTTTTCCTTACAGAAGCTTGCCAGTTTCATGAGGTCCCATTTATCAATTCTTGATCAAAGAACATAAGACATTTTAGTTCTGCTAGGGAAGTTGGACCCTGTGTCAATGATTTCAAGGATCTTTCCCACTTTCTCTTCTATTAGATTCAGTATACCTGGTTATTATGTTGAGGTCCTTGATCTAATTGGACTTGAGCTTTCTACAAGGTGACAAATATGGGTCATTTTCATTTTTCTACATACCGACAGTCAGTTAGACCAGCACCATTTATTGAAGATGCTTTATTTTTTCCATTGTATATATTTTTGACTTCTTTGTCAAAGATCAAGTGTCTATAAGTGTATAGTTTTCATTCTGGGTCATCAATTCAATTCCATTGATCAATGTGTCTATGTCTATTCCAATACCATGCTGTTTTTATAACTATTGCTCAGTAGTAAAGCTTGAGGTCAGGGACAATGATTCCCTGAGCTGTTTTTTAATTGTTAAGAATTGTTTTTGTTATTCTGGGGGTTTTACCTTTCCAGATGAATTTGAGAATTGCTCTTTCCATGTCTTTTAAGAATTGTGTTGGGATTTTGATGGGGATTTCATTGAATCTATAGATTGCCTGTAGTAGGATGGCCATTTTTACTGTGATAATTCTGCCAATCCATCAGTGAAGGAGAGCTGTCCATTTTCTGAAATTTTTTTCAATTTCTTTCTTGAGAAGTTATTGTAAAACAGATCTTTCACTTGTTTAGTTAGAGTTGCCCCGAGGTATTTTATAGTATTTTTTTCTATTGTGAATGGAGTTGTTTCCCTAATTTCTTTCTCGGACTGTTTGTAATTTCTGTAAAGGAAGGCTACTGACTTGTTTGAGTTAATTTTTTATCCAGCTACTTTACTGAAGCTGTTTATCAGCTGCAGAAATTTTCTGATAGAATTTTTAGGGCCACTTATGTTTATTATCATATCATCTGCAAATAGTGATACCTTTATTTCGTCAGTGCCAATTTATCCCTTGATCTCTTTTTGTTGTCTTATTGTTCTAGTAGCATTTCGAGTACTATAGTGAATAGATATTGGTAGTGTGGGCATCTTTGTCTTGTCCCCAATTTCAGTGAGATTACCTCAAGTGTGTCTCCATTTAATTTGATGTTGACTGTTGGTTTGCAGTAAATTGTTTCATTAAGTTTGAGTATGGGCCTTTAATCTAGCAATTAATCTAGCAATTAATAATTTAGTCTACTCTTTCTCTAAGATTGTTTCATTCTGAACTCCCTTAAAGTGGATGTATAATATTATAATCACTACTGAACATATAATTATTTTTATATTAACAATAAAAACAACACTAGAAGGAGTCCTAATGCTGCCACTTTTTAATATGGAAAGTATTTTCTTTTTTAATCTTTCTAACTTTCCCCATGCTATGGAAAATTTCTTTTTCTTTTTCTCTCCATTCTTTGGGGACTTTATTTTAATATTTTAACTCTTTTTTTTTCTATGACTTTGTATGCTCTGTTTGTTTAGACTACGTATATTTTTAAAAGACCTTCAACTGTTTTTGCAATTACCCATACATATATTTACTTATTATTACTTTCTGACCTTACTATATTCTGTATTTAATTTCCTATCCTTGTGTAGTTTATTCTTTTCCATTTATTTAATTTACTCTTTTTTTTATTTTATTTTTTTAATTTACATTCCAAATCACTTCCCCTTTCCCGTTCCCTCCCTCCCCGAAAGTCCCATAAGCCACCTTCCCTCCCTCTTTTCTCCATTCAATCCCCTATCCTTTCTCTGTCCTGGTGTTCCCCTACATCCAGTCTTTCCAGGACCAGGGGTCTCTCCTTCCACCTTTTTAGAAATCTATTGATATGCGGATTGTGTCTAGGGTATTCCGAGATTCTGGGTCAATATCCCCTAATCAGTGACTGCATACCATGTGTGTTCTTTTGTGATTGGGTTACCTC
The DNA here is from genome assembly GCA_036184795.1 of Tokudaia tokunoshimensis. Classification (NCBI taxonomy): domain Eukaryota; kingdom Metazoa; phylum Chordata; class Mammalia; order Rodentia; family Muridae; genus Tokudaia; species Tokudaia tokunoshimensis. The sequence goes on along the minus strand of BTHU01000002.1, from coordinate 81,642,850 downwards.
ACTAAGGATGATATTTTCAAGTTCTAACCATTTTCCTAGGAATTTCGTGAATTCATTGTTTTTAATTACAAAGTAGTATTCCATTGTGTAGATATACCACATCTTCTGAATCCATTCCTCCGTTGAGGGACATCTGGGTTCTTTCCAGCTTCTGGCTATTATAAATAAGGCTGCTATGAACATAGTGGAGCATGTGTCCTTATTGCATGCAGGTAAAGTCTCTGGGTATATGCCCAGGAGTGGTATAGCCGGATCCTCCTAGAGTGTCATGCCCAGTTTTCTGAGGAAACGCCAGACTGCTTTCCAGAGTGGTTGTACCAGCTTGCAATTCCACCAGCAGTGGAGGAGTGTTCCTCTTTCTCCACATCCTCGCCAACAACTGCTGTCTCCTGTGTTTTTGATCTTAGCCATCCTGACTGGTGTGAGATGGAATCTCAGGGTTGTTTTGATTTGGATTTCCCTAATGACTAAGGATGATGACCATTTCTTTAGGTGTTTCTCAGCCATTAGATATTCTTCAGGTGAGAACTCTTTGTGTAGCTCTGTACCCCATTTCTTAATAGGGTTACTTGCCTCTCTGGAGTTTAACTTCTTGAGTTCTTTGTATATATTGGATATTAGCCCTCTGTCGGATGTAAGGTTGGTAAAGATCATTTCCCAGTTAGTTGGTTGCCGCTTTGTCTTTTTGACAGTGTCTTTTGCCTTGCAAAAACTTTGTAATTTAATGAGGTCCCATTTGTCTATTCTTGATCTTAGAGCATAAGCTATTGGAGTTCTGTTCAGGAAATTCTCCCCTGTGCCCATATGTTCAAGGTTCTTCCCTAGTTTCCCTTCTATTAGTTTCAGTGTGTCTGGTTTTATGTGGAGATCTTTGATCCACTTAGAATTGAGCTTAGTGCAAGGAGATAAGAATGGGTCAATTTGCATTCTTCTGCATGTTGACCTCCAGCTGAGCCAGCACCATTTGTTGAAAAGGCTATCTTTTTTCCACTGGATGGTTTTAGCTCCTTTGTCAAAGATCAAGTGACCATAGGAGTGTGGATTCATTTCTGGGTCTTCAATTCTGTTCCATTGATCTACATGCCTGTCACTGTACCAATACCATGCAGTTTTAAACACTATTGCTCTGTAGTACAGCTTGAGGTCCGGGATACTGATTCCCCCAGAGGTTCTTTTACTCTTGAGAATGCTTTTAGCTATTCTGGGTTTTCTGTTATTCCAGATGAATTTTTGAATTGCTCTTTCTACCTCTATGAAGAATTGAGTTGGGATTTTGATGGGGATTGCATTGAATCTGTGTATTACTTTTGGTAAGATGCTCATTTTTACTATATTAATCCTGCCAATCCATGAGCATGGCAGATTTTTCCATCTTCTGAGGTCTTCTTCAATTTCTTTCTTCAGAGACTTGAAGTTCTTGTCATACAGATCTTTCACTTGTTTGGTTAGAGTCACGCCAAGATACTTAATATGGTTTGTGGCTATCGTGAAGGGTATTATTTCACTTACTTCTTTCTCAGCCTGCTTATCCTTTGAGCATAGGAAGGCTTCTGACTTGCTTGAGTTGATTTTATATCCGGCCACTTTGCTGAAGTCGTTTATCAGCTGTAGGAGTTCTCTGGTGGAGTTCTTTGGGTCGCTTATGTATACTATCATATCGTCTGCAAATAGTGATAGTTTGACTTCTTCCTTTCCAATTTGTTTCCCTTTGACCTCTTTTTGTTGTCTAATTCCTCTAGCTAGAATTTCAAGTACTATATTAAAAAGATATGGAGAGAGAGGGCAGCCTTGTCTAGTCCCTGATTTTAGTGGGATTGCTTCAAGTTTCTCTCCATTTAGATTGATGCTGGCTACCGGTTTGCTGTAAATTGCTTTTACTATGTTTAGATATGGGCCTTGAATTCCTGATCTTTCCAAGACCTTTAGCATGAAAGGATGCTGAATTTTGTCAAATGCTTTCTCAGCATCTAATGAGATGACCATGTGGTTTTTTTCTTTGAGATTGTTTATGTAGTGGATTACATTGATGGATTTCCTTATATTGAACCATCCCTGCATCCCTGGGATGAAGCCTACTTGATCGTGGAGAATGATCGTTTTGATGTGTTCTTGGATTCGGTTGGCAAGAATTTTATTGAGTATTTTTGCATCGATATTCGTAAGAGAGATTGGCCTGAGATTATCTTTCTTTGTCGGATCTTTGTGTGCTTTTGGTATTAGTGTAATTGTGGCTTCATAGAACGAGTTGGGTAGTGTTCCTTCTGTTTCTATTTTGTGGAACAGTTTGAAGAGTTTTGGTGTTAGGTCTTCTTTGAAGGTCTGATAGAATTCTGCAGTAAAACCATCTGGACCTGTGCTTTTTTTAGTTGGAAGACTTCCAATGACAACTTCTATTTCTTTAGGGGTTATAGGACGGTTTAGATGGTCTATTTGATCCTGATTTAATTTTGGTACTTGGTATCTGTCAAGGAAATTGTCCATTTCCTCAAGATTTTCTAGTTTTGTTGAATACAGGTTTTTGTAGTAGGATCTGATGATTTTTTGAATTTCCTCAGTTTCTGTTGTTATCTCTCCCTTTTCGTTTCTGATTTTATTAATTTGGATACTATCTCTGTGCTCTCTGGTTAGTCTGGCTAAGGGCTTATCTATCTTGTTAATTTTCTCACAGAACCAACTCCTCGTTTTGTTGATTCTTTGTATGGTTTTATTTGTTTCTACTTGATTGATTTCAGCCCTGAGTTTGATGATTTCCTGCCTTCTACTCCTCTTTGGTGTATTTGCTTCTTTTTGTTCCAGGGCTTTCAGGTGTGCCATTAAGCTGTTAGTGTATGCTATCTCCCGTTTCTTTTTGGTGGCACTCAGGGCTATGAATTTTCCTCTTAGCACTGCTTTCATTGTGTCCCATAAATTAGGGTATGTTGTGCCTTCATTTTCATTAACTTTCAAAAAGTCTTTGATTTCTTTCTTTATTTCCACCTTGACCAAGTTATCATTGAGTAGAGCATTGTTCAGCCTCCAAGTGTACGTGGGTTTTCTTTTGTTTTTGTTGCCATTGAAGACCACCCTTATTCCATAGTGATCTGATAGGAGGCATGGGATTATTTCTATCTTCTTGTATCTGTTGAGGTCTGATTTGTGACCAATTATATGGTCAATTTTGGAGAAGGTACCATGAGGAGCTGAGAAGAAAGTGTATTCTTTAGCTCTAGGATGAAATGTTCTATATATATCAGTTAGTTCCATTTGGTCCAAGGCTTCAGTTAGATTCACTGTGTCCCTGTTTAGTTTCTGCTTTCCTGAACGATCCATTTCAGAGAGCGGGGTGTTGTAGTCACCCACTATTATTGTGTGCGGTGCGATGTGTGCTTTGAGTTTTAGTAAAGTTTCTTTTACGAATGAGGGTGCCCTTGCATTTGGAGCATAGATATTCAGAATTGAGCGTTCTTAATGGTGGATTTTTCCCTTGATCAGTATGTAGTGTCCTTCTGTGTCTTTTTTGATGACTTTAGGTTGAAAATCAATTTTATCTGATATTAGGATGGCTACTCCACCTCGTTTCTTGGGACCATTTGCTTGTAAAATTGTTTTCCAGCCTTTTACTCTGAGGTAGTGTTTGTCTTTGACACTGAGGTGCGTTTCCTGCATGCAGCAAAATGCTGGGTCCTGTTTACGTATCCAGTCTGCTAGTCTATGTCTTTTAATTGGGGAATTGAGACCATTGATATTAAGAGAGATTAAGGCATAGTGATTATTGCCATCTGCCGTTCTTGACGCTATCTTTATGTTTGAGTGGTTATCTACTTTTGGGTTTGATTCAAGAAGGTTATTATCTCATTTTTTCCAGGGTGTTGTTTCTCTCCCTGTATTGGAGGTTTCCACCTATTATCCGTTGCAGGGCTGGATTTGTGGACAGATATTGTGAAAATTTGGTTTTATCATGGAATATCTTGGTCTCTCCATCTATGGTGATTGAGAGTTTTGCTGGGTATAGTAGTCTAGGCTGGCATTTGTGCTGTCTTAGTGTCTGCATGAGATCTGCCCAGGATCTTCTGGCTTTCATAGTCTCTGGTGAGAAGTCTGATGTGATTCGGATAGGTCGTCCTTTGTATGTTACTTGGCCCTTTTCTCTTACTGCTTTTAGTATTCTTTCTTTGTTTAGAACATTCGGTGTTTTGATTATTATGTGACGGGAGGTATTTCTGTTCTGGTCCAGTCTGTTTGGAGTTCTGTAGGCTTCTTGTACCTTCATCGGCATCTCTCTCTTTAAGTTAGGGAAGTTTTCCTCCATAATTTTGTTGAAGATGTTTACTGGCCCTTTAAGTTGCAAATCTTCACTCTCATCTATACCTATAATCCTTAGGTTTGGTCTTCTCATTGTGTCCTGGATTTCCTGGATGTTTTGGGTTACACGTTTTTTGCATTTTGCATTTTCTTTGACTGTTGAGTCGATGCTTTCTATGGAATCTTCAGCACCTGAGATTCTTTCTTCCATCTCTTGTATTCTATTGTTGATGTTTGCATCTATGACTCCTGATTTCTTCCCAAGGTTTTCTATCTCCAAAGTTGTCTCCCTTTGTGATTTCTTAGTTGTTTCTACTTCCTTTTTTAGTTCCTGGATGGATTTGCTGAGATCCTTCACTTGTTTGTTTGTATTTTCCTGTATTTCTTTAAGGTATTTTTGCATTACCTCTTTCAGGATTTCTGCCTGTTGACCCACGTTCTCCTGCATTTCTCTGAGCGATTTTTGTGTTTCCTCCTCATGGGATTCCATCTGTTGATCCATCGTCTCCTGCATTTCTTTAAGCAGTTTTCGTGTTTCCTTTGTAAGGGTATCTAACTGTTGATTCATTTCTTTAAGCAATTTTTGTGTTGCCTCCTTATGGGCATCCATCTGTTGACCCATATTCTTCTGCATTTCTTTATGCAAATTTTGTGATTCCTTTGTGAGTGCATCTAGCCGTTGATTCATCTCGTTAAGTGATTTTTGTGTTGTCTCCTTGTGCGCCTCCATCTTTTGATCCATGTTCTCCCGCATTTCTCTAAGCGATTTTTGTGTTTCCTTTGTAAGGGCTTCTAACCATTGATTCATGGTCTCCTGTAACCCTTTATGAGATTTATTTGTGTCCTTCTTGTAATCCTCTAATAGGACAGATTGGAAATTTCCTGTTCGGCTGTGTCCCCCCTTGGTTGTGGGGAGCTGGTCTGCTGTTTCTGACAGCGTTCTCACAATTACATTTGAATCTCCTTGAAATGATAAAAACAATTTATTTAACTCATATGTACTTAATACAATTGGAAGTCACAGCCAGTAAATATCTCCAATTAATTTTTGAAACTCATTAAGTGTTTTCTTTTAATCTACAGACATCTGTACCTTTTATGCTCAAATTTTGTGTTGATTGGATTTATAATCCATAACAGCTAAGTGAATCTTCTCTTTCTATATTTTTCTGGAGCAATCTGTAATACCCATTGTAGAGAATTTTTTTGTGTTACCTTAAACTTTTCTTTCTAAAATATACTTGTCAGAATCAGTCAGCAAAAGTCTTCACATGATAATTAATAGTAGACTGAGGCAATTGTTTACAGATTATTTCTAAGGATTGTTGCACAAAATACTGACATAAGATTGGGCTATATAATGTTTCCTGTGGAAGAACCTTCAGGTTCTTTAGTGGATGACTGTTATTCAAAGTAGGTACTGATAAAGCAATACTTTCCCTATTCTTCTTATGCAAGGGCATGGTAAAAAAACCAACTTTTTAGATCAATTATGTTTATCGGACATGATCTCATTTACAAAGATGGTAAAGGAATTCCAGGCTGTAAAGGATTCATTGAATTGCTTAACTACTCTTATATCAGTTATCATTCTACATTTTCCTGATTTATGTTTTACAACAAAAACAGGAGAGTTACATGGGCTGATCGAATATTCTACAGGTTGAGCCCCAAGATGTTCTTTTATCAACTGTTCAAGTGACTACAATGTTGCTTTTGTTACAGACAGCTTGACATTGATCAAAGTAAAATTTCTCTCCCAGCTTTTGAGCAAGGAATTTCTGTGTTAGTCAGAATCCTGCTCCCCCTAGGGTGGAGTGAAGGTGAAGTTCATTGTTCCTCCAGGTCTGTGAATTCCTAAATTAAGCAGGTGACCTGCCCAGCTACAGGAGCTTTAGAGCCAATGCCTAGTGAACAGCCAGAGCAGTTCCCCAGAACATACCCTGGAATTTGGGGAAGGGTCTTGTCTGAAACCTTAAATCCTCAGTCCCACAATAATCCATGGACTTTGAACAGCAAGATTGTGACCAGTATAGGCCTGTTGCCACTTTTTCATAAGTTTATTAGATACAGTGGTAGAAGTAAAATTTAACCCAAGAATAATGAGATTTCAGTAGGATTTTATTTGGTATCAAACAGGCCTTTTTAAAAACTGTTTCAAAAAAAAATCTTACTAAAAATAGCTAGTATAATTTTTCTGGGAACCTTCAAATTATAGGTTTCCTTTTATCATCCAAACCTCATACAATGGGGTCTGGTTGCAGGCTACTGCCCTGTAGGACAGGTGGGTGTGGGCCTGGCCTTGGACAATAGGCTCAGATTAAAAAAATATTTACATTTGAGTTAATGCAAAGCTCAGAGCTGCCTCAGTACAGTCTAGTGAGGTACTGCTTTTGTCTTGCAAACCTCACCTAAGTAGTTTCTGGCCAAAACAATATTCTTAAAGATTTATCCAGGTGTGGTTCAAAATACAGTTCAAACTTAAGATCTATGAAAGATAAGTGAGGCTATGTAGAACTTATGAAGGCATTAAAATTTGGCCTGCCTATTCCATACAACATTATTATAGATTTCAAAGTTTGATTTTGCTTTGTGGATCTTGATAATTGTAAAAGATTTACTTCTAATGAGCTAAGGAATTGCTGATAGCCTTATCATATATGAGAAAAATGTTTTGTCTCTGCTTCAACACAAAAAGTTAAGATTTTGAATCTTTCAGTGTATATTATTCATAAAATTTTATTACAGGCTTTTGCTCTTAACAATGGGCTTAAATTTTTTTAAGTATTTATTGCTTCAAAAAAGAATTAGAAGGTAATGTGTCAATTATATCTTAAGCAAATTGGTACACAAAACTCAAATAAATGATAATTTGCTTATTCTAAATGAATTTCAGAAGTTGTTAAAATACATTAATTGGTCTTATCCTATATGTTAATCTCATCTTGGGCTTGCCACAGTAGGATTTAAACCTCTGTTTTGAAGGTGGATGCAAATTTGCTTGTTAGAGACAAATAACTTGGAGGAACCTACTGTAATCATTTGCCAATAGTTTATGTTGCATGTTCACTGACGTTCCTTTGCAATGAGAACATTAATGTAGAATCATTTTTCATGAAAAATGAAATTCTACATTTTTCAGAATCTTTTTTCATCTCCAAGTAAAGTTTTAACATCCTCCAATAAAGATTGTGTTAATAAAGTGTTGTAAAATAAAATCATAAAAGTATTTTGAAAGAAATGTCTTAAGAACCTGATGAAATATTTGTTCCTTATTTCAAATGACAATCAAATTGGTTATTGCAGAATATTGATAGTTGATCTATTTCATGGTAAACCTTTTAGGCAAAATTAATAATTGTTATACAAAAGATAAGTTATTAAAATTTGCTTCCATACATGGTTTTGTATTTGTATAGATTTATACATATATCCTATTAAGAATACTTCTACTGTGGGAGTAAAGCCCATGTAATTTGATCACATGTTTATCCTGTTTGTATGTAACTGCAGGCAGTTGCAGGCCACTACTCTTGCCACACAGGTTTGTTTGATAACCTTTCGAGGAAAATGGCTGTTGGTATGTTAGCAGTGGCCCCTTTAATAATTTGGGAATGTAATCCCTTTAAGATCCTGTTAGATCATAGGCAGAACGTTTGATTTTTCTCATTTACCTGTAACAGTAACGTTGCCCATGAGCATCTGCCATGTCACACTTAGTTTCCTCAGTTTTTTTCACTTAGTTCTTGGAATTGTAGGAATGTTAATTGGCATACACTTTTGTTATAAAAGATGCTTTCCCCATAAATTTATGGCTATGTGAGTCATATGAAGTCACAACTTCTCTCATTTCCCTTTTGGACCCACACCATTAATCTATTGGATACTTTGTCTTATTCCTGGTAATTTACCCATTCCTACACATTGTGTGTCAACATTCTCAAGTGGCTAATCTGGATTTCAATTCTTTTAGGATAGTATGCTAATAATAGCCCCTGGATCTACCAAGTAGTCAATGTAAAAAAAAATCATTTGCACCATTATTTTGGGTCCCTGATCATTAAACATCATTTGCCAGAATATCAGTTTTTCCACTACTGCCAAAATCTCCTGTCCTTTCTATTGGAGAAATCTTGCCCTTAATGTGAAGACTTAATGTAAAGTCCCAGTCTCATATGCATCTTTCAGTTGTTCCCAGGTTTGGCGTCTTACCACCTCAAGGGTCTTTAGGCGGGCAAACAGGGGTTTAGAGAGAACATTATCAGGATCATATATTCCACCCGACTCAATGAGCGGTGGTGGTCCCCCACACAGGATCTCCTAAGGGATGAGTTTAAATCATCCAGGGGTGTTCCATATTTGGAACAGGGCAAAGGGAAGGAGGACTGTCCAGACCTGATGGTCTCTAAGGCTAATTTTGTCAAGGTCTCTTTTAGGGTTCTATTCATCGTCTCTACCTGTCCTGATCTCTGGGGTCAGTAGGCACAATGTAATTTCCAATTAATCTCCAGCTGGGTGGCCAGTCCCTGACTTACCTGGGCAACCAAGGCAGGTCCTTTATCAGACCCAATTACCTTGGGAATTCCAAACCTCAGGAAGATTTCTTCCAGGATCTTCTTAGCCACCATATTGGCCATCTCAGTCCTAGTACGAAAGGCTTCCACCCAGCCTGAAAAGGCATCTGCTGTCTGTGTAGTTGTTGATAGACTTCCCCTCTGCCATCTGTAGAGCTTGTGTCAAAGCCACAAGTTCCGCTTTCTGGGCTGACGTTCCCTCAGGGAGACTACTGGCCCAGATCACTTGTTTTCCATCCACCACTGCCTCCCCGCCCTCCGCCTTCTACTTACCTTCAACCGCAAAGCTGCTGCCAACCCTATACCAGCTCAGCTTCTGCCAGTATGTCAGCGCAGTGAGGAGTAGGTGAGGAGTCATCAGTCTCAGGCAGTAGGGTAGCGGGGTTGAGGACAGCATGGGGAGCAAAAGTTACTCGTTCAATCAACAAAAGGCTTTGATAATGTGTCATACAAGCGTTGGTAGTCTATCGGTCAGGGGGTTGTCGGATGATGCTTTCTAGATCATGGGGTGCCACTACAGTTGTCTGTTGTCCCAGAGTGAGTTTATCAGTCTTTGACCAGCAGAGCTACAGCAGCAATAGCTTTCAGACAAGAAGGCCATCCACTGGCAACAGGGCCTAACTTTTTGGATAGGTAAGCTACTGGTCTCTTCCAAGGTCCCAAAGTTTGAATAAGAACCCTTCTGGTGATCCTGGCTCTCTCATCAGGCAAAGTCAAGGCCGGGGCAGTCTGACTGGCAACAGAGGAGTGTTCCAAGGAGACTGGCAGGGTACTAAAATGCCTTGTTGCAAGAGTCTCTGAATATGAGGTCTAATTCCTTCTCTGGACTCCTGGCTCATTGGGTATTGGCAGACCCCTATAGGAATGGCATCTCTTTTTAGTCCCACTACAATTGCGGAACTCACATAGCCATTCCCATGACTCCAGTCTCTGCCCAAGCTTTAGGAAATGTTGTCAGCCATTCCTTTAAGTCAGAGATATTTATCCGATTTGGAGGTTCATGCAGTCGATACTCTTCTTCAAGTCTAAGGGCCAGTATCATGGAGGCGGGAGTCTCCCATGTCACCTCCGGCCTGGTTTGATTAAACCTAATCTGAGCCTTCAGCTTTGTCAACAAGTCTCTCCCTAGCAAGGTCATAGGTCATTCAGGAATAACCAGGAAGGAATGAGTCACCTGTCCTCTCCCCAGATCTACTGTTCTCGAGGTGGTCCATGGATATTGTTTCTGTCCAGTTGCTCCAATTACTATAGTCTTTTTATCCTTTAACTTCCCCAATGGTTGTTTTAGTACAGAGTACTCAGCTCCTGTATCCACTAAAAAGTCCACAGGGGTCCCCTCCACAGTTAGGGTTACCCTAGGCTCTGGGAGGGGGGTCCGAGCCCTGTCCCCTCTAATCATCTTCTTCCAGGGCCAGTACATTAGAGGCCTTACCATTTTATTTTTGGTACTCTCTTTTCCAGTGTCCTTTTTCCTTACAATAAGCACATTGATCTTTTTCCAAAGGGGACCTCTGTTCATCGTTGCTCATCTTTTGGTCTTCTGTTGCCCAGGTTCCCTGTCTGCCTAGGTCCTGTCTTTCCTTTCACTCCTACTACTATGACCAAGATTCTAGTCAAATTCCTTTCTTGTCTGTGATACTGCCAATCCTTTCTTTCTTCTGCCTCCCACCCCTCTCTCGTCTTTCTTCCTCAGTCTTTCGCTTATGAAACACTTTCTCTGCTTCCTTAATCAAATCTTGCAAGGTATAATCCTGCAAACCTTCTAAATGCTGTAGCTTTTTCTTAATATCCGATGCTGACTTCTCTATGAAGGCTATAACTACCGCTGCCTGCTGACCCTCAGAAGTCGGGTCAAAAGGAGTATAATGCCTGTAAGTCTCCACTAAACATTCAAGAAACACAGATGGCAGTTCAGCCGACCCCTGGAGTACCTCTCTTACCTTAGCCAGATTAGTGGGACGTCTAGTAGCCCCTCTTAGACCTGCCATTAGAGCCCGGCGATAGACCGTCAATCGCTCCCTAACTTCTGCCATATTGAAGTCCCAGTTAGGTCAGTTAAGGGGAAACCTGGCATCTATTTCATTTGGAAGGTTGGTTGGTGCCCCATTAGCTCCAGGGACATGTTTCTAGGCTTCCAACAGGATCCTTTCTTTCTCCTCAGTAGTTAATAGGACCTATAAAACCTGCTGACAATCATCCCATGTGGGTTGGTGGGAAAACATCAAAGACTCCACTAATCCTGTCAGGCTAGTGGGAGTCTCTGAAAAGGAAGGGTGATTAGTTTTCCAGTTGTAAAGATCAGTAGAGGAAAATGGCCAATACTGAAGGGGTTGGAGGTAGGGTGGGTCCACCAGAGGCCCATAGGCATGCAGCGGCAATGTCACTGTCGAATCTGGTCCTCTAGGACCCTGCACAGAACTTTGATCTTGCCGACTTCGTGTGCCCATTGCAGGTCCCCCTTTGGCATTGCCACTAGCACCAGCACCAGGGTTAGGCATCTGGGGTAGCAGATATGGGGCTGATGGAGGACTTGGCCACTCAGGAGGCTCCTCAATCTCAGGATAGATTTTAGGAGGAGCTGAAGGCTGGTTCTCAGGTAAATACTCGGGCTTCAGAGCTACAGGTTTCAGTTTTTGCTCTGACTCTTGGAGAGCCAGGGCTCAGGAACCTGGCTTCTGTTTGCACACCCAGGGCTTAATTCAAGGTGGGGGACTCTGGACCAGATCTTCCCAGACAATAATGTAGGGTTGTTGATTGGGATGGGATCCTGATCCTTCCTGAAAGACAATAGCTTTAATTTCTAAAATGATTGCTAAGTCAAAAGAGCCCTCCGGAGGCCAACCAACATCAAATGTTGGCCACTCCAAAGAGCAAAAAGTCTGCCATGATCCTTTCTTAACCTCAACTGACAAGTTGTGCTCTCTAGCTCTAACTTCAGTCCAATGATCTACAATCAACCATCGTCAAAGTCACAAATAAGACAAAACAGAGACCGAAGACACACAGACAAAACAGAAACCAAAGACACACAGACAAAACAGAAGCCAAAGACACACAGACAAAGACTAACAAATGTCTGTCTCCACTTAGACAGACAAAACCACTCCAGAGATACAGACGACTGGAAGGGCGTCTAACTTCTCCAATCCAGAAGAACTACCATGTCCTCCCGGCACCCAAACGGGAATCTCCCAAGCATCCTTGGGGTTCCCCCAAACCTCCTGGGACATCTCCCAGGGCAACAGTCAGTGATCCCCTAGCACATCTGCCAATCACACTCTTCATCTCCTCCTGAGACGAGAGTTCTCAGTCTCCTCTCGAGACGTGAGCAACTGCAGAAAACCGAAAGTACAGAACCAGATTTCATCTGGCACAGAAACACAAAGACTTAGACAGGATCTCACCTCCAAGTGGGTCTTTGGAGATGAGGGTGGTCGCAAATCCTGGGACGAGCCTCCAAAATGAAAGATCCTCAGAGTGGGGAGATCCTCACTCAAGACTTGGAATAACGCGACCTCCCAAGAACTCACAAGAGACCGTTCTTGATGTAATCACACGAGGCTTTATTCCAGTGCACTGGGGCTGAGACTCATATCCCATGCAGGGGTAGAGGAGTTCGACCCCAAGTAGCAGGGAGAAGGGGTATTGAAAGGAAAAACCCACAACTCAAGGGATGGGGGAGAACGTCATAGAAAAAATACTGAAAATACCAAGGAAAATCACAAGGGGAAACTCCCAGTTACTCATGATTGTTAACAAGGTTCTGTTTTAACTTTTGTAGTCAGCTAGTTCCTGGAACAAAGTCATCCTAACCTGTGGCCATAAATTCTTTATGGTCAGACAGTTCATGGAATAGAAGAATAGAATTGCTGAACTGGCTGAACTACATTTTTGGCTCTATTCTACTTGCTAGGGGTCTTTTTACTTCTCCTGCTAGGGGCCGGGGTCTTTCAAAACAACAACCATTTGGCAAATCTATTCCCTGCATAAATTTGTATCTTCTTTCTCACATATGCAATAGTTCTAATTTCTTGCTTGCTATCCCCATCTACTGTACAGGGATTCACAATAAATCCCTGATATTAAACTTCTTAGTCCCAAAATTATTCCTCCTCTTCCTGAGGGTAAAGGATCATACATCATAGTGATTAATTTGTAACATTCAACATTTGAGGATTGGGTAAGAGGCATATCTGTGGCAATGTCCCTAGCTGAAATCCCTTCGGTAACATGTATATGATCAGAATTAATACATTTTAAATTTTTTGCCTGTTGGTATTTTCTGGCTTACCAGAGAAAGGTAGTTTTTATTGTTCATTGTGGGGCCTCAAGCTTACAGGTCTCTCTGTTGTTTCCTGAGGACAAGAGATTACCTCATATGTCTCTCTTGGACTAGCAATCTTTTGAACAATGGTTGACCTTTCCACAGTGTTGGGGGCTGACAGGCCAACTGCCGGCTACATAGACAGGCTGCCTCTCCCCTCACGTGAAACTCCTGACCTTCCTGATGGCACATCAAGACCAAGATAAACATCTGTGACCTTCCCGAGAAAAACCGCAGAATGTCCCAGGCACCAGGCCCAGGGCTTGGCCCATAGCTCACTTCCCCCTAGCTCCTCCTCCCAACTTCCTCATTCAGGGATTGGCCTATAGCTCACTTCTCCCTAGCTCCCCCTCCCAGCCTCCTCATTCCTACTGCTTAAAACTTGCTGCCTGTGTGACAATAAAGAAGACCTTGACAACCATTTGCTTGGTCTCACTCTTCATTTACACCCATTCTTTTCCAGGCATGGTACCCTTCGAGACCCTCGAATAACTGAGTCCCACAAGATGGGACAAGTGGCGCCCAAATGTGGGGCTCAAAGTATGGACCACCAGCCGGATGGAGACCAGCATAGAGTCAGGAAAGCCGCTGCGCAGTAGGTCAAAGTGAAAGGGAACCGTGCTTGCCGCTCACGAGAAAGCGATCATCCCTGGTAAGTAGAGACTCTCCATCCCATAGAAGATGGGCCAGGCAGCTTCTAAGGAAGCATAGTTTATTAAGGACATTAAGTCCTCTCTCAGAGAAAGAGGAATTAGATTTAAGAAAAAAGATTTAGCTTCGTGTTTTGACTTTATATCTAAGATTTGTCCCTGGGTCATTTCTTGAAGGGCCAGACATTCATCCAAAGACATGGAAAAAGATGGGTAAATATTTAAATTCATTATTAGAGAGGGAAGGTCCTGTTGCCATGTCCATTCAAGCCTTTAGCTATTGGAATCTCATAAATGATGTTTTAGAAGGATTCCCTTGCTCTGCCAAAATTCTCTCCCTTGCGGAAGAGTTTATTCGCCCTCTTTCATGCTCCACTTCTGTGACTTCTTTAAAAGGAGGTACTTGCCTAGGCAGGTATGTACTGTCGCCCTGCCCCTCTGTGTGCATAGAAATGCCCCCCAATGAAGGCAAATAGTCATCACATAATGATTCTCCCGAAAAATCAGTCCGACCGCTCTACCCCTCCCCTTGAGATCTTTCTCAAGAACCTTCTGTAAGACAGAAAGAGAAACTAACCTTCCCCATTCTTAAAAAGAAACCCTTCAATACCCTTAGCCCCTCAGAGGAGAGTGATTTAGAAGAAGAGGCCACTAAATATCACAATCCTGATTGACCGCCCCTGACCGCATTTGTGGGACCCTTGAGGCCCCCTCCACCATACCCCAGGGCTCCCTCCTTACCTGCCTCTATTGCCCTCCCATTGCCCTTTCAGACTGGCCCATTGGTCAAAACTCAATTGACCAGACAGATTCATGATTTAAAAGAAATATTACATTTACAAAAAGAATTCGTGGATCTCAATTTAGAGCTTGAGTCCTTACTACAGACTGTGGAGCTAGTTGTTTCCTAGTCCTTCGGCCTCCTCTAGCGACAAAGGTTCAAAATCATCTCCTTATGAACCAGGAAGATCTACCATTAGAGACCCTAAGCCCCTAGTTTTCCTGGTCCTCACTCGCCAGGGAGCAAAGGCTGCTCCCTCTCTAAGGGAACCCCAGGTTCAAAGGAAGGTAATGAGGGCAGGGGAAGAGACAGTCAGGAGGAAGATGAAATTGATGCAGAAGAGGACAGCGATAGTGAAAATGAAACTAGACAGGAGATTACTGAGTTTAAAAAATTAAAATTCAAACCATTAAAGAGCTTAATTCGTCAGTCAAAAATTATGGACCTACTGCCCCTTTTACTCTGGCCATGCTGGAACACCTCCGGGAGGCGGCTACCTGATGCCCAGCGAGTGGCTCCACATAACTCAGGCGGTACTTTCCTGTGGTCAATTTTTATCCTGGAAAGCAGATTTTATGGATAGATGTCAGTCCCTCGTCAGGCGTAACAAAAGAGACCCCAGAGATCGGGCCACCCAATGGACGTTTGATAAACTTTGTGGTCAAGGGGCCTATGTCTCCATGGACCACTAATCTAGATTCCCAACTGGGCTTCTCGCCCAAGTCACTGAGGCCACTCTCGGAGTTTGGGGAGCGGTCCCTGCCAAAGGCTCTCTTACTACACCCTTAACCAAAGTTATTCAGGGAGCCCATGAGCCATATAATGAGTTTGTGGGCAGGCTTCTGGAAACTGCAGAGAGAGTTCTTGGCCCTGAAGAGAACGAAAGCAAATTCGTTAAGCAACTGGCTTATGAGAATGCTAATTTCTCTTGCAGGGCCATCCTCAGAGGTCATGTTAAAAATAAGACCCTAGATGAAATGGTCAGGCTTTACAGTGATGTGGACCCCATGTCATCCGAAATAGCTCAGGAAATTATGCAGTGGGTCAGCCTGGCCATCAGCACCGCCCTGCAGACCTCGGGAAAACAGAGTGCTTGTTTCAAATGTGGCCAGCCCAGACACTTCGCAAAACAATGCCCCCAGGTCAGTGGCCTTATGGCCTCTGCCCAATCACTGGGCTACACATCTTGCACTCCTTCCTCCATCTGCCCTAGATGCAGAAGGGGCCGCCATTGGTCCAATTAATGCCGATCTAAGACAGATGTCTTCCCTGCAGGGAAAAGACATGAGGGGCCAGCCCTGGGCCCCCAGACCCATCCCGTTCCTGCTGGCCTCGGGGGACAGCAGTCAGGGCAACAATCCGCTCCAATCAACCCAACCTCACTCTTCAGAGCCACCCCAGGGAGTGCAGGACTGGACCTGTGTGCCTCCTCCCACACAATTTTGAACCCCCAAGATGGTGTTCACGTTCTCTCCACAGGAGTTTTTGGACCCCCACCATCTGGCACATTTTTTCACATTATAGGGCATGCCTCAGCTACCATGCAGGGTCTCAGTGTCCACCCATTGCTGGTGGACGCAGACTATACTGGAGAGACAAAAGTTTTAATTAAGGCAGAAAAGGGCCCGGTGACCATTTTCCCTGGTCAGAGAGTAGCCCAGGAGCTCCCTCTCCAACTCGATTCCTCTGGTGCTCACATGGGAGGGCTCAGAGGAGATAATCAACCTGGTTCCTCTGATGTCTACTGGGTCCAGAGACTCTCTAAGGAGCGCCCCTCCTTGTGCCTTAGGTTGGACGGGCGAAAGTTTGATGGCATTATATATACAGGAGCCGATGCCACTGTTCTTAGTTTGAGCTCCTGGCCTTCTGCCTGGCCTCTCCAGCCCTCAATGACCCATTTACAAGGCATTGGCCAGTCTAAAAATACCTTACAAAGTTCAAAGTTGTTGACATGGAAAAATTCAGAAGGGAATTCAGGCACTGTATTGCCTTTTATTGTTGAGGGCCTCCCTGTCAATCTTTGGGGGAAAGACATTCTCTCTCAAATGGGGATGATGATGTTTGTAGTCCCAATGAGGTGGTTGCTCGCCAGCTCGCTCTGGGAGCTAGTGCAGATTGCGGTACCCCTGACACCTTTGCCGCTCAGAAAAGCGTGCCCAAGCTTGCAGATTCTAACTGATCCCCCGGGTGCTCCACTGAAGGCAGGCGAAAACACTTAATGCTCCTTCCCTGGGGACTTTATGTCTGCCCAGGAGGTCATCACGACTGCTCCATTGCCCGAACATGCGGGTACGAATCTGACTTTTACTTTAAAGCCTGGGGCTGCGAGACTACAGGAGACACTTACTGGAAACCCAGCTCCTCTTGGGACCTTATTACCGTAAAAAGAAAGTGTCCTCCAACACCCAATACTAGCACCCCATATCTAAAGTGGGAAGGAAATGCCTTGGCATGCTCTAATAAAAATAAAACATCTAAAGGATGGTGCAGCCCCCTCCAGATTGCCTATACAGAGTTGGGCAAAAAAATTTGATTGGGAAAACTCTAGAGGAGCCCAATGGGGTCTCCGCCTATATAAGGATGATTATGATATGGGGCTAACCTTCAAGATCAAGGCCCAAACCCTGAGCTACTTTTAAGAGCTGGAGGTAGTAGACATTTATCTGGAAATCAGGTCCCTGCAACACCCACTATCTCAGATATCCGAACACCCAATACTTTGTTTCATCCTACTCTACCTATGGGTCCTCCCTCGTCCGCCAAGCTTAATGTTTCGATACAAGCCATACATGAAGCTAATTTTTCCATTTTAGAGGAATGTTGGGTCTGTTTTTCACCCTCCCCACCTTTTTACGAAGGGATTGCAAGCTTTGGAGAATTATTACCCACTAACGATACCTCGCTTCTGCGGTGGAGTCCTCCAGAGAAGCAAGGACTCACTCTTGGCCAAATTTCTGGTCTAGGCATGTGCCTTCTGGGACCTGATATGCTGCCCCCCAAGACCCTGATTGAGGTTTGCAATCAAACTATTGTAATTAATGCTTCCTTTCAATATGTTGCTGTTTCTAATGATTCCTATCTTGCTTGCTCCTTGGGATTGACCACTTTTATAATTATAGCTGCTTTTTTAGAGAATAGAGAATATTGTGTGCTTGTCAAGCTCCTCCCTCGATTGATCATTCATTATTCTGATGAGCTCCTTAATTTTGGGGAAAGGGGAACTCATTTGCCCAGACAAAAGAGAGAACCTATAACAGCAGTCACCCTGGCTATACTTCTTGGTTTGGGAGCCACAGGGGCTGGAACAGGAATTGCCTCCTTGGTTACTTCCAGTCAGCAGTATGGGCAGCTCAGTGCGGCAGTCGATGGAGACGTACAAGAACTACAGTTGGGACTAAAGAATCTTAAAGATTCTGTTACATCCCTCTCTGAGGTAGTGTTGCAAAACAGAAGAGGTTTAGATTTGCTCTTTTTACAACAAAGTGGGTTATGAGCTGCCCTTAAAGAAGAATACTGCTTTTATGCAGACAATACAGGATTGGTTGAAGATAACCTAAAAAAGATGAGGGAAAGTCTAGAAAACTGCAATAAAGGAAGAGAGAAACAAGAATCATGGTATCAAAACTGGTTCTCTACATCCCCTTGGCTCTCTACTCTGTTACCTAGTCTTTTGGGACCTTTGGTGGGCCTTCTCCTGTTCATTTCTTTTGGGCCATGGGCCTTCCAAAAATTAACTCAATTTGTCAAGTCACAGGTGGATGCCATTTTCACCAACAAGCCGGTTTCAGTGCATTACCATCATCTAGAGGTCAGAGATAATGACCCGGGTGCCTACAAGGGGCCCTTGGGCACCCCCTCTGCTGGCCTCAGTTTCTTAATCCTGGCTGCAGACTACCAAAACCCTTGGTATAAAAAGCTTTGGAGATGTCCATGACAGGAGTATCATGATGCCACATGCCAGATGCACACCTGAGAGCCCGGCTAACTCAGTTGGTAGAGCATGATCCCAGGGCTGTAGAGTGACTCCATGATGGGAGTAGCATGAGGCCATTGCCCAGGGAGCAAACTCCTATTGGGGGTTCTGGGCATGGAGGCACCTCACGTCGCCTAAGACAGAGGCTCTACGCCTCTCTTCTAGGTGCTAGCTGTGGGTGCATATCATGTAGCCTAAGACAGACTCTCCATCAATTATACAAAGAAGGGGGACATGTTGGGGGGCTGACAGGCCAACTGCCAGCTACATAGACAGGCCGCCCCTCCCCTCGCGTGAAACTCCTGACCTTCCTGACGGCACATCAAGACCAAGATAAACATCTGTGACCTTCCCGAGAAAAACTGCAGAATGTCCCAGGCACCCAGGCCAGGGCTTGGCCCATAGCTCACTTCCCCCTAGCTCCCCCTCCCAGCTTCCTCATTCCTACTGCTTAAAACTTGCTGCCTGTGTGACAATAAACGAGACCTTGACAACCATTTGCTTGGTCTCGCTCTTCTTTTTCATCTGTTCTTTTCCAGGCATGGTACCCTTTGAGACCCTCAAATAACTGAGTCCCATGGGATGGGACACCACAGTGGCTACCATACTCTACAATTGTTTGTGGTCCAAAAGTTCCAAAATGTGATTATTCTCTTCTATAAAACACCATATTCTCTAGATCAAATGTACCAGCAACTTTAACATCTGAATATTCTAGCCTTAAAATCCCTTTGGAAGTGGCCAAATTCACAATTAAAACAATGAGCATTTGATTTCTAAGATTTCTACCTATGGCTAGCCCTTGGATATTAGCATGATGAAAAAGAATGCCAGTAATTTCTCTTACCCATTCATCTAGTGGGTCTCTTCATGATTTCAATAGTCTGATTGCACATTTATATTCTGAATTCATTTTTTTCAGAGGCCAATATTTCTATCACTGACTGTCTGGTTTTAGACTCTGACTTGTTTCTATTTACAGTTGAACCTAATCTCTGTAAAAAAAATCAGTGAATTCTTCTGTAGTTTTCAATACTTCCTTCCAGAATGAGATAGATTTTCCCCCCTGGATTCTCAATCATATTTGAGGCCATAACAACCACAGAAGGATATTTTTCAATTATGCAATCAAAAGATCAGATTTATTCTTGTAAATGAGCATCAAGCAGTTGGCCTGCAGTAACATTTATGCTGCTTTGTATATTCTATTGTTTATTTTTGTGATTTCATAACTTATGACAAAAAACAATGTGATTATTGTCAACCTTCCAGAAGAGTTGACACCAATAGATTCCAATCTTGGGGATAGCTTTATTCTGCCTAGACCAAGTATATAATATTTGTTTAACAAATGGAGAGTACAAGGCATACAATAATACTGCCTCTTTAAAATGGTTTGGATCAATCATTTCTCATGGACACAAGCTTAGCTCATGCTAAGTAGGAACAGCAACATTATTAGGCATATGCTGCACAATGACAGGGAAGGCCTAAGGTCTCTGGCCCACAGAGGTATATACCCAAATACAACTATAAGAGAGCAGGTCTTACAGAAGTACTTACATAACAGTATACACAGAGAGAACATGTCTCCCAGGAGCACAGAAAAACCACAGTCAGAGACAGCAACACCAGCTAACACCAGAGATAACCAGATGGAAAAAGGCAAATGCAAGAATGTCCCCAAAAGAAACCAAGGCAACACGGCTCCATTGGAACCAAGTTTTCTAACAACAGCAAGTCCTGGATACCTCAACACACTAGAAAAGCTAGCACTGGATTTAAAAATCACAGCTCATGATGCTGATGGAAGGCTTCAAGAAGGACATAAATAACTTCCTTAAAGAAATACAGGAGAACACAAGTAAACCGGGAGAAGCCCTTGAAGAAGTAACAGAAAACACAAAAAAACAGGTGAAGGAATTGAACAAAGTCATCCAAGATGTAAAGACGGAGGTAGAAACAATAAAAAAATCGAAAAGGGAAACAACTCAGGATATGGAAATCCTAGGAAAGAAGTCAGGAATCATGGATCCAAGCATCAACAACAGAATGCAAGAGATAGAACAGAGAATCTCAGATGGAGAAGATTCTATTGAAAGCATTGATACAACAGTCAAAGAAAATGAAAAATGCTAAAAGATCCTGACTCAAAACATCCAGGAAATTCAGGACAAAATGAGAATGCCAAACCGAAGAATTATAGGTATAGAAGAGAGTGAATATTTACAACTTAAAGGGCTGGTAAATGTCTTCAACAAAATTATAGAAGAAAACTTCCCTAATCTAAAGAAAGTGATGCCCATGAACATATAGGAAGCTTACAGAACTAGAAATAGATTTTACCAGAAAAGAAATTCCTCCTGCCACATAATAATTAAAACATCAAATGTACTAAACAATGAAAGAATATTAAAAGCAGTAAGGGAAAAAGGTCAAGTAACAAATAAAGGTAGACCCATTCGAACTACACTGGACTTCTCACCAGAGACTATGAAAGCAAGAAGAGCCTGGGAAGATGTCATACAGACCCTAAGGGAACACAAATGCCAACCCAGACTGCTATATCCAGCAAATCTCTCAATTACCATAGATGGAGAAACCAAGATATATCATGACAAAAACAAATTGACACAGTGTCTGTCCACAAATCCAGCCCTTCAAAGGATAATGAATGGAAAACACGGACAAAGGGAGAGACACTATACACTAGAAAAAGCAAGAAATTCGTCTTCTTCCCACAAACCCCCCCAAAAGTTAACCACACAAACATAAAAATTACATCAAAATAGCAGGAAGCAAAAATCACTTTTCCTTAATATCTCTTAACATCAATGGACTCAATTCCCTAATAAACACACATAGACTAACGGACTGGATATGGAAACAAGACACAACATTTTGCTGCATACAGGAAACACAACTCAGTATCAAAGACAAACATTACCTCAGAGTAAAGGGATGGAAAACAGTTTTCCAAGGAAATGGTCCCAGGAAACAAGTTAGAGTAGCCATTCTAATATCTGGTAAAATAGACTTTCAACCAAATGTCGTCAAAAAAACAGGGAAGGACACTTTCTACTCCTCAAAGGAAAAATCTACCAGAAAGAACTCTCAATTCTGAACATCTATTCCCCAAATGCAAGGGCACCACCATTCATAAAAGAAAACTTACTAAAGCTTAAAGCACACATTGCACCCTGCACAATAATTGTGGGTGACTTCAACACCAACTCTCCTTAATGAACAGATCAGGGAAACACAAACTAAACAGAGACACAGTAAAACTAACAGAAGTTTTAGACCAAATAGATTTAATAGGTATCTATATAACATTTTACTCTAAATCAAAAGAATATACATTCTTTTCAGCACCTCATGGTAACTTCTCTTATATTGACCATATAATTGGTCACAAAACAGACCTCGACAGATATAAGAAAATCTAACTAATTCCATGCGTCCTATCAGATCACTATGGAGTAAGAGTAGTCTTCAACAAAAACAAAAACAACAGGAAGCCCACATACACATTGAAACAGAACAATGCTCTACTCAATGATACCTTTGTCAGGGAAGAAATAAGGAAAGAAATCCAAACCTTTTTAGAATTTAATGAAAATGAAGGCACAACATACACAAATTTATGGGACACATTGAAAGCAGGGCTAAGAAAAAAAACTCAGTTCTGAGCGCCTCCAAAGAGAAACTGGAGAGAGCATAAATTAGCAGTTTAATAGCACACCTGAAAACTTTAGAACTTAAAGAAATTAATACACCCAAGAGGAGTAGAAGGCAGGAAATCATCAAACTCAGGGCTGAAATTAACCAACTTGAAACAAAAAGAACTATTCAAAGAATCAACAAAACCAGAAGTTGGTTCTTTGAGAAAATCAACAAGATAGATAAACTTTTAGCCAGACTAACCAGAGGGCACAGAGACAGTATCCAAATTAACAAAATCAGAAATGAAAAGAGAGAAATAACAGCAGAAACTGAGAAAATTAAAAAAATCATCAGATCCTACTACAAAAGCCTATACTCAATATAACTGGAAAATATGGAGGAAATGGACAATTTCCTAGAGAGATATCAACTACCAAAGTTTAATCAGGATCAGATAGACCATCTAAACAGTCCCATAACCTCTAAAGAAATAGAAGTGGTCATTGACAGTCTCCCAACCAAAAAAGCACAGGGCCAGATGGTTTTAGCACAAAATTCTATCAGACTTTCAAAGAAGACCTAACACCAATACTCGTCAAATTATTCCACAAGATAGAAACAGAAGGAACACTATCCAACTTCTTTTATAAAGCCACAATTTCGCTGATACCAAAACCACACAAAGATCCAACAAAGAAATAGAACTTCAGACTAATTTCCCTTATGAATATCGATACAAAAATTCTCAATAAAATTCTTGCCAACCAAATCCAAGAATACATCAAAATCCAAGTTATTAATTAATGAATCAAACATATTGATCATGTCAGAAACTTGTTTATCTAATTATACAATAAGCTTCATTTAGTTTCTTTAGATGCTTTCAAATTTAAGTAGATATGAGATAGGTAGAAATGAGCAAATCAGATATAGTATAAGTAGATAGATAGATAGATAGATAGATAGATAGATAGATAGATAGATAGATAGATAGATAGATAGATAGATGATAGATAGATAGATAGATAGATAGATAGATAGATAGATAGATAGATAGACAGACAGACAGACAGACAGACAGACAGACAGATAGATAGATAGTCTTCAAAAACTCAGAGTCTACAGACTATGGTATATAAAGATGTAGTATTCATAAATGTCTTTTTCTGAAATTGCATGACTCTTTCAAGCAGCTTTTACTTCATTCTACTTCTAGCGTTGAAGAACTTCTTTATGATGCTTGCTTCAAATGTGGTCAGCTAGTCACTGTCCAAAAAATACAACAAACAAACCAAAAAAAAAAAAAAACAAAAAGAAATCCTTAAAAGGAAACACAAAAAGAGATAAACAGAAAACAACAACAACAACAAACACCAGCAAAACAATCAAAAGCTGGCCTTGCCTCAAAAAGAGAGAGAATGCTCTACAAACTGGATAATTGGGATGCATGGAATATGATTGCCAAGTTTGCAAGGACATGGCAAGTCCTTCAAAATCCCTGCTTCATTACAAACCTGTCATATTCTGGATTGTCTTAGTAAGGGATTATTCAACTTACACTTCCACATTGCTGTTCATCACCAAAGGAAGTCAGGACTTGAACTCAAGCAGGTCAGGAAGCAGGAGATGATGCAGAGACTGTGGAGGGATGTTAATTACTGGCTTGCTCAGCTGGTCTTCCTATAGAACCCAAGACTACCAGCCCAGGGAGGGCACCAAACACAATGAGCCCTCCAATCCTTGATCACTAATAGAGAAAATGTCTTAGAACTGGATCTTAGGGAGGCATTTCCTCAAGGCAGGCTCCTATTTCTGTGATAACTCCAGCTTGTGTCAAGTTGACACACAAAACCAGAGAGAACATGGGTCATCTGGCCTGAGAAAGATGTTCCCAGGGTTCTGAGAAATTTTGGGCAATTGTTCAGACAGTCAGATGTGTCTGTCATTTCTGTATATTTGAAGATCCTTGCTCTGCATTTCTTACATATTCAGGTAATAATTATTCACTCTCACACCTCTGATGGGGTTGTAGACTTGGTAAGTATATTCTTACTATTAAGAACATATTGTTTAAGTTTGAAAAAAAATGGTTTTATATCTAAGAAGATATCCCTAGGTTATAAATGCAAGTTTTGATAGAAAAGGATTTAAGAACCCTAAACTAATCAGGATAGTATCTTTTCTAAGATTGCATAAAAAATGGGGTGGACATTGTGAATGAAAATTTTACACGATAAGTTTTCATAATTGTAATTATTGTGTTAGTTTATTAATAATAGAAAATAACCCTTTATGAGAGTTAAAATGTGAAATGGTTTTGTGCACTTTGTATTCATATGCTTCTTTATAAGCAACGATATCACTTTGTAATTCAGACTGTGCATAGTCAAATATGTCTGTTCTCTATGTTCTGTAAATATTATCTTCTGTCATCTCCAATTGGTTAATTAAGGATATGTTCAGCCAATTATCTGGGCAGAAGAGAATATGTCATAGCTTCTGATACTGGACAGGGTTTTCAAGAAGGAGATGGAAGAGAGTGGAGTGAGACCACAATGGGAAGAAGGAGTGGAGAAACCACATGGAGAGAACAGGAGAATTTCAATAGGAGTTTGTTATGATTGAGCAGCCATGAGGACACACATGGACCAGAAAAATGCTGCACAAGTTTGGAAGTAATGGTGCATTTTTTGTGGGTATTACCTTTCTAGTCATATTTGAATAGGTCAAAACCTATGCAAATGAGTCTTGCACTGTTTTAATAAAAATGCCTGGTCTCTGTGTCTCTTTGTTAGAAACTTAAATGCGGTAGAGCAGGCAGAAAATGCCTGTTATTTATGAAGGGGTAAAAAGGACTTTAGAAATCCATCAAAATACTAATTGCACACTACATTTAACAGCATGCATATTTTAATGTATTTACATACAGACTCTTACATTTGAATGCAGAGTCACTAGTGAGAAATGCTGCTTGAAAGGTATTTGTATGTTGGACTTGTGTCAGTACATGTGACCTGATTGGGTGATGTGTCACTGTAGGTGAGCTTCAAGGATTCAAATTTTCATGCATGGTCCAGTGTCTCCTCTTGCTGTATGATGATTAGGATTTAGAACTCTCATTTCCTTCCCCGACACTATACCTGTAGGTGTTCATGCCAAGCACCATGCCGATTATGGATTAAACCTCCAACACTGTAAGCATGCTCAGATTAATGCTTTCCTGTATAATAGTTGCCATGTTCATGGTATCTAGTTACACCAATAGAAAATTTTGTAAGATATGTACCATAACTCTTTTCTAATTGCAATTAAAAAGAAATTCTGAAAACAGAAAATCAGAAACACATTTTGTGGATGTAGCTGTTTTGTTTTGATTTTGTTTGTTTTGTTTTGTTTTATGAGGTAGTTATCCAAGTGAATTAATCTGAAGTGGAGAATCCAGAATGTTACAGAAATCAACAATAAGTATCATCAGTGAAAGTATATTTCTGATATCACTCTCATAACCATAAAGTCTTATAAACATACAGATAGCTGTATAGTGTGGATACACCTACATTTGTAAGTTTAGCTCCAGGTAACCTTCATTTCATACATAAAAGTCCAGATTAAATATTCACCCAGAAAGTCTGTGGTTTGGAATACTCTCACTTAGCATTTTCCTTGTCTTTGTTTGCACTGAAATTTCTTGTGGGCAAGAAAGAATCCCTAAGAAAAAGTGGAGGCAATCCCCTTCCTGATTTTGAAAACACCAGCCCTTGTCCTTGCCTGTTGTTTGGCCAGCAGAGAACAGAAATCTGCTATTGATAAGCAATACTTGGTTGAATCCTTAAATCCTACTGAAGGATATCAGGACCAAGATAGACATTTTGAAAATTGAGAAGTAAATAACTTTAGTACTTTGAAAATCCCAGTTTCTCACACACAACTTTAAATTCTTTCTATACCTCGGATCCATATGATGACAAAAAAGGAGACATTGGAGTTATCAATTAAAGAGAGATCTTTGAGGATATTCCTGCTTATCACAAGTGGTTATTCACATAACCCAGAACAATAAACATGAACAGAGCTGTAGGATTTCCCACCACATCAGAGGTGCAGGATTTTTCTCCCATCACATCGGTCTAGGACGGTTCCTCTGAAGGTCAAAAGTGAATGATATATACACATAAGCAGAAACCTTGCTAAAAATAGCAAGTGAATGTAGTATTCCCTGTTTGTGGGAACTTCCATGCATCATTCTTTAAAGCCCAGACAAGGACAACTGTCAGAAGGCTCTGTTGCTTATTTTCTTATATCCTGGTTGTCTCTTGGGATTCAGATTGTCATGAATGGTGTAGTGGTTATTCCTGGTTGTCAGTTGGTCTACATCTTGGATGAACTACAATCCAGAATTGGAAGGCTCACCTGTGTTCCTAATCTGGAGGCTGGGAGATCAAAACTTCTGACCTGGATCTTGGCATGGAGATCTTCAGGGATAGTGGCTATGAATCCCAGAAGATTAAGGCAGGGAGATCTCTGAATTCAAGGACATCCGGGAAAAAAGCAACATCTCTGAGTTTAAGCTTATCTGAGATGAAGTAAATCACAGATCTTGGCATGGTGGCACACATCTTTAATCTGGGCCACACCTTCCACTGGTACCTACATAAGGACATTGGAAAGAGAACGATTTGCTATCTCTTCTTCTCCTGCTTGCCATGTGGGACTGAGCAAAGACTTGATCCTTGGACTCTCATTCATAGCTGCTGGTGACCATTGTTGGGGAGTTGGACTACAGGTTGTAAGTCATCAACAAATTCCCTTATTATATAGAGACTACATATAAGTTCTGTGACTATAGAGAATCCTGACCAATACAGAAGTATTAGGGGATTTGAGGAGGGTAAACCAGGAAGGGGGACAACATTTTAAATGTAATTAAATAAAATAACCTATAAAAAATCCAAAAAATATTGACAGAAACACAAACCACAAAACCAAGCAAACAAGAAATAAAATATTACTTAGTGAGGCATTTAGATTAACACTTCTTGAGGGCAGTCACTATTCTCATAAACAGGTGGATGAGTCTATGTATGCTCCCATAAAGGAAAGAGTAACTGGATATTGTAGGGAAGAAAACTCAAAGTGTAGCTGTAGCTGATCTTTGATATTTATTGGTTCCTCTTTTTTCCATCCTTGTTCACTTTTTTTTTCTGATTCAATATTCTAACAATAGAGAGGAAAGAAGAAAAGATAGAGAGAGATGAGTAGGTGGAAGAGAGACAGAGACAGATACAGAGAGACAGACACAGAGACAGAGAGACAGACACAGAGACAGAGACAGAAAGAGACAGAGAGCACTGATATAATCTCTTTTTTTCTTGTTTCTTCATTGAGCAATACAATTAACAAACCTCACCAAATCTCAGTGAATGAGCAAGATTCAGGATCAACAATCCATGACCTTCACCCAACCCTGCCAAAATAGGTTGCTGAATTCCAAATGTCAAACACCTGCAAAAACAATTTGCACATGGCAAAATCACAAGACTGCTTGATGATGAGGGAAATGATAGTTGATTTGGCAAAGCAGCCTCACAGAAGGCATTAAATGAAAACACATTCTAAAATTATTTCTCTGTGTTTTAAAGAAACTACAATTCCAAAATTCTCATTACAATGAAGTTGAGAGAAAAATATGAGATATTTCAGACAGAATCTTGGGAATCTGAAAGGAGAAGGTGAAGGTGGCAATGATCAAGATATACTCTATATTTTTGCAAAATTATTAAAATTGTTTAATACACTTCCGTTAAAAATACATTATAACTGGAAAATGTGCAAATTCTTCAATTACTATTTGAGATTTTCAACTTGTTCTTAATTATCTTTTGATGTTCACTGGCTTACTCAGTCACTGTTGTATTGTTGTGACATTGTCACCAAACCAGGTTGCTGTTCTTTACTTTTTTCCTTGATGTCAACTCTTTTGGAACATTTATCTTACACACCAATGAATTCTAATACCATGGGTTAAAATGAAGCAATGACAGTCCCAAATACTGCCAGCCAGTCTGCCAGCGAGTTCTGACAGTTAAAAAAAAAATAGTGAATTAACAGATTCATCACACATTGTGAAAACTGAAATGCTTTTTGATCTTCTTCAGTTCATCAGGAGCTAAACACCTGTATTTTTCTAATTCAGAAGAAAGAGATTATTCTGGAACATGAAGTTTCTTCCCCTTGCTGCAGCCTGTTTGATTTCTAAAGCTGAGGAACCCTTACTTGTATAAGGTTGGGTTTTCAGGAAGTTATGTAAGAAGAAAGGTGGATGTAGTGAATTTATCACAGACTGAACTGACAATCAGTGTGGTCTCTGAACATACTGGTTTCTTTATGACTTTTTTAATTTGGAATATGTCCCATGTGTTGAAACATCATTTGTTTTAACTTTAAGTTATAATTAAACTCATTTGAGCTACTTATGTTGCTTAATATTATTGTACCTGGATAAATGACATGGAAACTAACCACTTAGATATGTCATTTTTTTAAACATTTGCATACTTAACTTTATTTTCATAGATGGAAGTCAAAATACATTTGACATGATGTTCCACTATTCTACATGAAATCAGGGATGACTCATTATCAATAAAATAGAAACTTAAAATCAATTTGATTACTGCAAGGCAAAACATTATATATTGTATATTTGAGGAATAGATTTCTCTCCTTTAGAGTCATTATACTATGATCAATATATGAAATAATAGTAATATTAATAATAATCCAGTAATATCTCCAAAACAGTGACTTATTTTAAAGTTTGGTTATGCACATATGTGTGTCTATGTATGTGTGGATGTATGTGCCTGTGACTACAGTGTTTGAAAGGAATATTGCAGCATAAATGTAGAAATCAGAGATAAAGCCACACAATGTGTACAATTTTAACTTTTTCATCCTCTGCTCTGACTGATTTCTAAAAGGAATATTGGTCATAATGCCTTGACACAAAAAGTCTTTTGAAACCAATATATGATTGCTTGTTTATTTACTTTGAGTGAATTTAGTATGTGGATTTTTACTGAATATTTTAAGGTTACATTTTTGTTGATGCAGCTTCCTAACAGAAACTTATAATCTGGGTTTTTTGCACTTTTTCCTTAATCATACTTTGCATGATATAAAAGCAGTGCCATGTACATATACATTAGATATATATATATATATATATATATATATATATATATATATATCTAATGTATATATATTTTCAAAGAAGATATTAGTCAATTACAAGGTATAAACAGAAATACACAATAATGATGCTAGCTTATTATGTATAAAATTTTTCTATTACAATATTAAATACTTTGTCTTTCTTTATTTGAACATCTATGTCTTTTATAACTTTAAATTTTCACTTTCATTTTATCATTTTCTGTGTATGGTTGTTTGGTCCACATTGTATAATATGTACATGTATTATCCACCAAGACCATAAGATATCCCTCAGAAATAAAGTTACAGGGGATTATGCACCAAAAATTGGGTACAGGGAATCAAACTCATATGCCCTGACTGATGATTTTAATTCTTCTTTATTATTAGTTTTCAGGGAAATTTAATACCATCTACCTATCAGACAAATATGTGAGCTTAACAGCAGAAAATAGTCAACTGAGAATGCTGATGCGTGAGGTTAAGTAGTTGAGGAATAGAGTCATGAGCATGACGTTCTATGTCAGGTAAGAAACATTATTTAGATAGAAGAAACAATTTGTTGAAATGGGAATCAATGAGGTTGTTTTTTTTTGCTTTGTTGACTTGGGAAGTGCTGCCAATTAAAGTTCTGTGCCCCAATCCCATCCACAAGTCTTAGTGCATACAGGAAGTTGTTCTATTCCGGACTGTAATCATAGACTGAAAAGATGATTAATGAAGATATTTACAAACCAAAGAATAGCATAATAGAAGAGAGTATTAGCCCGAGGAATGTGTCTCACATTCAGTAACATGTGTTTTCTTAAGGGAAAAATATAGGTATGATGATAAATGTGAAATAAGTTGTGTTTATTGTTTAATATGAGTTGTTTGGGATAAATGGGAAGTGTCAACTACACACAGTTTGGGCTGATAAAATTGAGTGGAATATTTGCTAAGAGAAATGTATGTAGCAGTCATCCAGGATAAACTGCATTATTTATATGTTCTGTAGGGAATGTGATCTTTACCAACAGTGTCTACAGTAGATAAATGGTCCGTTGCATCTAAAGTTACAGAGTCTTTATTACTAAAAGAATGTCCCAGAAGAAGAGGGACCAACTCCATCCCTGGGTTATGGAAGTTGTCCAGCAATTGAGGGAGGCTTACATTGAAGTGAGTAAAATCTATTCTCTATCAGTATAGAAGGGAAATGCCCTTATGAATGAATCTTGCTCTGTGGCACAAAATAAACAAAAATCAAAGAAATATTTAAGAACAGGTTTTGCTAAAATTGATGAAATACAGGCATACACTTAGTTTTTAGCTTCATGTTAGGAAATAAGAAAGTGTTTCCCTGGCTTTATGATTTAATGTAAAAAAATAATTTGAAGTAGGCTAGGAAAAAGGGATTATTATGAAAGAATTTTCAATGTTATTTTAAGAATAATATACATCAAACATACATTATATGGAGTAAAAGTGTTATGTTTATGAGTGAAGATTTCATATTTCATGAATTATTAATTTATATAAAATATTTGTATAATATAATATATAGCATAGTTATAATATGATAAATATAAGAATATGATGAGAATCAGTGAAAAAGCGCATGAATTTGTAGGAGAATATGGATGGTCACACACTCAGATTTTTGTGGGGAAATAGAAGTTTGTTTCATAATAGTGTAATTATAGTAAATCTCAAAACTAGTCTGTATGTAAGCAAATAAATAAATAGGAATGTCTACATCATGTTATTATGAAGGAAAATTTATTTATTCCAGCCCCAAGTGATTTAGATACTGTGATACATTTTGTCTCAAGCTCCACCATCCTATTTGAAGCCCGGTTTATTAATGAATTGAATTACTTACAGAATCAGTCAGGAGCTCTGGGTATGTCATTCTTACACAGGATGAAACTTTTTTCTCTCTCTGTTTAACTGCAAAATAATTGTGTCCCTTGCATTTTGTTTCATGACACACTGGTTCAGGAATGTGTTTCCTAACATATTTCAAGTATAGTCATGATTGTGTGAAATTCAAGTAGAACTGGGCAGCTTAATTTCAATAGTAATTTAATAATGATTTCAATATTCCTGATTTTAATTCAATGGCCTAGATAGGATTGGATGGAGAGATATTATGTTATCTCAAGTAAGAATGTCTGATCTGACTTCAGAATATTTCCCTGACTGCTATCTCCATTATGGTGGGGAAGGTGGGGGTAAAGTCGTAGGATTTACCAACTGATGAGAACACTTGATGAACTTTGATCTTTGCTGTGATTGTAGTGGCTGCCTCTTTTAATGTTTTTTTTTTCCATGCAGTGCAGCAACTGGAACAAATATCACTGTAGAAATGTAGAAAGAATATGTGAAGCTGACTCAGCAACTCGGGATTCCAACTGAAAATACTGAAAATGTCTATGAAAGAGGAAGTTGGTTCCTGTGATTTACAGCAGTGATAACTTGAAATTCGAGCAAATGATAAAGATTTTTGTTTCCCATGACCATCATATAAAATTCTTACATGAAAATATGATGGAAATCCAATAGTATTTTAAATTGTCTCCCTCTTTGTCTCTTCTCACAGATGCATGCTCTAAATGGGAGCCTTCATTTCCTAAGCACATAAAAAATATATTAGTCACTATTCTTGAGTAACTGGAAGTAATGTTTGAGGTCAGTTCAAGACTGTAAAGGCAAAGTATTCACAATCACCACTCAGGAATTTCTGTACATCTTACTGTTATAAAAAAGTATTACTGACTTTATATATGAATAATTACATGGATTTTTATATAGCCGAATATTTTTCAAAAGTACCCAATGCACATCCTGCAGCGAAATTTATCAGGAGCCAAGATGAAACTAACATTCATTACCTATTGTGAATGAGAAAATTATGTGCATATCTGTTTTTTAATGGTTATTTTCTTTATATACATTCCAAATGTTATTCCATTTCCCAATTTCTCTCCCAGAAACCTGTTATCCCATCCCCCCTTCTCCTGATTCTATGAGGGTGTGCTCCCACCTACCCTATCATACCTGCCTCCTTTCCCTTGAATTCCCCTATGTTGCGGTATCAAGCATTCATAGTAGCAAGGACCTCTTCACCAATTGATGTCTGACAAGGCCATCCTTTGCTACATGTACTGCTGGAGTCATGAGTCCCTCCATGTATACTCCTTGGTTGGTATTTTAGACTAACCAAGCTCTGGTTGGTTGATATTTTTGTTCATTCTATGAGGTTGCAAACCCCTTCAGCTCCTTCTGTTCATTCTCTAACTCCTCCATTGGAGACTCCATTTTCAGTTCAATAGTTGGCTTCAAGCATTCACCTCTGTATATGACAGGCTCTGGCAGAATCTCTCAGGAGACTACTATATCAGGGTCCTCTCAGAATGCAATACTTGGCACATTTTGTGCATTTCAAAATGTAGGAGTTAAGGTTTTATAAAAGTCCTAAGGATATCAGGAATTTCAATTATTTTTCTGTTGTCTTATGTTTTCTTTCAGGACATTTCCAAGAAAAGTCTTGAGGGACATATTGAATGCCAGTCTTTCCAGGTTAGGATAAACTGTGTTGGCATAGAGGTGGCGAGTTATCACTCAGCAGACTGTTCTCAGAGGGAATAAAGTTTGATTCAGTGGGGTCAGTGTTTCCTCTGATCTACAAGCACCTACTAAAAGTCTTTGGTGGCTGGAGAAAAGGAAAAGAAAAGAAATCAGGGAAAAGAATGAAACAATCATACACATATACACACATGCACACACACACACACACACACACACACACACACACACACACACACATAATGTCAGTGAATGAAGCATGACTATCTCCAAAAGATTTTATGTTTTTCTCCCACTGCTTATATATCCCAGTAAATTCTATCAAATGGCATTAACATTACAATGTAATTACATTCTATTTTTCTTCAGATGAATGATTATTTTTAAAATATGTTCTCTGGGCTGGAGAGATGGCTTTGTTTTTAAGAACACTGACTGCTCTTTGAAAGGTCCTGACTTCAAATCCCTGCAACTACATGGTGACACACAACTACCTATAATGAGATCGGATGCCATTTTCTGGGGTGCCTGAAGACAACTACAGTGTAATTATATATAATAATCAAGCAAATCTTAAAAAAATAAAAAATATATTCCCACATACAATTTCTTGAAAGTAGTTTACATATTACACAGGAAAGAGAAAACATAATTCTCAAGAACACACATATATTCATAACTAAGCAATTTGTTTTAGATTAGAAAAAAAGAAAGAAAGCCATGTAATTTTCTCTGATATTTTCTTTTTACTGAAACGCTGCAATTTGTGGTTAATAAAAGATGAATTATTTCATTATTCATCTTAAAAAGTAATCTTATATAAATTTTAAAATGATCAAAAATCTAAACTTTTAAATAAAAACCTATCAATAATTCCTACTTTTAATTCTTAAGGTGCATATCTACTGATCATCAATGTTATTACTAAATCATATCTGGAAGATGAGGGCAAAATTATATGCAATAAATTAATCATGACCTTTATCTCCTGCCGAGTTTTAGAAAGAGAATCACGTCAGTTAGTACTGGTGGCTCTACCACTGTTCTTATTCATGTTCAAGAAAAAGTGTCTACTTCAAGCTTGAAGAGTATTCCTTTCTGAGTTTCAAATTATTTCCTAAGATTTTGTACAGTAGAACCATGGACAAAAACTTCTTAAACTTATATTAAAAAGAAGCTACATCTACAAATTCTAAAGGTTTCTTTCATTTGTGATAATCTACATCTCTAAATTATTTTCAAGGGCAGGAATTGTTATATAATTTGTAACAGCAGTAATGCTTAACAAAAATCAATCACTATTATTGTGAATGCTAATAATATTGCCCAGTGCTGGACTGTAAACCCCCTCTGAGTTTTCACTAAAAAATTATATTAGGAAGGATATGGAGACTGATTTTTCAACAGGCAGAGCCATGTCCCTAATGACATGTATATATATGAAATACTGCAAAGAAGGGTACGCTGTATATATATATATATATATATATATATATATATATATATACATATATATATATATAAAACCTTTCTTTTAACAAATCATGGTATAGGTGTTTCATAACAGCAAACAATTTAATTGTTAAGTAAATAAGTATTGTATGTGTGTATATATGGATATAAGCATGCAACAGAAAATGTTGAAATCTAGTTATATTAAACTTTATGTAGAATTGTGTTGGTAACTCTATGGGAATACATATATATATATATATATATATATATATATATATATATATATGTATACATATATACATATGTATGTATGTATATATGTGGGGAGCCAAACAAGGTCACTGAGCCATGGTTGTCTTATGACCATGAGATTGTTGAACAAAGACCTGCCCAGGAACTGCCGGTACAAAAAGATTCCGAGAGTAACTACGGATCGCTCCACCCTTAACCACAGAATGTCCCTATGTGCGCAGATACCAGATGCCTTCACCAGATGCCCTTTGTGCTTCCTGCTGCCAAGAATACCTTGACCCCTCCCTCCTTTGAATTTTGCAAAGGTCCCTTCCTCCTAGCTCCCCCTCCCAACTTCCTCATTCAGGGTTTGGCCCATAGCTCACTTCCCCCTAGCTCCCCTTCCCAACTTCCTCATCCCCACTGCTTAAAATGTGCTGCCTGTGTGACAATAAATGAGACCTTGACAATGGAACCTTGCTTGGTCTCCTTCTTCTCTCCTCCCCTTGACCCTCAGGTAGCACCTCTTCGGGACCCTGAATAACTGGACCTGGTGGACGGGTCAAGTGGTGCCTGAACAGGGACCCGAAGCACGGCCAACTAGCTGACGACAGAGGAACCCCAGGAAAAGGAATCGAGGGCCTTTCACGCCACATTGCTCGTGTGTCGCTGGAAAGGGAGGTGAGTTTGGCCAAATAATTGTCGTCCGATTGTCATGGGGAAACAATTGTCTAAGGAAGCTTGTTTTATAGGAGAAATCAAGCGTACATTCAGGGAGAGAGGAATAAGAGTCAAGAAAAAAGATTTAATTAAGTTCTTTTGTTGATGAAAAATGTCATTGGCTGGTTTTAAGCAGCCATGATACACACCCACTTACATAAAATAAGGTTGGTAAAGATATTAATAAGCTTTTAAAAGCTGGTGACACAGTGTCTGCTGCATTTTTTAGTTATTGGGGCATTATGAGAGACATAATACAAGATGCTGAGAAAGGGTGCAAGAATGCCCGTCTCTTAACTATAGCAGAGGACTTCTTTCAGGCTTCACGGCCGTCACGTAAAAACGAAAGTAAAAGCAGCGAGCCTCATTCTCCTTGCCCCTCCATTGTTATGCCGGGAGAGAGGGAAAGTCCCCTGCCCAAGACACTACACTCCCTAGAAGATCCCAGTGCGTCCAAAGACCTGAAGACCATCTATCCCTCTCTTAAAGAGATTTCCACCAATCGAAAAAGAGGCAAGAACAAATGATATCAATCTCGCCGTTTTTCTGATTCAGACTTCGATCCAGTCTCTGAGGCTGAATTAGAGGAGGAGGCCGCTAGATATGAGGAAGAGAGATACAGCCCTGGACCTCGACATTCCCAGATTTTTTTCACTCAAAATTCCGGACCCAATCGCCCCCCCCGCCCTACTTGCCCCCATTACCGTCAGCTCCCCCTGCGCCCCTGCCGATCACAGTGGTAGAGGGATTAACCCAAACCAAGGCTGCACTTCAGGCACAAATTACCGGCCTTAGACAAGTTTTACAATTACAGCAGGAATTAGGAGATCTTACTTTAGATATTCAAAATTTACAAGAG
Source organism: Tokudaia tokunoshimensis (assembly GCA_036184795.1). Taxonomy (NCBI): domain Eukaryota; kingdom Metazoa; phylum Chordata; class Mammalia; order Rodentia; family Muridae; genus Tokudaia; species Tokudaia tokunoshimensis. The sequence continues at coordinate 81,606,554 of BTHU01000002.1, read as the reverse complement.
ACCATGAGAAAGGGACAAGATGCCCCAAAAGACCATCTAATGCCATAAAAAGATCCCAGCCAAAGCTAACTTTCCCAGTTATGACTAGGGCACGCGCCAGGTAAGCCAGGGAGGAGTCCAAGTTAGATAGCCTGAGGTCACGAACTAGGCCAGCCCGAGATGGGCCTGAGCCAGATAGTACCTATCCTAACCAAGGGGAGGAGATTTAAGAAGAGACAGACTATAGATTCTGATGAGGAAGACTCCAATCAAGGTGAATACGAGACCTTGCATCCAGTGTACAAAAAACTTAAGCTTAAACATATCAAAGAATTACACTCAGCTGTTAAAAATTATGGTTTAACTGCACCCTTTACCTTGTCCGTTTTAGAAGGACTTGCGGGGTCCGGATATCTGACTCCTAGTGAATGGACTAAGGTGGTGCAGTCTGTCCTCACCAGAGGACAATACTTAACTTGGAAATCTGAATTCATAGATAGGGCCGAGAGTCTGGCCGCTAGGAACAGAAAAAACCCTCTAGGCAGGACCGCCTCTTGGATGGCGGGTGGACAAGTTGTGTGGGAGGGTCCCATTTGTCTCCGAGGATTACAATTAGGATTGTCCCCTGGCATACTCGCTCAAACAGCACAGGCCGCCTTATCTGCCTGGAGAGCGGTTCCTGCTACAGGAGCCCTCACCACCCCCTTAACTAAAATAGTCCAGGGGGCCCAGGAACCCTATGCTCAATTTGTGGGGAGGTTACAGGAAGCAGCAGAAAGAATCCTAGGTCAAAGTGAAAGTGAGGGGCTCCTCGTTAAGCAGCTTGCTCTTGACAATGCTAACTCTGTGTGCAAAGCTGCGCTATGAGGCAAGACTAAAGATCTTGACCTCACGGGAATGATTAAACTTTGCAATGATGTTGACTCCTTCTCACATCAAGTGTCCAAGTTTATCAGTTTAGCTATAGGGACTGTGTTCCAAAAAACTGGAGATTCTGGCCGCCCTAGAGGCAAAACATGCTTTAGATGTGGGCAGCCTGGTCACTTTGCTAGAGAATGTAGCGCTCTCAACCCCAGCCAGCCATTTAATCCCGTCATTGTCGCTATAGGAGAGGCCATCATTGGGCCAAAGAATGTCAGTCTAGAACTGATGCTAATGGGCTAGCCCTCCCTTCGGTCCAGGGAAACGGCCAAGGGGCCCCGGTGCGGGGCCCCTACCCACAGATGATCACACACCCCCAAGTACAGCACCAGCTTATCTAGGGCAACAGCAGGGAGCGCAGGACTGGACTTGTGTTCCTCCACCACCAGGGTTATAACCCCCAAAGAAGGAACCATTATTATAGAGTCTGGAAAGTTTGGACCCCCGCCATCTGGCATATTTTTTCTCATTATAGGGCATGCCTCAGCTACCATGCAGGGTCTCAGTGTCCACCCGTCGCTTGTGGACACAGACTGTACTGGAGAGATAAAAGTTTTAAGGCAGAAAAGGGCCCAGTCACCATTCTCCCTGGTCAGAGAGTAGCCCAGGCGCTCCCTCTCCTGCTTGATTCCTCTGGTGCTCACATGGGAGGGCTCAGAGGAGATAGCCAACCTGGTTCCTCTGATGTCTACTGGGTTCAGCAACTCTCTAAGGAGCACCCCTCCTTGTGCCTTACTTTGGACTGGCGAAAGTTTGAAGGCATTATAGATATGGGAGCTGACCCCACAGTTCTTAGTTTGAGCTCCTGGCCTTCTGCCTGGCCTCTCCAGCCCTCGATGACTCATTTACAAGGCATTGGCCAGTCTAAAAATACCTTACAAAGTTGTTGACAATGGAAAGATTCAGAGGGGAAATCGGGCACTGTATTGTCTTTTATTGTTGAGGGCCTCCCTGTCAATCTTTGGGGGAGAGACATTCTCTCTCAAATGGGGATGATGATGTGTAGCCCCAATGAGGTGGTTGTTCACCAGCTCGCTCGGGGAGCTAGTGCGGATTGGGGTACCCCTGACACCTTTGTCCCTCAAAAAGAGCGCGCCCAAGCTTTCAGATTCTAACTGGTCCCACGGGTGCTCCACTGAAGGTTCCTTCCCTGGGAACTTTATGTCTGCCCAGGAGGTCATCGCGACCACTCCATTGCCCGAGCGTGTGAGTACAAATCTGACTTTTACTGTAAAGCCTGGGGCTGCAAGACTACAGGAGACACTTACTGGAAACCCAGCTCCTCTTGGGACCTTATTACCGTAAAAAGAAAGTATCCTCCAACACACAATCCTAGCACCCCATACCTAAAGTGGGAAGGGAATTCCTTGGCATACTCCATTAAAAATAAAACATCTAAAGGATGGTGCAGCCCCCTCCAGATTGCCTTTACAGAGGCGGGCAAAAATTTTGATTTAGGAAAACTCTAGAGGAGCCCAATGGGGTCTCTGCCTATATAAGGATGATTATGATATGGGGCTAACCTTCAAGATCAAGTTATCAAAAATGATCCCTGCTCCCCAAACAGCCGCTGTTGGCCCCAACCCTGAGCTACAGTTAAGAGCTGGAGGTAGTAGACATCTATCTGGAAACCAAATCCCTGCAACACCCACTATCCCAGATACCTGAACACCCAAGCCTTTGTTTCAGCTTACTCTACCTATGGGTCCTCCCTCGTCTACTGAGCTAGTGCTATCATTAGCTAATGCTTCGATACAAGCAATACATGAAGTTAATTTTTCCATTTTAGAGGAATGTTGGGTCTGTTTTTCACCCTCCCTGCCCTTTTACGAAGGGATTGCAAGTTTTGGAGAATTATTACCCACTAATGATACCTCGCTTCTGTGGCGGAGTCCTCCAGAGAAGCAAGCACTCACCCTTGGCCAAATTTCTGGCCTAGGCATGTGCCTTCTGGGACCTGATAGGCTGCCCCCCAAGACCCTGATTGAGGTTTGCAATCAAACTATTGTAATTAATGCTTCCTTTCAATACGTTCGTTGCTGTTTCTAATGATTCCTATCTTGCTTGCTTCTCGGGATTGACCACTTTTATAGTTTCAGCTGCCTTTTTAGAGAATAGAGAACACTGTGTTTGTCAAGCTCCTCCCTCGATTGACCATTCATGATTCTGATGAGCTCCTTAATTTTTGGGAAAGGGGAACTCATTTGCCCAGACAAAAGAGAGAACCTATAACAGCAGTCACCCTGGCTATACTCCTTGGTTTGGGAGCCACAGGGGCCGGAACAGGAATTGCCTCCTTGGTTACTTCCAGTCAGCAGTATGTGCAGCTCAGCTCGGTGGTCGATAGAGATCTACAAGAGATACAGGTAGGACTAAAGAATCTTAAAGATTCTGTTACATCCCTCTCTGAGGTAGTGTTACAAAACAGAAGAAGTTTAGATTTTCTCTTTTTACAACAAGGTGGGTTATGCACTGCCCTTAAAGAAGAATGCTGCTTTTATGCAGACAAGACAAGATTGGTTGAAGATAGCCTAAAAGAGGTCAGGGAAAGTCTAGAAAACTGCAAGAAAGAAAGAGAGAAAAAAAAAAAAAGAATCATGGTATCAAAATTGGTTCTCTACATCCCCTTGGCTCTCTACTCTGTTACCTAGTCTTTTGGGACCTTTGGTGGGCCTTCTCCTGCTCATTTCTTTTGGGCTGTGGGCCTTCCAAAAATTAACTCTTTTTTGTCAAGTCACAGGTGGATGCTGCTTTCACTAACAAGCCGGTTTCAGTGCATTACCATCGTCTAGAGGTCAGAGATAATGACCCGGGTGCCTACGAGGAGCCCTTGGGCACCCCCTCTGCTGGCCTCAATTTCTCGATCCTGGCCGCAGACTACCAAAACCCTTGGTATAAAAAGCTATGGAGATGTCCATGACGGGAGTATCATGATGCCACATGCCAGATGCACACCTGAGAAGCCAGGCTAACTCAGTCGGTAGAGCATGATCCCAGGGCTGTAGAGTAACTCCATGACAAGAGTAGCATGAGGCCATTGCCCAGGGAGCAAACTCCTATTGGGGGTTCTGGGCATGGAGGCACCTCACGTAGCCTAAGACAGAGACTCTACCCCTCTCTTCTAGGTGCTGGCTGTGGGTGCACATCATGTAGCCTAAGACAGACTCTCCATCAATTATACAAAGAAGGGGGAGATGTGGGGAGCCAAACAAGGTCACTGAGCCATGGTTGTCTTATGACCATGAGATTGTTGAACAAAGACCTGCCCAGGAACTGCCGGTACAAAAGGATTCCGAGAATAACTATGAATCACTCCACCCTTAACCACAGAATGTCCCTAAGTGTGCAGATACCAGATGCCTTCACCAGATGCCCTTTGGGCTTCCTGCTGCCAAGAATACCTTGACCCCTCCCTCCTTTGCATTTTGCAAAGGTCCCTTCCTCCTAGCTCCCCCTCCCAACTTCCTCATTCAGGTCTTGGCCCATAGCTCACTTCCCCCTAGCTCCCCTTCCCAACTTCCTCATCCCCACTGCTAAAATGTGCTGCCTTTGTGACAATAAACGAGACCTTGACAACGGAACCTTGCTTGGTCTCCTTCTTCTCTCCTCCCCTTGACCCTCAGGTAGTGCCTCTTTGGGACCCTGAATAACTGGACCTGCCGGACGGGATATATATATATATATATATATATATATATATATATACACATACACATGACTTTAATAGAATTAATTGAAAAACAGTAAGGGGGGACATATGGGAGAATTTAGAGTAGAAAAATACAGTGATATAATTGTAATATAATAAAGAAAATAAATGAAATACAAAACAGTTGTTCCTCAAAGTAAAGAATAAAAGACTTGAAGTATCATTTCTGTATCATCAGTCATTGCACTAGACAGAGTAGAGTGGAGTTTGTTCTTGTGACCATAGCCACATCTAAGTTCCATTTGTCAGTCATGTTTAAAGAGACCATATCTCAAACTTAAGGCATAGAATGACAGAAGTAACACTCATTTAGACACTTACAATTATGCACAAGTACATATATGTCTTTTGGAGGGGGATGGATTTGTAAACTGTGTATTCACATATGGGTTTGTATATCCAGATATCTGGTTGTAATATGGATGATGGCACTGTCAACAATCTATGGTCTCTAAGTTATGTAAAAATTGTTTTCCATCACCTCTGATTGGTTATGAAAAGATCTGATGAGTCCATTTCCCAGGCAGAAGAGAATAGTGGTAGAATTCTGATCTTAGTAAAGGGGTCCCAGTGGGTGAGAGAGAAGAGTAGATAAGGCTCACTAGAAGAAGATGGTTTGGCAAAACCACATGGAGTGAAGAGAAGATTTCACCATGAGGATTGTAATGAGGGAGGAGACATGAGGACACACATAGACCAGAGCAAGCCTGGAGAACCCTAGATGGCAAATAATGGGACACATTTCTGGGTATTAGAAGCCTAGTTGTATTAGAAACTTTCAAACCTGCACACATTAGGCTTGCAGTGTGTTAATAAAAATGACAGGTCTTTTTGTCCTTACTTGGGAGCTAAAATTATGTAGGGCAGGTGTATAACTGTCCTGCATGGACTTGGGATCCAAAGTGATGTGAGATTCAGCATACTCCCAAAGAAATACAGTTGTATTAGGCACACTGAATGTTGGGCAAGAACTTAGTAAACATCAACACTTAGAAAGAAAACTAAACTTAGTAAGATCCAGGCTAGAGGTTTAGAGTTCTTAAAACCTACTTCTAGCCCATCATCCAAGGTAGGGGAGAGAAGATGGCAAATGGTACAAGTGGATCTGTTCTTTTGGATATCATCATTTCATTTCAGTAGCGCTAGGATACCTAACATGAATCAGTGGCTCTGGCTAGATCTAGCAGAAACTATCAGTCCTCTGCTGAATCTTCAAAAGTCAGTGGCAGTGACCAGGACAAGCTAGGACACTAGAGGTTCTCTGCTGTGCTTCTCTCAATGAATTAAAGATCTGTGAAGTTATAGATGCAAGACCAATGAATCAATGCAAAGCTAGCTATGCAAACTCACTATCAATAACAAGCCCTATTTGTACTTGCTCCAAAAATCATGGGTCCCACCCTGGGTCTTACCTTACCAAAACCCATGTGAATCTTAGCAAAACATCATTTGAGTGGTCATCACCTGAAATATCCAGAAATTCACATTTCATATTCCCCCTTTTGTATAAAATTTGTTTGCCCTAACATTAACTATTTACATGCAATAAAAATAAGTATGAGGACCAAAAATTAGAGAACTTTTTCATCATTTTTTAAATGAATAGCTTGTGAAAAATATGGTGTAACAAGACAACCTTAAATTGAAATTAGTACACAATAAGTTTAACAAATCTATTTTGAATTCCTATTAGTATAATATAATTCAAGCAAAATCTTAAATTTCTATTAATATAAAATGAAAACAGAACAATAAAATACCTATCTCTATAAAATAATTTTAAAACCTATTAATTTTCTATTAATATACATTAACAACACAACAAGACACTCTGATTTCTTTATCCCATCCACAATTACATTCTGAGAGTTTGGTTCCCCTCCACCCAATTACTCATACCTCACACAAGCCAGCATCCCCTTTCCATGAGGCCTCAATTTCTATAGGAATAAGCGCATCCTCTCCCGCTGGCATGACAAGACAGTCCACTGCTATATATGTGCTGGGGTCACAGACCAGGACATGTATGTTATTTGGTTGGTGGTTTAGTCTCTGGAAGTTCTGAGGGGTCTTGGATAGTTGATATTATTGTTCTTCCCATTGGGACTGGAATCCCCTTTTCCTACATTCCTTTCCCTATCTCCTCTTAAGGGATCCTAATCTCAGTCCAATGGTTGGCTATAAGTATCTGCACCTGTCTCAATCAGCCAATGGTAGAACTTCTCAGAGGAAAGTCATGTGAGTTTCCTGCCTGCTAGCACAACATGGCATCGGTAATAATGTCAGAGTTTGTTGGCTATGCATGGGGTGGATCCAAAATTGGGCCTGACATTAGACACCCTTTTCTTCAATATCTACTCAATTTTTATCCCTGCATTTCCTTTTGACAGGAAACAATTTTGAGTCACTAATTTTTAGATGTGGTAGTAATCCCATTCCTCAAATGGGGACCCTGTAAATCTATTAGAGGTGGTCTTTTCAGGTTCCATTTCTCTATTGTTAGGCTTTTCAGCTATGTCATTCCCATTGAGTCTGAGGAGCCTCTCACATCCCAGGTCTCTGGTACTATCTAGAGGTTCTTCCTACACCTATCACCCAGCAGCTGCAATTTTCATTCTTTCCTGGCATTCTCTCCTGTCCCCCAATACCTTATTCTATGCCCCTTTTCACGTCTGTTTCCCTTTCCTCACCCAGATCCCTCCCTACTTCTGTCTCTCATTATTATTTTGTTCTCCTTCATAGTGGGATACAAAATTCAGGACTTCCTTATTTTTAATAGCTGAATAGTAGTCGATTGTGTAAATAAACTGCATTTTCTGTATCCACTCTTCTGTTGAGGGATATTTGGATTGTTTCCAGCTCTGTTTATTACAAATGAGGCTGCTATGAACATAATGGGACATGTGTCCTTGGGGTATGGTTAAGCATGTTTTGGTTATATGCTCAGGAGTGGTATAGCTGGGTTTTCATGTAGAACTTTTTCAAATTTTCTGATGCTTCTCATTTCTATGATGATAAAGAATTTTAATATTTCTGGAAGAGCTAGGGGACCATTCAAGTTTCCTCTGTCGAGGATTCCTTGTTTAGCTCTGCACACCATATTTAAGTTGGGTTATTGGTGTTTTGGAGTCTAACTTCTTATGCTCTCTGTATATTTAGGCTATTAGCAGTCTATTGGATATAGAGCTAGTGAAGATGTTTTTCCAATCTGCAGGTTGCCAATTTGTAATATTGACTGTTCTTTACCTTAACAGAGGCTTTTCAGTTTCATAATCCCATTTGTCATTTGTTGATCTTAAAGACAGAGCCACTGGTGTTCAGTTCAGTAAAATTCCCCCACCATGAATGTGTTCAAGACCACTTTCCTCTTTCTCTTATATTTTATATTTAACATATCTGGATTTATTGGGAGGTCCTAGATCCACTTGGACATAAGCTTTGTACAAGGTGATGAATATGGTTTAATTTTCAGTTTTCTACTTGTGGACCCCAGTTAGACCAGCATTATTTGTAGAAGACACATTGTTTTCTCCACTAAATGGTTTTAGGCATTTTGTCAAATATGCATGTTATTTTATTTCTTGTCCTTCAATTCCAACCCATTGATTTAGCTGGTTGTCTCTGTACTAATACCATGTGGTCTTTATTACTATGCTCTGTAGTACAGCTTGAGATCAGAGGTGGCAACTCCTCCAGAATTTATTTTATTGAAGGAAAATAAATGATATAAAGAGAGAGACTGACAGAGAAAGGGAGAGTGGGGTAGAATGGAGAGAGAGAGATGGAGAGACAGAGAGACAGATAAACAGAGAAAGAGAGAGAGCTCTGAATCCAGTACCCAATTACTTTTTTCATCATTGAGCAATAAAATTAACAAACAATAACCAATCCCACTTAATGACCAAGATTCAAGACCAACAAGCAATCACCAATAAGCAACACAACCCTCAAGAACCTAGTATTTATATACCCAGAGAATGTCCCTGAATTCCAGATATCACAAAACTGTAAAAACTATCTGCAGCTGGAAAAATAATGACCCTGCTAGATGATAAGGGAAATGGTAATCAGTTGCATTTGAAAGTCTGAAGCAACCCCATACCTGCATTAACTGAAAGCACATTCTTATATCTCTATATGTTTTAAAGAAACTAAAATTCAAAATTCTTATTACAATGAAGTTGAGAGGAAGATATGAGATATTTGGGAGAGAATCAATTGAATCTGAAATAAGAAAGTGAGGATGGCTATGACCAAGATACACTGTATATCACTATAAAAATTTTAAAAAAATGTGTAATTCTGTCCCTTTAAAATAAATTATAACCAACTAGTTTCCAAATTCCTCAATTTGTTGGGTTGATATTTTCAAATTTGTTCTTCATTATCTTTGGTGTTCACTGGATTCCTTAGTCATTGTTGTATTGTGAAAAGACACTAAGGCCAAGGCAATTGGTGGAAGTGAAAGAGTATAATTGGATTTTCTTACAATTTCAGACTTTTAATCCATTATAATAATGGCAAAGAGCATGGCAGCATGCATGGAGCTTGAGCAGTAGCTGAACTACATCCTATTTCATAGGCAAGGAGAGGAAGGAAGAGAGAGAGACAGAGAAAGACAGAGAGATACAGAGACAGAGAGAGACACACAGAGAGAAACAGAGAGACAGAGAGACAGAGATAGAGAAATAGAGATAGAGAGACAGAGACAGAGAAAGAATATCGATATGGGCCTGGCAAGGCTCTCAAAACTGGTGATTGGAAGTTGATTGGAAGGAAACAAGATAGTATACATGGAAATTTAGCAAGTGGGCAGTCTCTGGATGGTATTTCCTTCAGTCTCTATTCCACATTTTGACTCTGTATCAACCCTTGTGGGCATTTTGTCCCCTTCTAAGAAGGACCAGGGTATCTATACTTTGGTCTTCCATCTTCTTGAGCTTCATTTGGTCTGCAAATTGTATCTTGGGTACTCCCAATCTTTTGGGCTAATATCCACATATAAGTGATTGCATATCATGTGCGTGCTTTGGATTGGTTTACCTCTCTCAGGGTGATAATTTCTAGTTATATTCATCACACTCATATAAATTTACCAATCTCAGACACTATTGTGGATGCCAACAAGTGCTTGCTGACAGGATCCTGATATAGCATCACCTGGAAGACTCTGCCAGTGCATGACAAATATAGAGGGGGACATACTCTGCCAATCATTGAACTGAGCACAGGGTCCCCAGTGGAGGAGCTAGAGAAAGCATCTAAGGAGCTGAAGGGTGTTGCAGCCCTAGAGGAGGAGCAACAATATGAATCACCCAGTATCCCCAGAACTGTCAGAGACTAAACCATCAAACAAAGAATACACATGGCAGAACCCATGGCTACAGCTGCATATGCAGCAGAGTATGGCCTTGTTGGACATCAAAGGGAGGAAAGACTCTTGGTTCTGAGAGGGTGAGATGTCCCCAAATAGGGGAATGGCAGGACAGGGAAGGTGAAATGGATGGGTTGTTGAACAGGGGAAGGGGGAATGAGTTAAGAAATTTTCAGGGGGGAACAGGAAAGACATTATTTGAAATGTAAATAAAGAATATATCTAATAAATAAAACAAGTGGGAATTGTAGCTATGAGGGCCACTTATACTCCAAGTAGGAGAAATCATTCTTTGGGAAGAATTAAATAAACCATCTCTATAACTGTACTCACAGCACAAGGAAAATAACCTTGTCTGTTGGATTTATATTTACCTGGAAGCTGTGCTATTGATTTTCAATTTATACATTATAGTACCATTAAATTATTTTACTTGACTGGGAAAATAATCTCAATGCGACCCATGTATAGAATTGTTTATAGCAATCTGGGAATGATCAGGTAGTACTTAGATCTTGGTCATATGTGAACCTGAAAATAATACCAGTCAACATTAATATTCTTGAAACATTTCATGTTATCTATGTTCTTTTTGTGGGTACTATGTCACCAAATGAGCTTGCTCTTTTTGACTTTGTTTCTAAATGTCAACATTTCAGGAACATTTATATTACAATCCACTGAATTCTAATCCCATTGATTAAAATAAAATAATACAAAATACTTGCAAATCCTGCCATTCAATCTGCCAAACTACTTAGAATTAATAAAAAAGTGAATTAACAGGTTCATTGCACATTTCACAAATTGAATGTAGAAGGACGGGCTTTACTGGTAGAAGGACGGGCTTTACTGGTAGAAGGACGGGCTTTACTGGTAGAAGGACGGGCTTTACTGGTAGAAGGACGGGCTTTACTGGTAGAAGGACGGGCTTTACTGGTAGAAGGACGGGCTTTACTGGTAGAAGGACGGGCTTTACTGGTAGAAGGACGGGCTTTACTGGTAGAAGGACGGGCTTTACTGGTAGAAGGACGGGCTTTCAGGGAGTTATGCAGGAAGAGAGGTGGCTGGGGTGATTTTATCACAGTTTGACCTGACAACCAGTGTGATTCTATGAATATATTGGTTCCTTTTTGGCTTTTGTATTTGGAATAAGTCCCAAGTCCTAAAATGTTATTTGTTTTAGATGATGCTTATATTTACCTCATTTATATTGCCTAATTCTACTTTACCTAGGTAAACGCTATGAAAATTAACCTCTTTTTAATACCATGTTTTTTAAATTTGCATATTTATCTTTATTTTCTTAGTTGGAAGTCAATATACCTTTCCATTAAGTGTTTCACTATTCTACACAAATTCATGGATGACTCTTAATATAATAGAAACTTAAAATTAATTCAATATCTGCAATGCAAACAAAATATATATGGTATTCTTAACGCATTGATTTCTCTCCATTAGTGTCATTGTATTATGGTCAATATGTGGGATAATGATATGTCCAAAAAGGGACTTATTATTTATAGTTTGATTTTGCACATTTGAGTGTGTGTGTGTATATGTTTGTGAGTGTGTGTGTGTGTTTGTGTGTGTACATGTGTTGTCTGTGTGAAAGTGTGATGTGACTACAGATTTTGAATGGAATGTTGCAGAAAAATGTAGAAATTAAGAGGAAAACCACACAATATATACAATCTTAACTCATTCCTCCTATAATCCGTGTGGTTTCTAAGAGGAAAATTATTCCTAATGCCTTGTCATACAAAGTATATTGACATAAAAATATGATTGCTTCTTTTTTATTTACTTTGAATGCATTTAGGGTGCAGATTTTTATTATGTTTTTTCAAGGTTACTTTTTTATGTTGATGCAGCTTCCTAACAGTAACCTACATTCTAGTTGTTGTACTTATTTCTTAAAAAATCACAAATCTAAATTTTACATATATTGTATCATTCATTTCTACTTTAAATCCTCAGAGTGCACATCTAATGATCACCAATGTTTTCATTAAAGCATATCAGGCAAAAATGGCTACAAGAAATTAATCATCACCTTGATCACATTCCCAGTTCTAGAAAGAGTTATGTCAGGTAGAACAGGTAAGACTGCCACTGTTTCTGTTCACTGACAATAAAAAGATTCCTCGATTAACTGTTAAGCATGCAGCTTTCTGAATGTCAAATTATTTCCTAAAATTTTTAGTGAATAAAGCATTACATAATCTATCTCTGGGGTAATTATAACCCACATTTCTTTAATGAGCATTTTTTAAATTTCTGTTAGATCCCTCTACATTTGTTAGTCCAGTAGGTTTGTAAGAAATGCCAGGAACATATTATACAATTTAAAGTTTAAAAAAACTGTTTGATCTTATAAGATACACATGCTGTAGCAACAGCAGCTTCAAACTGCAAAGGAATTTTGATATTATCTAATATCTCTAATAAATTCTCAATCACAAAAATAGGCTTCTTTTAGAACTCAAGACCAAAATTCATTGGGATTCTAAATATGTATCATTAGTATGATGTACCAAAAGGTTTATATGCTAACTTTTTCAAATAAAAATGAAACATATAACTTATTTTATGTAATTGCTCTATAATGACTTTACTGAACTGCATCTGTATTTTTAACTCAGTACATAGCATCTCTATGGGTTGATTCTAATTTATCAAGCCTTTTCTGACTTTCTTCAACTGGCATAATATTTTTGGCTGTCTTTGTAGGTTCCACATTGGGTTCTTTGAAGGATTTTTATTCTGATTTAAGGAATCTTATAATTACTGTTCTATGACCATCAATCTAGCATTTAATTTTAATCCTTTTCTTCCTTTTAGTCTGTTGTATTCTGGTCTCTCCTAAAAAAGATATATAAAATTATAATCATTACTGAGCATATAATTACTTTAAGTTGACATTAAAAACAAAACTGGATGGGATTCCAATGCCTTTTTAACAATTTATGAATTTTTATTATGGAAAATATTTTCATTTTTAATTTCCTTAACTTTCTCCTTTCTTGGGGAATTTATTTTATATATTTAGACTCAGTATTTCTGTGATTTGGTATGTTTTGTTTTTGAAGGCTTCATGTACTTTTTAAAATGATTTTTTCTATTTTTTTCTCATTTTCAGAATTATTTATATGTATGTATTTATGCATGTATGTATGTATTTATTTATATGCAATTGTTTTTTTTAACCTTGATGTCTTTTCTGTGATTAATCTTTTCTAAACTCTTTTCCATCCTTGCATAGCTTTTTCTTTTTAATTTAATTTTGTCTTAAGAACTTAATTTAACTAATTCAAACTATTTATACCTGGATATAATGTTTTATACCCACTCTCCTCCATTTTTCATTTAAAATTTAAGCATAATTCCAAGCATTTTACTGAATCAGAACTTCATTTGTACTCAGATTATTCCTGAGTCTCTCTGTGTCCCTTTGTGGTTCAGCTCCAACATCTCACAGTGACTAGCCTCAGCCTTGTTCATCAGTTCAAAGAGAAGTGGGGGCACTGCCTTACAGAGAGATATTTGATGGCTGTGAAAACAGTACCATCAGACTTACAGGGATGGGGACCCTAAGTGACCTCACATGAGAGTGCAGGGTCATGTTAGAGGACACTGACTGGCACCATGCATTTTTGTTCCAGGTAGGGTATGGTCCACCTTTCTGGGCCATGGTGTTGTGCACTGCATTTCCATCCTGCTTCAAATTAAAAGGCCAACTCTGCACAGTGATGTCACCAAGCTAAACCCGATCTATATGACTGACAATGTGTAGTAGCATAGCCAGGTATGGTCAGGTTGGACATAGAACTACATTTTTTTTGTGAGGTGTAAGACATTTCCAGTCCACAGAAGCACCTGTCCCTCAAATAGCATGAATTTTGATCCTTTTCTAGAGATAATTAGTGCATGAAGAAAAACATCACTGCTAGGATAAGGCTGAAGCTTTCTAGCAGTCTTAGTTGTAGGCCACAAGTTGTTTCTGAAAGATCATTTAAATCATCCTGTTCTTGGCATCATTGTCTTCAAGGGACAGAAATAGAGACCTGCTTTGTACCCAGGAGTACTTATGTGCACCACTTGCCAGGGACTTTTCATGTTCAAAACCTGGTTCTAAGTTTAGGTTTTTATATAAGTTTAGATTCGGTTTCAGTTTATGACCCACACTTAGTGGGAAAGATGAAATAGTATTTCAGAAAGGCAGAAAGAGTTCTAACATCCCTTTTGATCCTAAGTAAATGTGGGGGATAGCTACACCAGCCTTACCCAATATTAGCTCCTAAGTAAGGATACCAAAACCTAGTATTTTTAATAATACCTTCCAAGTTCAATCTGGGCAGGTCCTGAACAATTCTAACCCAACTGAGCTGCTAATGGCCGTAAAAATTATTCCATTACTTGCCATCTGTGCTTGTCCTTGATTGCTCTGGTCCATGTGTGTTCTCATGATTCCACCTTAATTTTAACCCTCATGTGGAATTCTCCTGTTTTCTCTATGTGGCTTCTCCATACCTTCTTCTGCTAGCGGTCCTTCTCAACTCTACTTTTTCACCTTTTGGGACACCTTGATTTTAACAGAAGTCCTACACTATTCCCTTCTGCCCAGCTAATTGGCTCATCATCTCTTTTATTAACCAAGAACAGGTGATGCAAAAGATTTTTTTATGTAACATAGATACCAGAGCTAGTTAATACTGCTATCAACCATGCTGCAAGGTGATATCTGGACGTAGAATGCAGCATCTGAACATACTGTGCACAAAACAATACCCCAACAGACATACACATTTGTGCATTCATTTAAGTGTCTAAACTTGTGTTACTTCTGTCAATTGCCCCCTTACACCTCACTGACAAGTTTGCTTTGAAATATTGCCATGGTTATAAGCACAGTCTACTGTACTCTACCTAGTGCTACAGTTGTTGAGACAGAAATGGTATTTTAAGTCTCTGTTTGTTTTGGGGTACAACTTTTTTTTTAAATTTCTTTTGTTTTCTGTATTACACTATAATTACATCACTGTTTTTTTGTGTCTAAATCCTCCTATATGTCCCCTCTTTCTCTTTTTCAATTAATTGCAATAAAACTCATTATTATCAGATTATCTATTCCTCTGAAGAAACCTCAGTCTCAAGGTCTTCACATAGTGCAGCAGACCCCAGAGTCTGAACACCCTTTAGGAGAACAGCTTCAAACAGGGCAACAGCTTGATTAGTCCACTGAAGACCCAAGAGTCTGAAGGTCTTCAGGGAGATCTGCTCCATCCAGGGCAACAAATCAGCAGCTATTCTGGCCCTCTGAAGACCCCAGTATGAAGGCCTCACAGGGTGTCTGCTATAGCCAGGCCTACTAGGAGACTGACAACAACCCAGGGGCACACAAGGCAGACACCAGACAGAGTTTTCCATACTAAGTCATAACAGGTATAACCAGATGGCAACAGACAAGTGAAAAACAATAACCAACAGAAGCCAATATACTTTGGCATCATCAGAACCCATTTCTCCAACCACAGCAAACTCTGGATATACCAATACATTTTAAAATGAGGAACCTGACCTCAAATCCTATCTCATGAAAATAGTACAGTCCTTTAAAGAGGACATACATAAGTCATTGGAAGAAATACAGGAAATCACAGGTAAACAATAGGTAAAATTAAGTCCCTTACATAAATATAAGAAAACACAATCAAACAGATGGAGGAATTGAACAAAGGATAAGGTCCAAAGCATTAAATTGGAAGTAGAAACAATAAAGAAAACATAAATGGTGGCAAACCTTGAAATGGAAAATCTAGGTATGAGGTCAGTAATTACAGATGTAAGCATCACCTAACCATCACCAACAAAGTAAAAAGATAGGAGAATCTCAGGTGTAGAAGATACCTTAGAATATACTGAGAAAAATGTCAAAAAATTCAAAACATAAAAAACTAATAACCCAAAATATCTAGGAAATCGAGAACACAAGTAAAAGAAATCTAAGAGTAATAGGAATAGAGGAGGACAAATTTCTCAGTTCAAAGGACACAAAACATTTTTAACAGTATAATAGAAGAAAACTTCCTCAACCTAATGAAAGAGAGGTTCATAAAACAACAAATAGATTAGACAAGAAAAGAAAATACTCTTGTCACATAATAATCAAAGCACCAAATGCACAGAACAATGAAAAAAATTAAAAGATGCAAGACACACAGGTGAAGTTACATATAAAGGCAGACCTATCAGAATTAGAATAGACTACTCAAAAGACACTAAAAGTTAGAACACCCTTGTTAAAGGTCATGTAGATCCAAAGAGAACACAAATGCCAACCCAGTATACTATACCCAGTATAACTCTCAATCAACATTGATGCAGAAATCAAAATAATCCACGACAAAAGCAGATTTAAACAATATCTATCTACCAGCCCAACACTACAGAGCCTTATAAAAGCAAAACTCCAATATAAGCAGGGTACTTACACCAAAGAAAAAACAAAGTATTAATAATCTCTCAACAAATCCAGAAGGACACAAATATAACTTCACCTACAACAACAAATATAACAGGAATCTGTCTTTAATATCTGTCAATATCAAGGGACTCTATTCCCATATAAAAAGACTTAAGCTAACAGACTGCCTATACAAACAAGATTCTGGATTTTGCTGTATATAAGAAATAAAATCCTAAGTAACTAAAACAAACACTACCTCAGGCTGGGATGAATACTTTCAAGCAAATGGTCCCAAGAAACAAAGTGGAATTGCCATTTTAATATCCAATAAAATAGACTTTTTACCAAGAGTTATCAAACAAGATGAGGAAAGACACTTTATATTTGTCAAAGTAAAATTCCACAAAGAGAAATTCTCAATTCTGGACATCTATGCTCCAAATTCAAGGGCACCCACATTAATAAAAGATCCTTTACTAAGCATTGAAACATATATTGAAACCCACACAATAATATTTAGAGATTTCAACACCCTACTCTCACTAATGCACAGGTCATTGAAACAGAAACTAAACAGAGTCATAGTGAAAGTAATAGAGGTTATGAACTAAATGGACTTAACAGATATCTACAGAGCACTTCACCATAAAACAAAAGAATATATCTTCTTCTTAGCTCTTCATAGTACATTTTCCAAACTGAGCATGTAATCAGTCACAAATAAAGCCTAAATAAATACAAGAAGATAGAAATAACCCCATGCATCCTAACAGATCACCTTGGACTAAAGTTGGTTTACAATAACAACAAAAACAGCAAAAATCCCACATTCCCATGGAAACTAAATAAGTCTCTACTCAATCATAAATTGGTCAGGGAAGAAATAAAAAAATGAAGATTTCTTAGACTTTAATTAAAATGAAGACACAGCATGCCCAAACTTATGGGACACAATGATAGAAGTGCCAAGAGGAAAATTCATAGGACTAAGTGCCCTGGTAAAGACATTGGAGAGATCCTACCCTAGCAACTTAACAGCACACCTGAGAGCTATAGAAAAATAAAAGTAAGCAAACATACTCAAGAGGAGTAGATGTCAGGAAATAGTCAAACTCAGAGCTGAAATCAAACAAATAGGAACAAAGAGAAAGATATGAAGAGTGACCAATGCCAAAAGCTGTTTTTTTTGAAAAAATAAAATCAAAAAGATATTTACACCCCTAGCCAAACTATCTAAAGGGCACAGAAATAGTATCCAAATCAACAAAAACAGACATGAAATGGGAGACAGAACAACAGAAACTGAGAAAATTAAAAAAAAAAATCTGTAGATCATACTACAAAACATAGACTCAATAAAACTGGAAAATAGAGATGACATGGATGATTTTCTAGAGAGATACCACGTACCAAAGTTAAATCAAGAGCAGGTAAGCTGTCTAAACAGGCAGTTATTACCTAAGGAAATAAAAGAAGTCATTAAAAACCTTATAACAACAAATAAACAAACAAGCAAACAGAACCACCAACACCAACGACAACTACAAAACAACAAAGGGTCAATTGGATTTAGTGCAGAATTCTACCAAAGCTTCAAGGAAGATACAATATGAATACTCCTCAAAGAATTCCAGGAAATTGAAACAGAAGGGACACTACCTAATTTATATTATGAAGTAACAATTACTTTGATACCTAAGCCACACAAAGTTACCCACCACCGCCAATAAAAGAGAACTTCTGACCAATTTCACTTATGAGTATCAGTGCAAAAATATTCAATAAAATTCTCACAAACCAAATCCAAGAACACATAAAAACCATGATCCACCATGATCAAGTAGGCTTCATTCCATGGATGCAAGGTTTGTTTGATATATGAAAATCCATTAATGTAATATACTTTATAAACAAACTCAGAGGAAAAAAATCACATGATGATCTCTTTAGATTCTAAAATAAGCCTTTGATAAAATATAACACACCTTAACGTTAAAAGTATTGGAGAAATCAGGAATTCA
Source organism: Tokudaia tokunoshimensis (assembly GCA_036184795.1). Taxonomy (NCBI): domain Eukaryota; kingdom Metazoa; phylum Chordata; class Mammalia; order Rodentia; family Muridae; genus Tokudaia; species Tokudaia tokunoshimensis. Next base: position 81,588,078 of record BTHU01000002.1, on the reverse strand, counting down.
AGGTCCATACCTAAAAAATAATAAAATCAGTATAAAGGAAACCAATAGTCAATAACAAAATAAATGGAGAGATAATAGAAGTAGTCCACCTAAAATCAGGGACAAGTCAAGAATGCCCATCAATATATGTATTCAAAATAATAGTTGAAGTTCTAGCTAGGGCAATAAGACAATGAAAGGAGATCAAAGGAGAAAAATTGGTATAGAAGAAGCCATGGTGTCAATATTTGCCCATAATGTGATAGAATAAATAGTCAACCCCAAAATTTTACCAGAGAACTTCTGCAACTGATAAACAACTTCAGCAAAGTGGTTGGATATAAAATTAACTCAAATAAATCAGTAGTCCTTCTTTATACAAAAGATAATTGGGCTGAGAAGAAAATTAGAGAAACAACACCCTTCGTATTAGTCAAAAATAATACAAAATATCTTGGGGTAACTAAACAAATGAAAGATCTGTAGTACAAGAACTTCAAGACTCTCATGAAAGAAATCCAAAAAGACTTCAGAAAATGCAGAGATTGCTCATGCTCACAAAAAAATGGTAGAATTAACATAGCAAATATGGTAATCCTGCAAAACCAATTCACAAATTCACTGCAATCCCCATCATAGTCCCTTCATAATTCTTCAAAGACATGGGAAGTGAAATTCTCAGATTCATCTGGAACAACAAAAACCTAGAATAGGGAAAACAATTCTTAAAAATAAAAGAATTTCTGGGTGAATCACTGTGGGACCTTAATGAGCTAGCCTGACACCGCCTCTGCAGTCACCTGGATGCAGCCAGTTTCTCCCTGCCCCTAAGTTACCTGGCAACCCAACTCACTATAAGTAGAGCCCTTCAGCCCGCAGTCTCTCTCTCTCTCTCTCTCTCTCTCTCTCTCTCTCTCTCTCTCTCTCTCTCTCTCTCTCTCTCTCTCCCCCGTTTGTTCTCCCCTGGCCCTCTCCTTTATCTATCTCTCTGTCTCTCTATTTTCTCCACTTTCCACGTTTTCATGGCTTTTCTTATCTATTTTCTCCTTTTCTCTATCTTTTATCTCTTTTTTCTATTTTCTTGATAATAAAACATTAAAGCTATGGGCCATCTCTTATTAAATTCGCCACACAGAGCTAGCTGTAATGCTGCCAGAGACTCAGCCACACAACCAGAAGGTCTGCAAAAACAGGTAACAGGCAGAGAAATCCACTCCAGAATGACCCCAGCTTCTGTGTGAGATTTCTCTGCCCCCGTGAGATCTAGCATGCAGGGGCAGGCTGGTGGCTTGACTGCCCGCTCTCCATTGTGCTGAGGCATGCATGCATCTTGCCTGCTTCCCCAAACCCCATGCAGATTCCGTGTCTGCCTGTATCATTTGCGAGATGCATGCTGTCTTGGCCCTAGAGCGAGACCACACGCCTCTGGCCTGATCCGACTCGCGCCCTTCCCCCACCCCTCGTGCCCACACGAGGGTGGCCCCTCGCTTTTCTTTTATTTTTCCCACAAATCACCATCCCTAACTTCAGGCTATACTAGAGCAAGAGTAATAAAAACAGCATGAAATTGGTACAGAACCATACAGGTTGATTAATGAAATAGAATCGAAGACCTAGCAACAAAACCACACACTTACAGACACTTGATCTTTGACAAATTACCCAAAAATATGCAATAGAAAAAAATGAAAGCATCTTCAATAAATGGTCCTGGTCCATTAGACAGTCTTTACGTAAAAAAAAAAATGAAAATAGATACATATTTTTCAGATTGGAGTAAGCTCAATGCAAATGGATCATGGACCTCAAAATAAAATGAAATACACTAAATCTAATAGAAGAGAAAGTGGGACAACATCAAACACATTGGAACAGTGGGGAATTTCCTAAACAGAACTCACATGGCTCAGGCTCTAAGATCAGGGATTGATAAATGGCACCTTTTGAAATTGGAAAGCTTCTGTAAGACAAAGGACATAGCCAATAGGACAAATCAGCAACCTAGTTGGGAAAAATTCTTCACTAACCCCACATCTAATACAGAGCTAATAACCAAAATATATAAAGAACGCTAAAAGCTAACCACCAAAAAATCAAACATCCCAATCAAAAGATGGTGTATAGAAATAAACATAGGAGTCACAATAGAGGAGTCTTGAGTGGCCAAGACTTACTTAAAGAAATGTTCAAAGTCCATCAGGGAAATGTAAATTGATACGACTCTAAGATTACACCTGGAAGGTGTTGAGGAGGAGGGGACCCTACAGGAAGACTTGAAGTCTCAACTAATTTCTATCCTTGTGATGACTGACACACTGAGTCACCAACCAGGTAGCATACACCAGTCAATATTGAGGCTCCCAACACATATAGAGCAGAGCACTGCTGAGTCTGGACTCCGTCAGAGAGGATGCACCTAACCTTCAAAACACTTGAGGCCCCAGGAAGTTGGGAGGCCTGGTGGTGTGGGGGTAGGGGTGTGGACATCCTTTTGGAGATGGGGAGGGAGAGAAGTTATGAGATGTGGAACAGTCATAGGGTAGACCAGGATCAGGATGAAATCTGGACTGGAAAAAGTGATTGAAGAATAAAATTAAAAAAATTAAAAATTAAAAAAGAAAATGAAATAAGAAAAAGAAAAAAAGAGATGCACATAGTAGTAATCAATCAAATTGTTGGTCATGTTAGATTCCAGTTTATTTAATTACAAAATAAATTTCATTTAGCTTTCTTAGATGCTTTCAAAATGAAGCAGATACTAGATAACTAGAGATGAAGAATTCAAATACACTATAGACAGATAGATTGTCTAAAAAAACTCAGAGATCTACAGACTAAACAGAAAAAATGATTCATTATTAATAAAAGGATTTTCATGACAATGATAGACTGCTGCTGGTACCAGCACCATTTTGTTTCAAAGAAGTTAATGAGCATTTAAGAATTTCCTTATGAGGTTTGCTTCAAATGTAGAAAGCTAGTTACTGGCCAAAAACAAACAAACAAACAATACAAACTAACAAACAAAACTTTAAAGCAAAAATCCCTGATCCAATAAGAGCATAAGAGCAAGAAAAAAAGAAAAAAGAAACAAGAAAAACAAAGTTGTCCTTGCCTCAAGTGCAGATAGCATGCCCTCCAAACTGAAAAAAATGGAATGCCTGGAAATCAACCACCAATCTTTTCAAGGACAAAGCAGGCAACTCATTCAGCATTCCTATTTCATATAAAAATATTATATCCTTCTTCTATGACTCAGAGAAATAATTTTGGGCGATTGTACAGGCAGAGAGCTTTCATTTCTATAAATATTAAAGGTGCTAGCTCTGAACTTCTTGTGTACTCAGTTAATATTTAATCCCTCTCATGCCTTCTAGTAGTGTTGAAGACTAGACAGGTATAGTCTCACAATTAAGCCTAAATTATTTAGCATTGAAAAAATGATTTTAGATCTAAAAAGGTAACCTGAGCGATATGTGCAAGTTTTGATAAAAAGGATTTAGCTACAGAACTCTAATGTCACCAAGATAGGATTGATAGTGCTTTTCCTGAGGTTGCCAAATAAAAATGGACTTCACACTATGGATGTAAGTTTACTTACATTGATATGGTTTCATAATTCTTACTATTGTATATAGATTGTGAATAATGAGTAAGCATCTTTAATTAGATAAACATGTGATATGTTGGGGAAGGTTTGTGCACTGCATATTCAGATAATAAGTTCTATATCCAGACATCTGGTTGTAGTCCTCACTATGGCATGGTCAACCATGTTGGTCTCTATATTTTCTAAAAAAAAAAAAAAAAAATTTCCACCACCTCTGATTGTTTAGTAAATGATATCATTAGCCAACTACCTTGGCAGAAAAGAATAGGGTGGAACTTTTGATACTAGCCCTATGGGTCCCAGAAGTGGATATAAGAGAATAGAGAAGGACCACAAGGAGAAGAAGTTCTGGAGAAACCAGATGGAGAGAACAGCATAATTTCACCATGAGGTTGCTATGAGTGGGCAGGCATAAGGCACTCATGGACTTGAGTGAGCCTGTGAAACAGGAGATGACAAATAATGGGACATTTTCATTTATTACATGCATAGTCAGTTTAGAATAACTGAGAACCTGCCCTGCTTAGGCTTGCAGTCATAATAGAAATGTCAGGTATCAATGTCTTTATATAGAAGTTAAAATGGGCTAGAGCAGGCAGAAAAATGCCCTCTATCTGAAAAAAGGAAATTAGAAGCCCCCTACCCAAGAAATACTATTACACATATCCTTGCTGACAAACTGCATGTTTTAATGCAAACACACACACACACACACACACACACACACACACATTTGTATGCTTGGTATTTAGTGACTATTTCTGCTTGAGAGAGTTTATAAGGTAGGCCTTGTACTACATGTGATGTTGTTGGAGGAAGTGTCACTGGGGGTGAACTTTGAAGTTTCAAAGTATCAAGCCAGGTCCAGTGTCTCTTCCTGTTGCATGTTGATTAGGATTTGGAACTCTCAGCTACTTCCCAGCACTCAACCTGCAAGTGTCCATGCCACCGACTAAGTTGATTATGGACTAAACCTCTGACACTGTAAACAATTTCCAAATAAAGTTTTTTTTTTTTATAATAGTTGCCATCTTCATGATGTTTCTTCACAACAAAAGAACATTTTCTAAGACATGTACCTTAAGTGTCTTTTCCCTCCTTGGAATTATAAAGAACTTTCCAAAAATTAAAAATAAAAAAGGACAAACAAAAAGAGCTGGCTGCTGCATTTTTTTGAAGTAAAGGAGTTGTTGAGATGAATTAGGCTGAAATAAACAGTTAACAGTCAAAGTGAGGACAAATTAATAGAAAAAATAGACTCTAAAGGAGAATATGGCTCATTCTCCTATTCTCCTTTAGAAGAAGGGAAGATGTTTTAACAGCTAAAATGTTCTAACTATAAAAAGAGTTGGGGCTTTAATGTTACATAACCAGGATATTGCACTATTTATATAGCATGGATTTTTAGGATCATTTGCTTAGTACAGACTCTCTGTCTCTCTCTCTCTGTCTCTCTGTCTGTCTGTCTCTCTCTCTGTCTGTCTGTCTCTCTCTCTATCTCTCTCTGTCTGTCTCTGTCTCTCTCTCTCTCTCTCTGTCTGTCTTTCTGTCTGTCTGTCTGTCTGTCTGTCTGTCTTCATTCATTTTTAAACATTTTTATTGGATATTTTCTTTATTTACTTTTCAAATATTATCCCTTTCCCAGTCTCCCCTACCTTCCTCCCCAGAAATCCCCTATTCCATAAACTCTGCCCCTGCTTCTATGAGCATGTTCCATCCAGAGACTGCCCATCCTGGGGATATATCCCATATACAAACACCAAACCCAGACAGTAATGCAGATGACATGAAGTGCTTGCTGACAGGAGACTGATATAGCTGTCTCCTGAGAGGCTCTGTCAAAGCCTGACAAATAAAGAGGTGGATGCTCACAGCCAACTATTGAATGGAGCACCAGTTTCAAAATAGAGAAAATAGAGAAAGGACTGAAAGAGCTGAAGAGGTTTGCAACCCCATAGGAGAACACCAATATCAACTAGCCAGAATCCCCAGAGTTCCTAAGGGCTAAACCACCAACTAAAGAGTACACATTTCTCCAGCTGCATATGTAGTACAGGATGGCTTGGTCCAGGTATCGATGGGAGGAGAGACCCTTGGTCCTGTGAAGACTTGTTCCTCAGTGTAGGGAAAAACCAAGTTGAGGAGGCAGGAGTAGATGAGTGGGTGGGTGGGAAATATAATGTAAATCAATAAAAGATGAATTAGGTTAAATGGATACTCTAGAATGTTACATAAAATAAAAATGTGCATATTGTTAAAACAGATTTCAGATAGCAATCAAGTGATCATGAAGGCTTTAAAGAATCCAGAGAGCTATATAAGATGTGTACAGCTAATTTTGTGAGTTCAGTTACTAGAATCCTTCAAATCATACATAAAACTCCAGATTTAATATTCACCATTGAAAGTTTGTGGCTCTGTTTAGAGTCCTCTCACCTAACTTTTCAACTATCCATTTTACTTTTCTTTGTTTAAACTGAAAATCCTGCTGTGAAATAAACAACTCCATTTTTTTTTTGTTGTTTCTTCATTGTGAAGGATTATTAACAATTCAAACACAGTCCTGCGGACTGATTAATATTAAGGACCAAAAAGCACTGGCCAACAACCAACCCCACCTCTAGAGAACCTAGAATATATAACCCTCTGAAGAAGTCCCAGAATTCCAAATGTCACACAAATGTAGAACCCATCTGCAGCTGGTAAAATCAAGATCCCACTAAGAAAAAAGATAGCCTTTTCAACAAATGGTGCTGGCTCAGCTGGAGGTCAACATGCAGAAGAACGCAAATTGACCCATCCTTATCTCCTTGCACTAAGCTCAATTCTAAGTGGATCAAAGATCTCCACATAAAACCAGACACACTGAAACTAATAGAAGGGAAACTAGGGAAGAACCTTGAACATATGGGCACAGGGGAGAATTTCCTGAACAGAACTCCAATAGCTTATACTCTAAGATCAAGAATAGACAAATGGGACCTCATTAAATTACAAAGTTTTTGCAAGGCAAAAGACACCGTCAAAAAGACAAAGCGGCAACCAACTAACTGGGAAATGATCTTTACCAACCTTACATCCGACAGAGGGCTAATATCCAAGATATACAAAGAACTCAAGAAGTTAAACTCCAGAGAGGCAAGTAACCCTATTAAAAAATGGGGTACAGAGCTCCACAAAGAGTTCTCACCTGAAGAATATCTAATGGCTGAGAAGCACCTAAAGAGATGTTCATCATCCTTAGTCATTAGGGAAATGCAAATCAAAACAACCCTGAGATTCCATCTCACACCAGTCAGGATGGCTAAGATCAAAAACACAGGAGACAGCAGTTGTTGGCGAGGATGTGGAGAAAGAGGAACACTCCTCCACTGCTGGTGGAATTGCAGGCTGGTACAACCACTCTGGAAAGCAGTCTGGCGGCTCCTCAGAAAACTGGGCATGACACTTCCGGAGGATCCGGCTATACCACTCCTGGGCATATACCCAGAGACTTTACCTGCATGCAATAAGGACACATGCTCCACTATATTATATAGCAGCCTTATTTATAATAGCCAGAAGCTGGAAAGAACCCAGATGTCCCTCAACGGAGGAATGGATTCAGAAGATGTGGTATATTTACACAATGGAATACTACTCTGCAATTAAAAACAATGAATTCACGAAATTCCTAGGCAAATGGTCAGAACTTGAAAATATCATCCTTAGTGAGGTAACCCAATCACAAAAGATCACACATGGTATGCAGTCACTGATAAGGGGATATTGACCCAGAATCTCAGAATACCCTAGACACAATCAGCATATCAATAGATTTCTAAAAAGATGGAAGGAGAGACCCCTGGTCCTGGAAAGACTGGATGTAGGGGAACGCCAGGAGAGAGTAATGAGAGGGGGTTGAACGGAGAAAAGAGGGAGGGAAGGGGGCTTATGGGACTTTCGGGGAGGGAGGAAACGGGAAAGGGGAAGTGATTTGGAATGTAAATTAAAAAAATAAAATAAAATAAAAAAAAAAGACCAATCTTAGCTGCTGTAGATGAATTTTAGCAGCCCCACACCTGGTATTAAAATGAAAACACATTCTTATAATTTAACTGGTGGTTTTATAGAAACTAAATTATTAAAATCTCCATAGAATGAAGTTCAGAGGAAGATAAGAAATATTTGGGAGGAAATCTGGGGAATCTGGAGAGATAGTATGAAAGTGTCTATGACTGTGATACACTTTATGTGAACATTTTCAAAAATCTATTACTCCTCTATAAAAAACACAAATTTACAAATTCCTCATTTCATTGTGATGAGAATTTCAAACATGTTCTTAATTATCCTTTGGAGTCTATTAGTTTTCTTACGCACTGTTGTAATGTGAATAGACAGGAAACACAAGGCAATTATTTTAAGAGAAAGTATATCATTGAAAATTGGACATTTGCTTACAATATTAGAGGTTCAATAGATTATCATCATGGCAGGGAACATGGTAGCAGGCATGGAGCTGGAGCAGTAGTTAAGAGCTACAACCTGATTCATATGCACAGAGAGAACACACACACACACACACACACACACAGACACACACACACAAAGGATATGAATATGGGGCCTGGAAAGGCTCTCAAAGATAGTGATTAGAAGGTGATTGGAAGAAGACAAGATCATACACATAGAAGTTTCACAAGTGGAAATCATGGGCCTTAGGATCACTTATTTTTCAAGTATGAGAAGTGATTCTTGGGCAAGATTGAAATAATTTGTCTCCATATACGGGTGTTTTAGTGCTCAGAGAAAAAAGGAATGCAGACTCATATGTGGGAAAAATTTTACCTTGAAGCTGTACTATGATATGCAATTTATTCATGATGTAAAACTATTGCTAAGTATATATTTATATATGTTTTCAAATAAGATGCTCAAAATTTTCTTAAAAGGACACGTTGAAGGCCATCTTTGACAGGTTAGGGTAATCTGAGGTGAGGGCAATGAGTTGTCAATTTATCACTCAGCAGATTATCTCTGAGGGAAGAAAACTTAATTCAGTGGGGCAAGCACTTCCTGTGACCTACAAGATTCTACTGGATGTCTTTGAGAGCTGGAGAGAAGGCAAAAAGAAAAGAAAAAGAGGGAAAAGTATCACACACACACACACACACACACACACACTCACACTCACACAGACACACAGTCCATGTATGAAACATTACAAGCTCAAAATAATATTACTTTTTTTCTCCCCCTACTTACATATACCAGGAATATCTTCAAGCAATATAAACAATACAATGTGATTATATTTAATTGTAATTTTAATGAATGATTATTTTATAAAAGTTTGGCTCAAAATAACTTTATTTGAAAAACAATTACATTTTACTAGGAAAGGAAAAATGAAAAAATAAATCATTCCCAAGAGCCTTCATAGATTTATAACTAATCAACTTGTTATAGATCAAGACAAAGTAAAGCCAGGTAATTTTCTCACCTGTTTTCTTTCTACGTGGCAGTCTGCAATTTTTATTAATAGAGGACCAATTACTTTATTATTTATCTTAAAAATAACCATATCGAAAACTTAAAGAATGACAAATCTAAACTTATAAAAATCTATCATTCATTTCTATTTTATATCCTTTAAACCCTTTGGATGCACATCTGCTAATCACCAATGGTATTGCTAAATCATAACAGGAAGTTGAGGGCCACAATGAGTGCATGCAATCAATCATCATCTTGATCATGAGCCCAGGTCCACAAGGTCATTTAAGGTAGTGCTCATGGGGCTTCCATTGATTTTGTTCTCTGACCACAAAAAAATCCCTAGGTCAACTATTAAGAGATTTCCTTTCAGAACTTCAAATTGTTTTCTAGGATCTTATATAGCAGATCCATGGAGCCAAACAACTTAATTTAACTTTCCTAGCAAGCTATATCGCCACATTCTAAAGTTTGTGGTCACTGCTGGCAATCTACATCTCCAAATTTGTTTCAAGGGTGGTGATTGAATCACAAATCTGTTCCAGTAGCAATACTTAACAAATATCAAACACTATTATTATGAATGCTAATAATACTGCCCAGTGAGGGGCTGGAAGCCCCCTCTTAGTTTTTACACAACACTTAGATTAGGAAGGATGTGGAAACTGAGAGTACATCAGGGACTGCTACGCACCATAAAAGCATGAAGTCCTCAGGACACTTTGTCTTCAGGGTTCTCCCTCTGCAGCATGTCCACTAGTATTTGTGCTACTGGGTGTGTCACACTTCATAATTCTAAAGCAGTTTGTTATTCATCTCAAATGTGTCTCCACCTGGACTCAGGTCATCGAATGTCTTTTTTTATTAGATATTTTCTTTATCTATATTTCAAATGTTTTCTTCTCTTAAACCCACCTATACCATCCCCCCTCTCCCTGCTCACCAAATTTTCCATACCTGCTTCCCTTTCGTGGCACTCCCCTACACTGGAACATTGAGCCTTCACAGGACCAAAGGCCTCTCCACCCAAGGATGTCCATCAAGTCCATCCTCTGCTACATGGGTCCTCCATGTGTACTCTTTGCTTGGTGGTTATATTCCTGGGTCTCTGAGGGTACTGGTCGGTTCATATTGTTTTTCCTCCTAAGGGGCTTCAAATACCTCAGCTCCCAATGTCCTTTCTCTAGCTCCTCCATTAGGGACCCTGTGCTCAGTCCATTGGTTGACGTTGAATTCCAATGAGCTGGAAATACTCATTGGTTGAATTACCTAATTAACTTCACTCAAATCAGTTATCATCTTCCATTTTCCTGATTTATTTTCACAATAAACACAGGGGAATTCCATGAGCTGGTAGAGTCTTCTGTCTTTTGAGCCTCCTGTTGTTCTTTTACCAGTTATTCAAGGGGCTACAATGTTTTTATTTTTATTTTTTTATTTATTTTTTGTTTTTTGTCATGGGCCACTGCTCTTGCCATACAGGTTGGTTTGATAACCATATTAGGGGTTTCCATAGTGGCTCCACTAATCTGGAAAAAGTTGTTGTCCATAACAGCCAGAATCTTCCTATTCTCTTCTATAACCACCATGTTCTCTAGATCCATTATGCCTGATATTTTGAGCTCTAAATCATAACACATGTCCTTAAGGCCACAATAGGATATTTTTCAATTAAGCTATAATGAGATTGTATTACTTCCTATAAATCAGCAGGTAGTCCTTCACCAAGAAGTTGGTCTTTGGTAACATTTATCCCTCTTGCTGTACTCTGTTTTCCTTTTTTTTTTGCGGTTTCATGTCTTTATCACAACAACAACTGCAATTGTTGTCCCCCTTCTAGAAGTGTTGACACCAATGCTTTCCAATCTTGCATATAACTCTATTCTGCCTGGCCCAAATATTTAATATTTCTTTAACAAATGGGGAGTAAAAGGAATACAATACTATTGCTTCTTTAAAATGGTTTAGTTCTATCATTTCTATTGGATGCCAGGTTAGTTCATTCTAAGCAAGAGCAGATTCGTTATCAGGCATACGCTACACAAAAACTGGAAAGGCCTAAGGTTTCTATGTGGTCCTAAGCAGATCCTCTGCTGTTGCACCCATCTAAATACTATATGTTTTTTCCTTACTATTCCCTACTCTTCTCAACCCCCACTTTCATGAATATGCTCTGGAAACCTAGGATCAAAATACATGGAGCAGTTCAAGTAAGTAGCTTATGTTCCAGCCTGTTTTTCTTCCTTTTTTCCTCATGCAGTACATTCCTAGTGTCAGACACCAGGTCTCAGCCCTGTTGCTCTCCTCCCACTGGCTCATTTTGGCTGTATTACAGAACTATAGTGATACAAACTGCATGGTATTGATACAGAGACAGGCAGGTAGAGCAATGGAATAGAATTGAAGACCCAGAAATGAACCCACACTCCTGTGTCACTTGATCTTTGACAAAGAAGCTAAAACCACTCAGTGGCAAAAAGACAGTATTTTCAACAAATGGTGCTTGTTAAACTAGTGGTCAACATGTAGAAGAATGCAAATCAACCCATTCTTCTCTACTTGTACAAAGTTCAAGTCCAAGTGGATCAAGGTCCTCCACATAAAACCAGACACACTGAATGTAATAGAAGAGATAGTGGAGAAGAGCCTCAAACACATGGACACAGGGGACATTTTTCTTAAGAGACCACCAATGACTTATTCTCAGAGATCAAGAATGAAGAAAAGGTATCCCTTAAAATCACAAACTTCTGTGAGTCACTAATAGAACAAAACAGCAACCAAGAGATTGGGAAAAGATCTTTATAAATCCTACATCCAAAAGAGGGCTAATCTCCAATATATACAAAGAACTCAAGAAGTTAGACTTCAGAGAATCAAATAACACTATTACTAATGGGATACAGAGCTAAACAAAGAATTCTCAACCTAGGAATTCTGAATGGCCAAGAAGAATCTAGAAAAGTGTTCAACATTCTTAGTCATCAGGGAAATGTAAATCAAAACAACCCTGAGATTTCACCTCATATCATTCAGAGTGGCTAAAATAAAAGTTTCAGGTAACACCAGATGTTGGCAAGGATTTGGAGAAAGAGGAACAATTCCCCTTTGCTGTTAGGATTGCAAGCTGGAACAGCCACTCTGGAAATGAATCTGGCTTTTGCTCAGCTAATTGGACAAATTATTACCTGATGATCCAGCTATACCATTCCTGGACATATCTCCAAATAATTTTCCAACATATAACAAGGACACAGGCTCCAATGTGTTCACAGCAGTCCTATTTTTAATAGCTAGAAGCTTGAAAGAATCCAGATATACTTCATCAGACGAATGGATACAAAAAAATGTGGTACATTTACACGATGGAGTACAACTCAACTATTAAAAACAATGAACTCCTGAAATTCTTAGACAAATGGATGGAACTAGAAAATATCATGCCAAGTGAGGTAACCCGATCTCCAAAGAAAGCACATGCTCTGCACTCACTAGTAAATGGATATTATCCCAAATGCTCAGGTATACCCAAGATACAATTCACAGAACACATTAAGGTCAAGAAGAAGGAAGACAGAAGTATGGATGCTTTGGTCCTTCTGAGAAAGGGGAACTAAATACTAAAGGAGATAATACTAAGACAAAGTGTAGAACAGAGACTGAAGGAAAGGCCATCAAAAAACTCCCCCACCTGTGGGTCCATCCCATGTACAGTCACCAAATCCAGACATTATTGTGGATGCCAAGATGTGTATCCTGACAGGAGCCTGATATAGCTTGCTCCTGAGAGTTTCTTTCAGAGTCTGACAAATACAGAGGCGGATGCTGGCAGCCAACTATTGGACTGAACATGGGGTCCCCAATGGAGGCATTAAAGAAAGGACTGAAGGAGCTGAAGGGTTTTGCCACTTCAAAGGCAGAAACATAATATCAACCAATGAGTCTCCCCAGAGCTGCCAGGGACTAAACCACAACTAAGGTGTACACATGGAGGGACTCATTGCTCCAGCTGCATATGTAGCAGAGAATGTTTTTTTCAGGCATAAACGGGAAAAGAGACACTTAATCCTGCTCGATGCCCCAGTATATGGGAATTCGAGGGCAGGGAAGTATGAGAAGGTCAGTGGTTAGAAAAACACCATCATAGAAGCAGGGAAAGGAGATGGGATAGGGGGTTTCTGGGAGTGCACTGGGAAAGAGGATTACATTTGAAAAGTAAATAAAGAAAATTAAAAATAATTTTTTAAAAAAGTAAAATTTTAATACATGTGAATATCATAAATGAAAATCTGATATCAAATATGACAAAAGCAGTGTTTGTCACCTCACTGTAAAGAATGTTCCTCCTCTTGAAAACCAGCCTGATAACTGAATACCTGCCATGGCATCAATGAGTTTACTTCCTTTACTTTGGTGACTTGGGATATCCTGTCAATTAATGGTCTGAGCCCCATTCCTATCCACAAGTCTTGGTGCATACAGGGAGTCTGTCCATTTCAAAGAGGAACCATAGACTGAAAAGATGATTAATGAAGATATTTACAAACTGAAAAATAGGATCATAGAAGACTAGATCAAGGTCAGAAATTCCTCTCACTTTCAGGAAGATGTGTTTTCTTGTGGGGAAAAATACAGATGTGATAGTAATGTGAAACAAGTAGTGTTTACTGTTCAATATGTATTGTTGAGAAAAAGAGGAAATTGCCAACTTCACAGAGTTTGGGATAACAAATATCATTGGAAAATTGCTTATTTTTATGTGAGTATCCCTGATTCAATAATAACTACATTTTTTTAAAAAAGTTTTGTAAGGCATATTGTCTTTATCAAATGTATCTTTAGTGGATAAATGGTCCACTGTTTCTAATTAGAGAGTATTTCTTATGAAGAAAATGTCTGAAAACCACTGGGATTGATTTCATCTCTCAGATCTGGGAATTGTGTGATGCAATCATCATTTTCTAAAAATTTGCTTCATACTAAGGTAAGACTTTTGGAGAACTACCTTAGGATGAAGTGAGTAAAATCACCATTATCTGTTTTCCAGCTGTATGGACTGAAATGTACTTATGGACAAATATTTCTAGCAAGCACAAAAACAACAATAATCAAACAAATATTTAAATATAGGTTTTGCTAAAGTTGGTCAAATACAGGCATATACTGGATATTTTAGTTTCATGGTAGAAGCTAAGAAAAAGTTTCCATCTCTCAATACTTTAATGTAGATACAATAATCAATTGTAGTATTCTAGGAATGATGGGACTATCCTGAAATAATTTGCAATCTTTTAAAAAGAATACAATAAAATAATATGAAATGCAACTGAGTTGCATTATATTGACAGAAATTGTTTTATATATATATATATATATATATATGAGTTAGCTTTTCATATTTCATAAATTAGTTTATACAAATTAATACATATTTTGTATAATACAAAGTAAAACATGACTGTTACTATAATAAGATAAATATAAGCATTTGATGATAATCAGTAAAATATGATTTGAAGGTGGGTGGGGATGGACACAGACTCATATTTTCATGGGGAAAAGGGAAGTGTGAGAATAATGTAACTATACTAACATCTCAGAACTAAAAAATAAGAAATAAATAGGAAAATCAATATCATCTTCTTATGAAGAAAAATGAATTTATGAACAGGACAAAGTATATTTTATATTGAGAAACATTTTTGCCTCAAGTACCACCATCCTATTTAATACCCAATTACTTTATGATGCAAATTATAAGGAGAATCTGACAGGAGCACTAGGTATGTAGATCTTATATAGGGTAAATATTTTTTTCTTCTTGTTAATTGCAAAATAGCTGTGTCACCTGAGTTCAGTGTCATGACACATTGGTTCAGAAATAAGTTTAGTAATACATTTCAAGTAAAATCATGATTGTGTGAAATTCAAGTTGAACTGTGCAGGATAAAAATTTTAACAATAATTTCTCAGGCAGAAAATCTGCTTATCACACAGTTTGATTATAAGAATGCTAATTCAGCTTGTTGTGCAGCCATCAGACCTTACAAGGTTCAGAAAGACTAAGATGACTAAGACTGAGATGGGAATATTCTTCTTTGTTTGGAGATTGTACCTTCATACAATCAGGGTCTATCCATGGCTGCAACATTTCTTTCTTTCTTTTTTATTTTCTAAGTTGTTTTATTTTCATTCGAAATGATTTCCCCTTTCCTGTTTCCTCCCTAACCAAAAGACCCATAAGCCCCTTTCCCTCCCTCTGTTCCCTATACAACTCCCTCTCACTTCTCTGTCCTGGCATTCCCCTACATCCAGTCTTTCCAGGATCAGGGGTCTCTCCTTCCTTCTTCTTGGAAATCTATTGATATGCAAATTGTGTCTAGGGTATTCCAAGAATCTGGGTTAATATTCCCTTATCAGTGACTGCATACCATGTGTGTTTTCTGTGATTGGCTTACCTCACAAAGGGTGATATTTTCCAGTTCTGACCATTTGCCTAGGATTTCATGAATTCATTGTTTTTAATTGCAGAGTAGTATTCCATTGTGTAAATATACCATATCTTCTGAATCCATTCCTTCGATGAGGGACATCGGGGTGCTTTCCAGTTTATGGCTATTATAAAAAAGGCTGCTATGAACCTAGTGGAGTATGTGTCCTTATTGCATGCAGGGGAAGCCTCTGGGAATATGCCCAGGAGTGGTATAGCAGGATACTTCGAGAGTGTCATGCCCAGTTTTCTGAGGAACCGCCAGACTGCTTTCCAGAGTGGTTGTACCAGCTTGCAATCCCAACAGCAGTGGAGGAGTGTTCCTCTTTCTCCACATCCTCACCAACAACTGTTGTCTCCTGTGTTTTTGATCTTAGCCATTCTGACTGCTATGAGGTGTAATCTCAGGGTTGTTTTGATTTGCATTTCCCTAATGACTAAGGAGGTTGAACATCTCTTTAGGTGCATCTCAGCCATTAGATATTCTTCAGGTGAGAACTCTTTGTTTAGCTCTGTACCATATTTTTAATAAGGTTACTTGCCTCTCTGGAGTCTAACTTCTTGAGTTCCTTGTATATATTGGATATTAGCCCTCTGTCGGATGTAGGGTTGGTAAAGATCATTTCCCAGTTAGTTGGTTGCTGCTTTGTCCTTTTGTCAGTGTCCTTTGCCTTACAGAGACTTTGTAAGTTTATGAGGTCCCATTTGTTAATTCTTGATCTTAGAGCATAAGCTATTGGAGTTCTGTTCAGGAAAATTTCCCCTGTGCCCATATGTTCAAGGTTCTTCCCTAGTTTCCTTTCTATTAGTTTCAGTGTGTCTGGTTTTATGTGGAGGTCCTTGATCCACGTGGAATTGAGCTTAGTGCAAGGAGATAAGAATGGATGAATTTGCATTCTTCTGGATGTTGACCTCCAGTTGAACCAGCACCATTTGTTGAAAAGGCTATCTTTTTTTCCACTGAATGGTTTTAGCTCCTTTGTCAAAGATCAAGTGACCATAGGAGTGTGGATTCATTTCTGGGTCTTCAATTCTGTTCCATTGATCTACATGCCTGTCACTGTAACAATACCATGCAGTTTTTAACACTCTTGCTCTGTAGTACAGCTTGAGGTTTGGGATATTGATTTCCCCAGAAGTTCTTTTACTCTTGAGAATAATTTTAGCTATCTTGGGCTTTTCTATTATTACAGATGAATTTTTGAATTGCTCTTTCTAACTCTGTGAAGAATTGAGTTGGGATTTTGATGGGGATTGCATTGAATCTGTATATTACTTTTAGCAAGATGGTCATTTTTACTATATTAATCCTACCAATCCATGAGCACAGAAGATTTTTCCATCTTCCGAGGTCTTCTTCAATTTCTTTCTTTAGAGACTTGAAATTCTTGTCATATAGATCTTTCACTTGTTTGGTTAGAGTCACACCAAGATACTTTATCTTGTTTGTGGCTATCGTGAAGAGTATCATTTCTCTTATTTCTTTCTCAGCCTGCTTATCCTTTGAGTATAGGAAGGCTACTAACTTGCTTGAGTTGATTTTATATCAGGCCACCTTGCTGAAGTTGTTTATCAGCTGTAGGATTTCTCTGGTGGAGTCCTTTGGGTCGCTTAAATATACTATCATATCATCTGCAAATAGTGATAGTTTGACTTCTTCCTTTCCAATTTGTATCCCTTTGACCTCCTTTTGTTGTCTAATTGCACTAGCTAGAACTTCAGGAACTATATTGAAAAGATATGGAGAGAGACAGCAGCCTTGTCTAGTCCCTGATTTTAGTGGGATTTCTTCAAGTTTCTCTCCATTTAGATTGATGTTGGGTACCAGTTTGCTGTAAATTGCTTTTATTATGTTTAGATATGGGCCTCGAATTCCTGATCTTTCCAAGACCTTTAACATGAAAGGATGCTGAATTTTGTCAAATGCTTTCTCCACATCTAATGAAATGACCATGTGGTTTTTTTCTTTGAGATTGTTTATGTAGTGGATTACATTGATGGACTCCTTATATTGAACCATCCCTGCAACTGGCCAGTCTGTTAAAGACACTTGCATGGTGTTTGGCAACCAATTGACTCTCTGGCATCAAAACCTATACAAGTGGATCTCCTTCATGGAGCCACATAGAACTCAGATCTATGTGTGTGGCTTATGAGCTGACATGGGCACCAATGTGAGTTTACAATGCAAAGCACTACATGGGGAGGATCCAATTTTCACTTCTGAGTCCCCAGGAAGCACACCTGATTTTTATAGGGGTTGGTGTCTTTGGTCCTTGAATCACTCTACACTCTGAAGCGTTTTCCCACGAAGTTAAGGCTCTGCCCCCTCCTCTCCAAAAGACACCAAGAGCCATCTAAGATGTGGGGACAATCCTCTGTTCTCCACAAGAGGAATTAGGTCAATCTTCCACTCCCTGGTTAAGGCCCACAGTCAAGGAGGGATGATTATACACTTTTTTGATACCACCTCATCTTAAAACTAATAAAGAGGGAGGAGATGTAGAGAGCCATATTGTGGTGTCTTGTAACCTGGCAGGACCTAGGTGAAGTTACTCTTCCAGCTTCTGAGTGAGGAAATTTCTGTGCTAGTCACCATCCTGCCCTACCTAGGGTGGAGTGAAGGTGAATTTCTTTGTTCCTCCAGGGCTATGAATTCCTGAATTAAGCATTTGACCTGCTCAACTGCCCGAGCAATAGAGCCAACGCCTAGTGTACAGCCAGAACAGTTCTCTGGAACTCACCCTGGAATTTGGGGGAAGGGTCATGCCTGAAACCTTAAAACCTTGTTCCCCATTAAATCACGAGACTATGAACATCCCTGTTGTCTTAGCCTTGGTCTATCTTCGCCACCTCCCCATCTATCCTAAGCTTCTCTTCCAGATATCTGGTTCGAATGAAAACGCAAGCGGTTTAAGAGACCTACATAATGAACTTGGAAGAATGAAGATTTGCTCCCTCTTCTTTGCCTGCTTACTTTGTCGGACTGAGCAACAGCTAGATCCATGGACTCCCATTGAAATCTACTCCTGATCATCGTGGGGAGTGGGACTACAGATAATAAGTCATCAAATTCCGTTACTATATAGAGACTACCCATAAGTTCTGTAACTCTAGAGAAACCTGACTAATACAATGGGCTAGCAAGAATAATAAGCTCCTTTTGAAGTCTTGTCTCCCCTTCCCCCCTAGACAGAGGGATATGAAGGGAGAAAGAGAGAGAGAGAGAGAGAGAGAGAGAGAGAGAGAGAGAGAGAGAGAGAGAGAGAGAGAGAGAGAGAGAGAGAGCCCTGATCTAAATTCTTGTTTCATCTTTGAGGAAGACAATTATCAAAACACAACAAATCCCAGTGAATGAACAAGAATCAGGAAAAACAATTCATGACCATCACTCAACCCCACCTGAGAAGGTCCCTGAATTGCAAATGTCACACAACTGCAAAAATAATCTGCAGCTGGCAAAATCACCACACTGCTAGATGATGAGGGAAATGATATTTGCAGCAGACAATCTGAAGCAGCCCCACACTTGGCATTAACTGAAAGCACATTCTTATATCTCTGTGTTTTAAAGAAACTAAAATTCCAAAAATCTCATTACAATGAAGTTGAAAGAAAAATAGTAGATATTTCAGAGAGAAATCTGAAAGGAAAATGGGAGGGTGGCTATGATCAAGATGCACTATATATTTATATAAAAATTTTACAATTGTTTAATAACCTTTCACAAAATTACATTATAACAAACAAATTTGCAAATTCCTCAATTTACTGTTTGAGATTTTCAACTTGTCCTTGATTATCTTTTGATATTCAGTGTCTTTCTTAGTCACTGTTGTATTGTTGTGACAATGTCACCAAATCAGCTTGTTCTTCTTGGATTTTTTTTTTCTGAATGTCAACAGTTCTGGAACATTTATCTTATACACCACTGAATTCTAATCTCATGGGTTTAAGTAAAGCATTGTCAGACATTCACAATTACTGCCTACCAATCTGCCAACATTTTGTGGTAATTAAAAAAAAATAGTGCATTAACAGGTTCATTGCACATTGTGCAAACTGAAATGCTTTGTGATCCTCTTCAGTTCATCATTTCATCAGCAACTGCACACCTGCATATTTCTACTTCAGAAGAAAGAGATTATTCTAGAAGATGAAGTTTCTTCTCCTTGCTGTAGCCTGTTTGGTTTCTAAAGCAGAGGAACCTTTACCGGTACAAAGTTGGGTTTTCAGGGAGTTAGGGAATAAGAATTATGATGATGAATTTATCACAGATTGAACTCACAACCTGTGTGATCTATGAACATATTGATTCCTTTATGGCTTTTTTATTGTGACTATGTCCTTTGTCATAAAACATTATTTGTTAGAGTTTAAGATTATAATTAAACTCATTTAAGCTACTTATATTGAATAATTTTATTTTACTTAGATAAATGGTATGAAAATTAACCTCTTATTAATGCCATGTTTTTATAACATTTGCATTATTAACTTTATTTTCATGGTTGGAAGTCAATATACATTTGCATTAAATGTATCACTATTCTACATGAATTCAGGGATGACTTGTTATCAATAAAATAGAAACCTAAAGTCAATTTGATATCTGAAAGGTAAACACTTTGTAAGTTGTATATTTGAGGAATAGATTTCTCTTTTAGATTCATTATACTATAGTCAATATATGAGATAATATTGACATTAATTATAATCCAGTAATATCTCCAAAACAGAGATTTATTTTTTGAAGCTTGATTGTGCATATGTCTGTCTGTGTTTGTGTGTGTGTGTATGTGTGTGTGTGTGTGTGTATGGGTGTGTGTGTGTGTATGTGTGTTTGTGCATGTGGGTGTGTGCCTGTATTTGCAGTTTTTGAGAGGAACATTGCAGCAAAATATAGAAATCAGGGACAAAGTCACACAATGTGTACAATTATAATGCTTCATTCTCTGATTCGAGTTATTTAAAAGGAAAATTGTTCCTAATGCCTCACTGCACACAGACTTTTGACATCAATATATGACTGCTTCTTTTTTATTTATTTTGAATTGGTTTAGTATGTGGATTTTTATTTAAATTTTTAAGATTACATTTTTTTGTTGATACAGCATACTATCAGGAACCTATAATCTGTTTTTACACTTTTTTCTTAAACATATTTTGAATGATATCAAACTATTGTCATGTATATATGCTTTCAAAGAAGATATTGGGCAATTATAAGGTATAAACAGAAATACACGAGAATGCTGTCAGCACATGTATAATTTTTTCTATTATAATATTAATACTTTCTATTTTTTTTTACTTGAACACCAATATATTACATTCCTCACCTTACATTTTTTTTTTGAGACAGGTTTTCTCTGCATAGTCCTGGCTGTCCTGGAACTTGCTCTGTAGACCAGGCTGGCCTCGAACTCAGAAATCTGCCTGCCTCTGCCTCCCAAGTGCTAGGATTAAAGTTGTGCCCCACCACCGCCCGGCTCCTCACCATACATTTTTACTAATTTCATTTTACCATTTTATATGTATGGTTGTTTGTTCCACATACTACAATATGTATATGTAGTATCCACCAAGACCATAAAGATATCTCTCAGAAATAAAGTTATAGGCGGTTAAGCACCAAAAATTGGGTGTGGTGACTCAAACTCATATGTCCTGACTGATGAATTTAATTCTTCTTTATTATTAGTTTTCAGGGAAATTTCATACCATCTACCTAGCAGGCAATTCTTTGAGATTAACATCAGAAAATAGTCAAGTGAGACTGCTGATGTGTGAGGTTAAGTATTTTGATGAATACAGAGTCATGAGCTTGACGTTTTATATCAGGTAAGAAAATTTATTTGGGTAGAAGAAACAATTTGTTAAAATGGGAATCAATGAGTTTACTTGGTTTGCTTTGTTCACTTGGGAAATGCTGTCAACTAAATTCTGAGCCCCATTCCTATCCACAAGTCTTGGTGCACACAGTAAGTCAGTTCATTCCCAACAGGAATCATAGACTGAAAAGATCATTAGTGAAGATATATACAAACCAAAGCATAGCATCATAGAAGACAGGATCAGCATCAGGAAAGTGTCTCGCTTTCAGAAATATGTATATTCTTTAGGAAAAAATAGATGTTTGATGATAAATGTGAAATAAGGAATGTTTATTTTTTAATATGCATTATTTAGGAAAAATGGGAAGTGCCAACTACACACAGTTTGGGCTGATACATTTAAATTGAATATTTGCTCAAAGTCATGTGAGTAGCAATGGTTCATGATGAACTGCATTATTTACTACTATTATTATTTATTATTATGTTCTGTAAGGTATGTGATCTTTATTAACAGTGTCTTCAGAAGATATCTTGTCTAGTGTGCATAAAGTTACAGAGTATTTCTTCCTAGTAGAATGTCCCCTAAAAAACGGGACTGATTCCATTCCTGGGATATGGGCAGTGCGTGATTCTGTTCGTCATTTTCCAAACCTCTACTTTTTTCCACCAATTGAGGGAGGCACATATCGAAGTGAGTAAAATCTGTTCTCCAGCAATACAGTAAGGAAATGTACTTATGAATGAATCTTGCTATGTGGCACAAAAGAAACAACGCACCCCCCAAAAAAAACTCAAAGAAATATTTAAATAAAGATTTTGCTAAATTGATCAAATGCAGACATACACTTGGTTTTTGAAGATGTTAGGAGATAAGAAAATGTTTCCCTGACTCAATGATTTAAAGTAGAAAAAAATATTTTGCAGTGTACTAGGAAAATGAGATTATTATGAAAGAATCTTCAATGTTGTTTTAAGTATATTATACATCAAACATACATTATATTGACTAAAAGTGTTATGTTTATGAAGATATCGTATTTCATGAATTATTGTTTATATTAAATAATAAATAATTTGTATAATATAAAATATAACAACAATTATAATATGATATATATAAACAAATAATGAGAACAAGTTAAAAAATATTGCATGAATTTGAACTAGAGTATGGAGGGTCACACATCAAAATTTTTATGGGGGAAAGGGAAATTTCAAAATAGTGTAATTATATTAAACCTCAAAACTAAACTATATGGAAATAAATAAATAAATAAATAAGAATGTCTACATCATGTTCTTATGAAGGAAATTTTATTTATTCCAGTTCCAAGTGATTTAGTTATTGTGATACATTTTGTCTCCAATTCCACCATCCTATTTGAAGTTCAATTTATTAATGATTTGAATTACTTCCAGAATCTATCAGGAGCTCTGGGTATGTAAATCTTATACGGGACAAAACTTTTTTTCTCTTTTTGTTAATTGCAAGAATACTAGGTCCCCTACATTTTGTCTCATGACACACTGATGCAGGAATGTGTTTCCTAACATATTTCAATTATTGTCATGTTTGTGTGAAATTCAAGTAAAATTGTGCAGCATAATTTCAATAATAATTTAATAATGATTTCAATATTCCTGATTTTAAGTCAATGTCTTAGATATGATTGGATGGAGAGATATTATCTTACCTTGCGTAAGAATGTCTGAAATGACCTCAAAATGTTTCCCTGACTGGCATCACCATTATGATAGGAAGGGTGGGGTAAAGTAGCAGGATTTATTAACTGATGAGAAAGAAGACTTGATGAACTTAGACTTTATGATGTGATTATAGTGGCTGTCTCTTTTGATGTATCTTCCATGCAATGTAGCAATTGGAACAAATATCACTGAAGACATGTGGAAAGAATATGTGAAGCTGACTCAGAAACTCAGAATTCCTACTGAAAATATTGAAAATGTTTATGAAAAAGGTAAGTTGGTTCCTGTAAATATAGACCAATGATAACTTGAAATTAGAGCAAATGATAAAGATTCTTGTTTTCTACAACAGTAACATAAAATCCTTACATGAAAATATGGAAATTCAATAGTATTTTAAATTGTCTCCCTCTTTGTCTCACCTCACAGATACATGCCCTAAGTTGGAGCCTTGATCTCATGAGAAGAAAAAAAATGTATTAATCACTATTCTTGAGTCACTGGAATTGAAGTTTGAGGTCAATTCCAGATTGTAAACACAAAGTATTCACAATTGTCACTCAGGAATTTCTGCAAACCCTACTGTTATGAAATATCATTACTGACTTTATGTATGAATAATTATATGGATTTTAATATTACAAAAGTTTTTTAAATAAAGCACCCAATGAACATCCTGCAGTGGGAATTTATCAGGAGTCAAGATCAAACTCACATTTATTACCCTGTTGTGAATGGGAATGTTTTGTTCATTTCTAGTGGTTTTTATTGAATATTTTATTAATTTACATTTCAAATGTTATCCACATTACCTATTTCTCCCCCAGAAACCCCCTATCCCATACCCCACCACCTGATTCTATGTGGGTGTACCCCTACACACCCAACCACTCCTGCCCCCTCACCCTTGCATTCTCCTACACTGGGGCATCACTATAAGCATAATGGAGCATGTGTCCTTGTTATATGTTGGAGCATCTTTTGAGTGTATACTCAGGAGTAACATAGCTGGTTCTTCAGGTAGAACTATTTCCAGTTACCTGAGGAACCCACAGATTGATTTTCACTCTGATTTTACCAGTTTGCAGACCCACCTGCAGTGGAGGAGTTTTCCTCTTTCTCTTCATCTTTGCAAGCATGTGCTGTCACATATGTTTTAGATCTTAGCCGTTCTGACTGGTGTGATATAGAATATCAGGGCCTTTTTGATTTGCATTTCCCTGGTGACTAAGATGTTGAACATTTCTTTAAGTGCTTCTCAAACACTCAAGATTCCTTGGTTGAAAATTCTTTTTTTAGCTCTGTACTCCATTTTTTTAAAGGTTACTTGGATATCTAGAGTCTACCTTCTTGAGTTCTTTGTATTGGATATTTACCCTCTGTTAGATGAAGATGAAGATCTTTTACCAATCTGTGGGTTTCCATTTTGTCCTGTAGACAGTGCCCTTCACTTTAAAGAAGCTTTTATGATGTCCCATTTGTCAATATATGTTGAATTATTTCTTTCCAATTTGTATCCCTTTGATAGCTTTTTGTGGCCTAATTACTCTGTTTAGATCTTTGAGTACTGTACTGAAGAGAAGGGGAGAGTGGGGAGCCTTGTCTTGTTCCTGATTTTGGTGGAATTGCTTCAAAAATCTTCCTGTTTCATTAGATATTCATTATTAATTTGCTGTATATTGCTTTTATTTTATTTAGGTATGGGCTGTCATTCCTGATCTCTGCAATGCTTTCAACATGAAGGAGTATATCATGTTTTTTCTGAGGTTTTTATATAGTTGATTATGTTGATAGGTTAATAAATATTGAAAAATCTCTACATCCCTGGGATCAAGTCTACTTGATCATGGTGAATGCTCTATTTCTTTCTTTTTTTTTTGTTTTGTTAATTTTTATTAGATATTTTCTTGATTTATATTTCAAATCTTATATCCTTTCCTGGATTTCCCTTCCCAAATTGCCTATCCACTTACCTCCTCCTGCTTCTAAGAGGTGATCTTGCACACAATCCCACTACTGTTTCCCTCTCCTGGCATTCCCTACACTGGAGTATAGAGCCTTCACAGGACAAAGGGCCTCTCCTCCCTTTGATGTCTAACAAGGCCATACTCTGTCACATATGCAGTTGAAATTATGGGTCACAATGTGTACTCTGTGTTTGGTGGTTTAGTCTCTGGGAGGTCTGTGGTGTCTTATTGGTTCATATTTTTGTTCCTCCTTTGGAGTTGTGAACCACTTCAGTTCCTTCAGTCCTTTTTCTAATTCCTCCATTGGGGACCCCAATGTCAGGCTTTGGCAGAGTCTCTCAGGAATCAGTTATATCAGGCTCATGTCAGCAAGCAAACCCACCAGCAATGGAGGAGAGTTCTGCATTCTCCTCATCCTCACCAGCATCTGCTGTCACCTAAGATATGGGTTTTAGCCATTCTTACTGGTCTGAGGTAGAATATCAGGGTTATTTTGATTTGCATTTCCCTAATAACTAAGGATGTTGAACATTTTTTTAGGTGCTTCTTGGCCATTTGATATTTCTCAGTTGAAAACACATTGTTTAGCTCTGTACCCTATTATTAATATGGTTATATGATTCTCTGGAGTACAACTTCTAGAGTTATTTGTATATATTGGATATTAGTCCTCTACTGGATGTAGGATTGGTAAAGATCTTTTCCCAATCTTTTGGATGCTGTTTTGTCCTATTGACAGTGTCCCTTGCTTTACAGAAGCTTTGCAATGATATGAGGTCCCACTTGTCAATACCTGATCTTAGAGCATAACCTATTGATATTCTATTCAGAAAATTTTTCTCTATTCCCAGGTGCACAAGACTCTTCCCCACTTTCTCTTCTATTAATTCCAGTGTATATGGTTTTATGGGGAGATCATTTATCCACTTGGTATTGAGATTTGTACAAAGGAATAAGGATAGATGAATTTAAATACTTCTATGTGTTGACTGCCAGTTGAACCAGCACCATTTGTTGACTATGCTGTCTTTTGTCCACTGCATGGTTTTGGCTGGCTCCTTGGTCAAGGATCAAGTGACCATAGGTGTATGGGTCCACTTCTTGGTCTTAAATTCTGTTCCACTGATCTACCTTCCTGTCTCGGTACCAATACTATGCAGTTTTAAAACTTATTGCTCTTTAATACAGCTAGAGGTCATGGATGGTGATTTCCACAGAAGTTCTTTTATTATTGAGAATTTTTTTTTGCTATCCTGGGTTTTTGTTATTCTAGAGGAATTGGCAAGTTGCTCTTTCTATCTCTATGAATATTGAGCTAGTATTTTGATAGGGATTACATTGACAACGGACAAACAAACATTTAAATACACTTCTCCAAAATACAGATATTTTCTTGATTTTTCAATTTTATGTTAGAATTTAGAAAGTGTTTCCCTAACACAATATTATAGTGTAGAAATAATAAGATATGTTGTAATATGTTGGAAAAATGGGACTATTATGAAAAAAATTATAATGATTTTTAAAATATATAATTAAAAAATATGTGATACATCTGAGTTACAATATAAGGATTGAAAGGGTTATATTTATGAATATGTATTTCATATTTTATTATTATTTTATATAAAATAACATTTTATATAATATATAATATAACAAAATCTTTTATAATAATATCCTAGATATAAGCATCTGATAATAATAAGTCAATAACTTTGCCATGAATTTGAAGGAGAGCGTGGAAGGGCACACACTCAGATTTTTATGGGGATAAGGGAAGATTAAAATGGTGTAATTTCTATAAAATCTCAAACTAAACAAGTATATAAATAAATAAATAAATAAATAAATAAGAAAGAAACCATCCATCACATTGTAATTAATGAATAAATAAAATATATTGATTACCATGGTGAAGTGAATTTTATATTCTGATATATTTTGTCTCAAACACCACCATCCTATTTGAAGTCTAAGTACTTCATCACAACAGTATATTCCAGAAGCTGACAGCAGCACAGGGTATGTAAACTCCATGGTGGAAAAAACATTGTTTTTTCTGTTTGATATTTGCAACATAGCTGTGTCTCCACATTTAGTTTCATAACACACTGGGCAGGAATTATTTTACTAATGTATTACAAGTATAATCATGATTGTGTGAAATTCAAGTTGAATTGTATAGAATAATAATTTTCACAATAATTCAATACTAATTTTAATATTCCTAATTTTAAATCAGTGTCTTAGATATGATTGCGTAGAGACTTATCTTATTTCCAGTAAGTATATCTGACCTGACTTCAGAATACTTCTCTACTGGCATTGCCATTCTGGTAGGAAGAATGGGATGAAGCAGCAGGATTTACCAACTAATGAGAAGACTTGATGAAATTAAACTATCAGGTGCGATTGTAGTGACTCTCCTGACTTTTCTACAATGCAGCAACTGGAATAAATATCACTGAAAAAATGTGGGAGGAATACTTGAAGCTGACTCAGCACCTTTTAATTCCTATTGAAAATGTCTATGAAACAGCAAAATTGGTTCTGTCAAAGTGACACAAACACCTCCTAAAGACTAAACCACCAACCAAAGAGTACACAAGGAGGTACCAATGGCTCCAGCCACATATGAACCAGAGAATGACCTTATTGGACATCAATGAGAGGAGAGACCTTTGGTCCTGTGAAGGCCCTAGTGTAGGGGAATGCCAGGACAGGGAAGCAGGATTAGATGGATTAGTGATCTGGGGAGAGGGGATGGGATAGGGGGTTTTTAGAGGGGAAAAAAGGAAAGGGGACAACATTTGAAATGTAAATAAAGAAATTATCTAATACAAAATTATAGAAAGAAAATAAAGCAAATAATAAAGATATTTGTTTTCCATTTCAATAATAAAAAATCTTTACATGAAAATATGAAGGAAATCAGATAGTATTTTAAAATATCTCCCACTTAATCTTAGCTCACAAATGTGTGCCCTAAATGAAAGCCTTGATCTCAGGAGAATAAAAGTGCATTAGTCAGTATTCTTGATTCATTGGAACTAAATTTTGATGCAGATATAACACTGTAACAACAAAGTATTCACAATTGTCACTCAGGAATTTCTACACAGCCTTCTATTATTGAAAATCATCAGTGGCATTATGGCTGATTGATAAGTTTGATTTCAACATTGCAAAAGAGTTTTCAATAAACTAGCCAGTGCACATCATGTAGTCGAATTTATCTGGAGCCAATATCAAAGTCACATTCATTACCTTATCATGAATGAGAATGTTTTTTTGCATTTCAAAATATAGGAGCCAGAACTATTCCAAACACCTAAGGATATCAGGTATTTCAATTTCTTTTCTGTTGTATGTTTTATTTCTGGAAATTTCAACAGTTTTTAAAGACACATGTTCAAGGTCTTGCCAGTTTAGGGCAAACTGAGGTGAGGGCACACAGTTGGCAATTTATCACTCAGCATACTGTCTCTGAGAGAGTAAGGCTTAATTCAGTGGGGCAAATAATTCCTTGACCTCCAAGAGTCTACTGGATGCCATTGCAGGCTTGAAAGAGGGCTAAAAAGTAAAGAAAAACAGGGGAAAGAATATCACACACACACACACACACACACACACACACACACTCATATGGATGCACACACACAAAGTCCATGAATGAATCACTACAAGCTCTAAAAAGTTATATTTCTTCTCCCACTGCTTACATATACAGGCAAGTCTTCAAACATCATAAACATTACAATGTGAACATGTTCTATTTTATTTTTAATGAGTGATTATTTTATAAATGTATTTTCCCAAATAACTTCATTTGAAAAACTATTTACATTTTACAGGTGAAGGAAAAAAAAAACCAAATCATTCCCACAAATCTACATACATTCATACCTACTCAATTTGTTATAGATTAAGAAGACAAAAAAAGTCATGCAATTTTCTCAGCAATTTTCTTCTTACTTACAGTCTGCAATTTTTGATTTAAAAAGAGAGGATCAATTATTGTTTTATCTATCTTATAAAGTATTCTTATTTAACCTTAAAAGAATCACAAATATAAACATTTTATAAAATCTATCATTTATTTCTACTTTAAATCATTAAAGTACGCTTACCTAATATCAATGTTTTTACTAAATCATACCAGGAAGTTGAGGGCAAAAAAGATGAGAAAAAAATTAATCAGCACCTTCATCAGCCCAGGTCTAGAAAGTCATGTCAGGTAGTGCCAATAGGGCTGCCATTGTTCTTGTTCCTTAAATTCTGAACATCACACAAAAAGTTTCAGAACTTCCAATTGTTTCCTATGATTTTGTACAGCAGGATGATGGGCAAAAACACCTTAATATAACTTTCCTAGCAAGCTATTTCTCTAAATTCTAAAATGTGTGGTCATTGCTGGCAATCTACATCTCTAATTTCTTTTCAAGGGCCATGATTCAATCACTAGTCTGTTCCAGCAGCATTGGAACAGATTTAAAAAAGATCTAGCATTATTATTGATAGTGCTAATAATACTGCCCAGTGAGGAGCTAGAAGCCTCCTTTGAGTTTTTACATAACACTTAGATTAGGAAGGATGTGAAGACTGAGAGTACAATAAACAGAGCTATGCTCCATCACAGCATGAATTCCTAAGGACACTTAGTCCTCAGTGCTCTGCCCCTCTGGGTCATACCCTTGGTAGTTGGTCTACTGGGTGGGTCACAGTTCATGAGTTCTAAAGAAGTGTGTTGCTTCACTCAAATGATCCTCTACAAGGACACAGACAATACAGTGTCTCCTTCCTGACAGATTCTTATATATACACATTTGATCTGGCTTTTTTAGAAATTATGGTATGGTTGTTTCATATAAAGCAAGAAAATAAATACATAAAAATATACATAAATAATGTTTTTATAAATGTTTGTAATGGCAAATATTGAAATAATGTTATAACAAACTTCATGCTAGAATTGTTTCACACACATAGAAATACACACATGCATTTTTAGAGCACTTAATTGAAAAAGAGCAATAGTACACATATGGGAGGATTTACAGTGTGAAAAGACAGTGATATAATTACAGTGTAGTATAGAAAATACAAGAAATAAATTACTGCTGTTCATCAAACAAAAATAATTTTGGAGTATCATCTTTGTATCATCACTCCTAGCACTGGATATGGCTTAGAGATTGAGCTTGTAACCATGGAAATAACTCAGAGCCTACTCCTCAGTCAGGTGTAAAGAGATCTATGTTCTTCGAATTCCCTTCATCTCCTTCAGTCCTTCCCTTAACTCTTTCAAAGGGTTCTTGACATTCATTCAATTGTTGGTTCTAAGTATCTGAACCTGTTTAAGTCATCTGCTGGTATAGCCTCTCAGAGGAAAGCCACACTATGCTCCTGTCTGCACACACATCATGGCATCACTAATCATGTCAGAGTTTGGTGCGTATGCACTGGATAGTTCCCAAGTTCTGACTGTCAGTGGATGGCCATTCTTTCAGTGTCTGTTCCATTTTTATCCCTGCATTTCCTTTATGCATGAATAATTCTGGGTCAAAAATTTTAACGATGGGTTGGTGACCCTATCCCTCCATAGAAGGTCCTGTGTATCTACTGGAGGTGGTCTCTTCATTGTCTTTGCCTCCATTGTTGGGCTTTTAGGCTAAAGTCAGTCCCAGTGACTGCTGGGAGAATCTCACATCCCAGGTCTCTGGTACCACCAAAAGCTTCCCTCTATAACAATTCCACAACTGTTACATATTTTCATTCATCTTCCTTGCTCCACAGGATTCCTTCCTGCCCCCATACCTTATTCTCCCTCCTTTTCCTCTCCTCCTTTCCTTACACAGGTCTCTCCATACCTCTGACCCTCATGATTACTTTGTTCTCCTTCTTTGTGGGATTGAAGAATCCCTTCTTGGGCCTTCCTTCCTGATAAGCTTCATATGGCTCATGAATTGTATCATGGGTTTTCTGAGATTTTAGGCTAATATTAATAGCTGTGACTATATACCATGCATTTCCCTTTGTGACTGTGTAACCTTGCTCCGGATGATGTTTTCTAGTTTCATTCATTTGCTTGCAAAATTCATCGTATCCTCATTTTTTTAGCTTTGATGTTTTATTATTAAGAAAATAGAAAGAGAAAAGAGATAGAAAGATAAAGAAAGAAGAGAAAATAGATAAGAAAAGCCATGACCACGTGGAAAGGGGAGAAGACAGAGAGATAGACAAAGAGAGGGCCGGGAGAGAGCAAGCAGGGAAGAGAGCCATATCCTCATTTTTAATAGCTGAATAGTATTCCATTGTGTAAATTAAGTACATTTTCTGTATCCATTCTTTGGTTTAGGGATATCTGGTTATTTTTCAGCACCTGGCTATTATAAATAAGGCTACTATGGACATAGTGGAGAATGTGTCCTTGTGGTATGGTCGAACATATTAGGATTATATGCCCATAAGTAGAATAATTGGGTCTTCATGTAAAACCATTTCAAATTTTCTGTTTTTCTTTTCCTTTTTTGATTTTGAATATTTGAGCCAATTCAGGAAAATTTCCCTTGTGCTGATGTGTTTGAGGCTACTTCAAACCTTCTATTAAGGTCAGTGTATCTAGATTTCTGTGAAGGTCCTTGATCCACATGGACTTGAACTTTGTACAAGGTGATAAATATAGGTCAATTTTCATTCTTCTACATGCAGACAGCCAGTTAAACCAGCATCATTTGTTGAAGTAACTTCCTTTTTTTCACTGTATGGTTTTTGCTTCTTTGTCAAAGATTCCTTGATTTTCAATTCTATTCCATTGATCAACCTGTCTATCTCTATAGCAATACTATGTGATAAAAATCACTATTGTTCTGTAGAACAGATTGAGGTGAGATATGTTCCTTTTTTGAAGGAAAAAATGAAAAATAGAAATAGTGGGGTGTGTGTGTGTGTGTGTGTGTGTGTGTGTATGAGAGAGAGAGAGAGAGAGAGAGAGACAGAGAGACAGAGAGACAGAGAGAGAGACAGAGAGACAGAGAAAGAGAGAGAGAGAGAGACAGACAGACAGACAGACAAACAGACACTTAGGGCAAAAAACAAATAACCAATATCAAATCCTTCCTCTCAAGAACCTTGAATTTACAAACTCCGGAGAATGTCTCTGAATTCCAAATGTCACACAACTGGAAAAAACTATCAGCAGCTAGCAAAATTGTAACCCTGCTATATGATAAGCGAAATGGTAGTCAGTTGCACTAGAAAATCTGAAGCAGCCCCATACCTGGCGTTAACTGAAAGCACATTCTCATAAAAGTTCTGTGTGTTTTAAAGAAGCTAAAATTCAAAATTCTCATTACAGTGCAGTGGAGAGGAAAATACAAGATAATTGGAACGAATCTTTGAATTCTGAAAGGAGAATGTTAGGGTGCCTATGAACAAGATACACAAACACAACATACACACACACACACACACACATAGACACACACATATTGTTTAAAAATTTATAATAGCACTATATAAAATTAAATTGAACAAATTTCCAAATTCCTCAATTTATTGTGATATTTTCAAACATGATCTTAATTATCTTTTCATGTTACTGGATTTCTTAGTCATGTTGTCTAATTGTGAAGAGACAAGAAGTCCATTGCAGTTATTATAAGAAAAATGTATAACTCTGTTTTGCTTAGTTTCAGAGAAATTAGTCCATTATACTTATGGCAGAAGGTAATGAGCTAGAGCAGTAGCTTAGAGCTACAAACTGTTTCATAGAGAGAAAGAGAGCTAGGGAGAGAGATGGTATGAGTCTGAGAGAGAGAGAGAGAGAGAGAGAGAGAGAGAGAGAGAGAGAGAGAGAGAGAGAGAGAGAGAGAGAGAGAGAGAGAATGGAGACTTGATTTGATTGTAAGTTGATAGGAAGAAAATGAGATTGTACACATGGTAGCTTAGGAATGT
This sequence comes from Tokudaia tokunoshimensis, assembly GCA_036184795.1. Taxonomy (NCBI): domain Eukaryota; kingdom Metazoa; phylum Chordata; class Mammalia; order Rodentia; family Muridae; genus Tokudaia; species Tokudaia tokunoshimensis. The sequence goes on along the minus strand of BTHU01000002.1, from coordinate 81,555,048 downwards.
GAAATAATGGATCTGAGGAACACTTTTATTCCAATTAGAAACTTTTCTTTGGCAAGAATTAGATAAATTCTCTCCATATTTGAGTGTTTTAGTGCTGAGAGCAAAATGAATATAAACGTCTCCATGCTACACATTCTGCCTTGAAACAGCACTATTGATTTGCAATTTACACAAGAGAGAACACAGAAATTCTTTTACTAGACTGGAAAAATAAATTCAATGTGACACATGTATAGAGGAAGGAATGAGTAGCACATAGATATTGGTCTTATATGAACCTGAAAATAATACCAATCAACATTAATGTTCTTGAAACAATTCATGAAGATGATGTTCTTTTGTGTCTACACTTTGACCAAACCTGCTTCCCCTTCTTGACTTTGTTTCTGAATGTCAACAACTCAGGAACATTTATATTATACTCCACTGAATTCTAATCCCACAGGTTAAATGAGAGGAATACCAGGCACTTACCAATACTAACATCCAGTTTGCCAAACTGTACATAAAATTAAAAGAAAAAGTGAATTAAGAGTTTCAGAGTACATTGTGCAACCTGAAGTTTATGTGAGCCTCTTCACTTCTTTATTTCCCAAGCAACTGAATCCCTCTACTCTTCTGCTTCAGGAGAGAAGATTCTGGAATACGAAGCTTCTTCTTCTCCTTGCTCTAGGCTGTTTGTTGCCTGTCAGTGAGGAAATCCTACTGCTGCAAGGATGGGCATTCAGGGAGTTATGCAGGAAGAAATGTGGCTGTAGAGAATTGATCACTGTTTGTCCTGTAGTCAGTGTGGCTCTATGAACACATTGGTTCCTTTTTGGCTTTCATACTTGGAATATGTCCCATGTCTATAAATATTATTTGTTTGAGTTTATAGTTATATTTACCTCATTTAAGCTTCTTATATTGCCTATATTTTCAACCAGAGAAAAGTGTATGAAAATTAACATCTAACATTACTTTAAATCCTCATGGTACACATCTACTGATCACCAATGTTTTTATTAAGTCATCTAGAAGCCGAGGGCAATAACGGGTACAAGAAATTAATCATTGTCTTGACCACCTGCCCAGTTCTAGAAAGAAAGTTGTGTCAGGTACTGCTAGTAAGACTGTCATTGTGCTTATTCACTGACCACAGAAAATCCCTAGCTCAACTATTAAGGATGTGCCTTTCTGAACTTCAAATTGTTTCCTACAATTTTGTACAGCAGAACCATGAATCAAACATCTTAACCTAATTTTACTGAAAAGCTACATCTCTAAATTATAAAAGTGGTGTTCATTGCTGACAATCTACATCTCTACATTCTTTTCAAGGGTGATGATTGAATCATTAATCTGTTACAGCAGCAATGCTTAACAAAGATCAAGCATTATTATTGTGTGTGCTAATAATACTGCCAAGTGAGGAGCAGGAAGACCCCTCTGAATTTTCATGTAACACTTCAATTAGGAAAGATGTGAACACTGAGAGTACAACAAGAAGAGCTATGCTCTAACAGCATAAAGTTCTCAGAACACTTAGGCCTCAGGGCTCTGCCTATTTGGGGCATGCACATGGTAATTGAGTTACTACATGTGCCACCTTCCATGGGTACTAAAGCAGCTTGCTGCCCCTCTCAAATGGACCTCTGCAAGGGCACAAATCACACAGTGTCCCCTTGATGGCAGATTCTCATATGTACACATCTTTTTATTTTTTTAAATTGTATGTTTTCTTATTTACATTTCAAATGTTATTCCCTTTCCTGATCTACCCTCTGTAAACTTCCTATTCTATCTCCCCCTGCCTTTGTTTCTAATAGTGTATTCCCCCACCATCTCCTATTTCCCTGCCCTGGCATTTTCCTACACTGGGGCATTGAGCCTTCATAGTACCAAGTGCCTCTCTTCCCATTTATGCCTAATAAGACCAGCCTCTGCTACATATGTACCTGGAGCCATGGGTCTCTCCATGTGTACTCTTTGGTTGGTTGTTTAGTCCCTGGGAGCTCTGGGGTTAATAATATTGTTCTTCCAATGGGTTGCAAACCTCTTCAGCTTCTTCATTCCTTTCTATAACTCTTTTTTTCCGCCCAGTCCAATGGTTGTCTATGAGCATCCACATCTCTATTAGTCAGACTCAGAGAGAACCTTGCAGTAGAAAGCTATATCAGTCTCATGTCAGCGAGTACTTCTTAACATTCACAATGGTGTCTGGGTTTGGTGACTCTATATGAGATGGATCCCCAGGTGGGACTGTCTCTGGATGGCCTTTCCTTCAGTCTCTGGTTAATGTTTTGTCTCTGTGTTTACCCCTGTGAGAATTGTGTTTCCCCTTCTTAGAAGGACTGCAGCATCTACACTTTGGTCTTTCTTCTTCTTTAGTGTCATGTGGTCTGTGAATTGTATCTTGGGTATTTTATTGAAAATCTTGGTATAGTTTCATAGAAAGCAAGTAAACAAATAAATAAGTATATATATATATGTTGTATGTGTTTATATTTGGATATATGCAAGTAACAGCAAATATTGAAATATTGTTACATTAAAATTGTTTCACAAACTATATGGACATACACATACACAAACACACATACACAAACACACACACACACGCCTTTTAGAGCAATTAATTGTTAAAGATCAAGAACAGATATATGTGAGGATTTGAAGGGAGTAAAAACAGTTATATAATTATAGTATAATAAAGAAAATAAAAAATGGAATACAGTTGTTCCTAATTCCATTTCATCAGTCATTGCACTGTATAGAGTAGGGTGGAGACTGTGATTTTAACCATGGCAATATCTCATTGCCCACTTGTCAGTCAGGTATAAGGAGACTCTGTCTCAAACATATGACATAGAATAACAGAAGTAACACTTTTTAGACACTTAAAAATATGCACAAATACATGTATGTCTGCTGGGGATGGTTTTGTACACTATTCAGATGCTGCTTTCTATTTGCAGATATCTGGTTGAAGTCTTGATAATGGCACTGTCAACTATCTCTGGTCTATATGTTATGTAAGAGTTGTTTTCTGTCACCTCTAATTTTTTAATAATAGTTCTGAGGAGCCAATTAGCTAGGCAGGAGGGAATAGTGCAAAACTTCTGATCCTAGTCAGGGGATTCCAAATGGTGACAGAGGAGAGTAGACAAGGAACACTAGAAGAAGAATGTGTGTACAAACCATGTAGAGAGAATAGGAGTATTGTCCATGAGGATTGCAATGAGGGAGGTGTCTTAAGGATGCACATGGCTCAGAGCATGCCAGGATAAGCCCAGATGGCAAATAATGGGGCATTTTATTGGGTATTAGCAGTCTAGTTGTATTAGAAATTTACAGAACCTTCTCGGATTAAGTTTGCAGTGTATTTATAAAAACTCCAGGTCTTTGTGTCTTCACTTGTGAGCTCAAATTAGATAACATAAGTGAAGAAATGTCCAGCATTTACATGGGATCCAAAGGGATGTGAGAATCTGCATTCTTCCTAAGAAATTCTATTTGATTTGGCACAATGAATATGGAGAAAGAAGTTAGTAAATATCCACTAAGACAGAAATTGAACCTTCAAAGAAACCAGGCTATAGGTTTAGAATATTTCTTTTTATTGCATGCTTTTTTTTTTTTACATTTCAAATGTTATTCCCTTTCCTGGTCCCCCTCCCTGCCCTCTATCAGAAACTCTCTATCCCATTCTCCCTCCCCCGTCTTCTGTGAGGGTGTTCCTCCACCCAACCAACTCCTACCTCCCTGCTTTCATTCCCATATACTGAGGCATCTCTCAAGCCTTCATAGGACCAAGGGCCTCTCCTCCCATTGATGCCTGACAAGGCAATCCTTTGCTACATATCCAGCTGAATCCATGAGTACTCTTTGTTTGATTGTTAGTCCCCAGGAGCTTGGGGAGACTGGTTGGTTTTTCTTTCTATGAGGCTGCAAATCCCTTTAGCAGCTTCATTCCTTTCTCTAACTCCTCCTTTGGGAACCCTGTGCTCAGTCCAATAGTTGGCTGTGAGCATCTGCCTCTATATTTGCAAGACTCTGGCAGGGCCTCTTAGGAGATAGCCATGTCAGGCTCCTTTCAGCAAACATTTCTAGGCTTCCACAATAGTACCCAGGTTTGGTGACTGTAAATGGCATGAATTCCCAGGTGGAATACTTTCTGGATGGCCTTTCCTTCAGTCTCTGATTGGGTTACCTCACTCAGGATATTTTCTAGTTCCATCCATTTGCTGAAGAATTTTCTGAATTCATTTTTTTTAATAGCTGAGTAGTACACCATTGTGTAAGTATACCACAATTTCTATATCCGTTCTTCTTTTGAAGGTCATCTGGGTTCTTTCCAGTTTCTGGCTATTATAAATAAGACTGCTACAACCAGAGTGGAGCATGTGTCTTTATTACAATTTGTAGAATCTTCTGGTTATATGCCCAGGAATGGCAAACCTGGATCCTCAGGTATTACTATGTCCAATTTTCTGAGGAGCTACCAAACCGATTTCCAGAGTGGTTATACAAGTTTGCAATCCCACCAGCAATGGAGGACTGTTCCTCTTCTCCATATCCTTGCAAGCATCTGATATAAACTGAATTTTTGATTTTACCCATTCTGACTGGTGTGAGGTGGAATCTCAGGGTTGTTTTGATTCGCATTTCCCTACGTACTAAGAATGTTGAACATTTCTTTAGGTACTTCTTGGCCATTCAATATTGCTCAGTTGAAAACTCTTTGTTAAGCTCTGTACCCCATTTTTAAAATGGATATTTGATACTCTGGTTTTTATCATCTTGAATCATTTTTATTTATTGGATATTAGCCTTCTGTTGGATGTAGGATTAGTTAAGGTCTTTTTTCAGTCTGTTGATTGCTGCTTTGTCCTATTGACAATGTCCTTAGCTTTACAGAAGCTTTGCAGTTTCATGAGGTTCCATCTGCTAATTCTTGACCTTAGAGCATATTGGTGTTCTCTTCAGGTAAATTTCCCCTGTGCCCATGTGTTTGAGTCTCTTCTCCACCTTCTTCTCTATAAGTTTCAGTGTATTTGGTTTTATATGGAGGACCTTAATCTACCTGAACTTGAGCTTTGTACAAGGAGGTAAGTATGGGTCAATTTGCATTTTCCACTTGTTGACTGCCAGTTTAACCAGCACCATTTGTTGAAAATGCTGTCTTTTTTCTACTGGAAAATAGAAAAAAGCTCCTTTGTCAAATATCAGTTGACCATAGGTGTGTGGGTTCATTTCTGTGTCTTCAACTCTATTTCATTGATTTTCCTGCCTGTCTCTGTACCAATACCATAGAGTATTAATCACTATTTTTCTGTAATACAACTTGAGGTAAGGGATGGTAATTCCCCCAGAAGTTCTTTTATTGTTGAGAAACTCTCAATTACCATAGAAGGAGAAAATAAGACATTCCATGACAATAACAAATTTACAAAATACCTCTTCACAAATCTAGCTCTTCAAATGACAGTAGATAGAAAACACTAACACAAGGAGGTCAACACTAAACTAAACCCGAGAAAAAACAAGAAGTCAATCTTTCAAGAAACCTAAAAGAAGATAGCCACACAAACATAATTCCACCTTTAACAATAAAAATAACAGGAAGCAACAATGCCTTTTTTTAATATCTCTTAACATCAATAGACTCAGCTCCCAATAAAAATACATAGACTAAAAGAATGGTTATGTAAACAGTACCCAACATTTTTCGGCATATATGAAACTCACCTCAGGGAACAATACAGACACGACCTCAGTGTAAAATGTTAGGAAACAATTTTCCAAGTGAATGCTCCTAAGAAACAAGCTTGATTAGCCATTCAAATTTCGAATAAAATCAACATTCAATTTAAAGTTATCAAAAAAGACAAGGAAAGACACTTCCTACTGGCTAAATGGAAAATCTACCAAGATGATCTCTCAATTCTGAACATCTATGGTCCAAATGTAAGGGCACATATCATATCTAAACTTATGGGATGCAAAAACAGCAGTGCTAAGAGGAAAGCTCATAGCTCTAAGTGCCTCCAAAAAGAGATTGGAGAGAGTTTACACTAGCAGCTTGACTGCATACCTGAAAGCTCTAGATCAAAAAGAAGATGTATTAGATGTAGTAGTTGATGGAAGGAAATAATCAAACTCAGGGCTGAGATAAAAAAGAACTATACAAAGAATAAACAAAACAAAGAATCAACTATACAAAAAATCATTAGAAATTTTTCAAATTGCTTTTTAATGGAGTTTCTCAAATGCTTCAATCCTTCTTCTAGCCTACCCTCCAAAGGTATGGGAGAAAAGATGGTAAATAATACACATGGATGTGGACCTGTTTAGAAGTTGTTCTTTGGACCTATTCCAATTTATGCTCATCTCTATAACAGCACAGTTCAATGATATTAGGATATGAAACATGAATCAGAAACTGTGCCTAGACCTAGCAGAAACCACCACTCCTCTGATGAATCTGCACAAGTCATTTGCTTCAACCAGGATGAGCTGGGACAACAGAATTACTTTGCTTTGCCTCTTACAATGAAGTGAAGATCAGCCAAGATTAAGATATAAGACCAATGAATCATTGCAAAGCTACCTATGCAAGCTCACAATCATTGTCTAATGAGTCCTCTTTATAATCTCTCCCAACATCATGTGTTCCACCAGCAAAACCCACAAGAGTCTGTCTTGGCAAAACACTGCCTGAATGAGCATCACTTGCCATATCCAGAATTTTCCTCTTCATAATTCATCTTTTGTTTAAAAATCATCATTTCCCCTAACATTATCAGTTAGATATGATAAAAATAAGTATAACAACCAAAAAAAGTTTTTGTCAAATTTTAAATGAACAAGTCATAAACAATATAGTCCAACAAAACATTAAATTCTTATTAGTATACAATAAATTTCACAAACAATCTTACATTTCTATCAGTAAACTATAATTTAAACAGAACAACCTTAAATTTCTATTAATACACAACAAAAACAAAACAACCTTAAATTTCTATTGGTAAAATGTAATTTTAAAACACTTAAAATTCTATTAATCAACCTTAAAAACAAAACATAGACCTACCCTAGATTCTTCACCATATCTTCCCTTCACTTCTGAGAAAATGCTCCACTATTCAGCCACTGCTTACTCCTGCCAGCATCTCCCTTCCCTGTGGCCTCACATTTCTACAGGATTAAGTCCATCCTCTTCCACTGACGCCAGACAATGTGTTCACTGCTACATATGTGCAGGGCCCACAGACCACACCTGTATGTTCCTTGCTTGGTTGCTTAGTCTCTGATAGGTCTGAGGGGTTCTGGTTAGTTGATTTACTTGTTATTCATAGAGACGCAGTCCTATTCAATTCCTTCCCCTAATTCTTCCCAAGGGGTCCTGTCTTCAGTTCAGTGGTTGGCTGGAGGTATCTGCACCTGACTCACTCAGTTGCTGGTAGAGCCTCTCAGGGTACAGTCATGGTAGGCTTCTGTCTACAAGTACAACATGGCATCAGTAATAGTGTCAGAGTATTGTGCCTATGGATGGAATGGTTCTCAAGTTTGGCCTGTCACTGCATGTTCTTTTTTTAAGTTTCTCCTCCTTTTGTATACCTGCATTTCCTTTAGACAAGAATAATTCTCTGTCAAAAATTTTAAAGATCAGCTGATGACTCCATGCCACCACTGGTGGCTCAGTGAATCTACTACAGGTAGTCTCTTCAAGTTCTGTCTCCACACTGTTGAATTTTTCTGTCTAAAGTCATCCCCATTGAGTCCTGAGATCCTCTCACATCCCAGGCCTCTCATAGTATCTAGAGGCTCCCCCTACACCCACCCCCCCAGCAGTTGCATGTTTTCATTCATCGTCCTGGCTCAATTGGATTCTCTCCTGACTCCCATCCCTGATTCTATACCCTTTCCCCTCTTCTTCCACTTGCCTGCCCTGGTCTCTCCACACTTCTGCATACTAGATTATTTTATTCCCCTCCTATGTGGGACTGAAGTATACATACTTGGCCCTTCCTTCTTATTAAGCTTCATAAAATCTGTGAGTTGTATCATGAGTTTTTGAGCATTTGGGTTATTATCCACTTATCAGTGAATACATACTATGCATGTATTTTTCTGTCTGGTTTACCTTACTCAGGATGATATTTTCTAGTTATATATATATGTTCCTTCAAAATTCATGGTATCCTCATTTTAAATAGCTGAATAGTATCCCATTGTGTAAATGAACTTTTTTTTTTCAGTATCCATTCTTTGGTTAATGGACATTTGGGTTTTTTTCCAGCATCTGGCTATTACAAATAAGGCAACTATGAACATAATGGAGCATATGTCCTTGTGGCATTTTCAAACATGTTTTGGTTATATGCCCAGGAGTAGTAGAATTGGGTCTTCGTGTAGAACCATTTTGAATTTTCTGATTTTTTTTTTTTTTTTGCAATTCCCTGATAACTAAGAATTTCAATACTTCTGTAAGTGATTCTGGACAATTTTAGATTGCTCTGTTGAGAGTTCTCTATTTAGCTCTATGAAAATTTTAGATTGAGTTATATGGTGTTTTAGAATCTAACTACTTGTGTCCTTTGTATATTTAGGATATTAGCCCTTTATTGGATGTAGGGTAAATGAACAACTTTAATCTGTAGGCTCCCAATTTGTCCTATTGACAGTGTCCTTTGCCTTAACAGAGGCTTTTGATTTTTATGAGGTTCCATTTGTCAATTGTTGATCTTAGAGGATGAGCTATTACTGTTCTGTTCAGGAAAATTTATCCTTTGCCAATGTGTTTGAGGCTACATCCGTGTTTCTATTCTATTAGACTTAGTGTATCTTAATTTATGTGACAGTCATTGATTCAGTTGAAGTTGTTCTTTGTACTAGGTGATAAATATGGATTAATTTGCATTCTTCTACGTGCAGACTTCCAGTAAAACAAGCACCATTTATTAAAGATGCATTCCTTTTCCCACTATATCATTTTGGCTTCTTTATCAAAGATGAAGTGTACAAAGGCTTATGGTTTTATATCTTTATCTTCAATGCTATTCCACTGATCAACCTAGCTGTCTCTATACTAATTCCATGTGTTATTTATCACTATTTCTCTATGGTATAACTTAAATTCAGAGATAGTAACTCCCTCATAAGTTCCTATTTTGAGAAGAATTGTTTTCAGTATTCTGTGTTTTTTTATGCATATGAATTTGATAAATCCTCTTTCCATGTCTGTGAAGATTTGCTTTTGGATTTTGATGGGGATTTCATTTTCTATAGGTTGCTTTTGGTAAGACAGCTATTTTTACTATGTTAATCCTGTTTATAGATCCATGAGCATTTTACATGCTTCCATCTTTGAGTTCTTTGATTTCTTTCTTCAGAGATTTGAATCTCTTGTAATATAGGTCTTTCCCTTGCTTGCTTAAAGTAATGCCAACAAATTTTATATTATCTGTGGCTATTGTGAAAGATGTTGTTTCCTAATTTCTCTCTCAGCCATTTATCATTTGTATAAAAGAAGGCTGCTGAGATGTTCAAGTTAATTTTATATCTGTGAACTTTGCTGAACTTGTTTGTCATCTGTAGGAGTTGTCATGTAGAATTTTGTGGGTCACATGTATATACTCTCATATCATCTGTATATAGTAATACTTTGAGAAACTTGAAGAAATGCTACTGAAATCAGGGACAAGGCTGACCACTCTATCGTTATCTATTCAAATTCGTACTCAAATTTCTACCTATGGCAAATATACAACAATAGGAGATAAAAGGAGATACAATTTGGACAGATAGATATAAATGTATCACTATTTGCCGATGATATAATATTCTTCTTATAATTACTTCATCTCTATTGTGTTAAAGAACGCCACTTTGGAGCCTACAGAAAAAATATTGTTAACCTAAAAATGATAAATAAAAATAAATAAATAAATAAATAAATAAATAAATAAATTGATTAATGAAGAATGAAAGAATGAATAGAAAGAGAAAACTCTAGCATTAGCTTTTGTTGGAAATCCTATGCTTTTATCTAGTCTATGTGTTAACCATTCAGTCTATGTGTTGTTGGATCTATTTGTTTTAGATCCAGTCTATGTTGTCTATTTGTTGTTTGATAAGTTTGTGTGTTGTTTACTCTCAGTGTGTTTGATCATCTTGGAAAGCAGTTTCGAAGTTGATTTGCACATTTATGGTGGAGAAATTAGTAACTGAGGCAATCTGTGAGAGTAAATCAACTGGGTTCTTTGTCCTTTTAAAGATATTTATATCTTACCTGATTAAGAGGTTTTCCCTGGTCAGACCTAATACTTATAAGCTTTGTTGTCAACTGTATTTTCTTATTCTCTGTAGTTAATAAGCATAACCACATTTCAATCTTAAAATGATTGCAGGTTTGCATTCTAATGTCAATACACCCTTATAGTATATTGGTTGCCCTATTTCTTTAGTATTGTAGGTAAGGCAGTGTATCTCGATGCTGTTGTTTCTTTTTCAACAGCATTAAAAAAATTTAGAGTTAACAAGGTATTATTTAGTCTGTCTCTGGGGGATTTTACTGTCCCTTCACAATTAATGAAAAACATCTTGTTTAAGGCACATTTGGTTCTTCCTATAGCAGCTTGTCATTTGAGATTGTACGGTGCATCAATAATATGCTTCATACTGTATTATGCAATAATTTTTGTTTCCCTTTATTAGATATGTATCCAGGAGCACTATTAGCTTTAATGCATTTGGATACCCCAATACTTGCCATTATTTACAATAATTGTATAATAACACTATCCGTCTTTTCAGCACTTGAAGGAGTTGCCAATTAAAACCTTGAACACATGTCAATGGTATGGAATATATACCTTTGTGTTTGAACTTCTGCAAATTATAAAACATCCATCTTACAGATATCATTTCTTTTTGGTACTCCTAGGTAAAAGCATGTAATGGAATTTCATTGTATAGAAAACACGCAGGTTTATTATTATTATTATTATTATTATTATTATTATTATTATTATTATTATTATTTCTTTGACTTGTTGTCAAGTGATGTAATTTTTTAAACCTCTCCCATTCTTAAGTGTTTTCATGAAATTTTGAGCCTTCTTAAACATTTCTTATTAGTAATGGAACAATTTCATCATTTCCTTGAGGTAATCAACCTGCCAAATCTGTAAAAGTAATACAAAATGAATGGTTTCTATTTCTGCTGGATCATTGTAATTGTATAAATAATAAAGATAATTCTGAGATATCAGGTACAACTTCAACAGTCTCTATACACCAAACAACTCTTCCTGCATATAAAGAATCAGTGATTATATTAAGAGATTGAGGATAATCTAATAATAGCAAAAGGCCTGCATATATTTCTAACTTCTGAACTGAGGTATATGGATTTTAAGCATCTTGCTTTCTTGGTCTTATTCAAAACCTGTAATCCCCTTCTTTTTTTGTAACTGTATAGAATGTTGGTGCCTCTGTAATTTGTGTTTTCTTTATGATATTAGAAATATCCAGTTCTTTCTTTTATAAACTGTATATATTTGCTTTTCTCGATTTCTTTACTACTGTCACACAAAGGAATACTGCAATAGCCTTGCCAATCTTCAACAATCACCCATAATGACATAATCTTGGCACATGTAAGGGGTACTATAATTACAGCTTAATTTGTGTCAATTGGAATAATTGGAATTATTCTCCCATTTATAATCAACATAGAAAATTTTTGTATAGATTTCTTCAATGTTTTACTTTGTTCATGAGCAAAGAAAATTGATTCCATATCATAATCTTCTCCTTGTATAATGACCCCATTAGGAGAAAAAAAATTGAAAGCAAAATCACCAAAGTACAATCAAGTTTAGGAACAATTTGATCCACATATGCATATTGCAGTTCTTGTTCTATAAGTATTAATGCCTTTTCTACTTCAGTTGTTAAATATGTTGGACTGTTTATATTTGATTCTCCTTGTAATGTTGAAAACAATTGATTTAACTCATATGTATCTAATACAATTGTAGGTCAAAGCCAGTTAATATCTACAATTAATTTTTGAAAATCATTAAGTGTTTGAATGTAATCTATGGACATCTGTATCTTTTATGGTCGAATTTTGTGTTGATTAAATATACAACCCAAAACAACTAAGTGAAACTTCTCTTTCAATTTTTTTCTGGAGCAATCTGTAATGCTCAGTGTGGAGAATTTTTGTGTTACCTTAAACATTTTTTTTCTAAAACATATTTGTCAGAATCAGTCAACATAATGTTATTCACATAATAATAAATTATAGACTGAGGGAATTGCTTACAAATTATTTCTAAGTATTGTTGCACAAAATACTGACATATGGTTGGACTATATAATGTTCCCTGTGGAAGAACCTTCAAGTGGCATCTCTTTAGTGGATAACTGTTATTCAAAGTAGGTACTGAGAAAGAAAAACTTTCCCTATTCTTCTTATATAAGGCAATTGTAAAAAAAAAAGCAATTTTTCAAGTCAATTATGTTTATAGGACATGATCTCAATAACAAAGACGGTAAAGAAATTCCAGACTGTAAAGGATTCACTGAGTTACTTAATTAACATACTTTTTAATCAGTTATCATTCTATATTTTCCTTATTTCTTTTTTACAACAAACACAGCAGAGTTAATTCAGCTGGTCTAGTGTTCTACAGGTTGAGCCCCAAGATGTTCCTTTATTAGCTATTAAATTGACTACAATGTTCCTTTCGTTATGGTCCACTACTCTTGCCATACAGGTTGGTTTGATAACCCTTCAAGGAAAATGACTGTTGGTATGTTAGCAGTTGCCCCTTTAATAATTTGGGAATTTAATCCCTTTAAAATCCTGTTATTAGATCATAGGCAGAGCTTATGATTTTTCTGACTTACCTCTATCAGCAACTTTGCCCATGAACAGCTACCATGTCAAACTTAGTTTACTCATTTACTGTTCTTGGAATTGTAGGAATGTTAATTGGAATACACTTTTGTTATAAGAGATGCTTTCCCTATAAATTTATGGTTATGTGAGTCATATGAAGTTACAACTTCTCTTGTTTTTCTTTTGATCCCACACCATTAATCCATTGGATACTTTGTCTTATTCCTGGTAATTTACCCATTCCTATAAATTGTGTGTCAACATTCTCAAGTGGCCAATCTGCATTTCAAGACTTTTAGGATAGTATGCTAATGTTAGCTCCTGGATCTACCAAATATTCCATGTCAAAAACATTCATTTGCACAATTACTTTCAGTTCCTGGTCATTACACATTATTTGCCAGAATACCAGTTTTTCCACTACTGTCAAAATCTCCTGTCCTTTCTATTGGAGCAATCTTGCCCTTAATGTAAAGAAACAACAACTATTTGGCAAATCTATTCCCTGTATGAATTTGTATCTCCTTTCTCATATATGCCACGATTCAAATTTATTGCTTGCTATCCCCATCTACTGTATAGGGATTCATCATAAATCCCTGATTATTAACCTTCTTAATCCCAAAATTATTCCAACTGTTCCTGAGGGTAAAGGACCATACATTACAGTGATTAATTTATAACATTCAACATTTGGGGATAGAGTAAGAGGTATATCTATGGCCATGTCCCTAGCTGCACTCCCTTCAGTAACAGGTATATGATCAGAAATATTAAATTTTTATTTTCTTGACTGTTGATCCTTTCTGGCTTATCAAAGAAAGGTAGTTTTTATTGTTCACTGTGGGACCTCATGCTTACAGGACCTCATGCTCTGTTGTTTCCTGAGGACAAGAGGTTACCTTATATATCTCTCTTGGACTAGCAATCTTTTGGGCAATTGTTGATCATTCTACCATGGCTACCATACTCTACAAAAGTTTGTGATCCAAAAGTGCCAAAATGTGCTCATTCTCTTCTATAAACAACATAATTTCTAGATCAAATGTACCTGCAACTTTCACATCTGAATATTCTAGCCTTAAAATCCTTTTGGAAGTGGCCAAATTCACAATTAAATCAATGAACATTTGATTTCTAATACTTCTACCTATGGCTAGCCCTTGGATATTAGCATGATGGTCTTGAAAAAAATACCAGTAATTTCTCTTACCCATTCATCTATTGGGTCTCTTCATGATTTCAATGATCTGATTGCACATTTATATTCGGTATTCATTTTTTTCAGAGGCCAATATTTCTATCACTGACTGGTTTTAGGCTCTGGTGTGGTTCTATTTACAGTTGAACCTAATCTCTATAAAAAAAAAATCAGTGACTGCTTCTGTAGGTTTCAGTATTTCCTTCATGAATAACATAGATTTTTCCCCTGGCTCATCAATCATATCTGAGGCCATTAATACCACAGAAGGGTATTTTTCAATTTTGCCATCATCAAATCAGATTTATTCTTGTAAATGAGCATCAATCAGTTGGTCTTCAGTAACATTTATCTCCTTTTGTATATTCTGTGGTTTATATTTGTGATTTCATGTCTTTATGACAAAAAAACACTGTGATTGTTGTCCAGCTTCTTGAAGAGCTGACACCAATTCTTCCAATCTTGGGGATAACTCTATTCTGCCTAGCCCAAGTATATAATATATGTTTAACAAACGGAGAGCACAAGGCATACAACACAATTTCCTCTTTAAAATGGTTTAGATCTACCATTTCTCTTGGACACCAGCTTAGCTCATGCTAATTAGGAACAGCAACATTATTAGGTATATGCTGCACAATGACTGGGAAGGCCTAAGGTTCTTGTGTAGGCTCAAGCAAATCCTCTGGTGGTGCAGTCAGCTGAATGCTATATGGTTTGGTTTGTACCATTCCTTGCTCTTCTCAGCCTCTACTTTCATAAAGGTACTATGGCAACCCAGCACTCAAAATCCATTGAGTATGTCAAGGTAGCATCATACCTTACAGCTTATTTTTCTTCCCTTTTTCTTCATTCAGTACATTCTTGGTGGCAGACAACTGCTCAAAATTAGTTGTTTTCCTCCCATTGCTTCATTATTGCTTCTGAAACACTTCTATCACCATTCTCAAACTCTCTAGAACATTATCTAACACAAGTAGTTGTCAATTTTCCCCAAATCTTTTACAAAAGAGTATATATGAAAACCAGGAAACAAAACTAATACCTTAATTCTGGAAGCATGTAGGAAACTATCCAGCTACCATAGCTATTATTAAGCCAACCTCCTTGAGGAATACTTCTCACCCTTCAAACTGTAACCTTTCTTCTACCACATTTGAAACAGAAATTCCCATTATGCTTTCACCAAGTTGGGCACCACCTGAAGGCTCAGATATGTAAAACCTGTCTTTTTATATTATTTTTGTTTATTTTATGTTTTTATATGATATTTTCTTTATTTACACTTCAAATGTTATCTCCTTTCCTGAATTTTCCCCTCCTGGAAACCCATATCCCATCCTTCCTCCCCATTGTACTAAGGGTTCTCAAATGCTTTGACTAGCCCTCTAGTCCACCATTCAAAGGAAGGGGAGAAAAGACTGATAATAGGGCAAGTAGATATGAACCTGCTTAGAAGTAGTTCTTTGGGGGCAATTCCAATCTCTATTGTCATCTCACCATTAGTCAATTTCAACAGTGTCAGGTTACCAACCACAAATCAGCAGTGGTGATATGATCTAGCAGAAAGTACAAGTCCTCTGCTGAATCTGCTTAAGTCACTGGCAACTTGCCGGACCAGCTGGGACACAAGGAGAAGGTCTCTACTGTGCTTCTTTCAATGAAGTGAAGAAGAGTGAAGATTAAGACATGAGACCAAGGAATCACTGCAAAGCTAGCTACACAAGCTCAATCACTGTTACTTGAGTCTTGTTAATTGTCTCTCCAAACTGTGTATGTCCCTCCATGTGTCCCACTTGAGTTTGTCTCAACAAAATTCCATGTGAATTTTATTAAAAACCTAGAGTGTGCATTACATGCTGTATCCAGATATTTCCACTTGAGTAGGTATAGAGCCTGAACTGTCCCACATGAAATGCATAAGCAAGTTTTCCTGAGGGCAAAGCATTTGTCTAGATATTTCCCTTTATGACAAAAATGCTGAGTAATGGGGTGTTTTAAGTGATTTCCTAGTAACTACAGGTATTCCACAGTTGAGACTTCTGAGTTGCTTCTTTTCTTGCTAGATCTGGTGCTTTTTCCTAAGCATTGCTTGACTCTGGAGAAGAAATAGAATGAATGGTACAGTTGGCACAGGCGCTTCTTTGGGCTGGGAGCCTGCCAACTTGCCACAAGGTACAGTTATATGACTGACCTGACTAGGCCTTGGGGCGATGCTGTGCTCTTTCCCTTGGTTGGCCATATGGAGCTGGTACAACTTAGTGACATCACAGTGAAGACTTGACCTTTGAAGACCAAGCAGGATTGAATTGCAGTGCAGAACACCGTGGCCCAGGAAGGTAGATAATACCTGGGGTAAAAATGAGTGCCTGCTGGTACCTTCTACCATGAGGTGCTGCCCTCACATGAAGTCAAAGAAACTCCCTAACCTGATATCATTGCTGTTACTACCTTCCCAGCCAGCAAATAGCTCACAGAGTAGCAGAACAGCTACTCCACTTTGGACTGCTGGACTGGGCTTGGGCTAGTCACAGTGAGATGTTTGAGCTGAACCACAATGGGACACAGAGTGACTAAGAAATAATCTGGGCACAAATGAACTCCTTATGAGGTAAAATGTTCAGAATTACGCTTAAATGGTAAAGTCAAAGGGAGAGTGTATATAAAACATCAAAGACAGATAGAAACAGCTTGAAGTTAATAAAATAGAGTCTTTAAGAGTAAATTAAAAACATGTTGCTTGGGTCTCGGGCAGCTTGTGTGTGTGCAGCTCCCAGGTGCGGGGCTGATCTGCAGTGACCAGCATGCCAGCTCTGCTGTGGGACTTCTGCCTGGCAGAGGGACCCCGCACTGGGCAGGAGCCTACCAGCTTTCCTTCCGCGACCTCTGTTCCCGCAGACTGCGCTGAAGAGACGGGTACCCCAAGCTCCCTATCCCCAATATAACATCACTTGGGACATGGCCTGTTGGGGCTTCCATCTGTGCCCGAGAACGGGTCAGCGCTGTGGTCGTCTGGGTGCCAGATCGGCGGGCCATCGCGTCTACAGGGTGAGCAGCACCACGGAGAGTGCCCTCCGCCATCTTTGCTCCAGTGACTGGGAGGTTGGGACAGCCAGGTTCTGAGACAGACAGGCATAATATCGCTTGGGTCTCGGGCGGCTTGTGTGTATGCGGCTCCCAAGTGCTGGGCTGATCTGCAGTAACCAGCTCACCAGCTCTGCTGTGGGACTTCTGCCTGGCAGAGGGACGACCCCTCCCCCCCCCAGGAGAGATCACACACCCCTGCACAGGGCAGGAGCCTACCAGCCTCCATTTGGCGACCTCTGCTCCAGGAATCCACTAGGATGAGCCTTTAGATGTGCAAGGCCTTCCCAATATAAGATCACTTGGGGCAAGGCACATTAGGGCTCCAAAGTCACTCAGGAGCAGGCAGGCCCCAGAAATCTGTGCCAGGGGAATCCTGGTAATCGGGGGGGGGGGGCAGAAATAGCTTTGCAGGCTCACAGGAGGTCCAACCAGCCAGTGGCAGCAGGACCAACTAACACCAGAGGTATCCAGATGGCAAAAGGCAAACATAGGAATGTTACTAACAGAAATCAAAGTAATGTGGGACCATCCGAACCCAACTCTCCAACAGCAGCAAGTCCTGGATACCCCACCACACCCGAAAGACAAGATCTGGATTTAAAATCACTTCTCATGATCCTATTAGAGGATCATAAGAAGGACACAAATAAATCTCATAAAGAGTTACAGGAGACCATGAATCAACGGTTAGAAGCCCTGACAAAGGAAACACAAAAATCGCTTAGAGAAATGTGGGAGAACATGGATCAAAAGATGGAGGCGCACAAGGAGACAACACAAAAATCACTTAACGAGATGAATCAAAGGGTAGATGCACTCACAAAGGAATCACAAAATTTGCATAAAGAAATGCAGAAGAATATGGGTCAACAGATGGATGCCCATAAGGAGGCAACACAAAAATTGCTTAAAGAAATGAATCAACAGTTAGATGCCCTTACAAAGGAAACACGAGAACTGCTTAAAGAAATGCAGGAGACGATGGAATCCCATGAGGAGGAAACACAAAAATCGCTCAGAGAAATGCAGGAGAACGTGGGTCATCAGGAAGAAATCCTGAAAGAGGTAATGCAAAAATACCTTAAAGAAATACAGGAAAATACAAACAAACAAGTGAAGGATCTCAGCAAATCCATCCAGGAACTAAAAAAGGAAGTAGAAACAACTAAGAAATCACAAAGGGAGACAACTTCAGAGATAGAAAACCTTGGGAAGAAATCAGGAGTCATAGATGCAAACATCAACAATAGAATACAAGAGATGGAAGAAAGAATCTCAGGTGCTGAAGATTCCACAGAAAGCATCGACTCAACAGTCAAAGAAAATGCAAAATGCAAAAAACGTGTAACCCAAAACATCCAGGAAATCCAGGACACAATGAGAAGACCAAACCTAAGGATTATAGGTATAGATGAGAGTGAAGATTTGCAACTTAAAGGGCCAGTAAACATCTTCAACAAAATTATGGAGGAAAACTTCCCTAACTTAAAGAGAGAGATGCCGATGAAGGTACAAGAAGCCTACAGAACTCCAAACAGACTGGACCAGAACAGAAATACCTCCCGTCACATAATAATCAAAACACCGAATGTTCTAAACAAAGAAAGAATACTAAAAGCAGTAAGAGAAAAGGGCCAAGTAACATACAAAGGAAGACCTATCCGAATCACATCAGACTTCTCACCAGAGACTATGAAAGCCAGAAGATCCTGGGCAGATCTCATGCAGACATTAAGACAGCACAAATGCCAGCCTAGACTACTATACCCAGCAAAACTCTCAATCACCATAGATGGAGAGACCAAGATATTCCATGATAAAACCAAATTTTCACAATATCTTTCCACAAATCCAGCCCTGCAACGGATAATAGGTGGAAACCTCCAATACAGGGAGAGAAACAACACCCTGGATAAAATGAGATAATAACCTTCTTGAATCAAACCCAAAAGTAGATAACCACTCAAACATAAAGATAGCATCAAGAATGGCAGATGGCAATAATCACTATGCCTTAATCTCTCTTAATATCAATGGTCTCAATTCCCCAATTAAAAGACATAGACTAGCAGACTGGAAACGTAAACAGGACCCAGCATTTTGCTGCATGCAGGAAACGCACCTCAGTGTCAAAGACAAACACTACCTCAGAGTAAAAGGCTGGAAAACAATTTTACAAGCAAATGGCCCCAAGAAACTAGGTGGAGTAGCCATCCTAATATCGGATAAAATTGATTTTCAACCTAAAGTCATCAAAAAAGACACAGAAGGACACTACATACTGATCAAAGGAAAAATCCACCATCAAGAACTCTCAATTCTGAATATCTATGCTCCAAATGCAAGGGCACCCTCATTCGTAAAAGAAACTTTACTTAAACTCAAAGCACACATCGCACCGCACACAATAATAGTGGGTGACTTCAACACCCCGCTCTCTGAAATGAATCTTTCAGGAAAGCAGAAACTAAACAGGGACACAGTGAATCTAATTGAAGCCTTGGACCAAATGGAACTAACTGATATATATATATATATATATAGAACATTTCATCCTAGAGCTAAAGAATACACCTTCTTCTCAGCTCCTCATGGTACCTTCTCCAAAACTGACCATATAATTGGTCACAAATCAGACCTCAACAGATACAAGAAGATAGAAATAATCCCATGCCTCCTATCAGATCACTATGGAATAAGGGTGGTCTTCAATGGCAACAAAAACAAAAGAAAACCCACGTACACATGGAGGCTGAACAATGCTCTACTCAATGATAACTTGGTCAAGGTGGAAATAAAGAAAGAAATCAAAGACTTTTTGAAAGTTAATAAAAATGAAGGCACAACATACCCTAATTTATGGGACACAATGAAAGCAGTGCTAAGAGGAAAATTCATAGCCCTGAGTGCCGCCAAAAGGAAAGGGGAGACAGCATACACTAACAGCTTAATGGCACACCTGAAAGCCCTGGAACAAAAAGAAGCAAATACACCAAAGAGGAGTAGAAGGCAGGAAATCATCAAACTCAGGGCTGAAATCAATCAAGTAGAAACAAATAAAACCATACAAAGAATCAACAAAACGAGGAGTTGGTTCTTTGAGAAAATTAACAAGATAGATAAGCCCTTAGCCAGACTAACCAGAGAGCACAGAGATAGTATCCAAATTAATAAAATCAGAAACGAAAAGGGAGAGATAACAACAGAAACTGAGGAAATTCAAAAAATCATCAGATCCTACTACAAAAACCTGTATTCAACACAACTAGAAAATCTTGAGGAAATGGACAATTTCCTTGACAGATACCAAGTACCAAAATTAAATCAGGATCAAATAGACCATCTAAACCGTCCTATAACCCCTGAAGAAATAGAAGTTGTCATTGGAAGTCTTCCAACCAAAAAAAGCACAGGTCCAGATGGTTTTACTGCAGAATTCTATCAGACCTTCAAAGAAGACCTAACACCAATATTCTTCAAACTGTTCCACAAAATAGAAACAGAAGGAACACTACCCAACTCGTTCTATGAAGCTACAGTTACACTAATACCAAAAGCACACAAAGATCCGACAAAGAAAGAGAATCTCAGGCCAATCTCTCTTATGAATATCGATGCAAAAATACTCAATAAAATTCTTGCCAACCGAATCCAAGAACACATCAAAACGATCATTCACTACGATCAAGTAGGCTTCATCCCAGGGATGCAGGGATGGTTCAATATAAGGAAATCCATCAATGTAATCCACTACATAAACAATCTCAAAGAAAAAAACCACATGGTCATCTCATTAGATGCTGAGAAAGCATTTGACAAAATTCAGCATCCTTTCATGCTAAAGGTCTTGGAAAGATCAGGAATTCAAGGCCCATATCTAAACATAGTAAAAGCAATTTACAGCAAACCGGTAGCCAGCATCAATCTAAATGGAGAGAAACTTGAAGCAATCCCACTAAAATCAGGGACTAGACAAGGCTGCCCTCTCTCTCCATATCTTTTTAATATAGTACTTGAAGTTCTAGCTAGAGCAATTAGACAACAAAAAGAGGTCAAAGGGATACAAATTGGAAAGGAAGAAGTCAAACTATCACTATTTGCAGACGATATGATAGTATACATAAGCGACCCAAAGAACTCCACCAGAGAACTCCTACAGCTGATAAATGACTTCAGCAAAGTGGCCGGATATAAAATCAACTCAAGCAAGTCAGAAGCCTTCCTATACTCAAAGGATAAGCAGGCTGAGAAAGAAGTAAGAGAAATAATACCCTTCACGATAGCCACAAACCATATTAAGTATCTTGGCGTGACTCTAACCAAACAAGTGAAAGATCTGTATGACAAGAAATTCAAGTCTCTGAAGAAAGAAATTGAAGAAAACCTCAGAAGATGGAAAAATCTGCCATGCTCATGGATTGGCAGGATTAATATAGTAAAAATGAGCATCTTACCAAAAGTAATACACAGATTCAATGCAATCCCCATCAAAATCCCAACTCAATTCTTCATAGAGTTGGAAAGAGCAATTCAAAAATTCATCTGGAATAACAGAAAACCCAGAATAGCTAAAACTATTCTCAAGAGTAAAAGAACCTCTGGGGGAATCAGTATCCCGGACCTCAAGCTGTACTACAGAGCAATAGTGTTAAAAACTGCATGGTATTGGTACAGTAACAGACATGTAGATCAATGGAACAGAATTGAAGACCCAGAAATGAATCCACACTCCTATGGTCACTTGATCTTTGACAAAGGAGCTAAAACCATCCAGTGGAAAAAAGATAGCCTTTTCAACAAATGGTGCTGGCTCAGCTGGAGGTCAACATGCAGAAGAATGCAAATTGACCCATCCTTATCTCCTTGCACTAAGCTCAATTCTAAGTGGATCAAAGATCTCCACATAAAACCAGACACACTGAAACTAATAGAAGGGAAACTAGGGAAGAACCTTGAACATATGGGCACAGGGGAGAATTTCCTGAACAGAACTCCAATAGCTTATGCTCTAAGATCAAGAATAGATAAATGGGACCTCATTAAATTACAAAGTTTTTGCAAGGCAAAAGACACTGTCAAAAAGACAAAACGGCAACCAACTAACTGGGAAATGATCTTTACCAACCTTACATCCGACAGAGGGCTAATATCCAAGATATACAAAGAACTCAAGAAGTTAAACTCCAGAGAGGCAAGTAACCCTATTAAAAAATGGGGTACAGAGCTACACAAAGAGTTCTCACCTGAAGAATATCTAATGGCTGAGAAGCACCTAAAGAGATGTTCATCATCCTTAGTCATTAGGGAAATGCAAATCAAAACAACCCTGAGATTCCATCTCACACCAGTCAGGATGGCTAAGATCAGAAACACAGGAGACAGCAGTTGTTGGCGAGGATGTGGAGAAAGAGGAACACTCCTCCACTGCTGGTGGAATTGCAAGCTGGTACAACCACTCTGGAAAGCAGTCTGGCGGTTCCTCAGAAAATTGGGCATGACACTCCCGGAGGATCCGGCTATACCACTCCTGGACATATACCCAGCGCCTTTACCTGCATGCAATAAGGACACATGCTCCACTATGTTCATAGCAACCTTATTTATAATAGCCAGAAGCTGGAAAGAACCCAGTTGTCCCTCAACGGAGGAATGGATTCAGAAGATGTGGTATATCTACACAATGGAATACTACTCTGCAATTAAAAACAATGAATTCACGAAATTCCTAGGCAAATGGTCAGATCTTGAAAATATCATCCTTAGTGAGGTAACCCAATCACAAAAGAACACACATGGTATGCAGTCACTGATAAGGGGATATTGACCCAGAATCTCGGAATACCCTAGACACAATCCGCATATCAATAGATTTCTAAAAAATGGAAGGAGAGACCCCTGGTCCTGGAAAGACTGGATGTAGGGGAACGCCAGGACAGAGTAACGAGAGGGGGTTGAATGGAGAAAAGAGGGAGGGAAGGGGGCTTATGGGACTTTCGGGGAGGGAGGAAACGTGAAAGGGGAAGTGATTTGGAATGTAAATTAAAAAAATAAAATAAAAAAAAATTCCATCACTTGACAACAAATCAAAGAAAATAATAATAATAATAATAATAATAATAGTGATAATAATAACAATAATAATAATAATGATAATAATTGACATAAGTGTTCTCTATACATTGAAATTACATTACATTATAGTACCTAGGAGTACCAAATCAAATAATATGTAAGATTGATGTTTTCCATTTTGCAGGAGTTCAAACACAAAGGTATATATTCCATACCATTGACATGTATTCAAGGTTTTAATTGACAACAGCTTCAAGTGTTGAAAATACTGACAGGGTTATTATACACTTATTGAAAATATTGGCAAATATTGGAGTACCCGAACTAATTAAAACTAGTAGTGCTCCTGGATACATATCTAATAAAGGGAAACAATTCTTTACATAATGCAATATAAAGCATGTTATTGGTGTACCACAAAATCTCAAATGACAAGCAGTTACAGGAAGTACCAAATGTGCCTTAAACAAGATGCTTTTCATTAATTGAGAAGGGAGAGTAAAATCCCCCAGAGACAGACTAAATAATATCTTGTAAACTCTAAATTTTCTTAATGTTTGTGAAAAACAAACAACTGCATCTGAGAGTCAGTGCCTTACCTAAAATACTAAGGAACTAGGGAAACCAATATACTATAAGTGTGTGTTGACATTAGAATGTAAACCTGCAATCATTTTAAGATTGAGATGTGGTTATGCTTATTAATTACAGAGAATGAGAAAATACATTTGTCAAAAAAGCTTATAAGTATTAGGTCTGACCAGGGAGAACCTCTTATCAGGTAGGATATAAATATGTTTAAAAAAAACAAAGAACCCAGGTGATTTACCCTCACAGATTGCCTCAGTTACTAATTTCTCCACCATACACATGCAAATCAACTTCAAAACTGCTTGCTGAAATGATCAAACACACTGAGAGTAAAGAACACAAAAACTTAACAAACAACAAAAAGACACATAGAATGGATCTAAAACAAATAGACCCAACAATACATAGAATGAATGGTCAACACATAAACTACATAAAAACACAGAGTTGTCAACAAAAGCTAATGCTAGGGTTTTCTCTTTATCTTCTTTCTTTCATTATTCATTAATCAATTAATTAATTTATTTATTTATCATTTTTTAAGTTAACAAGATTTTTCCTTAGGCTCCAAACTGGAGTTCTTTAACACAATTCAGATGAAGTAATTATAAGAAGAAAATTATATCATCTGCAAATAGTGATACATTTATATCTATCTGTCCAAATTGTATCTCCTTGATCTCCTATTGCTATATATTTGGCACAGGTAGAACTTTGAGTATTGTTTTCAATAGATAAGGAGAGAGTGGTCATCCTTGTCCCTGATTTCAGTGGCATTTCTTCAAGTATCTCAAGGTATCACTATAGATGGATGATGTGATAGTATATATATATGTGACCCACAAAATTTATCAAGACAACTCCTACAGATGACAAACAAGTTCAGCAAAGCTTACACATATAAAATTAATTTGAATATCTCAGAATCCTTCTTTAATATAAATGGTAAATCACTGAGCGAGAAATTAGGGAACAACATCTTTCACAATAGCCACAGATAATATAAAATATCTTGGTGTTACTTTAACCAAGCAAGCGAAAGATTTTTATTACCAGAGATTCAAATCTCTGAAGAAAGAAATAAAAGAATTCACAGATGGAAACATGTCCAATGTTCACGGATCAAGAAATAGGATTAACATATTCAAAATTGCTGCCTTACCAAAAGCAACCTAGAGAAAATGATCCCAATCAAATCCAAAAAGAAAGCTTCACAGACATGGAAAGAGCATTTATCAAATTCATATGCATAAACAAAAAACACAGAATACTGAAAAAAATTCTTCTCAAAATGTATCTTATGAGAGAGTCACTATTCCTGAATTCAAGCTATACCATAGAGAAATAGTGATAAGTACCACATGGCATTAGTATAGAGACAGCAAGATTGATCAATGGAATGGAATTGAAGACAAAGCTATAAAATCATAAGCCTTTGTACACTTGATCTTTGATAAAGGAGTCAAAATGACATAGTGGGAAAAATAATGCATCCTTAACAAATGGTGATTGTCTTACTGGAAGTCTGAATGAAGAAGAATGCAAATTGATCCATATTTATCACCTAGTACAAAGCTCATCTTCAATTGGATCAAGGACTACCACATAAATTCAGATACACTAAGTCTAATAGAAGAGATGGCTGATGTAGCCTTGAACACAATGGCATGGGAAAAATTTTCCTGAACAGAAGAGTAATAGCTCAGAATCTAAGATCAACAATTGACAAATGGGACCTCTTAAAAATCAAAAGCCTCTGTTAAGGCACAAGGCACTGTCAATAGGTGACCCGTCCAGCAGGTCTAGTTATTCAGGGTCCCTAAGAGGCGCTACCTGAGGGTCATGGGGGGGAGAGAAGAACGAGACTAAACAAGATTCCATTGTCAAGGCCTCGTTTATTGTCACACAGACAGCATGTTTTAAGCAGTGGGGATGAGGAAGTTGGGAAGGGGAACTATGGGGAAGTGACCTATGGGCCAAGCCCTGAATGAGGAAGTTGGGAGGGAGAGCTAGGGAGAAGTGAGCTATGGGCCAAGCCCTGGGCCGGGTGCCTGGGACATTCTGCAGTTTTTCCCGCGAAGGTCAGATTTTTATCTTGGTCTTGATGTTCCATCAGGAAGGTCAGGAGTTTCACTCGAGGGGAGAGGCTGCCTGTCTATGTAGCTGGCAGTTGGCCTGTCGGCCCCCAACAAATAGGACAAATTGGGAACCTACAGATTGGAGAAAGATGTTCATTAACCCTACATCCAATAAAGGGCTAATATCCTGAATATACAAAGGACTCAAGTAAGTTAGATTCTAAAACACCATATAACCCAATCTAAAAATTGCATAGAGCTAAATAGAGAACAATCAACAAAGCACTCTAAAATAGTCCAGAATCTTTTACAGAAGTGCTGAAATTCTTATTTATCAGAGAAATGCAAAAAATAGGAAAATTCAAAATGGTTCTACATGAAGACCCATTCTAGTACTCCTGGGCATATAATCAAAACATCCTTGAAAATACCACAAGGACACATGCTCCATTATATACATAGCTGCCTTATTTGTAATAGTCAGATTCTGGAAAACCCAGATATCCAATAACAAAAGAATGGATACAGAAAATATAGTTTGTTTACACAATGGGATACTATTCAGCTATTAAAAATGAGGATACCATGAATTTTTAATGTGCATATATGGAACTAGAAGATATTATCCTGAGCAAGGTAAACCAGACAGAAAAATACATGCATAGTATGTATTCACTGATAAGTGGATATTAGCACAAATGCTCAAAAACTCATGATACAACTCACAGACTTTACAAAGCTTATCAGGAAGGAAGGAAGGGCCAAGTATGTATACTTCAATCCCACATAGAAGGGAAATAAAACAATCATGGGGGCCAGAAGTAAATAGAGACCAGGGTGGGTAGGTGGAGGAGGAGGGGAAAAGATAACAGAAACAGGTATGGGAGTCAGGAGAGAATCCTATTGAGCCAGGTTGATGAATGAAAACATGCAGCTGCTGGGGGATGTGTGTAGGGTAGTCTCTAGATAGTATGAGGGGGCTGGGATGTGAGGGGATCCCAAGAATCAATGGGGATGACTTTGGACAAAAAGTCCAACAGTGTGGAGACAGAACCTGAAGAGAATACCTGCAGTAGATTAACTGGGCCACCACTGGAGGCATGGGGACATCAACTGATCTTTAAAATTTAGACTCAGAATTATTATTGTCTAAAGGAAATGCAGGTATACAAAAGGAGGAGAGATTAAAGAAAAGGCCATCTAGTGACAAGACAAACTTGACAGCCATTCCATCCATAGGCACAAAACTCTGACACTATTACTGATGCCATGTTGTACTTGTAGACAGAAGCCTACCATGGCTGTACCCTGAGAGGCTCTACCAGAAGCTGAGTGAGCCAGGTGCAGATACCTCCAGCCCATCATTGAACTAAAGGCAGGACCCCTTGGGAATAGTTTGAGGCAGGAATTGAATGGGACTGCATCTCTATAAGAATAACAAGAGAATCAACTAGCCAAGACCCCTCAGATATATTGGAGACTAAGCAACAAACCAAGGAGCATACATGTGTGGTCTGTGGGACCCGCACATATGTAGCAGTGGACTCCCTTGTCTGGTGTCAATGGAAGAGTATGCACTTAATCCTGTAGAAATGTTAGGCCACAGGGAAGGGAGATGCTGGCAAGAGTAAGCAGTGGTTGAATAAGGGAGCACTTTCTCAGAAGCGAAGGGAAGATGTGGTGAAGAATCTAGGGTAGGGCTATGTTTTGTCTTTAAGGTTGATTAATAGAATTTTAAGTGTTTTAAATTCCTTTATACAAATAGGAATTTAAGGTTGTTTTGTTTTGTTGTATATTAATAGAAATTTAAGGTCGTTATGTTTAAATTATAGTTTACTGATAGGAATGTAGCTTTGTTTGTGAACTTTATTGTATACTAATAAGAATTTAATGTTCTGTTAGACTATATTGTTTATGACTTGTTCATTTAAAATTTGACTAAAACTTTTAATTTTTGGTTGTTATACTTATTTTTATCATATATAATTATTTATGTTTGGGGTAAAGATGATTTTTAAACAAAAGGTGAAATATGAAGTAGAAATTTCTGGATATGGCAAGTGATGACCACTCAGGCAATGTTATGCTAAGACAGACTCTTGTGGGTTTTGCTGGTAGAACACATGATGTTAGGAGAGATTATAAAGAGGACTCATAAGATAATGATTGTAAGCTTGCATAAGTAGCTTTGCAATGATTCATTGGTCTTACATCTTAATGTTGGCTGATATTCATTTCATTGAAAGAGGCACAGCAAAGTAATTCTCTTGTCTCACCTCATACTGATTACAGCAACTGACTTGTACAGATTCAGCGGAGTAGTGGTGGCTTCAGCTAAGTCTAGGCACAACTTCTGATTCATGTTTCATATCCTAATATCATTGAGCTGTACTGCTGTTATAGTGATGAGCAGCAATTGGAATAGCCCCAAAGAAGAACTTCTGAACAGATCCTCATCCACGTGTACTATTTACCATCTTTTCTCCCATACCTTTGGATAGTAGGCTAGAAGGGGGATTGAAGCATTTGAGAAACTCCATTGAAAGTAATTTTTAAAAATTCCAATGATTTTCTGTATAGGTTATTTTTTTGTTTTGTTGATTCTTTGTATAGGTCTTTTTGTTTCTATTTGGAGGATTTCAGCCCTGAGTTTATTTCCTTCCATATACTACTTTTGGGTATATTTGCTTCTTTTTGTTCTAGAGCCTTCAGATATGCAGTCAAGCTGCTAGTATAAGCTCTTTCCAGGTTCTTTTTTTTTTTCTATGAGTTTTCCTCTTAGCACTGCTGTCATTGTGTTCAATAAGTTGGGTATGATATGTCTTCATTTTCATTAAATTCTAAAGAGTCTTTAATTTCTTTCTTTATTATATCCCTGACCAAGTTATCATTGAGTAGAGCATTATTCATCTTCCATGTATATGTGTGTTTTCTACTGTTTTTATTGGAAATTAAGACCAGCCTTAGGCCTTGGTGATTGGATAGGGTGCACTGGGTTATTTCAATCTTCTTGACGCTGTTGAGGCCTGTTTTGTAACCGATTATATGGTCAATTTCGGAGAAGGTACCATGGTATGTTAAAAAGAGTATATATACTTTTGTTTTAGGATGAAATATTCTATAAATATCTGTTAGATCCATTTGGTTTATAACTTCAGTTATTTTTACCATGTTTCTTTTTAGTTTGTGTTTCAAAGATCTGTCCATTGCTGGGAGTTGGGACTTGAAGTGTTCCACTATTATTTTTTGGGGTGCAATGTGAGCTTTGAGCTTTAGTAAAGTTTCTTTTATGAATGTGAGTGCCCTTGCCTTTAGACCATAGATGTTCAGAATTGAGCGATCATCTTGGTAGATTTTTTCTTTGACCAGTATGAAGAGTCCTTCCTTGTCGTTTTTGATAATTTTAAACTAAATGTTAATTTTATTCAAAATTAGAATGGCTAATCGAGCTTGTTTCATAGGAGCATTCGCTTGGAAAATTGTTTTCCAACATTTTACACTAAGATAGTGTCTATATTGGTCCCTGAGGTGAGTTTCATGAATGTAGCAAAATGTTGGGTCCTGTTTACATATCCAGTCTGTTAGTCTATGTATTTTTATTGGAGAACTGAGTCTATTGATATTAAAAGATATTAAGGAAAAGTTATTGTTACTTGTTGTTATATTTATTGTTAAAGGTGGAATTATGTTTCTGTGGCTATCTTCTTTTAGGTTTGTTGAAAGATTGCCTTCTTGTTTTTCTAGGGCTTAGTTTCCCTCCTTGTGTTAGTGTTTTCCATTTATTATCATTTGAAGAGATGGATTTGTGAATCAGTATTGTGTAAATTCAGTATTGTCATTGAATATCTTGTTTTCTCCTTTTATGGTAATTGAGAGTTTCTCAACAATAAAATAATTTCTGGGGAAATCACCATCTCTTACCTCACGCAGTGTTACAGAACAATAGTGATAAAACCTGTATGGTATTGGTACAGAAACAGAAAAGAAGATCTATGGAATTGAATTGAAGACACAGAAATGAATCCACATACCTATGGTCACCTGATATTTGACAAAGTTGCTAAAAACATCCAGTAGAAAAAAGACAGCATTTTCAACAAAAGGTACTGGTTAAACTGGCAGTCAGCATGTAGAAAAATGCAAATTGACCCATATTTATCTCCTTGAACAAAACTAAGTCCAAGTAGATCAAGGACATCCACATAAAACTGAATACTTATAGAGGAGACAGTAGGGAAGAGACTCAAAAACATGAGCACAGGCGAAAATTACCTGAATATACCACCAAGGACTTATGCTCTAAGGTCAAGAATCAACAAATGGGATCTCATAATACTGCAAAGCTTCTGTAAAGCAAAGCATATTGTCAATAGGACAAAACAGCAGTCAAAAGACTGGGAAAAGACCTTAACTAATCCTAGATCCAGCATAGGGCTAATATCCACTATATAAAAATGACTCAGGATGACACACACCAGAGAATCAAATATCTATTTTAAAAATGGGGTACAGAGCTAAACAAAGAGGTTTCAACTGAGGAATATTGAATGGCCAAGAAGCACCTAAAGAAATGTTCAACATCCTTAGGAAGTAGAGAAATGAAAATCAAAACAACCCTGAGATTCCACTTGACTGATTCTATTCAGTCAGAATGGCTAAAATCAAAAACTCAGTTGATAGCAGATGCTTGCAAGGATATGGAGCACTCCTCCATTACTGGTGAGATTGCAAGTTGGTACAACCACCCTGGAAATCAATTTGGCAGCTCCTCAGAAAATTGGACATAGTAATACTTGAGGACCCAGCTATGCCACTCCTGGGCATATATCCAGAAAATACAACATGTAATAAAGACACATGCTCCAGTCTGTTCATAGCAGTCTTATTTATAATAGCCAGAAACTGGAAAGATTCCAGATGTCCTTCAACCTAAGAATGGATACAGAAATTGTGGTATATTTACAAAATGGAGTACTGCTCAGCTATTAAAAATTATGAATTCAGGAAATTCTTCAGCAAGTGGAAGGAACTAGAAAATATCCTGAGTGAGGTAACCCAATCTCACACACACACACACACACACACACACATACACACACACACAAATAAAAAAAACAAAAACACATGATATACACTCACTGATAAGTGTATATTAGCCCAAAAAGCTCCCAATATCCAACATACAATTCAAAGACCACACGATGCTTAAGGAGAAGGAAGACCAAAGTATGGGTGCTTAGGTTCTTCTGAAAGGGGAAAAAAATACTCACGGGACTAAATATAGTGATAAAAATGTAGAGCAGAGACTGAAGAAAAGGCCATCCAGAGAGTGTTCCACCTGGGGATTCATCCCATATACAGTCACCAAAACTGGATACTGTTGTGGAAGTCTAGAAATGCTTGCTGAAAAGAGCATGACATGGAACAACCTCACAGAAGACAGGGGAGGGAGGATGGGATAGAGAGTTTCTGGTGGGGGGCAGGGAAGAGGACCAAGAAAAGAAATAACATTTGATATGTAAAAAAAAAAACATGCAATAATAAAAAAAATCTAAGCTTATAGACTTTTTGTTTTGTTTTGTTTTTTAGGTTCGATTACTGTCTTAGTGTGAATATTTACTAACTTCTTTCCCCACATTCATTGTGCCAAATGAAATAGAATTTCTTAGGAAGAATACAGATTCTTACATCCCATTGGATCCCAAGTAAATGCAGGACATTTCTACACTTGTGCTACCTGATTTGAGCTCTCAAGTGAAGACACAGAGATGTGGAATTTTTATGAATACAAGGCAAACCTAAGCTGAGAAGGTTCTGTAATTTTCTAATCCAACTAGACTGCTACTACCGAATAAAATGCCTCATTATAAGCCATCTGGCCTTATCCTAGCATGCTCTGAAGCCAGTTTATATACTGAACACTTTGTCTTATTCCTGGAAATTTACCAATTCCTATAAACTGTAATTCAATGCAATCCACATCAAAATTCCAACTCAATTCTTCATAGAGTTAGAAATAGCCATTTCCAAATTCATCTGGAATAACAAATAACTCAGTATAGTGAAAATTATTCTCAACAGTATAATAGCTTCTGGCACAATCACCATCCTTGGCCTCAAGCTATACTACAGAGCAATAGTGATAAAACCTGCATGGTATTGGTACAGTGACAGACAGGTAGGTCAACGGATTAGAATTGAAGGCCCAGAAATGGGTCCTCACACCTATGGTCACTTGAAATTTGGCAAAGAAGCTTAAACCATCCAGTGGAGAAAAAGAGAACATTTTCTTTCTTTTCCCACATATAACAAGGGCACATACTCCATTATGTTTATAGTGATGCCTGATTACAGGTGAATGCAAAGGCACAGAGGCAGGCATGGTTGGGTGGATAGGGGCACACCCTCATAGAGGCAGGTGGAGGTGGGATGGAATAGGGGTTTTCTTGGGGAGAAATAGGGAAAGGGGATAAAAAATGGAAATAAAACATCCAATAAAAGCCACTAGAAATGAACAAAATATTCTCATTCACAAAAGGGTAATGAATATGAGTTTGATCTTGACTCATGATAAATTCCACTACAGGATATGCATTGGGTACTTTATTTAAAAATCTTTTGTAATATTAAAATCCATATAATTATTCATATATAAAGTCAGTAATAATTTTTCATAAGAGTAGGGTTTGCAGAAATTCCTAAGTAACAATTGTGAATACTTTGTGTTTATTATCTTGAATTGACCTCAAACTTTAATTCCAGTGACTCAAGAATAGTGACTAATACATTTTTTTTCTGCTCATGAGATCAAGGCTCCCATTTAGGGCATGCATCTGTGAGGTGAGAGAAAGAGGGAGACAGTTTAAAATTTTATTTAATTTCCATCATATTTTCATGTAAGGATTTTATGTTACTGTTGTGGAAAACAAGTATCTTTATCATTTGCTCTAATTTCAAGTTATCATTGGTCTAAATTTACAGGAACCAACTTACCTATTTCATAGACATTTACAATATTTTCAGTAGGAATTCTGAGTTTCTGAGTCAACTTCACATATTCTTTCCATATGTCTTCAGTGATATTTGTTCCAATTGCTACATTGCATGGAAGATATTTCAAAAGAGACAGCCTCTATAATCACATCATAAAGTCTAAGTTCATCAAGTCTTCTTTCTCATCAGTTAATAAATCCTGCTACTTTACCCCACCCTCCCTACCATAATGGTGATGCCAGTCAGGGAAATATTCTGAGGTCAGTTCAGACATTCTTACTCCTCGTGATGAGATAATACCTCTCCATTCAATCATATGTAAGTCACTGACTTAAAATCAGGAGTATTGAAATCATTATTAAATTAGTATTGAAATTATGCTGCACAATTCAACTTGAATTTCACACAATCATGACAATACTTGAAATATGTTAGAAAAAAAGATTCCTGCACCACTGTGTCATGAAACAAAATGCAGGGGATACAGTTGTATTGCAATTAACAAAAAGAAAAAAAAAGTTTTATTCCATATAAATTTACATACCCAGAGCTCCTGCCATATACTGGAAGTAACCCAAATCATTAATGAATTGGACTTCAAATAGGATGGTGGAGTTTGAGGCAAAATGTATCACAATATTTAAATCACTTGGCTCTGGAATAAATAAATTTTCCTTCATAAGAACATGATGTAGGCATTTTTATTTAATTATTTATGTACATATAGTTTAGTTTTGATATTTAATATAGTTACACTATTTTGAAACTTCACTTTCCCCCAAAAAAATCTGAATATGTGCCCATCCACACTCTGCGTCAAATTCATGTAATCTTTCTTCACTGATTCTCATATGTTTATATTTATCATATTATAATAGTTATACTCTATTTATATTATACAAATTATTCATTATTTAATATAAATTAATAATTCAAGAAATATGAAATTTTCATTTATAAACAACACTTTTACTTCATATAATGTGAGTTTTGTATATAATAATCTTAAAACATTGAAAATTCTTTCATAATAATCCAGTTTTCCTAGCATACTTTAAAATATTTTTTTCTACTTTAAATCATTGAGTCAGGGAAACATTATCTTATCTTCTAACATCTTCAAAAACCAAGTGTATGTCTGCATTTGATCAAATTTGGCAAAACCTGTATTTAAATATTTTTTGATTTTTTTTTATTTGTTGTGTGCCACATAGGAAAATTCATTCATAAGTGCATTTTCCCACCATACTGCTGGAGAACAGATTTTACTCACTTCGATATGTACCTCCCACAAATGATGGGTAAAAGAAAATGTTTGGAAAATAATGAACTGAATCACGCGATGTTCACAACCCAGGGATGGAATCAGTTTCTCTTGTTGTGGGACAATCTCTCAGGATATAACACTCTATAATTTCATACACAGTGTGCCAGTTACCTTGTAAAAACACTGTTGATAAAGATCACATAGCTTACAGAACATAATAATAAATAACAAATAAACAGAAAATAATGCAGTTCATCCTGAACCATTGCTACTCACATGAATTTGAGGAAGTTTTCACCTTAAATTTATCAGCCCAAGCTATGTGTAGTTCACACTTCCCATGTTTCCTAAACAATACATATTAAACAACAAACACTCATTATTTCACATTTATCATCACACATCTAATTGTTCCTAAAGTAAACACATACTGCTAAAAGTAAGACACATTCCTGGTGCTGATCCTGTCTTCTACAATGCTATGCTTTAGTTTGAAAATATCTTCACTAATCATCTTTTCAGTCTATGATTCCTGTTGGGAATGGATTGACTTACTGTGTGCACCAAGACTTGTGGATGTGATTGGGGCTCAGAACCTTAGTTGACAGCACTTCCCAAGTCAACAAATCAAACCAAGTAACCTCATTTATTCCTATTTCAACAAGTTGTTTCTTCTACCGAAATAAATGTTCTTACCTGACATAGAATGTCATGCTCATGACTCTGTATTCATCAAAATACTTAACTTCACGCATCAGCATCCTCACTTGACTATTTTCTGCTGTTAAACTCGGAGATTTGCCTGCTAGGTAGATGGTATTAAATTTCCCTGAAAACTAATAATAAAGAAGAATTACATTCATCATTCATGGCATATGAGTTTGACTCCCCACACCTGCCTATTTGTGCATAATCTCCTGTAACTTTATTTCTGAGGGATATCTTATGGTCTTGGTGGTTACTACATGTACATATTGTAGCATGTGAACTAAACAACCATAAACATAAAATGATAAAATGAAGTTAGTAAAAATTTAAGGTTAGGAAAGTAATATATTGATTTTCAAGTAAAAAATAGAAAATATCATCATAATAGAAAAAATTATATATAATGTGCTGACAACATTATCATGTATTTCTGTTTATACCTTATAATTGCCTATTATCTTCTTTGAAAACATGTTTACATGACAATGGGGTTATATCATTCAAAATATGGTTAAGAAAAAAGTGTAAAAATAGATTATAGGTTCCATTTAGTATGCTTCATCAATAAAAAAAAGTAAACTTAAAAAATTTAAATAAAAATCCACATACTAAATAAATTCAAAGTAAATTAAAAAGAAGCAATCATATTGATGTCAAAAATCTGTTTGTGGCAAGGCATTAGGAACAATTTTCCTTTTAGAAATCACTCATATCAGAACATGAAAGAGTTCAAATTGTACACATTGTGTGGCTTTGTCCCTGATTTCTACATTTTTGCTGCAATTTTCCTTGCAAAGCCTGTAATCACAGGAACAGACACACACACACATACACACACACACTAACACAAACATACGTGCAAAATCAAACTTCAAAAAATAAGTCCCTGCTTTGGAGATATTACTAGATTATAATTAATATCAATATTATCTCATATATTGACCATAGTGTAATGACTCTAAAGGAACAAAAACTATTCCTTGAATATACAGTATTTAAAGTGTTTGCCTTTCTGGTATCAAATTGAATTTAGGTTTCTATTTTATTGATAGTCATCCCTGAATTCGTGTAGAATAGTGAAACATTTAATCAAATGTATATTGACTTCCAACTATGA
Source organism: Tokudaia tokunoshimensis (assembly GCA_036184795.1). Classification (NCBI taxonomy): domain Eukaryota; kingdom Metazoa; phylum Chordata; class Mammalia; order Rodentia; family Muridae; genus Tokudaia; species Tokudaia tokunoshimensis. The sequence goes on along the minus strand of BTHU01000002.1, from coordinate 81,519,033 downwards.
AAATAAAGTTAATTACGCAAATGCTAAAAATGGCATTAATAAGGGGTTAATTTTCATACTGTTTACCCAGATAAAATAAAATTATTCAATATAAGAACCTCAAATGAGTTTAATTATAATCTTAAACTACAACAAATAATGATTTATGACATGTGCATATTCCAAATACAAAAACCATAAAGGAACCAATATGTTTATAGATCACACTGATTGTCAGTTCAATCTGTGATAAATTCACCACCACCATTCTTACTACCAAACTCCCTGAAAGCCAAACTTCATACCGATAAGGGATTCTCAGCTTTAGAAACCCAACAGGCTACAGCAAAGAGAAGAAACTTCATCTTCCAGAATATTCTTTCTTCTGAAGTAGAAAAAAACAGGTGTTCAGCTGCTGATGAGATGATGAAGTGAAGAGGATCATAAATCTTTTCAGTTTGCACAATGTGCGATGAACCTGTTAATTCGCTTTTTTAAAAAATATCAGGAGACAGCTATATCAGGCTCCTTTCAGCAAGCCTTTCTTAGCATCCACAATAGTGTCAGAGTTTGGGAACTGTATCTGGGATGAATCCCCAGGTGGGACAGTCTCTGGATGGCCTTTCCTTTAGTCTTTGCTCTTCACTTTGTCCCCAAAATTGCTCCTGTGAGTATTTTGTTCCCCTTTCTAAGAAGGACCAAAGCACCTACACTTTGGTCTTTGTTCTTGAGCTTCATGTGGTCTGTAAATTGTATCTTGGGTATTCGGAGTTTTGGGGCTAATATCTACTTATCAGTGAGTGCATACCAAGTGTGTTCTTTTGTGATTGGGCTACCTCACTCATTTTCTAGGTCCATCAATTTACCTAACAATTTTATGAATTCATCTCTTTTAATAGCTGAGTAGTACTCCATTGTGTAAATGTACCACATTTTCTGTATCAATTCCTCTGTTGAAGGACATCTGGGTTCTTTCCAGCTTTTGGCTATTATAAATAAGGCTGCTATGAACCTAGTGGAGCATTTGTCCTTGTTATATGTTGGAGAATCTTTTGGGTATGTGCCCAGGAGTGGTATAGCTGGGTCCTCCAGTAATACTATGTCCAATTTTCTGAGTAACTGCCAGACTGATTTCCACAGTGGTTATACCAGCTTGCAATTCCACCAGCAGTGGAGGAGTGTTCCTCTTTATCCACATCCTTTCCAGCATCTTCTGTCACCTGAGTTTTTTTTTTTTTAATTTAATTTAATTTTATTTTTTTAATTTACATTCCAAATCACTTCCCCTTTCCCGTTTCCTCCCTCCCCGAAAGTCCCATAAGCCCCCTTCCCTCTGATATAGCTGTCTTCTGAGAGGCCCTGTCGGAGTCTTACAAATACAGAGTCGGATGCTTGCAACCAACCACTGCACTGAGTGCAGGGTCCCCAATGGAGGAGTTAGAGGAAGGACTGAAGGAGCTGAAGGGGTTTGTAACCCCATAGGAAGAACAACATCAACCAACCAGACCCCCAGAGCTCCCAGGGACTAAGTCATCAACCAAGGAGTACACATGGCTCCGGCTGTATATGTAACAGAGGATATCCTTGTCAGGCATCAATGGGAGGAGGGGGTCCTTGGTCCTATGAAGGATGATAGATGCCCCAGCATAGGGGAATCGAGGGCGAAGAGGCAGGAGTGGGTGGGTGAGTGGGTGGAGGAACACCCTCATTAGAAGCAGGGGGAGGGGAGATAGGATAGGGGGTTTCTGGAAGGGGGAGAACTAGGGTAAGGGGATAATACTTGAACTGTAAATAAATTTAAAAAATTAATTAAAAAAATTTTATACACCAAAAAAAAAAATATCAGGAAAGTTTGGCATATTGGTTGGTAGTATTTGTGAGTGTCTGACCTTACGTTATTTCAACCAATGGGATTAGAATTCATTGTTGTTTAAGATAAATGTTCCAAAACTGTTGACATTCAGAAAAAAAGTCAAGAAGAGCAAGGTTGTTTGGTGGCATTGTCTCAACAGAACAACAGTGAATAAGAAAGCCAGTGAATATCAAAAGACTATTAAGAGCAAGTTGAAAATCTCAAACTGTAAAACGAGAAATTTGCAAATTTGTTTTTTATAACATATTTTTGGTGGAGGAATATTAAAGAATTTTAAAATTTTTATATACATAGTGTATATACATGGTGTTTCTTGAGCATAACCACCCTCACATTCTATTTTCAGAATTCAAAGATTCAAAATACCTTGTATTTTTCTCTCAATTTCATTGTAATGAGAAATTTGGAATTTTAGTTTCTTTAAAACACAGAGAAAACTTATAAGAATGTGCTTTCAGTTAATGCCAGGAGTGGGGCTGCTTCAGATTGTCCACTGTATCTAACTATCATATCCCTCATCATCTAGCAGGGTGGTGATATTGCCTCCTTGTCAACTTGACACAAATAATATCTCATGTCAACATGAAACAATAACAAGGTCATGAATACATATAACATGATATCACTATCCCTGGTACAATCACAAACACATTTGTAAATTTACAGTGGAGCAATATCCCTTGGGAACATTCTTTTAGTATCTCAAATTAAATACCAAATGATGTTAAAGAAATTGTAAGAAATGCAAATATGTTCCTAACAAAATAAAACATAAGCAGTCATATTACTTTATAATTCTTTCTGCAACTGGTTATGTGGCCTTAGCTGGTATGAATAACTACCTTCCTCTACTACCCATTCGGTATTTCCTTTACCCACAGCAAGCATTTCAGCAGGTCTTGGTTCTTTCTCTGGAAGAGTGAGCTATACCTTCATTCCTGATGTGTCTTCAGCCTTTGTAAATCTGCTTGGATTAGGCTGCTGTAATTCCCATTGACTTTTATCACAGGACGTGATAGTACAAAGAGATGGCCTAAGGGATCTCCTGCACTTCAATCATAATCCTTACCTCCATTATGGAGAGACAATCCAATTTCCCCATGGTAATCTGGATCTATCACCCCTCCTAACACTTTTATTCCTTTCTTAACCTGTTGGTTTAAGGGCATTAGAAGCCCAAAATGACCAGGGGGAAGTCTGAGCTTCCAGTACAATAGAATTTTTGTTTGACTCCTTGTAGGGGACTCACCCCTCTGGAACCAAAACTTCTAGGCCAGCAGTACCTAGAGTTGTGGGAACAGGAAACAAAAATTTTCCTAAAGGGTCATTGGGAGTGATAGTGAGTGGAACTATTGGATCCATAGATACTGATTATAGGAGAAACTGTACCATATATCAGATCCTGAATTAAAGCATATACTGCCTTCTGAAGAACTCTGTCCCAGCCCTCCATGCTGCTGCCACTTAATTGGCACTGTAACTTTGTCTTCAAAAGTCCACCCCATCTTTCTATCAGGCCAGCTGCTTCAGGGTGATGTGGAACATGGTAAGACCAGTGGATTTTATGATTGTGGGCCCACTGTCACACATCCCTGCTTGAGAAATCAGTTCCTTGGACAGAAGCAATATTGTATAGAACACCATGCTGATGGATAAGGCATTCTGTGAGTCCATGGAAAGTGGTTTTGGCATAAATATCAGGTGCAGGAAAGGTAAATTCATAAATAGAATAAATATCTATGGCAGTAAGAATTAAAGGTTGTCCTTTCCACAGAGGAAGTGGTCCAATTTAGTCAACTGGCTCCCAAGTTGCTAGCTGGTCACCTCAAAGAGTTGTGTCATATCTGGAGTTCAATGTTTGTCTCTTCTGTTTGCAGATATGGCATTCAGCAGCAGCTGTAGCTAGGTCAGCCTTGGTAAATTGAGGCCATGTTGTTGACCCCAAGCATAACCTCTGTCTCGGTCACCATGGCCATTTTGTTCATTGCCCATTGAGCAATGACAGAGATGGCTGGTGAAAGAGACTGACTGTTCACACAATGCGTCATCTTATCCACTTGATTACTGAACTTCTCAGCTGAATTCACCTTTTAGTGAGCATTTACATTGGACACAAGTATCTTCATATAATTTGCCCATTTGGAGAGATCTATCCACAAAGTTCTCCCCCAGATGTCTTTCTCAACAATTCTCCAATCATGATCTTTCCAAGTCCCTGACAATCCAGCCAATCCATTGGCTACAGTCCAAGAGTCAGTGAACAATCATACATCTGGACATTTCTTATTTCAAACAAACTATAATACCAGGTGTACTGCCTGAAGTTCTGCCCACTGTGAAGACTTACCTTCACATTTATCTTTCAGTGTTGTCCCAGGAAGGGGTTGTAATGCTGCAGCTCTCCCCTTCGGGGAGATGTCTACATAACATGCAGAGCCATCAGTAAACCAGGTTCTAGTCTTCTCTTCTTCAGTTAGTCAATTACAGGGAATACTCCATGAGGCTATAGGCACATGCTTGGCAGCAGATAACATTGTAATAAGAGTAGAAACCTTAAGTATTTGAGCAACTTCTTCATGCGAATTGCTGGTCCATTCAGGACCTGTTTGGGCCTATCACAGATATACATACAATGTCACTTTGATAGCAGACTGATGCTGTGCAATTCCTAATTTATTACTTGGGGGATCTGATAACACCCAGCTCATGATGGGCAGTTCAGGTTCCATGGTAACTTGGTGTACTATTGTCAAATGTTCATTTTCCTCTAAGGCCCCATGCTAGGGCAAGAACTGTTTTTCAAAGGTAGAGTAGATGTCCACAGATGATGGTAGAGCTTTGCTCTAAAATCCCAAAGTTCTCTTCTGTAATTAACTTACTGGGTCCTGCTAGAGGTTCCAAACAGCATTTCTATCTGCCACTGACACCTCAAGTACTATTGGGTCTACTGGATCATATGACCCAAGTGGTAGAGGAGCCTGCACTGCAGACTGAACCTGTTGAATACCTTTTTCCTGTTCCAGGCCCCACAGAAAGTTAACAGCTTTCCAAGTTACTTGATAAATGGGCCTGAGTAACACACCTAAGTGAGGAACGTGCTATCTCCAGAATCTTCATAGACCCACTAATGTTGTGCTTCTTTCTTGGTGTTGAGCAGGGCCAGGTGCAATAATGTATCTTTTACCTTAGAAGGAATATCTCTGCATGTCCCATACCACTGGACTCCTAAGAATTTCACCAAGGTAGCTGGTCCTTGAATTTTTGATGGATTTATTTCCCATCTCTGATATGCTTAAGTATTATCAATCAATACAACTGGTTGCTAATTCTGATCAGTTTGTCCAATCAGCATAAAATCTTCAATATAGTGCACCAATGTGATATTTTGTGGATGAAACAAATGATCAAGATCCCTTCTAACTAAGTTATGACACAGGGAAGGAGAGTTAATATATCCTTGATGCAAAACTGTAAAGGTGTACTGCTAGCCTTGCCAACTGAAAGCAAATTGCTTCTGGTGGTGCTAAACTTGATCTTAGCCAAAAGGCTGAGAAGTGATGCTTCTGGTGGTCCTTATGGACAGGTACTGAGATGAAGGCATTTTCCCGGTCAATAGCTGCATACCAGGTACCAGGAGATGTGTCAATTTGCTCAAGTAATGAAACTACATCTGGTACATCAGCTGCAATTGGAGTTACAACCTGATTTAGTTTTTGATATTCAGCCATCATTCTACATGATCAATATGCCTTCTGCACTGGCCAGATAGGAGAGGTAAAGGGAGATGTGGTGGAAACCACCACCCCATGTATATTTCAAGTCCTTGATAGTGGCAGTAATTTCTGCAATTCCTCCAGGAATATGATACTGTTTTTGTTCACTATTTTATTTGGCTGAGGCAACTCTAAAGGCTTCCATTTGGCCTTTCCAACCATAATATCCTTCACTCCATATCAACGTGAGAATTTTGCCAATTTCTGAGTATATCTATCCAAATTATACATTCTAGAACTGGGAAAATAACCACAGGATTGGTTTTGGGGAACTACTGGACCTACTGTGTGTCAGACATTAGTCAAAACTTCATTAATCATGTGTCCTTCATAAGCCACTACTTTAACTGGAGGGCAACAATGTTTCTTGGGATCTCTTGGGATCTGTGTCAATTCAGTACAAGTTTACAATAGACCCTGGAAAGTCTGATCATTTCCTTACCCCCAGTGTACAGTTACCCTTGCAATAAACAGTAGGTCCTTCAGGGGAAGAATTGAAGAAAGGCTAACAGCAAAACTTTTAGGTGTCTTATCAAGATCTTTCTTCAGGTGGACCTGACCACTCTTTCACTCAAGTAGTTCTGGATTCTGCAAACTGGCTTAACTTTGGAAATTGATTCATTGACCAAGATTACCTTTTGCCACTATCCAATGTAGACTTTCTTTCATTTTCTCTACTCCAAGGGCCCATGTCAATAAATTTATCCTGATCTAGTTTTATGTTACTTCCACCATTATCCCACAACCTTAAAATCCATTCCCTCACATATTCTCCAGACCTGTTTGAACTAATTCAAAAACTTGTTAAGCTCCTTAGTTAAGTGAATTTCCTCTTGGACTATAATATCTACCTCATATCTAGGGGCCTGTTTTGTATTGAGTCTGGTTATAGGTCTAGAAGAAATAATTGGTGGTCCTTGAGAAACACCAATATTGTCTTGTCTGGCTTCTTTTTTCAGCAAAAGTCACAGCTGGTTTAGCAAACTCTGAGGGATTCACTTCATCATGTGGAAAAGGTGTTATATCAAGGAGTGAGGCTGAGGGTACTACTTCCCCAGGTAGAGCAAACTCTTGAGAATCTGAAGATTCAAAACTCTCAGCTTCAACAGGGTCCACCCACATATCCCCATCCCAAGTTACACAATCCCATTCTTTGTCAATTAATGACCTTACTTTAGCTGCTGATTTCCTCTGAGGCTGAGACTTGAATTTTTGCTGTAATTCATCCAACCTTATAATGAGGCTTTCAGTTTGATTTTCTGCAACTTAAGATCTATGATTACTGGAGAGAAGATTTTCTTCAAGGACACACTTAGCACCTCTTAGATTGTTTACTTGTTTCTGGAGCCATTCAATTTTATTATACAATTACTTCTTTTCCTTCATTGTATCTTTGTAGAGATAATAAGAGCAACAGGCCAGGAAAATTATTTTTCAATTTTTTTCCCAACTTGTAGAAAGTTGTATACAATGAATGATCTAATTCATCAAGATAATCAAATGCATTAGCTTCTTTAAGTTTGAAATATAGTTTCAACCATGTGTCTTCAATATTCTACAAGCTCCCGGGAAAGAGTGTATCTGGAGAGGTTTCAGTAGTTGAAGATACAGGTGAATTATTAAACCAACTCCAGATTCTTAAAAGATTCATACTTATACTTCTACTCTTCTAGAACCACTCCCAGTACCAACTTCTGTATTTTTCAGTGTTCTCTAGAGTCACAGAATTTATGTCTAGTCTCTATATAGTAAGGGAATTTGTTGATGACTTATAGTCTTTAGTCCAACTCCCCGACAACGATCAGCTGCAACTATGAATGGAAGTCAAAGGATCTAGCAGTAGCTCAGTCCCACAAGGCAAGCAGGCAAAGAAGAGAGAGCAAATCTTCCCTCTACCCATGTCCTTATGTAGGTCTCAAGAAGAACATGTGGCCAGGATTAAAGGAGTGTGCCACCACGCCTAGATCTGGGACTTGCTTTGTCACAGATGACCTTGAACTCAGAGAGCTCCATTTCTTATACTTCTGGAATTCATAGCCACTGTGCCTCAAGACCTCTATGCCAAGATCCAGGTCAGAGACTTGCATCTCTCAGCTGCTAGATAAGGATCACAGGTGAGCTTTCAAATTCTGGATTACAGTTCATTGTAGATATAGTCAAGTTGACAACCAGGAATAGCCACTACACCTTCCATAGAAATCAAAATCCACAGAGCCAGCTGGGACACAAGAGTATAAACTGTGCAGCCTTTTGAGAGTTGTCCTTGTCTGGGCTTCTGAGAATTAGTCATGGAAGCCCCAGCAATCAGAGAATCATACATTCAGTTGCTATTTTTGCAAGATTTCTGCTTATATGTGTTTGTCATTCTCCTTTGATCTGCAGAGAAAAAATCTTGGACTGATGTGATAGGAGATAAATCCTGCACCTGTGATGTGGTGGAAAATCTTACAGATCTGTTCATGCTGATTGTTCTGCGTTATGTGAAGAACCACTTGGGATAAGCAGGAATATCCTCAAAGGTAGCTCTTTAATTGATAACTCCAATTTCTCCTTTGATTTTTACCCTTCGGATGGATTCAAGCTATAGAAACAATTTACTGTCATAAATGAGAGACTGGGATTTTCAAAGTACTAAGGTTATTTACTTATCAGTTTCCAAAATGTCAATCTTGGTCCTTATATCCTTCGGTAGGATTTAAGGATCCAAATAATTCTTGCTCATCAATGGCAGATTTATGTTATCTGTTGAACTGTATGAAATAACAAGGGCTGGTTTTATCAAAAAACTGGAAGGGGATTTCCTCTTAATTTTCAAAGCAAACAATGATAAGAAAAATTGTTAGATGAGAGGATTCAAAACAAAGCCACAGACTTTGTGAGTAAATATTAAATCTGGATTGTATGTATGATATGAAGGATAGCAGGGACTGAGCTCACAACTGTAAGTACATCCACACTCTAAAGCTGTCTGGATATTTACAAGGTTTTATGGTCATGAGACTGATATCAGAAATATATTTTCACTGATGATACTCAATGTTAATGTCTGTAACTTTCTAGATTCTCTATTTCACCTTAATTCACTTGGATAACTTCCTCCTAAAACAAAAAAAAAGCAAACAAAAATCAAAACAAAAAATGCACAACCACAAAACATTTTTCTGATTATCATTTTTTAGAAATTTCTTTATTTTTTTTTAATTTTATTTTCTAAGTTTTTTTATTTACATTCAAAATCATTTCTCCTTTCCCGTTTCCTCCCTCCCCGAAAGTCCCATAAGTCCCCTTCCCTCCCTCTTTTCCCCATTCAACACCCTCTCGTTTCTCTGTCCTGGCATTCCCCTACATCCAGTCTTTCCAGGACCAGGGGTCTCTCCTTCCATCTTTTTAGAAATCTATTGATATGCGAAATGTGTCTAGGGTATTCCGAGATTCTGGGTTAATATCCCCTTATCAGTGACTGCATACCATGTGTGTTCTTCTGTGATTGGATTGCCTCACTAAGGATGATATTTTCAAGTTCTGACCATTTGCCTAGGAATTTTATGAATTCATTGTTTTTAATTGCAGAGTAGTATACCATTGTGTAAATATACCACATCTTCTGAATCCATTCCTCTGTTGAGGGACATCTGGGTTTTTTCAAGCTTCTGGCCATTATAAATAAGGCTTCTATGAACATATCGGAGCATGTGTAGGTAAAGCCTCTGGGTATATGCCCAGGAGTGGTATAGCCGGATCCTCCGGGAGTGTCATGCCCAGTTTTCTGAGGAACTGCCAGACTGCTTTCCAGAGTGGTTGTACCAGCTTGCAATTCCACCAGCAGTGGAGGAGTGTTCCTCTTTCTCCACATCCTTGCCAACAACTGCTGTCTCCTGTGTTTTTGATCTTAGCCAACTCTCTTCCATCTCCTTTTCATAAACTCTCTCCAGTATCAAAAGTTCTGCCATATTCTCTCCTGCTAGACACTTGGCTGAACAGATCTTTAGTTAGCAACTCAGAGAGGTCAGAAAACAATTTTTATAGAACATATAGAACAGACATGGTTGACTCTATAGTAGTCTGGATGACAACCATGTATCTTGGCTTAGAAATAAACATCTGAATAAAAAGTGCACAAAACTGTCTCCCAACATTTCACCTTTTAAGTTTCATAAAGGGTTCTTTACAATTATTAATAAACTATCACAATAATGACCATTATGAAAACTTATCTTGTAAAGTTTATATTCAGTGTCCACTCCATTTTTTTAGGTAACTTTGGAAAAGATACTATCTTGATGAGTTTAGAGTTCTTAAATACTTTTCTATCAAAACTTGCATTTATAACCAAGGAATATCTTCTTAGATATAAAACCATTTTTTTCAATCTTAAACAATATAGGCTTAATTACATAATATAGGCTTGCTACATATATATGTATCTAGTATTCAACCCTAATCAAGTACTGAGAGGGAATAATTTTAGGGTTAGTGTTAGTGTTAGAGTTAGGGTTAGGGTTAGGATTAGGGTTAGGGTTAGGGTTAGGGTTAGGGTTAGGGTTAGGGTTAGGGTTAGGGTTAGGGTTAGGGTTAGGGTTATATTACTACCTGAGTATGTCGGAAATGCAGAGCAAGAAGCTTTAAAAGCTATGGAAAAGATTGAGACATCTAATTGCCTGAAAAATAACCCAAATTTTCTCAGAAGCATGGGAATATCTATCTCAGGGCTGAAAACCCAGTTACTGTATGGCTTTATGTGTCAACTGTCACAACCCATCTTTTTCACAGAGATAGGAGCCTCCCTTGATGAAATGCCTCAATGAAATCCAGATATAAGGCATTTTCTCATTTAGTAAGAAGGGATGGAAGGGCAAATTGTGTGTGGTGCATCCTTGGTCTGGTATTCTTTGGTTTTATAAGAAAACAGGCTAAACAAGTCAGTAAGTAACATAACTCCATAACCTCTGCATCAGCTCCTGCTTCCTCACCTGCTTGATTTCAAGTACTGACTTCCTTTCATGATCAACAACAAAGTGGAAGTGTAAGCTTAAGAACCACTGACACTAAGACAGTCCAGGATATGACAGGATTGTTATGAAGCAGGAATATTGAAGGAGTTACCTACATTGTCCTTGCAAATTAGGCATTCAGTTTCCGTATGTCCCAATTGTCCAGTCTGGACAGCATTCTATCTACACTTGATGCAATGGCAATTTTTCATTTTTTTGTTGTTGTTTGTAGTTCATTTTCTGTTTCTCTGTTTTTATTTTTCTTTTTATGGTTTGCTTGTTTGTTTGGAAAATAGCTAGATGACACCATTTGAAAAAAAATTCCTGAAGAGGTTCTTCAATGCTCATCATTTTCTTTTAGTAGAATGGTAGAAGTAGAATGAAGTAGTAGCTGCAGGGAGCAGTCATGTCATTGTCAGAAAAAAGCATTTTTTAAGAATATATCTTCATATACCATATTCTGTATATCTCTGAGTTTTTGAACACAATCTGTCTATCTATCGTATATCTGATTTGCTCACTTCTACTTTTCTAATATCTACTTAATTTTGAAATTACCTAAAGAAACTAAATGAATATTATTTTTAACTACATAAACTAGTATGTACCATGAACAATAAGTTTGATTCATTGATTATTAACTTGGGTTTCTTATTTATACTAAACTGTTTATAAATTTTCTTTCAAAAGAACTAGAACTTAACATATATATTTTAGACTTACATAGGTACAATACCTTAAAAAAAGAGTGGAAATATAAATGTGTAATATGTTGGGACAAAATATAATTTTAATTTAAATCAATATACACAGACTATAGCAAATAAAATTATTTCACTTATTAATACTCTTTTGCCTAAAGTAGAGTCGATAATCTATGCTTTAATTTATCATTGTTATATCCCTGCCTTTGTCTTTCATTTCCAACCCCCTTTCCCCTAGAAAGGAGAAAAAGAAGAAAAGAGGAAAGAAACCACTGCATATAACCTCTCTTGCCTTTTTCCCCCTGGCAAGGCCACTAACAATTCACCCAACAACAGACTAAAACCACCCATCCTACTTTTTGGAAATGAGGCATTGTTCTCTTAAAATTATTTCTTGCTGCATGTGGTAGATGTGGGGGTGTGGGTGGAGGTGGGTTGTAGCTTTCTTTTGGGCACCCAAAGAAAATTAGGATAATGTAAATCTTAAGAAATCTAGCTGTAACATGTTGGTAGGAATGCCAAGAAAGAGGAACGCTTCTCTACTGCTGGTGGTGTGAAAAACTGGTACAACCACTCTGGAAATGATTTTGGATGTTTCTCAGAAAATTGAAAATAGATATACCACAAAACCTAGCTTAATAACTCCTGGGCATATAACCAAAATTATCCCATGATGCCACAACAGCACGTGCAACACTATGTTCATCGCATTATGGAATCCTATTCAGTTATTAAGAATGAGGACATTGTGAGTTTTTTAGGTAAATGGATGGAACTGGAAAATATCTTCCCGAGTAAAGTAGCTCATACCCAAAGAGACATGCATGGTATATACACATTAGTAAATGGATATTAGCCAAAATGTAGAGAATATCCAGGATACAATCCCCAGAACTCAAGAATGTCAACAAGTCAAAGTGCCTAAGTGAGGATGCTTCAGTCCCACTTTGGAGGGAGAAGAAAGCAGAGGACAGATAGGGGCAGGTACCTAGGTGTGAGAAGGGAGGGGGAAAGTCAGGGGAAAAGGGAAACATGATCAGGTATTGGAGGAGACCAGGAATGAAGTCCCAAAGGCCAACAGAAGGGATGGAAATTATCAATTTAGGGAGTTGAAGGATGGGAGGGACCCTCTTGAATATACCAGAGACCTGGGATGTCTAAGAAACTCAACACTCAAATTTCTATTCTATGGCTTTCAGTCTATCACATAATAATTTAGTCTTCTCTTTTTCTAAAACTGTTTTATTCTGATCTCCCTTAAAGGGGAAATATAATATTATAATCACAACTGAACATATAATTTTTTATATAGAAATAAAAACAAAACTAGATGGGGTCCTAATGATTCTACTTTTTAATGTAGAAAATATTTTCTTTATTATTTTAATCTCTCCAACTCTCCACTTTCTATGGAAATTTTCTTTACTTCTCTCCTTTCCTTGGAGACTTTATTTTAATATTTAAACTCTGTATTTCTATGACTGTGTATGTTCTGTTTGTTTAGACTTTATGTACCTTTTAGAAGACTTCACCCCTTTTTCCTTTCTTCAGAATTTTATATGCAATTATTCATATATTTATTTATTTATTATAGGTTTCTGACATACTATATTTTATATTTAAATTTCCATCCTTGAGTGATTTATTCTTTTCAATTTAATTTATTCTTAAAGACATTATTTTATTAATTTCAAACTGTTTATATCTGTCTTTGATGTTTTATATCCACTCTTCCCTTGTCTTTAGCATTTAAGCATAATTCCAATCATTTTACCTCATCAGGAGTTCATTTGTGCTCAGATAATTTCTGAGTCAATCTGTGTCTCTTTCTGGTTCAGCTCAAACATCTCACTGTGACTTGGCCCATCCCAGTTCATCAGTCCACAGAGAAGCAGCTGTTCTGCCACTCTGTGAGCTGCTTGATGACTGGGAAGGTGGTACCAGAAGTTGCATCAGGCTGGAGACGTTATCTGACTTCATTTGAGGGTGGAACCTCATATTAGAGGGTACCATCTAGAACCCAACAAGTTACCTCAGATATTGTCTACCTTTCCGGTAATCTTCTAGTCTTGTGTATTGCAATTCCATCCTGCTTGATCTTCAAAGAACAAGTCTGTACTGTGATGTCACTGGCTTATGCCAGATCCACATGGTTAACCAAAGGCAGGAGAAGCGCCTGGCCCCCAGACTTAGTCAAGTCAGACATATTACTGTACCTTGTGGGAAGTAGGCAGGCTCCAGGATCAAAGAAGCATGATCCCAATTCTAACATGCATTCTGATCCTTTTCCAGAGCCAAGCAATGCTTGGAAAATACCTCCACAGCTCACAGGGTGTGAAGCAACTCAGGTGTCCCAGCTGTTACTAGGAAAAAGCAGACTATTTCTCAGAGCTTTTATCCTAAAGAGACAGAATTAGAAAACTGTTCTGTCACCAGGAGAACTTGTTTGTGCCTTTCACCTGGGATAATTCAGACTCTAAAACTGCTCAAGTGGAAATTTCTGGGCATAACAAGTAATGCAGAATAAAGTGGGTTTTGCTAAGATTTACAGAGTGTTTTGTTAGGACAGATTAACATGGGACTATACTGATACAAGACTCACGGAGAGACATGTAATGTTTGGAGAAAAAAATAAATAGGACTCAAAAAACAGTGACTGTGAGCTTGCATTGCTAGCTTTTCAATGATCCCTTGGTCTCATGGCTTAATCTTTACTCATTACCAATTCACTGAATGAAGCACAGCAGAGAACATTTCCTTATGTCCCAGCTGGTCCTGCTAGTTGCCAGTGACATATGCTGATTTGCCAGAAGACTGGCAGTTGCTCTTAGATTATACCACCACTGCTGATTTGTGTTTGGTAACCTGACACTATTGAAATGGACTGATGATGTCCTGACAATGGAGATTGGAATTGCCCCCATAGAACTACTTCTAAGCAAGTCCACATCCAATTGTCCTATTTTCCATCTTTTCTCCCCTTCCTTTGGATGGTGGGCTAGAAGGATGGTTGAAGCATTTGAGAATCCTTATTAAAACCACGTTTAGAAATTTAATTCTTTTTTTTTTATTTTATTTTTTTAATTTACATTCCAAATCACTTCCCCTTTCCTGTTTCCTCCCTCCCCGAAAGTCCCATAAGCCCCCTTCCCTCCCTCTTTTCTCCATTCAACCCCCTCTCATTACTCTGTCCTGGCGTTCCCCTACATCCAGTCTTTCCAGGACCAGGGGACTCTCCTTCCATCTTTTTAGAAATCTATTGATATGCTGATTGTGTCTAGGGTATTCTGAGATTCTGGGTCAATATCCCCTTATCAGTGACTGCATACCATGTGTGTTCTTTTGTGATTGGGTTACCTCACTAAGGATGATATTTTCAAGTTCTGACCATTTGCCTAGGAATTTCGTGAATTCATTGTTTTTAATTGCAGAGTAGTATTCCATTGTGTAAATATACCACATCTTCTGAATCCATTCCTCCATTGAGGGACATCTGGGTACTTTCCAGCTTCTGGCTATTATAAATAAGGCTGCTATGAACATAGTGGAGCATGTGTCCTTATTGCATGCAGGTAAAGTCTCTGGGTATATGCCTAGGAGTGGTATAGCCGGATCCTCCAGGAGTGTCATGCCCAGTTTTCTGAGGAACCGCCAGACTGCTTTCGAGAGTGGTTGTACCAGCCTGCAATTCCACCAGCAGTGGAGGAGTGTTCCTCTTTCTCCACATCCTCGCCAACAACTGCTGTCTCCTGTGTTTTTGATCTTAGCCATTCTGACTGGTGTGAGATGGAATCTCAGGGTTGTTTTGAATTGCATTTCCCTAATGACTAAGAATGATGAACATCTCTTTAGGTGCTTCTCAGCCATTAGATATTCTTCAGGTGAGAACTCTTTGTGTAGCTCTGTACCCCATTTTTTAATAGGGTTACTTGCCTCTCTGGAGTTTAACTTCTTGAGTTCTTTGTATATCTTGGATATTAGCCCTCTGTCGGATGTAAGGTTGGTAAAGATCATTTCCCAGTTAGTTGGTTGCTACTTTGTCTTTTTGACAGTGTCTTTTGCCTTGCAAAAACTTTGTAATTTAATGAGGTCCCATTTGTCTATTCTTGATCTTAGAGCATAAGCTATTGGAGTTCTGTTCAGGAAATTCTCCCCTGTGCCCATATGTTCAAGGTTCTTCCCTAGTTTCCCTTCTATTAGTTTCAGTGTGTCTGGTTTTATGTGGAGATCTTTGATCCACTTAGAATTGAGCTTAGTGCAAGGAGATAAGGATGGGTCAATTTGCATTCTTCTGCATGTTGACCTCCAGCTGAGCCAGCACCATTTGTTGAAAAGGCTATCTTTTTTCCACTGGATGGTTTTAGCTCCTTTGTCAAAGATCAAGTGACCATAGGAGTGTGGACTCATTTCTGGGTCTTCAATTCTGTTCCATTGATCTACATGTCTGTTACTGTACCAATACCATGCAGTTTTTAACACTATTGCTCTGTAGTACAGCTTGAGGTCCAGGATACTGATTCCCCCAGAGGTTCTTTTACTCTTGAGAATAGTTTTAGCTATTCTTGGTTTTCTGTTATTCCAGATGAATTTTTGAATTGCTCTTTCTAACTCTATGAAGAATTGAGTTGGGATTTTGATGGGGATTGCATTGAATCTGTGTATTACTTTTCGTAAGATGCTCATTTTTAATATATTAATGCTGCCAATCCATGAGCATGGCCGATTTTTCCATCTTCTGAGGTCTTCTTCAATTTCTTTCTTCAGAGACTTGAAGTTCTTGTCATACAGATCTTTCACTTGTTTGGTTAGAGTCACGCCAAGATACTTAATATGGTTTGTGGCTATTGTGAAGGGTATTATTTCTCTTACTTCTTTCTCAGCCTGCTTATCCTTTGAGTATAGGAAGGCTTCTGACTTGCTTGAGTTGATTTTATATCCGGCCACTTTGCTGAAGTCGTTTATCAGCTGTAGGAGTTCTCTGGTGGAGTTCTTTGGGTCGCTTATGTATACTATCATATCGTCTGCAAATAGTGATAGTTTGACTTCTTCCTTTCCAATTTGTATCACTTTGACCTCTTTTTGTTGTCTAATTGCTCTAACTAGAACTTCAAGTACTATATTGAAAAGATATGGAGAGAGAGGGCAGCCTTGTCTAGTCCCTGATTTTAGTGGGATTGCTTCAAGTTTCTCTCCATTTAGATTGATGCTGGCTACTGGTTTGCTGTAAATTGCTTTTACTATGTTGAGATATGGGCCTTGAATTCCTGATCTTTCCAAGACCTTTAGCATGAAAGGATGCTGAATTTTGTCAAATGCTTTCTCAGCATCTAATGAGATGACCATGTGGTTTTTTTCTTTGAGATTGTTTATGTAGTGGATTACATTGATGGATTTCCTTATATTGAACCATCCCTGCATCCCTGGGATGAAGCCTACTTGATCGTGGTGAATGATCGTTTTGATGTGTTCTTGGATTCAGTTGGCAAGAATTTTATTGAGTATTTTTGCATCGATATTCATAAGAGAGATTGTCCTGAGATTCTCTTTCTTCGTCGGATCTTTGTGTGCTTTTGGTATTAGTGTAATTGTGGTTTCATAGAACAAGTTGGGTAGTGTTCCTTCTGTTTCTATTTTGTGGAACAGTTTGAAGAGTATTGGTGTTAGGTCTTCTTTGAAGGTCTGATAGAATTCTGCACTAAAACCATCTGGACCTGTGCTTTTTTTGGTTGGAAGACTTCCAATGACAACTTCTATTTCTTCAGGGGTTATAGGATGGTTTAGATGGTCTATTTGATCCTGATTTAATTTTGGTACTTGGTATCTGTCAAGGAAATTGTCCATTTCCTCAAGATTTTCTAGTTGTGTTGAATACAGGTTTTTGTAGTAGGATCTGATGATTTTTTGAATTTCCTCAGTTTCTGTTGTTATCTCTCCCTTTTCGTTTCTGATTTTATTAATTTGGATACTATCTCTGTGCCCTCTGGTTAGTCTGGCTAAGGGCTTATCTATCTTGTTGATTTTCTCAAAGAACCAACTCCTCGTTTTGTTGATTCTTTGTATGGTTTTATTTGTTTCTACTTGATTGATTTCAGCCCTGAGTTTGATGATTTCCTGCCTTCTACTCCTCTTTGGTGTATTTGCTTCTTTATGTTCCAGGGCTTTCAGGTGTGCCATTACACTGTTAGTGTATTCTGTCTCCCGTTTCTTTTTGGCGGCACTCAGGGCTATGAATTTTCCTCTTAGCACTGCTTTCATTGTGTCCCATAAATTAGAGTATGTTGTGCCTTCATTTTCATTAACTTTCAAAAAGTCTTTGATTTCTTTCTTTATTTCCACCTTGACCAAGTTATCATTGAGTAGAGCATTGTTCAGCCTCCATGTGTATGTGGGTTTTCTGTTGTTTTTGTTGCCATTGAAGACCACCCTTATTCCATAGTGATCTGATAGGAGGCATGGGATTATTTCTATCTTCTTGTATCTGTTGAGGTCTGATTTGTGACCAATTATATGGTCAATTTTGGAGAAGGTACCATGAGGAGCTGAGAAGAAGGTGTATTCTTTAGCTCTAGGATGAAATGTTCTATATATATATCAGTTAGTTCCATTTGGTCCAAGGCTTCAATTAGATTCACTGTGTCCCTGTTTAGTTTCTGCTTTCCTGAACGATCCATTTCAGAGAGCGGGGTGTTGAAGTCACCCACTATTATTGTGTGTGGTGAGATGTGTGCTTTGAGTTTTAGTAAAGTTTCTTTTACGAATGAGGGTGCCCTTGCATTTGGAGCATAGATATTCAGAATTGAGAGTTCTTGATGGTGGATTTTTCCCTTGATCAATATGTAGTGTCCTTCTGTGTCTTTTTTGATGACTTTAGGTTGAAAATCAATTTTATCCGATATTAGGATGGCTACTCCACCTCGTTTCTTGGGGCCATTTGCTTGTAAAATTGTTTTCCAGCCTTTTACTCTGAGGTAGTGTTTGTCTTTGACACTGAGGTGCGTTTCCTGCATGCAGCAAAAGGCTGGGTCCTGTTTACGTATCCAGTCTGCTAGTCTATGTCTTTTAATTGGGGAATTGAGTCTCAGGTGCTGAAGATTCCATAGAAAGCATCGACTCAACAGTCAAAGAAAATGCAAAATGCAAAAAACGCGTAACCCAAAACATCCAGGAAATCCAGGACACAATGAGAAGACCAAACCTAAGGATTATAGGTATAGATGAGAGTGAAGATTTGCAACTTAAAGGGCCAGTAAACATCTTCAACAAAATTATGGAGGAAAACTTCCCTAACTTAAAGAAAGAGATGCTGATGAACGTACAAGAAGCCTACAGAACTCCAAACAGACTGGACCAGAACAGAAATACCTCCCGTCACATAATAATCAAAACACCGAATGTTCTAAACAAAGAAAGACTACTAAATGCAGTAAGAGAAAAGGGCCAAGTAACATACAAAGGAAGACCTATCCGAATCACATCAGACTTCTCACCAGAGACTATGAAAGCCAGAAGATCCTGGGCAGATCTCATGCAGACACTAAGACAGCACAAATGCCAGCCTAGACTACTATACCCAGCAAAACTCTCAATCACCATAGATGGAGAGACCAAGATATTCCATGATAAAACCAAATTTTCACAATATCTTTCCACAAATCCAGCCCTGCAATGGATAATAGGTGGAAACCTCCAATACAGGGAGAGAAACAACACCCTGGAAAAAATGAGATAATAACCTTCTTGAATCAAACCCAGAAATTTAATTCTTAGCCGGGCGGTGGTGGCTCACACCTTTAATCCCAGTACTTGGGAGTCAGAGGCAGGAGGATTTCTGAGTTCGAGGCCAGCCTGGTCTACAAGTGAGTTACAGGACAGCCAGGGCTACACAGAGAAACCCTGTCTTGAAAAACCAAAATAATAATAATAATAATAATAAAATAAATAAATAAATAGATAAATAAAAATAAAAAAAATATATAAGCCTTCAGGTGGTGCTCAACTTGGTGAAAACATAATGGTTATTTCTGCTTCAAATGTGGTAGAAGAAAGGTTGAATTATGAAGGATGTGAAGTGTTTCTCAAGGAAGTTGGAAAAATAGCAGCTAATGTAGCTAGGTGGTTTCCTACATTTTTCCCAGGAGTCAGTTTTAGTTTTGTTCCCTGGTTTTCAGGTATACTCTTATGTAAAGATTTGGGCAAGTTGACAAGTACTTATGTTAAAGAAGATTGTAGAGAGTTTGCAATAGAGGTAGAACTGCTCCAGAAGCAAAAAACAGAGTCACTGAGAAGCAAGCATCAGGGTTCAGAGCTGGTGTCTGACACCAGGAATGTGCTGAATGATGAAAAAGGAAAGAAAAATGGCCAAAAAGTAAGCTGCTACCTTGACCTGTTCTGTAAATTTTTAGTGCCAGGTTGCCGGAGACCTCAGTGAAAGCAGAGGCAGAGAAGTGCAAGGAATGGTACAGATTAAGTCATATAATATTCAATTGAGTGCACCACCCGAGGATTTGCTTGGGCCTACACAGGAACCTTAGAACTTCCCAATCTTTGTACAGCATATGCTTGATGATGATGCTGTTCCTGCTTAGAATGAGCTAACCTAGAATCCAATACAAATGGTAGATTTAAAACATTTTAAAGAGAAAGTAGTATTGTATGCCTTGTACTTTCCATTTGTTAAAGAAATATTAAATACTTGGGCTAGGCAGAATAGAGTTATCCCCAAGGTTGGAAAGTATTTATGTCAGCTCTTCCAGAAGCTAGACAACAATTACACTGTTTTTTGTAATAAAAGCATGAAATCACAAAAATAGAACAACGGAATATAGCAAGGGTGATAAATGTTACTGAAGATCAATGGCTTGTTGAAAGGCATCATGTTGATTTACAAAAATAAATCTGATCTTATGATGGCATAATTGAAAAATATCATTCTGTGCTTTTAAGGACCTGGGATATAATTGATCCAGGGGGGAAAATCTACCTCATTCATGAAGGTAACACAGAAACTTACAGAAGCATTCACTGAATTTATATATATATTTTACAGAGATTGGATTCAGGTATATATAGAGTCGCATCAGAGTCTAAAAACAGACAGTCATTGATAGAAATATTGACATCTGAAAAAAATGAATACTGAATATAAATGTGCAATCAGATCATTGAAAGCATGAGGAGCCCCAGTAGATGAATGGGTAAGAGAAATTACTGGTATTTTTTTAGGAGCATCATGTTAAGATCCTAGGGCAAGCTATAGCTAGAAGTCTTAGAAATGAAAATGCTGAATGCTTTAATTGTGAATGTGGCCACTTCCAGAGGTATTTTGGAATATTCAGATGTTAAATTAGCAGGTACATTCTATCAAGAGAAATGGTGTTTACAGAAGACAATAAGCTCATTCTGGCTGTTTTGGACTGCAAGCTGTTATAGATTATTGTAGCCACTATGGAAAGGACAAGCATTGGTAAAAAGATTGCTAGTCTAAGAGAGACATATAAGGGAATCTGTTGTCCTCGGGAAACAACAAAGAGAACAGTGAGTTCAAATCCCCACAGTAAAAATAAAAACTGCCTTCCTTTGGTAAGTCAGAAAGAATCAACAGGCAAGAAAATAAAAATTTAGTATTTCTGATTTTATACCTGCTACAGAAGTGAGTGCAGCTTGGGACATGGCCACAGAAATGCCTCTTACACTGTCTTCAGATGGTGAATGTTACAAATTAATCGCTGGTATATGTGATCTTTACCCACAGGAACAATATGAATAATCATGGGATTAAGAAGATCAATATACAGAGATTTATTGTGCATCCCTGTATATCAGATGGAGATAGCAAGGAAGAAATTAGAATCATGGCATATGTTAGAAAGGAAATACAAATTGACCCAGGGAATAGAATTACCAAACAGTAATTTCATTATGGACAAGACTGTTCCAGTAGGAAGGACAGGAGCTTTTGGGAGAGGTAAAAAATTAGGTATCCTAGGAAATAATGTTTAATGATCAGTGACACAAATTAATGTCCAAATGAATGTTTTTGACATTGAACATTTGGTAGATACAGGAGCTAATATTAGCATACTATCCTAAAAGTCTTGAAATCCCGATTGGCCACTTGAGAAGGTTTACACACAGTTTATAGGAATCTGTGAATTACCAGGAATAAGACAAAGTTTCCAATAGATTAATGGTGTGGGATCAAAAGAAAAATAAATGAGGTTGTAACTTTATATGGCACACATACCAAAAAGATTATAGGGAAAACATCTGTTATGACAATAGTGTATGTCTATTTTTATTCCTGCCAATTAATATTCTAAGAACAGCAAATGAGGAAATTGTGACATAGTAACTGCTGGTGTGCAAAGTTACTGATACGGGCAAGTGAAAAAAACAAAAAAACAAAAAAAAAAAATACAAAAAATACAAGCTCTGCCCATGAGCTAAAAACAGGACCTCAAAGGGATTAAATTTCCAAATTATGTAAGGGACCACTGATGACATATCTACAGTCTTTTTCCTGAAAAGGTTATCAATCCAACCTGTATGGCAATAGTAGAGGTCCATAATAAAGGGAACATTGAAATCACTTGAACCGCTGGAAAAGCAACGTCTTGAGGCTCCACCTGTAGAACATTCTACCAACCCAAGAAATTCTCCTGTGTTTGTTGTAAAAAATAAAAATATGTAGGATGATAACTGATTCAAGAGTAGTTAATTATTAGTTAATTCAATGAATCCTTTACAGTCTAGAATTCCTTTGCCCTGTTTGCTATTGAGATCATGGCCTATAAGCATAATTGACTTGAAAAGTTGCTTTTTTACAATCCCCTTGCATGAAAAGAATAGAGAAAGTTTGTTTTCTCAGTACCTAATTTGAATGATAGTCATCCACTAAAGAGATACCACTGGAAGGTACTTCCACAGGGTATATTAAATAGCCCAACATTATGTCAGTCTTTTTTGCAACAACCTTTAGAAAAAATTGTAAACAATTCCCTCGGTCTATAATTTATTATCATGTGAATGACATTTTGTTGACTGATTCTGACAAAGATGATGTAGAAAAAAATGTTTAAGATAACACAAAAAATTCTCCACACTAAGCATTACAGGTTGTTCCAGACCAAAATACAAAGATATTCTAAATATTCTAAGAACAGCAAATGAGGAAATTGTGACAGAGTAGCTCCTGTTATTTTGGGTTATAAATTCAATCAACACAAAATTAGACCATAAAGGTAACAGACTTCCGTAGACTATATGAAAACACTTAATGATTTTCAAAAATTAATTGGAGATATTAACTCTCTGTGACTTCTAATTGTATTGAGTACATATGAATTAAATAAAATTTTTAGTCATTTCAAGGATTTTAAAATTTAGACAGTCCAAGATGTCTAACCACTGAAGCAAAAAAGGAGTCAATACTTGTAGAACAAGAACTGCAAGATGCACGTAGAATCAAATTGAGTCTAAACTTGATTGTAGTTTGGTCAGTTTGCTTTCATATCATTCTCTTACTGGGGTCATTATACAAAGAGAAGGTTGTGATACGGAATGAATTGTCTTTGCATATTAACAGAGTAAAACATTGAAGACATCTATACCAAAATTTTCTGTTAGTTATAAAAGGGAGAATAAGATTATTCTGATTGTCAAGAACAAATCCAGCTGCAGTTGTTGTACCCCTACATATGCTGAGATTATGTCATTATGGGTGATTGCTGAAGATTTGCAAAGATTTTATAGTAATCCTTTGGGTGAAATTAGTAAACAAAACTAGAAAAGCAAACATACGCAGTTTATAAATGAAGAAAGTGTATCTCTCATATATAGTAAAGAGAATGCCAATAACAAAGACAAAAATATTTGGTACAGTTACAAAAAAGGTGGGTGATGAAAGGTTATAAATAGGATCAAATATGCAAGGTGTTCAAACTTCCATATTCCTCAGTTCAAAAGTGAGAAATACATGCAGGCCTTTTCCTATCAAAACAACCCTGAGATTCCACCTCACACCAGTCAGAATGGCTAAGAACAAAAACACAGGAGACAGCAGTTGTTGGCGAGGATGTGGAGAAAGAGGAACACTTCTCTACTAGTAGTGGGATTCCAAGCTGATACAATCACTCTGGAAAGCAGTCTGGTGGTTCCTCAGAAAACTGGGCATGACAGTCCCAGAGGAACCAGCTATACCACTTCTGGGCATATACCCAGAGCCTTTACGTGAATGCAATAAGGACACATGCTCCATTATGTTCATAGCAGCCTTATTTATAATAGCCAGAAGCTGGAAAGAACCCAAATGTCCCTCAACGGAGGAATGGATTCAGAAGATGTGGTATATTTACACAATGGAATACTATGCTGCAATTAAAAACAATGAATTCACGAAATTCCTAGGCAAATGGTCAGAACTTGAAAATATCATCCTTAGTGAGGTAATTCAATCACAAAAGAACTCACATGGTATGCAGTCACTGATAAGGGGATATTTACCCAGAATCTCGGAAAACCCTAGACATAATTCGCATATCAATAGATTTCCAAGAAGATGGAAGGAGAGACCCCTGGTCCTGGAAAGACTGGATGTAGGGGAATGCTAGGACAGAGAAGCGAGAGGTGGTTGAATGGGGTAAAGAGGGAGGGAAGGGGGCTTATGGGACTTTCGGGGAGGGAGGAAACAGGAAAAGTGAAATGATTTGGAATGTAAATAAAAAAACTTAGAAAAAAAAAGATTATCCTCAATCTCTTAACATAATCACTGATTCTTTATATGCAAGAAGAGTTGTTTGGCATATACAGACTGTTGAAGTTGTACTTGATAATTTATAATTAACCTTATAATTTATACGAATATAGCAGGCCAGCAGAAATAGAAACCATTCATTATATATTACCCTTACTCAGTCTCATACTGATTTGCAAATCGATTACCTCAAGGAAAAGATGAAAATGACAAGTTACGAATAGGAAATGTGTGAGAAGTCTCAAATTTTCATGAAAACATTTTATGAATAGGAGAGGTTTAAAGAAATAATTTCATCATTTGACAAGCCAAAGAAGAAATAATAATAATAATAATAATAATAATAATAATAATAATAATAATAATAATAATGGTAATAATTGACCTACATGTTTTCTATACAATGAAATTCCATTACTTGATAGTACTTAAGAATACCAAAACAAATGATGTCTAGAAAATGGATGTTTTCAATTTTGCAGAAGTTCAAAAACAAAGGTATATATATCATACCATTGACATGTATTCAACGTTTTAATAGGGAACTTCTTTAAGTGATGAAAAAGCTAATAGTGTTTTAAACAATTAATGGAAATAATGGCAATTATTGGGTTACATGAACAAATTAAAACTGGTAGTGTTCCCAGATACATACATACTAAAAGGAAACAATTGTTTAACCCATAAAATATAAAGAATATTTTTGGTGTACCATCACATAATCCCAAATGACAAGCAGTTACAGGAAGAGCTAAAAATACCTTAAGCGAGATGCTAGATCAAAAAGGGAAAGTAAATTTCCCCCAGAGGCAGGCTAATAATGCCTTGTTCTCTCTAAATTTCCTTAATGTTGGTGTAAAAGAAACAACAGCATCTGAGAGACACTACCTTATCTAAAATACTAGGGAACTAGGCCAACCAATATACTGGAAGGATATGCTGACATTAGAAACATGTGATCATTTTAACATGGGGATGTGGTTCTGTTCATTTGTGTACAGAGAATGAGAAAATACAGTTAACAACAAAACTTAAAAGGATTATTTCTAACCAAGAAAACTTCTTATCAGCTAGGACATAAATACCTTTAAGAAAAAAAATATAACCCAGTTGATTTACTCTCACAGCTTGCCTCAGTTACTGATTTATTCACCATATGCATGCAAATCAACTGCAAAATTGCTTGTCCAAATGATCAATCACACTAAGAATAAACAACACACAAACATAACAATTAACACATAGACAAAGACTCGATCTACAACAAATAGACTCAACAGCACATAGACTGGATGGTCAACACATAGACTGGATGGTCAACACATAGAATAGAAAAAAACAGAGTAACTGGGAAATGATCTTTACCAACCTTACATCCGACAGTGGGCTAATATCCAATATATACAAAGAACTCAAGAAGTTAAACTCCAGAGAGGCAAGTAACCCTATTAAAAAATGGGGTACAGAGCTAAACAAAGTGTTCTCACCTGAAGAATATCTAATGGCTGAGAAGCACCTAAAGAGATGTTCATCATCCTTAGTCATTAGGGAAATGCAAATCAAAACAACCCTGAGATTCCATCTCACACCAGTCAGGATGGCTAAGATCAAAAACACAGGAGACAGCAGTTGTTGGCAAGGATGTGGAAAAAGAGGAACACTCCTCCACTGCTGGTGGAATTGCAAGCTGGTACAACCACTCTGGAAAGCAGTCTGGCGGTTCCTCAGAAAACTGGGCATGACACTCCCGGAGGATCCGGCTATACCACTCCTGGGCATATACCCAGAGGCTTTTCCTGCATGCAATAAGGACACATGCTCCACTATGTTCATAGCAGCCTTATTTATAATAGCCAGAAGCTGGAAAGAACCCAGATGTCCCTCAACAGAGGAATGGATTCAGAAGATGTGGTATATCTACACAATGGAATACTACACTGCAATTAAAAACAATGAATTCACGAAATTCCTAGGCAAATAGTCAGATCTTGAAAATATCATCCTTAGTGAGGTAACCCAATCACAAAAGAACACACATGGTATGCAGTCACTGATAAGGGGATATTGACCCAGAATCTCGGAATACCCTAGACACAATCCGCATATCAATAGATTTCTAAGAAGATGGAAGGAGAGACCCCTGGTCCTGGAAAGACTGGATGTAGGGGAACGCCAGGACAGAGTAACGAGAGGGGGTTAAATGGAGAAAAGAGGGAGGGAAGGGGGCTTATGGGACTTTCGGGGAGGGAGGAAATGGGAAAGGGGAAATGATTTGGAATGTAAATTAAAAATAAAATAAAATAAATTAAATAATTTAAAAAAAAAAAGAAAAAACAGAGTAGACAACAAACGCTAAAGCAAAGGTTCTCTACTTATTCATTCATTTATTTATTTATTTATTTATTTATTTATTTATTTACTTATTTATTTATTTGACTAACAATGTTTTTATTTGGACTACAAACTGGAGTACTTTGACAAAATTTAGATGAAGCAATTACAAGAAGAAAATCTTATCATCTGCTAATAGTCATATATTTACATCTTCCTGTCCAAATTGCACCAACTGATTTCCATTTCTTATGTAATTGCTATAGTTAGAACTTTGAGTTCTATTTTGAATAGATAAGGAAAGAGTGGTCAACCTCATCTTGTACATGATTTCATTGGGATTTCTTCAAGTTTCTTTTTTATTTTAATTTTATTTTCTAAGCTTTTTTTATTTACATTCAAAATCATTTCCCCTTTCCCATTTTCTCCCTCCCCGAAAGTCCCATAAGCCCCCTTCCCTCCCTCTCGCTTTCCCCATTCAACCCCCTCTCGCTTCTCTGTCCTGGCATTCCCATACACCCAGTCTTTCCAGGACCAGGGGTCTCTCCTTCCATCTTCTTGGAAATCTATTGATATGCGAATTGTGTCTAGGGTATTCCGAGATTCTGGGTTAATATCCCCTTATCAGTGACTGCATACCATGTATGTTCTTTTGTGATTGGGTTACCTCATTAAGGATAATATTTTCAAGTTCTGACCATTTGCCTAGGAATTTCGTGAATTCATTGTTTTTAATTGAAGAATAGTATTCCATTGTGTAAATATACCACATCTTCTGAATCCATTCCTCCGTTGAGGGACATCTGGGTTCTTTCCAGCTTCTGGCTATTTTAAATAAGGCTGCTATGAACATAGCGGAGCATGTGTCCTTATTGCATGCAGGTAAAGCCTCTGTGTATATGCCCAGGAGTGGTAGAGCAGGATCCTCCGGGAGTGTCATGCCCAGTTTTCTGAGGAACCACCAGACTGCTTTCCAGAGGGGTTGTACCAGCTTGCAGTCCAGCCAGCAGTGGAGGAGTGTTCCTCTTTCTCCACATCCTCGCCAACAACTGCTGTCTCCTCTGCTTTTGATCTTAGCCATTCTGACTGGTGTGAGATGGAATCTCAGGGTTGTTTTGATTTGCATTTCCCTAATGACTAAGGATGATGAACATCTCTTTAGGTGCTTCTCAGCCATTAGATATTCTTCAGGTGAGAATTCTTTGTTTAGCTCTGTACCCCATTTTTTAATAGGGTTACTTGCCTCTCTGGAGTTTAACATCTTGAGTTATTTGTATATATTGGATATTAGTCCTCCGTCGGATGTAAGGTTCGTAAAGATCATTTCCCAGTTAGTTGGTTGTCGCTTTGTCCTTTTGAGAGTGTCTTTTGCCTTACAGAAGCTTTGTAATTTAATGAGGTCCCATTTGTCTATTCTTGATCTTAGAGCATAAGCTATTGGAGTTCTATTCAGGAAATTCTCCCCTCTGGCCATATGTTCAAGGTTCTTCCCTAGTTTCCTTTCTATTAGTTTCAGTGTGTCTGGTTTTATGTGGAGGTCCTTGATCCATGTGGAATTTAGCTTAGTGCAAGGAGATAAGAATGGGTCAATTTGCATTCTTCTGCATGTTGACCTCCAGTTGAACCAGCACCATTTGTTGAAAAGGCTATCTTTTTTCCACTGGATGGTTTTAGCTCCTTTGTCAAAGATCAAGTGACCATAGAAATGTGGATTCATTTCAGGGTCTTCAATCCTGTTCCACTGATCTACATGCCTGTCACTGTACCATGTGGTTTTTAACACTATTGCTCTGTTGTACAGCTTGATGTCTCGGATACTGATTCCCCCAGAGGTTCTTTTACTCTTGAGAATAGTTTTAGCTATCCTGGGTTTTCTGTTATTCCAGATAAATTTTTGAATTGGTCTTTCTAAGTCTATGAAGAATTGAGTTGGGATTTTGATGGGGATTGCATTGAATCTGTATATTGCTTTTGGCAAGATGGTCATTTTTACTATATTAATCCTGCCAATCCATGAGCATGGCAGATTTTTCCACCTTCTGAGGTCTTCTTCAATTTCTTTCTTCAGAGACTTGAAGTTCTTGTCATACAGATCTTTCACTTGTTTGGTTAGAGTCACACAAAGATATTTTATATGGTTTGTGGCTATCTTGAAGGGTATCGTTTCTCTTACTTCTTTCTCAGCCTGCTTATCCTTTGAGTATAGGAAGGCTACTGACTTGCTTGAGTTGATTTTATATCTGGCCACTTTGCTGAAGTCGTTTATCAGCTGTAGGAGTTCTCTGGTAGAGTTCTTTTGGTCACTGAATTATACTATCTTATCGTCTGCAAATAGTGATAGTTTGACTTCTTCCTTTCCAATTTGTACCCTTTGGCCTCCTTTTGTTGTCTAATTGCTCTAGCTAGAACTTCAAGTACTATATTGAAAAGATATGGAGAGAGAGGGCAGCCTTGTCTAGTCCCTGATTTTAGTGGGATTGCTTTAAGTTTCTCTCCATTCAGATTGATGTTGGTTACCAGTTTGCTGTAAATTGCTTTTATTATGTTTAGATAAGGGCCTTGAATTCCTGATCTTTCCAAGACCTTTAGCATGAAAGGATGCTGAATTTTGTCAAATGCTTTCTCAGCATCTAATGAGATGACCATGTGGTTTTTTTCTTTGAGATTGTTTATATAGTGGATTACATTGATGGATTTCCTTATATTGAACCATCCCTGCATCCCTGGGATGAAGCCTACTTGATCATGGTGAATGATCGTTTTGATGTGTTCTTGAATTCGGTTGGCAAGTATTTTAATGAGTATTTTTGCATTGATATTCATAAGAGAGTTTGTCCTGAGATTCTCTTTCTTTGTCGGATCTTTGTGTGCTTTTGGTATTAGTGTAATTGTGGGTTCATAGAACGAGTTGGGTAGTGTTCCTTCTGTTTCTATTTTGTGGAACAGTTTGAAGAGTATTGGTGTTAGGTCTTCTTTGAAGGTCTGATAGAATTCTGCACTAAAACCTTCTGGACCTGTGTTTTTTTGGTTGGAAGACTTCCAATGATGACTTCTATTTCTTCAGGGGTTATAGGACGGTTTAGATGGTCTATTTGATCCTGATTTAATTTTGGTATTTGGAATCTGTCAAGGAAATTGTCCATTTCCTCGAGATTTTCTAGTTGTGTTGAATATCGGCTTTTGTAGTAGGATCTGATGATTTTTTGAATTTCTTCAGTTTCTGTTGTTCTCTCTCCCTTTTCGTTTCTGATTTTATTAATTTGGATACTGTCTCTGTGCCCTCTGGTTAGTCTGGCTAAGGGTTTATATATCTTGTTGATTTTCTCAAAGAACCAACTCCTTGTTTTGTTGATTCTTTATATGGTTTTATTTGTTTCTACTTGATTGATTTCAGCCCTGAGTTTGATGATTTCCTGCCTTCTACTCCTCTTTGGTGTATTTGCTTCTTTTTGTTCCAGGGCTTTCAGGTGTGCCATTAAGCTGCTAGTGTATGCTGTCTCCCGTTCTTTTTGGGGGCACTCAAGGCTATGAATTTTCCTCTTAGCACCACGTTCTTTGTGTCCCATAAATTAGGGTATGTTGTCCCTTAATTTTCATTAAATTTTAAAAAGTCTTTGATTTCTTTCTTTATTTCCTCCTTGACCAAGTTATCATTGAGTAGAGCATTGTTCAGCCTCCATGTGTATGTGGGTTTCCTGTTGTTTCTGTTGCCATTGAAGACCAACCTTATTCCATAGTGATCTGATAGGAGGCATGGGATTAGTTCGATCTTCTTATATCTGTTGAGTTCTGATTTGTGACTAATTATATGGTCGATTTTGTTGAAAGTACCATGAGGTGCTGAGAAGAAGGTGTATTCTTTAGCTCTCAGATGAAATGTTCTATATATATCTGTTAGTTCCATTTGGTCCAAGGCTTCAATTAGATTCACTGTGTCCATGTTTAGTTTCTGCTTTCCTGAACGATCCATTTCAGAGAGAGGAGTGTTGAAGTCACCCACTATTATTGTGTGAGGTGCGATGTGTGATTTGACCTTTAGTAAAGTTTCTTTTATGAATGAGGGTGCCCTTGCATTTGGAGCATAGATATTCAGAATTGTGAGTTCTTCTTGGTGGATTTTTCCCTTGATCAGTATGTAGTGTCCTTCTGTGTCTTTTTTGATGACTTTAGGTTGGAAGTTAATTTTATTTGATATTAGGAAGGCTACTCTGGCTCGTTTCTTGGGACCACTTGCTTGTAAAATTGTTTTCCAGCCTTTTACTCTAAGGTAGTGTTTGTCTTTGACACTGAGGTGCGTTTCCTGCATGCAGCAAAATGCTGGGTCCTGTTTAGGTATCCAGTCTGCTAGTCTATGTCTTTTTATTGGGGAATTGAGACCATTGATATTAAGAGAGATTAAGGAATAGTGATTATTGCCACCTGCCATTCTTGACGCTATCTTTATGTTTGAGTGGTTATCTACTTTTGGGTTTGATGCAAGAACATTACTATCTCATTTTTTCAAAGGTGCTGTTTCTCTCCTTGTATTGGCAGTTTCCACCTATTATCCTTTGCAGGTGTGGGTTTGTGGAAATATATTGTGAAAATTTGGTTTTATCATGGAAATCTTGGTCTCTCCATCTATGGTGATTGAGAGTTTTGCTGGGTATAGTAGTCTAGGCTGGCATTTGGGCTCTCTTAATGTCTGCATGAGATCTGCCCAGGATCTTCTGGCTTTCATAGTCTCTGGTGAGAAGTCTGATGTGATTTAGATATGTCTTCCTTTGTATGTTACTTGGCCCTTTTCTCTTACTGCATTTAGTAGTCTTTCTTTGTTTAGTACATATGATGTTTTGATTATTATGTGACGGGAGGTATTTCTGTTCTGGTCCAGCCTGCTTGGAGTTCTTTAGGCTTCTTGTATGTTCATCGGCATCTCTCTCTTTAGGTTAGGAAAGTTTTCCTCCATAATTTTGTTGAAGATGTTTACTGGCCCTTTAATTTGCAAATCTTCACTCTCATCTATACCTATAATCCTTAGGTTTGGTCTTCTCATTGTGTCCTGGATTTCCTGGATGTTTTGGGTTACACGTTTTTTGCATTTTGCATTTTCTTTGACTGTTGAGTTGATGCTTTCTGTGGAATCTTCAGCACCTGAGATTCTTTCTTCCATCTCTTGTATTCTATTGTTGATGTTTGCATCTATGACTCCTGATTTCTTCCCAGGGTTTTCTATCTCCAAAGTTGTCTCCCTTTGTGAATTCTTAGTTGTTTCTACTTCCTTTTTTAGATCCTGGATGGATTTGCTGAGATCCTTCACTTGTTTGTTTGTATTTTCCTGTATTTCTTTAAGGTATTTTTGCATTTCCTCTTTCAGGATTTCTGCCTGTTGACCCAAGTTCTCCTGTATTTCTCTAAGCAATTTTTGTGTTTCCTCCTCATGGGCTTCCATCTGTTGATCCATTGCCTCCTGCATTTCTTTAAGCAGTTCTCATGTTTCCTTTGTACGGGCTTTTATCCATTGATTTATTTCTTTAAGCACTTTTTGTATTGCCTCCCTATGGGTATCCATCTGTTGACCCATATTCTTCTGCATTTCTTTATGCAATTTTGTGCGTCCTTTGAAAGTGCATCTAACCATTGATTCATGTCTTTAAGCGATTTTTGTGTTGTCTCCTTGTGCGCCTCCATCTTTTCATCCATGTTCTCCTGCATTTCTCTAAGTGATTTTTGTGTTTCCTTTGTAAGGGCTTCTAACCCTTGATTCATGGTCTCCTGTAATTCTTTATTAGATTTATTTGTGTCCTTCTTGTGATCCTCTAATAGCATCTTGAGAAGTGATTTTAAATCCAGATCTTGTCTTTCGGGTGTGGTGGGGTATCCAGGACTTGCTGCTGTTGGAGAGTTGGGTTCGGATGGTGCCATATTACTTTGATTTCTGGTAATAACATTCCTATATTTGCCTTTTGCCATCTGATTACCTCTGGTGTTAGTTGGTCCTGCTGTCACTGGCTGTTGGTTGGACATCCTGTGAGACTGCAAAGCTATTTCTGGCCCCCCTGGATTACCAGGATTCCTGTCGCACTGATTTCTGGTGCCTGCCCTGCTCCTGAGTGACTTTGGAGCCCTGATGTGCCTTGCCCCAAGTGATGTTATATTGGCGAGTTCCTGCACATCAAAGGCTCAGCTTAGTGGATTCCTGGAGCAGACATCACCAAAGGGAGGCTGGTAGGCTCCTGCCCTGTGTAGGGGTGTGTAATCTCTCGGGGGAGGGGAGCGAGGGGGAGTCCCTCTGTAGGGCAGAAGTCCCACAGCAGGGCTGGCATGTCGATTACTGCAGACCTGCGCAGCTCTTGGAGCAGGTTACTCACAAGTTGCCTGAGACTGAAGCAATATTATGCCTGACTGTCTCCGAGCCTGGCTGTCCCAACTACCAGGACACTTGTGCAAAGATGGCAGAGTGCACTCTGCACTCTCTAGGCGGTGGCGCAGGTCACCCTGCAGGGGGGATTGCCCACAGCAGAGCTGGCGCCCAGACGACCACAGCGCTGGCCTGTTCTTGGGAGCAAATGGAAGCCCCAACAGGCCATGTCCCAAGCGATGTTATATTGGGGAGAACCTGGGTACCTGTCTCCTCAGTGCGGTAGATCCGGGAACAGAGGTCGCCAAAGGGAAGCTGGTAGGCTCCTGCCCAGTGCGGGGGAGGGGGGTCCCTCTGCAAGGCAGAAGTACCACAGCAGAGCTGGCGCACTGGTTACTGCAGATCTGCCCAGTTCTTGGAGCAGGTTACACACAAGCTGCCTGAGACTGAAGCAATATTATGCCTGACTGTCTCCGAGCCTGACTGTCCCAACTACCTGGACACTGGAGCAAAGATGGAGGAGTGCACTCTCTTCTTCAAGTTTCTTAAGCTATCATTATTTACAGATTATATGATTGTATACATATGTGACCCAAAAATTTATTCAAGACAATTCCTACAGATGACAAACTAGTTCAGCAAAGTTTATAGATATAAAATTAACTTGAACATCACAACAGTTTTTCTTTATACAAATGATAAACATGCTGAGAAAGAAATTAGGGAAATAACACCCTTCACAATACCCACAAATATCTTGCTCTTACTTTAACCAAGCAAGGCAAAGATCTATATTATAAGAAATTCAAATCTCTGAAGAAAGAAATCAGAGAACTCAAGGATGGAATCATGCTGCATCCTCATGGATCAATAGGATTAGTATAGTAAAAATAGCTGTCCCAAAAAAAGCAACCTATAAATTTAATGCAATCCTCATCAAAAGCCCAAATCAATTCTTTACAGACATGGAAAGGGCAATTCTCAAGTTCATATGCGTAAACAAACAAACAAGCAAAAAAAACACAGGATAGTGAAAACAGTTCTCATCAATATAGGAACTTCTGAGGAAATTGAAATCCCTGAAGTCAAGCTGTACTACAAAGCAATGGTTATATGTACCACACGACATCAGAATTGAGACAGCTAGGTTGATCAATGGAATAGAATTGAAGACAAAGATATAAAATCACAAGTCTATGGATATTTGATCTTTGAAAAAGAAGCCAAAATAATATAGTGGAAAAATAATGCATCTTCAATAAATGGTGCTTGTCTAACTTGTAGTCTACATATAGAAGAATAAATATTGACCCATATTTATAACCTTGTAAA
Source organism: Tokudaia tokunoshimensis (assembly GCA_036184795.1). NCBI lineage: Eukaryota > Metazoa > Chordata > Mammalia > Rodentia > Muridae > Tokudaia > Tokudaia tokunoshimensis. Next base: position 81,484,959 of record BTHU01000002.1, on the reverse strand, counting down.
AAAGTTCAGGTTTCAGTGCCACATAAATTCACATACACTAAATCTAATAGAATAAAATGTTGGAAGGAACCTCGAAGACATTGGCATAGGATAAATTTTCCTGAACAGAACAGTAGCAGCTCAGCCTCTAAGATCAACAATTGACAAATGGGACCTTATGAAAATCAAAAGCATCTGTTAAGGCAGTGGACACTGTCAATAGGACAAATTGGGAACCTACAGATTGGGTATAGATGTTCATTAACCACTCCATTACATTTAATAGAGGGTTAATATACAATGAACTCAAGTAGTTAGACTTCAAAATACCATATAAACTACTATAAAAATGGAGTACAGATCTAAACAGAGAACTCTCAACAGAGTAATCTGAAATGGCCCAGAATCACTTACAGAAGTGTTCCAATTCTTAGTTATCAGGGAAATGCAAAAAATCAGAAAATTTGAAATGGTTCTACAGGAAGACCCAGTTCTACTACTTCTGGGCATATAACCAAAACATGTTTGACCATACCACAAGGAAACATGCTCCATTATGTTCATAGCTGCCTTATTTGTAATAGTCAGATGGTGGAAAAAAACCCAGATGTCTATAACCAAAGAATGGATACCGAAAATATAGTTCATTTACACAATGGGATACCTTTCAGCTATTAAAAATGAAGATACCATGAATTTTGAAGGCAAATATATGGAACTAGAAAATATCATCCTGAGCAAGGTAACCCAGACACAAAATGACACACATGGAATATATTCACTGATAAATCAGTATTAGCCCGAAAGCTCAAAAAACTAATGAAACAACTCACAGACCTTATGAAGCTTAACAGGAAGGAAGAGCCAAGTGTGGATACTTCAATGCCCCATAGAAGGGGATCAAAATAAACATAGGGGCCAGAGGGAGGGAGAGACCTGGGTGGACAAGTGGAAGGGGAGGAAAGAAGGGGGTAGAATCCAGTCTGAGAGGTAAGCAGAAAAGAATCCTAGAGAGCCACAAGGGAGGATGAAAACATGAAGCTGATGGGGAATGGGAGTAGGCGGCACCTCTAGATAGTACCAGAGTCATGGGATGTGAGCTGCTTCCAGGACTCAATGGGGATGACTATAACTGAAAAGTCCAACGGTGTGGAGACAGAACTTACAGAGTCTACCAACAGTAGATTCACTGGACCCTCAGTGGAAGAATGAGAATCAACCCATCAGTAAAGTTTTTGACCAAGAATTTTCTCTTTCTAAAGGAAATGCAGGGATAAAAAAAGAGAGACTGAAGAAAAGGCCACCCAGGGACAGTCCAACCTTGACCACCACTCCATGGATAGGCACCAAACTCTGACAATATTACTGAACCCTTTTTGTACTTGGAGACAAGAGCCTACCATGACGGTACTCTGAGAGACTCTACAAGAAGCTAAGTCAAGTACAGATACCTACTGTCAGCCACTGGACTGAGGTCAGGATCCCTTAGGAAGAGATAGGGGAAGGACTGAAGGAAGTGATTGGGACTGCAACTCTATAGGAATAACAACAGAAGCTGACCAGGCCCCTTCAGAGATCCCAGAGACTAGGCCACCAATGAATGAACACACATGGTTGCTCCATTGGCCCCTGAAGATATACAGCCATGGCCTACCTTGTCTGGCCTCACTAAAAAAGGATGCATTTAATCCTATAGAAATGTGAGGCCACAGGTAAGGGGGAAGCTAGCAGGAATAAGGAGTGAGTGAGTGGGTGGATGTGGGATCACCCTCTCAGAAGCAATGGGCAGATGTGTTGAAGAATCCAGGGTAGGACCATGTTTTGTTTTTAAGATCGATTAATAGAATAATAATAAGACAGGCTCATATGAGTTTTCCTGAGGAAAGACCATGGTGTAACAAATAGTTTTTACAGAGAGAATAAAGAGGAATCATCAGAAAAATAAGTGCAAGCTTACATATCTAGCTTCGCAATGATTCTTTGGTCTTGCATTTTTTTTTTTGAAAGAAAAAAATCTCAATTTAATGTCACTTTTTTTAAGTTAAGATACAGTTTGAAGCAATGCTGTAATGTTGATACAATGTGATTTAAAACCCTTAAGTAAACCCAGTGTCCTTTTTTTTTATTTTCTAACTTATTTTATTTACATTCCAAATCGTTTCCCCTTTCCCGTTTCCTCCATCCTCGAAAGTCCCATAAGTCCCCTTCCCTTGCTCTTTTCCCCATTCAACCCCCTCTCGCTTCTCTGTCCTGGCATTCCCCTACATCCAGTCTTTCCAGGACCAGGGGTCTCTCCTTCCATCTTCTTGGAAATCTATTGATATGCGAATTATGTCTAGGGTATTCTGAGATTCTTGGTTAATATTCCCTTATCAGTGACTGCATAACATGTGTGTTCTTTTGTGATTGGGTTACCCCACTAAGGATGATATTTTCAAGTTCTGACCATTTGCCTAGGAATTTCATGAGTTCATTGTTTTTAATTGCAGAGTAGTATTCCATTGTGTAAATATACCACATCTTCTGAATCCATTCCTCTGTTGAGGGACATCTGAGTTCTTTCCAGCTTCTGGCTGTTATAAATATGGCGGCTAAGAACATAGTGGAGCATGTGCCCTTACTGCATTCAGGTAAAGCCTCTGGGTATATGCCCAGGAGTGGTATAGCCGAATCCTCCGGGAGTGCCATACCCAGTTTTCTGAGGCACCAACAGACTGTTTTCCAGAGTGGTTGTATCAGCTTTCAATCCCACCAGCAGTGGAAGAGTGTTCCTCTTTCTTCACATCCTCTCCAACAACTGCTGTCTCCTGTGTTTTTGATCTTAGCTATTCTGACTGGTGTAAGGTGGAATCTCAGGGTTGTTTTGATTTGCATTTCCCTAATGACTAAGGATGATGAACAATTCTTTAGGTGCTTCTCAGCCATTAGATATTCTTCAGGTGAGAACAGTGTTTAGCTCTGTACCCCATTTTTTTAATAGGGTTAATTGGTTCTCTGGAGTTTAACTTCTTGAGTTCTGGGACTGGAGAGATGGCTCAGCAGTTAAGAGCACTGACTGCCCTTCCAGAGGTCCTGAGTTCAATTCCCAGCAACCACATGGTGGATCACAACCATCTGTAATGGGGTCTGGTGCCCTCTTCTGGTGTGTCTGAAGAGAGCAATGGTGGTGTACCCATATGTATAAAATAAAAATAAATCGTTAAAAAAAAACTTCTTGATTTCTTTGTATATATTGGATATTAACACTCTGTTGGATGTAGGGTTGGTAAAGATCATTTCCCAGTTAGTTGGTTGCTGCTTTGTCTTTTTGACAGTGTCTTTTGCCTTACAGAAACTTTGTAATTTTATGAGGTCCCATGTGTCTATTCTTTTTTTTTATTTACATTCCAAATCATTTCCCCTTTCCCGTTTCCTCCCTCCCCGAAAGTCCCATAAGCCCCCTTCACTCCCTCTTTTCCCCATTCAACCCCCTCTCGTTTCTCTGTCCTGGCGTTCCCCTACATCCAGTCTTTCCAGGACCAGGGGTCTCTCCTTCCATCTTCTTAGAAATCTATTGATATGCGAATTGTGTCTAGGGTATTCCAAGATTCTGGGTTAATATCCCCTTATCAGTGACTGCATACCATGTGTGTTCTTTTGTGATTGGGTTACCTCACTAAGGATGATATTTTCAAGATCTGACCATTTGCCTAGGAATTTCGTGAATTCATTGTTTTTAATTGCAGAGTAGTATTCCATTGTGTAGATGTACCACATCTTCTGAATCCATTCCTCTGTTGAGGGACATCTGGGTTCTTTCCAGCTTCTGGCTATTATAAATAAGGCTGCTATGAACATAGTGGAGCATGTGTCCTTATTGCATTCAGGTAAAGCCTCTGGGTATATGCCCAAGAGTGGTATAGCTGGATCCTCCGGGAGTGTCATGCCCAGTTTCTGAGGAACTGCCAGACTGCTTTCCAGAGTGGTTGTACCAGCTTGCAATTCCACCAGCAGTGGAGGAGTGTTCCTCTTTCTCCACATCCTCGCCAACAACTTCTTGATCTTAAGAGCACAAGCTATTGGAGTTCTATACAGGAAATTCTCCCCTCTGGCCATATGTTCAATGTTCTTCCCTAGTTTCCTTTCTATTAGTTTCAGTGTGTCTGGTTTTATGTGGAGGTCCTTGATCCACTTGGGATTGAGCTTAGTGCTAGGAGACAATAATGGATCAATTTGCATTCTTCTGCATGTTGACCTCCAGTTGAGCCAGCACCATTTGTTGAAAAGGCTATCTTTTTTCCACTGGATGATTTTAGCTCCTTTGTCAAAGATCAAGTGATCATAGGAGTGTGGATTCATTTCTGGGTCTTCAATTCTGTTCCATTGATCTACATGCCTGTCACTGTACAAATACCATGCAGTTTTTAACACTATTGCTCTGTAATACAGCTTGATGTCCAGGATATTGATTCCCCCGAAAGGTCTTTTACTCTTGAGAATAGTTTTAGCTATCCTGGGATTTCTATTATTCCAGATGAATTTTTGAATTGCTCTTTCTAACTCTATGAAGAATTGAGTTGGGATTTGGATGGGGATTGCATTGAATCTGTATATTGCCTTTGGCAAGATGGTCATTTTTAATATACTAATCCTGCAAATCCATGAGCATGGAAGATTTTTCTATCTTCTGAGGTCTTCTTCAATTACTTTTCAGAGACTTGAAGTTCTTGTCATACAGATCTTTCACTTGTTTGGTTAAAGTCACACTAAGATACTTTATATTGTTTGTGGCTATAATGAAGGGTATCATTTCTCTTACTTCGTTCTCAGTCTGCTTATCCTTTGAGTATAGGCAGGCTACTGACTTGCTTGAGTTAATTTTATATCTGGCCACTTTGCTGAAGTTGTTTATCAGCTGTAGGAGTTCTCTGGTAGAGTTCTTTGGGTCCCTTAATATACTATCATATCCTCTGTAAATAGTGATAGTTTGACTTCTTTCTTTCCAATTTGTATCACTTTGACTTCCTTTTGTTGTCTAATTGCTCTAGCTAGAACTTCAAGTACTATATTGAAAAGATATGGAGAGAGAGGGCAGCCTTGCCTAGTTCCTGATTTTAGTGGGATTGCTTCAAGTCTCTCTCCATTAAGATTGATGTTGGCTACCAGTTTGCTGTAAATTGCTTTTACTATGTTTAGATATGGGTCTCGAAATCCTGATCTTTCCAAGAACTTTAACATGAAAGGATGCTGAATTTCGTCAAATGCTTTCTCATCATCTAATGAAATAACCATGCGGTTTTTTTCTTTGAGATTGTTTATGTAGTGGATTACATTGATGGACTTCCTCATATTGAACCATTTGTGCATCCCTGGGATGAAGCCTACTTGATCATGGTGAATGATCGTTTTGATGTGTTCTTGGATTCGGTTCGCAAGAATTTTATTGAGTATTTTTGCATCAATATTCATAAGAGAGATTGGCCTGAGACTCTCTTTCTTTTTCGGATGTTTCTGTGATTTTGGTATTAGTGTAATTGTGGTTTCATAGAATGAGTTGGGTAGTGTTCCTTCTGTTTCTATTTTGTGGAATAGTTTGAAGAGTCTTGGTGTTAGGTCTTCTTTTAAGGTCTGATAGAATTCTACACAAAACCATCTGGACCTGTGCTTTTTTTGGTTGGAAGACTTCCAATGACAACTTCTATTTCTTCAGGGGTTATAGAACGGTTTAGATGGTCTATTTGATCCTGATTTAATTTTGGTATTTGGTAACTGTCTAGGAAACTGTCCATTTCCTCCAGATTTTCTAGTTGTATTGAATACAGGCTTTTGTAGTAGGATCTGATTATTTTTTGAATTTCCTCAGTTTCTGTTATTATCTCTCCCTTTTCGTTTCTGATTTTGTTAATTTGGATACTGACTCTCTGCTGTCTGGCTAGTCTTGCTAAGGGCTTATCTACCTTGTTGTTTTTCTCAAAGAACCAACTCCTAGTTTTGTTGATTCTTTGTATGGTTTTATTTGTTTCTACTTGATTGATTTCAGCCATGTGTTTGATGATTTCTTGCCTTCTACTCCTCTTGGGTGTATTTGCTTCTTTCTCTTCCAGGGCTTTCAGGTGTGCCATTAAGCTGCTAGTGTATGCTGTCTCCCGTTTCTTTTTGGAGGCACTCAGGGCTATGAAATTTCCTCTTAGCACCGCTTTCATTGTGTCCCATAAATTATGGTATGTTGTGCCTTCATTTTCATTAAATTTTAAAAAGTCTTTGATTTCTTTCTTTATTTCTTCCTTGACCACAGTATCATTGAGTAGAGCATTGTTCAGATTCCATGTGTATGTGGGCTTTCTGTTGTTTTTTTGCTGTTGAAGACCACCCTTATTCCATAGTGATCTGATAGGAGGCATGGGATTAGTTCGATCTTCTCACATCTCTTGAGGTCTGATTTGCGACCAATTATATGGTCGATTTTGGAGAAGGTACCATGAGATGCTGAGAAGGTGTATTCTTTTGCTCTAGGATGAAATACTTTATATATATATATATATATATATATATATATATATATATATATGTGTGTGTGTGTGTGTGTGTGTGTGTGTGTGTGTGTGTGTGTGTGTGTGTGTGTGTGTGTGTATTTAGTTCCATTTGGACCAAGGCTTCAATTAGATTCACGGTGTCCCTGTTTAGTTTCTGCTTTCCTGAATGATCCATTTCAGAGTGCGGGGTTTTGAAGTCACCCACTATTATTGTGTGAGGTACAATGTGTGCTTTGTGCTTTAGTAAAGTTTCTTTTATGTATGAGCATGCCCTTGCATTTGGAGCATAGATACTCAGAATTCAGAGTTCTTCTTGGTTGTTTTTTCCTTTGATCAGTATATAATGTCCTTCTGTGTCTCTTTTTGATGACTTTAGTTTGAAAGTCAACTTTATCTTATATTAGGATGGCTACTCTGCCTCATTTCCTGGGACCACTTGCTTGTAAAATTGTTTTCTAGCCTTTTACTCTGAGGCAGTGTCTGTCTTTGACACTGAGGTGCATTTCCTGCATGCAGCAAAATGCTGGGTTCTGTTTACGTATCCAGTCTGTTAGTCTATGTCTTTTTATTGGGGAATTGAGACCATTGATATAAAGAGAGATTAAGGAGTAGTGATTATTGCCACCTGCTATTCTTGACGCTATCTTTATATTTGAGTGGTTATCTACTTTTGGGTTTGATGCAAGATGGTTACTATCTTGTTTTTTCCAGGGTGTTGTTTCTCTCCTTGTATTGACAGTTTCCACCTATTATCCTTTGCATGGTTGGGTTTGTGGAAAGATATTGTGAAAATTTGGCTTTATCATGGAATATCTTGGTCTCTCCTTCTATGGTGATTGAGAGTTTGCTGGGTATAATAATCTAGGCTGGCATTTGTGTTCTCTTAGTGTCTGTATGAGATCTGCCCAGGATCTTCTGGCTTTCATAGTCTCTGGTGATAAATCTGATATGATTCGGATAGGTCTTCCTTTATATGTTACTTGGCCTTTTTCTCTTACTGATTTTAATATTCTTTCTTTGTTTAGTACATTTGGTGTTTTGATTATTATGTGATGGGAAGTATTTCTGTTGTGTGTGTGTGTGTCTGTGTGTATATTTATGCTTATGCAATTTCTGAAACAATTCTACAATGATATTTAATATAACAACATTTCAATACTTGTTGTTAAATGTGTATATACAAATACAAATACATACAATATTTATGTATATTATTTACTTATTTATTTAGTTACTTGCTTTCTTGTAAACAATTATGCCATGATTTGTAATAATATACTCAAGATACAATTCACAGACCACAGGAACCTCAAGAAGAAGGACCGAAGTGTGTAAGTTTCAGTTCTTCATAGAAGGGGGAGCAAAATTCTCACAGAAGGAAAAACAAAGTGTGGAGCAGAGACTGAAGGAAAGACCACCCAGAGACTGCCCCACAATGCCATATACAATCACCAAACCCAGACACTATTGTGGATGCTAAAAAGTACTTGGTGGCATGGGCCTGATATAGCTGTCTCCTGATAGACTCTGCCAGTGCCTGACAAATATAGAGGAGGATGCTCACAGTCAACTGTTTGACTGAGCTGAAAGAAGAGTTAGAGAAAGGACTGAAAGAGCTGAATAGGGTTTGCAACCCATAGGAAGAACAACAATATTAACCAAGTAGTCACCCAGAGCCCCAAGGTCTAAACCACCAACTAAAGAGTACATATGGAGTTACCCATGGCTTGAGACAGATATGTAGCAGAGGCTGATCTTGTTGGGCATCAATGGAAGGAGAGTCCCCAGTGTCCTGTGGAGGCTTGATGCCCCAGTGTAGGGAAATTCCAGTGCAAGGATTCAGAAGAGGCTGGATGTGGTGGAGGAATACCCTCATAAATGCATGGTGAGGGGGATGGGATAGGGAATTTATGGGGGGATGCCTATCGGTAAAGAGGATAACATTTGAAATGTAAATAAGAAAATATCCAATTAAAAATTGTGTACATATGAGAATCTGTCATCAAGGGGACACTGTATCCTTGCAAAAGCCCATTTGAGAGGAACAAAATACTCCATCAGAACTCATCGACTGTGGCACATACAGTAGCACAATTACCATGGACATGTCCCAGAGAGGCAGAGCCCTGAGGACTACGTGTCCTAAGCACTTCATAGCTCTGCTTGTTTTACTCTCATTCCTCACATCCTTCCTAATCTAAGTGTTCTATGAAAACTCAGAGGGGTCTTTCATCCCCTCACTAGGCAGTATTATTTGGACTCATATATCTTTGTTATGCATTGCTGCTGGAACAGATTAACTATTCAATCACTGTCCTTGAAAGAATTTGGAGATGTAGTTTGTTAGTTAAGTTAGGATAAGTTGCTTTTGTCCATGGTTCCATTGACAAAATCTTAGGGAATAATTTGAAGTTCATAAAGGCACACTTAATAGCTGAAATAGGGAAATTTTTGTGATCAGTGAACAAGAACACTAGCAATCCACCAGTACTACCTAACTTGATTCTCTTTCTAAAACTGAACAGGTGATCAAGGTGATGATTAATTTTTTTATCCATTTTGCCCTCAGCTTACTGATATGATTTAGTAAAAACAATGATGATCAGTAGATGTGCACCCTGAGGATTTAAAGTAGAAATGACTGATTTGTAATTTTTTCCATATTTATATGATTACTTTTTATGATAAATAATACAATAATTGATTCATTTTCTGTAACCACACATTGCACCCTGACAGTAAATAAAAAATGACTGAGAAAATAATCTGACTTTCTTATCTCTTGTTAATATAAAACAAGTTGCTTAGTTATAAAAACACATGGTTTCTTAGGAATAATTTGTTATATCTTCATGTATTATATGTAAATTCATTTTTAAGTAAAGGTATTTAGGAATGTATTTTTAAAAATATCCGTTCCCAGAAAGAATATAATCACACGGCAATTTTTATACTACTTGAAAGATTTTGCTGGGATATATAAGCTGTGTTCGAAAAAAATAAACTTTTTTGGAGCTTGTCTTGCTTCATCCAGTGACTCTGTGTGTGAGAGAGAGCAAGAGAGGGAGAGAGAGAGAGAGAGAGAGAGAGAGAGAGAGAGAGAGAGAGAGAGAGTCTTTGGGTCTCTGTGTCTTTGTGTGTGTGTCTGTGTGTGTGTGTTTTTTTTTTTCCTTTTTGCATCTCCTCATTCCTGCAAAAGTTCAAAGCATCTATTGTGAGTCACAGAAAGTTCTGGCCCCATTGAATCAAGTTCAGTACCTCTGAGAAGAGTCTCTACACTCACCTCAGTTCACCCTAACATTATAAGGACTTCAACAGGTTCTTTCAAGATATCTTTGGAGACTTTCTGAAATAAACCACACCACCATTTTACTGTGATGTGTGTTGTTCTATTTATGCCTTATAATTGCCTAATTTACCTTTCTTAATATATATATATATGTTTTATATCTTGAAAAATATGATTAAGAAAAAAGTGTTGTATATAGATTATAAGTTTCTATTATGAAACCAGCAAACATACACATACACACACACATATATGAACAGATAAACACACTCATGTCCAATCAAATTTCAAAAAGTAATCAAGTCTTTGTTTTGGAGATGATTGGATTATAATTCATATCAACATTATCTCACACATTGACGATAGTATGATAACTCCAAAACAGAGAAATCTATTCTTCAAATGTACAATATGCAATGTTTGTTCTGCATATACTCAATTGATTTTTATTTTCTTTTATACTTATTAAAATTAATTCCTAAACTTTTGTAGGATAGTGGATATTTAAAACAAAAATGTGTTTTAAATTTGAAATATCAAAATAAAGTTAATTACACAAAAGTGTATACTAAATTAAAAGAGGAACATGGCATTGATAAGAGATTATTTTTTCCATAATCTACCAGGAAAAATAAAGTTAGGCAATATAGGAAGCTCAAATGAAGTAATTATAAACAAAAAACTAAAATATTTTTTAAAATATGGAGCCTATTACAAGTACAAAAAATAAAACAGAACAAATATATTCATAGAATCATGTTGTAAAGACAAATTGTGATAAATTCACCACAGCCACCTGTCTTTCTGCATAATTCCCTGCATTCTTAGACCAGCAGCATAAACTAAACATGTTAAAGCAAGGTAAAGAAAAATTTCATGTTCCAGACTCTTCTCTTTCCTTTTTTTATTATAATGAATTTTTTTATTGGATATTTTCTTTATTTACATTTCACATGTTTTTCCTTTCCAGGTCTTCCCTTTGGAAACCCTCTATCCCTTCTCTTTCTTCTGAAGCAAAAGAGTAGAGTTGTTACCCTGCTGGTGAAATGATGAACTGAAGAATCTCAGAAATCATTGCAGTTTGCACAATGTGTGGTGAACTGTTAGTGTACTTTTTGTTTGTTTTAACAGGTACAGAACACCTTGGTCATTTGGGTGTATATTTGAATGTGTCTGGTATTGCTTTATTTTAGCAAAAGGGAATAAAATTCAGTAGGATATAAGTGTTCGTGCTATGTTGAAATTCAGAAATAAATTAAAGGTGAACAATTCAGGAACATTGCATTTCAATGAATAATGCCATGGTCAGGACAAGCTGGTTTGGTGACATTCTCCCTGCAACAGAGTATAGGTGACGAAAGTGTCTCAAGAACATCATTATTGACTGACTGTATTTCCTGATTTATATATGACCAATATCTAAGTGCTACATATTTATTCCTAGTTTACTATCAAAAACTCAACTAAGAAGTGACATTAAGATTATTTTCCTAGTCCAATAAAATACTTTCTTGTCCATTAAAAAGTTTAAAATGAATATCAATAGCAAAGATTCCAGTTAAGAGTGAGTCCTACAGACAAGTCTGTATTCACTTTCTTATGACCATTAAAACACTCAAATGAGGAGATAATGTATTTAATTTTTTCCAGAGGATATCATTTTATACTTGGTACATAAGTGATTCTCTGACCCATTATTTCTATTCACTTTAAACTTTTATTTGCACACTCTTGTCATTCTCCAATCTCCATCTTTATCACTGCCTCTGAATCAGGCTGTAGCTCTCAGCTACTGCTCCAGCTCCTTGTCTGCTGCCATGCTTGCAGCCATAATGATCATGAACTGAACCATAGAAATGCTAAACAAACCCCAAATTAAAAACATTTTCTCATAATAGTTGTCTTGGTCTTTTCAAAGTAATGGAGCAGAGATTAAGAAAGACAATGAACATCAAAAAATTTGCTAAAAACCAGCTTGAAATGCTCCTCACAGTAAACTGAGGAATTTTCAAACTTATACTCAGCAATGCATTCTTTTATGGAGGAGAATTACATATTCTTAAAATTTTCATAAAGATATATAGTACATCTTGGCCATATCTACACTTCTTTCTATAGCTTCCCAAGAATTTCTCCTAAGTATCTCCCATCTTCCTCTCAAACTTATGGATTTTGTTTTCTTACTAATTCTATTTAATGGCTCCCTAATATGTGCAGGTATGGACTCATCCACATGGCTATAGGCACTATATACCAGTGCCTTTTGCTCTCAAGAAGAGTCTTCCTCAAACCCTCACTCAATAACCTTGAACTATAGTTTTCCATGGCAACCTGAATCCCCAGAGCCAACCAGGAAACAAAAGCAAAATCAAAGCAGCCTTTTCACAGTTCTCATTGTCTGGGCTTCTGAGCTGGAGGCCTGAAACTCTAGCAACAAAAGGATTTTGCTTTTGTCTGATGCTCTCAGCCAGGTTTCCACTTAGGTGTGCTTGTCACTCACTTTCAACCTGCCAAGGAGCAATCCAGGGCTCAATGATGGAAAATAAATCCTCCACTTGTGATGGATGTGGTGGGTCCACCACCTTGGTTTATGTGGATTGTTATAGGCTAGTGTACAACCATGTGTTATAAGTAGGAATATCCACATGTGTCTGTGTTTCATTAATAATAATGCCAGTATTCCTGTTTGTTTTCCCTAGAGATTTTATTTGAGCTATAAAGTGTTAACAGATCAGAGTGAGAGAGACTCAGAATATAAAAGTACTAAATGGCATAGACTTGTCTATTTCCAAAATATTAACCTAGGTCCTTATTTCCTTCTGTATGATTTCTGTATGATATATTGCTCTTCAATAGCAGATTTTGTTCTCTGATGGCTAAACTAGATGCAATTATAAGAGCTGGTGCTGATAAAAGAGAGAAAGGCAGATTGCCTCCACATTTTCTGAAGGAATATATTTTATATAAAAATTTTCAGTGAAAGTAACAAGAAGGAAAACAGTGAGAAGAGAGGATTCTAAACACAGCCAGAGACTTGCAGAATGAATATCGAATATAGAGTTTTCTGTAGGATATGAAATATTTTTGGAGGTGAACTCATAATATAGGTAAGTCCACACTCTATACCTGTCTAGATATTTGAAAGCTTCATGGGAAATCTATTGATATGTGAATTGTGTCTTGGGTAAAAGCTACTGTACCAACACCTTGACTTTAACTAATAAGACCTTGGTTAGATCTCTTTCTCAATAGTATAAGAAAATAAATGTGTATATTTATTTAAAAAAAAGCTGCATGGGAGCAGTTGGGACCTCCAGGTGCAGGGATAACCAAGCATAACATCACTTGGGACACAGCTAGCTGATGTGTTCCCTGCACCCAAGAGCTGGGCAGTTCTGTGGTCATCTACATGCCAGCTCTGCTGTGGGACATCTGCCCTGCAGAGGAACCCTTGCTGGGAGAGAGCGCACCAGCATCCCCTTAGCAAACTCTGCTCCGGGGATTGAATACACTGAGTCTTCAGGTATGCAGGGATTCCCCAAATATAACATTGCTTGAGACACAGCCTGCTAGGCTTCCATCTGTGCCCAAGAGCGGGGCAGGTCTGTGGTTGACTGGGTGCCAGTTCTGCTGTGGGACATCTGCCCTGCAGAGTGATCTGTGCTGAGAGGGTGTACAGTACACTCCACCATCTTTGATCTGACAACAGAGCAGTTGGGATCCCCAGGTGCAGGGATAACCGAACATAACATCACTTGGGACAGAGCTAGCTGGTGTGTTCCCTGCACCGAAGAGCTGGGCAGTTCTGAGGTCATCTATGCGGCAGCTCTGCTGTGGTACATCAGCCCTGCAGAGGGACCCAAACCAGGAGAGAGCGCATCAGTCTCCGCTTAGCCACCTCTGCTCCGGAGATTAACTACACTGAATATTCAGGTAAGTAGGGATTCCACAAGTATAACATGACTTGGGGCAAGGCACATCAGGGCTCCAAAGTCACTCAGGAGCAGGGCAGCCGCTCAGCAATCAGTGCCAGGGGAAACTCGGTCATCCAGGGGGGCAGAAATAGCCTTGCAGGCTCACAGGAGGTCCAAGCAACAGCCAGTGACAGCAGGACCAACTAACACCAGAGAGAAACAGATGGCAAAAGGCAAACATAGTAAGGTTACTAACAGAAATCAAGGTAATATGGCACCATCCGAACCCCACTATCCAACAGGAGCAAGTCCTGGATACCCCATCAAACCTGAAAGGGATTTAAAATCAATTCTCATGATGCTATTAAAGGATTTCAAGAAGGACATAAATAAATCTCATAAAGAAATACAAGAGAATATGAAAAATCGGTAGAAACCCTTAAAAAGGAAACACAAAAATTGCTTAAAGAAATGCAGGAGAATATGTGTCAACAGATGGAGGCCCATAAGGAGGCAACACAAAAATTGCTTAAAGAAATACAGGAGAACATGAATCAACGGGTAGATGCCCTTAGAAAGGAAATACAAAAATTGCTTAAAGAAATGCAGGAAAATATGGGTCAACAGATGGAAGCCCAAAAGGAGGAAACACAAAAAAATCTCTTAAAGAAATACAAGAGTACTTGGGTCAACAAGCAGAAATCCTGAAAGAGGAAACACAAAATTATCTTAAAGAAATACAGGAAAACACAAACAAACAAGTGAAGGAACTGAGAAAATCCATCCAGGATCTAAAAAAGGAAGTAGAAACAACTAAGAAATCACAAAGGGAGACAACTTTGGAGATAGAAAACCTTGGGAAAAAATCAGGAGTCATAGATGCAAACATCAACAATAGAATACAAGAGATGGAAGAAAGAATCTCAGGTACTGAAGATACCATAGAAAGCATCGACTCAACAGTCAAAGAAAATGCAAAATGGAAAAAACATGTAACCCAAAACATCCAGAAAATCCAGGACACAATGAGAAGACCAAACCTAAGGATTATAGGTATAGATGAGAGTGAAGATTTGCAACTTTAAGGGCCAGTAAATATCTTCAACAAAATTATGGAGGAAAACTTCCCTAACCTAAAGAGAGAGATGCCAATGAATGTACAAGAAGCCTACAGAACTCCAAACAGACTGGACCAGAACAGAAATACCTCCCCTCACATAATAATCAAAACACCAAATGTGCTAAAAAAAAGAAAGAATATTAAAATCAGTAAGAGAAAAAGGCCAAGTAACATATAAAGGAAAACCTATCCGAATCACATCAGACTTCTCACCAGAGACTATGAAAGCCAGAAGATCCTGGGCAGATCTCATGCAGACTCTAAGAGAACACAAATGCCAGCCTAGACTACCATACACAGTGAAAATCTCAATCACCATAGATGGAGAGACCAAGATATTCCATGAAAAACCAAATTTACACAATATCTTTCCACAAACGCAGCCATACAAAGCATAATAGGTGGAAATCACGAATACAAGGAAAGAAACTACATTCTGGACAAAACGAGATAGTAACATTCTTTCATCAAACTGAAAAGTAAATAACCAGTCAAACATAAAGATAGCCTCAAGTATAAAAGGTGTCAATAATCAGTATTCCTTAATCTCTCTTAATATCAATGGTCTCAATTCCCCAAATAAAAAGAGATAGACTAAGACACTGGATATGTAAACAGGACCCAGCATATTGCTGCATGCAGGAAACATACCTCAGTGTCAAAGACAAACACTACCTCAGAATAAAAGGCTGGAAAACAATCTTACAAGCAAATGGTCCCAGGAAACGAGCTAGAGTAGCCATGCTAAAATCAGATAAAATGGACTTTCAAACTAAAGTCATCAAAAAAGACACACAAGGATGCTCATACTGGTCAAAGGAAAAATCCACCAAGAAGAACTCTCAGTTCTGAAGATCTATGCTCCAAATGCAAGGGCACCCTCCTTCATAAAAGAAAACTTACTAAAGCTCAAAGCATACATCGCACATCACACAATAATAGTTGGTGACTTCAAAACCCCACTCCCAGAAATGGATCATTTAGGAAAGCTGAAAATAAACAGGGATACAATGAAACTAATTAAAGCCTTGGATCAAATGGAACTAACAGATATCTAAAGAACATTTCATCCTAAAACAAAAGAATATACCTTCTTCTAAGCAACTCATGGTACCTTCTCCAAAATCGACCATATAATTGGTCACAAAACAGACCTCAACAGATATAAGAAGATCGAATTAATTCCATGCCTCCTATCAGATCACTACATAATAAGGGTGGTCTACAATAGCAACAATAACAACAGAAAGCCCACATACACATGGAATCTGAACAATGCTCTACTCAATGATACCGTGGTCAAGGAAGAAATAAAGAGAGAAATCAAAGACTTTTTAAAATTTAATGAAAATGAAGGCACAACATACCCTAATTTATGGGACACAATGAAAGCGGTGCTAAGAAGAAATTTCATAGCCCTGAATGCCTCCAAAAATAAATGGGAGAGAGCATGCACTAGCAGCTTAATGGCACACCTGAACGCCCTGGAACAGAAAGAAGCAAATACACCCAAGAGGAGTAGAAGGCAGGAAATCATCAAGCTCAGTGCTGAAATCAATCAAGTATAAACAAATAAAACCATACAAAGAATCAACAAAACTAGGAGTTGGTTCTTTGAGAAAATCAACAAGATAGATAAGCCCTTAGCCAGACTAACCAGAGGGCACAGAGATAGTATCCAAATTAATAAAATCAGAAACGAAAAGGGAGAGATAACAACAGAAACTGAGGGAATTCAAAAAATCATCAGATCCTACTACAAAAGCCTGTATTCAACACAACTAGAAAATCTGGAGGAAATGGACAATTTCCTAGACAGATACCAAATTCCAAAATTAAATCAGGATCAAATAGACCATCTAAACCATCCTATAACCCTTGAAGTAATAGAAGTGGTCATTGGAAGTCTTCCAACAAAAATAAGCACAGGTCCAAGTGGTTTTAGTGCAGAATTCTATCATATGTTTAAAGAAGACATAACACCAATACTCTTCAAACTATTCCACAAAATAGAAATAGAAGAAACACTACCCAACTCGTTCGATGAAGCCACAATTACAGTGATACCAAAATCACACAAAGATCCGACAAAGAAAGAGAATCTCAGACCAATTTCTCTTATGAATATCTATGCAAAAATACTCAATAAAATTCTTGCTAACTGAATCCAAGAACACATAAAAACTATCATTCACCACGATCAAGTAGGCTTCATCCTGGAGATGCAGGGAAAGTTCAATATAAGGAAGTCCATCAATGTAAGCCACTACATAAACAATCAGAAAAGAAAAAAAAAAGAACACATGGTCATTTCATTAGATGCTGAGAAAGCATTTTACAAAATTCAGCATTCTTTCATGTTAAAGGACTTGGAAAGCTCAGGAATTCGAGGCCCATATTTAAACATAGTAAAAGCAATTTACAGCAAACCAGTAGCCAACATCAATCTAAATGGAGAGAAACTTGAAGCAATCCCACTAAAATTAGGGACTAGACAAGGCTGCCCTCTCTCTCCATATCTTTTCAATATAGTACTTGAAGTTCTAGATTCCTGGTCCTGGAAAGACTGGCTGTAGGGGAATGCCGAGACAGAGAAGCGTGAGGGCCTTGAATGGGGAAAAGTGGGATGGAAGGGGGCTTATGGGACTTTCGGGGAGGGAGGAAACGGGAAAGGGGAAATGATTTGGAATGTAAATAAAAATATAACAAATAAAAAAATACAAAAAAAAGAATTTTAAGAAGATGGAAATAAAAGGAAGTCAAAGGGATACAAATTGGAAAGGAAGAAGTCAAACTATCACTATTTGCAGACAATATGATAGTATATTTAAGTGACCCAAAGAACTCCACCAGAGAACTCCTACAGCTGTTAATCAACTTCAGCAAAGTGTCTGGATATAAAATCAACTCAAGCAAATCAGTAGTCTTCTTATACTCAAAGGATAAGCAGGTTGAGAAAGAAATGAGAGAAATGATAACCTTCACGATAGCCACAAACAATATAAAGTATCTTGGTGTGTTTAACCAAAAAAGTGAAAGTTCTGTATGACAAGAACTTCAAGTCTCTGAAGAAGGAAATTGAAGACCTTAGAAGATGGAAAAATCTTCCATGCTCATGTATTGACAGGATTAATATAGTAAAAATGACCATCTTGCCAAAAGCAATATACAGATTCAATGCAATCCCCATCAAAATCCCAACTCAATTCTTCATAGAGTTAGAAAGAGCAATTCAAAAATTCCTACGGAATAGCAGAAAACCCAGGATAGCTAAAACTATTCTGAACAGTAAAAGATCTTCTTGGGAAATCAGTATCTGGGACCTCAAGTTGTACTACAATAGTGTTAACAACTGCATGGTATTGGTACAGTGACAGGCATGAAGATCAATGGAACAGAATTGAAGACCCAGAAATGAATCCACATTCCTGTGTCAATTGATCTTTGACAAAGGAGCTAAAACCATCCAGTGGAAAAAAAGACAGCCTTTCAACAAATGGTGCTGATTCAACCGGAGTTCAACATGCAGAAGAATGCAAATCGATCCATTCTTATCTCCTTGTACTATGCTCAATTCCAAGTGTATCAAGGACCTCCACATAAAACTAGACACACTGAAACTAATAGAAAATAAACTAGGGAAGATCCTTGAGCATATGGGTACAAGGGAAAATTTCCTGAACAGAACACCAATAGCTTTTGTCCTAAGATCAAGAATTGCCAAATGGGATCTCATAAAATTGCAAAGTTTCTGTAAGGCAAAGGACACTGTCAAAAGTACAAAGTGGCAGCCAACAAACTGGGAAAAAAATCTTCACCAAACTGACTTCCAACAGAGGGCTAATATCCAATATATACAAAGAACTAAAATGTTAGACTCCAGAGAGCCAAATAACCCTATTAAAAAATGGGTACAGGGCTAAACAAAGAGTTTGCACCTGAAGAATGTCTAATGGCTGAGAGGCACCTAAAGAGATATTTATCATCCTTAGTCATTAGGGAAATGCAAACCAAAACAACCCTGAGATTCCACCTCACACCAGTCAGGATAGCTAAAATCAAAAACACAGGAGACAGCAGTTACTGGTGAGGATGTGGAGAAAGAGGAACACTCCTCCACTGCTGCTAGGATTGAAAGCTGGTACAACCACTCGGGAAAGTAGGCTGGCAGTTCTTCAGAAAACTGGGCATGACACTCCCAGAGGATCCTGTTATACCACTCCTGGGCATATACCCAGAGGCTTCCCCTGCATGCGATAAGGACACATGCTCCTCTATGTTCATAGCAGCCTTACTTATAATACCCAGAAGCTGGAAAGAACCCAGATGTCCTTCAACGGAGGAATGGATACAGAAGATATGGTATATTTACACAATGGAATACTACTCTGCAATTAAAAACAATGAATTCACAAAATTCTTAGGCAAATGGTCAGAACTGGAAAATATCATCCTTAGTAAGGTAACCCAATCACAAAAGAACACACATAGTATGCAATCACTGATAAGGGGATATTAACCCAGAAACTCGGTATACCCAAGACACAATTCACAGATCAGTAGATTTCCAAGAAGATGGAAGGAGAGATTCCTGGTCCTGGAAAGACTGGGTGTAGGGGAATACCAGGACAGAGAAGCAAGAGGGGGTTGAATGGGGAACAGGGGGAGGGAAGAGGGCTTATTTGACTTTTGGTGAGGGAGGAAATGGGAAAGGGGAAATCATTGGGAATGTAAATAAAAAATATAGAAATTAAAATAAAGAAATAGATAGGCCTATTTGCACAGATCTTTAATGTTTCTAAGCAGACCATTGTATGTAAAAAGCAAGTAAGACAAAAAGACATATATTTAATATTATTTGTTGGGTTTGTAATTCAGTTTGTTGATGACTATAAATGTACTAGGATGTTAAGGAATAAGCAGAGTGGTATACATGTGCATGAATGTGCAACTAGGGACAGAAGAGTAAAGTCAGTTTCAGATGAACCAGAAAGTAAACTGTTTGCTGTGTAAGAATCTTAATATGAATTTACTTCCTGGATCCCATATACAGGTAGAAAAAAAACAAACTCCAAAAAGTTGTCTTCTGACCTCCCATAGGTACTGTGGCATATGTAACCCTCCACCCATTCACATTCTGTACACAACCTATTATCAAGTTTTCAAACAAATAAATTGGCGATCTGTACAATAAAAAAAATACATTTAATCATTTCATGTCAATACTAACCTAAATAAATGAAAGATTCTCCAAAAATGAAAACATATGATAGTATATTTCAGACACAAAGCACTTGACATAAAAGGATGTTTTAATTAGAAAAGTACATGAAATTTTGGTAAGCTACTTTGATATAGATTTCTTTGTTTGGGAGACCTAAAGTAGAGATTGGTGTGACTTCACTAATTGAAGTGCCACTACTGAGTGTGTTAGTTACTCGTCTTGCTGCTTTGACAAAAGCCACTTGAGGAAGGAAGGGTTTATTGGAGCTTTCAGTTCTTCATGGAAGAGAAGGCATGGCAGCAGGCCTATTAGTCAACTGGTTACATTGCCTCTGCAATCAGGAAGAAGGCAGCAATGACTGTTCATGCTCAACTCACTTTTGCCTTTCTGTTCAGTCTGAAGACCCAGCCAATGGAAGAGTTCTGTCTGTGCTTAGGGTGGGTCTTCCCATCTCAAATAATCTAATCTAGAATATTCCCCACAGTCTCCTCCGGAGAGTTATATCTAATGTGATTCTAGAGCCTGTTGAAATGACAATCAGCATTGACCACAACACTAAATAGGTGACCTGCCCAAAACATCTTTCCTGGGTAAAACAGTTTTAAAGGATAACAAATTTGATCCGGTAAGGTGGCTCAGTGGGGAAGAGTACTTAACACAAAGCCTAATGATCTGAGTGCAATCCTTGGTATCTGTGAAAGGAGAAAACCAACTTTAGCAAGTTTAGCACTGACCTACCCAAGCATGTGCATGTCGACCACACAGATACACACACACACACACACACACACACACACACGCAAACACACACACACACACACACACACACACACACACACACAGAGTTAATAAATGTAATTTGGGGTGGAGATGAGACAGGGTCAATGACTAGATAAGAACTCATTATGCTTACCAGACTAAACTCAAACTCACTGAGATACACCTGCCTCTGCCTTCCAAATGCTATAATAAGAAGTGCATGTCACTGCATCACTGCTTCTGGCCCAGCTCACGTAATTCTAAAAAACAATATCAAACTCAATGTTAAATATATATTTGAGATATAGGCAATGGTGATCTGCCAGACATGGGTTCTGAGATACAAACTTAGGTTTTAAATCTGTGTTTCTGGTCTTGGGACACTCAAAATGGCTCCAGAATAAACTATCTTATTCACTTCAAAAAAACCCAGCAAATATAATAAAAAGCTAAAAATAAAATGTGAACTGGTCATATCACTGCATATAGCCAACAAGCTCTATTGAAGTACAGGACCTTGAATACAGAACATAACAAGTCTTAGCAGTACAGGCATTTTCTATCAAAATCTCTTTCCAAAGATCATTCTTGCCATGTCATCCACAGTAAAATGAGGGAAACTCAACACTGCCCATTTGTCAGCAGCTGCTGACATTGTAAGAACCACTGTGCCTTCCCAGGTTTATTTTGAGCCAGAGGAGTCCAGGAATATTGAAGACATATCCCTAAGTGGATAGTTATGAAATATTCATTAGATATAAGATTGACCCTCAATGTCATAGAAGCAACCCAGCATATAGGAATAATTCATCTTCTAAACTTACACATGTCTAAGAGAAAGAAAAAAATGATTTCTTCCCCATTAAGTCTTAAGAATACATGCTTTGGTTAGTAGGCTATACTAGAGAGAGGAAAGTACAGAATTTATCTGTTTGAGAACACATTGTACTATGGTTAAGAGTTTCCCCTTTTTTTTTCCTTTAAAAAAATTCTCTAGAAAGCTGTCTGGCGGTTCCTCAGAAAACTGGGCATGACACTCCCGGAGGATCTGGCTATACCACTCCTGGGCATATACCCAGAGGCTTTACCTGCATGCAATAAGGACACATGCTCCACTATGTTCATAGCAGCCTTATTTATAATAGCCAGAAGCTGGAAAGAACCCAGATGTCCCTCAACGGAGGAATGGATTCAGAAGATGTGGTATATTTACACAATGGAATACTACTCTGCAATTAAAAACAATGAATTCACGAAATTCCTAGGCAAATGGTCAGAACTGGAAAATATCATCCTTAGTGAGGTAACCCAATCACAAAAGAACACACATGGTATGCAGTCACTGATAAGGGGATATTAACCCAGAATCTCAGAATACCCTAGACACATATCAGTAGATTTCCAAGAAGATGGAAGGAGAACACCCTGGTCCTGGAAAGACTGGATGTAGGGGAATTCCAGGAACGAGAAGCGAGAGGGGGTTGAATGGGGAAAAGAGGGAGGGAAGGGGGCTTATGGGACTTTCGGGGAGGGAGGAAAGGGGAAATGATTTTGAATGTAAATAAAAAAAACTTAGAAAATAAAATAAAATTAAAAAAAAATCCTCTAGACAAAAACAAATCTCTGACACTACCAGTGATGCTTTATGATTGTAGATAGGAGCCTAGCACAACTGTCCCTGAGAGGTTCTGCCTAGCAGCTGACTGAAACAGATACAGTGGGCTATAGCCAAACAATAGATAGAGCTCAGGGAGTCTTATAGAAGAGTTGGGGGACAGACTGAGGGCCCCAAAGTGGATAGGAACTCTACAGGAAGACCAAGAGTCAATTAACCTGTACCATTGGTTCCTAGAAATTGAACCACCTACCAAAGAGCATACATGGGCTGGACCTAGGCCTCTCTGCACATATGTAGCAGATGTGCAACTTGGTTTTCAGGTAGATCCCCCAACAGCTAGAGTAGAGGCTGTCCCTGACACTGTTGACTACGTGAGGATCCTATTCCCCTAACTGGGCTGCCTTACCTGGCATCAGTGGGAGAGGATGTACCTAGTATTGCAGCCCTGATGTGCTAGGTTGGATTGGTACCCAGAGGGAACTCTCCTCTCATGAGAGAAGGGAAGGGGGCCTGTGGCAGGGTATATTTGATGTGGGGACTGGGAAGAGGGTGACTGCAATGGAGATGTAAAGTGAATTAACAAATAAAGTAATGGAAATAAAGAAAAGGAAAAAATGTAGTTTACTTTGTATATACGCAGAAGTGAAATATATTGTTGGCTCTGCTCTTTAATTGTCCTCCTACCTTCTTCTCATAGATATTTCCTGAAATTCTCTCACTAATGGAGACTTTGACTGCTACATGAAAACATGGTATTACCTAGGGTATAGACACATTCATTTGTTACTCCATCCCTGGACTGTAATGACAATAACAATATAACAGTTAATTCCTGCTTAACTAAAATTAAAAACAGGGCAGAAGATGTAGCTCAGTTGGAAGAGGTCTTGCCTAGCATGCTGGTTGCATTCAGTCATGAGTGCTACACAGACACAGTGATAGTGTATGCCTGTACACCAGCATTTAAGACATTGAGATAAGAGGATCAGATGCTTGGCTATACTGCCAGTTTGAGATCAGTTATGGACACTTGAGATCCTGTCTCCAAAACAACAATTATGTAAGTAGTGAATAAAGAAAGGGGAAATCATTGGGAATGTAAATTAAAAAAATATAGAAAAAAAATAGTTCTGATCCCAAAGTAGCTACTCAATAAATCCTTGTTAATTGATCTACTATTGAAAAAAAAAAGAAAGCTTCATGGTCATTATGTTGCTACCTGAAATATATTTTCACAATTATCTACATTTTTTATTTCTGTAGCTTGCTATACTCTGCATTGACAACACCCTCAAAAAAAAAATAAAACCAAAACCATTTTCTGTATTTGTTTTTGTTTTAGAATTTTTTTTTTATTCCAAGGAGAAAACACTTATGGTGCATGTCTTAGGCAATGTACTATAGCTGTGAAGAGACACCATGATCATGATAACTCTTATAAAGGAAACCACTTGAGACTCCTTACAGAATCCAGCATTTTGTTGCCTATGGATAACATACCTCAGTAATAAAGACAGTTATTACCTTAAAGTAAAAGGATTGGTAAGATTTTTTTTCCAAATAAATGTCCAAAGAAATAAGTTGGAGTAGCCTTTTTAATATGCAACAAAATAGACTTTCAACCAAAAATTATAAAAAATATGTGGGGAAGGACACTACTTACTCATCAAAGGAAAAATACACCAAGATGAACTCTCAATTCTGGACATCTATGCTCTATATGCAAGATATATATATATATATATATATATATATGAAATATTTATATAATATATAAATGCAAAGGTATTTATATATTCAAAATTACATATGCAAAGATATTTCCAAATACAAGATATTTATATTATATAAATATATAATACATGTATATATATATATTATAAATATTATCCACATTTATAAAAGAAATCTTACTAAAGCTCAAATCACACATTGGACCCCACACAATAATAGTAGGAAATTTCAAACCATATTTTCACCAATGGACAGATCATGGAAGCAGAAACTAAATAGAAACACAGTGAAACTAAAAGAAGTTATGGACCAAATGAATTTAACAGATATATACAGAATATTTCGTGCTAAATCAAAAGAATATCCTTCTTTTTAGCACCTCATGGTACCTTATCAAAAATTGGCCATATACCCAGATAAAAACAGGCATCAAGAGATACTAGAAGATTTAATTAATCCCATGTATTGTATCATACCACCATGAACTAAGGCTGGCCATCAATAGCAAGAAAATCAACAGAAAGTACACACACATATGGAAGCTGAACAACTCTCTACTCAATGATAACTTGGACAAGGAAGAAATAAAGAAAGAAATTAAGGACTTTTTAAAAATTCAATGAAAATGATGGCACAACATATCCAAACTTATGGGACACAATGAATGCAGTACTAAGACAAAAACCTATAGCTTTGAGTGCCTCCATAAAGAAACTGGAGAGATCATACACAACTTAATAGATCATCTGAGAGCTCTAGAACAAAATGAAGCAAATACACACAAGAGGAGTAGATGGCAGGAAATAATTAAACTTATGGCAGAATACAACCAAATAGAAAACCAACAGAACTATACAAAGAATCAACAAAATTAGAAGCTGGTTCCTTGAGAAAATCAACAAGATTGATAAACACTTAGCCAGACTAACCAGAGGAAACAGATGGTATAAAAATTAACAAAATCAGGAATGAAAAGGGAAACATAGCAATAGAAACTGAGGACATTAAAAAAAAAAATCAGATCTTATGATAAAAGTCTATACTTAACAAAACAGGAAAACTTAGATGAAATGGATGATTTTCTGCACAGATATCAGGTATTTTCAATGGAGATATAATAGCAAAACTTCTAAAACTATTCTATAATATAGAAACAGAAGGAATACAACTCAATTCTTTCTATGAAGCCACATTTATACTGATATTTAAATCACAAAAGGGCTAACAAACACAGACAACTACAGATCAATTTCCTTTGTGAATACTGATGCAAAAGAACTCAATAAAATTCTCACAAACTGAATCAAAGACCACATCAAAAGGGTAGTCCACCATGAACAAGTTGGCTTCATCCCAGGAATGCAGGGATGGTTCAATATATGGATATCCATCAATGTAATCCACTATATAAGCAAATTCAAAGACAAAAACCATGTGATAATCTCATTAGATGTTTAAAAAGCTTTTGACAAAACACAAAATATACTTATGTTAAATGTATTAGAGAGATGAGAAATTCAAGGTGCATAACTAAATGTAATAAAAGCAATATAGAGCAAACCAATAGCCAAAGTCAAACTGTTGGAGAGAAACACAAAGAAACCCCATTAAAATCAGAAACAAGTCAATGCTGCTCACTCTTTCCCCACCTATTCAATATAACACTTGAAGTTCTAGACAGAAAAATTAGACATCAGAAAGAGATGAAAGGAATACAAATTGGGAGGGAGGATGTCAAGATATCACTATTGGCACATGATATGGTAGGATATATATTCCCCTACACTACTACATCCAGAATTTCCAGGACCAGGGGTCTCTACTTCCTTCTTCTTAGAAATCAATTGATAAATGAATTGTGTCTTGGATATTCTGAGCTTCTGGGTTAATATCCATTTCTCAGAGACTGCATAGCATGTATGTTCTTTTGTGATTGGGTTACCTCACTGAGGATAATATTTTCCAGTTCTGACCATTTGCCTAAAAATTTCATGAATTCATTGTTTTTAATAGCAGTGTAGTATTCCATTGTGTAAATATACCGTAACTTCTGTATCCATTCCTCCGTTGAGGGACTTCTGGGTTCTTTCCAGCTTCTAGATATTATAAATAGTCCTGCTATGAACATAGTGGAGCATATGTCCTTATTGAACGCCGGGAAGCCTCTGGGTATATGCCCAGGAGTGGTATAGCAAGATCCTCCGGGAGTGTCATGTCCAGTTTTCTGAGGAACTGCCAGAATGCTTTCCAGAGTAGTTGTACCAGCTTGCAATCCCACCAGCAGTGGAGGAGTGTTCCTCTTTCTCCAAATCCTCACCAACACCTACTGTCTCCTGTGTTTTTTGATCTTAGTCATTCTGACTGGTGTGAGGTGAAAACTCAGGGTTGTTTTGATTTGCATTTCCCTAATGACTAAGGATGTTGAACATTTCTTTAGGTGCTTCTCAGTCATTCAATATTCTTCAGGTGAAAATTCTTTGTTTAGCTCTGTACCCCATTTTTTAATAGGGTTATTTGTCTCTCTAGAGTCTGACTTCTTGAGTTCTTTGTACATATTGGGTATTAGCCCTCTGTCAGATGAAGGGTTGGTAAAGATCTTTTCCAAATTTGTTGGTGCCATTTTGTCCTTTTGACAGTTTCCTTTGCCTTACAGAAACTTTGTAAATTTATGAGATCCCATTTACCAATACTTGATCTTAGAACAGACTAATTTCTCTTATGAATATCTATGCAAAAAATACTCAATAAAATTCTTGCCAACCGAATCCAACAACACATAAAATCTCTCATTCAACACGATCAAGTAGGCTTCATCCCAGGGATGCAGGGATGGTTCAATATAAGGAAACCCATCAATGTAAGCCATTACATAAACAATCAAAAAAGAAAAAAAAAACACATGGTCATTTCATTAGATGCTGAGAAAGCTTTTGACAAAATTCAACATTCTTTCATGTTAAAGGTCTTGGAAAGATCAGGAATTCGAGGTCAATATCTAAACATAGTAAAAGCGATTTACAACAAACCGGTAGCCAACATCAATCTAAATGGAGAGAAACTTGAAGCAATCCCACTAAAATCAGGGACTAGACAAGGCTGCCCTCTCTCTCCATATCTTTTCAATATAGTACTTGAAGTTCTAGCTAGAGCCATTAGAAAACAAAAGGAGGTCAAAGGGATACAAATTGGAAAAGAAGAATTCAAACTAACACTATTTGCAGATGATATGATAGTATACTTAGGTGACCCAAAGAACTCCATCAGAGAATTCCTACAGCTGATAAACAACTTCAGCAAAGTGGCCGGATATAAAATCAATTCAAGCAAGTCAGTAGCCTCCCTATACTCAAAGGATAAGCAGGCTGAGAAAGAAGTAAGAGAAAGAATACCCTTCACGATAGCCACAAACCATATAAAGTATCTTGGTGTGACTCTAACCAAGCAAGTGAAAG
This sequence comes from Tokudaia tokunoshimensis, assembly GCA_036184795.1. Lineage (NCBI taxonomy): Eukaryota > Metazoa > Chordata > Mammalia > Rodentia > Muridae > Tokudaia > Tokudaia tokunoshimensis. The sequence continues at coordinate 81,457,358 of BTHU01000002.1, read as the reverse complement.
ATCTGTATGACAAGAACTTCAAGTCTCGGAAGAAAGAAATTGTAGAAGACCTCAAAAGATGGAAAAATCTTACATGCTCATGGATTGGCAGAATTAATATAGTAAAAATGACCATCATGCCAAAAGCAATATACAGATTCACGCCCCATCAAAATCCCAACTCAATTCTTCATAGAGTTAGAAAGAACAATTGAAAAATTCTTCTTGAATAACAGAAAACCCAGGATAGCTAAAACTATTGTGAACAGTAAAGATCTTCTAGGGGAATCAGTATCCGGGACCTCAAACTGTACCATAGAGCAATAGTGCTAAAAACTGCATGGTATTGATACAGTGACAGGCATGTAGATAAATGCAACAGAATTGAAGACCCAGAAATGAACCTCCACTCTTATGGTCACTTGATCTTTGCCAAAGGAGCTAATACCATCCAGTGAAAGAAAGACAGCTTTTTCAACAAATGGTGTTGGTTCAAATGGAGGTCATCATGCAGAAGAATGCAAGTCGATCCATTCTTATCTCCTTGTACTCAACTCAACTCCAAGTGGATCAAGGACCTCCACATAAACCCAGACACACTGAAACTAATAGAAAAGAAACTAGGGAAGAGCCTGGAACACATGAGCATAGGGGAAAATTTCCTGAACAGAACACCAATAAAACTCTTTTCTTTTTTTCTTTTTTTTCTGTTTTTTTTCTAAGTTTTATTATTTACATTCCAAATCATTTCCTCTTTGCTGTTTCCTCCCTCCCCGAAAGTCCCATAAGCCCCCTTCCCTCCATCTTTTCCCCATTCAACCCCCTCTCGCTTCTCTGTTCTGGCATTCCCCTACACCCAGTCTTTCCAGGACCAGAGGTCTCTCCTACCATCTTCTTGGAAATCTATTGATCTGTGAATTGTGTCTTGGGTATTCTGAGAATCTGGGTTAACATCCCCTTATCAGTGACTGCATACCATGTGAGTTCTTTTGTGATTGGGTTACCACAAAATATTTTCCAGTTCTGACCTTTTGCCTAGGAATTTTGTGAGTTCATAGTTTTTAATTGCAGAGTAGTATTCCATTGTGAAAATATACCACATTTTCTGAATCCATTCCTCTGTTGAAGGACATCTGGGTTCTTTCCAGCTTCTGGCTATCATAAATAAGGTTGCTATGAACATAGTGGAGCATGTGTCTTTTTGCATGCAGGGGAATCCTCTGGGTATATGCCCAGGAGTGGTATAGCAGGATCCTCCAGGAGTGTCATGCCCAGTTTTCTGAGGAAACGCCAGACAGCTTTCCAGAGTGGTTGTACCAGCTTGCAATCCCACCAGCAGTGGAGGAGTGTTCCTCTTTCTCCACATCCTTGCCAACAACTGATGCCTCCTGTGTTTTTGATCTTAGCCATTCTGACTGGTATGAGATGGAATCTCAGGGTTGTTTTGATTTGCATTTTCCTAATGACTAAGGATGATAAACATCTCCTTAGGTGCTTCTCAGCCATTAGATATTTTTCAGGTGAGAAGTCTTGGTTTAACACTGTACCCCATTTTTTAATAGGGTTGTTTTGCTCTCTGGAATCTAACTTCTTGAGTTCTTTGCATATATTGGATATTAGCCCTCTGAATTGTATGACAAGAGCTTCAAGATTCTGAAGAAGGAAATTGAAGAAGACATCAGAAGATGGAAAAATCTTCCATGCTCATGTATTGACAGGATTAATATAGTAAAAATGACCATCTTTCCAAAAGCAATATACATATTCAATGCAATCCCCATCAAAATCCCAACTCAATTCTTCATAGAGTTAGAAAGAACAATTCAAAAATTCATCTGGAATAACAGAAAACCCAGGATAGCTAAAACTATTCTCAAGAGTAAGAGAACTTCTGGGGGAATCAGTATCCCGGACCTCAAGCTGTACTACAGAGCAATAGTGTTAAAAACTGTATGGTACTGGTATAGTGACAGGCATGTAGATCAATGGAACAGAATTGAAGATCCAGAAATGAATCCACACTCCTATGGTCACTTGATTTTTGACAAAGGTGCTAAAACCATCCAGTTGAAAAAAAGATAGCCTTTTCAACAAATGGTGATGGTTCAACTGGAGGTCAACATGCAGAAGAATGCAAATTGATCCATTCTTATCTCCTTGCACTAAGCTCAATTTCAAGTGGATCAAGGACCTCCACATAAAACCAGACACAATGAAACTAATAGGAAGGAAACTAGGGAAGAACCTTGAACATATGGGCACAGGGGAGAATTTCCTGAACAGAACTCCAATAGCTTATGCTCTAAGATCAAGAATAGACAAATGGGACCTCATTAAATTACAAAGTTTTTGCAAGGCAAAAGACACTGTCAAAAAGACAAAGCGGCAACCAACTAACTGGGAAATGATCTTTACCAACCTTACATCCGACAGAGGGCTAATATCCAAGATATACAAAGAACTCAAGAAGTTAAACTCCAGAGAGGCAAGTAACCCTATTAAAAAATGGGGTACAGAGCTCCACAAAGAGTTCTCACCTGAAGAATATCTAATGGCTGAGAAGCACCTAAAGAGATGTTCATCATCCTTAGTCATTAGGGAAATGCAAATCAAAACAACCCTGAGATTCCATCTCACACCAGTCAGGATGGCTAAGATCAAAAACACAGGAGACAGCAGTTGTTGGCGAGGATGTGGAGAAAGAGGAACACTCCTCCACTGCTGGTGGAATTGCAGGCTGGTACAACCACTCTGGAAAGCAGTCTGGCGGTTCCTCAGAAAACTGGGCATGACACTCCCGGAGGATCAGGCTATACCACTCCTGGGCATATACCCAGAGACTTTACCCGCATGCAATAAGGACACATGCTCCACTATATTCATAGCAGCCTTATTTATAATAGCCAGAAGCTGGAAAGAACCCAGATGTCCCTCAACGGAGGAATGGATTCAGAAGATGTGGTATATCTACACAATGGAATACTACTCTGCAATTAAAAACAATGAATTCACGAAATTCCTAGGCAAATGGTCAGAACTTGAAAATATCATCCTTAGTGAGGTAACCCAATCACAAAAGAACACACATGGTATGCAGTCACTGATAAGGGGATATTGACCCAGAATCTCGGAATACCCTAGACACAATCCGCATATCAATAGATTTCTAAAAAGATGGAAGGAGAGACCCCTGGTCCTGGAAAGACTGGATGTAGGGGAACGCCAGGACAGAGTAAGGAGAGGGGGTTGAATGGAGAAAAGAGGGAGGGAAGGGGGCTTATGGGACTTTCGGGGAGGGAGAAAACGGGAAAGGGGAAGTGATTTGGAATGTAAATTAAAAAAAATAAAATAAAATAATAAAAAAAAAATGGGGTGCAGAGCTAAACCAAGAGTTCTTACCTGGAGAATATCTAATGGCTGAGAAGCACCTAAAGAGATGTTCATCATCCTTAGTCATTAGGGAAATGCAAATCAAAACAACCCTAAGATTACACCTCATACCAGTCAGAATGACTAAGATAAAAAATACAAGAGACATCAGTTGTTGGCAAGGATGTGGAAAAAGAGGAACACTCCTCCACTGCTGGTGGGAATGCAAGCTGGTACAACCACTCAGGAAAGCCGTCTGGCAGTTCCTCAAAAAACTGGGTATGACACTCCCGGAGGATCCGGCTATATCATTCCTGAGCATATATCCTGGGTCTTCCCCTGCATGCAATAAAGACACATGCTCCACTATGTTCATAGCAGCCTTATTTATAATAGTCAGAAGCTGGAAATAACCCAGATGTCTGTCAACAGAGGGATGGATTCAGAAGATGTGGTATATTTACACAATGGAATACTACTCTGCAATTAAAAACAATTAATTCACTCAATTCCTAGGCAAAAGGTCAGAACTTGAAAATATCATCCTTAGTGAGGTAACCCAATCACAAAAGAACACACATGGTATGCAGTCACTAATAAGGGGATATTAACCCAGAATCTCAGAATACCCTAGACACAATTCACATATCAATAGATTTCCAAGAAGATGGTAGGAGAGACCCTGGTCCTGGAAAGACTGGATGTAGGGGAATGCCAGGACAGAGAAATGAATGGGGGTTGAATGGGGAAAAGAGGGAGGGAAGTGGGCTTATGGGATTTTCGGAGAGGGAGGAAATGGGAAAGGGGAAGTGATTTGGAATATAAATATAAAAACTTAGAAACCAAAAAAGAATTCTTTTTTTAGATCTGTACTCCAAATTTATTAGTGCTATTTGGTTCTCTTGAGACTAACTTCTTGAGTTCTTTGTATATTTTGGATATGAGCCCTCTGTTAGATGTAGGGTTGTAAAGATCTTTTACCAATCTGTGGGTTGCCATTTTGTCCTATTGACACTGTCCTCCTTAAAGAATCTTTTATGAGGTACCATTTGTCAATTGATTATCTTAAACCATGACTCATTGGTCTTCTCTTCAGGAAATTTTCTCCTGTGAAAATGTGTTCAACAGAGGATGGTCTTGTTAGACACCAAATTGAGGAGTCACTTGGTCCTGGAAAGACTTAATGCAGTAGTGTAGAGGAATACCAGGACAGGGAAGCTGGAGAGGGTTGATTGGGGAATGGGAGATGACTTATGGGATTTTCAGGAGATGGGTGAACCAGGAAAGGGAATAACATTTGAAATGTAAATAAAGAATATGTCTAATAAAAAAAAGAATAGCTACACAATCAAAAAAGAAATGTGTTCAAGCTTCTTTCACATTTTCTCTTCCATTAGATTTCGCATATCTGGCTTTATATGGAGGTCCTTAATCTACTTGGTCTTGAGCTTTTTACAAGGAGATAAGAAAAGATCACTTTGCATTCTTTTACATGCTGACAGCCAAATGAAACAGCATCATTTGTTAAAAATGCTGTCATTTTTATCACTGGATGATTTGGCTTCTATGTAAAAGATCAAGTGACCATATGTATGTGGTTTTGTTTCTGGATTTTCAATTCTATCTCATTTATTTACCTGCTTTTCTCTGTATCAATACTATACAGTTTTTTATCACTATTACCATACAGTTTTTATCACTATTACTTGGTAGTACAGCATGGATTCCTACGGGAAGTGCTTTTATTGTTCTGAATGGATTTTTTCTATCATGGATTTTTTTTGTTACCATAGATAAATTTAAGAATTGATCTTTCTTTATCATTGAAGAAATAAGATGGAATTTTGATGGGGACTGCACTGAATCTGCATATTACTTTTACTATATCAATCTTTGAGATACATGAGTATGGGTGATCTTTCCATCTACTGAGGTCTTCATTGATTTCCTTCTTCAGAGACTTGAAGTATTTTTTTCTTACAGATCTTCTACTTGTTTGCTTAGAGTCACAGAAAGATATGTTATATTATTTGTGACTACATTGTGTAGGGTGTCCTTCTCCTAATTTCTTTCTCAGCCTGTTTAATCTTTGAGTAGAGGAAGGCTACTAATTTGTTTGCATAAATTTTAAATCCAGCCACTTTATTGAAATTATTTATCAGGTTTAGGAGTTCTCTGGTGGAATTATTGGGGCCACTTACTATAATATCATCTACAAATAGTGATATTTTGAATTATTTCTTTCCAATTTGTGTACCTTGATATCCTTCCGTTGTCTAATTGCTCTGCTTAGAACTTTGAGTACTGTATTGAATGAAAGGGCAGAGTGAGCAGATTGTCTTGGCCCTGATTTTAGTGGGATTGCTTCAAGAATCTCTCTGTTTAGTTAGATATTGGCTATTGTTTTGTTGTGTATTACTTTTATTATATTTAGGTATGGGCCTTCAGTTCCTGATCTCTTCAATGCTTTTAACATGAAGGAGTATTATATTTTGTCAAAGGCATTTTTCTCCATCTACTGAGAAAATTATATATTTTTTTTAACTTTGAGCTTTTTATATAGTGGATTACTTTGATACATTTCCAAATATTGAACAATCCTTGCATCCCAGGGACAAAGACAACTTGATCATGGTGAATGATCTTCTATGAAGTATTCCCACACAAAATCTCCTGCTTCCCTGTCCTGACATTGCCTACACTGGGGAATTGAACCTTCACAGGACCAAGGGTCTCTCCTCCCACTGATGTCCAAAAAGGCCTTTGTCTGCTACATATGTGGCTGAAGTTATGGGTCACAGTATGTGTACTTTCTGGTTGGTGGTTTAGTCCCTGGGAGTTCTGAGGTGTCTGTTTCGTACATAATGTTGTTCCTCCTATGGGGCTACAAACCCATTCAGCTCCTTCTGCCCTTTCTCTAAGTCTACCATTGTGGACCCCATACAAGGTACAATGCTTGGCCACAAGCATACATCTCTGTATATCTCAGACACTGGCAGAGCCTCTCTGGTTTCAGCAATATCAGGCTTATGTCAGCAAGCACTTCTTGGCATCCACAATAGTTTCTGGATTTGGTAACTACATGGGATGAATCCTAAGTGGAGCAATCACTGATTGTCCTTTCCTTTAATCTCACCTTGAGACTTGGTCTCTGTATCTCCTGTTTTGGGTATTTAATTCTACCTTCTAAGAAGGACCTAAGTATCCACACTTAGGATACTTGGAGACTTAGGATACTTAGAAGACTTTAGTCTTCATCCTTCTTAAGCTTCATGTGGTCTGTGAATTGTATCTTTGGTATGCCAAGCTTTGAGGATAGTATCCATTTATCAGTATGTGCTTACCATGTGTGTTCTTTTGTAACTGGGTTATCTCACTCAGGATGGTACTTTCTAGTTCATTCCATTTGCCTAAGGATTTCATAAAATATTGATTTTGATGGCTGCTTGATACTCTGTTTTGTAAACATACCACATGTTCTGTACCCACTGTTCTGTTGAAGGACATCTAGGTTCTTTCAAGATCCTGACTTTTAGAAATAATGCAGCTATGAACATAATTGAGCATGTGTCCTTCTTATATGTTGGAGCATCTATTAGGTATGTGCCCAGGAGTGGTATAGCTGGATCCTCAGGTAGTATTATGGCCAATTTTCTGAGGAACCTACTGACTGATTTCCAGAGTGGTTGTACCAGCTTGCAATCCCACCAACAATGCAGGAGTGTTCCTCTATCTTCAAATCCTCGCCACCAACTCCTGTCACCTGAGTTTTGGAACTTAGCTATTCTGACTGGTATGAGGTGGAATCTCAGTGTTGTTTTGATTTTCATTTCCAAGATGACTAAGGATGTTGAACATTTCTTTAGGTGCTTCTCAGCCATTTAGTATTCCTCTGTTGAGAATTCTTTTTTTAGCTCTGTATTCTTTTTTATATGGTTATTTGGTTCTGTGGAGTCTAACTTCTTGGGCTCTTTGTATATACAGTATTTTATCCCTCTATTAGACATAGGGTTGTTAAAGATCTTTTCCATATATGTTGCTTGCCATTTTGTCTTATTTAAAGTGTCCTTTCCCTAATAGCTTATGTTTTGGACACAAGGTATGTTCCAAGTAGGGGTACATTAAAATGTTTGTGTAAATCAAAAATATGAAAAATAAATATAACTATATATTTAAGACATATATATATATATATATATATATATATATATATATATATATATATGATGTGTTATGGGATAAATAGTGATAGTAAGTGATTATTCTAGGCCAAGCAAATTAACACAGGTATTTCATATAGTTCCTTTTCTTTGGGGATGTGTGTGTGTGTGTATATATATATATTATATATATGTATGTATATATATATATTATATATATATATTCATTTATATATACATATAAATTTTCTAGAGCAATTGAACACTACTTATCTGATACAATCTTGTTAGTTATCACTCTATTGTTATACATTATTAGTGGACTACATAGCTGTGTGTTCTCTGGCCTGAGTGATTCTTATATTGGAGGTTTCAATGGTGAATACTGATGGAAATAAAACTTACAACATAGAAATTAAAATAAATAAATAAAGTGTCCTTTCCCTTACAGAATCTTTGCAATTTTATGAGGTACCATTTGTCAATACATGATCACAGAGAATAAGCTATTGCTGTTTGGATCAGAAAAATTTCCCCTGTGCCCATGTGCTCAGGGATGTCTCTACTTTCTCTTCTATTAGTTTCAGTGTATCTAGTTTTATAAGAGGTCTTTGATCCACTTGGACTTGAGTTAAGTACAGGGAGATAGGAATGGATAAATTTACATTATTCTACATGTTGAACTCCAGTTGAATCACCACCATTGGTTGAAAATGCTGTGTTTTTCCCACTGGATGGTTTTAGTTTCTTTGTAAAAAGATCAAGGGAAAGTAGGTATATTGGTTCATTTCTGTGTCTTCAATTCTATCCCATTGATCTACCAGTCTATCACTGTACCATTACCATGCAGTTTTCATCACTCTTGCTCTGTAATACAGCTTGATGATAGGGATGGTGATTTCCCCAGAAGTACTTTTATTGTTGAGAAGAGTTTTCGATATCCTGGGATTTTTGTTATTCCAGAGGAATGTGAGAATTGCTCTTCCTAACTCAATGAAGAATTGAATTGTAAATTTGATGGGAATTCCATTGAACCTGTATATTGCTTTCAGCAAGATGGCCATTTTTACTATATTAATCCTTTCAATGCATAAGCATGGAAGATCTTTCCATATCCTGAGGCCTTCTTTAATTTCTTTCATCAGAGATTTGAAGTTCTTATCATACAGATCTTTTACTTATTTGGTTAGAGTCACACCAAGATATTTTATATTGTTTGTGACTATTGTGAATGGTGTCATTTCCATAATTTCTTTCTCAGCCTGTTTATCCTTTGGGTATAGGAAGGCTACTAATTGTTAGAGTTAATTTTATATCCAGCAACATTGCTGAAGTGCTTTATCAGCTGTAGGAGTTCTCTGGGAGAACTTTTGGGGTCACTTAAGTATACTATCATATCAACTGCAAATAGTGATATTTTGGCTTTTTTCTTTCCAATTTGTATCCCTTTGATCTTCTTTTGTTGTTTAATTGCTCTACCTAGAACTTCAAGTTCTATATTAAGTAGACAGGAAGAGAGAGGGCAGCCTTTCTAGTCCCTATATTAGTGAAATTGCTTCAAGTTTCTCTCAATTTAGTTTGATGTTGGCTACTGCTTTGCTGTATATTGCTTTTACTATGTTTAGTTATGGGCCTTGAATGCCTGATCTTTCCAAGACTTTTAACATGAAGGGATGTTGAATTTTGTCAAATACTGTTTCAGCATCTAATGAAATGGTAATGTGTTTTTTCCCCTTTGAGATTGTTTATGTAGCATATTTCGTTGGTGGATTTCAGTATATTGAACCATTTCTGAATCCCTGGGTTGCAGCCTACTTGATCATGATGGATGATTGTTTCAATGTCTTCTTGGTTTTGGTTTGCATGAATTTTTTGAGTATTTTTACACAGATGTTCATAAGGAAAATTGGTCTGAAGTACTTTTTCTTTATTGGGTCTTTGTGTGGCTTAGATATAAGCATAATTGTGGCTTCATAGAATGAATTGGGTAGTGTTCCTTCTCTTTCTATTTTGTGGAATAGTTTGAAGAGTATGGGTGTTAGGTCTTCTTTGAACTTCTTAAAGAATTATGGACCAATGTTCCTAGACATTTTTTGTGGGTGGGGAGACTAATATTTTTAATGTAAAGATATTTACTCTGGATTTTGAATCTTTCTGACAGATTTAATTTATTAGGAAGGATTTCAGTCCTTGAATTTTTAGTAGCTACAGTGTTTCTATTTATATGTATGAGCAATAAACACATGCTGATTTTGCAAGAATTTTTGTTTATTTCTACCAAATAAATCATACATTAAAGATCATCTTAATTATCACAAGAAGTCTTGTTTTATCTTAAAGTGATTTCAAGTAATTCCAATAGTAATTTAATTTCTTCATAAATTTTCCCAATTTTCTTGTTTTTATTTTATGTTATATATTTTATTTTAAACTCCAGATTTTATTCCTCTCTCCCTCCCCTCTGACTGTTTCATATCCCAAAACTTCTATCAACCCCACTGTCTCCACAAGGATGTCTGCACCCCACACCCCACCAGACCTCTAAACTCTCTGGGGCCTCCAGCCTCTTGATGGTTAGGTGCATCCTCTCTGACTAAAACCAGACCCAGCACTTCTCTGCTGTACATGTTTTGGAGTCCTCATATCAGATGATATATGCTGCCTGGTTGGTGGTCCAGTATCTGAGGGATCTCAGGTGTCCAGGCTAATTGAGACTGCTAGTCCTCCTATAGATTTCCCCTCTTCATCAGCTTCTTCCAGCTTTCCCCTAATTCAACCACAGGGATCAGCAACTTTTGTTCATTGATTGGGCGCAAATATCTGCATCTGACTCTTTTAACTGCTTGTTGGGTCTTTCATAGGGCAGTCATGATAGGCCCCATTGTGTGAACACAGCATAGTATCAGGCCTTGGGACCTCTCCTTGAGTTGGATCCCACTTTGGGCCTGTCACTGCACCTTCTTTTCTTCAGTATCCTCTCCATTTCCTTCCCTGTAGTTTTTGCAGGCAGGAGCAATTATTGGTCAGAGTTTTGACTGTGGGATGGCAACCTCATCCCTCATTTGATCCCCTGATATTCTACTAGATGTGAACTCTATAAGTTGTCTCTCCCCAGTGTATGGTATTTCATCTAAGTTCCTTCTCTTGGAGTCCTGAGAGTTTTTCACCTCCCATGTCTATGGTATATTCTGGAAGGTCCCACCAACATCCTACTTCCCTAGTTTACATATTAGCATTCTTTCTGCTGTCCCTCAGGGATTTCTGTACTTTTCTCCCACCCACTACCCAAACATGTTTCCCCAATCTACACACCCCCCCATTACCTTTCCCTTCCAGGTACCACCTTAAGCTTGTGTTTGCTTTCTTCTCCCTCCCAAGTTGGACTGAGGCATCCTCACTGATAATCTTAAGCTTGTTGAAATTTTTGAATTCTGTGGACTGCATCTGGGGTATTTGGCACATTCTTTTCTTTTTTTTTCTTTTTTCTTTTTGACTATTATCCATTTATTAGTGAGTGCATACCATCCATGTCCTCTTGGGTCTGGTTACCTCAGGATGATATTTTTGAGTTCCATCCATTTGCCTGCAAAACTCAAGATGTTTTCATCCTTAATAGCAGAATAGTATTCCATGGTGCAAATGAACCACATTTTCTGTGTCTATTTTCTTTCCATGGGACATCTAGGTTGTTTCCAGCATCTGGCTATCACAAACAGAGCCATTATGAACACAGAAAACACATGCCCCTGTGGCATGATGGGGCATCTTTTGGGTGTATTCCCAAGAGTTGTATTGCTGGGTCTTCAGGTACATCTATTTAAAATTTTCTGATGAATCTACAAATTGATTTCCAGAGTGATTGTACCAGTTTGCAATACCACCAGACATAGAGAACTGTTCCTATTTTGCTACATCTTTGCCAATATGTGTTGTCACCTGAGATTTTGATCTTAGTCATTCTGACTGGTGTAAGACAGAATCTCAGGGTAGCTTAGATTTGCATTTCTCTGATAACTAAGGACTTTAAACATTTCTTTACATGTTTCTCATCTATTTGAGTCTTTGGTAGGATGGCCATTTTCACTATGTTAATTCTGCCAATCCATGAGTATGAGAATTCTCTCCATTGTCTGAGATCTTCTTTGATATCTTTCTTGAGATACTTGAAGTTGTTGTCACAGAGAGCTTTCACTTACTTGGTTAGAATGACCCCAAGATATTTTATATTATTTGTGGATATTTTGAAAGTAGTTCTTTCCCTAAATTCTTTCTCAGCTTCTTTATCATTTGTATAAAGGAAGGCTACAGATTTATTTGAGCTAATTTTATATCTCGCCACATTGCTGAAGTTGTTTATCAGCTGGAGAATTTCTCTGATAGAATTTTTGGGGTCACTAATGTATACTATCATATCCTCTGCAAATTGTGATACTTTTATATCTTCTTTGCCAGTTTGTATCTCTTGATCTCTTTTTCTTGCCTTATTGTTCTAGCTAGCACTCTGAGTACTATATTGAATAGATATGCGGAGAGTGGGCTACCTCTCTTGTCCCTGATTTCAGGGGTATTGCTTCAAGTATTGTTTCCATTTAATTTGATGTTGGCTGTTGGTTTACAGTATATTGCTTTTATTATGTTTAGGTATGAGCCTTGAAATCCTGATCTCTCCAGTACATTTAACATGAAGGGATATTGTATTTTGTCAAATGCTTTTCCTGCATCTAAAGAAATGATCATGTGATTTTTTTTGTATTTGTTTATATACTGGTTTAGATAAATGGATTTTCATATATTGAAGCACCCTTGCATCCCTGGGATCAAGGCTACTTTATAGTGATGAATGATGGTTTTGATGTGTTCTTGGATTTTATTTGCAAGAATTTTATTGAATGTTTTTGCATCAATATCCATAAGCGAGATTAATCTGAAGTTCTCTTTTATGGTTGGGTCCTGTTGTGGTTTAGGTATCAGAAAATTGTGGCTTCATAGTATAAATTAGGTAGTGATTCTTCTGTTTCTATTTTATGGAATAATTTGAGGAATATTTGTATCAGATTGTCTTTGAATGTCTGCTAGAATTCTGCACTAAATTTATCTGCCCAAGAGTTTTTTTATTGGTTAAGTTATATCTATCTATCTATCTATCTATCTATCTATCTATCTATCTATCTATCTATCTATCTATATTCTTTTAAATAAAAATAACATTTAGTTCACATTTTTATGCAAAAATATGTCTAGGCCATATTCTTTCCCCTACATATCTCCTCCCAGATTTCCAATTCCTATGGACTCAACTTCAGACTCTCTCTCTCTCTCTCTCTCTCTCTCTCTCTCTCTCTCTCTCTCTCTCTCTCTCTCTCTACTTTATTTACATTTTAAATATTTTCTCCTTTTCTGGTTTCCCCTCCTAAAAGCCCCTAACCTGTGCCCCCTCACCCTGTTAACCAAAACACTCACTCCAGCTTCCCTGCCTTGGCATTCCCTATACTGTGGCATCATGCCTTCCCAGGACTAAGGGCCTCTCCTCCCTTTGATGTCCAACAAGGCCATTCCTCTCCTACACATGCAGCTGGAACCATGGGTCCCTCCATGTGTATACTTGGTTGGTGTTTTAGTCCCTGGAAGCATTGAAGGTACTGGGTGATTCATATTGTTGTTCCTCCTATGGGGCTGAAAACTTTTTCAGCTCCTTGGGTCCTTTCTCTAGCTCCTTCAGTGGGTACCATATGCTCAGTCTGTTGGTTGACTGTGAGCATCTCCCTCTGTATTTGTCAGGCACTGGCAGAGTCTCTCAGGAGATAGCTATATCAGGCTCCTGTCAGCAAGCACTTATTGGCATCCACAATAGTGTCTGGGTTTGGTAACTGTATATGGGATGGATACACAAGTCGAGCAGTCTAGATGGTCTTTCTTGCAGTCTCTGATCCACACTTAGTCTCTGTATCTCCTCCTGTGGGTATTTTGTTCCTCCTTCTAAGATGGACCACAGTATCCATACTTTAGTCTTCCTTCTTCTTGAGCTTTGTTGGTCTGTGAATTGTATCTTGGGTATTCCAAGTTTCTGGGCTAATATCCACTTATCAGTGAGTGCACACCATTTGTGTTCTTTTGTGATTGGGTTACCTCACTCAGGATGATATTTCCAAGTTCCATCCATTTGCCTAAGAATTTGATGAATTCATTGTTTTTAATAGCTTTGTGGTACTCCATTGTGTAAATGTATCACATTTTCTGTCTTCATTCCTCTGTTGTGGGACATCTGAGTTCTTTCCTTTATTTCCTTATGAAAAAAATGGGCTTCATTAGATAGTTTACATCTTCTTGATTAAACTTTGGTATGTGGTATCTGTCTAGGAATCAATCCATTGCATCTAGATTTTCCAGTTATCATGCATATAGACTTTCGGAGTAGGATCTGATGATTTTTTGAATTTCTTCCATTTCTGATATGTCTGTTGTTTCTTCCTGTTATTTTTTTTTTTTGGTTGGAGGTGGAATTATGTTTGTGTGGCTATCTTTTTGTTTTGTTAAAAGATTAGTTTCTTGCTTTTTCTAGGGTGTAGTTTCCCTCTGTTTGTTGGAGTTTTCCATTTATTATCCTTTGTAGGGCTGTTTATGTGAAATGATATTGTGTAAATTTGGTTTTGCTTGGAATATCTTGGTATCTCCATCTGTGGTAATTGAGAGTTTTGCTGGGTATAATAGCCTTGACTGGCATTTGTGTTCTCTTAAGGTCTGAATGACATTTGCCCAGGAACTTCTTGCTTTCAGAGTCTCTGTTGAGAAGTCTGGTGTAATTCTGAACAGTCGGCATATATATGTTATTTGACTTTTTTCCCATACTGCTTTTAATATTCTTTCTTAGTTCTTTTCATTTGGTGTTTTAATTATTATATGACAGGAGGAATTTTTTCTGGGCCAATCTATTTGGAATTCCGTAGGCTTCTTATATGTTCATGGGCATCTCTTTCTTTGGGTTAGGAAGTTTTCTTATGTAATATTGATGAAGATATTTACTGGCCCTTTAATTTGGGAATCTGTACACTCATTTGTACCTATTATCCTTAGGTTTGGGCTTCTCATTTTTGTCCTATATTTCCTGGTTGTTTTGGGTTAGGAACTTTTTGCATTTTGCATTTTCTTTGACTGTTGTGTCAATATTTTCTATGGTAACTTCTATACCTGATATTCTTTCTTCTGTTTCCAATAGAATACATAGCATTAATTCAATAATACTGTAACTGCTTAGTCTTGTTTTGTGTCAAAATATGTAGTCTATATGGGAGAAAGTGCCATAATGTTCTGAAAAGAAAATATATTCTTTTGTTTTAGGGTGAAGTGTTCTACAGAAATTTGTTAAATCCATTTGTTTAATAACTTCTGTCAGTTCCATTGTGTCTCTGTTTATTTTTGTTGAACTCCCCCACGACTTTTTTTTTGAGTTTCAGTGTGTGCTTTGAGATTTAATAACCTTTCTTTTACAAATGTAATTGCCCTTTTATTTGGGGCATAGATGTCCAGTTCATCTTGATGGATTTTTTCTTGGATGAGTTTGTAGAGTCCTTCCCCCTTTTTTGAAAAATTTTGGTTGAAAATCTATTTTATTGGATATTAAAATGGTTATTTCAGCTTGTTTCTTGGAAAATTTTGCTTAGAATTTTTTTCCAGCCCTTTACCTTGAGATAGTGTCTATCTTTTTGACTGAGGTTTGTTTCCTGTATTCAGCAAAATGATGGGTCCTGTTTACACATCCAATCAGTTTGCCTATGTCTTTTTTTATTGGAGAACTTTGTCTATTCATATTGAGAGATATTAAGGACCAATGATGGTTTCTTCCTGTTATTTTGTGGTTTGAGGTGGAATTATGCTTGTGTCGTTCTCTTCCTTTGGTTTTATTTTGAGAAGATTAATTTCTTGCTTTTTCTTGGCTGTAGTTTCCCTTCTTGTGTTGGAATTTTCCACATGTTTTCATCTCTAGGTCTCGATTCATGGAAAAATATTAATATTGTTTAAATTTCTTTTTGTCATGGAATACCTTGGTTTTTCATTACGTGGTTATAGAGAGTTTTGGGGGGTATAGTAGCCTGGGATGTCATTTTTGTTCTTTTATGGTATGAATGACATTTCCGAAGATCTTTTGGTTTTCAGATTCTCTTTTGAGAAGTTTTTTGTTATTCTTTTTTTTTTATAAAGATTTATTTATTATATATGTGAGTACACTGTAGCTGTCTTCAGACACTCCAGGAGAGGGCGCCAGATCTCATTATGGATGGTTGTGAGCCACCATGTGGTTGCTGGGATTTGAACTCAGGACCTGCGGAAGAGCAGTCAGTGCTCTTAACCGCTGAGCCATCTCTCCAGCCCAAAATACTCTCATCTCTTTTTTTAAGATATACTTATTTATTATATGTAAGCACATTGTAGCTGTCTTCAGAAAAGGGCGTCAGATCTCGTTACGAGATGGTTGTGAGCCACCATGCAGTTGCTGGGATTTGAACTCAGGACCTTCGGAAGAGGAGTCAGTGCTCTTAACTACTGAGCCATCTCTCTAGCTCTGTTTTTTTGTTATTCTTATAGGCCTGCCTTTATATGTTAGTTGACCATTTTTCATTATAGCTTTCAATGTTATTTCTTTCTTCTCTGAATTTGCTGTTTTTATTATTATGTGATAGGAGAAATTTCTTTTCTGGTCCAACTTATTTGATGTTCTGTTGGCTTCTTATATGTTTATGGGCATTTCTCTCTTTAGAATTGGGAAATTTTTCTTTGATAATTTTGTTGAAGATGTTCACTGGCTCATTGAGCTGGGAATCGTCCCTTTCTTCTATACCTATAAGGCTTAGCTTTGGTCTTTTCATTGTATCCTGGATTTTTTGAATGTTTTGACTTAAGTGCTTTTTGTTTTTTATATTTTCTTTAATTGTTGTGCCAATATCTTCTATAGTATATTCTTCGCCTGCTATTCTTTCTTCTATCTCTTGTATTTTGTCAATGATTCTTGCAACCATGACTCCTGATCTCTTTCCCAGGTTTCCTATCTTCATGGTTTTTTTTTTGTGGTTTCTTTATTGTTTCTACTTCCATTTTTAGATCCTGAATGGTTTTATTCAATTCCTTCATCTGCTTGACTATGTTTTCCTCTAATTCTTTAATGGATTTATGTGTTTCTTATTTAAGGGCTTCTACCTGGTTACCTGTGTTCTCCTGTATTTCTTTAAAGGGGTTTTATGTCTTTCTTCAAGTCCTCTATCATCTTTATAAATTGGGATTTTATTTCTGACTCTTGCTTTTCAGGTGTGTTGGTGTAAACAGGACTTTCTGCAGTGGGAAAACTGGGTTCTGATACTGCCAAGTAGCATTGCTTTGTGTTGTTTATATTCTTGAGCTTGCTTCTCAGCATCTGGATATCTCTGGTGCTAACCAGCCTTTCTTTCTCTGATTGGAGCCTGTACCTCCTGTGAACCTACGAGCCTGTGATCCTGCTTATATCAGAACTCCTAAGTTTCTAGCTGTATCTCTGACCATGTGACACTGTGATGTTTGATGTGCCAGAACTCCAGGTGGTCAAGCTGACTCTGGGTGTGGACAGAGTTGGTGGAGAGCCAGAATCCAGGGCTATCTCTCAGGTGCAGATGAAATCTGGAAGTGGTTTGAGTTTTGTTTCCTAGTTTTCATGTATAAACTTTTGAAAAGATTTGGGGAAAGACTACATTTTCTTATGTTAGAGATTATTGTAGGTTTGAATAAGAATTTACAGGTTATGAATAGAGATAGGACTGATTCAGAAGCCAAAAAGGGACAGTGGAAAGAGAACAACAGTGTTCTGACCTGGTGTCTCACACTAGTTATGTACTCCATGAAGAAAAATTCAAGACAGGTAGGCAGGAAGGTAAAGCACCGTCCATTTTGACTGCCATGTTGCCTGAAAACCTTCATGAAAATAGGGTCTGAGAAGAGCAGGGAATGGTACAGATAATACCCTATAGTATTCGGCCCAGTGCAGCACCATAACATTTGCTTGGACTTACAAAGGCAACTTCAACCTTCCTAGTCTTGTGATTCTGCCTATAATGAGCTAACCTGGAGTCTAATAGAAGTGATAGATCTAAAGCATGTCAAAGAAGCTCAAGTAATTTACACTTTGTCCTCTCCATTTGTTAAAGAAATATTAAATACTTAGGATAGGCAGAATAGACTTGTCCCCCAGGATTAGAAAGGATTGGAGTCAGCTCTTCTAGAAGCTGGAAAACAATTACAGTGGTTATCATTGTAAAAGCATGAAATCACAAAAATAGAGCAACAGAATATAGGAAGAGGGGCTAAACAGAATATAGCAAGACTGACGGCTTGGTGAAGAGATTTATGCTGATTTACAAGGATAAACCTAATCTGATGATGGCATATTGTGGCTTTAAGGGCCTGGGATATGATTAAGGAGCTGGGGAAAAAAATCTACCTCATTCATGAAGGTTATACAGGAACCTACAGAAGCATTTGCAGATTTTATACAGAGAAACCAGATAGACATTGATAGAAATATTGGTCTTCGAAAAGAAAATAGTGAATATAAGAGTGCATTCAGACCATTGAAAGCACAAGGAGCTCTAATAGATGAATAGATAAAAGAAATTACTGGTATTGGTTTTCTGGAGCATCATTCAAATATCACAGGGCAAGTTATAGTTAGAAGAAATCAATAAACTCAATGTTTTAATTGTTGTGAATTTGCTCCCTCCAAAGAAATTATAAGGCTAGAAGATTTGGATATCAAAAAACAGGTACATTTGATCTAGAGAATATGGTGTTTTTAGTAGAGAAAAGGCAGGTTCAGGCTATTATGGACCACAAACTTTTATAGAGAATTGTAGCCTCTGTGAAAAGGTCAAACATTGGTCCAAAGATTTCTAGTCCAAGAGAGATATATGAGGTCATCTGTTGTCTTTGAGAAACAACTGAGACACCTGTGAGCTCAAGACCCCACAGTAAACAATCAAAGCTGTCTTCATTTGCTCAGCAAGAAAGTTAAACACAGGCAAGAAAATCAAAATTAAGTATTTCTGATCTTATACCTACTACTGAAGGAGTGCAGCTATAGGCATGGGCACAAATATGCCTTTTACCCTATCCCCAAAAGTTGAATGTTACAAATTAACCACTGGTATGTATGGTCCTTTACACTCATGAACACTGAAAATAGTATTTGGATTATAAGGTTAACATTCATGAATTTATTGTGCATTCCTGTATAGAAGATGGGAATAGCAAACAAGAAATTAGCATTATGGCATTTGTGAGAAAGAAGATGTAAAGTGACATAGGGAATATAATTGCTCAATTGCTGTTATTTCCTTACATTAAGGGCAAGCTTGATCCAGTAAAAAAGACAAGAGCTATTGGGAATAGTTAAAAATCTGTGTTCCATCAAAAATTAGTTAATATTCAGAGACCCAATGAAATGATGAAAATGAATGGTTTTGATATCAAATGTTTGGTAGATATAGGAACTGATATTAATATACTTTTCAAAAACTATTGAATCCAGATGGACAACTTCTGAAGGTTTGCACACAGTTTATAGGAATTGGTAAATTACAAGGAATAAGACAAAATGTCCAGTAGATTAACCGTGTGGTACGGAAAAGGAAAGCAAGGAAGTTGAAAGTTTATATGGCTACATACCCATAAATTTTTATAGAAAGAATCTCTCACAACAATAGGGTAGGCCAATTATTGTTTCTGCAATTCCAAGAACAGCAAATGAGGAAATTAAGATGGTAAGTAACTGTTTTGTGGGAAGTTACTGATACAGGTAAGTGAGAAAATTCACAAGTTGTGCCAATATCTAAAAATAGGACCCCAAAAGATCAAATTTTCAAATTATCAAAAGGGTTCTCTGCTGACATACCAAGAGCCTCGCCCATAATATGGTTTTAAAGCCTGCTTGTATGACAAAAGCAGTGGACCATAACAGAAGAAATATTGCAGGTACTTGGACAAATGGTAAAAGAACTGCTGCAAGCTCAATGTGTAGAAGACTCTACAAGCCCATGGAATTCAACTGTGTTTGTTGTGAAAAACAAGTCAGGTAAATGGAGGATGATGTCTGATGTAAGAGCAGTTAATTAGGTAATTCAAGCAATGAAACTTTAAAATCTGGAAATTCTTTACCACATTGTGATTCAGATCATTACCTATAAAAATAATTGACTTGAAAGATTGCTTTTTCAAAATACCCTTTAATGAGAACAATAGGGAAAGTTTTGCTTTCTCAGTACCTATTTTGAATAACAGTCATCCACTAAAGAGATACCACCGGAAGATACTTCCACAGGGAATATTAAGTAGCCAAACCTTATATCAGGATTTTGTGCAACAAGTATTAGAAATAATTTGAAAGGAATTCCATCAGTCTATCATCTATTATTATGTGCATGACTTTTTTTTGGCTGATTCTGACAAAGAGGTTTTAGAAAAATGTGTTTAAGGTAATACAAAAAATTCTCCATGCTGGGCACTAATGTTTTCTTCAGAAAAAAAAATACAAAGAGGAGATTCACTTAGTTATTTTGGACTATACTATCCATCAACAAAATTTGAACATAAAATGTGCAGACCTATAGAGACTACTAGAACATACTTGATGATTTCCAAATATTAATGTGAGAAAAATAACTGGCTGGAGCATAAAATTGTATTAAGTACACATGAGTTAAGTAATTTGTTTCTCAAATTATAAGAAAATTCAAATTTAAACAATCCAAGATGTCTAAAAGCAGATGCAAAAAATATGTTAATTCTTGTAGAACAAGAATTGCAAGATTCATATGTGGATCAAATTGATCCTAAACTTGGTTGTATTTTGGTCATTAAGCCTACAATTCATTCTCCTACTTGGTTCATTATACAAAAAGAAGACTATATCATGGAATGGATTTTCAGAGGACATAAGCAATGTAAAAATTGAAGATATCTGTAGAAAAAAATTCTCAGTTAATTACGAAAGGGAGAATAAGATTATGCCACATATCAGGAACAAATGTAGCCGAAATTGTAGTATCTCTTACATTTGCTGAAATTATTTCATTACCAGTTATCATTGAAGATTGGAAAAGAGCTTGTTATAATCATTTGGGTGAAATGAGTTATAAATACCAGAAGCAGACATATATACATTATAAAAGAAGGAGTTATATACTTTAACAAATCTGGAAGAGAATTCTAATTCCAGAGACATCAGCATTCTATTCAGTTAAAAAAACATGATGGGGATGACTGGTAATCAGTCAAACCAGAAAATTCCAGTGTTCAAATGTCTATGTACCTGAGTTCAAAAGTCAGTTTTATTACATTATCCTCAATCTCTTAACATAATCACTGATTCATAGTATACAGGAAAAGTTGTTTGGCATATAGAGACTGCTGAATTTGTACCTGCTATCTTAGATTGAATCTTATTATTTACACAGCTAAAACAGACCATTCAAAGTAGAAACCATTCATTATATATTATTCCTATTCAATCTCATTCTGGTTTGCAGGTAGATTACCTCAAGGAAATCATAAAATGGACAAGTTGCTAATAAGAAATATGTTAGAAGTCACAGAATTACATAAAAAAGTCTTATGAATGGGAGGGGATTAAAAAAATAATCCATCACTTGCCAACAAACCAAATACAAAATTAAATATTGTCCTATATGGTCTCTAAACAACAAAATTCCTTTACATACTTATACCTGGGAACATCAAAACAAATGATATGTATCAGATGGATGTTTTCCATTATGCAAAGTTGGACAACAAAGTTAAATACATCATACACACCATTGACTTTTTCAGGGTTTCAATGGGAAATTGTTTAAGTTCTGAAAAGACAGTGTATTACACACTTATTGGAAATAAGGGTAATTATGGGGATATCTGCATAAATAAACTACTAATGGTCCTACAAACATATAAAATAAAAGTCAACAGTTGTTTATATATTACAATATAATGCATGTTATTAGTGTGTCACATAGTCCCAAAGGACAAGCAGTTATTAGAAGAGTGAAATGTACATTAAATGAGGTGATTAGTCATCAAAAAGGGAAAGTAAAAACCACAGGGACAGACTAATTAATGCCTTGTTAACTCTAATTGTGTTGAAAGGAACAACAACTGATGAAAGACACTGGCTTATCTAGAAAAAAAACCAAACAAACAAACAAACAAAAAACTAAGGAAATCAGCCAACACACTATAAGGGTGTGATGACATTAGAATGCAATCCTGCAATCCTGCAATAGTTTTAAGATGAGAATGTGTTATACTTATATACATACAGAGAATGAGACAATACAGTTACCAACAAAATTTAAAAAGTTTAGATCTGACCAGGGAAAAACCTCTAATCAGGTAGGACATGAATATCTTCAAATAACAAAGAGCCCAGGTAGTTTACTCTCATAAACTGTCTCAGTTACTCATTTTTACACCATATGCATGCAAACCAACATCTAAAGTGCTAACCCAAACTATTAATCCCACTGAGAGTTGACAACACATAGACACATAGACTGGACCTAAAACGAATAGAGTGGCTCAACAAAACATAGACTTTAAGGACAACACATAGATTATATAAGAACAGATACTAAGGAACTAAGGCTAATACTAGGGTTTTAGTTTAATGTTAATACTAGAGTTTACAAGTCAAAGAATGCAAATTGATCCATATTTATCACCATATACAAAGGTCAAGTCCAACTGAATCAAGAACCTCCACATAAATCCAGATACACTTAATATAATAGAAGAAAAAGAGTATACATAGCTCATCCTCTAAGATCAAGAGTTGGCAAATGGACCTGTTAAGGGAAAAGATACTGTCCATAAGAAAAATCAGAAACTACAGAGTGGGAAAAGATCATCACTAATCCTACATCCAATAAAGGGCTAATAACATAAATATACAAACAACTCAAAAAAATAGCTTCCAAAACACCATAAATTCAATTTTAAAATGGGGTACAGAGCTAAACAGAGTACTCAACAGAGAAATCTCAAATGGCCTATAAACAGTTACACAAATGTTAATAATCTTAGTCATCAGATAAATGCGAATCATCAGATAATTTGAAATTGTCCTACATGAAGACCCTGCTATAAAACTCCTGTGCATATAACCAAAATATGCTTGACCAAACTGCAAGGTTACATGCTCCACTATGTTCATAGCAGCCTTATTTGTAATAGACAGAAGCTAGAAAAAACCCAGATGCCCCTCAATAACAGAATGGATACAGAAAGTGTAGTTCATTTACACATAGGAACACTATTCAGATATTAAAAACTAGGACAACATAATTTTGCAGGCAAATGAATGGAACAAGAAAAGGTAATCCTGAGCAATGTAACACAAACACAAAATGATATGCATATCATGTACTTAATGAGAAGTGGATATTAGCCAAAAGTTCAGAAATACCCATGCTACAACTCACAGACCTTATGAAGAGTAATAGGAAAGGAGGTCTAAGTGTGGATACTTCAATCCCACATAGAAGGGGAACAGATTAATCATGAGACACACAGGAAGGGAGGGACCTGAGTGGGCAAGGGTAGGGTGAAGAGAAAGTTAGCAGATTCAGGTATTGGGGCAGGAGGATGAGTGAAAATATTCAGTTGCTAGGGGATTATGGTAGGGGGAGCTTCTAAATAATAACGGAGACCTTGGATGTGAGAGGCTCTGAAGATCCAGTGGAGAAAACCTTAGCCTAAAAGGCCAACAGTGGAGAAATGGAACTTGAGAAGACCATGGCAATAGTTACACAGGGACCTCAGTGGAGTGATGGGATTGCCAACTCATCTTCAAAACGTTTGACCCAGAATTGTTCTTGTGCAAAGGAAATGCTGATATAAAAATGGAGCAGAGATTGAAGGAAAGGCCACACAGTTAGAGGCCCATATTGGGAACCATTCCATGCATAGGCATCAAACTCTGACACTATTGTTGATACCATATTGTGCTTGAAGACAGGAGTCTTCCATGGCTGTCCTCTGAGGCTCTCACATCAGCAACCAGAGACAGGTACAAATAGTGACAGCCAACCATTGGACTGAGGTCAGGACCCCTTTGGAAGTGTTAGGGGAAGAACTGATGGAGCTGAAAGGCATTGCAACCCCATAGGAGGAACAAGAGTATCAACTCACCAGGACCCCTCAGAACTCCCAGAGTCTAAGCCACCAAACAGAAAGCATATGTGGTCTAGTCTGTGGCCTCCAACACATATGTATAGCAGTGGACTACTTTGTCTGGCCTCAATAGGAGATTATGTGCTTAATCCTGTAGAAACTTGAGGTTCCAAGGAAGGAAGATTCTGGCAGGTGTGAGGAGGGGTGGAGTGTGTTGATGAGGGAAAAAAGACAGTTTAAACAAAGAGGAAATATGAAGTGGAAATTTCTTGATATGTCAGGTAATGCCCACATAGGTGATGTTTTACTAAGACATACTCTATGGGGTTTTGCTAAGACCAGACCCATGATGTATCACATGGCTTTTGAAGAGAGTCTAAACCAGACTTAACAGATAGTGATTATGAGCTTGCATATCTATCTTTGCAAGGATTCATTGGTCTTGAAAGTTAATTGAACTGTTATTAAAATTATTTTCTTGTACCATTCAACTCAAATTTCTCACAATCATGTTTATATTTGCAAATTTGTGAACAAACACTTTCCCGCCCCAGTGTGTTATAAACCTAATTGTGGGGACACAGGTATGTTGCCATTAAAAAAAAAATAATGTTTTCCTCCATATGAGATTTAGGCAATCGGTGCTACAGTCAGCCACTGTATGCTCTGGAAATCATAAAAGTGGGGTTTGATTAAGATGACATTTCTTGAGGAAAAATATATCAGAAAAAAAATACATTTGTGTCTGTAAAGAAATAAATTTTCCTGCAGTATAACACAATGTGGAGTTTCCTCTTTATTTCTTTATTTTGTGATTTTAACAGTTATACCATTTTTCCACTTTTCTTTCCTCCCTATCAGTTGGAATGTATACCCCTCCGTACTCTTTTTCAAAATCATGACTTTTTTGGCACCGATTATCATACCGTGTATATATTTATTATACTATTATATATTTTATATAAATTATAATTTATATTATATCATATTGAATTATATGGATATATGAAAATAACAATTTATAAAATAAATGTAATATGTTTATTCATAAATATTAACTTTTGTGTTAATTTAATGTTATTTGTAAGTATCATATATTTTTTAAGATTTATCTATTTATTTTATGTATGTTGGGTACATGGTCACTGTTTTAAGGAACACCAGATATTACAGATGCTTGTGAGCTACCACGAGATTTCTGGGAAGTGATCACAAAACCTCTGACAGAGGAGTCATTGTTCTTAATCACTGATCCATTTCTCCAATTCCCAAATATATTTTTAATTGTATTATTTATAAAACAAGATTGTTAAATAATTATTCCATAATAATCCCAGTATTGCTAGGATGCTACAAAATATATTACTACTTTTTTTTAAATTATTTATTTTATTTTTTTTTTAATTTACATTCCAAATCATTTCCCCTTTCCCGTTTCCTCCCTCCCCGAAAGTCCCATAAGCCCCCTTCCCTCCCTCTTTTCTCCATTCAACCCCCTCTCGTTACTCTGTCCTGGTGTTCCCCTACATCCAGTCTTTCCAGGACCAGGGGTCTCTCCTTCCATCTTCTTAGAAATCTATTGATATGCGGATTGTGTCTAGGGTATTCCGAGATTCTGGGTCAATATCCCTTGTGACTGCATACCATGTGTGTTCTTTTGTGATTGGGTTACCTCACTAAGGATGATATTTTCAAGATCTGACCATTTGTCTAGGAATTTCGTGAATTCATTGTTTTTAATTGCAGAGTAGTATTCCATTGTGTAGATATACCACATCTTCTGAATCCATTCCTCCGTTGAGGGACATCTGGGTTCTTTCCAGCTTCTGGCTATTATAAATAAGGCTGCTATGAACATAGTGGAGCATGTGTCCTTATTGCATGCAGGTAAAGCCTCTGGGTATATGCCCAGGAGTTGTATAGCTGGATCCTCCGGGAGTGTCATGCCCAGTTTTCTGAGGAACTGCCAGACTGCTTTCCAGAGTGGTTGTACCAGCTTGCAATTGAAGTTCTAGCTAGAGCAATTAGACAACAAAAAGAGGTCAAAGGGATACAAATTGGAAAGGAAGAAGTCAAACTATCACTCTTTGCAGACGATATGATAGTATACTTAAACAACCCAAAGAACTCCACCAGAGAACTCCTAGAGCTGATAAACGACTTCAGCAAAGTGGCCGGATATAAAATCAACTCAAGCAAGTCAGAAGCCTTCCTATACTCAAAGGATAAGCAGGCTGAGAAAGAAGTAAGAGAAATAATACCCTTCACAATAGCCACAAACCATATTAAGTATCTTGGTGTGACTCTAACCAAACAAGTGAAAGATCTGTATGACAAGAACTTCAAGTCTCTGAAGAGAGAAATTGAAGAAGACCTCAGAAGATGGAAAAATCTGCCATGCTCATGGATTGGCAGGATTAATATAGTAAAAATGAGCATCTTACCAAAAGTAATACACAGATTCAATGCAATCCCCATCAAAATCCCAACTCAATTCTTCATAGAGTTAGAAAGAGCAATTCAAAAATTCATATTACTACTTTTGAACTAAATATTGTATCAGGGAAGCATTCCCTATCTTCTAAAAAACATACAAAAGTTATATATATTCTTGTATTTTTCCAACTTTATCAAAACCTATATTTATTTATTGTTTCTTTATTATTTATTTATTTTCATACTATGTAGCAAGATTCATATATGCATTTTTTCTTTATAGTTGTGGAAAGCAGATAATGGAGACTTTTCTCACATTTGGTTCTGCCCTTTCTCTGACTCCAGATAATAGTAGATGGTTCTTAGCACCATGCAATGTCCAGGTCCCTATGATTAACTCAGTTCTACTTTATTCTGTGCATATTACTAGGGTGAAAGTCTCAGTAACATGAGGTACAATGGGCGAGTTATTCACTAAAGATGCTCCTGATGAAGATCAGATCCATTACAAAATATGTAAAGAATGCAGACAATCTTGAACCATTGATGTTTCCTTTAGTAATAAATTGTATTATCTACCCAGACAGTGTGAAGATGGCACTTCTCATTTATCGTATTATACCTCTTGCCGAGGCATAGAATCCTCTTGGTTATGATGTTATGCAAAAACCAAAGTATGAAATATATGTGGACTGAATGATTCATCTAGCCCATTAAGTCACCCATCTTTCCCTATGGGTAAAAAAAAGGAGAAATCCAAATAAGTTAGGTTTGTTCCATAAAAAATACACTCCAACCCACAAACTTGCAAATTCCTCATTTTATTGTGATGAGATTTTCAAACTAGTTCTTAATTATCTTTTGATATTCACCGGCTTCCTCAGTAAGTGTTGCATTTTTGTGAAGAGACACTATTTCTGAGGCAATTGTTATAAGAAAAAGTATATATATTGAAAATGGGAGGTTTGCTTACTAGTTTAGAGGTTTAGTCCCTTATCATCATGGCACAGAGCACGGCAGCAGGCATAAAGCTGGAGCAGTAGCTGAGACTTACAACCTGATTCATATGCAGAGAGAGAACACACATAACACACACACACACACATACACACACATACATACGTACACACACATACACACACACACTCACACACACAGAAGGGTGGGAAGAGGCAGGGGATCTGAATATGGGGCCTAGCATTGCTCTCATAAGTAACGATTAGAAGATGATTGGAAGAAGACAAGATCATACACATGGAAGTTTCACAAGTGGAAATCGTGGTTCTTAGGATCACTTATTTTCCAAATACTAGAAGTGATATTTGGCAATATTTAAATAAATTGTCTCCATTTCTGGGTGTTCCAGTGCTCAGAGCAAAAGGAATGCAAACTCATATGTGAGAATATTTTTACCTTTAGGCTGTGCTATTGCTATGTAATTTATACATGATATGAATCTATTGTTAAGTATGTATTTATATATTTTTTAAATAAATGTTAGGCATTGTGGGATTAAATGGGCACAGCTTGCTTAGGGGTAAACGGGCTGGGCCCGGGCACTGCACCAAGGTAGGGATGGAGAGCGCCTGAGTACTTGTAGAGAGAGAGGCTGCCTGGCTAATGGGGACTTCTTTGCCCAGAGGGCGGGACCATTCTCACATGGTCTCAGATAACTGTTGAGGGAGCCTGGCTGGGAAGAGTCTGGGTTCCTTATTGGTGACTGGAAATGCTGAGGCCTGATCCATGCTCCTATATGGCAGGTTTTGATAAGAAGAGACACTCCATGGTTCCAAAGCTTTATTGCAGAAAAGTAGGAAGAGAAAAGGAGATAGAGAAGCAAAGAGAGAAAAAGATAGAGAGATGAGAGCTGGACATGACTATATGGAAAGAGGGGAAAGAGAGGAAACATGGGGAGAAGAGCAAGGGCAAGAGAGAAGCAAGAGAGAGGAGGGGCAAGAAGTCTCCTTTTATAGAGGACTGGGTTATCTGGCTATTGCCAGGTACCTGTGGGTGGGGAAAACCTGACTGTAGTCAGGTGACTGTAGGAGTAGAGTTCAACCAGAACACTAGGGACCTGGGAAGTGGCCCTACGTGAATGATGGCCACAGGATTATGAAGCTGAAAAGTCAGGAGTATGAGAGCATGGCTCACTGGTTCTGTCCCTTGTAGAATGTTCTACTGGGTCTCCTGAGTAAGCCACGCTCAACCCAGCCACAGACTGCCTTACACGGTCACACAGGCAATTGTAAGGTAAAAATAGATATATACCGTAATTCTTTTAGCACATAATATATTATTTCTATCACAACATTAAATACTTTCTATTTCGTTTTTTGGTTACTTTTTTATTGAATATATTCTTTATTTACATTTCACATGTTGCATTTGCATTTTCCAGTTTCCCCCTCCAAGAAAAACCCTATTCCATCCTCCCTCCCCCTGCTTCTATGAGGATCTTCCTCCACCCAAAACACTCCCACCTACTATCGCTCGATTTTCTTATTCTGGGGTAAGTATCAAGCCTTCATATGATCAAGGACCTTAAGTCATTCCTCTTCTACAAGTGAAGCTAGAGCTATGTATACCCCTTGGTTGATGGATTGGTCCCTGGAAGCTCTGGAATGTCTGGTTGGTTGATATTGTTATTGTTGTATTTTTTTTTCAATGAAGTTGCAAACCCCTTCAGCTCCTTTAACCCTTTCTCTAATTCTTCTATTGAGGGCCCTTCACTCAGTTCAATGGTTTTCTGTTAGCATCTGCCTCTGTATTTGTTTTTTTTTTATTTTTTATTTTTTATTTTTTTATTTTCTAAGTTTTTTTTATTTACAGTCCAAATCATTTCCCTTTTCCCGTTTCCTCACTCCCCGAAAGTCCCATAAGCCCCCTTCCCTCCCTCTGTTCCCCCATTCAACCCCCTCTTGCTTCTCTGTCCTGGCATTCCCCTATGTCCAGTCTTTCCAGGACCAGGGCTCTCTCCTTCCATATTCTTGGAAATCTATTGATATGCGAATTGTGTTTAGGGTATTCCAAGATTCAGGGTTAATATCCCCTTATCAGTGACTGCATACCATGTATGTTCTTTTGTGATTGGTTTACCTCACTAAGGATAATATATTCAAGTTGTGACCATTTGCCTAGGAATTTTGTGAATTCATTGTTTTTAATTGCAGAATAGTATTCCATTGTGTAAATATACCACATCTTCTGAATCCATTCCTCCGTTGAGGGACATCTGGGTTCTTTCCAGCTTCTGACTATTATAAATAAGGCTGCTATGAACATAGTGGAGCATGTGTCCTTATTGCATGCCGGGGAGGCCTCTGGGTATATGTCCGGGAGTAGTATAACAGGATTCTCTGGGACTGTCATGCCCAGTTTTCTGAGGAATTGCCAGACTGCTTTCCAGAGTGGTTGTACCAACTTGCAATCCCACCAGCAATGGAGGAGTGTTCCTCTTTCTCCACATCCTCACCAACAACTGCTGTCTCCTTTGTTTTTGATCTTAGCCATTCTGACTGGTGCCTCTGTATTTGTATGACTGTAGCAGGACCTATCAGTAGAAAGCCATATCAGGCTTCTTTAATCAAGCATTTCTGGGCATCCAAAATAGTGGCAGGGTTTGGTAACTATTAATAGGATGAATCCCCAGATAAGATAATCTATGGCCTTTCCTTCAGTCTCTGTTCTACATTTTATCTTCATAATTGCTCCTGTTAGTATTTTCTCTTTCTCAGAAAAACCAAAGCACCCTTACTTTGTCCTTCCTTCTTCTTGAGCTTCATGTGGCCTGTGAATTTTATCTTCTTTATTCTGAGATTTTTGAGCTAATACCTACTTATCAGTGAGTGCTTACCATACGTGTTCTTTGTGATGGGGTTACCTCACTCAGGATGATATTTTGTAGTTCCATCCATTTGCCAAAAAATTTAATGAATTCATTGTTTTTAATAGATGAGTAGAACTCCATCATGTAAATGTACCACATTTTCTGTATCCATTCCTCTGTCGAAAGACATCTGGGTTCTTTCCAGCTTCTGGACATTATAAATAAGGCTGCTGTGAATATAGTGGATCATATGTTCTTATTACATGTTGGAGCATCTTCTGATTGTAAGCCCAGTAATGGCATAGCTGGGTCCTGAGGTAGTACTATGTCTAATTTTCTGAGGAACTGACAAACTGATTTCAAGAGTGGTTTTACCAGCTAGCAATCATATCAGCAATGGAGGAGTGATCCTGTTTCTCCACATCCTAGCCAGCATGTACTGTCACCTGAGTTTTTTATTATAGCCATTCTGACTGGTGTGAGGTGGAATCACAGGGTTGTTTTGATTTGCATTTCCCTTATAAGTAAGGATGTTGAACAATTCTTTTTTTTATATTTTATTTTATTTTATTTTATTTTAATTTACATTCCAAATTATTTCCCCTTTCCCGTTTCCTCCCTCCCCAAAAGTCTCATAAGCCCCCTTCCCTCCCTCTTTTCTCCATTCAACCCCCTCTCTTTCTCTGTCCTGGCGTTCCCCTACATCCAGTCTTTCCAGGACCAGGGGTCTCTCCTTCCATCATCTTAGAAATCTATTGATATGCGGATTGTGTCTAGGGTATTCCGAGATTCTGGGTCAATATCCCCTTATCAGTGACTGCATACCATGTGTGTACTTTTGTGATTGGGTTACCTCACTAAGGATGATATTTTCAAGTTCTGACCTTTTGCCTAGGAATTGAGTGAATTCATTGTTTTTAATTGCAGAGTAGTATTCCATTGTGTAAATATACCACATCTTCTGAATCCATTCCTCCTTTGAGGGACATCTGGGTTCTTTCCAGCTTCTGGTTATTATAAATAAGGCTGCTATGAACATAGTGGAGCATGTGTCCTTATTACATGCAGGTAAAGCCTCTGGGTATATGCCCAGGAGTGGTATAGCTGGATCCTCCGGGAGTGTCATGCCCAGTTTTCTGAGGAACCGCCAGACTGTTTTCCAGAGTGGTTGTACCAGCCTGCAATTCCACCACCAGTGGAGGAGTGTTCCTCTTTCTCTACATCCTCGCCAACAACTGCTGTCTCCTGTGTTTTTGATCTTAGCCATCCCGACTGTTGTGAGATGGAATCTCAGGGTTGTTTTGATTTGCATTTCCCTAATGACTAAGGATGATGAACATCTCTTTAGGTGCTTCTCAGCCATTAGATATTCTTCAGGTGAGAACTCTCGTGTTAGCTCTGTACCCCATTTTTTAATAGGGTTACTTGCCTCTCTGGAGTTTAACTTCTTGAGTTCTTTGTATATATTGGATATTAGCCCTCTGTCGGATGTAAGGTTGGTAAAGATCATTTCCCAGTTAGTTGCTGCTTTGTCTTTTTGACAGTGCCTTTGCCTTGCAAAAACTTTGTAATTTAATGAGGTCCCATTTGTCTATTCTAGATCTTAGAGCATAAGTTATTGGAGTTCTGTTCAGGATATTCTCCCCTGTGCCCATATGTTCAAGGTTCTTCCCTAGTTTCCCTTCTATTAGTTTCAGTGTGTCTGGTTTTATGTGGAGATCCTTGATCCACTTGGAATTGAGCTTAGTGCAAGGAGATATGAATGGGTCAATTTGCATTCTTCTGCATGTTGACCTCCAGTTGAGCCAGCACCATTTGTTGAAAAGGCTATCTTTTTTCCACTGGATGGTTTTAGCTCCTTTGTCAAAGATCAAGTGACCATAGGAGTGTGGATTCATTTCTGGGTCTTCAATTCTGTTCCATTGATCTACATGCCTGTCACTGTACCAATACCATGCGGTTTTTAACACTATTGCTCTGTAGTACAGCTTGAGGTCCGGGATACTGACTCCCCCAGAA
Organism: Tokudaia tokunoshimensis; assembly: GCA_036184795.1. Classification (NCBI taxonomy): domain Eukaryota; kingdom Metazoa; phylum Chordata; class Mammalia; order Rodentia; family Muridae; genus Tokudaia; species Tokudaia tokunoshimensis. Next base: position 81,425,390 of record BTHU01000002.1, on the reverse strand, counting down.
GTTCTTTTACTCTTGAGAATAGTTTTAGCTATTCTGGGTTTTCTGTTATTCCAGATGAATTTTTGAATTGCTCTTTCTAACTCTATGAAGAATTGAGATGGGATTTTGATGGGGATTGCATCGAATCTGTATATTACTTTTGATAAGATGCTCATTTTTACTATATTAATTCTGCCAATCCAAGAGCATGGCAGATTTTTCCATCTTCTGAGGTCTTCTTCAATTTCTTTCTTCAGAGACTTGAAGTTCTTGTCATACAGATCTTTCACTTGTTTGGTTAGAGTCACGCCAAGATACTTAATATGGTTTGTGGCTATCGTGAAGGGTATTCTTTCTCTTACTTCTTTCTCAGCCTGCTTATCCTTTGAGTATAGGAAGGCTACTGACTTGCTCGAGTTGATTTTATATCCGGCCACTTTGCTGAAGTCGTTTATCAGCTGTAGGAGTTCTCTGGTGGAGTTCTTTGGGTCGCTTAAGTATACTATCATATCGTCTGCAAATAGTGATAGTTTGATTTCTTCCTTTCCAATTTGTATCCCTTTGACCTCTTTTTGTTTTCTAATTGCTCTAGCTAGAACTTCAAGTACTATATTGAAAAGATATGGAGAGAGAGGGCAGCCTTGTCTAGTCCCTGATTTTAGTGGGATTGCTTCAAGTTTCTCTCCATTTTGATTGATGCTGGCTACCGGTTTGTTGTAAATTGCTTTTACTATGTTTAGGTATGGGCCTTGAATTCCTGATCTTTCCAAGACCTTTAGCATGAAAGGATGCTGAATTTTGTCAAATGCTTTCTCAGCATCTAATGAGATGACAATGTGGTTTTTTCTTTGAGATTGTTTATATAGTGGATTACATTGATGGATTTCCTTATATTGAACCATCCCTGCATCCCTGAGATGAAGCCTACTTGATCGTGGTGAATGATCGTTTTGATGTGTTTTTGGATTCGGTTGGCAAGAATTTTATTGAGTATTTTTGCATTGATATTCATAAGAGAGATTGGCCTGAGATTCTCTTTCTTTGTGGATCTTTGTGTGCTTTTGGTATTAGTGTAATTGTGGCTTCATAGAACGAGTTCGGTAATGTTCCTTCTGTTTCTATTTTGTGGAACAGTTTGAAGAGTATTGGTGTTAGGTCTTCTTTGAAGGTCTGATAGAATTCTGCAGTAAAACCATCTGGACCTGTGCTTTTTTTGGTTGGAAGACTTCCAATGACAACTTCTATTTCTTCAGGGGTTATAGGACGGTTTAGATGGTCTATTTGATCCTGATTTAATTTTGGTATTTGGTATCTGTCAAGGAAATTGTCCATTTCCTCAAGATTTTCTAGTTGTGTTGAATACAGGTTTTTGTAGTAGGATCTGATGATTTTTTGAATTTCCTCAGAAAATGTCCCCACGCCATTGGGACTGATGCCTTCCATGGGATCAGGAAATTGTGTGATATAGTTCATCATTTTCCAAAAATCTACTTTTATCAGGACCCTGAGGGAAGCAGAAGACAGAATGAAATTCCCATTTTTTCTCCTACAGTATGTGTGGGAAGAAAAGGAACTTATGAATGAATCTTGCTTCTGGAAAAAACACTAGTCAAACAAGTATTTAAATACACTTTTCCAAAATAGACCAAATATGGACATAAACTTGATTTTTACATTTCATGTTAGAATTTAAAAAATGTTTCCCTGACACAATAATGCAGAAATAATAAGACATGTTGTACTATGTTGGGAATAATGGGATTATTAAAGAAGAATTTACAATGTTGTTTAAAACGTAGTCAAAAACAAATATGAGATACATCTAAATTGCATTATATGGACTGAAATGTTATATTTTACATATACATATATATTTATGAATACATATTTCATATTTCATAAATTTTTATTTTATATAAAAATATTTTGTATATTACAAAATATAACAAAAACTATTTTAATAATATGGTAAATATAAGCATTTATGATAATCATTGAAAAACTATGCCGTGAAATTGAAGGTGAGTGTTGAAAGGCACACCCTCAGATTTTTATGCGGGAAAGGGAAGATTTAAATGGTGTAACTGTACTAAAATCTCAAAACTAACCAAAAAAGTAAGTAGGTAAGTAAGTAAGTATGTAAATAAATAAATAAATACATACATACATACATACATACATACATACATACATACATACATACGTACGGAACTCCCCATCATATTGTTATGAAGGAAAATGTTTTTCTTACCAGGGCAAAAAAAATATATTCTGATACTTTATGTCTCAAGCAGAACCATTCTATTCGAAGACCAGTTTCTTCATCATAATAATATCTACCAGAAGGTGATAGAAGCACTGGGTATGTAAATCTCATGAGGGAGAAAACATTTTTTTTCTGTTTGTTAATTGCAACATAGCTGTGTCCTCACAACTGTTTTCACGATATACTAGACAGGAATATGTTTACTAATATATTTCAAGTTTAATCATGATTGTGCGAAATTCAAGTAGAATCTATGAAAAAGGTCAATTGGTTCTGTATAAGTGACTTGAAATTAAGGCAAATAATAAAGATATTTGTTTTCCAACTCAGAAATATACAATTTTTACATGAAAATATGAAGGAAGTCAGATAGCAATTTAAAATATCTCCCACTTTTTCTACCTCATAGATGTGTCTCCTAAATGAAAGTTTTGATCTCAAGAGAAGAAGAATTGTATTAGTCACTATTATTGATTCATTGGAATTAAATTTTGATAAAGGTACAACATTGTAAAAAAATATTCACAATTATCACTCAGAAATTTCTACACACTGCTCTGTTAATGAAAATCATTACTGTCATTATGGCTGATTGATCACTTTGCTTTCAATATTGCAAAAGAATTTTCAATAAATTACCCAATGCACATCATGCACTGGAGCCAATATCAAAGTCACATTCATCACCATAACAAGAATGAGAATAGTTTTTGCATTTCAAAATGTAGGAGCTACAATTATACAAAACTCCTAAGGATATCAGATATTTCAATATCTTTTCTGTTGTTGTATGTCTTATTTCTGGAAATTTCAAAATTTTCTTAAAGCGACGTGTTGAAAACCTTGTCAGTTTAGGGTAAACAGAGCTGATGGCATAGACTTGGCAGTTTATCACTCAGCAGACTATCTCTGAGTGAGTAAGGCTTAATTCTGTGGGGCAAGTACTTCCTGTGACCTACATGAGTCTACTGGATGTCTTGGGGACTGGATAAAAGGCAAAAAGAGAAGAAATACAGGGAAAATAATCGCACACACAAAGACACACACACACACACACACACACACACATACACACTCAAACACACACAGTCCATGAATGAAGCACTACAAGCTCTAAAATATTATATTTTTTTCTCCCACTCCTTATATATCACAGGAAAAATCTTCAAGCTGTGTAAACATAACAATGTGAATATGTTCTATTTTAATTTTAATGAATGAAGAATTTATGAAAGTACTGTCCAAATAATTTTATTTGAAAAACAATTTATAGGTGATGGAAAAAACAAATCATTCCTATGAACCTACATTAATTCATAACTAAGCAACTTGTTATAGCTTAAGAAGACAAAAAGAAAGCTATGTAATTTTCTCAGGCAATTTCCTTTTACTTACAATATTCAATATTTTATTAATAAAGAAATGATGAATTTTTGTATTATCTATCTTATAAAGAAAATATTCTTACATAAAACTTAGAATCACAAATCTAAACTTTAATATAAAATTCTATCATTCACTTGTCCTTTAAATCCTCAGGGTGAACATCTAACAATCATCAATGTTTTTACTAAATCCTATCAGAAAGTCAAGGGCAAAAATGAACACAAAAAAATTAATCATCACCTACATCACCAGACCAGGTCTAGAAAGTCATTTCTGGTAGTGTTGATAGGGTTTCCACTGTTCTTGCTCACTGACCACAAAAAGTCTCTGAACTTCTGAACTTCACACAAATCATTTCTGAACTTCAAATTGTTTCCTACAATTTTGTACAGTAAGATGATGGACATTTTAATCTACTTCCCCAGCAAGCTACATCTTCAAATTGTAAAGGTGGTGGTCATTGCTGACAATCTATATCCCTAATTCTTTTCAGGTGTAAGGAGATGCTGTCTCAAATGCATACCAAAGAATTTCAGAAATAACATTCTACTGGAAACTTGAAATATGCCACATACATATATATCTTTTGGGAGATGATTTTGTGCACCTTGTATTCAGATGCTGATTTCTATGTCCAGATATCTGGTTATAGTTTGAATGATGACCCTGTCAACTATCTCTGGTCTCTATCTTATACAAATATTGTTTTCCTTCACCTCTGATGACTTAATAAAAGATCTCAAGAGCAAACTAGGTGGGAAGAAGATAATAGTGGGGATTTCTGATCCCAGTCCCGAGTCCTGCAACAGTACATGCACTGATCCTGCCAGGGGTAAACTTCTCTGCAAGGTGTGATTTGATTCCTAGGTTTAAAGGAGAATCAGCCATCTTCTCTCCAGCTACTAAGTGGGAGGGTACAGCCAGGAGCACAGGGAACACTAGAGTGCCCAAGCAGCTGGGACAGGGTCCACCAGAGACCAACCTGCACCCTGGAGCTGAGCAGCACCACATTCATCTGTGCACCTATCCTTCAAGGGGATAACTGCTTGGCAGGGAGTGATTTGACTCCCAGGTTTAGAGGTGAGGTGCCATCTTCTCTCCAAAAATTGAGCAGGCTGATACAGCCAGGAGCACAGGAGCACAGGAAACACAGGAGTGGCAGAACACTTGTGACAAGTTCTGTTTGGGTTCCACTTGCACCCAGGAGCTGGGCAGTTCTTCAGCAATCTTTGCCAGGGGAGAGCCAGTCACCCAGGGGTGCTGAGACAGGCTTGCAGGCCCACAAGAGGGGCAAGTGCCAGTCAGAGACAGCAGGACAAACTAACACCAGAGATAACCAGATGGTGAAGGGCAAATATAGAAATGTTACCAACAGAAATCAAGGCAACATGGCACCATCTGAACCCAATTCTCCCACAAGAGCAAGTCCTAGATACCCCAACACACCAGAATAGCAAGATGTAGAATTAAAATCACAGCTCATGATGCTGATAGAGAGCTTCAAGAAGGACATAAATAACTCCCTTAAAGAAATACAAGAGAACACAAGTAAACTGGTAGAAGCCCTTAAAGAATTATAGGAAAGCACAAGCAAACAGGAAAAGGAACTGAACAAAACTATCCAGGATCTAAAAATAGAGGTAGAAACAACAAAGAAATCACAAAGGGAAACAACTCTGGACATAGGAAACCTAGGAAAGAAGTCAGGAGTCAAGGATGCAAGCATCAACAACAGAATACAAGAGATAGAAGAGAGAATCTCAGATGCAGAAGTTACCATAGAAAGCAATGACACAACAGTCAAAGAAAATGCAAAATGCAAAAAGCTCCTGACCTAAAACATCCAGGAAATCCAGGACAAAATGAGAAGACCAAACCTCAGGATTATAGGTATAGAAGAAAGTGAAGATTTCCAATCTAAAAGTCCTGTAACTGTCTTCAATAAAATTATAGAAGAAAACTTCCCTAACCTAAAGGAAGAGATGTCCATGAATATACAAGAAGCTTATAGAACTCCAAATAGATTGAACAAGAAAAAAAATTCTCCTGTCACATAATAATTAAAACACCAAATGCACTATACAAAGAAAGATGTTTAAAAGCTATAAGGCAATAGAGTCAAATAATATATAAAGTTACAGCTATCAGAATTACACCAGATTTCTCATCAGAGATTATGAAAGCAAATAGGTCCTAGGCAGATGTCATATAGATCCTAAGGGAACACAACTGCCAACCCAGGCTACTATACCAAGAAAATCTCTCAATTATCATATATGGAGAAACCAAGGTAGTCCATGACAAAACAAATTTACACAATAGCTTTCCACAAATCTAGCCCTTCAAAGGATAATGAAAGAAAAACACAAACAAAATGAGGGAGAATATACACTAGAAAAAGCAAGACATTAAATTTCTTTTAACAAAACAGAAAAAAGAGACCCACACAAACATAACTCCAACTCCAATAACAAAAATAACAGGAAGCAATAATCATTTTTCCTTAATATATCTTAATAGCAATGGTCTCAATTCTCCAATAAAAAGACATAGACTAAGAGACTGGATATGTAAACAGGACCCAACATTTTGCTGCCTATAGGAAAACCACCTCAGGCACAAAAACAGACACTACCTCAGAGTAAAAGTCTGGAAAATGATTTTGTAAGCAAATGGTCCCAAGGAACAAGCTGAATCCTAATATAGAATAAAATCGACTTTCAACTAAAAGTTATCAAAAAAGATAAGGAAGGATACTTCATACTCATCAAAGGAAAAATCTACGAAGATGAACTCTCAATTCTGATCATACATTCTCCAAATGCAAGGGCACCCACATTCATAAAAAACTTTACTAAAGATCAAAGCACACATTGAACCCCACATAATAATAGTGGAAGATTTTAACACCCTATGCTCATCAGTGGACAGATCAGGGAAACACAAACTAAACAGAGAAACAGTGATACTAACAGAAGTTATGAACCAAATGGATTTAACAGATATCTACAGAACTTTTTATCCTAAAACAAAAAAAAAATATATCTTCTTCTCAGCCAGCACTTCATGGTACCTTCTCTAAAACTGACGACAAAACAAAACACAAAACACAACTGTCACAAAACACACCTCAGCAAATATAAGAAGATTGAAATAATTCCATACTCCCTGTCAAATCAGCATAGACTAAGGCTGGTATTCAATAACACCAGAAACAACAGAAAGCTCACATATACATGGAAACTGAACAACAATCTACTCAATAAAAACTTAGTCAATAAAGAAATTAAAGACTTTTTAGAATTTAATGAAAACAAAGGCACAACATATCCAAAAATATAGGACACAATGAAAGCAATGCTAAGAGGAAAACTCATAGCTCTGAGTGCCTCCAAAAAGAACTAGAAAGAGTATACACTAACAGCTTAACAGCACAGGTGAAGGTTCTAGAAGAAAAAGAAGCAAATACACCCAAGAGGAGTAGACATCTGGAAACAATCAAACTCAGGGCTGAAGTCAACCAAGTAGAAACAAAAAGAACTATACAAAGAATCAGTCGAACCAGGAGCTGGTTCTTTGAAAAAAAAAAAAAAAGACAAGATAAACCCTTAGCCAAAACATCAGAGGGCAGAGTAAGAGTATCCAAATTAGCAAAATCAGAAATGAAAAGGAATACATAACAACAGATACTGAGGAAATTCAAAAAGTCATCAGATCCTAATACAAAAGCCTACACTCAACAAAGGTGGAAAATCTCAATGAAATGGACAATTTTTTAGACAGATACCAGGTAGCAAAGTTAAATCAGGATCAGATAAATGATCTAAACAATCCCATAACCCCTAAAGAAATAGAAGCAGTCATTAATAGTCTCCCAACCAAAAAAACCAGGAATAGATGGGTTCAATGCAGAGTTATACTGGATTTTCAAAGAAGAATTAGCACCAATACTCTTCAAACTCTTCCACAAAATAGAAATAGAAGTAACACTATCCAACTCAGTTTATAAAGCCACAATTACTCTGATACCTAAATCACACGAAGACCCAACAAAGAAAGAGAACTTCAGACCAGTTTCTGTTATGAATTTTCCGTATGTTAATGCAGAAGTACTCAATAAGATTCTTGCCAACTGAATCCAAGAACACACCAAAATGATCATCCACTATGACTAAATAGGCTTCATCCCAGGGATGCAGGGATGGTTCAACATGTGGAAATCCATCAGTGTATTCCTCTATATAAATAAACTCTAACAAAAATAACTCATTATAATTTCATTAAATGCTGAGAAAATATTTCAAAAAACCCAACACCTCTTCATGATAAAAGTCTTGGAAAGATCAGGAATTCAAGGCCCCTACCTAAACATAGCAAAAGCAATATACAGCAAACCAGTAGACAACATCAAACTAAATAGAGAGAAATTTGAAGCAATCCCACTGAAATCAGGCACAAGACAAAGCTGTACACTCTCTCCCTTCCCATTCAATATAGTACTTGAAGTCCTAGCCAGAACAATTAGACAACAAAAGGAGGTCAAACAAAAAAAGCATTAGCCTTCCTATACTTAAAGGACAAAAGGGCTGAAAAAGAAATTAGGGAAATGACACCCTTCACGATAGTCACAAATAATAAAAAATATCTTGATGTGACTCTAGCCAAGTAAGTGAAAGATCTCTTTGACAAGAACTTCAAGTATTTGAAGAAAGAAACTGAAGAAGATCTCAGAAGATGGAAAGATCTCCCATGCTCATGGATTGGCAGAGTTAATATAGTAAAAATGGCCATCTTGCTGAAAGCAATCTACAGATTCAATGCAACCCACATCAAATTCCCAACTCCATTCTTTATAGAGTCAGAAAGAGCAATTTCTAAATTTACTTGGAATAAAAAATATCACAGGATAATGAATACTATTCTCAACAATAAAAGAACTTCTGGTGGAATCACCATCCCTGATCTCAAGCTCTACTACAGAGAAATGGTGATAAAAACTGTGTGGTATTGGTACAGAGACAAGCAGGAAGATCAATGGAATAGAACTGAAGACCTAGAAATGAACCCACACAACTATGGCCCCTTGATCTTTGACAAAGTAGCTAAAAGCATCCAGTGGAAAAAAAAATACATCATTTCAACAAATGATGCTGAGTCAGCTTGCAGTCAACATGTAGAAGGATGTTAATTGATCCTTATTTATCTCCCTTTACAAAGCTCAATCCAAGTGGATAAAGGATGTCCACATAAAACCAGATACTCTGAATCTAATAGAAGAGAAAATGGGGAAGAACCTAGAGCACATGGCACAGGGGAAATTTTCCTGAATAAAACACAAATAGCTTATGATCTAAGATCAAGGATTGACAAATGCGACCTTATGAAATTGCAAAGCTTCTGTAAGGCAAAGGAAACTGTCAATAGGACAAAATGGCAACCAGTAGGCTGGGAAAGGATCTTTACCAATCCTACATCCAATAGAGGGCTAATATTCAATATATACAAAGACCTCAAGAAGTTAGACTCCACAGAACCAAATATTCCTATTAAAAATGGAGTACAGTGCTAAACAAAGAATTCTCAACTGAGGAATACCTGATGGTTGAGAAACATCTAAAGATTTTCTAGTTGTGTTGAATACAGGCTTTTGTAGTAGGATCTGATGATTTTTTGAATTTCCTCAGTTTCTGTTGTTATCTCTCCCTTTTCGTTTCTGATTTTGTTAATTTGGATACTGTCTCTGTGTCCTCTGGCTAGTCTGTCTAAGGACTTATCTATATTGTTGATTTTTTCAAAGAATCAATTCCTAGCTTTGTTGATTTTTTGTATGGTTTTATTTGTTTCTACTTGATTGATTTCAGCCCTGAGTTTGATGATTTCCTGCCTTCTACTCCTCTTGGGTGTATTTGCTTCTTTTTGTTCCAGGGCTTTCAGATGTGCCATTAAGCTGCTAGTGCATGCTCTCTCCCATTTATTTTTGGAGGCACTCAGGGCTATGAATTTTCCTCTCAGCACTGCTTTCATTGTGTCCCATAAATTAGGGTATGTTGTGCCTTCATTTTCATTAAATTTTAAAAAGTCTTTCATTTCTTTTTTTTATTTCCTCCTTGACCAAGTTATCATTGAGTAGAGCATTGTTCAGCCTCCATGTGTATGTGTGCTTTCTGTTGTTTTTGTTGCCATTGAAGACCACCCTTATTCTATAGTGATCTGATAGGAGGAATGGGATTAGTTCGATATTCTTGTATCTGTTGAGGTCTGTTTTGTGACCAATTATATGGTCGATTTTGGAGAAGGTACCATGAGGTGCTGAGAAGAAGGTGTATAATTTTGCTTTAGGATGAAATGTTATATATATATATATATATATATATATATATATATATATATATATATAACAGGTATATATATATATATATATATATATATATATATATACCTGTTAGTTCCATTTGATCCAAGGCTTCAATTAGATTCATGCTGGAAAGAACCCAGATGTCCCTCAACGGAGGAATGGATTCAGAAGATGTGGCATATTTACACAGTGGAATACTACTCTGCAATTAAAAACAATGAATTCACGAAATTCCTAGACAAATGGTCAGAACTGGAAAATATCATCCTTAGTGAGGTAATCCAATCACAAAAGAACACACATGGTATGCAGTCACTGATAAGGGGATATTAACCCAGAATCTCAGAATACCCTAGACACAATTCACATGTCAATAGATTTCCAAGAAGATGGAGGGAGAGACCCCTGGTCCTGGAAAGAATGGATGTAGGGGAATGCCAGGACAGAGAAGCGAGAGGGGGTTGAAAGGAGAACAGAGGGAGGGAATGGGGCTTATGGGACTTTCGGGGAGGGAGGAAAAGGGAAAGGGGAAATGATTTGGAATGTAAATAAAAAACCTTAGAAAATAAATAAAAAAAAAAGAGAAACACCTAAAGAAATGTTCAACATCCTTAATCATCAGGGAAATGCAAATTAAAACAACCCTAAGATTCCACCTCACAGCTGTCAGAATGGCCAAGTTCAAAAACTCAGAGGACAGCACATGCTGGAGTGGATGTGGAGAAAGAGGAACTCCATTTCTGGTGGGAGTGCAAGCTGGCAAAACCATTCTGGAAATCAGTTTCGTGTTTCCTCAGAAAACTGGACATAGTACTTCCTGAGGACCCAGCTATAACACTCCTGAGTATATACCCAGAAGATTCTCCAACATGTTATAAGGGCACATATTCCACTATGTTCATAACAGTCTTATTTATAATAGCCAGAAGCTGGGAAAAACCCAGATATTCCCCCAACAGAGGAATGGATACAGAAAATGTGGTACATTTATACAATGGAGTACTACTCTGCTACTAAAAAACAATGAATTCATGAAATTCTTAGGCAAATGGATAGAGCTGGAAAATATCACCCTGAGTGAGTTAACCCAATCAAAAAAGAACATTCAGTGTATGCAGTCACTGATAAGTAGATATTAGCCCAAATGCTCAGAATACCCAAGATACTTCTCACAGACTACATGAAGCTCAAGATGAAGGAAGATCAAAGTGTGAATACTTTGATTCATTTTGGAAAGTGGATCAAAATACCCATGGCTCACAGGCAATCAATAGAATGTGCATAGGGTTCCCAATGGAAAAGCTAGAGATAGGACCCAAGGAGCTGAAGTGGTTTGCAGTCCTGCAGTAGGAATTTCCATGGTAGTTGTGCTACTGGGTATGGCACAGTTTACGAGTTCTAAAGCAGTGTGTTGTTCCTCTAAAATGGGGCGTTACATGATTACAGATCATACAGTATCCCCCTGATGGCAAATTTCGACATGTACATATCTGACCTGGGTTTATTACAAATCATGGAATAATTGTTTCATATAAAGCAAGTATAAGCATAAATCATGCATTATAAATAATATAATTGTGTATGCATGTAAGAGTAAACATTGAAATACTGCTATATTAAAATTCATGGTAGAATTGTTTCACAAACTGTGCTTGGTAATACACACACAAACACACACACACACACACACACACACACACATATATATATATACAAATTAATTACAAAAGAGCAAGATGAAACCTATGGGCGGGTTTAGAGGGAGAAAGAAACAGTGATTTAATTATAGTATAATACCGAAAGTAAAAGAAAGAATAAAAAACAGTTGTCATCAAAATTAATCAGAATAAATCAGGACGTATCAGTTCTGTATCATCAGTGCTAGCTCTGGATAGAAAATTGTAGTTACCTAGCTTGTAACCATGGAAATATATCAGAGCACACTTGCATTCAGGTGGCAGAAGACCTTGTATCAAATATGTGGCCAGTCTTTGCACAGGTGATTTTGTGAGTTGTGTGCCATGCGTCTCAATCAGTGAACCATATGTCTGACTTGAATACACCTAGGGCAAGGCTGTGCTACAGCACATAGTGGTTCATTTAGAGGTGTCATAACTCTGAGACATCACAGTGCATACATGACCTTTAAAGACCAAGCAGGGTGGAAATCCAGTGCATAACACCATGTCCCCAAAAGATAGACCATATCCTACAAGGAGTAAATAAGTACATTGCCAATTTGTGTGTCTAACATAAGGTTCCACTCTCACTAGAAGAAATATAGTGTGCCCAGTCTTATATAACTTCTCTTACCACCTTTACAGCCAGTAAACTGCTCACAGTGTGGAAAAACGACTGCTCCCTGTGAGCTGATGAACTGGACTCAGGGTAGTCACAGTGAGATGTTTGAGCTGAAACACAAAGGGACACAGAGGGTCTCAGAAATAATCCAAATTCAAGTTAACTTCTGATGAGATGAGGTAACATGTTTGGAATTATGGTTAAATGTGAAAGAAAATAAGGAGAGTGGGTATAAAATGTCTAAGTCAGATCATTATTTAATTAATTACTTTATTAAGTTTATACACTCCATATGTTATTCCTGCCCATCCTCCACCCTCTGACTGTTCCACATTACATACCTCCCCCCAACACCCTTACTCCATGTGGATGTTATCCCCTCACCCCACCTGACCTTTAAACTCCCTGAGGACTCCAGTCTCTTGAGGGTTAGACGCATCATCTCTTAATGAACACAGAATCAGAAGTAATCTGCTATATATGTGTTGTGGTCAAAATAACAGCTGGTATATGCTGCCTGTTTAGTAGTCCAGTGTTTGAGAGAACTCAGTGGTCCAGATTAATTGAGACTGTTGGTCCACCTCAGCGTTGCCCTTCTCCTAAGCTTCTTTCAGTCTTCCTTAGTTCAACAACAGGGGTCAGCTGCTTCTGTCCATTGGTTTAGTGCAAATATTTGCATCTGACTCTTTCATCTGTTTGTTTCATTTTCAGGAGTACTGTCATGCTATATTACATTTTGTGAGCGCTCTATAGCCTCAGTAATAGCGTCAGGTCTTGCAACCTCCCCTTTAGCTGAATCCCAGTTTGGGCCTGTAGCTGGACCTTCTTTTTCTTAGGTTTCTCTCCATTTCCATCCCTGCAATTCTCTCATACAGGAACAATTATAGGTCCGAGTTTTGAATGTAAGATGGCGCCCCCTTCTCTCATTGGATGTCCTCTCTTCCTGTTGGAGGTGGGCTCTATAAGTTCAATCTTTCTACCGTAGGGCATTTAATATAAGGTCCCTCCCTTTGAGTCCTGAGAATCTCTTACCTCCTAGGTCTCTGGTGCATTCTGGAAGGTCCCCCATCTTCCTATATCTCAAGATTGCCTGTTTCCATTCTTTCTGCTGGCCTTCAGGGTTTCAGTTATTTTGCTGCACTCAATACCATAACAGATTCCCCTCTTCCCCTCAATCCCCAGGCCTGTCTTCTTTCCCTCCCAGGGTCCCTCCCTCCCTCCCCACTTGTGATTTCTTTCTACTCCTTCCCAAGAGGGACTGAGGTGTCCTCACTTGGGCAAAACAATTCTTAATATTTTGAAATTACTAAAATAGCTTCCTTAAAATACATTAAATACATTAAATATATTAAAAAGAATAAGTCACTTCCTACCACCGTCTGCCCTTCTGCTGTGGCAGAATCTTGCCAGCTCTGCTGTGGTGAAGATTCTACCTCCTGATACTTCCTAGAGAACCTGCCACTCAGGGCAGTTGAAACTTGCCAGCTCTGCTGCACTGAAAATTCCATCTCCTGATACTTCCTAGCAAACAAACCACTCAGGGAATTTCCCCTTTTTGCTGTGGCAGAATCTTGCCAGGTCTGCTGCAGTGAAGACACCTCTCCTGATACTTCCTGATACTTAAAGAGGAAACACAAAAATCACTTAAAGAAACACAGGAGAACATGGGTCAACAAATAGAAGCCCTTAAAGAGGAAACACAAAAATCCCTTAAAGAATTTCAGGAAAATACAAACAAACAACTGAAGGATCTGAACAAAACTGTCCAGGATCTACAAATGGAAGTAGAAACAATAAAGAAATCATAAAGTGAGACACCTCTGGAGATAGAAAACCTTGGAAAGAATTCAGGAAACATAGATGCAAGCATCAACAACAGAATACAAGAGATAGAAGAAAGAATATCAGGTGCTGAAGATATTATAGAAGACAATGATTCAGCAGTCAAGGAAAGTGTGAAATGCAAAAAACGTGTAACCCAAAACATCCAGGAAATACAAGACACAATGAGAAGGCCAAACCTAAAGATCATAGTTATAGAAGAGAGTGAAGAGTTACAACTTAAAGGGCCAGTAAATATTTTCAACAAAATTGTAGAAGAAAACTTCCTTAACCTAAAGAAAGAGATGCCCATGAACATACAAGAAGCCTACAGAACTCCAAATAGAATGGACCAGAACAGAAACTCCTCCCGACACATAATAATCAAAACACCAAATGCACTAAACAAAGAAAGAATATTAAAATTAGTAAGGGAAGAAGGTCAAGGAACATATAAAGGCAGACCTATCAGAATTACACAGGACTTCTCAATAGAAACTATGAAGGATAGAAGATACTGGGCAGATGTCATACACATCCTAAGAGAACATAAATGTCAGCACAGGCTACTATACCCAGCAAAACTCTCAATTACCATAGATAGAGAAAACAAGATATTCCATGACAGAACCAAATTTACACAATATCTTTCTACAAACCCAGTGCTTCAAAAGATAATGGGTGGATTATACCAACATAAGTCAGGAAACTGCACCCTAGGAAAAGCAATAAAGTAATCTTCTTTCAACAAACCCAAAGAAGATAGCCACACAAACATAATTCCACCTTTAACAATGAAAATAAAATCAAGCAATAATCTCTATTCCTTAATATCTCTTAACATCAATGGATTCAATTCCCCAATAAAAAAGACATTGACTAACAGACTGGATACATATACAGGACCCAACATTTTGCTCCACACAAGAAACCCACCTCAGTGACAAACACACTCATTACCTCAGAGTCAAAGGTTGGAAAACTATTTTCTAAGCAAATGGTCCCAAGAAACAAGCTGGAGTAGCCATATTTATATCGGATAAAATCGACTTTCCACCAAAAGTTTTCAAAAAAGATAAGACAGGACACTTCATACTTATCAAAGGAAAAATCTACCAAGATGAACTCTCAATTCTGAACATCTATGCTCCAAATGCGAGGGCACCCACATTCATAAATGAAACCTTACTAAAATTCAAAGCACACATTCCACCCCACACAATTATAGTGGGAGACTTCAACACCCCACTCTCAACAATGGACAAATCATGGAAACAGACACTAAGAAGAGAGCAGAGAAACTAACTAAAGTTATGGACCAAATGGGCCTAACAGATATTTATAGAACATTCCATCCTCAAGCAAAAGAATACACCTTCTTCTCAGCACCTCATGGTACCTTCTCCAAAACTGACCATATAATTGGTCACAAAACAGACCTCAACAGATACAAGAATATTGAAATAATTTCATGCACCCTATCAGATCACCATGACTTAAGGCTAGTCTTGAGTTCAAACAAAAACAATGGAAAACACACATGCATGTGGACTTTGAACAATGATCTTCTCATTGATAGCTTGGTCAAGGAAGAAATAAAGAAAGAAATTAAAGGTATTTTAGAATTTAATGAAAATGAGGACACATCATACCAAAACTTATGGGACACATTGAAAGCAGTGCTAAGATCATAGCTCTTATAGCTCTAAGTGCCTCCAAAAAGAAATTGGAGAGGGCTTAAACTAGCAGCTTGACAACACACCTGAAAACTCTAGAACAAAAAGAAGTGAATGCACCCAAGAGGAGTAAATGGCAAGACATATTTAAACTCAGGGACTAAATTAACTAAATAGAAACAAATAGAACCATACAAAGAATCAACAAAACCAAGAGCTGGTTCTTCAAGAAAATCAACAATATAGATAAACCCTTATTCAGACTAACCAGAGGGCAAAGAGGCACTACCCAAATTAATAAAATCAGAAAAGAAAAGGGAGACATAACAACAGAAACTGTGGAAATTCAAAAACTAAACAGATCCTACTACAAGAGTTTATACTCAACAAAATTGGAAAATCTTGACAAAATAGACAATTTTCTAGATAAATACCAGGTACCAAAGTTAAAATAGGATCAGATAAACCATTTAAATAGTCCCATAAGTCCTGAGGAATTAGAAGCAGTTGTTAATAGTCTTCCAACAAAAACAAAGCCCAGGACCAGATGGGTTTAGTAGGGAATTCTATGAGATCTTCAAAGAAGAGCTGATACCAATACTCTTCAAAATATTACACAAAATAAAAGCTCAAGGAACATTACCCAGTTCATTCTATAAAGCCAAAATAATGCTTATACCTAAACCAAACAAAGACCAAACAAGAAAAGAGATCTTCAGACCACTTTCTCTTATGAACATTGATGCAAAAATTCTCAACAAAATTCTGGCCAACAGAATCCTAGAATGCATCAAAACAATAGTTCACCATGATCAAGTAGGGTTCATCCAAGGGATGCAGGGATGGTTCAATATACAGAAATCAATCAATGAAATCCACCACATTAACAAACTCAAAAAAAAAAAAACCTCACATGGTCATTTCATTAGATGCTAAAAAACTTTTGACAAAATTCAGCATCCTTTCATGATAAAAGTCTTAGAGAGATCAGGAATTCAGGGCCCATACCTAAACTTAGTGAAATCAATATACTGTAAACCAGTAGCCAACATCAAACTAAATGGAGAGAAACTTGAAGCAATCCCATTAAAATCGGGGACCAGACAAGGTTGCCCACTCTCTCCCTTTCTATTCAATATAGTATTTGAAGTCCTAGCCAGAGCAATTAGACAACAAAGGAGGTCAAAGTTATACAAATTGAAAGGGAACACGTCAAAGTATCACTAATTGCAGACAATATGATCATATACTTAAGCAAACCCAAAAATTTCACCAAAGAACTCCTAAATCTGATAAACAACTTCAACAAAGTGGCTGGATATAAAATTAACTTAAACAAATCTGTAGCCTTCCTCTACTCAAAGGATAAACAAGATGAGAAAGAAATTAGGGAAATGACACCATTTCAATAGTCACAAATAATATTACATACATTGGTGTGACTCTAATCAAGCAAGTGAAAGATCTGTATGACAAGAACTTCAAGGCTCTGAAGAAAGAAATCATAGAAGATCTCAGAAGATGGAAGGAGCTCCCATGCTCATGGATTGGAAGGATTAATATAGTAAAAATGACCATCTTGCCAAAAGCAATCTACCGATTCAATGTAATCACCATCAAAATTCTGAATCAATTCTTCATAGAGCTAGAAATAGCAATCTGCAAATTCATTTGGAATAACAAAAAACCCAGGATAGCGAAAACTATTCTCCAAAACAAAAGATCTACTGGGGGAATCACCATCCCTGACCTCAAGATCTACTGCAGAGCAATAGTGATAAAAATTGTGTTATTGGTATGGAGACAGGCAGGAAGATTAATGGAATAGAATTGAAGACCCAGATATGAACCCATATACCTACAGCCACTTGATATTTGACAAAGGAGCTAAAAACATCCAGTGGAAAAAAGACAGCACTTTTAACAAATGGTGCTGCTTAAACTGGAGGTCAGCATGCAGAAAAATGCATCAGCCCATTCTTATCTCCTTGTACAAAGCTCAAGTCCAAGTGGATCAAGTACCCCCACATAAAATCAGATACACTGAAGCTTACAGAGAATTAAGTGAGGAAGAACCTTGAACACATGGGCACAGGGGAAACTTTCCTGAATAAATCACCAATGGCTTATGCTCTAAGAACAAGAATCAACAAATGGGACCTCATAAAACTGCAAAGCTTCTGTAAGGCAAAGGACACTGTCAATAGGACAAAAAGGCAACTAACAGATTGGGAAAAGATCTTTACCAATCCTACATCAGATAGAGAGCTAATATCAGATGTATACAAAGAACTCAAGAAGTTAGACTCCAAAGTGTCAAATAACTCTATTAAAAAATCGGGTACAGAGCTAAACAGGGTATCATCCTTAGTGAGGTAACCCAATCACAAAAGATCACACATGGTATGAAGTCACTGATAAGGGGATATTGACCCAGAATCTCAGAATACCCTAGACACAATCAGCATATCAATAGATTTCTAAAAAGATGGAAGGAGAGACCCCTGGTCCTGGAAAGACTGGATGTAGGGGAACGCCAGGACAGAGTAATGAGAGGGGGTTGAACGGAGAAAAGAGGGAGGGAAGGGGGCTTATGGGACCTTCGGGGAGGGAGGAAATGGGAAAGGGGAAGTGATTTGGAATGTAAATTAAAAAAATAAAATAAAATTAAATTAAAAAAAAAAAAAAAAAAGGGAATTTTCAACTAAAGAAACTTGAATGGCTCTGAAACACCTGAAGAAATGTTCATCATCCTTAGTTATTAGTGAAATACAAATCAAAACAACCCTGAGATTCCACCTCACACCAGTCAGAATGGCTAAGATGAAAAGCTCTGGGGACAGCAGATGCTAGAGAGAATGTGGGGAAAGAGGAACACTTCTTCATTGCTGGCAGGATTACAAGCTAGTAAAACTGCTCTGGAAAGCAGTATGGTGGTTCCTCAGAAAATTGGACATTGTACTATATGAGGATCCAGCTATCCTACTCCTCAGCATATACCCAGAAGATGCTCCAACATGCAATATGGACAAATGTTCTACTATGTTCACAGCATCTTTATTTATAGTATCCAGAAGCTGGAAAGAACCTAGATGCCCTTCAACAGAGGAATGGATGCAGAAATTGTGGTGTATATACACTATGGAGTACTATTCAGCTATTTAAAAATAATGAATTCATGAAATTCTTAGGCAAATGGGTGGAACTAGAAAGTATCATCCTGAGAGAAGAAACCCAGTCACAAAGGATCACACATGGTATGCACTCACTGATAAGTGGATATTAGCCCAAACGCTCAAAATAAATATGTTACAAATTAAAGACCACAGGAAGATCACAAAAAAGGTAGACCAAAGTGGGGGTGATTTGGTTCTTCTGAGAAAGGGAACAAAATAATTGCAGGAACAACTATGGAGACAAAGAATGGAGCAGAGAGGGTGAGTGGCGCCACGGAGAGTGTGCAGATTGCACTCCGCCATCTTTGCTCCAGTGACTGGGAAGTTGGGACAGCCAGGTTCTGAGTCAGACAGGCTTAATATCGCTTGGGTCTCGGGCGGCTTGTGTGTGTGCGGCTCCCAAGTGCTGGGCTGATCTGCAGTAACCAGAGCGCCAGCTCTGCTGTGGGACTTCTGCCTGGTAGAGGGACACCTAACTGGGCGGGAGCCTACCAGCTTTCCTTCCTCGACCTCTGTTCCCGCAGACTGCACTGAAGAAACAGGTACCCAGGCATCAGCATCCTCACTTGACTATTTTCTGCAGTTAAACTCACAGATTTGCCTGCTAGGTAGATAGTGTTAAATTTCCCTGAAAACTAATAATAAAGAAGAATTAAATTCATTAGTCATGGCATATGAGTTTGAGTCCCCACACCCACTTCTTGGTGCATAATCCCCAGTAATTTTAGTTCTGTGGGATAGTGTATGGTCTTGGTGGAAACTACATATACATATTGTACAATGTGGACCAAACAACCACAAACATAAAATGATAAAATGAAATTACTGAAAATTTAAGATTAGATAATAATATATAGATGTTCAAGCAAAGAAATAGAAAATATTTAATATTACAATAGAAAAATTTTATATTTAATGTGCTGACATCATTAATATGTATTTCTGTTTATACCTTATAATTGCCTAATACCTCCTTTGAAATCCTATAAACAAATAAATTCATGGCAATGCTTTTATATCATGCAAAATATGATTAGGGAAAAAGTATAAAAAATGGATTATAAGTTCCTGTTAGGATACTGCATCAACAATTAAGTAATCTTAAAAATTTTAGTAAAAATCCACATACTAAATGCATTCTAAGTAAATAGTAAAGAAGTAATCATATTTTGATTGCAAAAGTCTTTGTGTGTCAAGGGATTAGGTCCAATGTTCCTTTAGAAATCAGTCAGATCACAGGATAAAAGAGACAAATTGTATACATTGTGTAGCGTTGTCTCTGATTTCTACATTTTGGCTGCATTAATCATTTCAAACCCTGCAGTCACAGGCACACACACTGATAAAAACATAGATACACATATGTTCAAAACTGAACTTCAAAATAAGTCCCTGTTTTAGAGATGTTACTGTATTATTATGAATATCAATATTATCCCATATATTGACCATGGTATAATGACTCTAAAGGAGAGAAATCTTTTCCTCAAATAAATGATAACCTTGAAGATATCAAATTGATTTTAGGTTTCTATTTTATTGATAGTCATCCCTAAATTCATATAGTATAGTGAAACGTTACATCAAACGTACATTGACTTCCTACTATGAAAATAAATTAATCGTGCAAACATTAAAAAACATGGCGGTTCCTGCAGACTGCGCTGAAGAGACAGGTACCCCAAGCTCCCTATCCCCAATATAACATCACTTGGGACACGGCCTGTTGGGGCTTCCATCTGTGCCCAAGAACGGGTCAGCGCTGTGGTCGTCTGGGTGCCAGATCGGCGGGGCCATTGCGTCTACACGGTGAGCAGCGCCACGGAGAGTGCCCTCCGCCATCTTTGCTCCAGTGACTGGGAAGTTGGGACAGCCAGGTTCTGAGACAGACAGGCATAATGTCGCTTGGGTCTCGGGCGGCTTGTGTGTGTGCAGCTCCCAGGTGCGGGACTCATCTGCAGTGACCAGCTTGCCAGCACTGCTGTGGGACTTCTGCCTGGCAGAGGGACCCCGCACTGGGCGGGAGCCTACCAGCTTTCCTTCCGCGACCTCTGTTCCCGCAGACTGCGCTGAAGAGACAGGTACCCCAAGTTCCCTATCCCCAATATAACATCACTTGGGACACGGCCTGTTGGGGCTTCCATCTGTGCCCGAGAACGGGTCAGCGCTGTGGTCGTCTGGGTGCCAGATAGGCAGGTCATCTCGTCTGCAGGGTGAGCAGCACCACAGAGAGTGCCCTCCGCCATCTTTGCTCCAGTGACTGGGAGGTTGGGACGGCCAGGTTCTGAGACAGACAGACATAATATGGCTTGGGTCTCGGGCGGCTTGTGTGTATGCGGCTCCCAAGTGCTAGGCTGATCTGCAGTAACCAGCTCGCCAGCTCTGCTGTGGGACTTCTGCCTGGCAGGGGGACGCCCCCTCCCCCCCTAGGAGAGATCACACACCCCTGCACAGGGCAGGAGCCTACCAGCCTCCCTTTGGCGACCTCTGCTCCAGGAAGTCACTAGGCTGAACCTTTGGATGTGCAAGGCCTCCCCAATATAAGATCACTTGGGGCAAGGCACATTAGGGCTCCAAAGTCACTCAGGAGCAGGCAGGCCCCAGAAGTCGGTGCCAGGGGAATCCTGGTAATCCAGGGGGGGCAGAAATAGCTTTGCAGGCTCACAGGAGGTCCAACCAACAGCCAGTGGCAGCAGGACCAACTAACACCAGAGGTATCCAGATGGCAAAAGGCAAACGTAGGAATGTTACTAACAGAAATCAAAGTAATGTGGGACCATCCGAACCCAACTCTCCAACAGCAGCAAGTCCTGGATACCCCACCACACCCGAAAGACAAGATCTGGATTTAAAATCACTTCTCATGATCCTATTAGAGGATCACAAGAAGGACACAAATAAATCTCATAAAGAGTTACAGGAGACCATGAATCAACGGTTAGAAGCCCTTACAAAGGAAACACAAAAATCGCTTAGAGAAATGCGGGAGAACATGGAGCAAAAGATGGAGGCACACAAGGAGACAACACAAAAATCGCTTAACGAGATGAATCAACGGGTAGATGCACTCACAAAGGAATCACAAAATTTGCATAAAGAAATGCAGAAGAATATGGGTCAACAGATGGATGCCCATAAGGAGGCAACACAAATATTGCTTAAAGAAATGAATCAACGGTTAGATGCCATAACAAAGGAAACACGAGAACTGCTTAAAGAAATGCAGGAGACGATGGATCAACAGATGGAATCCCATGAGGAGGAAACACAAAAATCGCTCAGAGAAATGCAGGAGAATGTGGGTTATCAGGAAGAAATCCTGAAAGAGGTAATGCAAAAATACCTTAAAGAAATACAGGAAAATACAAACAAACAAGTGAAGGATCTCAGCAAATCCATCCAGGAACTAAAAAAGGAAGTAGAAACAACTAAGAAATCACAAAGGGAGACAACTTTGGAGATAGAAAACCTTGGGAAGAAATCAGGAGTCATAGATGCAAACATCAACAATAGAATACAAGAGATGGAAGAAAGAATCTCAGGTGCTGAAGATTCCATAGAAAGCATCGACTCAACAGTCAAAGAAAATGCAAAATGCAAAAAACCTGTAACCCAAAACATCCAGGAAATCCAGGACACAATGAGAAGACCAAACCTAAGGATTATAGGTATAGATGAGAGTGAAGATTTGCAACTTAAAGGGCCAGTAAACATCTTCAACAAAATTATGGAGGAAAACTTCCCTAACTTAAAGAGAGAGATGCCGATGAACGTACAAGAAGCCTACAGAACTCCAAACAGACTGGACCAGAACAGAAATACCTCCCGTCAAATAATAATCAAAACACCGAATGTTCTAAACAAAGAAAGAATACTAAAAGCAGTAAGAGAAAAGGGCCAAGTAACATACAAAGGAAGACCTATCCGAATCACATCAGACTTCTCAACAGAGACTATGAAAGCCAGAAGTTCCTGGGCAAATCTCATGCAGACACTAAGAAAGCACAAATGCCAGCCTAGACTACTATACCCAGCAAAACTCTCAATCACCATAGATGGAGAGACCAAGATATTCCATGATAAAACCAAATTTTCACAATATCTTTCCACAAATCCAGCCCTGCAACGGATAATAGGTGGAAACCTCCAATACAGGGAGAGAAACAACACCCTGGAAAAAATGAAATAATAACCTTCTTGAATCAAACCCAAAAGTAGATAACCACTCAAACAAAAAGATAGCGTCAAGAATGGCAGATGGCAATAATCACTATGCCTTAATCTCTCTTAATATCAATGGTCTCAATTCCCCAATTAAAAGACATAGACTAGCAGACTGGATACGTACACAGGACCCAGCATTTTGCTGCATGCAGGAAACGCACCTCAGTGTCAAAGACAAACACTACCTCAGAGTAAAAGGCTGGAAAACAATTTTACAAGCAAATGGCCCCAAGAAACGAGGTGGAGTAGCCATCCTAATATCGGATAAAATTGATTTTCAACCAAAAGTCATCAAAAAAGACACAGAAGGACACTACATACTGATCAAGGGAAAAATCCACCATCAAGAACTCTCAATTCTGAATATCTATGCTCCAAATGCAAGGGCACCCTCATTCGTAAAAGAAACTTTACTAAAACTCAAAGCACACATCGCACCGCACACAATAATAGTGGGTGACTTCAACACCCCGCTCTCTGAAATGGATCGGTCAGGAAAGCAGAAACTAAACAGGGACACAGTGAATCTAATTGAAGCCTTGGACCAAATGGAACTAACTGATATATATAGAACATTTCATCCTAGAGCTAAAGAATACACCTTCTTCTCAGCACCTCATGGTACCTTCTCCAAAATTGACCATATAATTGGTCACAAATCAGACCTCAACAGATACAAGAAGATAGAAATAATCCCATGCCTCCTATCAGATCACTATGGAATAAGGGTGGTCTTCAATGGCAACAAAAACAAAAGAAAACCCACGTACACATGGAGGCTGAACAATGCTCTACTCAATGATAACTTGGTCAAGGTGGAAATAAAGAAAGAAATCAAAGACTTTTTGAAAGTTAATGAAAATGAAGGCACAACATACCCTAATTTATGGGACACAATGAAAGCAGTGCTAAGAGGAAAATTCATAGCCCTGAGTGCCGCCAAAAAGAAACGGGAGACAGCATACACTAACAGCTTAATGGCACACCTGAAAGCCCTGGAACAAAAAGAAGCAAATACACCAAAGAGGAGTAGAAGGCAGGAAATCATCAAACTCAGGGCTGAAATCAATCAAGTAGAAACAAATAAAACCAATCAAAGAATCAACAAAACGAGGAGTTGGTTCTTTGAGAAAATTAACAAGATAGATAAGCCCTTAGCCAGACTAACCAGAGAGCACAGAGATAGTATCCAAATTAATAAAATCAGAAACGAAAAGGGAGAGATAACAACAGAAACTGAGGAAATTCAAAGAATCATCAGATCCTACTACAAAAACCTGTATTCAACACAACTAGAAAATCTTGAGGAAATGGACAATTTCCTTGACAGATACCAAGTACCAAAATTAAATCAGGATCAAATAGACCATCTAAACCGTCCTATAACCCCTGAAGAAATAGAAGTTGTCATTGAAAGTCTTCCAACCAAAAAAAGCACAGGTCCAGATGGTTTTACTGCAGAATTCTATCAGACCTTCAAAGAAGACCTAACACCAATTCTCTTCAAACTGTTCCACAAAATAGAAACAGAAGGAACACTACCCAACTCGTTCTATGAAGCCACAATTACACTAATACCAAAAGCTCACCAAGATCCGACAAAGAAAGAGAATCTCAGGCCAATCTCTCTTATGAATATCGATGCAAAAATACTCAGTAAAATTCTTGCCAACCGAATCCAAGAGCACATCAAAACGATCATTCACCACGATCAAGTAGGCTTCATCCCAGGGATGCAGGGACGGTTCAATATAAGGAAATCCATCAATGTAATCCACTACATAAACAATCTCAAAGAAAAAAACCACATGGTCATCTGATTAGATGCTGAGAAAGCATTTGACAAAATTCAGCATCCTTTCTTGCTAAAGGTCTTGGAAAGATCAGGAATTCAAGGCCCATATCTAAACATAGTAAAAGCAATTTACAGCAAACCGGTAGCCAGCATCAATCTAAATGGAGAGAAACTTGAAGCAATCCCACTAAAATCAGGGACTAGACAAGGCTGCCCTCTCTCTCCATATCTTTTCAATATAGTACTTGAAGTTCTAGCTAGAGCAATTAGACAACAAAAAGAGGTCAAAGGGATACAAATTGGAAAGGAAGAAGTCAAACTATCACTATTTGCAGACGATATGATAGTATACATAAGCGACCCAAAGAACTCCACCACAGAACTCCTACAGCTGATAAACGACTTCAGCAAAGTGGCCGGATATAAAATCAACTCAAGCAAGTCAGAAGCCTTCCTATACTCAAAGGATAAGAAGGCTGAGAAAGAAGTAAGAGAAATAATACCCTTCACGATAGCCACAAACCATATTAAGTATCTTGGCGTGACTCTAACCAAACAAGTGAAAGATCTGTATGACAAGAACTTCAAGTCTCTGAAGAAAGAAATTGAAGAAGACCTCAGAAGATGGAAAAATATGCCATGCTCATGGATTGGCAAGATTAATATAGTAAAAATGAGCATCTTACCCAAAGTAATACACAGATTCAATGCAATCCCCATCAAAATCCCAACTCAATTCTTCATAGAGTTAGAAAGAGCAATTCAAAAATTCATCTGGAATAACAGAAAACCCAGAATAGCTAAAACTATTCTCAAGAGTAAAAGAACCTCTGGGGGAATCAGTATCCCGGACCTCAAGCTGTACTACAGAGCAATAGTGTTTAAAACTGCATGGTATTGGTACAGTAACAGACATGTAGATCAATGGAACAGAATTGAAGACCCAGGAATGAATCCACACTCCTATGGTCACTTGATCTTTGACAAAGGAGCTAAAACCATCCAGTGGAAAAAAGATAGCCTTTTCAACAAATGGTGCTGGCTCAGCTGGAGGTCAACATGCAGAAGAATGCAAATTGACCCATTCATATCTCCTTGCACTAAGCTCAATTCTAAGTGGATCAAAGATCTCCACATAAAACCAGACACACTGAAACTAATAGAAGGGAAACTAGGGAAGAACCTTGAACATATGGGCACAGGGGAGAATTTCCTGAACAGAACTCCAATAGCTTATGCTCTAAGATCAAGAATAGACAAATGGGACCTCATTAAATTACAAAGTTTTTGCAAGGCAAAAGACACTGTCAAAAAGACAAAGCGACAACCAACTAACTGGGAAATGATCTTTACCAACCTTACATCCGACAGAGGGCTAATATCCAATATATACAAAGAACTCAAGAAGTTAAACTCCAGAGAGGCAAGTAACCCTATTAAAAAATGGGGTACAGAGCTACACAAAGAGTTCTCACCTGAAGAATATCTAATGGCTGAGAAGCACCTAAAGAGATGTTCATCATCCTTAGTCATTAGGGAAATGCAAATCAAAACAACCCTGAGATTCCATCTCACACCAGTCAGGATGGCTAAGATCAAAAACACAGGAGACAGCAGTTGTTGGCGAGGATGTGGAGAAAGAGGAACACTCCTCCACTGCTGGTGGAATTGCAGGCTGGTACAACCACTCTGGAAAGCATTCTGGCGGTTCCTCAGAAAACTGGGCATGACACTCCCGGAGGATCCGGCTATACCACTCCTGGGCATATACCCAGAGACTTTACCTGCATGCAATAAGGACACATGCTCCACTATGTTCATAGCAGCCTTATTTATAATAGCCAGAAGCTGGAAAGGACCCAGATGTCCCTCAATGGAGGAATGGATTCAGAAGATGTGGTATATCTACACAATGGAATACTACTCTGCAATTAAAAACAATGAATTCACGAAATTCCTAGGCAAATGGTCAGAACTTGAAAATATCATCCTTAGTGAGGTAACCCAATCACAAAAGAACATACATGGTATGCAGTCACTGATAAGGGGATATTGACCCAGAATCTCGGAATACCCTAGACACAATCCGCATATCAATAGATTTCTAAAAAGATGGAAGGAGAGACCCCTGGTCCTGGAAAGACTGGATGTAGGGGAACGCCAGGACAGAGTAACGAGAGGGGGTTGAATGGAGAAATGAGGTAGGAAAGGGGGCTTATGGGACTTTCGGGGAGGGAGGAAACGGGAAAGGGGAAGTGATTTGGAATGTAAATTAAAAAAATAAAATAAAAAAAAAAACATGGCAGTACTAAGAGGTTAATTTTCATACTATTTACCCAGGTAAAATAAAATTAGGCAATATAAGTAGCTCAAATGTGTTTAATTATAACTTTAAACTAAAACAAATAATGTTTTAAGACATGGGACATATTCCAAAAACCATAAAGATACTGATATGGTTCATAGATCACACTAATTGTCAGTATAATGTGTGATAAATTCATCACTACCTTTCTTCCTACATAGCTCCCAGAAAGTCCAACCTTATACTGGTAACGGTTCCTCAGCTTTAGAAACCAAACAGGCTACAGCAAGGAGAAGAAACTTCATCTTCCAAGATATTCTCTTTCTTCTGAAGAAGAAAAGGGAAGGTGTTCAGCTGCTGATGAAATGGTGAACTGAAGAGGATCACAAGGCAATGCAGTTTGCACAATGTGTGATGAACCTGTTAATTCACTTTTTTTTACCTATCAGAACAGGTTGGAAGAGTGGTTTGCAGTATTTGTGACTGTGCCATTGCTTTATTTTAAGGAATGGAATTAGATTTCAGTGTTGTGTAAGATAAATATTTGGAAACTGTTGACATCCAGAAAAAAAGTCAAGAAGAAGAACTTTGTTTGGTGACATTGTCACAACAATTCAACAGTGACTGATGAAGCCAGCCAAATCAAAAGATCATTAAGAACAATTTGAAAATCTCAAACACTAAATTGAAGAATTTGAAAATTTCTTAGTTATAGTGTATTTTTGATGGAGAGGTATTAAACAATTTTAAATATTTTACATAAATATGTAATATATCTTGTTCATAGCCACCTTCACCTTCTCCTTTCAGATCTTCAAGATTCTCTGTGAAATATTTCATATTTTTCTCTCAACTTCATTGTAATGAGATTTTTGGAATTTTAGTTTCTTTAAAACACAGAGAATTATTATTAGAATGTGCTTTCATTTAATGCCTTTTGTGAGGCTGCTTCACCACAACAAGTGACTCTCATTTCCCTCATCATCTACCAGGGTGGTGATTTTGCCAGCTTCAAATAGTTTTTGCAGTTTTGTGACATTTGGAATTATTTGGAATTCAGGGTCCTTCTTTGTCAGGGTTTGGGGATGGTCATGCATTATTAGTCCTGAATTTTGCTCATTCACTGCGATTGATTGTGGTTTGTTAATTGTATTCCTCAAAGGTGAATCAAGAATAAAAAATTAGATCAGTGCTCTCAATCTCTCTCTCTCTCTCTCTCTCTCTCTCTCTCTCTCTCTCTCTCTCTCTCTCTCTCTCTCTCTTTCTCTCTCTCTCTCTCTCTCTCTCTCTCTCTTCCCTGGTTCCCACCTCCCTCTACTCTTTTTTCTCTCCTATCTCTTGTTAGAGCATCGAATGGGTTATAAAAAATAAAAAAACAGTGGACAAGGATGGAGAAAAGAAAACCTCCAAAACCAAAAAGTATCAAAGATCAGCTACAGTTTGTTTTTTCTTCCCCACATTATTCAGTTACTGTTTACTCTATGGGGACATACATGGGCTCATCCACCTGTTTATGGGAAGAGTGCCTGAAGTCAGGAAGAATTAACCTAAATGTCTTACTAAGTAATCTTTTTTTGTTTGTTAGTTTGATTTTTTTGGTTTGTTTTTCCATGTTTTTTTTTTGGATTTTTTTATTGGTTATTTTATTTATTTACATTTCAAATGTTGTCCCCATTCCTGGTTTAACCTCCTCAAATCCCCTATCCCTTCTGTATTGGTCAGGGTTCTCTAGAGTCACAGAACATATAGGTAGTCTCTATAGGGGATTTGTTGATGAATTACAATCTGTAGTCCAACTCCCCAACAGTGGTCACCAGCAGCTCTGAATGAAAGTCCAAGAGTCATGTAGTTGTTCAGTCCCACAAGGTAAGCAAGCAAAGAAGAGAGAGCAGATCATCCTCCTTCCAATGTCCTTATGTAGGTATCCAGTGGAAGGTGTGACCCAGATATAAGGTGTGTGCCACCATGCCTGGATCTGGGAATTACTTCATTTCAGATGAGCTTGAACTCAGAGATGTTGCTTTGTCCCAGATGACCTTGAACTCAGAGATCTCTCTCTCTCTTAATCTTCTGGGATTCATAGCCACTATGCCTCAAGATCCCCATGACAAGATCCAAGTCAGAAACTTGGATCTCCTAGCCTTCAGATTAGGATTACAGGTGAGGATTCCAATTCTGGATTGTAGTTCATTCCAGATATAGTCAAGTTGACAACCAGGAATAGCCTCTGCAGGCATCCACAGCAATCTGAATCCTCAGAGTCATCAAGAACACAAAAGAATAAAAGATACAGCCTTCTGACATTTGTCCTTTTCTGGGCTTCAAAGAATGGTGCATGGAAACACCAGCAACCAGAGAATCCTACTTTCACTTGCTATTTTTAGCGAGGCTGATACTTATGTATGTTGGTAAATCACCTTTGACCTGCAGAGGAGACATCCTGGACTGATGTGATGGGAGATCAATCCTGCATATGTAGTGTGGTGGGAAATCCTACAGCTCTCTCTACATTCATTGTTCTGAATTATGTGAAGAACCACTTGTGATAAGCAGGAATATCCTCATATGTCTCTCTTTAATTGATAACTCTAATTTCCCCTTTCTTTTTTTTTTTTTCATCATATGGATCCAAGCTATAGATAAAATTTATTGTTGTGAATGAGAGACTGGGATTTTCAAAGTACTAAGGTTATTTACTTCTCAATTTCCAAAATGTCAATCTTGATTCTTACATCATTTGGTAGGATTTAAGGATCCAACTATGTGTTGCTCATCAGTGGCAGATTTGTGCTCTCTGCTGGTCAATCTACATGAAATGACAAGGGATGATGCTTTCAAAAAACAGCATGGAGATTATCTCCTTTTGTCTGAAGGATTCTTCTTGCCCACAAGAAATTTCAATGCAAACAAAGACAAGGAAAATTGTTAGATGAAAGGATTCCAAACAAAGCCACAGACTTTCTGGGTGATTTAATTAGTACTTTTATGGAAAAACGAAGATTACCTGGAGCTGACTTCACAAATATAGGTGCATCCACACTACACAGCTGTCTGCATGTTTAAAAGACTTTGTGGTTATGAAACTGATATCAGAAATGTACTTTCACTGATCATAGTTATTATTGATTTCTGTAATTTTCTAGATTCTCCATTTCAGATTAATTCACTTGGACAACTTCCTCATAAAACAACACAAAACAAACAAAAAAAAACCCCACCTACATTCACAAAATGCTTTTCTGATTTTCTGTTTTCAGAATTTCTTTTTAATTTCAAGTAGCAAACAATTATGGTACATATCTTACAAAATGTTCTATAAGTGTGAGAGATACTATGAACATGGAAATATTATACAGGAAAGCATTAATCTGGACACACTTACAATTTTGGAGGTTTAGTCCATAATCACCATGGTGGTTGTCATGGACACCTACAGGTATAGTGCTGGTGAAGGAAATGAGTATTCCAAATTCTTATTATCATGCAACAGGAGGAGACACTTTTTCATACTTGAGAATTTAAATCCTCGAAGCTCACCTATAGTGGTACATCCTCCAACCAGGTCAAATGTACTGACACAAGTCCAAACTTCAAATCCCTTTCAAGCAGCAACTTTCACTAGTGACCACGGATTCAAATGTATGAGCCTGTATGTGAGTGCATTAAAACCTGTATGTTGTTAAATGGAGTGTTCAATAGTATTTTGAGGGATTTCTAAAGTGCCTTTTGCCCCCTCGTAAATAGCAGAAATTTTCTGCCTGCTCTAGCCCATTTAAGTTTCTAAAAAAGGGACACAGAGACCAGGCATTTTCATTTAAACACTGCAAGACTCATTTACATAAGTTTTGACCTATTCAAACATGACTGGAGAGTAATACCCAGAAAAAATGCCCCATTACTTCCAATCTTGTACAGGATTGTTCTCGTCCATGTGTGTCCTCATGGATGCTCAATCATAACAAACTCATGGTGAAATCCTCCTTTTCTTTCTACGTGGTTACTCCACTCCTTCTTCCCATTGTGGTCCTTCTCCACTCTCTTCCATCTCCTTCTTGGAAACTCTGTCCAGTATCAGAAACTCTGCTATATTCTCTTCTGCCCAGGTAATTGGCTGAACACATCTTTAATTAACCAATTAGAAATGACAGAAAACAATTTTTACTGAACACAGAGAACAGACATGGTTCACTACACAATAGTCTGGATGACAACCTGATATCGTGACTTAAAATAAACATCTGAATAAAAAGTGCACAAAATCATCTCCCAATATTTCACACTTTAATTTTCATAAAGAGTCATTTTGTATTATTAATAAACTATCACAATAATGACAATTATAAAAAAAATTATCATGTAAAATTTACATTCACAATGTCCACTCCATTGTTTTATGCAACCTTGGAAAAGGTACTCTTTTGATGAGTTTAGAGTTCTTAAATCCTTTTCTATCAAAACTTGTGTTTATAACCTAAGGATATTTTCTTAGATATAAAACCATATATGCTTAATAATAAGAACATACCTATCAAGTCTACAACGCCAACAGAGGTGTGACAGTGAATAATTATTACCGGAATATGTAGGAAATGCAGAGCAAGGATCTTCCAACATAGGGAAAAGACAGACACAGCTGAATGCCTGAACAATTGCCCCAAATTTCTCAGAACCCTGGGAACATCTATCTCAGGCCCAACGTCCCATGTAGTGGCTGGTTTTCTGTGTCAACTTGACACAAGCTGGAGTTATCACAGAGATAGGAGCCTACTTGAGGAAATCTCTCCATGAGATCCAGCTCTAAGGCATTTTCTCAATTAGTGATCAAGAGTTGAAGGTTTCATTTTGTTTGGAGCCCTCCCTGGGCTGGTAGTCTTGAGTTCTATAGGAAAGAAAGCTGAGAAAGCCAGTAAGTAAGATCCCTCCATGGAGGGATCCCTCTGCATAAACTCCTGCTTCCTGACCTGCTTGAGATCAAGTCCTGACTTCCTTTGGCGATGAAGAGCAATGTGGAATTGTAAGTTGAATAATCCCTGACTAAGTTAGTCCAGAATATGACAGATTTGTTATGAAGCAGGAATTTTGAAAGAGTTGCCAACCTTGTCCTTGCAAATTTTAGCCGTCGACATTCATGCTTCCCAAATATCCAGTTTGGACAGCATTCAGTCTGTATTTGAGGCAAGGGCAACTTTTGATTGTTTCGTTGTTGTTTGTTGTTTTTTTCTCTTTATCACTTTTTGTTTTTCCTTTTAAGGATAGTTTGTTCGTGTGTTTTATTTTTTGGACAGTGGCTATCTGACCACATTTGAAGCAAACATAATAAAGAGATTCTTCAAAGACAGAAGTAGAATGAAGTAGAAGCTGCTTGGAGCAGTCATGTCATTTTTAGAAAAAGACATTTTTTAATAATACATCTTTATATACCACTGTCTGTAGATCTCTGTGGTTTTGAAGGCTCTGTCTGTCTGTCTGTCTGTCTGTCTGTCTGTCTATCTATCTATAGTATAGTATATCTGATTTTCTCATTTCTACCTATCTAATATCTACTTAAATTTGAAAGTATGTAAAGAAACTAAATAAAGCTTATTCTATAATTAGATAAACAAGTATCTAACATGACCAATATGTTTGATTCATTGATTACTAACTTGGATTTCTTATTTATCCTAAATTGTTTATAAAGAAGGTTTTAAAAGGTCTAGAAATTAACATATTTCCCCTTTTTATTAATTAAATTTTGTACACTCCATATTTTGTTCCCCACCCCAACAACCCCTGTCCACCCTCCGACTGTTTCATATCCCATACCTCTTCCCCTCCTTGCTGTCTCTACATGGATTTCCCCATCCCCCCATTCCACTTGACCTCTAAACAACCTGGGGCTTGCAGTCTCCTGAGGGTTAGGTGCATCATCTCTGAATGAACAAAGACTCAGGAGTTTGCTACTGTATATGTGTTAGGGGCTTCATGTAAGCTGGTATATGCTACCTGTCTGCTGGCCCAGTGTTTGAGAGATAACGGGGGTACATATTAACTGAGTCTGCTGGTCCTCCTACAGGGTCACCCTCAGCTTTATTCAGCCTTCCCTAATTCAACAACAGGGGATCAGCTGCTTCTGTCCATTGGTTGGGTGCAAATATCTGCATCTGACTCTTTCAGCTGCTTGTTGGATCTTCCAGAGTGCTGACAAGCTAGATCCCTTTGTGTTAGCACTCCAAAGTCTCAGTATTAGTGTCAGGCCTTGGGACCTGCCTTTAGCTGCATCCCACTTTGGGCCTGTCACTGGACCTCCTTTTCCTTGGGTGTCTCTCCATTTCCATCACTATAATTCTTTCAGACAGGAACAATTGGGGATCATAGTTATGACTGTGGGAGGATGTGCTTTAATAATGGGGTCCCATGTCCTGCCCAGAGCTTGGGCTACTTGGATAGGTGGGACACAGGAAGTATGACTTTCATGTACCCCATGGAAACACTAGGGGGGCATCAGGATGTGACAAGCTACAGAACCCTCTCCTGGGATGAGGAAGGGCAGACTGAGTTCCCCACAGAACCTTCTGGAGTTGGCTTGGGATTCCCGGGCCTGCACAGAGCCTCAGGTTGACAGGATCTCAGGCTCTTGCTCACCTCAGATGCAGCTGAATGCTGCAAAAGAGGTGCGAAAAGAGTGTGCGCACAAGGGCAGGCTCTAGCCCAAGGTCAAAGAGAAAAGGGAAGGGGGAGCACCAGCTGGGTACCATGAGAACAGGAGTCTGCTGGCTTCCTTGGCAAGCGGCTTGAATTGGAGGTAGCATGGCTGGGAACACTGGGAGGCCTAACTGGGTGATTAGAAACACAACTCTTTAGAGGATTACATGATCAATTGTTCCAGCACTTCTGGTCCGGATGAGAAAAGGCAGTCCATGGTTTTAGAGACTATATTGTAGATAAGTAGAGGGAGGGAGAAGGCAGCGAAGTAGAAACCAGTCATGGCCACATGGAGACAGGTGGGAAGAGAAAGTGGAGAGACGAGGAGCAAAGGGGCAAGAGAGAGGGGACAGAGTAAGAACAAAAGAGAATGAGAGCAAGAGAGGGACAAGGGAGCAAACAGCCCCTTTAATAGTGTGCTTGGCCTACCTGGCTGTTGCCATGTAACTGTAGGGAGGAGCATACCTGACTGTTGCCAGGTGACAATGGGGGTCAAGTGCAGACAGAATACCAGGGGCTTGGGGCATTGCCATACACAACTGATGGGCACAGAATTATGAAGAGCTGAGCATTCCTGTCAAGTGCCTAGTGTCTAAGAGCATGGCCAACTGTCCATCCCTTGCAGAATTATCTATGAGGTCTCTAGAGTTTAAGCCAACTCAACCAGAATGCAGTCTACCTTTTGTAAAACCACAGGATGCAACCCTCTCTCATTTGATGCCCAGTATTCCTGATGGAGGCAGATTCTATAATTTTTATCTCCCTACGGTCAGACATTTCCTCTAAGGTCTCCCCTTTCAGTCCTTTGATTCTCTCACCTCCCAGGTCTCTGGTGCATTCAGGAGGGTCCCCCCAACATTCTATCTTCTGATGTTGCCAATTTCCATTCTTTCTACTGATCCTCAGGGCTTCAGTGTTTTCTCTATACCAATGTCAGATCAGGTCCCCTCTCCTCCCAACTCCCCCACCCAGTCCACTTTCTCTCTCAGGTCCCACCCTCAAATGTCCATTCCTCCATCCTCACTTGTGATTGATTTCTTCTCCTTCTCAAGTGGGACTGAGGCATCCTCACTTGGGCATTTCAGCTTGTTGAACTTTTTGAATTCTGTGGACTGTATCTTGTGAATCTAAAAAGTATTCTGTACTTTTATTTTGGCTAATATCTACTTATTAGTGAGTACATATCATGCATGTCCTTTGGGTCTGAGTTACCTCACTCAGAATGATATTTTCTAGTTCCATTCATTTGCCTGCAAATCTCAGGATGTCCTCATTCTTAATGGCTGAGTAGTATCCCATAGTGTAAATGAACCACATTTTCTGTATCCATTCTTCTGTCATGGGACATTGGGGTTGTATCCAGCCTCAGAGTATCGCAAATAGTGCCGCTATGAACATAGTGGAACAAGTGCCCCTGTGGCATGGTGAGGAATCTTTTGGGTATATTCGCAAGTGTATATAGCTGGGTCTTCCGGTAGACCTATTTCCACTTTTCTGAGGAACTACCAGATTTATTTCAAGAGTGGTTGTACCAGTTTGCAATCCCACAAGTAATGCATGAGTTTTTCCTCTTTCTCCAAATCCTTTCCAACATTTGTTGTCACCTAAAATATTGAACTTGGACATTCTTATTGGTGTAAGGGGGAATCAGATCATTTTGATTTGCATATCTCTGATCAGTAAGCACTTAGGTGCTTCTCAGCCATTCGAGGTTCCTCAGTTATGAAATCTCAGCTTAGTTCTATACTTCATATTTGATTGGATTGTTTGGGTTTTTTTGGTGATTAACTTCTTGTGTGTTTTATAAATTTTGGATATTTGCCCTCTATTTGATGTGGGGTTAGTGAAGATATTTTTTCCCATTCTGTAGGTTGCATACTTGTCTTATTGAC
This sequence comes from Tokudaia tokunoshimensis, assembly GCA_036184795.1. Taxonomy (NCBI): domain Eukaryota; kingdom Metazoa; phylum Chordata; class Mammalia; order Rodentia; family Muridae; genus Tokudaia; species Tokudaia tokunoshimensis. The sequence goes on along the minus strand of BTHU01000002.1, from coordinate 81,389,530 downwards.
TATGTCCTTTTCCTTACAGAAGCTTGCCAGTTTCATGAGATCCTGTTTATCAAGTCTTGTTCATAGAGGATGAGCTATTGGAGTTCCATTTAGGAAGTTACCCCTTGTGCCAATGAGTTCAAGACTCTTTCACAATTTCTCTTTTATTAGATTCAGTGTACTTGGTTATTATGTTGAGGTCCTTGATCCACTTGAACTTGAGCTTTGTACAAGGTGAAAAATATTTGTCTATTTTCATTTTTCTACATACAGAGAGTTAGACCAGCATCATTATTGAAGATGCTTTATTTTTTATTGTATATATTTTAGGCTTCTTTGTCAAAGATCAAGTGTCTGTAAGTGCATGGTTTTCTTTCCGGGTCTTCAATTCTATTCCAAATGTTCAATGTGTCTGTGTCTGTTCCAATACCATGCAGGTTTTATCACTACTGCTCTGTAGTAAAGCTTGAGGTCAGGGATGGTGATTCTTCTATTGTTAAGAATTGTTTTCGCTATTCAGAGTTTTTTGCTTTTCCAGATGAATTTGAGAATTGCTCTTTCCATGTCTTTTAAGAATTGTGTTGGGATTTTGATGGGGATTTCACTGAATTTATACATTGCCTGGGGTAGGATGGCCATTTTACTACATTAATTGTGCCAATCCATCAATGTGGGAGAACTTTCCATTTTATGAAATCTTTTTCAGTTTTTTTCTTGAGAGACTTGAAGTTATTTTCATACAGATTTTTCACTTGTTTGGTTAGCGTTACTCCAAGACATTTTATATTGAGTCTATTGTGAAGGGAGTTGTTTCACTAATTTTTTTCTCAGCCTGTTGGAATTTCTATAAAGGAAGGCTACTGATTTGTTTCAGTTAATTTTATATCTGGCTACTTTGCTGAAGTTGTTTTTCTGATGGAGAAGTTCTCTGATAGAATTTTTGGGATTGCTTATGTATATTATCATATCATTTGCAAATAATGTTACCTTTATTTTGTCTTTGCCAATTTGAATACCCTTGATCTTTTTTGTTGTCCTATTGTTCTAGTAACATTTCGAGTACTATATTTAATAGATTTGGGCAGAGTGGGCATCTTTGTCTTGTCCGCGATTTCAGTGGGATTACCTCAATTGTGTCTCCATTTAATTTGATATTGGCTGTTGATATGCAGTAAATTGCTTTTTTTATGTTTGGGTATGGACCTTGAATTCCTGATCTCTCCAATACTTTTAATATGAAGGAGGGTTCTATTTTGTCAAATGCTTTTTCTACACCTAAGGAGATGATCATGTGATTTTTTTCTTTGAGATTTTTTTTATAGTGGATTATGTTATTGGATATTAATACATTAAACCAACCTTGTATCCCTGGGAAAAAACCTATTTGATCATGCTGAATGATGTATTGATGTTTTCTTGGTTTTGGTTTGCAAGAATTTCACTGAGTATGTTTGAATTAATATTCATAAGTGAGATTTATCTAAAGTATGCTTTTTTTCAGATAATCCAATGACTTTTTTTATTATATATTTTCTTTTTATACATTTCAAGTGCTGTCCTCTTTCATGGTTCTATCCTCCCCAAAAAATCCCATAAGCCATCTCCCCTTTCCCAATCAACCATCCCTGCTTCCCCGTCCTGGTATTCCTCTACACTACAGCTTCAAGTCTTTCCATGACCTAGGGCCTCTTCTCCTTTTGGCATCTAACAAGACCATCTTCTGCTGACTACATGTCTTGAGCCATGGGTAATTCCATGTGTACTGTTCGGTTGATGGTTTTGTTCCTGGGAGATCTGGGAGTACTGGATGACTCATATTGTTGTTCCTCCTGTGGTGCTGCAAGCCCCTTCAGCTCCTTGGGTCCTTTCTCTAGCTCCCCCATTGGGGATACTGTGCTCAGTTAAACGGCTGGCTGAGAGTGTCCCCCTGTGTATATTTGTCATGCACCAGGAGAGCCTCCCAGGTAATATCTATATCTGGCTCTGGTCAGCCAGCACTTGTAGGCATCCACAAGAGTGTCTGGGTTTTGTAACTGTATATAGGACAGATTCCTGTGTGGGGTAGTCTCTGGATGGTCTTTGCCTCAGACTCTGCTCTACATTTTGTCTCTGTATCTCCTTCTGTGGGTATTTTTCCCTTTCTACAAAGGACACAAGGATCCATACTTTGTTCTTGCTCTTTCTAGGGCATCATTTGATATGTGAAATGTATCTTGGTTTTTCCAAGCTTCTGGGCTAATATCCACTTATCAGTGAGTGAATGCCATGTGGGTTCTTTTGTGATTTAGTTTCCTCACTCAAGATGATATTTTCCAGTTCCACCCATTTATCTAAGAAATTTATGAATTCATTGTTTTTAATGACTGAATAGTACTCCATTGTGTATACATACACCATATTTTCTGTATCCATTACTCCGTTGAGAGAAATCTGGGTTCTTTCCAGGTTCATGCTATCATTAGTAGGGCTGCTATGAACAACAGAAACTGAGGAAATTAAAATAAATCATCAGATCCTACTACAAAAGCCTATATTCAACACACATGGAAAATCTAGATGAAATGGGCAATTTCCTAGACAGATACCAAACACCAAAATTAAATCAGGATCAAATAGACTATCTAAACAGTCCCATAATCCCTAAAGAAATAGAAGTGGTCATTGAACGTCTTCAAAACAAAAAAAGGACAGGACCAGATGATTTTAGTGCATAATTCTATCAGACCTTCAAAGAAGACTTAACACCAATATTCTTCAAACTATTCCCCAAAATAGAAACAGAAGGAACACTACCCAACTCATTAAATGAAGCCACAGTTAAGCTGATACCAAAACAACACAAAAATCCAACCAAGAACGAGAACTACAGACCAATTTCCCTTATGAATATTGATGCAAAAATGCTCAATGAAATTCTTGTCAACTGTATCCATGAACATATCAAAATGATCATTCACCATGATCAAGTAAGCTTCATACCAGGAATGCAGGGATGGTTCAATATAGGGAAATTCTTCAATGTAATCACTACATAAACAATCTCAAAGGAAAAAAAAACACATGGTCATTTCATTAGATGCTGAAAAAGCATTTGACAAAATTCGGCAGCCCATCATGATAAAAGTCTTGGAATGATCAGGAATTCAAAGCCCATATCTAAACATAGTAAAAGCAATATACAGCAAACCAGTACCAAACTTCAAACTAAATGGAGAGAAACTTGAAGCAATCCCACTAAAATCAGGGACTAGACAAGGCTGCCCTCTCTCTCCATATCTCTTCAATATAGTACTTGAAGTTCTAGTTAGAATAAATAGACAACAAAAGGAGGTCAAAGGGATAAAAATTGAAAAGGAAGAAGTCAAACTATCACTATTCACAGATGATGTAATAGTATACTTAAGCAAACCAAAAACTCCACCAGAGAACTCCTACAGCTGATAAACAACTTCAGCAAAGTGACCATATATAAAATTAACTCAAACGAATCAGTAGTCTTCCTCTACACAAAGGATAAACAGGCTGAGAAAGAAATTAGGGAAATGACACCCTTCAAAATAGTCACAAACTATATAAAATATCCTGGAGTGACTCTAACAGAACAAGTGAAAGATCTGTATGACAAGAACTTTATATTACTGAAGAAAGAAATCAAAGAAGACCTCAGAAGATGCAAAGATCTCCTACGCTCGTGGATTGGCAAGACTGATATAGTAAAAATTACCATCTTGCAAAAAGTAATATACAGATTCAATACAATCCCCATCAAAATCCCAACACAATTTTTCATAGAGTTAGAAACAACAATTTTCAAATTCACCTGGAATAACAAAAAACCCAGGATAGCAAGAATAATTCTCAACAGTAAAAGAACTTCTGGGGGAATCAGTATCCCAGACCTCAAGCAGTGCTACAGAGCAATAGTGTTAAAAACTGCATGGTATTGGTACAGTGACAGGCAGGTAGATCAATGGAATAGAATTGAAGACCCAGAAATGAACCCACACACCTATGGTCACTTGATCTTTGACAAAGGAGCTAAATCTCCCCAGTGGATTAAAGATAGCCTTTTCAAAAAATGGTGCTCGCTTCACTTTCAGTTAGCATACAGAAGAACGCAAATAGAGCCATTCTTATCCTTTGTACTAAGCTCAAGTCCAAGTGCATCAAGGATCTCCGTAGAAAACCAGACACAATGAAACTAAGAGAAAAGTAACTGGGGAAAAGCCTGGAACACATGGGCAAAGGGAAAAATTTCCTGAATAGGACACCAGTAGCCTCTACCATAAGATGAAGAATTGATGAATAGGACCTCATAAAATTACAAAGCTTCTGTAAGGCAAAGGACTGTCAATAGGACAAAATAGCAGTCATCAAATATGAGAAAAGACCTTTACCAACCCTGCATCTGACAAAGCGCTAATATCCAATATATACAAAGAACTCAAGAAGTTAGAATTCAGAGAGCCAAATAATCCTATTTAAAAAAATGGGATACAGAATTAAACAAAGAATTTTCACCTGAGGAATATAAAATGGCTGAAAAGCGCCTAAAGAAATGTTCAATATCCTTAGTCATCAGGAAAATGCAAATCAAAACAACCCTGAGATTTCACCTCACACAGGTCAGAATGGCTAAGATTGATAATTAAGGAGACAGCAGGTGCTGGAGAGATTGTGGAGAAAAAGGAACACTCCTCCACTCCTGGTGGGATAGCATGGTAGTACAAATAATATGGAAATCAGTTTGGAGGTTCTTCAGAAAACTGGGCATAATACTACCAGAGGACCCTGATATACCACTCCTGGGCATATACACAGAGGATTCCCAAGCATGTAATAAAGTATGCTTTTTAAACTGGATCCTTGTAAGTACTTGTGGTATCATAGATCCAGTTAGGTAGTATAGAACTTTACATATATTTTAAGAATCACATATATACAATACCTTTAAAAGGAGTTGAAATATAAATATATAACAACTTGTGACAAAATATAATTTTAATTTGAATCAATACACAAAGCTTATACCAAATAAAATTTTTCACTTATCAATGTTTTTGGCTTAAAATAGAGTCAATAATCTATGTTTTACATATCTTTATTATAAAATAGACTTTGTCTTTCATCCCAGAACCCCTTTCCCCCAGATAGGGCAAAGAGAAAGAAAGAGGAAAGATATCACTGAATATAACCTTCCTTGTCTTATTTCTTCCATGTCCAAGGTCACTAACAATTCACCCAACAACAGACCAAAAGTCAACCATTCTGCATTTTGGAAATAGGGCATTGTTCTCTTGATATTGATTCCTTCTGCAAATGGAGAATATGAGGGTGGGAATGGGTGTGTAGCTTTCTTTTGGGTGCCCAAAAGATTAGGATAATGTCCAGTCTTAAGAAACCTAAACGTAACATGTAAGCAAGAATGCCAAGAAAGTAGAACACTCCTCCATTTCTGGTGGGATTGCAAAACTGGTATAACTACTCTTGAAATCAATATGGAATTTCCTCAGAAAGGGGAAAATAGATCTACCTCAAGACCCTGTTATAGCACTCCTGGTCATATACACAAATATATACAATGCTACAACAACACATGCTCCATTACGTTCATAGCTGCCTTATTTGTGTTTGTCAGAAGCTTGAAACAACACAGACATTCCTCAAGGGAAGAGAGGATAGAGAAAATGTGCCTCATTTACACAATGGAATAACAGTCAGCTATTAAAACTGAGGACATCATGAGTTTTGCAGGCAAATGGAGAGAAATAGAAAATATTTTCCTGAGTAATGTATTTCAGAACCAAAAAGACATGCATGGTGTACACTCACTAGCAAGTATATATTAGCAAAAGTATATACAGAATACCCAGGATACAAGCCACAGAACTCAATAAAGTTAACAAGTCAAGGGGCTCAAGTGAGTATGCATCAATCTCACTTGGGAAGGAGAAGAAGCACAGGGCAGATAGATGCAGGAACCTAGGTGAGAGAGGGGAGAGGGAAAGGCAGGGGTAAAGGGAAAAATGATCAGATATTGAAGAGGACCAGTAGTGAAGTCAAAAGTTTAACAGAAGGAATGGGAATGATGAACTTAGGGAGGCAGAAGTTTGGTTAGACCATCTTGAATGTACCAGAGACATGGGATTAAGAGAAATGCAAGACTCAAATGTCTATTCTATGGCTTTTAATCTAGAAATTAATAATCTAGTCTACTCTTTCTCTAAGACTGTTTCATTCTTATCTCTCTTAAAGATGGTGTATAATATTAAAAACTCTACTGAACATATAAATATTTTTATATTATCAGTAAAAAAAATTATAAGGGATCCTAATGCGTCTACTTTTTAATATAGAAAAAAATTTTCTTTTTCATTCTCTCCAACTTTCTCCATGCTATGGAAACAGTCTTTTTCTATTTCTCTCCATTCTTTCAGGGATTTTATTTTAATATTTAAACTCCTCATTTCTATGATTGTGTATGTTCTGTTTGTTTAGCCTTTATAAACCTTTTTAAAAGACCTTCAACTGTTTTTGCAATTACTCATACATTTACTTACTTATTATTACTTTCTGACCTTACTATATTTTGTATTTAATTTTCCCTTCTTGAGAAGTTTACTCTTTTCAATTTATTTAATTTACTCATAAAGACTCTATTTTATTAACTTCAAACTGTTTATATCTGTCTTTGATATTTTATATACACTTTCCTTTTGTCTTTACCATGTAAGCATAATTCCATACATTTTACCTCATTGGGAGTTCATTTGTGCTCAGATTATTTCTTTTTTTTTTCTTTTTGTTTTTTTGTTTTTTTGTGTTTTGAGACAGGGTTTCTCTGTGTAGCCCTGGCTGTCCTGGAACTCACTTTGTAGACCAGGCTGGCCTCGAACTCAGAAATCCTCCTGCCTCTGCCTCCCAAGTGCTGGGATTAAAGGCGTGCGCCACCACCGCCCAGCTGCTCAGATTATTTCTTAGTCACTCTGTGGTTCACCTCAAATGACTCAGTGTGACTAGACCCAGCCCAGTCCAGCAGTCCACAGTGGAGCGGCTGTTCTGCCACTCTGTGAGCTGTTTGCTGGCTGGTAAGGTGGTACCAGCAACTGTACCAGGCTGTGAAATTTCTTTGACTTCATGTGAGGGCGGCACCTCATGATAGAAGGCACCAGCTAGCACTCATCATGTTTACCCCATGTATTGTCTACCTTTCTGGGTCATGGTGTTGTGCACTGCAATTCCATCCTGCTTGGTCTTAAAAGGCCAAGTCTGCACTGTGATGTCACTGAGTTACGACAACTCCTCATGGCCAACCAAGGGCAAGAGCACAGCCTCACCCCCCAGACATATTCAGGCTAGATATATAATTGTATCTTGTGGGAATTGGGCAGGATCCCAGCACAAAGAAGAACCTGTGGCAACTCTACCCTTCATTCTAATCCTTCTCCAGAGCCAAGCAATGCTTAGAAAAAAAAACACCAGAGCTAGCAAGAGGAGAAGCAACTCAGAAATCTTAACTGGGAGCTATCTGTAATTACTAGGAAACCCTTTAAAACACCCTATTTCTCAGCATTTTATCCTTAAGGAAAAGAGCTAGACAACTGCTCTGTCCCCAGGAGAACTTGTTTATGCATTTCATGTGGGACAGTTCAGGTTCTAAGCCTGGTCAATTGGAAATTTCTGGATTCATCAGGTTATGCACACTCAAGTGGGTTTTTAATAAAATTCACATGGTATTTTCTTTCTTTTTTTTTTATATTTTATTTTTTTTAATTTACATTCCAAATCATTTCCCCTTTCCCGTTTTCTCCCTCCCCGAAAGTCCCATAAGCCCCCTTCCCTCCCTCTTTTCTCCATTCAACCCTCTCTCCTTTCTCTGTCCTGGCATTCCCCTAAATCCAGTCTTTCCAGGACCAGGGGTCTCTCCTTCCATCTTCTTAGAAATCTATTGATATGCGAATTGTGTCTAGGGTATTCCGAGATTCTGGGTTAATATCCCCTTATCAGTGACTGCATACCATATGTGTTCTTTTGTGATTGGGTTACCTCACTAAGGATGATATTTTCCAGTTCTGACCATTTGCCTAGGAATTTCGTGAATTCATTGTTTTTAATTGCAGAGTAGTATTCCACTGTGTAGATATACCACATCTTCTGAATCCATTCGTCCGTTGAGGGACATCTGGGTTCTTTCCAGCTTCTGGCTATTATAAATAAGGCTGCTATGAACATAGTGGAGCATGTGTCCTTATTGCATGCAGGTAAAGCCTCTGGGTATATGCCCAAGACTGCTGTCTCCTGTGTTTTTGATCTTAGCCATCCTGACTGGTGTGAGATGGAATCTCAGGGTTGTTTTGATTTGCATTTCCCTAATGACTAAGGATGATGAACATCTCTTTAGGTGCTTCTCAGCCATTAGATATTCTTCAGGTGAGAACTCTTTCTTTAGCTCTGTACCCCATTTTTTTTATTATTTATTTTATTTTATTTTTTTAATTTACATTCCAAATCACTTCCCCTTTCCTGTTTCCTCCCTCCCTGAAAGTCCCATAAGCCCCCTTCCCTCCCTCTTTTCTCCATTCAACCCCCTCTCGTTACTCTGTCCTGGCGTTCCCCTACATCTTGTCTCTCTGGAGTTTAACTTCTTGAGTTCTTTGTATATATTGGATATTAGTCCTCTGTCGGATGTAAGGTTGGTAAAGATCATTTCCCAGTTAGTTGGTTGCTGCTTTGTCTCTTTGACAGTGTCTTTTGCCTTGCAAAAACTTTGTAATTTAATGAGGTCCCATTTGTCTATTCTTGATCTTAGAGCATAAGCTATTGGAGTTCTGTTCAGGAAATTCTCCCCTGTGCCCATATGTTCAAGGTTCTTCCCTAGTTTCCCTTCTATTAGTTTCAGTGTGTCTGGTTTTATGTGGAGATTCTTGATCCACTTGGAATTGAGCTTAGTGCAAGGAGATAAGAATGGGTCAATTTGCATTCTTCTGCATGTTTACCTCCAGTTGAGCCAACACCATTTGTTGAAAAGGCTATCTTTTTTCCACTGGATGGTTTTAGCTCCTTTGTCAAAGATCAAGTGACCATAGGAGTGTGGATTCATTTCTGGGTCTTCAATTCTGTTCCATTGATCTACATGCCTGTCACTGTACCAATACCATGCAGTTTTGAACACTATTGCTCTGTAGTACAGCTTGAGGTCCAGGATATTGATTCCCCCAGAAGTTCTTTTACTCTTGAGAATAGTTTTAGCTATCCTGGGTTTTCTGCTATTCCATATAAATTTTTGAGTTGCTCTATCTAACTCTATGAAGAATTGAGTTGGGATTTTGATGGGGATTGCATTGAATCTGTATATTACTTTTGGTAAGATGATCATTTTTACTATATTAATCCTGCCAATCCATGAGCATGGCAGATTTTTCCATCTTCTGAGGTCTTCGACTTCAGCAAAGTGGCCGGATATAAAGTCAACTCAAGCAAGTCAGTAGCCTTCCTATACTCAAAGGATAAGCAGGCTGAGAAAGAAGTAAGAGAAATGATACCATTCACGATAGCCACAAACCATATAAAGTATCTTGGCGTGACTCTAACCAAACAAGTGAAAGATCTGTATGACAAGAACTTTAAGTCTCACATGGTATTTTCTTTTTTTTTTTTTATTTTATTTTATTTTTTTAATTTACATTCCAAATCACTTCCCCTTTCCCGTTTCCTCCCTCCCCGAAAGTCCCATAAGCCCCCTTCCCTCCCTCTTTTCTCCATTCAACCCCCTCTCATTACTCTGTCCTGGCGTTCCCCTACATCCAGTCTTTCCAGGACCAGGGGTCTCTCTTTCCATCTTTTTAGAAATCTATTGATATGCTGATTGTGTCTAGGGTATTCTGAGATTCTGGGTCAATATCCACTTATCAGTGACTGCATACCATGTGTGATCTTTTGTGATTGGGTTACCTCACTAAGGATGATATTTTCAAGTTCTGACCATTTGCCTAGGAATTTCGTGAATTCATTGTTTTTAATTGCAGAGTAGTATTCCATTGTGTAAATATACCACATCTTCTGAATCCATTCCTCCGTTGAGGGACATCTGGGTTCTTTCCAGCTTCTGGCTATTATAAATAAGGCTGCTATGAATATAGTGGAGCATGTGTCCTTATTGCATGCAGGTAAAGTCTCTGGGTATATGCCCAGGAGTGGTATAGCCGGATCCTCCGGAAGTGTCATGCCCAGTTTTCTGAGGAGCCGCCAGACTGCTTTCCAGAGTGGTTGTACCAGCCTGCAATTCCACCAGCAGTGGAGGAGTGTTCCTCTTTCTCCACATCCTCGCCAACAACTGCTGTCTCCTGTGTTTTTGATCTTAGCCATCCTGACTGGTGTGAGATGGAATCTCAGGGTTGTTTTGATTTGCATTTCCCTAATGACTAAGGATGATGAACATCTCTTTAGGTGCTTCTCAGCCATTAGATATTCTTCAGGTGAGAACTCTTTGTGTAGCTCTGTACCCCATTTTTTAAAAGGGTTACTTGCCTCTCTGGAGTTTAACTTCTTGAGTTCTTTGTATATCTTGGATATTAGTCCTCTGTCGGATGTAAGGTTGGTAAAGATCATTTCCCAGTTAGTTGGTTGCCGCTTTGTCTTTTTGACGGTGTCTTTTGCCTTGCAAAAACTTTGTAATTTAATGAGGTCCCATTTGTCTATTCTTGATCTTAGAGCATAAGCTATTGGAGTTCTGTTCAGGAAATTCTCCCCTGTGCCCATATGTTCAAGGTTCTTCCCTAGTTTCCCTTCTATTAGTTTCAGTGTGTCTGGTTTTATGTGGAGATCTTTGATCCACTTAGAATTGAGCTTAGTGCAAGGAGATAAGGATGGGTCAATTTGCATTCTTCTGCATGTTGACCTCCAGCTGAGCCAGCACCATTTGTTGAAAAGGCTATCTTTTTTCCACTGGATGGTTTTAGCTCCTTTGTCAAAGATCAAGTGACCATAGGAGTGTGGATTCATTTCTGGGTCTTCAATTTTGTTCCATTGATCTACATGTCTGTTACTGTACCAATACCATGCGGTTTTTAACACTATTGCTCTGTAGTACAGCTTGAGGTCCGGGATACTGATTCCCCCAGAGGTTCTTTTACTCTTGAGAATAGTTTTAGCTATTCTGGGTTTTCTGTTATTCCAGATGAATCGTGTGGGACTTTGTTGAAACAAGGCACATGGAGAGACTTGCAAAGTTTGGAGAGACAATAAATAGTTCTCAAGGAACAGTGATTATGATCTTGCATAGCTAGCTTTGTAATGATCCCTTGGGCTCATGGCTTAATCTTCACTCATCTTCACTTCATTGAAAGAAGGTTGAATGGGGAACAGGGGGAGGGAAGAGAGCTTATGGGACTTTTGGTGAAGAAGGAAACGGGAAAGGGGAAATCATTTGGAATGTAAATAAAAAAAATATAGAAAATAAATAAAAAAAAAGAAGCACACCAAAGAACTTCTCCTTGTTTCCTAGCTGGTCCTACAAGTTGCCAGTGTCTTAAGCAGATTTGGTAGAGGACTGGCACTTTCTGCTAGATCATAACACAACTGCTGATTTGTGGTTGGTAACTTGACACTATTGAAATGGACTAATGTCCTGGAATTGCCTCTAAAGAACTACTTTTAAGAAGGTACATAACCACTTGTCCTATTTTCAGTCTTTTCTCCCCTTGCTTTGGTTGATGGGCTAGAGGGCTGGTCAAAGCATTTGAGAACCCTTATTACAATGATGAGGGAGGATGGGATAGGGATTTCCCAGGAGGGGGGAAACCAGGAAAGGGGATAACTTTTGAAATGTAAATAAAGAAAATATCCAATAAAAAGCATAAAATAAAAAATAAACAAAAAACCTCCAGGTTTTAAATATCTAAACCTTCAGGTGTTTCCCAACTTCATGAAAGCATAATGGGTATTTCTGCTTCAAATGTGGTAAAAGAAATATTAGATTATGAAGGGTGAAAAGTGTCCTGCACTATTCTCTCCTGCCTAGCTAATTTACTCATCAGAACTTTGTTAGCCAATTAGAGGTGATAGAAAACAATTTTTACATAACATGTAGACCTTAGTTGACAGTGCCATTATCAAGACTGCAACCAGATATCTGTAAATAGACAGCAGCATCTGAATACAGTGTTCAAAACCATCCCCCAACAGACATATAAGTATTTGTGCATATTTTTAAGTGTCTAAAGAGTGTTGCTTCTCTTATTCTATGCCATATGTTTCAAACAGGGTCTCCTTATATCTGACTGACAAGTGAACAATGAGATATTGACATAGTTACAAGCACAGTCTCCACCCTACTCTATCCAGTGCAATGACTGATGAAACATAATGAGAAACAACAGAATTCTATTTTTTATTTTCGTTATTATAATATAATTATATATCTGTTTTTACTCCCTTCAAATCCTCACATATATCTGATCTTGCTCTTTAACAATTAATTGCTCTAAAAGGCATGAGTGTGTGTGTGTGTGTGTGTGTTTGCATATATGTGTCCATGCATATGTATGCCAACAGTTGTAAAACAATTTTACCATGAAGATTAATATAACAATATTTCAATATTTGCTGTTACTTACAAATATAAACAAATATATGTATATTTAATAGTAAAATTATTTACTTATTTATTTACTTGCTTTCTATGAAACAACTCTTCCACAATTTGTAATAAAATGCCCAAAATACAATTCACAGACCACATGAAACTCAAGAAGAATAAAGACCAAAGTGTAGGTGCTGCAGTCCTTCTAAGAAGAGGAAACAAAATTCTCACAGGGGGAAACACAGAGACAAAGTGTTGAACAGAGACTGAACTAAAGACCATCCTGAGACAGCCCCACCTGCTGATCCATCCCATATAGAGTCACCAAACCCAGACACTATTGTGAATACTAAGAAGTGCTTGATGACGTGAGCCTGATATAGCTGTCTCCTTCAAGGCTATTCCAGAGCCTGACAAATAGAGATGTGGATGCTCTTAGCCAACCATTAGACTGGGCAGAAAAATGACTTAGAGAAAGGAATGAAGGAGTTGAAGGGATCTGCAACCCATAGGAAGAACAACAATATTAACATCTTTCTTTCAGTGTCTGCTCCACACTTTGACTCTGTATTTCCTTCCATGTGTATTTTGTTCCCTATCTAAGAAGGAACAAAGAATCCACACTTTGGTCTTCCTTTTTAAGCTCCATTTCATCTGTGAACTGCATCTTGGGTATTCCAAGCTTCTTACCCCTGCTGATGCTCTTCCCCCTCTGCTGAATTAGAATAACCAACAAGAAGAACATCTCCCATGGGGCTGACTCCTGGCACATGGAGCTCTGGGGGTATGGTTGGTTAATATTGTTGTTCTTCCTACAAAACCCCTCAGAGTTTTCACACAACACTTAGATTAGGAAGGATGTGAAGACTGAGAGTAAAACAAGCAGAGCTATGTTCCATAACAGCATGAAATTCTCAGGAAACTTAGGAATCAGGGCTCTGCTTTTCTGTGGCACACACACCCATCATACTAGTGCTACTAGGTGGGCCACAGTCCTGAGTTCTGAAGAAGTTTGCATTTATACATATATATGTTAAAGCTAATATTTAAATATTGTTATATTAAATTACATGGGAGAAAATTCTTTCACAAACTGTGCTTGGGAGTATAATGTATATACAGGCCTGTGACACCTATTACAACACACCTAATTAAAAAACAGCAAGAGGGGATAGTCTGGGGGTTTACAGGGATAATAAATAAATAGTGCCATGATTACAGTACAATATAGATAACAAAAGAATAATAAAAGATGTTCCTCAAAAATGTAAACACAAAAACAAACAAAACAACCCAAACCGCTTGAAATATCATTTCTATATCATCAGTCCTAGTACTGAGTAGAGTCAGGTAGAGACTATAACCACGGCAATTTCTCAGAGTCTACCTGTCAACCAGGTGTAAGGGACCCTGTTTCAAGCATATGACACAGAATGACAGAAGTAACACTCTTTTAGACACTTAAAATATGCACAAATATTTGTCTGTTGGGGCTACTTTTGTGCACTTTGTATTCAAATGCTGCTTTCTATATCAAGCTATCTGTTTGCAGACTGGATGATAGCACTGTCAACAATCTCTGGTCTCTATGTTATGTAAAAAAAAAAATTCCATCCCATCTAATTGGTTAATAAAAGATCTGTGAAGCCAATTAGCTGGGCAGACCAGAATAGTGTAGGACATCCACTCACAGTCATGGGATCCTACAGGGTAACAGAGGAGAGTAGAGAAGGACCACCAGAAGAAGATTTGAAAAACCACATGGAGAAAAGAGGAGAATTCCCCATGATGGTTGCAATGATAGAGCAGCTAAGAGAACACACATGGACCAGAGCTAGCCAGTGAAAACCCAGATGACCAGTAACAGGACACTTTTCTGCATATTCATAGCATAGTTGGATCACAATATTTCAGAATCTGCCCAGCTTATGCTTACAGTGTGTTAATAAAACTGCCAGGAATCTGTGTTCTTACTTGGGAGCTAAAATCAGATAGGGCAGGTGTAGAAATGCACTGAATTTACATGGGTGAAAAAAAAGGATGCTAGAATCAACATTCCCCCAAGGAAATATTATTGCATTTGCCACACTGAATGTGAGGCAAGAACATACTAAACATCCACACTAAGACAGAAATCTAAATTGAGAAAGAACCAAGCTGTAGGCTTAAATGATTTTTAAAACCCACTTTTAATAAGGATTCTCTTAAATTTGGACCTTCCTTCCCACACTAATATAGGGAAGAAAAGATAGTACAAGTAGATGTGAACCTGTTCAAAAGGAGTTCTTTGGACCAATTCCAATTGCAGTTCATCAGGATACCAGCAGTCCACGTAAGTACTGTTAGAGGGCCTAACATGAATCAGCAGTTCTGGCTAAATCTATGAGAAAGCAGCAGTCCTTCACTGAATCTGCATAAGTCAGTGTCAGCAGCCAGCATGTTCTGTGACACCAGGAGAAATTTTCGGCTGTCCTTCTCTCAATAAACAGACAATCAGTGAAGACTGTGAAGGAAGACCAATGAATCCTGGAACAGATAGCTATGCAAGCTCACAATCACTGTCTGTTTTTTCCTATTTGGACTCTCTTCAAACAATGTGTTACACCATGAGTCTTGTCTTAGCAAATCCAAGAAAGTATGTCTTAGAGAAACATCACCTATGTGAACATTACCTGACATTTTGAAAAATTTCTACTTCACATTTTAACTTTGTTTAAAAATTATCTTTTTCTTAACATTGACAATATACATACAATAAAAAATTAATTATGAGAACCAAAAATTTGAACTTTGCATCATATTTTAAACATCTTATGAACATGTTGTTCTAATGAATTAGTCTAATTAAAACAACTTTAAATTTCTATTAAAATAAGTTTAGCAAAACAATAAGTTTAACAAAATAATCTTAAATTCCTGTCAGTATACTATAATCCACACAATACAGTCTTTGAATTTCTATTAAATACAAAAAACACTAAATAAGTTTAATTCCTATTGTTATAAAATAATTTTTAAAGGCCTTAAATTTCATTAATATTCTTTAAAAACAAGATATGGTTCCTTTCCCTTGAGCTCTTCACCCCACCCCCTTTGTTTCTAAATGGTTGCTCTTCCATCAATCCAATCATCAGCTCCTTATCCCTACCAGCATCTTCCTTCCCTGAAGCCTCAACTTTCTATAGAATTAAACATATCCTATCTCACTAAAGCCAGACAAGGCTGTCCAATGCTACTTATGTGTCAAAGGCCACAGACCAGCCCATGTATGCTCTCTCGTTGTGGTTTAGAATCTGGGAGCTCTGAGGGGTCCTGATGAGTTGATGCTATTCTTCTTATAGGGTTTCAATCCCTTTCAGCTCCATAAGTTCTTCCCCTGACTCTTCCCAATAGGTTCCCACCTTAGTCCAGTGGTTGAGTGTAAATATCTACAACTTTTTCAATCTACTGATGGTAGAGCCTTGGAGGACAACCATGATAGGTTCCTAATTTCAATCTCAATATGGTATCAGCAATAGTGTCAGAGTTTGATGCCTATGCATGGATTGGATCCCAAGTTAGACCTCTCAATGTGTGACCTTTCCTTTAACCTTTGATCCATTTTTATCTCAGCATTTCCTTTGCACAGGAATATTTCTGGGTCAAACATTTTGAAGATGGGTTAGTAACCTGATCCCTCCACTAGGTCCCTGTGTATCTATTAGTGGTGATCTCTTCAAGTTCCAATCCCCACTGTTAGCCTTTTTGGCTAAAGTCATCCCAATTGAGTCTTGGGAGCCTCTCATATACCAGGTTTCTGGTACTATTTAGAATTTTCCACTACCTAAATCCCCCAGCAGCTGCATATTTTAATTCTTCCTGCCTCAATACCTGATTCTGCTACCTATCCCCTCCCCCTACCACTGCCCATTCAGGTCCCTCCCTACCTCTGCATCTCATGATTTATTTGTTCCCCTTCTATGTGGAATTGAAGTATCCATACTTGAGCCTCCCTTCCTGTTAATCTTCATAAGGTCTGTCTGTTGTATCATGGTTATTCTGTTCTTTCGGTTAATATCGACTTCTCAGTGAGTACATGCTATACATGCCATTTTGTGTTTGTGTTACATTGCTCAGAATCATGTTTTCTTGTTCCATTCATTTGCCTGTAAAGTAATATTGTCCTAGCTTTTAATAGCTGAGTACTATCCCTATGCATAAATGAACTACGTTTTCAGTATTCATTCTATGACTGAGAGGCATCTAGTTTTTTTGTAGTTTCTGTCTATTACAAGTTAGGCTGCTATGAACATAGTGGAGCATGTGCCCATGTGTTTCAGTCAATCATATTTTCCTTGTATGCACAGGAGTGGTATAGCTTTGTCTTCATGTAGAATGATTTCAAATTATTTGATGATTTATTTGTACATGATAACTAAGAATTTGAATAATGCTATAAAAGCTTCTAGGTCACTCAAGTTCACTCTATTGAGAATTCTCTGTTCAGCTCTAAATCCCATTGTAAAATTTGGTTATGTTGTGTTTTGTAGGCTGTTCGTGTTCTTTGTATTTTTACATTATAAGTCCTTTATTTGATGTAGGTTTAGTGAATAACATTTCCAAATCTGTAGGTTGCCATTTTGTCCTATTGACAGTATTCTTTCCCTTAACAGAGGATTTTGAGTTTCATGAGGTCCATTTGTCAACTATTGATCTTAGAGAATGAGACTTGTATACATTCTCAACTGTTTGATTTAGTGTATCTGGGTTTATGTGGATGTCCTTGATTCAGTTGGACTTAATCTTTGTACATGGTGATGAATATGCATTAATTTTCATGTTTCTATTTATATGCAGACCCTTATTTTACCATTTGTTAAATTAAAACCCACATTTTAGCCTCAATTCCTTAGTCTCAGTTTTTATACACTCTATGTGTTGACCATCTAGTCTATGTTTTGTTGGTTCAGTCTATTTGTTTTAGGTCCAGTCTATGTGTCTATATTTTGTTTGTCACTCTGTGTGTTGTCAACTCTCAGACTGATTGATTATTTGGGCTACCCCTTTTGACTTTGATTTGCATGCATATGGTGGAGAAATTAGTAACTGTGACAGTCTGTGAGCGTAAATCATCAGGGCTCTTTGTTTTATGAAGAGATTCTTATCCATCTGATAAGAGGTTTTCATTGGTCAATTCTAAACTTTATAAGTTTTGCTGATAACTGTATTTTCTCATTGTCTGTACATGCATAAGAATAACACATTCCCATTTTAAGACTATTACAGGCTTGCATTTTAATTTCAACATATCCTTATTGTAGATTGGTTGGCCAACTTAAATAGTTTTTAGATAACCCAGTGTCTTTCAACAGTTTTTTTTTTCTTTTTCACTAACATTAAGAAAATTAGGAGTTAACAAGGTATTATTTAGTCTGTCCCTGGTGGGTCTCACTCCCTATTTCTGATTAATAAACATTTCAGTTAAAGTACATTTTGCTCTTCTCATAACTGCTTGTCCTTTGGGATTGTATGCACACAAGTAACATGCTCTAAATTACAATATGTAAATAACTGTTGACTTATATTAAATATGTATGTGGGAACGTTGTCAATTTTAATTTGTTCAGTTATTCCCATAATTATCATTATTTCCAGTAAGTGTGTAAAACACTATCAATCTTTTTAGAACTTAAAGGAGTTCCCCATTAAAACCCTGAGAATATGTCATTGGTGTGGTATATATACCTTTGTTGTCCAAATTCTTCAAAATGGAAAACATCTATCTGATACATGTCATTTGTTTTTGCGTTTCTAGGTTCCAGCAGGCAGGTAAAGGAATTTTGTAGTTTAAAGAACATGTAGGACAATATTTTTTTATTATTATTATTTCTTTGGGTTGTTTGCAAATGATGGAATATTTTGCTTTAAGCCTCTCCCATTTGTAAGATGTTTTATAAAATTTTAAGGTTTCTAACATATATTCTATTAGTAACTGGTCAATTTCATGATTTCCTTGAGGTAATCTACCTGGTAAACCAGTATGAGCCTGAAGAGGAATAATATGTAATCAATGGTTTTACTTCGAATGGCCTCTGCTGTTAGACTTCATAGACTATTTCAATTTGAATCTTCTTGTAATTTTTTAAGCAAATTACTTAACTCATGTGTACTTAATAAAATTTATGCCTCAGCGAGTTAATATCTCCCATTAATTTTTGAAAATCTTTGTTTTCATGTATTCTCTAGAGGTGTGCACATTTATGTTCAAATTTTTTTGTTGATTTATTATATACTCCAAAATAAGTAAGTGAATCTCGTCTTTGTATTTCTTTGTTTCTGGAACAAATGTTAATGCCGAGCATGGAGAAGTTTTTGTAATACCTTAAACATATTTTTCTAGAACCTCTTTGTTAGAACCAGTCAAAAATATTATTCATAGAATAATAAATGATAGACTGATGAAATTGCTTACAAATTATTATTAATGTTTGTTGCACAAAATCCTGACATAAGGTTTGGATATTTAACATTCCCTGTGAAAGTGCCTTCCAGTGGTATCTCCTTAGTGGATGACTGTTATTCAAAGTAGGTACTGAGAAAGCAAAACTTTCCCTATTGTTCCCATGCAAGGATATTTCGATAAAGCAATATTTCAAATCAATTATGTTTATAGGCAATGATCTCAGTCACAAAGTCATAAAGGAATTCCAGGTTTTAAAGGACTCATTGCTTGAATTAACTACTTAAGTGCTTTTAAGTCAGTTACCATCCTTCATTTATCTGATTTGTTTTTCATAACAAACACAGTTGAATTCCATGGACTTGTTGAACCTCCAGCAGTTCCTTTACCATCTGTTCAAGTGCCTGCAATGTTTCTTCTTTTATGGTTCACTGCTTTTGCCATACAGGTAGGTTTGATAACCATATTAGGGGCAAGGATGTTCTTATGTCAAGAGGCCCCTTTTGTAGATTTGGAAATTAGATCCTTTTGTGGTCCTTGTTTTAGGACAATGGCACAGCTTGTTAATTTTCTCACATACCTGTATCAATAACTTCCCCAGCAACAGCCAGTTACGAGTTCCTATACAACTCTTAATTTCCTAATTTGTTATTTTTGGAATTGCAGATATATTAATCCACATGCACTATTGTTATGAGAGATTCTTTTTCCATGTGTATTTCAGCCACATAAGATTTCAAGTTCCCAGCTTTTCCTTTCGGTACCATGCAGTTTATCTACTGCATACTTTGTCTTATTCCTGGTAATTTATCAAATCCTATAAACTGTAATTCAATTCAATCCCCATTAAAATTCCAACTCAATTCTACATAGAGTTAGAAAGAACAGGTTCCAAAATTATCTGGAATAACAAAAACCCCAGGATAGCAAAAAACCTATTCTCATCAATAAAATAACTTCCATTGGAATCACCATCCCTACCCTCAAGCTATACTACAGAGCAAGAGTGATAAAACCTGCATGGTATTGGTACAATGATAGCCAGGTAGGTCAGTGGTATAGAATTGAAAATCCAGAAATGAACCCTCTCACCTATAGTCACTTGATCTTTGAGAAAGGAGCTAAATCCACCCAGTGGAAAAATAGAGCATTTTCTTTCCTTTTTTATCACATTTTTAATTGAATATATTCTCAATTTACATTTCAATTGTTATGTGCTTTCCCAGTTTTCCCCCCTCCCAAGACCCATACCTAAACATAGTGAAAGCAATATACAGCAAACCAGTAGTCAACACTAAACTAAATGGAGAGAAACTTGAAGCAATCCCACTAAAATCAGGAACCAGACAAGGGTGCTCACTCTCTTCCTATCTACATAATATAGAACTTAAAGTAGTAACCAGAGCAATTAAACAAAAAAGGGGGTCAAAGGTATCGAAATTGGAAAGGAAGGAATGAAAATATCACTACTTGCAGATGATATGATCATATACTTAAGGAAGCCAAAAAATTCCACCAGAGTACACCTAAAGCTAACAAACAACTTAAGCAAAGTGGCTGGATATAAAATTAACACAAATAAATCAGTAGTCTTCTCCTACTAAAAGGATAAACAAGCTGAGAAAGAAATTAGGGAAATGAAAACCTTCACAATAATCACAAATAATATTACATACCTTGGTGTGACTTTAACCAAGCAAATGAAAGATCTGTATGACAAGAACTTCAAGTCTCTGAAGAAAGAAATTGAAGAAGGACTCAGAAGATGGAAGGATTTCCCATGCTCATGGATTGGCAGGATTAACATAGTAAAGATGGTCATCTTTCTGAAAACAATCTACAGATTCAATGCAATCTCCTTCAAAATTTTAAATCAATTTTTCAGAGAGCTAGAAAGAGCAATCTGCAAATTCATTTCGAATAAGAAAAAAGCCAGGTAGTGAAAACTACTCTCCACAACAAAAGACCTCCTGGGGGAATCATCATCCCTGATCTCAAGCTCTTCTACAGAGTAATGGTGATAAAATTTGTATGGTATTGGTACAGGGACAGCAGGAAGATCATGGAATAGAATTGAAGACCTGGAAACAAACCCACACACCTATGGTCATTTGATATTTGACAAAGGAGCTAGAAAACATTCACTGGAAAAAAGACAGCATTTTTTACAAATGGTGCTGTATCAACTGTTGATCAACATGTAGAAAAATGCAATTTGATCCATTTTTATCTACTTGTACAGAGCTCAAGATCAAGTCAATCAAGGACTTTCATATGAAACAAGATACACTGAAGCTTCAAGAGGAGAAAGTGGGGAAGAGTCTTGAAAACATGGGCACAGGTGAAAATTTCCAGAATAGAACATCAATAGCTTATGCTCTAAGAACAAGAATCAACTAATGAGACCTCATAAAACCGCAAAGCTTCTGTTAGGCAAAGGATATTGTCAGTAGGACAAAACAACAATCAACAGATGGTGAAAAGATCTTTCCAAGTCCTACAACTGATACAGGGCTAATATCCAATGTATACAAGAACTTAAGAAGTTAAACTCCAAAGAGCCAAATAACCTTACTAAAAAATGGGGTACAGTGCTAACCAGAGAATTCTCAACTGAGGAAACTTGAATGGCTACGAATCATCTAAGAAATAGAGCATTTTCACCAAATGGTGCAGGGTCAACTCTCAGTCAATTTGTAGAAGGTTTCAAATTGATCCATTCTTAATGCACTGCACAAAGCTCAAGTCCAAGTGGATCAAGAACCTCCACATAAATCCAGATACACTGAATCTAATAGAAGAGAAAGTGGCGAAGAACCTGGAGCTCATGGACACAGGGGAAATTTTCCTTGAATAGAACACAAAAAAACTTATGCTCTAAGATGAAGGATTGACAAATGTGACCTTAAAAAATTGCACAGCCTATGTAAGGCAAAGGACACTGTCAATAGGACAAAATGGAAAACAACACATTGGAAAAAAATCTTTACCAATCCTACATCTAACAGAGGGCTAAAATCCAATATATACAAAGAACTCAAGATGTTAGTCTTCAGAAAACCAAATAACCCTATTAAAAATGGGGTACAGAACTAAACAAAGAATTCTCAGCTGAGGAATACCAGATTGCTGAGAAACACCTAAAGAAATGTTCAACATCATTAATCATCAGGGAAATGCATATCAAAAGAACCCTGAGATTCCACCTCATACCAGTCAGAAGAGCCAAGATCAAAAACTTAGGGGACAGCAAATCCTGGAGAGGAAGCAGAGAAAGAGGAACACTCCTCCATTGTTGGTGGGATTGCAAGCTGGTAAATCCACTCTGGAAATCAGTTTGGCAGTTCCTCAGAAAATTGAACTTAGTACTACCTGAGGACCCAGCTCTACCACTCCTGGGCATATACCCAGAAGATGCTCCAACATGTAATAAGGACACATGCTTCACTATGTTCATAGCAGCCCAATTTATAATAACCAGAAACTAGAAAGAACCCAGATGTCCCTCAACAGAGTAATGGATAAAGAAAATGGGATACTTTTACACAATGGAGTACTACTCAGCTATTAAAAACAATGAGTTTATGAAATTCTTAGGCAAATGGATGGAACTAGAAAATATCATCCTGAGTGAGGTAACCCAATCACCAAAGAACAAACATGGTATGTATTTGATGATAAGTGGATATTAGTCCCAAAGTTCAGAATACCCAAGATCCAGTTCACAGAACCCATGAAGCTCAAGATGAAGGAAGATCAAAGTGTGATACTTTGATGCTTATTGGAAAGTGGATCAAAATACCCATTTCTCACAACCAACATATAGAATTAACACAGGGTCCCCAATTGAGCAGCTAGAGAGAGGACCCAAGGAGCTGAAGAGACCGGCGTCCCTGAAAGTGGAACAATAATAAGTACCAACCAGTAGTACCCACAGAGCTCCCAGAGACTAAACCACCAACCAAAGAGTACACTTGGATAGACCCAAGGCTCCAGTTACATATTTATCAGAAAATGATCATTTCAGACATCAATGAGAGGAAAGACCGTTGGTACTGTGAAAGTTAGATTCCCAAGGAAAGGGAATGCTATACAGGAAATTGGGAGGGGGGTTGAGGAGGGGAAGGTGAAATGGGATAGGTGGTTTTCAGAAGGGTAATGTTGAAAGGGAATACCATTTGAAATGTAATAAAGCAAATATCTAATAATAAAATAAAAAGAAATGTAAAATAAAAAAGAACATTACAAATTACTAATTTCCTATGAAGGATCATAAGTTTCCAAATGTGAGTTGAGGCAGTGGGAAGAGAGCAGAGTGAAGATAGGACTGTCCCGTCACCACAGAAAGAGCACCAGATCTATCCATTTTTATTTAAAATGCTGATGTGACCTGTGGCTAAGAAGTCATCATTGGTCTTCCCAACTTTCCTTCTCACCAACATTCTCTGTTCCTTAAGGAGAGATTGCAGGTCCCACCACACAGAGAGATGAGACAACTTCGTGACAGAAGTTTGAGCTATCTAATTGAAATCAATGGGTTCAGAGTGATTTTATGTGTGACCTCAGACAAAGAACAGATTATAACCATAAAGTAATCAGAGTTCCTCAGGAAACCTGTGACAGTGCTGGGGAACATAAAGGTACACAGCGGGGACAGTTGCAGGTGACATTGTACCTTTATCTTAAACCCATTAGACAATCCTTCCTGGATTATCCTTATGTAACATTCCTGATTCAAATTTGGGTCTGTTCCAAACTCCTGTTTCTGAATTAGACAATGGGTTCACAACTTCCATCAGCACTTCACCTTCTTTGTTCATAAAATAGAGATGTATTTCAAATTTTCCTAATTTGAAGATTGTTTCTGGTTGGTGTATTTTCAGACACATTTTTAACATCTTAAACCCTGTGTGTTTTTTAGTACAATAATATTTGGTTATCATAAATATGATATCATATATATCATAGAAATAGAAGCAATGTCTGTAGTTCTATAAAAAAAATGAAGAGATAAGCACTTTTTAAAGAAATAAGTAGTTCAAACTCTGGCCAGGAAATGAACAATGGAGCCTAAAGTACCTTGTCTTACTTAATAATAAAGAAGTTAGAAAGGGTATTATAATAATGTCAAAAAGGATTAAAATCCAACTTGATATGCCTCTTGACAAAAATTTAGAATAAATTATAAACATTAAGGATAAAAAACAAACAAACAAAGAAATAAAAATCTATGTGTAAACTTTCAGAAGTGGTCAATCTAGATTCAATACTTTTGGGAAAGTACATTAATATCAGCTCTTTTATCTACCAAACATTCAATGTCAACATCATTCATTTTCATCGTTCCTTTTGGTCTCTGATCATTAAAAATTTTTTGATAGAACACAGGTTTTCAACTTCTCTCTTTTCAACTGGATCAACTTTTTCCTTAATGTAAGGAAAAAACAGCAGTCAAGAAATTATATTCCATGCATGAATGTGCATTTTCACTCTCACATATGCCATGATGTTAATTTCTTGCTTGCAATCCCCAACTACTACACAGGTATTCACACTAAATTCATGAATGTTAATCTTATAATTCCAAGGATTATTTTCAATTTTTGTGAGCATAAAGGACCATACATACCAATGGTTAATTTGTAACATTTGGGGATAGGATAAGTGGCATATCTGTTGCCATGCCTATAGCTGCACTCCCTTCTGTAGCAGGTATAAGATCAAAAATACTAAATTTTGATTTTCTTGCCTATTTGTAACTTTCTTGCTGACCAAAGGAAGACAGCTTTGATCTTGTACTGTTGTGTCTCAAGTTCACAGTTCTCTCGATTGTTTCTCAAAGACAGCAGATGACCTCATATGTCTCTCGTGAACTAGAAATCCTTTGACCAATACTTGAACTTTCCACTGAGGCTACAATTATCTGGAAAACTTTGTAGCCCATAATAGCCAGAACCTGCCTTATCTCTTCTATATATACTATGTTCTCTAGATCAAAAGTACCTGCTCGTTTGATCTCTGAATTTTCTAGCCTTATAATTTCTTTAGATGCAGACAAATTCACAAAAATTAAAACATTGGACATTTTTATTTATTTTACTTCTAACTACAGCTTCACCTATGATATTTGTATGATGCTGTAGAAAAGTAATACAAGTAGGTTTTTTTTTATTCATTCATCAAATAGGGCTTCTCATGCTTTCAATGGTCTGAATGCACTCTGATATTCATTATTTGCTTTTCAGAGGCCAATATTTCTATCAATGTCTGTCTGGTTTCTCTATATGAAATCTGCAAATGCTTCTGTACATTCCTCTTTTATCTTTATTAATGAGGTAGATACTTTTTCCTAGCTACTATCAAATCCCAGGACCTTACAGCCACAATAGAGCATTTTCAATTATGCCATCATGATATAAGATTTATTCCTGAAAATCTATATAAGACCCTTCACCAAGCAGTTGCTCTTGCTATATTCTATTGTATTCATTCCTTTTGCTATACTCTGTTGTTTTCTTTCTGTGATTTCATGCCTTTACAATGACAACTACTGTAATTGTTTTTCCAGCTTTTAGAAAACCCTTTCTAGAAGGATTCTGTAACCAATCATTTTCAATCATGGGGGATAACTGTATTCTTCCTAGCCTAAGTATTTAGTATTTCTTTAACAAGTGTAGAAGACAAGACATAAAATATTGGAATTTCTTTGACATGCTTTAGATCTATAACTTCTATTAGACTCTAGTTTAGCTCATTATAGGCAGCAGCACAAGACTAGGAAGGTAGAAGTTGCCTCTGTTCACCAAAGCAAAGGCTATGGTGTTGCGCTGGGCTGAATACTATATGGTTTTATCTGTACAATTCCTTGCTCTTCTCAGATCCACTTCAACAAAGGTTCTCAGGCAATCTGGCAGTCAAAATGGATACTTCTTTAACTTCCAGACTACCTTTTTTGCCCTTTACTTCATGGAATATATTCCTGGTGTCAGACACCAGGTATGCACACAGTTGTTCTCCTCCCACTGTCCCTTTTTTGATTCTCAAGCAGTTCTACCTCTATTCACAAACTCTGTACATTCTTATTCATCCCCACAATATTCTTTAATGTAAAATAATGTAGTCTTTTCTCAAATGTTTTTCAAACAATTATGCATGAAAACCAGGAAACAAAAGTAAAGCAAATTCCAGATTTTATCTGCACCTAGAAGAAGCCCTGGATTCTGGCTCTTCACAAACTCTGCCCATACCCAGAGTCGCTTGACACTCCCCCCCCCCCAAGGAGTTCTAACACATTGAATATCACAGAATCACAGTGTCAGAGATACAGTTAGACCCTTAGGAGTTCTGACACAAGCAGGATCACAGAATAATAGGCTCACAGGAGGTACAAACTCTAGTCAGAGAGAGCAAGCCCAGTTATAAACAGAGATATCCAGATAGTAAGAGGCAAGCACAAAGTCATAAGCACCAGAAAGCAATGCTACTTGGCAATATCAGAACCCAGTATTCCCACTTCAGAAAGTCCTAGTTACACCTACCCACTTGAAATGCAAGAGTCTGAACTAAAATCCCAACATATAAAGATGATAGCGGACTTTAAGAAGGACATAAATAACCCCTTTAAAGAAATACAGGAGAACACACTTAAACAGGTAGAAGCACTTGAAGAGAAAACACATCAATCCCTTAAAGAATTTCAGGAAAACAAAACCAAAGAGTTGAAGGAACTGAGCAAAATTATCCATAATCTAAAAATAGAAATAGAAACAAGAAAGAAATCACAAAGAGTACAACTCTGGAAATAGAAAACCTAGGAAAGAGAT
Organism: Tokudaia tokunoshimensis; assembly: GCA_036184795.1. Taxonomy (NCBI): domain Eukaryota; kingdom Metazoa; phylum Chordata; class Mammalia; order Rodentia; family Muridae; genus Tokudaia; species Tokudaia tokunoshimensis. The sequence goes on along the minus strand of BTHU01000002.1, from coordinate 81,362,709 downwards.
CAGAAGTCATCGATGAAAGCATCACCGACAGAATAAAAGAGATAGAAAAGAGAATAGCAGGCGAGGAAAATAGTATAAAAGACATTTGCAAAACAGTTAAAGAAAATACAAAAAACAAAAGTTCTTAACTCAAAGCATTCAAGAAATCCAGGACAAATAAAAGATCAAATCTATCCATAATAGGTATAAAAGAAAGCAAAGATTCCAAATTCATAGGGCCAGTGAATATCTTCAACAAAATTTTCAAAGAAAACTTTCCTATTCTAAAGAAAGCAATGCCCATAAACATATAGTAAGCTAACAGAACAGCAAATAGTTTGCACCAGAAAAAAATTCTCCATTCACATAATAATCAAATCAATAAATATAGAGAACAAAGAAAGAATATTGAAATCTATAAGGGAAATTGACAATTAACATATAAAGACAAGCCTATCAGAATAAAACCAGACTTCTCAAAAGAGACACTAAAATAAGAAGATCTGGGAGCTAAAATTCATACCATAAGAGAAGAAACATGTCATCCCATGATACTATACAGAGCAAAACTTGCAATAACCATATATGGAAAAACAAAAGTATTCCATGGCAAAATTATATTTAAACAAAAGTTTTCCACGAATTCAGCCCTACAGAGTATACTATGAGGAAAATTCCAACACAAGAAGGGAAACTTCACCCAAGGAAAAGCAAGAAATTAATCTTCTCAAAACAAACCCAAAGGAAGAGAACCACACAAACATAATTCCACCTCAAACCACAAAAATAACAGAAAGTAACAATGATTGGTCTTTAATATATCTCTACATCAAATGACTCAGTTCTCCAATAAAAAGACATAGGCTAACTGATTGGTAATGTTAACAGGACACAGAATTTTGCTGAATACAGAAATCACACCTCAGTCACAAAGATAGAAACTTCCTCAAGGAAAACTGCTGGAACTGTACAATTTTCCAAGCAAATTGTCCCAAGAAACCAGTTGGAGTAGACATCTTAATATGCAATAAAATAGACTTTCAACTAAAATTTATCAAAAAATAATGGAGAAGAACACTACATACTCATCAAAGAAAAAATCCATCAAGATGAACTCTAAATTCTAGACATCTATTGCCAAAATAAAAGGATCTCAGAAAATGGAAAGACCTCCCATGCTCATTTATTGGCAGAATTAAAATAGTAAAAATGGTGACCCCACAAAAGGTTATACAGATTCAACGCAATCCCCATCAAAATCCCAATAAAATTCTTCAAAGTTATGGAAAGAGCAATTCTCAATTTCATCTGGAAAGTCCAAATCCCAGAATAGCCAAAAACAACTATTAACAATAAAAGAATGGCTGGGTGAAACACCATCCCTGAACTCAAGCTTTACTACAGAGCAATAGTAATAAAAACTACATGGCATTGGTATAGAGAGAGATATGTTGATCAATAGAATATAATTGAAGACCCAGAAATAAAACCACATACTTAACAGGCACTTGATCATTGACAAAGAAGCCAACCATATACAATGTAAAAAGAAATCATCCTCAACAAATTTGACTGTCTATCTGGCTCATGATATGTAGAAAAAAATGAAAATAGACCCATATTTGTCACACAAAGCTCAAGTTCAAGTGGATCAAGGACCTAAACATAAAACCTGATACACTGAATGTCATAGAAGAGAAAGAAGGAAAGCACTATAAACTAATTGGCACAGGAAGAAATTTTCTAACCAAAAGCTCAATGGCTCATGCTATAAGTTTAAGATTTGATAAATGGTACTTCATGAGACTGGACACCTTCTGTAAGAATTATAAGCCAATAATACAAATCAGCAACCTACAGACTGGAAAAAACTCTTTACTAACCCCACGTCTGATAGAGGGCTAATACCTGAAATATATAAAGAAATCAAGAAGCTAATCACCAAAACACCAAACAACCCCAATTAATAAATAGGGTAAAGAGCTAAACCGAGAATTCACCACAGAAGAATCTCGAATGGCTGAGAAACACCTAAAGAAATGTTCAAAAACCACAGTGATTAGAAAAATATGAATCAAAATGAACCTGAGATTCTATATTACACAAATCAAAATGAATTAGATCAAAAACTCAGGTGACAACACATGTTGATAAGGATGTGGAGAAAGTGGAACTTTCCTCCATTGCTGGTAGGATTGCAAACTGGCGCAACCACTCTGGAAATCAATCTGATGGTTCTTCAGAAAATTGGAAAAAGATATACCTGAAGACCTAGAAATACTTTCCTTGGGATTATACATGAAAGATGCCCCACCTTACCACAGGGTCATGTGTTCTGTATGTGCATAGGGGCCCTGTTTGTGATAGTCAGAAGCAGGAAACAACCCAGAGGTCATATAACAGGAGAATAAATACAGAACTTGTCATCATTGGAACAAAGGAATTCTACTCTGCTGTTAAGAATGAGGACATTCTCAGTTTTGAAGGCAGATAGATGGAACTAGGAAATAAAATTCTGAGTGAGGTAACTCAGACCCAAAAGGACATGGATGTTATGTACTCACTAGTTTGTGGAAATTAGTCAAAGAGAGGGAGAGAGAGAAAGAGAGACAGATATATATATATATATATATATATATATATATATATATATATATATATATATATAGAGAGAGAGAGAGAGAGAGAGAGACCAAAGATACAATGCATACAACTCAAAAAGTCAACAAGCTGAAGGGCTCGAAGGGCTGAAGTGGGGATCCCTCAATCCAACTTGCAAGGGAAAAAAAAGCAACCACAAGTTGGTAGGGAAGGACCTTGGAGGGAAAGGGGATGGGGAGTTGTGGAGTGGAGAAACATGATCACCTATAGGGTGGGAGAAAAGGACTGAAATCCCTGAGGGCCAGCATAAAAAAATGCAAACATGCAAACTCAGGAGGTAAGAGGTTGGGAGAAAACTCCAGAATGTAGCAGAGACATGGGAGTTAAGAGACTCTCAGGACTTGAGGAGAGGGACCTTAGATGAAATGCCCTACACTGGGGAGTGGAAATTTATGGTACCAATTCCAGAAGAAAAATAGGGGATCCTGTTGTTGCCATCCGACAGTCAAAACTCTGGCCCATAATTGTTCCTTCCTGAAAGAACTACAGGGATGGAAATGGAGAGGAGCCTGAGAAAAAGAAGGCCCAGCAACAGGCCCAAAGCAGGATTCAGCTCAAGGCAAGGCCCCGAGGCCTGACACTATTAATGATAATATGGTGTGCTTATAAATAGGCATGTATCATGACTGTCCTCAGAAAGACCCAACAAGCTGCTAAAAGATTCAAATGCAGATATTGGTAGGCAACTAATGGACAAAAGTTGTTGACCCCTGTGGTTGAATTAGGGGAAAGCTCGAAGAACGTGAGGGAGAGGGCAACCCTTTAGTATTTCCAGAATTCTCAATTAACCTGGACCCTCGAGATCTCTCAAACCCTGGACAACCAACAAAAGAGCATACACCAGCTGATATGAGGCCCCTAAACATATACAACAGAGGACTGCTGGGTATGATTTCAGTCACAGAAGATGTATATACTCCTCAAGAGGCAGGAGACCCAGGGGAGTTTAGAGGTCTGTTGGGATGGGTGGTAGGGACATACTCATGGAGACAGGGGAGTGGGAGAAAGTTATGGGATGTGGAACAGTCAGAGGGTGGACTGGGAAGGCAATAAAAGATGGAGTTTAAAGTAAAAATAAAAGAGAATAAAATAAAATGAGAAATTCTATGATGAAATTAAATTACTATTGGAATTACTTGAAATCACTATAAGTTAAAACAAGGCTGTTTGTGATAATTATACAATTTAAATGTATGATTTAATGGGTAGAAATACAAAAATACTTTGTGCAATATTAGCATGTGGTTATTGCTAGGACATACAAAAAAAACAAAAAAAAATAAAAACAATGTAGCCACTGAAAATTCAAGGACTAAAATCCCTAGTAATAAATTTAACTTCAAAAAAGCTTCAAAATCCAGAATAAATAACTTTACATTTAAAAATATAGTCTCCTAACTAACAAAAAAAAATATCTAGGAACAGTTTGGTTTACTGCAGAATTCTATCAGAAGTTCAAAGAAGACCTGATGTCAATGATCTTCAAACTATTCCACAAAATAGAAACAAATGAAACACTACCCAATTCATTCTATGAAGGCCCAATTATACTTATACCTAAGCCACACAAAGGCCCAATAAAGAAAGACTACTTCAGACCAATTTCCCTTATGAACATTAGTGCAAAAATACTCAATAAAATTCTTGCAAACTGAAACCAAGAACACAATAAAACAATCATTCACCAACATCAATTTGGCTTCATACCAGAGATATAGGGATGGTTCAATATATGGAAATTCATCACCATAATCCACTATGTAAAATAAGTAAAATAAAAACATATTATCATCTCATTAGATGCTGAGAAAGCATTTGACAAAATCCAACACACTTTCATGATAAAAAGTCTTGGAAAGATCAGGAATTCATACCTAAACATGGTAAAAGCAATATACAGCAAACCAGTAGCTAACATCAAATTTAATAGAGAGAAACTTGAAGCAATGCCACTAAAATCAGGGACTAGACTATGATGCCCACTTGATCCCTCTCTATTCAATTTAGTACTTGAAGTTCTAGCCAGAGCAATTAGACAACAAAACGATGTCAAAAGGAAACAAATTGGAAAGGAAAAAGTCAAAATATCACTCTTTGCAGTTGATATGATAGTAGAGTTAATGGATACCCAAAATTCTAATAGAGATCTCCTAAACCTGATAACTTGAGCAAAGCGGCAGTACAAAATATTAACTCAAACAAATCAGTGGCTTTCCTATACTCAAAAGATAAAGAGGCTGAGAAATATATTAGGGAAGTGACATCCTTCACAAGAGTCATGAATAATTTAAAATAACTTTGTGTGTTTCTAATGAAACAAGTGAAAGATCTGTATGACAAGAACTCCAGGTCTCTGAAGAAAGAAATAGACGATTTCAGAAGATTGAAAGATCTTTCATGCTCATGGAATGGCAGGATTTATATAGGAAAAATGGCCCCCTTGCTGAAAGCAATCTACAGATTCAATGCAATCCCCATCAAAATACCAACCTAATTCTTCATAGAGATAGAAAGAACAATTCTCAAATTCATCTGGAAAACAAAAAACTCAGAATAGGAAAACAATTATCACTAATAAAAGAACTTCTCTGGAAATCACCATCCAAAACGTCAAGCTGTATTACAGAGCAATAAGTATTAAAACAGAATGGTATTTGTACAGAAGCAGGAATGTAGATCATTGAAAGAGAATTTAAGTCCCAGAAATGAACCCACACACCTATGGTCACTTGACCTTTGACCAAGGAGCCAAAACCAAGCAGTGGAAAAAAGACAGCATAGTCAACAAAAGGTGCTGGTTCAACTGGCAGTCAACATGAAGAAGAACTTAAATCCATCAATTTTTATCCTCTTGTGCAAAGCTCAAGTACAATTGGATCAATGATCTCCCCATAAAACTAGATACACTGAAATTAATTGAAGAGAAAGTGGGGAAGATTACTGTGTTCCTGGGAATAGGGAAAAAATTTCTGAACAGAATATCAATAGCTTCTGCTCTAAGATCAGGTAGTGACAAATGGGACCTCATATAATTGAAAAGTTTCTGGAAGCAAAGGACACTGTCAATAGGACAAAACAGCATCCAACAAATTGGGAAGAGATCTTTACCAATCCTACATCCAGTAGAGGGCTAATATCCAATATATACAAAGAACTAATGAAGTTGGACTCCAGAGAATCAAATAGCCCTATTAATAATGGGTACAGAACTAAGGAAAGTGTTTTCAACTGAGAAATATGAAATGACCAAGAAGACCTAGAAAAATGCTCAACATCCTTAGTTATTAGGAACTGCAAATCAAAATAACCCTGAGCTTCTACTTCAGACCAGTCAGAATGGCTAAAATCCAAATCTAAGGTGATAGCAGATGCTGGTGAGGATGTGGAAAATGAGGAACTCTCCTCTATTGCTGGTGGAATTGCTTGCTGACATGAGCTTGATATAGCTGATTCCTGAGAAGCACTTCCAGAGCCTGACAAATACAGACTTGTATGTTGGCAGCTAAGCATTGGACCTTGCTTGGGGTCCCCAATGGAGGAATTAGAAAAAGGATTGAAGGAACTGAAGTGGTTTGCAACCCCATAGGAAGAACAACAATATGAACCAATCAGACTCCCCAGAGCTCCCAAAGACTAAACTACCAAACACAGAATACACAGTGTGAGCCATAATTTCAGCTGCATATGTGGCAAAGGATGATCTTGTCAGACATCTTTGGGAGGAGAGGTCTTTGGCCTGTGAAGGGTCAATACCCTAGTGTAGGGAATGCCAGGAGAGGGAAGCAGTAGTTGGAGTGTGTGTGGGAAAACCTCCTAGAAGCAGGGGTAGTTAAGTGGATAGGCAATTTTGGGAGGGGAATCAAGGAAAGGGTATAAGATTTGAAATGTAAATCAAGAAAAAATCCAATAAAAATTAACAAAAAACGCAAAAAATCATTCACAATGATCAAGTAGTCTTTATCCCAGGGATGTGGAGATTTTTAAATATTTATTAACCTATCAAAGTAATCCACTATATAAAAACTCAAAGAAAAAAAATGATACACTGCTTCATGTTGAAAGTATTATAGAGATCAGGAATGAAAGCCCATACCTAAATATAATAAAAGCAATATACTGAAAACCAATAGTGAATATCTAACACTAGAGAGATTTTTGAAGCAATCCCACTAAAATCAGGAATAAGACAAGGCTGCCCATTCTTCCCATCTCTTCAATGCAGTACTCAAACCAAAGCAATTAGGCAACAAAAGGCTTTCAAAGGGATACAAATTGGAAAGAAATTATTCAACATATATTGACAAATGGGATATCATAAAAGCTTTAACGTGAAGGGCACTATCAATAGGACAAAATGGAAGTGCACAGATTGGTAAAAGATCTTTACCAACCCTACATCTAACAGAGGGCTAATATCCCACACAAAGAACTCAAGAAGTTAGACTCCAAAGGACCAAATAACCCTAAAAAATATTGGAGTTCAGAGCTAAACAAAAAATTCTCAACCAAGGAATCTTGAATGTCTTAGAAGCACTTAAAGAAATGTTCAACATCTCAGTCACCAGAGAAATGCAAATCAAAACGGCCCTGAGATTCTATCTCACACCAGTCAGAACAACTAAGATCAAAAACATATGTGACAGCACATGCTTGCAAAGATGTAGAGAAAGAAGAACACTCCTCTACTGCAGGAGGGCCTGTAAGATGGTAAAACCAGAATGAAAATCCATCTGTGGGTTCCTCAGGTAACAGGAAATAGTTCTACCTGAAGAATCAGCTATACCACTCCTTGGTATAAACCCAAAAGATGCTCCAACATATAACAAGGACATATGCTCCATTTTGTTTATAGTGATGTCCCAATGTAGGGGAATGCAAGAGCTGGGAGGGAAGATTGGTTGGGTGGGTTGGGACACACCCTCACAGAATCAGAGTGTGGGGGTATGGGATAGGGGGTTTCTGGGGAAGAAATAGGTAAAGGGGATAACATTTGAAAAGTAAATAAATAAAACATCCAAAAAAAAACCCACTAGAAATGAACAAAATATTCTCATTCACAACATGGTAATGAATGTGACTTTGATTTCGGCTCCTGATAAATTTCCACTACAGGATGTGTATTGGGTAATTTATTTAAAAATCTTTTGTAATATTAAAATCCATGTAATTATTCATACATAAAGCCAGTAATGATTTTTCATAACAGTAGAGTTGCAGAAATTCCTGAGTTACAGTTATGAATATTTTGTCTTTACAATCTTGAATCGACCTCAAACTTTAATTCCAATGACTCAAGAATAGTGACTAATACATTTTTTTCCTGCTCATTAGATCAAGGCTCCCATTTAGGGCATGCATCTGTGAAGTGAGAAAAAGAGGGAGACAGTTTTAAATACTATTGAATTTCCATCATGTTTTCATGTAAGGATTTTATGTTACTGTTGTAGAAAACAAGAATCTTTATCAATTGCTCTAATTTCAGGTTATCATTGGTCTAAATTTACAGGAACCAATTTACCTTTTTCATAGATGTTTTCAATATTTTCAGTAGGAATTTTGAGTTGCTGAGTCAGCTTCACATATTCTTTCCATATGTCTTCAGTGATATTTGTTCCAATTGCTACATTGCATGGAAGATACATCAGAAGAGACAGCCACTATAATCACAGCATAATGTCTAAGTTCAGCTGGTCTTCTTTCTCATCAGTTAATAAATACTGCTACTTTATCCCACCCTTCTTATCATAATGGTGATGCCACTCAAGGAAACATTCTGAGGTCAGTTCAGTCACTCTAACTCGAGGTGAGATAATATCTCTCTATCCAATCATATCTAAGACATTGAATTAAAATCAGGAATATTGAAATCATTATTAAAATATTATTGAAATTATGCTGCACAATTCAACTTGAATTTTACACAATAATGACAATACTTGAAATATGTTAGAAAACACATTCCTGAACCAGTTTGTCATGAAACAAAATGCAGGGGACAGAGTTATCTCGCAATTAACCAAAAGAAAAAAAAATGTTCTGTTTAAGATTTACATACCAAGAGCTCCTGCCAGATTCTGGAAGTAATTCAAATCATTAATAAATTGGACTTCAAATAGAATGGTGGAGTTGGAGACAAAATATATCACAATATCTAAATCACTTGGTGCTGAAATAAATACATTTTCCCTCATAAGAACATGATGTAGACATTCTTATTTATTTACTTCTTTACCTATAGTTGAGATTTGAGACTTAATATAATTACACTATTTTGAAATTTCCCTTTCCCACACAAAAATCTGAGTGTGTGCCCCTCCACACTCTGCTTCAAATTCATGTAATATTTTTTCACTGGTTCTCATCATTTGTTTATATTTATCATATTATAATAGTTATGCTATATTTTATATTATACAAATTATTATTTAATATAAATAATTCATGAAATATGAAATCTTCATTCATAAACATAACACTTTTACTACATATAATGTAAGTTTGATGTATAATATTCTTAAAACAACATTGAAGATTCTTTCATAATCCCATTTTCCTAGCATACTACAAAATATCTTTTTCTACTTTAAATCATGGAGTCAGGGAAACATTTTCTTATCTCCTAACATCTTCAGAAAACCAAGTATATGTCTGCATTTGATCAATTTTAGCAACATCTTTATTTCAATATTTCTTTGATTATTTTTTTGTTTCTTTTGTGCCACGTAGCAAGATTCATTCATAAGTACATTTCCCCACCATACTACTGGAGAACAGATTTTACTCACATCGATATGTGCCTCCCATAACAGGTGGATAGAAGTAGAGGTTTGGAAAATGACGAACTGAATCTCGCACTGTCCATATCCCAACAATGGAATCAGTCCCATTTGTTAGGGGACATTCTATTGGGATGAAATACTCTGTAACACTATACACAATGGAGAAGATATTCTCCGAAGATGCTGTTGATAAAGATCACATACCTTACAGAACATAATAATGTATAATAATAAATAATAAATAAACAGAAAATAATGCAGTTCATCATGAAACATTGCTACTCACATGACTCTGAGCACACATTCAACTTAAATTTATCAGCCCAAACTGTGTGTAGTTGGCACTTCCCATTTTTCCTAAACAATGCATATTAAACATTAAACACTCCTTATTTCACATTTATCATCACACATCTATTTCTTCCTAAAGAAAACACATATTGCTGAAAGTGAGACACATTCGTAGTGCTGGTCTTGTCTTCTATGATGCTATGCTTTGGTTTGTAAATATCTTCACTAATCATCTTTTCAGTCTATGATTCCTGTATGGGAATGGACTGCCTTACTGTGTGCACCAAGACTTGTGGATGGGACTGGGGCACAGAACATGAGTTGACAGCATTTCCCAAGTCAACAAAGTGAAGCAAATGACCTCATTGATTCCCATTTTAACAAATTGTTTCTTCTACCCAAATAAATTTTCTTACCTGACATAGAACGTCAAGCTCATGACTCTGTATTCATCAAAATACTTAACCTCACGCATCAGCAGTCTCACTTGACTATTTTCTGCTGTTAATCTCACCGATTTGCCTGCTAGGTAGATGGTATTAAAGTTCCCTGAAAACTAATAATAAAGAAGAATTATATTCATCAGTCAGGGTATATGAGTTTGAGTTCCCACACCCTCTTGTTGGTGCTTAATCTCCTATAACTTTATTTCTGAGGGATATTGTATGGTCTTGGTGGGAACTACATACACATATTGTAGCATGTGGACCAAACAACCATACACACAAAATGATAAAATGCAATTAGTTAAATATGTAAGGTGATGAATGTAATATATTGGTGTTCAAGTAAAAAAAAATAGAAGTTATTAATATTGTAATAGAAAAAAAATTATACATAAGGTGCTGACAGCATTACCATGTATTTCTGTTTATAACTTATAATTGCCCAATATCATCTTTGAAAACATACATACATGGCAATAATTTTATATCACTAAAACTATGTTTAAGAAAAATGTATAATAATAGGTTATATGTTCCTGTTAGTACGCTGCATCAACAAAAAAAAAGTAATATTAAAACTTTAAATAAAAATCCATATAGTAAACGAATTCAAAGTAAGTGAAAAAGAAGCAATCATATATCGATGTCGAAAGTCTGTGTGAGGCAAGGCATTAGGAACAATTTTCCTTTTAGAAATCACTCGAATCAGAGAATCAAAGAGTTATAATTGTAAACATTGTTGTGGCTTTGTTCCTGATTTTTCCATTTTGCTGCAACGTTCTTTTCAAAACCTGTAAACACAGGTGCACACACACACACACAAACACAAACACAAACATAGACAAACCTATGTGCAAAATCAAACTTTAAAAAATAAGTTCACAATCTGCATATCAATAGATTTCTAAAAAGATGGAAGGAGAGACCCCTGGTCCTGGAAAGACTGGATGTAGGGGAATGCCAGGACAGAGTAACGAGAGGGGGTTGAATGGAGAAAAGAGGGAGGGAAGGGGGCTTATGGGACTTTCGGGGAGGGAGGAAACGGGAAAGGGGAAGTGATTTGGAATGTAAATTAAAAAAATAAAATAAAATAAATAATAATAAAAAAAAGAAACAAGAAAAAAATAAGTTCATGTTTTGGAGATATTACTAGATTATAATTAATATCAATATTATATCATATATTGATTATAGTATAATGACTCTAAAGGAGAGAAATCAATTCTTTTAATATACAATATATAAAGTGTTTGCCTTTCAGATATCAAATTGACTTTAGGTTTCTATTTTTTTTTATAACAAGTCATCCCTGAATTCATGTAATAGTGATACATTCAATGCAAGTTATATTGACTTCCTAATGTGAAAATAAAGTTAATTATGCAAATGTTAAAAAGCATGGCATTAATAAGATGTCAATTTTCATACAGTTTATCTAGGTAAAATAAAATTATTCAATATAAGTAGCTCAAATGAGTTTAACTACAATATTAAACTATAACAAACAATGTTTTTTGACATGGGACATATTCCCAATACAAAAGCCATAAAGGAACCAATATGTTTATAGATGACACAGATTTTCAGTTTATTCTGTGATAAATTCACCATCATTATTCTTGCTACCTAACTCCCTGAAAATCCAACTTTGTACCGGTAAAGGTTTCTCAGCTTTAGACACCAAACAGGCTACAGCAAGGAGAAGAAACTTCATCTTCCAGAATATTCTCTTCTGAAGTAGAAATGTGCAGGTGTTCAGTTGCTGATGAAATGATGAACTGAAGAGGATCACAAAGCATTTCAGTTTGCACAATGTGCAATGAACCTGTTAATTCACTATTTTTCTTAATTAATAGAAACTGTTGGCAGACTGGTTGGCAGTAATTTTGAATGTCTGACAAGGCTTTATTTAAAGCCAAGGGATTAGAATTCAGGGTGTATAAGATAAATGTTCCAGAACTGTTGACAGTTAGAATAAAACATCAAGAACAGCAAGCTTTTTTGGTGACATTGTCACAATAATACAACAGTGACTAAGAAAGCCAGTGAATATCAAAAGATAATCAAGAACAAGTTGAAAATCTCATATAGTAAACTGAGAAATGTGCAAATTTTTTGGTTATAATATATTTTTGGTGAAGGGGTATTAAACAATTTTAAAATTTTTATATAAATACATAGTGTATCTGTATCATAGCCACCCTCACATTGTCCTTTCAGATTTCAAAGATTCTCTCTGAAATCTCTCTTTTTATTCTCTCAACTTCATTTTAATGAGAATTTTGTATTTTAGTTCCTTTAAACATATAGATATATTATAAGAATGTGCTTTCAGTTAATGCCAAGTGTGGGGCTGCTTCAGATTGTCCACTGCAGCTGATTATCATTTCCATCATCATCTAGCAGGGTGGTGATTGTGCCAGCAGCACATTATTTTTGCAGTTCTGTGACATTTAGAATTCAGGGACCTTATCAGGTGGGATTGAGTGATGGTCATGTACTGTTGGTCCTGAATCATGTTCATTCACTGGGATTTGTTGTGTTTGATAATTGTATTGCTCAAAGATTAAAGAAGAAAAAAATAAGTTAAAGCATGACTCTTCTCTCTCTCTCTCTCTCTCTCTCTCTCTCTCTCTCTCTCTCTCTCTCTCTCTCTCTCTCTCTCTCTCTCTCTCTCCCTTCATATCCCTCTGCCTAGACGAAAGGGGAGACAAGATTTCAAAAGGAGTTTATTATTCTTGCTAGCCCATTGTATTAGTCATGTTTCTCTAGAGTCAAAGAACTTATGGGTAGTATCAATAAGGTAAGGGAATTTGTTGATGACTTACTATCTGTAATCTCACTCCCCAACAATGGTCAGGAGTAGCTTTCGATGGGAGTCCATGGATCTAGCAGTTGCTCAGTCCCACAAAGCAAGCATGCAAAGAAGAGAGAGCAAATATTCCTTCTTCCAAGGTCATTATGTTGGTCTCCAGCGGAACATGTGGCCCAGATTGAAGGTTTGTGCCATCATGCATGGACCTGGGAATTGCTAGATACCAGATGACCTTTAACTCAGGGATCTCCCTGTCTTAATCTGGAATTCATAGCCACTATGCAGCAAGATCTCCATGCCATGGGAACTTTATTTAAAAAAAATTTTGTAATATTAAAATCCATTTAATTATTCGTACATAAAGCCAGTAATGATTTTTCATAACAGTAGTGTTTGCAGAAATTCCTGAGTGACAATTGTGAATACTTTGTGTTTACAATCTGGAATTGACCTCATAATTTAATTTCAGTGACTGAAGAATAGTGACTAATACATTTTTTTCTGCTCATGAGATCATGGCTCCCACATAGTGCATGCATCCGTGAGGTAGGACAAAGAGGGAGACAGTTTAAAATATTATTGAATTTCTGTCATATTTTCATGTAAGGATTTTATTTTACTTTTGTGGAAAACAAGAATCTTTATCAATTGCTCTAATTTCAAGTTATCGTTGGTCTAAATTTACAGGAACCAATTTACCTTTTTCATAGACATTTTCAATATTTTGAGTAGGAATTCTGTGTTGCTGAGTCAGCTACACATATTCTTTCCATATGTCTTCAGTGATATTTGTTCCATTTGCTACAGTGCATGGAAGATAGAGACAGCCACTATAATCACAGCACAATGTCTAAGTTGATCAAGTCTTCTTTCTCATCAGTTAATAAATCGTGCTACTTTACACCACCATCCCTACCAAAATGGTGATGCCAGTCAGGGAAACATTCTGAGGTCAGTTCAAACACTCTTACTCAAGGTGAGATAATATCTCTCCATCCAATCATATCTAAGACACTGATTTAAGATCAGGAATATTGGGGCTGGAGAGATGGCTCAGCAGTTAAGAGCACTGACTGCTCTTCCAGAGGTCCTGAATTCAAATCCCAGCAACCACATGGTGGCTCACAACCATCTGTAATGGAAATATCTTCTGGTCTGTCTGAAGACAACTACAGTGTACTCGTATAAATAATAAATAAATAATTCTTTAAAAAAAGATCAGGAATATTGAAATCATTATTAAATTATTATTGAAATTATGCTGCATAATTCAACTTGAATTCCACACAATTATGACAATACTTGAATTATGTTAGGAAACACATTCCTGCACCATTGTGTCATGAGACAAAATGCAGGGGACACAGTTATCTTGCAATTAAAAAAAGAAAAAAATTGTTCTGTATAAGATTTACATACCAAGAGCTCCTGCCAGATTCTGGAAGTAATTCAAATCATTAACAAATTAGACTTCAAATAGGATGATGGAGTTGGAGACAAAATGTATCACAATATCTAAATCACTTGGGGCTGGAATAAGTAAATTTTCCTTCATATGAGCATGATGTAGACATTCTTATTTACTTACTTACATATAGTTTAGTTTTGAGATTTCATATAATTACACTATTTTGAAACTTCCCTTTCTCCCACAAAAAACTGAATGTCTGCCCATCCACACTCTGCATCAAAATCATGCAAACTTTTTTCACTGATTCACAACATATATTTGTATTTTTCATATTATAATAGCTATGCTATATTTTATGTTATACAAATTATTTACTATTTAATATAAATAATAATTCTTGAAATATGAAACCTCCCTCATAAACATAACACTTTTACTCCAATATAATGTAAGTTGATGTATAATATTCTTAAAACAACATTGAAATTCTTTCATAACAATCCCGTTTCCCTAGCATACATAAAAATATTTTTTCTACTTTAAATCATTGAGTCACGGAAACATTTTCTTATCTCCTAACATCTTCAGTAACCAAGTATATGTTTGCATTTGATCAATTTTAGCAAAATCTGTATTTAAATATTTCTTTGATTTTTTTTTTTGTTGTTTGTTTTGTGTCACATAGCAAGATTCATTTATAATTGAATTTTCCCACCATACTGCTGGAGAAAAGATTTTACTCACTTCGATATGTGCCTCCCACAAATGGTGGATAAAAGTAGAGGTTTTGAAAATGACAAAATTAATTACGCACCATCTACATCCCAGCAATGGAATCAGTCCCGTTTGTTAAGGGACATTCTATTAGGATGAAATATGGTGTAATTTTATACACAGTGGACAAGATATCCTCCGAAGACACTGTTGATAACGATCACATAACTTACAGAACATAATAATAAGTTATAAATAATAATGAATAATAAATATACAGTAAATAATGCAGTTCATCATGAACCATTGCTACTCACATGACTCTGAGCAAATATTCAACTTAAATTTATCAGCCCAAACTGTGTGTATTTGAAACTTCCCATTTTTCCTAAACAATATATATTCAACAACAAACACTCATTATTTCACATTTAACATCACACATCTATTTGTTTCTAAAGAAAACACATATTGCTGAAAGTGAGACACATTCCTGGTGCTGATCCTGTCTTCTACGATGCTATGCATTGGTTTGTAAATATCTTCACTAATCATCTTTTCAGTCTATGATTCCTGTTGGGAATGGACTGACTTACTGTGTGCACCAAGAGTTGTGGATGGGACTGGGACTCAGAATGTTAGTTGACAGCATTTCCCAAGTCAACAAAGCAAACCAAGTAACCTCATTAATTCCCATTTCAACAAATTGTTTCTTCTACCGAAATAACTTTTCTTACCTGACATAGAATATCATGCTCATGACTCTGTATTCATCAAAATACTTAACCTCACACATCAGCATCCTTACTCAATTATTTTCTGCCATTAAACTCAGAAATTTGCCTACTAGGTAGATGGTATTAAGTTTCCCTGAAAACTAAGAATAAAGAAGAATTAAATTCATCAGTCGTGGCATATGAGTTTGAGTCCTCACACCTACTTGTTGGTGCATAATCTCCTATAACTTTATTTTTGAGGGATATCTTACGGTCTTGGTAGTTACTAAATATATACATTGTAGCATGTGGACCAAACAACCATACACATGAAATGATAAAATAAATTAGTAAAAATGTAAGGTGAGGAATGTAATATATCTATGTTCAAGTAAAAATAAACAGAAAATATTAATATTGTAATAGATAAAAATAAACATAATGTGCTGAAAACATTATCTTGTATTTCTGTTTATACCTTATAATTGCCCAATATCTTCTTTGAAAGCATATATACATGAAATAGTTTTATATCATTCAAAATATGATTAAGAAAAATGTAAAAATAGATTATAGACTCCTGATAGTATGCTGCATCAACAAAAAAAAAGTAATCTTAAAATTTAAATAAAAATCCACATACTGAACGAATTCAAAATAAATGAAAAAAAAGTAATCATATATTGACATCAAAAGTCTGTGTGCAGCAAGGTATTAGGAACAATTTTTCTTTTAGGAATCACTGCAATCAGAGAATGAAGGAGATAAAACTGTACACATTGTGTGGCTTTGTCCCTGATTTCTACATTTTGCTGCAATGTTCCTTTCAAAGCCTGTAAACACACACACACACACACACACACACACACACACACACACACACAAACATAGATAAACATATGCGCAAAATCGAATTTCAAAAAATAAGTCCCCGTTTTGGAGATATTACTGGATTATCACTAATATTAATATTATCTCATATATTGATCATAGTATAATAACTCTAAAGGAGAGAAATCTATTCCTCAAATATATGATATATAAAGTGTTTGCCTTTCAGATATCAAATTGACTTTAGGTTTCTATTTTATTGATAGTCATCTCTGAATTCATGTAGAATAGTGATACATTTAATGGAAATGTATATTGACTTCCAATTATGTAAATAAAGTTAATTATGCAAATATTAAAACACATGGCATTAATAAGTGGTGAGTTTTCTTATCGTTTATCCAGGTAAAATAAAATTATTCAATATAAGTAGCTCAAATGAGTTTAATTATAATATTAAACTATAACAAATAATGTTTTTTGACATGGGACATATTCCCAATACAAAAGCCATAAAGTAACCAATATGTTTATAAATGACACAGATTTCCAGTTTATTCTGTGATAAATTCACCATCATCATTCTTACTACCTAACTCCCTGAAAACCCAACTTTGTACGGGTAAAGGTTCCTCAGCTTTAGAAAGCAAACAGGCTACACCAAGGAGAAGAAATTTCATCTTCCAGAATAATCTCTTTCTTCTGAAGTAGAAATATACAGGTGTTCAGCTGCTGATGAAATGATGAGCTGAAGAGGATCACAAAGCATTTCAGTTTGCACAATGTGCAATGAACCTGTTAATTCACTATTTTTTTTTAATTAACAGAAAATGTTGTCAGACTGGTTGGCAGTAATTTTGAATGTCTGACAAGGCTTTATTTAAAGCCATGGGATTAGAATTCAGGGTGTATAAGATAAATGTTCCAGAACTGTTGACAGTTAGAATAAAACATCAAGAACAGCAAGCTTTTTTGGTGACATTGTCACAATAATACAACAGTGACTAAGAAAGCCAGTGTATATCAAAAGATAATCAAGAACAAGTTGAAAATCTCATACAGTAAATTGAGGAATGTGCAAATTTGTTGGTTATAATATATTTTTGGTGAAGGGGTATTAAACAATTTTAAATTTTTTATATAAATATGTAGTGTGTCTGGACCATAGTTACCCTTACATTCTCCTTTCAGATTTCAAAGGTTCTCTCCGAAATATCTTGTATTTTTCTCTCAACTTCATTGTAATGGGAATTTTGGAATGTTAATTTCTTTAAAACACAGAGAAAATTTTAAGAATGTGCTTTCAGTTAATGCCAGGTGTGGGGCTGCCTCAGATTGTACACTGCAACGATCATTTCCCTCATCAAGGAGTGTGGTGATTTTGCCAACTGCAGATTGTTTTTGCAGTTGCTTGACATTTGGATTTAGTGACCTTCTCAGGTGGGGTTGGGTGATGGTCGTGCATTGTTGGTCCTGATGCTTGTTCATTCACTGGGTTTTGTTGTGTTTTGATAATTGTATTGCTCAAGGGTGAAATAAAAATTAGATCAGGGCTCCTCTCTCTCTCTCTCTCTCTCTCTCTCTCTCTCTCTCTCTCTCTCTCTTTCTCTCTCCTCTATCTCTCTCTCTCTCTCTCTCTCCCCCTTCCTTTCCCCCTTCTTCTCTCCCTCCCTCCCTCCCCCCATCCCTCCCTCCCCTCTTTCTCTCTCTCTCCCTTCATATCCCTCTGTCTAGGGGGAAGGGGAGAGAAGACTTCAAAAGGAGTTTATTATTCTTGTTAGCCCATTGTATTAGTCAGGTTTCTCTAGAGTCAAAGAACTTATGGGTAGTCTCTGTATAACAATGATATTTGCTGATGACTTACTATCTGTATTCCCACTCCACAACAATGGTCAGGAGTAGCTTTCGATGGGAGTCCATGGATCTAGCAGTTGCTCAGTCCCACAAAGCAAGCATGCAAAGAAGAGAGAGCAAATCTTCCTTCTTCCAAGGTCATTATATAGGTCTCCAGCAGTACATGTGGCCCAGATTGAAGGTTTATGCCATCATGCATGGGTCTGGGACTTGCTATGTCCCAGATGACCTTGAACTCAGGTATCTCCCTGTCTTAAACTTCTGGAATTCATAGCCACTATGCATCAAGTTCTCCATGCCAAAATCCACGTCAGAAACTTGTATCTCCCAGTTCCAGAATCGGATCACAGGTGAGCCTTCCAATTCTAGATTGTAGTGCATTCCAGATATAGTCAAGGTGACAACCAGACTTATCAACTACAGGCTACCCCTTGTCAACTTGACACAAATAATATCTCATGTCCACTTGTATCAATAACAAGGTCATGCATATGCCTAACATGATATAACTATTTCTGGTATAATCACAAACACATTTGTAAATTTACAATGTTCCCTTTTGAACATTCTTTTACTATCTCAAAGTAAATATCGATTGAGGTTAAAGAAATTGGAAGAAAGACAAATATGTCCTTAACAAAATAAAACATAAGCAGTCATATTACTTTATAATCTTCCTTTCTGCAACATGCTATGCACCCTTAGCTTATATTTATAAATACCTCCCTCTACTACTAATTCTGTATTTCCTCTAACCTCTGCAATCACTTCAGCAGGTCTTGGCTCTTTATCTGGATAAGTGAGCTATGCCTTCTTTCCTGATGGGTCTGCTGCATTTGTCAGCCTGCTTGGATTTGGATGTTGTAGTTCCCATTGACTTTAATCACAGGACATGTTAGTACTAAGAGAAGCCCTAAAGGATCTCTTGCACTCCAAACATAATCTTTCTTACCTCCATTTTGGAGAGACAATCCAATTTGTTCATGGTAGTCTAGAACTCTCACCCCTACTAACACTGTCATTCCTTTCTGATCCTGTTGTTTCAAGGGCTTTAGAAGCCCAAAATGACCAGGGGAAACTCTGAGCTTCCAGTTCAATGGAATGTTTGTTTGGCTCCTTGTAGGAGCACTTACCCCTCTGGAACCAAAGTTTCTAGGCCAGCAGATCCTAGAGTCATGGGTACAGGGAGCAACAATTTTCTTGGAGGGTCACTAAGAGTGATAGTGAGGGGATCTATTCCTTTTTTCATCCCATGATTCCTGGACCCATGTATCCTGGCTACAGGAGAAACTGTACTATATATCAGAAGGTGATTCAAAGCATATACTTCTGTTTGAATAACTCTTTCCCAGCCCTCCATGCTACTGCCACTTAATTGGCACTGTAATTATGTCTTCAAAAAGCTATCATATCTTTCAATCAGGCCAATTGCTTCAGGAGCTGTTTCAGGATGATGGGGAACATGATAAGACCAGTAGAATGCATAATTGGGCCCACTGTCACATTTCTCTGGATGAGAAATGAGTTCCTTGTACAAAAGCAATACTGTATAGAATACCATGCTGATGGATAAATCATTCTGTGAGTCCATAGAAAGTGGTTTTGTCAGAAACATCACATGCAGGAAAGGAAAATCCCTAACCAGAATAAATATGTATGTCAATAAGAATTAAAGGTTGTCCTTTCCACAGAGGAAGTGGTCCAATGTAGTCAATCTGCCACCAGGTTGCTGGCTGGGCACCTTGAAGAGTCATGCCATATCTGGTGCTCAGTGTTCATCTCTGCTATTTGCAGATCTGGCATTCAGCATCAGCTGTAGCTAGGTCAGATTTGGTGAGTGGAGGCCATGTTTTTGAGCCCAAGCATAACCTCCATCTCAGCCACCATGGCCATTTTGTTCATTGCCCATTGAGCAATGACAGGGATGGCTGGTAAAAGAGACTGAGAGTCCACATAATATGACACACTTCATTATTGAACTCCTCTTCAGATGAAGTCACCTTTTGGTGAGTATTTATATGGGACACAAGTATCTTCACATATTTTGCTCATTTGGAGAGATCTAACCACATATTTTTTCCCCAGATGTCTTTCTCACCAATTTTACAATCAAAATCTTACCAAGTCCCTGACCATCCAGTCAATCCATTGGCTACAGTCCATGAGCCAGAGAAAAACATACATCTGGTCATTTCTTCTTCCAAGCAAACTATAATACCAGGTGTCCTGCAGAAGTTCTGCACACTGTGAAGATTATCCTTCACTTGTATCTTTCAGGATTGTCCCAGATAGGGGTTGTAAGGCTGCAACTATCCACTTCTGGGTGGTGCCTGCATAACATACAGAGCCATCCAGAAACCAGGTCCTAATCTTCTCTTCTTCAGTCAGCAAATTATAGGGAAGACCCAAGAGGCTATAGGCACATGCTTGGCAGCAGATAATATTGTAATAGAAGTAGAAACCATAGACACTTTAGCAACTTCTTCATGTAACTTGCTTGTGCCTTCAGGACCTATTCAGCCCAATCACAAGTATACATACCACTTCCATTTGATAGTAGACTGCTGCTGTGCAAGTCCTAATTTATGACTTGGGTGGTCTGGTAACACCCAGATCATGATGTGCAGGTCAGTTTGCATGGTAACTTGGTGTCCTATTGTCAAAAGTTCATTTCCACTAAGGCACAATGGCAAACCAAGAGCTGTTTTTCAAAGAGAGAATAGTTGTCCACAGATGATGGTCGAGCTTTGCTCCAAAATCCCAAAAGTCTCTTCTGTGATTCACCTACAAGGGTCTGCCAGAGGCTCCAAACAATATCTATATCTGCCAATGACACTTCAAGTAACATTCGGTCTGCTGGATCATATGGCCCAATTAGTAGAGTAGCCTGCACAGTAGACTGGACCTGTTGAAGAGCCTTTTCCTGTTCCATTCCCCACACAATGCTAGCAGCTTTCCGAGTCACTTGTTAAATGGCCCTGAGTAACACACCCAAGTGGGGAATGTGCTGTCTTGAGAATCCAATCAGACCCACTAAATGTTGTGCTTCTTTCTTGGTGAGCAGTGCCAGGTGCAATAACTTATCTTAGAAGGAATATCTCTGTATGTCCCACACCACTGGACTCCTAAGAATTTCACTGAGGTAGATGGCTCTTGAATTTTTTGGATTTATTTCCCATCTGTAATACATTTATATGTTATCAATGAATCCAAAGTGTTTGCTACTTCCTGATGACATGGTCCGATCAGCATAAAATCATCAATACAGTGCACCAATGTGATATTTTGTGGAAGAGACAAATGATCAAGATCCTTTCTAACTCAGTTATGACACAGGACAGGAGAGTTAATATGACCTTGAGACAAAACTGTAAAAGTATGCTACTGGCCTTGCTGAAAGAAAGACTACACAGTAAATGGCCCAACTTTGGATCCATCCCATGCAGAGCCACCAAACTCTGAAACTATTGTTGATGCCATGCTGTGTTTGCAGACACGAACCTATTTTAGCTGTCCTCTGAGAAGCTCTTCTAGCCGCTGACTCAGACAGGTGCATATACTTAGAGCCAAACATTGAACTGAGGTCAGGATCCAATTTGGAAGAGTTAGGGGAGCGAATCTAGGAGTTGAAGGGGATTGAAACCCCTTAGGAAGAACAACAGTATCAACTAATCCAGACCTCTCAAACTCCCAGAGACTAAACCACCAAACATAGCGCATACATGAGTTGGTCCATGGCCCCATTGCATATGTAGCAGTAGACTGCCTTTTCTGTTCTCAGGGGGAGAGAATGCTCTTAATTCTGTAGAAATGTAAGGCCACATGGAATAAGGGTACAGGCAGGGTTGAGGTGTGTGTGAGGGGGTTGATGGGGGAGGACATTCTCAGATGCAAAGGAGGGATTAGGTGAAGAAATTTTGAAGAGAACCATGTTTGTATTTAAGGTATATTAATATAAAATAAAGTGCTTTCAAAATTATATTATACAGATATGAATATAAGGTTGTTTTGTTTTTATTGTATATTAGTAGAAATATAAGATTGTTTTGTTTGAATTTTAACATACTCACAGGTATTTAAGAGTGTTTATTTAAACTTATTGCATACTAACAGAAATTTAAGGTTATGTTTTTAGAGTATATTGTTCATAAGCTATTCCTTTAAAATATGATATAAAATTCAAATTTTAGGTTTTTATAATTATTTTTACTATATTAAAATTTTTAATGTAAGGAGAAAAAGACAATTTAAGATATGCCTGGTGAGTCCCATTTAGGTGGTATGTCACCAAGTCTCATGGGTTTTGCTGAGACAAGACCCATGGTGGGACACGTGGTGACTGGAGTGAGTATAAATAGAATTCAACAGATAACTATTTGGAGCTTGCATACCTGGACTTGCAATGGTTCATTGGTCTTGCATCTTAATCTTGGCTGATCTTCACTTCATTGAAAGAAACATAACAAAGAACTCCTGGTGCCCAAGTTCATCCTGTTGCTGTCACTGACTTGTACATATTCAGAAGAGGATTAGTGGCTTCTGTTAGATATAGCCACAGCTGCTGATTCATGATTTCTATCCTGACACTATTGAAATGGTCTGCTCTTTTCTTACAATTAGAAACTTGAATTTCCCCAAAGTACTACTTCTAAACAGGTTCACATCCACTGGTATTATTTACCATCTTTTCTCCCCTACCTTTGGATGGTGGACTCATAGGGAGTGTTAAAGCACTTGATAATCATTACTAATAGTATATTTTTTATAAATAGAAGCCTACAGACTTGAATTCTCTCAGGTTGGATTTCTGTCTAAGTGTGAATGTTAAATAATTCTTGCATCATATTCAGGGTGCCAAATGCAATAATATTTCTTTTGAGAGAGTCAGGATTCTCACATTCCTTTTGTCATTCTTTGACATATTTTGAAAAAGGGTCTCCTTGTACATGACTTACAAGTGGGCTGAAATGATGATATGGAAATGACACTTTAAGGATGTTCTGTTTTGTTTTATTTATTTCCTTTTTTACTTTAAGGAACAACTGTTCTTTAATTCTTTAATTTTCTGTTTTGTATTATAATTGTATCACGGTTATTTTTCTCACTCTAAATCCTCCCATATGTCTCCTCTTGCTCTTTTTCAATTAATTGGTGCAAGAGGCATGTATGTCTACACACACACACACACACACACACACACACACATATATACATATATACATATATATATATGTAATCCCATGCATTTTTGAAAAATTCTACCACGAAAAATTCTAGCAATATTTCAATACTTGCTTTCTACACACACACACACACACACACACACACACACACATATATATAATATTGACATATATTATTTACTTATTTATTTTTTGCTTGCTTTTTATGAAACAACTCTACCAAGATTTGTTAATAAAACCAGGTCAGATGTGTACATATGAGAATTTGCCTTCAAGTAGACACTCTATGATCTGTGTCCATGTAGAGGCCCATTTGAAAGGAACAGCACACACTTTTAGACCTCATGGATTGTGGCACACCCAGTAGCAAAACTACCATGTGCATGCCTGTGAAAGTCAGATGCCTGAGGACTAATTGTCCTGGGAATTTCATGGTGTTATGGAGCAGAGCACTGTTTACTGTACTCTCAGTTCTCACAGCCTGATTGTTGTGTGAAAACTCAGAAGGGGGCTTCCAGAACTTCACTGGGTAGTATTGTTAGTAGTCACAATAATAATCCTGGATTTTGTTAAGCATCACTACTGGAAAGGAATAATGATGTATTCACAACACTTGTAAAGAAGTTAGAGATGTAGACTGTCAGCAATTACCAACTTTAGAACATCTTTGGTTTGTAGCTGGTTAACATGCAGAAAAATGCAAATCAATCCATTCTTATCTCATGTCAAGTCCAAGTGGATCAAGGACCTCCACATAAAACCAGAAACATTGAAACTAATAGAAAAGAAACTGAGGAAGTAGCTTGAGAACATGGGAACAGGGGAAAATTTCCTGAACAGAACACCAATAGCTTATGTTCTACGATCAAGAATTGACAAATGGGACCTCATAAAATTACAAAGTTTCTGTAAAGCAAAGGACACTGTCAAAAGGACAAAACGGCAACCAACTAACTGGAAAAAGATCTTTACCAACCCTATATCCAACAGAGGGCTAATATCCAAGATATACAAAGAACTCAAGAAGGTTGATTCCAGAAAGCCAAATAACTCTATTAAAAAAGGGGTACAGAACTAAACAAAGAATTTTAATCTGAGAAATATTGAATGGCTGAGAAACACCTAAAGAAATGTTCCACATCTTTAGTCATCAGGGAAATGAAAATCAAAACTACTCTGAGATTTCACCTCACACCCATCAGAATGGCTAAGATCAAAAACTAAGGAGACAGCTGGTGCTGGCGAGGATGTGGAGAAAGAGGAACACTTCTCCACTGCTGGTGGGATTGCAAGCTGGTGAAACCACTCTGGGAATCAGTTTGGTGGTTCCTCAGAAAACTCGGCATAATGCTACCTGAGGACCCAGCTATACCACTCCTGGACATATACCCAGAGGTCTCTCCAACATGCAATAAGGACACATGCTCCACTATGTTCATAGCAGCCTTATTTATAAGCCAGAAGCTGGAAAGAACCCAGTTGTCTCTCAATGGAGGAATGGATACAGAAAATGAGGTATATTTACACTATGAAATACTACTCAGCTATTAAAAACAATGAATTCATGAAATTCTTAGGCAAGTGGGTGGAACTGGAGAATGTCATCCTGAGTGAGGTGACCCATTCACAAAAAAATCACACATGATATGCACTCACTGATACGCGGATATTAGCCCAGAAGCTTGGAATACCCAAGGAACAATTCACATATCAAAGGATACCCAAGAAGAAGGAAGGAGAGGCACCTGGTCCTGGAAGGGCTCAATGTGGCAGTGTAAGGGAATACCAAGAAGGGGAGGCAGGAGGGGGTTGGTTGGGGAGCAGGGGGAGGGAAGAGGGCATATGGGGCTTTTGGGGAGGGGAGGAACCAGTAAGAGGGAAATCATTTGAAATATAAATAAAGAATATTCCTTAAAAAAAAATTAAAAAAAGAAACATCAAAAAAAAACCCTAAATGAAACTTATTTTGTTATTAAATAATCTAAAATCTAACATGACCAACAATTTGATTGATTACTACTACTTTCATCATTTTTTCTTTTTCTTATTTTTTGCAATTGAGTTCTTGTTTTTCTCTTTTATAATTTTGAATTTTTTTAAAAAAATTCTTCAATCTTTTTTTTTTTTTTACAATCCAGACTTCATCCCCATCCTGGTCTACCCTATGACTATTCCACAAGTCATAATTCCTCCCCCTCCTCATCTCTAAGAGGATGAACCAATCACCATCCAACCCCAACAGGCATCCTCACATCCTGGGGCCTCAAGTGTCTTGACATTTAGGTGTATCTTATCTCACTGAGGCCTGACCCAGCAGTGCTCTACTGTATGTGTGTGTGTATATATATATATATATATATATATATATATATATATATATGTAATGGGAGCCTCAATATCAGCTGTTATATGCCTGGTTGCTGGCTCATTGGGCTCATTGTCTCAGTGATCTCAGGGGTCAAAGTTAGTTGAGACTGCTGGCGTTCTTATAGGGTCACCCTCCTCCTCAACTTCTTCCAGCTATTCCAGAATTCAACATCAGGGGTCATCACTTTCTGTCCATTGGTTAGGTGTAAATTTTTCCATCTGACTCTTAAAGCTGCTTGTTGGGCCTTGCAGAGGGCAGTCATCATAGTCTGATTCATGTCTTTTGCATCTGAGTTACCTCACTCAGGATGATATTTTCTAGTACTATACATTTGTCTGCAAAACTCAGGATGTCATCATGCTTAACAGCAGACTATTCCATTGTGTAAATCAACTACATTTTTTGTAACCATTTTTCTCTTGTGGGACATCTTGGTTTTTTCCCACTTGGCTATCACAAATAAGGCCACTATGAATATTGTGGAACACTTGCCACTGTAGCATGGTGGGGGATCTTTTGGGTATATGCCCAAGAGCAGTTTAGTTGGGTCTTTAGGTAGATCTATTTCCAGTTTTCAGAGGAAACTTCAGATTGATTTCCAGAGTGGTTGTACCAGCAATGGAGAAGTGTTCTTCTTTCTTCAGATCTTTGCCAACATGCACTATCATCTGAGGTTTTGATGTTAACCATTCTGATTAGTCTAAAGTAGAATCTCAGGGTTGTCTTGATTTGCATTTCCCTGATCAGTATGTACTTTGATCATTTCTTTAAGTGTTTCTCAGCCATTCAAGATTCCTCTGTTGTGAATCCTATGTTTATTTCTATACTCCATTTTTTTGATTGGGATTTTTTTTTTTGGTGGTTAGCTTCTTGAGTTCTTTACATATTTTGGATATTAGACTTCTATCAAATGTGAGGTTAGTGAAGATTTTGTCCCAACTAGCTTGCTGATTTGTCTTATTGGCTATGTTCTTTGTCTTACAGAAGCTTTCCAATTCCAAGATGTGCCACTTATCAATCCTAGAGTTTAGAGTTTGAGCCATAGGAGTTCTGTTTAGGAAATTTGCCACTGTGCCAATGTGTTCAAAGCTCTGTGACACTTTCTCTTCTATTAGATTTAGTATATCTGGTTTTATTTTGAGGTCCTTGTTGCACTTGAAATTGCAATTTGTGTAATGTTACAAATATGTATCTATTTTCATTTTTTTTTACATAAAGACTGTCATTTAGACCTGCACCATTTATTGAAGATGTTTTCTTTTTTCTATTGCATAGTTTTGCATTCTTTGTCAAAGATCAAATATCTGTAAGAGTGTGGTTTTATTTCTATGTTCCTAATTCTATTCGATTTATCAACCTGTCTGTTTCTGTACCAATATCATGCTGTTTTTATAACTATTCCTCGAGCCTGAAAAGGTCTTTACCAACCCTACTTACAAAAGAGGGCTAATATCCAATATATACAAAGAACTCAAGAAGTTAGACTACAGAGGGACAAATAACCCTATTAAAAATGGGGTACAGAGCTAAACAAAGAATTTTCACTTTCGAATGGCTGAGAAGCACCTAAAGAAATATTCAACATCCTTAGGCATCAGGGAAAGGCAAATCAAAACAATCCTGAGATTTCACCTCACACCAGTCAGAATGTCTAAGATCAAAATCTCAGAAGACAGCAGGTGCTGGCAAGGATGTGGAGAAAGAGGAACACTCCTCCACTGCTGGTGGGACTGCAAGCTGGAACAACCACTCTGGAAATCATTTTGGCAGTTCCTCCGAAAACTGGGCATGATACTACTGGAGGACCTGGTTATACCATTCCTGGGCATATACCCAGGGGATTCCCCTGCATGTAATAAGGACACACGATTCACTATGTTCATAGAAGCCCTATGTATAATAGTCACAAGCTGGAAAGAACCCAGATGTCCCTCAAAGGAGGAATGGATACAGAAAATGTGGTATATTTGCACAATGGAATACTACTCAGCTATTAAAAGCAATGAATTCATTAAATTCTTAGGCAAATAGGTGGAACTGGAGAATGTCATCCTGAGGTAACCCAATCACAAAAGAACACACATGGTATGCACTCACTGATAAATGGATATTAGCCCAGAAGCTTGGAATACCCAAGATTCAATTAACATATCAAATGATGCCCAAGAAGAAGGAAGGAGAGACCCCTGGTCCTGGAAAGGCTCAATGCAGCAGTGTAGGGTAATACCAGGACAAGAAAGCAGGAGGGGGTTGATTGGGGAACAGTGGGAGAAGAGAGGGCTTAGGAGACTTTCAGGGAGGAGGGAACCAGGGAAGGGGAAATAATTTGATATGTAAATAAAGAATATGTCTAAGAACAAAAAGAATTGTTTTCATTATTTTGGTTTTTTGTTTTTCTGGTGAATCTGAGGATTGCACGTTCCATGTCTTTGAAGAAGTATGTTAGGATTTTGATGGGGATTACAGCGAATCTGTGATTTGCATTTGCAGGATGATCATTATTTACCATGTTAATTCTGCCAATCCATGAGCATGGGAGATCTCTCCATTTTCTGAGGTCCTTTCAGTTTTCTATTTTGAGAGACTTGAAGTTCTTGTCATATAGATCTATCATTTGTTTAGAGCTACCCCAAGATATTTTGTATTATTTGTGACTATTGTGAAGGTTGTTGTTTCTCTAATTTATTTCTCAGCCCAATTATCTTGTGTATATAGGAAGGCTATGGATTTATTTGAGTTAATTTTATATCCAGTCACTTTGCTGAAGCTGTTTATCAGCTGTAGAAGATCTCTGGCAGAAATTTTGGGGTTGATTATGTATACTATCACATTATCCTCAAATATTGACACCATGACTTCTTCTATGCCCATTTGTATCCTTTGATCTCCATTTGTTCTCTTAGCTAGAATTTGAAGTAGTATTTTAAATACACATGTAGAGAGTGGCCATTCTTGTCTTGTCCTTGATTTTAGTGGTACTACTTCTAATATCTCACCATTTAGTTGGATATTGTCTGTTGACATCCTTTATACTGATTTTATTATTTTTAGGTATGGACTTTGAATTCCTGATGTCTCCAATACTTTTAACGTTAGGGGGTGTTATATTTTGTCAAAGACTTTTTCAGCATCTAATGAGATGACCATGTGTTGTTTTCTTTTTATTTATTTTTTATATATTCAATTACATTAATGGATTTTCATATATTGACCAAACCTTGCATCCTTGGGATGAAGCCTACTTGATCATGGTGGATGTTGGTTTTGATGTGATCTTGGATTTGGTTTGTGAGAATTTTATGGAGTATTTTTGCATCGAAATTTGTAAGTGAAACTGGTCTGAAGTTCTCTTTTTGGGGGGCGGGACTTTGTGTGGTTTAGGTACCAAAGTAATTGTTCCTCCATAGAATAAATCAAGCAATGTTCTTTCTGTTTTAATTTCCTGGAATACTTTGAGGAGTATTAATATTGGCTCTTCTTTGAAACTTAGGTAGAATTCTGCAATAAAGTCATATGGCCATTTGGGGTTTGTTGTTGTTATTGTTTGTTTGGTTTGGTTGTTGTTCTTGCTGATGTTGTTGGAAGGTTTTTAATGACTTCTTTTATTTCCTTATGGGATATGGGCCTGTTTAGATAGTTTAGCTGTTCTTGATTTAATTTTGACACATAATATATCTCTAGAAAATCATCCATTTCATCTAGATTTTCCAGTTTTGTTGAGCACTGTTTTTGTAATAGGATCTAATGACTCTTCGAATTTTCTCAGTTTTTATTATTATGTCTTCCTTTTCATGTCTGTTTATTGATTTGGATACTATCTCTCAGTCCTTTAAACAGTTTGACTA
Source organism: Tokudaia tokunoshimensis (assembly GCA_036184795.1). Classification (NCBI taxonomy): domain Eukaryota; kingdom Metazoa; phylum Chordata; class Mammalia; order Rodentia; family Muridae; genus Tokudaia; species Tokudaia tokunoshimensis. The sequence goes on along the minus strand of BTHU01000002.1, from coordinate 81,332,816 downwards.
CAGGTTTAAATATATTGATGATTTTCTCAAACAAACCAAACCAAACCAAACCAAAACAAAACAGCTTTTGGTTTTGTTGATTCTTTGTATCTTTCACTTTTCTTCTATTTGATCGATTTCAGATCTGAGTTTAACTATTTCCCGCCGTTTATTCCTTTTGGGTATGTTTGGTTGTTTTTTTTTTTTTTTTTTTTCTAGAGCTCTCAGATGTGCTGTTAGGTTGCTAGTATAGGATCTCTCCAATGTCTTTACTAGGGCACTAAGTGATATGAATTTTCCTCTTAGCACTGCATTCATTGTGTCCCATAAGTTTGGGTATGCTGCGTCTTCATTTTAATTAAATTCAAGGAAGTCTTTAATTTTTTTTTATTTCTTCCCTGACCAAGTTATGATTGAGTAGAGAGTTGTTCAGTTTCCATGGGAATGTGGGTTTTCTGATGTTTTTGTTGTTATTTTAGACCAACCTTAATCCTTGATGATCTGATAGTATGCATGGGGTTATTTCAAACTTCTTGTATTTGTTTAAGCTTTTTTGTGACTGTTCAGTTTGGAAAATGTACTATGAAGAGCTGAGAAGAAAATATATTCTTTTGTTTTAGGGTGAAATGTTCTGTAGATATCTGTTAAGACCATTTAGTTCATAACCTCTATTACTCTCACTATGTCTCTGTTTAATTTCTGATTCAATGACCTATGCATTAGGGTGATGAAATCTCTAAATATTGTGTGGGTTTCAATGTATATTTCGATCTTTAGTAAAGTTTCTTGTATTAACATTGGTACCTTTTCTTTTGAAGAACATATGTTCAGAATAGAGACTTTCTCTCTATGTAATTTTACATAAAGAGATGAATATGAAGTATCCTTCCTCGTCTTGCTTGATAACTTTTGGTCAAAAGTCTGCTTTATTGGATATTACGATGATAATTCCAGCCTGTTTCTTGTGACCTTTTGATTGAAAGGCTTCATTCCAGCCTTTTACTCTGAGGTAGTTTTTGTCTTTGTTATTGAGGTTTGTTTCTTATATACAGCAAAATCCTGAATCCTGTTTGAATATCCAGTCTGTTGGCTTGTTTCTTTTTATAGAGGAACTATGTCTATTATATTGGGAGATATTAAAGACAGATGATTATCATTTCCTGTTATGTTTGTTGTTGTATGTGGCATTATGTGCATGTGATTCTCTCCTTCTGGGTATGTTGTGAGATTATTAATACTTTGTTTTTTTCTTTCGTGTAAGTATCCTCATTGTATTGGAGTTTTCCTTCTAGACTCCATAGGGTTGGATAGATAGATAGATATAGTTTGAGTTTGGTTTTGTCCTGGAATATTTTGGATTCTCCATCTATGCTGATTGAGAGTTTTGCTGGGTATATTAGTCTGGGCTGGCATCTGTGTTCTCTTTGGGTTTGCATGACCTCTGTCAATGGTGTTCTAACTTTTAGTGTCTCTTCCAAGATGTCCTTTGTAATTCTGATAGGTCTGCTATGATATGTGACTTGGTCTTTGTCCCTTGAAGCTTTTTTTTTTCCATTTTCTATGCATTTTGTGTTTTGATTAATATGTGACAAGAATATTTTCTTTTCTGGCCCAATCTATGTGGTGTTTTATAGGCTTCTTGTACATGTATGCCCATCTCCTTCTCTAGGTTTGGGAAATTTTCTGTTACGACTTTGTTAAAGATGCTTTTGTGTATTTGAGCTTGGAACTTTGTCCTTCTCTATTCTTATTACTCTTAGATTTCTTTTTTCATTGTGTTATGGATTTCCTTGATGTTTTGGGTTATTAGATTTTTTTACGGTTTGAATTTGTTGACAGTTTTCTCAGTATCTTCTAAGGTATCCTTTACACCCGAGATTCTCTTGTCTATCTTTTGTATTCTGTGGGTAATGCTTACATCTGTAATTCCTGAACTCTTACCTAGATTTTTGATTTCAAAGTTTGCCTCCATTTGTGTGTTCCTTATTGTTTGTATTTCCAGTTTTATTTTTTGGACCACATTATTCAATTGTATCACCTGTTTGATTGTATTTTCCTGTATTTCTTTATTTTTTTCTTTTTTTTCTTTTCTAAGTTTTTTTATTTACATTCCAAATCATTTCCCCTTTCCCGTTTCCTCCCTCCCTGAAAGTCCCATAAGCCCCCTTCCCTCCCTCTTTTCCCCATTCAACCCCCTCTCGTTTCTCTGTCCTGGCATTCCCCTACATCCAGTCTTTCCAGGACCAGGGGTCTCTCCTCCCATCTTCTTAGAAATCTATTGATATGTGAATTGTGTCTAAGGTATTCTGAGATTCTGAGTTAATAGCCCCTTATCAGTGACTGCATACCATGTATGTTCTTTTGTGATTGGGTTACCTCACTAAGGTTGATATTTTCAAGTTCTGACCATTTGCCTAGGAATTTCGTGAATTCATTGTTTTTAATCGCAGTGGTGTTCCATTGTGTAAATATACCACATCATCTGAATCCATTCCTCCGTCGAGGGACATCTGGGTTCTTTCCAGCTTCTGGCTATTATAAATAAGGCTGCTATGAACATAGTGGAGCATGTGTCCTTATTGCATGCAGGTAAAGCCTCTGGGTGTATGCGCAGGAGTGGTATAGCCGGATCCTCCGGAAGTGCCATGCCCAGTTTTCTGAGGAACCGCCAGACTGCTTTCCAGAGTGATTGTATCAGCTTGCAATCCCACCAGCAGTGGAGGAGTGTTCCTCTTTCTCCACATCCTGTATTTCTTTAAAGGATTTAATTTTTACCTATTTAAGGGCTTCTACCTGTTTACACATGATTTCCTATATTTCTTCCAGTGATTTATTTATATCCCCTTACAGGAGTGTATTATCTTCATGAGATATGATCTGAGGTCAGATTCTTCATTTTCAAGTGTGTTGGTATGTTCAGAGCTTGCTGTTACTGGAGAACTTGGTTCTGATGATGCAAAGTATATATGCTTCTGTTGCTTATTGTCTTGCGCTTGTCTCTTGCCATCTGGTTTATACCTGGTATGAGCTGGTCTGGGAGTCTGTGTCAGGTGACTGCCTCATGTGCCCCTGGATTGTTGCCAGTCTCTTGGTAGACCTGTCTACCTGGCTACAGCAGACTTCTGGTGAGGCCTTCAGAATGGAGTATTCAGAAGGCCAGAAAGACTGCTGATTTGTTGCCCTGGATGTGCAGATCTCCCTGAAGGCCTTCAGACTGTTGGGTCTTCAGTGGACATGTCAAGCTGTTGCCCTGTTTGTAGATGTTCTCTTAAGAGGCCTTCAGATTCTGGGTTCCACTGCTCTGTGTGCAGAACAGTTGTTATGTGTGCAGTAGACCTCCTGGAGTCATTGAGACTGTGGTGTCTTCCAAGGAATAGACAACCTGGTAATTATTATTTTTATAGCAATTAATTGAAAAAAGTGCAAAATGGGACATATAGGAGCATTTAGAGTAAAAAAAAAACAGTGATATAATTACAGTGTAATACAGAAAACAAAAGAAATTTTAAAAAGTTGTTCCTCCAAACAAACAAATAAACAAACAAATAAAGACTTCAGATATCATTTCAGTCTCAACAACCGTAGCACCAGCTAGAGTAGAGTGAAGACTGTGCTTATAACCATGGCAGTATCTCAAGGTCCAGTTGTCAGTCAGTTGTAAGAAGGCAATTGACATAAGTAACACACATTTAGACACATAAATATATACATGAATATACATATATATTTATATATATTGTAATATATATATATACATATATATATATATATATATATATATATATAATTTGTCTGTTTGGGAATGGTTTTGTGCACAATATATTCAGATGCTGCATTCTATGTCCAGATATCTCCTTGCAGTCTTGTTGATAGCACTGTGAACTACCACTGGTTTCTATGTTATGGAAATATTGTCTTCCATCACCTCTTCTTGGTTAATAAAAGAGCTGATGAGCCAATTAGCTGGGCAGAAGGGAATAGTGCAGGACTTCTGATACAAGTCAAGGTGTCCCAGAAGGTGATAAAGGAGAGTTGAACAGGACCACGAGGAGAAGAAGGGGTGGGAAAACCATGTAGAGAAAACAGGAGAATTCCACATGAGGGTTGAAATGAAGGACACAAATGGACCAGAGCAATCCAGGACAAGCACAGATGTCAAGTAATGGGGCATGTTTATGGCTATCAGCAGCTCAGATGGTTTAGAAGGGGTCATAAACTGACAAACTGTCAAAGAATCTAAACTTAGACAAAAATTTCAGCTTAGAACTAGGCTTTAAGCATGAAAGTTCCCAGGTAAAAGGTACAAACAAGTATTCCTGGCTACAAAGCAGTTTTCAATTTCTGTCCCAGTTAACATAATGATGCCAAGAGCAGGATGATTTAAATGATTTCCTACCAACCACACGTGGCCCACAACTAAGACAGCTGGGTAGCTTCAGCCCATCCTAGTAGTGCTGTGTTTCCCCATGCAGTGCTTAGTTGTGGAAAAGGATCAAAATGCATGCTAGTCATGGGACAAGTGCTTCTGTTGGCTGGATGTGTACTCCCCCACACAAAATATGCATTTCTGTGTACAAACTGACCATGCCTGGTGTGAGCCTGTGCTACTACTCATAGTCTGCCATTTAGAGCTGATTTAACTGGGTGACATCACAGTGCATACTTGGCCTTTTTATATTTAGAATCCCAATAAAATTTTTTCTTGAGTTTTAAAAGCAGCTTATTTTCTGATTGCACATTTATTAGAAATGTTAGATAACAACAAAATTCCTTTGCAGTTTGAAGCTGCTGCTGTTGCAGTGTATGTATCCCGAGTGAGCAAACAGCTTTTTAAACATTATAGTGTATAATATATTCCAGGTATTTCTTGCAATCCCACTGAGCAAGCAAATGTAGAGAGCTCTAACAGAACTTTAAATAAAATGCCCATTAAAGAAAAGTGGGTTATAACTATCCCTGAGATAGATTATATAATTCTTTATTCACTAAAATATTTAGGAAATAATTTGAAGTTCAGAAAGCTCACTCTTAACAGTTAATTGAGGAATATTTTTATGGTGAGTAAGCAAGAACATTGGCAGTCTTACCTATTCTACCTGTCATGACTATTTTTCTAGAACTGGGAATGTAATCAAGGTGATGATTAATTTCTTGTACCCATTTTTGCCATCAACTTCCTGATATGACTTAATAAAAACTTTGGTGATCAGTAGTTGTACTGATTTAAAGTAGAAATGAAAGATACAATATATATAAAAGTTTAGATTTGTAATTTTTTTAAAATTTTTTTATTATTATTTTTATTTTCTATATTCTTTATTACATTCTAAATGTTTTCCCCTTTCCCAGTTACCCCACTCTCCGAAAGTCCCATAAGCCCTCTTCCCTCCCTCTGTTACCCATTTGCCTAAGAATTTCATGAATTCATTGTTTTTAATTGCTGAGTAGTATTCCATTGTGTAAATGTACATGGAAAATATCTCTAATAAAATTGAAGAAATATATAGAAAAACACATTAAGATTGAGTATTTCATGGAAAAATTATACAGATAAAATGGTAGGCATAAAAATATTCCTAAGTTGATTGAAAGTGGAATATAAACATTTTCTGATAAAATTGAAAATCTACAAGGAAAATATTTCTGATAAAACTCAAGAAATATATAGAAAAACATGTTAAAACTGACTATTTCATGAAAATTTACATAGATAAGATGGTAGGTATAAAAATATTCCTAAATTGATTGAAAGTAGAAGTAAAAACATTTTCTGATAAAATTGAAGACTTACATGGAAAATATCTCTGATAAAATTGAAGAAATTTATACAGATAAATTTTTAGTAGTTAAAATATTCCTAAGTTGATTGAAAGTAGAATTATAAATATTTTCTGATAAAACTGAAGATTTACATGGAAAATATTTCTGATAAAATTGAAAAAAATCTATGGAAAAACATTAAAATTGAAGATTATCATGGAATTTTAAGACATAAGTACAACCAATAGATTATACATTACTGTTAGGAAATTGCATCAACATAAAAAAGTAATCTTGAAAAATATAAAATATCTGCACACTAAACACATTCATAGTAAATAAAAAAGAAGCAATCATATTTTAATGACAAAATATTTTGTGTGGCAAGGCATTAGGAGCAATTTTCCTCTTAGAAAACACTTGGATCAGAAGAGGAAAGAGTTAAAATTGTACATGTTGTGTGTCTTTCTTCCTAATTTCTACATTTTTTTCTGCAATGTTCCATTCAAAACATGCAGTCACAGCACACATCCACACAGACACACACACAACAGACACACACACACAGAGACACACATACAAACACACACATACACACACACACACAAATGTACAAAACAAAACTTTAAAAAATAAATCCCTGTTTTGGACATATTACTGGATTGTAACTAATATCAATATAATCTTACAAATCAACCATAGTACAATAATGCTAATGGAGAGAAATCTATGCCTTAAGAATGCCATGTACATTTAGTTTGCCCTGCAGATACTAAAATGATTTCGAGTTTCTATTATATTGATTAAGAGTCATCCATGAATTTATGAAGAATAGTGAAACATTTATTGGAAATGTATATTGACTTCCACCTATGAAAATAAAGATAATTATGCAAAGTTAAAAGCATGACATTAATAAGAGATTTATATTCATATACTTTACCTAGGTAAAGTAGAATTAGGCAAGATAAGCTTTAATGAGGTAAATATAACCATCATCTAAAACAAATAACGTTTTAAGACATGGAATTTATTTCAAGTACAAAAGCCAAAAAGGAACAAATATATTTGTAGAATCACTCTGGTTGTCAGGTCAAACTGTGATAAAATCACCCCAGCCACTTCTCTTCTTGCATAACTCCCTGAAAGTCCATCCTTGTACCAGTAAAGGCTCCTCACTGGCAGATATCATCAGGCTAGAGCAAGAAGAAGAAACTTTATCTTAAGAGTCTTCTCTTTCTTTAAGGGCAGAAGAATTGAGTTGTTCAGCTGCTGATGAATAAATGAACTGAAGAGACTCAGAAAACATTTCAGTTTTTACAATGTGCAATGAAACTGTTAATTCACCTTTTTATATATTTTAAGAAGTTTGACAGAGTAGATGGTAGTATTTGAAAGAATTTGGTATTCTTTTATTTCACCAATTGGATTAGAATTCAGTGGATTGTAACATAAATGTTCCTGACTAGTTGACATTTAGAAACAAAGTCAAGAAGAGCAAGCTGGTTTGATGACAAAGTACCTACAAAAGAGCATAGACTTCATGAAATGTTTCAAGAATATTAATGTTGATGAGTATCATTTTTGGATTCATATATGGCAAATATCTAAGTGCTACCTGTTCATTTCTAGCTTACTATAAAATATTCTATACATGGATCACATTGAGATTATTTTCCCAGTCAAGTAAATTAATTTTATGGTTCAACAATGTATAAATTTAGAATCAATAGCACAGTTTCAGGGTAAAAATAAGTCCAACAGAGGAGGTTATATTCATTTTGCTGTGAGCAATAAAACACACAGATATAGAGACAGTTTATTTAATTCTTCCTAAAGAATAATTTCTCCTACTTGGAATTTAAGTGGCCCTCATAGCTAAGATTCCCACTTGTTTTTTTATTAGATATATTCTTTATTTACATTTCAAATAACGCCTTTCCTGTTCTTCCCCGAAAATTCCTTAACCCCTTCCCCCTCCTCCCTGTTCAACAACCTACCCACTCCAGGTTCCCTGTCCTGACATTCCTCTATACTGGGACATCTAGCACTCTCAGGCCCAAGGGCCTTTCCTCCCTTTAATGTTCAATGAGACCATCCTCTGCTGCATATGCAACTGGAGCCATGGGTCCCTCTATGTGTATTCTTTGATTGGTGGTTTAGTCCATGGGAGCTCGGGGGTACTGGGTTATTCATATTATTGTTCCTCCTATGGGGTTTCAAACCCCTTCAGTTCCCTGGATGCTTTCTCTAGCTCCTTCATTGGGAACCCTGTGCTCAGTTCAATGGTTGATTGAGAGTGTCCCCCTCTGTATTTTTCATGCACTGGCAGAGCCTCCCAGGTGATAGTATATCAGGCTCCTGTCAGGAACCACTATCCACAATATTGTCTGAGTTTGGTAACTGTATATGGGATAGATGGATATAACTAGAAATTATCACCCTGAGTGAGGAAACCCAATCACAAAAGAACACACATAGTATGCACTCAATTATAAGTGGAAATTAGGACAGAAGATTGGGAATACCCAAGATACAATTCACAGACCAAATGAAATTCAAGAAGGTGGAAGAACAAAGTATGGATACCCTGGTCATTCTTAGAAGGGGGAACAAAATACCCACAGGAAGCAATACAGAGACAAATTATGGAGTAGAGACTGAAGGAAAGACCATCCAGAGAATGCCCCCTTGTTAAACTTCCACGTGTACTATCTTGTTTTCTTCCAATCACCATCCAATCACCAGCTTTGAGAGACTTTCCAGGCCCATATTGATATTCTCTCTCTGACTCTCTCCCTCCCTCCCTCCTTCCCACCATCTTTCTCTGTCTCTCTGTCTCTTTGTCTTTCTCTCTATCTCTGTCTCTCTCTCCCTCCCATGCTCCTTACCTCCATCCTTCTCTCTCTTTCTCTCTTTCTTTGTCTCTCTGTCTCTGTCTCTGTCTCTGTCTCTCTCTCTCTCTCTCTCTCTCCCTCCCTCCCTCCCTTCCTCTCCCTGCCTATGAAACAGAATGTAGCTCTCAACTACTGCTCAAGGTCCATGTCTGCTGCCATGCCTGTTGCCATTATTGTAATGGATTAAATCTCTGAGATTGTAAGAAAATCCAATTACACACTTTCTCTTACACTGTCTTGAACTTAGCGTGTTTTCACAACAAAGAAATCCAGTGAACATCAAAAATAATAAAGAACAAGTTTGAAAATCTCATCCCAATAAATTGAAGAATTTGGAAATTAGTTGGTTATAATATATTTTTATGGGGCAGTATTATACGTTTTTCAAAAAAATTTTATAGTGATATACAGTGCATCTTGGTCATAGCCATCCTCACATTCTCATTTCATATGCGATTGATTCTTTCCCAAATATCTCATATCTTCCTCTCAACTTCATGTAATAAGAATTTTGAATTTTAGTTTCTTTAAAACACACAGAGATATAGGAATGTGCTTTCCGTTAATGCAGGTATGGGGCTGCTTAAGATTTTCCAATGCAACTGACAGCCATTTCTCTTATCATCTAGCAGGGTCATCATTTTGCTAGCTGGAGATAGTTTTTGCAGTTGTGTGATATTTGGAATTCAAGAACCTTCTCAAGTTATATAAATAAATAGGTTTTTTGAGGGTTGTATGCTTATTGGTAATTCATTGTTGGTCTTGAATCTTGGACATTCAGTGGGATTGGTAATTGTTTGTTAATTTTATTGCTCAAAGATGAAAAAAGTAATTGGATACTAGATTCAGAGCTAGCTCTCTCTCTCTGTCTATCTGTCTCTCTGTCTTTCTGCCTCTCTCCCCTCTCCCCGCCCCTCTCCCTTTCTCTCTTGGTCTCTCTCTTTCGGTGAATAAAGGAACTTCTGATGGAGTAATCATCCCTGATCTCAAGCTGTACTACAGAGCAATAGTGATAAAGATCACACGGTATTCGTACGGAGACAACCAGATCAATCAATGGGATAGAATTGAAGACGAAGAAATAAAACAACATACGTATGAAAGTATCATCCTTGACAAAGAACCTAAAACCATATAGAGGAGAAAAGAATGTGTCTTCAACAAATGGTGTTGGTCTAACTGGGGTCCTGCATGTAGAAGAATGCAAATTGACCAATAATCATCACCTTGTACAAAGCTCAAGTTCAAGTGGATCCAGGACCTTCCCATAAACTCAGATACATTAAATTTAATACAAGTGAAAGTGGAAGGTAGCCTTGAACACATTCATGTTGGGGGAACTTTCCTGAACAGAACACCAATGACTCAGCCTTTAACATCAACAATTAACAAATGGGACTATGAAACTGAAAAGCCTCTGTTAAGGTAAAGGACACTGTCAATAGGACAAGTTGGTAACCTGCAGATTGGGAAAAGATCTTCACTAGCCCTATATCCAATAGAGTGCTAATAGCCAAAATATACAAAGAACTCAAAAAGTTAGACGCCAAAACTCCAAATAACCCAACTAAATAAGGGATTCAGAGCTAAATAAGGAATTCTTAACAGGGGAACCTTGAATGGTCCCCAAACACAGAAATGTTCAGATTTTTAGTCATCATGGAAATGAAAATCCTCAGAAAATTTGAAATAGTTCTACATGAAAACCCTTTTGGAATAAATAGGGAAAGGACTGAAGGAGAAGGGGATTGCAACCCCAATGGGAAGAACAATAATATCAACTATCCAAGACCCCTCAGAACTCCCAGAGTCTAAATCACCAACCAAATAACATACAAGGGCTGGTCTGTTGCCTGAGCACATATATAGCAGTGGACTGCCTTGTTTGTCCAGCGGAAGAGGATGCACTTATTCCTCTACAAATTGAAGTCCCATGGAAAGGGGATGCTGACTTAGGTGAGGTGTGAGTAAGTGGGTGCAAAGAGAGGAAACTCTCAGAAGGTAACAGGGGATAGGATGAAGAACTCAGGGTGCCTCATTGTGTTGTTAATGTATATTAATATAAAATTAATAGGTTTTAAAATTATTTTATAGAGATAGTTATTTTATTGTTTTGTTTTTATTTTATAATAATAGAAATTTAAGGTTTTGCTTGAATTATAGTATACTAATAGGAATTTAAGATAGTTTGGTTAAACTTCTTGTATACTAATTTCAATTTAAGGTTGCTTTCTTATACTATATTGTTCACAAGCTATTCTTTTAAAATATGATTTAATTTCTCTAATTTTTTGTTCTTATAATTATGTTTATTGTATTTAAATCGATAATGTTAGGGAAAATAAGATTTACACAAAAGTGAGAATATGAAGTGGGAATTTCTGGATATGTCATGTGATGCCCACTCAGGTGATGTTTTGCTAAGACAGACTTACATGGATTTTGGTGAGGCAAGACCCAGTGTGGGATCCATGATTTTTGGAGAAAGTACAAATAGGACTCACTATTGATTGTGATCTTGCAGAGCTAGCTTTGCATTGCTTGATTGGTCTTGCATCTTTATCTTCACTGATCTTTAATTCACTGAGAAAGGCAGAGCAGAAAACTTCTAGTGTCCTACCAAGTCCTGGTCACTGCCACTGACTTTCGAAGATTCAGCAGAGGACTGATGATTTCTGCTAGATCTAGCCATAGCTGCTGATTTATGTTAGATATCCTAACACTATTGAAATGGAGTAATGATATCCTGAAGTACAGAAATTGGAATTGACCCAAAGAACTACTTCTAAACAGGTTCACATTCACTTGTACTATTTACTATCTTCCCCTACCTTGGATGATGGACTCGAAGTAGGTTTATTTATAATAGCCAGAAGCTGGAAAGAACCCAGATGTCCCTCAACGGAGGAATGGATTCAGAAGATGTGGTATATCTACACAATGGAATACTACTCTGCAATTAAAAACAATGAATTCACGAAATTCCTAGGCAAATGGTCAGAACTTGAAAATATCATCCTTAGTGAGGTAACCCAATCACAAAAGAACACACATGGTATGCAGTCACTGATAAGGGGATAATAACCCAGAATCTCGGAATACCCTAGACACAATTCGCATATCAATAGATTTCTAAGAAGATGGAAGGAGAGACCCCTGGTCCTGGAAAGACTGGATGTAGGGGAATGCCAGGACAGAGAAATGAGAGGGGGTTGAATGGAGAAAAGAGGGAGGGAAGGAGGCTTATGGGACTTTCGGGGAGGGAGGAAACAGGAAAGGGGAAATGATTTGGAATGTAAATTAAAAAAAAAAAAGAACTCTAAGCCTACATCCTGGTTCTTTCTAAGTTTAGATTTCACTCTAAGTCTTGATGTTTACTAAGTTCTTGCCTAACATTCAGTGTGCCAAATGCAACAGTATTTCTTTGGGCATATGCTGAATCTCACATCCCTTTGGATCTCAAGTCAATACAGGACAGTTCTACACCTGCCCTACCTGATTTTCGCTCCCAAGTAAGGACACAAAGTCCTCTTATTTTTATTAAAACATTGTAAGCCTAATCTGGGCAGGTTTGAAAGTTTCTAATCCAACTAACTGGCTTGCTAATACCCAGAAATGTGTCCCGTTACTTGCCACCTAGGATTCTCCTGGCTTGCTCTGGTCTGTGTGTCCTCATGGCTCCTCCCTCATTACAACCCTCATGGTAAAGTCTTCTGTTCACTCCATGTGGTTTCACCAAACCTTCTTCTTCTAGTGGCCCTTATCTACTCTTCTCTGTCACCCTCTGTGACCCCTTGACTAGGATCAGAAATCCAGCACTATTCTAGTCTGCCTGGCAAATGGACTCATTAGATCTTTTATTAACCGTTCAGAGGTGATGGAAAACAATTTTTACATAACTTAGAGACCATAGATAGTTGGCAGATAGTTGACAACCAGATATCTGGATATACAAGTCAGTATATAAATACATAGCTTACAAAACCATCCCTCCCAACAGATATATATGTATTTGTTCACATTTGTAAGTGTCTAAAGAGTGTTACTTCTGTCATTCTATGCCATATGTTTGAGATATGGTCTCCTTACACATAACTAACAAATAGAGCTTAGATGTTGTTATGGTTACAAGAACAGACACCACCATACTCTATCTATCCAGTGCAATGATTGATGATACAGAAATGATACTTCAAGTATTTTATTCTTTACTTTGAGGAACAACTTTTTTGCATTTTATTTTCTGTATTATACTGAAATTATATCACTGCATTTTTCTCACTCTAAATTCTCCCCTATATCCTTTCTTGCTCTTTTTTCAATTAATTGCTTTTAAAGTCTAGTGTATGTGTGTGCATACATATATATATATATATATACTCGCATATATATATATATATATGGAGTTAACAGCACAATTCTACATGAAGTTTAACATAACTAGATTTCAACATTTGCTGTTACAGGCACATACCTGTTACTACCTACAGTTACATACGAACGGTTTATCAGGTTCTCTGGATGGAGAACTGGGGAAAGAAATGGGGGGACAAGAGAAACATGGGCTAAGACAACATGGCTGTTCAAAGTCCGTGGTTTATTGGAGGACTGCCAATTTAAGGTTTGGGGGCAAAACAGTTCTAGAGTCTGTTCATGAGGGCTTCAGCCCCACTGCTTGGTGGATGTAGGTTCCATGGCTCTGCTGCTCTTTGGGATGGCTGTGGCTGGCTTCAGGTGGCTCTCAGAGGGCTGCAGGTGGCTGGCTAGTACCTGTCAGTAAATTGCAGGTCTTTGGAGATCAAAGGGCTTCACCTTGGTGTGAATTCTTCATCCCAGGTGAGAAACAATGGTCAGCCTCTGAGTTCTGAAACGCCCCCTTAAGGGCTGTGGGAGGGCACATATACATATATACACATATACGATATATATGTATATATTTATATATGTATATATATATATTTACTTATTAATTAATTTGCATGCTGTTATGAAACAATTGTACCATGGTTTGTAATAAAACCAGGTTATATATATGTGTGTGTGTGTGTGTGTGTGTGTGTGTGTGAGAGAGAGAGAGAGATACTGCCAAGAAGGGTACACTGTATGCTCTGTGTCTTGTAGAAACCCATTTGAGAGGTACAACACACTGCTTTAGAATTCATGGACTCTGATCCAGTAGCACAACTACCATTTTCATGTGCCTGACATGCAGAGCCCTGAGGACTAAGTGTCCTGAGGACTTCATGCTGTTATGGACATAGCTCTGCTTGTTGTACTCTCAGTCTGCACATCCTTCGTAATCTAAGTTTTTTGTGAAAACTCAGAGGGGGTTTACAGTCTATCACTGGGCAATATTATTAGCACTCACAATAATAGTGATTGATCTTTGTTAAGCATTACTGCTGAAACAGATAATATAACATTACCTGCTCTTGAAAAGAATGTAGAGATCTAGATTATCACAAATGAAACAAACCTTTAGAATTTGGAGTTGTAGCTTGTTTTTAATATAAGTTTAAGAAGTTTTTGTCCATGGTTCTGCTGTACAAAATCTTAGGAAATAATTTGTAGCTCCGAAAGGAATACTCTTCATTCTTGAGCTAGACATTTTTTGTGGTAAGTGAAAAAGAACAATGGTAGAGCTACCATTACTATTTGACATGATTCTCTTTCTAAAACTGGGCAAGAGATAAAGGTCATGATTAATTTGTGTATATATTTCTTCCCACATCTTCCAGATATGATTTAATAATAATATTGATGATCAGTAGATGTGTACCTTAAGGATTTAAAGTAGAAATGATTGATAGATTTTTATTTAAAAGTTTAGATTTATGATTATTTTAAAATTTATATGATTACATTTTAAATTAATAATGAAATAATTGATCTCTCTATTAACCACAAATTGCAACCTGTCAGGAGAAAAGAAAATAGCAGAGAAAATTACATGGCTTGCTTTTCTTTTTTCTAATATGCAACAAGTTGCTTAGCTATGATTATATGCATGTTCTAGGGTTTGAAATGTTTTCTCCTTCACATGTAATATGTAAATTATTTTCAGGAAAACGTATTTGGGAACATACTTTTTTATTTTTCAAGTATTTACTTATTTATTATATATAAGTAAATTGTTGCTGTCTTCAGACACTCCAGAAAAGGGCATCAGAGTTCATTACAAATGGTTGTATGACACCATGTGATTGCTGGGATTTGAACTCAGGACCTTTGGAAGAGCAGTCAGAGCTCTTAACCACTGAGACATCTCTCCAACTCCAGGAACATACTTTTAAAAGTGATTATTCATTAAAAGAAAAACAGATTGTATTCATATTGTAATGTTTATGTTACTTGAAAGAATTTGCTGGGATATATAAGCAATGGGAGAAAAAAATAAAATTCTTTGGACTTTGCCACATTTAATTCACTGTGTGTGTGTGTGTGTGTGTGTGCCTGTGTGTGTATGTGTGTATGTGTGTGTGTGTGACTGTGTGTGTATGTGTCTGTGTGTGATTGATATTTTTCCCTGATTTTTTTTTACCTTCTCTCTAGTCACCAAAGAGTTCTAGTAGTCTCTTATAGGTCAGAGGAAATACTGGACCCACTGAATCAAGCTTTATTCCCTCTGAGAACAGTCTCCTGAGTGATAACTTGCCATGTAGTTTGCCCTAACCTGACAAGTCTGACCTTTAAGACATTTTTGGAAATTTCCTGAAAGAAACCATAAAACAACAGAAAAGTAATTGAAATTCCTGATATCCTTAGGACTTTTATGTAATCTTAACTCCTACATTTTGAAATGCACAAAATGTGCCAAGAAGTGCATGCTGACAGGAGCCTGATATAGCTGTCTCCTGAGAGGCTCTGCCAGAGCCTGACAAATACAGAGGCAGATGCTTGCAGACAACAATTGAACTGATAATGGGGTCACCAATGGAGGAGTTAAAGAATGAACAAAAGGAGCTGAAGTAGTTTGCAACCTCATAGGAAGAACAACAATATCAAACAACCAGAGCTCACAGGGTCTGAAATACCAACCAAGGAGTATACATGGAGGGACTCACGGCTTCAGCAGTATATGTAGCAGAGGATGTACTGGTCAGGTATCAATTGGAGAAAAAGTCCTTGGTACTGTGAATGTTTGATACCCCAATATAGTGGAATACAAGGGTGAGGAGGCAGGAGGGATTGGGTGGTTGGGACACACCCTCACAGAAGCAGGATGAGGGGGAATGGGATAGGGGTTTTCTGGGGTAAAATCAGGAAAGGTTATAACATTTGGAATGTAAATAAATAAAATAATCAATAAAAAACAGATATGCACAAAATATTCTCATTCAAAATAGGGTGATGAATGTGACTTTGATATTAGCTCCTGATAATTTTCACTGCAGGGTGAACATTTGGGTACTTTATTTGAAAATATTTTGTAATATTAAGATCCATGTACTTATTCATACATAAAGATAGAAATTACTTTTCGTAACAGTAGGGTTTGCAGAAATTCCTGAGTGACAGTTGTGAATACTTTATGTTTACAATCTTGAATCTACCTCAAATTTTAATTCCAGTAACTCAAGAACAGTGACTATTATATTTTGTTCTGCTCCTGAGATCAAGGGTCCAATTTAGGGCATGCATCTGTGAGGTGAGACAAAGAGGGAAACAGTTTAAAATACTATTGAATTTCCATCATATTTTCATGTAAGGATATTATTTTACTGTTGTGGAAAAGAAGAATATCATTTGCTATAATTTTAAGTTATCAGTGGTCTAATTTTACAGGAACAAACTTACCTCTTTCATACACATTTTCAATATTTTCAGTAGGAATCCAGAGTTGCTGAGTCATCTTCATGTATTCTTTTTACACTTCTTCTTTGATAATTTTTCCAGTTGCTGCATTGCATGTAAAAAACATTGGAAGAGACAACCACTATAATCACAGCAAATGTCTAAGAGATTAGATTTTACTTACTTCGATGTAAGCCTCCTTAAATTGCTGGAAAGAAGTAGATGTTTGGAAAATGATGAACTGTATCAAGCAACTTCCATAACCCAGGGATGGAGTCGGTCCTATTTCTTCTGGGCCATTCAATTAGTAATAAAGACTACGAAACTTTAGACACAATGGACCATTTATCCACTGAAGACACTGCTGATAAAGATCACATGCCCTACAGAGCATATAAATAATGCAGTCCATCCTGGATCATTGCTACTCACATTTCTCTGAGTAAAATCCATTCAATTTTATCAGCACAAACTGTGTGTAGTTGGCACTTCCCATTTTTCCTAAACAATTCATATTAAACAATAAATACCACTTATTTCACATTTATCATCACACATATATTTGTCCCTAAAGAAAACACATATCACTGAACGTGAGACACATGCCTGGGGCTAATTTTGTCTTCTTTGATGTTATACTTTGCTTTGTAAATATCTTCACTAATCATATTTTCAGTCTAGATTCCTGTCAGGAATGGACCGACTTCCTGTGTGCACCAAGACTTGTGGAGAGGATTGGGACTCAGAACTTTAATTGGCAGCATTTCCCAATTCAACAAAGAGAAGCAAATGACCACACTGATTCTGATCTCTACAAATTGTTTCTTCTATCCAAATAACTTTTCTTACCGGACGTAGAATGTCATGTTCATGACTCTGTATTGATCAAAATACTTAACCTCATGCATCAGCATCTCTACTTGACTATTTTCTGCCATTAAACTTACAGATTTGCCTTCTAGGTAGATGGTATTAAATTTCCCTGAAAACTAATAAAAAAGAAGAATTAAATTCATCAGTCATGGCATATGAGTGTGAGTCCCCACACCCTCTTGTTGGTACATAATCCCCAGTAACTTTATTTTTGCGGGATATCATATGGTCTTAATGGGTACTACATGTGGACCAAACAACCTTACACATAAAATGATAAAATGAAATTAGTGAAAATTTAAGTTTAGAAAAGTAAGATATAGATATTCAAGTAAAGAAATAGAAAATATATAATATTGTGATAGAAAAATTTTATATATAATGTGCTAACAGCATTATTGTGTATTTCTGTTTACACCTTATAATTGCCTAATATCTTCTTTGAAAACCTATATACATATTAATACATGGCAATGCTTTTATATCATGCAAAATATGATTAAGAAAAAAGATAAAAATGGATTATAAGTTCTTGTTATGATACTGCATTAACAAAAATGTAATCTTAAACATTTTAGTAAAAATTCACATACTAAATGCATTTTAAGTAAATAATAAAGAAGCAATCATATATTGATGTCAAAAATCTTTGTGTGTCAAGGCAATAGGACCAATGTTCCTTTAGAAATCAGTCAGATCAGAGGATGAAAGAGATAAATTGTACACATTGTGTGGCTTTGTCTCTGATTTCTACATTTTTGTTGCAATTTTCCTTTCAGATCCTGCAGTCACAGGCACACACACCCATACAAACATAGACACACATATGTTCAAATCCGAACTTCAAAATAAGTCCGTGCTTTGGAGATATTACTGTATTATTATGAATATTAATATTATCTCATATATTGACCATAGTATAATGACACTAAAGGAGAGAAATCTAGTCTTTAAATATATGATATATAATTTCTTTGCCTTGCATATATCAAATAGAATTTAGGTTTCTATTTTATTGATAGTCATTCCTGAATTCATGTAGCAGAGTGAAACATTACATCAAATGTATATTGACTTCTGACTATGAAAATAAAGTTAATTATGCAAACGTCGAAAAACATGGCATTACTAAGTGGTTAATTTTCATACTGTTTATCCGGGTAAAATAAAATTAGGCAATATAAGTAGCTCAAATGAGTTTAATTATAACTTTAAATTAAAATAAATAATGTTTTAAGACATGGGACATATTCAAAATACAAAGGTCATAAAGAAACCAATATCTTCATAGATCACAATAATTGCCAGTTCAGTCTGTGACAAATTTACAACCAGCTTTCTTCCTACATAACTCCCTGAAAGGCCAACCTTATATTAGTAAGGGTTCCTCAGCTTTAGAATCTAAACAGGCTACAGCAAGGAGATGAAACTTCATCTTCCAGGATATTCTCTTTCTTCTGAAGTAGAAAAAGACAGGTGTTCAGCTGCTGATTAAATGATGAACTGAAGAGGATCACAAAGCATTTCAGTTTGTACAATGTGCAATGAACCTGTAAATTCACTTTAAGTTTTAACTATCAGAACAGGTTGGCAGACAGGTTGGCAGTATTTGTGCCTATCTGCCATTGCTCTATTTTAACGAATGGAATTAGAATTCAGTGTTGTGTAAGAAAAAGTTCTGAAACTGTTGACATCCAGAAAAAAGTCAAGAAGAGTAACATGGTTTGGTGATATTGTCACAACAATTCAACAGTGACTGAGAAAGCCAGTGAACATCAAAAGATAATTAAGAACAAATTGAAAATCTCAAACAGTCAACTGAGGAATTTGCACATTTCTTAGTTATAATGTATTTTTGATGGAGAGGTATTAAACAATTTTAAAATTTTTACATAAATATAGAGTGTAGTGGATATTCCTGGTTGTCAACTTAACTAAATCTGGAATGAACTAATCAAGAATTGGAATGCTCACCTATAATCCTAATCTGGAGGCTCAGAGATACAAGTTTCTGTCCTGGATCTTGGCATGGAGATCTTGACGCATAGTGACTATGAATTCCAGAAGATTAAGGTAAGGAGATCTCTGAGTTCAAGGTCATCTGTGATTAAAACATGGCAGCACATGCATTTTAACTGGGCCACACACTCTGCTGGAGACCTACATAAGGACATTGGAAGAAGGAAGATTTACTCTAACACTTCCTGGCCTGCCTCGTGGGACTGAGCAACTGCTAGATCCCTGGACTTACATCCACAATTACTGCTGACTATTGTTGGGGAGTTTGAGTACAAGCTGTAAGTCATCAATAAATCCCCTAACTATATAGAGACTACCCATATGTTCTGTGAATCTAGAGAACCCTGACTAATACGGAAGTTGGTACTAGGAGTGGTTCTAGAGGAGCAGAAGTATAAGGATGTCTATTTTAAAAATCTGGAGTTGGTTTGGTAATTCATCAGCACCTTCAACTACTGAAACCTCTCCAGATTCTCTTCCTCCTGAGAGTTCGGAGAATATTAAAGACCCATGGTTGAAACTGTATTTCAAGCTTAAAGAAGCTAACATCTTTGAGTATCTTGATGAATTAGATGATTCAGTGGTGTACAATACTTTCTACAAGTTGGGGAAAAAATAAAAAAAAATGATTTTGCTGGCTGGTTGCTCTTAGCTTCTCAGGAAAAAACAATGAAGGAAAGGAAGAAGTCGTGTGATAAAATCGAACAGCTCCAGATGCAAGCAAACAATGTAAAAGTTGCTAAGTGTGCCCTTGAAGAGAATCTTCTTTCTAGCAGCCATAGAGCTCAAGTTGCAGAAAATCAAACTGAAGCTTTCAGTATAAGTTTGGCTGAATTACAGCAAAAAAATCTGGTCTCAGCCGCAGATGGTGTCAGCAGTTAAAGTAAGGGCATTAATTGGCAAAGAATGGGATCCTAAAACTTGGGATGGTGATGTGTGGGTGGACCCTGTAGAAGCTGAGAATTTTGAATTTTTTTTTCAGATTCTCAAGAGTTTCCCCAAATGAGGACGTAGTACCCTCAGTCCCACTCTTTAAAATGCCTTTTGCACATGAAAAAATTAATCCATCAGAGCCTGATAAACCAGCAGTGACTTTTGCTGAAGAAAATGCCAGACAAGACAATATTGCTGTTTCTCAAGGCCCACCAATAGTTTCTTCTAGACCTGTAACCAGACTCAAGGCAAAAAAGGCACCTAGGGGGAGGTAGAAATTGTAGTCCATGAGGAAATACACTATACTACTAAGGAGCTTAATGAGTTTGCTAATTTAATCAAGCAGAAGTCTGGGGAATATGTGTGGGAATGGATTTGAAGGGTGTGGGATAATTGTAGAAGGAACATAAAATTAGAGCAGGCTGAGTTTATTGGCATGGGCCCTCTGAGTAGAGATTCTAGGTTTATTATGGAAACTCACACAGTTAAAAAAGGTGTCAGAAGTTTGTTTGAGTGGTTGGCTGAAGTGTTTATCAAAAGATGGCCTACTGAAAAGGAGTTGGAGATGCTTGATATACTTTGGCATAGTGTTAATGAAGGGGTTTTAAGGCTTAGGGAAATTGCAATGCTAGAGTGGGTACATTGTGTAAAACCTAAGGATCCACAATGGGAAGGTCAGATGATATGCCCTTCACCAGTTCTATAAGACACAAACTGGTGAGAGGGGCACTGGCACATTTAGAGAGTTTTGTTCTTGCCCTTTTCCTTGTCCCAGACGTTAGGGTTGGAGATGCTGCTCAATTAGATGAATTAAATTCAATGGGTTTAACTGGGCCTCGAGGTAGAGGTAACAAGGGTCAGGTGGCAGCATTGAATCGCCAGAGACAAGGTTATCGTAGTTATTATAATGGACAGGATAGACAAAACACTGTTTATAACGACATACCCCATAATGGTCAGTTCAAGAGGGGTGGAATTTATAATGGCATGACTCATTTGGACCTTTGGTACTGGCTAATCAATCATGGTTTTTTCCATGCATAAAATAGATAGGAAAACTACTACATATTTGTTTGATCTGTATAAGCAGAAAAATTCTCAAACAAATGAAAGAAAGGCTACATTGGACATGGCAAAAGGCAATCTCGGCCAGTGAATCAATTTTAAGACATGAGTCAGTTTGCAGAGACAGAACCCCTTTAATGAAGGGGTGGCCAGGTTCCTTTGAGGAAGGATCTTGATAAGACACCTAAAAGTTTTGCTGTTAGTCTTTCCCCAATTCTTCCCCAGAGGGACCTACAGCCTTTTACAAGGGTAAGTGTACACTGGGGGAAAGGAACTAATCAGACTTTCCAGAGTCTATTGGATACTGGTTCTGAATTGACACTGATCACAAGAGATCCCAATAAACATTGTGGCCCTCCAGTTAGAGTAGGGGCTTAAGGTATACAGGTGATTAATAGAGTTTTGACTGATGTCTGACTCATAGTAGGTCCCCGACCACATCCTGTGGTCATTTCCCCAGTTCCAGAATGTATAATTGGGATAGATATACTCAGAAATTAGCAGAATTCTCACATTGGTTCCCTGACCTGTGGAGTGAGGGCTATTATAGTTGGAAAGTCAAAATGGAAGCCTTTAGAGTTGCCTCTGCCAAGGAAAATAGTGAATCCAAAACAGTATCATATTCCTGGAGGAATTGCAGAAATTACTGTCACTATCAAGGACTTGAAAGATGCAGGGGTGGTGGTTCCCACCACATCTCCCTTTAAGTCTCCTATCTGGCCAGCGCAGAAGACAGATGGATGATGGAGAATGACAGTTGACTATTGGAAACTAAATCAGGTAGTAACTCCAATTGCAGCTGTTGTACCAGATGTAGTTTCGTTACTTGAGCAAATTAACACATCTCCTGGAACCTGGTATGCAGCTATTGATCTGGCAAATGCCTTCTTCTCAGGACCTGTCCGTAAGGACCACCAGAAACAATTTGCTTTCAGTTGGCAAGGCCCACAGTATACCTTTACAGTTTTACCTCAAGGATATATTAACTCTCCTGCCCTGTATCATAACGTTGTTAAAAGGGATCGTGATCTTTTGTCTCTTGCACAAAATATCACATTGGTGCACTATATTGATGACTTTATGCTGTTTGGACCACATAAGCAGGAAATAGCAACCACTTTGCATTGGTTGGTAACACATATGCATATCAGAGGATAGGAAATAAATACAACCAAAATTCAAGGACCATCTACCTCAGTGAAATTCTTAGGAGTACAGTGGTATGGAGCATGCAGAGATATTCCTTCTAAGGTGAAAGATAAGTTATTGCATCTGGCCCCTCCCACCACCAAGAAAGAAGCACAACATTTAGTGGGTCTGTTTGGATTCTAGAGACAGCACTTTCCTCACTTAGGTGTGTTACTCGGGCCTATTTAACAAGTGAATGGGAAAGCTGCTAGCTTTGTGTGGGGCCTGGAACAGGAGAAGGTTCTTTGACAGGTCCAGGCTGCTGTGCAGGCTGCAGTACCACTTGAATCATATGATCCAGCAGACTCAATGGTACTTGATATATTGGTTGCAGATAGAGATGCTGTTTGGAGCCTCTGGCAGGCCCCTGTATGTAAATCACAAAAGAGACTTTTGGGATTTTGGAGCAAAGCTCTACCATTATCTGCAGATAACTACTCTCCCTTTGAAAAACAGCTCTTGGCCTGCTATTGGGCCTTAGTGGAAACTGAACGTTTGACAACAGGACACCAAGTTACTGTACAATGTGAACTGCCCATTATGAGCTGGGAAGATTTACTCTAACACTTCCTGGCCTGCCTCGTGGGACTGAGCAACTGCTAGATCCTTGGACTTCCATCCACAAGTACTGCTGACTACTTTTGGGGAGTTGGACTACAAGCTGTAAGTCATTGACAAATTCCCTAACTACATACAGACTACACATACGTTCTGTGACTGTAGAGAACCCTGACTGATACATAGAGTATATCTTGATCATAGCCACTTTCTCCTTTTCCTTTCAGATTTCCAAGATTCTCTCTGAAATATCTCCTAATTTTCTCTCAAATTCATTGCAATGAGAATTTTGGAATTTTAGTTTCTTTAAAACACAGAGAATTATTATTAGAATGTGCTTTCATTTAATGCTTTTTGTGAGGCTGCTTCACCACAACAACTGACTATCATTTCCTTCATCATCTACCAGGGTGGTGATTTTGCCAGCTTCAAGTAATTTTTGCAGTTGTGTGACATTTAGAATTATTTGGAATTCAGGGACCTTCATTGGCAGTGTTCAGCAATGGTCACGCATTGTTGGTCCTGAATCTTGCTCATTCACTAAGATTGGTTGTGGTTTGTTAATTGTATTGCTCAAAGGTGAAACAAGAAAAAAAAAGAAAGTAGATCACGGTTCTCTGTCTCTTCACTGCCCCGCCCCTTCCCTACTTCCCATCTCCCTGTATCTTATTTTCTCTCCTACCTCTTGTTAGATTGTTGAATGGGTTTAAAAAAAAAAACAGTGGACAAAGATGGAGAAAAGAAGACCACATAAAGTATCAATGATCAGCTATACTTTGTTTTTTCTTCCCCACAATATCCAGTTACTGTTTCCTCTATGGGGGCATACATGAGCTCATCCACCTGTTTATGGGAATGGAGCCTGCTGTTGAGAAGAGTTAACCTAAATGTCTCACTAATTAATCTTTTTTTCCTTGTTTGTTTGGTTTTTGGGTTTGTTTTTCCATTTTTTTTTGGATTTTTTTATTGGTTATTTTATCTATTTACATTTCATATGTTGTCCTCCTTCCTGTTTTACCCTCCTCAAATCCTCTGTCCCTTCTGTATTGATCAGGGTTCTCTAGAGTCACAGAATATATAGGCAGTCTCTACATAGTAAGGGAATTTGTTGATGACTTACAGTCTGTAGTCAACTCCCCAAAAATGGTCACCAGCAGCTGTGAATGAAAGTCAAAGGATATAGTAGTTGCTCAGTCCCACAAGGCAAGCAGCCAAAGAAGAGATTGGAAGAAGATCCTCCTTCCAACGTCCTTATGTAGGTATCCAGTGGAAGGTGTGGCCCAGATTTAAGGTATATGCCACCATGCTTGGATCTTGGAATTAATTAGTCCCAGATGACCTTGAACTGAGGGATGTTGCTTTGTCCCAGCTGACCCTGAACTCAGAGATCTCCCTGTCTTAATCTTCTAGGATTCATAGCAACTATGCATCAAGATCTCCATGCCAAGATCCAGGTCAGAAACTTGGATCTCCCATCCACCAGATTAGGATCACAGGTGAGCTTTACAATTCTGGATTGTAGTTCATTCCAGATATAGTCAAGTTGACAAACAAGAATAGCTGCTACACCATCCATGGCAATCTAAATCCTCAGAGCCAACCAGGACACAAGAGAATAAACAATACAATCTTCTGATAGATGTCCATGTCTGGACTTCAAAGAATGAGGCATGGAAGCTCCATCAACCAAAGAATGCTACTTTCACTTGCTACTTTTAGAAAGGTTTCTCTTATGTGTGTTTGTTATTCACCTTTGACTCACAGAAGAACTATCCTACACAGATGTGATGAGATAAATCCTGTACCTGTGATGTGGTGGGAAATCCTACAGCTCTGTTTATGTTGATTGTTCTGGGTTATGTGAAGAACCACTTGTGATAAGCAGGAATATCCTCATATGTCTCTCTTTAATTGAAAACTCCAATTTCTCCTTTGATATTTTTTTATCATATGGATTGAAGCTAAAGAAAAAAATTAACTGTTGTGAGTGAGAGACTGGGGTTTTCAAAGTACTAAGGTTATTTGCTTCTCAACTGCCAAAATGTCAATCTTGGTCCTTATATCATTTGATAAGATTTAAGGCTCCAAACACGTGGTGCTCATCAGTGGCAGATTTGTGTCCTCTACTGGTCAATCTACATGCAATGACAAGGGCTGTTGTTTTCAACAAACAGGAAGGGGATTACCTCCACTTTTTCTGTGAGGTTCTTTCTTACTCACAAGAAATTTCAATTCAAACAAAGATAAGGAAAATTGTTAGATGAGAGGATTCTAAACAAAGCCACAGACTTTCTGAGTGAATATTTAATCTGGACTTTTATGTATGATATGAAGTTTATCTGGAGCTGAACTCACAAATGTAGGTACATACACACTATACAGCTGTCTGGATGCGTAAAAGACTTTATGATTATTAGACTGAAGATACTTATTATTGATTTCTGTAACTTTCTAGATTCTCTGTTTCAGATTAATTCACTTGAACAACTTCCTCATTAAACAAAACAAAACCAACAAGCAAACAAAAATCCACCTACATCCACAAAATGGTTTTCTGATTTTCAGTTTTCAGAATTTCTTTTAATTTAAAGTAGAAAACAATTAAGACACATATCTTACAAAATGTTCTATAAGTGTGAAGAGATACCATGAACATGCCAACTATTATATGGGAAAGCATTAATCTGGACATGCTTAGAGTTTTGGAGGTTTAGTCCATAATCAGCATGGTGGTTGGCATGGACACCTACAGGTATAGTGCTGGGGAAGGAAATGAGAGTTCCAAATCCTAATTATCATGCAACAGGAGGAGACACTTTTCCATGCTTGAGAATTTAAATCCTCGAAGCTCACCTAGAGTTACACATCATCCAACCAGGTCACATGTACTGGCACAAGCTCAAACTTCAAATCCCTTTCAAGCAGCAACTTGTACTAGTGACCACGGATTCAAATGTATGAGCCTGTATGTGAGTGCATTAAAGTATACATGTTGTTAAATGGATTGTGCAATAGTATTTTGAGGGACTTCTGAAGTCCCCTTTGCCCCCTCATAAATAGCAGGCATTTTTTTTTGCCTGCTCTAGCCCATTTAAGTTCCTAAAAAATGGGACACAGAGACCAGGCATTTTCATTAAAACACTGCAAGACTCATTTATATAAGTTTTGACCTATTCAAACATGACTAGAAAGGAAATACCCAGGAGAAATGCCCCATTATTTCCAATCTTTTGCAGGACTGTTCTGGTTCATGTGTGTCCTGTTCTCTCAATGTGGTTTCTCCACTCCTTCTTCCCATTGTGGTCCTTCTCCACTCTCTTCCATCTCCTTCTTGGAAACTCTGTTCAGTATCAGAAGCTCTGCCATATTGTCTTCTGCCCAGATAATAGGCTGAACAGATCTTTAGTTAACCAATTGGAGATGACAGAAAATAATTTTTAGAGAACATAGAGAACAGACATTGTTCACTACACAATAGTCTGGATGGCAGTCTGATATCTTGGCTTATAAATAAACATCCGAATACTAAGTGCACAAAACCATCTCCCAATATTTCACATTTTAAGTCTCATAAAGGGTTATTTTTCCTATTATTAATAAATTATCACAATAATGACAATTATCAAAATTATCATGTGAAATTTACATTCACAATGTCCACTCCATTTTTTATGCAACTTTAGAAAAGGTACTCTCTTAATGAATTTTTAGTTCTTAATTCCTTTTGTATCAAAACTTGCATTTATAACCTAGGGATATATTCTTAGATATACAACCATTGTTTTTGAACTTAAACAATATATGCTTAATAGTAAGAATATACCTATCAAGTCTACAACCACATCAAAGCTGTGAGAATGAATAATTATTACCTGAGTATGTAGGAAATGCAGAGCAAGGATCTCCCAACATATGGAAATGACCCACACAGCTAAGTGCCTGAACAATTGCCCAAAATTTCTCAAAACCCTGGGAACATCTATCTCAGACCGAACAACCCATGTACTGGCTGGTTTTATGTGTCAACTTGTCACAAGCTGGAATTATCATAGAGATAGGCACCTACCTTGAGAAAATCCCTCCATGAGATACAGCTCTAAGGCATTTTCTCAATTAGTGATCAAGAGATGGAGGGCCCATTGTGTTTGGTGCCCTCCCTGGGCTGGAAGTCTTGAGTTCAATAGGAAAGAATCTGAGCGCTGGGCAGTGGTGGCGCACGCCTTTAATCCCAGCACTTGGGAGGCAGAGGCAGGCGGATTTCTGAGTTCGAGGCCAGCCTGGTCTACAAAGTAAGTTCCAGGACAGCCAGGGCTATACAGAGAAACCCTGCCTTGAAAAACCAAAAAAAAACCAAAAAAAAAAACCAAAAAAAAAAAAAAAAGGAAAGAAGCTGAGCAAGCCAGTAAGTAACATCCCTCCATGGCCTCTTCAGGAAGCTCCTGAATCCTGACCTGCTTGAGATCAAGTCCTGACTTCCTCAGGTGATGAATAGCAATATGGAAGTGTATGCTGCATAATCCCTGACTGAAACAGCCCAGAATATGACAGATGTGTTATGAAGTAGGAATTTTGAAAGAGTTGCCAACCTTGTCCTTGTAAACTTAGCAGTCAACTTCCATGCTTCCGAAATATCCAGTTTGGACAGCATTCTATCTGTATTTGAGGCCAGGGCAACTTTTGATTGTTTTGTTGTTGTTTGTTGTTTTATTTCTGTTTATCACTTTTTGTTTTTCCTTTTAAGGATTTTTTGTTTGTTTTTTGTTTGTTTGTTGTATTTTTTGGACAGTGACTAGCTGACCACATTTGAAGCAAATATAATAATGAAGTTCTGCAATGCTAGAAGTAGAATGAAATAGAAGCTCCTTGGAGTATTCATGTCATTTTCAGAAAAAGACATTTGTTACTAGTACATCTTTATATACAACAGTCTGAAGATCTCTGAGATTTTGAAGACTCTGTCTGTCTATCATCTATCTATCTATCTATCTATCTATCTATCTATCTATCTATCTATCTATCTATCTATCTATCATCTATCTATCTATCTATAATATCTGTTTGCTCATTTCTACCTATCTAAAATCCACTTAAAATTGAAAACATCTAAAGAAACTAAATGAAGCTTACTGTATAATTAGATAAACAAGTATTTAACATGACCAATATGCTTGATTCATTAATTGCTAACTTAGATTTCTTATTTATCCTAAATTGTTTATAAAGAAGCTTTTAAAAGGTCTAGAACTTAACATATATTTTCCCCTTTTTATTAATTATTAATTTTTGTACACTCCATATTTTATTCCCGACACCACCAACACCTGTCCACACTCAGACTGTTTCACATCCCATACCACCTCCCTTCTCTGCTGTCTCCACATGGATTTCCCCACCCCATACTCTACTTGACCTCTAAACTCCATTGGGTCTCCAGTCTACTGAGGGTTAGGTGCATCATCTCTGAATGAACACAGACCTAGAAGTCCTCTACTGTATGTCTGTTAGGGGCTTCATGTCAGCTGGTGTATGCTGCCTGTTTGCTGGTCCAGTGTTTGAGAGATTACGGGGGTTCACATTATTTGAGACTGCTGGTTCCCCTACAGGGTCACCCTCAGCTTTATTCAGCCTTTCCTAATTCAATAACAGGGGGTCAGCTGCTTCTGTCCATTGGTTGGGTGCAAATATCTGCATCTGACACTTTCAGCTGCTTGTTGGGTCTTCCAGAGTACTGACATGCTAGGTCCCTTTTTGTGAGCACTCTAAAATCTCAGTATTAATGACCTGCCTTGGAACCTCCCCTTTAGCTGTTTCCCACTTTGGGCCTGTCACTGGACCTTTTCTTCCTTGAGTTTCTCTCCAATTCCATCACTGTAATTCTTTCAGATAGAAACAATTAGAGATCAGAGTTATGATTGTATGATGGTGTGGGTTAATAATGGGGTCCCATGTCCTGCCAAGAGCTTGGACTACTTAGATAAGTGGAACACAGAAGGTTTGACTTTCACACACCCCATGGAAACACAAGGAGGGTGTCAGGCTATAAGAAGCTACAGAACCCTCTCCTGGGATGGAGAAGGACAGACTAAGTTCCCCACAGAACCTGCTGGAGTTGGCTTGGAATTCCCGGGCCTGCACAGAGCCTGAAGATGGCAGGTTCTCAGGCTCTTGGTCATCGCAGATGCAGCTGAATGCTGCAGAAGAGGTGAGAACAGTTTGGGCACAAGGGCAGGCTCTAGCTCAGGGCCAAAAGGATAAGGGGAGGGGGAGAGCACCAGCTGGGTACCATGGGAACAGGAGTCTTTTGGCTTGCTTGACAAGTGGCCTGGGTTGGTGGTAGCATGGCTGAGAACACTGGGAGACCTAACTGCGTGATTAGCAGCACAGCTCTTTAGGGGATAACTTGCTCCATTGTTCCAGCACTGCTGGTTCAGATGAGAAAAGGCAGTCCATGATTTTAGAGACTTTATTGTAGAGAAGTTGAGAGAGAGTGAAGATAGAAAAGTAGAAGAGACTTTAGTGTAGAGAAGTTGAGAGAGAGAGAGAAGATAGAGAAGTAGAGGACAGTCATGGCTACATGGAGAGAGGGGGGAAGAGAAGGTGGGAGATGCAGAGCAAACGGGCAAGAGAGAGGGGAAAGAGTAAGAGCACAAGAGAAAGAGAGCAAGAGAGGGAAGAGGGGGGAAGCATCCACTTTTATAGTGGGTTGGGTCTACCTGGCTGTTGCCATGTAACTGTAGGGAGGAGCATACCTGGCTGTTGCCAGGTGACAGTGGGGGTCAAGTCCAATCAAAATACCAGGGGCTTGGAGCATTGCTCTACATGACTGATGGGCACAGAATTATGAAGAGCTGAGGTTTCCTGTCAAGAGCCTTGTGTCTAAGAGCATGGCCAACTGTCCATCCCTTGCAGAATTATCTATGAGAACTCTGGAGTTTAAGCTTAGCTCAACCTGAACACAGGCTACCTTTCATAAAACTACAGGATGCCACCCTCTCTCTCCCTCTCATTTGATGACAATTTTTCCTGATGGAGGGAGGTTCTATAAATTTTGTCTCTCTACTGTTAGGCATTTCATCTAAGGTCTCTCCATATTAGTCCTGTGAGTCTCTCACCTCCCAGGTCTCTGGTGCATTCTGGAGGGTCCCCCCAATCTATATCCTGAGGTTACATATCTCCATTCTTTCTACTGACACTCAGGGCTTCAACATTTTTCCCTACAACAACGCTCGATCAGCTTCCCCTTTATTCCCAACTCCTCTTTCCTGTCTACTTTCTCTCTCAGGTTCCACCCTCCTGGGTCCATCCCTCTACCCCCACTTGTGATTGATTTCTTCTCTTTCCCAAGTGGGAATGAGGCATCCTAACTAGAACATTACTGCTTGTTGAACTTTTTGAGTTCTGAGGACTGTATCTTGGTTATCTAAAAAGTATTCTCTTATTTTTATTTTGGCTAATATCTACTTATAAATGAGTACATACCTTGCATGTCCTTTGAGTCTGAGTTACCTCACTCAGAATGATATTTTCTAGTTCCATTCATTTGCCTGCAAAACTCAGGATGTGCTCATTCTTAATAGTTGAGTAGTATTCCATGGTGTAAATGAATCACATTTTCTGTATACATTCTTCTGTCATGGGACATCTAGGTTGTTTCCAGCTTAGACTATCGCAAATAAGGCCACTATGAATATAGTGGAACAAGTGCCCCTGTGGCACGGTGGGATATCTTTTGAGTACATTCCTAAGTGTGGTATATGTGTGCCTTCAGGTAGATATATTTCCAATATTCTGAGGAACTACCAGATTGATTTCCAGAGTGGTTGTACCAGTTTGCAATACCACCAGTTATGTAGAATTGTTCCTTTATCTCCACATCCTCTCCAACAGTTGTCACCTGAAATTTTGATGTTGGAAATTCTTATTGGTGTAAGGTGGAATCAGGTCACTTTGATTTGCATATCTCTGATCACTAAGATTTTGAACTTTTCTTTACGTGCTTCTCAGTCATTTGAGGTACGTCAGTTATGAAATCTCAGTTTAGTTCTATACTACATTTTTGATTGGATTATTTGGGTTTTTTTGGTGATTAGATTCTTGTGTTTTCTTGTAGATATTGGTTATTTTCCCTTTATTTTATTTGTGGTTAGTGAAGATTTTTTTCCCATTTTAAAGGTTGCAGACGTGTCTTATTGACTATGTCCTTTTCCTTACAAAAGCTTGCACGTTTCATGAGGTCCCATTTATCAATTCTTGATCATAAAGCATGAGACATGGAAGTTCTGTTTAGGAAGTTGCCCCTGCCCTGTGTCAATGAGTTCAAGGATCTTTCCACTTTCTCTTCTATTAGATTCAGTGCACCTGGTTATTATGTTGAGGTCCTTGATCCACTTGAACTTGAGCTTCGTGTAAGGTGACAAATATTGGTCTATTTTCATTTTTCTACATACAGACAGTCAGTTAGACCAGCACCATTTATTGAAGATGCTTTCTTTTTTCCACTGTATGTATTTTTGGTTTCTTTGTCACAGATCAAGGGTCTGTAAGTGGATAGTTTTCTTTCTGAGTCATCAATTCTATTCCAATGATCAATGTGTCTGTGTCTGTTCCAATGCCATGAGTTTTTATCACTATTGTTCTGTAGTAAAGCTTGAGGTCAGCAATGGTGATTCCTTGAGCTGTTATTTTATTGTTAAGAATTGTGTTTGTTATTCTGGGTTTTTTGCTTTTCCAGATAAATTTGAGAATTGCTCTTTCCATGTCTTTTAAGAATTGTGTTGGGATTTTGATGGGGATTTCCTTGAATCTGTAGATTGTCTGGTGTAGGATGTCCATTTTTACTATGTTATTTCTGCCAATCCAACCATGTGGGAGAGCTCTCGATTTTCTGAAATCTTTCTCAATGTCTTTCTCAAGAGAATTGAAGTTATTGTCATACAGATTTTTCACTTGTTTGGTTAGAGTTACCCCAAGATATTTTAGACTATTTGGGTCTATTGTGAAGGGAGTTGGTTCCCTAATTCCTTTCTCAGCCTGATTGTAATTTCTATAAAGGAAGGCTACAGATTTGTTTGAGTTAATTTTAAATCTGGTTACTTTGCTGAAGTTGTTTTTCTGATGGAGAAGTTCTCTGCTAGGATTTGTGGGGTTGCTTATGTATGTTATCATATCATCTGAAAATAGTGCTACCTTTATTTTGTCTGTGCCAATTTGTATCCCCTTGATCTCTATTTGTTGCCTTATTGTTCTAGAAACATTTTGAGTACTATATTGAATAGATATGGGCACAGTGGGTATCCTTGTCTTGTTCCCGATTTCAGTGGGATTGCCTCAAGTGTGTCTCCATTTAATTTGATATTGGTTGTTTGTTTGCAGTCAATTGCTTTTATTATGTTTGGGTATGGACCTTGAATTCCTGATTTCTCCAATACTTTTAATATGAAGGAGTGTTGTATTCTGTCAAATGCTTTTTCTACATTTAAGGAGATGATCATGTGATTTTTTCTTTTTTGTTTGTTTTTCTAAGTTTTTTTTTATTTACATTCAAAATCATTTCCCCTTTCCCGTTTCCTCCCTCCCCGAAAGTCCCATAAGCCCCCTTCCCTTTCTCTTTTCCCCATTCAACCCATTCTCACTTCTCTGTCCTGGCATTCCCCTACATCCAGTCTTTCCAGGACCAGGGGTCTCTCCTTCCATCTTCTTAGAAATCTATTGATATGCGAATTGTGTCTAGGGTATTCCGAGATTCGGGGTTAATATCCCCTTATAAGTGACTGCATACCATGTGTGTTCTTTTGTGATTGGGTTACCTCACTAAGAATGATATTTTCAAATTCTGACCATTTGCCTAGGAATTTCGTGAATTCATTGTTTTTAATTGTAGAGTAGTATTCCATTGTGTAAATATACCACATCTTCTGAATCCATTCCTCCATCGAGGGACATCTGGGTTCTTTCCAGCTTCTGGCTATTATAAATAAGGCTGCTATGAACATAGTGAAACAGGGGTCCTTATTGCATGCAGGTAAAGGCTCTGGGTATATGCCCAGGAGTGATATAACAGGATCCTCCGGGAGTGTCATGCCCAGTTTTCTGAGGAATCAACAGAGTGCTTTCCAGAGTGGTTGTACCAGCTTGTAATCCCACCAGCAGTGGAGGAGTGTTCCTCTTTCTCCACATCCTCGCCAACAACTGTTGTTTCCTGTGTTTTTGATCTTAGCCATTCTGACTGGTGTGAGATGGAATCTCAGGGTTGTTTTGATTTGCATTTCCTAATGAATAATGATGATGAACATCTCTTTAGGTGCTTCTCAGCCATTAGATATTCTTCAGGTGAGAACTCTTTGTTTAGCTATGTACCCTATTTTTTAATAGGGTTACTTGCCTCTCTGGAGTTTAACTTCTTGTGTTCTTTGTATATATTGGATATTAGCCCTCTGTCGGATGAAGGGTTGGTAAAGATCATTTCACATTTAGTTGGTTGCCGCTTTGTCTTTTTGACAGTGTCTTTTGCCTTACAGAAACTTTGTAATTTAATGAGGTCCCATTTGTCAACTCTTGATCTTAGAGCATAAGCTATTGGAGTTCTATTCAGGAAATTATCCCCTGTGCCCATATGTTCAAGGTTCTTCCCTAGTTTCCTTTCTATTAGTTTCAGTGTGTCTGGTTTTATGTGGAGGTCCTTGATCCACTTGGAATTGAGTTTAGTGCAAGGAGATAAGAATGGGTCAATTTGCATTCTTCTGCATGTTGACCTCAAGTTGAGCCAGCACCATTTGTTGAAAAAGCTATCTTTTTTCCACTGGATGGTTTTAGCTCCTTTGTCAAAGATCAAGTGACCATAGGAGTGTGGATTCATTTCTGGGTCTTCAATTCTGTTCCATTGATCTACATGCCTGTCACTGTACCAATACCATGCGGTTTTTAACACTATTGCTCTGTAGTACAGCTTGAGGTTGGGGATACTGATTCACCCAGAGGTTCTTTTACTCTTGAGAATAGTTTTAGCTATCCTGGGTTTTCTGTTATTCCAGATGAATTTTTGAATTGCTCTTTCCAACTCTATGAAGAATTGAGTTGGGATTTTGATGGAGATTGCATTGAATCTGTAGATTGCTTTTGGCAAGATGGTCATTTTTACTATATTAATCCTGCCAATCCATGAGCATGGCAGATTTTTCCATCTTCTGAGGTCTTCTTCAATTTCTTTCTTCAGAGACTTGAAGTTCTTGTCATACAGATCTTTCACTTGTTTGGTTAGAGTCACACCAAGATACTTCATACTGTTTGTGGCTATCATGAAGTGTATCATTTCTCTTACTTCTTTCTCAGCCTGCTTATCCTTTGAGTATAAGAAGGCTACTGACTTGCTTGAGTTGATTTTATATCTGGCCACTTTGCTGAAGTTGTTTATCAGCTGTAGGAGTTCTCTGGTGGAGTTCTTTGGGTCGCTTAAGTATATTATCATATCGTCTGCAAATAGTGATAGTTTGACTTCTTCCTTTCCAATTTGTATCCCTTTGACCTCTTTTGTTGTCTAATTTCTCTAGCTAGAACTTCAAGTACTATAATGAAAAGATACGGAGAGAGAGGGCAGCCTTGTCTAGTCCCTGATTTTAGTGGAATTGCTTCAAGTTTCTCTCCATTCAGATTGATGTTGGCTATCAGTTTGCTGTAAATTGATTTTACTATGTTTAGATATGGGCCTCGAATTCCTGATCTTTCCAAGACCTTTAGTATGAAAGGATGCTGAATTTTGTCAAATGCTTTCTCAGCATTTAATGAGATGAACATGTTTTTTTTTTCCTTTGAGATTATTTATATTGTGGATTACATTGATGGATTTCTTTATATTGAACCATCCCTGGATCCCTGGGATGAAGCCTACTTGATCGTGGTGAATGATCGTTTTTGATGTGTTCTTGGATTCGGTTGGCAAGAATTTTATTGAGTAGTTTTGCATCGATATTCATAAGAGAGATTGGCCTGAGATTCTCTTTCTTTGTCGGATCTTTGTGTGCTTTTGGTATTAGGGTAATTGTGGCTTCATAAAACGGGTTGGGTAGTGTTCCTTCTGTTTCTATTTTGTGGAACGGTTTGAAGAGTATTAGTGTTAGGTCTTCTTTGACTGTCTGATAGAATTCTGCACTAAAACCATCTGGACCTGTGCTTTTTTTGGTTGGAAGACTTCCAATGACAACTTCTATTTCTTCAGGGGTTATAGGACGGTTTAGATGGTCTATTTGATCCTGATTTAATTTTGGTATTTGGTATCTGTCAAGGAAATTGTCCATTTCCTCCAGATTTTCTAGTTGTGTTGAATACAGGCTTTTGTAGTAGGATCTGATGATTTTTTGAATTTCCTCAGTTTCTGTTTTTATCTCTCCCTTTTTGTTTCGGAATTTATTAATTTGGATACTGTCTCTGTGCTCTCTGGTTAGTCTGGCTAAGGACTTATCTATCTTGTTGATTTTCTCAAAGAACAAACTCCTTGTTTTGTTGATTCTTTGTATGGTTTTATTTGTTTCTACTTGATTGATTTCAGCCCTGAGTTTCATGATTTCCTGCCTTCTACTCCTCTTTGGTGTATTTGCTTCTTTTTGTTCCAGGGCTTTCAGGTCTGTCATTAAGCTGCTAGTGTATGCTGTCTCCCGTTTCTTTTTGGCGGCACTCAGGGCTATGAATTTTCCTCTTAGCACTGCTTTCATTGTGTCCCATAAATTAGGGTATGTTGTGCCTTCATTTTCATTAACTTTCAAAAAGTCTTTGATTTCTTTCTTTATTTCCACCTTGACCAAGTTATCATTGAGTAGAGCATTGTTCAGCCTCCATGTGTATGTGAGTTTTCTGTTGTTTTTGTTGCCATTGAAGACCACCCTTATTCCATAGTGATCTGATAGGAGGCATGGGATTAGTTCGATCTTCTTATTTCTGTTGAGGTCTGATTTGTGACCAATTATATGGTCGATTTTGGAGAAGGTACCATGAGGTGCTGAGAAGAAGGTGTATTCTTTTGCTCTAGGATGAAATGTTCTATATATATCTGTTAGTTCCATTTGGTCCAAGGCTTCAATTAGATTCACTGTTTCCCTGTTTAGTTTCTGCTTTCCTGAATGATCCATTTCAGAGAGCGGAGTGTTGAAGTCACCCACTATTATTGTGTGAGGTGCGATGTATGATTTGAGCTTTAGTAAATTTTTTTTTATGAATGAGGATGGCCTTGCATTTGGAGCATAGATATTCATAATTGAGAGTTCTTCTTGGTGGATTTATCCCTTGATTTGTATGTAGTGTCCTTCTGTGTCTTTTTTGATGACTTTAGGTTGGAACTCAATTTTATCTGATATTAGGATGGCTACTCCGGCTAGATTCTTGGGACCATTTGCTTGTAAAATTGTTTTCCAGCCTTTTACTCTGAGGTAGTGTTTGTCTTTGACACTGAGGTGCGTTTCCTGCATGCAGCAAAATCCTGGGTCTTGTTTACGTATCCAGTCTTTTAGTCTATGTCTTTTTATTGGGGAATTGAGACCTTTTATATTAAGAGAGATTAAGGAATAGTGATTATTGCCATCTGCCATTCTTGACGCTATTTTTATGTTTGAGTGGTTATCTACTTTCGGGTTTGATCCAAGAAGGTTACTATCTCATTTTTTCCAGGGTGTTGTTTCTCTCCTTGTATTGGCAGTTTCCACTTATTATCCTTTGCAGGGCTGGGTTTGTGGAAAGATATTGTGAAAATTTGGTTTTATCATGGAATATCTTGGTCTCTCCATCTATGGTGATTGAGAGTTTTGCTGGGTAGAGTAGTCTAGGCTGGCATTTGTGCTCTCTTAGTGTCTGCATGAGATCTGCCCAGGATCTTCTGGCTTTCATAGTCTCTGGAGAGAAGTCTGATGTGATTCGGATAGGTCTTCCTTTGTATGTTACTTGGCCCTTTTCTCTTAATGCTTTTAATATTCTTTCTTTGTTTAATACATTTGATGTTTTGATTATTATATGATGGGAGGTATTTCTGTTCTGGTCCAGACTGTTTGGAGTTCTGGAGACTTCTTGTACGTTCATCGGCATCTCTCTCTTTAGGTTAGGGAAGTTTTCCTCCATAATTTTGTTGAAGATGTTTACTGGCCCTTTAAGTTGCAAATCTTCACTCTCATCTATACTTATAATCCTTAGGTTTGCTCTTCTCATTGTGTCCTGGATTTCCTGGATGTTTTGGGTTACATGTTTTTTGCATTTTGCATTTTCTTTGACTGTTGAGTCAATGCTTTCTATGGTATCTTCAGCACCTGAGATTCTTTCTTCCGTCTCTTCTATTCTATTGTTGATGTTTGCATCTATGACTCCTGATTTCTTCCCAAGGTTTTCTATCTCCAAAGTTGTCTCCCTTTGTGATTTCTTAGTTGTTTCTACTTCCTTTTTTAGATCCTGGATGGATTTGCTGAGATCCTTCACTTGTTTGTTTGTATTTTCCTGTATTTCTTTAAGGTATTTTTGCATTTTCTCTTTCAGGATTTCTGCCTGTTGACCCAAGTTCTCCTGTATTTCTCTAAGCGATTTTTGTGTTTCCTCCTCATGGGCTTCCATCTGTTGATCCATCGCCTCCTGCATTTCTTTAAGCAGTTCTCGTGTTTCCTTTGTAAGGGCATCTATCCGTTGATTCATTTCTTTAAGCACTTTTTGTGTTGCCTCCCTATAGGCATCCATCTGTTGACCCATATTCTTCTGCATTTCTTTATGCAATTTTTGTGATTCCTTTGAAAGTGCATCTAACCGTTGATTCATTTCTTTAAGCGATTTTTGTGTTGTCTTCTTGTGGGCCTCCATCTGTTGATCCATGTTCTCCTGCATTTCTCTAAGCGATTTTTGTGTTTCCTTTGTAAGGGCTTCTAACTCTTTATTTATTGTCTCCTGTAATTCTTTATTAGATTTTTTCATGTCCTTCTTGTGATCCTCTAATAGCATCATGAGAAGTGATTTTAAATCCAGATCTTGTCTTTCAGGTGTGGTGGGGTATCCAGGACTTGCTGCTGTTGGAGAGTTGGGTTCTGATGGTGCCATATTACTTTGATTTCTGTTAATAACGTTACTACATTTGCCTTTTGCCATCTGGTTACCTCTTGTGTTAGTTGGTCCTGCTGTCACTGGCTGTTGGTTGGACCTCCTGTGAGACTGCAAAGCTATTTCTGGTACCCCTGGATTACCAGGATTCCTGTCGCACCGATTTCTGGGGCCTGCCCTGCTCCTGAGTGACTTTGGAGCTCTGATGTACCTTACCCCAAGTGATGTTATATTGAGGAGTCCCTGCACATCCAAAGGCTCAGCATAGTGGATTCCCGGAGCAGACGTCACCAAAGGGAGGCTGGTAGGCTTCCGCCCTGTGCAGGGGTGTGTGATCTCTCGGGGGGAGGGGGGGCGAGGGGGCGTCCCTCTGCAGGGCAGAAGTCCCACAGCAGGGCTGGCGCGTCGATTACTGCTGACCTGCCCAGCTCTTGGAGCAGGTTACACACAAGCTGCCTGAGGCCCAAGCGATATTATGCCAGTCTGTCTCTGAGCCTGGCGGTCCTAACTACTTGGACACTGGAGCAAAGATGGCAGAGTGCACTCTGCACTCTCTTGGCAGCGCAGGTCACCCTGCAGGGGGGATGGCCTACAGCAGAGCTGGCGCCCAGACGACCACAGCGCTGTCCAGTTCTTGGGAGCAGATGGAAGCCCCAACAGGCCGTGTTCCAAGCGATGTTATATTGGGAAGAACCTGGGTACCTGTCTCCTCAGTGCGGTAGATCCCGGAACAGAGGTCGCCAAAGGGAAGCTCGTAGGCTCCCTCCCAGTGCGGGGGGGGGGGGGGTGGTCCCTCTGCAAGGCAGAAGTCCCACAGCAGAGTTGGTGCGCTGGTTACTGCAGATCTGCCCAGCTCTTGGAGCAGGCTACACACAAGCTGCCTGAGATTGAAGCGATATTATGCCTGTCTGTCTCCGAGCCTGGAGGTCCCAACTACCTGGACACTGGAGCAAATATGGCGGAGTGCTGTGATTTTTTTCTTTGAGTTTGTTTATAAAGTGGATTATGTTAATGAATTTTCATACATGAAACCAACCTCATAGAAAGAACAACCAACCAGAATTCCCAAGCTCCAAGGGACTAAACAATCAACCCAGCAGTACTAATGGCTCCAGCTGCATATGTAGCAGAGGACAGCCTTGTCAAGCATAAATGGGAGGAGTGGTGCTTGGTTCTATGAAGGCTGGATATATGCCCCAGAGTAGGGGAATAGAGAGCAGTGAGTTGGCAGTTAGGTGGGTGGAGGAATACCCTCACAAAAAGAAGGGAGAGGGAGGATGGGATAGAGAGTCTCTGGCAGGGGAGGAGGGGGGCAGAAAAGGGAATAACATTTGAAATATAAAAAAAAAATTGTGCCACAAAAAATTTTCTAAGCCTATAGCCTTGTTTTTTTGAAAGTTCAATTGATGCCTTAGTGTGGATATTTACTAACTTCTTGCCCCACATTAATTGTGTCAAATGAAATACAATTTCTCACATCCCATTGGATCCCATGTAAATGCAGGACATTTCTACACTTGTGCTACCTGATTTTAGCTCTCAAGTGAAGACACAGAGACCAGGAATTTTTATGAACACATTGCAAGCCTAAGCTGGGAAGGTTCTGAAATTTTCTAATCTAACTAGACTGCTAATACCCAATAAACTGCCCCATTATTTGCCATCTCAGCTTGTCTGGGCATGCTCTGAGCCATGTGTGTCCTCAAGGCTCCTCCCTCATTGCAATCCTCATGGACAATACTTCTGTTCTCTCCACATGGTTTCTCCATACTTTCTTCTCCTAGTGTTCCTTCTCTACTCTCCTCTGTCACCATCTGGGACTCCCTGACTAGGATCAGAAGTCCTGCACTATTCTCTCCTGCCTAGCTAATTTGCTCATCAGAACTTTTATTAACCAATTAGAGGTGATAGAAAACAAATTTTACATAACCTGTAGACCTGAGATAGTTGACAGTGTCATTGTCAAGACTGCAACCAGATATCTGTAAATAGAAAGCAGCATCTGAATACAGTGTTCAAAACCATCCCCCAACAGACATATATATGTGCATATTTTAAGTGTCTAAAGAGTGTTTCTTCTCTTATTCTATGCCATATGTTTCAGACGGTGTCTCCTTATACCTGACTGACAAGTGGACAATGAGATATTGACATTGTTACAAGCACAGTCTCCACCCTAATCTATCCAGTGCAATGACTGATGAAATGGAATGAGGAACAACTGAATTCTACTTTTTTTATTTTCTTTATTATACTATAATTATATATCTGCTTTTACTCCCTTCAAATCCTCACATATATTTGTTCTTTCTCTTTAACAATTAATTGCTCTAAAAGGCATGTGTGTGTGTTTGTGTATGTGTGTGTGCATGTGTGTGTATGTCCACAGTTTGTGAAACAATTTTACCATGAAGATTAATGTAACAATATTTCGATATTTACTGTTACTTGCGTATATAGAAATATAAACACATACCACACACACACACATATATATATATATATAATTTACTTATTTATTTATTTACTAGCTTTCAATGAAACAACTATTCCATAATTTGTAATAAAACACCCAAGATACAATTCACAGACCACATGAAGCTCAAGAAGAAGAAAGACCAAAGTGTAGATGCTGCAGCTTCCAAGAAGAGGAAACAAAATTCTCACAGGAGGAAATACAGAGACAAAGTGTTGGACAGAGACTGAAGGAAAGGCCATCCAGAGACAGCCCCACATCCTGATCCATCCCATACAGAGTCACCAAACCCAGACACTATTGTGAATGCTAAGAAGTGCTAGCTGACATGAGCCTGATATAGCTGTCTCCTGCAAGGCTATTCCAGAGCCTGACAAAGGGATGTGGATGCTTATAGCCAACCATTGGACTAGGCTGAAAAAAGAGTTAGAGAAAGGAATAAAGGAGCTGAAAGTGTTTGCAACCCATAGGAAGAACAACAGTATTAACCAGCCATACCCCCAGAGCTCCCAGGTGCCAGAAGGTGGTCTTCTTGTTCTCACAGGTGAACCCTGTGAGAGGTGTTCTTCTTGTTGGTTCTCCTTGAGGCAGCGGAGGGGGAAGAGCATCGGTGCAGGTAAGACATTGTCTTATGAAATTCTGGGGTAAAACTTTGTTTTACACAAAATTTAGGGTTGCGATATAATAAAAAGTTTACTTATCTAAGCCTAAGTTACTATGCTAATGTAGCTGACCTGCCTTCTGTGTTCCTCTGAATCTGATTTAGCACCTCATCCTAAAACAGCAGGAGATTAAGTAAAGGATTAGTTGCTAGAGCCTTTTCTCCATTGTCCAGGTGCCTCTTGTTTGTCAGTCTACAGGGAATTTTAGAGCAATAAACTTCTATTGAACCAGGAGAAGAAAATAGCACTTGCAGAAAGAAAAACTTTTGCATAGGTGAAAGGCCTAGTCTCACATAAGTTCATACACAGCTTCAAACATACAATGTTTTCATTTCCACATTTCCACACAAAATCAGCTGGGCCCAGCTTGTATGCATTCTCACAATTACATACTTACACACACACACATGCATACATTCTCACTATTACATACATACATAAACATCCATACTTATATATGCATATGGAGCAAGAGACAAAGCACCCGTGCAGAAAGAACTCATTCATTCTGGATGAAAAATGAACTCCAATATTTATTGCATTGAGAAAGAAAAGGCTTCTACCCTTTTAATGCTAAATGAATTAAATCCATGTTTATAAGAAAAAAGCTTTGCTCCTTTTAATAAGACTAAGCCTGCCTTTTCCTTACCATGGGACCTGTCCTGTCCTATGGTAAGGAGAAGCCTGTCTGCTCTCTCTGCTCTCTGCAGTGTCTTCTTTTTCCCTCGTTCCCTCTGCATTCTGCACATTGCTCTCTTAGTTATTTTATGTTACTTATAGTTTCTAAGTTATTCCACTCTGCATTCTCCTTCTAATCTTGTTCTCTTTTGACTAAAAACTTCTCCTCAGTTCATTTCTTCTCTCAGCTGTGCTCTCACCTCTGTTCCTTTCACCTAAATTCTTCTGGTCTCACTCTTCTCTTTGTTCCCAGCCCTTAAACATTTTTTTAGAATATATGATCACATGTTACAAAGTTCATCACAAGTTCACACAAAATACAATCATAAATTGAAATAGAAGCTTAAAACAGAGAGTGTTCACATGCGCAGCCATGAAGAGTAATTTTCTAGCTAAACATCTATCACTTGTTTTCACAAGTTCATTGAAAGTTTAAAACCATAACTGAGTTATTAGTTAATATTAATGCTAATATTTTATCTTTGATAATAAATATTAGTTCCCTATTGATGACCATTGGTTAATTGGTTTTACAACCTCTTGGAATGTTCTCTGAGTAGGAGAAAGTCTGGTTGCCATCTAAGAGAAATTAACTTGTGACACTTGGGAGACTGGCAGAGTTCTCATTGTAGTTTTGACAATCAGAAAAGGACCTAATAGCAGTCCCATTGTAAAAGAGCTTAATAATCACAGATATAATTTTAGGAATTCTTGTAGGATCATCATTAAAACTTATGTCATCTATTTATCTTCATAGCATCAGTATAAGACAGTGCATCTTCTTGGATCTGCAGAGATCTGCTCCAAAGGTGTGTGCTATTACTTATTGATTATTATATATGCTTAATAATAACAGGAAAAGCATATCAATAGCAGGAATCTTCCCTAAAATTAGCCTAAGCCTTGCATATTGAGGGCTCACCTGTCACAGATTATATAAAAATCCAAAGCAGGCCATTTCAGGATGATCACCTGCTAGTATATTAGCTTGTCCCATTATGGATCCTGACACCCAGGGACTAAACCCACCAACCAAAGACTACACATGGAGGGACCCATGGCTCCAGGTACATATGTAGCAGATGCTGCTGGTCTTAATGGATATCACTGGGAGGAGATGCCCTTGGTCCTGTAAAGGCTTGATGCCCCAGTGTAGGAAAATACCAGGGCAGGGAAGTAGGAGATGGTATGGGTGGTGGGGGTGGGAGGGGGGACACACACATAGAAACAAGGGGAGGGGGATGGGATAGGGAGTTTACAGAGGGCAGATTGGGGAAAGAGGATAGAAATGTAAATAAGAAAACATACAATTTAAAAAAAAAAAGATGTGTACATATGATAATCTGCCATCAAGGGGACACTGTATGATCTGTGTCCATGCAGAGGCCCATTTGAGAGGAGCAACAAGCTGTTTTAGAACTCATGGACTGTGGCACATGCAGTATGTCAATTACCATGGGCAAGTTCCAGATAGGCAGAGCCCTAAGGCCTAAGTGTCCTGAGAACTTTATGCTGTTATACAGCATAGCTATTCTTGTTGTACTCTCAGTCTTCATATCTTTCTTAATCGAAGTGTTGCATGAAAACTCAGAGGGGTCTTCCAGCCCCTCACATGGGAGTATTATTAGCACTCACAATAATAATGTTTGATCTTTGTTAAGCATTGCTGCTGTAACAGATTAATGAGCATACTTGAAAAGAATTTAGAGATGTAGATTGTCAGCAATGAACACCACCTTTAGAATTTGGAGATGTAGCTTTTCAATAAAGTCAGGTTAAGATGTTTTATCAATGGTTCAACTGTACAAAATTTTAGGAGACAATTTGAATTTCAGAAAGCCTCATACTTAATAGTTGAGCTAGGGATTTTTGTGGTCCATGAATAACACAATGGCAGCCTTGCCAGCACTACCTGACATAACTTTCTTTCTAGAACTGGACAGGTGATCAAGATGATGATTATTTTTTAGTGCTCATTATTGCCCTCTGCTTCCACATAATTTAAAAAAGATTGGTGATCAGTAGATGTGTACCATGAGGATTTGAAGTAATGTTAGATGTTAATTTTCATACGCTTTACCCAGGTTAAAAATATAGGCAATATAAGAAACTCAAGTGTGGTAAATATAACAATAAAGTCAAACAACTACTGTTTAAATACATGAGACATATTCCAAGTACTAAAGCCTAAAATGACCCGATATGATCATAGAGTCACACAGACTACAGGACAAACAGTGATCAATTCTCTACAGCCACATTTCTTCCTGCATAACTCCCTGAATGCCCATCCTTGCAGCAGTAGGATTTCCTCCCTGACAGGCAACAAACAGCCTAGAGCAAGGAGAAGAAGAAGCTTCGTATTCCAGAATCTTCTCTCCTGAAGCAGAAGAGTAGAGGGATTCAGCTGCTGGGGAAATAAGGAATTGTAGAGGCTCACAAACACTTCAGTTTGCAAAATGTATTCTGAACCTCTTAAATTCACTTTTTTTTTTTAATTTTCAGTTCAGTTTGGCAGACTGGATGGAAGTATTAGTAAGTGTCTGGCATTCCTCTCATTTAACCCATTGGGATTAGAATTCAGTGGAGTG
This sequence comes from Tokudaia tokunoshimensis, assembly GCA_036184795.1. Lineage (NCBI taxonomy): Eukaryota > Metazoa > Chordata > Mammalia > Rodentia > Muridae > Tokudaia > Tokudaia tokunoshimensis. The sequence continues at coordinate 81,288,289 of BTHU01000002.1, read as the reverse complement.
TAATGTAAATGTTCCTGAATCATTGACATTCAGAAACAAAGTCAAGAAGAGCAAACAGGTTTGGTCACAAAAGAACATCATCTTCATGAATCGTTTCAAGAATATTAATGTTGACTTATTATTTTCATGTTCATACAAGACCAAGATCTAAGTCCCACTTGTTTATTCTTCTCTACAAGTGTCACATTGAGTTTTTCCAGTCAAGTAAAAGAATTTCTGCATTCTTCCATGTATAAATTGCATATCAATAGCGCTGTTTCAAGGTAAAATGTGTAGAATGGACACGTTTCTATTCATTTTGCTCTTAGCACTAAAACACTCAAATATGGAGAGAATTTATTTAATTCTTGCCAAAGAAAAACTTCTTTTAATTGGAATAAAAGTGATCTTCTGATCCATTATCCCATTATTTATAATTCCTAAACTTCTGTGTGTACAACCTCGTTTTCATCCTATCAACTTACAATCAAGCCTCCATATTCTCTCTCTCTCTCTCTCTCTCACTCACTTCCGGTTTATCATTTCTTCCTTCAAAAAGGTACTCCTAGGTCAGTCAACATCTCTGTTTACTTGACTGGAGGCACATGGAAAAATGTTCAAATTCTTAGTTTTCAGGGTAAAAAACAAAAAAAACAAAAAAAAAGAAAGAAAAAACAGAAAATTTGAAATGGTTTTACATGAAGACCCAATTCTACTACTTGTGGGCATATAATTCAAAGATATTCGACCATACCACAAGGACACATGCTCCACTATGTCCATAGTAGCCTTATTTATAATAGCCAGGTGCTGGAAAATAACCAGATAGTCAACATCTCTGACTTCAATGTGTTCTATAGAAAAATAGTGATTAACACCACATGATATTGCTACAGAGATAGACAAGCTGATCAATGGAATAGGATTGAAAATCAAGAAATCTTTGACAAAGAAGAGAATATGATACACTGAAGAAAAAGGAAACTTCTTCAACAAATGGTGCTGGTTTAACTGGCAGTATTCAGGTAGAAGAATGGAAATTGATACATATTTATCACCTTGTACGAAGTTCAAGTCCATGTGGATCAAGGACCTTCACAGAAATCTAGATACACCAACCTTAACAGAAAGTTTGAAGGAGCCTCAAAAACATCTGCACAAGGGAAATTTTCCTGAATAGAACACTAATGGCTCAGCCTCTAAGATCCACATTTTCAAAGAGGACCTCATGAAACCCAAAAGCCGCTGTTAAGGCAAAGCACACTGTCAATAGTACAAATTGGGAACCTCCAGAAAGGTTAAAAATTTTCACCTATCCTACATGCAACAAAGAGCTAATATCCAAAACATATGAAAAACTCAAGTAGATAGGCTCCAAAACACCAGATAATAAAATTCAAAAATGGGGTAAAGATTTAAAGAGAATTCTCAACAGAGGTATCTTGAATAGCTCAGAGGCACATGCAAAAATGTTCCAATTATTAGTTTTCAGAGTAAGGCCAAAAAAAAAAAAAAAACAACAACAGAAAATGTGAAATGGTTTTATATGAAGACCAAATTCTACTACTTATGAGCATATAATCCAAAGATATTCGACCATACCACAAGTACGTAAGCTCCACTATATCCATAGTAGCCTTATTTATAATAGCCAGGTGCTGGATAATAACCAGATATTCCTAAACCAAAGACTGGATACAGAAACTGTAGTTCATTTACACAGTGGAGTACTATTCATCTATTAAAAATGAGGACACAATGAAAGTTATAGGCAAATGAATGCAACTAGAAAACATCATCCTGAGCAAGGTAATGCAGACACAAAAGGAAAAGCATGGTATGTAGTTACAGTTATGAATATTAGCCCAAAGCTCAGAAAACCCATGATACAATTCATGAGCCAGATGAAGCTTATCAGAAAGGAAGGCCCAAATAAGGATTCTTCAATTTCATGTAGAAGGAGAACAAAGTAATCTTGGGGGTCATAGTAATGGAGAGACCTGGGTGGGTAAGGAAAGGAGGAGGGAAAAAGAATAAGGTATGGGGGGCAGGAAGGAATCCAAGAGGGCCAGAAAGATGAGTGAAAATATGTAACTTTTGGGCGATTGTGATGGAAGCTCTTGATGGTACCAGAGACCTGGGATGTGAGATTCTCCCAGCAGTCAGTGGGGCTGACTTTAGCCAAAAAGCCCAACAATGGAGGCAAAGACTCTGAAGAGATGAATTCCTGTAGATACACCAGGCCTTCTGTGGAGGGATGGGATCACCAATCCATCCTTAAAATTTTTGACCCAGAAGTTTTCCTGCATAAAGGAAATGCAGGGATAAAAATGGAGCAGAGACTGAAGGAATGGCCATCCATTGACAGTCAGAACTTGGGGACCATCCAATGCGTATGCACCAAACTCTGACAGGATTAGTGATATCATTATGTGCATGCAGACAGGAGCACAGTGTGGCTGTCCTCTGAGAGGCTATGCCAGCAGATGACTTAAACAGCTGCAAATACTTAGAACCAACAATTGGAGGAATGTCAAAACCCTTTCAGAAGAGTTAGGGGAAGAACTGAAGGAGGTGAAGGGGGGATTGCACCACATAGATCTCCTTACACTTGACTGAAAAGTGGGCTCTGAATTATTTCCATGGTTACAAGCAGTCTCCACCTTATATTCAGTGCTAGGATTGATGATACAAACATGACACTCCAAGAATTTTTTTGTTTGATCAACAACAGTATTTTATTTCTTATATTTTCTATACTATAACCATATCACTTTTTTCACAGTATAAACCCTCCTGTATGTGTGCAATTGCCCTTTTTCAATGCATGTGTGTGTTTCTATGTCTGTGAAATCTGTGAAACAATCCTAGCATGAAGTTTGTTATAACATTATTTCAATATTTGCCATTACAAGCATTTATAAAAACAATATTTATGTATATATTTTATATATTATTTTTTTGCTTTATATGAAACAACCATACCATAATTTGTAATAAAGTCAGATCAAATGTGTATATATATGAATCTCTCAGGAAGGAGACACTGTATGATCTGTTTCCTTGTAGAGGCCCATTTGAGGGGTGCAACACACTTCTTTAGAACTCATGGACTGTGATCCACCCAGTATCCCAACTACCAAGGGCATGCCCCATAGAGGCAGGGTGCTGAGGACTAAGTGTCCTTAGAAATTCATGCTGTGATAGAGCATAACTCTGTTTATTGTACTATCAGTCTTCACCTCCTTCCCAATCTAAGAGTTGTGTGAAAACTCAAAGGGAAATTCTAGCCCCTCACTGGACAGTATTGTTAGCACTAGCAATAATAATACTTGATCTATCTTTTTTTTATTTTATTTTTTTAATTTACATTCCAAATCACTTCCCCTTTCCCGTTTCCTCCCTCCCCGAAAGTCCCATAAGCCCCCTTCCCTCCCTCTTTTCTCCATTCAACCCCCTCTCGTTACTCTGTCCTGGCATTCCCCTACATCCAGTCTTTCCAGGACCAGGGGTCTCTCCTTCCATCTTTTTAGAAATCTATTGATATGTGGATTGTATCTAGGGTATTCCAAGATTCTGGGTCAATATCCCCTTATCAGTGACTGCATACCATGTGTGTTCTTTTGTGATTGGGTTACCTCACTAAGGATGATATTTTCAAGTTCTGACCATTTGCCTAGGAATTTCGTGAATTCATTGTTTTTAATTGCAGAGTAGTATTCCATTGTGTAAATATACCACATCTTCTGAATCCATTCCTCCGTTGAGGGACATCTCGGTTCTTTCCAGCTTCTGGCTATTATAAATAAGGCTGCTATGAACATAGTGGAGCATGTGTCCTTATTGCATGCAGGTAAAGTCTCTGGGTATATGCCCAGGAGTGGTATAGCCAGATCCTCCGGGAGTGTCATGCCCAGTTTTCTGAGGAACTGCCAGACTGCTTTCCAGAGTGGTTGTACCAGCCTGCAATTCCACCAGCAGTGGAGGAGTGTTCCTCTTTCTCCACATCCTCGCCAACAACTGCTGTCTCCTGTGTTTTTGATCTTAGCCATACTGACTGGTGTGAGATGGAATCTCAGGGTTGTTTTGATTTGCATTTCCCTAATGACTAAGGATGATGAACATCTCTTTAGGTGCTTCTCAGCCATTAGATATTCTTCAGGTGAGAACTCTTTGTGTAGCTCTGTACCCCATTTTTTAATAGGGTTACTTGCCTCTCTGGAGTTTAACTTCTTGAGTTCTTTGTATATCTTGGATATTAGCCCTCTGTCGGATGTAAGGTTGGTAAAGATCATTTCCCAGTTAGTTGGTTGCCGCTTTGTCTTTTTGACGGTGTCTTTTGCCTTGCAAAAACTTTGTAATTTAATGAGGTCCCATTTGTCTATTCTTGATCTTAGAGCATAAGTTATTGGAGCTTATCTTAAGCAATGCTGCTGGAACAGATTAGTTATTCAATCATGGACCCTGAAAAGAAATTAGAGATGGAGATTGCCAGCATTGACCACATATTTTAGAATTTGGAGAAGTAACTTATTAGGAAAGTTAGATTAAGGTGTTTTTGTCCATCATCCTGCTGTACAAAATCATAGGAAACAATTGGAAGTTCTGAAACTTTTTTGTGTCATATTCAGAAGTTATGGAATTTTTGTGGTCAGTGAACAAGAACAGTGGCAGCCCTATCGACAGTACCTGAAACAACTTTCTAGACATGGGCTGGTGATGAATGTGATGATTAATTTCTTGTTCTCTTTTTGCCCTCTACTTCCTGATTGATTTAGTAAAATCATTGATGACTAAATATGTTTACTGTAATGATTTAAAGTAGAAATAAATGACAGATTTTTATAAAAAGTTTATATAAGTTATTATTTTAAGTTTTATATAAGAACACTTTATAAGGTAAATAATACAATAATTGATCCTCTCTTTATTAATCAAAAATTTCAGACTGTCAGTAAAAAGAAAATGACTGAAAAAAATTCCATGGCTCTTTTTTGTCTTAACCTATAACAAGTTGCTTAACTGTGAATGTATGTAGGTTCGTGGCAATGATTTGTTTTTTCCTTTAACTGTAAAATCTAAATAGTTTTTCACATAAAGTTATTTGGGAAAATAATTTTATAAAATAATCACTCCTTAAAATTACAATAGAACATGATCACATTGTAATATTTATGCTGTTTGAAGATTTTCCTGGGATACATAAGCAGTGGGAGAAGAAATATAATTTTTTATAGTTTGCAGTGATTCATTCATGGACTCTGTGTGTGTGTGTTTGTGTGTGTGTATGTGTGTTTGTGTGTGTGTATGTGTGTGTGTGTGTGTGTGTGTGTGTGATACTTTTCCCTGTTTTTCTTTTCTTTTTGTCTTCTCTCCAACCACGAATGGCATCCAGTAGACTTTTGGAGGTCATGGTAATTATTTGCACCACTAAATTAAGCTTTACTCACTCAGAGATAGCTGTTGAGTGATAAATTGTCAACTCTTGTGATCTCACCTCAGTTTACCCTAAACTGACAAGGCCTTCAACATGTCTCTTTAAGAAACTTTTAAAATTTCCAGAAATAAAACATACAACAACAGAAAAGAAATTGAAATACCTGATATCCTTTGGAGTTTTGAATAATTGTAGCTTCTATATTTTGAAATGCCAAAAATATTCTCATTCATCATAGGGTAATGAATGTGACTTCAATATCAACTCCTGATAAATTCCACATGATGTACACTGGGTATTTTATTGAAAACTCTTTTGCAATGTTGAAATCAAAAATATTAATCAGCCATAATGCCAGCGATGATTTTCAATAATAGAAGGGTGTGTTGAAATTCCTGAGTGACAATTGTGAATACTTTGTTTTTACAGTGTTGTATCTGTGTCAAAATTTTTTCCAGTGAATCAAGAATTCTTACTAATACACTTTCATTCTCTTGAAACCAAGGCTTTCATTTAGGCCACAGATTTGTGAGCTAAGAAGAAGTGGGACTTATTATAAAATACTGTCTGATTTCCTTCATATTTTCATGAAAAGATTTTATATTGCTGAAATGGAAAACAAATATCTTTATTACTTGCTTTATTTTCTTTTAATAATTTTGTAATAGATATTTTCTTTCTTTACATTTCAAATGCTATCCTCTTACCTCATTTCCTCTCCAAACACCCCATTCCCTCTACCCCAGATCACTGACCCATCCACTCCTGCTTCCCTGTCCTGTAATTCCTCTACACTAGGGCCTTCACAGGACCAAGGGCCTCTCCTCTCATTAATGTCCAACAAAGCCATCCTCTGCTATATATGTGAATGGAGCCATTGCTACCTCCATGTGTACTCTTTGGTGTTTTAGTCCCTAGGAGCTCTTTCACTTCACTTTGGCAGAACCAATTTTCCTGTTTCATAGATATTTTCAATAGGAATTACAAGGTGCTGGGTCAGATTTACATATTCTTTCCAATTTCTTTTGATATTTATTCCAGTTTCTGCATTTCATTGAAGAAAAGTCAGAAGAGACAGGTGGTATAATCACTCCTGATAGTCTAATTTCATTAAGTCTTCTCATCAGTTGGTAAATCCTGTTACTTCACCCATTCTCCCTACCAGAATGGTAATGCCAGTAGGGAAATATTCTGAAGTCAGGTCAGATATTCTTATGGGGAATAAGATAATAAGTTTCTATGGAATCATATCTAAATTACTGATTTAAAGTCAGGAACATTAAAATTAGCATTGAATTATTGTGAATATTATTATCCTGTACAATTCAACTTGAATTTCACACAATCATGATTATACTTAAAATGTATTAGTAAAAAAATTCCTGCCCACTGTGTCATGAAACTAAATGTGGTGACACAACAATGTTGCAATTATCAAAAAAAACAACAACAAAAAAAAACAACAAAAAAAAAAACAATGTTTTCTCCCGTGTGAGATTTACACTCCCAGTGCTCCTGTCAGCTTCTGGAAGATGTTATTGTGATGAAGAACCGAGACTTCAAATAGGATGGTGGTGTTTGAGACAAAATGTATCAGAATATAAAATTCACTCCACAATGGTAATCAATATATTTTATTTATTTATTAATAACAACATGATGGAGAGTTTCTTATTTATTTATTTATTTATTTACTTACTTACTTATTGTTTAGTTTTGAGATTTTAGTATTGTTACACCATTTTAATCTTCCCTTTCCCCCATAAATATCTGAGTGTGTGCCCTTCCACATTCTCTTTCAAATTCATGGCATAGATTTTCACTGATTATCATCAGATGCTTGTATTTATCATATTATTATAACAGTTTTTGTTATATTTTATATTATATAAAATGTTATTTTATATAAAATAATAATTAATGAAATACATATTCATAAATATAACCCTTTCAATACTTATAGTGTAACTTAGATGTATCCCATATTTGTTTTTAATTATATATTTTAAACAACACTGTAAATCTTTTCATAAGTCCTATTTTTTTCAGCATACTACAACATATCTTATTATTTCTGCATTAAAGAATTGTGTCAGGGAAACATTTTTTTACTTCTAACATGAAATTTAAAAATCAAGATTATATCCATATTTGGCCTATTTTGGAAAAGTATATTTAAATATTTGTTTAACTAGTTTTTATTTTTTCCCATAGCAAGATTCATTCATAAGTCCCCCACCCTAACTGTTGGAGAAAAAAAATAGGGATTTTACTCTGTCTTCTGCCTCCCTTAGGCTCTGAATAAAAGTAGAATTTTGAAAAATGATAAACTGCATCACAAAATTTCTCGATCCCATGGAGGTCATCAGTCCTGATGACTTGGAGACATTTTTTAGGAAGAATTACCCTGTAAAATTAGACACAATGGAACATTTATCCACTAAAGAGAGTCTTGATAAAGATCACATCACTTACAGTAAGTATAAGTAAATAATGCAGTCAGTCCTGAACCAGTGATACATGTCCTTGAACAAGACTTCCAGAGAAGTTCATCAGCCCAATCTGAGTGTAGTCGGCATTTCCCTTTTTTCCTAAACAACACATATTGAACAATAAACACTTCTTGGTTCACATTTTTCATCACACATCTATTTGTACCCAAGAAAACATTTATTGCTGAAAGTGAGACACAATCTTGGCCTTGATATGATCTTCTGCAATGCTATTCTTTCATTTGTAAATCTCATTAACCATCTTTGTAGTCTATGATTTCTGCCAGGAATGGACAGACTTTCTGTGTGCACCAAGACTTGTGATTGGGAATGGAGCTCAGACCTTCAAATGACAGTGTTTCTCAAGTAACCAAGGTGAAACAAGTGACTTTATTGAACAATATTAGGTATCAAGTTATCAGGATCGTTTGTAAGAGGAGGAACATTCTTCGCAATTAGTGTATAAACACTGCTTGTGTCATCTTTGATATCAGATTTTCTTTTACTTATATTCATATTTATTAAAATTTTACTTTTAGCAAATATAGGTTACATTACACAATATATTTTGTACTGGATTGGTATTTATATGACTCTAATATGAAGAAAAATTAAAACATGAAGATGTGTATACTCTGTTTTAATACATTTTAGAAGCAGTCACCCTCAACTCTAGCTTTCCTCACATTGTTATAGGATCCAAATCATCTTCTCATCTCCAGAGATATAGTGTATGCCTTGATTCCCATGTCAAAAAATTGTTTCTTCTATCCCCCCCCCCAATTTTTTTTACCTGACATAGAATGTCATACTCATGTCTCTGTATTGGTTAAAACACTTAAACTCACACACTAGCATCCTCACTTAACTATTCTCTGCCATTGTAATCATATACTTGCCTGATAGATGCCATTAGATTTCCTTGAAAACTAAAAATTAATATGAATTAAATTCCTCATTCAGAGCATATGAGTTTGAGTCCTCAAACCCAAATGTGTGTGTGTAAATCCTGAAACTTTGTTTCTGAGGCATATCTTAAGGCTTTTGTGGGTAATACCTATACATAGTGCACCATGCAGTCAAACACACACATACATAAAGTGAAAAAATCAATTTACTGAAAATCCACTGTAAATCAATGGTTTGAAAAGGAATTTATAGATGTTCAAGTGAAAAAATAGAAAGCATTTAATATTGTGATAAAACTGTATATGTAATGTGCTAATAGCATTACTGTATATTTCTATTTACACCTTAAAATTGCCTAACGTCTTATTTGTAAACGTATATACATATATACTTAACAATAGATTTATGTCATGTATAAATTGCATAGCAATAGCATAGCTTCAAGTTAAAAATATTCAAACATATGAGTCTATGTTTCTTTTGCTCTGAGCACTAAAATACCCAAATATGTCTACAATTTATGTAAATCTTGCCAAAGAATCACTTCTTGTACTTGGAAAATAAATAATCTTAAGACCCATGATTTCCACTTGTGAAACTTCCATGTTTGTGATCTGATCTTCTTCCAATCACCTTTTAAACACTAACTTTGAGAGCCTTGCCAGGCCCCATATTCATACCTCTACTACCCCCCCACCGTGTGTGTGTGTGTGTGTGAGTGTGTGTGTGTGTGTGTTCTCTCTCTGCATATTAATCAGGTTGTAGCTCTCAGCTATTGCTCCAGTTCCATGCCTGCTGCCAAGCTCCCTGCCAGGATGATAAAGGACTAAATGTCTAATATTGTAAGCAAACCTCCAATTTTCCAATTACACACTTTCTCTTATATTAATTGCCTGGAACTTAATCTTCTTTCAAAATACTACATCACTTTCCAAGGAAGCCAGTGAATGCCAAAAGATAATTTAAAACAAGTTTTTGAAAAATCTCATCACAATAAAATGAAGAATTTCCAAATTTGTTTTTGAGTTACAGATTGGCACCCAGACACAAGAAGGTCTCTTGAGAGATGCTGTCTTGGCGAAGCTTCGCAGAAAATTGCAAAAGATGGTATTCTGCACAGTGATCAACTACAAAAGCACTAAATACTAGCGCTAGTCTTAACTTTCATCTTTTTGAAGCTGTTGTTGTAGGTGCAGAGGAATACAGGCTAGGTGGGACAACGTCTTCCCAACGCTGAGCTCACTTAGGGGTTGACAGTGGAAAATGGGACAGGAAACTTCTAAAAAGGCAATTATCTGCAGCCTTCAAGATCTGCTTCAGGTGAGAGGAGTAGGGTTTGAAGAGCAATGGTTAGAAGACCTTTTAGATCAGATAGTTTCTTGTTGCCCATGATTCCGAGAAAAAAATAACTTTAGATAAGAGGACATGGGAAAAATTGGAAAAGCACTAAGAGCCACCAAAGCAGATAATAGTACCTTCTGTCTCTGTGTGCTTATAAAAGATGCTATTGGTGACTAGACCTCACAGGCATAAGATAGCACCCAGGGAGAACTTGAGGAATCTCAAGAAGGAAGCCTGCCAGAAAGGACTTCCATTTTATCTGTATAATTTTCCATGATAATCTTCAATTTTAATGTTTTTCCATATATTTTTTCAATTTTATTAGAAATATTTTCCATGTAAATCTTCAATTTTATCAGAAAATGTGTATTATTCTACTTTCAATCAACTTAGGAATATTTTAATTCCTACCAATTTATCTATATAAATTTCTTCAATTTTATCAGAGATATTTTCCATGTAAATCTTCAATTTTATCAGAAAATGTTTAATATTCTACTTTCAATCAACTTAGGAATATTTTAATTCCTACCAATTTATCTATATAAATTTCTTCAATTTCATCAGAGATATTTTCCATGTAAATCTTCAATTTTATTAGAAAATGTTTTTATTTCTACCTTCAATCAATTTAGGAATATTGTTATGCCTAATATCTTATCTGTATAATTTTTCATGAAATAGTCAGTTTTAACCTGTTTTTCTTATATTTTTTGAGTTTTATCAGAAATGCTTTCCTTGTAGATTTTCAATTTTATCAGAAAATGTTTATAATTCTGCTTTGAATCAACTTAGGAATATTTTTATGCCTACCATTTTATCTGTATAATTTTTCCATGAAGTAGTCAATCTTAACGTGTTTTTCTATATATTTCTTCAATTTTATCAGAGATATTTTCCATGTATATTTACACAATGGAATACTACTCAGCAATTAAAAACAATGAATTCATGAAATTCTTAGGCAAATGGGGAATAGGGGGAGGGAAGAGGGCTTATGGGACTTTCGGGTAGGGGGAACTGGGAAAGGGGAAATCATTTGGAATGTACATAAAGAATATAGAAAAGAAAAAAAGAAAAAAAAGAAAGGACTTTCTCAGAAAAGGGTCCTCTCAACCCTAAATTAGAAAGATACAGAGATACTACTGATGAGTTAACTTTAGAGGAGGAAGCTTATTCAGATGAAGGAGCTACCAAATATTATGGTGAGAATTGACCTCCTAGTGCATATTCTGCTCCGCCTATGGCCTCTCTTCTATGAGATGATACCCAGTTAGATATGCAACTACATAAATTGGAGTTTGAAATTAAGTTGCAGAAATTGACTAAGATACAAGACCTAAAAATGTTATCAAGTGAAGGAAAGAGCAGTGATTCTGAGATAGTACAATTGCCTCTAGAAAGAACTGTGAGTCAGGCTTGCAGGAAAGGACAGGATATATCTAACATGCTGGACTTCTCTGCCATTGAGATCATGGATCAGTAGAACAGTATAGTTAGACAACATCTGACCTTGGAGTTCAAAGTGATAAAAGAATTAAAAACTGCTGTGGCACAATATGGCCCTATGGCTCCTTTTACACAAGCTTTGTTGGATACTGTGATGGAGTCAAATTTAACCCCAGTAGATTGGAAGTCTCTATGTAAGGCTATTTTGTTAGGAGGAGATTTATTGCTTTGGTGATCTGCATGGCACGAAGCTAGTAAGAAAACTGCCATGATGAATGCTCAGGCAGGTAATCCAGATTGGGACAAATTCAGCCTTATGTTATGCCAAATTTACCTATTACCCTTTGGAGAAGATGTCTCTTGTCACAGATGGGTCTTATAATGTGCAGTTCTAATTAAGTAGTGGCTAAGCAAATGCTAGAACAAGGATTTTTGCCTTGTCAGGGGCTAGGAAAAGAAGGACAAGGCGTTAAAAGGTTGGAAAGTCCTAAGCCTCTCTCTGATACTAGAGGTATGGGACATTTTTTGTGATGGCCACTATTTTGCCTGCATCTCATGCTGATAAAATTCAATGGTTTAATGATCATCAGGTGTGTGTTGATCAGTGACCTTTACCTAAAGAAAAAAATGGAAGCTGTCTCTTCGATAGTGCAGGACTATCTAATAGAATCTCAGTCACAATGGAATGCCTCCAGTACTTGTTATCAAGAAAAAATTCGGGAAATGGAGATTGTTACAAGATATAAGAAAGTTTAATGAAACCATGGTACCTATGGGAGCTTTACAACCTGGTTTTCCATCTCCAGTGGCTATTCCTAGAGGCTAATATAAAATAGTGGTAGATTTCAAAGTTTGTTTGTTTACTATTCCTTTGCACCCTGAGGATTGCGAAAGTTTCGCTTTCAGTGTTCTTTCCATTAACTTCGTTGAACCTATGAAAAGATATCAATGGACAGTTCTTCCTCAGGGCATGGGCAACAGTCCTACCTTATGTCAAATGTTTGTGGCACATGCCGTTCAGCCTGTAAGACAGCAATGGCCAGAAATGAACCTTATTCATTGCTCAGACAACATCCTAATAACAGGAAAAGATCCTCATAATGTTTATGTTATAAAGATTTACAATAGGATTTAGCTGATAAATGATTGCAAATAGCTCCAGACATGGTGCAAACTCAGGATCCTTATAATAATTTGGGCTTCAAATTTACAGATCAAGCTGTTTTTCCCCAGAAGATAATTATTTGCAGGGATAATTTAAAAACTTTAAATGATTTTCTAAAGTTGTTGGGTAATATTAATTGGCTTTGCCCCTATTTAAGGCTTACTACAGGAGAATTATGACCTTTATTTGATGTTCTAAAACAGAGTTTTGATCCTACATCTTATAGATCTTTAATCCCAGAAGGACTGCTGGCCTTAGAGCAAATAGAAATAGCTATTGAAAAACAATTTGCTATTCTTTGCCTTTACATCTGTTGATTTTTAATACGACTCATTAAATTACAAAGTTTTTGCAAGGCAAAAGACACTGTCAAAAAGACAAAGCGGCAACCAACTAACTGGGAAATGATCTTTACCAACCCTACATCCGACAGAGGGCTAATATCCAATATATACAAAGAACTCAAGAAGTTAAACTCCAGAGAGGCAAGTAACCCTATTAAAAATGGGGTACAGAGCTAAACAAAGAGTTCTCACCTGAAGAATATTTAATGGCTGAGAAGCACCTAAAGAGATGTTCATCATCCTTAGTCATTAGGGAAATGCAAATCAAAACAACCCTGAGATTCCATCTCATACCAGTCAAAATGGCTAAGATCAAAAACACAAGAGACAGCAGTTGTTGACGAGGATGTGGAGAAAGAGGAACACTCCTCCACTGCTGGTGGAATTGCAAGCTGGTACAACCACTCTGGAAAGCAGTCTGGTGGTTCCTCAGAAAACTGGGCATGACACTCCCAGAGGATCCGGCTATACCACTCCTGGGCATATACCCAGAGGCTTTACCTGCATGCAATAAGGACACATGCTCCACTATGTTCATAGCAGCCTTATTTATAATAGCCAGAAGCTGGAAAGAACCCAGATGTCCCTCAACGGAGGAATGGATTCAGAAGATGTGGTATATTTACACAATGGAATACTACTCTACAATTAAAAACAATGAATTCACGAAATTCCTAGGCAAATGGTCAGATCTTGAAAATATCATCCTTAGTGAGGTAACCCAATCACAAAAGAACACACATGGTATGCAGTCACTGATAAGGGGATATTAACCCAGAATCTCGGAATACCCTAGACACAATTCGCATATCAATAGATTTCTAAGAAGATGGAAGGAGAGACCCCTGGTCCTGGAAAGACTGGATGTAGGGGAATGCCAGGACAGAGAAGCGAGAGGGGGTTGAATGGGAAAAAGAGGGAGGGAAGGGGGCTTATGGGACTTTCAGAGAGGGAGGAAATGGGAAAGGGGAAATGATTTTGAATGTAAATTAAAAAAAAACTTAGAAAGTAAAATTAAAAAAAAAAAGGAAATGTCAATATACATGTACCATAAAGTGCTTATGAAATGCCAGGATCCACAGAAAAAAAGGTAGCAGCTACAAGATTAAAATCTCACTTAACATACAAAAAAAAAAAACCTACAGGATTATTGTGGAAAAGGGGTCCTCTCATATGGATTCATTCTAGGGTGTCTCCTAAACGTAATATCCTGCCATAGTATGAGGCAGTAGCCCAGATGTTTATACTTGGAAGAAAGCAGGCACTGAGTTATTTTGGCAAAGAGCCAGATATCATAATTCAGTCTTTTAACGTAGATGAAGATACTTGGCTGAAACAGCATAGTATACATTGTTTGCTTGCTCAATAGGATTTAAAGGAACTATAGATAATCATTATCCTCAAGATAGGTTGATAAAATTTTTAAATGTGCATAAGGTTGTAATTCCTAATATGACATCTTTACAGCCTCTGCATAATGCCTTTTTTGATTTTCATGGACGGCTCCTCTAAAGGACGAGCTGGATATCTTATGAATAAAAAACAGGTGGTAATAGAGATTTCTGGGCTCTCAGCCCAGTTAGCAGAACTGACAGCAGTACTGTAGATAATACTTTAATCTTTTGCTGATAGTTTGTATGCTGCCGAATCTGTTCCTCAGTTGAAAATGTGTGGCACATTTAATTTTAATACACCAGCATAATCTTTGTTTTCACAGTTGTAAAACATCATTCTTGCTGGAAAAAAAAATCCCTTTTATATTAGCCATATACGAGATCACTCTGGTCTTCCTGGACCTTTAATACAGGCAATGATTGCATTGACAGAGCTCTAATAAGAGAAGCCTTAGTTTAGATCCTGTTGTGTTGGCTAGAAGTGATCATAATAAGTTTCATTTTTCTATTCAGACCTTAAGGCTCCAACGTAAGATCACTAAGGAGCAAGCAAGAATGATTGGGAAACAATTCCCTAACTGCCTTACATTATCTCCAGTTCCTCATTTAGGGGTTAATCCAGGAGGCCTTTTGCCTTATCATATTTGGCAAATGGATGTAACTCACTATGCCTAATTTGGAAAACTAAAATATATACATGTTTGCATTGATTCTTGGTCAGGACTCCTTTTTACTTCTCTGCATATGGGAAAGGCCTCTAGAAACTTAATTGATCATTGCTAACAAGTCTTTAATACCATGGGATTACCTAAATTTATTAAGACACATAATGGACCAGCTTATACTGGCAACAACTTTATATCATTTTGTAAAGAATTCGGTATTGAACATAAAACTGGAATTCCTTATTACCCAATGGGTCACAGAATTGTTGAGCAGCACATAGCACTCTAAAAAATTGGATTTAACAAAAGTGTGGGGGGGAATTATATCCTCCAAGATCACCAAAAGCACATCCTGCATTTATCTTATTTGTTTTCAATTTTTTGCAAAGTGATGCTAAAAGTCAGTCTGCAGTGGATTGCCACTGGCATCCAGGCACTTCTAATTCTTATGCCATGGTCAAATGGCGGGACCCTCTAACTAATACATGGAATGGTCTAGACCCTGTTTTAATATGGGAAAGAAGTTCTGTTTATATTTTTTCACAAAAGAAGATGCAGCCCAATGGCTGCCAGAAAGATTGTTTCATCAAGTGGACACAGATTCTGGATCTTCTAGTGTGTATGATTCCGGTCACTAAGGATGGCTAAAACATTTTATCATCTGGAACTTACCTGTTGATTTTTGTTCTTTCTTTCTTTCCTTTACTTATTTATTTATTTATTTATTTATTTATTTATTTATTTATTTTCTTTTTTTGAGACAGGGTTTCTCTGTATAGCCCTGGCTGTCCTGGAACTCACTCTGTAGATCAGGCTGGCCTTGAACTCAGAAATCCACTTGCTTCTGCCTCCGAAGTGCTGGGATTAAAGGCATGCATCACCACCACCCGGCTTACCTGTTGATTTTCAAAGCCACTTCCCCTACACTGAGAAGCCAAGCTTTGTGTCTGATAGTTACTAATTTGGAACTGAATTGGATATCATGGGACATCAATAGACAATTTAATACTGTTTTGCTTCTAACTTCTGACCTTGTATTTTAAGCAGGCTGGTTCTTTCTACCTAGACTCACCTGGCTCAGCGATTCACCACGATAATTTTCCTGAGTGCATATATTTAGGTTCCTGTGGCTTTGGTCTGATATTGGAGAAAAAGGTATTCTATGTAGGCCTGCAAACCAGTCATGGGTAAATGAAATTCTATGACCTTTGATCAACCTAAGACTGGAACTTGTGCCTATAGGCTGAGTTTATTTATAATAAATGCTAAAGGCCCTGTTTGTGCAAATAAACACAAACAAACTGCACATGCTTTTCAAAAGACAGGTACGAGAAAGAGTACAGAATTCTGACCTAAGACAGGCAGGGCCTCCAGTCTCCATAATTCCCAAACAGGACTATAGAGCATAAGAAAATCTTTTGCCCTAGTTCAGTCAATTTCTAATAAATCAAAAGGGAGGAATTATACCTTCCCCTCCCAGCCCTTGAGTGGGGATTCCGGACCTGTGTTAGCCATAATCCCCATCCCCACTTAGGATGGAGCACTCGGACCAATGTGAATTTCATTATTGCTCCAGATCTACAAATTCCTGAATTAATCAGGTAACCCGCCCAGCTGCCTGAGCAATGGAACCAATACAAACTGAGCAGTTAGTCCAGTTCTCCTGAACAGACCTTGGAATTTGGGGGAGTGGCTTTGCCTGAAACTTTAAATTCTGAGTCCTCTATTAAGCCTTCAGACCTTGATCAACAACTGTTGTTTCGGTCTCATTCTTTTCTAGTTGCCTTCCCATACATCCCCAGCTTCATTTCCTTGTAACCCATTCAACATAACTGCAGTCAGTTACATTGAGTATATTTTATATGGAACAAATGTAACTTTTTGGATTTCTGCTTTGTTACCCATAGGGAAACATGACTGACTTAATGTGCTAGGTGAATCATTCAGATCACATGTACTTCACATTCTGATTTTTGCACAAGAAAATTCTACAGCTCAGCATGATATAAAATAGGATAAATGAGAATTGTCATCTTTTTCACACATTCTGGGTAGATAAATCTCAACATAAATTATTACTGAAGGAAACATATTACTGGTTCAGGATTGGCTGGATTCTTTAAATATTCTGTAATGGCTCTGATCTTCATCAGGGGCATCTTTAGTGAATCCCTGGTCCATTGTGCCTCGTGTTACAGAGACTTTCACCCTACTAATATGCACCAAAAAGAGGAGAACTGACTTAATCATAGGAACCTGCACATTGCATGTTGCTGAGAACAATCTACTATATTCTGGAGCCAAAGAGAGGACAGAACCAAATGTGAGTAAAGTCTCCATTATCTGCTTTTGAGAGTTCTAAAGAAAAAAATACACATATGAATCTTGCTATACAGTATGAAAATAAATAAACAATGAAGAAATAATAAATAAATTCAGGTTTTGATAAAATTGGTCAATTATAGGCACATATATGACTTTTGTAATTTTTAGAAGATAAGTGAATACTTCCCTGATTTAATAACTAGTTTCAAAGCAGTGATATATTTTGTAGCATCCTAGCAATATTGGGATTATTATTGAATAATTATTTAACAATCCTGTTTTATAAATCATACAATTAAAAACATATTTTGGAGCTGAAGAGATGGGGCAGTGATTAAGAACATTAACTGCTCTTCTAGAGGTTTTGAAAATGATGTGGTAACTCACAAGCAGCTGTAATAACTGGTGTTCCTGAAAACAGTGAACATATTCTCACATACATAAAATAAATATGTAAATCTTAAAAATATGTGATATTTACAAGTAACATTAGATGAAAACAAAAGCAAATATTTATGAATATTTATTAAATTTATTATAAATTATATTTATTTTATAAATTGTTATTTTCATATATCCATATAAAACATTATATAAAATAAATTATAATTAATATAATATGCAAAATAGTATAATACATATAAACATGGCATAATAATCAGTGCAAAAAACATGATTTTGAAGAAGAGTATCGAGGGATATTCATTCCAATTTATAGGGATGAAAGCAAAGTGGAAAAATGGTATAACACTTTTAAAAATCTCAAAATAAAGAAATAAATAAAGAGGAAACTCTCCATTGTGTTATACTGAAGGAAAATATATTTCGACCCAGATAGAAATGGAGTTTTTGTTTTGATATATTTTTTCCTCAAGAAACACCATCCTAATCAAATCCCACTGTTATGATTTCCAGAGTATACAGAGACTGACTGCAGCACCAATTACCTAAATCACATAATGAGGAAAAGATTTTTCTGTTTTTGTTTGTTTTTTTCTTTGATTTTTTAACTGCAACATAAATCATTATCTTATATGTAATAGAAAGGGAACTTATTATTTTATCCCCAGAAAGAATGTATGACCTCACTTAAGAATATTTCCCTGACTGGCATCATCATTCTGGTAGAGAGGTAAGGTGAGTAATGGGATTTACTATCTGATGACCAAACTTGATGAAATCATAATATTAATGTGTCCCTTCTGACTTTGCCTTCATAAAATGCACCAACGGGAAGAGACATCACTGAAGAAATCGAGGAAGAATATGTAAATTTGCCAGGCACTCCAAAATCACTACTAAAAGTATTGAAAATATCTTAGTAGACAAGTTTTACCATTAGGTAAAAACAATCTGAAATTTGAACAAATTATAAAAATGTTTCTTTCAATCTCTGCAATGTAAAATCTTTACAAAACTATGAAGATAATTTAATAATATGTTTAAAATATCTCCTTTTTTTATATCACATATGCATACCATAAAATCAAATATATCATCTGGATGGTTTGAATATGCTTGGCTCGAAAGGAATTATACCATTAGGAGGTATGACCTTGTTGGATGAAGTGTGTCACTGTGGGGGATGGGATTTGAAGATTGTTCCATTGTGAAAAAGTTAGTCTTCTGTGTGCCCTCCGAACAAGATATGAAACTTTCAGCCACTCCAGTGCTATGCCTGCCTGGATGTTGTCATGCATCCTATCATGGTGATAATGTACTAAACTTCTGAAAGTATAAGTCATTCCCAATTAAATGCTGTATTGTATACGTGTAGCCTTAGTCATACTGTCTCTTTACAACAATGGAAACCTTAACTAAAATGGAAATTGGTACTAAGAATAATGTTGTGTTAGGCTTGACCATGCTATTATTTGGAGGAATGTTGATCTGGACCTATGGAAAGCAGTGGAATGCTTTAAGTGGGGCTTAATGGGCATTCCTAGAAGGAATACAGAAAACATTTGGTTCACATTGTGATTTGAATTGTGTAGGATTGGCCCAAGATGTTTCAGTGGAGAAAATTTTCAGTATGTGGCATACAGACTATTTTTGTGGAATTTTGACGCGGAATTTGGCTGTTTTATGCCCTTGTCTGAGTAGTCTACCTGAGACTAAGGTAAAAGGATTTATATTAATTGCAATGAACAAGGAAGTCACATAAAAGTACAGTCGAAACTCACTTCTCTTGTTTCGTCTCATGAAGAGGATTTTGATCAAGCATAACAAGCTTCAAAAGAAATGTACATAATTTTTATTTCAAAGAATAAAGGAGTAGCAAGAAGTAGAATGTAGCATTACTGTCTGGTTATTGTTTTCATTTGGAGTTTTAGTTTGGAGTGAACTACAATAGAGAAATAAAGGACATAACATTTATATCCACATGTTGATGAATGCTGACCATGAAAATATTAGGTCCAGGCATGGTAGTACAAGACTTTTATTCCAGAAGAGAGAAGCAAGCAGATTCCTGAGTTGAAGCTAGCCCGGTACAGAGCAAGTTCCAAGTAAAGAAAAACTTAAGATCAGGCATTGTAGGATATGCCTTTGATCCCAACATTCAGGAAACAAATCCATGTACATATCTAAGTCCAAAGTCAATCTACAGAGCAAGTTTTATGACAACCATACTTAGACAGAGAAGGAGCTAGATAACAGAAAGCTGGTGATAATGTAATAGAATAAAAGAGCAGTATTCCAGCTCTAGGAAGAAGGAGAACTCAGCAGCTTTGGCCTTGTGGTTCTAGAGTTAATAATAGAAGGGACTACTGGGAAAATTGATGCTGGTTAGCTGGAGCTAAGAAATTAGCAGTATTTAAAAAGAAACCCATATCAATAACTGACATGAAATCTTCTGGGAAATGGTTTCTGAGAGCACAAGGAAGTTGTGTTCTAGAGATAGTTAAGGTTGTACCTCGTGCACCATCTCAACATGATATTGTGTAAGAAACACTTAGGTGGTACTAGTTTGGAAGGCATTAAGGAGTCTGGATGGCAGCTGAAACTTGGCACTGTGAGAGGACAGGAAACACCATTGGTGAAGGTCTTTGTTGTAGTTGATGGCCCAGGACTGAAAGAGTCTTACAATGAAGTTGAGGCTTGGCATCATAAAGGGAGCATATGAGAGGCTATTTGTAAAGCCTATTTGCAGTGGAAGACTAAAGCAAATTGGAGATGCCAGTACCAAATTTGATTACCAAAAACAGCAGCAGCTGTGGAGTGAAGTCAATGGAGCCTAGAGTGCTACAAAGGACAGAGCTGGAGAAGTGACCTAAGCCCTTTAGAGGAGTCCAGAAGATCATATGTGGATCCCAGACATTGTAACAAGAATGTGTAAAATTGAAGTGCCTTGGGTACTCCAACTTGCTAGAGATGTTAGAATCATGGAATATCTGATGAGGAAAGCTGCCAACAGGAAACAGAAACAGCCCAAGATAAATAAGTTTGTTGCAGTCAACAAAGATGAGTAGTTAGATATATGAAGCAAGCTTTTACATCAGACATGTGGTGTGGATTCTGCAGTTTGGTCAGCTAGCTTTTACTCTTGTTTGGTCTAGTATTGTGTTATTATTGTCTTTTGGAATGGTAATATATATCCTGCCAAATATAAGATATATTGTCTGCTTTTTGATTCTTACTTTATAAGGAATTGCAGTTAAGTGATTGAATGAATTGCAGAAAAGAGTCTGAATTTTGGATTTTAATATTGTTGAGACTGTTATAGACTATGTTTAGGCATGGCCCCTATAGACTAATGTGTTTGAACAGGAATGAGTGCCAAGGGATTTAATGTGGTGCATTAAATACGCTTGGCCCATAGGGAAAGTACTATTGGGAAGTGTGTCATTGTCAGGGTGTGCTTTGAGCTTTTGCAGAGTACAGAAGAGTCAGTCTGCTCTTGGCTTCCATTGGATGAAGATATAGAAGCCTCAGCTTCTCTAGTGTCATGATTGCCTAAATGTAGCCATGCTCTGCCTTGATAAGATTAGACTGTACCACTGAACCTTTAAACCAGCCCCAATTGAATGTTGTCTTTATATGAGTTGCCTTGGAAATGGTGTCACTTCACAGTCACAAACTCAAAGTAAGATAGTATCTATATCTATCTAGCTCAACTATTAAGAGTATGCTTTTCTGAATTTCAAATTATTTCCTAAAATTTTATATAGTAGAACCACAGGCAAACTGACCTTTACCTAGTTTTACTAATAAGCTACATCTCCAAATTCTAAAGGTTGTGGTCATTGCAGAAAATTTATATCTGTAAATTCTTTTCTTTTTTTTTGCACTTTTATTAGATATTTTTTATATTTACCTTTCAAATGCAATCCCCTTACTTCTTTTCTCCTCTGCAAACCCCCTATTCTATCCCCCCATCCCCTGCTTCCTAACCCACCCACTCCTGTTCCCTGACTTGGCATTCTACTACCATTGGGCAATGAGCCTCCATGGGTTCAAGTACCACACATCTCACGGTTGTACAATCAGGCTATCCTATGTTATCAATTTGGTTGGAGTCATGGGTCCATTAAGCATCTTAAGTCATGGTGCTTAACTCCCTGGGAGCTCTAGGACTACTGCTTGATTCCTATTGTTATTCCCCCTATGGGACTGTAAACTGCTTCAGCATCTTGGTTCATTTCACTAGCTCCTACACTGGGGACCCTGTGCTCAGTTTAATGGTTGGCTGAGAAAATCCCCCTCTGTGTCTGTCAGGAACTGGCAGAACATCTCTGAAAACAGCTATATCAAGCTTCTGTCAGCAAGCACTCATTGACATTCACAATAGTGTCTGGGTTTGGTAAATGTATATGGGATGGATCTGCAGATGGTGAAGTTTCTGGAACATCTTTCTTTCAGTGTCTGCTCCACACTTTGACTCTGTATTTCCTCCCATTTGTATTTTGTACCCTATCTAAGAAGGAACAAAGAATCCACACATGGTCTTCCATCTTAAACTCCATTTGGTCTGCGAACTATATCTTGGGTATTACAAGCTTCTGGACTAATATCCACTTATCAGGAAGTATATACCATGTGTGTTCTTTTGTAATTGGGTTACCTCACTAAGGATAATATTTTCTAGTTCCATCCGTTTGCCTAAGAATTTCATGAATGTATTGTTTTGAAGAGCTAGTTGTACTCCATTGTATAAATGTTCCACATTTTCTGTATCTTTACCAATCCTATATCTGATAGAGGACAAATATCCAATATATATAAAGAATTCAAGACAATAGAATACAGAGAACCAAATAACCCTATTAAAAATGAGGTACAGAGCTAAACAAAGAATTCTCAACTGAGGAATACAGAATGCCTGACAATCACCTAAAGAAATGTTCAACATCCTTAGTCATCAGGGAAATGCAAATCAAAACAACCTTGAGATCCCACCTTACACCAGTCATAATGACTAAGTTCAAAAACTCAGTTGATAGCAGAAGTTGGCAAGGATATGGAGAAAGATAAACACTCCTCCATTGCTGGTGGGATTGCAAGGTAGTAAAGCCACTCTGGAAATCAGTTTGGTGGTACATCTGAAAATTGGACAGCGTATTATCGGAGGACCCAGTTACATCACTCCTGGGCATATATCCAGAAGATGCTCTAGCATGTAATAGGGACACATGATCCAATATGTTTGTAGAAACATTATTTATAATAGCTAAAAGCTGGAAAGAACCCAGATGTAAATTCTTTTCAAGTGTGGTGATTGAAACCTTAACTATTCTAGCAGTAATACTTAACACAGATAAAGTATTTATATCATGAGTGCTAATAATAGACCAGTGAGAGGCCAGAAGGCCTCTTTGAGTTATCACACAACACTTAGATTAGGAAGTATGTGAGGACTGAGAGTACAAATAGAGCTGTGTTCCATAACAGCATGAAATTCTCAGTACACTTAGGCCTCAGAGCCCTGCCTTTCTGTGGCACACACACCCATCATAGTAGTGCTACTAGGTGGGCCATAGTCATGAGTTCTGAAGAAGTTTGCATATACATATATATACATATGTGTGTGTATGTGTGTTAAAGCCAATATTTAAATATTGTTTTATTAAATTAAGTTGGAGAAAATTCTTTCACACTTTGTGCCTGGGAGTATAATGTATATACAGGCCTGTGACACCTATTAAAAAACACCTAATAAAAAAAAGGAAGAGGGGACATTTGGGGGGTTTAAAGGGATAAACAGTGATATGATTATAACACAATATAGATAACAAAAAAGGTGTTCCTCAAAAACCTACACAACAAAACAACCCAAAACACTTGAAATAGCATTTCTATATCATCAGTCCTAGCGCTGAGTAGAGTAGGTTAGAGACTATAACCATGGCAATTTCTCACAGCCTACCTGTCAACCAGGTGTAAGGGACACTGTCTCAAACAAATGACATAGAATGACAGAAGTAACACTCTTTTAGACACTTAAAATATGCACAAATATATCGGCTAGGGCTAGTTTTGTACACTGTATATTCAGAAGCTGCTTTCCATATCCAGATATCTGTTTGCAGAATGGATGATAGCACTGTCAACAGTCTCTGGTCTCTATGTTATGTAAATTATTTTCCATCCCATCTGGTTAATAAAAGATCTGTGGAGCCAATTAGCTGGGCAGAACAGAATAGTGTAGGATATCCAATCAGTGTCAGCGGTTCCTACAGGGTGACAGAGGAGAGTAGAGAAGGACCACCAGAAGAAGATTTGAAAAACCACATGGAGGAAAGAGAATTCCCCATGTTGGTTGCAATGATAGAGCAGCTACGAGAACATACAAGGACCAGAGCTAGCCTGGGCAAACCAAGATGTCAAGTAACAGGACATTATTTCTAGATATTCACAGCATAGTTGGATCATAATATTTCAGAACCTGCCCAGCTTATGCTTACAGTGTGTTAATTAAACTGCCAGGAGTCTGTGTTCTTACTTGGGAGCTAAAATCAGATAGGGCAGGTATAGAAATGCACTGAATTTACATGGGTGAAAAAAGGATGTTAGGATCAGCATTCCCCTAAAGAAATATTGTTGCATTTGCCACACTGAATGTGAGGCAAGAACATACTAAACATACACACTAAGGCAGAAATCTAAACTTAGAAAGAACCAAGCTCTAGACTTAGATTTTGTAAAAACCACTTTTAATAAGGATTCTCAAATATTTTGACCTTCCTTTCCACACAAATGTAGGGAAGAAAAGATAGTACAATGGATGTGAACCTGTTCAAAAGGAGTTCTTTGGACCAATTCCAATTGCAGTTCATCAGGATACCAGCAGTCCACGTAAGTACTGTTAGAGGGCCTAACATGAATCAGCAGTTCTGGCTAAATCTATGAGAAAGCAGCAGTCCTTCACTGAATCTGCATAAGTCAGTGTCAGCAGCCAGCATGTTCTGTGACACCAGGAGAAATTTTCTGCTGTCCTTCTCTCAATAAACAGACAATCAGTGAAGACTGTGATGGAAGACCAATGAATCCTGGAACAGATAGCTATGCAAGCTCACAATCACTGTCTGTTTTTTCCTATTTGGACTCTCTTCAAACAATGTGTTACACCATGAGTCTTGTCTTAGCAAATCCAAGTGAGTATGTCTTAGAGAAACATCACCTATGTGGACATTACCTGACATTTTGAAAATTTTCTACTTCATATTTTAACTTTGTTTAAAAATTGTCTTTTTTCCTAACATTAACAATATACATACAATAAAAAATTATGAGAACCAAAAGTTTGAACTTTACATCATATTTTAAACAAACATCTTATGAACGTGTTGTTCTAACGAATTAGTCTAATAAAACAACTTTAAATTTCTATTAAAATAAGTTTAGCAAAACAATAAGTTTAACAAAACAATCTTAAATTCCTGACAGTCAATGTACTGTAATCCACACAACACAATCTTTACATTTCTATTAAGTACAAAAAACACTAAATAAATTTAAATTCCTATTTTTATAAAATAATTTTTGAAAGCCTTAAATTTCTTTTAATACTCTTTAAAAACAAGATATGGTTCCTTTCCCGTGAGCTCTTCACCCCACCCCCTTTGTTTCTGAATGGTTGCTCCTCGATCAACTCAATCATCCTCTCCTTATATCTGCCAGCATCTTCCTTCCCTGGAGACTCAACTTTCTATAGAATTAAACGTATCCTATCTCACTGAGGCCAGACAAGGCAGTCCAATGCTACATATATGCCAAAGGCCACGAACCAGCCCATTTATGCTCTCAGGTTGTGGTTTCGACTCTGGGAGCTCTGAGGGGTACTGATGAGTTGATGCTGTTGTTCTTCTTATAAAGAAACTTTCAGCTTTCTTATATACCTTTCTTATATACCTTTCAGCTCCATAAGTCCTTCCTTTAACACTTCCCAAGGGGTTCCCACCTTAGTCTAAAGGTTGGCTGTAAATATCTGCACCTGTCTCAATCTGCTGATGGTACAGCCTTAGAGGGCAGTCATGATAGGCTCCTGTCTTCAATCACAATATGGCATCAGCAATAATGTCAGGGTTTGATGCCTATACATGGAATGGGTCCCAAGTTAGGCCTTTCAATGTGTGGCCTTCCCTTCAACCTCTGCTCCATTTTTTTTAATCTCTGCATTTCCTTTGCACAGGAACAATTCTGGGACAAACATTTTGAAGATGGGTTGGTAACCCGATCCCTCCACTGGGTACATTTGTATCTATTGGAGGTGGTCTCTTCAAGTTCCATTTCCCCACTCTGAGCCTTCTTGGCTAAAGTCATCCCCACTGAGTCTTGGGAGCCACTCACATGCCAGGTTTCTGGTACTATTTAGAAGTTGACCCTAACTCAACCCCCCAGCAGCTGCATATTTTCATTCATCCTCCTGCCTAAATACCTGATTCTGCTACCTATGTCCTCCCCCTACCCTTGCCCACTCAGGTCCCTCCCTACCTCTGCATCTCATGATTTATTTGTTCCGCTTCTATGTGGGATTGAAGGATCCACACTTGGGCCTCCCTTCCTGTTAATCTTCATAAGGTCTGTCAGTTATTTCATGGGTATTCTGTTCTTCTGTCTAATATCCACTTCTCAGTAAGTACATGCTATGCATTTCATTTTGTGTTTGTGTTACATTGCTCAGGATCATCTTTTCTTGTTCCATTCATATGCCTGCAAAATTCATGTTGTTCTAGCTTTTAATAGCTGAATATTATCCCTATGCATAAATGAACTACATTTTCAGTATCCATTCTATGATTGAGGGGCATCTGGGTTTTTTGTAGTTTCTGTCTATTACAAATAAGGCTGCTATGAACATAGTGAGCATGTGCCCATGTGTTTTGGTCAATCATATTTTCCTTATATGCACAGGAGTCGTATAGCTGTGTCTTCATGTAGAATGATTTCAAATTTTTTGATGATTTGTTTTTACATGATAACAAAGAATTTGAATAATTTTGTAAGGGCTTCTAGGCCACTCAAGACTCCTCTGTTGAGAATTCTCTGTTCAGCTCTGAATCCCATTTTAAAATTGGGTTATATTGTGTTTTGGAGTCTAACTTTTTGAGTTCTTTGTATATTTAGGTTATAAGCCCTTTATTGGATGTAGGATTAGTGAATATCTTTTCTCAATCTGTAGGTTGTCATTTTGTCTATTGACAGTATTCTTTCCCTTAACAGAGTTTTTTTTTTTTTTTTTGAGTTTCATGAGGCCCATTTGTCAACTGTTGATCTTAGAGAATGAGCCATGTGTATACGTTCTTTTCTATTCTATTTGGTGTATCTGGATTTATGTGGAGGTCCTTGATTCAGTTGAAACTGATCTTTGTACATGGTGATAAATATGGATCAATTTTCATTTTGTGATATGCAGACACTAATTTTAAAATTTGTTCAATTAAAACCCAGGTTTTAGCCATAATTCCTTAGTCTCAGTTTTTATATAGTCTATGTGTTGACCTCCAGTCTATTTTTTGTTGGGTCAGTCTATTTGTTTTAGGTTCAGTCTATGTGTCTATGTGTTGGTTGTCAAGTCTATGTGTTGTCAACTCTCAGAGTGATAGATTATTTGGGCAATCACTTTTGACTTTTACTTGCATGCATATGGTGGATAAATCAGTAACTGAGACAGTCTGTGAGCATAAATCACCAGGGCTCTTTGTTTTTTGAAGATATTCAGCTAATAAGAGGTTTTCATTGGTCAATTCTAATCTTTATAAGTTTTGTTAATAAGTGTATTTTCTCATTGTCTGTACATACATAAGTATAACACATTCCTATTTTAAAACTATTACAGGCTTGCATTCTAATTTCAACACATCCTTATTGTAGATTGGTTGGCCTACTTACCTAGTTCTTAGATAACCCAGTATCTTTCAGCAGTTGTTTATTTTTCACCAACATTAAGAAAATTGAGGCATTATTTAGTCTGTCCCTGGTGGTTTTTACTCTCCATTTCTCATTAATAAACATCTTTAAGGTACATTTGGCCCTTCTAATAACTGCTTTTCCTTTGGGATTTTATGCACACAAGTAACATGCTTTATATTGCAATATGTAAATAATGATTGACTTTTATTACATGTGAATATGGGAATTGCCAGTTTTAATTTGTTCAGTTATGCCCATATTATCATTCTTTCCAGTAATTGTGCAAAACACTATCAATCTTTTCAGAACTTAAAGTAGTTGCCCATTAAAACCCTGAGAATGTGTCATTGGTGTGGTGTATATACGTTTGTTGTCCAAATTCTGCAAAATGGAAAACATCCATCTGATATGTGTCATTTGTTTTGGTGTTCCTAGGTTTCCGCAGGCAGGTAAAGGAATTTTGTTGTTTAGAGAACATGTAGGACAATATTTTTTTTATTATTATTTCTTTGGGTTCTCTGCAAGTGATGGAATAGTTGCTTTAAACCTCTCCCATTCATAAGATGTTTTATAAAATTTTAAGGCTTCTGACATATTTTCTATTAGTAACTGGTCAACTTCATTATTTCCTTGAGGTAATCTACCTGGCAAACCAGTATGAGCCTAAAGAGGAGTAATATATAATGAATGGTTTTTATTTCATATGACCTCTGCTGTTAGATTTCATAGACTATTTCAATTTGAATCTTCTTGCAATTTTTTAAACAAATTACTTAACTCATGTGTACTTAATAAAATTTCTGCCTCAACCAGTTAATATCTCCCGTTAATTTTTGAAAATCATTGTTTTCAAGTATTCTCTAGATGTGTTGATTTATTGTATATTCCAAAATAAGTAAGTGAATCTCCTCTTTGTATTTCTTTGATTCTGGAGCAAATGTTAATGCCCAACATAGAAAATTTTTTGTATTACCTTAAACATATTTTTCTAGAACCTCTTTGTTAGAACCAGCCAAAAATATTATTCATATAATAATAAATGATAGACTGATGAAATTGCTTACTAATTATTACTAATGTTTGTTGCACAAAATCCTGACATAAGGTTTGAATATTTAACATTTCGGTGAAAGTACCTTCCAGTGGTATCTCCTTAGTGGATGATTGTTATTCAAAGTAGGTACTGAGAAAGCAAATGTTTCCCTATTCTCATGCAATGGTATTTCGAAAAAGCAATATTTCAAGTCAATTATGTTTATAGGCAATGATCTCAGTCACAAAGTCATAAAAGAATTCCAGGTTTTAAAGGACTCATTGCTTGAATTACCTACTCATGTGCTTTTAAGTCAGTTACCATCCTTCATTTATCTGATTTGTTTTTCACAACAAACACAGTTGAATTCCATGGACTTGTGGAGCCTTCTCTTTGTTGAGCCTCCAGCAGTTCTTTTACCATCTGTTCAAGTACCTGAAATGTTTCTTCTTTTATGGTTCACTGCTTTTGCCATACAGGTAGGTTTGATAACCATATTAGGGGCAAGGTTGTTCTTATGTCAACAGAGGCCCCTTTTGTAGATTTGGAAATTAGATCCTTTTGTGATCCTTGTTTTAGGACATTGGCACAGCCTGTTAATTTTCTCACTTACCTGTATCAATAACTTCCCCAGCAACAGTCAGCTAAGAGTTCCTATACCACTCTGAATTTCCTCATTTGCTATTCTTGGAAGTGCAGATATATTAATTGGCCTACACCATTTTCATGAGAGATTTTTTTCCATAAATTTATGGGTATGTCAGCCACATAAGATTTCAACTTCCCAGCTTTTACTTTTGGTACCACCCAGTTTATCTACTGGACTCTTTGTCTTATTCCTGGTAATTTACCAATTCCTATAAACTGTGATTCAATGCAATCCACATCAAAATTCCAACTCAATTCTTCATAGAGTTAGAAAGAACAATTTCCAAATTTATCTGGAATAACAAAAAAACCCAGGATAGCAAAAACTCTTCTCATCAATAAAAGAACTTTGTTGGAATCACCATCCCTGCCCTCAAACTATACTACAGAGCAATAGTGATAAAACCTGCATGGTATTGGTACAGTGACAGGCAGGTAGGTCAATGGTATAGAATTGAAAACCCAGAAATGAACCCTCTCGCCTATTGTCACTTGATCTTTGAGAAAGGAGATAAAAACATCCAGTGGAAAAACTGGAGTATTTTCTTTTTTATTTTTCACATTTTCAATTGAATATATTCTTCATTTACATTTCAAAAGTTATATGCTTTCCCAGTTCTTCCCTCTCAAGACCCATACATAAACATAATGAAAGCAATATACAGCAAACCAGTAGCCAACATCAAACTAAATTGAGAGAAACTTGAAACAATCTCACTAAAATCAGGAACCAGACAAGGCTGCCCAGTCTTTCCCTATCTACTCAATATAGTACTTGAAGCCCTAACCAGAGCAATTAAAAAAAGGGGGTGTCAAAGATATAGAAATTGAAAAGGAAGAAATCAAAATATCACTATTTGCAGATGATATGATTATATACTTAAGCAAGCCCAAAAATTCCAGCAACTCCTATAGCTGATAAACAAATTAAACAAAGTGACTGGATATAAAATTAACTTGAACAAATCAGTAGCCTTCTTCTACTCAAAGAATAAGCAAGTTGAGAAAGAAATTAGAGAAATTGCACCCTTCATAAGAGTCACAAATAATATTACACACCTGGTGTGATTCTAACCAAGAAAGTGAAAGATCTGTATGGCAAGAACTTCAAGGCTCTGAAGAAAGAAATTGAAGAAGGATTCAGAAGATGGAAAGATCTCCCATGCTCATGGATTGACAGGATTAATATAGTAAAGATGGCCATCTTGCTGAAAGCAATCTACAGATTAAATGGAATCCTCATCAAAATTTCAAATCTATTTTCCAAAGGTCTAAAAAGAGTAATCTGCAAATTCATTTGGAATAACAAAGAAGGCAGAATAGTGAAAATTAGTCTCCACAACAAAAGATCCCCTGGGGGAATCACCATCCCTGATATCAAGCACTTCTACAGAGCAATTGTGATAAAACTTATATGGTATTGGTACAGAGAAAGCAGGAAGATCATGGAATAGAATTAAAGATCAAGAAAAGAACCCACATACCTATGGTCACTTGATATTTGACAAAGGAGCTAAAAACATCCATTGGAAAAAAGACAGCATTTTTTTTTAAACAAACGGTGGTGGATCAATTGTTGGTCAACATGTACAGAAATGCAATTTGACCCATTTTTATCGCCTCGTACAGAGCTCAAGCCAAGTGGATCAAGGACCTTCACATAAAGCCAGATATACTGAAGCTTACAGAGAAGAAAGTGGGGAAGAGCCTTGAACACATGAGCACATGTAAAAATTTCCTGAATAGAACATCAATAGCTTATACTCTAAGGACAAGAATCAACAAATGGGAACTCATAAAAATGCAAAGCTTCTGTTAGGCAAAGGACATGGTTAGTATGACAAAACAGCAACCAACAGTTTGGGTAAAGATCTTTACCAGTCCTACATCCAATAGAGGGCTAATATCCAATGTATACAAAGAACTCAAGAAGTTAAACTTCAGATAGTTAAATAACCCTATTAAAAATGGGGTACAGTGCTAAACAGAGAATTCTCAACTGAAGAAACTCGAATGGCTATGAATCACCTAAAGAAAAGAAAGCATTTTCACCAAATGATGCTGGGTCAACTGTCAGTCAACATGTAGAAGGATGCAAATTGATCCATTCTTATCACCCTGGACAAAGCTCAAGTTCAAGTGGATCAAGGACCTCCACATAAATCCAGATACACTGAATCTAATAGAAGAGAAAGTGGTGAATAACTTGGAGCACATGGGCACAGTGGAAAATTTCCTAAAAGAACACCAACAGCTTATGCTCTAAGATCAAGGATTGACAAATGTGACATCATAAAATTTCAAAGCCTCTGTAAGGCAAAGAACACTGTCAATAGGACAAAACAGCAACCAACAGATTGGAAAAAGTTCTTTATCAATCCTACACCTGACAGAATGCTAATATCAAATATATAAAAAGAAATCAAATGTTAGACTCCAGAGAACCAAATAACCTTATTAAAAATGGGGTACAGAGTTAAAGAAAGAATTCTTAACTGAGGAATGCCGGATTGCTGAGAAACACCTAAAGAAACGTTCAACATCATCAATCATCAGGGAAATGAAAATCAAAACAACCATGAGATTCCACCTCACGCCAGTCAGAATAGCCAAGATTAAAACTTAGGGGACAGAGAATCCTGAAGAGGGAATGGAGAAAGAGGAGCACTCCTCCATTGTTGGTGGGATTGCAAGTTGGTAAATCCACTCTGGAAATCAGTTTGGCAGTTCCTCAGAAAATTGGACATAGCACTAACTGAGGAACTAGCAATACCACTCCTGGGCATAAACCCAGAAGATGCTCCAACATGTAATAAGGACACATGCTCCACTATGTTCATAACAGCCCTAATTTATAATAGCCAGAATCTAGAAAGAATCTAGATGTCCCTCAACAGAGGAATGGATAAAGAAAATGTGGTACTTTTACACAATGGAGTACTACTCAGGTATTAAAAACAATGAATTCATGAAATTCTTGGGCAAATGGATGGAACTAGAAAATATTATCCTAAGTGAGGTAACACAATCACAAAAGAAAACACATCATATGTATTCAATGATAAGTGGATAATAGCCCAAAATTTCAGAATACCCAAGATACATCTCATACAACATATGAAGCTAAAGATGAAGGAAGACCTAAGTGTGGATTCTTTGATCCTTATTGGAAAGTGGATCAAAACACCCATGGCTTGCAGTCAACCAATAGAATGAGCATAGAGTTCCCAATTGAGCAGCTAGAGAGGACCCAAGGAGCTGGAGAGATTGGTAGCCCTGAAGGAGGAACAATAATATGTACCAACCAGTACCCCCAGAGCTCCCAGAGACTAAACCAACAACCAAAGAGTACACATTGAGGGACCCATGGCTACATTTACATATGTATCAGAAGATGACCATTTCAGATATCAATGAGGGGAGAGGCCATTGGTACTGTGAAGGTTCGATTTCCCAGCATAGGGGGATGCAAGTCAGGAAATTTGGAGGGGGGTTGAGCAGGGGGAGGGGGAATGGGATAGGGGGTTTTCAGAAGGGTAATGTGGAAAGGGAATACCATTTGAAATGTAAATAAAACAAATATCTAATAATAAAATGAAAAGAAAAGTAAAAAAAATATATGACAAATTGCTAATTTCATATGAAGGATCATAAGTTTCCAAATGTGAGCTCAAGTAGTATGAAGAGAGGAGAGTGAAGAGAGGAATATCCCCTCACCTCAGAAAGAGCACCAGATCCCTACATTTTTATTTAAAATGCTGATGTGACCTGTGGCTTAGAAGTCATCATTGGTCTTCCCAACATTCCTTCTCACCAACATTCTCTGTTCCTTAAGGAGAGATTGTAGTTCCCACCACACAGGGAGATGAGACAAATTCGTGACAGAAGTTCGAGCTATATAACTGAAATCTATGGACTCAGAATGATTTTATGTGTGACCTCAGAGAAAGAACAGATTATAACCATAAAGCAATCAGAGTTCCACGGGAAATCCGTGACAGTGTCAGGGAACATAAAGGTACACAGCGGGGACAGTTGCAGCTGACCTTGAACCTTTATCTTAAACCCATTACACATCCCTTCCTGGATTATCCTTATGTAACATTCTTGATTCAAAATTTGGGTCTGTTCCAAATTCCTTTTTCTGAGTTAGATAATGGGTTCACAACTTCCATCCACACTTTGCCTTCTTTGTTCATAAAATAGAGATGTATTTCAATTTTTTCCTAATTCAAAGATTGTTTCTGGTTGGTGTATTTTCAGACACATTTTTAACATCTTAAACCCTATATGTTTATTAGTACATTAATATTTAGTTATCACAAATATGATATCATATATATCATAAAAATCGAAATAATGGCTGTAGTTCTGTAAAAAAAAAATGAAAAGATTAGGACTTTTTAAGAAATAGGTAGTTCTAACTCTGGCAAGGAAATGAGCAAATGAGCCTAAAGTATCTTGTCTCACTTAAAAATAAAGAAGTTAGAAAGGTTATTATAGTAATGTCAAAAAGGATCAGAATCCAACTTGAAATGCCTCTTGGCAAAAATTCAGAATGAATTATAACTCAATAAGGATAAAAAATAAACAAACAAATAAAAAACTGTGTGTAAACCTTCTGAATTGTCCCATATAGATTCAATACTTTTGGAAAAGTATATTAATATCAGTTCCTGTATCTACCAAACATTCAATGTCAAAATCATTCATTTTCATCATTCCTTTGTATCTCTAATCATTAACATTTTTTTGATAGAACACAGGTTTTCAACTACTCCCAACAGTTCCTGTCTTTTCTACTGGATCAGACTTTTCCTTAAGTAAGGAAACAATAGCAGTCAAGAAATTATATTACATGCATGAATTTGTATTTTCACTCTCACATATGCCATGATGCTAATTTCTTGCTTGCTATACCCATCCACTACACAGGTATGCACAATAAATTCATGAATGTTAACCTTATAATTCCAAAGATTATTTTCAGTCTTTGTGAGTGTAAAGGACCATACATACCAAAGGTTAATTTGTAACATTAAACTTTTGGGGATAGGATAAGAGGCATATCTATAGCCATGCCTATAGCTGCACTCCCTTCTGTAGCAGATATAAGATCAGAAATACTAAATTTTGATTTTCTTGCCTATTTGTAACTTTCTTGCTGACCAAAGGAAAACAGCTTTGATCTTGTGCTGTTGGGTCTGGAGCTCACAGTTCTCTTGATTGTTTCTCAAAGACAGCAGATGTCCTCATATGTCTCTCTTGGACTAGAAATCTTTTGACCAATATTTGAACTTTCCACTGAGGCTACAATTATCTGGAAAAGTTTGTGGTCCATAATAGCCAGAACCTGCCTTATCTCTTCTGTATACAGTATATTCTCTAGATCAAAAGTACCTGCTCATTTGATCTCTGAATCTTCTAGCCTTATAGCTTTTTTTTTTTGATGCAGACAAATTCACAAAAATTAAAACATTGGACATTTTAATTTCTATCACTTCTAACTACAGCTTGGCCTATGATATTTGTATGAGGCTCCAGAAAACTAATACCAGTAATTTTTTTATCCATTCATTAAATAGTGCTCCTCATGCTTTCAATGGTCTGAATACACTCTTAAATTCATAATTTGCTTTTCAGAGGCCAATATTTCTTTCAATCACTGTCTGGTTTCTCTATATGAAATCTGCAAATGCTTCTGTAGGTTCCTGTATTATCTTCATTAATGAGGCAGATTTTTTTCCCTAGCTCCTGAATCATATCCCAGGCCCTTAGAGTCACAATAGGGCATTTTCAGTTATGCCATTATCATATTAAATTTATTCCTGTAACTCTGCATAAAACACTTCACCAAGCAGTTGGTCTTGCTCTATTCTATCTATACCTTTTAAAATATTCTGTTGTTTTGTTTTGTTTTGTTTTGTTTTTGTGGTTTCATGCCTTTACAATGACAGCTAGTGTAATTGTTTTCCAGTTTTTAGAAAACCCTTTCTAGTAGGATTCTGAAAATAATCCTTTCCCACCTTGGGGGATAACTCTACTCTTCCTAGCCCATGTATTTAGTATTTCTTTAACAAATGGAGAAGACAAGGCATAAAATATTAGAGTTTCTTTGACATGCTTTAGATCTATAACTTCTATTAGACTCTAGTTTAGCTCATTATAAGCAGCAGCACAAGGCTAGGAAAGTAGAAGTTGCCTCTGTAGGCCCAAGCAAATGCTATGGTGGTGCGAGGGGCTCAATACTGTATGGTTTTATCTGTACAATTCCTTGCTCTTCTCAGACCCATTTTCACAAAGGTTCTCAGACCTTTACTTCTTTACCATCTAGACTATCTGTCTTGCCCTTTTCTTCATGGAGTACAATTCTGGTGTCTGACACCAGGTATGCACACTGTTGTTCTCCTCCCACTGTCCCTTTTTTGATTCTCAACCAGTTCTGCCTCTATTCACAAACTCTGTACATTCTTATTCATCCCCACAATATTCTTAACGTAAAATAATGTAGTCTTTTCTCAAATGTTTTTCAAACAATTATGCATGAAAACCAGGAAACAAAAGTAAAGCAAATTCCAGATTTTATCTGCACCTAGAAAAAGCCCTGGATTCTGGCTCTCCACAAACTCTGCCCACACCCAGAGTCGCTTGACACCCCCACCCCAGGAGTTCTGACACATTGAATATCATAGAATCACAGTATCAGAGATACAGTTAGACCCTTAGGAGTTCTGACACAAGCAGGATCACAGAATAATAGGCTCACAGGAGGTACAAGCTCTAGTCAGAGAGAGCAAGCCCAGTTATAAACAGACATATCCAGAGAGTAAGAGGCAAGCACAAAGTCATAAGCACCAGAAAGCAATGCTACTTGGCAATATCAGAACCCAGTATTCCCACTTCAGAAAGTCCTAGTTATACCTACACACTTGAAATGCAAGAGTTTGACCTAAAATCCCAACATATAAATATGATAGCGGACTTTAAGAAGGACATAAATAACCCCTTTAAAGAAATACAGGAGAACACATGTAAACAGGTAGAAGCCCTTGAAGAGAAAACACATCAATCCCTTAAGAATTTCAGGAAAACAAAACCAAAGAGTTGAAGGAATTGAGCAAAACTATCCATAATCTAAAAATAGAAATAGAAACAAGAAAGAAATCACAGAGGGTACAACTCTGGAAATAAAAAACCTAGGAAAGAGATCAGAAGTCATCGATGAAAGCATCACTGACAGAATAAAAGAGATAGAAAAGAGAATAGCAGGTGAGGAAAATAGTATAAAAGACATTTGCAAAACAGTCAAAGAAAATACAAAAAACAAAAGTTCTTAACTCAAAGCATTCAAGAAATCCAGGACAAATAAAAGATCAAATCTATCCATAATAGGTATAAAAGAAAGCAAAGAATCCAAACTCATAGGGCCAGTGAATATTTTCAACAAAATTTTCAAAGAAAACTTTCCTATTCTAAAGAAAGTAATGCCCATAAACATATAATAAGCTAACAGAACAGCAAATAGTTTGCACCAGAAAAAAATTTCTCCATTCACATAATAATCAAATCAATAAATACAGAGAACAAAGAAAGAATATTGAAATCTATAAGGGAAATTGACAATTAACATATAAAGACAAGCCTATCAGAATAAAACAAGACTTCTCAAAAGAGACACTAAAATAAGAAGATCTGGGAGCTAAAATTCATACCATAAGAGAAGAAACATGTCATCCCACGATACTATACAGAGCAAAACTTGCAATAACTGTATATGGAAAAACAAAAGTATTCCATGGCAAAATTAAATTTAAACAAAAGTTTTCCACGAATCCAGCCCTACAGAGTATAACATGAGGAAAATTCCAACACAAGAAGGTAAACTTCACCCAAGAAAAAGCAAGAAATTAATCTTCTCACAACAAACCCAAAGGAAGAGAACCACACAAACATAATTCCACATCAAATCACAAAAATAACAGGAAGTAACAATGATTGGTCCTTAATATATCTCTACATCGAACGACTCAGTTCCCCAATAAAAAGGCATAGGCTAACTGATTGGTAATGTTAACAGGACATAGAATTTTGCTGAACACAGAAATCACACCTCAGTCACAAAGATAGAAACTTTCTCAAGGAAAACTGCTGGAGCTGGAAAAAACTTTTCCAAGCAAATTGTCCCAAGAAACCAGTTGGAGTAGATATCTTAATATCCAATAAAATAGACTTTCAACTAAAATTTATCAAAAAATAATGGGGAAGAACACTACATACTCATCAAAGGAAAAATCCATCAAGATGAACTATAAATTCTAGACAACTATTGCCAAAATAAAAGGATCTCAGAAAATGGAAAGACCTACCATTCTCATTTATTGGCAGAATTAACATAGTAAAAATGGCCACCCTACAAAAGGTTATACAGATTCAATGCAATCCCCATCAAAATCCCAACAAAATTCTTCAAAGTTATGGAAAGAGCAATTCTCAATTTCATCTGGAAAGGCAAAATCCCAGAACAGCCAAAAACAACTATTAACAATAAAAGAATGGCTGGGGGAAACACCATCCCTGAACTCAAGCTTTACTACAGAGCAATAGTGATAAAAACAACATGGCATTAGTATAGAGAGAGATATGTTGATCAATAGAATATAATTGAAGACCCAAAAATAAAACCACATACTTAATGGGCACTTGGTCTTTGACAAAGAAGCTAACAATGTAAAATATAAAAGGAAATCATCTTCAACAAATTATGACTCTCTAACTGGCTCATGATATGTAGAAAAAATGAAAATAGACACATATTTGTCACACAAAGCTCCAGTCCAAGTAGATCAAGGACCTCAATGTAAAACCTGATACACTGAATGTCATAGAAGAGAAAGAAGGAAAGCACTATAAACTAATTGGCACAGGGCGAAATTTTCTAACCAAAAGCTCAATGGCTCATGCTATAAGTTTAAGAATTGATAAATGGTACCTCATGAAACTGGACACCTTCATTAAGAATTATAAGCCAATAAGACAAATCAGCAACCTACAAGTTGGGAAAACCTCTTTACTAACCCCACGTCTGATAGAGGGCTAATACCTGAAATATATAAAGAAATGAAGAAGCTAACCACCAAAACACCAAACAAACCAATTAATAAATAGGATGTAGAACTAAACCGAGAATTCACAACAGAGGAATCTCAAAGGACTGAGAAACACCTAAAGAAATGTTCAAACTCCACAGTGATTAGAAAAAGATGAATCAAAATGAACCTGAGATTCTATATTACACAAATCAGAATGAATTAGATCAAAAACTAATGTGACAACACATGTTGATAAGGATGTGGAGAAAGTGGAACTTTCCTCCATTGCTGGTAGGATTGCAAACTGGTGCAACCACTCTGGAAATCAATCTGATGGTTCTTCAAAAAATTGGAAAAAGAAATACTTCCCTTGGGATTATACATGAAAGATGCCCCACCTTGCCACAGGGTCATGTGTTCTTAATGTGCATAGGGGCCCTGTTTGTGATAGTCAGAAGCAGGAAACAAACTAGAGGTCATATGACAGGAGAATGAATACAGAAAATGTCATCATTGTAACAAAGGAATTCTACTCTGCTGTTAAGAATGAGGACATCCTCAGTTTTGAAGGCAGATAGATGGAACTAGGAAATACCATTCTAAGTGAGGTAACTTAGACCCAAAAGGACATGGATGTTATGTACTCACTAGTTTGTGAAAATTAATGAGAGATAGAGAGAGAGAGAAAGAGAGAGAGACCAAAGATACAATCCATACAACTCAAAAAGTCAACAAGCCAAAGGGCAGAAGTGAGGATCCCTCAATCCTACTTGCAAGGGAGAAGAAAGCAACCTCAAGTTGGTAGGGAAGGACCTTGGAGGGAAAGGGGATGGGGGGGGGCTGTGGAGTGGAGAAACATGATAAATTATTGGGTGTTAGAAAAGGACTGAAATCCCTGAGGGCCAGCATAAAGAATACAAACATGCAAACTCAGGAGGTAAGAGGTTGTGGGAAAATCCTGGAATGTACCAGAGACATGGGAGGTGAGAGACTCTCAGGACTCGAGGAGAGGGACCTTAGATGAAATGCCCTTCACTGGGGAGTGGAAATTTACGGTACCACTTCCAGAAGAAAAATAGGGGATCCCGTTGTTGCCATCCCACAGTCAAAACTCTGGCCCATAATTGTTCCTGCCTGAAAGAACTACAGGGATGGAAATGAAGAGGAGCCTGAGAAAAAGAAGACCCAGCAACAGGTCCAAAGCAGGATTCAGCTCAAGGCAAGGCCCCGATATCTGACACTATTAATGATGATATGGTGTGCTTATAAGCAGGGATCTATCATGACTATCCTCAGAAAGACTCAACAAGCAGCTAAAAGAGTCAAATGCAGATATTGGTAGTCAACCAATGGACAAAAGTTGTTTACCCCTTTGGTTGAATTAGGGGAAAGCTGGAAGAACGTGAGGGAGAGGGCAACCCTTTAGTATGTCGAGCAGTCTCAATTAACCTGGACCCTCAAGATCTCTCAGGTCCTGGACAACCAACCAAGGAGCATAAACCAGCTGATATGAGGCCCCCAAAACATATACAACAGAGGACTGCTGGGTATGGTTTCAGTCACAGTAGATGTATCTACTCCTCAAGAGGCAGGAGACCCCAGGGAGTTTAGAGGTCTGTTGGGATGGGTGGTAGGGACATACTCATGGAGACAGGGGAGTGGGAAAAATTATGGGATGTGAAACAGTCAGAGGGTGGACTGGAAAGGCAATAAAAGATGGAGTTTAAAGTAAAAAACAAAGAGAATAAAATAAGAAAAATGGAAATTTTATGATGAAATTAAATTACTATTGGAATTACACGAAATCACTATAAGTTAAAACAAGGATGTTTGTGATAATTAATACAATTTAAATGTATGATTTAATTGGTAGAAATACAAAAAACTTTGTGCAATATCAGCATGTGGTTAATACTTGGACATACAAAAAGAAACAATGTAGCCACTGAAAATTCAAGGACTAAAATCCCTAATAATAAATTTAATCCGTAAAGAAGTTTCAAAAATCCAGAATAAATAACTTTACCTTTAAAAATATAGTCTTCCAACTAAAAAAAGCCTAGGAACAGTTTGGTTTACTGCAGAATTCTACCAGAAGTTCAAAGAAGACCTGATGCCAATACTCTTC
This sequence comes from Tokudaia tokunoshimensis, assembly GCA_036184795.1. Taxonomy (NCBI): domain Eukaryota; kingdom Metazoa; phylum Chordata; class Mammalia; order Rodentia; family Muridae; genus Tokudaia; species Tokudaia tokunoshimensis. The sequence goes on along the minus strand of BTHU01000002.1, from coordinate 81,247,541 downwards.
AAACTATTCCACAAAATAGAAACAAATAAAACACTACCCAATTCATTCTATGAAGGCCCAATTATACTTATACCTAAACCACACAAAGGCCCAATAAAGAAAGACTACTTCAGACCAATTTCCTTTATGAACATAAGTGCAAAATATTCAATAAAATTCTTGCAAACTGAAACCAAAAACACAATAAAACAATCATTCACCAACATCAATTTGGCTTCATACCAGGGATGTAGGGATGATTCAATATATGGAAATTCATCACCATAATCCACTATATAAAATAAGTAAAATAAAAACACATTACCATCTCATTAGATGCTGAGAAAGCATTTGACAAAATCCAAAACACTTTCATGATAAAAGTCTCGGAAAGATCAGGAATTCATACCTAAACATGGTAAAAGCAATATGCAGCAAACCAGTAGCTAACATCAAATTTAATGGAGAGAAACTTGAAGCAATGCCACTAAAATCAGGTACTAGACTATGATGCCCACTTGATCCCTCTCTATTCAATTTAGTACTTGAAGTTCTAGCCAGATCAATTAGACAATAACACGATATCAAAAGGAAACAAATTGGAAAGGAAAAAGTCAAAATATCACTCTTTGCAGGATATGATAGTAGACTTAATGGATGTCCAAATTTCTAATAGATATCTACTAAACCTGATAAACAACTTCAGCAAAGTGGCAGTACAAAATATTAACTGAAACAAATCAGTGGCATTCCTATACTCAAAAGATAAAGAGGCTGAGAAATATATTAGGGAAGTGACATCCTTCACAACAGTCATAAATAATATAAAACACCTTTATGTGTTTCTAATGAAACAAGTGAAAGATCTGTATGACAAGAACTCCAAGTCTCTGAAGAAAGAAATAGAAGATATCAGAAGATGGAAAGATCTTCCATGCTCATGGATTGGCAGGATTTATATAGTAAAAATGGCCCCCTTGCTGAAAGCAATCTACAGATTCAATGCAATCCCCATAAAAATACAACTTAATTCTTCATAGAGATAGAAATAGAAATTCTCACATTCATCTGGAATAACAAAAACTCAGGAGAGCAAAAACAATTCTCACTAATAAAAGAACTTCTGTGGAAATCACCATCCATAACATTAAGCTGTTTTACAGAGTAATAAGTAATAAAACAGAATGGTATTTGTACAGAAACAGGAAGGTAGAACATTGAAAGACAATTTAAGTCCCAGAAATGAACCCACACACCTATGGTCACTTGATCTTTGACCAAGGAACCAAAACCAAGCAGTGGAAAAAAAGACAGCATAGTCAACAAATGGTGCTGGTTCAACTGGCAGTCAACATGTAGAAGAATTTAAATCAATCTATTCTTATCCCCTTGTGCAAAGCTCAAGTCCAATTGGATCAATGATCTCCCCATAAAACTAGATACACTGAAATTAATTGAACAGAAAGTGGGGAAGAGTCTTTGAACCTGGGAATAGGGAAAATTATTCTGAACAGAATACCAATAGCTTATGCTCTAAGATCAGGTAGTGACAAATGGGACCTCATATAATTGCAAAGTTTCTGGAAGCAAAGGACACTGACAATAGGACAGAACAGCATCCAACAGATTGGGAAGAGATCTTTACCAATCCTACATCTAGTAGAGGGCTAATATCCAATATATACAAAGAACTCAAGAAGTTGGACTCCAGAGAATCAAATAACCCTAATAATAATGGGTACAGAACTAAGCAAAGTGTGTTCAAATGAGAAATATGAAATAACCAAGAAGGACCTAAAAAAAATTTTCGACATCCTTAGTTATTAGGGAAATGCAAATCAAAATAACCCTGAGATTCTACTTCAGACCAGTCAGAATGGCTAAAATCCAAATCTAAGGTGATAGCAGATGCTGGTGAGGATGTGGAAAATGAGAAAATCTCCACGATTACTGGTGGGATTGCTTGCTGACAGGAGCCTGATATAGCTGATTCCTGAGAAGTTCTGCCAGAATCTGACAAATACAGACTTGTATGTTGGCAGCTAAGCATTGGACCTTGCTTGGGGTCCCCAATGGAGGAATTAGAAAAAGGATTGAAGGAGCTGAAGTGGTTTGCAACCCCATAGGAAGAACAACAATATGAACCAATCAGATACCCCAGAGCTCCCAGAGACTAAACCACCAAACACAGAGTACACAATGTGACCCATAATTTCAGCTGCATATGTGGCAAAGGATTGCCTTGTCAGACATCATTAGGAGGAGAGGTCTTTGGCCTGTGAAGGCTCAATACCCCAGTGTAGGGAATGCCAGGAGAGGGAAGCAGTAGTGGGAGTGTGTGTGGGAAAACCTCCTAGAAGCAGGGGTAGTTAAGTGGATAGGCAAATTTGGGAGGGGAATCAAGGAAAGGGAATAAGATTTGATATGTAAATCAAGAAAAAAATCTAATAAAAATTACCAAAAATGCAAAAAATCATTCACCAAGATCAAGTAGTTTTTATCCCAGGGATGTTGCGATTTTTAAATATTCATTAACCTATCAACGTAATCCACTATATAAAAAACTCAAAGAAAAAACACATGATACACTGCTTCATGTTGAAAGTATTATAGAGATCAGGAATGAAGGCCCATACCTAAATATAATAAAAGCAATATACAGCAAACCAATAGAGAATATCTAACACAAGAGAGATTTTTGAAGCAATCCCACTAAAATCAGGAATAAGGCAAGGCTGCTCATTCTTCCCATCTCTTCAATACAGTACTCAAACCAAAGCATTTAGGCAACAAAAGGCTATCAAAGGGATACAAATTGGACAGAAAAAATCAGCATATATTGACAAATGGGATATCATAAAAGCTTTAAATTTTGTCCTATCAATAGGACAAAATGAAAACAGATAGATGAGAAAAAGATCTTTACCAACCCGAAATCTAGCAGAGGGCTAATATCCAATAAGAAGAACTGAAGAAGTTAGACTCCAAAGGACCAAATAAATCTAAAAAAATAAAACGAAAACAAACAAACAAAAAAAAAAACGGAGTAGAGAGCTAAACAAAAAATTCTCAACCAAGTAATCTTGAATGTCTAAGAAGCACTTAAAGAAATGTTCAACATTTTAGTCACCAGAGAAATGCAAATCAAAATGGTCCTGAGATTCTATCTCACATCAGTCAGAAGAACTAAGATCAAAAACATATGTGACAGCACATGCTTGCAAAGATGTAGAGAAAGAACACTCCTCTACTGCAGGTGGACCTGCAAGTTGGTAAAACCAGAATGAAAATCCATCTGTGGGTTCCTCAGGTAACTGGAAATAGTTCTACCTGAAGAATCAGCTATACCACTCATGGTTATACACCCAAAAGATGCTCCAACATAACCAGGACACATGCTCTATTATGTTTATAGTGATGTCCCTGTGTAGGGGAATGCAAGGGCGAGGAAGCAGGATTGGTTGGGAAGGTAGTGGCACACCCTCATAGAATCAGAGGTTGGGAGTATGGGATAGGGGGTTTCTGGGGAAGAAATAGGTAAAGGGGATAACATTTGAAAAGTAAATAAATAAAACATCCCAAAAAAAAAACTCCACTAGAAATGAACAAAATATTCTCATTCACAACATGGTAATGAATGTGACTTTGATCTCAGCTCCTGATAAATTCCCACTGTAGGATGTGCATTGGGTACTTTATTTAAAAATCTTTTGTAATATTAAAGTCCATGTAATTATTCATACATAAAGCCAATAATGATTTTTCATAACAGTAGAGTTGCAGAAATTCCTGAGTTACAGTTGTAAATATTTTGTCTTTACAATCTTCAATTGACCTCAAACTTTAATTCCAATGACTCAAGAATAGTGACTAATTCCTTTTTTTCTGCTCATGAGATCAAGGTTCCCATTTAGGGCATGCATCTGTGAGGTGAGACAAAGAGGGAGACAGTTTAAAATACTGTTGGATTTTCAACATGTTTTCATGTAAGGATTTTATGTTACTGTTGTGGGAAACAAGAATCTTTGTCATTTGCTCTAAGTTCAAGTTATAATTGGTCTAAATTTACAGGAACCTACCTGTTTCATAGACATTTTCAATATTTTCAGTAGGAATTTTAAGTTGTTGAGTTAGCTTCACATATTCTTTCCATATATCTTCAGTGATATTTGTTCCAATTGCTACATTGCATGGAAGATACATCAGAAGAGACAGTCACTATAATCACAACATAATGTCGAAGTTCATCTAGTCTTCTTTCTCATCAGTTAATAAATACTGCTACTTTACCCCACCCTTGCTATCATAATGGTGATGCCAGTCAGGGAAACATTCTGAGGTTAGTTCAGACACTCTAACTCGAGGTGAGATAATATCTCTCTATTCAATCATATCTAATACATTGACTTGAAATCAGAAATATTGAAATCAGTATTAAAATATTATTGAAATGATGCTGCACAATTCAACTTGAATTTCACACAATAATGACTAAATTTGAAATATGTTAGAAAACACATTCCTGAAACAGTTTGTGATGAAACAAAATGCAGGGGACATAGATATTTTGCAATTAAGAAAAAGAAAAAAAAATGTTTTGTCATGTTTAAGATTTACATACCCAAAACTCCTGCCAGATTCTGGAAGTACTTCAAACCATTAATAAATTGGACTTCAAATAGGATGATGGAGTTGGAGACAAAATGTATCACAATATCTAAATCACTTGGGTCTGGAATTAATAAATTTTCCCTCATAAGAACATGATGTAGACATTCTTACTTATTTACTTCTTTACATATAATTTAATTTTGAGATTTAATATTATTACACTATTTTGAAATTTCCCTTTCCCCCACAAAAAACTGAATGTGTACTCATCCACACTCTGCTTCATATTCATGTAATATTTTTTCACTGTTTCTCATCAGTTGTTTATATTAATCATATTTTAATAGTTATGCTATATTTTACATTATAAAAATTATTTGTTATTTAATATAAATAATTCGTGAAATATGAAATCATCATTCATAAACATAACACTTTTACTACATATAATGTAAGTTTGATGTATAATATTCTTTTTTTTTTTTTTTTTTTTTTTTTTTTTTTTTTTTTATTTTAATTTTATTTTATTTTTTTAATTTACATTCCAAATCACTTCCCCTTTCCCGTTTCCTCCCTCCCCGAAAGTCCCATAAGCCCCCTTCCCTCCCTCTTTTCTCCGTTCAACCCCCTCTCATTACTCTGTCCTGGCGTTCCCCTACATCCAGTCTTTCCAGGACCAGGGGTCTCTCCTTCCATCTTTTTAGAAATCTATTGATATGCTGATTGTGTCTAGGGTATTCTGAGATTCTGGGTCAATATCCCCTTATCAGTGACTTCATACCATGTGTGATCTTTTGTGATTGGGTTACCTCACTAAGGATGATATTTTCAAGTTCTGACCATTTGCCTAGGAATTTCGTGAATTCATTGTTTTTAATTGCAGAGTAGTATTCCATTGTGTAAATATACCACATCTTCTGAATCCATTCCTCCGTTGAGGGACATCTGGGTTCTTTCCAGCTTCTGGCTATTATAAATAAGGCTGCTATGAATATAGTGGAGCATGTGTCCTTATTGCATGCAGGTAAAGTCTCTGGGTATATGCCCAGGAGTGGTATAGCCGGATCCTCCGGAAGTGTCATGCCCAGTTTTCTGAGGAGCCGCCAGACTGCTTTCCAGAGTGGTTGTACCAGCCTGCAATTCCACCAGCAGTGGAGGAGTGTTCCTCTTTCTCCACATCCTCGCCAACAACTGCTGTCTCCTGTGTTTTTGATCTTAGCCATCCTGACTGGTGTGAGATGGAATCTCAGGGTTGTTTTGATTTGCATTTCCCTAATGACTAAGGATGATGAACATCTCTTTAGGTGCTTCTCAGCCATTAGATATTCTTCAGGTGAGAACTCTTTGTGGAGCTCTGTACCCCATTTTTTAATAGGGTTACTTGCCTCTCTGGAGTTTAACTTCTTGAGTTCTTTGTATATCTTGGATATTAGCCCTCTGTCGGATGTAAGGTTGGTAAAGATCATTTCCCAGTTAGTTGGTTGCCGCTTTGTCTTTTTGACGGTGTCTTTTGCCTTGCAAAAACTTTGTAATTTAATGAGGTCCCATTTGTCTATTCTTGATCTTAGAGTATAAGCTATTGGAGTTCTGTTCAGGAAATTCTCCCCTGTGCCCATATGTTCAAGGTTCTTCCCTAGTTTCCCTTCTATTAGTTTCAGTGTGTCTGGTTTTATGTGGAGATCTTTGATCCACTTAGAATTGAGCTTAGTGCAAGGAGATAAGGATGGGTCAATTTGCATTCTTCTGCATGTTGACCTCCAGCTGAGCCAGCACCATTTGTTGAAAAGGCTATCTTTTTTCCACTGGATGGTTTTAGCTCCTTTGTCAAAGATCAAGTGACCATAGGAGTGTGGATTCATTTCTGGGTCTTCAATTCTGTTCCATTGATCTACATGTCTGTTACTGTACCAATACCATGCAGTTTTTAACACTATTGCTCTGTAGTACAGCTTGAGGTCCGGGATACTGATTCCCCCAGAGGTTCTTTTACTCTTGAGAATAGTTTTAGCTATTCTGGGTTTTCTGTTATTCCAGATGAATTTTTGAATTGCTCTTTCTAACTCTATGAAGAATTGAGTTGGGATTTTGATGGGGATTGCATTGAATCTGTGTATTACTTTTGGTAAGATGCTCATTTTTACTATATTAATCCTGCCAATCCATGAGCATGGCAGATTTTTCCATCTTCCGAGGTCTTCTTCAATTTCTTTCTTCAGAGACTTGAAGTTCTTGTCATACAGATCTTTCACTTGTTTGGTTAGCGTCACGCCAAGATACTTAATATGGTTTGTGGCTATCGTAAAGGGTATTATTTCTCTTACTTCTTTCTCAGCCTGCTTATCCTTTGAGTATAGGAAGGCTTCTGACTTGCTTGAGTTGATTTTATATCCGGCCACTTTGCTGAAGTCGTTTATCAGCTGTAGGAGTTCTCTGGTGGAGTTCTTTGGGTCGCTTATGTATACTATCATATCGTCTGCAAATAGTGATAGTTTGACTTCTTCCTTTCCAATTTGTATCCCTTTGACCTCTTTTTCTTGTCTAATTGCTCTAGCTAGAACTTCAAGTACTATATTGAAAAGATATGGAGAGAGAGGGCAGCCTTGTCTAGTCCCTGATTTTAGTGGGATTGCTTCAAGTTTCTCTCCGTTTAGATTGATGCTGGCTACTGGTTTGCTGTAAATTGCTTTTACTATGTTTAGATATGGGCCTTGAATTCCTGATCTTTCCAAGACCTTTAGCATGAAAGGATGCTGAATTTTGTCAAATGCTTTCTCAGCATCTAATGAGATGACCATGTGGTTTTTTTCTTTGAGATTGTTTATGTAGTGGATTACATTGATGGATTTCCTTATATTGAACCATCCCTGCATCCCTGGGATGAAGCCTACTTGATCGTGGTGAATGATCGTTTTGATGTGTTCTTGGATTCGGTTGGCAAGAATTTTATTGAGTATTTTTGCATCGATATTCATAAGAGAGATTGGCCTGAGATTCTCTTTCTTTGTCGGATCTTTGTGTGCTTTTGGTATTAGTGTAATTGTGGCTTCATAGAACGAGTTGGGTAGTGTTCCTTCTGTTTCTATTTTGTGGAACAGTTTGAAGAGTATTGGTGTTAGGTCTTCTTTGAAGGTCTGATAGAATTCTGCACTAAAACCATCTGGACCTGTGCTTTTTTTGGTTGGAAGACTTCCAATGACAACTTCTATTTCTTCAGGGGTTATAGGACGGTTTAGATGGTCTATTTGATCCTGATTTAATTTTGGTACTTGGTATCTGTCAAGGAAATTGTCCATTTCCTCAAGATTTTCTAGTTGTGTTGAATACAGGTTTTTGTAGTAGGATCTGATGATTTTTTGAATTTCCTCAGTTTCTGTTGTTATCTCTCCCTTTTCGTTTCTGATTTTATTAATTTGGATACTATCTCTGTGCCCTCTGGTTAGTCTGGCTAAGGGCTTATCTATCTTGTTGATTTTCTCAAAGAACCAACTCCTCGTTTTGTTGATTCTTTGTATGGTTTTATTTGTTTCTACTTGATTGATTTCAGCCCTGAGTTTGATGATTTCCTGCCTTCTACTCCTCTTTGGTGTATTTGCTTCTTTTTGTTCCAGGGCTTTCAGGTGTGCCATTAAGCTGTTAGTGTATGCTGTCTCCCGTTTCTTTTTGGCGGCACTCAGGGCTATGAATTTTCCTCTTAGCACTGCTTTCATTGTGTCCCATAAGTTAGGGTATGTTGTGCCTTCATTTTCATTAACTTTCAAAAAGTCTTTGATTTCTTTCTTTATTTCCACCTTGACCAAGTTATCATTGAGTAGAGCATTGTTCAGCCTCCATGTGTACGTGGGTTTTCTTTTGTTTTTGTTGCCATTGAAGACCACCCTTATTCCATAGTGATCTGATAGGAGGCATGGGATTATTTCTATCTTCTTGTATCTGTTGAGGTCTGATTTGTGACCAATTATATGGTCAATTTTGGAGAAGGTACCATGAGGAGCTGAGAAGAAGGTGTATTCTTTAGCTCTAGGATGAAATGTTCTATATATATCAGTTAGTTCCATTTGGTCCAAGGCTTCAATTAGATTCACTGTGTCCCTGTTTAGTTTCTGCTTTCCTGAACGATCCATTTCAGAGAGCGGGGTGTTGAAGTCACCCACTATTATTGTGTGCGGTGCGATGTGTGCTTTGAGTTTTAGTAAAGTTTCTTTTACGAATGAGGGTGCCCTTGCATTTGGAGCATAGATATTCAGGATTGAGAGTTCTTGATGGTGGATTTTTCCCTTGATCAGTATGTAGTGTCCTTCTGTGTCTTTTTTGATGACTTTGGGTTGAAAATCAATTTTATCCGATATTAGGATGGCTACTCCACCTCGTTTCTTGGGGCCATTTGCTTGTAAAATTGTTTTCCAGCCTTTTACTCTGAGGTAGTGTTTGTCTTTGACACTGAGGTGCGTTTCCTGCATACAGCAAAAAGCTGGGTCCTGTTTACGTATCCAGTCTGCTAGTCTATGTCTTTTAATTGGGGAATTGAGACCATTGATATTAAGAGAGATTAAGGCATAGTGATTATTGCCATCTGCCATTCTTGACGCTATCTTTATGTTTGAGTGGTTATCTACTTTTGGGTTTGATTCAAGAAGGTTATTATCTCATTTTTTCCAGGGTGTTGTTTCTCTCCCTGTATTGGAGGTTTCCACCTATTATCCGTTGCAGGGCTGGATTTGTGGAAAGATATTGTGAAAATTTGGTTTTATCATGGAATATCTTGGTCTCTCCATCTATGGTGATTGAGAGTTTTGCTGGGTATAGTAGTCTAGGCTGGCATTTGTGCTGTCTTAGTGTCTGCATGAGATCTGCCCAGGATCTTCTGGCTTTCATAGTCTCTGGTGAGAAGTCTGATGTGATTCGGATAGGTCTTCCTTTGTATGTTACTTGGCCCTTTTCTCTTACTGCATTTAGTATTCTTTCTTTGTTTAGAACATTCGGTGTTTTGATTATTATGTGACGGGAGGTATTTCTGTTCTGGTCCAGTCTGTTTGGAGTTCTGTAGGCTTCTTGTATGTTCATCGGCATCTCTCTCTTTAAGTTAGGGAAGTTTTCCTCCATAATTTTGTTGAAGATGTTTACTGGCCCTTTAAGTTGCAAATCTTCACTCTCATCTATACCTATAATCCTTAGGTTTGGTCTTCTCATTGTGTCCTGGATTTCCTGGATGTTTTGGGTTACGCGTTTTTTGCATTTTGCATTTTCTTTGACTGTTGAGTCGATGCTTTCTATGGAATCTTCAGCACCTGAGATTCTTTCTTCCATCTCTTGTATTCTATTGTTGATGTTTGCATCTATGACTCCTGATTTCTTCCCAAGGTTTTCTATCTCCAAAGTTGTCTCCCTTTGTGATTTCTTAGTTGTTTCTACTTCCTTTTTTAGTTCCTGGATGGATTTGCTGAGATCCTTCACTTGTTTGTTTGTATTTTCCTGTATTTCTTTAAGGTAATTTTGCATTACCTCTTTCAGGATTTCTTCCTGATGACCCACGTTCTCCTGCATTTCTCTGAGCGATTTTTGTGTTTCCTCCTCATGGGATTCCATCTGTTGATCCATCGTCTCCTGCATTTCTTTAAGCAGTTCTCGTGTTTCCTTTGTAAGGGCATCTAACCGTTGATTCATTTCTTTAAGCAATTTTTGTGTTGCCTCCTTATGGGCATCCGTCTGTTGACCCATATTCTTCTGCATTTCTTTATGCAAATTTTGTGATTCCTTTGTGAGTGCATCTACCCGTTGATTCATCTCGTTAAGCGATTTTTGTGTTGTCTCCTTGTGCGCCTCCATCTTTTGATCCATGTTCTCCCGCATTTCTCTAAGCGATTTTTGTGTTTCCTTTGTAAGGGCTTCTAACCGTTGATTCATGGTCTCCTGTAACTCTTTATGAGATTTATTTGTGTCCTTCTTGTGATCCTCTAATAGCATCATGAGAAGTGATTTTAAATCCAGATCTTGTCTTTCGGGTGTGGTGGGGTATCCAGGACTTGCTGCTGTTGGAGAGTTGGGTTCGGATGGTCCTACATTACTTTGATTACTGTTAGTAACATTCCTACGTTTGCCTTTTGCCATCTGGATACCTCTGGTGTTAGTTGGTCCTGCTGCCACTGGCTGTTGGTTGGACCTCCTGTGAGCCTGCAAAGCTATTTCTGCCCCCCCCCCTGGATTACCAGGATTCCCCTGGCACCGATTTCTGGGGCCTGCCTGCTCCTGAGTGACTTTGGAGCCCTAATGTGCTTTGCCCCAAGTGATCTTATATTGGGGAGGCCTTGCACATCTAAAGGCTCAGCCTAGTGGATTCCTGGAGCAGAGGTCGCCAAAGGGAGGCTGGCAGGCTCCTGCCCTGTGCAGGGGTGTGTGATCTCTCCTGGGGGGGGGAGGGGGCGTCCCTCTGCCAGGCAGAAGTCCCACAGCAGATCTGGCGCGCTGGTCACTGCAGATCAGCCCAGCACCTGGGAGCAGGTTACACACAAGCTGCCTGAACCCGAAGCGATATTATGCCTGTCTGTCTCTGAGCCTGGTGGTCCCAACTACCTGGTCACTGGAGCAAAGATGGCGGAGGGCACTCTCCGTGGCGCCGCTCACCCTGTGGTCACGATGGCCCGCCGATCTGGCACCCAGACGACCACAGCGCCAACCCGCCCTCGGGCACAGAAGGAAGCCCCAACAGGCCGTGTCCCAAGTGATGTTATATTGGGGGGAGAGCCTGGGTACCGGTCTCTCCAGCGCAGTCCGCGGGAACAGAGGTCGCGGAAGGGAAGCTGGCGGGCTCCCTCCCTGCGCGGGGTCCCTCCCGCAGGCAGAAGGTCCCACCGCGGAACTGGCGCGCTGGTTACTGCAGATCAGCCCAGCACCTGGGAGCAGGTTACACCCAAGCTGCCTGAAACCGAAGCGATATTATGCCTGTCTGTCTCTGAGCCTGGCGGTCCCAACTACCTGGTCACTGGAGCAAAGATGGCGGAGGGCAGTCTCCGTGGCGCCGCTCACCCTGTGGTCACGATGGCCCGCCGATCTGGCGCCCAGACGACTACAGCGCCAACCCGCCCTCGGGCACAGACGGAAGCCCCAACAGGCCGTGTCCCAAGTGATGTTATATCGGGGGGAGAGCCTGGGTACCGGTCTCTCCAGCGCAGTCCGCGGGAACAGAGGTCGCGGAAGGGAAGCTGGCGGGCTCCCTCCCTGCGCGGGGTCCCTCCAGCAGGCAGAAGGCGATGTATAATATTCTTAAAACAACATTGAAGATTCTTTCATAATAATCCCATTTTCCTAGCATACTACAAAATATCTTTTTCTACTTTAAATCATTGAATCAGGAAAACATTTTCTTATCTCCTAACATCTTCAAAAAACAAGTGTATGTCTGCATTTGATCAATTTTAGCAACATATTTATTTAAATATTTCTTTGATTATTTTTTTGTTTCTTTTGTGCCAAATAGCAAGATTTATTCATAAGAACATTTCCCCACCATGCTACTAGAGAACAGATTTTACTCACGTCGATATGTTCCTCCCACAAGAGGTGGATAAAAGTAGAGACTTGAAAAATGACGAATTGAATTTCTCACTGTCCATATCCCAGGAATGAAATCAGTCCCGTTTGTTAGGGGACAATCTACTCGGATGAAATAATCAGTAAGTTCATACGCAATGGACAAGTTATCCTCTGAAGACACTCTTGATACAGATCACGTACCTTACAGAACATAATAACAAATAATAATAAATAATAAATAAACAGTAAATAATGCAGTTCATCATGAACCATCACTACTCACATGACTTTGAGCACACATTCAACTTATATTTATCAGCCCAAACTGTGTGTAGTTGGCACTTCCCATACTTCCTAAACAATACATATTAAACATTAAACACTCCTTATTTCACATTTATCATCACACATCTATTTCTTCCTAAAGAAAACACATATTGCTGAAAGTGAGACACATTCGTAGTGCTGGTCTTGTCTTCTATGACGCTATGCTTTGGTTTGTAAATATCTTCACTAATCATCTTTTCAGTCTATGATTCCTGTTGGGAATGGACTGGCTTACTGTGTGCACCAAGACTTGTAGATGGGACTGGGGCTCAGAATGTGAGTTGAGAGCGTTTCCCAAGTCAACAAAGTGAAGCAAATTACCTAATTGATTCCTATTTTAACAAATTGTTTCTTCTACCCAAATAAATTTTCTTACCTGACATACAACGTCAAGCTCATGACTTTGTATTCATCAAAATACTTAATCTCACGCATCAGCATCCTCACTTGACTATTTTCTGCTGTTAATCTCACCGATTTGCCTGCTAAGAAGATGGTATTAAATTTACCTGAAAGCTAATAATAAAGAAGAATTAAATTCATCAGTCATCACATATGAGTTTGATCCCCCACACCCTATTGTTGGTGCTTAATCTCCTGTAACTTTATTTCTGAGGGATATCACATGGTCTTGGTGGGTTCTGCATATACATACAGCAGCATGTGGACCAAACAAACATACACACAAAATGATAAAATGAAATTAGTAAAAATGTATGGTGAGGAACGTAATATATCGGTGTTCAAGTAAAAAACTAGAAGGTATTAATATTGCAATAGAAAAAATTATAAATAATGTACTGACAGGATTACCGTGTATTTCTGTTTATAACTTATAATTGCCCAATATCTTCTTTGAAAACATACATACATGGCAATAATTTTATATCATTAAAAATATGTTTAAGGACCTCCACATAAAACCAGACACACTGAAACTAATAGAAAGGAAACTAGGGAAGAACCTTGAACATATGGGCACAGTGGAGAATTTCCTGAACAGAACTCCAATAGCTTATGCTCTAAGATCAAGAATTGACAAATGGGACCTCATAAAATTAAGTTTCTGTAAGGCAAAGGACACTGTCAAAAAGACAAAGCGGCAACCAACTAACTGGGAAATTATCTTTACCAACCCTACATCCAACAGAGGGCTAATATCCAATATATAAAAAGAACTCAAGAAGTTAGTCTACAGAGAGCCAAGTAAACCTATTTAAAAATGGGGTACAGAGCTAAACAAAGAGTTCTCACCTGAAGAATATCTAATGACAGAGAAGCACTTAAAAAGATGTTCATCATCCTTAGTCATTAGGGGAATGCAAATCAAAACAACCCTGAGATTCCATCTCACACCAGTCAGAATGGCTAAGATCAAAAACACAAGAGACAGCAGTTGTTGGCAAGGATGTGGAGAAAGAGGAACACTCCTCCACTTCTGGTGGGATTGCAAGCTGGTACAACCACTCTGGAAAGCAGTCTGGCAGTTCCTCAGAAAACTGGGCATGATACTCCTGGAAGATCCTGCTAAACCACTCCTGGGCATATACCCAGAGGCTTCCCCTGCATGCAATAAGGACACATGCTCCACTATGTTCATAGCAGCCTTATTTATAATAACCAGAAGCTGGAAAGGACCCAGATGTCCCTCAACGGAGGAATGGATTTAGAAGATGTGGTATATTTACACAATGGAATACTACTCTGCAATTAAAAACAATGAACTCACGAAATTCCTAGGCAAATGGTCAGAACTTGAAAATATCATCCCTAGTGAGGTAACCCAATCACAAAAGAACACACATGGTATACAGTCACTGAAAAGGGGATATTAACCCGGAATCTCAGAATACCCTAGACACAATTCACATATCAATAGATTTCCAAGAAGATGGAAGGAGAGATTCCTGGTCCTGGAAAGACTGGATGTAGAGGAATGCCAGGACAGAGAAGCGAGAGGGGGTTGAATGAGGAAAAGAGGTAGGGCAGGGGGCTTATGGGACTTTCGGGGAGGGAGGAAACAGGAAAAGGGAAATGATTTGGAATGTAAATGAAAAAAATTCAAAAAATATTTTTAAGAAAAATGTATAATAATACGTTATATATTCCTGTTAGTATGCTGCATCAACAAAAAAATATAATCTTAAAACTTTAAATAAAAATCCACATACTAAACAAATTCAAAGTAAATAAAAAAAGAAGCAATCATATATTGTCAAAAATCTGTGTGCCGCAAGGCATTAGGAACAATTTTCCTTTTATAAATCACTGGGATCAGAGAATCAAAGAGTTATAATTTTACACATTGTGTGGCTTTCTCCCTGATTTTTCCATTTTGCTGCAATGTTACTTCCAAAGCCTGTAAACACACACACATACAAACACACACACACACACACATTTACACAGAAATATAGAAAAACATATGTGTAATATCGAACTTCAAAAAATAAGTCCCTGTTTTGGAGATATTACTGAATTATAATTATTATCAATATTATCTCATATATTGACCATAGTATAAAGACTCTAAAGGAGAGAAATCTTTTCCTTTAATATACAATATATAAAGTGCTTGCCTTTCAGATATCAAATTTACTTTAGGTTTCTATTTTTTTTAATACAAGTCATCCCTGAATTTACGCAAAAGTGATGCATTTAATGCAAAAGTATATTGATTGCCAACTGAGATAATAAAGTTAATTATGCAAGTGTTAAAAAAGATGTCATTAATAAGATGTTAATTTTCATACCGTTTATCCAGATAAAATAAAATTATTCAATATAAGTAGCTCAAATGAGTTTAATTATAATACTAAACTATAACAAATAATGTTTTTTGACATGGGACATATTCCCAGTACAAAAGCCATAAAGAAACCAATACATTTATAGATCACACAGATTATGAGTTCAATCTGTGATAAATTCACCATCATCATTCTAACTGCCTAATGCCCTGAACACCCAACTTTGTACTGGTAAAGGTTCCTCAGCTTTAGAAACCAAACAGGCTACAGCAAGGAGAAGAAACTTCATCTTCTAGAATAATCTCTTTCTTCTGAAGTAGAAATATGCAGGTATTCAGTTGCTGATGAAATGATGAGCTGAAGAAGATCACAAAGCATTTCAGTTTGTACAATGTGCAATAAACCAGTTAATTCACTTTTTTTTTAATTAACAGAAAATATTGGCAGACTGGTTGGCAGTATTTTTGAATGTCTGACAAGGCTTTATTTAAAGTCATGGGATTAGAGTTCAGTGGTGTATAAGATAAATGTTACACAACTGTTGACATTCAGGAAAAAAAATCATGAAGAGCAAGCTGGTTTGGTGACATTGTTGCAAAAATACAACAGTGACTAAGAAAGCCAGTGAATATCAAAAGATAATCAAGAACAAGTTGAAAATTTCATATAGTAAATTGATGAATTTGCAAATTGGTTGGTTATAATGTATTTTTGGTGAAGGGGTAATAATTTTAAAATTTTTATATAAATACATAGTGTATGTGTATCATAGCCACCTTCACATTCTCCGTTCAGATTTCAAAGATTCTCTCTGAAATATCTCTTTTTTTCCTCTCAACTTCATTGTAATTAGAATTTTGGAATTTTAGTTTCTTTAGAACACAGAGATATATTATAAGAATGTGCTTTCAGTTAATGCCAAGAGTGGGCTGCTTCAGATTGTCCACTGCAACTGACTATCCTTTCCATCATCATCTAGTAGGGTGGTGATTGTGCCAACAGCAAATTGATTTTGCAGTTCTGTGACATTTAGAATTCAGGGACCTTCTCAGGTGGGGTTGGGTGACGGTCATGCATTGTTGGTCCTGAATCTTGTTCATTCACAGGGATTTGTTGTGTTTTGATAATTGTATTGCTCAAAGATGAAACAAGAAAAAAATAAATTAGATCAGGACTCTTCTCTCTCTCTCTCTCTCTCTCTCTCTCTCTCTCTCTCTCTCTCTCTCTCTCTCTCTCTCTCTCTCTCTCTCTCCCTTCATATCCCTCTGCTTAGGGTGAAGGGGAGACAAGACTTCAAAAGGAGTTTATTATTCTTGCTAACCCATTGTATTAGTCAGGTTTCTCTAGAGTCAAAGAACTTATGGGTAGTCTCAATAAGGTAAGGAAATTTGTTGATGACTTACTATCTGTATTCCCACTCCACAACAATGGTCAGGAATAACTTTCAATGGAAGTCCATGGATCTAGCAGTTGCTCAGTCTCACAAAGCAAGCATGCAAAGAAGAGAGAGCAAAGCTTCCTTCTTCCAAGATCATTATATAGGTCTCCAGCAGAATATGTGGTCCAGATTGAAGTTTTGTGCCATCATGCATGGACCTGGGAATTGCTAGATTGCAGATGACCTTGAACTCAGGGATCTCCCTGTCTTAATCTTCTGGAATTCATAGCCACTATGCAGCAAGATCTCCATGCCAAGATCCAGATCATAAACTTGTATCTCCCAGTTCCAGAATCGCATCACAGGTGAACTGGATTGTAGTTCATTTCAGATATAGTCAAGGTACCAACCAGGCATATCCACTATAATTCACCCCTTGTATACTCGACACAAATAATATCTCATATCCACATATAACAATAACAAGGACATGAATATGCCTAACAGGATATAACTATTCCTGGTACAATCACAAACACATTTGTAAATTTACAGTGGAGCAATATCCCTAGCTAACATTCTTTTAGCATCTCAAATTAAATACCAATTGATGTTAAAGGAATTGGAAGAAAGACAAATACAACCTTAACAAAATAAAACATAAGCAGTCATATTACTTTATAATCCTCCTTTCTGCAACTGGTTATGCAGCCTTAGCTGGTATTTATAGCTACCTCCCTCTACTACTCATTCTGTATATCCTCTAACTTCTGCAAGCACTTCATCAGGTCTTATCTCTTTTGCTGGAAGAGTAAACTATGCCTTCATTCCTGATGGGTCTGCAGCCTTTGAAAGCCTGCTTGTATTCCGCTATTGTAGTTCCCGTTGACTTTAATCACAGGACATGGTAGTACTAAGAGAAGCCCTAAAGGATCTGCTGCACTCCAAACATAATCCTTCTTACCTCCATTTTGGAGAGACAATTCAATTTCCCCATGGCAATCTTGTTCTATCACCCCTCCTAACACTGTTATTCCTTTCTGATCCTGATGTTTCAAGGGCATTAGAAGCCCAAAATTATCAGGGGAAGTCTGAGTTTCCAGTTCAATGAGATGTTTGTTTGGCTCCTGGTAGGAGCACTTACCTCTCTGGAACCAAATCTTCTAGGACAGCAGAACCTAGAGTTGTAGGAACAGGAAGCAACAAATTTCTCAGAGGGTCACTAGGAGTGATAGTAGAACTATTCTTTTTCCATCCCTTGATTCCTGGATCCATGGATCCTGGTTATGGGAAAAACTGTACCATATATCAGATGCTGATTCAAAGCATTTACTTCCATTTGAAGAACTCTGCCCCAGGCCTCCATGCTACTACCACTTAATTGGCATTGTAACTGAGTCTTCCAAGGGCTTTCACATCTTTCAATTAGACCCTCTGATTAAGGATGATGGGGAACATTGTAAGACCAGTGGATTGAATGAATGTGGGCCCACTGTCACACTTCTCTATCTGAGAAATGAGTTCTTTGGATAGAAGCAATACTGTGTAGAATACCATGCTGATGGATAAAGCATTCTGTGAGTCCATAGAAAGTGGTTTTGGCAGAAACATCACATGCAGGAAAGGCAAATACAGAACTAGAACAAATATGTATGCCAATAAGAATTAAAGGTTGTCCTTTCCACAGAGGAAGTGGTCCAATGTAGTTAACTTACCACCAGGTTGCCTGAATGGTCACCTAGAAGATTCATGCCATATCTGGTGCTCAGTGTTGGTCTCTTCTGTTTGCAGATATGGCATTCAATAGCAGCTGTAGCTAGGTTAGTCTTGGTGGGTGGAGGCCATGTTGTTGAGCCCAAGCATAGCCCCAACTAGGCCACCATGGCCATTTTCTTCATTGTCCATTAAGCAATGACAGGGATGGCTGGGGAAAGAGACTGACAGTCCACACAATATGTCACATTTCATTATTGAACTCCTCCACAGCTGAAGTCACCTTTTGGTGAGCCTTTATATTTGACAGAAGTATCTTCACATACTTTGCCCATTTTGAGAGATCTATCCACATAGTTCTTCCCCAGATGTCTTTCTCACCAATTTTCCAATCAACATATTTCCAAGTCCCTGATCATCCAGCCAATCCATTGGCTACAGCCCATGAGCCAGTGAAAATCATACATATGATTATTTCTTCTTCCAAACAAACTATAATACCAGGTATACTGCCTGAAGTTGTAAAGATTATCCTTCACCTGTATCATGGTTGTCCCAGAGAGGGGTTGTAATGCTGCAACTGGCCACTTCTGGGTAGTGCCTGCATAACATGCAGAGCCATGCATAAACCAGGTCCTAGTCTTCTCTTCTTCAGTCAGCTAATTATAGGGAACACCCAGGAGGTTATAGGCACAGGATTGGCAGCAAAATATATTGTAATAGGAGTAGAAACCATAGGCACTTTAGCAACTTCTTCATGTAACTTGCTTGTGCCTTCAGGACCTGTTTGGCCTGATCACTTATAGACATACCACTTTCATTTGATAGTAGACTGCTGCAGTGCAAGTCCTAATTTATGACTTGGGGGGTCTGATAACACCCAGCTCATGATAGGCAGTTCATTTGCATGGTAATTTAGTGTCCTATAGTTAAACGTTCATTTTCCACTGAGGCACAATGGCAAACCAAGAGCTATTTTTCAAAGAGAGAATAGTTGTCCACAGATGATGGTCGAGCTTTGCTCCAAAAATCCCAAAGGTCTCTTCTGTAATCCACCTACAGGGGCCTGCCAGAGACTCCAAACAACATCTCTATCTTCCACTGACAATTCAAGTACCATCGGGTCTGCTGGATCATATGGCCCAAGTAGTAGAGCAGCCTGCACAGCAGACTGGACCTGTTGAAGAGCCTTTTCCTGTTCCAGTCCCCATACAACACTAGCAGCTTTCTGAATTACTTGGTAAATGGACCTGAGTAACAAACTCAAATGGGGAATGTGCTGTCTCCAGAATCTAAATAGACTCACTAAATGCTATGGGTCATTCTTGGTGAGCAGGGCCAGTGCAATAACTTATCCTTTCCCTTAGAAGGAATATCTCTGTATGTCCCACATCACTGGAATCCTAATAATTTCACTGAGGTAGATGGCCCTTGAATTTATTAGATTTATTTCCCATCTCTGATAGGCATATGTGTTATCAATGTATCCAAAGTGATTGTTACTTCCTGATGACTTGATTTAATCAGCATAAAATCATCAATATAGTGCACTAATGTGATATTTTTGGAAGAGACAAATGATCAAGATCCCTTCTCAGTTATGAAACAGGACAGGAGATATATATGGCCTTGAGACAAAACTTAAAGGTATACTACTGGCCTTATCAACTGAAAGAAAATTGCTTCTGGTGGTTCTAATGGACAGGTGCTGAGAAGGCATTTGCCAAATTGTTAACTTCATACCAGGTACAAGGATATGTGTTAATTTGATCAAGTAATGAAACTTCATGTGGTATAGTAGCTGCAATTGGAGTTACTACCTGATTTAGTTTTCAATAGTTAACTGTTATTCTCAATGATCCATCTATCTTCTGCACTGGCCAGATAAAAGTGTTAAAGGGAGATGTGGTAGGAACAGCAACCCCTGCATCTTTCAAGTTCCTGATAGTGGCAGTAATTTCTGCAATTCCTACAGGAATACGATACTATTTTGGATTCACTACTTTATTTGGGAGAAACAACTCTACAGACTTCCATTTAGACTTTCTGTTCATAATAGCCCTCACTCCACAGGTCAGGGAATCAATGTGAGAATTCTGCCAATTTATTTCCAGTTATAATTGCTGGAACTGGGAAAATAACCACAGGATATGTTCAAGGAGCTATTGGACCTACTGTCAGTCAGACATAAGTCAAAACTCCATTAATCACCTGTCATCCATATGCCTCTACTTTAACTGGAGGGCCACAATGTTTCTTGGGATCTCCTGTAATCAGTGTCAATTCAGAACCAGTATTCAAAAGACCCAGAAAGTTTGATTATTTCCTTTCCCCCAGTGTACAGTTACCTGTGTAAAAGGTCACAGGTCCTTCTGGGGAAGAACTGGAGAAAGGCTAACAGCAAAACTTTTAGGTATCTTATCAAGATCTTTCCTCAGGTGAACCTGGCTACCCCTTCATTCAAGGGGTTCTGGGTCTGAAAACTGACTCATCTGGAAATTGATTCACTGGCCAGGATTGCCTTTTTGCCACCATCCTATGTAGCCTTTCTTTCATTTGTTTGAGAATTTTTCTGCTTATACAATCAAACAGATATACAGTAGGCTTTCTATCTATTTCATGCCAGGAAATACCATAATAGATTATCCAGTACCAAAAGTCTAATCAAGTCATGCCATTATAAGTTTCACCTTTCCTGTACTGACAATTATGGGGAAATGTCACTATAAACATTGTTTTGTCTATGCTGTCCATTATTATAACTATGATCACCTTGTCTCTGGTGATACAGTGCTGCCACCTGGCTTTTGTTACCTTGGGGCCCAAATAAATGCACTGAATTTAATTCATCTAATTGAGCAGCAGTATCCCCAATACTAAAGTCTGTCATGAGGAAAAGAACAAGAACAAAACTCTTCAAATGTTCTGGTGCCCCTTTCACCAGTTTGTGTATTATAGGAGTAGTGAAGGGCATATCTTCTGGGCCTTCCCATTATGGAGGATTTGGTTTTACTCAACATATCTACTCTAACATTGTTACTTCCCTGAGCATTAAACTTCCTTCACCAACACTAACCCAAAAAATATCAGGCATCTCCAACTTCTTTTCAGTAGGCCATCTTTAGATAAACTCTTTATCCAACCATTCAAACAAACTTCTGACACTTGTTTTAGCTCTGAAAGCTTCCATATTTAATTTAAAATCTCCATTCAGAGGGCTCATGTCAATTAACTTATACTGATCTAATTTCATGTTACTCCCACCATTATCCCTTAAAATCCATTCCCTCACATATTCCCTAGACATCTGTTTGAGTTAAATAGCAAACTTATTAAGCTACTTAGTAGTTTAGCCAATTTCCTCATGTACTACAATTTTTACCTCCCATCTAAGGGCCCATTTTGCCTTGAGTCTAAATATAGTTCTAGAAGAAACTATTAGTGATCCTTGAAGAACATCAATATTGTCCTGTCTGGCATTTTTTTCAGTGAAAGCCACTGCTGGCTTATCAAACTCTGAGGGATTAACTTTGTCATGTGGAAAAGGTATTATTTCAAGGAGTGGTGCTGAGGGTACTATGTCTTCAGTTGGAGAAACTCTTGAGAATCTGAAGATTCAAAATTCTCAGCTTCAACGGGGTCTTCACACACACCCCCATCCCAAGTTATAGGATCCCTGCCAATTAATGACCTTATTTTAACTGGTGACATCCTCTGAGGCAGAGACTTGAATTTTTGCAGTAATTCAGCCAATGCATATAATGAGGGCATCAGTATGATTTTCTCCAACTTGAGCTCCAAGGCTGCTGGAGAGCAAGAATTTATTCAAGGAAAAACTTAGCATTTCTTATATTGTTTACTTGTTTCTGGAGCCATTCAATTTTATTATACAACTCCTCCTTTACCTTATTTGTTTTATTTTTCCCAGAGATAATAAGTGCAACAAGATATCGAAATCATTTTTCGTTTTTTTCCCCAACTTGTAGAAAGTTTTATACACCAAATGACCTAATTCATCAAGATAATCAAATGAATTAGCTTCTTTAAGCTGGAAATATAGTTTCAACCATATGTCTTCAATATTCTTCAAGCTCCCAGGAGAGAGAGTATCTGGAGAGGTTTCAGAATTTGAAGGTGCTGTTGAATTATTAAACCAACTCCAGATTCTTAAAAGATTCATCCTTATACTTCTGCTCCTCTAGAACCATTCCCAGTACCAACTTCTGTATTAGTCAGTGTTCTCTAGAGTCACAGAATTTATGTGTAGTCTCTGTATGAAAAAGGAAATTGTTGATGACTTACAGTCTATAGTCAAATTCCCCAACAATGGTCAGCTGCAGCTATGAATGGAAGTCCAAGGATGTAACAGTTTTTCAGTCCCACAAGGCGAGCAGGCAAAGAAGAGAGAACAAATCTTCCTTCTTCCAATGTCCTTATGTAGTTCTCAAGAAGAAGATGTGGCCCAGATTAAAGGTGTGTGCCACTATGCCTGGATTAGGGACTTGCTTTGTCCCAGATAACCTTGAACTCAGAGATCTCCCTGTTTTATTCTTCTTGAATTAATAGCCACTGTGTCTCAAGACCTCCATACCAAGATCCAGGTTGGAGACTGCCAGATTAGGATCACAGGTGAGCATTCCAATTCTGGTTAGTAGTTCATTCCAGATATAAACAAGTTAACAACCAGAAATAGCCACTAACCATCCATGACAAGCTGAATCCACAGAGCCAGCCAGGACACAAGAGTATATATAATGCAGCCTTCTGACAGTTGTCCTTGTCTGGGTTTATGGGAATTAGGCATGGAATCTACAGCAATCAGAGAATCATTCTTTCAGTTGCTATTTTTAGCAAGGTTTCTGCTTATGTGTATTTGTCATTCAACTTTGACCTGCAGAGGAACAATCTTGAACTGATGTGATATGAGATAAATCCTACAGCTCTGATTGTTGATTGTTCTGGGTTATGTGAAGAACCACTTGTGATAAGCAGGAACATCCTCATATGTCTCTCTTGATAAGTCCAATTTCTCCTTTGCTTTTTACTCTTCAGAAGGCTTCAAACTATAGAAAGAATTTACTGTTGTGAGTGAGACACAGGGATTTTTGAAGTACTAAGGTTATTTACTTCTTAGTTTACAAAATGTCAATCTTTGTCCTTATACCTTTTGGTAGAATTTAAGGATCCAAACAACTGTTGCTCATCAATGGCAGATTTATTTTCTCTGCTTGCCTAACTGCATGAAATAACAAGGGCTGGTGTTGTCAAAAAACAGGAAGTGGACTACCTCCTCCTTTTCTGAGGGATTCTTTCTTTCACAAAATAATTTTCAATACAAACCAAGTCAAGGAAAGTAGTTAGATGAGAGGATTCCAAACAAAGCCATAGAATTTCTAAGTGAATATTAAATCTGGACTTATATGTATGATATGAAGGATACCAGAGGCTGAGCTCACTAATGTAGGTACATCCACACTCTACAGCTGACTGGATATTTAAAAGATTTTATGGCCAAGAGAATGAAATCTGAAATGTATTTTCACTGATTCTACTCAATGTTGAATTCTGTAACTTTCTAGATTCTCTATTTCACATTAATTCACTTAGACAACTTCTTCCTAAAACAAAACAAAACAAAAAAATTCAAAACCAAAGACCCACAACCACAAAAGATTTTTCTGATTATCATTTTTTTTTTTTTAGAATTTCGTTTTAATTCCAAGGAGAAAATATATATGGTTCTTGTCATACAAAATGCTCTATAGGTATGAAGAGACACAATGAAGATGACAACTCTTATACAGAAAAGCATTAATCTGGACTTACTTACAATTTTGGATGTTTAGTCAGCATGGTGGTTGGCATGGTCACCTACAGGTAAAGTGCTGGGGAAGGTATTGAGTCTTCCAAATCCTTATCATCATGCAGCTATAGATGGAAGTCCAAGGATCTAGCAGTTGCTCAGTCCCATGAGGCAAGCAAGCAAGGAAGAGTGAGTGAGTCTTCCTTCTTCTAATGTCCTTATGTAGGTCTCCAGGAGAGGATGTGTCCCAGTTTAAAGGTATGTGCCATATTGCCTTTAATCCTAGATGACCTTGTACTCAGAGATGTCCTTGTTTTAATCTTCTGGAATTCAGAGCCACTATGCTTCAATATCTCCATGCCAAGAACCAGGTTAGAAACTTCTGAAATCTCTGAATCTCCAGATTGGGATCATAGGTGAGTCTCCAATTATAGTTCATTGGAGATATAATCAACTTGACAACCAGGAATAGCCAGTACAGAGAGTCATACCAGGTAGTGCTGGTAAGGCTGCCATTGTTCTTGTTCACTGACCACAAAAAAATCCCTATCTCAACTAATAAGAGTGTGCCTTTCTGAACTTCAAATTGTTTTCTATGATTTTGTGCAACAGAACCATCGACAAAAGCATCTTAATCTAACTTTACTGAAAAGCTACAAGTTCTACAGGTGGTGTTCATTGCTGTCAATCTACATCTCTAAATTCTTTTCAAACCTGGTAAAAGAATCATTAATCTGTTCCAGCAGCAATGCTTCACAAAGATTAAGTATTATAACTGTGAGTGCTAATAATACAGCCCAGTGAGGGGCTGGAAGCCACCTCTGAGGTTTCACAAAACACTTCAATTAGGAAAGATGTGAGTACAACAAGCAGATTTATGGTCTGTAACAGTATGATGTCCGTCCTCAGGACAGTTAGTCTTAAGGGTATGCCTGTATGGGGCATGTCCATGGTAGTTGTGGTACTAGGTGGGTCAAAGCAGTGTGTTGTTCCTCTAAAATGGGAGTCTACAAGGACACAGATCATAAAGTATCCCCCAATGGCATATTCCCATATGTAGACATCTGATTGGATTTATTTACAAATCATTGTATAATTGTTTCATAAAAAGAAAGGATAAGAATACATTATAAATTATAAATAATATATATGTATACATTGTGTGTGTATGCATGTAACAACAAATATTGAAAAATTGTTATGTTAAAATGTATGGTTGAATTGTTCTACAAACTGTGCTTGGGAATACATACACACACACACACACACACACACACACACACACATACACATATATATATATATACTTCTACTGTAAAGATGGTGATGAGCTTGGATGAAGCTTCCTATGATGTTTGGTTCAAATGTGGCAAACTACCTACTAGGAGAAAGGGTGAAGGCAAAAACAAAAGCAAACAAATATCAACAACAACAAAAACCTAGCAAAACAAACAAGAAACCTACAAAACAAAAAAGAAAAATCTACAACAATAATAACAAAATAATCCAAACGAAAACAACAAAAACAAAAAACAAACAAACAAACAAAAACTTTTCCTTGCCTCATGTGCAGACAGAATTCTCTCAAAACTGGACAAATGGGACACTCTTTTTTTTTTGTTACCTTTTTTTCTTTCTTTTTTTTAATTTTATTTTATTTTCTAAGTTTTTTTTTATTTACATTCAAAATCATTTCCCCTTTCCCGTTTCTTCCCTCCCCGAAAGTCCCATTGGTCCCCTTCCCTCCCTCTTTTCCCCATTCAACCCCTTCTCGCTTCTCTGTCCTGGCATTCCCCTACATCCAGTCTTTCCAGGACCAGGGGTCTCTCCTTCCATCTTCTTGGAAATCTATTGATATGCGAATTGTGTCTAGGGTATTCCAAGATTCTGGGTTAATATCCCCTTATCAGTGACTGCATACCATGTGTGTTCTTTTGTGATTGGGTTGCCTCACTAAGGATGATATTTTAAAGTTTTGACCATTTGCCTAGGCATTTCGTGAATTCATTGTTTTTAATTGCAGAGTAGTATTCCATTGTGTAAATATACCACATCTTCTGAATCCATTCCTCTGTTGAGGGACATCTGGGTTCTTTCCAGCTTCTGGCTATTATAAATAAGGCTGCTATGAACTTAGTGGAGCATGTGTCCTTATTGCATGTGGGTAAAGCCTCTGGGTATATGCCCAGGAGTAGTATAGCCAGATCCTCCGGGAGTGTCATGCCCAGTTTTCTGAGGAACCGCCAGACTGCTTTCCAGAGTGGTTGTACCAGCTTGCAATTCCACCACCAGTAGAGGAGTGTTCCTCTTTCTCCACATCCTCGTCAACAACTGCTGTCTCCTGTGTTTTTGATCTTAGTCATCCTGACTGGTGTGAGATGGAATCTCAGGGTTGTTTTGATTTGCATTTCCCTCATGACTAAGTATGTTGAACATCTCTTTAGGTGCTTCTCAGCCATTAGATATTCTTCAGGTGAGAACTCTTTGTTTAGTTCTGTACCCCATTTTTTAATAGGGTTACTTGCTTCTCTGAAGTTTAACTTCTTGAGTTCTTTATATATATTGGATATTAGCCCTCTGTTGGATATAGGGTTGGTAAAGATAATTTCCCAGTTAGTTGGTTGCCGCTTTGTCTTTTTGACAGTGTCTTTTGCCTTGCCAAACTTTGTAATTTAATGAGGTCAAATCGGACACTCTTAAATCAACTGTCAAGCTTTGCAAGGACATGGTAGTAAGCTTCTTCAGTATTCCTACTTCATAAAAATAATCTGTAATATCCTTTGGTCCAAGACTTAAGATGGATTCTCCCATGACTAGAAAAATTTAGGATGATTGAACCGTTAGGTATCTCTGTCTATAGATTTGGAAGCTGCTTGCTCTGCATTTGTTGCATACACAGGTAGTATTTATTTCCTCTCGTATCTCTGATGGGATTCAAGTCAAAATAGTACAGTGTTAACAATTAAGCTCAAGTCGTTTAGGAATAAGAAAGCATTTTTAGATCAAAGAAGATAATCCTTTTGAATTAAAAGTGTAAATGTTGGAGGTGATTTTGTGTGCCTTGTTTTCAGATGTTGTTATCTGTGCCTAGACATCTGGTTGCACTCTGGACTATGGCATGGTCAAACATGGGGCTCCCAGTGGAGGGAACTATCTTCACCAACCCATCTTCAAAATTTTTGATCCAGAATAGTTCCTGTCTAAAGGGAACGTAGGATGAAAAATGGATCAGAGGCTGAAGGAAAGGTCACAGAGTAAATGGCCCAACTTGGGATCTATCCAATGCAGAGGCAACAAACTCTGAAATTATTGTTGATGCCATGCAGTGTTTGCAGACAGGAATCTATCATGACTGTCCTCTGAGAAGCTTTTCGAGCAGCTGATTCAGACAGGTGCATATACTTAGAGCCAACCATTGAACTGAGGTCAGTACCCAATTTGGAAGAGTTAGGGGAGGGACTCTAGGAGTTCAAGGGAATTACAAACCTTTAGGAAGAACAACAGTGTCAACTAACCCAGACCCCTTAGAGCTTCCAGAGGCTAAACAACCAACCATAATACATACATGAGCTCCCATTGCACATGTAGCAGTGGACCACCTTGTCTGGCCTCATGGGGAGAGGATCCCCTTAATCCTGTAGAAACGTAAGGCCACAGGGAAGAGGGACACAGGAAGGGTTGAGTTGTGTGTGAAGGGGTTAATGGGGGAGGGAACTCTCAGAAGCAAAGGAGGGATTAAGTAAAGAAATTTGAAAGGGAACCATGTTTGTATTTAAGTTATATTAATATAAAATTTAGTGTTTTAAAATTATTCTATTCAGATAGGAATATAAGGTTGTTTTGTTTTTATTGTATATTAGTAGCAATATAAGATTGTTTTGTTTGAATTTTAGCATACTCACAGGAATTTAAGATTGTTTCTTAAACTTATTATATACTAACAGAAATTTAAGGTTACGTTTTTAGATTATAGTGTTCATAACCTGTTCCTTTAAAATATGATGTAAAATTCAAATTTTAGGGTTTTATAATTATTTTTATTATACAAAAACTTATTTGTAAGGGAAAAGACAATTTAAGATATTTCTGGTGAGTCCCATTTAGGTGGTATGTCACTAATTAGACTCTTAGGTGTTTTGCTGAAACAAGACCCATGGTGGAACACTTGGTGAATGGAGAGAGTATAAACAGAATTCAACAGACTACTATTTGGATCTTGCATAACTGAACTTGCAATGATTCATTGGGCTTGCATCTTAATCTTGGCTGATCTTCACTTCATTGAAATAGACATAGCAAAGAACTCCTGTTACTCCAGCTCATCCTTGTTGCTGTCACTGACTTGTACATATTCAGCAGATGATTGGTGGTTTCTGTTAGATCTAGCCACAGCTGCTGATTCATGTTTTGGAACATAACACTAATGAAGTGGACTGCTAGTATTCTTACAAATAGAAATTGGAATTGCCCCAAAGTACTACTTTTAAACAGGTTCACATCCACTTGTACTATTTACCATCTTTTCTCCCTTACCTTTGGATGGTGGGTTAGTAGGGAGTGTCAAAGCTCTTGATATTCATTACTAATAGCATATTTTTTATAAATCAAAGCCTAAAGACTTGATTTCTCTAAAGTTTGATTTCTGTCTAAGTGTGAACGTTGACTAAATTCTTGCATCACATTCAGTGTGCCAAATGCAATAATTTTTCTTTGAAGAGAGTTAGGATTCTCACACTTTGATCCCAAGTAAATGCTGGATATTTTTCTCTACCTGCCCTGCCCAATTTTAGCCGTGAAGTAAGGACAAAGAGAGCTGATATTTTTATTAACACACTTCAAGCCTTATCTAGGCAAGTTCTGAACTTTTCTATTCCATTTAGGATGCTAATACAAAGAAAAGTATCACAATACTTGTCATCCGTGCTTGTCTTTGCTTGCTCTGTTCACTGTGTTTCCTCATGAACACTCCCTCATTGCAAGCCTCATGGTGAATTCTGATCTCTCCATGTAGTTTTTACACACCTTCTTTGCCTAGTGGTCCTTCTCTCCTCCTCTCTGTCACCAGCTGGGACCCCAGGAGTAGAACTAGATATCTCATACTATTCTATTCTGCCCAGCTAATTGGCTCATCAGATCTTTTATTAACCTATCAGAGGTGAAGGATAACAATTTTTACATGAATAGAGGCAAGAGATAGTTGACACTGCCATCATCCAGTTTGCAACCAGATATCTGGACAAAGAAATCAGTATCTGAATACAGAGTGCACAAAACCAACAGACATATAAGTATGTGTGCATATTTTTAAGTGTTAAAATTTTAAGTGTTAAAAGAGTGTTCCTTTTGTCATTCTTTGCCATATTTTGAAACAGGGAGCAGGGGGAGGGAAGAGGGCATATGGGACTTTGGGGGAGGGGGGAACCAGTAAGAGGGAAATCATTTTAAATGTAAATAAAGAATATACCTAATAAAAAATTAAAAAAAAAAAAAAAAAGAAACAGGGTCTCCTTACACCTGACTTACAAGTGGTCTGGATTGAGGATACGGAAATGACACTTTAAGGATGTTTTGTTTAATTTTATTTGTTTTATCTTATTTTTTAATTTAAGGAAAAACTGTTTTTTAATTCTTTTATTTTCTGTTTTATACTATAATTCCATCACTGTTATTTTTCTCTCTAAATCCTCCCATATGTCCCCTCTTGCTCTTTTTCAATTAATTGATGCAAAAGGCATATATATATATATATATATATATATATATATATATATATTCATGCATTTTTGAAACAATTCTACTATGAAAAAATCTAACGATATTTCAATACTTGCTTTATACACATACACACATATAAAATATTGACATATATTATTTACTTATTTATTTTTTACTTGCTTTTTATGGAAGAACTCTACCAAAATTTGTAATAAAACCAGATCAAATGTGTACATATGAG
Source organism: Tokudaia tokunoshimensis (assembly GCA_036184795.1). NCBI lineage: Eukaryota > Metazoa > Chordata > Mammalia > Rodentia > Muridae > Tokudaia > Tokudaia tokunoshimensis. Next base: position 81,217,497 of record BTHU01000002.1, on the reverse strand, counting down.
AATTTGCCTTCAAGGAGACACTGCATGATCTTTGTTCATGTAGAGGCCCATTTGAGAGGAAAAACACACACCTTTAGACCTCTTGGATTGGCACACCCAGTAGCAAAACTACCATGTGCATGCCTGAGAAAGTCGATGCCTGAGGACTAAGGATTCTGAGAATTTCATGCTATTATGGAACAGAGCTCTGCTGTTGTACTCTCTGTCCTCACATCCTTCCTAATCTAAGTGTTGTGTGAAAACTGAGAGGGGGCTTCCAGAGCTTCACTGTGTAGTTTTATTTGCAGTCACAATAGTAATCCTGGATCTTTGCTAAGCATCACTACTGGAAAGGAATAATGAAGCATTCATAACCCTTGTAAAGAAGTTAGAGATGTAGATTGTCAGCAAATAACACCACCTTTACAACAATTTTGGAGTTGTAGCTTGTTAGTTTAGTTAGGATAAGAAGTTTATGCTATGCTACTACAGACTAAATCTTAGGTATTAATTTTAAGTTCAGAAAGGCACACTCTTTATAGTTGAGTGATGGATTTTTGTTGTCAGTGATTAAGAACAATGGCAGTTCTACCAGCAAAACCTGACATGACTCTTTTTCTAGAACTGGACAGGTTAAGATAATGATTAATTTCTTGTATTCATTATTGCCCTCAGCTTTCAGATGATTTAATTAAAACTTTGGTATTAGTAGATGTGTAACCTGAGGGTTGACTGTAGAAAGACTGCTAGATTTTATATAAAATTTAGATTTCTAATACTTTTAAGATTTATATAAGAGTACTTTTAAAGAAAAATAATAAAATAATTATTCATCTCTTTATTAACCACAAATTTCAGCCTGTCCAAAAAAATGGCTGAGAAATTATATGCCTTTATCATACCTTCTAATTCTATATCAAGTTACTTAGTTTATGAATATGTGTGGTTTCTTTGGAAAGATTTGTTTTCTCCTTCATATGTAATATGTAATTTTTTTCAAGTAAATATATTCCAGAGCACACTTTTTGAAGATAATCTTTCATTAAAAAAATAGAATGTTATCTCAGTGTAATGTTTATGCTGCTTGGAATATATTGCAGGGATTTATAAAAAAAATGTTTTTTGAGCTTGTTATGCTACATTCAATGATTGTGTGTGTATGTGTGTATGTGTGTCTGTGATTGTGTATATGTGTTTTTCTGTGTGTGTTTGAATCTTTTTCCTGTTATATTATATTTTTCCTTCTCTCCAGACTCTGAAGACTTCTAGTAGACTCTTGTAGGTCACAGGAAGTCCTGGCCCCAATGAATCATTCTTTAACCCCTAAGAGAATAGTCTGTTGAGTGATAAATTGCAAAATCTATGCCCTCATCTCAGTTTATCCTAACCTGACTAGGCTGCCCTTCAACATGCCCCCTTAAAGTATTTTTGCAAACTAGCCTAAATAAGTAATACCACAATAGAAAAGTAATTTAAATACCTGATACCCTATCTAGTTTTATGTAATTGTAGCTCTTATATTTTGAAATGCTCAAAAATATTCCATTCATGATAGAGTGACAAATGTATCTTTGACACCATCTCCTGAAGGATCCCATTGAATGATGTGTGTTGTGTACTTTATTGAAAAATCTTTGGCAATATTGAAATTAATACAATTAATCATACATAAGGCCAGTAATCATTTTCAATAAAAGTACAATAAGTAGAAATTCCTGAGTGATAATTGTGAATACTCTGTGTTTACAACCTTGTTTTGAACTCAAAATTTAATTCCAGTGAATCAAGAACACTGACCAATATGATTCTGCTCATTAGAACAATGCTCCTGTTTAGGGCAGTTACTTATGAGGTGAGACAAAGAGGGAGACAGTTGGATTTCCTTCATATTTTCTAGTCAAGTGTTTATATTGCTGAAATGGAAAACAAGAATCTTTATCACAACCTCTAATTTCAGTTCACTTTTAAGGGAACAAATTTACCTATTTCATAGACATTTTCAATATTGTCAATAAGAATTCCGAGTTACCAAGTCAACTTTACATATTCTTCCCTCATTTTTCACAGATATTTGTTCCTGTTGCTTCATTTCATGGAAGAAAAGTCAGAAGAGACAGCCTTTACAATCACATCAAATAGTCTAAGTTCATAAAGTCTTCTCATAAGTTGGTAAATCCTGACAATTTACCCCACCCTCCCTGCCATTGGTGATGCCAGTCAGGGAATCCTTCTGAAGTCAGGTCAGACATTCTCTCTAGGGGCAAGATAACTCTCCATCCCATCATATCTATGATACTGATTTAAATTCAGGAATATGAAAATTAGAATTTAATTATTATTATAATTTTTATCCTGCACAATTCAACTTGAGTTTCACACAATCATGATTATACTTGAAAGATATTGGTAAACACATTCCTGTACCACTGTGTCATGGAACTAAACTCAGTTGACACAGCTCTTTTGTGATTAACAAAAAGAAAAAAAAATTTTCCTAGTTAAAATATTTACATACCTAGTGCTCCTGTCAGATTCTCTTTGTAATTTGAGTCATTAAGAAATTGGGCTACAAATAGGGTGGTGGTGTTTGAGGCAAAACGTATCTCAATTTTAAGTATACTTTGTCCTGGTCATATATACATTTTCCTTCATAATAAGATGACATTGATTTTCCTATTTATTTATTTATTTATTACTTATTGCTTAGTTTTCAGATGTTAGTATAGATATATCATTCTGAAACTACTCTTTTCCATATAAAAATGTGATGCCCATCCACACCTTCCTTCAAATTCAGGGCATCATGTTTTACTGATTATTATCAAATGCTTACATTTAATTTATTATTATAGTTATGTTTTATTTTATATTATATAAATTATGTATTATTTTATATAAAATAATTTATGAAATATGAAAAATAATTCATAAATATAACCATTTCAATCTATATAATGCTACTCAGATGTATTTCATATTATTTAATTTTACTGTTTTTAAAACATAGTAAATTATTTCAGGATAATCCCATTATTCTTAGCATACTACATCACATGTTATCATTTCTATACTGAGTCAAGGAAATGTTTTATCTTCTACCATAAAACTAAAAAATCCAGTATATGCCTGTATTCGACCAACTTTAGCAAAAACTGTTTTTAAATATTTGTTGGATTATTGTTGGTTTTGTGCTACCTAGCAATATTTGTCAATAAGTACATTTCACTTCATACTGCTGGAGAACAGATAATGTCAATTTTACTCCTCTCATACTAATCATACAAAAGATGCTGGATGAAAGTAAATTTTTGGAAAATGATGACTTGCATCACATAATTTCCAGGTTGCAGGGATGATCAGGTCCATTGGATTTCAGACATTTTCTTTAAAGGAAATGCTCTGTAAAATTAGAGACAAAGAACCATTTATCCACTGAAGACACATTTAATAAAGATCTCATCCTTTACAAAACATGTAAACCATGTGATCAATCCTGAATCAGTGACACATAAAAGTAAGCAATAATTCCATTAATATTTGTCAGCCCAAACTGTGTGTAATTGGCAATCCCACTTTTTCTAAACAATACATATTAAACAATAAACACTACCTTTTGCACATTACTATCACATCTCTATATCCCGCACCCCCAAGAAAAAACATCTTGCTGAAAGTGAACAAAAATACCTGGCCTTGATCCTGTTTTCTATGATCCAATTTTTCAGTTTATAAATATCTTCATTAATTATCTTTACCAACCTTACATCCGACAGAGGGCTAATATCCAATATATACAAAGAACTCAAGAAGTTAAACTCCAGAGAGGCAAATAACCCTATTAAAAAATGGGGTACAGAGCTACACAAAGAGTTCTCACCTGAAGAATATCTAATGGCTGAGAAGCACCTAAATAGATGTTCATCATCCTTAGTCATTAGGGAAATGCAAATCAAAACAACCCTGAGATTCCATCTCACACCAGTCAGGATGGCTAAGATCAAAAACACAGGAGATAGCAGTTGTTGGCGAGGATGTGGAGAAAGAGGAAGTTGGGACAGCCAGGTTCTGAGACAGACAGGCATAATATCGCTTGGGTCTTGGACGGCTTGTGTGTATGCGGCTCCCAAGTGCGGGGCTGATCTGCAGTGACCAGCGCGCTGGCTCTGCTGTGGGACTTCTGCCTGGCAGAGGGACCCCGCACTGGGCGGGAGCCTACCAGCTTTCCTTCCGCGACCTCTGTTCCCGCAGACTGCGCTGAAGAGACAGGTACCCCAAGCTCCCTATCCCCAATATAACATCACTTGGGACACGGCCTGTTGGGGCTTCCGTCTGTGCCCGAGAACGGGTCAGCGCTGTGGTCGTCTGGGTGCCAGATCTGCTGGCCATCGCGTCTGCAGGTGAGCGGCACCTCGGAGAGTGCCCTCCGCCATCTTTGCTCCAGTGACTGGGAGGTTGGGACGGCCGGGTTCTGAGACAGACAGGCGTGGTATCGCTTGGGTCTCGGGCGGCTTGTGTGTGTGCGGCTCCCAAGTGCGGGGCTGATCTGCGGTGACCAGCGCGCCAGCTCTGCTGTGGGACTTCTGCCTGGCAGGGGGACGCCCCCTCCCCCCCCCAGGAGAGATCACACACCCCTGCACAGGGCAGGAGCCTACCAGCCTCCCTTTGGCGACCTCTGCTCCAGGCATCCACTAGGCTGAGCCTTTAGATGTGCAAGGCCTCCCCAATATAAGATTACTTGGGGCAAGGCACATTAGGGCTCCAAAGTCACTCAGGAGCAGGCAGGCCCCAGAAATCGGTGCCAGGGGAATCCTGGCAATCCAGGGGGGGGGGGCAGAAATAGCTTTGCAGGCTCACAGGAGGTCCAACCAACAGCCAGTGGCAGCAGGACCAACTAACATCAGAGGTATCCAGATGGCAAAAGGCAAACGTAGGAATGTTACTAACAGAAATCAAAGTAATGTGGGACCATCCGAACTCAACTCTCCAACAGCAGCAAGTCCTGGATACCCTATCAGGATGGTTTTAATGAGGGGTAGCATTCTTCACAGTAAGGTCACAAACCCTGTTTTTGTCATATTTGATATCAGATTTTCCTTAACTGATATTCACATTTATTAATATTTTACTTTTAAAAAATTTGTTGGCTATATTCTTTATTTACATTTCAAAGGTTATCCCCTTTCCCAGTACCCAACCCAGAAACTCCCTATCCCATCCCCTTCTCTTGCTTCTATGTGGGTGTTTTTCCACCCACCCACACATTCCCTCCTCCCTGCCCTCTAATTTCCCTACACTGGTGCATCAAGGCTTGACAGGACCAAGGGTTTCTCTTCCAACTGATGTTTGACAAGGTCATCCTTAGCTACATATGCGGCTGGAGCCATGTGTGCTCTTTAGCTGATGGTTTAGTCCCTGGGACCTCGGGCGCGTCTGATTGTTAATATTGTTGTTATCCTACGGGGTTGCAAAGCACTTAAGCTCCTTCAGTCCTTTCTCTAATTCCTCCATTTGGGGTCAAGTATGCTGTTCAATGTTTGGCTGTGAGCATTCACATCTATATTTGTCAGGTTTTGGCAGAGACTCTCAGGAGAAGACTATATCAGGCTCCTATAAGCAAGCAATTCTTGGAATCTGCAATAGTGTCAGGGTTTGGTGTCTATATATGGGATGGATCTCCAGGTTGGGCCGTCTCTGGATGGAACATCCTCATAGAAGCAGGGGCAGGCGATATAGGATAGGGGTCTTCTGGGGCAGAATGGGGGGGGCAACAAGGAGAGGGTATAATATTTGAAATTTAAACAAAGAAAATATCCAATCAAAAATAATTTAAAAAATGAATCAATAAAAGAAAGAAAGAAAGGAAGGAAGGAAAGAAAGAAAGACTATACTAAGCAATGACCCTAAAAATACATGCTCTATACATAGTGTAATATTCTGGTTATGTAACATTAATGCCCCAACTCTTTGTATAGTTAGAGCATTTTAGCTGCTAAAAAAATATCTTCCCTCCTCTGGGCCACTTTCTCCATTAGAATGTATTTTTTCCTATTAATTTGTCCTTACTTTGACTATTAACTACGCATTTCAGCCTAATTTGTTTTAAAAACTTCTTTACATCAAAAAATCCCAAAAATCAAAAACACAACAACCAGATTTTTTTGTTTATCCTTTTTTCATTTTTATTTTATATTTGAAATTTCTTTTTGATTCCAAGAAGGGGAGGACACTTAAGGTACATGTCTTACAAAATGTTCTATTACTGTGATGAGACCCCATGAAGATGGCAACTCTTATAAAAACAAAACATTAATTAGGAATTAACAGTTTTAGAGGTTTAGTCCATAATCAGCATGGTAAGAGACATGGGCACTTGCAGACTAGTGCTAGGGAAGTAGCTGAGAGTTCCAAATCCTAATCATCATGCAACAGGAGGAGACACTGGATATTGCTTGAGCATTTGAAACATCAAGTTTCACTTCAGTGACACTTCCTCCAACAAGGTCACATGTACTTCCACAAGGCCAACCTAGACACCAAGCACACAAATGTATGTGTTTGCATTAAAAGAAGCAGGTAGATTGCATGGCTATGTGTAATAATATTTCTTTGGATAGGGGGTTTCTAATTTCCCTTTTGCCTCAAATAGAGGGCATTTTTCTGCCTGTTCTAGCCATTTTAGCTTCTATATAAAGACAGTGATACCTGTCATTTTTGTTAAGACTGCAAGCCTAAGCAGGGCAGGTTCTGAACTATTCCAAACTGACTATGAAGGTAATACCCGAAAATGTCCTGTTATTTGTCATCTCCTGTTGCACAGGTTCACTCAAGTCCATGAGTGTCTGATGCCTGCTCGCTCATAACAACCTCAGGGTGAAATTCTGCTGTCCTCTCCATCCATTTTCTCCAGAACTTATTCTCCTTATGACCCTTCTCTACTCTCTTATATCTCCTTCTGGGACCCCCTGGCTAGTATCCAAAGTCCCACACTATACTGTCCTGCCAAGCTAGGTGGGTGATCATATCTTTTACTAAACAATCAGATGTAGTGGAAAACAATTTTTAGAAAATATAGAGACTAATGTGGTTGACCATGCCATAGTGAGGACTGCAACCAGATGTCTGGATATAGAAATTAATATCTGAATAAGCAGTGAACAAACCATCCCCAACTCATCACTTGTTTAGTCTAATTAAAGGTTCTTTCACTATTATTAATAAGCTATTCACAATAATAGCAATTATGAAAATGTATCAAGTACACTTACATCCATAGTGTGGAGTCCATTTTTATTTGGCAACCTTGGGAAAGGCATTGTCTATCCTATCTTGTTGACATTATAGTTCTGTAGCTAGATCTTTTTTTAATCAAAACTGTCACTTATCACTATGGTTATCTTTTTAGATCTAAAATCATTTTCTCAATCCTAAACAATTTAGGCTTAATTGTGAGACTATGCCTGTCTGGTCTTCAACACCACTACAAACATGAGAGGGATTAAATATTACCTGAGTATTCAGGAAGTTCAAAACAAGCTGCATCTAAATCTGTAGAAATGACAGCTGCCTTCCTGGACAATCACTCAAAATTTCTCTGAGTCATAGAAGCAGGGCATAACATTTTTTTTTTTATGAATCAGGAATGCTGAATGAGTTGCCTGCCTTGTCCTTGCAAAGAATAGCAGTTGATACCATTTTTTTTCAGTTTGGAGGGCATGGTATCTGCACTTGAGACAAGGGCAAATTTTGATTGCTTTTGTTGTTGTTTGTTTGTTTTGTTTTTGTTGTGCTTATATCCTGTTTGGTTCAGGGATTTTGGCTTTAAATTTTGTTTGTTTGTTAGTTTGTTTTGTTTGTTTATTTTTTTGGCCAGTGACTAGCTTTCTACATTTGAAGCAAAGATCATAAGGAGATTCTTCAATGCTCATTAACTTCTGTGAAACAGAATGGAGGTATTGCCAGCAGCAGTCTATCATTGTCATGAAAATCTTTTTATTAATAATACTTCATTTTATTGTTTAGTCTGTAGATCTCTGAGTTTATTTTTTTTGGACCTTGTATCTATCTATAATGTATTTGAATATCTCATCTCTAGCTACCTAATATTTGCGTACTTTGAAACATCAAAAAAAAAAACTAAATGAAACTTATTTTGTAATTAAATATTCTAGAATCTAACATGACCAACAATTTGATTAATTACTGATAATTCCACCTTTTTTTTTCTTTTTCTTATTTTTTGTAATTGAGTTCTTATACTTTTCTTCTATAATTTTGATTTTTTTTAAAAATAAATTATTCTTCAATCTTTTTTTTACAATCCAGACTTCATCCCCTTCCTGGTCTACCCTATGACTGTTCCACATCTCATAAATTCTCCCCCTCAGCATCTCCAAGAGGATGTTTCACTCTCCAACTCCACCCCACCAGGCCTCCTCACTTCCAGGGGCCTCAAATGTCTGGAAGTTTAGGTGCATATTCTCTGACTCCCTGACCTAGCAGCGCTCTTCTGTATATTGGGAGCCTCAATATCAGCAAGTGTATGCTGCCAGGTTGCTGGCTCATTGTCTCAGAGATCTCAGGGGTCAAAGTTAGTTGAGACTGCTGGCATTCCTATAGTGTCACCCTCCTCCTCAGCTTATTCCAGCTATTCCCGAATTCAACAGCAGGGGGCCCACTTTCTGTCCATTGGTTGGGTGTAAATGTTTCTACCTGACTCTTAAAGTTGCTCATTAGGCAGAGGGCAGTCATCATAGGCCTATTCATGTTCTTTTGGGTCTGATTTACCTTATTCAGGATGTTATTTTCTAGTTCTATACATTTGGCTGCAAAACTCAGGATGTCATCATTCTTAATAGCAGACAATTATTCCATTGTGTAAATCAAACACATTTTCTGTAACAGTTTTTCTGTTGTGGGACATCTGGGTTGTTTCCCACTTGGCTACCACAAATAAGCCACTATGAATATTGTGGAACTCATGCCCCTGTGGCATGGTGGTGGATCTTTCGGGAATATGCCCAAGAGTGGTTTAGCTGGGTCTTCAAGTAGATATATTTCCAATTTTCTGAGGAACCTCCAGATTGATTTTCAGAGTGGTTGTAGCAGTATGCAATCCCACCAGCAATGGAGGAGTGATCTTTATTCTCCAGATATTTGCCAACATGCACTATCATCTGAGGTTTTGATGTTAACCATTCAGATTAGTCGAAGGTGGAATCTCGGTCATTTCGATTTGCATTTCCCTGATCAGTATGGACTTTGTGAATCCTATGTTTAGTTCTATACCCCATTTTTTGATTGGCATGTTTGGTTTTTTGGTGGTTAGCTTCTTGAATTCTTTATATATTTTGGAAATTAGACCTCTATCCGATGTATGGTTAGTGAAGATTTTTTTCCCAACTAGGTTGCTGATTTGTCCTATTGGCTATGTTCTTTGTCTTACAGAAGCTTTCCAATTTCAAGATGTGCCATTTATCAATCATTGATCTTAGAGCCCAAGCCATAGGAGTTCTGTTTGAGAAATTTCCCACTGTGCCAATATTTTCAAAGCTCTGTGCCACTTTCTCTTCTATTAGATTTAGTGTATCTGGTTTTATTTTGAGGTCCTTGATCCACTTGGAATTGAGCTTTGTGTAATGTGACAAATACATATCAATTTTCATTTTCTTTACATACTGTCAGTTAGACCAGCACCATTTATTGAAGATGCTTTCTTTTTTCAATTGTATATTTTTGAGTTCTTTGTCAAAGATCAAGTATCTTAAGTGTGTGGTTTTATTTCTAGGATCCTAATTCTATTCCATTAATCTACCTGTCTATCTCTGTACCAATATCATGCTGTTTTTATTACTATTCCTTGGTAGTATAGCCTAAAAAGATCTTTAACATCCCTGCATCCAAAAGAGGGCTAATATCCAATATATACAAAGAACTCAAGAAGTTAGACTACAGAGAGCTGAACAACCCTATTAAAAATGGGGTACAGAGCTAAACAAAGAATTTTCACCTGAAGAATATTGAATGGCTGAGAAGCACCTAAAGAAATGTTTAACATCCTTAGTCATCAGGAAAATGCAAATCAAAACAACCCTGAGATTTCATCTTACACCAGTCAGAATGGCTAAGATCAAAAACTCATAAGACAGCAGGTGCTGGAGAGGATGTGAAGAAAGAGGAACACTCCTCCACTGCTGTGGGATTGCAAGCTGGTACAACCACTTTGGAAAGCAGTCTGGTGGTTCTTCAGAAAACTGGGCATGATAATACCAGAGGACCCAGTTATACCACTCCTTGGCATATACCCAGAGGATTCCCCAACATGTAATAAGAACTCATAGTCCACTATGTCCATAGCAGCCCTGTTTATAATAGCCAGAACCTGGAAAGAACCAATATGTCCCTCAACAGAGGAAAGAATACAGCAAATGTGGTATATTTACACAATGGAATACTAGCCAGCTATTAAAAACAATGAATTCATGAAATTCTTAGACAAACGGGAGGAACTGGAAAATAGCATCCTAAGTTAGGTAACCCAGGCACAAAAGAACACACTGATATGTGGATATTAACCCAGAAAAGAAGAATACCCCAGACACAATTCACATATCAAATGATGGTCAAGAAGAAGGAAGGAGAGGCCCCTGGTCCTGGAAAGGCTCAAAGAAGCAGTACAGGGGAATACCAGGACAGGGAAGTGGGAGGGGGTTGGCTGGGGAACAGTGGGAGGGGAGAAGGCTTATGGGACTTTCGGGGAGGGGGGAATCCAGTTAAGGGGAAATCACTTGACAAGTAAATAAAGAATAAATCTAAGAAAAAAAAAGACTTGTTTTCATTATTTTGGGTTTTTTGTTTAATCAAGTGCATCTAAGGATTGCACTTTCCATGTCTTTGAAAAAGTACGTTGGGATTTTCACAGGGATTGCGGTGAAACTATGAATTGCTTTTACAGGATGATCATATTTATGATGTTAATTCTACAAATTCATGAACATGGGAGATCTCTCCATTTTCTGAGGTCTTTTTGGATTTTTTTGAGAGTCTTGAAGTTCTTGTCATACAGATCTTTTATTTGTTTAGAGCTACCCCTACAAATTTTATATTATTTGTGACTATTGTGAAGGGTGTAGTTTTTCTAATTTATTTCTCAGCCCAATTATCGTGTGTATAAAGGAAGGCTACTGATTTATTTGAGTTAATTTTATATCCAGTCAGTTTGCTGAAGTTATTTTTCAGTTGCAGAAGTTCTGTAGTAGAAATTTTGGGGTTGATTATGCATACTATTACGTTATCCTCAAATATTGACACCATGACTTCTTCTATGCCAATTTATATCCTCTGATCTCCCTTTGTTGTCTTATTGCCTAGCTAGAATTTCAAGTACTATTTTAAATACATATGTGAATAGTTGGCATTCTTGATTGTCCCTGATTTTAGTGGTACTACTTCTGGAAAAGGATCAAGATGCATGCTAGTCATGGCACAAGTGCTCCTTTGGGCTAGGTGTGTCTTCCACCCCACAAAGTATGCAGTTCTATGTCCAAACTGACCATATCTGGTGGAAGGCTATGAAACTACAGATAGTCGACCATTTAGAGCTGGTTTGACTCAGTGACATCACAGTGCAGACTTGGCCTTTTAATATTTAGAATCCCAATGAACTTTTATCATGAGTTCTAAATAAGGCTGATATTCTGATTGCACATTTATTAGAAATATTAGATATCATCAAAATTCCTTTGCAGTTTGAAGCTGCTGCTGCAGCAGTGTATGTATCCTGTAAGATCAAACAGCTTTTTAAACATTATAGTGTATAATATGTTCCTGGCATTTCTTGGAAATCTACTGGACAAGCAAATGTAGAGAGATCAAACAGAACTTTAAAGGAAGTGCTCATTAAAGAAAAGTGGGTTATAATTACCCCAGAGATAGATTATATAGTGTTTTATTCACTAAAAATTTTCAGGAAATAATTTGAAGTTCAGAAAGCTGCACTCTTATCAGTTAATTGGGGAATATTTTTATGGTGAGTGAACAAGAACATTGGCAGTCTTACCAGTTCTACCTGACGTGACTATTTTTCTAGAACTTGAAATGTGATCAAGGTGATGATTTTCTTCTTGTTCCTATTCTTGCCCTCAACTTTCTGATATGACTAAGTAAAAACTATGGTAGTTGTGCTGATTTAAAGTAGAAATGAAAGATAAAATTTATATAAAAGTTTATATTTGTGATTATTTTAAGAAATAAGTGCAACAAATAGATTATAGGTTACTGTTAGGAAGCAGCATCGACACAAAAAAATAATCTTAAAACTATAACAATCTATATACTACATGTATTCAAAGTAAATAAAAACAAAGCAATCATGTTTTGATATCAAAATACTTTGTATCACATGACATTAGGATCAATTTTCCTCTTAGAAAACACTAGGATCAATGTAGGAAAGAGTTAAAATTGTACACATTGTGTGTCTTTCCTCCTAATTTCTACATTTTTTTCTGCAACATTCCATTCAAAACCTGTAGTCGCAGCACACACACACACACACAAATGCAGAAAACCAAACTTTAAAAGATAAATCCCTGTTTTGGACATATTACTGGATTGTAACTAATATCAATATTATCTCACATATCAACCATAGTACAATAATGCTAATGGAGAGAAATCTAAGCTGGAAAGAACCCAGATGTCCCTCAACAGAGGAATGGATTCAGAAGATGTGGTATATTTACACAATGGAATACTACTCTACAATTAAAAACAATGAATTCACGAAATTCCTAGGCAAATGGTCAGAACTTGAAAATATCATCCTTAGTGAGGTAACCCAATCACAAAAGAACACACATGGTATGCAGTCACTGATAAGGGGATATTGACCCAGAATCTCGGAATACCCTAGACACAATTCTCATATCAATAGATTTCCAAGAAGATGGAAGGAGAGACCCCTAGTCCTGGAAAGACTGGATGTAGGGGAACGCCAGGACAGAGAAGCAAGAGGGAGTTGAATGGGAAAAAGAGGGAGGGAAGGGGGCTTATAGGACTTTTGGGGAGGGAGGAAACAGGAAAGGGGAAATGATTTTGAATGTAAAAAAAAAAAACTTAGAAAATTAAAAAAAAAAGAATACCATGTGCATTTTGTTTGCCCTGCAGATATCAAATTGATTTTAAGTTTCTATTATATTGATTAAGAATCATCCATGAATTTATGTAAAATAGTGAAACATTTATTGGAAATATATATTGACTTCCAACTATGAAAATAATTATGCAAAGTTAAAAAAACATGACATTAATAAGAGGTTTATATTCATATACTTTACCTAGGTAAAGTAGAATTAGGCAAGATAAGCTTAAATGAGGTAAATATAACCATCATCTAAAACAAAAAACATTTTAAGACATGAGATTTATTCCAAGTTCAAAAGTCAAAAAGGAACCAATATATTCGTAGAATCACACTGGTTGTCAGGTCAAACTGTGATAAAATCACCCCAGCCACCTCTCTTCCTGCATAACTCCCTGAAAGCCCGTCCTTCTACCAGTAAAGCCCGTCCTTCTACCAGTAAAGCCCGTCCTTCTACCAGTAAAGCCCGTCCTTCTACCAGTAAAGCCCGTCCTTCTACCAGTAAAGCCCGTCCTTCTACCAGTAAAGCCCGTCCTTCTACCAGTAAAGCCCGTCCTTCTACCAGTAAAGCCCGTCCTTCTACCAGTAAAGCCCGTCCTTCTACCAGTAAAGCCCGTCCTTCTACCAGTAAAGCCCGTCCTTCTACCAGTAAAGCCCGTCCTTCTACCAGTAAAGCCCGTCCTTCTACCAGTAAAGCCCGTCCTTCTACCAGTAAAGCCCGTCCTTCTACCAGTAAAGCCCGTCCTTCTACCAGTAAAGCCCGTCCTTCTACCAGTAAAGCCCGTCCTTCTACCAGTAAAGCCCGTCCTTCTACCAGTAAAGCCCGTCCTTCTACCAGTAAAGCCCGTCCTTCTACCAGTAAAGCCCGTCCTTCTACCAGTAAAGCCCGTCCTTCTACCAGTAAAGCCCGTCCTTCTACCAGTAAAGCCCGTCCTTCTACCAGTAAAGCCCGTCCTTCTACCAGTAAAGCCCGTCCTTCTACCAGTAAAGCCCGTCCTTCTACCAGTAAAGCCTCCTCACCGGCAGAAACCAAACAGGTCAGAGCAAGCAGAAGAACTTCATCTTAAGAGGCTTCTCTGTCGGACGTAGGGTTGGTAAAGATCTTTCCCAGTTTGTTGGTTGCCACTTTGTCCTTTTGACAGTGTCCTTTGCCTTACAGAAACATTGTAATTTTATGAGGTCCCATTTGTCAATTCTTGATCTTAGAGCATAAGCTATTGGAGTTCTGTTCAGGAAATTCTCCCCTGTGCCCATATGTTCAAGGTTCTTCCCTAGTTTCCCTTCTATTAGTTTCAGTGTGTCTGGTTTTATGTGGAGGTCCTTGATCCACATGGAATTGAGCTTAGTGCAAGGAGATAAGAATGGATCAATTTGCATTCTTCTCCATGTTGATCTCCAGTTGAACCAGCACCATTTGTTGAAAAGGCTATCTTTTTTCCACTGGATGGTTTTAGCTCCTTTGTCAAAGATCAAGTGACCATAGGAGTGTGGATTCATTTCTGGGTCTTCAATTCTGTTCCATTGATCTACGTGTCTGTCACTGTACCAATACCATGCAGTTTTTAACACTATTGCTCTGTAGTACAGCTTGAGATCCGGGATACTGATTCCCCCAGAAGTTCTCTTACTCTTGAGAATAGTTTTAGCTATCCTGGGTTTTCTGTTATTCCAGATGAATTTTTGAATTGCTGTTTCTAAGTCTATGAAGAATTGAGTTGGGCTTATGATGGGGATTGCACTGAATCTGTATATCGCTTTTTTTCAAGATGGTCATTTTTACTATATAAATCCTGCCAATCCATGAGTATGGAAGATTTTTCCATCTTCTGAGGTCTTCTTCAATTTCTTTCCTCAGAGAACTCAAGAAGTTAGACTCCAGAGAGCTAAATAACCCTATTAAAAAATGGGGTACAGAGCTAAACAAAGAGTTGTCACCTGAAGAATATCTAATGGCTGGCAAGCACCTAAAAAAATGTTCAACATACTTAGTCATGAGGGAAATGCAAATCAAACAACTCTGAGATTCCACCTCACACCAGTCAGAATGGCTAAGATCAAAAACACAGGAGACAGCAGTTGTTGGCAAGGATGTGGAGAAAGAGGAACACTCCTCCACTGCTGGTGGGATTGCAAGCTGGTACAACCACTCTGGAAAGCAGTCTGGTGGTTCCTCAGAAAACTGGGCATGACACTCCCGGAAGATCCAGCTATACCACTCCTGGTCATATATCCAGAGGCTTTACCTGCATGCAATAAGGACACATGCTCCACTATGTTCATAGCAGCCTTATTTATAATAGCCAGAAACTGGAAAGAACCCAGATGTCCCTCAACGGAGGAATGGATTCAGAAGATGTGGTATATTTACACAATGGAATACTATTCTGCAATTAAAAACAATGAATTCACTAAATTCTTAGGCAAATGGTTAGAGCTGGAAAATATCATCCTTAACGAGGTAACCCAATCACAAAAGAACACACATGGTATGCAGTCACTGATTAGGGGATATTAACACAGAATCTCAGAATACTGAAGACACAATTCACATATCGATAGATTTCCAAGAAGATGGAAGGAGAGACCCCTGGTCCTGGAAGGACTGGATGTAGGGGAATACCAGGACAGAGAAGTGAGAGGGAGTTGAATGGGGAACAGGGGGAGGGAAGGGAGCTTATGAGACTTTAGGGGAAGGAGGAAACAGGAAAGGGGAAATCATTTGGAATGTAAATAGAAAAAAATATATAAAATAACAAAAAAGAGTCTTCTCTTTCTTCAAGGGCAGAAGAATCGAGTTGTTCGGCTGCTGGCCGAATGATGAACTGAAGAGACTCAGAAAACCTTTCAGTTTGTACAATGTGCAATCAATCTGTTAATTTGCTTTTTTATTAATTTTAAGAAGTTTGGCAGAGTGGATAGCAGTATTTGAAAGAATCTGATATTCTTTTATTTTACCAATTGGATTAGAATTTAGTGGATTGTAACATAAATGTTTCGGAAGAGCTGACATTTAGAACCAAAGTCAAGTAGAGCAAGCTTGTTTGGTGACACAGTACCTGTAAAAGAGCATAGACTTCATGAACAGTTTCAAGAACATTAATGTTGACAAGTATTATTTCCAGTTTTATATATGACCAAGATCTAAGTCCTACCTGTTCATTCCCAGCTTACTATAAAATATTCCCTACATGGGTCACATTGAGATTATTTTCCCAGTCAAGAAATATAATTTCATTATTCTACAATGTATAAATTGATATCAGTAACATAGTTTCAAGGTAAAAATAAGTCCAACAGATGAGATTATATTCATTTATAACCTTATCTAAAACACTCAGATAAGGAGACAGTTTATTTAATTCTTCCCAAAGAACAACTTCTACTTGGAATATAAGTGCCCCTCATAGCCATGATTCCTACTCGTAAAACTTCCATGTGGGTTGTGATCATAAAAAAGGTAAAGAGGTGAGAGAATATGTACTACAGCAGTATCAGGAAAGGGGGTGCCTCAGCCGTCCCTTGCTAAAGCATCCCTTTCCCTGAGTAATCAGACACACACAGGTACAGTATAGAATAGAGTTTATTCAGGGCATGGAGAGGGGAGTTAAGGGGGTAGTAGAGGCAGAGAAAGGCAGAGAGAGGGAGAGAGAGGGAGAGAGTAGAGAAGCAGAGGCCGGCCATGACCAAGTGGAGAGAGTGGGGAGGGGAGGAAAGCCCAAGAGGGGGCAAGAGAGGTGATGGCAGTGAGAGAAGTAAGAGCAGTAAGAGGGGTAAGAGAGAGAGGAGGGGCTGAGAAGCCCCCTTTATAATAGGCCAGGCCTACCTGGCTGTTGCCAGGTAACTGTGGGGTGGAGCTTAGACAGAAACCTAACATTCCCCAGTTTTAGTTTAATTAATGGTCAGAACTTGAAAATATCATCCTTAGTGAGGTAACCCAATCACAAAAGAACACACATGGTATGCAGTCATTGATAAGGAGATATTAACCCAGAATCTCGGAATACCCTAGACACAATTTGCATATCAATAGATTTCCAAGAAGAAGGAAGGAGAGACCCCTGGTCCTGGAAAGACTGGATGTAGGGGAACGCCGAGACAGAGAAGCAAGAGGGGGTTGAATGGGGAACAGAAGGACGGAAGGGGGCTTATGGGACTTTCGGGGAGGGAGGAAACGGGAAAGGGGAAATGATTTGGAATGTAAATAAAAAAACTTAGAAAATAAAAAAAAAATAAACACAGAACAAACGAAGCTCAAGAAGAAGGAAGACCAAATATGGATACTTTGGTCAGTCTTAGAACAGGGAACAAAATACACGTAAGAGGAGATACAGAGACAAAGTGTGGGGCAGAGACTGAAGGAAAGGCCATCAAGAGATTGCCCCACCTGGGGATCCACTCCATATACTGTCATCAAACCCAGACACTAATGTGGTAGCCAACAAACACTGACTGACAGGACCCTAATATGGCTGTCTCCTGAGAGGCTCTACCAGTACCTGACAAATACAGAGGTGGGTGCTCTCAGTCAACCATTAGATTGAACCCAAGGTCTCCAATGGAGGAGCTAGAGAAAGATCTCAAGGAGATGAAGGAACTTTCACCTCCATAAGAGGAACAACATTATGAACCAACTTGTAAGCTCAGAGCTGCCTGGGACTAAACTACCAACCAAAGAGTACACATGGAGGGTCCCATGGCTACAGCTGCATATGTAGCAGAGGATGGCCCTGTTGGAGATCTAAGGGAGGAGAGACTCTTGGCCTTAAGAAAGATTGATGGTCCAGTATGGAAGAATGCCAGGACAGGGAAACAGGAGTGGGTGGTTTGTCCAGCACAGGGAGCTTGGGATGTGATAGGGTGTTTTCAGAGGGGAAATCAGGAAAGGGGATAACAACTGAAATGTACATAAAGAAAATATCTAATTTAAAAAAAAAAACAAGAAGACAACCTTCACTCTGAAACTTAAGAATATAAGGATTCTCAGATAAAAATACATATGTATATATATATAATATGTATATGTGAAAAATATAATTTATATAATTTAATTTCAGTTGAAGTAACACTTAATTTGATTTAATTTTAAATTTAGTTTTAATTTAAGTTTAATTTTAATTAAAAATTTATTAGGTACCAGGTTAATTGATTTTTGAATAAAAGAAGAATAATGTAACATTTAAATGACACAGTGCAAGCATACAGATTTGCCTGCATTGTCCACAAGAAAAGCTGGCTTAAAGTATTAATAAGTTCTAGACTGTTATTAGAGTCACATGTTTTGTGATGGAATATTACAAAGGCAAATGCCTTTTTACATGGATTTTGAATGGTAATAAACATTAATGTCTAATTAGTGATTTTCTTCCTAATATCAGTAGTTTCATTCACTTTAATAATTCATATGTTTTAAAGAAAAAATGTAATCAGAAGATTAATAATAAAGCTGCATGCTCTATTCCAGAAAAAAAAAGTGCCAAGAAAGTGGAATATTCCTCCATTGCTGGTGGGATTGCAAACGGGTATAACCACTCTCGAAATCAATATGGAGTTTCCTCAGAATATTGAAAATAGATCTACCTCAAGACCCAGCTAAACCACTACTGGGCATATACCCAAATGTATATGATGCCACAACAGCATGTGCTCCACTATGTTCATAGCTACCTTGTTTGTGTTTACCAGAAGCTGGAAACAACACAGACATTCCTCAAGGGAAGAATAGATACAGAAAATGTGACTCATTTACATAATGTAATTGTGAAAATTGTAACTGCTATTAAAGAGGACTTCATGAGTTTTTCAAGCAAATGGATGGAACTAGAAAATACCTTCCTGAGTAAAGTATCTCAGAACCAAAAACCATGCATAGTATATATTAAATAATAAATGGATATCAACAAAAAAATGTACAAAATACCCAGGATCCTATCCACAGAACTCAAGAAGGTTAAAAAAACAAGGGGACCAAGTGAAGATGCTTCCATCCCACTTGGGAGGGAGAAGCAGAGGCCAAATGGAGGCAGGGACCTAGGTTAGAGAGTGGAGGGGGAAAGGCTGTGGAAAAGGGGAACATGATCAGATATGGTAGGGGTGCAAGAGCAAAGCCCAAAGGCTAACATAGGAATGGAAATGATCAACTTAGGGAATCAGAAGTTGGGGAAGACCATCAAGAATGTCCCAGAGACCTGGGAAGTGAGAGAAATCCAAGACTCAAATTACTATTCTGTAGCTTTCAATCTAGAAATTAATAATTTAGACTGTTTCATTCTGCTCTCCCTCAAAGAGGATATATAACACTATAATCACTACTGAACATATAATTATTTTTATATTGACAATAAAAACAAAACTAGATGGGGTTCTAATGCTTCCACTTTTTAATGATGAAAATATTTTCTTTTTTAATCTCTCCAACTTTCTCCATGCTATGGAAACTTTCTTTTACTATTTCTCTCCATTCTTTGGAGACTTTATTTTAATATTTAAACTCCATATTTCTATGACTGCATATGTTCTGTTTGTTTAGTCTTTATGTACCTTTCTAAAAGATGTTCAACTGTTTTTTCTTTCTTCAGAAATTTATATGCAATTACTCATACATTTATTTACTTATTATTACTTTCTGACCTTACTATGTTTTGTATTTAAATTTCAATCCTTGAGTAGTTTATTCTTTTCAATGTATTTAATTTACCCTTAAAGACTATACTTTATTAATTTCAAACTGTTTATATCTGTCTTTGATGTTTTATATCCAGCTTCACTTTGTCTTTTACATTTAAGCATAATTCCAAACATTTTACCTCATCAGGAGTTCATTTATGCTCAGATTATTTCCTAGTCACTTTATGGTTCAGCTCAAACATCTCATATCAAACTGGGTGCCAGCCCAGTCCATCAGTTCACAGTGAACCAGCTATTCTGTCACTCTGTGAGCTATTTGCTGGCTGGTAAGGTGGTACCAGCAGTGGCATCAGGCAGGGGAGATTCTTTGACTTCATGTGAGGATGGCACCTCATGGTAAAAGGCACCAGCTGACACTCAACATGTTTACCCCAGGTATTGTCTACCTTTCTAGTCCATGGTGTCCTGTACTGCAATTCTATCCTGCTTGGTCTTAAAAGTCCAAGTCTGCACTGTGATGTCACTGAGTTATGCCAGCTCCATATGGACAACCAAGGTCAGGAGCACAGCCTCGCCACCAGACATAGTCAGGTCAGTCATATAACTCTACCTTGTGGGAAGTGGGCAGGCTCCCAGCCTACAGAAGCACCTGTGCCAACTATACCCTTCATTCTATTCCTTCTCCAGAGTCAAGCAATGCTTAGGAAAAATGCACCAGGGCTAGCAGGAGGAGAAGCAACTCAGGAGTCCCATATTTGGGCTACCTGTAATTACTAGGAAACCATTTAAAGTACCCCATTTCTCAGCATTTTTATCCTAAAGGGAAAGAGTTAGAAAACTGCTCTGTCCCCAGTACTTGTTTGTGCCATTTATGTGGGACCATTCAGGCTCTAAGATTGCTCAAGTGGAAATATCTGGATACATCAGGTATTGCACACATGAGCTGCACACACACAAGCCGCCCGAGACCCAAGCGATATTAAGCCTGTCTGTCTCAGAACCTGAGTTCTTTGAGTTTTTAATATAGTGGATTACTTTGAAAAATTTCCAAATAGTGAAAAAACCCTACCTCCCTGGGATAAAGACAACTTGATCATGGTGAATGATCTTTATTTTATACTTTTATTATTACTTTTTGATTTACCCTTCAAATATTATCCCCTTTTCTGGTTTCCCCTCCATAAACACCTTATCCCACTCCCCTACTCCTGCCTCTATGAAGTATCCCCACACAAAAACTATCACATCTCCTTCCCTGTCCTTTCTTTCCCTACACTGGAGAATTGAGCCTTCACAGGACCAAGGGCCTCTCCTCCCATTGATGTCCAGTAAAGCCATCATCTGCTACATTTACAGCTGAAGTTATGAGCCACAGTATTTGTATTCTGTGGTTGGTGGTTTAGTCCTTGCGAGCTCTATGGTATCTGGTTGGTTCGTATTATTGTTCTTCCTAGGGGGCTGCAAACCCCTTCAACCCCTTCAGTCCTTTTTCTAAGTCTTCCATTGGAGACCACGTGCAAAGTCAAATGCTTGGCCACAAGCATCCATCTCTGTATTTTTCAGGCTCTGAAAGAGCCTCTCAGGAATAAGCTATATCAGGCTCTTGTCAGCAAGCACTTCTTGTCATCCACAATAGTTTCTGAGTTTGGTAACTCTACATGGGATGCATCCCAAATGGGGCAATCTCTGGTTGGCCTTTCCTTCAGTCTCTCCTCAATACTTTGTTTCTGTATCTCTCCTCCCTTGGGTATTTGGTTCCACCTTCTAGGAAGGATCAAAGTATCCACACATAGGATACTTTGGAGTCTTAGGATAGTTAGAAGACTTTGGTCTTCATCCTTCTTGAGCTTCACATGGTCTGTGAACTGTATCTTTGGAATGCCAAGCTTTGGGGTTAATATCCACTTATCAGTAAGTGCATACCATGTGTGTGCTTTTGTCATTGGGTTACCTCACTCAGGATGATACTTTCTAGTTCCATCCATTTGCCTAAGGATTCATGAAGTCATTTATTTTAATGACTGTTTAGTACTCCATTGTGTAAATGTACCACATTTTCTGCATCAATTCATCTGTTGAAGGACATCTGGGTTATTTCAAGCTTCTGGTTTTTATAAATAAGGCAGTTATGAACATAATGAAGCATCTGTGCTTCTTATATGTTGGAGCATCTATTAGGTATGTGCCCATGAGTGGTATAGGTAGGTCCTAAGGTAGTATTATGGCCACTTTTCTGAGGAACCTCCAGACTGATCTCCAGAGTGATTATACCACCTTGCAGTTCCATCAACAATGAAGAAGTGTTCCTCTATCTCCAAATCCTTGCCAGCAGCTGCTGTTACCTGTGTTTCATTGTGACTGTTATGAGGTGGAATCTCAGAGTTGTTTTGGTTTACATTTCCCTGAAGACTAAGGATGTTGGACATTTCTTTAGGAGCTTCTCAGCCATTTGGTATTCTTCAGTTGAGAATTATTTATTTAGCTCTGTACCTCATTCTTAATATGGTTATTTGGTTCTCTGCAGTCAAACTTCTTGTGTTCTTTGTATATATTGTATATGATTCCTCTAGCAGATGTAGGGTTGTTCTATTTATAGTGTCCTTTACCTTACAGAATCTTTGCAATTGTATGAAATCCCATTTGTCAATTCTTGATCTTAGAGCATAAGCTATTGGTATTCAGATCGGAAATTTTTCTTTGTGCCCATGTGCTCAAGGCTCTTTACCAGTTTCTCTTCTATTAGCTTCAAGATATCTGGTTTTATATGAGTGTCTTTGATCCACTTGGACTTCAGTTTGTACAGGGAGATAAAAATGGATGAATTTGCATTCTTCTACATGTTGACCTCCAGCTGAACCAATACCATTTCTTGGAAATCCTGTCTTTTTTCCACTGGATGGTTTTAGTTTCTTTGTCAAAGATCAAGTGATAAAAGATATCTGGGTTCATTTTTGGGTCTTCAATTTTGTTCCATTGATCTACCTGTCTGTCACTGTACCAATACCATGCAGTTTTTATCAGTCTTGCTCTGTAGTACAGCATGATGTCAGGGATGGTAATTCACCAAGAAGTTCTTTAATTGTTGAGAATAGTTTCTGCTATCCTGGGTTTTTGTTATTCCAACTGAATTTGAGAATTGGTATTTCTAACTCTATGAAGAATTGATTTGGAAATTTGATGAGATTGCATAGAATCTGAAAATTGTTTTCAGCCAGCATAGTGTCCATTTTTATTATATTAATCCTGTCAATCCATGAGCATAGAAGATCTTTCCATCTTCTGAGGTCTTCTTCGATTTCTGTCTTCAGAGACTTGAAGTTCTTGTCATACAGATCTTTCACTTGTTTGGTTAGAGTCACACCAAGATACTTTATGTTGTCTGTGAAATTTTTGAATGGTGTTGTTCCCATAATTTTTTCATAGCCTGTTTATCCTTTGAGTATAGGAAGGCTACTGATTTGTTTGAATTAATTTTATATCTGGCCACATTGCTGTAGGAGTTCTCTGGTGGAGTTTTTAGGATCACTTAATTATACTATCATATCTGCAAATAGTAATATTTTAACTTCTTCCTTTACAATTTGTATCCCTTTGACCTCCTTCTGTTGTCTAATTTCTCTAGCTAGAAATTCAGGGAATATATTGAATAGATAGGGAGAGAGACATCAGTCTTGTCTAGTCCCTGATTTTGGAGGGATTGCTTCAAATTTCTCTCCATTTAGTTTGGTGTTGTATATTGCTGTTTTATGTATATTGCTTTTACTAGATTTAGGTATGTGCCTTGAATACCTGATCTTTCCAAGTCTTTTAACACAAAGGGATGTTGAAATAGTCAAATACCTTTTCAGCATCTAATGAAATGATTATGTGGGTTTTATCTTTGAGTTTATTAATGTAGTGGATTACACTGATGGATTTAAGCATATTGAACCATCCTTGCATCCCTGGGATGAAGTCTACATGATCATGATGAATGATTGTTTAGATGTGTTCTTGTTTTGAGTTTGCATGAAGTTTTTTAATATTTTTGCACCTGTATTCATAAGGGAAATTGGTCTGAAGTACTCTTTCTTTATTGGGTCTTTGTGAGGCTTAGGTATAAGCATAATTGTGGCTTCATAGAATGAATTGGGTAGTGTTCCTTCTGTTTCTATTTTATGGAAGAGTTTGAAGAGTATTTGTATTAGGTTGTCTTTAGAATTCTTATAGAATTCTATACTAAAACCATCTGATCCTGGATTTTTTTGGTTGGGAGACTTTTTATTTTTTAATATAAATTTATTTACTCTAGATTTTGAAGCTTTCTTACAGATTGAATTTATTAGGAAAGATTTCAGTCCTTGAATTTTCAGTAACTGCAGAGTTTCTTTTTGTATGTATAAGCAATAACCACATGCTGAAACTGCAAGTTTTGTGCATTTCTGCCAATTAAATCACACATTAAAGTGTCTAAGTTTTCACAAGAAGCCTTTTTTAACTTAAAGTGATTTCATGTAATTCTGATAGTAATTTAACTTCATCATAAAATTTCCCAATTTTCTTATGTTTTTATTTTATTTTAAACTCCAGATTTTATTCCCTTCCCACCACACTCTCTGACTTTTCCACATCCCATATCTTCCCTCCACCCCATTGTCACCATGAGGTTGACCCCCTCCCAACCCCTCCAGACCTTTAAACTCTCTGGGACTTCCAGCATCTTGAGGGTTATGTGCATCTTCTCTGACTGAAACCAGACCCAGCACTCCTTTGCTGTACATGTTTTAGGGGCCTCATATCAGCTGGTATATGCTGCCTGGTTGGTGGTTCAGTATCTGAAAGATCTCGGAGGTCTGGGTTAATTGAGACTGCTAGTCCTCCTACAGGTTTGCCCTCCTTGTCAGCTTCTTCCAGCTTTCCCCTAATTCAATTACAGGGTTCAACAACTTTTGTTCATTGGATGGGTACAAATAGCTGCAACTGATTCTTTCTGCTGCTTATTGGATCTTTCTGAGGACAGTCATGATAGGTCCCTATTTGTAAGCACATCATAATATCAGTAATATTGTGAGGCCTTGGGGCCTCCTCTTGAGCTGGATTCTACTTTGGGCCTGTCACTGGGCCTTCTTTTCCTCAGACTTGTCTCCATTTCCATCACTACAGTTCTTACAGACAGGAATAATTGTGGGTCATAGTTTTGACTGTGGGATAGCAACCACATCCCTCATTTGATTCCCCTAATTTTCTGCTGGAGGTAGGCTCCATAAGTTGCTTCTCCCCAGTGAAGAGCATTTCATCTATATCCCTCTCTTGGAGTCTTGAGATTTTCTCACCTACCATGTCTCTGGTACATTCTAGAGGGTCATCCCACCTACTACCTCCCTAGTTTGCATGTTTGCATTCTTTCAGTTGGCCCACAGGGATTTCAGTATTTTCCTGCCATGTAATACCCAAACATGTTATGTTTCCTAACTCTTCTCCCCACCCCACTCCATTCCTTTTCCCTTCTTCCAGGTCCCTCCCTCCCTCTCTCCCAACTTGTAGTTGCTTTGTTCTCCCTCCCAGTGGGACTGAGGCATCCTCACTGGCAATGTTAAGCTCATTGAAATTTTTGAGTTCTATGGACTATATCGTGGGTGGGTATTTGGCACTTTTCTTTTTCTTTTTTTTTTCTGGCTGGTATCTACTTATTAGTGAGTACAAACCATCCAAGTCCTTTTAGGTCTAGGTTAGCTCACTCAGGATTATATTTTTCTAGTTCCATCCATTTGCCTGCAAGATTCAGGGTTTCCTCATTTTTAATAGCAAAGTAGTATTCCATTGTGCAAATGAACCACATTTCCTGTATCTATTCTGCTGTCATAGGACATCTGGGTTGTTTCCAGCTTCTGGCTATCACAAACAGGGCTGCTATGAACATAGAGAATTCATGCCCCTGTGGCATGTTTGGGCACCTTTTGGGTATATTCCCAAGAGTAGTATTGCTGGGTCTTCAGGTAGACCTATTTAAAATTTTCTGGTGAACCTACATATTGATTTGCAGAGTGGTTATACAAGTTTGCAATCTCAACAGCAACAGAGGACTGCTCCTCTTTCTCTACACCTTCTCCAACATGTACTGTTGCCTGAGGTTTTGATCTTAGCCATTCTGGTTGGTGTAAGGTGAGACCTCAGGGTTGCTTTGATCTGCATTTCTCTGATCACTAAGGACTTTAAACATTTCTTCACATGTTTCTCAGCCTTTTGAGTTTCCTCTGTTGTGAATTCTTGGTTAAGTTCTGTATCACATATTTTAAATTGGTTTTGTTTTGTTTTTTGGTGTTTAGCTTCTTGAGTTCTTTATATATTTTGGATATTACCTCTTTGGGGTTAGTGAAGATTTTTTTCCCAATCTGTAGGTTGCTGATTTGTCTTATTGGATTATAGGCCTTACAGAAGCTTTCCAGTTTCATGAGGTACCATTTATCAATTCTTGAGCTAAGAATGTGAGCCATTGGGTTTCTCTTTAGGAAATTTCTCCCTGTACCAATTAGTTCAAGTCACTTTCCCACTTTCTCTTCTATTAGATTCAGTATATCAGGTTTTATGTTGAGGTGCTTGATCCACTTGTACTAGAGCTTTGTGTAAAGTGACAAATATGGGTCTGTTTTCATTTTTCAACATGCAGACACAAGTTAGATCAGCACTATTTGTTGAAGATGGTTTCTTTTTACCATTGTATATATTTGTGGCTTCTTTTTCAAAGATCAATACCTGTTAAATGTGTGGTTTTACATCTAGGTCTTCAATTATATTCCATTGATCAATGTGTCTCGCTATATACCAATAGCATGTAGTTTTTATTACTATTGCTCTGTAATAAAGCTTAATATCAGAGATCGTGATTCCACTAGCCATTCTTTTATTGTCAAGTATTGTTTTTACTATTCTGGGATTTTGCCTTTCCAGATGAATTTGAGAATTGCTCTTTCCCTGTCTTTGAAGAATTGTATTGGGTTTTGATGTGAATTGCATTGAATCTGTATAGCCTTTCGTAGGATGGCCATTTTTACTACGTTAATTTTGCCAATCCATGAGCATGAGAGATGTCTCCATTTTCTGAGATCTTCTTTGATTTCCTTCTTGAGATACTTGAGTTGCTGTCACACAGATCTTTCATTTGTTTGGTTAGAGTTACCCTTAGATATTTTATATTATTTGTGAGTACTTTGAAGGGAATTGTTTCCGTAATTTTTTATTCAGCCAGTTTATCAATTTTATAAAGAAGGTTACTGATTTATTTGAGTTATTTTATATCTGGCCACTTTGCAAAACTTGTTTATCATCTGGAGAAGTTCTCTGATAGAATTTGTGGGGTTGCTAATATATACTATCATATCTTCTGCAAATAGTGCTACCTTTATTTCTTCTTTGACAATTTGTATTCCTTGATCTCTTTTTGTTGTCTTACTCTTCTAACTAGCACTTCAAGTACTATATTGAATAGATATTGGAGAGTGGGCTTCCTTGTCTTGTTCCCAATTTCAGTGGAATTGCTTCAAGTGTGTCTCCATTTAATTTGATATTGGCTGTTGGTTTGCAGTAAATTGTTTTTATTATGTTTAGGTATGAACCTTGAATTCCTGATCTCTCCGATACTTTTTTTTGTTGTTGTTGTTTTTTTTGTTTTTTCGAGACAGGGTTTCTCTGTGTAGCCCTGGCTGTCCTGGAACTCACTTTGTAGACCAGGCTGGCCTCGAACTCAAAAATCCTCCTGCCTCTGCCTCCCAAGTGCTGGGATTAAAGGTGTGCGCCACCACCGCCCGGTTCCGATACTTTTGATATGAAGGGGTGTTGCACATTCTCAAACTCTTTTTCTGCATTTAAGGAGATGATCATGTGATTATTTTCTTCAAGTTTGTTCATATAGTGGATTGCATTAATGGATTTTTCTATATTGAACCAACCTTGCATCCCTAGGATGAAGGTTACTTGAATGAGATAAATGACTCTGTTGATATGTTCTTTGATTCTATTTGCAAGAATTTTATTGAGTATTTTTGCATTAATATCAATATTATTTTAAGACCAATAAACAAGATTGATCTTAAATTCTCTTTTATGGTTGGGTCCTTGTGTGGTTTAGGTATCAGAGTAATTGTGGCTTCGTAGAATGAATTAGGTAGTGTTTCTTCTGTCTATATTTTATGGAATAATTTTAGGAATATCGGTATCAGGTCTTCTTTGAAATTCTGGTAGAATTCTGCACTAAATTTATTTGGTCATGGGCTTTATTTTGGTTAAGGGTTTATTTTTTATATTTTAAATAAAAAAATTTTTACATTTTTAAAACAATATATTTTGGTCATATTCTTTCCCCTACATAGCTCCTCTCAGATTTCCCCATTCCTACAGACTCAACTTCAGACTCTCTCTCTCCCTTATTACATATTTTCTTTATTTGCATTTTAAATGTATTCACCTTTCCCCTCCTAAAACCCCCTAAACCATGCCCCTCACACTATTCACCAACCCACCCACTCCTAATTCCCTGTCCTGGCATACTCCTATACTGGGGCATCGAGCCTTCTCAGGACCAAGGGCCTATTCTCCCTTTGATGTCCAACAAGGCTATCCTCTGCTACACATGCAACTGAAGCCATGGGACCCTCCTAGTGTACACTGGTTGGTAGTTTAGTCCCTAGGAGCTCTGGGGGTACTGGGTGATTCATATTGTTGTTCCTCCTATTCGGCTGAAAATTCCTTCAGCTCCTTGGGTCCTTATTCTAGATTGGGGACCTTGTGTTCAGTCCATTGGTTGACTGTGAACATCCAACTCTGTATTTGTCAGGCATTGGCAGAGCCTATCAGAAGACAGTAATATCAGGCTTATGTCAGCAAGCACTTGTTGGCATCCACAATAGTGTCTGGGTTTGGTACTGTATATGGGATGGGTCTCCAGATAGGGACGTCTCTAGTTGGTCTTTCCTGCACTCTCTGATCCACACTTTGTCTCCATATCTCCTCCTGTGGGTATTTGGCTCCCCTTTCTAAAAAGGATCACAGTATTTATACTTTGGTCTTCCTTTTTCTTGAGCTTTCTTTGGTCTGTGAATTGTATCTTGGATATTCTGACTTCTGGGTTAATATCTACTTATCAGTGAGTGCATATCATATGTGTTCTTTTGTGACTGGTTTACCTCACTCAGGATGATATTTTCTAGTTCCATCCATTTGCCTAAGAATTTCATGAATTCATTGTTTTTAATAGCTGAGTCGTACTCCATTGTGTAAATGTACCACATTTTCCATATTCATTTCTCTGTTGAGGCACATATGGTTTCTTTTTTCTATTGCCTTATGAAACATGGGCTGTTTAGTTAGTTCACCTGCTCTTGATTTAACTTTGGTATGTGGTATCTGTATAGGAATTCATCCATTTCATCTAGATTTTCCAGTTATCTTTAGTATAGGATTTTGTAATAGGTTCTGATGATGTTTTTTGAATTTTTTCCAATTCTGATGTTGCTTCCTGTTATTGAGGTGTAGAGTTAAACAGAGAATTCCCAACAGAGGAATCTTCAATGGCCTAGAAGCAGTTACAGAAATGTTCAAATTCTTAGTCATCATGTAGATGCAAATCATCAGAAAATTTGAAATTGTTCTACATGAAGACCCAGCTATACCATTCCTGTGCATATAACCAAAACATGCTTGACCAAACCACAAGGGCATATGCTCCACTATGTTCATAGCAGCCTCATTTGTGATAGCCAGAAGCTAGAAATAACCCAGATTCTCCTCAAACATAGAATGGATACAGAAAATATAGTTCATTTGCACATAAGAATAGTGTTTAGCTATTAAAAATTAGGACAACATGAATTTTGCAGGCAAATGAATGGAACAAGGAAAGATGATCCTGAGCAATGTAACAGAGACACAAAATGAAATGCATAGCATAAACTTACTAATAAGTAGATATTAGCCAAAAGAACAGAATACCCATGATAAGACTCATAGACCTTATGAAGATTAACAGGAAGGGAGACCCAAGTGTGAATACTTCAATCTGACATAGAAGGGGAACAAATTAATCATGAGGTAGGGAGGAACATGAGTGTGCAAGGGGAGTGAGAGGGGTAAGACTACAGAATCAGGTATTCAGCAGGAGGGTGAATGAAAATATGCAGCTACTGGGGAATGGTGGTAGGTGGAACTTCTAAATAGTACCATAGACCTGGGATGTTAGAGGCTCCCAAGACTCAATAGGAGATGACCTTAGCTGAAAAGGCCAACAGTGGAGAAATGAAACTTGAAGAGACCACCCCCAACAGATACCCATTGACCCCCAGTAGAGGGATGAGCTTACCAACCCATCTTCAAAATATTTAATCCAGAGTTGTTCTTGTATAAAGTAAATGCAGAGATAAAAATGGAGCAGATATTGAAGGAAGGGGCAAACATTGAGAGGCCAAACTTGGGATCCATTCCATGTATAGGAACCAAATTCTGACCCTATAGCTGATGCCATATTATGCTTGAAGACAGGAGGCTACCATGGCTCTCCTCTGAGTCTGTACCATCAGCAGACTGACACAGGTACAGATACTTACAGCCAACCATTGGACTAAGGTCAGGACCCCTTTGGAAGTGTTAGGGGAAAGACAGAAGGAACTAAAGGACATTGCAACCCCATAGGAAGAACAAGAGTGTTAACATACCAGGACCCATCAGAAGTCCCAGAGTCTAAGCCACCAACCAGATAGCATATGTGGTCTGGTCTGTAACCTCCAACACATATGGAGAAGTGGACTGCCTTGTCTGTCCTCAGTGGGAGAGTATGTGCTTAATCCTGTAGAAACTTGAGGCTCTAGGGAAGGAAGATGCTAGCAGGGGTGAGGAGGGGCAGAGTGGGTTGATGAGGGAGGACCTTCTCAGAAACAAAGTGGGATGGAGTAAAGAACTCAAGGAAAAGGAATCATATCTTGTTTTAAAGAATATTAAATAGAAATTTGAGGCTTTTTAAAAATTTTTATACCAATAGGAATTTAGAGTTGTTGTTGCAAGATACTTCCTATCCATTCACATTGAGGCAATGAGAGGCCAGTGACTGGAGGGGAGAGAGGAGGAGGAGCTAAGAGAAGTGAGAGGGGGAGAGGCTGGGTATACTAGACAAATGGAGCAGAGGAGGAGACACGGTGATCCAGATGGCATCAGACATATTTCTGGTGTTTTGAAGAGGTTAGAAATATTGTGATATTACTTTATCATTGTAAATTGGCATTATGTAGTTGGTAGCTTCTTATACATAAATATATTTGGTTAACTATTCGAGTTTAAGAGTTATGCTTTACCTGATACATGGAAGGAGTGGGTGCTGAACAGAAGCATGGGAGTCCCGCCATTTACAGAGATTATAGCTGATTATGTCTGTATTGAGAGAGACACAGCAGAAAACTTCGCCTTGTGTCTCAGCATGTACTGGCTGTTACCACTGCCTTATGCAAATTCAGTGGAGGATTGGTGGTTTCTCAAAGTTCTAGCCAGCACTGCTGATTCATTTTAGGTACTATAACAGTACTCAAGTGGACTGCTGGTATCCTGATGAACTGATATTCGAACTGGCCCAAAGAACTCTTTTGAACAAGTCCACATCCACTTGTACTATCTTTTCTTCCCTATTTTTGTATTGGAAAGGGAGTCAAAGTGTTTGATAATCCTAATGAAAAGTAGGTTTTACAAAATCTAAGCCTACAGCCTGGTTATTTCTAAGTTTAGATTTCTATCTTAGTATGGATTTTTAGTAAGTTTCTTCCCCACATTCATTGTGATAAGTACATTCCTCTTTAGAGGAATGCTGATTCTAACATCCCTTTTGGTCCCATGTAAATTCATGGCATTTCTACACCTGCCTTGCCTGATTTTAGGTCCAAAGTAAGACCAAAGACTCCTGACTGTTTTATTAACACACTGTAAGAGTAAGCTGGGCAGATTCTGAAATATTGTAACCCAACTAGGCTGTGAATACCCAGAAAAAGTATCCTGTTACTTGCCATATGGGCTTGCCCTTCTTAGTCCTATTCCATGTGTGTCATCAGAGCTGTTCTCTCATTGCAACCATCATGGTGAATTCTTTTCTTCTCTCTATGAATTTTCTCTAATCCTTCTAGAGATCTGTCTCTCCTCTCCTCTCTCACCCTGTAGGAACACCCCTGACTGTGGTTGGAAATCCTACACAATTCTCTTCTGCCCAGCTAATTAGATCAACAGATCTTTTATTAACCAATCAGAGGTGATGGTAAAAAAAATTTACATAACAGAGACCAGAGATGACATTGTCATTACTCAGACTGCAACCAGATATCTAGACATAGAATATAGCATCTAAATACACAGTGCACAAAACTATTCCCCAACAGACATATATTTGTGAATATTTTAAGTGTGTAAAAGAGTGTTACTTTTGTCATTCTATGTCATATGTTTGAGACAGGGTCCCTTATACCTGGTTGACAAGTTGGCTCTGAGAAATTGCCATGTTTACAGTCTCTACCCTACTCTACTCAGTGCTAGGATTGAAAGTACAGAAATGAAACTTCAAGTCTTTTGGTTTGTTTTGTTTTGTATTGCTGTTTAGTTATTTGAGGAAAACCGTTTCTTTCTTTGGCTATCTATATTGTACTATAATCATATCACTGTTTTTATTATGCTTTTAAACCCCAAAATATACCTACTTGCTCTTTTTCAATTAATTGGTATCACAAGCATATATACATATACAAATATACATATACAAATATTCATAGTTCTTAATCATTGAGCCATCTCTCCAGCTCTCAAATAATCCTATCTTGCATCGGCTGTCACCTGAGTTTTTGATTTTAGCCATTCTGACTGGTGTGAGGTGGAATCTCAGGGCTGTTTTGATTTGCATTTCCCTGAAAACTAAGGATGTTGATCATTTCTTTAAGTGCTTCGTGACCATTCAAATTTCGTCAGTTGACAATTCTGTTTAGCTCTCTACACATTTTTAATAGGATTATTTGTTTCTCTGGAGTCGAACTTCTTGAGTTCTTTGTATACATTGGATATTATCCCTCTATCGGATGTAGGATTGGTAAAGATTTTTTTCCAACCTTTTGGTTGCTGTTTTGTCATATTAACAGTGCTCTTGTGTAAATATACCACATCTTCTGAATCTATTCCTCCGTTGAGGGACATCTGTGTTCTTTCCAGTTTCTGGCTATTATAAATAAGGCTACTACGAACATAGTGGAGCATGTGTCCTTATTGCATGCAGGGGAAGCCTCTGGGTATATGCTCAGGAGTGGTATAGCAGGATCCTCCAGGAGTGTCATGCCCAGTTTTCTGAGGAACCACCAGACTGCTTTCCAGAGTGGTTGTATCAGATTGCAATCCCACCAGCAGTGGAGGAGTGAATATATATTCCATATTTCACAAATTATTATTTTACATAAAAACACATATCTTGTATAGTATGAAATATAACAAAAACTATTTTGGAAATATGATAAATATAAGCATTAATGATAATCAGTGAATAATTATGCCATGAATTTGAAGGAGAGTGTGGAAAGGCACCCACTTAGGTTTTTATGATGGAAAGGGGAAATTCAAATGGTGTAACTATACTAAAATCTCAAAACTAAACAAAAAATAAGTAAGCAAGTAAATAAATAAATAAACAAACAAACAAATAAGAAACTCTCCATCATATTGTTATGAAGGAAAACGGACTTATTACCAGGGCCAAAAAAAATTATATTCTGATACATTATGTCCCAAACACCACCATTGTATTCGAAGACCAGTTTCTTTATCACAATAATATTTTCCAGAAGCTGACAGAAGCACTGGGTATGTAAATCTCATATGGGAGAAAACATTGTTATTTTTTTCTTTTTGTTAATTGCAACATAGCTGTGTTCTCACAATTAGTTCATGATGCACTGGGCAGTAATTTGTTTATTAATATATTTCAAGTATAATCATGATTGTGTGAAATTCAAGTTGAATTTTACAGGATAACAATTTTCACAAAAATTCAATGCTAATTTTTATATTCCAGATTTTACATCAGTATCAGTATCTTAGATATGGAAACTTATTATCTTATTCCCAGTAAGAATATCTGACCTGACTTCAGAATATTTCCCTAATGGTATCACCATTCTGGTAGGGAGAATGGGGTGCAGTAGCAGGATTTACCAACTGATGAGAAGATCTGATGTACTTAGACTATCAGGTTTGATTGTAGAGACTCTTCTGACTGTTCTTCAATGAAACGTAGCAACTGGAATAAATATCACTGAAGAACTGCAGGAGGAATACTTGAAGCTGTCTCAGCAGCTTGTAATTTATACTGAAAATTTCAATGAAAAAGATAAATTGGTTCAGTAAAAGTGACTTGAAATTAAATCAAATAATAAGGATATTTGTTTTCCAACTCATTGAGTAGAGCATTGTTCAGCTTCCATAGTGCCTGCATGAGTTGGTCCGTGGCCCCCATCGAACATTTAGCAGTGGACTGCCTTGTCTGGCCTCAGTGGGAGAGGATACTCTTTATCCTGTAGAAATGTGAAGCCACAGGGAAGGATACAGGCAGGGATGAGGTGTGTGTGAGGGAGTTGATAGGACAGGACACTCTCAGAAGCAAAGGTGGGATTAAGTGAATTAATTTGCAAGGCAACCATGTTTGTATTTAAGGTATAATAATATAAAATTAAGTGTTTTTAAAATTATTTTATACAGATAGGAATTTAAGGTTATTTTATTTTTATTGTATATTAGTAGAAATGTAAGGTTGTTTGGTTTGAATTATAGTATACTCACAGGAATTTAAATTTGATTCTTTAAACTTATTGTATACTAACAGAAATTTTATATTTTTTCATGAGCTGTTCCTTTAAAATATGATGTTAAGTTCTAATTTTAAGTTCTTACAATTACATATATATATATATATATATATATATATATATATATATATATATATATATATATATACATATAATGAAATTTTAAATGTAAGGGAAAAAAAGACAATTTTTAAATGAAGGGGAAATATGGAGGGGAAATTTCCAGATATGTAAGGTGAGACCCACTTAGGTGGTATGTCACTAAGTCAGACTCTCGTGGGTTTTGCTGAGACAAGACCCATGGTGGGACACATGGTGTTTGAAGAGAGTATAGATAGGACTGAACAGACAACTATTTCGAGCTTGTGTACCTAGATTTGCAATGATTCATTGATCTTGTCTCTTAATCTTGGCTGATCCTCACTTCATTGAGAGAGGAACAATAAAGAACTCCTGGTGCCCCAGCTCATCCTTCTTGCTGTCACTGACTTGTTCATATTCAGCAGAGGATTGGTGGTTCCTGGTAGATCTAGCCACAGCTGCTGATTCATGTTTGGTATCCTAACAATAATAAAATGGACTGCTCATATCCTTACAAATAGAAATTGGAATTGCGCCAAAGAACTACTTCTAAACACATTCCCATCCTCTTGTATTATTTACCATCTTTTCTCCCCTAACTTTGGATGATGGGCTTGTAAGGGGTATCAAAGCATTTGATAATCCTTATTAATAGAATATTTTAAAAAATTGAAGCCTGCAGACTTAATTTTTCTAAGGTTAGATTTCTGTCTAAATGTGAATGTTAACTAAATTTTTGATTCACATTCAGTGTGCCAAATGAAGTAGTATTTCTTTGAGGAGAGTGAATATTCTTACATCCCCTTGATCCCAAGTAAATGCTGGATATTTCTCTACCTTCCTTGCCCAATTTTAGCTCTGAAGTAAGGACACAGAGAGCTGGTGTGTTTAACACAATTCAAGCCTTATCTAGGCAGGTTCTGAACTTTTCTATTCCAACTAGGATGCTAATATAAATAAAAATAACACTTTATTTGTCATCTGTGCTTGTCTTTTCTCGCTCTGCTCCATGTGTGAACTCATGACTCCTCCCAAACTGCTAGACTCATGGTGAATTCTCCTGATCCCTTCATGTGATTTCTACACACCTTTGCCTAGTGGTCATTCTCTCCTCCCCTCTGGCACATTCTGGGACCCCAGGAATAGGACCAGATAGATGTCTTGCAGCTAATTGGCTCAGCACATCTTTTATTAACCTATCAGAGGTGATGGATAACAATTTTTACATATATAGGTGCAAGAGATATTTGACACTGCCATCATACAATTTGCAACCACATATCTGTATATAGAAATCACTATCTGAATACAGAGTGCACAAAACCATTCCCCAACAGATATATATGTATGTGTGCATATTTTTAAGTGTCTAAAAGGCTGTTCCTTTGCCATTCTTTGCCATATTTTGAAACAGGGTCTCCTTACACCAGATTTACAAGTGGGCTGGATTGATGATATGAAAATCACACTTAAAGGATTTTTTGTTTTGTTTTGACTGTTTTTTCAGTTCTCTTATATTCTTTTTTATAGTATAATTCCACCAGTTTTTTCTCACTCTAAATCCTCCCATATGTCCCCTCTTGCTCTTTTACAATTAATTGCTAATTAAGGCAAAGCACACTGTCAATAGGACAAATTGGGAACTCCAGAATGTGTAAAGTTCTTCACTAGCCCTATATCCAATAGAGACCTAATATCCAAAATATTCAAAGAACTTAAGTAGTTAGACTCCTAAATACCATATAATCAAATTTTAAAATAGGGTACAGAGCTAAAAGGTAATTCTCAACAGAAGAATTTCGAATAGCCCAGAAGCACTTACAGAAATGTTCAAATTCTTAGTTATCTGGGAAATGCAAAAAAAAAAAATCAGAAAGTTTGAAATGGTTCTACATGAAGACCCAATTCTACTACTCATGGGCATATAACCCAAAGATGTTTGACCATAGCACTGGGACACATGTTCCACTATATTCATAGTAGCCTTATCTAAAATACCCAGAGGCTGGAAAATAACCTGATGTCCCTAAACCAGAGAATGGATACAGAAAGTGTAGTTCATTTACATGATGGTACACTATTCAGCTATTAAAAATGAGGACATCATAAATTTTGCAGGTAAATGAATGGAGGTAGAAAATATCATACCGAGTAATGTATCCCAGACACAAAAAGACATGCATGATATGTATTCACTGCTATGTGGATATTAGCCCAAAAGCTCAGAAAACCCATGATACAACTCACAGACCCTATGAATCTTATCAGGAAGTAAGACCTAAATGTGGATATTTCAATTCCACATAGATGGAGAACAAAATAATCATGGAGGGCAGAGATAGGGAAAGACCTGTGTGGGAATAGGAAGGGTGAAGGGAAAAGGGTGGAAAAATTAGGTATTCAGGAAAGGAGTAGAAGAGAATCCTAGAAGGCCTGGAAGATGAATGAAAATGTGCAGTTGCTGGCAGATTCTGGTAGGGTAAAGCTCTTGATAGTACCAGAGACTTGAGATGTAATTGAGGCTCCCAGGACTCAATGGGGATGAACTT
Organism: Tokudaia tokunoshimensis; assembly: GCA_036184795.1. NCBI lineage: Eukaryota > Metazoa > Chordata > Mammalia > Rodentia > Muridae > Tokudaia > Tokudaia tokunoshimensis. The sequence continues at coordinate 81,180,286 of BTHU01000002.1, read as the reverse complement.
AGACAAAAATCCCAACAGTGGGAGCACAAAACCTGAAGAGAACAACTCCAACAATTACACAGGGCCTTCAGTGGAGGGATGGGATCACCAACCCATCTCGAAAATTTTTGACCCAGTATTGTTTCATGTCTAAAGGAAATGTAGGGATAAAAATTAAGCAGAGATTGAAGGAAAGGCCATAAAGAGACAGGACTAATTAGAATTCATCCCATGCAGAGGCACCAAACACTGAAACTGTTACTGATGACATATTGTGCTTGCAGATAGGAGGCTATCATCGCTGTCTTCTGAGTGGACCTAACAGCAGTTGACTGAGACTGGTAGAGATACTTACAGTCAACCACTGGACTGAAGTCATGACCCCTTGGAAGAATTAGGGGAAGAACTGAAAGAGGTTGTACTGGCTGGTTTTGTGTGCTAACATGACACATGCTGGAGTTACCACAGAGAAAGGAGCTTGAGTTGAGGAAATGCCTCCATGAGATACAGCTGTAAGGCATTTTTTCAATTAGTGATCAAGGAGGGAGTGCCCATTATGGGTGTTGCCATGTCTGGGCTGGTAATCTTTGGTTCTATAAGAAAGCAAGCTGAGCAAGCCAGTAAAAGCAAGCCAGTAAGTAACATTCCCGCCACCCCCATGGTCTCTGCATTAGCTTCTGCTTCCTGATCTGCTTGAGTTCCACAATTGACTTCCTTTGGAGATGAACAGGGTGTGGAAGTATAAGCTGAATAAACCCTTTCCTCCCCAACTTGCTTCTTGGCCATGATGTTTGGGCAGGAATAGAAACCCTGACTAAGACAAATTGGTACCAGAATAGTGGGGTATTCCTGTGACAACCTGACCATGTTTTGGCAAGGACTGTGGAAGGACTTTGGAACTTTGTGCTAGAAGATACATTTGATGTTAAGAGCTCTATTGGATGTTGTATAGGAGCTTGGAACCTAATGTTGAGAACAGTGCAGAAGATGGAGACCTAGCTTGTGAAATTTCAGAGGGAAGATTAAGTACTCTTACCAAGCCATTGCTGTTTTGATTGTGAAGATTCTGTGGTTTGGTTAACTGGAGCTGAAGAATCAGCTGTAATTAACAAGATATCAGAATTACTAAATCAAAAACATTGCATTACTGGGACTATTGGTACTGGTGAGCTGGAGCTAAGAAATTAGCAGTGATTAAGAGACCAGCATCATTGATGTGAAATCTTCTGAGAAGTGTTTCTTGAGAGCACAGAGGCTGTGTACCAGAGATAGCCAATGTTGTACCTTGTGCTCTGGCTGGACTTGGTAATGTGTAAGAGTGTTTCCTGACAGGACCCTGATATAGCTGTCTCCTGAGAGGATCTGCCAGTGCCTGACAAATACAGAAGTGAATGTTCACAGCCAACCAATGGACTGAGCACAAGATCCCCAATTGAGGAGATAGAGAAAGGACCCAGGAAGCTGTAGGAGTTTGCAGTCCCATAGGAGAAACAACAATATGAACCAACCAGTACCTCCAGAGCTCCCAGGAACTAAACCAATGAAAGAGTACACATGAAGGGACCCATGGCAACATCTGCATATGGAGTAGAGGATGGACTTGTTGGACATCAGTGGCTAGAGAGGCCCTTGGTCCTGTGAAGGTTCAATGCTCCAGTGTAGGGGAATGCCAGGAAAGGGAAGCAGGTGGGGAAGACTTGATGAGCAGGGAGAAGGGAATGGTATAGGGGTTTTTTGGAGGGGATAACATTTGAAATGTAAATAAAGAAAATATCTAAAAAAGACATTGTATGATCTGTGTCCATGTAGAGGCCCATTTGAGATGAATAACAAACTGCTTTAGTATTATGAAATGTGGCACACCCATTAGCACAACTACTAATGGACATGCTGAGGATAGGGAGAACCCTGAGGACTAAGTGTCCTGAGGATTTCATGCTGTTATGGAGCATAGAGGTGCCTGTTGTACTCTCAGTCTCCACATCCTTCCTAAGCTAAGTGTTGTGTAAAAACTCAGAGGGGGTTTCTAGCCCCTGACTGGGCAGTATTATTAGCATTCACAATAATAGGGTTTGATATTTGTTAAGCATTGCTGCTGGAACAGATTAGTGATTCAGTCACCACCCTTGAAATGAATTTGGATGTAGATTGCCAGCAGTGACCACAAACTTTAGAATGTGGAAATGTAGTTTGCTAGGAAAGTTAGATTAAGATGTTTGGCTCCATGGATCTGCTGTATAAAATCCTAGGATACAATTTGAAGTTCAGAAAGGAAAATACTTTTTTTTAATTGAATATATTCTTCATTTACATTTCAAATGTTATACCCCTTCCCGGTTCCCCCATACCAGAAAACCCCCAATCCATCCTCCCACCCCCTGCTGAGGCATACCTCTGCCAATCTTTTGGCTGAAACCATGTGTACCCCTTGGTTGATGGCTTAGTCCCTAGGAGCCCTGGGGCGTCTGGTTGGCTGACATTGTTGCTCATCCCATGGGGCTGCAAACCACCCCCCCAGCTCTTCAGTCTGCCCTCCAACTCCTCCATTGTGAACCCACCACTCAGTCCAATGGTTGGCTGCTAGTATTCTTCTCTGTATTTATAAGGCTCTGGCAGGGCCCATCCGAAGGACAACAGGCTCTTTCGGTATGCACTTCTTGTCATCCATAGTACTTTTAGTGTTTGGTGACTGTTTATAGGATGAATCCCCAGGTAGGACGGTCTCTAGATGGCCTTTCCTTCAGTCTCTGCTCCACACTTTGTCTCCATAGCTGTTCCTGTGATTATTTTGTTTCCTTTCTCAAAGGAATCAAATCACCCCACTTTGGTCTAACTAATTCTTGAGCTTCCTGTGGTCTGTGAATTGTAACATGTTTATTTTGAGCTTTTGGGCCAATATCCACTTGTCATAGAGTGCATACTATGTGTGTTCTTTTGTGATTGAGCTACTTCACTCAGGATGACACTTTTTAGTTCCATCCATTTGCCTAAGAATTTCATGAATTCATTGTTTTTAATAGCTGAATAATACTCCATTGTGTATATATAACACAATTTCTGTATCCATTCCTCTGTTAAAAGACATCTGGGTTCTTTCCAGCTTCTGGCTATTATAAATAAGACTGCTATGAACATAGTGGAGCATATGTCCTTATTGCAAGTTGGAACATCCTCTGGGTATATGTCCAGGAGTGGTATAACTGTATCTCTAGGTAGTATTATGTCCAATTATCTGAGGAATCACCATATTGATTTGCAGATTGGTTTTACTAGCTTGCAATCCCACCAGCAATGAAGAAGTGTCCAGCATTTGTTGTCCCCTGAGTTTTTCATCTAAGCCATTCTGACTGGTGTGAGGTGGAATCTCAGGGTTGTTTTGATTTGCATTTCCTTAATAACTAAGAATGCTCAACATTTCTTTAGGTGCTTCAGAGCCATTCGACTTTCCTCAGTTGAAAATTCCCTGTTTAGCTCTGTACCCCATTTTTTTAATAGGTTTATTTGACACTCGGGAGTCTAACTTCTTGAGTTCTTTGTATACCTGGATATTAGCCCTCTATCAGATGTAGAATTGGTAAAGATCTTTTCCCAATCTGTTGGTTACCATTTTGTCCTATTGACAGTGTCCTTTGCCTTACAAAAGCTTTGCAGTTTTATGAGGTCTCATTTGTAGATTCTTGTTCTTAGAGCATAAGCCATTACTGTTCTATTTAGGAATTTTTTCCCCTGTGCCCATGTGTTCAAGGTTCTTCCTTCAATTTCTCCTCTATAAGGAAATTAGGGAAATGACACCCTACACAATAGTCACAAATAATATTATGTACCTTGGTGTGACTCTAACCAAGCAAGTGAAAGATCTGTACAAAAAGAACTTCAAGCCTCTGAAGAAGGAAATCACAGAAGATCTCAGAAGATGGAAGGATCTCCCATGCTCATGGATTGGAAGGATTAATATAGTAAAAATGGACATCTTGCCAAAAGCAATCTACAGATTCAATGCAATCCCCATCAAAATTCTGAATCAATTCTTCTTAGAGCTAGAAAGAGCAATCTTCAAATTCATTTGGAATAGCAAAAACCCAGGATAGCAAAAATTATTTATTCTCCAAAACAAAAGGTCTACTGTGGGAATCACCATCCCTGACCTCAAGCTCTACTATAGAGCAATAGTGATAAAAACTGTATGGCATTGGTACAGAGACAGGCAGGCAGATCAATGGAATAGAACTGAAGACCCAGATATAAACCCACACACCTATTGTAACTTGATATTTGACAAAGGAGCTAAAAACATCCAGTGGGAAAAAAGACAGAATTTTTAACAAATGGTGCTGGATAAACTGGAGGTCAGCACAAAGAAAAATGCAAATTGACCCATTCTTATCTCCTTGTACAAAGCTCAAGTCCAAGTGGATCAAGGTCCTCCACATAAAACCAGAAAGGAAAACTCTTAATAGTTGAGTTAGGGATTTTTGTGGTCAGTGAACAAAAAAAAAAAAAAAAAAAAAAAAAATGGAAGCCCTATCAGAACTACCAGAAATGACTTTTTGGACATGGGCTTGTGATCAAAGTTATGATTAATTCCAGGCACTCATTTTGGCACTCAACTTTCTGATAAGATTTTTGTAATACCATTGATGATTAGCAGATGTGCACCCTAAGGATTTTAAGAAGAAATGAATGATAGATTTTTATTTTAAAGTTCAGATTTGTCATTCTTTTAAGTTTTATATATGATTACTTTTTAAGATAAATAATAAAGTAAATGATCCACTCTTTATTAGTCAAAAATTACAGACTGCAAGTAGAAAGAAAATGGGGGAGAAAATTAACTGGCTTTACTTTGTCTTGATCTCTAATAAGTTGCTTAGTTATGAATGTATGAAGGTTCTTGGGAATGATTTGTTTTTCCTTCCCTAGTAAAACGTAATGGTTTCTCAAATAAAGTTATTTTTGAGCAAACTTTTATAAAATAATCATTCATTAAAATTAAAATTGAAGAGAGAGCACACCCGCACAGGGAGAGAGCACACCAGCCTCCCCTGGTCGACCTCTGCTCTGGGGATTGACTACACTGAGCCTTCGGGTGTGCAGGGATTCCCCAATATAACATCGCTTTGGACACAGTCTGCTGGGCTTCCATCTGTGACCAAGAGTGGGGCAGCTCTGTGGACATCTGGGTGCCAGCTCTGCTGTGGGCCATCTGCCCTGCAGAGTGATCTGCACGAAGAGGGTGCCCAGTGCACTCCACCATCTTTGTTTCCACAACAGTACAGTTGGGACCTCCAGGCGCAGGGATAACCGAGCATAACATCGCTTGGGACTCGGCCAGCTTGTGTGCTCCTTGCACCCAAGATCTGGGCAGTTCTGTGGTCACCTACACACCAGCTCTGCTGTGGGACATCTGCCCTTCAGAGGGACCTGTACCTGGAGAGAGTGCACCAGGAGAGAGCGCACCAGTCTCCCCTTAGCCACCTCTGCTCCGGGGATAGATTATTCTGAGTCTCCAGGTACGCAGGGATTCCCCAAGTATAGCATGACTTGCAGCAAGGCACATCAGGGCTCCAAAGTCACTCAGGAGCAGGGCAGCCCCTTACTAATCGGTGCCAGGGGAATCCCAGTCATCCAAGGATGGGCAGAAATAGTCTTGCAGGCTCACAGTCGGTCCAAGCAACAGCCAGTGACAGCAGGACCAAATAACACCAGAGATAACCAGATGGCAAAAGGCAAATGTAGGAACGTTACTAACAGAAATCAAGGCAATATGGCACCATCTGAACCCAACTCTCCGACAGCAGCAAGTCCTGGATACTGCATCACACCCGATAGGTAAGATCTGGATTTAAAATCACTTCTCATGATGCTATTAGAGGATTTCAAGAAGGACGTAAATAAATATCATAAAGAAATACAGGAGAACATGAATCAACGGGTAGAAGCCCTTACAAAGGAAACACAAAAATCACTTAAAGAAATGCAGGAGAACATGGGTCAACAGATGGAGGCCCATAAGGAGGCAACACAAAAAATTGCTTAAAGAAATACAGGAGAAATTGGGTCAACAGGCAGAAATCCTGAAAGAGGAAACTCAAATATATCTTAAAGAAATACAGGAAAATACAAATAAACAAGTGAAGGATCTGAGCAAATCCATCCAGGATCTAAAAAACGAAGTAGAAACAACTAAGAACTCATAAAGGGAGACAACTTTGGAGATAGAAAACCTTGGGAAGAAATCAGGGGTCATAGATGCAAACATCAACAATAGAATACAAGAGATGGAAGAAAGAATCTCAGGTGCTGAAGATACCATAGAAAGCATCGTCTTTGACTGTTGTCAAAGAAAATAAAACTGCAAAAAACATGTAACCCAAAACATCCAGGAAATCCAGGACACAATGAAAAGACCAAACCTAAGGATTATAGGTATAGATGAGAGTGAAGATTTGCAACTTAAAGGGCCAGTAAATATCCTAAACAAAATTATGGAGGAAAACTTCCCTAACCTAAAGAGACAGATGCCGATGAACGTACAAGAAACCTACAGAACTCCAAACAGACTGGACCAGAACAGAAATACCTCCCGTCACAAAATAATCAAAACACCAAATGTAGCAAAGAAAGAATATTAAAAGCAGTAAGAGAAAAAGGCCAAGTAACATATGAAGGAAGATGTATCCAACTCACATCAGACTTCTCACCAGAGACTATTAAAGCCAGAAGATCCTAGGCAGATCTCATACAGACTCTAAGAGAACACAAATGCCAGCCTAGACTACTATACCCATCAAAACTCTCAATCACCATAGATGGAGAGAAAAAGACATTCCATGGTAAATCCAAATTTACACAATATCTTTCCACAAACCCAACCCTGAAAAGGATAATAGGTGGAAATCGCCAATCCAAGGAGAGAAACAACACCCTGGAAAAAACGAGATAGTAACCTTCTTGCATCAAACCCAAAAGTAGATAACCACTCAAACACAAAGATAGCGTCAAGAATAGCAAGTGGCAATAATCACTATTCCTTAATCTCTCTTAATATCAATGGTCTCAATTCCCCAATAAAAAGACATAGACTAACAGACTGGATACGCAAACAGGACCCAGCATTTTGCTGCATGCAGGAAACGCACCTCAGTGTCAAAGACAAACACTACCTCAGAGTAAAAGGCTGGAAAACAATCTTACAAGCAAATGGTCCAAGGAAACAAGCCAGAGTAGCCATTCTAATATCAGATAAAATTGACTTTCAACCTATAGTCATCAAAAAAGACACAAAAGGATACTACATACTGGTCAAAGGAAAAATCCACCAAGAAAAACTCTCAATCTGAACATCTATTCTCCAAATTCAAGGGCACCCTCATTCGTTATAGAAACTTTACTAAAGCTCAGAGCACACATCACACCTCACACAATAATAGTAGGTGTCTTCAATACCCAATTCTCTGAAATGGATCATTCAGGAAAGCAGAAACTAAACAGGGACACAGTGAAACTAACTGAAGCCTTGGACTAAATAGAACTAAAGATATATAAAGAACATTAACCCAGAATCTCGGAATACCCTAGACAGAATTTGCATATCAATAGATTTCTAAGAAGATGGAAGGAGAGACCCCTGGTCCTGGAAAGACTGGATGTAGGAGAACGCCAGGACAGAGAAACGAGAGGGGGTTGAATGGAGAAAAGAGGGAGGGAAGGGGGCTTATGGGACTTTCGAGGAGGGAGGAAACGGGAAAGGGGAAATGATTTGGAATGTAAATAACAAAAAAACTTAGAAAATAAAAAAAAGAACATTTCATCCTAAAGCAAAAGAATATACCTTCTTCTCAGCACCTCAAGGTACTTTCTCCAAAATCGACCATATAATTGGTCACAATACAGACCTCAACAGATATAAGAAGATTGAACTAATCCCATGCTTCCTATCAGATCAGTATGGAATAAGGGTGGTCTTCAATAACAACAAAAACAACAGAAAGTTCACATACACGTGGAAGCTGAACAATGCTCTACTCAACGATATCTTGATCAAGGAAGAAATAAAGAAAGAAATCAAAGACTTTTTAAAATTTAATGAAAATGAAGGCACAACATACCCTAATTTATGGGACACAATGAAAGTGGTGCTAAGAGGAAAATTCATAGCCCTGAGTGCCTCCAAAAAGAAATGGGAGACAGCATACACTAGCAGCTTAATGGCACACTAGAAAGCCCTGGAACAAAAAGAAGCAAATACACCAAAGAGGAGTAGAAGACAGGAAATCATCAAACTCAGGGCTGATATCAATCAAGTAGAAACAAATAAAACCATACAAAGTGTCAACAAAACTAGGAGTTGGTTCTTTGAGAAAATCAACAAGATAGATAAGCCCTTAGCCAGTCTTGCCAGAGGTCACAGACAGAGTATCCAAATTAATAAAATCAGAAACGAAAAGGGAGAGATAAACTGAGGAAATTCAAAACATCATCAGATCCTTCTACAAAAGCCTGTATTCAACACAACCAGAAAATCTCAAGGAAATGGACAATTTCCTTGAGAGATACCAAATACCAAATTTAAATCAGGATCAAATAGACCATCTAAACTGTCGTATAACCCCTGAAGAAATAGAAGTGGTCATTGGAAGACTTACAACCAAATAAAAACACAGGTCCAGATGGTTTTAGTGCAGAATTCTATCAAACCTTCAAAGAAGACCTAACACCAATACTCTTCAAACTCTTCCACAAAATAGAAACAGAAGGAACACTACCCAAATTGTTCTAGGAAGCCCCAATTACGCTAATACCAAAATCACACAAAGATATATTGTTAAAAATTGCATGGTATTGGTACAGTGACAGGCATGTAGATGAATGGAACAGAATTGAAGACCCAGAAATGAATCCACACTCCTAAGGTCACTTGATCTTTGTCAAAGGAGCTAAAACCATCCAGTGGAAAAAAGATAGCCTTTTCAACAAATGGTGCTGGTTCAACTGGAGGTCAACATGTAGAAGAATGCAAATCAATCCATTCTTATCTCCTTGCACTACACTCAGTTCCAGGTGGATCAACAACCTCCACATAAAACCAGATACCCTGAAACTAATAGAAAGGAAACTAGGGAAGAACCTTGAACATTCCAGCACAGGGGAAAAGTTCCTGAACAGAAAACCAATATCTTATGCTCTAAGATCAAGAATTGATAAATGGGACCTCATAAAATTACAAAGTTTCTGTAAGGCAAAGGACACTGTCAAAAGGACAAAGTTCCAACCAACAAACTGGTAAAAGATCTTTACCAACCCTACATCCAACAGAGGGCTAATATCCAATATGTACAAAGAACTCAAGAAGTTAAACTCCAGAGATCCAAATAACCCTATTAAAAATTGGGTTACAGAGCTAAACAGAAAGTTCTCACCTGAAGAATATCAAATGACTGAGAAGCGCCTAAAGAAATGTTCAACATCCTTAGTCATTAGGGAAATGCAAATCAAAACAACCCTGAAATTCCCCCTCATACCAGTCAGAATGGCTACGATCAAAAACACAGGAGACAGCTCTTGTTGGCGAGGATGTGGAGAAAGAGGAACACTCCTCCACTGCTGGTGGGATTTCAAGCTGATACAACCACTCTGGAAAGCAGTCTGGAGGTTCCTCAGAAAACTGGGCATGACACTCCCAGAAGATCCTGTTATACCACTCCTGGGCATATACCAAGGGGCTTCCCCGGCATTCAGTAAGGACACATGCTCCACCATGTTCATAGTAGCCTTATTTATAATAGCCAGAAGCTCGAAAGAACCCAGCTGTCCCTCGATGGATGGATGGAATGGATTCAGAAGATGTGGTATATTTACACAATGGAATACTACTCTGCAATTAAAAACAACGAATTCACGAAATTATTAGGCAAATGGTCAGAATTTGAAAATATCATCCTTAGTGAGGTAACCCAATCACAAAAAACACACATGGTATGCTGTCACTGATAAGGGGATATTAACCCAGAAGCTCGGAATATCCAAGACACAATTCACATATCAATAGATTTCTAAGAAGATGGAAGGAGGGACCCCTGGTCCTGGAAAGACTGGATGTAGGGGAATACCAGGACAGAAGAGCAAGAGGGGGTTGAATGGGGAACAGAGGGAGGGAAGAGGGCTTATGGGACTTTCGGGGAGGGAGGAACCAGGAAAGGGGAAAGCATTCGGAATGTAAATAAAAAAATATAGAAAATAAAAAAAAAATTAAAAAAGAATTACCTAATTAACTACTCTTAAATCAGTTATCATCCTACATTTTTTTTATTTCTTTGTTTGTTTGTTTGTTTGTTTTTGGTTTTTCGAGACAGGGTTTCTCTGTGTAGCCCTGGCTGTCCTGGAACTCACTTTTTTATTTCTTTTTTACAACAAACACAGGAGAATTTCTTGGGCTGGTAGAGTGTTTTAAAGGTGGAGCCCAACATCTTGCTTTACCAGCGGTTCAAGTGACTGCAATGTTCATTTTGTTATTGGCTATTACCCTTTCCATACAGGTTGGTTTGATAACCTTTTGAGGAAAAAGGCTGTAGGTATGTCAGCAGTGACCCCTTTTATAATTTGGAAATTTAATCTCTTTGAGGTCCTGTTTTTAGACCATGGGCAGAGCTTGTCATTTTTCTCACTTACCTGTATCAGTAACTTTGAACACTAGCAGGTACTGTGTTACACTTACTCATTTACTGTTCTTAGAATTGCAGGAATATTAATAGATATACACTATTGTCATAAGTGATGCTTTTTCTATAAATGTATGGGTATGTGAGTCACATGAAGTTACAACTTCTCTTCTATCTCTTTTGATCATGTGAGATCAAAACCCTGTCATGAAGAGCAGGCCAGCTCCCCATGATGAAGGATGGGGACTCACAGTCTGACAGGAACTTTCCATTCTGCCCATGCTTGCCTAGAGTAAGGACAGATATGGAAATGGGCTAAACAGAGAACTACCTTGCCTAGGGTGAGGACAGAGAGGGAAGTGACTCGGCAAAAAGACAATGCCAGGAAATACCACGAATACCACAAGGTGGGCAGGACAGGGCCAAATGGCAGAGACAACCTCCCCAATAATTTTAAATGTTGCTCAGGGTAACCAATCGCAGTCATCCAACTCAGGTAACGCCTGAACTCCCCGCCAAAATGTTTATAAAAAGGGTATGCTTTGTGAGCTTGTGGTCTCCTCTTGTCTGCATGCTGGGGGACCCCAATATACATTGAAACATTAATCCTCTTGTGGATTGCAGTGATTCCTGTCTCTGTGGCCTTATTGAGTGGGGGTCTTCCAATGGACTCTAACAATCCCACACCATTAATCTATTGGATATCTTGTCTTATTCCTGGTAATTTATCAATTCCTATAAACTTGGTGTAAACCTTCCCAAGTGGCCAATCTGGATTTTAAGACTTTTAGGATAGTATGCTAATATTAGCTCCTGTATCTACCAAATGTTCAATGTCAAAAACATTCATTTCCACCACTAATTTGGGTCCCTGATCATTAAACATTATTTGCCAGAATACCTGTTTTTCCACTACTCTCAAAAGCTCCTGTCCTTTCTACTGGAGCAGTCTTTCCCTTAATGTAAGGAAACAACTGATTGGCAATTCTATTCCATGCATCAATTTGTATCTCCTTTCTCACATATGCCATGATTTTATTTTCTTGCTTGCTATCCCCATCTAATGTACATGGATGCACAATAAATCTCTGAATATTAACATTCTTAATCTCAAGATTATTCATATTTTTCCTGAGAGTAACGACCACACAAAGCAGTGATTAACTTGTTAACATTCAGCATCTGGGGATAGGGTAATAGACATATCTGTGGCCATGTCCCTAGCTGCACTCACTTCTGAAACAGGTATAAAATCAGAGATACTAAATTTTGATTTTCTTTCTTGTTGGTATTTTCTGACTTACCAAAGGAAGACAGTTTTTGTTGTTTACTTTGGGGCATTGAGCTCACAGGTCTCTCTGTTGTTTTCCTAGGACAAGAGTTTACCTCATACATCTCTCTTGGACTAGCAAACTTTTTACCAATTCTTGCCCTTTCCACAGTGCCTACCATACTCTACAAAAGTTTGTGGTCCAAAACAGCCAAAAATGTGCCCATTCTCTTCCATAAACATCACATTCTCTAGATCAAATATTCCTGCTCCTTTAACATCTGAGTATTCTAGCTTTAAGATCCCTTTGGGAGCAGCCAAATTCACAATTAAATCATTGAGCATTTTTATTTCCAAGACTTCTAGCTATGACTTGCCTTAGAATATTAGCATGATGCCCTAGAAAAATAATACCAGTAATTTCTCTTACCCATTAATCTATTGGGGCTCTGCATGCTTTCAATAGTATGATTGCACATTTATATTCAGTATTCATTTTTTCAGAGGCCAATATTTCTTTCTTTTTTAAAATTAGATACATTCTTTATTTACATTTCAAATGTTGTCCCCTTTCCTGGTTCCCCCCTCCCTGGAAAGTCCCATAAGCCATCTCCCCTTCCCCAATCAACCTCCTCCCCCACCCCCTCCCCCCGCTTCCCAGTCTTGGTATTCCTTTACACTATGGCATCAAGTCTTTCCAGGACCAAGAGCCTCTCCTCCCTTTCAAGTCTGACAAGACCATCCTCTGCTGCCTATGTGTCTGGAGCCAATATTTCTGTCAATGAATATCTGGTTTTAAGCTCTGATGTGGCTCTATTTACAGTTGAACCCAATATCTGTAAAACAAAACAAAACAAAAACAAAAAACAATAAAACAGTGAATGCTTCTGTAAGTTTCAGTACTACCTTCATGAATGAGGTAGATTTTTCCCCCTGACTTCTCAATCATATCCCGGGCCCTTAAAAATCACAGAAAGATATTTTTCAATTATGAAATCATCAGGTCAGATTTATTCCTGTAAATGAGTATGATACCCTTCATCAAGCAGTTGGTCTTCATTAGCAGTTCAAGCAGCTTCAAGTCATGTTTACAACCTACTCAGAATAAACATTCAGCAAAGGGATGCCTTCTGTCTTAGCTCAAAAACATGATGCACCCTGTAAAGCTGTCACCTTGAGGATTACCTGACATCTACAACTTATCCGCTAAGACTAGTCGCTGATAATGAATTTGTATAGGTTTAGATTGAATTTGATCAATCTGTTGTTTCAGAAAGTTCATCAGCTTATGGAATAAAACTGTTCCAAAGGACAATAGTATGAGCAGACCTAAAAATGGCCAAAGCAAAGCTGATAGAAGAGTAGTTAGCCATGGAGAAGTGCTGAAATAAGTCTGAAACCATCCTGCATCCTTTCCCCCTCAACTTCTTACTAGTCTCTAACCCTTCATGTGCCTTGACTAGAGAATATTCTATGATTCCAGTGTGATCAACATAAAAACAACATTCTTCCTTTATGGCAACACATAAATGTTCTTGTTTCAAAAATAATAAATCTAAACCTCTTCTATTTTGAAGAACTACCTCAGATAAGGATGTTATAGAATCTCTCATGAGAGGCATAGCTACTTCTAAATTCTCCAAATCTTCATCTATGGCTACTTGAAGCTCATTATAATATTTAATACAGGTTCACATAGCTGTTACATGGTAAAGCATTTGGCAGCAAAAAATAAAATAGGTTGTGGTAAGAAAACAGCAAAGAAAAACAATCTGTTTGCCGTGGGGAAAGGCCCCATTTTCTGGCACTTTCTAGATATCCAGCAGCAGCAGGGCATTCAGCCTGTCCCAGGTCTGCACGGAGGAATCCCACATTTCATAATATCCAGCAGCACTGGGGCATTTAATCCAGCAGCATTGGGATATTTGAGAACTAACAGCTTGCAGGACATTCAACCCTTGCCAAGTCTTCCACAGGAAAGACCCACCTCCTGATACTTCCTGGAAAAGCAGCTGTATGCAGGGTATTTGAGAGTAAGGTAATCCCAGATGTACAGATAAACAGGCCTTCAGGACAGAGATGTCACAGTCAGAGACAGCAACACTGTTGATAACTAGATGACCAAAGGCAAATGCAAGATCATTACCAACAGAAACTAAGGCAACTTGGCATCATCAGAACCTAGTTCTCCCACAACAGCAAATCCAGGATACTCAATCACATCAGAAAAGCAAGAGCTGGATTTAAAATCACATCTCATGATGCTGTTAGAGGAATTCAAGAAGGACATAAATATCTCCCTTAAGGAAATACAGGAGAACATGGGTCAATGGGTAGAAGCCCTTAAAGAGGAGACACAAAAATCCTTTAAAGATATATAGGAGAACATGTGTCAACAGGTAGAAACCTTTAAAGAGGCAACACAAAAATCCCATAGGGAATTATGGGAGAACATGAGTCAACATGCAGAAGCGCTTAAAGAGGAATCAAAAAAATCTATAAAGAAACACAGGAGAACATGGGACAACAGGTTGAAGTCCTTAAAGAGGAAACACAAAAATCCCTTAAAGAATTTCAGGAAAACACAAACAAACAAATGAAGGAGCTGAACAAAACTATCCAAGATCTAAAAATGGAAGTAGAAGCTATAAGAAAATAGCAAAGGGAGACGTCTCTGGAGATAGAAAACCTTGGAAAGAATTCAAGAGTCATAGATGCAAGCAACAATAGAGTACAAGAGATAGAAGAAAGAATCTTGGATGCTGAAGATTCCATAGAAAACATTGACTCAACAGTCAAAAAAATGCAAAGTGAAAAAAGCTTGTAACCCAAAATATCCAGGAAATCCAGGACAAAATGAGACAACCCAACCTTAGGATTATAGGTATAGAAGAGAGCGAGGATTTACATCTTAAAGGGTCAGTAAACATCTTCCACAACATTATAGAAGAAAACTTCCCTAACCTAAAGAAAGAGATGCCCATAAACATAGAAGGAGCCTACAGAACTCCAAAAAGACTGGACCTGAGCAGAAATTCCTCCTGTCACATAATAATCAAAGCACCAAATGAACTAAACAAAGAAAGAATATTAAAAGCAGTAAGGGAAAAAATGTCAAGTAACATATAAAGGCAGACCTATCAGAATTACACCAGACTTCTCATCAGAAACTATGAAAGCTAGAAGATCCTGGGCAGATGTAATACAGACCCTAAGAGAACATAAATGTCAGCCTAGACTGCTATACCCAGCATAACTTTCAATTACCATAGACGGAGAAAACAAGACATTCCATGACAAAAGCAAATTTACACAATATCTTTCCACAAATCCAGCTCTACAAAGGATAATGGGTGGAAAATAACAACACAAGGCAGGAAACCACACTGTACAAAAAGCAATAAAGTATTATTTCAACAAACCCAATAGAAGATAGCTACACAAACAGAATTTCACCTTCAACAAAGAAGATAACAGTAAAATAATCACTTTTCCTTAATATTTCTTAACATCAATGGCCTCAAGTCCACAATAAAAAGATATAGACTAACAGACTGGATATGTAAGGAGGACCCAACATTTTGCTGCATACATGAAACCCACCTTCTCTCTTCTCTGTTCTGGCATTCGCGAGAGGGGGTTGAATGGGGAAAAGAGGGAGGGAAGGGGGCTTATGGGACTTTCGGGAGGGAGGAAACAGGAAAGGGGAAATGATTTGGAATGTAAATAAAAAACTTAGAAAATAAAGAAACATATAACCTGAAAAAAAAAGAAAAAAGAAAAGAAACCCACCTAAGTAACAAAGGCAGTCACTACTTAAGAGTCAAAGGTTGGAAAACAATTTTGCAAGCAAATGGTCCTAAGAAACAAGCTATAGCAGCCATTCTTATATCGGATAAAATTGACTTTCAACCAAAAGTTGTCAAAAAAGATAAGGAGGGTCACTTCTTTCTGGTTAAAGGAAAAGTCTACCAAGATGAACTCTCAATTCTGAACATCTATGCTCCTAAGGCAAGGACACACCCATTCATAAAAGGAACTTTACTAAAGCTCAAAGCACACGTTGCACCCCACACAATTATAGTGGGAGACTTCAACACCCTGCTCTCAACAATGGACAAATCATGCAAACAGAAACTAAACAGAGACACAGTGAAACTAACTGAAGTTATGAACCAAATGGATCTAACAAATATTTATCGAACATTCCCCCTACAGCAAAAGAATATACCTTCTTCTCTGCACCTCATGTCACCTTCTCCAAAATTGACCATATAATTGGTAACAAAACAGACCTCAACAGATTGAGAAATATTGAAATTATTCCATGCACCCTATCAGAGCACCATGGCCTAAGACTACTCTTAAGTGCAAACAAAAACAGCGGAAAACACACATACACTTGAACTTTGAACAATGTGCTTCTCAATGATAGCTTGGTCAAGGAGAAAATAAAGAACGAAATTAAAGACATTTAGAATTCAATGAAAATGAAGACATCATAACAAAACTTATGGGGCACAATGAAAGCAATGCTAAGAGGAACACTCATAGCTCTGAGTGCCTCCAAAAAGAAAATGGAGAGAGCATACACCAACAGCTTGACAGAGCACTTGAAAGCTCTAGAGCAAAAAGAAGCAAATACATCCAAGAGGAGTAGGCGGCAGGAAATAATCAAATTCAGGGCCATAATCAACCAAATAGAAACAAAAAGAACTATACAAAGAATCAACAAAACCAGCAGCTGATTCTTTGAGAAAATCAACAAGATAGATAAACCCTTAGCCACACTAACCAGAGGGCAAAGGAGCACTACCCAAATTAATAAAATCATTAATGAAAAGGGAGACATAACAACAGAAACTGTGGAAATTCAAAAAATCATCAGATCTTACTACAAGAACTTATATTCAACAAAGTTTGAAAATCTGGACGAAATGGACAACTTTCTTGATACATACCAGGTGCCAATGTTAAAACAGGATCAGATAAACCTTCTAAATAGTCCCATAAGTCCTGAGGAAATAGAAACTGTAGTTAACAGTCTCCCATCAAAAAAGAGCCCAGGGCCAGATGGGTTTATCTGGGAATTCTATCAGAACTTCAAAGAAGAGTTAATACCAATACTCTTCAAATTATTCCACGAAATTGAAACCCAAGGAACACTACCCAACTCATTATATGAAGCCACAATAAAGCTTCAATCTAAGCCAAACAATGACCAAACAAAGGAGAACTTCCAACCAATATCCCTCATGAACATCGATGCAATAATACTCAACAAAATTCTGGCCAACCATATTCAAGAATGCACCAAAACTATAATTCTCCACGATCAGGTAGGCTTCATCCCAGGGATGCAGGGATGGTTCAATATACGAAAATCCATCAGCATAATCCACTACATAAACAAACTCAATGAAAAAAAAATATGGTCTTTTAATTAGATGTTGCAAAAGTTTTTGTCAAAATCCAGCATCCCTTTATGATAAACGTCTTGGAGAGAGCAGGAACCCAAGACCCATACCTAAACATAGTGAAAGCAATATACTGCAAACCAGTAGCCAACATCAAATTAAAAGGAGAGAAAATGCTCGTACATGTATTAAGGACACATGCTCCACTATGTTCATAGCTTCCTTATTCATAATAGTCAGAAGCTGGAAAGAACCAAGAAGTCCTTAAACTGAGGAATGGCTACAGAAACTGTGATAAGTATACACACACACACACACACACACACACACACACACACACACACACACAAAGGAGTACTATTCGGCTATTAAAAACAATGAATTAATTAAATTCTTAGGCAAATGGATGGAACTAGAAAGTGTCATCCTGAGTGAGGTAACCCAGTCACAAAAGAACCCACATTGTATGCACTCAATGATAAGTGGATATTAGCCCAAAAGTCCAAAATAAACAAGTTACATTTCAGAGACCACAGGAAGCTCAAGAAGAAAGAGGACTGAAGTGGGGCTGCTTGGTTTCCTCTGAGAAAGGGAGCAATATACTTACAGGAGCAATAATGGAGGCAAAGTGTGGAGCAGGGACTGATGTAAAGGCCACTCAGAGACTGCTCTACCAGAGGATTCACCCTATAAACAGTCACCAAACCCCAACACTACTATGGACGACAAGAAGCACATACCAAAAGGAGCATGCCATGGTTGTCTTCGGAGGAGCCCTGCCAGACCCTTGCACATACAGAGGCAGATGCTAGCAGTCAACCATTGGTCTGGGAGTGGGGTCCTCAAGGGAGGAGTTGGAGTGTGGTATGAAGGAGCTGAAGGGGTTTACAGCCCCATGGGAAGAACAACGATGTTGGCCACCCAGACGCCCCAGGACTCCCAGGGACTAAACCATCAACCAAGCGGTACACATGGTTCCAGCCAAAAATGTGGCAGAGGAATGCCTTGTCTGGCATCAGTGGGAGGAGTGGTCCTTGGTCAGGTGAACCCTCAATAGATGCCCCAACAAGGGGAAATCGAGGGGGGTTGATGTGGGAGTGTGATGGGTGGAGAGGCATATACCTGGAGGCAGGGAGTGGGAGGAAGGGTTGGGGGATACTGGGGAGGGGGAAAACCAGGAAAGGTTTTACCACTTGAAATGTAAATGAAGATTATATTTAATAAAAAAAAGAAAGAAAAAAATTAAACACCCAATCTTAACCTGAGGTTTCAAATTTCACCTTTACAAACTGCCATTTTCCTATGGACGAAAGCTTTCTCCTCTCTGTGCAGAGATAGTCCTGTCCCTCTGGGGAAAATATCCCTCCCCCTCTCCTTTGATCCCTTCCCTTTCTTCCTCCTCTTCTGTGGCAGGATTTCCCCTGTCCAATCTATTTAATTATTAGTGCAGTCAGAGACCTATGATTGGACAGGAATAAGGGAGGCCCAGCTATGAATTGGGGAGGCAGAGATGATGGGAGAGAGAGAGATGCCAAGATGGAGGAAGATATACAGGAAGAAGATCCTGATCCCAAGTGGTCCTAAATAGCCACAGGTAGTTATGAATATGATATATGGATAGAGTAATTGGGATAACTTGTCTAATCTAGGTGGGCAGCTTGTATCATTATCAATTGACTCTGAAATTATTGTGTGGGCATATTGTGAATTGAGGATGTATTAATACATAAATCTGACTTGTTAAAAAAAAAAAGAAAAACAATCTGACCTTTGCAGAGAATCTAATCTAAAGTACATGTCAACACACTATGTCTCATCAAGAGCTCAGGGTATGTATAGTCAGAATGAACAGTTCCAGATTGAACAAACCACTTCCCGTGACTAATGCCCTCACCTTGACCCTGCTCAGGCCTGAGAAAGACATGTCTGACTCCAAGTTTCCTACAGAGGGAAATGATAGTTGCTGTGGTGAATCAGCCTCAGAGAAGGCATTAACTAAAAGCACATTCTTATATTTCTCTATGTTTTAAAGGAACTAAAATTCCAAAATTCTCATTAAAATGAAGCTGAGAGAAAAATATGAGATATTTCAGAATCTTGGAAATCTGAAAGAATGTGAGGGTGGCTATGATCAAGATATACTCCATATTTGTAAAAATTTTTTAAATTGTTTAATATCCCTCCATCAAAAATACATTATAACCTCAATTTACTGTTTGAGATTTTCAACTTGTTCTTAATTATCTTTTGATGTTCACTGGCTTTCTCAGCCACTGTTGTACTGTTGTGACAATACCAGGTTGCTCTTCTTAACTTTTTTTCTGGATGTCTACAGTTCCAGAACATTTATTTTACACAACACTGAACTCTAATCCCATGGCTTAAAATAAAGCAATATCAGACAGTCACAAATTCTGCCAACCAGTCTGCCAACCTGTTCTGTTAAAAAAAAAAGTGAATTAACAGATGCATTGCACATTGTGCAAACTGAAATGGTTTGTGATCTTCAGTTCATCATTGCATCAGCAGCTGAACACCTGTCTTTTTCTACTTCAGAGGAAAGAGAATATTCTGGAAGATGAAGTTTCTTCTCCTTGCTGTAGCCTGTTTGGTTTCTAAAGCTGAGGACCCCTTACCGGTACATGGTTGGGCTTTCAGGGAATTATGTAGGAAGAAAGGTGGTGTGGTGGATTTAGCACAGACTAAAGTGACAATCAGTGTTATCTGTGAACATATTGGTTCCTTTATGGCTTTTGTATTTGGAATATGTCCTATGTCTTAAAATATTATTTGTTTTAGTTTAAAGTTATAATTAAACTCATTTGAGCTACTTATATTGCCTAATTTTATTTTACCTGAGTAAACGGTATGAAAATTAATCTCTTATTAATGACGTTTTAATAATTGCATAAACTTTATTTTCATAGTTGGAAGTCAGTATACATTTGCATTAATGTTTTCACTATTCTACATGAATTTTGGGATGACTCTATATCAATGAAATAGAAACCGAAAGTCAATTTGATATATGTAAGACAAACACATTCTATATCACATATTTGAGGACTAGATTGATTTCTCCCCTTTAGAGTCATTATACTATGGTCAATATATGAGATAATATTAATATTAATTATAATCCAGTAATATCTCCAAAACAGGGACTTATGTTTTGAAATTTGATTTTGCTCATATGTGTGTCTCTGTGTGGATGTGTGTGCCTGTGACTGCAGGATTTGAAAGGAATATTGCAGCAAAAATGTAGAAATCAGAGAAGAAGTTCTACAATGTGTACAATTTATCACTTTCATCCTCTGATCTGAGTGATTTCAAAAGGAACATTGGTCCTAATGCCTTGCCACACAAAGACTTTTGACATCAATATATGATTGCATCTTTATTATTTACTTTGAATGCATTTAATATGTGTAATTTTACTAAAATTCTTTTTTTTAATTTTTTTTTAAGGCTGGTGAAGTGAAGCAGTGGGAACTAAAATTCTTAAGATTACTCTTTTTGTTAATGCAGCATCCTTACAGGAACTTATTATCTGGTTTTTACTCTTTTTTTCTTAATCATATTTTGCATGATATAAAACCATTGCCATGTATACATGTATATATATATATATATATATATATATATATATATATATATATATATGTTTTCAAAGAAGATATTAAGCAATTACAAGTTATGTCAGCACATTATATATAAAATTTTTCTAGTAAAATATTAAATATTTCCTATTTCTTTACTTTAACATTGAAATCTTACTTTTCTAACCTTAAATTTTTACTAATTTCATTTTATCATTTTATGTGTATAGTTGTTTGGTCCACATGCTATAATATGCATATGTAGTACCCACCAAGACCATAAGATATCCCTCAGAAATAAAGTTTCAGGCAATTATGCACCAACAACTCAAACTCATATGCCCTGGCTGATGAATTTAATTCTTCTTTATTATTAGTTTTCAGCGAAATTTAATACCATCTACCTAGCAGGCAAATCTGTGGGTTTAACAGAAGAAAACAGTCAAGTGAGGATACTGATGCGTGAGGTTAAGTTTTTTGATCAATACAGAGTCATGAGCATGACATTCTATGTCAGGTAAGAACATTTATTTGGATAGAAGAGACAATTTGTTGAAATGGGAATCAATGAGGTTGTTTGCTTCCCTTTGTTGAATTGGGAAATGCTGCCAAATAAAGTTCTGAGCCCCAGTCCCATCCACAAGTCTTGGTGCACACAGTAAGCTAGTCCATTCCCAACAGGAATCGTAGACTGAAAAGATGATTAATGAAGATAATTATAAATCAAAAATTAGCATCATAGAAGACAGGATTAGCACCAGGAATGTGTCTCACGTTTAGTAATATGTGTTTTCTATAGGAACAAATAGATGTGTGATGAGAAGTGTGAAATAAGTAGTGTTTATTGTTCAATATGTATTGTTTAGGAAAAATGGGAAGTGCCAACTACACACAGTTTGGGCTGATAAAATTGCATGGATTTTTTGCTCAGAGATATGTGAGTAGCAATGATCCAGGATGGATTGCATTATGTATATGTTCTACAGGGGATGTGATCTTTATCAACAGTATCTTCAGTAGATAAATGATCCATTATATTTAAAGTTGCAGAGTATTTATTACTAAGAGAATGTCCCAGAAGGAATGGGACCGATTCCATCCTCGGGCTATGGACATTGCGTGATTCAGTTCGTCATTTTCCAAACATCTACTTTTATCCAGCAGCTGAGGGAGGCTTATATCGAAGTGAGTAAAATCGATTCTCCAGTAGCTAAGTGGGGAAATGCACTTATGAAGGAATCTTGCTATGTGGCACAAAACAAGCAAAAATCAAAGAAATATTTAAATACATGTTTTGCTAAAATTGATCAAATATAGGCATACACATGATTTTTAACTTCATGTTAGGAAATAAGAAAATGTTTCTCTGGCTCAATAATTTAATGTAGAAAAAATATTTTGAAGTAGGCTAGGAAAATTGGATTATTATGAAAGAATTTTCAATGTTTTAAGAATAATATGCATCAAATTTGCATTTTATGGTCTAAAAGTATTATGTTTAAGAATGAGGATTTAATATTTCATGAATTATTATTTTGTATAAAATAATTTGTATACTATAGAATATAACTATTATAATATTATAAATATAAGCATATGATGAGAATCAGTGAAAAGAGATCACATGAATTTGAAGGAGAGTATGGATGGCCGCACACTCAAATTTTTGTGGGGGAAAGGGAAGTTTCACAATAGTATAATTATATTAAACCTCAAATCTAAAATATATGTAAGTAAGTAAATAAATAGGAATGTCTACATCATGTTCTTATGAAGGAAATTTTATTTATTCCAGTCCCTAGTGATTTAAGTATTGCGATACATTTTATCTCAAGTTCCACCATCCTCGTTGAAATCCTGTTTACTAATGATTTGAATTACTTCCAGTATCTGGCAGGAGCTCTGGGTATGTAAATCTTATATGGGACAAAACTAATTTTTTTCTTTTTGTTAATTGCAATATAACTTTATCCCTTGCATTTTTTCTCATTACACTCTGGTGCAGGAATGTGTTTCCTAACATATTTCATGTACAGTCATGATTACGTGAAATTCAAGGTGAATTGTACAACATAATTTCAATAATAATTTAATAATGATTTCAATATCCCTGATGTTAATTCAATGCCTTAACTATGATTAAATGTAGAAATATTATTTTATCTCCAGTAAGAATGTCTGAACTAACCTCAGAATGTTTCCCTGACTGGCATCTCCATTATGGTCGGGAGGGTGAGGGAAAATAGGCGCATTTATTAACTGATGAGAAGACTTGATGAACTTAGACTTTATGCTGTGATTATAGTGGCTGTCTCTTCTCATGTTTCTTCCATGCAATGTAGCAACTGGAACAAATATCACTGATGAAATGTGGAAAGAATACATGAAGCTGATTCAAAACCTTGAAATTCCTACTGAAAATATTGAAAATGTCTATGAAAGAGGTAAGTTGGTGCCTGCACATTTAGGCTAATGATAGCTTGAAATTAGAGCAAATGATAAAGATTCTGGTTTTACATGTTAGTAATATAAAATACTTACATGAAAATATGATGGAAATTCAATAGTATTTTAAACTGTCTCCCTTTTTGTTTCACTTCACAGATACATGCCCTAAATGGGAGCCTTGAACTCATGAGCAGAAAAAAATGTATTAGTCACTATTCTTGAATCACTGGAATTAAAGTTTGAGGTCGATTCAAGATTGTAAAGGCAAAGTATTCACAATTATCACTCAGGAATTTCTGCAAACACTACTATTGTGAAAAATCATTACTGGCTTTATGTATGTATAATTTCATAGATTTTAATAATACAAAAGATTCTCCAATTAAGTACCCAATGTACATCCTGCAGTGGATTTATCAGAAGATGAGAATAAACTCACATTTATCACCCTATTGTGAATGAGAATATTTTGTGTATTTCTTTTTTTAATTGGATTTTATTTATTTACATTTCAAATGTCATCATCCTTCCAGATTTCTCCTGCAGAAACTCCTTATCCCATCCCCCCTCCTCCTGCTTCTATAAGGGGGTTGCTCCAACCCACACAACCACTCCTACCTCCCTGCCTCGCTTCCCCAGGAGCCTTAACAGTACCAAGGGCCTCTTCTCCCTCTGATGGCTGACAAATGATTCTCTGCTGGTGTCATGAGTCCCTCCATGTCTTCTCCTTGGTTGATGTTTTACACCCTGGGAACTCTAGTTTGTTGATATTATTGTTCTTCCTATGGGATTGCAAACCCCTTCAGCTCCTTCAGTCCTTTCTCTAACTCCTCCATTGGGGACCCATTTGTCAGTTCAATGGTTGACTACAAGCATCCATCTCTATATATCAGGCTCTGACAGAGCCTCTCAAGAAACAGTTTTATGAGTCTCCTGTCAGCATGCACTTATTGGCACATTTTGTACATTTCAAAATGCAGGAGTTAAGATTATATAAAAGTCCTAAGGATATCAGGTATTTCAATTACTTTTCTGTTGTTGTATCGTTTCTTTCAGGAAATTTCCAAAATATCTTGAAGGGACATGTTAAAGGCCAACCTTGTCAGGTCAGGCTAAACTGAGGTGAGGGCATAGAAGTGGAAATTTATCACTCAGCAGACTGTTCTCTGAGGGAATAAAGCTTAATTCAGTGGGGCCAGCACTTCCTCTGACCTACAAGAGTCTACTGGACCTCTTTGGTGGCTGGAGAGAAGGTAAAAAGAAAAAAAACATGGAAAATAATCAAACACATACATACACACACACACACACACACACACACACACACACACATGCAGTGAATGAAGCATGAAAAGTTCCAAAAAATTCTACTTTTCTCCTATTGCTTATATATCCAAGCAAATTATTTCAAGTAACACAAATATTACAATGTGAATGCATTTTATTTTTATTCTAATGAATGATTATTTTTAAAAGTATGTTCCCAGGTCTGGAGAGATGGCTCAGCAGTTAAGATCACTGACTGCTCTTTCTGAGTTCAAATCCCAGGAACCTCATGATGGCACACAAACATCTGTAATGAGATCAGATGCCCTTTTCTGGGTGTCTAAAAATATAAACAGTGTACATAGACATAATAAATAAATAAATAAATCTTTAAAAAAATAAAAAAGTATGTTCCCAAATACATTTTCTTGAAAATAATTTACATATTACACAAAAGAGGAAAACAAATCATTCGCAAGAATGTACACACATTTACCACTAAACAACGTGTTACAGATTAGGAAGGCAGAAGAAAGTCTTGTAATTTTCTCTGCTCATTTCTTTTTACTGACAGGCTGTACTTTGTGGTTAATAAAGAGATCAATTATTTCATTATTTATATTAAAAAGTAAAAAAAAAATTGGTCAGTCATTTCTTCTTTTAATCCTTAAGGTGCACATCTACTGATCATCAATGTTTTTATTAAATCATATCTCGAAGATGAGGGCAAAAATATATACAAGAATTTAATCATAACCTTTATCTCCTGCCTCATTTTAGATAGAGAATTATGTCCATTAGTGCTGGTAGGTCTACATTGTTCTTGTTCAGTTACCACAAAACTGCCTAATGAAGAGTATTCCTTTCTGAGCTTCTAATTATTTTCTAAGGTTTTATACAGCAGAACCATGGACAGAAACTTCTTAATCTTACATTACTAACAAGCTACATCTCCAAATTTTAAAGATTTGGGTCATTGCTGATAATCTACATCTCTACATTTTTTTTCAAAAGCAGGAATTGAAACATAATCTGTTCCAGCAGCAATGCTTAACAAAGATCAATCACTATTATTTTGAGTGCTAATAATCCCTGGGCAGGACCCATTCCTGAGTTTTCACACAACACTTAGATTACGAAGGATGTGGAGACTGAAAGTTCAACAAGCAGAGCCATGTCCATTAATGCATGAAGTCCTCAGGACAAGTTAGTCCTCAGGGCTCTACCTGTCTGGGGTATGCCCATAGTAGTTGTGCTACTGGGCCAGAGTCCATGAATTTTAAAGCAGTTTGTTGTTCCTCTCAAATGAGCCTCTACAAGAACACAGAACATATAGTGTCCCCTTCTTGCAGTATCTCATATGTATACCTCTGACCTCGTTTTATTACAAATCATGGTATAGTTGTTTCATAAAAGCAAGTAAATAAATTAAGTAAATAATATATATGTATATATTGTTTGTGGGTATATAAGGATATATGCATTTAACAGCAAATATTGAAATCTTGTTATATTGTACTTCATGGTAAAATTGTTCCATTAACTCCTTGGGAATACACACACACACACACACACACACACACACACACACACACACATACGCCTTTAAGAGCAAATAATTGAAAAAGAGCAAGAAAAGACCTACTAGAGAATTTAGAGTAAGAAAAATACAGTGATATAATTGTAGTACAATACATAAGTAAAATAAAAAATAAAAGAAATAAAAATAAATAAATAAAAGGAATACAAAACAGTTGTTCCTCAAATTAAAGAATAAAAGACTTGAAGTGTCATTTCTGTATCATCATTCATTGCACTGGATAGAGTAGGGTAGAATCTGTTTTTGTAACCATGACAACATCTCAGATCCATTTGTCAGTCATGTGTAAGGAGACCCTGTCTCAAACCTATCACACAGAATAACAAAAATAACACTGTTTTAGACACTTACAAAGATGCACAAATGCATTTATGACTGGGATTGGTTTTGTACATTTTATATTCAGATGCTGATTTGTATATCCAGATATCTGGCTGTAATATGGATGAAGGTACTGTCAACTATCTATGGTTTGCATGTTATATAAAAATTATTTTGTATCACCTCTGATTGGTTAATAAAAGATCTGATGAGTAAATTGGTCAGGCAGAAGAGAATAGTGCTGGAGTTCTGATCCTAGTCAGGGGGTCCCAGAGGTTGACTGAGAAGAGTACATAAGGGTCACTAGTAGAAGAAGGTTTGAAGAAACAACATGGAGTGAACAGGAGATTTCACCATGAGGGTTGCCATGAGGGAGGAGTCATGAGGACCCATGTGGACCAGAGTAAGCAGGGAGAATCCTAGATGGCAATGGGACACATTTTTTGGTATTAGCAGACTAGTTGGATTAGAAAATTTCAGAATCTGCCTAGATTAGCCATGCAGTGTGTTAATAAAATTAATAGATCTTTGTGTCCTTACTTGGGTGCTAAAATCAGGTAGGGCAGGTGTAGAAATGTCATACATTTACTTGGGATCCAAAAGGTTGTGAGATTCAGCATAGTCCCCAAAGAAAAACTGTTGCTTTTGGCACACTGATTGTTTGTCAAGAACTTAGTAAACATCAACACTTAGAGAGAAATATAAACTTAGAAAGAACCAGGCTGTTCTTAAAATCTACTTCTAGTCCATCATTCAAGGTAGGGGAGAAGAGATAGTAAATAGTACAATTGGATGTAGTCCTGTGTAGAAGTAGTTTTTTGGGCCAATTGCAATTTATGTTCTTCAGGATAAAAGGAATCCACTTCTGTAGTATTTGGATACCAAACATGAATCTACAGCTGTGGCTAGATCTAGCAGAAACCACCAGTCTTATGCTGAAACTGCACAAGTCAGAGGCAGTGACCAGGACTAGCTAGGACACCAGAAGTGCTCTTCTGTGACTCTTTCAATGAAGTGAATATCAGTGAAGATTAAGATGCAAGATCAATGAGTCATTGAAAAGCTAGTTATGCAAGCTCGCAATCATTGTCTGTTGAAGTGTGCAGATTCTTCTTATATTTTTTTCAAGATTACTTTTTTATGTTGATGCAGCTTCCTAACTAGTAACCTAAAATCTATTTGTTGCACTTATTTCTTAAAAGAATCACAAATGTAAACTTTCATATAAATTGTATCATTCATTTCTACTTTAAATCATCAGAGTGCACGTCTACTGATCACCAATGTTTTTATTAAATCATATCAGGAAGTTGAAGGCAACAATGGGTACAAGAAATTAATCGTTACCTTGGTCACATTCCCAGTTCTAGAAAGATAGTCATGTCAGGTAGAACTGGTAAGACTACCAATGTTCTTGTTCACTGACCATAAAAATATTCCTGGATTAACTGTTAAGAGTGCAGCTTTCTGAACTTCAAATTATTTCCTAAAATTTTTTAGTGAATAACACATTATATAATCTATCTCTGGGGTAACTATAACTCACTTTTCCTTTAAAGTTCTTTTAGATCTCTCTACATTTGCTTGTCTAGTAGGGTTGTAAAAAATGCCAGGAACATATTATACAGTATAATGTTAAAAAATATGTTTGATCTTATAGGATACATATGCTGCAGCAGCAGTAGCTTCAAACTGCAAAGGAATTTTGATGCTATCTAACATCTCAAATAAATGCACAATCACAAAATCAGCCTTTTTGGAACTCAAGACCAAAGTTCATTGGAATTCTAAATATGTATCATTAGTATTATATATCAAAATGTTTATATTTTAAATTTTCAAATAATAAAATGAAGCCGGGCGGTGGTGGCGCATGCCTTTAATCCCAGCACTTGGGAGGCAGAGGCAGGCGGATTTCTGATTTTGAGGCCAGCCTGGTCTACAGAGTGAGTGCCAGGACAGCCAGGGCTACACAGAGAAACCCTGTCTCGAAAAACCAAAGAAACCAAAAAAATAAATAAATAAATAAATAAATAAATAAATAAAAAATAATAAAATGAAACATATAACCTATTTTATGAAATTGCTCTAAAGTGACTTTATTAAACTGCATCTGTACTTTTAACTCATTATATTGTCTCTCTATGGGTTGATTCTAATTTCTCAAGCCTTTTGGGACTGTTTTCAACCAGAATAATATTTTTGGATGTCTTTGTAGGTTCCACATTGGGTTCTTTGAAGATTCTTTATTCTGATTTAAAGAATCTTCTAATTTCTGCTCTATGACCTTCAACCTAGCATTTAAATTTTTAGCCTTCTTTTCCTTTTAGTCTTTTATTCTGATCTCTCCTAAAGAAGATATATAAAATTATATCATTACTGAGCATATAATTATTTTAAGTTGACAGTAAAAACAAAACTGGATAGGATGTCCTCTTGGAGATGGGGAGGGAGAGGAATTATGAGATGTGGAACAGTCATAGGGTAGACCAGGAGGGGGATGAAGACTGGACTGTAAAAAATGATTGAAGAATAAACTTTTAAAAACATTAAAAATTAAAAAAAGAAAAATAAGAAAAAGAAAAAAAGAGATGCACATAGCAGTAATCAAATTGCTGGTCATGTTTATTTAATTACAAAATAAATTTCATTTAACTTACTTTGATGCTTTCAAAGTTAGTCAGGTATTAGCTAGCTAGAGATGAGCAATTGAGATACACTATAGATAGATAGATTGTCTAAAATATCTCAGAGTTCTACAGACTAAACAAAAATGATGCACTATTAATAAAAGGATTTTCATGACAATGATAGACTGCTGCTGGCAGCACCTCCATTCTGTTTCAAAGAAGTTAATGAGCATTGAAGAATCTCCTGATGATGTTTGCTTCAAACATAGCAAGCTAGTCACTGGCCAAAAAACAAACAAACAAAACAAACAAACACTACTTCAAACCAAAAATCTCCGAACCTAACAGAGCATAAGAACAATAAAAACAAAACAAACAAAAGTTGCCCTTGCCTCAAGTGCAGATACAATGCCCTCCAAACTGAAAAAATAGGATGCCTGGAAATCAACTACCAATCTTTTCAAGGACAAAGCAGGCAACTCCTTCAGCATTCCTCTTTCAGAATGGCTAAGATCAAAAACACAGGAGACAGCAGTTGTTGGTGAGGATGTGGAGAAAGAGGAGCACTCCTCCACTGCTGGTGGAATTGCAAGCTGGTACAACCACTCTGGAAAGCAATCTGGCGGTTCCTCAGAAAACTGTTCATGACACTCCCAGAGGATCCTGCTATACCACTCCTGGGAATATGCCCAGAGACTTCCCCTGCATGCAATAAGGACACATGCTCCACTATGTTCATAGCAGCCTTATTTATAATAGCCAGAAGCTGGAAAGAACCCAGATGTCCCTCAACGGAGGAATGGATTCAGAAGATGTGGTATATTTACACAATGGAATACTACTCTGCAATTAAAAACAATGAATTCACAAAATTCCTAGGCAAGTGGTCAGAACTGGAAAATATCATCTTTAGTGAGGTAACCCAATCACAAGAGAACACACATGGTATGCAGTCACTGATAAGGGGATATTAACCCAGAATCTCAGAATACCCAAGACACAATTCACATATCAATAGATTTCCAAGAAGATGGAAGGAGTGACCCCTGGTCCTGGAAAGACTGGATGTAGGGGAATACCAGGACAGAGAAGCGAGAAGGGATTGAATGGGGAAGGGGGCTTATGGGACTTTTGGGGAGGGAGGAAATGGGAAAGGGGAAATCATTTGGAATGTAAATAAAAAAATATAGAAAATTAAAAAAAAGAAAGGACAACAGCATCAACTAAACCAGTCCCCCAAAGTTCCCAGAGACAAAGTCACCAACCAAAGAGCATACATGGGCTGGTCTGTGGACCTGGAATATATGTAGCAGTGGACTTCCTTGTATGGCCTCAGTGGAAGAAGATGCAATTAATCCTGTAGAAATTTAAGGCCCCAGGTAAGTGAGATGGCAGTGGTAAGGTGTGAGTGATTAGGGGAATGGGGAAGCACACTCTCAGAAGTAAAGAAATATAGGGTGAACAACTCGGTGTAGGGGAACCATGTTTTGTTTTAAGGTATATCAATACAAAATTAAGGTACTTTAAAAATTATTTTATACTGATAGTAATTTAAGTTTTTATTGTTTTTACTGAATACTAGTAGAAATCTAAGGTTGTTTTGGTTGAATTGTAGTATACTGATTGAAATTTAAGATTGTTTCTTTAAACATAAAGTATACAAACAGAAATTTAAAATTGTTTTGTTAGACTAGTTTGTTCATAAGCTGTTTCATTAAAATATGATGTTAAATTCTAATTTTTGGTTCTTTTTTAATAGATATTTTTGCTATTTACATATCAAATGTTATTTCCTTTCCTGTTTTCCCCTCTGAAAACCTCCTAACCCATTCCCCTCCTCCTGCTTCTATGAGGATGTTCCCCTACCGTACCCCCGAATCCCACTTCCCTATCCTGTCACTCTCATACACTGGGGCATCCAACCTTCACAGGATCAAGGGCCTCTCCTCCCACTGACTTCCAACAAGGCCATTCTCTGCTACATATGGGGCTGCAGCAATGGGTGACTCCATATGTACTCTTTGGTTGCTGGTTTAATTACTTGGAGCTCTGAGGAGGTGGTTCTTATAATTATTTTTATTGTACATATAATTTTTAATAAGGAAAAAGACAATTGTTAAACAAAAGGGCCAATATGAAGTGGAAATATATGCATATGTCACGTGAAGCCCACTTAGCTGATATTTCGCTAAGACATATTTAAGTGGCTGTGGCAGAGGTAAGACCTGCGGGGAACACATGATGTTTGGAGAAAGTATAGATAGGACAACACCAGACAATGATTGCAAGGTTTCACAGCTAGCTTTGCAATGCTTCATTGGTCTTTCATCTTAATCTTGACTGATCTTCACTTCATTGAGAGAGGTAGAGCAGAGAACATCTACTGTTGTCCCAGGTCAACCTGGTCACTGCCACTGACTTTTGCATATTCAGCAGAGGATTGGTGGTTTCTGTGCTAGATCTAGCCACAGTTGGAGATTCATGTTTGGTATCCTAATGCTACTGAAATGGATTAATGGTATCCTAACAAATGGAATTTGGAATTGCCCTAAAGAACTACTTCTAAACAGGTCCACATCCAATTATACTACTTAATGTCTTTTTTCCCATACCTTTGCATTGTAGTCTAGAAGGGGGGGGTCAATGTATTTGAGAATCCTTACTAAAAGTAGGTTTCTAAAAATCTATGCCAACAACTGGATTATTTCTAAGATTAGATTTCTGTCTAAATTCAATCCCACATTCAGTGTGCCAATAGTTTTTCTTTGTGGGGAGTATAATTCTTATATCCTTTTGGATCCCAAGTAAATGAAGGACATTTCTGTGCCTGCGCTACGTAATTTTAGCTCAGAAGCTCAGAAATATGGACTTAGAGAGCTGGCATTTTTATTAACACATTGCAAGCCTAATATGGGCAGGTTCTGAACTTTTCTAACCCACCTAGGATGCTATTACCCTGAAAAGCACATTACTTGCCATCTGGGCTTTTCTTTGCTTGCTCTATTCCATATGTGTTCTCATGGCTCTTCCATCCTTGGTGAAGTCTGCAGTTCTCTTCATGGTGAAGTCTGCAGTTCTCTTCATGTGGTTTCTCCACACCTTCTTCCCCTGGTGGTCCTTCTCTCCTCTCCTCTGTCACCTGCTATGACTCCAGGACTGGGTTTAGAAGTCCTGCACTACTCTCTTCTGCCCAGCTAATTGGCTCATCAGATATTCTATTAACCAATCAGAGGTTAAAGAAAACAAATTTTATATAGACACCAGAGATAATTGATAGTGCCATCGTCCAGAGCACAACCAGATATCTGGACACAGAAAGCAACATCTGAATACACAGTGCACAAAGCTAGACCCTATCAAATATATATGCATTTGTGCATATTTTTAAATGTCTAAAAATGTGTTACTTTGTCATTATATGCCATATGTTTGAGACACAGCCTCGTTACACATGACTGACAAGAAGTGGATTCTCGGATATTGTAATGGTTATCAGCCCAGTCTCCACATGACTCTACCCGGTGTTAGGACTGATATTACAGAAATGACATTTCAAGTATTTTTTTTTAATTTTTTTTTAATTGACATTCCAAGTCATTTCCCCTTTCCCGTTTCCTCCCTCCCCGAAAGTCCCATAAGCCCCCTTCCCTCCCTCTTTTCTCAATTCAATCCCCTCTCATTTCTCTGTCCTGGCGTTCCCCTACATCCAGTCTTTCCAGGACCAGGGGTCTCTCCTTCCATCTTCTTAGAAATCTATTGATATGCGAATTGTGTCTAGGGTATTCCGAGATTCTGGGTTAATATCCCCTTATCAGTGACTGCATACCATGTGTGTTCTTTTGTGATTGGGTTACCTCACTAAGGATGATATTTTCAAGTTCTGACCATTTGCCTAGGAATTTCGTGAATTCATTGTTTTTAATTGCAGAGTAGTATTCCATTGTGTAGATATACCATATCTTCTGAATCCATTCCTCCATTGAGGGACATCTGGGTTCTTTCCAGCTTATGGCTATTATAAATAAGGCTGCTATGAACATAGTGGAGCATGTGTCCTTATTGCATGCAGGTAAAGACTCTGGGTATATGCCCAGGAGTGGTATAGCTGGATCCTCCGGGAGGGTCATGCCCAGTTTTCGGAGGAACTGCCAGACTGCTTTCCAGAGTGGTTGTACCAGTTTGCAATCCCACCAGCAGTGGAGGAATGTTCCTCTTTCTCCACATCCTCGCCAACAACTGCTGTCTCCTATGTTTTTGATCTTAGCCATCCTGACTGGTGTGAGATGGAATCTCAGGGTTGTTTTGATTTGCATTTCCCTAATGACTAAGGATGATGAACATCTCTTTAGGTGCTTCTCAGCCATTAGATATTCTTCAGGTGAGAACTCTTTGTATAGCTCTGTACCCCATTTTTTAATAGGGTTACTTGGCTCTCTGGAGTTTAACTTCTTGAGTTCTTTGTATATATTGGATATTAGCCCTCTGTCGGATGTAAGGTTGGTAAAGATCATTTCCCAGTTAGTTGGTTGCCGCTTTGTCTTTTTGACAGTGTCTTTTGCCTTGCAAAAACTTTGTAATTTAATGAGGTCCCATTTGTCTATTCTTGATCTTAGAGCATAAGCTATTGGAGTTCTGTTCAGGATTCTTCTCCCCTGTGCCCATATGTTCAAGGTTCTTCCCTAGTTTCCCTTCCATTAGTTTCAGTGTGTCTGGTTTTATGTGGAGATCCTTGATCCACTTGGAATTGAGCTTAGTGCAAGGAGATAAGAATGGGTCAATTTGCATTCTTCTGCATGTTGACCTCCAGCTAAGCCAGCACCATTTGTTGAAAAGGCTATCTTTTTTCCACTGGATGGTTTTAGCTCCTTTGTCAAAGATCAAGTGACCACAGGAGTGTGGATTCATTTCTGGGTCTTCAATTCTGTTCCATTGATCTACATGCCTGTCACTGTACCAATACCATGCGTTTTTTTTAAATGAAAATATTTTTATTAGATATATTCTTTATTTAAATTTCAAATGTTGTCACCCTTCTTGGTTTCCCCCCTGAAAATCCCCTAACCCATCCTCTTCTCCTGCTTACCAATTCAGCCACCTCTGATTCCCTGTCCTGGCATTCCCCTATACTGGGGCATCTTAGACTTCTCAGGACCAAGGGCCTCTCCTTCCTTTGGTGTCCAACACTGCCATCCTCTACTGCATATGCATCTGGAGCCATTGGTTCCTCCATGTGTACTCTTTGTTTGGAGGTTTAGTCCTTGGGAGCTCTGGGGTTACTAGGTGGTTCAAATTGTTGTTCCTCTTATGGTGCTACAAACCCCTTTAATTCTTTGGGTTCTTTCTTATCTCCTCTGTTGGGGACCCTGTGCTCAGTTCAATGGTTGGCTGAGAGTGTCTCCCTCTGTATTTGTCATGTACTGGCAGAGCCTACCATTTGACAGTTATATCAGGCTCCTGTCACCAGGCACTTGATGGCATCACAATATTGTGTGGGTTTTGTAACTGTATATTAGATGGATCCCTAGGTGGGGCAGTCTCTGGATGGTCTTTCCCTCAGTCTGTCCTCAACACTTTGAATCAGTATCTCCTTCTGTGTGTATTTTGAACCCCCTTCTAAGAAGGACCAGAGTATCCATACTTTGTTCTTTCTTCTTTATGAGTTTCATTCAATCTGTGAATTGCATATTCTGTATTCCACACTTCTGGGCTAATATGCACTTATAAGTGAGTGCATACCATGTGTGTTCTTTCATGGTTGGGTTACCTCATTCAGGATTATATTTTCTAGTTTCATCCAATTGCCTAAGAATTTCATGTATTAATCATTCTTTTTTTTTCTTTTTTTTATTATTTATTTTATTTTATTTTTTTAATTTACATTCCAAATCACTTCCTCTTTCCCGTTTCCTCCCTCCCTGAAAGTCCCATAAGCCCCCTTCCCTCCCTCTTTTCTCAATTCAACCCCCTCTCATTTCTCTGTCCTGGAGTTCCCCTACATCCAGTCTTTCCAGGACCAGGGGTCTCTCCTTCCATTTTCTTAGAAATCTATTGATATGCAGATTGTGTCTAGGGTATTCCGAGATTCTGGGTCAATATCCCCTTATCAGTGACTGCATACCATGTGTGTTCTTTTGTGATTGGGTTACCTCACTAAGGATGATATTTTCAAGTTCTGACCATTTGCCTAGGAATTTCGTGAATTCATTGTTTTTAATTGCAGAGTAGTATTCCATTGTGTAGATATACCATATCTTCTGAATCCATTCCTCCATTGAGGGACATCTGGGTTCTTTCCAGCTTATGGCTATTATAAATAAGGCTGCTATGAACATAGTGGAGCATGTGTCCTTATTGCATGCAGGTAAAGACTCTGGGTATAAGCCCAGGAGTGGTATAGCCGGATCCTCCGGGAGGGTCATGCCCAGTTTTCTGAGGAACTGCCAGACTGCTTTCCAGAGTGGTTGTACCAGCCTGCAATTCCACCAGCAGTGGAGGAGTGTTCCTCTTTCTCCACATCCTCGCCAACAACTGCTGTCTCCTATGTTTTTGATCTTAGCCATCCTGACTGGTGTGAGATGGAATCTCAGGGTTGTTTTGATTTGCATTTCCCTAATGACTAAGGATGATGAACATCTCTTTAGGTGCTTCTCAGCCATTAGATATTCTTCAGGTGAGAACTCTTTGTATAGCTCTGTACCCCATTTTTTAATAGGGTTACTTGCCTCTCTGGAGTTTAACTTCTTGAGTTCTTTGTATATATTGGATATTAGCTCTCTGTCGGATGTAAGGTTGGTAAAGATCATTTCCCAGTTAGTTGGTTGCCACTTTGTCTTTTTGACAGTGTCTTTTGCCTTGCACAAACTTTGTAATTTAATGAGGTCCCATTTGTCTATTCTTGATCTTAGAGCATAAGCTATTGGAGTTCTGTTCAGGAAATTCTCCCCTGTGCCCATATGTTCAAGGTTCTTTCCTAGTTTCCCTTCTATTAGTTTCAGTGTGTCTGGTTTTATGTGGAGATCTTTGACCCACTTGGAGTTGAGCTTAGTCCAAGGAGATAAGAATGGGTCAATTTGCATTCTTCTGCATGTTGACCTCCAGCTGAGACAGCACCATTTGTTGAAAAGGCAATCTTTTTTCCACTGGATGGTTTTAGCTCCTTTGTCAAAGATCAAGTGACCATAGGAGTGTGGATTCATTTCTGGGTCTTCAATTCTGTTCCATTGATCTACATATCTGTTACTGTACCAATACCATGCGGTTTTTAACACTATTGCTCTGTAGTACAGCTTGAGGTCCGGGATACTGATTCCCCCAGAGGTTCTTTTACTCTTGAGAATAGTTTTAGCTATTCTGGGTTTTCTGTTATTCAGGATGAATTTTTGAATTGCTCTTTCTAACTCTATGAAGAATTGAGTTGGGATTTTGATGGGGATTGCATTGAATCTGTGTATTACTTTTGGTAAGATGTTCATTTTTACTATATTAATCCTGCCAATAAATGAGCATGGCAGATTTTTCCATCTTCTGAGGTCTTCTTCAATTTCTTTCTTCGGAGACTTGAAGTTCTTGTCATACAGATCTTTCACTTGTTTGGTTAGAGTCACGCCAAGATACTTAATATGGTTTGTGGCTATCGTGAAGGGTATTATTTCTCTTACTTCTTTCTCAGCCTGCTTATCCTTTGAGTATAGGAAGGCTTCTGACTTGCTTGAGTTGATTTTATATCCGGCCACTTTGCTGAAGTCGTTTATCAGCTGTAGGAGTTCTCTGGTGGAGTTCTTTGGGTCGCTTAAGTATACTATCATATCGTCTGCAAATAGTGATAGTTTGACTTCTTCCTTTCCAATTTGTATCCCTTTGACCTCTTTTTGTTGTCTAATTGCTCTAGCTAGAACTTCTAGTACTATATTGAAAAGATATGGAAAGAGAGGGCAGCCTTGTCTAGTCCCTGATTTTAGTGGGTTTGCTTCAAGTTTCTCTCCATTTAGATTGATGCTGGCTACCGGTTTGCTGTAAATTGCTTTTACTATGTTTAGATATGGGCCTTGAATTCCTGATCTTTCCAAGACCTTTAGCATGAAAGGATGCTGAATTTTGTCAAATGCTTTCTCAGCATCTAATGAGATGACCATGGGTTTTTTTTTCTTTGAGATTGTTTATATAGTGGATTACATTGATGGATTTCCTTATATTGAACCATCCCTGCATCCCTGGGATGAAGCCTACTTGATCGTGGTGAATGATCGTTTTGATGTGTTCTTGGATTCGGTTGGCAAGAATTTTATTGAGTATTTTTGCATCGATGTTCATAAGAGAGATTGGCCTGAAATTCTCTTTCTTTGTCGGATCTTTGTGTGCTTTTGGTATTAGTGTAATTGTAGCTTCATAGAATGAGTTGGGAACTGTTCCTTCTGTTTCTATTTTGTGGAACAGTTTGACGAGTATTCCTGTTAGGTCTTCTTTGAAGGTCTGATAGAGTTCTGCACTAAAACCATCTGGACCTGTGCTTTTTTTGGTTGGAAGACTTCCAATGACAACTTCTATTTCTTCAGGGGTTATAGGACGGTTTAGATGGTCTATTTGATCCTGATTTAATTTTGGTACTTGGTATCTGTCAAGGAAATTGTCCATTTCCTCAAGATTTTCTA
Organism: Tokudaia tokunoshimensis; assembly: GCA_036184795.1. Classification (NCBI taxonomy): domain Eukaryota; kingdom Metazoa; phylum Chordata; class Mammalia; order Rodentia; family Muridae; genus Tokudaia; species Tokudaia tokunoshimensis. The sequence continues at coordinate 81,142,450 of BTHU01000002.1, read as the reverse complement.
GTTGTGTTGAATACAGGTTTCTGTAGTAGGATCTGATGATTTTTTTGAATTTCGTCAGTTTCTGTTGTTATCTCTCCCTTTTCGTTTCTGATTTTATTAATTTGGATACTATCTCTGTGCTCTCTGGTTAGTCTGGCTAAGGGCTTATCTATCTTGTTGATTTTCTCAAAGAACCAACTCCTCATTTTGTTGATTATTTGTATGGTTTTATTTGTTTCTATTTGATTGATTTCAGCCCTGAGTTTGATGATTTCCTGCCTTCTACTTCTCTTTGGTGTATTTGCTTCTTTTTGTTCCAGCGCTTTCAGGTGTGCCATTATTAACACTATTGCTCTGTAGTACAGCTTGAGGTCCGGGATACTGATTCCCCCAGAGGTTCTTTTACTCTTTTTTTTTTATTATTTTATTTTATTTTTTTAATTTACATTCCAAATCACTTCCCCTTTCCCGTTTCCTCCCTCCCCGAAAGTCCCATAAGTCCCCTTCCCTCCCTCTTTTCTCCATTCAACCCCCTCTCATTACTCTGTCCTGGCGTTTCCCTACATCCAGTCTTTCCAGGACCAGGGGTCTCTCCTTCCATCTTTTTAGAAATCTATTGATATGCTGATTGTGTCTAGGGTATTCTGAGATTCTGGGTCAATATCCCCTTATCAGTGACTGTATACCATGTGTGATCTTTTGTGATTGGGTTACCTCACTAAGGATGATATTTTCAAGTTCTGACCATTTGCCTAGGAATTTCGTGAATTCATTGTTTTTAATTGCAGAGTAGTATTCCATTGTGTAAATATACCACATCTTCTGAATCCATTCCTCCGTTGAGGGACATCTGGGTTCTTTCCAGCTTCTGGCTATTATAAATAAGGCTGCTATGAAAATAGTGGAGCATGTGTCCTTATTGCATGCAGGTAAAGCCTCTGGGTATATGCCCAGGAGTGGTATAGCCGGATCCTCCGGAAGTGTCATGCCCAGTTTTCTGAGGAGCCGCCAGACTGCTTTCCAGAGTGGTTGTAGCAGCCTGCAATTCCACCAGCAGTGGAGGAGTGTTCCTCTTTCTCCACATCCTCGCCAACAACTGCTGTCTCCTGTGTTTTTGATCTTAGCCATCCTGACTGGTGTGAGATGGAATCTCAGGGTTGTTTTGATTTGCATTTCCCTAATGACTAAGGATGATGAACATCTCTTTAGGTGCTTCTCAGCCATTAGATATTCTTCAGGTGAGAACTCTTTGTGTAGCTCTGTACCCCATTTTTTAATAGGGTTACTTGCCTCTCTGGAGTTTAACTTCTTGAGTTCTTTGTATATCTTGGATATTAGCCCTCTGTCGGATGTAAGGTTGGTAAAGATCATTTCCCAGTTAGTTGGTTGCCGCTTTGTCTTTTTGACGGTGTCTTTTGCCTTGCAAAAACTTTGTAATTTAATGAGGTCCCATTTGTCTATTCTTGATCTTAGAGTATAAGCTATTGGAGTTCTGTTCAGGAAATTCTCCCCTGTGCCCATATGTTCAAGGTTCTTCCCTAGTTTCCCTTCTTTTAGTTTCAGTGTGTCTGGTTTTATGTGGAGATCTTTGATCCACTTAGAATTGAGCTTAGTGCAAGGAGATAAGGATGGGTCAATTTGCATTCTTCTGCATGTTGACCTCCAGCTGAGCCAGCACCATTTGTTGAAAAGGCTATCTTTTTTCCACTGGATGGTTTTAGCTCCTTTGTCAAAGATCAAGTGACCATAGGAGTGTGGATTCATTTCTGGGTCTTCAATTCTGTTCCATTGATCTACATGTCTGTTACTGTACCAACACCATGCAGTTTTTAACACTATTGCTCTGTAGTACAGCTTGAGGTCCGGGATACTGATTCCCCCAGAGGTTCTTTTACTCTTGAGAATAGTTTTAGCTATTCTGGGTTTTCTGTTATTCCAGATGAATTTTTGAATTGCTCTTTCTAACTCTATGAAGAATTGAGTTGGGATTTTGATGGGGATTGCATTGAATCTGTGTATTACTTTTGGTAAGATGCTCATTTTTACTATATTAATCCTGCCAATCCATGAGCATGGCAGATTTTTCCATCTTCTGAGGTCTTCTTCAATTTCTTTCTTCAGAGACTTGAAGTTCTTGTCATACAGATCTTTCACTTGTTTGGTTAGCGTCACGCCAAGATACTTAATATGGTTTGTGGCTATCGTAAAGGGTATTATTTCTCTTACTTCTTTCTCAGCCTGCTTATCCTTTGAGTATAGGAAGGCTTCTGACTTGCTTGAGTTGATTTTATATCCGGCCACTTTGCTGAAGTCGTTTATCAGCTGTAGGAGTTCTCTGGTGGAGTTCTTTGGGTCGCTTATGTATACTATCATATCGTCTGCAAATAGTGATAGTTTGACTTCTTCCTTTCCAATTTGTATCCCTTTGACCTCTTTTTGTTGTCTAATTGCTCTAGCTAGAACTTCAAGTACTATATTGAAAAGATATGGAGAGAGAGGGCAGCCTTGTCTAGTCCCTGATTTTAGTGGGATTGCTTCAAGTTTCTCTCCGTTTAGATTGATGCTGGCTACTGGTTTGCTGTAAATTGCTTTTACTATGTTTAGATATGGGCCTTGAATTCCTGATCTTTCCAAGACCTTTAGCATGAAAGGATGCTGAATTTTGTCAAATGCTTTCTCAGCATCTAATGAGATGACCATGTGGTTTTTTTCTTTGAGATTGTTTATGTAGTGGATTACATTGATGGATTTCCTTATATTGAACCATCCCTGCATCCCTGGGATGAAGCCTACTTGATCGTGGTGAATGATCGTTTTGATGTGTTCTTGGATTCGGTTGGCAAGAATTTTATTGAGTATTTTTGCATCGATATTCATTAGAGAGATTGGCCTGAGATTCTCTTTCTTTGTCGGATCTTTGTGTGCTTTTGGTATTAGTGTAATTGTGGCTTCATAGAACGAGTTGGGTAGTGTTCCTTCTGTTTCTATTTTGTGGAACAGTTTGAAGAGTATTGGTGTTAGGTCTTCTTTGAAGGTCTGATAGAATTCTGCACTAAAGCCATCTGGACCTGTGCTTTTTTTGGTTGGAAGACTTCCAATGACAACTTCTATTTCTTCAGGGGTTATAGGACGGTTTAGATGGTCTATTTGATCCTGATTTAATTTTGGTACCTGGTATCTGTCAAGGAAATTGTCCATTTCCTCAAGATTTTCTAGTTGTGTTGAATGCAGGTTTTTGTAGTAGGATCCGATGATTTTTTGAATTTCCTCAGTTTCTGTTGTTATCACTCCCTTTTCGTTTCTGATTTTATTAATTTGGATACTATCTCTGTGCCCTCTGGTTAGTCTGGCTAAGGGCTTATCTATCTTGTTGATTTTCTCAAAGAACCAACTCCTCGTTTTGTTGATTCTTTGTATGGTTTTATTTGTTTCTACTTGATTGATTTCAGCCCTTAGTTTGATGATTTCCTGCCTTCTATTCCTCTTTGGTGTATTTGCTTCTTTATGTTCCAGGGCTTTCAGGTGTGCCATTAAGCTGTTAGTGTATGCTGTCTCCCGTTTCTTTTTGGCGGCACTCAGGGCTATGAATTTTCCTCTTAGCACTGCTTTCATTGTGTCCCATAAGTTAGGTTATGTTGTGCCTTCATTTTCATTAACTTTCAAAAACTCTTTGATTTCTTTCTTTATTTCCACCTTGACCAAGTTATCATTGAGTAGAGCATTGTTCAGCCTCCATGTGTACGTGGGTTTTCTTTTGTTTTTGTTGCCATTGAAGACCACCCTTATTCCATAGTGATCTGATAGGAGGCATGGGATTATTTCTATCTTCTTGTATCTGTTGAGGTCTGATTTGTGACCAATTATATGGTCAATTTTGGAGAAGGTACCATGAGGAGCTGAGAAGAAGGTGTATTCTTTAGCTCTAGGATGAAATGTTCTATATATATCAGTTAGTTCCATTTGGTCCAAGGCTTCAATTAGATTCACTGTGTCCCTGTTTAGTTTCTGCTTTCCTGAACGATCCATTTCAGAGAGCGGGGTGTTGAAGTCACCCACTATTATTGTGTGCGGTGCGATGTGTGCTTTGAGTTTTAGTAAAGTTTCTTTTACGAATGAGGGTGCCCTTGCATTTGGAGCATAGATATTCAGGATTGAGAGTTCTTGATGGTGGATTTTTCCCTTGATCAGTATGTAGTGTCCTTCTGTGTCTTTTTTGATGACTTTAGGTTGAAAATCAATTTTATCCGATATTAGGATGGCTACTCCACCTCGTTTCTTGGGGCCATTTGCTTGTAAAATTGTTTTCCAGCCTTTTACTCTGAGGTAGTGTTTGTCTTTGACACTGAGGTGCGTTTCCTGCATGCAGCAAAATGCTGGGTCCTGTTTACTTATCCAGTCTGCTAGTCTATGTCTTTTAATTGGGGAATTGAGACCATTGATATTAAGAGAGATTAAGGCATAGTGATTATTGCCATCTGCCATTCTTGACGCTATCTTTATGTTTGAGTGGTTATCTACTTTTGGCTTTGATTCAAGAAGGTTATTATCTCATTTTTTCCAGGGTGTTGTTTCTCTCCCTGTATTGGAGGTTTCCACCTATTATCCGATGCAGGGCTGGATTTGTGGAAAGATATTGTGAAAATTTGGCTTTATCATGGAATATCTTGGTCTCTCCATCTATGGTGATTGAGAGTTTTGCTGGGTAGAGTAGTCTAGGCTGGCATTTGTGCTGTCTTAGTGTCTGCATGAGATCTGCCCACGATCTTCTGGCTTTCATAGTCTCTGGTGAGAAGTCTGATGTGATTCGGATAGGTCTTCCTTTGTATGTTACTTGGCCCTTTTCTCTTACTGCATTTAGTATTCTTTCTTTGTTTAGAACATTCGGTGTTTTGATTATTATGTGACGGGAGGTATTTCTGTTCTGGTCCAGCCTGTTTGGAGTTCTGTAGGCTTCTTGTACGTTCATCGGCATCTCTCTCTTTAAGTTAGGGAAGTTTTCCTCCATAATTTTGTTGAAGATGTTTACTGGCCCTTTAAGTTGCAAATCTTCACTCTCATCTATACCTATAATCCTTAGGTTTGGTCTTCTCATTGTGTCCTGGATTTCCTGGATGTTTTGGGTTACGCGTTTTTTGCATTTTGCATTTTCTTTGACTGTTGAGTCGATGCTTTCTATGGAATCTTCAGCACCTGTGATTCTTTCTTCCATCTCTTGTATTCTATTGTTGATGTTTGCATCTATGACTCCTGATTTCTTCCCAAGGTTTTCTATCTCCAAAGTTGTCTCCCTTTGTGATTTCTTAGTTGTTTCTACTTCCTTTTTTAGTTCCTGAATGGATATGCTGAGATCCTTCACTTGTTTGTTTGTATTTTCCTGTATTTCTTTAAGGTATTTTTGCATTACCTCTTTCAGGATTTCTTCCTGATGACCCACGTTCTCCTGCATTTCTCTGAGCGATTTTTGTGTTTCCTCCTCATGGGATTCCATCTGTTGATCCATCGTCTCCTGCATTTCTTTAAGCAGTTCTCGTGTTTCCTTTGTAAGGGCATCTAACCGTTGATTCATTTCTTTAAGCAATTTTTGTGTTGCCTCCTTATGGGCATCCGTCTGTTGACCCATATTCTTCTGCATTTCTTTATGCAAATTTCGTGATTCCTTTGTGAGTGCATCTACCCGTTGATTCATCTCATTAAGCGATTTTTGTGTTGTCTCCTTGTGTGCCTCCATCTTTTGATCCATGTTCTCCCGCATTTCTCTAAGCGATTTTTGTGTTTCCTTTGTAAGGGCTTCTAACCGTTGATTCATGGTCTCCTGTAACTCTTTATGAGATTTATTTGTGTCCTTCTTGTGATCCTCTAATAGCATCATGAGAAGTGATTTTAAATCCAGATCTTGTCTTTCGGGTGTGGTGGGGTATCCAGGACTTGCTGCTGTTGGAGAGTTGGGTTCGGATGGTCCCACATTACTTTGATTACTGTTAGTAACATTCCTACGTTTGCCTTTTGCCATCTGGATACCTCTGGTGTTAGTTGGTCCTGCTGCCACTGGCTGTTGGTTGGACCTCCTGTGAGCCTGCAAAGCTATTTCTGCCCCCCCCTGGATTACCAGGATTCCCCTGGCACCGATTTCTGGGGCCTGCCTGCTCCTGAGTGACTTTGGAGCCCTAATGTGCTTTGCCCCAAGTGATCTTATATTGGGGAGGCCTTGCACATCTAAAGGCTCAGCCTAGTGGATTCCTGGAGCAGAGGTCGCCAAAGGGAGCCTGGCAGGCTCCTGCCCTGTGCAGGGGTGTGTGATCTCTCCTGGGGGGGAGGGGTCGTCCCTCTGCCAGGCAGAAGTCCCACAGCAGATCTGGCGCGCTGGTCACTGAAGATCAGCCCAGCACCTGGGAGCAGGTTACACACAAGCTGCCTGAAACCGAAGCGATATTATGCCTGTCTGTCTCTGAGCCTGGCGGTCCCAACTACCTGGTCACTGGAGCAAAGATGGTGGAGGGCACTCTCCGTGGCGCCGCTCACCCTGTGGTCATGATGGCCCGTCGATCTGGTACCCAGACGACCACAGCGCCAACCTGCCCTCGGGCACAGACGGAAGCCCCAACAGGCCGTGTCCCAAGTGATGTTATATTGGGGGGAGAGCCTGGGTACCGGTCTCTCCAGCGCAGTCCGCGGGAACAGAGGTCGCGGAAGGGAAGCTGGCAGGCTCCCTCCCTGCGCGGGGTCCCTCCACCAGGCAGAAGGTCCCACCACCAGGCAGAAGGTCCCACCGCAGAACTCGGTTCTTTTACTCTTGAGAATAGTTTTAGCTATCCTGGGTTTTCTGTTATTCCAGATAAATTTTTGAATTGCTCTTTCTAACTCTATGAAGAATTGAGTTGGGATTTTGATGGGGATTGCATTGAATCTGTGTATTACTTTTGGTAAGATGTTCATTTTTACTATATTAATCCTGCCAATCCATGAGCATGGCAGATTTTTCCATCTTCTGAGGTCTTCTTCAATTTCTTTCTTCGGAGACTTGAAGTTCTTGTCATACAGATCTTTCACTTGTTTGGTTAGAGTCACGCCAAGATACTTAATATGGTTTGTGGCTATCGTGAATGGTATCATTTCTCTTACTTCTTTCTCAGCCTGCTTATCCTTTGAGTATAGGAAGGCTTCTGACTTGCTTGAGTTGATTTTATATCCGGCCACTTTGCTGAAGTCGTTTATCAGCTGTAGGAGTTCTCTGGTGGAGTTCTTTGGGTCGCTTATGTATACTATCATATCGTCTGCAAATAGTGATAGTGGGACTTCTTCCTTTCCAATTTGTATCCCTTTGACTTCTTTTTGTTGTTTAATTGCTCTAGCTAGAACTTCAAGTACTATATTGAAATGATATGGAGAGAGAGGGCAGCCTTGTCTAGTCCCTGATTTTAGTGGGATTGCTTCAAGTTTCTCTCCATTTAGATTGATGCTGGCTACCGGTTTGCTGTAAATTGCTTTTACTATGTTTAGATATGGGCCTTGAATTCCTGATCTTTCTAAGACCTTTAGCATGAAAGGATGCTGAATTTTGTCAAATGCTTTCTCAACATCTAATGAGATGAACATGTGGTTTTTTTCTTTGAGATTGTTTATATAGTGGATTACATTGATGGATTTCCTTATATTGAACCATTCCTGCATCCCTGGGATGAAGCCTACTTGATCGGGGTGAATGATCGTTTTTGGATTCGGTTGGCAAGAATTTTATTGAGTATTTTTATATCGATGTTCATAAGAGAGATTGGCCTGAAATTCTCTTTCTTTGTCGGATCTTTGTGTGCTTTTGGTATTAGTGTAATTGTAGCTTCATAGAATGAGTTGGGTACTGTTCCTTCTGTTTCTATTTTGTGGAACAGTTTGACGAGTATTCCTGTTAGGTCTTCTTTGAAGGTCTGATAGAGTTCTGCACTAAAACCATCTGGACCTGTGCTTTTTTTGGTTGGAAGACTTCCAATGACAACTTCTATTTCTTCAGGGGTTATAGGACGGTTTAGATGGTCTATTTGATCCTGATTTAATTTTGGTAATTGGTATCTGTCAAGGAAATTGTTCATTTCCTCAAGATTTTCTAGTTTGTTGAATACAGGCTTTTGTAGTAGGATCTGATGATTTTTTTGAATTTCCTCAGTTTCTGTTGTTATCTCTCCCTTTTCGTTTCTGATTTTATTAATTTGGATACTATCTCTGTGCCCTCTGGTTAGTCTGGCTAAAGGCTTATTTATCTTGTTGATTTTCTCAAAGAACCAACTCCTCGTTTTGTTGATTATTTGTATGGTTTTATTTGTTTCTACTTGATTGTTTTCAGCCCTGAGTTTGATGATTTCCTGCCTTCTACTCCTCTTTGGTGTATTTGCTTCTTTTTGTTCCAGGGCTTTCAGGTGTGCCATTAAGCTGTTAGTGTATGCTGTCTCCCGTTTCTTTTTGGCGGCACTCAGGGCTATGAATTTTCCTCTTAGCACTGCTTTCATTGTGTCCCATAAATTAGGGTATGTTGTACCTTCATTTTCATTAACTTTCAAAAAATTCTTTGATTTCTTTCTTTATTTTCACCTTGACCAAGTTATCTTGAGTAGAGCATTGTTCAGCCTCCATGTGTACGTGGGTTTTCTTTTGTTTTTGTTGTTATTGAAGACCACCCTTATTCCATAGTGATCTGAGAGGAGGCATGGGATTAGTTCTATCTTCTTATATCTGTTGAGGTCTGATTTGTGACCAATTATATGGTCAATTTTGGAGAAGGTACCATGAGGTGCTGAGAAGAAGGTGTATTCTTTAGCTCTAGGATGAAATGTTCTATGTATATCTGTTAGTTCCATTTGGTCCAAGGCTTCAATTAGATTCACTGTGTCCCTGTTTAGTTTCTGCTTTCCTGAACGGTGAATTTCAGAGAGCGGGGTGTTGAAGTCACCCACTATTATTGTGTGCATTGCGATGTGTGCTTTGAGCTTTAGTAAAGTTTCTTTTATGAATGACGGTGCCCTTGTATTTGGAGCATAGATATTCAGAATTGAGAGTTCTTGTTGGTGGATTTTTCCCTTGATCAGTATGTAGTGTCCTTCTGTGTCTTTTTTGATGACTTTAGGTTGAAAATCAATTTTATCTGATATTAGGATGGCTACTCCACCTCGTTTCTTGGGGCCATTTGCTTGTAAAATTGTTTTCCAGCCTTTTACTCTGAGGTAGTGTTTGTCTTTGACACTGAGGTGCGTTTTCTGCATGCAGCAAAATGCTGGGTCCTGTTTACGTATCCAGTCTGCTAGTCTATGTCTTTTAATTGGGGAATTGAGACCATTGATATTAAGAGAGATTAAGGCATACTGATTATTGCCATCTGTCATTCTTGACGCTATCTTTATGTTTGAGTGGTTATCTACTTTTGGGTTTGATTCCAGAAGGTTATTATCTCATTTTTTCCTGGGCGTTGTTTCTCTCCCTATATTGGAGGATTCCTCCTATTATCCGTTGCAGGGCCGATTTGTGGAAAGATATTGTGAAAATTTGGTTTTAGCATGGAATATCTTGGTCTCTCCATCTATGGTGATTGAGAGTTTTGCTGGGTATAGTAGTCTAGGCTGGCATTTGTGCTCTCTTAGTGTCTGCATGAGATCTGCCCACGATCTTCTGGCTTTCATAGTCTCTGGTGAGAAGTCTGATGTGATTCGGATAGGTTTTCCTTTGTATGTTACTTGGCCCTTTTCTCTTACTGCTTTTAGTATTCTTTTGTTGTTTAGAACATTTGGTATTTTGATTATTATGTAACGGGAGGTATTTCTGTTCTGGTCCAGTCTGTTTGGAGTTCTATAGGCTTCTTGTACGTTCATTGGCATCTCTCTCTTTAGGTTAGGGAAGTTTTCCTCCATAATTTTGTTGAAGATGTTTACTGGACCTTTAAGTTGCAAATATTCACTCTCATCTATACCTATAATCCTTAGATTTGGTCTTCTCATTGTGTCCTGGATTTCCGGGATGTTTTGGGTTACACATTTTTTGCATTTTGCATTTTCTTTGACTGTTGAGTCGATGCTTTCTATGGAATCTTCAGCACCTGAGATTCTTTCTTCCATCTCTTGTATTCTATTGTTGATGTTTGCATCTATGATTCCTGATTTCTTCCCAAGTTTTTCTATCTCCAAAGTTGTCTCCCTTTGTGATTTCTTAGTTGTTTCTACTTCCTTTTTTAGTTCCTGGATGGATTTGCTGAGATCCTTCACTTGTTTGTTTGTGTTTTCCTGTATTTCTTTAAGGTATTTTTGCATTACCTCTTTCAGGATTTCTGCCTGTTGACCCACGTTCTCCTGCGTTTCTCTGAGCGATTTTTGTGTTTCCTCCTCATGGGATTCCATCTGTTGATCCATTGTCTCCTGCATTTCTTTAAGCAGTTCTCGTGTTTACTTTGTAAGGGCATCTAACCGTTGATTCATTTCTTTAAGCAATTTTTGTGTTGCCTCCTTATGGGCATCTGTCTGTTGACCCATATTCTTCTGCATTTCTTTATGCAATTTTTGTGATTCCTTTGTGAGTGCATCTACCCGTTGATTCATCTCATTAAGTGATTTTTGTGTTGTCTCCTTGTGCGCCTCCATCTTTTGATCCATGTTCTCCTTAATTTCACTAAGCGAATTTTGTGTTTCCTTTGTAAGGGCTTCTAACCGTTGATTCATGGTCTCCTGTAATTCTTTATTAGATTTATTTGTGTCCTTCTTGTGATCCTCTAATAGCATCATGAGAAGTGATTTTAAATCCAGATCTTGTCTTTCGGGTGTGGTGGGGTATCCAGGACTTGCTGCTGTTGGAGAGTTGGGTTCGAATGGTCCCATATTACTGTGATTTCTGTTAGTAACATTCCTACATTTGCCTTTGGCCATCTGGATACCTCTGATGTTAGTTGGTCCTGCTGTCACTGGCTGTTGGTTGGACCTCCTGTGAGCCTGCAAAGCTATTTCTGCCCCCCCCTGGTCTACCAGGATTCCCCTGGCACAGTTTTCTGGGGCCTGCCCTGCTCCTGAGTGACTTTGGAGCCCTTATGTGCCTTGCCCCAAGTGATGTTATATTGGGGAGTCCTTGCACATCCAAAGGCTCAGCTTAGTGGATTCCTGGAGCAGAGGTCGCCAAAGGGAGGCTGGTAGGCTCCTGCCCTTTGCAGGGGTGTGTGATCTCTCCTAGAGTTGGGGGGGGAGGGGGCGTCCCTCTGCCAGGCAGAAGTCCCACAGCAGAGCTAGCACACTGGTTACTGCAGATCTGCCCTGCTCTTGGGATCCACGTACACACAATCTGCCCGAGACCCAAGCGATATTATGCCTGTCTGTCTCAGAGCCTGGCAGTCCCAACTTCCCGGCCACTGTAGCAAAGATGGTGGAGTGCACTCTGCACTCTCTCCGTGGATCTGCTCACCCTGCAGAGGCGATGGCCTGCAGATCTGGCACCCAGATGCCCACAGCGCTGTCCTGTTCTTAGGAGCAGGCGGAAGCCCCAACAGGCCGTGTCCCAAGTGATGTTATATTGGGGAGAGCCTGGGTTCCTGTCTCTTCAGTGCAGTTTACTGGAACAGAGGTTGAGGAAGGGAAGCTGGTAGGGTCCCACCCAGTGTGGGGTCCCTCTGCCAGGCAGAAGTCCCACAGCAGAGCTTGCACGCTGGTTACTGCAGATCAGCCCAGCACTTGGGAGCTGCATACACACAAGCCGCCGGAGACCCAAGCGATATTATGCCTTTCTGTCTCAGAGCCTGGCTGTCCCAACTTCCCGGCCACTGGAGCAAAGATGGCAGCCTTTTTTTTTAATTGGAGGAATAACTGTTTCGTAATTATTTTCTGTTTTATACTATAGTTACATCTGTTATTTTTCTCAATTTAAATACTCACATATGTTGCCACTTGCACTTTTTCAATTAATTGCTGTAAAACGCATGTGTATGGATGTATGTATATATGTGTGTGTGTGTGTGTGTGTGTGTCTGTCTGTCTCTGTGATATATATATATATATATACCAATTTTTGAAACAATTCTACTATGAAGTTTAATATAAACTATTTCAGTACTTGCTGTTACATGTACATAAATATATATATATATATATGTATATATATATACACACATGTACAATATTTACATATACTATTTACTTATTTGATATTGTACTTGCTTTTTATGAAACATCTCTATTATGATTTGTAATAAAACCAGGTCAGATATGTACATGTAAGAATCTGCTTTCAAGGAGACACTTTATGATCTGTGTCTATGTAGAGGCCCATTTTAGAGGAACTACAAACTGCTTTAGAATTATGTAATATTGCACACACAGTAGCAAAATTACAATGGGCATGCCCCAGAGAGGCAGAGCCCTGAGGCCTAAGTGTCCTGAGGACTTCATTCTGTTATGGAGCATAAGTCTGCTTGTTGTACTCTCAGTCTCCACATCCTTCCTAATCTAAGTATTATGTGAAAACTCAGGGGAGCTTCCAGCCTCTCACAGAAGGATATTATTAGCTATCACAATAATAGTGTTTGACCTTTGTTAAGTATCACTCCTAGAACAGATTGTCCATTCATTCACCAGCCTTGAAAACAATTGAGAGATGTAGATTGTCAGCAATGAGCAACATTTTTCAAAAGAATTTAGAGTTGTAGCTTGTTAGTTAAGTTAGGATAAGATGTTTCAATCTTGCTACTACTGACAAAATCTTAGTATTAATTAGAAGTTCAGAAAGGCATAATCTTTATAATTGAGCTAGGAAGTTTTGTTGTCAGTGAACAAGAAAAATGGCAGCCCTACAAGTACTACTTGACATGACTCTCTTTCTAGAACTGTGCAAGTATCAAGATGATAATTAATTTCTTGTATCTTTGCCTTCAGTTTCTAGATGACTTAATTAAAAACTTTGGTGACCAGTAGATGTTCAGTCTGAGAATTTACTGTAGAAATGACTGCTAGATTTGATATAAAATTTTTATTTGTGATTCTTTCAAAATTTATATAAGATTACTTTTAAAGATAAATAATAAAATAATTGATCATCTCTTTATTAACAACAAATTGTAGCCTTTCAGTAAAATAAAAATGGTTGAGAAAATTACATGACTTTCTCATATTTTCTTAATCTATAACAAGTTACTTAATTATGAATGTGCTTGGATTCTTGAGAATGATTTGTTTTCTCCTTCAAGTGTAATATGTAAATTGTTTTTCAAGTAAACGTATTTCAGAACATACTTTTTAAATATAATCATTCATTACATGATAAATAGAATGTAATCACATTGTAATGTTTATGCTACTTGAAAGATTTCTCTGGGATAAATGAGTACTGGGAGAAAAAATATGTTTTTTGAAGCTTGTCATGCTTCATTCATGGTGTGTGTGTGCGCGCGCGCGTGTGTGTGTGTGTGTGTGTGTGTGTGTGTGTGTGTTTGTGTTTGAATTTTTTCCCTGTTTTTTTTCCTGCTCTCCAGCTCCCAAAGAGTTCCAGTAGATGTAGGTTCTTACAATTAATAGGAATTGCTGGCCTGAGTAAATCAACCTGCACCCCTGGGATAAAGCCAACTTGATCATGGTGAATGATCTTTTTTTTAATATTTTTATTAGATATTTTCATATTTTATTAGAATTTTGTCAAATGCATTTTCAGCATCTAATGAAATGACCATGTGTTTTTTTCTCTGAGTTTGTTTATATAGTGGATTACAAGAATGGATTTCCATATACTGAACCATCCCTTCATCCAGATTTTTCAGTTGTGTTGAGTACAGGTTTTTGTAGTAGAATCTGATGATTTTTTTGAATTTCCTCAGTTTCTGTTGTTATTTCTTCCTTTTCATTTCTGAATTCGTTAATTTGGATACTGTCTCTGTGCCATCTGGTTAGTCTGGGTAAAGGTTTATCTATCTTGTTGATTTTCTCAAAGAACCAGCTCCTGGTTTTGTTGATTCTTTGTATAGTTCTTTTTGCTTCTATTTTGTTGATTTCAGCCCTGAGTTTGATGATTTCCTGAATTCTCCTCCTCTTGGGTGCATTAGCTTCTTTCTGTTCTAAAGCTTTCAGTTGTGCTGTTAAGCTGCTAGTGTATGCTCTCTCCAGCGTCTTTTTGGAGGCACTCAGAGCTATGAGTTTTCCTCTTACCACTGTTTTCATTGTGTCCCATAAATTTGAGTATGTTGTGCCTTCATTTTCATTGAATTCTAAAAAGGTTTTGATTTCTTTCCTTATTTCTTCCTTGACCAAGATATCATTGAGTAGAGCATTGTTCAGCTTCCATGTGTATGTGGGCTTTCTGTTGTTTTTGTTTCTATTGAAGACCACCCTTACTCCATAGTGATCAGATAGGAAGCCTGGAATTAGTTCAACCTTCTTATATTGGTTGAGGTCTGTTTTGTGACCAATTATATGGTCAATTTATAGAAGATATAATGAGGTGCTGAGAAGAAGGTATATTCTATTGATTTAGGATATCTATCAAATCCATTTGGTCCAAAACTTCTGTTAGTTTCACTGTCTCTGTTTAGTTTGTGTTTCTCTGATCTGTCCATTGAGGGGAGTGGCGTGTTGAAGTCACCCACAATTATTGTGTGGGGTATGATGTGTGCTTCAAGCTTTAGTAAGGTTTCTTTTATGAATGATGGTGCCCTTGTATTTGGAGCATAGATGTTCAGAATTGAGAGTTCTTCCTGGTAGATTTTTCCTTTGATGAGTATAAAGTATCCTTCTGTGTTTTTTGATGACTTTTGGTTGAAAGTCTACTTATTGGATATTAGAATGGCTACTCCAACTTGTTTCCTGAGACAATTTGCTTGGAAAACTGTTTTCCAGCCCTTTACTCTAAGGTAGTGTTTGTCTTTGACACTGAGATGCATTTCCTGTATGCAGCAAAATGTTGGGTCCTGTTTACATATCCAGTCCATTAGTGTATGTCTTTTTATTGGGAAATTGAATCCATTGATGTTAAGAGATATTAAGGAATAGTGATTGTTGCTTCCTGCTAATTTTAATGTAATTTTTATGTTTGTGTGGTTAACTTCTTTTGGGTTTGTTGGAACAAGATTAATTTCTTGCTTTGTCTAGTGTGTAGTTTCTCTCCTTTTGTTGGTGTTTTCCATTAATTATCCTTTGAAGGGCTGGATTTGTGGAAAGATACTGTGTAAATTTGTCTTTGTTATGAAATAACTTGGTTTCTCCATCTATGGTAATAGAGAGATTTGCTGGGTATAGCAGTTTGGGTTGGTTGGCATTTGTGTTCCCTTAGGGTTTATATGACATCTGCCCATGCTCTTCTGGCTTTCATAGTCTCTGGTGAGAAGTCCGGTGTAATTCTGATAGGTCTACCTTTATATGTTACTTGACCTTTTTCCTTTACTGCTTTTAATATTCTTTCTTTGTTTAGCACATTTGGTGTTTTAATTACTATGTGACAGGAGGAATTTCTTTTCTGGTCAAATCTATTTGGAGTTCTGTAGCCTTCTTTTATAATCATGGGCATCTCTTTCTTTAGGTTAGGGAAGTTTTCTTCTATAATTTTGTTGAAGACATTTACTGGCCCTTTAAGTTGACAATCTTCATTCTCTTCTACACCTATAATCTTTAGGTTTGGTCTTCTCATTTTGTCCTGAATTTCCTGAATGTTTTGGGTCAGGAGTTTTTGGCATTTTTCATTTTCTTTGACTGTTGTATCAATGTTTTCTGTGTTTTCTTCTGCATCTGAGATTCTCTCTTCTATCACTTGTATTCTGTTGTTGATGCTTTGATCCATGACTCCTGACTTCTTTCCTAGGTTTTCAATGTCCTTAGTTATTTCCCTTTGTGGTTTCTTTATTGTTTCTACCTCCATGTTTAGATCCTGGATGGCTTTGTTCAATTCCTTCACTTATTTTGTTGTGTTTTCCCTTAGTTCTTCAAGAGCTTCTCCCTGTTTACTTGTGCTCTCCTTTATTTCCTTAAGGGAGTTATTTATGTCCTTCTTGAAGCCCTCCATCAGCATCATCAGCTGTGATTTTAAATCCAGTTCTTGCTTTTCCTGTGTGTTGGAGTATCCAGGACTTGTTGTTGTTGGAGAGCTTGTTTCCAATGGAACCAGGTTGCCTTGGTTCCTGTGGGTGATGTTCTTGTGTTTTCTTTTTACTAAGTGGTTATCTCTGGTGTTAGCTGGTGTTGCTGTCTCTGACTGTGGTTTCTCTGTGCTCCTGGAAGACCCATTCTTTCTGTGTACACTGGCAAGTAAGTATTTCTGTGAGACTGGCTCTCTTATAGTTGTATTTGTGTATGTATCTCTGTGACCCTGATCAACTCTGGGTGCAGGCAGTAATCATAAGACTCCTGTCTCAGGCTGCTCCTAGGCTCTTCTGTCCTCAGGGTTTCAGGTTGTTTCCTCTGAGCAGCAGTGTTGGTCCTACTGAACTACCAGGCCTCTCTGCATTCCTGAGTGGTTAGCTACCTCCGTGTGTCATTTGGATATGGTACACAGTGGCTGAGGATGGCCTCAAGCTGGAGACACAAAACAGAAGGTTCCTGCCAGATGGTTCCAGACGGGATCCTCTGAGCTGCCAGGCAGGTCTCACCCATGGTGGCTGTCTCCTCCTTGCCTGCTGGGTAGATAGCTAGCTTCTTGGGCCACTTGGAGATGGTGAGCTGTGGCAGAGGACAGTTCCAAAGCTGAGACCAAAACTGGAAATCTCCTCCCAGAGGATTCCTGACAGGATCCTCTGCTCTGCAATGCAGGTCTCACCTGTGCTGGCTGTCTCCTCCATGCTGCCGAGTAGATAGCTGGCTTCTTGTGCCACTTGGAGACCTGTACCTCATTTCTTAATAAGGTTATTTGGTTCTTTGGAGTCTAACTTCTTGTGCTCTGTATATAAATTGTATATTATCCCTCATTCAGATGTAGGGTTGTTCAATTTGTTCCTTGCCATTATGTCCTATTTACAGTGTCCTTTCCCTTACATAATCTTTGCAATTACATGAGGTACCATTTGTCAATTCTTGACCTTAGAGCATAAGCTATTGTTATTCTAATCAGAAAATTTTCCTCTGTGCCCATGTGCTCAAGGCTCATTCCCACTTTCTCTTCTATTAGTTTCAGTGTATCTGGTTTTATATGAGGGCTTTTGGTCCACTTGGACTTGAGTTTTGTAAAGGGAGATAAGAATGGATCAATTTGCATTCTTCTACATGTTGACCTCCCGTTAACCAGCACCATTTGTTGAAAATCCTGTCTTTTTTCCACTGAATGGTTTTAGTTTCTTTGTGAAATATCAAGTGACAGTAGGTGTGTGGGTTCATTTCTGGTGCTTCAATTCTATTCCATTGATCTATCTGTCTTTTGCTGTACCAATATTATGCAGTTGTTGTCACTCTTGCTCTGTAGTACAGCTTGATGTCAGGGATGGTGATTCCCCCAGAAGTTCTTTTATTGATTAGAATAGTTCTAGCTCCCCTGCGGGTTTTGTTATTCCAGATGAATTTGAGAATTGCTCTTTCTAACTTTATGAAGAATTGAGTTGGAAATTTGATGGGGATTGCATTGAATCTGTATATAGCTTTTGACAAGATAGCCATTTTTACTATATTAATCCTGTCAATCCCAACCATGGAAGATCTTTCCATCTTCTGAAGTCTTCTTCAATTTCTTTGTTTAGAGACTTGAAGTTCTTTTGTCCATTGATGGATACAAATAACTGCATCTGACTATTTTATCTGCTTGTTGGGTCTTTCTGAAGACAGTCATGATAGGCCATTTTTGTAAGCACACCATAGTATCAGTAATAGTGTCAAGCCTTGGGGCCTTCCCTTGAGCTGGACCACACTTAATGACTGTCACTGAGCCTTCTTCTCCTCAGGCTCCTCTCCATTTTCATCCCTACAGTTCTTTCAGACAGGGTCAGAGTTTTGACTGTGGGATAGCAACCACAACCCTTACTTGATCCCCTGATTTTCTGCTGGAGGTGGACTCTGTAAGTTGCCTCTCCCCAGTATAGGACATTTCATCTGAGGTCCCTCTCTTAGAGTTCTGACAGTTTCTCACCTCCTATGTCTCTGGTACATTCTGTAGGGTCTCCTCATCCTCCTACCTCCCTAGTTTGCATATTTGTATTCTTTCTGCTGGCCCTCAAGGATTTCAATATTTTTCTCCCACCCAATACCTGAAGAGTTTCCCTACTCCACACCCCTCATTCCATTTCACTCCCAACATGTGGTTGCTTTCTTCTCCCTCCCAAGTGGAACTGAGGTATCCTCACTGACAACCTTAAGCTTGTTGAAATTTTTGAGTTCTATGGACTGTGTTTTGGGTATTTGGCACTTTTTTTGGCTAATATCCACATATTAGTGAGTACATACCATCCCTGTCCTTTTAGGTCTGGGTTACCTCACTCAGGATGATATTTCCTAGTTCCATCCATTTGTCTGCAAGACTCAGGATGTTCCTCATTCTTAATAGCAGTGCAGTATTCCATTATGCAAATGAACCACATTTTCTGTATCCATTCTGCTGTCATGAGACATCTGGGTTCTTCCTAGCTTCTGGCTATCACAAATAGGGCCACTATGAACATAGAGAACACATGCCCCTGTGGCATGGTGGGGCATCTTTTGGGTATATTCCTAAGAGTAGTACTGCTGGGTCTTCAGGTAGAGCTATTTAAAATTTTCTGATGAACCTACAGATTGATTTCCAGAGTGGTTGTACCAGTTTGCAATCCCACCAGCAATAGAGGACTGTTCCTCTTTCTCTACATCTTCTCCAACATGTACTGTTGCCTGAGGTTTTGATCTTAGCCATTCTGATTGGTGTAAAGTGAGATCTCAGGATCATTTTGATTTTCATTTCTCTGATCACTAAGGACTTTGAACATTTCTTTACATATTTCTCAGCCATTTGAGATTCCTCTGTTGTGAATTCTTGGTTAAGTTCTATATTCCATTTTTTTAAATTGAGTTGTTTGGTGTTTTGGGTGGTTAGCTTCTTCAGTTCTTCATATATTTTGGATATTAGCCCTCTATCAGATATGGGGTTAGTGAAGATTTTTTCCCAATCTGTAGGTTGCTGATTTGTCTTACTGGCTTATAGGCCTTACAGAAGATTTCCAGTTTCATGAGGTGCCATTTATCAATTCTTGACCATAGAGCATGAGCCATTTGGGTTCTTTTTAGAAAATTTCTCCCTATGCCAATTAGTTCAAGGCAGTTTCCTACTTTCTCTTCTGTTAGAGTCAGTGTATCAGGTTTTATGTTGAGGTCCTTGATCCACTTGGACCAGAGCTTTGTGCAAGGTGAAAATATGAGTCTGTTTTCATTTTTCTACATGAAGAAAGCCAGTTGGACCCACATTATTTGTTTAAGATGGTTTCTTATTTCCATTGTATATGTTTGGCTTCATTGTCAAAGATCAATTGCCCGTTAAGTGTGTGGTTTTACTTCTGGACCTTCAATTATATTCCATTGATCATGTGTCTGTCTCTATATCAATACCATGCAGTATTTAGTACTATTGTTCTGTAATAAAGCTTGAAGTCAGGGATAGTGATTTCCCTAGTGATTCTTTTATTGTTAAGTATTGTTTTTACTATGCTGGAATTTTGCCTTTCCAGATGAATTTGAGAATTGCTCTTACCACATCTTTGGAGAATGATGTTGGGATTTTAATGGGGATTTGATTGAATCTGTATAACATTTGGTAGGATGGCCATTTTCACTATGTAAATTCTGCTAATCCATGAGCATGAGAGATCTCTCCATTTTCTGAGATCTTCTTTGATAGAATTTTTGGGGTCGCTAATTTATACTATCATAATATCTGCAAATAGTGCTACCTTTATTTATTCAATTTATATCACTTGGTCTCTTTTTGTTGTCCAATGGTTCTAGTTAGCAGTACGAGTACTATATTGAATAGATATGGGGAGAGTGGGCATTCTTCTGTTAGTTGTTCTTGCTGTCTCTCACTGGAGCTTGTCCACCCTGTGCGTCTGTAAGCCTGTGATCTTAGGTGTGTTCACACTCCTGGCAATACCAGATCTCTCTTGGCCAAGGTTTGGGTGCTGAGGGTTGTGGGGCAGCCTTAGCTCTTGGGTGCAGATGGAGACTGGAAGGATCCTATTCCCATCTGCCCCACTGTTCCTGTGCCCTCTTTGCTCTTGTCTGGTCTTGCCTTGGACAGTTATTGATGCAAAAGTGGTGATTTTACCTCTGAACTTAGAAGTGAGAGCACTCCTTGGGAGACCTGCCCTCTCCTACTGGGATTTGTGTGCAGAAAGCTGTGGAAGAGTCTCAGCTCCTGGGTGCAGATGGAGACAAGTGAATGTGTTCTTCAATTCAGTATGCAATACTTTTTCTGAATATTTTTCACTGATATTCATAAGTGAAATTAGTCTGAAGTACTTTTTCTTTCTTGGTTATTTGTGTGGTTTAGATATCAGTGTAACTGTGGCTTCATAGAACGTGTTGGGTAGTGTTCTTTCTGTTTATATTTTGTGAAATAATTTGAAGAGAATTGGTATTAGATATTCTTTTAAGGTCTAATAGAATTCGACTATGGCCTTTTTTTTTCTTTTTTTGGTTGGAAGACTTAATGACTACTTCTATTTTCTTAGGAGTAGTGGAACAGTTTAGATGGTTTATCTGATCCTGATATAATTTTGGTATCTGGTATCTGTCAAGAAAATCCTCCATTTCATCTAGATTTTCCAGTTTTTTTGAGAATAGGCTTTTGTAGTCAGATGATATTTTGGATATCCACAGGTTCTGTTGCTTTGTTTCCTTTTTCATTTCTGATTTTGCTAATTTGGAAAATGTCTCTGTGCCCTGAATTTTGTTTAGCTAAGGGTTTACATATCTTGTTGATTTTCTCAAAGAACCTGCTCCTAGTTTTGTTGATTCTTTGTATATTATAGTTCTCCTTTTTTTCTACTTGGTTGATTTCAGCCCTTAGTTTATTTTCTGCCATCTACTCCCCATGCATTTATTTGCTTCTTTTTGTTCTAGAGCCTTCACATGTGCTATTAAGTTGCTGGAGTATGATCTCTCCATTTTCTTTATGGAAGCAAACAAAGCTAAGGTATTTTCTCTTAGCTCTTCTTTTGCCATGTTCCATAAGTTCATGTATCTTTGGCCTTCACTTTTGTTAAACTCTAAAAAGTGTTTAATTTATTTCTACCCTAACTAAGTTATCATTGAATAGAGAATTGTTGTTTTTGCTGTTATTTAAGGTGAGCCTTCTCAGGGATAGTCCAATTGAATATGTTCCATTAACTCAATATTCCTGTATCTGCTGAGTCTTGTTTTGTGTCCAATTATGTAATCTATTTGGGAGAAAGAGCCATAAGGTGCTGAAAAGAGATATATTCTTTTGTGTTAGGGCGAAATGTTCTACAAATATCTGTTAAATCTATTTTTTTCATAACTTCTGTTAGTTTCACTGTGTCTCTGTTTAGTTTGGTTGAAGTCCCACAATACTATTTTGTGAGGTTCAGTGTGTTCTTGAGCTTTAGTAACCTTTCTTTTACAAATGTAGTTGCCCTTTTAATTGGGGCAAAAATATCCAGAATGTAAAGTTCATCTTGAAGGATTTTTTTTTCCTTTGATGAGTATGTAGTGTCCTTTCCCATTATTTTTTTTTGATAAATTTTGGCTGAGAGTCTATTTTATTGGATATTAAAATGGATACTCCAGATTGTTTCTTGGGACAATTTTCTTGGAAAAAATTTTCCAGCCCTTTACCTTGAGGCAGTGTCTATCTTTGTGACTGAGGTGTGCTTTCTGTGTTCAGCAAAATGCTGGGTCCTGTTTACATATCCAATCAGTTAGCCTATATCTTTTTATTGGAGTATTAATTCTATTGATGTTGAGAGATCTTAAGGACCAATGATTGGTACTTCCTGTTGTTTTGTGGTTTGAGGTGGAATTATGTTTTTGTGGTTCTCTTTCTTTGGGTTTCTTGTGGGCAGATAAATTTCTTAGTTTTCCTTGTCTGTAGTTTCCCTCCTTGTGTTGGAAATTTCCTCAAATACTCTGTAGGGCAGGATTCATGGAAAAATATTACTTTTGTTTAAATTTCATTTTTCCTGGAATACCTTGGTTTTTCCATATATGGTTATTGAGAGATTTGCTGTGTGTAGTAGCCGGTGATGGCATATTTGTTCTCTTCTGGTATGAATGACATCTCCCCAGATCTTCAAAATCTCTTTTGAGAAGTCTTGTGTTATTCTGATAGTCTAGCCTTTATATGTTAATTGACCATTTTCCATTATAACTTTCAATATTCTTTCTTTCTTCTCTGCATTTGGTGTTTTGGCTATTATGTGATGGGAGAAAGTTCTTTTGTTTTCCAACCTATTTGAAGTTCTGTTGGCTTCTTATATGTTTATGGACATGTCATTCTATAGAATAGGAAAATTTTCTTGAAGATGGTCACTAGCCCTTAGAGTTGGGAATCTGTGTTTTCTTCTATACCTATTATGCTTAGCTTTGTTCTTTTCGTTGTGTTTTAGATTTTTTGAATGTTTTTAGTTAAGAGCTTTTTGTCTTTTGTAATTTCTTTAACTTTTGTGTCAATGTCTTCTATAGAATTTTCTTTGCCTGCTATTCTCACTTCTATCTCTTGAATTCTGTTGGTGATGCTTGCATCCATGACTCCTGATCTCTTTCCTAAGTTGTCTAACTCCAGGGCTGTTCCCTTATTGTTTCTATTTCCATTTTTAGACCCTAGATGGTTATGTTCAATTCCTTCACCTGTTAAGCTGTGTTTTTCTTTAATTCTTTAAAGGATTTATGTGTTTCCTCTTAAAGGGCTTCTAACTATTTACCTGTGTTTTCCTGTATTTCTTCAAAGGGGATATTTATGTCCTTCTTAAAGTCCTCTATCATCTTTATAAGTTGGAATTTTAGTTTTAACTCTTGCTTTTCAGGTGTGTTTGTGTAAACAGGAATTTCTGAAGTGGGAAAACTAGGTTCTGACATTGCCAAGTAGCAATGCTTGCTGTTGCTTACGTTCTTGTGCTTGCCTCTCAGCATCTGGACTAGAACTGCAAGATGCATATGTGGGTCAAATTGATCCTAAACTTGATTGTATTTTGGTCATTATGCCTACAATTCATTCTCCTCCTCGGTTCATTATGCAAAGAGAAGATTATGTTATGGAATGGATTTTCATAGGACATTGAATATTTCTTTAGGGGCTTCTCAGCCATTTGAGCCTTTGGTAGGATGGCCATTTTTACAATGCTAATTCTGCAATCTATTCTCCATTCTCTGAGATCTTCTTTGATTTCTTTCTTGAGGTACTTGCAGTTGTTCTCATACAGATCTTTCACTTGTTTTGTTAGAATTACTTCAAGATATTTTATATTATTGTGGCTATTTTGAAGGGAGTTGTTTCCCTACTTTCTTTCTCAGCATCTTTATGATTTGTATAAAGGAAGGTTACAAATTTATTTGAGTTAATTTGATATCCCGCCACTTTGTTGAAGTTGTTTATCAGCTGGAGAAGTTCTCTTACAGAATTTTGGGGGTTGCTAGTGTATACTATCATATCATCTGCAAATAGTGATACCTTTATTTATTCGATGCCAATTTGTACTGCTTAATGTCTTTTTGCTAGCATGTCGAGTACTATATTGAATAGATATGGGGAGAGTGGACTTCCTTGTCTTGTCCCCTATTTCAGTGGGATTGCTTCAAGTGTGTCTCCATTTAATTTGATATTGGCTGTCGGTTTACAGTAAATTGCTTTTACTATGTTTAGGTATGAGCCATGAATTCCTGATCTCTCCAATACTTTTAAAATGAAGGGTTGTTGTATTTTGTCAAATGTTTTTTTTTTCCTGCATCTAAGGAGATGATCATGTAATTTTTCTTTGCATTTGTTTATATAGTGGATTACATTAATGGATTTTCATATATTGAACCACCCTTGCATCCCTGGAATGAAGTCTACTTTATAGAATGATGGTTTTAATGTGTTCTTGGATTCGATTTGCAAGAATTTTATTGAATATTTTTGCATCAATATTCATAATCGAGATTGGTCTGAATTTCCCTTTTAAGGTTGGGTCCTGTTGTGGTTTAGGTATCAGAGAATAGTGGTTTCATAGAATAAATTAGTGTTTCTTCTGTTTCTATTTTATGGAAAAATTTGAGGAATATTTATATCAGATCTTCTTTGAAGGTCTGGTAGAATTCTGCACTAAATCTATCTGACCAGGGGAATTTTTTGGTAAAGGATTTTTTTTATCTTTTAAATAAAAATAACATTTATTTTACATTTTTATACAGTATGTCTTGGTCATATTCTTTCCCCTACATACCTCTTCCCAGATTTCCCCATCCCTACGGACTCAACTTCAGACTTACTTTCTCTCTCTCTCTCTCTCTCTCTCTCTCTCTCTCTCTCTCTCTCTCTCTCTCTCTCATTAGATATTTTCTTTATTTACATTTTAAATGTTTTTCCCCTTTCCTGGTTTCCCCTCCTAAATCCCATAACCCATCTTCCCTCACCCTGCTAACCGACACACCCCCACTACCACTTCCCTGTGCTGGCATTCTCCTATTCTGAGGCATCAAGCCTTCTCAGGACTAAGGGCCTCTCCTCCCTTTGATTTCCAACAAGGCCATCCTCTTCTACATATGCAGCTGGAGCCATGGGTCCCTCCATGTGCACTCTTTGGTGGTGGTTTAGTCCCTGGGAGCTCTGAAGGTACTGGCGTTTCATATTGTTTTTCTCCTATGGTACTGAAAACCCCTGCAGCTCCTTGGATCCTTTCTCTAGCTCCTCCATTGGTGTCCCTGTGCTCAGTCCATTTGTTGGCTGTGAGAAAACCCCTCTGTACTTGTCAGGCACTGGAAGAGCCTCTCAGGAAACAGCTATATCCGGCTCTTGTCAGCAAGCACTTGTTGGCATCCACCATAGTGTCTGAGTTTGGTAACTGTATATGGGATGGATCCACAGGTGGAACAGTCTCCAGATGGTCTTACCTGCAGTCTCTGATGCACCCATTGTCAATGTATCTCCTCCTGTGGGTATTTTGTTTCCCCTTCTAAGAAGGACAACAGTATCCATACTTTGGTCTTCCTTCTTCTTGAGCTTTGTTGGTCTGTGAATTGTATCTTGGGTATTCTGAGTTTCTGGGCTAGCATCCACTTATCAGTGAATGCATACTTTGTGTGTTCTTTTGTGATTGGGTTACCTCACTCAAGATGTTATTTTCTAGTTCCGTACATTTGCCTAAGAATTTCATCAATTCATTGTTTTTAATAGCTGTGTAGTACTCCATTGTGTTAATGTGACATATTTTCTGTATTCATTCCTCTGTTGTGGGACATCTACATTCTTTCTTCTATTTCCTTATGAAATATGGGCCTGTTTAGATAGTTTACCTCTTCTTGATTAAACTTTAGTGCATGGTATCTGTCTAGGAATCAATCCATTTCATCTAGATTTTTCAAGTTTTCTTGAGTATAGGCTTTTGGAGTAGGGTCTGATGATTTTTTGAATTTCTTCCATTTCTGATATATCTATTGTTGCTTCCTGTAATTTTTTTGTTGGAGGTGGAATTATGTTTCTGTCGCTATCTTTTTTTTGATCTTGTTAAAAGAAGATTATTTCTTTGCTTTTCTAGGGTGTAGTTGTCCTCCTTTTGTTAGTACTGTTTTTGTGAAATGAAAGTATGCAAATTTGGTTTTGTCATGAAATACCTTGTTTTCTCCATCTATGGTAATTGAGAGTTGGTATAGTAGCCTTGGCTGGCATTTGTGTTCTCTTAAGGTCTATATGACATTTGCCGAGGAACTTCTTGCTTTCAGTGTCTCTGTTGAGAAGTCTGGTGTAATTCTGATCGGTTGGCCCATATACATTGCTTGACATTTTCCCCATACTTATTTTAATATTCTTTCTTTGTTTTGTGCATTTGGTGTTTTGATTATTATGTAATGGGAGGAATTTCTTTTCTGATCCAATCTGTATGGAGTCCTGTAGACTTCTTGTATGTTCATGGGCACCTCTTTCTTTAGGTTAGGAAGTTTTCTTCTACAATATTGTTGAAGATATTTACTGGCCCTTTAAGATGGGAAACGTCACACTCTTCTATACCTATTATCCTTAGGATTGATCTTCTCATTTTTGTCCTGGATTTCCTGGTTGTTTTGGGTTAGGAACTTTTTGCATTTTGCATTTTCTTTGACTATTGTGTCAATATTTTCTATAGTATCTTCTGCACTTGAGATTCTCCCTTCTATCTATTATATTGTATTAGTGATGTTTGGATCTATGACTCCTGATCTCTTTCCTAGGTTTTCTATCTCCGGAGTTTTCTTCCTTTGTGATTTCTTTTTTGTTTCTATTTTCATATTTAGATCCTGGATGGTTTTGTTCAATTCCTTCACCTGTTTGATTGTAATTTCCTGTAATTCTTTAAAGAATTTTTGTGTTTTCTCTTTAAGGGTTTCTACCTGTTTACCTGTGTTCTCCTATATTTCTTTACAGTATGTAAACTGTAGGTAGGGGGAGCTAGAGAAGAATGGAGCTAAGACAAAAGTTCTGATCAAGGCTCAAAGTTTAATTTTTAGTTCTGAGTTTATACAGGTAAAGACCCATCCTTAGGTTCAGCTGAATTCTTGTTTCAAAACAAGCTTCAGCAGGCAGTCTTGTTTTTGATAGAATACTGTGAATGTGGTAAATAGGAGACTTCCACCTGGTCTAAAGACTCCATTCCAGGTGGGCTAGGCAACTGTGGCAAAATAAGGTCTGATTAGCCCACTCAAGGCTGGGGGAAGGGTACATCGGCCCTCTACTGGATGTAGGGTTAGTAAAGATATTTACCCACTCTGGAGGTTCCCAATTTGTCCTATTGACAGTGTGCTTTTCCTTCATAGAGGCTTTTGGGTTTTATGAGGTCCTATTTGCCAATTGTTGATCTTAGAGGCTAAGATATTGGTGTTCCATTCAGTAACATTTTCCCTGTGCCAATTTGTTTGAGGCTACTTCCAACTTTCTTTCTATTAAATTTAGTGTATCTGGATTTAAGTGGAGGTCCTTGATATGCACGGACTTGAACTTTCTACTAGGTGATATATATGGATCAATTTTCATTCTTCTACATTTATACTGCCAGTTACACCAGCACCATTTGTGAAACATGCTTTCTTTTTTCCACTGTATGGTTTTGGCTTCTTTGTCAAAGATTTATTGATCTTTGATTCTATTCTATTGATCAACCTGTCTACCTCTGTAGCAATACCACGAGATATTATTAATCACTATACAGCTTGAGGTCAGAGATGTTGACTACTTTAGAAGATCCTTGATTGAAGAAACAAATGAGAGAGAGAGAGAGAGAGAGAGAGAGAGAGAGAGACAGAGAGAGAGAGACAGAGAGAGAGACAAAGAGACAGAGAGACCTCTGATCTAATATTCTTTTTTCTTGTTTCATCTTTGAGCAATACAATTAACAAACCACAACCAATCCCAAGGAATGATCAAGACTCCAGACAAACAATGAATAACCAAAATAGAATCCCTACTTATCAAGAAGCTTGAATTTGTTTACCTTGTTGTATGTCTCTGAACTCCAAATGCCACACAATTGCAAAAACTATCTGCAGCTGGCAAAATCATGATCCTGCTATATGATAAGTGAAATGATAGTCAGTTGCACTGGAAAATCTGAAGCAGGCCCCTAAAATGACATTAACTGAAATCACATTCTCATAATATTTCTGTGTGTTTTAAAGAAACTAAAATTCAAATTTCTCATTACAGTGATGTTGAGAAGGAAATATGAGGTAATGGGAGTGAATCTATGAATTCTGAAAGGAGAATGTTAGGGTGACTATGATCAAGATACACCATATATACAATATATATTTTCAAATTTGTTCTTAGCTATCTTTTCATGTTCATTAGATTTCTTCTTCATGTTGTTTATCTTAGTTGTGAAGAGACACCAAGTTCAAGGCAGTTATAAGAGAAAGTGTATAACTGGGTTTTGCTTACAGTTTTAGAGAAATTAGTCCATTGTACTCATGGCAAGAGGCATTGAGCTGTAGCAGTAGCTTAGAGATACATACTGTTTCATAGGCAGAGAGAGAAAGAAAAAGAGCACCAGAGGGGGGTGGGGAATGGAGATTTGATTGTAAGTTGATGGGAAGAAAGCAGGATTGTACACATGGTAGTTTAAGAAGTAGAAATTATGAACCTTAGGATCACTTATATTCCAATTAGAAGGAGTTTTTCTTTGGCAAAAATTAAATAAATTGTCTCCATATCTGAGTGATTTAGCCCTCAGAGGAAAAAGAATATAAACGTGTAATTGCTACATGTTTTACCTTAAGCTGTCCTATTGATATACAATTTATACATTGTAGAAACAAGAAATTCTTTTACCTGACTTGGAAAATAAACTCAATGTGACACACATATAGAAGTTTTTATACTTAGAATGACCAGTTAGCATTTAGATCTTGGTCATATATGAACCTGAAAATAATACCAGTAGATATTAAGGTTCTTGAAATGATTCATGAAAATATCCTTTTGTGTGTACTCTGTGACCAAACTAGCTTGCTCTTCTTTACTTTGTTTCTGAATGTCAACAATACAGGACCATTTATATTACACTCCACTGAATTCTAATCTCATGGCTTAAATGAGAGGAATGCCAGACATGTACAAATGCTGACATCCAGTCTAACAAAGTGTACTGAATTGATTTTAAAATTGAAGTAACAGGACCCGAGTATATTGTACAAACTGAAGTGATTGTGAACCTCTTCAGTTCATCTTTCCACCAGCATCAGAATCCCTCTATTCTTCTGCTTCAGAAGAGAGAAGATTCTGGAAGAATCTGGAAGAGAGAGCATTTTTTCCTTGCTCTAGACTGTTTGTTCTCTGACATTGAGAAACCCTTACTGGTACAAGGATGGGATTTCAGGGAGTTATACAGGCAGAAAGGTATCTTGGGTGAATTTATCTTTTTTTGGCCTGGCAGTCAGTGTGGCTCTATGAATATATTAGTTCCTTTTAGGCTTTTGTACATGAAATGTGTCCCATCTCTTAAAATGTTTGTTTTAGTTTATTGTAATATTTACCTCATTTAGGCTTCTTATATTGCCTATATATTTAACCTTGGTTAAATGAAAATTAATATCTTACATTACTTTAAATCCTCGTGGTACAAATTTACTGATCAGCAATATTTTTATCAAATCATGTGAAAGCTGAAGGCAATAACGTGTACGAGATATTAATCATCACCTTGATTACCTACCCAGTTCTAGAGAGTCATGTCAGGTAGTGCTGGTAGGGCTGCCATTGTTCTTGTTCACTGACCACAAAAAATTCCTAGCTCAACTATTAAGAGTGTGCCTTTCTGAACTTCAAATGTTTTTTACAATTACAATTATAATTTTGTGCAGCAGAACAATGAGCAAAAGCATCTTAATCTAATTTTACTGAAAAGCTACATCTCCAAATTCTAAAGATGGTGTTCATTACTGATAATCTATATCTCTAAATTCTTTTCAGGAGTGGTGAATAAATCAAAATCTGTTTCAGCAGCAATGTTTAACAATGATCAAGTATTTTATTACTGTGAGTGATAATAATACTACCCAGTGAGGCTCTGGAAGCCCCTGTGAGTTTTCACACAACACTTCGATAAGGAAGGATGTGAGAACTGAGAGTACAACACACAGATTTATGCTCCATAACAGCATGAAGTTCTCAGGACACTTATTCCTCAGGGTTCTACCTGTATGGGGCATGTCAATGACAGTTGTGCTACTATGTTGGGTACAGACCATGAGTTCTAAAGCAGTCGGTTGTTCCTCTAAAATGGGACTCTACAAGGACACAGATCACATGGTATCCCCCAGTTGGCCATTCTCCAAATTCTACCAGCAGCTGACTGATACAGGTGCAGAGTCAACCATTGAACTGAGTTCAGGACCCATTTGAAACAGTTTGGTTTGTAAATATCATCATTTATCATCTCAGTTTATTATTCTTGTAGGGAATGGACAAGCTTCCTGTTTGCACCAAAACTTGTGGATGGAAATGAGGCTCAGACCCTTAATTGGTAGGATTTCACAAGGCACCAAAGTGAATCAAGTGACCTCATTGATGCAATGCTGGGTATCCAGTTATCAGCATAGTTCACAAGATGGAGGCATTCTTCACAATGAGGTTATGAACACTGCTTTCTATCATATTTGTTATCAAACTTTCCTTTACTCATAGTCACATTTATTAATAGTTTACTTTTAGCAAACATAGGATTCATAACATGATATACTTTTTGTTGTGTTGGTATTTTCATGATCTTAATATAAAGATTAAAGCATCAATATGAGAATGCTCAGGTTTAATATATTTTAGATAACAGTCACTTTCAACTCCAGCTTTCCTCAAATTATAATAAAATCCTAAATATTCTTTCATTTGCAGAAACATATTGTAATTCCTTGATTCCAATTTTGACGCATTGTTTGTTCTACCCAAACAACATTTCGTACCTGACATAGAATGTCATGCTCATGAGTGTGTATTGGTAAAATACTTAATCTCATGCATCAATACCCTCATTTGACTATTTTCTGCCATTATACTCACATATTTGCCTGCTAGGTAGATAGTATTGAATTTCCCTGAAAACTAAAAATTAATATGTATTAAATTCATCAATCAGAGCATATGAGTTTGAATCCATGTAGGCACATTAGGTCATTAATATCCTGTAACTTCATTTTTGAACCATATCTTATGGCTATTGGGGTACAAAATTCTCAAAGTACATCATGCAGGTCAACACTAACCAACATAAAATGATAAAATATATTTACTGAAAATTTACAGTAAATCAATGGTTATAAAATTTATAGATGTTCAAGTAAAGAAATAGAAAACCTTTAATATTGTAATAGAAATTATAATGTGCTATCTGCATTATTGTGTATTTCTGTTTATACATTATAATTGCCTAACATCATATTTAAAAGCATATATATATATATATATATATATATATATATATGACAATAGTTTAATATCATGGAGAATATGATTAAGAAAATACTTGATTAAGAAAATACTTGATTAAGAAAATACTGTAAAACATTGAGTATATTTTCTGGTTAGGAAGCTCCAACAAAACAAAAATATGATATTAAATATGTAATAACTATCAGCATACTAATTCAAAGTAAACAAAAAGGAAGCAATCATATTTTGATATTAAATGCCTTTGTTTGGCAAGGCATTAGGACAAATTTTCCTCTTATAAATAATTTAAATCAGTGGACAAAATAGTAAAAATTGTACACGTTGTATAGCTCTGTTCCTGATTTATACATTTTTGCTACAACATTCCATTCAAAACCTGTAGTTGTGGGCATACATCTACACAGACAAACACACACACACACACAAACGTACAAAATCAAACTTCAAAAAAATAAGTCATTGTTTTGGAGATATTACTGGATATTAATTAATATCAATATTGTGTCAAATATTTTCCATAGTACACGGACTCTAAAAGTGAGAAATCTATTCCTCAAATTCATGATATACAATTTATTTGCCCTGCAGTTATCAAATTGATTTTCTCTCTATTATATTACTTAAGAATCATCCCTGAATTAGTGTAGAATAGTGAAACATTTAATGCAAATGTATAATGACTTTCAACTATGAAAATAAAGTTAATTATACAAAAGTAAAAAAAATACATGGCATTAATAAAAGGCTATTTCTCATACCCTTTACCAATTTAATTTAAATTAGGCAATATAATATGCTCAAATGAGATAATTATAACCTTTAACTAAAACAAATAATTTAAGACATGGGACTTACTCCAAAAACAAAACTCCAAATATATATTGATATATTGATGTATATATTGATATATTTATATATATTTACATATATATTCATCGAATCACACTGGTTGTCAGATCAAGCTGTGATAAATTCACTACAGCCACCTCTCTTCCTGCATAACTCCCGAAGAGACCATGCATTTATAGGTAAGGATTTCTCAGCAGCAGAAACCAAACAGGCTAGAATAAGAAGAATAAACTTCATCTTCTAGAATCTTCTCTTTCTTCTGAAGCAGAAGAGTAGAGTTGTTCAGCTGCTGGTGAACTGAAGAGGCTCACAAAGCATTTCAATTTACACAATGTGTGATGAACCTGTAAATTCACTCTTTAAAATTTTTTTCAGAAGAATTTGGCAGACTTGGTGGCAAATTATTAAGTGTCTGACATTCATTTATTATAACCCATGGTATTAGAATTCAGTGGAGTGTAAGATAAGTGTTCCTGAATTGTTGACATTCAGAAACAAAGTCAAGAAGAGCAAACTGTTTTGGTTACATTGCCACAAAAATACTACAGTGACTAAGACAGCAAGTGAACCTAAAAAGATGATTAAGAACAAGTTTGAGAAATCTCATCACAATAAACTGAGTAATTTGCAATTTTGTTGGTAACAATGTATTTTTCATGGAGGGTATTATACATTTTAAAAAATTTTTATATAGATATATAGTATATCCTGGTCATAGCCACCCTCATATTCTTCTTTCAGAATCCAAAGATTCTCTCCCAAATATCTCATATCTCCCTTTCAACATCATTGTAATGAGAATTTTGGAATTTTATTTCTTCAAAACATGCAGAAATATAATAAATGTAATTTCAGTTAATGACAGGTGTGGGGCTGCTTCAGATTGTCCACAGCAACTGACATTCATTTCCCTCATCATCTATCAGAGTCATGATTTTATCAGCTGTAGATTTTATTTGCAGGTGTGTAATATTTGGAATTCAGGGACTTTCTCAGGAGTATATAAATTTGAGCTTTGTGAGAGAATGTGTTGGGTAATGGTCATGCTTTAATGGTCTTTGGTTCTGGTCATTGAGTGTGATGTTATGGTTTGTTAATTGTATTGCTCAAAAATGAAACAAGACAAAAAGAGATCAATGCTTGCTAGTTCTCTCTCTCTCTCTCTCTCTCTCTCTCTCTCTCTCTCTCTCTCTCTCTCTCCCTCTCCCTCTCCCTCTCCCTCTCCCTCTCCCTCTCCCTCTCCCTCTCTCTCTCTCTCTTTCACACACACACACACACACACACACACACACACACACACACACACACATTGTTTCCCCCTCTACCATTTTTACTCTCCTGTTATTGTTAGAGGGTTTGGAGCATAAAATAAAAAGGTGGATTAGGATGGAAGAAAGAACCCATAAAGATTCAAAGATTAGCTACACTTTGTTTCCCCATAATATACATTTTCTAACGCCCATATGTTCGCATATGTGGGCTCATTCACTTCACTATGGACACTTAAAAATGTTCCTGTTGCACTCAGAAACAGTGAGAAGAGCAGGTTTTGCTGAAAAAGACAAAGGGGATTGCCTCTACTTTTCCTGGTGGATTTAATTTCTTTCACACAATAATTTTCAATGTATGCAAAGACAAAGAAAATTGTTAGGTGAAAGGATTCCAAACAAAGCCAAAGAATTTCTCGATGAATATTAAATCTGGAGTTGTATCTATGATATGAAGGTTACCTGTAGCTAAACACACAAATGTAGGAACATCCAGGCAGGATTGATAACAGAAATGTATTTTCCCTGATGATGCACATTGTTGATTTATGTAAAGTTCTAGATTTTCCATTTCAGATTATTTCACTTTGAAAACTTCCTCAAATAATGAAAAGATAAAAACAAACAAAAACAAAACAAAAAATCCACCACAACAAAAGATTTCCTGATTTCCTTTTTTTAGATTATTTTTTTTTACTTACAAGGAGAAAACACTTATGGAATATGTTTTATAAAATGTTCTATTGGAGGGAAGAGATGCCATGAGGATGGCAACTCTTATAAAGGAAAGCATTAATCAGGACTTGCTAATAGTTTTAGAGGTTTAGTCTACAATCAGCATGGTAGGAGGTATGGACACTTGCAGGCTGAGTGCTAGGGAAGTAGATGAGAGATCTAAATACTAGTCAACAAACAACATGCATCTGGGCCTAGTTTGAGCACTTGAAACCTCAAAGCTCACCACCAGTGACACTTCCTCCAATAAGATCATATGTACTGACACAAGGTCAACCTTCAAGTCTCACTCAAGCACCAACTCTCCCTAGTGACCAAACATTCAAATGTAAGATCCTGTGTGTGTGTGCATTAAAACACGCATGTTGTTTACATGGATGTATGCAATACTATTTTGGAGAGGGGAATTCTACTCTCCTTTCTGCCCCCAAATAAATAGCAGGCATTTTATGACTGCTCTAGCCCATTTTAATTTCTGAAAAAGAGACACAGAGAATAGGCATTTTCATTGACACACTGCAAACCGAAATTAGGCAGGTTTTGAGTTACTCAAACATGTCTAAACAGGTAATATCCAGAACAATGCCCCATTACCTGCCAACTTGTTCAGGCTCCCTCTGTTTCATGTGTGTCCTTATAACTGCTCAGTCATACCAACCTCATGGTGAAACCCTCCTGTTTTTTTCACATGCTTTCTCCAGTCTTTTTTCGCCTTGTGGTCTTTCCCTACTCACTTTCATATTCTTTTAGGACACTCTGAATAGGATCAGAATATCTGCCCTGTTTTTTTCTTCCCAGAGAACTGGTTTATCAGATCTTTTATTAACCAATCAGAGGTGACAGAAAACAATTTTTACATAACATAGAGACCAGATATGGTTGACTACACCATAGTCTGGATGACAACTAGATATGAGGGCTTAGAAAGAAACATCTGAATAGAGTGCAAAAACCATCTCCCAACATTTCACGCTTTAAAACCAATAAGATTTCTTCATTACTAGTAATGAAATATACACAATAATGACAGTTATGAAAACTTATCAAGTAAAATTTACATTCACAATATCCACTGCATTTTTATTCAATCACCTGGGCAAAGGTATATCTTGGTTAGTTTAGAGTTCTTAGATCATTTTCTATCAAAACTGGCATTTATAACGTATGAATATCCTCTTAGATGTAAAACCATGTTCTCAATCCTAAACAATTTAGGCTGAATTGTAAGACTGTACCTATCTGTCTTCAACAACATAGAGGTCTTAGAGGGAAGTGAGTATACAGGAAATGCAGACCAAGAATCTTCCAAAATAACAGAAATGACAGAGACAACTAACTGCCTGGGAAATTGCCCAACATGTCTCTGAATCATGGGAACAGACATCTCTGGCCCAGGACTTAACAGATTTTTTTTAAGGAAGCAGTAATATTGAAGAAGATGCCCGCCTTGTCCTTGCAATTCATGGCAGTCAACTTCCATGCATCCTATTTTTCAAGTTTGGACAGCTTTCTCTCTGTATTTGAGGCAAGGGAAGCTTTTGTTCATTTGATTTTTGTGGTGTGGTTTGTTGTTGGTTTTCTCTTTGTTTTGTATTTCTCTTTAAGTGTTGTATGTTTGCTTGTTTGTTTGTTTAGACAGTACCTAGCTGGCCACATTTGAAACAAGCATAAGAATGAGGATCTTCAATGCACATCATATTCTTTGAGTAGAATGGTAGAAATAGGATAAAGTAGAAGCTGCTGGGAACAGACATGTCATTATCAGAAAAAGACTTTTATTAATAGTACATCTCTACATTCCATAGTCTGTAGATATCTGAGGTTTTTGAAGAAAATCTATCTATCTATGGTATATCTGATTTGTTCATCACCAGCTATCTAATATCTACTTAACTTTGAAAGCATCTATATAAGCTAAATGAAGCTTATTTTTGTAATTAGATAAAGTAGTATCAAACATGACCAATAAATTTGATTCATGATTACTAATCTGCATTTCGTATTCATAAACTGAATAACCTGTTTGTAAAGAAGCTTTCAATAGAACTAGATATTAATATATATTCTTAAAAATTATATAGGTCCAATGCCTTTTTTTCCCATGGTTATTATCAATTCCATCAAACTGATGATATCTCTTAACAGTAACCAAACAATGACTAATGCAGTCCAATGCCTTCTAAAAAGTTAAAACATCCTGACTTGCAGGACACTAGCCTTGAACTCTCTAGCACAATCTTGCCCCAGCCTCCCATGTTACTGGGATTGATTAACATCATACCTGGCAAAGCTGATTATAAAAGGGAGAATAAGATTATGACAGTTGTCAAGAAGAAATCTTGGTGAAATTGCCATACCCCTTACATGTGCTGGGATTATGTCATTGTAGCAGATCATAAAAGTTTGGCAAAGCACTTGTAATCATTTGGGTGAAGTTAAGTCACAAATACCAGAAGCAAACATATACAAATTATAAAAAAAAGAAGTGTATATTTTAACATGTCAGGAAGAGAGTATCAATTACAGAGACATCAACATTTTATACACTTACAAACAAGATGGGGGTGACAGACTATAAATTAGACCAAATAAGCAAGGTGCTCAAACGTCCATAGAAGTCAGTTCAAAAGTCAGAAATATATGCAGGTCTTATTGTTTTATTATATTATCCCCAATGTCTTAACATAATCACTGATTTATTATATGCAGGGAGAGCTGTTTGGCATAAAGATACTGCTGAATTTGTACCTGCTCTCTCAGATTCAACCTTGTCATTTATACAATTATAATAGGCCATTTGAGGTAAAAGTCATTTATTATATATTACTCCTATTCAGTTTTATACAGGTTTCCCAAGTAGATTACCTCAAAGAAATGATGAAATTGACCAATTACTAATAGGAAATGTATTAGAAACCTCAAAATTTCATAAACACATCTTATGAATAGGAGAGCTTTAAAGAAAAAAATCCATCACTTGCAAACAAGCCTACGAAATAAGAAAAATAAAATATTGTCCTTATGTTCTCTAAACGATGATATTCCTCTATCTTCTAGTACCTAGGAACACCAAAAGAAATTATGTGTATCAGATGGATATTTTCCATGTTGCAGAAATTGGGAAACAAATGTATATACACCATAACATTGACATGTATTCAGGGTTTCAATGGGAAACTGCTTTAAGTTCTGAAAAGGCTAATAGTGTTATTATACACTTATTTGAAATAATGGGAATTATGGGGATAACTGCACAAACTAAAACTGATAATGCTCTCTCATATATATCTAATAAAAGTTAATAATTATTACAAATTACAATATAAAACATGTTACTAGTGTGTCACACAATCCCAAAGGACAAGCAGATAGTGGAAGAGCCAAATGTACCTTAACTGAAATGCTTATTACGCAAAAAAGGAAGAGTAAAAACTACAGGGACAGATTAAAGAATGCCTTGATAACTCTTAATTTTCTTAATGTTGGTGAAAAGGAACAACAGCAGCTGAGAGACACTAGGTTATGTAAAAAGTTATAGAAATCGGTCAATCAATGTACTTCAAGATTGTGTTGACATCAGAATGCAAACCTGCAATAGTTTTTGTTGTTTTTGTCTTGTTTTTTAATTTATTTATTATATTTTTACACTACATATTTTATTCCCCACACACATCTACACAATTTTAAAATAAGGTACAGAGATATACAGAGAATTCTCAATAGAGGGATCTTGAATGGTCTAGAAACAGTTACAGAAGTGTTCAAATTCTTAGTTAAAGGTAAATGCAAATCATCAGAATATTTGAAATCATTCTACATGAAGACCCAGCTATACCACTCCTATGCATGTAACCAAAAGATGCTCAGCCAAACAACAAGAGCACATGCTCCACTATGTTCATAGCAGGCTTATTTGTAATAACCAGAAGCTAGAAAAAACCAAGATGCCCCTCAATCATATATTGGATACAGAAAATGTAGTTCATTTACACATAGGAATACTATTCAGCTATTAAAAACTAGCACAACATGAATTTTGGAGGCAAATGAATGGAACTAGAAAAGATAATCATGAGAGATGTAATAGAGACACAAAATGAAATGCATAGCATGTACTCACTGACAAGTGGATATTAGCCAAAAGTAGAGAATACCCATGATACAAGTCACAGGCCTTATGAAGATTAACAGGAAGGCCCAAGTGTTTATCCTTCAATCGCACATAGAAGGGGAACAAAATAATCATAAGACACAGAGGCAGGGAGGGACTTGTGTGGGCAATGGTACAAAGTAGTAAAATCAAGTACTGGGGCAGGAGGATGGATGAATGAAAATATGCAGCTGCTGGGGGATTGAAGTAGGGGAACTTTTAAATGGTACCAGAGACCTGGGATGTGAGAAGCTCCCAAGAATCAATGGGGATGACCTTAGATTAAAAGGCCAACATTGGAAAAATGGAACTTGAAGAGACCACTTCCAATAGACACACAGGGACCACTGTGGAGGGAAGGGGTTACCAACCCATCTTCAAAATGTTTAACCCAGAATTATTCCTGTGTAAAGGAAATAAAGAGATAAAAATGGAGCAGAGACTGAAGGAAAGGGTACACAATGAGAGGACCAACTTGGGACCCATTCCATGCACAGGCACCAAGCTTGGACACTATTGCTGATGCCATGTTGTGCTTGAAGATAGGAGCCCACCATGGCTCTCTTCTGAGACTCTACCATTAGCAGACTGAGGCAGGTGCAGATACATACAGCCAACTGTTGGACTAAAATAGTACCCCTTTGGAAGTGTTAGGGGAAGGAATGAAGACACTGAAGGGAATTGCAACCCCATAGGAAGAACAACAGCATCAACTCACCGGGACCCCTCACAGCTCTCAGAGTCTAAGCCACCAACCATGGGCTAGTCCGTGGCCTCTTGCACATATGTAGCAGTGGACTGCTTTGTCTGGACTCAGTATGAGAGGATGTGCTTAATCCTGTAGAAACTTGAGGATCCACTGAAGGAAGATGCTGGCAAGGGTGAGGAGGGGATGAATGTGATGATGGGGGAGTAATCTCTCAGAAACAAAGAGGTGTGGAGTGAAGAACTCAAGAGAAAGGAACCATATCTTGTTTTTAAATAATATTAACAGAAATTTAAGGCTTTTTAAAATTATTTTATACCAATAGTGATTTAAGGTTATTTATTTATGTTTTTGTTTTCCATAGAAATGCAAGTGTATTATATAGATTATAATATACTGATAGGAATTTAAGATTGTTTAGTTAAATTTATTGTACAGTAATAGAAATTTAAAGTTGTTTCATTAGACTAATTAGTTAGAAAAATATGCTCATAAGCTGTTTGTTTAAAATATGATATAAAGTACTTATTTTTGGTTCTCAAAACTATTTTTATTTTATGTAAATTGTTAATGTTAGGAAAAAAGGTAATTGTTAGACAAGGTGGAAATATGAAGTGAAAATTTCTCAATATGTCAGTACTTCCACGTAAGTGATGTTTTGCTAACACAGAGTATTATTAATCACTTGAGTATTGATTTTATGATGTAATACATAGTTTGAAGAGTATAAACAGGACTCAACAGACAGTGATTGTAAGCTTGCATAGCTATCTTTGCTGTGATTCACTGGTCTTGCATATAATCTTCACTGATTGTCTCTTTATTGAGAGAAGCACAGCAGGAAAAGTCTCCTGGTGTCTCAGCACATGCTGGCTGCTGCCACTGACTTATGCAGTATCAATGGAGGACTGGTGGTTTCTCATAAATCTAGCCAGAGCTGCAGATTCATGTTAGGTACTGTAACAGTACAAAAGTGGACTGCTGGTATCCTGATGAACTGAAATTGGAATTGACCCAAAGAACTCTTTTGAACAGGAATTCCACTAGTACTACAAGCTACATCTCCAAATTATAAAGTTACGGTCAATGCAGTCAGTCTAGTTCTCTAAAATCTTTTCAACAGTGGTGATTGAATAAACTCTTACAGCAGCAATACTTAACAAATATCAAACGTTATTATTGTGAATACAAATAATACTGCCCGGTGCATGCCTAGAAGCACCGTCTGAAGTTCTACACAAACCTAAGATGAGGTAGGATGTGAAGACTGAGAGTAAACCAAGCAGAGCTATGTTCCATAACAGCATGAAATTCTCAGGAGACTTAGTCCTCAGAGTTCTGCCGATCTGGGGTATGCATGGTAATTCTGTGACTAGGTATGCCACAGATTGTGAGTTTTAACAAAATGTGTGGTTTCTCTCAACCTGCAAGGCACCTACAAGGACACAGTTCATAAATGTCTCCTTCTTGACAGGTTCTTACATGTAAAAATTTGATCTGGCATTATTACAAATCATGGCATAGTTGTTTCATATAAAGCAAAATAACAAATGAGTGAATAATATACATATAAATATTGTTTCTATATATGCATATAAAAGCAGATATTGAAATATTGTTACAAGAAACTTCACGTTACCTCTGTTCCGGTAGACTACACTGAAGAGACAGGTACCCAGGTTCTCCCCAATATAACATCGCTTGGGACACGGCCTGTTGGGGCTTCCGCCTTCTCCCAAGAACGGGACAGCGCTGTGGTCGTCTGGGTGCCAGATCTGCAGGCCATCGCCTCTGCAGGGTGACCAGCGCCATGGAGAGAGTACAGAGTGCACTCTGCCATGTTTGCAACAGTGGCCGGGAAGTTGGGACTGGCAGGCTCTGAGACAGACAGGCATAATATCGCTTGGGTCTCGGGGAGCCTGTGTGTACGTGGTTCCCAAGAGCTGGGCATATCTGCAGTAACCAGGGCGCCAGCTCTGCTGTGGGACTTCTGCCTGGCAGAGGGACACCACCTCCCCCCCCACACTCTAGGTGAGATCACACACCCCTGCACAGGGCAGGAGAGTACCAGCCTCCCTTTGGTGACCTCTGCTCCAGGAATCCAATAAGCTGAGCCTTTGGATGTGCAAGGACTCCCCAATATAACATCACTTGGGGCAAGGCACATCAGGGCTCCAAAGTCACTCAGGAGCAGGGCAGGCCCCAGAAATCTGTGCCAGGGGAATCCTGGTAGACCAGGGGGGGGGCAGAAATAACTTTGCAGGCTCACAGGAGGTCCAACCAACAGCCAGTGACAGCAGGACCAACTAACATCAGAGGTAACCAGATGGCAAAAGGCAAACGTAGGAACGTTACTAACAGAAATCAAAGTAATATGGGACCATCCGAACCCAACTCTCCAACAGCAGAAAGCCCTGGATATCCCACCACACCCGAAAGAGAAGATCTGGATTTAAAATCACTTCTCATGATGCTATTAGAGGATCACAAGAAGGACACAAATAAATCTAATAAAGAATTACAGGCGACCATGAATCAACGGTTAGAAGCTCTTACAAAGGAAACACCAAAATCGCTTAGAGAAATGCAGGAGAACATGGATCAAAAGATGGAGGCGCACAGGGAGACAACACAAAAATCGCTTAACGAGATGAATCAACGGGTAGATGCACTCACAAAGGAATCACAAATTTGGCATAAAGAAATGCAGAAGAATATGGATCAACAGACAGATGCCAATAAGGAGGCAACACAAAAATTGCTTAAAGAAATGAATCAACGGTTAGATGCCCTTACAAAGGAAATACGAGAACTGCTTAAAGAAATGCAGGAGACTATGGATCAACAGATGGATTCCCATGAGGAGGAAACACAAAAATCGCTCAGAGAAATGCAGGAGAACGTGGGTCAACAGGCAGAAATCCTGAAAGAGGTAATGCAAAAATATCTTAAAGAAATACAGG
Source organism: Tokudaia tokunoshimensis (assembly GCA_036184795.1). Taxonomy (NCBI): domain Eukaryota; kingdom Metazoa; phylum Chordata; class Mammalia; order Rodentia; family Muridae; genus Tokudaia; species Tokudaia tokunoshimensis. The sequence goes on along the minus strand of BTHU01000002.1, from coordinate 81,100,798 downwards.
AAAACACAAACAAACAAGTGAAGGATCTCAGGAAATCCATCCAGGAACTAAAAAAGGAAGTAAAAACAACTAAGAAATCACAAAGGGAGACAACTTTGGACATAGAAAACCTTGGGAAGAAATCAGGAGTCATAGATGCAAACATCAACAATAGAATACAAGAGATGGAAGAAAGAATCTCAGGTGCTGAAGATTCCATAGAAAGCATCAACTCAACAGTCAAAGAAAATGCAAAATGCAAAAAATTTGTAACCCAAAACATCCAGAAAATCCAGGACACAATGAGAAGACCAAACCTAAGGATTATAGGTATAGATGAGAGTGAATATTTGCAACTTAAAGGGCCCGTAAACATCTTCAACAAAATTATGGAGGAAAACTTCCCTAACCTAAAGAGAGAGATGCCGATGAATGTACAAGAAGCCTACAGAACTCCAAACAGACTGGACCAGAACAGAAATACTTCCCGTCACATAATAATCAAAACACCAAATGTTCTAAACAAAGAAAGAATATTAAAAGCAGTAAGAGAAAAGGGCCAAGTAACATACAAAGGAAGACCTATCCGAATCACATCAGACTTCTCACCAGAGATATGAAAGCCAGAAGATCCTGGGCAGATCTCATGCAGACACTAAGAGAGCACAAAAGCCAGCCTAGACTACTATACCCAGCAAAACTCTCAATCACCATAGATGGAGAGACCAAGATATTCCATGATAAAACAAAATTTTCAAAATATCTTTCCACAAATCCAGCCCTGCAACGGATAATAGGTGGAATCCTCCAATACAGGGAGAAAAACAACACCCTGGAAAAAATGAGATAATAACCTTCTGGATTCAAACCCAAAAGTAGATAACCACTCAAACATAAAGATAGTGTCAAGAATGGGAGATGGCAATAATCACTATGCCTTAATCTCTCTTAATATCAATGATCTCAATTCCCCAATTAAAAGACATAGACTAGCAGACTGGATACGTAAAAAGGACCCAGCATTTTGCTGAATGCAGGAAACGTACCTCAGTGTCAAAGACAAACACTACCTCGGAGTAAAAGGCTGGAAAACAATTTTACAAGCAAATGGCCCCAAGAAACGAGGTGGAGTAGCCATCCTAATATCAGATAAAGTTGATTTTCAACCTCAAGTCATCAAAAAAGACACAGAAGGACACTACATACTGATCAAGGGAAAAATCCACCAACAAGAACTCTCAATTCTGAATATCTATGCTCCAAATGCAAGGGCACCCTCATTCGTAAAAGAAACTTTACTAAAGCTCAAAGCACACATCGCACCGCACACAATAATAGTGGGTGACGTCAACACCCCGCTCTCTGAAATGGATCGTTCAGGAAAGCAGAAACTAAACAGGGACACAGTGAATCTAATTGAAGCCTTGGACCAAATGGAACTAATTGATATATATAGAACATTTCATCCTAGAGCTAAAGAATACACCTTCTTCTCAGCACCTCATGGTACCTTCTCCAAAATTGACCATATAATTGGTCACAAATCAGACCTCAACAGATATAAGAAGATAGAACTAATCCCATGCCTCCTATCAGATCACTATGGAATAAGGGTGGTCTTCAATGGCAACAAAAACCAAAGAAAACCCACGTACACATGGAAGCTGAACAATGCTCTATTCAATGATAACTTGGTCAGGGTGGAAATAAAGAAAGAAATCAAAGACTTTTTGAAAGTTAATGAAAATGAAGGCACAACATACCCTAATTTATGGGACACAATGAAAGCAGTGCTAAGAGGAAAATTCATAGCCCTGAGTGCCGCCAAAAAGAAACGGGAGACAGCATACACTAACAGCTTAATGGCACACCTGAAAGCCATGGAACAAAAAGAAGCAAATACACCAAAGAGGAGTAGAAGGCAGGAAATCATCAAACTCAGGGCTGAAATCAATCAAGTAGAAACAAATAAAACCATACAAAGAATCAACAAAACGAGGAGTTGGTTCTTTGAGAAAATCAACAAGATAGATAAGCCCTTAGCCATACTAACCAGAGGACACAGAGATAGTCTCCAAATTAATAAAATCAGAAACGAAAAGGGAGAGATAACAACAGAAACTGAGGAAATTCAAAAAATCATCAGATCCTACTACAAAATCCTGAATTCAACACAACTAGAAAATCTTGAGGAAATGGACAATTTCCTTGACAGATACCAAATACCAAAATTAAATCAGGATCAAATAGACCATCTAAACCATCCTATAACCCCTGAAGAAATAGAAGTTGTCATTGGAAGTCTTCCAACCAAAAAAAGCACAGGTCCAGATGGTTTTAGTGCAGAATTCTATCAGACCTTCAAAGAAGACCTAACAGGAATACTCGTCAAACTGTTCCACAAAATAGAAACAGAAGGAACAGTACCCAACTCGTTCTATGAAGCCACAATTACACTAATACCAAAAGCACACAAAGATCTGACAAAAAAGAGAATCTCAGGCCAATCTCTCTTATGAATATCGATGCAAAAATACTCAATAAAATTCTTGCCAACTGAATCCAAGAACACATCAAACGATCATTCACTACGATGAAGTAGGCTTCATCCCATGGATGCAGGGATGGTTTAATATAAGGAAATCCATCAATGTAATCCACTATATAAACAATCTCAAAGAAAAAAACCACACGGTCATCTCATTAGATGCTGAGAAAGCATTTGACAAAATTCAGCATCCTTTCATGCTAAAGGTCTTGGAAAGATCAGGAATTCGAGGCCCATATCTAAACATAGTAAAAGCAATTTACAGCAAACCGGTAGCCAACAGCAATCTGAATGGAGAGAAACTTGAAGCAATCCCACTGAAATCAGGGACTAGACAAGGCTGCCCTCTCTCTCCATATCATTTCAATATAGTACTTGAAGTTCTAGCTAGAGCAATTAGACAACAAAAAGAGGTCAAAGGGATACAAATTGGAAAGGAAGAAGTCAAACTATCACTATTTGCAGACGATATGATAGTATACTATCATATCGTTAATTGAAAAAGTGCAAGAACACACATATGGGAATATTTACAGTGTGTAAAACAGTGATGTAATTATAGTATAATACAGAAAATATAAGAAATAAAATTTGTTGTTCATCAAAGGAAAAAAATTCTTGGTGTATGTTTGTATCATCAATCCTAGCACTGGGTAGAGTAATGTGGAGACTGTGCTTGTAACCGTGGTAATGGTTAACGATGCACACTTGTCAGTCAGGTGTAAGGAAACCCTGCCTCAAACATATACAATAGAATTTCAGAAGTAACATTATATCAGACACTTAAAAAGGACACAAATACATATATATTTTTTGGGAGATGGTTTTGTGCACCTAGTATTCAGATGCTGATTCCTGTTTCCAGATATCTGGTTGCAGTCTAGATGATGACACTGTCAACTATCTCTCATCTCTATGTTATGTAAAATTTGTATTCCATCACCTCTGATTGCTTAATAAAAATTATGATGAGCAAATGAGATGGGCAGAAAAGAATAATGCGGGACTTCTGATACCAGTCAGGGGATCGATCACAGAGGGTGACAGAGGAAGGTTAAGAAGGACAACTAGGTCCCATTTGTCAATTCTTTATCTTAGAGCATAAGCTATTGGAGTTCTATTCAGGAAATTCTCCCCTGTGCCCATATGTTCAAGGTTCGTCCCTAGTTTCCTTTCTATTAGTTTCAGTGTGTATGGTTTTATGTGGAGGTCCTTGATTCACTTGGAAATGAGCTTAATGCAAGGGGATAAGAATGGGTCAATTTGCATTCTTCTGCATGTTGACCTCTAGTTGAGCCAGCACCATTTGTTGAAAAGGCTATCTTTTTTCCACTGGATGGTTTTAGCTCCTTTGTCAAAGATCAAGTGATCATAGGAGTGTGGATTCATTTCTGGCTCTTCAATTTTGTTCCATTGATCTACATGCCTGTCACTGTACCAATACCATGCAGTTTTAAACACTATTGCTCTGTAGTACAGCTTCAGGTTTGGGATATTGATTCCCCCAGAGGTTCTTTTACTCTTGAGAATAGTTTTAGCTATCCTGGGTTTTCGGTTATTCCAGATGAATTTTTGAATTCCTCTTTCTAACTCTATGAAGAATTGAGTTGGGATCAAGATTTGACAAATGGGACCTCATAAAATTACTAAGTTCTGTAAGGCAAAAGACACTGTCAAAAAGACAAAGCGGTAACCAACTAACTGGGAAATGATCTTTACCAACCTTACATCTGACAGAGGGCTAATATCCAATATATACAAAGAACTCAAGAAGTTAAACTCCAGAGAGCCAAGTAACCCTATTAAAAAATGGGGTACAGAGCTAAACAAAGAGTTCTCACCTGAAGAATATCTAATGGCTGAGAAGCACCTAAAGAGATGTTCATCATCCTTAGTCATTAGGGAAATGCAAATCAAAACAACCCTGAGATTCCATCTCACACCAGTCAGGATGGCTAAGATCAAAAACAGAGGAGACAGCAGTTTTGGCAAGGATGTGGAGAAAGAGGAACACTCCTCCACTGCTGGTGGGATTGCAAGATGATACAACCACTCTGGAAAGCAGTCTGGTGGTTCCTCAGAAAACTGGGCATGACACTCCCGGAGGATCCTGCTATACCACTCCTGGGCATATACCCAGAGGCTTTACCTGCATGCAATAAGGACACATGTTCCACCAAGTTCATAGCAGCCTTATTTATACTAGCCCGAAGCTGGAAAGAACCCAGATGTCCCTCAACGGAGGAATGGATTCAGAAGATGTGGTATATTTACACAATGGAATACTACTCTGCAATTAAAAACAATGAATTCACGAAATTCCTAGGCAAATGATCAGAACTTGAAAATATCATCCTTAGTGAGGTAAACCAATCACAAAAGAACACACATGGTATGCAGTCACTGATAAGGGGATATTAACCCAGAATCTCGGAATACCCTAGACACAATTCGCATATCAATAGATTTCCAAGAAGATGGAAGGAGAGACCCCTGGTCCTGGAAATACTGGATGTAGGGGAATGCCAGGACAGAGAAGAGAGAGGGGGTTGAATGGGGAAACAAGGGAGGGAAGGGGGCTTATGGGACTTTCGGCGAGGGAGGAAACGGGAAAGGGGAAATCATTTGGAATGTAAATAAAAAAACAGAAAAAAAATAAAAATAACAACAACAACAAAAAAAAAAAAAAAAAAGAATGACCACTAGGAGAAGAAGGTATGGAGAAACCAGATGTAGAATACAAAAGTATAAGCTATAAGTGTTGCAATGAGGGAGGAGCCATGAGGATACACATGAAACAGAGCAGGCCAGGGCAAGCCCAGATGGTAGGTAATGGGACACATTTCTGGATATTCACTGCCTAGTTGAGTAAGAAAATTGCAGTACCTTCCCAGGTTAGGCTTCATATATGTTAATAAAAATGCCAGGTCTCTGTGTCCTTTCTTTGGAGCAAAAATTTGGTAAGGCAGTATAGAAATTCTCTTCACTTACTTGTGGTTTAATGGGATTTCAAAGTCAGCACACCCCCCCCCCGCCAAGGAATTTTTATTTCATTTGACTCACTGAATGTGGGGCAAGAACTTAGTAAACATCCACACTTATAGAAAAAAAATCTAAACTAAGAAAGAACCAGGCTGTAGGGTTAGAGATTTTAAAATGTACTTTTTTTTTTTTTAAAGATTTATTTATTTATTATATGTAAGTACACTGTAGCTGTCTTCAGACACCAGAAGAGGGCATCAGATCTCCTTACGGATGGTTGTGAGCCACCATGTGGGTGCTGGGATTTGAACTCATGACCTTTGGAAGAGCAGTCAGTGCTCTTACCCGCTGAGCCATCTCTCCAGCCCCCTAAAATGTACTTTTAATGAAGATTCTCAACTGCTTTGACCCAACTTCTAGCCTAACATCAAAAGGGGAAGAGAAAAGATGATAAATACTACTAGTGGTTGTGAACCAGTTTAGAAGTAGTTCTTGGGTTCAATTCCAATTTCAGTTCATTATGATACCAGCAGTATCATTTCAGTAGTTTTAGCATACCAAACATGAATCAGCACCTGTGGCTAGATCTACCAGAAACCACCAGACCTCTGCAGAATCTACACAAGTCAGTGGCAGCAAGCAGGACTAGTTGGGACACCAGGAGAAGTCTGCTGTGCCTCTCTCAGTGAAGTGAAGATCAGGGAAGATTAAGATGCAAGACCAAGGATTCATTGCAAAGTTACCTGTGCAAGGTTGCATTCATAGTCTGTTGAGTCCTCTTTATACTCTCTGAAACATCAAATGACGTACCATGGGTCTTGCCTCACCAAAACCCACATGGAAACCCCCCCCCCTTAGCAAAACATAACCAGAGTGGGCATCACTGGACATATCCATAAACTTACTTTTCATACTACCCTTTTTGTTTAAAAATTGTTTTTCCCTAACATTAAGAGTTTACTTACAATAAAAATAATTATGCAAACCAAAAAAACTAGAACTTCGTATCACATTTTAAATTAACAGCTTTTGAAGAATATAGCCTAAAAAAAAATCCTTAAATTTCTATTAGTATACAATAAGTTTAACAAAACAATCATAAATTCCTATCAGTAAACTATAATTTAAATGAAACAACCTTAAATTTATATTAATATACAATAAAAACACACCCTTAAATTCCTATCAATATAAAATAATTTTTAAAACCCTTAATTTTCTATTAATCTATCTTAAAAACAAAATATGGTTCCCCCTGGATTCTTTCTCCCTTCCCAGTTTTCTTCTGAGAGGGTGTTCCCCCAATCACCCACTCAAACATACCTTACTCCTGCCATTATTCCCCCTTCCGTGGGGCCTCAAATTTCTACAGGACTAAGTGCATCCTCTTCCACTGAGGCCAGACAAGGTAATCCACTACTACATTTGTACATGGGGCCAAGGACCAGCTCATGTATGTCCTTTGGTTGGTGACTTGGGCTCTAGGAGCTCTGAGGTGTCTGCTTAGCTGATGCTGTTTCTCTTCCTATGGGTTTCTAGTTCCCTTCACCTCCTTCAGTCCTTCCCCTATCTCTTCCAGAGGAGTCCTGACCTTCATCCAATTGTTGGTTGAAAGTATCTGCACCTGTCTCAGTCAGCTGCTAGTACTGCCTCTCAGAGGACACTCGTGATAGCCTCCTATCTACAAGCACAACATGGTAATAATAATCATGTAAGAGTTTGGTGCCTACGCATGGAATGCTTCCCAAGTTCAGCCTGTAACTAGATGGCCATTCCTTCAGTCTCTGCTCCATTTTTATACCTGTATTTACTTTACACAGGAATAATTTGGGGTCAATGTTTTTAAAGATGTGTTGGTGACCCCATCCCACCTCTGAAGGCACTGTATATCTACTGGAGGTGGTCTCTGCAGGTTCTGTACCCTCATTGTTGGGCTTTTTGGCTAAGGTGATGCCCACTAACTCCTGGGAAGCTCTCACATCTCAGGTCTTTGATACTATCAAGACCTTCCCCCTATCACAATCCCCCAGCACACACACACACACACACACACACACACACACACACACACACACACACACACATATGTATCTTCCTGTCTCTCTAGGATCCTCTCCTGCCCCCATACTTTATTCTGCCTCTCTATTCTTCTCCACCTTTCCTTGTCCACCCAGGTCTCCTCTGGCTCCATGATTACTTTTTCCTCTTTCTAAGTGGGATTGAAATATCCCTACTTGGGCCTTTCTTCCTGATAAGATTCAGATGGTCTTTGAATTGTATCACAGGTTTTCTGAGCTTTTGGGCTAATATCCATAGTAAAGTATACATATCACGCATTTCATTTTGTGTCTGGGTTACCTTGCTCAGGAAGACATTTTCGACTTACATTCATTTGCTTGCAAAATTCATGGTGTCTTCATTTTTAATAGCTAAGTAGTATTCCATTATGTAAATGAAATACATTTTCTGTATCCATTCTTTGGTTTAGCGACATCATCTGGTTATTTTCCTGTATCTGGCTAATAAGGCTACTATGAACATAGTGGAGCATGTATTCTTGTGGTATGGTCAAACATCTTTAGGTTATATGTCGTGATTAGTAGAATTGGGTCTTCATATAAAACTATTTCAAATTTTCTGAGTTTTGCATTTCCCTGATAACTAAGAATTTGAAGATTTCTGTAAGTGTTTCTTTGGTATTTGAGATTTCTCTCCTGAGAATTCTCTTTTAGTTCTATACCCCACTTTAAATTTTAATAGCAAAATGTTTTGAGGATAAACTACTTGAGTTCTTTCTATATTTTGGGTATTGGACTTCTATTGGATATAGGGGTAGTGAAGATATTTACCCACTCTGGAGTTTCCCAATTGGCCCTATCGACAGTGTGCTTTGCCTTGACAGAGGCTTTTGGGTTTCATGAGGTCCTATTTGTCAATTGTTGGTCTTAGAGGTTGAGCCATTGGTGTTCTATTCAGGAAAAATTTCCCTGTGCCAATGTGTTTGAGGTTAGTTCCAACTTTCTTTCTATTAAATTTAATGTATCTGTATTTAAGTGGAGGTCCTTGATCCATATGGAGTTGAACTTTGTACAAGGTGATAAATATAGATCAATTTGCATTCCTCTACATGTAGACTGCCAGTTAGACCAGCACCATTTGTGGAACATGCTTTCTTTTTTCCACAGTATGGTTTTGGCTTCTTTGTCAAAGATTTCTTGATCTTCAATTTTATTCTATTGACTGAACTGTCTATCTCTGTAGCAATATCATGAGGTATTAATGATTATTGCTCTGTAGTATAGCTTGAGGTCAGAGATGTTGACAACCCTAGAAGCTCCTTTGTTGAAGGAACAAATGACAGATGGAGAAAGAGAGAGAGAGAGAGAGAGAGAGAGAGAGAGAGAGAGAGAGAGAGAGAGAGAAAGAGAGACAGAGACAGAGAGACAGAGAGACAGAGACAGAGACAGAGAGACAGAGAGTGCTCTGAATCTAATACCTAATTTTTTTTCTTCTATCATCTTTGAGCAATACAATTAACAAACCACAACCAATCCCACTGAATGACCAAGACCCTGGACAAACAATGAATAAGCAATACCAAATTCTCACATCTCAAGAACCTAGAATTTATATACCCCAGAGAATGTCTCTGAATTCCAAAAGTCATAGAACTGCAAAAACAATCTGCATCTGGCAACATCATGACATTGCTATATGGTAAGTGAAATGGTAGTCAGATGCATTTGAAAATATGAAGTAGCCCCATACATGGCGTTAATTAAATGAACATTTTCATAATATTTCTGTGTGTATTAAAGAAACTAAAATTCAAAATTATCATTACAGTGAAATTGAGAGGAAATTATGAGATAATGAGAGAGAATCTATGGATTCTGAAAGGAGAATGTTAGTGTGGCTATGACCAAATAACATATATATTATACATATATGCATATATATAATATATGTGTGTGTGCATGTGTGTGTATAATTTTTAAAAATATTTTCATACCACTGTATAAAAATTCGTGAACAAATTTATAAATTCCTCAACTTATTGTGATATTTTCAAATTTGTTCTTAGTTATCTTTTTATGTTTATTAAATTTATTTTTCAAGTTTTTAAACATAGAAGTCAAAAGACACTAAGTACAAGGCAATTATACGAGAAAGTGTGTAACTGGATTTTGCTTACAGTTTCAGAGAAATTAGTCCATTATATTAATGGCAACAGGCATTGAGATGGAGCAGTAGCTTAGAGATACATCTTGTTTCATAGGCAGAGAGAGAAAAAGAGAGAGCGTGAGAGAGAGAGAGAGAGAGAGAGAGAGAGAGAGAGAGAGAGAGAGAGACAGAGACAGAGACAGAGACAGAGACAGAGACAGAGAATGAAGACTTGATTGTAAGTTGATAGGAAGACAACTGGATTGTACACATAGAAGTTCTGGAAGTAGAAATCATGAATCTGAGGATCACACATATTCCAAGTAGAAGAAATTTTTCTTTGACAAGAATTAAATAAATTGTCTCCATATCTGAGCATTTTAGTGCTTAAAGCAAAATGAATATAAACTTGTCCTTGCTACACATTTTACCTTAGGCTGTTCTATTATTATGCAATTTATACATTATAGAACCAAGAAATACTTTTACCTGACTGGGAAAATAAACTAAATGTGACACATGTATAGAAATTTTTATACTAAGAATGAGCAGGTAGCACTTAGATCTTGGTCACACATGAACTTGAAAATAATACCAGTCTATATTAATGCTTTTAAAATGATTCATGAAGATGATGTTCTTTTGTGTGTACTCTATGACAAAACCAGCTTGCTCTTCTTCTTTTTATTATTATTATTATTTTCTAAGGTTTTTTTATTTACATTCCAAATCATTTTCCCTTTCCTGTTTCCTCCCTCCCCGAAAGTCCCATAGGCCCCCTTCCCTCCCTCTGTTCCCCATTCAACCCCGTCTCGCTTCTCTGTCCTGATATTCCCCTACATCCAGTCTTTACAGGACCAAGGGTCTCTCCTTCCATCTTCTTGGAAATCTATTGATATGTGAATTGTGTCTTGGCTATTCCAAAATTCTGGGTTAATATCCCCTTATCAGTGACTGCATACCATGTGTGTTCTTTTGTGATTGGTTTACCTCACTAAGGATGATATATTCAAGTTCTGACCATTTGCCTAAGAGTTTCATGAATTTATTGCTTTAAATTGCAGAGTAGTATTCCATTGTGTAAATATACCACATTTTCTGAATCCATTCCTCCGTTGAGGGACATCTGGGTTCTTTCCAGCTTCGGGCTAGTATAAATAAGGCTGCTATGAACATAGTGGAGCATGTGTCCTTATTGCATGCAAGGGAAGCCTCTGGGTATATGCCCAGGAGTGGTATAGCCGGATCCTCTGGGAGTGTCATGCCCAGTTTTCTGACGAACTGCCAGACTGCTTTCCAGAGTGGTTGTACCAACTTGCAATCCTACCAGCAGTGGAGGAGTGTTCCTCTTTCTCCTCATCCTCGTCAACAACTGCTGTCTCCTGTGTTTTTGATCTTTGTCATTCTGACTGGTGTGAGATGGAATCTCAGGGTTGTTTTGATTTGCATTTCCCTAATGACTAAGGATGTTGAACATCTCTTTAGGTGCTTCTCAGCCATTAGATATTCTTCAGGTGAGAACTCTTTGTTTAGCTCTGTATCCCATTTTTTAACAGAGTTACATGGCTCTCTGGAGTCTAACTTCTTGAGTTCTTTGTATATATTGGATATTAGCCCTCTGTTGGATGTAGGGTTGGTAAAGATCTTTTCCCAGTTTGTTGGTTGCCGCTTTGTCCTTTTGACAGTGTCCTTTGCCTTACAGAAACTTTGTAATTTTATGAGGTCCCATTTGACAATTCTTGATCTTAGAGCATAAGCTATTGGAGTTCTGTTCAGGAAATTCTCCCCTGTGCCTATATGTTCAAGGTTCTTCCCTAGTTTCCTTTCTATCAGTTTCAGTGTGTCTGGTTTTATGTGGAGGTCCTTGATCCACTTGGAATTGAGCTTAGGAGATAAGAATGGGTCAATTTGCACCACATGGTCACTTCATTAGATGCTGAGAAAGCATTTGACAAAATTCAGCATCCTTTCATGTTAAAGGTCTTAGAAAGATCAGGAATTCGAGGTCCATATCTAAATATGGTAAAAGCAGTTTACAGCAAACCGGTAGTCAACATCAATCTAAATGGAGAGAAACTTGAAGCAATCCCACTAAAATCAGGGACTAGACAAGGCTGCCCTCTCTCTCCATATCTTTTCAATATAGTACTTGAAGTTCTAGCTAGAGCAATTAGACAACAAAAGGAGGTCAAAGGGATACAAATTGGAAAGGAAGAAGTCAAACTATCACTATTTGCAGACGATATGATAGTATATTTAAGCGACCCAAAGAACTCCACCAGAGAACTCCTACAGCTGATAAACAACTTCTGCAAAGTGACCAGATATAAAATCAACTCAAGCAAATCAGTAGCCTTCCTATATTCAAAGGATAAGCAGACTGAGAAAGAAGTACGAGAAATGATACCCTTCATGATAGCCACAAACAATATAAAGTATCTTGGTGTGACTCTAACCAAACAAGTGAAAGATCTGTATGACAAGAATTTCAAGTCTCTGAAGAAAGAAATTGAAGAAGACCTCAGAAGATGGAAAAACCCTCCATGCTCATGGATTGGCAGGATTAATATAGTAAAAATGACCATCTTGCCAAAAGCAATATACTGATTCAGTGCTATCCCCATCAAAATCCCAACTCAATTCTTCATAGAGTTAGAAAGAGCAATTCAAAAACACATCTGGAATAACAGAAAACCCACGATAGCTAAAACTATTCTCAAGAGTAAAAGAACTTCTGGGGGAATCAATATCCTGGACATTTGTCAATTCTTAATCTTAGAGCATAAGCTATTAGTGTTTTATTGAGGAAGTTTTCCCCTGTGCCCATGTGCTCCAGGTTCTTTCCAACTTTCTCTTCTATTAGATTCAATTTATCTGGGTTTATGTGAAGGTACTTGATCCACTTGGACTTGAGCTACTTACAGGGTGATAAGAATGGATCAATTTGCATACTTCTACATGTTTACTGCCAGTTGACCCAGCACCATTTGTTGAAAAGGCTATCATTTTCCCCACTGGATGATTTTAACTTCTTTGTCAAAGATCAGGTGACCATAGGTGTATGGGTTCATTTCTGGGTCTTCAATTCTATTTCAATGATCTACTTGCCTTTCTTTGTACCAATTCCAGGCAGTTTTTATCGCTATTGCTCTGTAGCATAGCTTGATGTCAAGAATGGTGATTCCACCAGTGATTCTTTTATTTTTGAGAACAGTTTTTACTCTCCTGGATTTTTTGTTATTCCAGATAAATTTGAATATTGCTCTCCTTAACTATATTGAGTTGGAATTTTGATGGGGATTGCATTGAAACTGTAGATTGTTTTAGGCAAGATGGCCATTTTTACTATATTTACCCTGCCAATCCATGAGCAAGGGAGATCTTTCCATCTTCTGAGATCTTCTTCAGTTTCCTCAGAGACTTGAAGTTCTTCTCATACAGATCTTTCACATGCTTGATTAGAGTCACAACAAGGTATTTTATATTATTTGTGACTCTTGTGAAGGGTGTCAATTCTTAATTTCTTTCTCAGCCTCTTTATCCTTTGAGTATAGGAAGGCTACAGATTTGTTTGAGTTAATTTTATATCCAGCCAATTTGCTGAAGTTGTTTATAAGGTTTAGGAGTTCTCTGGTAGAATATTTGGTGTCACTTAAATATACTATCATATCATCTGCAAATAGTGATACTGAATTCTTCCTTTCCAATTGGTATCCCTTTGACATCCTCTTGTTTTCTAACTTCTTTGCCTAGGCGTTTGGGTACTATATTGAACAGGTAGGGATAAAGTGGACAGCCTTTTCTAGTTCCAGATTTCAGTGGGAATGCTCAAAGTTTCTCTCCATTTAGTTTCATGTTGGTTACTGGTTTGCTGTATATTGCTTTATCTTGTTTAGGTATGGGCCTTGAATTCCTGATCTTTCCAAGACATTTAACATGAAGAGATGCTGAATTTTGTCAAGTGCTTTTGTATCATCTAATGAAATGATCTTTTTTTTTCTTTGAGTTTCTTTATGTAGTGGGTTAGTTTGATGGATTTTCATATATTGAACCATCCCTGCATCCCTGGGATGAAGCCTACTTGATCATGGTGGACGATCATTTTGATGTGTTCTTGGATTCGGTTGGCAACATTTTTATTGAGTATTTTTGCATCGCTATTCATAAGGGAAATTGGTCTAAAGTTCTCTTTCTTTGTTGGGTCTTTGTGTGGTTTAGGTATTGTGTGGTCAGAGTAATTGTGGCTTCATAAAACGAATTGGGTTGTGTTCTTTCTGTTTCTATTTTAAGGAATAATTTGAAGAGTATTGATATTAGGTCTTCTTTGAAGGTCTGATAGAACTTTGCATTAAACCCATATGGTCCTGGGCTTTTTTTGGTTGAGAGACTGTTAATGGCTGCTTCTATTTCTTTAGGAGTTAAGGGATGGGATTGTTTATGTCATTTATCTGCTCCTGACTTAACTTTGGTCCCTGGTATCTCTCTAGAAACCTGTCCATTTCACCTAGATTTTCCAGTTTTGTTGAGTGTAGGCTTTTGTAGTAGGATCTGATGATTTTTTTTTTTTTTTGGATTTCATCAGTATCTGTTCTTAAGTCTCTCTTTGCATTTCTGATTTTGCTGATTTGGGCACTGTCTCTGTGCCCTCTGGTTTGTTAGGCTAAGAGTTTATCTATTTTGTTTGTTTTCAAAGAACCAGCTCCTGGTTTGATTGATTGTTTGTATAGTTCTTTTTTTTTTCTACTTGGTTGATTTGAGTCCCGAGTTTGATTATTTCCTGCCATCTACTACGTTTGGGTATATTTGCTTCTTTTTGTTCTAGAGCCTTAAGATGTACTGTCAAGTTATTAGTGTATACTCCTTCCAGTTTCTTTTTGGAGGCACTCAGAGTTATGAGTTTTCCTCTTAGCACTGCTTTCATTGTATGTTGTGCCATTGCTTTCATTAAATTCTAAAAAGTCTTTATTTTTTTATTTATTTCTTCCTTGGTCATGTTTTCGTTGAGTAGATTGTTGTTCAGTTTCCATGTGTATATGGACTTTTTGTTGTTTTTGTTGTTATTGAATATCAGCATTAGTCTGTGGTAATCTGATAGGGTGCATGGAATTATTTCAGTCTTCTTATATCTGCTGAGGTCTGTTTTGTGAACAATGGTCAGTTTTGGAGAAGGTACCATGAGGTGCTGAGAAGAAGGTATAGTCTTTGTCTTAGGATAAGATGTTCTAGAGATATCTGTTAAATCCATTTGGTTCATAACTTCCGTTAGTTTTACTGTTTCTCTATTTAGTTTCTGTTTCCCTGATCTGTCCATTGATGAGAGTGGAGTGTTGAAGTCTCCCACTAATATTGTGTGAGGTGTAATATGTGCTTTGAGCTTTAGTAAAGTTTCTTTTATAAATGTGGGTATCCTTTTATTTGGAGCATAGATGTTCAGAATTGAAAGTTCATCTTGGTACACTTTTCCTTTGATGAGTATAAAGTGTCCTTCCTTAATCTGTTTTGATTACTTTAGGTTAAAAGTCTATTTTATTTGATATTAAAATGGCTACACCAGCTTGTTTCATGGGACCATTTGCTTGGAAAATTGTTTGCCACCCTTGTACTCTGAAGTAGTGTCTGTCTTTATGCCTGAGGTGAGTTTCCTCTATGCAGAAAAATGTTGAGTCCAGTTTACATATCCAGTCTGTTAGTCTATTTCTTTTTATTGATGAATTGAGTTCATTGATATTAAGAGATATTAAGGAGAAGTGATCGTTCCTTTCTCTTAATTTTGTTATTAGAGGTGGAGTTATGTTTGTGTGGCTTTCTTCTTTCTGGGTTGCTAAAAGATTAATTTCTTGCTTTTTCTTGTGTTTAGTTTCCCTCCTTGTGTTGGTGTTTTGCATTCATTATCTTTGGAAGGGCTGGATTTGTGGAAAGATATTGTGTAAATTTGGTTTTGTCATGGAATATTTTGGTTTCTCCATCTATGGTAATTGAGAGTTTTGCTGGGTATAGTATCCTGGATTGGCTTTGTGTTCCATTAGGGTGTGTATGACATCTGCCCAAGATCTTTTGGCTTTCATAGTCTCTGGCGAGAAGTCTGGTGTAATTCTAATAGGTCTGCCTTAATATGTTACTTGACATTTTACTCATAGTGCTTTTAATATTCTTTCTTTGTTTAGTGCATTTGATGTTTTGATTATTATGTGATGGGAGGAATTTCTTTTCTGGTCAAATCTATTTGGACTTCTGTAGGCTTCTTGTTCGTTCATGGGCATCTCTTTCTTTACGTTAGGGAAGTTTTCTTCTATAATTTTGTTGAAGACATTTACTGTCCCTTTAAGTTGGAAATCTTCACTCTCTTCTACACCTATAATCCTTAGGTTTGGTCTTCTCATTTTGGCCTGGATTTCCTGGATGTTTCGGGTTAGGAGCTTTTTGCTTTTTCTGTTTTCTTTGACTGTTGTGTCAATGCTTTCTATGGTATCTTCTGCATCTGAGATTCTTTCTTCTATCTCTTATATTCTGTTGTTGATGCTTGCATCTATGACTCCTGACTTCTTTCCTAGGTTTTCTATGTCCAGAGTTGTTTCCCTTGTGTTTTCTTTATTGTTTCTACCTCCATTTTTAGATCCTGGATAGTTTTGTTCAATTCCTTCATCTGTTTGGTTGTGTTTTCCTGTAATTCTTTAAGAGCTTCTACCTGTTTACGTGTGTTCTCCTATATTTCTTTAAGGGAGTTATTTATATCCTTCTTAAAGCTCTCTATCAGCCTCATGAGCTATGATTTTAAATCCAAATCTTGCTTTTCCTATGTGTTGGGGTATCCAGGACTTGCTGTTGTGGGAGAACTCGGTTTGGATGGTGCCCCATTGCCTTGATTTCTGTTGGTAATATTCCAGCAGTTTCCTTTTGCCATCTGATTATCTCCATTTAGTTCATCCTGCTGTCTCTGGCTGGTGCTTGTCCCTCCTGTGGGCCTGTAGCCTGTCTCAGAACCCCTGGGTGACCAGCTGTCCCCTGGC
The DNA here is from genome assembly GCA_036184795.1 of Tokudaia tokunoshimensis. Classification (NCBI taxonomy): domain Eukaryota; kingdom Metazoa; phylum Chordata; class Mammalia; order Rodentia; family Muridae; genus Tokudaia; species Tokudaia tokunoshimensis. The sequence continues at coordinate 81,084,118 of BTHU01000002.1, read as the reverse complement.
ACAGTGCTGTGGGTCAGCCCAGCTCCTGGGCACAGATGGAGCCTGGAAGGTCCCTCTCCCAGGTGATCTGCTACTCCTGTATTCCCTGTGCTCCTGGCCATACCTGCCTGCACAGTCCCTGCAGAGAAAATGGTGGTCTCACCTCCAAACCGGGAGTCAATGTACTCCCTGAAGAAGATTTCTCCCCTGCCAGGATCAGTGCACAGACAGCTGTGGCACAACTCAGCTTCTGGGTGCAGGTGAAGCATGGATGGACCTTGTCCCAGCTGCTCTGACACTCCTGTGTTCCATGTGCTCCTGGGTACCCACCTGGATGATGGCTTCAAATTACATGAAAAGGGAAACTGCAGAGTCAGTGGAGTGCTGATGGTCTCCCAGAAGTTCTGACTCCCTAGCCAGCTACTCCACAGGCAAAAGTCAAAAGAAGATGGCGACAAGGTGAATCCAGTACCTGTCCCAGCTTGCTCTTCTTGTCTTTGTTTCTGAATGTCAACAATTCAGGAACATCTATATTACACTCCACTGAATTCTAAACACTTAAGTTAAATGAGAGGAATGCCAGGTGCTTAGAAATACTAACATCCAGTCCACCAAAGTGTACTGAAAATTTTAAAAAATACTGAATTTACAGGTTCAGACTACATTGTGCAAACTGAAATAATTTGTGAGCCTCTTCAGTTCATCATTTCACCAGCATCTGAATCACTGTACACTTATGCTTCAGAAGAGAAAAGATTCTAGAATATGAAGTAGCTTCCTCTAATTGCTCTAGGCTGTTTGTTCTCTGCCAGTGAGGAACCCTTACTGGTGAAAGGATGGGCTTTCAGGGAGTTAAACAGGAAGAAAGGTGACTGGGGTGAATTTATTACTGTTTGACCTGGCAGTCAGTATGACTCTATGAACATACCGGTTCCTTATTGGCTTTGATACTTAGAATATGTAGCATGTCTTAAAACATTATTTGTTTTAGTTTATATACCTTGTTTAAGCTTTTTATATTGCCTATATCTTTAACCTGGGTTAAGTATATGAAAACTGATAACCTTACATTACTTTAAATCCTCATGGGGCACATCTACTTATCACCAATGTTTTTCTTAAATCATGTGGAAGCTGAGGGCTATAACAGTTACAAGAAATTAATCATCACCTTGATCACCTGCCCAGTTCTAGAAAGAGTCTTGTCAGGTAATGCTGGTAGGGCTGCCATTGTTCTTGTTCACTGACCACAAAAATACCTACCTCAAATATGAAGAGTGTGCCTTTCTAAACTTCAAACAGTTTCCTACAATTTAGTGCAGCAGAACCATGGACAAAACCACTTTAAACTGTCTTCACTGAAAATCTCCAAATTCTAAAGGTGGTGTTCATTGTTAACAACCTACATCTCTAAATTATTTTCAAGGGTGGTGAATGAAGCAAAATCTGTTCCAGCAGAATTGCTTCACAATGATCAAACATTATTACTGTGAGTGCTAATCATACTACCCAGTGAGGCTCTGAAAAATCCCTCTGAGTTTTGACACAACATTTCAATTAGGAAGGATGTGAGGATTGAGAGTACAACAAGCAAATTTATACTCCATAACAGCATGAAGTTCTCAGGACACTTAGTCCTCAGGGTTCTGCCTGTATGGGGCATGTCCATGGCAGTTGTGCTCCTGTGCTGGCTACAGTCCATGAGTTCTAAAGCAGTTGGTTGTTCCTCTTAAATGGGCCTCAAAAAGGACACAGATCATACAGTATCCCCCTGTTGGCTGTCCTCTGAGAAGATCTATTAGCAGCTGACTGAGACAGGTAAAGATCCTTAGAACCAACCATTGAACTGAGGTCAGGACCATTTGGAATAGTTATAGGAGGAACTGAACGAGGTGAAGGGAATTGCAACCCCTTAGGAAGAAGAAAATTATCAACTAATCCAGAAGCCTCAGAGCTCCCAGAGACTAAACCACCAACAAAGAGCATACATGATTTGGTCTGTGGACGCCATTGCATATGTAGCAGTGGACTGCCTTGTCTGGCCTCAGTGGGAGAGGATGCATTTAATCCTGTAGAAATTTGAGGCCCCAGGGAAGAAGCTTACAGGCAGGGATATGTGAGGGGGTTGATGGGGGAGCACACTCTCAAAAGCAAAGGTAGAATTAGGTGAAGAATTTTGGAGAACAATATTTGTATTTAAGTTATATTAATATAAAATTAAGGGTTTTGAAATTATTTTATACAGATAGAAATTTAATGTTGTTCGGTTTTTATTGTATATTAGTAGAAATTTATGGCTGTTTTGTTCAAAGTATAGTATAGTCACAGGAGTTTAAGATTGTTTCTTTAAACTTATTGTATACTAACAGAAATTTAAGATTGTTTTGTTAGACCATATTGTTCATAAGCTCTTCCTTTAACATATGATGTAAAGTTCTAATTTTTGGTTCTTATAACTATTTTATTATATGAAAAGGTTTAATGTAATGGAAAATGACAATTTTTTAAAAAGTGGGGGAATATGAAGTGGAAATTTCCGGATATATCAGGTGAGGCCCACTTAGGTGGTATGTCACTAAATCAGACTCTCATAGGTTTTGCTGAGACAAGACCCATGGTGGGACACACGATATTTGGAGACAGTATAGATATGACTCAACAGACAACTCTTTGGAGCCTTCATAGCTAGATTTGTGATGATTAATTGGTCTTGCATCTTAATCTTGGCTGGTCTCTCATCTTCATTGAGAGAGGCACAACAAGGAACTCCTAGTGCCCCAGCTTATCCTTGTTGCTGCCACTGACTTGTACATATTCAGCAGAGGATTGGTGGTTTCTGGCAATCTAGCCACAGCTGCTGATTCATGTTTGATATCCTAACACTTCTGAAATGGACTGCTCATATCCTGATGAATAGAAATTGGAACTGCCCACAAAAAAACTACTTCCAAACAAGTCCATATTCACTTGTACTATTTACCATCTCTTCACCCCTACCATTGGATGGTGGGCTGGTAGAGGGGATCAAAGCACTTTTTAATCCTTACTAATAGTATATTAAAAAAATTGAGACCTACAGACTTGTTTTATCTAAAGTTAGATTTCTGTTTAAGTATGGAAGCTAAACTAAAGTCTTGCCTCACATTCAGTGTGCCAAATGCAATAGAACTTCTTTGGGAAGAGTAGGGATTCTCACGTCCCTCTGGATCCCAAGTAAATGCAGGATATTTCACTACTTCCCCTGCTCAATTTTATCTCTAAAGGAAGGACATAGAGACCTAGTATTTTTATTAACACACTGTAAGCCTATTCTGAGCAGATTCTGAACTTTCCTATCGCGACTAGGATGCTAATACAAAGAAAAATGTCACATTACTTACCATCTGTGCTTATCTTTGCTCGCATTATTCCATGTATGTCCTCATGGCTCCTCCCTCCTTCCAAGCCTCATGGTGAATTCTACTCTTCTCTTCATGTTGTTTCCTCACACCTACCTTCTTTGCCTAGTGGTCCTTCTTGACTCTCCTCTGTCACCTTCTGGTAACCCAAGACTAGGAACAGAAGACCTACACTATTCTCTTATCTCCAGGTAATTGGCTCATTAGATCTTTTAGGAAACAATAAGAGGTGATAGAAAATAAATTTAACATAACATAGAGACCAGAGATAGTTGATAGTGCCATCATCCAAAATGCAACCACAAATCTGGACATAAAAATCAGCATCTGGAGTTACAGTGCACAAAACTATTTCCTAACAGATCTCTAAGTATCTCTGCATATTTTTTAAGAGTCTAAAAGAATGTTACTTCTGACATTGTATGCCACATGTTTGAGACAGTGTCTCCTTACACATGACTGAAAAGTGGGATCTGAGATATTGTCATGGTTACAAGCACAGTATCCACCCTACTTTATCCAGTGCTAAGATTGATAATACAGAAATGACACTTCAAGTTATTTTTTTTACTTTGAGGAACAACTGTTTATTAATTGTTTTATTTATGTTTATAATATAATTTCCTCACCATTATTTTCTCACTGTAAATACTTCCATATATCCCCACTTGCTCTTTTTTAATTAATTGAGGTAAAAGTCATATATATATATATATATATATACATATTTCCACCCATATTTTGAAACAATTCTACCATGAGGTTTAGTATAACAATATAACAATATTTCATTACTTGCTGTTACATACAAAATATTTACATCTGTTATTTACTTATTTTTTTACTTGCTTTTCATGAACAACTATACCATGATTTACAATAAAAGCGGGTCAGATGAGAATATGCCTTCAAGGAGACACTGTATGATCTGTGTCCATGTAGAGGCCCATTGGAGAGGAACAACAAACTGCTTTAGAATTATGGAATATGGCACCACCAGTAGCAAAAACTTCCAAGAACATGCCCCAGACAAGCAGATGCCTGAGGACTAAGTGCCCTGAGGACTTCATGCTGTTATGGAGCAAAGCTCTGCTTTTTGTACTCTCAGTCTTCACATCCCTCCTAATCTAAGTGTTATGTGAAAAATCAGACAGTGTTCCCAGCCCCTCACTGGGCAGTATAGTATTATCCTTCACAATATTAATGCTTGATCTTTGTTAAGCGTTACTACTAGAACAGATTAAGGATTCATTCACCACCCTTGAAAATAATTTCAAGATGCAGATTGTCAGAAAATGACCACAACGTTTGAAAGAATTTGGAGTTTTAGCATATTATTTAAGTTAGGATTATATGGACATATTATATTTATGTCCATGCTATTAATGAAAAAAATTAGGTATTAATTTGAAGTTCAGAAAGGCTCACTCTTTATATTTGAGCCAGGGATTTTTGTTTTCAGTGAACAAGAACAATGGCAGTCATACCAGCACTAACTGAAATGATTCTCTTTCTAGAACTGCACAGGTAATCAAGGTGATGATTAATTTCTTATACTCGTTATTGCCCTCAGTTTCCAGATGACTTAATAAAAACTTTGGAGATCAGTAGATATATACCCTGAGGATGTAGAAATGACTGGTTGATATTATATAAAATTTAGATTTGTGATTATTTTAAGATTTTATATAAGATTACTTTTAAAGATAAAAAATAAAATAATTGATCATCTCTTTATTAACCACAGATTGCAACATTTAAGTAATGAGAAAATGGCCAAGAAAATTACATGGCATTCCTATACCTTCATAATCTAACACATGTTGCTCAGTAATGAATATCTGTAGGTTCTTGGGAATGATTTGCTTTCTCCTCATGTGTAATACGTAAATTATTTTTCAAGTAATTGTATTTCAGAAAATACTTTTTAATATCATCATTTTATTAAAAGAAAAATACATTGTGATCACACTATAATGTCTATGCTACATGAAAGACATTACTGAGATATGTAAGCATGGGAGAAAATTTAACTTATTTGAAGCTTGCCATATTTCATTCACTGACTCTGTGACTCTGTGACTCTGTGTGTGTGTGTGTGTGTGTGTGTTTGTGTGTGTGTGTGCTTGAATGTGTGTTTGAATCTTTTCCCTGTTTTGTCTTTTTGCCTTCTCTCCAGGTCCAAAAGAGTTTAGTAGACTCTTGTATGTCACAGGAAGTGCTAGTCCCAATGAATCAGGCTTTATTACCTCAGAGAATAGACTTCTGAGTGATAAATTGACAACTTCAAAACCCTAAATTCAGTTTATCCGAACCAGACAAGGATGCTCTGCAAAATGTCCCTTTAAGATATTTTTGGAAACTACCTAAAATAAAGCATACAACAACAGAAAGGTAATTGAAATACCCAATGTCCTTTTGAGTTTTACGCATTTGTAGCTCCTACATTTTGAAATGCACAAAAATATTCCAATTCATGATGGGGATTGAATGTGGCTTCGATATTGGCACCTAAAAAATTCCACTGAAGGATGTGCATTGGGTACTTTATTAAAATCTATTTTGCAATATTGAAATTAATGCAATTATTCATACAGAAATTCAGTAATGATTTTCAGTAACAGTAAGATATGCAGAATTTCCTGAGTGATAATTGTGAATACTTTGTGTTTACAACCTTGAATCAACTTCAAATTTTAATTCTAGTGAACCAGGAATAAAGACTATTACATTTCTGTTCATTATCTCAAGGCTCCAATTTAGGGCATGCATCTGTGAGGTAAGACAAAGAGAGAAATAGTTTCAAATACTACTGGATTTCCTTCATATTTTTATGTCAGGATTTTAAATTGCAAAAAAGGAAAACAAGAATCTTTATATTTGCTCTAATATCAATTCACATTTACAGGAACAAACTTACCTGTTTCATAGACATTTTCAATATTTTCAATGGGAATTCCTACTTGCTTAGTCAGTTTCACGTATTTTTCCCACATTTCTTCAGTAATATTTGTTCCAGTTGCTGCATTTCATTGAAGAAAACTCAGAAGAAACAGCCACTATAATCACACCTAATACTCTGAATTCACCAGGTCTTCTCATAATTTGATCAATCCTGCTACTTCACACCCCCCCCCAACAATGGTGATGCCAGTCAGGGAAACATACTGAAATCAGGTCAGACATTCTCACCAGTGGTAAGATAAGTCTCCATCCCATCATATCTAAGATACTGATTTAAAATCTGGAATATTAAAATTAGCATTGAATTATTATGAAAATTATTATCCTGCACAATTCAACATGAATTACACACAATAGTGCTTTTATTTGCAACAGTGCAAGCAAATTGTTTCCTGTCCCAGTGTGTCATGAAACTAAACTCAGGGGGCACAGTTATGGTTCAATTAATAAAAAGAAAAATGTTTTCCCCCCATATAAGTTTTACATACCTAGTGCTCCTACCAGATTCTGGTAGTAATTTCCATCGTTAAGAAACTGGACTTCGAATAGGATGGTGGTGTTTGAGACAAAATGTATCTCAATGTACACCTCACTTGGTCCTGGTAATTAATAAACTTTCCTTCATTAGAAGATAATGTAGAGATTCCTATTTATTTAGTTATTTACATTTTGTTTCATTTTGAGATTTAATATTGTTATCCCATTCTGAAACTTCTCTATCCCCCACCTGAGTAGGTGCCCATCCACACTCCTTAAAATTCATGGCATCATGTTTTACTGATTATCAATATATTCTTATACTTATCATATTGTTATAATAGTTATGCTATATATTATTCTATGCAAATTATATACTATTTTATATGAAATAATTTATGAAATATAAAAAAGAAATTCATTAATATAACCCTTTAAATTCATATAATGTTACTCAGGTCTAACTCATATTTGTTTTAATTATATTTTTTTAAAAACATTGTAAATTCTTTCATAATAATCCCATTATCCCTAGCATACAACAACATATATTATCATTTCTGCATTAAATTATTGAGTAATGGAAGCATTTTCTCATCTTCTAACATGAAAATAAAAGGTTCAGTATATGCCTGTATTTGACCAAATTTAACAAAACCTGTATATAAATATTTGTTTGATTTTTGTTGTTTTGTGCCAGCTAGCAAGATTTTTTTCATATATGCATGTCTCCGCATACTGCTGGAGGACAGATAATAGCAATTTTACTCACTTCATGCTATGCCTCCGACATATGATGGATAAAAGTAGATTTTTGGAAAATGACGAACTGCATCACGCAGTTTCCAGTTCCCAGGGATGAAATCATTCTCCTTTGTTTTGGGACATTTTGATGTTAGGAAGAAAAACCCTGTAAAATGAGACAAAATCAACCATTCATTCACAAAAGACACTCTTGATAAAGCTCACAATCCTTACAAAACATGTAAATAATACAGTCAATCCTGAATCAGAGATACTCACATAATAATAAGCAATCATTCAATTGAAATTTGTCAGCCCAAACTGTGTGCAGTTGGCAAGTCCCATTTTTCCTAAACAATACATATTAAACAATAAACACTCCTTATTTCACATTTACCATCACACATCTCTTTGACAGGCAAGAAAACACATCTTGCTGAAAGTGAGACACATTTCTGGCTTTGATCCTGTCTTCTATGATGCTATTCTTTGGTTTGTAAATATCATCCTTTATCATCTTCAAGTCTATGGTTCTTGTAGGGAATGGATCGAATTTCTGTATGCACCAAAACTTGTGGATGGGAATGGGGCTCAGATGCTTAATTGACAAGATTTCACAAGTTACCAAAGTGAATCAAGTGACAGCATTGATGCAATGCTGGGTATCCAGTTATCAGGATAGTTCACCAGATGGGGACATCTTCACAGTGAGGTTATAAACATTGCTTTTTTATCATATTTGTTATCAGACTTTTCTCATATTCACATTCATTAATATTTTACTTTTGGCAAACTTAGGTTTCATGACATGATGTATTATTTAGTGTGTTGGTATTCTCTCTATTTTAATATGAAGAAAGATTGAAACATCAATATGAAAACACTCAGGTTTAATATATTTTAGATGCAGTCACTCTCAACTCCAGTTTTCCTCAAATTACTATTAAATCCTTTCATTTGCAGCAAAATATTGTAATGCAAAGATTTCAGTTTTGACACATAGTTTCTTCTACCCAAATACCTTTTCTTACCTGACATAGAATGTCATGCTCATGACTGTTTATTGGTTAAAATACTTAACCTCACGCATCAGCATCCTCATTTGACTATTTTCTGCTGTTATACTCACATATTTGCCTGCTAGGTAGACAGTATTGAATTTCCCTGAAAACTAAAAATTAATATGTATTAAATTCATCAGTAAGAGCACATGAGCTTGAATCCACGAATGCACATATTTGCTTATTAATATCCTGTAACTTTATTTTTGAGGGATATCTTATGACCATTGTGGGTACAAAATTCTCACAGTACATCATGCAGCCCAACACCAACAAACATAAAATGATAAAATAAATTTACTGAAAATTTATGGTAACTCAATGGTTATAAAATTTGTACGTGATCAAGTAAAGAAATAGAAAGTATTTAATATTGTGATAAAAATTATATATAATATGCTACCAGCATTATTGTGTATTTCAGTTTGTAGCTTATAATTGCCTAACATTTTATTTAAACACACACACACACAAACATATATATATATATGTATATGTATGTATGTATATATATGACAATAGTTTTATATCATGCAGAAGATGATAAAGAAAAAACTGTAAAAAGTTGACTATATGTTCTGTTTGAGAAGCTGAAACAACATGTTAAGATTGAGTATTTCATGGCAAAATTATACAAATAAAATGATAGGCATAAAAATATTCCTAAGTTTTTTGAAAGTGGACTTATAAACATTTTCTGATAAAATTGAAGATCTACAAGGAAAATATTTCTGAAAAAATTCAAGAAATATATAGAAAAACATGTTAAAACTGACTATTACATGGAAAATTATACAGATAAAATGGTAGGCATAAAAACGTTCCTAAGTTGATTGAAAGTGGAATTATAAACATTTTCTGATGAAATTGAAGATTTACATGGAAAATATTTCTGATAAAATTGAATAAAAATATAGAAAAATGTTAAAAATTAAAGATTATCATGGAAAATAATAGCAATATTTTTATGCCTACCAATTTAACTGTATAATTTTTCCATGAAATAGTCAATCTTGACGTGTTTTCTATATATTTCTTCAATTTTATCAGAGATATTTTCCATATATATTTACACAATGGAATACTACTCAGCAATTAAAAAAAATGAATTCATGAAATTCTTAGGCAAATGGGGAACAAGGGGAGGGAAGAGGGCTTATGGGACTTTCGGGGACGGGGGAACCGGGAAAGGGGAAATCATTTGGAATGTAAATAAAGAATATAGATAATAAAAAAAGAAGCTGAAACAAAACAAAAACATAATCTTAAAATATGTAATAAATATCAGGATACTAATTAATTCAAAGTAAATGAAAGGGAAGCAATCATATTTTGATGCCAAACGTCTTTGTATGTCAAAGCATTAGGACAAATTTTCCTCTTAGAAATCATTCGGATCAGAGGAGAAAATAGTACAAATTGTATACTTTGTGTGACTTTGCTCCTGATTTATACATTTTTGGTACAACATTCCATTCAAAACCTGTATGACAGACAACACACACACACACACACACACGTACAAAATCTAACTTCAAAAAATAAGTTTCTGTTTTGGAGATAGTACTGGAGTGTAATTAATATCAGTAATGTCTTAAATATTTTCTATAGTACAAGGACTCTAAAACTATGAAATCTATTCCTCAAATTCATGATATACAATGTGTTTGCCCTGCAGGTATCAAATTGATTTTGTTTCTTTTATATTAATTAATAATCATCCCTGAATTATTTTAAAATAGTGAAACACAGCAAATGTATAATGACTTTCAATTATGAAAATAAAGTTAATTATGCAAAAGTAAAAAATACATGGCATTAATAAGAGGTTATGATTCATACCCTTTACCCAAGTAAAATAAAATTAGGCAATATAAAAAGCTCAAATGAGATGATAACTTTTAACTACAACAAATAATATTTTAAGACATGGAAATTATTCCAAGATCAAAACCCAAAAAGGAACCAATATATTCATAGAATCACACAGGTTGTCAGTTCAAACTGTGATAAATTCACCACAGTCGCCTCCCTTTCTGCACAACTCCCGAAGAGACCATGCTTTTACCGGTAAGGGTTCCTCAGCAGCAGAAACCAAACAGGCTAGAAGAAAAAGAAACTTCATCATCCAGAATCTTCTCTTTCTTCCGAAGCAGAAGAATAGAGGGATTCAGCTGCTGGTGAACTGAAGAGGCTCACAGAGCATTTCAATTTACACAATGTGCGATGAACCTGTTGATTCAGTTTTTAAAAAACTTTTCAGAAGAATTTGGCAGACTGGGTGGCAGATTATTAAGTGTCTGGCATTGCTTTATTGTAACCCATGGTATTAGAATTCAGTGGCGTGTGAGGTAAATGTCCCTGAATTGTTGACATTAAGAAACATAGTCAAGAAGAGCAAGCTGATTCGGTGAGATGGCCACAATAATACATCAGTGACTAACATAGCCAGTGAGCCTCAAAACATGATTAAGCACAAGTTTGAAAATCTCATCACAATAAACTGAGGAATTTTCAATTTTGTTGATAACAATGTATTTTTCATGGAGGGGTATATTTTAAAAATTTTTTTATATAGATATATTCTGCATCTTGGTCCTAGCCACCCTCACATTCTTCTTTCAGATTCAAAAGATTCTCTCCCAAATATCTCATATCTTCCTCTCAACATCATGGTAATGAGAATTTTGGAATATTAGTTCTTTAAAACATACAGAAATATTATATTGTAAGTATGATTTCAGTTAATGGGAGGTGTGGGGCTGCTTCAGATTGTCCACAGCAACAGAGTTTCTTTTCCCTCATCATCTAGCAGGGTCATGATTTTGACAGCTGTAGATTGTATTTGCAGGTGTATGATATTTGGAATTCAGGGACTTTTTCATGGTTATATAAAATCAAGCTTCGTGAGAAGATGGGTAGGTAATGGTCATGCTTTAATGGTATTGGTTCTTGGTCATTCAGTGTGATTTGTTGCAGTTTGTTAATTATATTGCTCAAAGATGAAACAAGAAGAAAAGAAATTAGATTAAACCTCTCTATTTCTCTCTTTTCTCTCTCGTTTTCTCATTCCCTCTTGTTTTCTCTCTCTGTCTCTCTCTACCTGTCTCTCTCTCTCTCTCTCTCTCTCTCTCTCTCTCTCTCTCTCTCTCTCTCTCTCTCTCTCTCTCTCTCTCTCCCCCCCACCTTTTTTACTCTCCTGTTATTGTCAGAGGGTTGGAAGGGTAAAATAAAAAAGTGGACAGGATGAAAGAAAGAAGAATCCATAAAGAATCAAACATCAGCTACACTTTGTTTCCCCATGATATCCAGTTACTATTTCCTGCATGTACACATATGTGGTCTCATCGACCTGGCTATGAACAACCTATACCAGTGTCTGTTGCACTCAGAAAGAGTGACAAGAGCAGGTTTTGGTGAAAAAACACGAAAGGGATTGCCTCCACTTTTTCAGAGCGATTTGATTCTTTCAAAAATAATTTTCTTTCTTTATTTCCTCCTTGACCAAGTTATCATTGAGTAGAGCCTTGTTCAGCCTCCATGTGTATGTGGGCTTTCTGTTGTTTTGTTGCCATTGAAGACCACCCTTATTCCATAGTGATCTGCTAGGAGGCATGGGATTAGTTCGATCTTCTTATATCTGTTGAGGTCTGATTTGTGACCAATTATATGGTCGATTTTGGAGAAGGTACCATGAGGTGCTGAGAAGAAGGTGTATTCTTTTGCTTTAGGATGAAATGTTCCATATATATCGGTTAGTTCTATTTGGTCCAAGGCTTCAATTAGATTTACTGTGTCCCTGTTTAGTTTCTGCTTTCCTGAACGATCCATTTCAGAGAGCGGGGTGTTGAAGTCACCCACTATTACTGTGTGAGGTGTGATGTGTGCTTTGAGCTTTAGTAAAGTTTCTTTTACGAATGAGGGTGCCCTTGCATTTGGAGCATATATATTGAGAGTTCTTCTTGGTGGATTTTTCCTGGACTTTCAGGGTGGGAGGAAATGGGAAAGGGGAAATGATTTGGAATGTAAATAAAAAAACTTAGAAAAAAAAAGAATACTAAGAAAAAAATAATTTTCAATGCATGCAAAGACAAGGAAAATTGTTAGGTGAGAGGATTCCAAACAAAGCCAGAGAATTACTGGGTGAATATTAAATCTGGAGTTTTATCTATAATGTGAAGGATACCTGGAACTGAGCACACAAATGTAGGAACTTCCACACTCTACAGTTTTCTGGGAGACTTTATGGACATGGGATTGATAACAGAAATGTACTTTCACTGGTGATGAACATTGTTGATTTATGTAATTTCCTAAGTTTTCCATTTCAGATTATTTCACTTTGAAAACCTCCTCAAATAACAAAGCAAAACAAACAAAAACAAAACAAAAAACTCACAACAAAAGGTTTTTCTGATTTTCTTTTTAGATTATTTTTTGAATTCCAAGGAGAAAACACTTACAGAACAGGTCTTACAAAATGTTCTATTGGAGGGAAGAGACTCCATGAGGATGACAACTCACATAAAGGAAAGCATTAATCAGGATTTGCTTACAGGTTTAGAGGTTTAATCCACAATTAGCATAGTGGTTGGCATGGACACTTACAGGTAGAGTGCGGAGGAAGGAACTGAGAGTTCCAAATTCTAATCAACATGAAGCAAGAAGAAAGACTGGACCTGGCTTGAGCATTTGAAACCTCAAAACTCACCCTCAGTGACACTTCCTCCAACAAGGTCTCATGTATTGCCCAAGGCCAACCTTCAAATCTCTCTCAAGCTCCAACTCTCCCTAGTGACCAAACATTCAAATGTAAAAACCTGTATGTGTGTGCATGAAAACATGCATATTGACTACATGGATGTATGCAATACTATTTTGGAAAGGAGAATTCTACTGTCCTTTCTGCCCCCAAATAAATAGCATGAGCTTATGATGGTTCTAGCCCATTTTAATTTCTGAAAAAGAGACACAGAGAACAAGCATTTTCATTGACACTGCAAAACTAAATTAGGCAGATTTTGAGTTATTCATATATGACTAGACAGGTAATATCCAGAAAAATTCCCCATTACCTGGCAACTTGTTCAGGATCCCTCTGGTCCATGTGTGTTCTCATGACTGCTCAGTCATACCAACCGTATGGTGTATTCCTCCTGTTCTTTCCACATGCTTTCTCCAGTTCTTCTACACTTTGTGTTCTTTCTCTACTCACTTTCATCTTCTTCTAGGATGCTTTGACTAAGATCAGAATATCTGCCCTGTTCTTTTCTGCCCGGATAATTGGTTGATGAGATCTTTTATTAACCAATCAGAGGTGACAGAAAACAATTTTTACAAACATAAAAACCAGATATGGCTGACAGCACCATAGTCTGGATGACAAACAGATATGTGGGCTTAGAAAGAAATATTTGAATAGAGTGCAAAAACCATCTCTCAACATTTTATCCTTTAAAGTCAATAAAATTTCTTCATTACTAATAATAAACTATACATAATGATAATTATGAAAACTTATCAAGTAAAATTTACATTCACAATATCCACTGCATTTTTATTCAATCACCTGGGCAAAGGTATATCTTGATGAGTTTAGAGTTCTTAAATCCTTTTCTATCAAAACTTGCATTTATAACCTACAAATACCTTCTTAGATGTAAAACCATGTTCTCAATCCTAAACAATTTAGGCTTAATTTTAAGATCATACCTATCTAGTCTTCAACACCATAAGAGGCTATAGAGGGAATAATTATTGTTCCTCCAGAGCAAGTATTTTCCAAAACTAAGGAAACAATAGAGACAGCTAACTGCCTAGAAAATTGCCTAAAATGTCTCTAAATCATGGGAACAGCTATCTCTTGCCTTATGGCCCAGGACTTAACAGTTTGTTTTTTTTTTTTTAATGAAGCAGGAATATTGAAGAAGTTGCTGACCTTGTCCTTGCAAACCTTGTCAGTCAACATCTATGCATCCTATTTTCCAGTTTGGACAGATTTCTGTCTGTACTTCAGGCAAGAGAAATTTTTGTTCATTTGTTTTTGTTGTTGTTCACTGTTCGTTTTCTGTTTGTTTTGTATTTCCTTTAAGTGTTTGCTGGTTTGTTTGTTTGTTTTTTGGACAGTGGCTAGCTGGCCACATTTGAAATAAACATAAAAATGAGGATCTTCAATGGAAATCATCTTCTTTGAGTAGAATGGTAGAAATAGAATGAAGTAGAAGCTTCTGGGAACAGACATGTCATTGTCATAAAAAGAGTTTTATTAATAGTACATCTTTATATTCCAAAGTCTATAGAGATTTGAGGTTTTTGAAGAAAATTATCTATCTATAGTATATCTGATTTGTTCATCTCTAGCAATCTAATATCTACTTGACTTTGAAAGCATCTCAATAAGCTAAATGAAGCATATTTTTGTAATTAGATAAAGTAGTATCAAACATGACAAATAAATTTGATTCATTGATTACTAACCTGCATTTCTTATTATCATAAACTCTTTGTAATGAAGCTTTTAAAAGAACTAGATATTAACATATATTTTTAAGAATTATATAGGTCCAATGCCTTTTAAATAGTTGAAACATCATGACACCCAGGAATCTGGCCTTAAACTTTCAAGCTAAATCTTACCCCAGCCTCCCAATCTACTGTGCCTGATTATCACCATACCTGGCCAAGTTAATTATAAAAGGGTGAATAAGATTATACCAATTGTCAGTAACAAACCTAGGTGAAATTGTAGTACTTCTTACATGTTCTGGGATTATTTCATTGCAGGTCATCATTGAAGATTGACAAAGAGCTTGTTGTAATCATTTGGGTAAAATTAATCACAATACCAAAAGCAAATATATACACATTATAAAAGAAAGAACTGTACTCTTTACCATATCAGAATGAGAACACTGATTCCAGAGACATAAACTTTCTGTACAGTTATAAACAAGATGGGATAACAGGATATAAATCAGATCAAATAAGCAAAGTGCTCTAACATTCATATACCTCAGTTCAAAAGTCAGAAACATGAAGGCCTTTTGGTTTTATTACATTATCTTCAATCTCAACATAATCACTAATTTATTATATGCAGGAAGAGCTGTTTGGCATATAGATACTGCTGAACTTGTACCTGCTCCCTCAGATTTAACCTTATTAATTATATAATTACAGAAGGCCGTTTAAAGTAGAAACCATTTATTTTTTATTACTCATATTCAGAGATGATGAAATTGACTAGTTACTGATGAGAAATGTGCTAGAAATCTCAAATTTCATAAAATACATCTTATCAATAGGAGAGGTTTAAAGAAAAAACCATCACTTGAAAATTAGCCAAGAAATAATTATAATAAAATATTGTCCTACATGTTCTTTAAACAACAAAATTCCTCTACCTGCTGGTATCTAGGAATATCAAAAAATTATATGTATCAGATGGATGTTTTCCCTTTTGCATAAGTTGGACAACAAAGGTATTTACACCACACCATTGACATGTACTCAGGGTTTCAATGGGCAATTACTTTATGTTCTGAAAAGGTTGATAATGTTATTACACACTTATTGGAAATAATGGTAACTATGGTGATACCTGCACAAACTAAAACTGATAATTCTCCCACATACATATTGGATAAAAGTTAATAGCTATTTACAAATTACAATATAAAACATGTTACAACTGTGTCACACAATCACAAAAGACAAGCAACTACTGTAAGTGTCAAACATACCTTAAATGAGATGCTTATTATTCAAAAAGGGAGAGTAAAAACCACAGGAACAGACTAAATAATGCCTTGTTAACTCTACATTTTCTTAATGTTGATGAAAAAGGAACAATAGCTGCTGAGAGACACTAGGTTATGTAAAAAACAAGGAAATAGGTCAACCAGTATACTTCAAGGATGTATTGATATTAGAATGCATACCTGCTAAAGTTTTAAGATGGGAATGTGTTATACTTATATATGTACAGAGAATGAGAAAACACATGTACTACAAAACTTATAGAGATTAGATCTGACCAGAGAAAACCTCTTTTCAGCTAGGACAAAAATAACTTCAAAAAACAAAGATACTTTGTGATTTACTCTTACAGACTATCTCAGTTACTGATTTCTACATATATATGCATGCAAATCAACATCAAAAATACTAGCCTAAATAATCAATCACACAGAGAGCTGACAATACATAGACACATAGACTAGACCTATAACAAATAGACTGACCCAATAAAACATAGAATGGATGGTCAACACATAGGCTATATAAAAACAGAATCTAAGCAACTAATGCTAAAACTCTGGTTTTAGTTTAACAAATGTTACCACTAGGTTCTGCATGTAGAAGAATGCAAATTTATCCATATTTATCACTTGTACAAAGCTCAAGTCCAAGTGAATAAAGTACCACCTCATAAATCCAGATACAATAAATCTAAATAAAGAGAAAATATATCAATGACTCAGGCTCTAACCTCAATAATTGACAAATGGGACCTCAGGAAACTGAAAAGACTCTCTTAAGGCATAGGATACTGTCAATAAGACAAATTGGCAGCATACAGATTGGGGAAAAAATCTTCACTAGTCCTACACACAATAGAGGGATAGTAAACTAAATATACAAAGAAATCAAGAAGTTTGACCCAAAACACCTTATAACCAAGTTTTAAAATGGGGTGCAGATCTAATAGAGAATTCTCAACAAAGGAAGCTTGAATGGCCAAGAAGCAGTTGCAGAAATGTTCAAATTCTTAGTCATCAGGTAAATACAAATCATGAGAAAATTTGAAATCATTTTCCATAAAGATCCAGGATACCACTCCTGTGTCTATAACCAAAAGATGCTTGATCAAACTACAAGGGCACATGCTCCACTATGTTCATAGCTGTCTTATTTGTAATAGCTAGAAGTTAGAAACAACCCAGATGTCCCTCAGTCAAAGAATGGATACAGAAAATTTAGTTCATTTACACAATGGTATACTATTCATATATGACAAATGAGGACATCATTACATTTTGCAGCAAATAAATGGAAGTAAAAAAGATGATCCTGAGTGATGTACAAATACACAAAAGGACACTTATAGCATGTACTCAGTGATAAGTGGATATTAGTCTAAAGTACAGAATAGCCATGATAAAACTCACAGACCTTATGAAGATAAATAGGAAGGAAGACCCAAGTGTAGATACTTCAATTCCACATAAAAGGGGAACAAAATAATCATGAGAGGTTGAGGTAGGGAGGGACATGAATGGGTAAGGTAGGGGGAGGGGAATGGTAGCAGAATCAGGTATGGGGGCAGGAGGATGAATAAAAATATGCAACTGCTGGAGGATTTAGGTAGGGGAAACTTCCAAATAGTACCAGAGACCTGGGATGTCAGAGGTTCCCAAGACTCAATGGGGATGACTGTAGTCAAAAAGCCCAACAGTGGAGAAATGGAATTGAAGTGATCACCTCCAAGAGATAAGATACACAGGGCCCACTGTGGAGGGATGAGGTTACCAATCAATCTTCAAAATGTTTGACACAGAATTGTTCCTCTGTAAAGGAAATGCAAAGATAAAAATGAAGCATAGACTGAAGGAAAGGCCACAGAATGACAGACCCAACTTGTGATCCATTCCATGCTTAGGAACCAAACTCTGAAACTATTGCTGATGCCATGTTGTGCTTGAAGATAGGAGTCTACCATGGCTGTCCTCTGAGGCTCTACCATCAGAAGACTGATACAGGGCAGATACTTACAGATGACCTGGACTGAATTCAGGACCCCTGTGGAAGAGTTAGGGGAAGGAATGAAGGCAGTCAAGAAGATTGTAATCCCATAGGAAGAACAACAGCATTATTTCACCAGGAACCCTCAGAGCTCCCAGAAACTAAGTCACCAACCAAAGAGCATACCTGGACTGCTCCATAGCCTCAGGCACATATGTAGCAGGAGACTGTATTGTGTGGTATCAGTAGGAGAGAATCTGCTTATTCCTGTAGAAACTTGAGGTTCCAGGGAAGGAAAATGCTGGTAGGGGTAAGGAGGGATGAGCAGGTGGATGGGGGAGTACCCTCTCAGAAACAAAGAGGGGATGAGGTGAAGAACTCAGGAGAAGGGAACCACGTTTTGTTTTTAGAGAATGTTAATAGAAATTTAAGGCTTTTTAAAAATTATTTTATACCAATAGGAATTTAAGGTTGTTTAGCATTTATTGTATTTAATAGATAGGTAAAGGTTGTATAGTGTGGACTATAGTATACTGAAAGTTATTTAAGCTTGTTTTGTTAAACTGACTGTATGCTAATGGAAATTTAAAGTTGTTTTGTTAATTTGTTAGAACAACATGTTCATAAGCTGTTTATTTAAAATATTATGTAGAGTTCTAATTTTTGTTCTTATAATTAGTTTTCATATGTTTATTGGATAATTTATTTTTTTTACATTTCAAATGTTAACTACTTTCCCTATTTCCCCTTCACAAAGCCCCTATCCCATCCAGCCTCCCCCCGCCTCTATGAGGAGTGCTCCCACAACCACCCAACTCACCAACCTGGCATTCCCCTACACTGCAGCATCTAGCCTTCACAGGACCAAGAGCCTCTCCTCCCATCAAGGTACGACAAGGCCATTCTCTGCTACATATGTGGCTGGAACAATGTGTCCCTCCATGTTCACTCTTTGGTTGGCGGTTTAGTACCTGGGAACTCTGGGAGGTCTGGTTGGTTGATATTGTTGTTTTTTCTGAGATTACCAACCCCTTCAGCTCTTTCTGCCATGTTTATCTCCTCCATTGGGAACCCTGTGATCAGTCCAATAGTTGGATGCGAGCATCCACATCTGTATTTGTCAGGCTCTGGCAGAGCCTCTCAGGAGACAGCTATATCAGGTTCCTGTCAGAAACCTCTTCTTGTCATCTGCAATAGTATCTGGGTAGGGTAGTCTCTGGATGGCCTTTCCTTCCCTCTCTGTTCCACAATTTGTCTTTATATTTCCTCCCTTGAGTATTTTGTTCTCCATCCTAAGAAGGACTGAAGCATACACACTTTTCTTCTTCTTGAGCTTTATGTACCCCATTTTTATATGGTTATTTGGTTCTCTGAAGTCTTACTTCATGAGTTCTTCATATATATTGGTTATTAACCTTCTATCGGATATAGGATTGGTAAAGATCTTTTCCTAAACTGTTGGCTGTCATTTTTTCCTACTAATAGTGTCCTTTGCCCTACAAAAGAAGCTTTGCAATTTTATGAGTTCCCAGTTGTAGATTGTTGATCTTAGAGCATAATTCATTGGTTTTCTGTTCAGAAAAATTTCCCCTTTGCACATGTGTTCAATGCTCTTTCTCACTAACTATTTTTTTAGAATCGGTGGTTTTATGTGGTGGTCCTTGATCAACTTGGACTTGAGCTTTATACAAGGAGATAAGAATGGATTAATTTGCATTCTTCTATATGCTGACCACCAGTTGAATCAGCATCAGTTTTTGAAAATGCTGTCTTTTTTCCAATGGATGATTTTAGCTATTTGTCAAAGATCAAGTGACCAGAGGTGTGTGGGTTCATTTCTGGGTCTTCAATCCTATTCCATTGATCTACCTGCTTATCTCTGTACCAATACTATTCAGATTTTTTTGATTGGGATTGCATTGAATCTGGAGATTGACTTTGGTGGGATGGTCATTTTTACTATATTAAAAGAAGGATAGGAGATCTGTTCCTTTTCTGAGATCTTCTTCGATTTCTTTCCTGAGAAACTTGAAGTTATTGTTGTACAGAACTTTCACTTGTTTGGTTGGAGTTACCCCCAAGATATTTTATATTATTTGTGGCTATTGTGAAGGGTGTTGTTTCCCTAATTTCTGTCTCAGCCTGTTTATCCTTTGAGTAGAAAAAGTCTATTGATTTGTTTGAGTTAATTTTATATACAGTCACTTTGTTGGAGTTGTTTATCAAGTATAAGAGTTCTCCCATGAAATTTTTGGGGTCACTTAAGTACGACCATATCATCTTCAAATAGTGATATTTTTTATTTATTCCTTTCCAATTTATATCCTTTTGACTTCCTTTTGTTGTCTAATTGCTCTGGCTAGGATTTCTGTACTATATTGAATAGACAGGGAGAGAGTGGGCAGCCTTGTCTAGTCCCTGATTTTAGTGGGATTGCTTCAAGTTTCTCTCCATTTAGTTTGTTGTTAGCTACTGGTTTACTTTTACTATGTTTAGGTACAGGCCTTGAATTCCTGATCTTTCCAAGTATTTTAATATGAAGGGTTGTTGAATTTTGTGAAATGCTTTCTCAGCATCTAATGAGATGATCATGTAGTTTTACTCTTTGAGTTTGTTTATATAGTAGATTACATTAATGGATTTCGATATATTGAACCATCCCAGCATTTCTGGGATGAGGCCTACTTGATAGTGGTGCTTGAACTTTTTAATGTATTCTTGAATACATTTTGCGAGAATTTTATTGAGTATTTTTTGCATTGATATTCGTAAGGGAAAATGGTCTGCAGTTCTCTTCCTTTTGGTGGTCTTTGTGTGGTTTAGGTTTAATTGTGTTTGTCATTTCAGAGAACTAATTGGGTGGGCTTCCTTCTGTTTCTATTTTGGGGAATACTTTGAAGAGTGTTGGTATTAGTTCTCTCTGAAGGTCTGATAGAATTCTGCACTAAATCCATCTGGTTCTGGCCTTTTTTTAGATGGGAGACTTTTAATTACTGCTTTAGGGCTCTATTCTTTAGGGCTTATGGGACTGTTTAGATGGTTTATCTGATCCTGATTTAACTTTTGTATTTGGTATCTGTCTAGAAAATTGTCCATTTTATTCAGATTTTCCAGTTTTGTTTACTATAGGCTTTTGTAGTAGGATTTGATGATTTTTTTGAATTTTCTCGGTTTCTGTTGTTATGTTTCCCTCTTCATTTCTGATTTTAATTTAGATACTAGCTCTATGCCTTCTGGTTAGTCTGGCTAAAGGTTTTTCTATATTGTTGATTTTCTCTAAAAACTAGCTCCTGGTTTGTTGATTCTTTGTATAGATCTTTTTGTTTCTACTTGGTTGATTTCAGCCCTGAATTTGATTATTTCTTGCCATCTACTCATCTTGAGTGTATTTACTTCTTTTTGTTCTAGAGCTTTAAGATGTGCTGTAAAGTTGCTACTGTATGCTCTCTCCAGATTCTTTTTGGAGTCACTCAGAGCTATGTGTTTTTCTCTTAGCACTGCTTTGGTGGTGTCCTATAAATTTGGGTATGTTGTGCCTTCATTTTCATTAAATTCTAAAAAGTCTTTAATTTCTTCCCTGACCAAGTTATTATTGAATAGGGAATTGTTCAGCTTCCATGTTGTATTTTTACAATGAAGACCAGCCTTAATCTGTGGTGATTTGATAGAATGGATGGAATGATTTGAAGCTTCTTGTATCTGTTGAGGCCTGTTTTGTGACCAATTTTATGGCCAGTTTCAGAGAAGGTACAATGGGGTGCTGAGAAGAAGGTATATTCTTTTGTTTTAAGATAAAATGTTCTATAGATATCTGCTAAATTCATTTGGTTCATCCTTCTGTTAGTTGCACTGTGTCTCTGTTTAGTTTGTGCTTCCATGATTGAAACATCCATTGAAGAGAGTGGGATAATGAAGTTTACCACTATTATTGTGTGAGGAGCACTGTGTGCTTTGAGCTTTAGTAAAATTTCTTTTATGAATGTGAATGTCCTTGCATTTGGAGAATATATGTTCACAGTTGAGATTTCTTCTTGGAAGATTTTTCCTTTCATGAGTGTGAAGTGCCCTTCCTTTTACTTTTTGATAACTTTTGGTTGTAAGTAATTTTTATACTATATAGAATGGCTACTCCAGGTCTTTTTCTTGGGACCAATTGCTTGTAAAAAAAAAAATTTTCCAGCCTTTTACTCTGAGGTAGTGCCCCGTCCAGCGGGACTCAGTTATTCGTGGGTCTCAAAGGGGACCATGCCTGGAAAAGAACGGGCGAGAAAGAAGAGCGAGACCAAGCAAATGGTTGTCAAGGTCTACTTTATTGTCACACAAGCAGCAAGTTATAAGCAATAAGCAGGAGGGAGTTGGGAGGGGGAGCTAGGGGGAAGTAAGATCTGGGCCAAGTCCTGGGCCAGGTGCCTGGAACTTTTTGTGGTTTCACACCGAAGGATCATAGATGTTTACCTTGTTCTTATTGTTCCTATAGTCAGTCAAGCGGAATTTCTTAGGTAGTGTTTGTCTTTGTCCCTGAAATTAGTTTCCTGTATATAGCAAAATGCTGGGTCCTCTTTATTCATCCAATCTGTTAGTCTATATCTTTTTATTGATGAATTGACTACATTGATGTTAAGAGATCTTAAGGAAAAATAATTGTTGCTCCCTGTTATTTTTGTTGTTAGAGGTGGAATTATGTTTATATGGCTATCTTCCTTTGATTTTCTTGAAGAAGATTACTTTCTTGCTTTTTCTAGGGTGTAGTCTCCCTCCTTCTGTTTGAGGATTCTATCTCTTGTCCTTTGTAGGGCTGGATTTGTGCAAAGATATTGTGTAAATCTGGCATTGTCACGAAATATCTTGGTTTCTCCTTCTATGGTAATCGAGAGTTTCATTGGGTATAATGGCCTAGGCTGGTATTTGTGTTCTCTTATGGTTTGTAAGACATCTGCCCAGGATCTTCTGACTTTTAGAGCTTCTGGTGAGAAGTTTGGTGTAGTTTTGATAGTTCTGCCTATATATGTTACTTGACTTTTGTCCTTTTAAGATTTTTTCTTTATTTTGTGCATTTTGCGTTTTGATTATTATGTGATGGGAGGAATTTCTGTTCTGGTTTGACCTGTCTGGAGTTCTGTAGGCTTCTTGTATGTTAATGGATATCTCTTTTTTATTTCAATTAGGGAAGTTTTCTTCTATAATTTTGTTGAAGAGATTTACTGGCCCTTTTAGCGGAAAATCTTCACTCTCTTCTTTTTTTTTTTCTTTTCTCTTCTATACCTATTATCCTTAGGTTTGGTTTTCACATTGTGTCCTGGGTTTCCTGGAGGTTTTTTGTTAGGAGTTTTTGTATTTTTCCTTTTCTGTGATTTTATGATCCTATGATATTTTGATCCTGTGATCCTGGATGTGTCAGAACTCCTGGGAGGGCACATTGCAGCTGCATCTGGGTGTGGGCTAAGTGTGTGGGGATCCAAATCAGAGGCTCTGTTCATGACACAGTTGCAGACTGGATGGAGTGTGTATCTCTGGCTTAGTGGTGTACTTGTGTCCCTGTGTCCTGGGGGTTCCGGTTATGCCAGGTATTGGGGAGGGGTTTGGGAATCTCACCTCTGACCCTGGATGTGTCAGAACACCTGGGTTGTGGAGCTGCAACTGGGGTGTAGGCTGAGTGGGTGGAGATCCAGAGCAGAGGCTCCACTCCTGGAACAGGTGCAGACTGGAAGGCTAGGTTTCTTCTCTTTCTTCTTCTGCAGGAATAATTTTTTCAAAATCATTCTTTTGAATTTTTGCAGAACATCCCAATTGGTGGCAGTCACTACTGGCATCTCACTGACATTAGTTTATTTCATCCACATGACTGCTATTCTGTGGATCATGGATTTCTAACACTATGGATGTTATTAATGATGACCCTTGCACAGAAGTCAGTGACAGGCCATGTTGGTCTATACTTAAGGCCTGAGTTATATACTGGAGGATAAGTTGTAAATTATTCACCCTCAATGTCTCTATCTCTTCAACGAGTATATCTTACCTTTCTAGTATTATTTTCCAGTGCCTTAACTTAGTGGAATCTATCCCACTTGTCAATAAGCTTAGCAGCAGTTTATATCTACATTTTATAACAACATCAAGAAGAAAATTTTCATATTCTATTTATTCTAATTAGTAGTGTTACTTCGGGCTGGAATCACAGGATCATTTCTTTCCTGTGTTATAATTGATTGATTATCACACTAAAGCTTATATTAACAATGTGCAGAATTCTAATGAAGAGACACATAGAGGTCAATCTCCTGAGAATAGTGCACTGGGTACTAAGTAATAAGTGGAACATGTAGATTAAGTCTCCCATCAGCAAGATGCTGGAAATATTTCACCTTTTTTTTAAATTTTATTTTATTTTCTAAGTTTTTTATTTACATTCAAAATCATTTCCCCTTTCCCGTTTCCTCCCTCCCAGAAAGTCCCATAAACCCCCTTCCCTCCCCCTTTTCCCCATTCAACATCCTCTTGCTTCTCTGTCCTGGCATTCCCCTACATCTAGTCTTTCCAAGACCAGGGGTCTCTCCTTCCATCTTCTTGGAAATCTATTGATATGCGAATTGTGTCTAGGGTATTCTGAGATTCTGGGTTAATATCCACTTATCAGTGATTGCATACCATGTGTGTTCTTTTGTGATTGGGTTACCTCACTAAGGATGATATTTTCCAGTTCTGACCATTTGCCTAGGAATTTCATGAATTCATTGTTTTTAATTGCAGAGTAGTATTCCATTGTGTAAATATACCACATCTTCTGAATCCATTCCTCCGTTGAGGGACATCTGGGTTCTTTCCAGCTTCTGGCTATTATAAATAAGGCTGCTATGAACATAGTGGAGCATGTGTCCTTATTGCATGCAGGTAAAGCCTCTGTGTATATGCCCAGGAGTAGTATAGCAGGATCCTCCTGGAATGTCATGTGCAGTTTTCTGAGGAACCACCAGACTGCTTTCCAGAGTGGTTGTACCAGTTTGCAATCCCACCAGCAGTGGAGGAATGTTCCTCTTTCTCCACATCCTCGCCAACAACTGCTGTCTCCTGTGTTTTTGATCTTAGCCATTCTGACTGGTGTGAGATGGAATCTCAGGGTTGTTTTGATTTGCATTTCCCTTATGACTAAGGATGATGAACATCTCTTTAGGTGCTTCTCAGCCATTAGAGATTCTTCAGGTGAGAACTCTTTGTTTAGCTCTGTACCCATTTTTAATAGGCTTACATGATTCTCTGGAGTTTAACTTCTTGAGTTCTTTGTATATATTGGATATTAGCCCTCTGTCGGATGTAGGGTTGGTAAAGATCATTTCCCAGTTAGTTGGTTGTCACTTTGTCTTTTTGACAGTGTCTTTTGCCTTGCAAAAACTTTGTAATTTAATGAGGTCCCATTTGTCTATTCTTGATCTTAGAGCATAAGCTATTGGAGTTCTATTCAGGAAATTCTCCCCTGTGCCCATATGTTCAAGGTTCTTCCCTAGTTTCCCTTCTATTAGTTTCAGTGTGTCTGGTTTTATGTGGAGATCCTTGATCCACTTAGAATTGAGCTTAGTGCAAGGAGATAAGAATGGGTCAATTTGCATTCTTCTGCATGTTGACCTCCAGTTGAACCAGCACCATTTGTTGAAAAGGCTATCTTTTTTCCACTGGATGGTTTTAGCTTCTTTGTCAAAGATCAAGTGACCATAGGAGTCTGGATTCATTTCTGGGTCTTCAATTCTGTTCCATTGATCTACATGCCTGTCACTGTACCAATACCATGCAGTTTTTAACATTATTGCTCTGTAGTACAGCTTGAGGTCCGGGATATTGATTCCCCGAGATGTTCTTTTACTCTTGAGAATAGTTTTAGCTATCCTGGGTTTTCTGTTATTCCAGATGAATTTTTGAATTGCTCTTTCTAACTCTATGAAGAATTGAGTTGGGATTTTGATGGGGATTTCATTGAATCTGTATATTGCTTTTGGCAAGATGGTCATTTTTACTATATTAATCCTGCCAATCCATGAGCATGGCAGAATTTTCCATCTTCTGAGGTCTTCTTCAATTTCTTTCTTCAGAGACTTGAAGTTCTTATCATCTTTTATTATAGGCAGTATGGAATTCTAAAAATATATGCTTTTTATCAAAATTTAGTCTATTTCCTTTGTTATGTTGAAGTTCCCCTCCCCAGTCCTGGCCACTCTATAATTTTCATCAGGAAGCATTGTTGAATTATCTATGTCTATTGACAGGGTCACATGATTTCTGTTTCTGAATCCCTTTGTGTGATAGATAACATTTGTTGATTTTGGATAAAATACTGATATAGCACAAAAGAGAGAATATGTTGGAATATTGGCAATGAGGAATAGATGATTTTTACTATGAAATACGACCCTTCTCTATCTATAAATTTGCTGTATGTCTTAAAAATATTTTGAATTTACCAGTCTATTCCTGATTCTGCTGATATGTTGAAGTTTTTTTGCTTTGTTTTTTTTGTTTGTTTTCTTTTGTTTTGTTTTTGTTTGTTTGTATTTTGATAGCTTGTTTTTAGTCTCTTAAGGTGTGGTGGTTTGAATGTGCTTAAACCAGAACATGGCACTATTGAAATTGTGTCCATCTTGGAAGAAGTCTGTCACTGTGGGGTGGGCTTTGAAGCTCTCCCCAGTGCAGAAGAGTCAGTATTTTCCTACTTGCCTTCAGAGCAAGATACAGAACACTCAGCTTCTCCAGGGCCATGCCTGCTTCGACACTACTATGCTTTTCACCATGATGATAAAGGGATTGACCTCTGGACCTGTAAGCCAGCCCCAACTAAATGGTGTCCTTAATAAGAGTTCCCTTGGTCATGGTGTCTCTTCACAATAATGGAAGCCTTAACTAAGACACTTGGTATTCCATAATAAAAGTTGCTTTTCCACTTCATACAAGGTCTTCATAGTATGCTGCTGCACTTTACATTCAAATATTTTATTGAGTAATTTTTATCAATGTTGATTAAAGATGCTAATCAACAATTTTTCAAATTGTTTTAGCCTTATTTCATTCTATTTTTTTTTATTTTTTTTATTTTATTTTTTTATTATTTTATTTTATTTTTTTAATTTACATTCCAAATCACTTCCCCTTTCCCGTTTCCTCCCTCCCCGAAAGTCCCATAAGCCCCCTTCCCTCCCTCTTTTCTCCGTTCATTCTATTTTTTGATATTATATAGCTAATTTCACACTCTTCATAATATTGCTTATTTGCTCATTTTCTCTTTTGCATCATTGTTTTGTTTGTGTTTTATTTGTCAGTTTTCTTGACACTCTCAGAGAAACAAGTTTTGAAACATTGATTCCTTTAAGACAGCATTTTTTTCTTTAGTTTTGACTAATTTTAAAACCAATTTCTTGTATTTTTCTCTGTCTTTTTCTTACTCACTAGCACAATTGTGTAGGAAAAAATAAGAATAGTGGTATTTTTAAATGTAGAAATCTATATCAATAAGTTTTACTTTTCACGTTGAAGTTGCTGTATATCAGACTTCTGCTGTGTTGTATTTGTATTTTCATTTGTTTAACAAAGAAATCTTTACAGTAATTTAATTTATCATCTGACATTGAAGTAAATTCAAGTGGATGATTTTCAAATTTTCACAGTTATGTGCATTAACATATATTGTAAAAATTCTCAATACAAAAGGATGAGTAGATGGAAAAAAACAGAACCAGGGATAAGAAGGGTAAATATTAAATTTATAGATTCACACATGATGTCTTGCACACTCCACTGTAAAGTTGAAGTCACTAATTTGGGGATAAATGTTCTCTATATCTAAATTTTGGAATCCTCACAAATAGTATCTTGTCACCTATAATGTTTGTTCATTTGCAATATAACAAATAGGCATATGGAATTTTATAAACTCCATAACTCAGATTAATTCCAGATCAAATCTTGTGTGTGACTTATAATCTGCCAAACACACACACACACACACACACACACACACACACACACACACACACACTGCAAGACACTCTGTACAGCTGATCAAAGGTGTAACATATTTGCTCCTTTATTCAATATTGGTAGCAGTGTACAAAATATTTACTTACAAAATTCTGCATGCCTACTAAATTAGAATTATGGGTCTAATGCCAGAAGCCTCTATTTGATATATAAGAGAGTGAGTTATATGCTTACATGCATATGTAAGTGTTGATGAATATTTGTATGTATCTAGAGGCCAGAAGTGGATATCAGGTACTTTTTCAATTCTACTACTTTTTATTTTCTTTCTTTTTCTTTTTAAATTTCTTTAAAGATTATATTTATTATATTATATATGCATTATATTATATTGCACATAATACAATAATATGTGTATAATAAATATATTTGGTTTGAGATTATAATATAATTCTATCATCTCTACATTCCCTTTCCTCCTTCCAAACCATTTACCTCCTACTTGTTTCAAACTCATGGCCTCTTTTTTTCATTAATTTTTATTATATTCATATATGTGTATACTTATACACATATATTTCTAATACAACCTGTATTTGTTGTCATCAGTGCAGTACTCCAGCAAAACACCAAACATGAATCAGCAGTAGATGACCAGTTCACTCAGTAAACACCAAACTTGAATCAGTAGTGGCAGCTTAATCCAGAAGAAACCACAAGAATTTGCCAATCTGCAAGGAGTCCACAGCCTCAGAAAGAAGCAGCTAGAATACCATCAGAAGTTGTTTGGTGCATTTTACTCTACAAAGTCACAACAAAGTATGATCAGTGAAGAAAGCAAGGTGAATCAACGGAAGAGTGTCATTAGTCCAACAAAGACCAGCAAAGAGTAGCAAGGCTATTCAATGCAAACGCATTGTCCACTGTCTGTTGGGTAAGACTTTACTCTTTCCAAATATCACATGTTCCCTCAAGTGTCTGTTCCAGCAAAACACAACAAGCACTTTCACCAGGTAACTCTCAGAAAAACATCAATTGTGTGTGTGTGTGTGTGTGTGTGTGTGTGTGTGCATCCCAGGATTTCTAATGTATGAATTTACCACCTTCAGTCTGTTCTGTTTTCTATGTGTTTTTCTGTATCCTAAAATGCAACTGACTGCTTATCCCTGGATTTTTGCTGCTCTATCTTACTTAAGACAGAAATTGATCAACACTGAGTGTCAGCTGCAGGTGGGATGAAAGGGCAGTGTGACCCCCATGAAAACATCAGGCCTCTGAATATCAGGTATATACCCTCACTATCCATTTTCCTGGGTCCAGAGACTGTTTTTTACCTACACTGTATCTACTGAAAGTCTAGAGACTGAACATTGAATATATACTTTTTCCGTTTTTTTATGAAATAATTTTTTCACATTTCTTAAGGTGTCACATTTTATTCATCAAGATTGATAGATGGCAATTAAAATAAAGATAAACAGCACTAAACTGTTTACTTGGGATTACACTTATGGCATATCAGAATTACATCACAGTAACCATTTGCTCCCCAACATTCCACTACACCTGGAGTACTGCCTTCTATGAATTTCTGTACTTACATTAGCAAGCAGAAATAGTTTTTTCAATTAGCAGTTGTGGGCTGGAGAGATGGGTCAGCGGTTAAGAACACTGGCTGCTCTTCCAGTGCAATTCTTGTCGACCACATGGTGGCTCACAACCATCTATCATGGGATCTGATGCCCTCTTCTGGTGTGTCTGAAGAGAATGACAGTGTGTTCATATACATAAAATAAATAAAATTAGCAATTGATCTTCCTCTGCAATACAAGCCTATCTTAAAATGTTAACTTTCCCATTTTCCCCCATAGCATACTTCATGATGGTTTTCTTTATCAAAGAAGCAGATTGTCTATAGGTATTTAGGAACATTTATACTACATATACGTATGTAACAGCAACATACATATAAGAAAACATATGAGAAAAGAGACCACACATTTCAAAGAAAATAAAGAGTGGAATATGCGAGAGTTTTGACAATGGAAAGAGAAAGGATGTAATTATATTATAATTTCAATAAATAAAGGAAATAATTAGAACAGATATAAGAACGAAAGCCATAAAATTTTAAGTTTGTAAACTTTTGTCAATCTATGCAGATCTTGTCTGTTCAACCTAGGGTTGAAGGACCTGATAGAATGGGGCAGATTATAGTCTAATACTGTACACAACCTTATTTTGGTTTAAATATACATTTATACATGAATGTAACAAAAAAGCTGATGATCCAAGGAAGATTGTTTGAGTTCAGAAAACCATGTAAATAAACATTTGTTAGCACATACAAAATATTGAAATTGCAGCCCTTACCAAGAACTTTCTCAGGACAGACTGATTTAAACACAAATGCCTAACATGTACTATTGATTATATCTGGGAAAACATAAAAACAAGGCAGAAGGTCATAACCAGATTTAAGGTACACAGACCAGATTGGGTTCTATAGTTATGATCTGACAACCAAGAAGAATAAACATATGTTATAAGATGAATATAAATATTTGTTTCAGGAAACACAAATTGCATCCAAAAACAATCCATGAAATAAAATGTACTTGAGATAAAAGCCTTTTTGTTCACCCTGGAGCATCACACACAGTTGCCTAAGGCATTGTTCATCATGTGTCATTCTTTTGACCATGTTCCAACAGACGTTCATTTTGTTTTTGAAATATTTATTTATTCTTCAATGTCAGATCCCCTGCAACTGTCATTACAGGTAACTGTGTGTCCCCACATGGGTACTGGGATTTGAACCTTGGTCGTGTGTTAGAGCAGTAAGTATTCTTAACATCTGAGCCATCTCTCTGCCCTCTTTCTATTTAATTTTTAAAATTTTTCTTAATGCATTTTCTATGTCTGTACTCTGCAATTGCCTTCATGTGCATAAACCACTGATGACCATTCATTTCTTGAACATGAATGTGATATGATATTAATTTAATATAGAAATTAGGAATGCCATGTAAGCAACATATGCAAGTGGGAAAAGAAGCAATGGATCAGAGATTATGTCTTTATAGAATGGAGAGAAAAAACAATTAGAAAAAAACAATATTTTGTCATCACAGAAATGAGTTAATGGCCATGGAGAAGTTACTATTGCAAATATTCTTGATCTTATTATTATCTGTAGAGATAAAAAAGAAAAAAAATGAGGTAGATGAGTTGTTCTTAGCAGCATGTTACTAACTTTTCAAATGAAGGAACCTGAACCAGACTGGACCATTCACTAGTCAATGGTGAAATTGGTGGGGATCAGGAGACCTCTACCCATTCTGAGCATTTATAGACAATAACGCTTGCTGAGTATTTGGGAGGACTCATACACCAGACCTTACACATTTCTGAGAATTTACAGGCATTAATGCTTGCTGGGGAAAGGAATAAAGATGATTTTCAGTGTTGTAGTTTATGAGGAGGTGCCCATGTTCCTGTAAATAAGTCTGCACATATGCTTATGTGATCAGTCCTGACTAAACTAACTGGGTCACCAGAAACATAACATATCACACACACATACACACACACACACACACACACACACACAAATGCATATATTTTAATGTATGATTTAATTTATATAATTCATACTACATAATAACTATATAATACCTTAATGTACACATTATATTTGTATGTATGTAAGTACACACATCAGTTGGGATAAGGAAAGATAAGAGGGAATGAGAGGGAGAATATATCAAAATATATTATCAAAATATATAACATATAGGCATGAAAAAATGGTTGTAAAAATCATTACTATACCTAAATAGTATATGAAGTTAAACAATTTTACAATTGGTTCCACTGATGAGCAATAGTATAAAAGGAAGCTTATGTCTAAGTCACTTCACAGGATTCCATCTCTGTAAAGTAAAGAGTATGTACTATTTTTAAGAATTTTATAGAAAATTATATTAACTTTATAAAATTCTGCATAAGGCCTGAGATTAATATTACAAGTTAAATACCAAGGTCTGTCTACATGACATAGAAAAGTACATAAATACTTGAATCACCTAAAACTACAAAATATATAGCTGCTTAAAATTAACCCTAAAATTAGTATTTCATAGTTCAGGAATTTCTTTGTCTCCAAAGCTAAACTTGCTTTTACTGCTATTCTTGAAGTCTTAAGGGAGCAAAACAAGTAGAGAAGGTTAGCATGAGTGTTGACAGGAGAGGTTTCAATGAGTAAGAGTGATACCCACTTCCACAACACCTGATTCTGGGCTCAGCATGATATGATTCTTTGTGATCTTCTGCCATCTACTGTCTGCCACAGATATCACACCCACATCTACCCACACCCATTCACACACATCTATTTTTGTTTTTTTTAGGAGTTGGCTTTAACTTTATTTACTCCTGTTTACAACAAACGGAAAGCTTTTTGATTAAAGTTGTGTGCTAGGGCTGAGACATAACTCAACTAGAAACAGGTTTTTCCATTAAACAACACAGTCTCAGGGTTTGCAATGAGGTCAAATATCCTGAAACATTTCTCCCTTTTTGTCTAAAGAGAGATTTTTAAACAGTAAAACTATTTAAACAGTAAAATTATTTACAATAATGAGGCTACTTCAAACACCACCCAAAGATCAGCTTCATACTACAAACTGCCAAGGCATTCAAATGGCTGAGTTCATATGAGACAGACATGAACATTTTACAGAATTTTGAACTCTAAAATAGTTAATTCTAAGACTGCCAAAGCTTGGCAGAAGTAGCCACACATCTATTTTTATAACAGTAAAACAAACAAAAAAATTTTATAGTAATAAAAAATAATTAGATTTCTACTCACCCAATGTATGTATGTCTTTATTTAGAACAAACATCTTCAGAATATAGAGGAAATCAAACAAGACAAACACATGTTCTTTAAACTTTTGCAATAGTTGTAAACTTGAAAAGTAATTTGTGCATAGTAAATTTTTATCAATTATAATATTGCTTTCTAATTTTTAATCTTATATAAAGTCCCAGGGTACAGATAGTGTTCTTTCTATGGCCCTTCCCTTCTCTTTCTCAAACACTTGTCTACGCTTTCCTTTGGAATGAGCACCTGATCACACAGTTCCACAAACTCCCTGCTCCTCCTCACCATCCACACTCTCATACTGTGGGCCCCACCCTGTCCATCCACTCATTGCTGCCTCTGGTTAGTATTGTTTATCTCTGTCTTACATGGGGACTGGAGAAGGACTCAAAATGTGGGATATCAAAATTTACAATGGTAGACTGCTGTTTTCACAATTGTAGACATACTAAGCACTTTACAGCTTGAGCACCTCACCCGGTATTTTACATTCTCCAAAAATAACCACTTTAGGCTCCAAATTAGCTGCATCTAAAAGTCAGGAAGGTTTCCCATTATCACTTTTTTTCTCCTACTCCAACCTATGTTATTATCATCATAGTCATTCCTTTGTTCTGTACACTGCTAATGAAATGAGGTAGGGGAAAATGTCATATTTACACAAACAAGATAATGATGAAAAAGAAACCCAGATCTCCTCTTTTATATTTCTCAAACATAAATTAAATCACCACTTTCCTTTAAAGCATCTGAATTCAAATTTTTATTCTTGGACTGTAAGGCAACATAATCCAGGTAACACTGAGAATTTGAAGGAGTGTCATGGAATAGTGAACCTTCTATGTGGATGTATCTATGAATCAATGTATTCTATGAAGATAGAATTTTAATTAAAAGCAGACATAGTACAGCTATGTTCTGTATTATAGAAAAAGACCAATGATGGACTGGAAAGATGGCTAAGCAGTTAGGAGCACTGGCTGCCCTTTGGAAGACCTGGGTTCATTTCTGAGCACCCATAAGTGGCTCGCCACCATTTGAAACTCCAGATCTAGAGGATTTGACTCTGTCATTCAGACACTGTGGACACCAGGCACACCTGGTATGCAGAAATATATACAGCCACACACAAGTAAACTAGAAAGATAACTACGATGACGATAATTACGGGTCACAATACTTACCAACCAAAAATAACACACATGTAAAATCCTTATCATCATTGAAACTACACTTGTAAATGTAACTTATATTGTACACCTTCTAGATTGATTTTATTTTATTTTATTTAAGTATACAAGTGTGTCTCTGTTTTTGTGCACATGATGGGATGCTCTCAAATTCCAGAAGAAATCACTGGATCCCCAAGAGACAGTCAGATAGTTGTGCATGAAGACATGTGAATACTAGCATCAAAGCTAGGATCTTTTGAAAGAGCATCAAGCACTCTTTTTTTTATAGCATCACTTTTTTTATTGATTATATTCTCCATTCACATTTCACATGCTAAAATCTATCCCGTTTTCCTCCTCACAAAAAACCCCCAAATCCTCCTCCCACACCCTGCCTCCAAGTATATGCTCTTCCATCTGACCCACTCCCACCACCACCCCACCCCCTCGATTTCCCTTTGCTGGGGCACCAATTGATCCTTCACAAGATCAGGGACCTCTCCTCCCACTGAAGCCCAACAGGACATTTCTCTGTCACACTTTTGTCTGGAACCATGTGTACCCCTTGGTTGATGGCTTAGTCCCTGGAAGCCTTGGGTCATCTGGGTGCAGACAACATTGTTCTTACCATGGGGCTGTAAACCCTTTCAGCTCCTCCAGTCTGCCCTCCAACTCCTCAATGGTTGACTGCTAGCATCTGCCTCTGCATGTGTAAGACTCTGGCAGGGCCGCTCCAGAGACAACCATAACAGGCTCCTTTCCGTATGCACTTCTTGTCATCCATAATAGTGTCGGAGTTTAGTGACTGTTTATAAGATGAATTCTCAGGTAGGGCACTCTCTGGGTGGCCTTTCCTTCAGTCTCTGCTCCAAACTTTGTCTCCATAATTGCTCCTGTAAGTATTTTGTTCCCTTTCTTAGAAGAACCAAAGTACTCCCACTTCAGTCCTCCTTCTTCTTAAACTTCCTGTGGTCTATGAATTGTAACTTGTTTATTTTGAGCTTTTGGGCTAACATCCATTTATCAGTGAGTGCACACCATATGTGTTCTTTTGTGATTGGGTTACCTCACTTGGGATGACAGTTTTTAGTTCCATCTATTTGCCTAAAAATTTCATGAATTCATTGTTTTTAATAGCTGAATTGTACTCCATTGTGTATATATACCGCAATTTCTGCATTGTTCCTCTGTTGAAGGACATCTGGGTTCTTTCCAGCTTCTGGCTATTACAAATAAGGTTGCTAAGAACATAGTGGAGCATGTGTCCTTATTACATGTTGGAGCATCTTCTGGGTTTATACGACCAGGAATGGTGTAGCTGGGTCCTGAGGTAGTGCTATGTCCAATTTTTTGAGGAACCACCAAATTGATTTCCAGAGTGGTTTTACCAGCTTGCAATCCCACCTTCAATGGAGAAGTGTTCCTCTTTCCCCACATCCACTCCAGCATCTTTTGTCCCCTGAGTTTTTCATCTTAGCCATTCTGACTGGTGTGAGGTAAAATCTCAAGGGTGTTTTGATTTGCATTTCCCTGATAACTAAGGATGCTGAACATTTCATTAGGTGCTTCAGAGCCATTTGATTTTCCTCAGTTGAGAATTCCATTTAGCTCTGTACCCCAGTTTTTAATAGGGTTATTTAACTCTCTGGAGTCTAACTTCTTGAGTTCTTTGTATACACTGGATATTATCCCTCTATCAGATGTAGGATTGGTAAAGATCTTTTCCCAATCTGTTGATTGCCATTTTGTCCTATTGACAGTGTCCTTTGCCTTACAGAAGCTTTGCAGTTTTATGAGGTCCCATTGTTGATTCTTGTTCTTAGAGCATAAACCATTGGTGTTCTATTCAGGAAAATTTCCCCTGTGCCCATGTGTTCAAGGTTCTTCCCCACTTTCTTCTCTATAAGCTTCAGTATGTCTAGTTTTCTATGTAGGTCCTTGATCCACTTGGACTTGAGCTTTGTACAAGGAGATAAGAATGGGTCGATTTGTATTTTTCTGCATGCTGACCTCCAGCACCATTTGTTAAAAATGTTGTCTTTTTCCCACTGGATGTTTTTAGCTCTTTTGTCAAATATCAAGTGAACATAGGTGTGCGGGTTCTTTTCTGGGTCTTCAGTTCTATTCCATTGATCTTCCTGCCTGTCTCCAAACCAATACCTAACAGTTTTTTATCACTGTTGCACTGTAGTAGAGCTTGAGTTCAGGGATGGTGATTCCCCAAGGAGATCTTTTGTTGTGGACAATAGTTTTTGCTATCCTGGGATTTTTGTTATTCCAGATGAATTTGCAGATTGCTCTTTCTAGCTCTATGAAGAATTGATTTGGAATTTTGATGGGGATTGCATTAAATCTGCAGATTGCTTCCTGTAAGATGGCCATTTTTACTATATTAATCCTGCCAATCCATGAGCATGGGAGATCTTTCCAACTTCTGAGATCTTCTTCAATTTCTTTCTTCAGAGACTTGAAGTTCTTGTCATACAGATCTTTCACTTGCTTGGTTAGTGTTGGGAGCCATAATGGGACAAGCTAATATACTAACAGGTGATCATTCTGAAATGGCCTGCTTCAGATTATTATATAATCTGCGACAGGTGAGCCCTCATTCAGCAAGACTGTGGGGGACTCATTTTAGGAAAGATTCCTGCTATTATTATGCTTTTCCTATTATTATTATACATATACAATAATCAATAAGTAATCACACCCCTTTGGAGCAGATCTCTGCAGATCCACGAAGATGTACTGTCCTATAGTGGTGCTATATAGACAAATAGATGACTTAAGTTTTAATGATAATCCTATAAGAATTCCTAAAATTATATAGGTGATTATTAAGCTCTTTTATAGTGGAACTTCTCTTAGGTCCTTTTCTGATTGTCAAAACTTCAATGAGAACTCTGCCAGTCTCCCAAGTGTCACCAATTAATTGCTCTTAGATGGCAACCAGACTTTCTCCTACTCAGAGCACATTCCAAGAGGTTGTAAAACAATTAACCAAAGATCAGAAAAAGGGAACTATTTATTATAGGTGCTAGGACAGAAGATAAAATATTGACTGGGTTTATCTATACAAAACTTCACTTATAACTTAGTTATGGTGTTAAACTTTCTATGAACATGTAGAGAAAGCAAATGGTAGATGTTTAGCTAGATAATTGCTTCTAATGGATATGCATGTAAACATTCTCTGTTGTAAACTTCTATTTCAATTTATGGTTTGATTTTCATGTGAAGTTCTGATGAACTTTGTAACATGTGATCATGTATTCTGAAAGATGTATAAGTACTGAAGACAAAAGAGAATCAACTCACTCTCATTCTCCTTCTCAAACTCTTCTCATCGTTTCTCTCTCATTTCTCTCTCTCTCTCTCTCTCTCTCTCTCTCTCACACTCTCTCTCTCTCTCTCTCTCTCTCTCTCTCTCTCTCTCTCTCTCTCTCTCACACACACACACACACACACACACACATTTTACTTTTCCCCACTTAAAAGAATTTTTCCCTTTCTCCACTTAGGATCTTTCTGCTTTTCCCTCTTAGATAGCTTTCACAGGAAACTTTTTACAAGTTAGTAATAAACTCATTAACCACTTCTCTAAGTGTCCCATTTTTCTACCTGCTTCTGACTAGCAGGCTGAAAGTTAGAGACCAGCAGTTTCTGTGGAGACAGTACAAAGGAAATTTACCTAATCTTTAGCAGTTTGAGGAAGAAGTGCTAAATTCCAGAAACTACAGTTTCTGGCCTCAGAGGATTATAGAAGACAGGGTCAGCTACATTAGCATAGTAACTTAGACTTAAATAAGTAAACTTTTTATTATACAGCAACCCTAAATTTTCAGTAAGACAAAGTATTACCCCCAGAATTTTGTAAGACAGAGTCTTACCCCTGCCAAAGCTCTTTCCCCCTCAGCTACCTCAAGAAGAACCAAGAAGAAAGAACACAGCTGCCGGGGCTGGCTCCCAACAGGTTAGAGTCACACAAAGGTATATAATATTATATGTGACTATTGTAAAGGGTGTCATTTCTCTAATTTCTTTCTCAGCCTGTTTATCCTTTGCGTAGAGGAAGGATACTGATTTGTTTGAGTTAATTTTATATCCAGCCACTTTGCTGAAGTTGTTTATCAGTTTAGGAGTTCTCTGGTGGAAGTTTTGTGGTCGTTTAAGTATACTATCATATCATCTGCAAATAGTGATATTTTGACTTCTTCCTTTCCAATTTGTATACCATTGACCTCCTTTTGTTGTCTGATTTATCTGGCTAGGACTTCAAGTACTATATTGAACAGATAGGGAGACAATGGACAGCCTTGTCTGGTCCCTGATTTTAGAGGGATTGATAAAATTTTCTCTCCATTTAGTTTGATATTGGCTAATGTATTGCAGTATATTGCTTTCAATATGTTTAGATATAGGCCTTGAAATTCTGATCATTCCAAGCCTTTTATCATGAAGGGATGCTGAATTTTTTCAAAAGCCTTTTCAGCACTCTTAAATACTGATGATCTCTACTGCCATTGAATAATTATTTTTTATTGAAAAATTTGACAATTTGCCAAATAGTCAAAAGAATATTTATAATGTAAATGAGATTTGAATTATTCTATATAAAATATATTCTTAGCTATTTTTCATGTGAATATCTTACAATGAAACCTGAGAGGTTTTTGTTTTGCTTTTCATTTGTTTGATTGGTCCATTTTTCCAGTTTAATGTGATGTGTTGGATCAGATAATATGGCTTCTTTAAACACCAAGGGTAAGGTCTGATAAGAAACTAGAAAAGAATTCTTCTAGGCTTTAGTTAAGGATTGATGCCACAGGGGATAATTTCCTGAACAGAACTCTAATAGCTTATGCTCTAAGACCACGAATTGACAAATGGGACCTCATAAAATTACAAAGTTTCTGTAAGGCAAAGGACACTGTCAAAAGGACAAAGCGGCAACCAACTAACTGGGAAATGATCTTTACCAACCCTACATCCGACAGAGGGCTAATATCGAATATATACAAGGAACTCAAGAAGTTAGACTCCAGAGAGCCAAGTAACCCTATTAAAAAATGGGGTGCAGAGCTAAACAAAGAATTCGCACCTGAAGAATATCTAATGGCTGAGAAGTACCTAAAGAAATGTTCAACATCCTTAGTCATTAGGGAAATGCAAACCAAAACAACCCTGAGATTCCATCTCACACCAGTCAGAATGACTAAGATCAAAAACACAGGAGACAGCAGGGAGAAAGAGGAACACTCCTCCAGTGCTGGTGGGATTGCAAGCTGGTACAACCACTCTGGAAAGCAGTCTTGCGGTTCCTCAGAAAACTGGGCATGACACGGCCGGAGGATCCTGCTCAGCCACTCCTGGGCATATACCCAGAGGCTTCCCCTGCATGCAATAAGGACACATGCTCCACTATGTTCATAGCAGCTTTATTTATAATAGCCAGAAGCTGGAAAGAACCCAGATGTCCCTCAACAGAGGAATGGATTCAGAAGATGTGGTATATTTACACAATGGAATACTACTCTGCAATTAAAAACAATGAATTCACAAAATTCCTAGGCAAATGGTCAGAACTGGAAAGTATCATCCTTAGTGAGGTAACCCAATCACAAAAGAACACACATGGTATGCAGTCACTGATAAGGGGATATTAACCCAGAATCTCGGAATACCCTAGACACAATTCACATATCAATAGATTTCCAAGAAGATGGAAGGAGAGACCCTTGGTCCTGGAAAGACTGGATGTAGGGGAATGCCAGGACAGAGAAGTGAGAGGGGGTTGACTGGGGAACAGAGGAAGGGAAGGGGGCTTATGGGACTTTCGGGGAGGGAGGAAATGGGAAATGGGAAATCATTTGGAATGTAAATAAAAAAACTTAGAAAAAAAAAGGCATTGATGCCAGCACCAAGGAATTTACTTCACACTCTAGCTACAGTCATAAAACTTGCAAATAGGTCACATATACTCACAATTTAAAATAATAAAGTAGTTGAGTATCCATTTGTGCTTGAATTTCAAACTTTTCACATTATTCATCCACCTGAAAAGACAAAGAGACAAGCTTGAATAATACAACTTTCAGATCACAGTACCTTGGCACATGGTTGCTATAGAAACCATAAAGATTGACTTTGTTGGTATTGGTGGATCACTTCCAACTGTTTCAGAAAAACACATTAACAAAGTTTAACTTGTAGCTAGGACAGATTCCTATGTTGATATGAAATTTCTTAATCTTTTCCTTGCTATGGGTAATCTTTTCAAATTATTTATTTTTTATTTGATACTTCCTCTCCTGTAAATACTACTGTTTTTATGAACACTGAATTTATTGTTGTTTAACTCATACTTTGATGTTGCTGATTCAGATTGCATTCACTCAACAAGAAAACTCATACAGACATCAAGGATTGACATGGATGGACATACAGGCCTGCATGGGGAACATAGAAACAGATAATTGTATTTATATATCAGATATCAATATAAGAAATACAAAAGCGGAGGAAGCCTGCCAGCTTTCCTTCCGCGACCTCTGTTCCCGCGGACTGCGCTGGAGAGACGGGTACCCCAGGCTCCCTACCCCCAATATAACATCACTTGGGACACGGCCTGTTGGGGCTTCCGTCTGTGCCCGAGGGCAGGTCGGCGCTGTGGTTGTCTGGGTGCCAGATCGGCGGGTCATCGCTTCTACAGGGAGAGTGGCGCCACGGAGTATGCCCTCCACCATCTTTGCTCCAGTGACCAGGTAGTTGGGACCGCCAGGCTCAGAGACAGACAGGCATAATATCGCTTCGGTCTCAGGCAGCTTGTGTGTAACCTGCTCCCAGGTGCTGGGCTGATCTGCAGTAACCAGCGCGCCAGCTCTGCTGTGGGACCTTCTGCCTGGTGGAGGGACCCCGCGCTGGGAGGGAGCCTGCCAGCTTTCCTTCCGAGACCTCTGTTCCCGCGGACTGCACTGGAGAGACGAGGAGAGACTTCTGCCTGGCAGAGGGACGCCCCCAACCCCCCCAGGAGAGATCACACACCCCTGCACAGGGCAGGAGCCTGCCAGCCTCCCTTTGGCGACCTCTGCTCCAGGAATCCACTAGGCTGAGCCTTTAGATGTGCAAGGCCTCCCCAATATAAGATCACTTGGGGCAAGGCACATTAGGGCTCCAAAGTCACTCAGGAGCAGGCAGGCCCCAGAAATCGGTGCCAGGGGAATCCTGGTAATCCAGGGGGGGCAGAAATAGCTTTGCAGGCTCACAGGAGGTCCAACCAACAGCCAGTGACAACAGGACCAACTAACACCAGAGGTATCCAGATGGCAAAAGACAAACGTAGGAATGTTACTAACAGTAATCAAAGTAATGTGGGACCATCCGAACCCAACTCTCCAACAGCAGCAAGTCCTGGATACCCCACCACACCCGAAAGACAAGATCTGGATTTAAAATCACTTCTCAGGATGCTATTAGAGGATCACAAGAAGGACACAAATAAATCTCATAAAGAGTTACAGGAGACCATGAATCAACGGTTAGAAGCCCTTACAAAGGAAACACAAAAATCGCTTAGAGAAATGCGGGAGAACATGGATCAAAAGATGGAGGCGCACAAGGAGACAACACAAAAATCGCTTAACGAGATGAATCAACGGGTAGATGCACTCACAAAGGAATCACAAAAATTGCATAAAGAAATGCAGAAGAATATGGGTCAACAGATGGATGCCCATGAGGAGGCAACACAAAAAGTGCTTAAAGAAATGAATCAACGGTTAGATGCCCTTACAAAGGAAACACTACAACTGCTTAAAGAAATGCAGGAGACAATGGATCAACAGATGGAATCCCATGAGGAGGAAACACAAAAATCGCTCAGAGAAGTGCAGTAGAACGTGGGTCATCAGGAAGAAATCCTGAAAGAGGTAATGCAAAAATACCTTAAAGAAATACAGGAAAATACAAACAAACAAGTGAAGGATCTCAGCAAATCCATCCAGGAACTAAAAAAGGAAGTAGAAACAACTAAGAAATCACAAAGGGAGACAACTTTGGAGATAGAAAACCTTGGGAAG
This sequence comes from Tokudaia tokunoshimensis, assembly GCA_036184795.1. Classification (NCBI taxonomy): domain Eukaryota; kingdom Metazoa; phylum Chordata; class Mammalia; order Rodentia; family Muridae; genus Tokudaia; species Tokudaia tokunoshimensis. The sequence continues at coordinate 81,041,650 of BTHU01000002.1, read as the reverse complement.
AAATCAGGAGTCATAGATGCAAACATCAACAATAGAATACAAGAGATGGAAGAAAGAATCTCAGGTGCTGAAGATTCCATAGAAAGCATCGACTCAACAGTCAAAGAAAATGCAAAATGCAAAAAACGCGTAACCCAAAACATCCAGGAAATCCAGGACACAATGAGAAGACCAAACCTAAGGATTATAGGTATAGATGAGAGTGAAGATTTGCAACTTAAAGGGCCAGTAAACATCTTCAACAAAATTATGGAGGAAAACTTCCCTAACTTAAAGAGAGAGATGCCGATGAACCTAAAAGAAGCCTACAGAACTCCAAACAGACTGGACCAGAACAGAAATACCTCCCGTCACATAATAATCAAAACACCAAATGTTCTAAACAAAGAAAGAATACTAAATGCAGTAAGAGAAAAGGGCCAAGTAACATACAAAGGAAGACCTATCCGAATCACATCAGACTTCTCACCAGAGACTATGAAAGCCAGAAGATCCTGGGCAGATCTCATGCAGACACTAAGACAGCACAAATGCCAGCCTAGACTACTATACCCAGCAAAACTCTCAATCACCATAGATGGAGAGACCAAGATATTCCATGATAAAACCAAATTTTCACAATATCTTTCCACAAATCCAGCACTGCAACGGATAATAGGTGGAAACCTCCAATACAGGGAGAGAAACAACACCCTGGAAAAAATGAGATAATAACCTTCTTGAATCAAACCCAAAAGTAGATAACCACTCAAACATAAAGATAGCGTCAAGAATGGCAGATGGCAATAATCACTATGCCTTAATCTCTCTTAATATCAATGGTCTCAATTCCCCAATTAAAAGACATAGACTAGCAGACTGGATACGTAAACAGGTCCCAGCATTTTGCTGCATGCAGGAAACGCACCTCAGTGTCAAAGACAAACACTATCTCAGAGTAAAAGGCTGGAAAACAATTTTACAAGCAAATGGCCCCAAGAAACGAGGTGGAGTAGCCATCCTAATATCGGATAAAATTGATTTTCAACCTAAAGTCATCAAAAAAGAAACAGAAGGACACTACAGACTGATCAAGGGAAAAATCCACCATCAAGAACTCTCAATTCTGAATATCTATGCTCCAAATGCAAGGGCACCCTCATTCGTAAAAGAAACTTTACTAAAACTCAAAGCACACATCGCACCGCACACAATAATAGTGGGTGACTTCAACACCCCGCTCTCTGAAATGGATCGTTCAGGAAAGCAGAAACTAAACAGGGACACAGTGAATCTAATTGAAGCCTTGGACCAAATGGAACTAACTGACATATATAGAACATTTCATCCTAGAGCTAAAGAATACACCTTCCTCTCAGCTCCTCATGGTACCTTCTCCAAAATTGACCATATAATTGGTCACAAATCAGACCTCAACAGATACAAGAAGATAGAAATAATCCCATGACTCCTATCAGATCACTATGGAATAAGGGTGTTCTTCAATGGCAACAAAAACAAAAGAAAACCCACATACACATGGAGGCTGAACAATGCTCTACTCAATGATAACTTGGTCAAGGTGGAAATAAAGAAAGAAATCAAAGACTTTTTGAAAGTTAATGAAAATGAAGGCACAACATACCCTAATTTATGGGACACAATGAAAGCAGTGCTAAGAGGAAAATTCATAGCCCTGAGTGCCGCCAAAAAGAAACGGGAGACAGCATACACTAACAGCTTAATGGCACACCTGAAAGCCCTGGAACATAAAGAAGCAAATACACCCAAGAGGAGTAGAAGGCAGGAAATCATCAAACTCAGGGCTGAAATCAATCAAGTAGAAACAAATAAAACCATACAAAGAATCAACAAAACGAGGAGTTGGTTCTTTGAGAAAATCAACAAGATAGATAAGCCCTTAGCCAGACTAACCAGAGGGCACAGAGATAGTATCCAAATTAATAAAATCAGAAACGAAAAGGGAGAGATAACAACAGAAACTGAGGAAATTCAAAAAATCATCAGATCCTACTACAAAAACCTGTATTCAACACAACTAGAAAATCTTGAGGAAATGGACAATTTCCTTGACAGATACCAAGTACCAAAATTAAATCAGGATCAAATAGACCATCTAAACCGTCCTATAACCCCTGAAGAAATAGAAGTTGTCATTGGAAGTCTTCCAACCAAAAAAAGCACAGGTCCAGATGGTTTTAGTGCAGAATTCTATCAGACCTTCAAAGAAGACCTAACACCAATACTCTTCAAACTGTTCCACAAAATAGAAACAGAAGGAACACTACCCAACTCGTTCTATGAAGCCACAATTACACTAATACCAAAAGCACACAAAGATCCGACGAAGAAAGAGAATCTCAGGCCAATCTCTCTTATGAATATCGATGCAAAAATACTCAATAAAATTCTTGCCAACCGAATCCAAGAACACGTCAAAACGATCATTCACCACGATCAAGTAGGCTTCATCCCAGGTATGCTGGGATGGTTCAATATAAGGAAATCCATCAATGTAATCCACTACATAAACAATCTCAAAGAAAAAAACCACATGGTCATCTCATTAGATACTGAGAAAGCATTTGACAAAATTCAGCATCCTTTCATGCTAAAGGTCTTGGAAAAATCAGGAATTCAAGGCCCATACCTAAACATAGTAAAAGCAATTTACAGCAAACCAGTAGCCAGCATCAATCTAAATGGAGAGAAACTTGAAGCAATCCCACTAAAATCAGGGACTAGACAAGGCTGCCCTCTCTATCCATATCTTTTCAATATAGTACTTGAAGTTCTAGCTAGAGCAATTAGACAACAAAAAGAGGTGAAAGGGATTCAAGTTGGAAAGGAAGAAGTCAAACTATCACTATTTGCAGACGATATGATAGTATACATAAGCGACCCAAAGAACTCCACCAGAGAACTCCTACAGCTGATAAACAACTTCAGCAAAGTGGCCGGATATAAAATCAACTCAAGCAAGTCAGAAGCCTTCCTATACTCAAAGGATAAGCAGGCTGAGAAAGAAGTAAGAGAAATAATACCCTTTACGATAGCCACAAACCATATTAAGTATCTTGGCGTGACTCTAATCAAACAAGTGAAAGATCTGTATGACAAGAACTTCAAGTCTCTGAAGAAAGAAATTGAAGAAGACCTCAGAAGATGGAAAAATCTGCCATGCTCATGGATTGGCAGGATTAATATAGTAAAAATGACCATCTTACCAAAAGTAATACACAGATTTAATGCAATCCCCATCAAAATCCCAATTCAATTCTTCATAGAGTTAGAAAGAGCAATTCAAAAATTCATCTGGAATAACAGAAAACCCAGAATAGCTAAAACTATTCTCAAGAGTAAAAGAACCTCTGGGGGAATCAGTATCCCGGACCTCAAGCTGTACTACAGAGCAATAGTGTTAAAAACTGCATGGTATTGGTACAGTAACAGACATGTAGATCAATGGAACAGAATTGAAGACCCAGAAATGAATCCACACTCCTATGGTCACTTGATCTTTGACAAAGGAGCTAAAACCATCCAGTGGAAAAAAGATAGCCTTTTCAACAAATGGTGCTGGCTCAGCTGGAGGTCAACATGCAGAAGAATGCAAATTGACCCATCCTTATCTCCTTGCACTAAGCTCAATTCTAAGTGGATCAAAGATCTCCACATAAAACCAGACACACTGAAACTAATAGAAGGGAAACTAGGGAAGAACCTTGAACATATGGGCACAGGGGAGAATTTCCTGAACAGAACTCCAATAGCTTATGCTCTAAGATCAAGAATAGACAAATGGGACCTCATTAAATTACAAAGTTTTTGCAAGGCAAAAGACACTGTCAAAAAGACAAAGCGGCAACCAACTAACTGGGAAATGATCTTTACCAACCTTACATCCGACCGAGGGCTAATATCCAAGATATACAAAGAACTCAAGAAGTTAAACTCCAGAGAGGCAAGTAACCCTATTAAAAAATGGGGTACAGAGCTACACAAAGTGTTCTCACCTGAAGAATATCTAATGGCTGAGAAGCACCTAAAGAGATGTTCATCATCCTTAGTCATTAGGGAAATGCAAATCAAAACAACCCTGAGATTCCATCTCACACCAGTCAGGATGGCTAAGATCAAAAACACAGGAGACAGCAGTTGTTGGCGAGGATGTGGAGAAAGAGGAACACTCCTCCACTGCTGGTGGAATTGCAGGCTGGTACAACCACTCTGGAAAGCAGTCTGGCGGTTCCTCAGAAAACTGGGCATGACACTCCCGGAGGATCCGGCTATACCACTCCTGGGCATATACCCAGAGACTTTACCTGCATGCAATAAGGACACATGCTCCACTATATTCATAGCAGCCTTATTTATAATAGCCAGAAGCTGGAAAGAACCCAGATGTCCCTCAACAGAGGAATGGATTCAGAAGATGTGGTATATTTACACAATGGAATACTACTCTGCAATTAAAAACAATGAATTCACAAAATTCCTAGGCAAATGGTCAGAACTTGAAAATATCATCCTTAGTGAGGTAACCCAATCACAAAAGAACACACATGGTATGCAGTCACTGATAAGGGGATATTGACCCAGAATCTCGGAATACCCTAGACACAATCAGCATATCAATAGATTTCTAAAAAGATGGAAGGAGAGACCCCTGGTCCTGGAAAGACTGGATGTAGGGGAACGCCAGGACAGAGTAACGAGAGGGGGTTGAATGGAGAAAAGAGGGAGGGAAGGGGGCTTATGGGACTTTCGGGGAGGGAGGAAACGGGAAAGGGGAAGTGATTTGGAATGTAAATTAAAAAAATAAAATAAAATAAAAAAAAAAAGAAATACAAAACCATCACTATATCTGAAACCTACAACCCAATGAAATCTCTGTTGTTATTGTTATATTTTAAGCGAGTTTTCTACTCATATCTTTAGTATTGCTCTCTTAGATAATGAAAACTTAAAAAAAAAGCAAACAGGTTATTAAGATCTTCATCTGTTTATATTTGTAAAATGGGAAGCTTATATATATATATATATATATATATATATATATATATATATATATATATATATAATTTAATGACTAATATTTCCAGAAATATTTCCAGAAAATTCTTCTTTGTATTCAATCTCTAATACATTGTCATTTGAGAACCAGTGATTGTACAGAAAATGAAAGCAATTCCTTCCTCTTCACACCAAATTTATGCTATATTTTTTTCTGCTGATGAACATGAAATAAATTTATTATATATAAAATTTTCATCACTAACTTTTTGATTTACATTTCCAGTTTCCTTGAAGTCTCAATGACCTTTAACATAAGTTTACCTTTTCTTATCCTAATCCTAATTTTATTCTGTTCCATGTTTTTCTTTTTTTTTTTTTTTTTTTTTTGGTTTTTTTGAGACAGGGTTTCTCTGTGTAGCCCTGGCTGTCCTGGAACTCACTCTGTAGACCAGGCTGGCCTCGAAATCAGAAATCCTCCTGCCTCTGCCTCCCAAGTGCTGGGATTAAAGGCGTGCGCCACCACTGCCCGGCCTGTTCCATGTTTTTATATTTACTTTATATTTCATTTTAACATTTTATAAGCCCATACCCTACACAATAAAATACAAATATATATGTCAACCCATTTCTACCCTGCTCTTCCTCTCAATGCTATAAACCTATGCCTTTCCAAATTTATAGATTTCCTGTCATTCCTGCATGTATTTGGATCCTATTTCTTTGTAGTCCAGTCCTTTCTTGTCCCATCCCCACACCATCCTCCAAACTTTTCTTTCTTTCTTTGTTAACATATTGGATTTTTCTTTTTTTTTCAATAAGCCACTGAGTCTAGTTACTATACATGAATATAGGAAAAATCAGTGACCCTTTTATTTTTATTTTTTTTATTTACATTCCCAATGATTTCCCCTTTTCCGGTTCCTCCCTCCCCAAAAGTCCCATAAGCCCTCTTCCCTCCCCCTGTTCCCCATTCAACCCCCTCTCAGTTCTCTGTCCTGGTATTCCCCTACATTCAATTTTTCCAGGACCAGGTGTCTCTCTTTCCATCTTCTTGGAAATCAATTGATATGTGAATTGTGTCTTGGGTATTCTGAGATTTCTGGGTTAATATCCCCTTATCAGTGACTGCATACCATGAGTGTTCTTTTGTGATTGGGTTACCTCACTAAGGATGCTATTTTCCAGTTCTGACCATTTGACTAAGAATTTCTTGAATTCATTGTTTTTAATTGCAGAGTAGTATTCCATTGTGTAAATATACCACATCTTCTGAATTCATTCCTCCATTGAGGAACATCTAGGGAAGAACCTTGAACATATGGGCACAGGGGAAAGTTTCTTCAACAGAACATCAATAGCTTATGCTCTAAGACCAAGAGTTGACAAATGGGACCTCATAAAATTACAAAGTTTCTGTAAGGCAAAGGACATTGTCAAAAGGACAAAGCGGCAACCAACAAACTGGGAAAAGATCTTTACCAACCCTACATCCGACAGAGGGCTAATATCCAATATATACAAAGAACTCAAGAAGTTAGTCTCCAGAGAGCCAAATAACCCTATTAAAAAATTGGGTACAGTGTACAGGTATAAAGAGTTCGCACCTGAAGAATATCTAATGGCTGAGAAGCACCTAAAGAAATGTTCAACATCCTTAGTCATTAGGAAAATGCAAATCAAAACAACCCTGAGATTCCATCTCACACCAGTCAGAATGACTAAGATCAAAACACAGGAGACAGCAGGTGTTGGTGTGGATGTGGAGAAAGAGGAACACTCCTCCAGTACTGGTGGGATTGCAAGCTGGTACAACCACTCTGGAAAGCAGTCTTGCGGTTCCTCAGAAAACTGGGCATGACACTCCCAGAGGATCCTGTTATACCACTCCTGGGCATATACCCAGAGACTTCCCCAGCATGCAATAAGGGCACATGTTCCACTATATTCATAGCAGCCTTATTTATAATGACCCTATTCTTAAAGAAATGATAATTTCTCTTCTAGAGCTATCAACTGTCAATCACACCAGCAAGGGTGGGCCCTTGTAAGACTCTCCTCAACTCCTTCTGAAATGATAACTGTCTTTGCCATGTGCTCCCAGATCCTCCACCTCTGCACTTCCACCTGATCTTACATTGCTCATACTATATCTAACCTCGATGCCAAGTCTCACTCTCACAGCCTGTGCTCCAGGCTACCTTGGACCTTTCATGTCTGCTCCCTCTCTAATCCCTGGAGAACCCAGCCTGAACATTTTCCATCCTACAGGTTTGAGCAGGGTCACATATCCTGTTTCTAAGCCCAGTCTTCTGTGTTCATTTTAGATATACAACCAACAAAAGAAGTCTACATACTCAGGTCTCATCATAAAAACACTCAAAATATGAAAGGTCAAGATAGAATATCCTCCTGAAAGTTCACCAGTTCTATTGGAATGTTGTTCGATAAAAATTACCTAGATGAATCCCACAGCACAGAACTTCAAAGAGCAAACAATGAATAGTGTATATATAGGGTTAAGAAATATATTAATTGTATAGCAAAGAAAAAGAAGCCATTAATTTGAAAGATTACCCAAAGAAGGGGTTTCAGGAGAGGTTTTAGAGGCAAAAAATAAAAAGAAAAATAATATAATTATATTATAATCTCAGAAATATTAATAAGTATTGTAAAAAGAATAATCATAAACTTTATCAAAGAAATCAAGCAATTGTTAAAACAACACAAACATCTCAATGAGCATAAAAAGAATAAATGTCTGGATGGTGTCCTAGAAAATACAAAAACATAAGAGTGCATTTAATGACAATAATAGTTCAAGATTTGATAACACTACAATAAAGAGATAGAAACATTGAATAGTCCTCAGGGTGAAATGAATATCACACAGCACAAAACTCAGGATATAGTTCTATAAGTATAATGGATCAAGTAGAAGATAGGATATTAAGAATGAAATACAAAATTTAGAACATACAAGTAAAGAAATTTAAAAATTAAAGAATGAGAAAGGAAAATGCAAGAATTATGGGCTACCATACAAAGACCAAATCTTCAATTAGTAGTCATTGATTCAGGAGAAGAATGCCAAGCCAATGATATAGTCAAGATTATATGGACAAAAATATCATAAACATAAAAACTTCAGAACAAATGATACAATACATAAATGAACCTAATAGATATCTACAGAACATTTGACCCAAATACCAAAGAATGTACATTTTACTCAGCCAACAGCCTACCAAAATATCTGTAAAATAGATCACATACTAGGATGTAAAAGTCTTACATTCATAAAAATTGAAATAACTCTATGTATTCTTTCTACCAATAATGGAATAAAACTTAAAATCAACCAACAACAAATTTCTGGAAAGTAAATAAACTCAAAGACATTAAGCAATGAAAATGTGTGCATGTATGCATATGTGCTCTCACACACACACACACACACACACACACACAAACACATATGATGTACCATGCTTATCTCCAACACAATGCTACACCTAAGATTCATGGGACACTCAGGAAGAAGGATAAGAAAGATGTAAGAGACATTGGAATAAGTGCTAAGAGATAGTGTCTTATAGATATATCAGTGATGTCACACTCATGAAATCTCAACAACATGGCCTAGATAAGACCTGCACAATGACGAGGCCTGTTGACATTCCAGTGGGAATGGGAGAAATTTCATGGGGTCCCACCTCTAAAAGAATAGTTTTAGGTAATTAATGACTCCAAATCAAAGGAAAATAATTCTTCACCAGGAATGAGTCCACTAAATGGTTATCCAATCTCAAGTAGTAAACCCTAAAACATATATATGCATGGAATACTAAATTGACTCAGCATGTACCACTTATATATTCATATATATATATATACGAATGTATATATGTATGTATATATGTATATATGTGTATATTCATATATGTATATATGTGACTATGTTTATGTATATATGTGTATATGTATATATGTGAATATGTGCATATATGTATATGTATGTGAATATGTATATGTTTATATATATGTTTATTGCGTATAAATATGTATATATGTATATGTGAAGATGTGGGTAAATATATATATGTGTATATGTGCGGATGTGTGTAAATTATGTGTATATATGCATATCTATGTACATGCTTGTACATGTATATGTACATATGTGTATATATATGTATACATGTGTATATGAACAACAACAATTAAAGGAACAGAGGCAATGAATTTGAAATAGTTACAAGGGGAACATGGAAAGGATTGTTAGATAGAAAAGACAGTACAATGATATATTATATACTAGTGATTTATTAGTTTACTTTTATTTTTGAGATCATAACATAATTACATAATTTCTCCCCTAAAATCAGCATTAGTCACAGAATACAAAATGTTAAATATAGAGTCTGAATACAGGATGCTAGCAATGCACTTAATAGAGAAAAATAGATATGGAGAGGCAATCTACAAATATCAAGTCTCACTACAAAATAGATATGAGTAAGCAGAAGTATACTATCCACAAATACTAACCATCTTTTTTTAGTTGAGAAAAAGTCTGAGTAGGTACATTGGAATTGTTCATGGGAATTTATTTTAAACCACGTGTTTTGTGAAAATGCTAATTTTAAAAACAAATAAAATAATTAACTGGCCATACAGAGGTATGTATCCATAATCTCAGCTATTGGAAGTCTACGGAAGGCATGTTGTTCTAAGTTGCAGCCCAATTTTGGCCTATAGAACATGTACAAAGCAAACTAAGAGTACATAGAAAGACCCTTTCAAAATAATTAAATAAAAATAAATGAATAAATCAAATAATGCAGAAGAAAGAAAAAGAAATAAAAGAGTTTTTGTAAAACCAACACAATTAGTAATCATTCAGGCATCTCAAATGAAAAAAATCAACATTAAAAAAAAACACCTGTATTAAAATGTACAAGAATAATTCAAGTGTCAGTGACTCGCATACAACAGTGAGCACTGGCATAATGAAAAAGGCTGCTGCCACACTTGCCTTTCTCAACTGCATGCTTCCTGGTGATATGTAATTCTGTAGAATGCCATAATCCACCATGCCACTATCAGCTAGAAAGGGGATTGTGTCCCACTCTATTCCATGTGCCTACTTTAAGTTTTTCTGTAATTGTTGCACCTTATAGCCAATCACACGCCTGGGTCCTTCCCTGAGTCTACAGTCAAAAGAAGCCCTGTTTCTGCCAAGACTGTTAGCCTCTCTTGGCATTCAAAACATAACAAATTAAAACACTAGCAGAAAAAAGGATGATCAGAATATATTTAGAAGACATAAAATAAATAAATCCATAGAAAAACACCTCAATTTAAGAAACAAAAACAATAATAAGAAAGAGTAAATACATACAGTGCCTAATTTCCCTATGAATTATATAATCTTTCTTGATAGTTAAAGGGGAAAAAAGGAGCTGAGCATCAGTATCCATCATTTTCTGCTTCCTAACTGTAGACACAATTCTGCCTCATGCCCCTGCTGATGCAGCTGGAGCTGCTCTTGCCACCAGGCCTTCCCTGACTTGTTTTGCTGCATTTGTCAGAACAGAGTTGAAAAAGAAAAAATTTTAGTGATTTGAAGGATAATGGCCCCATGGGCTCATACGTTTGTCTTGGTCACCAGTTGGTGGAACTGTTTGGGGAGGAATAAGAGGTGTGGCATTACTGGACAACATGTATCACTGGGGGCAGACCCTCAATTTTCAGAAGACTCCTTCCATTCTCTATTAGTTCTCTGACTCTTGTGTGAGACTCAAGATGTGATCTCTCAACTGCTGCTTCAGCACAATTATCACGATGCCTTTAGTGTACCTTCATACATTTTATCCCTATGGAACCATAAGCCCAGTTAAACGTTTTTGTAAGTTGACTCAGTCATACTGTTTTATCACAGCAATAAAAATGTACCTAATCCCCTTCCAGCCACCATCTGCAGCAGAGAACCAGGCAGCTCCACAGCCTTCTGTGCACAGTCAGCCAGGAGAGAGTAATTTCCCAGCAGTGATTGATTTCACTTCTGAGTGCGGAGGTGAGATTTCCACCTTCTCTCTGGAGGGGTGCAGCTAGGAGCACACAGGGCATAAGATCAGTGGAACTGCTAGTACAGGAGTCTTCCCTTCTGGCCACTATTTGCAGCAGGGAACCAGACACCTCCATAGCCTTCTGTGCACAGACCCTGCCAGAAGAGAGTTGGTCCCCCAGGAGTACAGACACAGGCTTAAAGGCCCATAGGAGGGGCAAGCTCCAGTCAGAGACAGAAAGACCAACTAACACCAGAGATAATCAGATCGCAAAAGGCAAGCACAAGAACCTTACCAACAGAAACCAAGGCTACTAGGCATCATCAGAGCCCAGTTCTCCCACCACAGAAAGTCCCGGATGCCCCAGCACAATGGAAAAGCAAGAGTTGGATTTAGAGTCTCATCTCATGATGCTGTTAGAGGACATCAAGAAGGACATAAATAACTCCCTTAAAGAAATACAGGAGAACATGGGTCGAAAGGTAAAAGCCCTTAAAGAGGAAACACAAAAATCCCTTAAAGAATTGTGGGAAAAAACAAACAAGTGAAGGAACTGAACAAAACCATCCAGGATCTAAAAATGGAAGTAGAAACAGTAAAGAAATCACAAAGTGAGACAACTCTGGAGATAGAAAATCTTGGAAAGAATTCAGGAGTCATAGATGCAAGCATCAACAACAGAATACAAGAGATAGAAGAAAGAATCTCAGGTGCTGAAGATACCATAGAAGACATTGACTCAACAGTCAAAGAAAATGCAAAATGCAAAAAGCTTATAACCCAAAACATCCAGGAAATCCAGGACACAATGAGAAGACCAAACCTAAGTATTATAGGTATAGAAGAGAGCGAAGATTTCCAACTTAAAAGACCATTAAATATCTTCAACAAAATTATAGAAGAAAACTTCCCTAACCTAAAGAAAGAGATGTCCATGAACATACAAGAACTCCAAATAGACTGGACCAGACCAGAAATTCCTCCCAGCACATAATAATCAAAACACCAAATGCACTAAACAAAGAAAGAATATTAAAAGCAGTAGGGGAGAAGGTCAAGTAACCTATAAAGGCAGGCTTATCAGAATTACACCAGACTTCTCACCTGAGATGACGAAAGCTAGAAGATCCTGGGCAGATCTCATACAGACCCTAAGAGAACACAAATGCCAGCCCAAACTATACTCAGCAAAACTCTCAATTACCATACATGGAGAAAACAAGATATTCCATGATAAAACCAAATTTACACAATATCTTTCCACAAATCCAGCCCTACAAAGCATAATAGATGGAAAATGCCGACAAGAGGAGGGAAACTACACCCTAGAAAAAGCAAGAAAGTAATCTTTTTCCAACAAACCCAAATGAAAGTAACCACACAAACATTAAAAGAATATCAAAAAAGAAAACAGGAAGCAATAATCCCTATTCCTTAATATCTTATAATATCAATGAACTCAATTCCTCAGTAAAAAACATAGTCTGACAGTCATCCATGTAAATCTTCAATTTTATCAGAAAATGTTTGTGATTCCTCTTTCAATCAATTTAGAAATATTTTATGTCTACCATTTTAACTGTATTATTTTTATGATAATCTTTAATTTTAACTTTTTTATATATTTCTTCAATTTCATCAGAAATATTTTCCATGTAAATCTTCAATTTTTTCAGAAAATGTTTATCATTCCACTTTCATTCAACTTAGGAATATTTTTATGCCTACCATTTTATCGGTATAATTTTCCCATGAAATAGTCAATCTTAATGTGTTTTTCTATATATTTCTTCAATTTTATCAGAGATATTTTCCACATAAATCTTCAATTTTATCAGAAAATGTTTATAATTCCACTTTCAATCAACTTAGAAATATTTTTATGCCTACCATTTTATCTGGAATTTTCCATGATATTCTTCAATTTTAATGTTATTTTATATTTTTCTACAATTTTATTAGAAATATTTCCCATGTAAATCTTCAATTCTATCATAAAATGTTTCTAATTCCTTTTTCAATTAATTTAGCAATGTTTTTATGTCTAACATTTTACTCTGTAATTTTCCATGAAAGTTGTCAATCTTAATATGTTTTTCTATATGCTTCTTCAATTTTGTCAGAAACATTTTTCATGTAAATCTTTAATTTTACCATTAAATGTTTTTACTTCCCTTTTCAATTTAAAAAAAATAAGAAAAGAGAGAAATGTACCTATTACAGACATTGGTAACAGGGACTGGGTTATTTCTATAACAGACCTGACTACATGGTCTTTGAAGAGACAACAAGAATCTAGAAATTTAATTTTAAAGCAAAGGCTGAAGTAGGTAAGGATATTAGTGAGAGGCCTGACCCAAAATGGAGTGAGCAACTAATATACCTTCCTAAAGTTACTTTTTTCTCAAATCATAAGATAGTTACTGACACAGAAAACTGGTACTTAGTAGCAGAGTTCAATTTGCCAGGATAAACCTAACTGGATCACTCTTAGGCCTTTGCAGAAGGAATATAGGACAAATTAGAGGTGCAGGTCAAAAGGTCAGGAAGTCAGTAAGTGGAGCTGGAGGAGATTGGAAGCCAAAAAGCCTAGCAAAATAGTGGAGGTCTGATTCATGAGGTCTGAGAAGAAAACAAGGAGTCTATTAAGAATTGGTGTAGCGCCACTCATGTTACATTCTAGAAATCAAACCAGCTGCATTCTACCCTGGTCTGAGAACTTCCATGAGACTGAACTCAAAAGTTGTAGGCCATCATTTGGCAGAAGAAATTTCAAGAGTGGACAGAATCCAAGCAAGGTTGACTACTCACTGTCCCTAAAAGTTGGTCTACAGTTAGAGTAGAAAGCTATTAAAAATATGCAGTTTGGTGAAGAAATGAGCTTGAAAGAATTTAAAATGCAAATAAAATGGAAATGTTGCTGTAACTGACATCATGAAAAAAAAATTCTCATGCTCTTCATTTGGACAGTAGCTGTCTTGAGAACAGGACCATGAAAACTCTCAATTTGTGTACAAAGTCATTTGACAGGAGAGACTGAATAAAGAATGTCGTTGATATGGTTTACTTCAAAGTGGAAAGGCCTGTGATTGCTGATCTTCATTCTCAATTTGACTGGAGGTAGCACCTCCTAGGAAACAGACCTCTAGACATCTCTGTAAGGGCACTATCAAAGAGGCTTAACTCTAGATGGGAGAGGTGTGAGTGCCACCAACCCATCAACTGAGGTCCTACACTGCATGTTCATGGGAAGATAAGAGAGTGAGCTCATCAGAGCACTCACCTTAGTCCCCCGACTGTGAATAGAGTGTGACCACACACTCATGACAACATAGCTAGAGATACAGCCACTGCTGTGTCTTTCTCACCGTGGTGGATCACATCTTCAAGCTGTGAGATAGAAGAAACTCTTTCATCCTTAAGTTTAATCTGGTTAAGTATTTATTTGTAACAGTAAGATAGTAATAAAGACAATAGTTAGTAAGAGATAAATGGCAGAATCCAATGTGGCTTATGCCTTTAAAACTGTAAAGGACTATGTTAAGTATTCTCAAAAATACTTCGGTATCATGATGTTCATCATTACATTGGAATAGTGAAAAAATGGAATGATGAATAGAATGAAAAACTGGAATAGAAGATTGAACATGCACAATTACATGACTACACTGGAGCCTTTAAAATGAACTCAAGCACATAAGAACTTTAAATAACTAGAAAATATGTCTAGATATCTGTGTATGTATAGCATATTTGGTATGTATGCACATGTGCACTTTGCCAATCACCAATACTCCTATAGAAAAACACAAGACAATGTTATCTGACATATGAATATAATTCGGCTTTTGTTTCCAATATTTAGTACTTTTCCATACAAAATAGAACTGTCAAGTTCTTTTAAGATGAGAATATATTTAATCTGTGATGAAAATATTTTAATTTCTACTTACTGATCTCATGTAGTTTTTCATTGTTTCAAAACAGATAAAGTCTCCAGGAAATGTAGAAGTTACTAGAGGCTGTAAGGTGCTAGCTACAGATATAGTTTTGTCTGATTCCTGGAATATTTTTAGGTTACTTTTTCATCAGTATCATAATATAGAGAATTATATAAAATTCTAGATATATGACCCTTTGGAAAAATCCAGTTTTATCATGGAGCCTCAGTTTTGCTAAAACAATCAAGGCTGGAGATGAGTGGCAGCTGGCCAATTCTGATGAGCATGAAGAATACTCTGACCCAGGCTGTTGCCTGTCCTGTTCCTCATAAGCAGAGTAGCCTTTAGTTTTCTGAAAATGTGAGTTTGTATAAACACATGCATAATCTACATAGTGTATGTCACCTCCCCGCACCAGACTCCTGAATTCAGCTATTCGGCAGCACATTCAAGCTTACACGGACTTGTGGTGTAATGTGTGCTCTTTCCTCATCTCAAGACTGGCAAGCTGCTCTTCCACCTGTTTGTTTCCTCCAAATCAGTAGTGTCTGTTTCACATAATCAACACAGCTAGCTCCAATCTGTGCCCACCTCTACCATCATGGCTTGATTCCATCACTCCTTTTCTGTGTATATTAACATTTTTCTTGTTATTTAAATTTCGTATGCTTCCATTTCCTTCTGAAATTTTTTTCAATTTTACATAAATGCATTTCCCCAACCCATGGAGGTTCTTTTTTTTTCCCCCATCTCATATTAAGCCATCCAACTACAGCGTACTTATTTATTCATTCAATAAAGCAGTGTTAAATGTAACGACAAAAACAGAGCAAGCTTCTGGAGCCATTTGGCCATGGGAATTGTATCTTTGAGAGAAGACAGATGAACACAGTATGATTTCAGTTATACACATCATACAAACAAAACATATGGAGATTGTTTATAGAACCATATCAACAAGGTTAGGAAATTTGCCCTGAGACTGTGTCCTAGGAGCTCAGTGGGGAGAGGCAGCAATACCCTGGAGGGAAGTGCTGCAAGGAATAAGGAGACAGCACAAAGGTGGGGAGGGGAAAGGGCAGGCAGTGTTTTCTGTGGCTGAATCAATGCGAAAGGAAGAAGTTGATGAGGTCACCCAAAAGCCAGACCAATCCAAGATGAATTCTGCAGGCAGGAAGTGTAGCCTTTCTTCAAACTACAGTGAGGAGTCAAAGTTTATAAGGAGGCTTTGGAGGCTACTGCAGAAGATGGTAGACTGAACCATGGTAATGTGGATAGGCTTCTTGAAGTATCTTCATATTTTCCCCTTGAGTGTGGTTATTTTCCCTTGACCCACTAACTCTGCTCAATCCATGCTAAAGAGATATCTTTCCCTAGCAATACAGTGGTATGCTACAGTACAGGATGCTTAGACTACAAGGTAGGAAAGGCTCAGTTTTTTAATTCATATCTCTCTATATTTGAGGGAATAAAATGATTGTATTTTCTTGATAGGTAATTTTTTCAAGACCTGCCACTATTTTATTACATTATTATAGCAAAGCAATGTCCCTAACTGAGTTTTGACATCAGGATTCCACATAATATTATTAAAAAAAAAATTTCACATTCATTGAAAGGTTGCATTTAGCATCATTTAGACATTACAATTCTGTTTTCAATTTTGTTTATATGCAATAAAATTTAATTTTAAGACTGAAATATAAAGTAATCTTAATAAATAAATTCAAATCAGAAAAAAGCAGTTTGTGTGTTATTAAAATTAGACAGATTTCAATTGAAATAGACTTAAAATATGCAGAGATTTCCCCATGTTTATGAATTCAAATTAACCTATTTTAGATGCCCTCTGGACAACAATAGTGGAAGAAATCATCATTTAAATGATACATCTGACTTTAGTGCTGTTAAAATGTAACTAAGATGTATCTCTTATAACTGATGGCAGACACAGTGGCAGTGAGACAATGTCTTCACAAACAAAGCTACAAATAGGAGTAGGGTTGGCTCTCATGATAGTCTCCCTCAGCCTAAAATTTATCCTCCCAACAACCAAAACCTTTAGTTTACCACAAATGAAACCTACTTTTCCACTATGTACATACATCATACTCCATACCAAACACCCAAGTCATCATATAAATCCATCATAGAAATACATTATACATCATAAAACACAAGCACAGCATATCACACACACATACTACATATCACGCAGATCAAAAACACATCACACATCACACACACTATATAACATACATACAACTTATACCCTATACACATAGTATACATCATTATTGAGCACTATACATCAGACACACAGTATTCATCATATACACACTAAATATCAAACATGTTCTCAACACCATACACACTCCAGATATCACATAAGTACACTGTATATTTTGGGATAAAAGCTCTAAAAACATCAATCAAATTTAGTCTTTCTTCACTAAATTTCTGTCTTCCATATTTTCTATTTTGTATTGGATATTTTCTTTTTTTTCTAAGTTTTTTTATTTACATTCCAAATCATTTCCCCTTTCCAGTTTCCTCCCTCCCCGAAAGTCCCATAAGCCCCCTTCCCTCCCTCTTTTCCCCATTCAACCCCCTCTCGCTTCTCTGTCCTGGCATTCCCCTGCATCCAATCTTTCCAGGACCAGGGGTCTCTCCTTCCATCTTCCTGGAAATCTATTGATATGTGAATTGTGTCTAGGGTATTCCTTGATTCTGGGTTAATGTCCCCTTATCAGTGACTGCATACCATGTGTGTTCTTTGTTTTCAAATGTTATTCCCTTTCCCGGTTTCTCAGCCCTATGCCTCTGTTTCTATAAGGGTGTTCCCACACCCACACACCCACTCCTGTCTCCCTGCCCTCACAGTTCCCTACACTAAAGCATCTAGTATTCACAGCACCAAGGGCCTCTTCTCCAATTGATGCCCAACAAGGCCATCCTCTGCTGCATATGTGGCTGAAGCCATGGGTCCCTCCATGTGTATTCCTTGGTAGGTGGTTTAGTCCCTGGGAGCTCTGAGAGGAATGGTTGATTGATATTGTTCTTCCTATGGTGTTGCAAACCCTTTCAGGTCCTTCAGTCCTTTCTCTAACTCCTCCGTTGGGGAACGCCATGCTCAGTCCAGTAGTTGGCTGTTATATCCACCTCTGTAAATGTCAGGCTCTGGCAGGAGACAGCTATATCAGGCTCCTCTCAGCATGCACTTCTTGGCATCCACAATAGTATCTGGGTTTGGTAACTATATATGGGATGGATCACCAGGTTAGGTAGTCTCTGGATAGACTTTCCTTCAGAATCTGCTCCATATTTTGTCTCTGTATATCCTCTAGTGGGTACTTTGTTCCCCCTTCTAAGAAGGACCAAATTATCTACACTTTGAACTTCCTTCTTCTTGAGCTTCTTATGGTCTGTGGATTATATCTTCAGTATTCTGAGATTTGGGACTAATAATCACTTATCAGTGACTGCAGACCTAGTGTGTTCTTTTGTGACTGTGTTACCTCACTCAGGATGATATTTTCTAGTATTTCCAATATTTGCCTAAGAATTTCATGAATTCATTGTTTTAAGAGCTGAATAATAGTCTATTGTGTAAATGCAACATATTTTCTGGATCCTTTCCTCTATTGAGGGACATCTGGGTTCTTTCCAGCTTCTGGCAATTATAAATAAGGCTGCTATGAACATAGTGGAACATATGTCCTTATTACATGTTGGAGCATCTTCTGGGTATTTGCCCAGGAGTGGTATAGCTGGGTCCTCAGGTAATATGACCAGTTTTCTGAGGAACTACCAGACTGATTTCCAGAGTGTTTGTACCAGCTTGCAATCACACCAAAAATAAAGGAGAGTTCCTCTTTCTCCACATCTGCTGCCGACTGAGTTTTTGATCTTAGCCATTCTGACTGGTTTGAGGTAGAATCTCAGGATTGTCTTGATTTGCATTTCTATAATGACTAAGGATGTTGAACTTTTTTTGTAATCATTTTTATTGGATATTTTATTTACATTTCAAATATTATCCCTTTCCAGATTTCCCCCAAAAGAGACCCTCTATTCCTTTTCCCCTCCTTCTGCTTCTATGAGGGTGTGGCCCCAGCCACCCACCCACTACTGCCTCCCCACCCTCATATTCCCCTACATAAGAGCCGTCACAGGACCAAGGGCCTCTTTTCCCATTGTTGCCATACAAGGCCATCCTCTGTTACATACATGGTGCTTCTTGGACATTGGATAAACCTCCATTGAAAATTCTTTGTTTAGGTCTCTACCCCATTTTTAATAGGGTTATTTGATTCTCTGGAGTCTAACTTCTTGAGTTCATTGTATATATTGGATAGTAGCTCTCTATCAGATGTAGGATTGGTAAAGATCTTTTCCCAGTCTGTTGGTTGCTGTTTTGTCCTTTTGACAGTGTCCTTTGCCTTACAAAAGCTTTGCAATTTTATGAGGTCCCTTCTGTCTATTGTTGATCTTAAAGCATAAGACATTGGTGTTCCCTTCAGGAAATTTTCCCCTGTGCCCATGTGCTCCAGGCTCTTCTCCACTCTTTATTAAATTCAGTGAAACTGGTTTCATGTGAAGTTGTTGATACACTTAAACTTGAGTTCTATACAAGGAAATAAGAATGGGTTGATTTGTATTCCTCTACATGCTGACCTGCAGTTGAACCAGGACCATTTGTTGAAAATGTTGTCATTTTGCCACTGGATATTTTAGCTTCTTCATCAACGATCAAGTGACCATAGGTGTGTGGGTTCATTTCTGGGTCTTAAATTCTATTTCATTGAACTATCTGCCTACAACTGTACCAATACCATGCAGTTTTTAATCGCAGTTTCTCTTTAATACAACTTGAGGTCAGGGATAGTGATTCTGCCAGAGGTTCTTTTATTGTTGAGAATAGTTTCACTATCCTGGGATTTTTGTTCTTCCGAATGAACTTGAAAATTGATCGTTCTAACTCTATGAAGAATTGAGTTGGAATTTTGATGGGGAATTCATTGTGTAGATCACTTTCAGCAAGGTTGCCATTTTTACTATATTAATCCTGCCAATCCCTGATCATGGGAGATCTTCAGCTTCTTTCTTCAGAGACTTGAAGTTCTTGTCAAACAGATCTTTCACTTGCTTGGTTAGAGTCATACCAAAGTATTTTATATTATTTGTGACTATTGGGAAGGGTGTCATTTCCCTAGTTACTTTCTCAGTCTGTTTATCTTTTGAGTATAGGAGGACTACTGATTTGTTTGAATTAATTTTATATCAAGCCACTTTGCTGAAGTTATTTATCAGGTTTAGGCATTCTATGGTGGAATTTTGGGGTGGTCACTTAAATATACTATCATCATCTGCAAATAGTCATATTTTGAATTCTTCCTTTCCAGTTTGTATCCCTTTGACCTGCTTTTGTTGTTGTCTAATTATTCTGGCTAGGACTTCAAGTACTATACTGAATATGTAAGGAGAGAGTGGGAAGCATAGTCTAGTCCCTAATTTTAGTGGATTTGCTTTAAGTTTCTCACCATTTAGTTTGATGTTGGCTACTGGTTTGTTGTACATTGTTTTTACTAAGTTTACACATGGGCCTTGAATTGCTGATCTTTCCAAGACTTTTACCATGAAGGTGTGTTGAATTTTGTCAAATGCTTTCTCAGCATCTAATGAGATGATCATGTAGGTTTTTTTTCTTTGAGTTTGTTTAAATAGTGGATTACATTGATGGATTTCTGTATATTGAACCATCCCAGCTTTCCTGGGATGAAACCTACTATATTTTGATAGATGATAGTTTTGATGTGTTCGTGGATTCAGTTTTCAAGAATTTTATTGAGTATTTTGTATGGATATTCATTAGGGAAATCTAATTGGTCTGAAGTTCTTTTGTTGTTAGGTCTTTGTGTAGTTCAGGAATAAACATAATTGTGGCTTCATAGAATGAATTGGGTAGTGTTCCTTCTGTTTATATTTTGTGGAATAGTTTGAAGAGTATTGATACTAAGTCTTATTTGAAAGTCTGATAAAATTCTGCATTAAAACTATCTGTTCCTTGGCTTTTTTGGTTGGGAGATTTTCAATGACTGCTTCTATTTCTTTAGGTGATATGGAACTGTGTAAATGGTTTATCTGATCCTGATTTAAACTTGGCTCCTGGTATCTATCTAGCAAGTGATCCATTTCATCCAGATTTTCCAATTTAGTTGAGTATGGCTTTTGTAGTAGGATCTGATGATTTTTTTGAATTACCTCAGTTTCTGTCGTTATGTTTCCCCTTTCATTTCTGGTTTTATTAATTTGAATACTCTCTCTTTGTCCTCTGGTTAGTCTGGCTAAGGGTTTATCAATCTTGTTGATTTTCTCAAAGAATCATCTCCTGGTTTTCTTGCTTCTTTCTATAGTTCCTTTTGTTTCTACTTGGTTGATTTCAGTCCTGAAGTTGGATTATTTCATGCTGTCTACTCCTCTTGGGTGTATTTGCTTCATATTTTTCTAGAGCTTTCAGATGTGCTGTCAGTGTATGCTCTCTCCAGTTTGTTTCTGGAGGCACTTAGAGCTTTGAGTTTTCCTCTTATCACTGCTTTCATTGTGTCCCATAAGTTTTGGTATGATGTGCCTTCATTTTCTTCGAATTCTAAATTCTAAAACGTTGTTAATTTATTTCTTTATTTCTTCCTTGACCAATTTATCATTGAGTAGAGCATTGTTCAACTTTCATGTGTATGTGGGCTTGTCATTGTTTTGTTGTGATTGAAGACCAGCCTGAATCCATGAAGAACTGATAAGATGCATGGGATTATTTCAATATTCTTATATCTGTTGAGGCCTGTTTTGTGACCAATTATATGGTCAATTTTGGAAATGGTACCATGAGGTGCTGAGAAGAAGGTATATTCTTTCATTTTAGGATGAAATGTTCTATAGATACCTGTTAAATCCACTTGGTTCATAACTTCTCTTAGTTTCACAGTGTCTCTGTTTAGTTTCTTTTTCCATGATGTGTCCATTAATGAGAGTGGGGTGTTGAAGTCTCCCACTATTATAGTGTGAGGTACAATGTGTGCTTTGATCTTTGGTAAAGTTTCTTTTATGAATGTGGTTGCCCTTGCATTTGAAGCATAGATGTTCAGAATTAAGAGTTTATCTTGTTACATATTTTTCCTTTGACAAGTATAAAGTGTCCTTCCTTAACTTTTTTGATAACTTTTGGTTGAAAGTTCGATATTAGAATGGCTACTCTAGCTTGTTTCTTAGGATCGTTTGCTTGGAAAATTGTTTGCTAGCCTCTTACTCTAAGGTAGTGTCTGTCTTGGTCACTGAGGTACATTTCCTGTAGGCAGCAAAATTCTGGGTCCTGTTGAAATATCCAGTCTGTTAGTCTATGACTTTTTATTGGGGAAATGAGTCTGTTGATATTAAGAGATATTAAGGAACAGTGATTGTTTCTCCCTGTTATTTTTGTTGTTACATGTGGAATTATGTTTTTGTTGATATCTTCTTTTGTGTTTGTTGAAAGATTACTTTCTTGCTTTTTCTAGGGTGTAGTTTCCCTCCTTATGTTGGAGTTTTCCATCTGTTATCCTTTGTAGGGCTTGATTTTTGGAAAGATATTTGTAAATTTGTTTTTGTTACGGAATATCTTTGTTTCTCCATCTATGGTAATTGAGAGGTTTGCTGGGTATAGTAGCCTAAGCTAGCATTTGTGTTCTCTTAGGGTCTATATGACAACTGCCCAGGATCATCTGGCTTTTAGAGTCTCTGGTGAAAAGTCTGGTGTAATTCTGATAAGTCAATGTTTATATGTTACTTGACCTCTTTCCCTTACTGCTTTTAATATTCTTTCTTTGTTTTGTGCATTTGTCATTTTGATTGTTTTGTGACAGGAGGAATTTCTTTTTTTGATGCAGCCTATTTGGAGTTCTGTGGACATCTTTTATCTTCAAGGGATTCTCTTTCTTTAGGTTAGGAAAGTTTTCTTCTACAATTTTGTTGAAGATATTTACTGGCTCTTTAAATTAGGACTCTTTGCTCTCTTCTATAACTATTATCCTTAAGTTTTGTCTTCTCATTGTGTCTTGGGATTCTTGATTGCTTTGGGTTAGGAGCTTTTTGTATTTTGTATTTTCTTTGACTGTTGTGTCAATGTTTTCTATGATATCTTCTGTACCTGAGATTCTCTCTTCTATCTCTTGTATTCTGTCTGTGATGCTTGAATCTATGACTCCTGATCTCTTTCCTAGGTTTTCTATCCCCAGGGTTTTTCGCTTTGTGATTTCTTTGTTGTTTCTATTTCCATTTTTAGATCTTGGATAGATTTGTTCAATTCCTTCACCTGTTTGTTTGTGTTTTCCTGTGATTCTTTAGGGGATATTTGTGTTTCTGCTTTCAGGACTTCTACCCTGAAGTTACTTATGTTCTTCTTAAAGTCCTCTATCATCATTATGAGGAAGGATTTCATAACGGAATCTTGCTTTTCTAGTATGATGGGGTATTCAGGATGTCCCATGGTGGGAGAACTGGGTTCTCATGATGCCAAGGAAACTTGGTTTCTGTTGCTTATTGCACTTGCCTCTCACCATCTGGTTTTCTCTAGTGCTACCTTCCCTTGCTGTCTCTGACTGAAGCCTTTCCCTCCTGTGATCCTGGTTGTGTCAGGACTCCTAAGAATCCAGCTGTCTCTGTGATCCTTTGATTCTGGGATCCTTTGAAACTGAGATCCTCTGTGTGTCAGAGCTCCTGTGAGTCAAAGTGCCTCTGGGATCCTGAGATCCTGGTGTGACCAAACTCCTGAGATCTTGAGATCCTATAATCCTGGGCATTTTAGAGTACCTGAGAGTCAAGCTTTCTCTGGGTCTTCTGTTACTGGGTGCAGAGCTAGCACCTAAGGTCTGCTCAGGGCACCAGCTCTTGATTGGAAGGAGCACGTGTCACTGTCCAAGCAGGGATTCCTGCAACCCTAGATCCCAGGGGACCCAGTTACTACAGGTGTCGGGGCAGATGTTTTGGCCTCCTCACCTATGATCCTGGAAGTTTTAGAGCACCTGGGAGTCTAGCTTCCTCTGGGTGTTGTGGGATTGGTTTCCATATTTTCTTAAAGCAACAAAAAGCTAGCACAGTGTGAGCTGAATATGAAATTGTGTCTCTGTGATCAATATGTTCAGATTCAAATCCCTGATATCATTGAATGTTTATATATGACCTTTATATATGGTCTTCACAAATATCATCCAAACAAGGTGAGGTCACATTCGATTGGTAGAGTCCCTGTAAAAAAGTTAGGTTTTGTGAAACTGGAGAGATAGCTCAGTGATTAAGGGCATTGACTGCTCTTAAATAAGTCCTGATTTCAATTCCCAACAACTACATGGTAGTTCTCAGCCATCTGTAATAAGATCCAATGCCCTCTGCTGATGTGTCCGAAAAGAGCAACAATGTGCTCACATACATAAAATAAATAATAAATCTTTAAAAAATTGATTTGCAAAGAGAAAAAATTAGAGTCAGTGTCGGAGAAAATGACATATGAGTTCAGAGGAAGAGAGGGAAATGGATCTATAAATAAGGATTATTTGATCTATAAGTGAGCTTCATATTTGATCATTTGTTAGGTCTGTGCCTTAGTAAATGAAGACTCTTGGTTATTTCTGCTCAAGTTCAGATAGCTCTTATGATTCCTGAAATGCTGGTGGTCAGAATCAACCTAGCACCAGGCTTTCAAGATCTCCCTCTCAATCTCCCTCTCTATATCCCTCACACACACCTCTCTTTCTCTCTCCGTCTCCCTCTCCCTCTCTCTCTCTCTCTCTCTCTCTCTCTCTCTCTCTCTCTCTCTCTCTCTCTCACATACACACACACACACACACACACACTCACATACACTCACACATGCATATATATACATACAAAAATGTACAAAATGGACCATATTCAGCAGTGAGGGCTGAGAGGGGATTGAGGGATGCCTTAGGTGCTACAAAGAGGAGAGAAGGCTCTTGAGGATCACTCACTGAGATTTATTTAATGCTTTTCCTGTTTCCTCAGTGGGTAAAATGGGTATATATGTGTATAGAATTTATGAGGAAACAGAATATGGAAGAATTTTCAAGCAACTAAATGTTGTTTGTGACATTTGTGTCATGAATAAGATTGTATTGAGACTAAATTGTCACTTGTCCAAGGTAATCTAAGAGGAGTGACATATTCAGTGAAACTGGGCTAAGCAGCTGCAGAAATCCATTATAATCTTATGAACTCTTGCTTCTACAACATGGAACATCATTTCCTTCCATTCTTGGAGATTTAACATCCATAGATTCAGGCAACTAAAATATCCAAAAGAAAAATGTATCTGCTTAGGATGTATTCATGCAATTTTTCTGTCCCTCTTTAATCCTGTATAAATATTTACATAGCATTAACATTGCATTTAGTATCATAAGTAATTCATATATCATTATAAATATACAGAATAATGAGGTGGAAAAATAGCTTGGCAGTCAAGAGCATGTATCACTCTTTCAGCAACTCAGGCTCAGTTCCCAGTGGCCACATGGCTTTAACTTTAGTTCCCAGTTCCATCAGGTCTAAGCTCTCTTTTGTACATATGTGGCACACTTAAACTCACATAGTTTAAATAAATATCAAATCAAATAATAAATAAATACAAATAATAATAAATACATTTTTCAAACACACACATACACACACACACACACACACACACACACACAAGGAATGTGATCAATCTTTATTCCATTTGGTATAAGGGACTCAAGCAGCTCTAGTACCTACAAGAGTTCTCATGGAAACTGAAAAGAAAGTAAAGAGATGAAGTTTCTAAGCTAGAATTGGACTGTTCTAATTTCCAGTGCTCTGTTTAATATTACTAGAACTTAGTGCTTGTGAAAACTTATCACATTCATTTCCTAAGCAGAGGACTTTCATATCACTTGATACTTTTCACTGGCATTGCTTTTACTCCTACAATTAAAATGTTTGCTTTTCTATCCCTACACACATGAATTCCATGGTGTTCTTTTGCACTGTCCTGTTATTTTGTCAAACATATTATGAGACACACAGCATAAACTTTATCTTAGGAAGCATATACTGATGTCACAAAGTGATCTATTTTAAAAAATAAACTTATTGCAATTTAGTGACTCACAAACATGGCTTAGCAAGTGTGAAGTGGATCTGGACTCAAACATGCAGATCTTCTATATGGTATAGCTGTTATTCTTTGCCCAGAGAGTAGTTTGACTTACTGACTTACCAGTTCTAAAGGCTTGAGAAAATGATAAAATCTAAGGCAAGAATTGCATGACATTTTAATTTTTTAAATGTAACAGTGTGTCTGGAGCATTCTGAAAGTTAACCTGTCATATGACAATATAATGAAGTAAAGATGTTGTGAGAAATAAAAATATCTCATATAACAAAAAACAAAATAAGAGTAAAATTGATATATATATTAATTATCTTAAGATAGAAAAAAAATAAAGTACAGAAATATGATACATTTAGGATCTGCTCCTGCTAGATGAACATTTTAATACTTGAAAGAAATGCTGCTTATATGAGCATGAATGCCTTGCTGAAGAAAAATTTATAGAAATGGCTAAAATGATCCATGGAATCTAGACATTTAAGAAGAGCTACAAATAGAAATCACCATGGGAAACAGGGCAACTCGGACCTCCAGACACAGAGACAATCAAGCATAATATCGCTTGGGTCTCAGCCAGTTTGTGTGCTCCCTGCTCTCAAGAGCTGGGCAGGTCTGCAGTAACCTATGTGCCAGCTCTACTGTGGGACTTCTGCCCTGCAGAGGGATCCCTGCTCTGGGAGAGATCACACCCTCACAGGGCAGGAGCCTACCAGCCTCCCTGTGGCAACCTCTGTTCCGGGGATCGACTGCACTGAGGATACAGGTACCCAGGGACCCCACCCCAATATAAGACCGCTTGGATCACAGCCTGTTGGGCTTCAATCTACGCCCAAGAGTGAAGCAGTGCTGCTGTCGTCTGGGCGCCAGCTCTGCTGTAGGCCATCTGCTCTGCAGAGTGATCTGACCGAGAGTGCAGAATGCACTCCGCCATCTTTGCTCCAGCAACAGGGCAACTCGAACCTCCAGACACAGAGACAATCAAGCATAATATTGTTTGGGTCTCAGCCAGCTTGTGTGCTCCCTGCTCCCAAGACCTGGGCAGGTCTGCGGTCACCTAAGTGCCAAGCTCTGCTGTGGGACAACTGCCCAGCAGAGGGACCCCCCCACCCCAGCTCTGGGATAGAGCACACCCTCAGAGGGTGGGAGTATACCAGCCTCCCCTTGGTGACCTCTACTCTGGGAATCCACTACACTGAGCCTTTGGATGCGCAGGGATTCCCTAATATAACATCACTTGGGGCAAGGCACATCAGGGCTCCAAAGTCACTCAGGAGCAGGGCAAGCCCCAGAAATCGGTGCCAGGGGAATCCCGGTAATACAGGGGGCGCAGAAATGGCTTTGCAGGCTCACAGGAGGTCTAACGAACAGCCAGTGACAGCAGGACCAACTAACATCAGAGGTAACCAGATGGCAAAAGGCAAACTTAGGAACGTTACTAACAGAAATCAAAGTAATATGGCACCATCCGAACTCAACTCTCCAACAGCAGCAAGTCCTGGATACCCCACCACACCTGAAAGACAAGATCTGGATTTAAAATCACTTCTCATGATGCTATTAGAGGATTTCAAAAAGGACACAAATAAATCTCATAAAGAATTACAGGAGAACATTAATCAACGGGTAGAAGCCCTTACAAAGCAAACACAAAAATCGCTTAGAGAAATGCAGGAGAACATGGGTCAACAGATGGATGCCAATAAGGAGGCAACACAAAAAATCGGTTAAAGAAATGAATCAACGGGTAGATACCCTTACAAAGGAATCATAAATATCGCTTAGAGAAATGCGGGAGAACATGGATCAAAAGATGGAGGCACACAAAGAGACAACACAAAAATCGCTTAACGAGATGAATCAACGGGTAGATGCACTCACAAAGGGATCACAAAAATTGCATAAAGAAATGCAGAAGAGCCTGGTCTACAAAGTGAGTTCCAGGACAGCCAGGGCTACACAGAGAAACCCTGTCTCGAAAAACCAAAAAAAAAAAAGAAATGCAGAAGAAGATGGGTCAACAGACGGACGCCCATAAGGAGGCAACACAACAATTGCTTAAAGAAATGAATCAACGGTTAGATGCCCTTACAAAGGAAACACGAGGACTGCTTAAAGAAATGCAGGAGACAATGGATCAACAGATGGATTCCCATGAGGAGGAAACACAAAAATCACTCAGAGAAATGCAGGAGAACATGGGTAATCAGGAAGAAATCCTGAAAGAGGTAATGCAAAAATACCTTAAAGAAATACAGGAAAATACAAACAAACAAGTGAAGGATCTCAGCAAATCCATCCAGGAACTAAAAAAGGAAGTAGAAACAACTAAGAAATCACAAAGGGAGACAACTTTGGAGATAGAAAAACTTGGGAGGAAATCAGGAGTCATAGATGCAAACATCAACAATAGAATAAAAGAGATGGAAGAAAGAATCTCAGGTGCTGAAGATTCCATAGAAAGCATCGACTCAACAGTCAAAGAAAATGCAAAATGCAAAAAACGTGTAACCCAAAACATCCAGGAAATACAGGACACAATGAGAAGACCAAACCTAAGGATTATAGGTATAGATGAGAGTGAAGATTTGCAACTTAAAGGGCCAGTAAACATCTTCAACAAAATTATGGAGGAAAACTTCCCTAACCTAAAGAGAGAGATGCCGATGAAAGTACAAGAAGCCTACAGAACTCCAAACAGACTGGACCAGAACAGAAATACCTCCCGTCACATAATAATCAAAACACCGAATGTTCTAAAAAAAGAAAGAATACTAAAAGCAGTAAGAGAAAAGGGCCAAGTAACATACAAAGGAAGACCTATCCGAATAACATCAGACTTCTCACCAGAGACTATGAAAGCCAGAAGACCCTGGGCAGATCTCATGCAGACACTAAGAGAGCACAAATGCCAGCCTAGACTACTATACCCAGCAAAACTCTCAATCACCATAGATGGAGAGACCAAGATATTCCATGATAAAACCAAATTTTCACAATATCTTTCCACAAATCCAGCCCTGCAACGGATAATAGGTGGAAACCTCCACTACAGGGAGAGAAACAACACCCTGGAAAAAATGAGATAATAACCTTCTTGAATCAAACCCAAAAGTAGATAACCACTCAAACATAAAGATAGCGTCAAGAATGGCAGATGGCAATAATCACTATGCCTTAATCTCTCTTAATATCAATGGTCTCAATTCCCCAATTAAAAGACACAGACAGACTGGATACGTAAACAGGACCCAGCATTTTGCTGCATGCAGGAAACGCACCTCAGTGTCAAAGACAAACACTACCTCAGAGTAAAAGGCTGGAAAACAATTTTACAAGCAAATGGCCCCAAGAAACGAGGTGGAGTAGCCATCCTAATATCAGATAAAATTGATTTTCAACCTAAAGTCATCAAAAAAGACACAGAAGGACACTACATATTGATCAAGGGAAAAATCCACCATCAAGAACTCTCAATTCTGAATATCTATGCTCCAAATGCAAGGGCACCCTCATTCATAAAAGAAACTTTACGAAAACTCAAAGCACACATCGCACTGCACACAATAATAGTGGGTGACTTCAACACCCCGCTCTCTGAAATGGATCGTTCAGGAAAGCAGAAACTAAACAGGGACACAGTGAATCTAATTGAGGCCTTGGACCAAATAGAACTAACAGATTT
Organism: Tokudaia tokunoshimensis; assembly: GCA_036184795.1. NCBI lineage: Eukaryota > Metazoa > Chordata > Mammalia > Rodentia > Muridae > Tokudaia > Tokudaia tokunoshimensis. The sequence goes on along the minus strand of BTHU01000002.1, from coordinate 81,011,755 downwards.
ATATAGAACATTTCAACCTAAAGCAAAAGAATACACCTTCTTCTCAGCACCTTATGATACTTTTTCCAAAATCGAGCATATAATTGGACACAAATCAGACCTCAACAGATACAAGAAGATCGAACTAATCCCATGCTTCCTGTCAGATCACTATGGAATAAGGGTGATCTTCAATGGCAACAAAAACAACAGAAAGCCCACATACACATGAAGGCTGAACAATGCTCTACTCAATGATAACTTGGTCAAGGAGGAAATAAAGAAAGAAATCAAAAACTTTTTAAAATTTAATAAAAATGAAGGCACAACATACCCTAATTTATGGGACACAATGAAAGCAGTGCTAAGAGGAAAATTCATAGCCCTGAGTGCCGCAAAAAAAGAAATGGGAGACAGCATTTACTAGCAGCTTTATGGTACACGTGAAAGCCCTGGAACAGAAAGCAGCAAATACACCCAGGAGGAGTAGAAGGCAGGAAATCATCAAACTCAGGGCTGAAATGAATCAAGTAGAAACAAATAAAACCATACAAAGAATCAACAAAACGAGGAGTTGGTTCTTTGAGAAAATCAACAAGATAGATAAGCCCTTAGCCAGACTAGCCAGAAGACACAGAGACAGGATCCAAATTAACAAAATCAGAAACGAAAAGGGGGAGATAACATCAGATACTGAGGAAATTCAAAAAATCATCAGATCCTACTACAAAAGCCTGTATTCACCACAATTAGAAAATCTGGAGGAAATGGACCATTTCCTAGACAGATACCAAATACCAAAATTAAATCAGGATCAAATAGACCATCTAAACCATCCTATAACCCCTGAAGAAATAGAAGTGGTCACTGGAAGTCTTCCAACCAAAAAAAGCACAGATCGAGATGAGTTTAGTGCAGAATTCTATCAGACCTTCAAAGAAGACCTAACACCAATACTCTTCAAACTGTTCCACAAAATAGAAACAGAAGGAACACTACCCAACTTGTTCTATGAAGTCACAATTATGCTAATACCAAAATCACACAAAGATCTGACAAAGAAAGAGAATCTCAGGCCAATCTCTCTTATGAATATCGATGCAAAAATACTCAATAAAATTCTTGCCAACCGAATCCAAGTACACATCAAAACAATCATTCACCACGATCAAGTAGGCTTCATCCCAGGGATGCAGGGATGGTTCAATATAAGGAAGTCCATCAATGTAATCCACTACATAAAAATCTCAAAGAAAAAAAACCACATGGTCATTTCATTAGATGCTGAGAAAGCATTTGACAAAATTCAGCATCATTTCATGTTAAAGGTCTTGGAAAGACCAGGAATTCGAGGCCCATATCTTAACATAATAAAAGCAATTTACAGCAAACCGGTAGCCAACATCAAATTAAATGGAGAGAAACTTGAAGCAATCCCACTAAAATCAGGGACTAGACAAGACTGCCCTCTCTCTCCATATCTTTTCAATATAGTACTTGAAGTTCTAGCTAGAGCAATTAGACAACAAAAGGAGTTTAAAGAGATACAAATTGGAAAGAAAGAAGTCAAACTATCACTATTTGCAGATGATATGCTAGTATACATAAGCGACCCAAAGAACTCCACCAGAGAACTCCTACAGCTGATAAATGACTTCAGTAAAGTGGCCGGATATAAAATCAACTCAAGCAAGTCAGTAGCCTTCCTATACTCAAAGAATAAGCAGACTGAGAAAGAAGTAAGAGAAATGATACCCTTCACGATAGCCACAAACAATATAAAGTATCTTGGTGTGACTCTAACCAAACAAGTGTAAAATCTGTATGACAAGAACTTCAAGTCTCTGAAGAAAGAAATTGAAGAAGACCTCAGAAGATGGAAAAATCTGCCATGCTCATGGATTGGCAGGATTAATATAGTAAAAATGACCATCCTGCCAAAAGCAATATACAGATTCAATGCAATCCCTATCAAAATCCCAACTCAATTCTTCATAGAGTTAGAAAGAGCAAGTCAAAAATTCATCTGGAATAACAGAAAACTCAGGATAGCTAAAACTATTCTCAAGAGTAAAAGAACCTCTGGGGGAATCAATATCCCGGACCCCAAGCTGTACTACAGAGCAATAGTGTTAAAAACTGCATGGTATTGGTACAGTGACAGGCATGTAGAGCAATGGAACAGAATTGAAGACCCTGAAATGAATCTATACTCCTTTGGTCACTTGATCTTTGACAAAGGAATTAAAACCATCCAGTGGAAAAAAGATAGCCTTTTCAACAAATGGTGCTGGCTCAACTGGAGGTCAACATGCAGAAGAATGCAAATTGACCCATACTTATCTCCTTGCACTAAGCTCAATTACAAGTGGATCAAGGACCTCCACATAAAACCAGACACACTGAAACTAACAGAAAGGAAACTAGGGAAGAACCTTAAACATATAGGCACAGGAGAGGATTTCCTGAATAGAACTTCAATAGCTTATGCTCTAAGATCAAGAATTGACAAATGGGACCTCATAAAATTACAAAGTTTCTGTAAGGCAAAAGACACTGTCAAAAAGACAAAGTGGCAACCAACTAACTGGGAAATGATCTTTACCAACTCTACATCTAACAGAGGGCCAATATCCAATATATACAAAGAACTCAAGAAGTTAAACTCCAGAGAGGCAAGTAACCCTAGTAAAAAATGGGGTACAGAGCTAAACAAAGTATTCTCACCTGAAGAATATCTAATGAGTGAGAAGCACCTAAAGAGATGTTTATCATCCTTAGTCATTAGGGAAATGCAAATCAAAACAACCCTGAGATTCCATCTCACAACATTCAGAATGGCTAAGATCAAAAACACGGGAGACAGCAGGTGTTGGCGAGGATGTGGAGAAAGAGGAACACTCTTCCACTGCTGTTGGGATTGCAAGCTGATACAACCACTCTGGAAAGCATTCTGGCGGTTCCTCAGAAAACTGGGCATGAAACTCACGGAGGATCCGGCTCCTGGGCATATACCCAGAGGCTTTACCTGCATGCAATAAGGACACATGCTCCACTATGTTCATAGCAGCCGTATTTATAATAGCCAGAAGCTGGAAAGTACCCATATGTCCATCAACGGAGGAATGGATTCAGAAGATGTGGTATATTTACACAATGGAATACTACTCTGCAATTAAAAACAGTGAACTTTCAGGGAGGGAGGAAACGGGAAAGGGGAAATGATTTGGAATGTAAATTAAAAAAAAATAAAATAAATAATTAAAAAAAAAACAATGAACTCACAAAATTTCTAGGCAAATGATCAGAACTTGAAAATATCATCCTTAGTGAGGTAACCCAATCACAAAAGAACACACATGGTATGCAGTCACTGATAAGGGGATATTAACCCAGAATCTCGGAATACCCTAGACTCAATTCGCATATCAATAGATTTCCAAGAAGATTGAAGGAGAGACCCCTGGTCCTGGAAAGACTGGATGTAGGGGAATGCCAGGGCAGAGAAGAGAGAGCGGGTTGAATGGGGAAAAGAGGGAGGGAAGGGGGCTTATGGGACTTTCGGGGAGGAAGGAAACGGGAAAGGCGAAATCATTTAGAATGTAAATTTAAAAAAACTTAGAAAATAAAAAAAAATTAAAAAAAAAAAGAAATCACCATGGGGCTGTCTCTTCCTGCTTTGGTTCCTTCTTAATTAGGAAACAGTTAGATCCTCTTCACTAAGCTGTGCCTCGCAATTGAAAGTTTCATTTCATATTGTACAGTGGGCACAATGCCCTATTGGTAGAGAGAGAGAAGTAAATGGTTGGCAAAAGGCCATATAAATAAAAACATGTCACACAGAATGTATATGAACAATTTTGTTCATGAATCTAAATGCAGAGGGTTGTTTTGTTTTCAAACAAAAATCTCTTATGCTTTCTAATTTTGACATTTTTCATTTTTGTCAGTAATTTCTTCCTTTGTAGCCCCTTAATTCCATCTTTCACAGCTACTATGAAACAGAGTTAAACCACAATACCAATCATCTGCCAATACAATCAATCACAATTAAGCCTTAATAATTACATTATGTAATTCATCCTAAGGAAACAGTGTCTGCCTCCTGAGATGTCCTCAGTCAGTTTTAGCAACAGGCCTGCAGAGGGCACTATTACATTCTAATAACTATAGAAAGGCCCTTGGCACAGACAGTGAAAATTATTTTGTATTATCATTTCCTGAGTGAGTTCCATAGATATTTATGATTCTTACAACACTATACATTATATCTTTGGAGTCAAAACAATAGCTGATAAGACTGCTAAGTCATATTCCTGTTTATTCCAAAAGCAATAATAGTGATTTGTGCTTATAAAGAAGCCATAAAAGAAAGACTCCTAGTTTCCTACCACCACACAACCATCAATTGTAAATTGCTTGTTATTACTTTGATTTGAAAATGCAATGAAAATTGGAAACATTTTTCCTTGCTCATATCAAAATCTAAAATAATGTGTCAAAGTATTCCTCCTTCTAAACACTCAAGTCAAAAATACAATTAGCCGTCTGCGCCCAAGAACAGGTCAGCGCTGTGGTCCTCTGGGTGCCAGATCTGCAGGCCATCGCGTCTGCAGGGTGAGCAGCGCCACGGAGAGTGTGCAGAGTGCACTCCGCCATCTTTGCTCCAGTGGCTGGGAAGTTGGGACAGCCAGGTTCTGAGACAGACAGGCATAATATCGCTTGGGTCTCGGACGGATTGTGTGCACGTGGCTCCCAAGAGCTGGGCAGATCTGCAGTAACCAGGGTGCTAGCTCTGCTGTGGGACTTCTGCCTGGCAGAGGGACGCCCCCTCCCCCCTAGGAGAGATCACACACCTCTGCACAGGGCAGGAGCCTACCAGCCTCCCTTTGGCGACCTCTGCTCCAGGAATCCACTAGGCTGAGCCTTTGGATGTGCAAGGGCTCCCCAATATAAGATCACTTGGGGCAAGGCACATCAGGGCTCCAAAGTCACTCAGGAGCAGGCAGGCCCCAGAAATCGGTGCCAGGGGAATCCTGGTAATCCAGGGGGGGCAGAAATAGCTTTGCAGGCTCACAGGAGATCCAACCAACAGCCAGTGGCAGCAGGACCAACTAACACCAGAGGTATCCAGATGGCAAAAGGCAAACGTAGGAATGTTACTAACAGAAATCAAAGTAATATGGGACCATCCAAACCCAACTCTCCAACAGCAGCAAGTCCTGAATACCCCACCACACCCGAAAGACAAGATCTGGATATAAAATCACTTCTCATGATGCTATTAGAGGATCACAAGAAGGACACAAATAAATCTCATAAAGAATTAGAGGAGACCATGAATCAACGGTTAGAAGTCCTTACAAAGGAAACACAAAAATCGCTTAGAGAAATGCAGGAGAACATGGATCAAAAGATGGAGGCGCACAAGGAGACAACACAAAAATCGCTTAACGAGATGAATCAACGGGTAGATGCACTCACAAAGGAATCACAAAAATTGCATAAAGAAATGCAGAAGAAGATGGGTCAACAGACGGATGCCCATAAGGAGGCAACACAACAATTGCTTAAAGAAATGAATCAACAGTTAGATGCCCTTACAAAGGAAACGCAAGAACTACTTAAAGAAATGCAGGAGACAATGGATCAACAGATGGATTCCCATGAGGAGGAAACACAAAAATCACTCAGAGAAATGCAGGAGAACGTGGGTCATCAGGAAGAAATCCTGAAAGAGGTAATGCAAAAATACCTTAAAGAAATACAGGAAAATACAAACAAACAAGTGAAGGATCTCAGCAAATCCATTCAGGATCTAAAAAAGGAAGTAGAAACAACTAAGAAATCACAAAGGGAGACAACTTTGGAGATAGAAAACCTTGGGAAGAAATCAGGAGTCATAGATGCAAACATCAACAATAGAATACAAGAGATGGAAGAAAGAATCTCAGGTGCTGAAGATACCATAGAAAGCATCGACTCAACAGTCAAACAAAATGCAAAATGCAAAAAACGTGTAACCCAAAACATCCAGGAAATACAGGACAAAATGAGAAGACCAAACCTAAGGATTATAGGTATAGATGAGAGTGAAGATTTGCAACTTAAAGGGCCAGTAAACATCTTCAACAAAATTATGGAGGAAAACTTCCCTAACCTAAAGAGAGAGATGCCGATGAAAGTACAAGAAGCCTACAAAACTCCAAACAGACTGGACCAGAACAGAAATACCTCCCGTCACATAATAATCAAAACATCAAATGTACTAAACAAAGAAAGAATATTAAAAGCAGTAAGAGAAAAGGGTCAAGTAACATACAAAGGGAGACCTACCGAATCACATCAAATTTCTCACCAGAGACTATGAAAGCCAGAAGATCCTGGGCAGATCTCATGCAAACACTGAGAGCACAAATGCCAGCCTAGACTACTATACCCAGAAAAACTCTCAATCACCATAGATGGAGAGACCAAGATATTCCATGATAAAACAAAATTTTCACAATATCTTTCCACAAATCCAGCCCTGCAAAGAATAATAGGTAGAAACCGCCAATACAGGGAGAGAAACAACACCCTGGAAAAAATGAGATAATAACCTTCTTGAATCAAACCCAAAAGTAGATAACCACTCAAACATAAAGATAGCGTCAAGAATGGCAGATGGCAATAATCACTATGCCTTAATCTCTCTTAATATCAATGGTCTCAATTCCCCAATTAAAAGACACAGACAGACTGGATACGTAAACAGGACCCAGCATTTTGCTGCATGCAGGAAACGCACCTCAGTGTCAAAGACAAACACTACCTCAGAGTAAAAGGCTGGAAAACAATTTTACAAGCAAATGGCCCCAAGAAACGAGGTGGAGTAGCCATCCTAATATCAGATAAAATTGATTTTCAACCTAAAGTCATCAAAAAAGACACAGAAGGACACTACATACTGATCAAGGGAAAAATCCACCATCAAGAACTCTCAATTCTGAATATCTATGCTCCAAATGCAAGGGCACCCTCATTCGTAAAAGAAACTTTACTAAAACTCAAAGCACACATCGCACCGTACACAATAATAGTGGGTGACTTCAACACTCCGCTCTCTGAAATGGATCGTTCAGGAAAGCAGAAACTAAACAGGGACACAGTGAATCTAATTGAGGCCTTGGACCAAATGGAACTAACAGATATATATAGAACATTTCATCCTAAAGCAAAAGAATACACCTTCTTCTCAGCACCTTATGGTACTTTCTCCAAAATCAAGCATATAATTGGACACAAATCAGACCTCAACAGATACAAGAAGATCGAACTAATCCCATGCTTCCTATCATATCACTATGGAATAAGGATGATCTTCAATGGCAACAAAAACAAAAGAAAACCCACGTACACATGGAGGCTGAACAATGCTCTACTCAATGATAACTTGGTCAAGGTGGAAATAAAGAAAGAAATCAAAGACTTTTTGAAAGTTAATGAAAATGAAGGCACAACATACCCTAATTTATGGGACACAATGAAAGCAGTGCTAAGAGGAAAATTCATAGCCCTGAGTGCCGCCAAAAAGAAACGGGAGACAGCATACACTAACAGCTTAATGGCACACCTGAAAGCCATGGAACAAAAAGAAGCAAATACACCAAAGAGGAGTAGAAGGCAGGAAATCATCAAACTCAGGGCTGAAATCAATCATATAGAAACAAATAAAACCATACAAAGAATCAACAAAATGAGGAGTTGGTTCTTTGAGAAAATCAACAAAATAGATAAGCCCTTAGCCAGACTAACCAGAGGGCACAGAGATAGTATCCAAATTAATAAAATCAGCAACGAAAAGGGAGAGATAACAACAGAAACTGAGGAAATTCAAAAAATCATCAGATCCTACTACAAAAATTTGTATTCAACACAACTAGAAAATCTTGAGGAAATGGACAATTTCCTTGACAGATACCAAGTACCAAAATTAAATCAGGATCAAATAGACCATCTAAACCGTCCTATAACCCCTGAAGAAATAGAAGTTGTCATTGGAAGTCTTCCAACCAAAAAAAGCACAGGTCCAGATGGTTTTACTGCAGAATTCTATCAGACCTTCAAAGAAGACCTAACACCAATACTCTTCAAACTGTTCCACAAAGTAGAAACAGAAGGAACAGTACCCAACTCGTTCTATGAAGCCACAATTACACTAATACCAAAAGCACACAAAGATCCGACAAAAAAAGAGAATCTCAGGCCAATCTCTCTTATGAATATCAATGCAAAAATACTCAATAAAATTCTTGCCAACCGAATCCAAGAACACATCAAAACGATCATTCACCACGATCAAGTAGGCTTCATCCCAGGGATGCAGGGATGGTTCAATATAAGGAAATCCATCAATGTAATCCACTACATAAACAATCTCAAAGAAAAAAACCACATGGTCATCTCATTAGATGCTGAGAAAGCATTTGACAAAATTCAGCATCCTTTCATGCTAAAGGTCTTGGAAAGATCAGGAATTCAAGGCCCATATCTAAACATAGTAAAAGCAATTTACAGCAAACCAGTAGCCAGCATCAATCTAAATGGAGAGAAACTTGAAGCAATCCCACTAAAATCAGGGACTAGACAAGGCTGCCCTCTCTCTCCATATCTTTTCAATATAGTACTTGAAGTTCTAGCTAGAGCAATTAGACAACAAAAAGAGGTCAAAGGGATACAAATTGGAAAGGAAGAAGTCAAACTATCACTATTTGCAGACGATATGATAGTATACATAAGCGACCCAAAGAACTCCACCAGAGAACTCCTACAGCTGATAAACGACTTCAGCAAAGTGGCCGGATACAAAATCAACTCAAGCAAGTCAGAAGCCTTCCTATACTCAAAGGATAAGCAGGCTGAGAAAGAAGTAAGAGAAATAATACCCTTCACGATAGCCACAAACCATATTAAGTATCTTGGCGTGACTCTCACCAAACAAGTGAAAGATCTGTATGACAAGAACTTCAAGTCTCTGAAGAAAGAAATTGAAGAAGACCTCAGAAGATGGAAAAATCTGCCATGCTCATGGATTGGCAGGATTAATATAGTAAAAATGAGCATCTTACCAAAAGTAATACACATATTCAATGCAATCCCCATCAAAAATCCCAACTCAATTCTTCATAGAGTTAGAAAGAGCAATTCAAAAATTCATCTGGAATAACAGAAAACCCAGAATAGCTAAAACTATTCTCAAGAGTAAAAGAACCTCTGGGGGAATCAGTATCCCAGACCTCAAGCTGTACTACAGAGCAATAGTGTTAAAAACCGCATGGTATTGGTACAGTGACAAGCATGTAGATCAATGGAACAGAATTGAAGACCCAGAAATGAATCCACACTCCTATGGTCACTTGATCTTTGACAAAGGAGCTAAAACCATCCAGTGGAAAAAAGATAGCCTTTTCAACAAATGGTGCTGGCTCAGCTGGAGGTCAACATGCAGAAGAATGCAAATTGACCCATTCTTATCTCCTTGCACTAAGCTCAATTCTAAGTGGATCAAAGATCTCCACATAAAACCAGACACACTGAAACTAATAGAAGGGAAACTAGGGAAGATCCTTGAACATACGGGCACAGGGGAGAATTTCCTGAACAGAACTCCAATAGCTTATGCTCTAAGATCAAGAATAGACAAATGGGACCTCATTAAATTACAAAGTTTTTGCAAGGCAAAAGACACTGTCAAAAAGACAAAGCGGCAACCAACTAACTGGGAAATGATCTTTACCAACCTTACATCCGACAGCGGGCTAATATCCAATATATACAAAGAACTCAAGAAGTTAAACTCCAGAGAGGCAAGTAACCCTAGTAAAAAATGGGGTACAGAGCTAAACAGAGAGTTCTCACCTGAAGAATATCTAATGGCTGAGAAGCACCTAAAGAGATGTTCATCATCCTTAGTCATTAGGGAAATGCAAATCAAAACAACCCTGAGATTCCATCTCACACCAGTCAGAATGACTAAGATCAAAACACAGGAGACAGCAGTTGTTGGCTAGGATATGGAGAAAGAGGAACACTCCTCCACTGCTGGTGGAATTGCAAGCTGGTATAACCACTCTGGAAAGCAGTCTGGCGGTTCCTCAGAAAACTGGGCATGACACTCTCAGAGGATCCGGCTATACCACTCCTGGGCATATACCCAGAGGCTTTACCTGCATGCAATAAGGACACATGCTCCACTATGTTCATAGCAGCCTTATTTATAATAGCCAAAAGCTGGAAAGAACCCAGATGTCCCTCAACGGAGGAATGGATTCAGAAGATGTGGTATATCTACACAATGGAATACTACTCTGCAATTAAAATCAATGAATTCACGAAATTCCTAGGCAAATGGTCAGATCTTGAAAATATCATCCTTAGTGAGGTAACCCAATCACAAAAGAACACACATGGTATGCAGTCACTGATAAGGGGATATTGACCCAGAATCTCGGAATACCCTAGACACAATCCGCATATCAATAGATTTCTAAGAAGATGGAAGGAGAGACCCCTGGTCCTGGAAAGACTGGATGTAGGGTAACGCCAGGACAGAGTAACGAGAGGGGGTTGAATGAAGAAAAGAGGGAGGGAAGGGGGCTTATGGGACTTTCGGGGAGGGAGGAAACAGGAAAGGGGAAATGATTTGGAATGTAAATTAAAAAAAATAAAATAAATAATAAAAAAAATACAATTAGACAAGTTAATTAGCTAAGCACCACCCTGTCAACCTATCTTCTTCCTCCCTACTTGTTCCTTGACCAGAATCATTACTTCTTGTCTTGTTGTGTGGCTCATTTGGTATGATCAGGACCATCTCAAGCCATTAGATTGGGACTATTGATTGCAGAGTGGCTGCATCACTGATGGACACACAAAGACAATGACTCCCTAGAGTGTGTGTTTTCAGTGGCTGTATCTTAACTAGAAGATGACATCCCATTGCTCTTTTCTTCACTTAAATCTCATCAGTCTTTTCGTTTCGTTTTCTGCAAGGTTCTCTGAACCTCATATGGAATAAATAGTATAAATGTCTTATTGAAGGCAGAGCACTCAATTACCACTTACAGAATTGGATGTATTTTTTAAATATGATTCATTTGCTTAGAGAACACCATTGAATGATGACAGAAATTTCTTCGTATCTTAAATACATTATATTTCTTATATTATTATCAAGAAAGATATAAAAAGTTCTAAGATACAATCTAAACATATCAGATTAAGGAAAATGGCATCAAATCATTCTATGATATGGACAATGGGGCTGAAGACAGAGATGAGAATCTTTCTGTCTTTTATTTTCTGTTTCCAGAAGCTGATACTCAACCGCTGTGAGTGGAAGCCATAGTGATCATTTTTAAAAAGAGAAACTAAAGCAGGAAAAGCAAGATTTTATACTAGATGACATAGTACATCCAGAGCAGCAAATGCCGGTGCCTTTGAATGCGTATAACAAGCATCCCCTGAAGAAACACACACACACACACACACACACACATATTCACACAGGCATGCACACATGCAAGCACACGTGCAGAGACAGAAAACTTATTTTTTGAATTGGTATAAACTTCCAAGTAAACACAATATAATGCAGATATATTATTCTCCTGCATATATTATTCTACAGATAAACACAGATATATTATTCTATTGCAAATCACAGTCTAAAATATCAAATAATTATATAGACAATAAATATTCAGTAACTGCCCGAAGAAAATCAACAACATAAAGGAGAGCTAATAAAATTTATAAACAAAAGGGATGATGCCCCAAGTCACAAAATTGCACTTGAAAATAACAACTAACTTCTGAAAGGTTCAAAAGAGCAGCTTACCCAAGGGATGGGAATGGAGAGGAGCCTGAGGAAAAGAAGGTTCAGAGACAGCCTCAAAGAGGGATCCAGCTCAAGGGGAGGTCCCAAGGCCTGACAATATTACTGAGGCTATGGAGCACTCACAAAAAGGAACCTATCATGAGTGCCCTCTGGAAGACCCAACAGGCAGCTGAAAGAGTCAGATCCAGATATTTTCACCCAGCCAATGGAAAGAAGCTGCTGCTAACTCCTGTGGTTGAATTAGGGAAGAAGTTGAATTAGCTGGAAAAAGCTGAGGAGGAGAGTGACCCTGTAGGAAGACCAGCAATCTCAATTAACCTGGACCTGACCACCAACCAGGCAGCATATACTAGCTGATATGAGGCCCGCAACACACACACACACACACTATATATATATATATATATATATATATATATATATATATATGTATATATATATATATATATCAAATAATTATATAGACAATAAATATATATATACATATATATATACATACAGCAGAGTATTGCTGGATCTGGGTCAATCAGAGAAGTTGTACCTAACCCTCAAGAGACTGGAAGCCCCAGGGAGTTTAGAGGTCTGGTGGTGTGGGTGGTGGGTAGTGTGGAAATCCTCGTGGAGACAGGGGGCAGGGGAAGGTATGGGATGTGGAACAGTCAGTGAACTGGGAGGGGAATAAAATCTGGTGTGTAAAATTAATTAATTAATTAATTAATTAAATTAAAAAAGGAGATTGCTAAGAGAAGGAAGTCACTGTGTCACTAAGTGAGAGCAGGAAGGGGAACAACAGTTGAGAAATCAGTCTGGGGTATTTCCCACAAAGCACATGCAAATTAAAAAGATAATAACAACTAAATTGTCTAAATTGAGATGAAAGAAGATAAAGCATAAATATACAGATCTAGGATTTCTGACACCCATCATCCAGACACTTCTAAGAAGAGAGAAAGACAAAGAAAGGAGATGTGTAGAGATAAGGAAAACATATATAAAACAGCCTAGTTTTCAAATATACAGCATGAATATTGCCAATTAGTCTGGTTAATAAAGTAAATAAAATTATTTTAAAAAAAGAAAAGAAAACACATATAGTATATACTTTAAAACCAAGAAAAAGAAGCAATGAATCAGAAAAACAACCCGGGGCAGATGCTGTCCCAGAGGACAAGTCACCTGGAGCAATTCAGTCAGAGTTGTGTACTCAGAGAACTGCTGGAGAGGTCAAAAATTACACATTAAAAATGTTTTACTTTTCACTAATGTGGTATTATTAATGTGGAAGGAGTGAGTGGTCCTGGGTATGTTGGTTAACTGTGTGAGAATCAGGATTCCTGTCACATTTCCTACAAAGATATGGTTCCCAACATTCTCATATTGGTGAAAAGTGAGTAGAGATCCAAACCTCAGACTTCTGAAAGGAACTAAACATACAGGGAAAAAAAAAAACATCCCACTTTAAAAGTGGGGTATGCATACCACTCCTGGGCATATACCCAGAGGATTCTCCAGCATGTAATAAGGACACATGCTCCACTATGTTCATAGCAGTCTTATTTATAATAGCCAGAAGCTGGGAAAAAACCCAGATGTCCCTCAACAGAGGAATGGATACAGAAAATGTGGTATATTTACACTATGGAATACTACTCAGCTATTAAAAACAATGAATTCATTAAATTCTTAGGCAAATGGGTGGAACTGGAAAATATCATCCTAAGTGAGGTAACCCAATCACAAAAGAACACACATGGTATGCACTCACTGATAAGTAGATATTAGCCCAGAAGCTTGGAATACCAAAGACACAATTTACATATCAAATGATGCCCAAGAAGAAGGAAGGATGGGCCCCTGGTTCTGGAAAGGCTCAATGCAGCAGTGTAGGGGAATACCAGGACAGGGAAACAGGAGGGGGTTGGTTGGGAAATGAGGAGGGAAGTGGGCTTATGGGACTTTCGGAGAGGGGGCAACCCAGAAAGAGGTAGTCATTTGAAATGTAAATAAAGAATACATCTAATAAAAAAATTCCAATTACATAATGCCAATTTACACTTATAAAGTCTTACCCTAATATTTCTAACCTCTCCAAAACCCCAGAAATACATCTGATGCCATCTGTGTCTCCTCCTCTCCTCTGCTTGCCTGGTCCACCCAACCTCTCTCTGCCCCTCACTTCTCTTAGCTCCTCCTCTTTTCTCCCCTCCAATCACTGGCCTCTCACTGCCTCAATGTGAATGGTTAGGAAATATCTTACAACAGGAAAGGGAAAGCAGAAAGGGGAGAGCCAGGAGAGTAAAGGGTAAATGGGCCAAGTAACCAAAATGACCTGATTATATAGGGAAGAACAGCTGAGGAGAAGTCAGCCCAGCCCCTGGGCTGGAGAAATATATGGTAGAGGAGCAGGGTATGCCAAGCATACTCTGTAGTGGGTAGGAACTGAGGGATACTGGAAGGACCTGGTGACCAGGCCTGTTTTAAGATGCCAAGTAGGCTCATCAGATAGCCATTTGTCCCTAGGTTTGAGACCTAACATCGAAGCTTTTCTGTTGATAATGAATAATAAGGGGCAATGTAATATTTTCTATGACTACTTCCTGCTGACATTGGGGCTTTGATGTTGGAGACTGAAGAAAACTGGAATACTGACCGAAGCTTGGAAGAAAAAGACTGGAGTGCAGGTTGTTTCACTTTTTGTCCAGGCTCAGCTGGACACTCTGGGACTAGGGAATTGCAGACTGCTTTGGAATACTTTGTAAGGCTGGTCCACCTGGGGCTAGCTATATGCAAATGTTCTAGGACTCAAAATTCCAGGGAACACTTAGAGCTGGTGGATTACTGGAACAGTCTGTGGTTGATTTGAAATCTGTTGGGTCAGATAGATTAGGGACAGAAGGTATATCTGAAACTTTCAGGCCTAGGGTCCTGGTATTTGTGGGTAGGGAAATCTCAAGATCAAAGATCCCACCATCAGGCATAGGCAGATGGGAAAAATTAAGCGTACTTATCTGAAGTTCATTTGACCTGCAAGAGGTGAGTCCAAGTTGACTCCCTTTATCTTATAAGAATCTTTCAAGTATACAAAAGGAGATAAAATTTTAGATATGTTTGTAAATTAATGTTTACTTTTATCCCTGGCTAGCTTCCAAATGAGTGAGACTTAGCTTTAACTCAATTACTAGGAGAATTACCCCAATTCTATTTTTCTTCACTAGACTGGCTACTTCCCAACCCAACTCCCCAAGTACTTGCTGTATGAGTCTCACTCTGGTTATTTCTGCTCCATCAGTCTGTCCTTGAAGTGGGAGCAAAATATTTCACTCAGGCACGTGTTCCTGGTCCATCACATCTAATAGAGACCTCCTGTTCTCTCTGTCTTCTTTCTCCTTCTCTTTCTTCTTCACTTCTCCCTTTCTTCTTCCTCCACTTACTCTCCTTCTCCTCATTCCACCTGCAACCTCCAGCCTGGTAATTGAAGCCCTGTTTACTTCTATTCTCCCCAGTTATTGACTGTAGCCACTTCTATTTAACCAATAGCTTTAAATTGGGGCGCGAGATTTATACAACAATGGCTGGTGTACATGAGAATTCACTTGTTTTGGGGCAACCAGAATTGGGGATTTAGAAATTAGCATTTGTATATACAGCAGCAGACCAACTCCCAGCATATGTTGGCATTGCCACTCCTTTACGTCTATATCGAAATTCACAGTTCAGAAAAGAGAGTAGACTCATGCCTTTGAGTGATAGTAAAAGTGTGGAGACCCAAAATTGATTCTGAGTTAAAAGCATTAGCGGTCTTTCCATGGGGGCTGGATACATAGATTGGTCAGAGATGTTTTTAGCACAATCAAGAAGTACTTTTGTGTCTCTTCTTAGAAGACAACCAAAGAAAATTTTAAATCTTGAACTTGTCACTGATAGTAATATTCAGTCCTTTACTAACTTATCAACACTTCATTGATTGGAGTTGGAATTTTGAACTTTAGAAGTTTTAGTATAACAATAGCATAGAGGGAAACAAATTTAAAACAGTCTTATAACTTCCTAACTTGTATATTTAAACTTTCACCTTCTCAGACCTTTACATACCTTAAATTACTTTCTTAGAACCTTTACAACCTGTACTTGCATACCTTAGAACACTTTCTAAGACCCTCAGAACTTATATAATCTTTAAACTTCTATCCAACCTTTTACCATGAGACACAGGTGGTTGATTTCTGGGAGCAGTCTTTGTAAAAACAAGTTGTTTTAAATAAAGGAATAAAGTTTAAAAGTTACTTTGAAAAAAAGAGTGGGGTATGGATCTAGAAATGAATTCTCAACAGAAGAAAGACAGGTGACTGAGAAATGTTCTTTAAAATATTCAACATCAAAGGGGAAGTGATTTGGAATGTAAATTAAAAAAATAAAATAAAATTAAATTAAAAAAAAAAAAAAAAAAAATATTCAACATCCTTGGCCCTCTGGGAAATTAAAATTAAAAGTAATTTGAGATTTCATCTTACCCAGTCAGAATGGCTCAGATAAAACAAACAAATAATGACAAATGCTGCATCAATTTGGTGAAAGAGAAACATTTGTTGAATGATGGTGAGAGTACAAGCTGACATAGCCACTATGTAACCAGTGAGGAGGTTCTTCAAAAAAACTGAATATATATATATATACCATGTGATCCAGTTACACTACTCTTAGGCACATACCCAAAGAATTACATACTATCAAGGTACCTTCTCACTACTGCTTTCTTCATAGCAGTCAGGATATGAAAATAGCCGAAATGTTCATCAAATGACTCATATATAGTGAAAATATATACATTTACACAAAGGACTATTACACAGCTATTAAGATCAATGAAATTGTGAAATTCACAGGTAAATGAATGGATTTGTGAAAAGTTCATCCTGTGTAAGGTTACCCAGATTGAGAAAGATAAATGTCTTCTCTCACCTATGTATACTATATTTGAACCTTCAGATATGTGTGTTTCATTTGGAATATCAATAAAGAGCAGGAAATTACCAATGGTCCATAGGGTGGGACAATCAATAGATGGGAATTGGAAAACAATTAAAATGGAAATACTAGAACAAGAAAGTTTACATTTTGATGGAATAAAGGAGGTTAAGGAAAAAAGGAAGTATAGGGAGTAATAAATAACACTAAGGACCTTCTGAAAAAGTCAAATAGAAGCCGGCATATACATACATACATACATACATACATGCATACATACATATATACATACCCACACTCATTCATATATATATATATCATATGAGTTATCATATATCATATGAGTTATCTTAAAGCAAGAGAAAAATGACCCTACTACACCAAAGAATAAAAATTGAAAAACCCAGGTCAGTGCCAGGAATGAGTTCCTTCTTTTGGAGCTGTAGGCCACTGCTGTCCCTCAGTCCCAAATAATACAAGTTATTTCTAGTGTTCTTGGTTAACTTCTAAAACTTGATGGTAAGATCCTATTGCTGATGACACCATATACTTGAATCATAGAACATGGTGAAATGAAGAGGGTAGTGAACTGGAAGCTTCCTCCATACTGGTTTGCTTTTATAGTAATGGAAAGTACTATACATGATGCCAAATGGGTAAATATTCATTGGTGAAGCCTGAAAATTAAAGCAGTGATGGCCTGAGAAGACATACTGATACAATAGTGACATGGCATCATGGGAGAAACCAATCACTTTTTTATCATTTTTTAAATATTTTTATGCACTCCATATTTTATTCCCCACCCTGCCAACCCATCCACACACCGACTGTTCTACATCCCATACCTTCTCTCCTACCCCTGTCTCCACGTGAATGTCCCTACCTCCCACCCCACCTGATCTCTAAACTCCCTGGGGCCTCCAGTCTCTTGAGGGTTAGATGTGTCATATCTAGATAAACACAGATCCAACAGTCCTCTATTGTATGTGTTCCAGGCAGTCTCATATCAGCTGGTGCATGCTGCCTGTTTGGTGGTCCAGTGTTTAAGAGATCCCGGGGGTCCAGATTAATTGAAACTGCTGGTCCTCCTACAGGGTCGCCCTCAGCTTCATTCAGCCTTCCCTAATTCAACATCAAGGATCAGCTGCTTCTGTCCATTGGTTGGGTACAAATATCTGCATCTGACTCAGCTGCTTGTTGGGTCTTCTGGAGGGTATCATGCTAGGTCCTTTTTTGTGAGCACTCCATAGCCTCAGTAATAATGTTAGGCCTTGGGACTTCCCCTTTTGTTGGATCCCACTTTGAGTCTGTTGCTGGACCATCTTTTCCTTGGGCTCCTCTCCATTTCCATCCCTGTAATTATTTTAGACAGGAACAATAATGGGTCAGAGTTATGGCTGTGGGATGGCCTCTCTCTTTCTCCCTCATTTGAAGCCCTGTCTTCCTGCTGGAGGTAGGCTCTATAAGTTCCCTCTCCCCACTGTCAGGAATTTCATCTAAGACCCCCCTCCCTTTAAGTCCTGTGAATCTCTCACCTCCAGGGTATATGGTGCATTCTGAAAGGGTCCCCCCAACCTCCTATCTCTCAAAGTTGCCCATTTCCATTCTTTCTGCTGGCCCTCAGGGCTTCAGTCATTTTCCCTCCCCCAGTGTCAGATCAAGTTCCCCTTTTCCCCCTCCCTCCCCTCTCCCCTGCCCCATCCACTTTTTCTTCCAGGTCCCTCCCTCCCTCCCCACTTGTGAATGCTTTCTTCTCCCTCCCAAGTGGGACTGAGGTGTCCTCACTTGGACACTTCAGCTTGTTGACCTTTTGGAGTTCTCTGGACTGTATCTCAGGTATTTTTCATTTTTTTTCTTTTTCCTAATATCCACTTATGTACATACCATGCATGCCCTTTTGGGTATGAGTTACCTCACTCAGGATATTTTCTAGTTCCATCCATTTGCCTGCAAAACTCAGGATGTCCTCCTTCTTAATAGCTTAGTAATATTCCATTGTGTAAATGAACCACATTTTCTGTATCCATTCTTCTGTCATGGGACATCTAGGTTGTTTCCAGCTTCTGGCTATCACAAATAAGGCTGCTATGAACATAGTGAAGCATGTGCCCCTGTGGCATGTTGGGGCAGTTATGGGGTATATTCCCAAGAGTGATATAGCTGGGTCTTCAGGAAGATTTATTTCCAATTTACTGAAGAACCTTCAGAATGATTTCCAGAGTGGTTGTACCAGTTTGCAATCCCACCAGCAATGGAGGAATGTTCCTCTTTTTTCCACGGCCTCTCCAACATGTGTTGTTGCCTGAGGCTTTGATCTTAGCCATTCTGATTGATGTAAGGTGAAATCTCAGGATCCTTTTGATTTGCATTTCTCTGATCACTAAGGACCCTGAACATTATTTAGGTGCTTCTCAGCCATTTGCGATTCCTCAGTTGTGAAATCTCAGTTTCTATACCCCATTTTTATTGTTTTGTTTTTGTTTTTGTTTTTGCTTTGTTTGCTTGTTTTTGGTGATTAGCTTCTTGAATTCTTTATAAATTTTGGATATTAACCCTCTATCTGATGTGGGGTTATACACATGGCCAAGAGAGGGGCAGGGAGGAAAACGAGACACTCTCTTGGTTAACTATCTTCATCACCTTGACAAAATGTTTGAGATGAACAACTTAAGGTCAGGAGGATTTATTTTTTGCTTGTGTATTCATAGGTTTCAATTCTTTATGGATGGGAGTACATTGCAGAGTAAAAACTCACTTCTTGCCAGACAGGAAACAGAATGAATGCAGTAATTCTCTTTCTTGTCTCATTTTAGTATACCTAGACCCCAGCCTAAAAGATGGTGCAACCTCTAGTTTAATGAAGAGTCTTTTCCCTCCAGCCAGTATCCCTTTAGAAGAGTCCTCACAGACACTCCCAAAAAGTACTCTAATAATCTCTTTTCAGTTAAACTGGAAGTCAAAACCAACTATCATAATCTTCCAATAAACCAAGAGTGGGTTGTGGGCATTTCAAGCGCTCATTGCATTTACTCCTAGTTACACTATGAAAAAAACATTCTCTTGTATCACTATCAAAACTCCATAAATGCATAGGTGGTAAGGTAGGAAGAACTCAGCAAAATCAGAAATGAAAAGGGAGCTATAACAACAGATACTGAGGAAATCCAAAAAATTATCAGATCCTACTACAAAAGCCTATACTCAACAAAACTAGAAAATCTAGAGGAAATGGACAAGCTTCTAGACAGATACCTGGGACCAAAGTTAAATCAGGATCAGATAAATGATCTAAACAATCCCATAACCCCTAAAGGAATAGAAGCAATCATTAATAGTCTCCCAACCAAAAAAATACCAGGACCAGATTGGTTTAATGCAGAGTTCTATCAGACCTTCAAAGAAGACCTAATACCAATACGCTTCAAAGTATTACAGAAAATAGAAACAGGAGTAACACTACTCAATTCATTCTATGAATCCACAATTACTCTAATACCTAAACCCCACAAAGACCCAACAAAGAAAGAGAGCTTTAGACCCATTTTCATTATGAATATCAATGCAAAACAATTCAATAAAATTCTTGCCAACTGAATTTGTGAAGACATCCAAACAATCATCCACCATGATCAAGTAGACTTCATCCCAGGGATGAAAGGATGGTTCAATGTAAGGAAATCCATCAATGTAATCCACTATATAAACAAACTCAAAGAACAAGACCACATGATCATTTCATTAGATGCTGAGAAAGCATTTGACAAAATCCAGTGCTGAGAACACATTTGACAAAATCCAACATCGCTTTATGATAAAAGTCTTAGAAAGACGAGGAATTCAAGGCGCATACCTAAACATAGTAAAAGCAATATACAACAAACCAGTAGCCAAAATCATACTAAATGGAGAGAAACTTGAACCAATCCCACTGAAATCAGGGACTAGACATGGCTCTCTCCCTACCTGTTCAATATAGTACCTGTCCAATATAGTGCCAGTTCAATATAGTACCTGTTCAATATAGTGCCTGTTCAATATAGTACTCGAAGTCCTAGCTAGAGCAATTAGACAACAAAAGGAGATCAAAGGGATACAAATTGGAAAGGAAGATGCCAAAGTATCACTATTTGCAAATGATATGATAGTAAACTTAAGTGACACCAAAAACCAACCAGAGAACTCCTAAACCTGATAAACAACTTCAGCAAAGTGGCTGGATATAAAATTAACTCAAACAAATCAGTAGCCTTCCTACACTCAAAGGATAAACAGGTTGAGAAAGAAATTAGGGAAAGGACACCCTCCACAATAGTCACAAATAATATAAAATACTTTGGTGTGACTCTAACCAAGCAAATGAAAGATCTGTATGACAAGAACTTTAAGTCCCTGAAGAAAGAAACTGAAGAAGACCTCAGAAGATAGAAAGATCTCCCATGCTCATGAATTGGCAGGGTTAATATAGTCAAAATGGCCATCTTGCCTAAAGCAATCTACAAATTCAATGCAATCCCCATCAAAATTCCAAAACAATTTTCCATAGAGTTAGAAAGAGCAATTTCCAAATTTATCTGGAATAACAAAAACCTAGGATAGCAAAAACTATTTTCAACAATAAAAGAACCTCTGGCAGAATCACTATCCCTGATCTCAAGCTATACTACAGAGCAATAGTGATAAAAGCTACATAGTATCTGTACAATGACAGGCAGGTAGATCAAGGGAATAGAATTGAAGACCCAGAAATGAACCCACACACCTTTGGTCACTTGATCTTTGACAAAGGAGCTAAAACAATCCAATGGGAAAAAAGACAGCATTTTCAACAAATGTTGCTGGGTCAACTGGCAGTCAGCATGTAGAAAGATACAAATGGATCCACTCTTATCTCCCTGTACAAAGCTCAAGACCAAGTGGATCAAGGACTTCCACATAAAACCAGATATACTGAATCTAATAGATGAGAAAATTGGGAAAAGCCTTGAACACATGGGCACAGGGGTAAATTTCCTGAACTGAAAAATAATAGCTTATGCTCTAAGATCAAGAAATGATCTCATAATTTTATGACCTCATAAAATTACAAAACTTCTGTAAGGCAAAGGACCCTGTCAAGAGACCAAAATGGCAAACAACAGATTGGGAAAAGCTCTTTACTAATCCTAGATCAGAAAGAGGGCTAATATCCAATATATATAAAAAACTCAATAAGTTAGACTACCGATAACCACATAATCCTATTAAAAAATGAGGTACAGAGCTAAACAAAAAATTTTCAACCGAGGAATGCTGGAAGGCTCAGAAACACCTAAAGAAATGTTCAACATCATTAATCATCAGGGAAATGCAAATGAAAACAGCCCTGAGATTCCACCTCACACCGGGCAGAACGGTTAAGATCAAAACTCAGAAGACAGATGATGCAGGAGAGGATGTGGAGAAAGAGGAAAACTCCTCCATTGCTGGTGGGATTGCAAGCTGGTAAAACCTCACTGGAAATCAGTTTGGTGGGTCCTCAAAAAATTTGGACATAGTACTACCTGAGGACCCTGTTATACCACTCCTGGGCATATACCCAGAAGATGCTCCAACATGCAATAAGGACACATGCTCCACTATGTTCATAGCAGCCTTATTTATAATAGCCAGAAGCTGGAAAGAACCCAGATGTCCCTCAACAGATGAATGGATACAGAAAATGTGGTACATTTATACAATGTAGTACTACTCAGCTATTAAAAACAATAAATTCATGAAATTTTTAGGCAAATGGATGGAACTAGAAAATATCATCCTGAGTGTCATAACCCAGTCACAAAAGAACACACATGGTAGGTACTCGCTGATAAGCGGATATTAGCCCAAAAGCTCAGAATACCCAAGATACAACTCACAGGCCACATGAAACTCAAGAAGGAAGACCAAATAATCCTTTTTGGAAGGTAGGTCAAAATATCCATGGCTCACAGTCAACCAATAGACTGAGCATAGGGTCCCCAATGGAGCAGCTGGAGAAATGACGGAAGGAGCTGAAAAGTTTTGTAGTCCCACAAGAGGAAAAATAATATGTACCAACCAGTACCCCCAGTGCTCCCAGGGACTAAACCACCAACCAAAGAGTACACATGGAGGGATCCATGACTTCAGCTGCATATGTAGCAGAGGATGGCCATTTCAGACATCAATGAGTGGAGAGGCCGTTGCTTTTATGAAGGCTTGAATCCCTAGTGTAAGGGAATGTCAGATCAGGAAACTGTGTGTGTATGTGTGTGTGTATATGTGTGTGTGGAGGGGTAGCAAGCAATGGATGGAGGATGGAGGATGGGATTAAGGGTTTTTGGAGGGGCAAAGAGGAAAGGGCATAATATTTGAAGTGTAATTAAAGCAAATATGTAATAAAACAATAAAAACCAAAAAGAAAAAAAATGGAAAAAAAAAGAAAAAAAGGAAGAACTCTTGAAATAAAAAATAATGTATTGTACATTGCTTGCAGAGTTCTAAAACCAAAGCTTTTTCATAGTAACATATAGCATTATGAACAGCATTTTTTGAAATATTTGAAATAATGAAAAACTGCAAGTATCCAAGTTAATCAGAAATTAATTAAATGAGTGGGAAGATGTTCAAGTATTTTCAGAATAGAACATAGTTCAACTATATTCATTATATGTCATATGATTATAAAAATAATACATTTGTATAATAATATGCTATGAATAACTGTACTAGCAGGGTGGCCACTAAGAGGAAAAGAAGTGCAGAAGGCATTATGAAATATTAATTTATTTATAGCAGTTACAAAGATTTAAAGATATAATCTATAGATTTTTATAAATGTAATGCAACCATATATATATACATATATATATAATGTGATATGATCATGACAACATGATTATTCTGGTTTCATTACTATTACTATGATAAAATATTTTGACAAAAAGTGACGTCAAAGAGAAAAGACATCAGTGTGGGAAGGTCACTGCAGCAGGAACTAGTCACATGCATTCACACTCAAGAACAGAGAAATCAATAGACACATGCTCACTTGTTTGTTTGCACTCAGCTCACAAAGTTGAGAAACCCCTGCCTAGGATATGATACCACCCACAGGACATTTTGACCTTACATATCAGTTAACTTAATAAGTCTCCCATAGACATCCCCACAGAACAATTCAGTGTAGACAATCTCTCATTGAGACTCTGCCAGTGGTCAGAGTTATATGGGCTGATCGAAGAAAGAATCTCACTCCAGAATGTGACTGAGGTTCCCAGGCAGCAGAGACGAACAGTTTTGATGAACTGAACCTTGCACAGCTGCACAGAAGCATATATATTGATTCTTACACAAAAGTTATTTTTTTTTGTAAAAGAAGTTCTTCATACCAAAGCCTCTAATCTGATCTATGTTTAGTGAAGGAAAACATTGCATCCCTGCCTCTTTAGTCCTTATTGTGTACTGTTTGCCGTACTCAATAATGCAAGACATCCCACATGTGCCAGAACCGTTTTGTTATCAAAATCATACAAAAGTTGTAAAGCTCCTTCAGAAAAACAAACCACTGAATAATAATCACTGTTTTCTACAATGATTTCTTCAATGTCAAATAATTCTACAAAAAAAAGACATTTATTCTGATGTATGCCATAGGTACAGTGAAAAACAAGTATTCATTCTAATGTTTAGGCTAGATATAATGATTCTACTAGATTCTCACTACAACTCTCTTCCCAGGTGATTCTAGATTGTGTCAGGTTGGTAATAAAAGTGAACCATCACACTGACACAAGTATTTTAATACCCACATCCATACGTATATGAAAAATAAAAAAGAAGCATACCAATTTTCCTGGAGATACCCTTTCTAAAGGGATGACTAGGCATGTTCCTCCAATGCATGTCTTTTTTATCATCTGTGACTTTGAATTATTTTATAATTAGAATACAAAATATTGAAAAATAAATTTCATGCTATAATTATTTCTAATAGACAAGACATGTCATTTCATTTGGCTTTGGAAGAATATTAATGAAGAAATAGGCTTACTATTATTTGACCTTGGGGGATCCATTATAGACTTCACATTTTTCTTACATAGCATTAGCATAACAAATGAGTATATGCTGCAAGGCAAAATGCATAATTTCTATTATTAAACAATTAAATTTTTTCCCTTTTAATGCATTGCCTAAATTACTTCTCATCACTAATAGCCGTCTCAGCGTTAAGTAGTAGTTCATAAAATAGCCTTAACTTTACAGAGACTGAGATGATTTTGGCCCAGGAATTCTGGCTATAGGACTACTTTTGTAACCCTTCTCTCTATCTCCCCTATCTCTTGTGTCTTTCATGGTATTTGCTGACTTTGGAGCAGCTGGATGTATTCAAGATTAAATCAGTGTTATCCAATCACCTGTGTCCTTTAATATACTCAACCAGACTCAGAACTCTACCAGCCACACATGATGTTGTGTTTTACTCACTGTACCCTTTGCAGTTGCTCTGTGAGGACTCAAGCACACCTTGCCAGTTGTTCTCTTGGTGATCTTTCATTTTAATGATTTTCTAGCAGCCATGCTTCATTCAAAGTACTAGTACTACCTGACTTACTCTTTTGTTGCAGAATATCAATATTGATCTCTTTCCCAGTTCGATGCTCTTAATGTGGTTGAGTTTTTACTGCTAGTCATGACTGAAAGTATGATCCATGATAATAACATTAATCAAATCCATAAAATATCACAAATTCTGGAAAAGACAAAAATCTCCAAGTTTGAGGGGAGGGTTGTGATAAAGACATTCTTTTCAGAAATGAGCACTCTGGTGTCTCATTTCCCCAACACTGTATATGGTTCTCTACATTAATTATATACTGCAAGAAGAAGCTTTTATACCTAGTGATCTACAGGTATAATCATATGTCATTGGGAGTCATTTAATGCTATGTTCCTGTAGCAGGATAATAGGAGAAGATATTCCCTGAGGATCATGACCAACTGAGTTTCATGTTCTTGACCTCATTAACAGTGTAAAATATAGGTTCCATCTCATGGAGTGGGACTTAAATCCAATTTTAAAAGTGATTAGCCACTCCAGTAACAATTGTGCCATATTGCAGCTGTGGTCATAGTTTGCAGAAAGGTCATTATTGTAGGTGAAAAGGTTATTATCTTGGAGAGACTGATACATGTATAGCACCTGCTAGTGCTTTGAACACTATTCAGTTAGGATAAAGCTTCCAGTTGAGTATCATGTAGATTTCTCCTTGATCTAGGCCATATGAAGGTAATGTCTTCAGCAACTGGATCCTATTATCAGGCTCTGGAGGGTAAGTAATATCACTGTCTATGGCTGATAATGTTTAGAAGATATATAGAAACTTTTTTGGTCAACTAATCAAAAAGATTTAATTAATTTCTGGTAGTTGGTTCAGTGTCTTCCCCAGTGCAATCTCCATTTTAACTTCTTTTTATAGATGTGTATATTTTATGAAGCTTTACAGTAGTTGGCATTCAAATGGCTTTTCAAAAGGATCTTTCTTGAAAGATACTCTTCTCCCTGGTCTACTAGCTACCTGAGCCATGCAGGTAATCTAATATTAAAAATTAATATCTGCATATGAAAGAAAGCAATCAATGTTTATTTTTCTATATCTTGGTTATCATACAAGATGATTGTTTCAAGTACCATCCAATTATCTGCAAATTTCATTTTTCTTAACTTCTGAATATTTTATTGAGTAAATATACCACATATTCATTATTTGGTTATAGTTGATGAACATCAAACCTATTTCCAAATTCTGACTCTTATGAGTAAAGTAGCAAAGACTATGATGAACATGTATCTCGGTAGTAAGATGTAGAATCTTTGGAAATGTATCAAAGACTGGTATAGCTGGACCTTGTGGTTAATCAATTGTCAATTTTTTTGTGGAACATCTGTAATGATGTTCATAGTGACTGTACTGTGTTTTACCTCTAACAGCAATAAGTAAGTGTTCCCTTTCCCCAATTCCTGATCAACATGTGATAATAATTGTATTAATCTTACCAATTCTGATTGGAACAAATACCATTCTTATCCATCAGTATGTTAAACATTTCTAAAGTATTTCTTGGCCATTTGTGTCTAATCTTTGCAGAATTCTCTGTTTGTGTACCTTATTTTTGATTGGGTTACTTATTTTCTTCATGCTCAGGGGGTTTGGGGCATATCTTTGTATAGTCTAGATATTAAGCCCTTATATGTCAAATATGTAACTGATAAAGACTTTTGTCCCATTATGTAGACTTCCTCTGCTCAAATGATGGTGTCCTTTGCTGAATATTTTAGCTTTATAAGATCCCACCTATTAAATATTAATCTTAGTGTTTATATTCTCAGAGTCTAATCAGAAAGTCTTTTTCCTGTGCTAATGAGATCAAGACTGTTCCTTACTTTGGCTTCTGTCAGATCCAGTGTATTTATTCTTATATTGAGATTCTTGATCTGTTTTAGAGTTAATAGGTACAGATTATTTTCCTTTTTCTGCATTTAGTTATTTAGTTATTGAGTTATTTAGTTTAACCAACAAAAATTGTTAAAGATAATGTCTCTTCTCTCATGTGTATATTTGTCTCTTTTGTAAAAAGATCACATTTCCATTGGTTCTAGAGTTTTGTCCAGTCTTCAATTGGTTTCCATTGGTCAACATGTCTGTTTCTATGGCAATACTATCCTGGTTTTATTCCTATATCTCTGTAGTACTACTTAAAATAAATAAGTGATACTTCCAGAAGTTCTTCTATTATTCATGATTGTTTTAGCTATCCTGAAGTTTTGGGTTTCCATATGAAACTTTAGGTTATTCAATTTGTGTGAAGAATTGTGCTGAAATTTTGATGAGAATTGGACTGAATACGTAAATTGCTTTTGATAAGATGACTAGTTTCACAATCTTAATTCTACCGATCATGAGCATGGGAGAACTTTCAATCTTCAGGTGACTTCTATTTCTTTTTGGATGTCTTAAAGTGTTTATTATACAAGATTTTCACTTGTTTAGTTATTTTTGAATAACTATTTGTTAATTTGTAAGATACTACTACTCTGATTTCTTTTTCAATGTGTTCACCATTTTTATATAGAAAGGTTACTAAATTATGTGTGTTAATTTTGTACCTTCTTTCTTTGCTGAGGGTGTTTATCAGCTGTAGAAGTTTCTTGGTAGAGCCTTTAGGTGTTTTGATATACAAAATCATATCATGTATAAATACAGATACTTATTTCATTCCTATTTCTATTATCTAATCTCCTTTAGTTATCGTTAGTTTTAGCTGCAACTTCAAGAGCTATATTTTACAGGCGTTGTGAGAGTGCACATTCCTCTCTTGTTCCTCATTATAGTAAAAATGTTTCAATTCTCTTTTCTCTGTTTAGAATTATATTGGCTAATGGCTTGCTATAAATTGCCTTTATTATGTTGAGACATGCTCCTTATAACTGTAATCTCTCAAAGACTTTCATCATGAAGAGATGTGGGATCTTGTCAAAAGCCAAATAATTAGTTCACCCTGTGATTTTTATCCTTTAGTCTGTGTTATAGATTATTCTTACTGATTTATTTACATTGATTTATATACTTTTCCATGGATGAAGTCAACTTGATCATGCTAGATAGCCTTTTTGACATATTTTCAATTTTAGCTTAAAAGTATTTTATTAAGAACTTTTACATCTATATTCATAGGAGATATTGGTTATAATTTTCTCTATTTTTTGTCTTTTTTGGGGTTTTAGTATCTAGGTCATGCTGGATTCATAACAAGGACTTGAAAGTGTACTTTTAACTTCTATTTTGCAAACTAATTTGAGGAGTATTGGCTCTAGCTCTTCATTAAAGATCTAGTAGAACTGAATCATTCTGGTCCCAGAAGATTTTTACTTGGAAGACTTTTCATTTAGAACAAAATGTTTTATTATTAAAATAAAAACTTTTGTATAAAAGCATTAGAGAGTAAAAGCTGTGTTTACAATGAATGATTCAAGATCCAATTGAGCATCACAGACAGAGTACAGAATGGGCACAGCAACAGGCTACACGGGTGAGGGAATCAGCCACTTAGTCACCGGTACTGAACAGCCCACCTACAGGGAAAGGGGAGGGAGGGAGGGAAGGTGAATCAAGGCACCTGCTCATAAACTAGACTGGCAGAAGTAACTCATTAACAAGTAGGTAAAAGCTATCCATTTCTAAAAGGTCACTTCTCATCCCATCGTTCCAAAAGTGTTTAAAACCTAAACAGAAACCCTGGATGTCACCCCCAGGGTTACCTCTTCAGAAAACTGCCAGGATCTAAAGTGACATTATTAAAGTTATGTTTATGAAGCAGAAAACCAAGATTTCAAACCAGCCCTTTGCAGAGCCAGCCATCTTAATTTCCCAGAATGCCTTTTCTACAGCAATTTAAGTAATTATGGTATCAAGTTACCACAAACCTTTGGGTGATTGTGTAATCTAGATGACAGCAGCAACGGTGTCAACTGTGACAAGGTGCACACTGAGCACAGAACCCAGGAGCTGTTATTTCTCCAGAAAGCCATTCAATGTGGACATACCCCACTTTACAACAACTACCTAATTTTTCCACATGGTTTCTAGCCCTTTGTGCCTTTCCTTTCCATTTAAAACATCGGCCAATATAAACACTAGACACCAAACCATAGGCTTGATTCTGTGTAAACAAGTTAAAGGGCTCTTCTCTGGAATTCATCACAACCGTTGCTTCACAATACTACTGTACCCCAAAGTGCTTGGGTATGTCCTGATCGAACAAATTCTCAAACTGCCACTTAAAGATAGCTCAGAATCTAAGTGGTAACAAAAGACCAGGGAGGCTACGAGGTGGGGACCAGGGCAAGCTCTGAGACACTACATACGGCTGAAATGGAATGAGCAGTGCATCTTTCATGATGCTTCAGAAATAAGTGTGCGCTACAAGATCAAGCTCTAAGACAGACTGATGGCCAAGATTCTTACTCAGATTTCCATCAATGACAACGTTAAGAACAAGAGAGCCTCAGAGGCTGAAGGCAGACAGACAATCCTCAGGCTCTACACTTGGATTTCCCACTTCATTAGAAGTATGAGTCTCTTTAAGTTATGTAATTTTTCCTGACTTAATTCTAACTCAGTAGGTCATATAAATCAGAAGATTCACTTGTTCCTTTTAGGTTTTCCAGGTTCCTGTGCTACATATTTTTAAGATCTATCCTGTTGCTTCTCTGAATTTCCACACTTTAGAAGAGATAAGAAAGGCTACTAATATACTTAATTTGAGTTAAAGTCTAATAAATGTCCCATCCTCTCTGAAAGCAACCCTAATTCTTATAAATGAAGAGAAAATAATTCAAAATGGAAGATACATTCTGCACAACTTGAAAATTCTTATGATTAATACAAAATATTGTAATTTATACAGAGGAATATCTGAAAACTCACAGGGTTATTTACTTTGTTCTGGACTTAAGTATTCCAAGGCCAGAATATTTCTGACACAGAGTTGATTTTGCAATTATTAATTATTTAATAATTTAACTAACTCAATGCTATTATATTTACTCTATATTCCTGGACTGGTATTGAGATGATTTGCCATTTGACTTTCAAGAAATCTCTCAATCTTTATCCTTCCTCAGCGCTCATATAGAGCAAAAGACATCACAAACCTGAAAGTATGGTTTATGAATCAAAAGGTAGAAGTTATGAAATTAGGAGTAACAATAAGAAGAGTTTGCAGGGTTGATTTATGTGCTTAAGAACATTTAATATTTTGAGCTTTTGCTTTAATTCAATACTCACAAAATAGTTGTTGCAGTTCTACTTGTCAAGCAAATGCCATGTCTTAGCCACATCTTTTTATTTATTTATTTATTTTTTGCCATGACAAGATATCATGACCAAGTCTACTTATTAAAAAAACATGTACTTTGGGACTGAGATTACAGCCTCAGGAGGTGATTGCATGGCGATCATGGCAGGGAATATGGTGGGAAGCTGGCAGTTATGGTGCTAAAGTAGTACTTGAGAATGTATATAAAATATAAAACCACAAGCCAGATGGGAGAGGGGATAAGTTAGCATGGTAAGGATATTGAAATTTACAATCTCACCCTCAATAACACACCCCCTCCATCAAATCCACACCTCCTCCAACAAGGCCACACTTCCTCTAACAAGGGCATACCTTCCCCAACAAGGCCACACCTCCTCTAACGATATCACACTTCCTAATCTTTCTCAAAATATTTCTACCAATTTGGGACTAAATATTCATACATATATGTCTATGGGGACCATTCTCATTCAAATTAGCACATGCATGCCAGTGTTCATTTTAAAAGAAATAATACAGTGTGTCACAGGATGATGAAATAGTAGAATAACCAAATTAGCAAGGGATGTTAGAGATCAAATAAAAATAAAAAAGTAAATACAACCAATGACCTAGCTCTATATACAGAAGCCACAACACAAAAATACAACATACATGAAGTCATGCTAGTCTAATTCATCCAACAGTTATTAAGTGTAAATAACAGTCCTCCCAGTAAAATGAGTCAGATGAAATCCCAGGAAAAAAAAGAACTTAAAAGTAAGATTTTTAGAACATTCAAAGATTATGAAAAAGATAACCTGTTGGGAAAAACCCAAGACAACATACATAAATGGTTAAATAAAATGAGAATATCAATATTATATGAAATAAGGATTCAATAAAGAGATATGAATACTGGAAAGAAAGTAAACTGAACTACTGGAAACAAACAAACAAATGAAAACAATCTAGGTTAAATAAAAATTCCATGTAAGATCTCCATAAAAGATAGGATAAGTGAAGGATATATTTGGGCTTGATGAAAAAAAATGAAAGAATTGGAATATTCTTAAAATTATTAAGGTAATAGATAAGAAAATATGAGTGGACCTTTCAAGATATGTGGGATACTATGAAAAGATCAAATCTAAAATTCATAGGTATAAAGGAGTAAAATAATGTTTTCCAAATGCTTAGAAATTATTTTCAGCAAAATCATAACATACAATTTTCCTAAATAATGCAATGCCTATTCTAATATCAGAGATATTTAAAGCACTACACAGAAGAGATCACTAAAAAGTTTTGCATTACCACATAATAAGTAAATTGCTGAATGCTTAGAAAAAGTAAACCATACTGAACAAACAAAACATATAAAGTGAGGTCAATCAGAATAGCATTAGATTTCTTTTTTTTTTTATTATTTTCTAAGATTTTTTATTTACATTCCAAATGATTTCCCCTTTCCCGTTTCCTCCCTCCCTGAAAGTCCCATAAGCCCCCTTCCCTCCCTCTTTTCCCCATTCAACCCCATCTTGCTTCTCTGTCCGGGCATTCCCCTACATCCAGTCTTTCCAGGACCAGGGGTTCTCTCCTTCCATCTTCTTGGAAATCTATTGATATGTGAATTGTGTCTAAGGTATTCGATATTCTGGGTTAATATGACCTTATCAGTGCTGGCATACCATGTGTGTTCTTTCGTGATTGGGTTACCTCACTAAGGATGATATTTTCAAGTTCTGACCATTTGCCTAGGAATTTTGTGAATTCATTGTTTTTAATTGCAAAGTAGTATTCCATTATGTAAATATACCACATCTTCTGAATCCATTCCTCCCTTGATGGACATCTGGGTTCTCTTCAGCTTCTGGCTATTATAAATAAGGCTGCTATGAACATAGTGGAGCATGTCTCATTATTGCATGCAGGGGAAGCCTCTGGGTATATGCCCAGGAATGGTATAGTAGGATCCTCCAGGAGTGTCATGCCCAGTTTTTTAAGGAACCGCCAGAGAGCTTTCCAGAGTGGTTGTTCCAGCTTGCAATCCCACCAGCAGTGGAGGACCTCATAAAATTACAAAGTTTCTGTAAGGCAAAAGACACTGTCAAAAGGACAAAGCGGCAACCAACTAACTGGTAAATGATTTTTATCAACCCTACATCCGACAGAGGGCTAATATCCAATATATAAAAAGAACTCAAGAAGTTGGACTCCAGAGAGCCAAGTAACCCTATTAAAAACTGGGGTACAAGGTTCTTCCCTAGTTTACTTTCTATTAGTTTCAGTGTGTCTGGTTTTATGTGGAGGTCCTTGATCCACTTGGAATTGAGCTTAGTGCAAGGAGATAAGAATGGGTCAATTTGCATTCTTCTGCATGTTGACCTCCAGCTGAGCCAGCACCATTTGTTGAAAAGGCTATCTTTTTTCCACTGGATGGTTTTAGCTCCTTTGTCAAAGATCAAGTGACCATAGGAGTGTGGATTCATTTCTGGGTCTTCAATTCTGTTCCATTGATCTACATGCTTGTCACTGTACCAATACCATGCGGTTTTTAACACTATTGCTCTGTAGTACAGCTTGAGGTCCGGGATACTGATTTCCCCCAGAGGTTCTTTTACTCTTGAGAATAGTTTTAGCTATTCTGGGTTTTCTGTTATTCCAGATGAATTTTTGAATTGCTCTTTCTAACTCTATGAAGAATTGAGTTGGGATTTTGATGGGGATTGCATTGAATCTGTATATTTCTTTTGGTAAGATGCTCATTTTTACTATATTAATCCTGCCAATCCATGAGCATGGCAGATTTTTCCATCTTCTGAGGTCTTCTTCAATTTCTTTCTTCAGAGACTTGAAGTTCTTGTCATACAGATCTTTCACTTGTTTGGTTAGAGTCACGCCAAGATACTTTATATGGTTTGTGGCTATCGTGAAGGATATCATTTCTCCTACTTCTTTCTCAGCCTGCTTATCCTTTGAGTATACCTTGAACATATGGGCACAGGGGAGAATTTCCTGAACAGAACTCCAATAGCTTATGCTCTAAGATCAAGAATAGACAAATGGGACCTCATTAAATTACAAAGTTTTTGCAAGGCAAAAGACACTGTCAAAAAGACAAAGCGGCAACCAACTAACTGGGAAATGATCTTTACCAACCCTACATCCGACAGAGGGCTAATATCCAATATATACAAAGAACTTAAGAAGTTAAACTCCAGAGAGGCAAGTAACCCTATTAAAAAGTGGGGTACAGAGCTAAACAAAGAGTTCTCACCTGAAGAATATCTAATGGCTGAGAAGCACCTAAAGAGATGTTCATCATCCTTAGTCATTAGGGAAATGCAAATCAAAACAACCCTGAGATTCCATCTCACACCAGTCAGAATGGCTAAGATCAAAAACACAGGAGACAGCAGTTGTTGGCGAGGATGTGGAGAAAGAAGAACACTCCTCCACTGCTGGTGGGATTGCAAGCTGGTATAACCACTCTGGAAAGCAGTCTGGCGGTTCCTCAGAAAACTGGGCATGACACTCTCAGAGGATCCGGCTATACCACTCCTGGGCATATACCCAGAGGCTTTACCTGCATGCAATAAGGACACATACTCTACTATGTTCATAGCAGCCTTATTTATAATAGCCAGAAGCTGGAAAGAACCCAGATGTCCCTCAACGGAGGAATGGATTCAGAAGATGTGATATATTTGCACAATGGAATACTACTCTGCAATTAAAAACAATGAATTCACGAAATTCCTAGGCAAATGGTCAGATCTTGAAAATATCATCCTTAGTGAGGTAACCCAATCACAAAAGAACACACATGGTATGCAGTCACTGATAAGGGGATATTAACCCAGAATCTCAGAATACCTTAGACACAATTCGCATATCAATAGATTTCTAAGAAGATGGAAGGAGAGACCCCTGGTCCTGGAAAGACTGGATGTAGGGGAATGCCAGGACAGAGAAATGAGAGGGGGTTGAATGGAGAAAAGAGGGAGGGAAGGGGGCTTATGGGACTTTCAGGGAGGGAGGAAACGGGAAAGGGGAAATGATTTGGAATGTAAATTAAAAACAACTTAGAAAAAGAAATTTAAAAAAATGGGGTACAGAGCTAAACAAATAGTTCTCACCTGAAGAATATCTAATGGCTAAGAAGCACCTAAAGAGATGTTCATCATCCTTAGTCATTAGGGAAATGCAAATCAAAACAACCCTGAGATTCCATCTCACACCAGTGAGAATGGCTAAGATCAAAAATACAGGAGACAGCATTAGATTTCTTTTTTTTTTTTTTTTTTTTTTTTGGTTTTTCGAGGCAGGGTTTCTCTGTGTAGCCCTGGCTATCCTGGAACTCACTCTGTAGACCAGGCTAGCCTTGAACTCAGAAATTTGTCTGCCTCTGCCTCCCAAGCACTGGGATTAAAGGTGTGCACCACCATCACCTGGCAGCATTAGATTTCTTAACAGAATTTTGAAAGGCCAAAAGGGATTTGAACTATGAGATTATATTTGAAAAGATAGCAACTACCAAACTACACTATGCCCAGCAAAGCGATTCTTGAAGCTTTCCCAGTCATTCTTGAAGGATAAAGGAAAACATTGCATGATGATAACATGCTGAAGGACATTACCACTACTGAGTTTGCCTTATCAAAGATGCTTGAAATTTTGTTCAGACTAAGAAAGGACAAATACATTCAACATAGTGGGGAAGCAAGCCTATTTTGAATAACAGTTAATTAAGAAAGGAACAAGAATTGCCAAATACTACAAAACCAAAAATACCATAGGAAAAGTATATGTCTTTCAATAAAGAACTGAAATATTTATTACCTTAACACTCCAAAGCTAAAGACATAGATATGTGTCAGTAAGATGACTCAGTGGATAAAAATGCTTTCAAGTCTTGCAACTTGAGGTAACACAAGACCTCAAAAGAGGATGAACTCTTCTTACCTCTACATGATGATGATGGTGATGAAGAAGAAGAAGAAGAAGAAAAAGAAGAAGAAGAAGAAGAAGAAGAAGAAGAAGAAGAAGAAGAAGAAGAAGAAGAAGAAGAAGAAGAAGAAGAAGAAGAAGAAGAAGAAGAAGAAGAAGAGAAAGAAAGAAAGAAAGAAAGAAAGAAAGAAAGAAAGAAAGAAAGAAAGAAAGAAAGAAAGATAGATGTTAGGTAGGTATATACATACATACATGCATGCATACAGAAAGACATAATTCACAGGTAGAGGGATGAATAAATAAAAATTTAAAGTTTACAAGACATAAATGATCAGATTAGATTAAAGGGCAAGATGAACTTACTTCTTGACTAAAAGAAAGGCACCTCATTCGGAGGAAAAAAAAAGACACTGTATTTGGCCAAAAGGAATGGAAAGGGTTTTTTTTTTTTTTAAAAAGTTGTCCTAGGAAACAAGAAGGTATATTACTTTTCTAAAATTGACAGATAGACTTTAGCCTAAAACCATTCCAAAAAAGGATTTTAAAAAATCACTTCCTAGTTGGTACTTAAGAGAACGTTACTATTCTAGATATGTATTCTCCAAACACAGGTACATTGAAATTTCTTAAACAAATACTGTTAGAGTTAAAGTCATAAATGAACCCCAGGACAATAGTACTAAAAGACATTTGTACCATTTTCTCTGAAACTCAGGGAACACTGTGGCTGTATGGGTCAAAAGATAAGGAGAAGGGCTGTGATATTATAACTCCTGGGCATGACACAAGCATTGTGATCATCTCAGCCACTATGGCTACCTGAACTAAAGCTACACAAGACTGGGCAAGTTCACAGTCAACCATGGACTGGAGAAGATTCCAGAGGATCTTCTTCCCCTTGTTGAGTTCTTAACGGCTAATAGATTGTGGAAGAGCAGTAGTTACTGCCTTCAGTTGTATTATTCACCACATTCATATATTCACTGTGAGCCTTCCAAGCTCAAATGCATAATTCCAAACTCCTGTTCACATATATTTTCCTGTTGAGCTTAGTAGGCCACAAGACATAAATACATTGAATGTGGAAAAAGATTTGTAGAGAAGAGAAAGGATGGGAAACAGAGAAGAGAAGGTGGAGAGTGAGCATAATTAGAACACATTATACATGTACAGAATTCTCCAAGAACAAATCTAACAAAAGCTTTACAAGTGGTCTATGTCTCTGAACACAAATTTCTCAAAAGAAGAAGCACAAATGACAAATGGTTAGTGTGTGTGTGTGTGTGTGTGTGTTCAATATCCTTAGCTATCAGAAAATAGATGATTAAAACTACTTTTAAATTCCATCTCAGGCCAGTGGAAATGACCAGCTTCAAGAATACAAATGACAACAAATGCTGGGAAGAAATGCTAATTGACTGTTAGTGGGAATGTAAGCTGGTACAGCCACTATGGAAATCAATGTAAGTTTTCTTTAAAAACCAAAAATAAACCTTTCATTATTGCTCAACTACAGTACTTCTCAAAATGTACTTGAAGAGCTACACACTATCACAAGGACATTTGCTCATCCATGTTTACTCCTCCACTGTTCATTGTACCAAGTAAATGAACCAGTCTCAATATCCATCAAAGCCAGGCAGTGGTGGCACACTCCTTTAATCCCAGCACTTGGGAGGCAGAGGCAGGCAGATTTCTGAGTTTGAGGCCAGCCTGAGTTCCAGGACAGCCAGGGCTACACAGAGAAACCCTGTCTCGAAAAACCAAAAAAAAAAAAAAATCAATATCCATCAAAAGATAAACATATTCTTTAGCTGTGATACACATATACTTGGATCTATTTAGCAATAAAGAAAACATTGAAATCATGAAATTTTCTAAAAAGTGCATCATGCTGGAAAATAAATCAACTAAGGTAATTTAGGCCCAGAAAAAAAAAAACACAAAAATTTCCCTCTCATGGGTGCACTATAGCATCCATTTTCTTCTACATACATGTGATAGTAAGAGGATGGGTAGCAGGAAACTAATAAGTGGCCTAGGAAAGAGATAAAAATGATTTTGCACAAAAAATTACCCTATTATTGAGTCTCAAGAAATGTTATCTGCTTTTATTTGAAACTTGAAAAGTCACTATCATTTATTAGATATAGCTGATTATTGATCATACTATTAGGTGTCACTGCTGAAGTTCACTTCAGCTATGTTCCTCTTCTTAGGAGTAGTACTTCTAAGAATATTATGGTGCTATGTCTTTGCACATATCTTCACATTTAGCTTTGTCCATTGAGTTTCATTTTTGTTTTGATGCCTTCAATCTTTAACCAGAACAAAAACCACCCAAACAGATAATATAAATGAAATGGTTACCAAACTCTACCTTTTTCTCCCTTCACAAATAGTACTCAAGGTCACTTACCTAATCCCATGTAGAATTGACTCAGGAGATCCAAGAATAGCAGGCAAGTTTGCTTCCCTTTGGGAATGGTGTCCATTTCACTCTATAACTGTGGTGGCAGACCTTCACATTCAATTTGTAGTTTCCAAGGAAATAGAGACTAGGCATAAAGCTTACTTTGGAATTCTAAATCCTAAGAAAATATATTCTAAAATGGTGTTACCCTATGCTGATAGGTTTTTGAAGGTTCATAAAATATTTATCTATCCAAGGTAATGAAGATTACCCCTGCACCTCTCTCTCCCTCCCTCCCTCCCTCCATCCGTCTCTCTCTCTCTCTCTCTGTCTCTCTCTCTCTTTTTCTCTCTCTCTCTCTCTCTCTCTCTCTCTCTCTCTCTCTCTCTCTCTCTGTGTGTGTGTGTGTGTGTGTGTGTGTGTGTGTGTGTGTGTTGACTTTTGGTGTCTTCTATGACTTTTCAATTTATAACTTTTTTTTTTAGGCAGGGTCTCTCATTAAATCTAGAGCTCACATTTTATGCTATACTGGCTAACTATTGAGCCCTCACTACTTTTTTTCTCTATCTCGTCATCAATGGTACTAAAACTGTACACCATCACACTTGTATGTATTGGGGTTCTAAAGTCTGTTGCTCACACTTGCACACCAAGCACTTCAGCCACCAAATCATGTCCACAGCCCTGTTTTAATATTCACATTTAAGTTTCCATTCAGAACTCATTTTTAGTATGATATGAGACACGATCAAGTAGGCAATAAACACAACACTGATGATTTGCTATAAATACATCTTCTTGCCTGCTGTACTTCTATCATCATATGGAATGAGATGCTGTCATCTCCATCTTAATTTGTTTATAAATATTGCTTCTTTACACCCCCATAAAAGTTCATGTTCATTGTTTGATTAACAACTGTCATGTTGACATAACCATCAGCTGAGACCATGAAAAAACACTTAGCTCTTTTTGAAATTGACCCTCCTGTGTCAGTGTATAAATTGAAAAGTATTATGACAATATCAAAGAGAAAGAACACTTTGCATGGGCTGATATATTGGATTTTCACTAAATTTCTAGTGACAAAGGTTTCCACAAATCCTATCAAGTAAATTTTTAAAGATATTTTTCAAATGGAATAAAAAAATTCTAGTAGTTAGCATCATTTAACTGAGAACAAGTTTAACATATCAAACATCATTGTTCTGAAGGAAAGCACATAGAGTATTAAGGATTATAAAGCTAAAGAAATATAAAATGCAGAGATACTGGAGCCTGTCCTATATTATGCATAATGGTGAGATATAATCCTCCTTTGTGGAAGAGATCCATGTACCAACACAGAAACAGGAGGAGTCTTAGTCTCCTTGCTTCTAGAACTGTTTGCTTCTTCCTTTGCTTGTCACAATCTAGGATTTATTGCTCTTTCTTTGTTTAAATAATATTTGAGGAAGACTCTTAAGCCTCCTGTTTGAGAATATACACTCTCTGAATGAGTTATTTCCCTGTCATAGAGTGAGAGCAGCTCACATTAATAAGCTCAATTTGTTTATGTTAATCTGCCTTCTGTTACTGTAGTGTTTCAGTTACAGATTTATGAGTGATATAAAGAAAGATTATGTATTTCTCCTTTGCATACCTCCTTTTTGTAATGTATTTCTGATAGCAAAGTGGATAAATGTAGTTCATGTATTTTTAAAATGCACCTGAAATGTCTTCTCAAATTGAATAAGAGCTAGGATTCCTGAACACTAAGTTTCTTGAGGACAGAACTCATATTTTTAACTGTATCTTATGCTTGTCCCCAGTAATCAAAATAAATCACTGCCAACAAATGATTTATAGCACAAAAAAGTTGGTTCTCACAGGTTTCTGCCTTATACAGTCTTGGACTTGGGTTTTATTTGATGACCTGAAGTTTATCCCATTTGTGTCATTTCATACACAAGGGGTTTTTGTTTGGGACTGAGAGAGAATAGAGTTGTCAGAGAAGGACTGGGGAAAGATGAGGCAGCAAGGCTGGATAAGGTGAGGGTGGCATAAATAAATAATCCTAAAACCAGTTATAAAAGTGAGATAAAATATTTAAAAGGCAACAATAATAAAACAACAATAAATAACAAAAATTAGTAAACTTTGTTTAGTAATAGCTCACTTAAAAAGACAAAGACTAACAGCATGGATTAAAAAGTAAAATCTATCTACTACTGTTCCAGAATACAAACACTGCTACATCAAAAAAAAAAATCACGTTGTCCCTAACATAATGTCTTAGAGTTTCTTTTGCTGTGAAGAGACACCATGACCACAGCAACTCTTACAAAGGAAAAGGGGCTGGCTTACAGTTCAGAGATTTATTCTATTATGGTCATGGAAGGAAGCATTATTGAACACAGGTCAACATGGTGCTGATGGCTAAGAGTTCTACATCTGAATCAGAAGACAGCAGGAAAACAAAGTGACCCACTGGTCCCAGATTGAGCTTCAGAAACCTTAAAGCCCACAGTGGTGCACATCCTCTTCCAAGGCCACACATTCTCCAACAAAGCCACACATCCTAACCCTTACAAATAATACCACTCCCTATAAGCCTGTTGATGCCATTTTTATCAAAACATTCAGACTAAGTAATAGTGCATGATTTCAATACCCCACGCTCACCTATAGACAGAACATCCAGACAAAAAGTAAACAGAGAATCTCTAATGTTAAGTAACATCATAAATCAAAAGAACGTAGAAAACACAGATCATTTAATCCAAGTACTAAAGAATTCACTTTATCTTCAGCCAGTGTAAATTTCTTCAAAGTTAATTACATATTAGAACAAAAACCTATCTTAACAAATCTAGAAAAATTGAAATATTCTCTATCCTGTCTTATCACTGTGGATTAAAGCTGGCTAACAAGAATAAGTATGGAAGAAAGTATA
This sequence comes from Tokudaia tokunoshimensis, assembly GCA_036184795.1. NCBI lineage: Eukaryota > Metazoa > Chordata > Mammalia > Rodentia > Muridae > Tokudaia > Tokudaia tokunoshimensis. The sequence goes on along the minus strand of BTHU01000002.1, from coordinate 80,970,766 downwards.
CAATCTAATGTAAACTAAACAACTCACTACTGAATTAAAACTGTGTCAAGACAGAAATCAAGAAGGAAATGAAGAATTTTTAAACTGAATGAAAATAAAAACACAACATGCCAAAATCATGGTTCAAAACACAGTTTTAAGAAGAAAGTCAACAGCAATAAGTGTCTATATTTTAAAAACTGGAAGGATTCTAATAACAAAATTGATCCTCAAAATAATAATGTAGAAATTATTCTGTTCTCTCTCTTTTCTTTCTCTTTCTCTCTCATAGATAGTAGATAGATAGATAGATAGATAGATAGATAGATAGATAGATAGATAGATAGATAGATAGATAGATAGATAGATATAGATTGATAGGTACATAGAAAGATAGATAGAAATATAATAGATAGAAAATATTAACCAAAATTAAATCTAAATGAAATAAATAATTGAAACAGAATGACTCACAATTCCTACTGAAATAAAAGTAAATATCACAACTGAATGGATGCCAGGACCAGATTGATTCAGTGCAGAATTCTGACAAACATACCAGTGCTCCTCAAACTATTCTGCAGAATAGAAATTGAAGGAACATTCCCAAATTATTTTTATGAAACCATTATCGCTCTAATACTAAATCATACAAAGACTCAAAAAAGAAAGGTACATATCCATATTCCATGATGATATAAATGCAAAAAATTCTCAATAAAATACTTGCAAGCCAAATTCAATAATATGTCAAAAAGATTATTCAATTTAATCAAATGTCTTTTATTCAAGAAATTCAGGGATTGTTCAACAAATGGGAATAAGTAAATACAGTCTACCATATAAACAGATTAAATCACAGAAACCAAATTATTATCTCATTAGATGCAGAAATGACTATGACTAAATTCAACATCCCTTTGTATAAAGGACCTGGAAAGACTACAAATATGAAGTATATATTTCAACATAATGAAGGTATTTGCAACTAGCCCACAGCCAACATTATCCTAAATGTAAAGTATCTGAAAGCATTTTATTAAAAATAAGAAAAAGATCCATTCTCTCCATATCAGTTAAATATAGTACTTAAAATCTTAGCTAAAGTATTAAGATAATTGAAAGACATGAATGGTATATAAATAGGAAAAGAATAAAGAAAAGTATTTTTATTTTTAGAAGATGTGATTTTACACTCAAAAAGACCCTAATTAATCTACCAGAAATCATCAACAGTTGATATAAGAAAAACAGCATGATATAAAATTAACATCACACACACACACACACACACACACACACACACACACACACACACAATCACTGACCCTATAATATACAATGACAAATATACTGAGAAAGACATTAGGGAAACAATACCTTTTTCAATAGCCTCAGAAAATAATTCTTCATCAAAATTCCAACAGAATTTTTACTAAATTTTTAAAAATAATTTTAAACATATGAAAACACATACCCAAAAAATAAACAGGATAACTAAAGCAATCCTGAATAAAAGAACTGCTGGAGATGACATGATTCCTGATTTCAAGTTGCTGTTAAGAAATATGAAATAGAATTGAAACCCAGGCACAACTCCACACACTTATGCACCCCATATTTTAAAGAAGAAAGAAGAGAAAGAGGAGGAATAAGAGAGATGATGAAGAGGAAGAAGGAGGAGGGGCAGGAGGAAAAGAAAGAGAAGAAGGAGAAGGAGAAGAAAAAAAAGAGGAGGAGGAGGAGGAGGGGGAGATGACAACAATGACTATGACAACACATTAATAAAAGCCAATATCTTCAAGAAATGGTGGTGGTTAAACTGGATAGCTTCATGCAAAGATAAAAATAGACTATTAATGATTGTTTTGAACATGACTCAATTTCAAATGGATCAAGAAGCTCAAAGTAAGATGAGATACCCTGAATCTGAAAGAAGAAAAAGTAAAAACCCATTGAACTCACTGGCAAAAGAAAACACTTTCTGAGCAAAAACCTGGGAGCACAGGTAGTAAGACCAATAGTTAATAAATGAAACCTACAGTAGTCTACAGAATCATATTTTTTTAAAATAAATCTTTATCAACTGTACAACTAACAGATGGTTAGTATCCAGAAAATACAAAGAACTAAAAAAAAAAAAAAAAGTCAAGAAAACAAATAACTCAATTAAAAATGGGATACAAAGTTAAATGAAAAGCTCCCAAAAATAAAACACAAAGGACTGATAGACACTTTAAAAATAATCAATATCCTTCCCATAAGGAAATTTCAAATTTCCAAACAAGTATAAGATTACATTTTTTTCCAGTCAGAAGGGCCAAGATTAATAGTAGTAGTAGTTGTAGTAGTAGTAGTAGTAGTAGTAGTAGTAGTAGTAGTAGTAGTAGCAGTAGTAGCAGTAAAAATAATCATATGCTGGTGGGAATTCAAGGAAAGTGGAATATTTATTCAATCCTGATGAAAGAGCAAACTAATACAAGACTAATACTAATACTAATACAATATGGAAATCATTGTGGAGAGCTCAAAATGTTTAAAATAGATCTACTAGACAGGAGTGTACTATTCTTGGGTATATACCCAAAGGACTCTATATCTTACTTCCAAGATATTTACTCATTCATGTTCATTGTTGCTCTATTTATAAGACACAAAAATTGTAAACAGCCTGGATGTCCATCAACCGATGAATGAAAAATGAAAATGAGTTACATTTGCCCAGTGGAATTTTTCTTAGCTGTTAAGAAAACTGAGATTTTTCTTATAAATGGATAGTGCTAAGACCAATCATCCTAAATTTGGTAATATAAACCCAGAAATACAAACATTGCATGTTTTCTCTTATTCATGAATGTTATCTTTCAAGTTAGATGGATGTGTGTTTCAATTAGAATATTCACAGAGGTCAGGGAACTGGTAATGGACCAGGGGAGAAGATGATCTTCAATGAAAGAAAAAATAGAGTATAGTGTTATATAGGGATAAAAGGGAAATTATAGCAGGAAGATTAAATGGAGTGGTGGGTGGGGTATAAGGTAAAATAGGGAATATGGGGGAGGATAATGAACACTAAAGGCCTTTTGAAAAGTCCTATAGAAACCCACTACTGTAGAGTTTAAGTGGAATTATTATAATAGGGAAGAAAGTGTCCCAACGAGACATCATATGCTACCAAATAAAATCTACAGTACTAACAGTGGGTTATATAATTTTGAGACAATGGACAAAGGAATCCTATATATTCCCTAAATGTTATAGGTTATTGCCAATGATATTGGTTACCCTCCTGAACATAAAGGTAAGGCCCTATTGCCAAAAACACCATATACTTTTTTCAGTCAAATATGGAGAAACTGAGCTGATCCTCAAGTAGGAAGAACAGAAGTATAATTATCAGTCCTGTGACCTACTGCCGCCATCAAGCCTCAATATATACCCACAGGTGCAAAAATGGCAAAATGTGCTGGGAAAAACCAACTCCTTCTTTTTCTTTGTTTTAAGGCCCTCTCAGTAAAAAGGAACATGTATGTAACTGTCACTGTCAATAAGGCAAATAACCTAAGATGAGATAGGTCATGGTCCTAGGTGTGAATCAACTACTATTATTCTGCTAAATAAGCATAATAATAAAAAAACTCAGAATAACATTAGTGATATTCCCATACATCAGTGCATTGATTAGCCCTCATTAGAGAAGCTTCTTCTCACAGTAGGTAGTAATTAATACCAAGAATCACAACTAGAAAAATGTGCAGAAAGTCAGACTTTAAAGCATTCAACCCTATGTAGGATGTCATTATTACATACCCTCAATCAGGGCTTAGGTATCAATCCAAAAGAGTAGACAAAAAGATTGGACGATCCCATAGTGATGCAAAACTCCCATAAAACAATGCATTCCAGATGTAACAGTCCTGATGAGCTCCAGGAGATTGTTAGAGCGAGCACATCATTTTCACAAGTTCAAGTCAGACAAAATCCCAGGATGGAGAGGGGAATTTGAGTGCTTCCAAACAAGAATATATGCTCACTTGATAGCTATTAGGACATAGAAAATCATTTATTTTCATTTACCATATGTCAGTCCTCATGCTTAGAAGTCATTTTCCAACATTAAAAGTTTCTCATTTTGGCTGGGCGGTGGTGGTGCACGCCTTTAATCCCAGCACTTGGGAGGCAGAGGCAGGTGAATTTCTGAGTTCGAGGCCAGCCTGGTCTACAGAGTGAGTTCCAGGATAGCCAAGGCTACACAGAGAAACCCTGTCTCAAAAAAACAACAACAACAACAACAAAAAAAGTTTCTGATTTTGATTTTTATTATGTATGTGAGTATACATGTTTGTTTACTTGTTCATTTTGTATTGTTGTCTTTTTTAAAGATTTATTTATTTTATATATGTTAGTACACTGTAGTTGTATTCAGATACACCAGAAGAGAGCATTGGAACCCATTACAGATGGTTGTGAGCCATGATGTGGTTGCTGAGAATTGAATTCAGGACCTCTGGAGAGTAGTCAGTGTTGTTAACCGCTGAGCCATCACTCCAGCCTGCTGTTTTTTTAAGAGAGAAAAATAACATGAAATTTAGAAGGTTGGAAGGGAAAGGACATTCTGAGAGGAGATGGAGAAAAAGGAAGAAAATAATAAATATATCTTACATGAAAAAATTAAAAAATACTTAAAGTTTTTGTGTGTTAACTGTTTTTCACCTGCATCATTTTGCCAAATATATTTTTACAATATTTACTGAGTTTAGCTTTGCATATTCATATTCTACACTTCTGCAACTAAGCATAATATTGTCTTCACTCATCCAAAATGATTGCACAATTTCCTCTCATTCAATTTATTCTATTAACCAAAACTGGCAGAAGATAATGACTGTGACTGTAAACAGAATTATCTACTTTCAAACCCTTTCATGTGGCAAAATAGTAATAGTTCAGTTGTTCCATACATCCTTACAATGAAAAATGAAACCAAAGACTAGAGGAAAGGAAGTCCTAACTGAGGGGTGGGAGGTAATTGAATTTATTACACTGAAGGATAAGTAGGCTAGATCACACCTAAAACCTGATCGTAGAAGAAAGATGCATAGAATTAATGAAAATATTAACTCCTTACTATGTGTTGGCTATGAAAGCTAACACAAAAAAGAGAAAATAAAAGGTTTCTCCTTCACACCAGTTCTTGGACCTTGAGCTTGATGCATAGCAGCAATTTTCATGTGTTCTGTAGTAATGAACCCATGTGCTTGGTGTCTTTGTTTTTCCTTTTTGAAATGAAAGCAAGGTTTATTGTTATCTGTGCTGTCTAGTCTTATGTCAACTAGACACTAGATCTAGAGTTGTCTGAAAAGAAGGAACCTCACTTGAAAAAAAAATGCCTCCACAAGATCCATCTGTAAGGCATTTTGTTTTGTTTTTTCTTTCATTTATATTTTATTAGATATATTCATTTACATTTCAAATTATTTCCCCTTTCATGGTCCCCCCCCAAAGTACCATAAGTCTTCTCCCCTCCCCCTGTTCCCCAATCAGCCATCTCCCGCTTCCCTGCCCTGGTATTCCCCTACACTGCTGAATCAAGTCTTTCCAGGACCAACAAAGGGACTCTCCTCCCTTTGTTGTCCAACAAGGTCATCCTCTGCTGCCTATGTGTCTGGAGCCATGGGTAACACCATGTGTACTCTTTGGTTGAAGTTTTTGTCCCTGGGAGCTCTGGGAGTACTGGGTGGCTCATATCGCTGTTCCTCCTATGGCACTGCAAACCCCTTCAGCTCCTTGGGTCCTATCTCTAGCTCCTCCAATAGGAACCCTGTGCTCAGTTCCATGGCTGTCTGAGAGTGTCCCTCTCTGTATTTGTCATGCACTAGCAGAGCCTCCCAGGTGACAGCTATATCCAGCTCCAGTCAGCAAGCACTTGTGGGCATCGATAATAGTGTCTGGGTTTTGTAACTGTATATGGGATGGATCACTAGGTGGGGTAGTCTATGGATGGTCTTTCCCTCAGACTCTGCTCCACACATTGTCTCTGTATCTCCTTCTGTGGTTTTTTTGTTACCCCTTCTAAGAAGGACCAGTGTATCCATACTTTGTTCTTCCTTCTTCTTGGGCATCAGTTCATATGTGAATTGTGTCTTGGGTATGCCGAGCTTCTGGGCTAATATTCACTTATCAGTGAATGCAAACCATGTGTGTTATTTTGTGATTGGGTTACCTCACTTGGGATGATATTTTCCAGTTCCACCCATTTGCCTAAAAATTTCATGAATTCATTGTTTTTAATAGCTGAGTAGTATTTCCTTGTGTACATATATCACATTTTCTATATCCATTCCTCCATTGAGGGACATCTGGGTTCTTTCCAGCTTCTGGCTATTATACATAGGGCTGCTATGAATATAGTGGAGCATGTGTCCTTATTACATACTGGGTAATCCCCTGGGTATGTGCCCAGGAGTAGTATAGCAGGGTCCTCCGGTAGTATCATGCCCAGTTTTCTAAGGAACCGCCAGACTGATTTCCAGAATGGTTGTACCAGTTTGCAATCCCACCAGCAGTGGAGGAATGTTCCTCTTTCTCCACATCCTTGCCAGCACCTGCTGTCTCCTGAGTTTTTGATCTTAGTCATTCTGACTGGTGTGAGGTGAAATCAGGTTGTTTTGATTTGCATTTCTCTGATGACTAAGGATGTTGAACATTTCTTTAGGTGCTTCTCAGCCATTCAATATTCCTCAGGTGAAAATTCTTTGTTTAGCTCTACTCCATTTTTAATAGGGTTATTTGGCTCTCTGGAGTCTAACTTCTTGAATTCCTTATATATATTGGATATTAGCCCTCTGTCTGATGTAGGGTTGGTAAAGATCTTTTCCCAATTTGCTGGTTGCCATTCTGTCCTATTGGCAGTGTCATTTGCCTTACAGAATCTTTGTAATTTTATGAGCTCCCATCTGTCATTTCTTGATCTTACAGCTTAAGCTACTGGTGTTCTGTTCAGGAAATTTTCCCTGTGCCCATGTGCTCAAGGCTATTCCCCAGTTTCTTTTCTATTAGTTTCAGTGTGTCTGGTTTTATGTGGAGGTCCTTGATCCACATGGACTTGAGCTTAATACAAGGAGATAAGAATGGATTGATTTGCATTCTTCTGCATGCTAGCCGTGTAAGGCATTTTCTTAATTAGTGATTGATGCGGGATAGCCCAAATCACTGTGTGTGGTACCATCTTTAGGATGGTTGTTCTGGACTCTATAAGAAAGCAGGCTAACCAAGCCAAGAGGAGAAAGTCAGAAAGTAGCACCCCTCCATGGCTTCTGCATCAGATCCTGCCTCCAGATTACTGCCCTCTTTGAGTTCCTATCCATAGATAGAAACTTATCCTAAGAATGATGAACAGCAATAAAAAAATGTAAGCCAAATAAATCCTTTTGCTTCTCCCCAACTTTCTGTTTGTTCATAGTTTTCACTACAGCAATAGTAACCCTAACTCAAATATCACTCTCCCAGGTATAATCAATTTCATTCGTATGATATATTAGTCAGAGTTCTAGAGTAAACAAACTTACAGAATTAATTTCTCTATATAAAGAGCATTTATTAGAATGACTTACAGGCTGCAGTCTAGCTAATCCAACAAAGGCTACCTACTAACAGAAGGTCTAAAATTCCAGTAATTACTCAGTTCATGAGGTTAGGTATCTCATCTGGTCTTCAGTGTATGCCACAATGCCAAAGAAGTAGGCTTTTCTGCCAGTGAAGGAATGGACTTGTTAGCAAAGGTAGAGCAAGTAAGCAAGAGCAAAAGATTCACTCTTCTATGTCCTTATATAGGCCTCCAGCAGAAGGTGTGGCCCAGATTAAAGGTGGGTTTTCTCAACTGAAAAGATCTGGATGAAAGGTGAGATTTCCTACCTCAAAAATCCAGATGAGAAGTGGATCTTGTTAATTGAAATTAAGCAAAATTCCCTCACATGTGTGCCTTTTTGGGGGGATTTTAGTTAATTCCATAGGTATTCAAGTTGACAATCAAAATAGCCATCACAAGTCTTACTTCTTGTCAATTTGACACACAATCTTGTCTCCATATCTACTCATCAATTTCTAAATGAAAATAATAACCAAGTCATAACAACACCTAAATATAATATAACTACACTATATACAATCTCAAATATATCATATATTTGAATAAGTTATAATTATATCTAATATAACTATCTCTCATACAACCACAAACACATTGTAAATTTGGAATAGGTGGCAATGTCCTCTGAAAAACATTCCTTTGTATAAACATTGATAATCTCTTAATTGATGTTATTTCACATGATAAAGAAATTGAGGAAAGAAAACACAAATATCTATACAAAACAACCTTAACAATATATGACAGAGACACGTTAAATACAATACTCTTTTCTGGTTTCTTAGCTGGTCTTTATACCTACCTTCCTCTACTACAGATTTTGCATTTCCTCCAATTTCAACAAGCATGTCAGCAGGTCTTAGATCTTTTCCTGGAGAAGTGGCCTATACCTTCACTCCTGACAGGACAGGTCTGTGCACTTTGTCATCCAGCTTAGATTAAGTTGTAGTTTCCCATTGAAATAAAAAATACATAGATTAATTAAATTAAATTAAAAAAAAAGTAAAAAGTGAGTGTGGGTTTAGGATTTCCAGAAGTATAGATTTATTCCCAAAGTAAGGACCATGTAGTGACAGGATCTATTTACTGGAAGTGGAAACTTAATTAGAGTTAACAGCATAAGCCAGGAAGCTGTTGCACTTAAAGAAAGAGGCAGAATCAAGATCCCAGTTAATAAGAATGGCACTGACATGGAAAAGGGTTTCTGAGAAGTACTCTCCACAACTTGCAAGATTACACTCTTGGAAACTCCTTATGAATAATAATAATTTTAAAAAGGAGTCAAACACTTTTCCTTCAGGAAATTAAATTTTAGAAAGCAAGGATTGGGGTCCCAGGTGTAATGGGTAGAAAGAGTTTGTCTTTTGAATTAAAAGGGCAGTTGACATCATAGCCTCTCCCATCACAATAATACTCTAGAACATAACTTGAAAATACAAAGCTCAATTTATTCATCAATAAAACAGGTGTGCTCTAGAGCCTTCATTGTCAGGCTGTCCTTTTGTCTCTGAGTCACTCACTGAGTGATTCTCACAGATCTACTCCTCCTTTTTGGTTAGCAAAGCTGGTCTAATATAAAGTCAACAGTTCTTAAGCCCTAGGTGCCCCATTTCATTCTGTCTTCCATAGGTAATGCCTCTACCCAGTTATATGTGCACTTATATAGAGAAAGATACACACCCAGTACTAAATCAATGGTCAGCTGAAAGAGGACATGGGGCAGTCATTTCTGTCCCAGGTTGACAACCTTTTAAAAATTCACGATCAAATCAACAAGATAGAAAAGCCTTTAGCCAGACTAACCAGAGGGCACAGAGACAGTATCCAAATTAATAAAATCAGCAACAAAAAGGGAGAGATAACAACAGAAACTGAGGAAATTCAAAAAATCATCAGATCCTACTACAAAAACCTGTATTCAACACAACTGGAAAATCTCGAGGAAATGGACAATTTCCTTAACAGATATCAAATACCAAAATTAAATCAGCATCAAATAGACCATCTAAACCGTCCTATAACCCCTGAAGAAATAGAAGTTGTCATTGAAAGTCTTCCAACCAAAAAAAGCACAGGTCTAGATGGTTTTAGTGCAGAATTCTATCAGACCTTCAAAGAAGACCTAACACCAATACTCTTCAAACTGTTCTACAAAATAGAAACAGAAGGAACACTACCCAACTCGTTCTATGAAGCCACAATTACACTAATACCAAAAGCACAAAAAGATCCGACAAAGAAAGAGAATCTCAGGCCAATCTCTCTTATGAATATCGATGCAAAAATACTCAATAAAATTCTTGCCAACCAAATCTAAGAACACATCAAAACGATCATTCACTACGATCAAGTAGGCTTCATTCCAGGGATGCAGGGATGGTTCAATATAAGGAAATCCATCAATGTAATCCACTATATAAACAATCTCAAAGAAAAAAACACATGGTCATCTCATTAGATGCTGAGAAAGCATTTGACAAAATCCAGCATCCTTTCATGCTAAAGGTCTTGGAAAGATCAGGAATTCAAGGCCCAAATCTAAACATAGTAAAAGCAATTTACAGCAAACCGGTAGCCAGCATCAATCTAAATGGAGAGAAACTTGAAGCAATCCCACTAAAATCAGGGACTAGACAAGGCTGCCCTCTCTCTCCATATCTTTTCAATATAGTACTTGAAGTTCTAGCTAGAGCAATTAGACAACAAAAAGAGGTCAAAGGGATACAAATTGGAAAGGAAGAAGTCAAACTATCACTATTTGCAGACGATATGATAGTATACTTAAGCGACCCAAAGAACTCCACCAGAGAACTCCTACAGCTGATAAATGACTTCAGCAAAGTGGCCGGATATAAAATCAACTCAAGCAAGTCAGTAGCCTTCCTATACTCAAAGGATAAGCAGGCTGAGAAAGAAGTAAGAGAAATGATACCCTTCATGATAGCCACAACCCACATAAAGTATCTTGGCGTGACTCTAACCAAACAAGTGAAAGATCTTTATGACAAGAACTTCAAGTCTCTGAAGAGAGAAATTGAAGGAAACCTCAGAAGATGGAAAAATCTGCCATGCTCATGGATTGGCAGGATTAATATAGTAAAAATGAGCATCTTACCAAAAGCAATATACAGATTCAATGCAATCCCCATCAAAATCCCAAGTCAATTCTTCATAGAGTTAGAAAGAGTAATTCAAAAATTCATCTGGAATAACAGAAAACCCAGGATAGCTAAAACTATTCTCAAGAGTAAAAGAACCTCTGGGGGAATCAGTATCCCGGACCTCAAGCTGTACTACAGAGCAATAGTGTTAAAAACCGCATGGTATTGGTACAGTGACAGGCATGTAGATCAATGGAACAGAATTGAAGACCCAGAAATGAATCCACACTCCTATGGTCACTTGATCTTTGACAAAGGAGCTAAAACCATCCAGTGGAAAAAAGATAGCCTTTTCAACAAATGGTGCTGGCTCAACTGGAGGTCAACATGCAGAAGAATGCAAATTGACCCTTTCTTATCTCCTTGCACTAAGCTCAATTCCAAGTGGATCAAGGACCTCCACATAAAACCAGACACACTGAAACTAATAGAAAGGAAACTAGGGAAGAACCTTGAACATATGGGCACAGGGGAGAATTTCCTGAATGGAACTCCAATAGCTTATGTTCTAAGATCAAGAATTGACAAATGGGATCTCATTAAATTACAAAGTTTTTGCAAGGCAAAAGACACTGTCAAAAAGACAAAGCAGGAACCAACTAACTGGGAAATGATCTTTACCAACCGTACATCCGACAGAGGGCTAATATCCAATATATACAAAGAACTCAAGAAGTTAAACTCCAGAGAGGCAAGTAACCCTATTAAAAAGTGGGGTACAGAGCTAAACAAAGAGTTCTCACCTGAAGAATATCTAATGGCTGAGAAGCACCTAAAGAGATGTTCATCATCCTTAGTCATTAGGGAAATGCAAATCAAAACAACCCTGAGATTCCATCTCACACCAGTCAGAATGGCTAAGATCAAAAACACAGGAGACAGCAGTTGCTTGCGAGGATGTGGAGAAAGAGGAACACTCCTCCAGTGCTGGTGGGATTGCAAGCTGGTACAACCACTCTGGAAAGCATTCTGGCGGTTCCTCAGAAAACTGGGCATGACACTCCCGGAGGATCCGGCTATACCACTCCTGGGCATATACCCAGAGGCTTTACCTGCATGCAATAAGGACACATGCTCCACTATGTTCATAGCAGCCTTATTTATAATAGCCAGAAGCTGGAAAGAACCCAGATGTCCCTCAACGGAGGAATGGATTCAGAAGATGTTGTATATTTACACAATGGAATACTACTCTGTAATTAAAAACAATGAATTCACGAAATTCCTAGGCAAATGGTCAGAACTTGAAAATATCATCCTTAGTGAGGTAACCCAATCACAAAAGAACACACATGGTATGCAGTCACTGATAAGGGGATATTAACCCAGAATCAAGGAATACCCTAGACACAATCAGCATATCAATAGATTTCTAAGAAGATGGAAGGAGAGAAGAGACCCCTGGTCCTGGAAAGACTGGATGTAGGGGAACGCCAGGACAGAGAAGCGAGAGGGGGTTGAATGGGGAAAAGAGGGAGGGAAGGAGGCTTATGGGACTTTCGGGGAGGGAGGAAACGGGAAAGGGGAAATGATTTTGAATGTAAATTAAAAAAAAAACTTAGAAAATAAAATTTAAAAAAAAATTCATGATCATCAGGATACGGAGCTGGATTTGTTTGTTTCTTTGTTTGTTTTCTTCCTTACAATCTTGAATCTGGAACCCCAGGTCTCACATATACACATGGTAAACAAGCACCCTAATGATTCAGCTATATCCCCAGACCCAGAACTAGGGTTTTTGATTGAGATTTTCAGACTAGACACCAATTGGGCCTAACAAATCAAAGCTTTGCATTTCAATGGCACAGAGTGAGTAGTTACAAGATAGTTATGTAACATAGCAAAATATTAAGAATTTACTCCCAAAACTTTCTTGTAGCTAGTGGAAAAACATGGAGTTTCTCTTTGCTGTGAGATATAAAATGACAAAAGAAATGTTAGAAGACAACATATTCGAGTCTGCAAGTGGCTGAGAAGAAAAATGGACCAAAAGATAAGGGAAGGCAATTCCTGGAGATGTTTGAATTCCTAGCTTCATCACTACATGATGTCATCTGGACTTCTCTATTTAATGAACTAATAAATATCTTTCTTTTCTTATTTTATAATCAAAAGACATCTAATATATAGTATAACCTCCCTCTGCAGCCTTTTAAAATATACAGGGCCTCAGTATGTGGCCCCAGCTTGCTATCTAGCCTGGGCTAATCTTGAGTGTATGATCCTCCTACCTCAGCCTACTGAGTGCTGGAATTACATGAATGTGTTCCTGTGTCCAGTATTACATCTATACATTGCCATTAGATGCCAGTCATATGTTTTTAAAAATAACAAGCCAACATAGATTGCAGAAGAATCTACAGTAGATAGAACAATTTGGCTGAAAGAGGTCTATCTACATTCTTATCATCAAAATCAATGCATATATTCACTGAAATAATTTATTTGTAAATGAGACTAAGAATAAATACCTTGAGAGTCAGGAGATCAATATAATCACATGAATCCTTGAAAACAGAGCAGAAAAACAAGATAGAGTCAGTGATGAGGTGAGCTAGGGATGTAATTTACCTGCAATCCCAGCAGCTCCTAGATGAGGTGAACATGTTGAGAGATTACAAATAGCTTAAGGCATACACTGAGATTAGAGACATGGATAAAGAAAATGGAGATGAGAGAAGATAAAGAGATTCTGAATCGAAACCTGAAGGGAAGTGTTGACTTAAGAAAGTGTGCCCTCTAGACATCAGAAATGGCCAAAACAAACATTGAAAAAGAAAAGGGACAAAAATGCCACAATCTTAAAAGCATATAGAACTGAGTTTGGCCAATCACCAGAATAAGCAGGAAGCATACTATTCTCTGTTCTCCACCCTGACGAGAATCATCCCACTAACAACAAGTCCTCTAGGACCACATTAGAGATCTCCCAAAGATAAAACTCTTTTCTGTGTTGTCATCACAACAATAGAAAACTAATTGTATTTTCATCACTAGATCTGCTTGGATAATCAGATGGTACCATCCAAAAAATAATTGGAATATTTATAGCATGACTATGAAAGCACACCCACACAAAATAGAGGACAGAAATTAAGGATATGCTTCCATCAGATTGTTCTGTAGTCAGGTCTGTGATCATATTTTCTTGCTTAATAATTGCTGTAGGAGGGTCCAGCTCACTATGGGCTGTACCAACCTTGGTGAGGTTGCATAAGAAAGCATACTGAGCAAGCTTTAAGGAGCAAAACAGTGATCAATATTCATCCATGGCCTCACGCCAGACTCCTGCCTTGAGCTTCTGCCCAGACTTCTCTTCACAATGGAATATAATCTGTAAACTGAAATAAGCATATTCCACCACAAATACCTTTTGGCTATGGTCTTTATCAGAGTAAGAGAAAGAAAATTAAGACAACTAGTAAAGAACAGTGGGAAGATTTGAGCCTAGAAATCCAGACAGCATTCACTGGTGATGGAGGTGCTATTGGTACCCATGACAAAAGTCTGACAGCAAGTCCAAGTATTGATGTGGAAGGATGAGAACGGTAGCAGCAAAGCTGGTTTATTTGGGATGTTGTGGGCAACAATATCAGCAAAGTTATAACAAAGTTCCCAGACTCTAACAGTGAAGAAGGACTCTCAATAAGCACTGTGGGGGGAGGGGGCAGCAGGAGGGAGATGAATAAGAATGGCCCCCATAGGCTCCAAGATTTGAATGTTTAGTTAACATTAGATTAGAAGGTATGGCCTTGTTGGAAGAAGTGTCATTGGGGGTAGCCTTTGAGGGTTCAAAATCCCAAGCCAGGTAGGTCTCAGTGTCCTTCTCTTCCTGCTGCCTGAGGATCCAGCTATAGAACTCTCAGCTACTTCTCCAGCACAATGTCTGCCTGCCTGCCAACATCCTTTATACCATGATAATAAACTAAACCACTGAAACTGTAAGTGAGCCCCAGTGAAATGCTTTCTTTTATAAAAGTTGCTGTGATCACTGTGTCTCCTCACAGCAAAAGACTAAAGCAGACAGGAAAATCAAAGCAGCATAAATGTAATTACTAAGAATTTCCCAGTGTAGCTACAGCCTTGCAGTCTGATAATAGGACAGGTTCAATCCAGTTCCTATTTGTAAGCTGTCCTGCCTTCATGATGGTGTTTTGGAGGCCATCTTGGCAACTATGTTTCAATCTAATACCAAGTCTAATACCAAGGAGTTTGTGATGCAGTCACATATACCTTTCAGACAATCATGGAAAAGACTAAGGCCTTCAAGAAAGATTCCTTCTTTCTCAACTTATCTGTGCTTTACAAGACTTTTCTCAAATCCAAACTTCTACCATCTTCAAGAGTTCTTTTGAGTCTGCAAAAAGATCATCACAGCTGACATTTTTGACTGCTTATTTTCCCTCATAGAAGAGGGGTAAGTCCTTCAATGGTCTTCACATGCATGAGAGTATCCAGACCCCTTCCCCAGTTCTTCCTTGATTGCAGGTGGCTTGGGGGGGGGTGGAAAGATGGAGGAAGGGAGTTTCATCTATATGCCATGGGAAGCCACCATCCCTACTAAGGGTGGACATTCCAGTGTTTATGAAGTAGAAATCTTGAGGAAGACATCCTTGTTTTAGTCAAAGGTGGTGTTCCCTACCAAGTCATCCAGGTGAGCTTTGTTTCTTGTTTTCTTTCTTTGTTGTAATGGCTATCTTTATACCCTTGGAATGAAAGGTTATATATCATCTGAAAGACATTTGAAAAACTCTAGAACTTCTGAATTATTTATTAAGCTTTAATGAGTTCCAAATTCTATATAAAGACACTTCTTGAACATTGATATTCAGTTGGTCAAACTGGAAATCATAGAAAAAATATTAATATTATTGGTAATAAAAAGAATTCATCAGGGCCTAAACTTTCTGTATACAAAGGAATCATTAGAAATTAATTCCATATTTTAAAATGTTATAAACTAATGCATATTCTGTCCCTCATTAACACATAAGTCATGATGCCATTATCTGTTAATTATTCCATGAACCTGACATTCATACGTGGTCTTTCAGATAGAGCCAGGAGCCTCTCTGCACACAACTTGGAAAACTGGATTCTAGCTCATGCTTTTGCTGGGAGGCCAAGCTTGGGAATTTTTAAAGAAAACTAGATGTTTTTTCCTGCGAATCTATATTTAGCTTTATTTGTTTATCTTCTTTGCTGCTTAATTGAGATGTGAACAAAGATAATTGGATTTCTTATCTAGGAATCTGCATCTACTAAACAGAAAACATTGGCATGTCCCTTCTAGCCCACAAGGGTCCCTGAGCTTAATTTTACTGAAAATTATTCAGTAGTGAATGGCAGTAACTGTCTTTCTTTAATAATTAAGATTAATTGTCATTTATAATTCTGAGAAATAGAAATCAGTGAGGTGAATAGTGTATGGTAACACAGTGTGGGGTTTTCTACTGTTGGCTTATCTTAACAAATTAGGGCAAAAGTCTAAGAAACATTAAGCAAGTGTTGTTATTAAATACACAAGGAACACTGAAACAAAAATATGTGACTAAATTCTGCTTTTCTATGAATGCTTTTGATTCTTGGATTTCTGGGAAATTGTTGTATAAGAAGTGTACTTTTATATAATATCTTGTTTTACCAAAACAAATAAGCCCTAAGAAACCCAGTAAGTAAAAAAGAATAAAATTAACTAAGCAAAAAACAGGAATTAAGATTCCATGAAAAGCTATCATTTCAGCTCTGCTTGAGTAATGGTGAACAGTCTCTTAAAATGATCCAGAGAATTTAGGGGTGGAAATAATCCTTGACCTCCTTCAGTCCTCACTTTTCTCACAAGCCACAGGCCAGCTCTCTGACATGGAGAGAGAGAGAGAGAGAGAGAGAGAGAGAGAGAGAGAGAGAGAGAGAGAGAGAGAGAGAGAGAGACAGAGACACAGAGAGAGAGACAGAGACAGAGACACAGAGAGAGAGACAGAGAGACAGAGAGAGAGACAGAGAGAGAGACTAGGTATCCTCTGTTTTCACAAGAAGTGAGGCTCAGGACTTTCAGGACAGAAGTGAAAAATCCCTGTCATTAAGAGAGATCCCTGATTCCAACTTCCTGACCAGTTTTTATTTCTGGCATCCTTTGTCTCTGGAAAAAACAATAATGTCCATGATAGTGATAGAATGCTGGTGCAAAAAGAAATGTACCCATCTAGTCTATGAGAACTATAAAATTCAGACAGATTATAATTGCAAAGGCTAGAAAAACACCAGAAGACTGTGGTTCCCAACCCCACAACTAGTAATGAGCACACTTTTAACTGTGAGACCTGAGAATGAGAACAATGTCTGAAATTAATGAGCTCTTTATTCTTTTCCCTAACAGAGAATATCTATGTAGGTTTCTTTCTCCATATTCTCACTAACTACCTCCTCTCTCGCTCTCTTTCTCTCTCAACTCTGTTCTACTTGAAGGAATAGAACCATTTTCTGCACTAACTTGGAGCATAATGTCATAATCATTCCCCAGATAAGCCAATTTTATAAAAGGAGGTATGGGGGGGGGCATTGAGCATGGCCCAATAAGTCACATTTGAGTTTAAAACAACAACATAGCCCTATTAAAAAATGGGGTACAGGGCTAAACAAAGAATTTTCACCTTAGGAATATTGAATGGCTGAGAAGCACCTAAAGAAGTGTTCAACATCCTTAGTCATTAGGGAAACGCAAATCAAAACAACCCTGAGATTTTACCTCACACCAATCAGAATGGCTAAGATCAAAAACTCAGGAGACAGAAGGTGTTGGTGAGGATGTGGAGAAAGAGGAATACTCTTCCATTGCTGGTGGGATTGCAAGCTGATACAACCACTCTGGAAATCAGTCTGGCAGTTCCTCAGAAAACTGGGCATGATAATACCGGAGGATCCGGCTATACCACTCCTGGGCATATACCCAGAGGATTACCCAGCATGTAATAAGGACACATGCTCCACTATGTTCATAGCAGCCTTATTTATAATAGCCAGAAGCTGGAAAGAACCCAGATATCCCTCAATGGAAGAATGGATACAGAAAATGTACTATATTTACACTATGGATACTACTCTGCAATTAAAAACAATGAATTCATGAAATTCCTAGGCAAATGGTCAGAACTTGAAAATATCATCCTTAGTGAGGTAACCCAATCACAAAAGAACACACATGGTATGCACTCACTGATAAGTGGATATTAGCCCAGAAGCTCGGAATATTCAAGACAGAATTCACATATCAAATGATGCCCAAGAAGAAGGAAGAAGAGGCCCCTGGTTCTGGAAACACTCGATGCAGCAGTGTAGGGGAATACCAGGACAGGGAAGCGGGAGGGGGTTGATTGGGGAACAGGGGGAGGGAAGAGGACTTATGGGACTTTCAGGGAGGAGGGAACGAGGAAAGGGGAAATCATTTGAAATGTAAATAAAGAATATATCTAATAAAAAAAACAAGAAAACAGGCAGTAGTTGAGAGCTGCTACAGTAAAGATCAAGATAGGATGTTTGCAGAGCTTCAGTATGGTAGGGCAATTGCTCAAGAGTCCAGGTTCTTCAGGGATGAACAAAGATTTGAGCACCCAAGGACAAAGGAAATAAAAAAAGGTGAAATCAGGTACTTGTTAAATGAAGCAGGAAGCAAAGAGTAGAAAGCACCCTGTCAGGAGGGAAGAATGTGGTCTACAGAGCTTCTAATCCATGAGAACCATGAGACTCAGATAGACTGTAATTGTCAAGGCTAAATACACATCAGAAGAAAATCAGATCTCAGATATGTGTGGTGGCTCACACCAATGAAAATAATGGGGGTCTCTAGGCTTGCTGTTTGTGATGTGGCCTCTATATCTTTCTTTAGAGCTGCTATCACCACTTACTATTCCTTTCAATGACTAAAAGTAGTGTCTTATAATACAGATAGCTTTGTTAGATACTTTCCAATCCTTGCATGGGAATTTTATCTCTTTCTCATCTTCCCCTGACTACCTGTCCCTAGCTGTTTCCTAACCTACCCCCAACTTAGAGAATGGAAGACATCTGTCTAGGTATGAAAAAACAATGACAAATCTGCTTTCTTAAGGCTGGGTGGGCTGGCAGTTACAGACTCTTAAAGGAATACTCTCTTAGTGCTTAGAGGATGAAGTGATTACTTTAGAGTTAGTGTTAAAGGGTGCATGATTCTTTAAGGCCAATCTACTATGATGAAATATTATCCTGGCAGCAGTGTAGATTTGAAACAAAGAACTGCCATCCAATATTGTATTGTATTATTAGAGAATGGTATATGGGTATGATAACATCATAACATCAGCAAGATTGTGAAAACAACTATAATTCCTATTAAGATGATACTTTAAAAGGCTATGGTAGCAACAGTGCCTTTATTTGTAGGGGAAAAGACAGCAACAAAACTATCCAAATCACTCTCTAAAGACTATGTCATAGGTATCAATGAGGCAGACAACTTCTTTGCCTGCCAGCCTGTAGGAGAAAAGATCAGCATAGCTTTAAGAGTCAAGAATCTCATTACCAATGAAGATGCCCATTGGGCTTCTTCTATTCTTCATAAGAAATATCAAGAGACAAAGTTAATGAGGACAATTCCTCAATATCATAGTTAGTGTACATTATGTAATTGTAATTATGCAGCCAGATTGTGAACCAGATTCTAATGGATAGAAATGTTCTGAAATTTCCCATTAGAGACCAGTGAGAATAACATTTGCCATCCTTCCTAGCAGTAGATACCACTTCCCTATACCAGATATACATAATCTTTAATGTGAGGATAAAATAGTAGGAATATCTAGGTGAGGTCAGGGTTCTAGTCTCACTGATGACAAAGTTAGGTGTTATTTTCTGATTTACAGTCTAGGAGAGAAATGTAGGCTTTTATTTTGAGAACCACCCACCAATGTCCCATGATACAAAGACAGATATTTTGAAGTCATTTATCTAATCCCATCAGTTCAACAATAGCAATTTAATTTCCTCATATAACCATGCAAGATGAGCAAATATTAAGGACTATTTTCTAGAGGAAAGGTATTCCATAAGTAGCAAAGATGTGATTAGGTTTTCCTCAGCATTTGGGAAGGTGGACCAACTCTGATCCCATTTGGATTAAAATGAGTACCAGACCTCCTAGGGTCTCTTTCATGTTGTAGTGGATTCATGCTTTTGAAAAAAGCATTTCAAGGCTATTAATCATTCTTTTTGCAAAATAAGTTAGTTGGAGACTGTTATTATAACTGTGGATTCTCTATGATGGCTGTTTTCAGCATCTCTGAGAAGATAATAGGAATATGTCTCCAAGAAGAAAAAGATTAGACTCCGTTTCCTAAGATGTTTGGGTCTAATTTTGTCCTACATATCTGACTGAATATGTTGGAGAGATCTTGGAACCAGAGGATCTCATCAGTAATGATATGGAGGAGGAAGGATAGAGAAGTCTTAGCTTTGACTTCCTTACAAGAAGTATGAAGCCTCCATTCTAACATTATACACTTCAAATGGAAGTCTATCCAGTCTGTCTATTGGATGGACAACTAGTGTAGTCTAGCATGTCTCAGAGGGGTTCTGGCTTACCCTTGGCTCAGTGCCAGGTTCTCCTTTCCTCATATCCTCTTAGTTCTGAACTAATTCAGAGGATTATACTTCATACTTATTTTCCCACTTGCAGGAAAAAAGGAACCAGATTCCCTAGAACTTCTCCTTATGTCTTGTATATTTATGAAATTGCCAGTCTTCCAAGTAATTCATTTACCATTTGACTTCTTATAACCAGAAATTGAAGATACAACAAAAAGCTAATAAATGAGAGAAATTAAATAAATCTTATCATAGTGGATAAAAAGTCACCAGTTAGGTCATATTCAAGAAAAATAAAAGAAAGCTGTTGTCTGAGTGCCCACTGTTGAGGCAGAAGGGGCTCAGACAGACACTGTGGATATCTGCCAAATGTGCATTAGCTACAATGATAGTCTTTGCTCGCATGGTTAGACCTGCCAAATATGGAGCAATGGCTGAGGATGATGTCCTAAGAAGGAGCTTGACAAAGGGAAATTGTGCAATGGACAGATGGGTACAGAGGGGACAGACAGATAGGCAAAGTTAGAAGGTAAGATGTCTCAAAAGTAGGAGGATGGCTTCACTACCATGGCTGAAGAAATCCACCATTCTATTCAGAGAATGGGGGAGTCCCAGACATCATAGACAAGGAAATTCACCTAGCTGTCCTGGGTGTGTGAGTTATATGAGTCCTGAAAACTTAGCTACCTCAAAACAACAACAATAACAACAACAATAACAACCAAAGCTATAACAAAAACGACAATCAATTGAGCTGAGAAGAACCTCCAAGAATAGGACAGGACCTTTGTTAATGTATCCCTGACAATGGATTCATATCCAGAATATGCTCAGAACCCAAAAATAAAAAAAGAGTCATGCAAACAATGACTCAATTAAGAAATGGGCTAGAGACCTAAACAGAAATTTCCCAACAAAGGAAATAAAAATGTCTGTAATAAACCTCAATCCCAGCAATTGGGGAAATGCAAATTAAAACATCTCTTGAGATCTCCTCTCCTGTAGGAATGGTTGAGATCAATAGCAACAACTAACAGCAAATGTCAGGGAGGCATCCTAATGCACTCTTGGTGGGATACAAATTGGTAAAGCCCCTTTGGACACCAGAAAGAGAATCTTCAAATAAAAAAATAATCCACATGTGACCCATCTATGCCACTCCTTGGCATATGCTCAAAGAACTCAACATCCTACTCCACAGATAACTTGCTCAGCAATTGTGATGTCCATCCTATTCACAATAGCCAGGAAATGGAAGCCTAAATGTCCTTCAACATGTTAATAAATAATGAAAATATGGTGCAGACTAACAATATAATAATATTCAGCTATAAAGAAAAAATGAAATTATGAGATTTGTCAGTAAATGGAAAGTCCTGGAAAATATTATACCATACTGAATGAGGTAACCGAGATGCAGAAGGACAAACACCAAATGTTCTCTGTCATCTCTGGTTCCTAGGTCCAAATTCTCAGAAATTCACAAAAGGCAGGAAACTATAAGCAGACCATAGATGGAGGTGTAAGGGTCTTGAGAGGAGTGTAAAAGGATACATATCATATGAAATGAAAAAGAGTAACAAAGAAGGGGATCTAACTACAGAAAAGAATGGGCAGTCAATACATAGGGAGGAAGAGAAGGAATAAATAATACCAGGGTTCTTTGATAGAGTCTCAAAAAATTGTATGATTTCACATATACCTAAAACCATACACAATACACATAGTATATGTGCACACACATATAGAAAGGAGAAGAAGAAGAAGAAGAAGAAGAAGAAGAAGAAGAAGAAGAAGAAGAAGAAGAAGAAGAAGAAGAAGAAGAAGAAGGAGGAGGAGAAGGAGGAGGAGGAGCAGGAGGAGGAGGAAGAGGAGGAGGAGGGAGGAAGGAAGGAAGGAAAGAAGGAAGGAAGGAAGGAAGGAAAGAAGGAAGGAAGGAAGTTAAGTAACTTGGGATTATCTTGCTCTCTATAAGAACCAGAATTACCCCCAAAGGCCATGCAGATGTCATGGATCTGCACTGCCACCTAAGGCACTGTGCTGACCTGGCCCTGCTCCTTCTCTAGGTGGCAAAGCAGAGCTGACCCTGAAGGTAATGGAGCCAGTGAGCCAGCCCTCAGGACTCAACAATCTTGTAACATTAAGATATGGCTCAGTAATACTTAGGCTTCGGATTGGCAGTGGAATTAATGGTTAATTTAGGGAACAGTATTAACTTATGTTTAAATAGCATTTTTGTATCCAGTGATTTTTCTCAGACTCTAGTAATGAATTAAACTCTGGTCTTTACCCTCATAGAAGTGACTGTTTTATTCTAAATAAAATAAATATTTTTTCTATTATAATAAATATTTTTATTATAAATAAAATATAAATTTACCTATGAGTGAAATCATGGTATCTCTATTTTCTAGGGTCCCAACTATGAAGCAGCATGTAGAACTCAGGCTATAGCACAGAAGTAGGGATTGCTCAGTGTATTTATGAGCTTTTTAGTTCAATCTCTAGATAAGAAAGATAGAGGGGGGAGGGAGAGGAATTAGAGGGGAAAAAGAAGAGAGGGAAAACGGGAGGGAGACAGTGAGGAAAGGGAGGGAGGGAGGGAAGGAAGGAAGAAGTGAGGAGGGAGACAGCAGGGGAGGAAGGGATGGAGGGAGGGAAAGAAGAAGGGGAGAGGAGGAATGTCATTGTTCACCCTAACTTTTGTAGCCTTACTACTTTTATAACTGTAGTTTTAAAATTCTGCAACTTTCACAGCTGTTCTGAAAATTACTGTCTGTTAAAAGCACTGCATAGGAGAGAAACATACATGTGCATATACATGTACATATCTGTGTAAGTGTCTGTGTGATGAGCATGTGCTTTTATTGTTTTGATCAAATTTTATTTAAGGAAAATATTTTGTGACTTTGGGATTTTCAATACTCATCAGGTTTATATCTAAAAATTTGTAATGCTTGGGTATTTTATAACTTATTAAATACTACAATAGATCACAAAATGAAATCATACTGTCATAATAAAAATGATAAAATATTGTGGAGCCATGAGAGAGGAAGTCTGGTAAGGTCAAGCTAAGACTTGAATCCCCCAGGACCCTGAAGGAACAATAGGAGCTTCAAGTGCTCCCAGCACCAGGCCCCTGTCACATAGCCACAGACACTCATAGAGAGAATTATGGTCCCCAAGCCCTTCCTCATGTAGATGAGGCAGGTGAGTCCAAGCCAACAAGAAGCACCTGCTGTCAGATCCAATCCATCCCAAAACTGTATGTAAGATCCTATCCAGAAGCAGTAAAGGATTATGAGAATGACTCCGTCCTCTGAGAGCATCTGTCACAAGGGCTGTAACATTGCCTGAGAAGAGAATGCTTTTGCCATCAGAAGTTCCCCTGCATACTGTTTGCTAACCAGCCCCCCAGTAGAAGTGGTGGAGACACTTCCCCCACCTGCTTGTGCCTTTTCCCCTTTACTTGAATTCCCCTGCTGAATGGGTCAGACCAGAAGTCTCTAAGGATAGCCTCTGGGACACAAACCTACAAAATATAAAATTAGATAGCTGATAGATGATGATGATAGATAGATAGATAGATAGATAGATAGATAGATAGATAGATAGATAGATAGATAGATGATAGATAGATAGATAGATAGATAGATAGATAGATAGATAGATAGATAGAGAGAGAGATACAGACAGACAGACAGACAACATACTCTTGCTGTCTCATCCCTGTCTGGCAATTCCTCTATTCCAGGTCCCTCTCTTCCCACAAAGTATCCATACCCTGAGCCACCATCTGTGTCTTTCATATAGCTCTGGTTTATGGTGAATCCATTTATCTTAGCACAACTGATAGACTCCATGCTCTTTCATGGCACTGAATGGAGGAATATATCTCATATGTGCTAACTAGTTTTATGACAACATGACACAAGCTGGAGTCATCTGAGAGGAGGAAACCTCAATTGAGAAAACCCTTCATAGATAGTGCTGTAGGCAAGCCTTTGGGCTTTTTCTTTACTTTGTGATTGATGAAGGCCCAACCCATTATGGGTGGTGTCATCTCTGGGCTGGTGATCCAGAAAACCATGAGAAGCAAGCCAAATACCAGCACCCATACATAACCTCTGCATCAGTTCCTGCCTCCAGTTTCTTGCCCTCTGTGAATTTCTGCCCTCACTGCCCTCTATGATGAACTGTAATACAAAAACATGAATTATGAATTACAAAATGCAAAGAATGTAAATGAAATAAACCCTTTCTTCTCCAAGTTTCTTTTGTTTATGGTATTTCATCACAACAATAAAAAAACATCACTAAGAGGCTGTATATTCTTCAGTTTTTCGTGTGTATACACAAAGGTTTGAAATTTAATGTCATAGAGTTCCCTTCCATCTCAGAAAGCCAAGGAAAAATTCACACTCCTTCATCCCAAAATTGAATTTACAATGAAAGAAGCATACCAGTTTAAGTCTTTGTCCAAGAACAATGGGATAGAAGAGAAAAATCAGTTCTTTCGATGTTTAGAATCTGAAGAGGAATCTGACAGAAAAATACTTAAAAACCTTTGATTTTGTCTTAACCTCTGGGAGCTAATAATATTATTAACCAGTTCTGAAAAAGATCTTTCTTATGTCATTAAGCTTGTTCTGAACTGATTTTTATATTAGCATTGTGTATATTATCTATTTTCTAGTAAATATTGAAACACAGTACCAACCCCTGCCCTATAGAATTTCTTTCCCCTTATTAAGAGTCTCCTGCTTGTCAGTAGTCAAATAGTCTAAAGCTAATAACGTACAACAGAACGTTGATACATATTTGGATATTCTCCCTTCACACACACTCTGTGCTTCCCACAGCACTAGTGTTAGGTGTTTTGCACACACCAAGACTTCTTTGTTAGTCCTGATGATTCTACATATACTGACTCTACAGGAAAATTCAGAAAATTGTTTTATAAATAATTTTATATGGGAGCCAAAGAGATAGCTCAGTGGATGAACAGTGCCATCAAGCCTGCTGACCTGAGTTTAATCCTTGAAAGCCAGATGATGGAAGGAAAGAACCAATTTCTGTATGTTGCCATACGGCCTTCACATATATGATGTGCAATGCAGGCATGTGCACTCAGATGCATGTGCACATACACAAATAACTAATTGTAAACAAAATTTTAAAATTTTATACACTCTATGAACTACCTGCAAGAATGTCTAGAAATGACCACAAACAATATGACATTTGTCAGGAATTGAATCATCCCAATTCACACAAGCAGCAGTTGTTGGGTTCTTTTGAGGATGCAAGGTAAAAAGGACTCAGTTTGTTCCCACTGGAACTCAGTTTTCATTATTGTTGTTATTATTATCATTATTATCATTATTATTGAATAATAAGAAAGCACTTGCAATAAACAGAAACTGAGGGTTAGTAGAAAAGAAAGACGCAACATCAAGTGGAGGGATGGGGTTGCCATCCCACAGTCAAAAACTCTGACCCAGAATTGTTCTTGTCTAAAAGAACAGCAGGGACAAAAATGGAGAAGAGCCTGATGGAAAGAAGGTCCAGTGGCAAGCCCAAATTGAGATCCAGCTCAAAGGGGGGCTCCAAGGCCTGACACCAATTACTGATGCTATGGTGTCCTTACAAACAGAAGCCTAGTACGGCTGCTCTCTGAGAGGCCCAACAAGGAGCTTGTCTTAGTCAGGGTTTCTATTCCTGCACAACCATGACCAAAAAGCAAGTAGGGGAGGAAAGGGTTTATTCATCTTCTATTTCCACATTGCTGTTCATTACCAAAGAAGTCAGGACTGGAACTCAAGCAGATCAGGAAGTAGGAACTGATGCAGAGGCCAAGAAGGGATGTTACTTACTGGCTTACTTCCCCTAGCTTGTTCAGCTTTCTTTCTTATAGAACTCAAGACTACCAGAGTTGGCACCACCCACAATGGGCCCTTCTACCCTTGATCACTAATTGAGAAAATGCCTTAAAGCTGGATCTCATGGAGGCATTTCCTCAAGGGAGGCTCCTTTCTCTGGGAAAACTCCAGCTTGTATCAAGTTGACACAAAAAAACAGCCAGTCAGTACACAGCTGAAAGAGTCCAATGCAGATACTTACCTCCAACCAATGGACAGAAACTACAGACCCCTGTGGTTGAATTAGGGAACAGCTAGAAGAAACTGAGGAGGAGAGTGATCCCATAGGAAGACCAGCAGTCTCAACTAACCTGGACATCTGATATCTCTCAAACATTGAGCTACCAACTAGACAGCATACACCAGATTATATGAGGCCCCGACACATCGACAACAGAAGACCGGTCTGGACCCACTGAAAGAAGATGCTCCTAATCCATGAAAGACTTGAGGCCCCAGGCAGTGGGGATGTCTGTTGGGGTGGGGGTGGAGATGTCTTCTTAGAGAATTGGATGCAATGGTATGAGTAACTGTCGGAGGGCAGAATGAGAGGGGGATAACAACTGTAAAAAGGATATAGTAATAGTAGTAGTAGTAGTAGTAGTAGTGGTGGTGGTGGTAGTAGTAGTAGTGGTAGTAGTAGTAGAGAAGGAATTAAAATGTCAAGTTCACTAAACACCTCTTTCTAAACCCTGGTCACCACTAATGCTTATTGTTTGAGTCCTTGGCTATGATAATAAATTCCAAAAACTTGTAGGTTAGCGTAATTAATTCCTTTTATGCTTATAAGATATTTATTGTGAATAGTTCTACTTAATAATCAGTCTTCCACATGGTTAGCAAGACATCCATGATTTCCCCATGTCTTTAAATCTGATCAACAAAGTGAAGAGATTACAAGGCAATCAACATAGGTCTTAGGAGTCATACATACCTTCACTTCAGAACATTGACCAGAATGCATTTGTTTAACGATACATCTTACTCCTAAGAATGCTTGGGAATTTTATTTGGCTGCCAACTTAAGAGACAGAAACATAGGGTAGAAACCTATTAACATCTTTCTATTGCCTCTTCTATTATCCTCTTCTACTGGCTCATTGCTTCTTACTCCTTCTCTTATTTATTTTAGTTTGACCACTTTTAGCTTCTTGCTGGGTTTGAAATATATGTAGGACTTTACCCCCAAAGTCTGATGTTGTCAACCCAGTTGTCCCATTATTGGCAAAATATCTGACATAACAAGGTGAGAAGGAGCTATATTGCAATGAAGGACCTGGAAGACAGGGATTCTATGGGGTTGGGGGGATGATGGAAGAACACAGCTGTTCAGAACATAGTGTCTGGGAAACAAAGAGACCACTATTCTCTGACTTTTCCTTATATCTTTATTTTCTACCCATGTCCCAGCCTTTGCAATCATGCCACTACTATCTGAGGAGGCTTACCTTGGTTAATCCTTTATGCAAATAGCTACACAGTTAAAATCAAAGGTGTGCTTCACTAATCTCCTAAATGTTCCTAAATGGAATCAAATTGACAATCAGTATTAGGCATTATAGTTCATGAATCAAAAGTCTGATCTCAAATGTAACAGAATTGAGAGGTTTTACAGCTCTCCAAGTTGGAGTCACATGGGAGGTGACTGCATCTCAGAAGGGATTGATGTAGTTCTCACAGGATCTGTTTAGTTGCAACAATTGTGAGTTATTGTGAAACAGGCATTCAATCCCCCTAGTCCCTTCTCTATATTGACATGAGATGTGAACTTCTGTCATTTCCATTATACTTCTGCCATTAGTGACACAGGAATGTCACTGGAGATACACTGTGCACAGCACTTGATCTTGGACTCTTCCTCCAAAATTTTCTTATATCAAATAAATATACCCAATCTTAGGTGTTTTGTTACAACAAAAATCATATTATGACTCTTTAAGTGTCTGTAAAGGACTTTGCTAATATCTACAATGATGTTTTCCACTGAAAACCTCCACGACATGCTGCTTCATTCAGAGGCACCTGGCTCCCACCCCATCTAAAGGAACACTCTGTCACTCTCCATCTCCTCCCCTGCCCTTTTCCTTTATTACATCCATCTCTAACATCAAAGCATATGGTTTGTGTGCATCTAATTTTTTATATTTGAGGCACTCAAATGTAAGATCCTAAAGCTCTAAGCTTTTGTTATTTGTCAATATGTAGACAGCACCTAGAATGCTACCTAGGAAATAGTCTATCCAGTTAATTGTTTCTTAATAAGTATTTCCATTTCCTCCCTCCACTAACACCTCTCACTGTAAATAGTCATTGGGAAGACCTTCTCATTCTCCCAAATTCCAAGTATTTACGCCTTACTGATTTATAGCTGGTTTATGTCTCTTTGAAACCCAACTGTTCATGCGGCTAGTGTTAAACCTAAGAATTTCAAGTAGAAAGACCAAATCTACCACTATCCAATTAAAGCAAGCTTTTTAAAATACTGACCAGGAATATGGACACTAGTCAGGAACATACCCATATAAAATGACCATGAACTACATTGTCCAGACAGGTGCTTATAAAGGCAAACTCACAAGGTTGCATACTTCCCACTTCCCACATTCATTCAAATAGATGCAAGCGTATATCTTGATGTACTTTCCTCCTATGAATATTCACACATATGTGTGATCAGGCACATCCTGTGCAGTTGGAACAACCTACTTTTTTCATTGAAGTGAAAACAGATGACTTCTTATCTTACATGAACAACAGTCCCCAGCATTCCAGGGTATTATTTGTCCTTGGGCAAGTGCAGCTTATAGGTTAACTTTGGCCCTTACAACTAGGTACCTTTTCATAGCAGGACAGAACTAGGTATCACAGCATTCAACTTAATGCTATCATTGCCCAGTGAATTTGTGTTTTGTCATACAATTGTTAGTAATGTCTTATTCAGTTAAATTTTCCTAGGCAGTTCTTGTAACAATTTGGTAAGACACAATTTCTCCTAAATTCTTCACAATTGTAAGAAGGCAAAGTTATTCATGATGTCATGTATAATTAATCCAATGGCTATTAAACTATGGTGTTCCATTTAAATAAGTTACATAATTCAGTACAGTTCAAATTCCTTAGTGTGAGACATGGGGAATTCCTTTTTTTATTAGATATATTCTTTATTTACATTTCAAATGTTGTCCCCTTCCCTGGTTCCACTCTCCTCTGACAATCTCATAAGCCATCTCCCCTTCCCCAATCAACCCCCCCCACACTTCCCTATCCTGGTATTCCTCTACACTACAGCATCAAGTCTTTCCAAGACCAAGGACCTCTCCTCCCTTTGGTGTCTAAGATCATCCTCTGCTGCCTATGTGTCTGGAGTCATGGGTAACTCCATGTGTACTCTTTGGCTGATGGTTTTGGCCCTGGGAGCTCTGGGAGTACTGGGTGACTCATATTGTTGTTCTTCCTATAACACTGCAAACCCGTTCAGCTCCTTGGGTCCTTTCTCTAGCTCCCCCATTGGGGACCCTGTGCTTACATGGGGAATTCCTAAATAATGTATGTATTTATCTTATTTACATCATTTTATAGAATTTTGAACATAATTTTATTTTAAGTGACTTTAGATAGTTTGGCATTCATTTTTATGATATGTTGTTAATTTTTAAACTGAAGCATTTTCATTTGTCAATTCATAATCAGAGAAGCCAAGTATAGTTATAACATTATTTGTACAGGAAAAAAATAACATACTTTTTTACAAAATTCCATGTTGACTCTCCATGATAAATGAATAATTAGACAAGTACTCCTAGAAATAACAATTTGAAATGATCATCTAAGAAGTAATTAGAAAAATACTTTTGCTAAATGGACAAGATTTTTTTAAATTTATTTTTGGTGTTTGTGTTCATGTGTATGTGTGCCATGTGTGTGTAATATGTGTTTGTGTCATGTGTGTATGAATGTTTGTATATCCTTCATATGTGTATATATGTGTGTGTGTGTGTGTGTGTGCATATGTATGCCATGTGCGTGCTGTATGTGTGTGCACAAAGGCTACAGAAAGATTTGGGGTCCTCTAAATGGGGAGTTATGGATAATTGTGAGTCCCAGATATGAGCACTGGGAGCCAAACTTAGGCCCTCTAGAAGAGTAGCAAGTATTCTTAACTGCTAAGCCTTCCAACCCAATGACAAGACTTTTTTACTTACTTTTCATATATGTAGGATTTTCATAAGATCTGGTCATATTTTGACAAATTTAATTTTATCAGGGATAAATTCAATCTCTAAAAACAAAACACTATTGTTTATTTAAACATTACAGTTCCCTGTATGGATACATATGCTCTGTGTAGTCAGCAATTTGAAGAACAGGATATAAAGAACCTTACCCTTGACATGCCAGAATTCCCTGCAATTTAAAAATAGCCACTAGATACATCAGATTTTCCATTTTCTACAACACAGAAGGCACCATCTCTCTACAGCATAGTTTAAGTTGTCCCATTGAGTTAAATAGTTTCATTAGAAACTAGCTGAATTTAACCAACCTCGGACAGAGAGCACTTCCATAAATCAATCAACCCTGTAATTGTTTAGCAAATCCACTCATAACTCAGTCTTTACTAACACTGACATAGTCACTGAATGTCTACATCATTTCTTTTCCAAATTTTTTCAAATCTATTACTAAATCTACAAGTATATTTTACTCATAATTTATGTCTGGCTTATTTTTACTTTGTGATATGACAACATACATTTTGGTTAGAATTTAAGTAGTTCTACACCAAAACAAGTTCTATCACGCATACTGTAGTTTTGACCTGTCAAAAACAAAGAACAAAGGGCCAGCTTCTTGACTGGCTGGATATTTTAAGCAGGCCCCCATGGGATGCAATACTTGTGTAAGCTTACCCTAGGTCTGCATTTAGTTTTGTAGTTTGTTAAGTCAGTTCTCTTGGTTCACTCTAACTACAATCCAAGTCTATGGAATTTATTCAGAATGAAAAAATACATAAGACACAAGCATGAAAACCACAGTATCTCTAAAGACTGACATACTTAGCAGGCAGGATAAGGGTCATTGCCTAAATAATGCATCAAGTAAATAGAGTTAGATATCACAAAAACAGTCTGCAAACTCAGTCTTATAACAACGGGAGTTAAGGGTTTATAGAATTATTCCATAAAGCTGAACTAATTCAGCAAATAATATAAGCAAAGAGATTTGTTGAGATATCATTCATAAATCAAGCAATTTACTCATTTGAAGTGTATAGTTCAGTAATTTTAGTTCATACACTGAGCTATGTAATCATCAATATTAAGTACTTTTAGAATATTTTCATTATTTCAAAGAGAAGTCTTATGCACATTAGATGTCCTTTCTATTCCTGTATCTCTCCCAAAACCCTGAGCAACCATTCATTTACTTTCTGTCTGAATTACCTCTTAACCTTGACTTTTTATATTGATAAGATTCTGTAATGGGATATTTTTCCATATTTCACTTTCTCCATTTATCATATTAATTCCAAGGAGCCCCTAGCCTGTAGTACTTATCAATATCAATATTTTGTTCTTTTAAATTTACAGGTATAATTCACATTTTATTTATCTGTTCATCCACAGCTGGTAGATATTGCAGGCATTTGAACTGTTTGGCTACTATGAATAATGCTGTTGTTAATATTCATTTTCTTATGTCTAATGGATCATTTGAAAACTTAAGGTTCATCTTCTTGGAAACTCACCAGTGTTTTCCATGTCCCTAGTTCATCAGTATGGGTGTTCCAATTTTCCAAATCCAAACCAGTAATTGTTTCATTTTTCTATCTTCCATAATTCTTTTTTTTTCTATTTTCTATCACAGGCTGTATTAATCACTGTTCTATTGTTCTAAAGAGACACCATGACTAAGGCAACACTTAAAAGAGAAATCATTTAATTGGGGCCCTGCTTACAGTTTCAGAGGCTTAGTTCACTATTGTCAAAACAGAGAACAGGTAGAAGGTAGGGCAGACAAGGCAGGAATTATGTGGGAGAGCTACATTCTGATTCTCAGTCCAGAGTGTGGCTATGGGGGTGGGACAGAAGCATGGGCTTTTAAAAATTCAAAGCCCACCTTCAGTGACACATCTCCCCGAACAAGGTCATACCTCCTAATTCTTCTAATCCTATCAGAGTTCCACTTCCACTCCATGGTAACTAAAGCATTCCAAATATATGAGCAGGGGTGGGGAGGTGGGGACATTCTTACTCAAACCACCACACAGGCATTCTGGTGGGTGGAGAAAGTGCTTCATTGTGGTTTGTAGTTACGTAGCTATATTAAATATCTTTTTTATAGACATATTGGGGAACTTTTTATGGTTTTGTCTAATTTTCACTTTGAATAGATATCAGCATTTCATTCTTTGTGTGAACAGTTAACATTGCATAAATTGACATGGTGAGCTAGAGCATATTTCTTTATTTATTTTTCAGTTGTTGTCCCAAATAGAACAAGGAAAAAGTAAAGGGAAGAGTTGCTCTTCTCTTGACCTGGGATATCTATTCCCTAATACATTAGGACTCTGGTTCTCAGTCTTCTGGTGTTTGAATTGCAAATATATGAGCAGATTTACTGGGCCTCATTACTTTGCAGATGGCAGACTTCTTGACCTCTACAATCACAAGACCTTTCCCTAATAATAAATCTCTTTCTCTATATTTCAATAATTTTTCAGAAATTCTCACAAAATTTCTAATATAAATCACCATGACAAAATGACATTTCTGTGAGGAGTAAGATTGAGCACAATGAAAAGTTAATGCATGGTATCATAGAATGACATACTAATGTGCAATAGTAATTAATGTAAGAATAATAAATGTGAGTTAGGAACAGCAAGGTAAAGGGTGATAGAACAAGAAGTGGTCTTAGGGTCAGTTATCTACTCAGTTGAGGGAGCCCGCTTCAGGAGTATTCCAATGGCAATAGGTCACTGACAAAATAACAAAACGCTGAGTCCCACAAAAAATTGTTCTGGGAGAGGTTATTTGGTATCAAAAAAAAAAAGTGGAGGATTGAGGCAGCTAAGAAATTAGACATATGACCCAAAACTGCATGTGTAAAAGCCATGGATTCCACAGTACAAGTTGTAGACAATAACAGGATACTTGGGAGATAGGGTCATGTGAGAGGAAACATGGGTTGCTTCAAGCATGCTAAATTCTCTCTTCTGTTCCCTGGCTAGAGACAAAATCACCTACTTCAACATCTGCTCCCACCATTAATACTTGCTGCCCTCATCAAATTAATTTGATCTGAGCCTTCAGTTGTTGACTGAATAGATGTTTTATCTTGATAAACTGTTTCAGAGGGGCAGGAGAGATGGCTCAGCGGTTAAGAGCACTGACTACTCTTCCAAAGGTCCTGAGTTCAAATCCAAGCAACCACATAGTGGTTCACAACCATCTGTAATGAGATCTGATACTCTATTCTGGTGTGTCTGAAGACAGCTACAGTGTACTTACATATAATAATAAATGAACCTTTTCTTTAAAAACAGCTGTTTCAAGTATATCCTTGTGGTAGCATGAAGCTAATAAAGAGGAAAAGAAGGAGAGAAGAAAACAAGGGAGGAGAATGAGGGAGGAAAGGTAAATGGCAAAAGAGGACCATAATAAATAAATAAGCAGAAAGCCTGATTTATATACTTGTCATGAATTTCTGGAAATCCAAAATGTACTTGTCTTTATTTATTTTCTCTTGTTGGCACAAAACATTGAGAAAAAAACAACTTTGGGAAGGATAGACTACTTGGCTTATACTTCTATGTCACAGTTCATCAATGAGGAAAGCTAGGGCAGAATCTCAAAAAGAAACTCAGGAACAACTGCCAAGGAATGGCACCACCCACAGTGGGTTGGGTCATCCTACATCCATCATTAATCAAGAAAATGCCTCACAGACAAATTGGCCATTTTTCAACTTGACTCAAAAATATATCACTATTAAACTATAATCGTTCCTTGTCCCCAGGAGCTCATATTACCATCACAATACAAAATACAATCCAACTTTTAACAGTCTTTTAAAAGTTCAACATTAGCCGGGCGGTGGTGGCGCACGCCTTTAATTCCAGCACTTGGGAGGCAGAGGCAGGTGGATTTCTGAGTTCGAGGCCAGCCTGGTCTACAGAGTGAGTTCCAGGATAGCCAGGGCTACACAGAGAAACCCTGTCTCGAAAAACCGAAAAAAAAAAAAAGAAAAAAAAAAGAACATTTAAAAGTTAGACATTTTAAAAGTTCAAGATCTTTTTAAACATATTTCTTAACATTTGACTTATATCAAAAACAAGTTTTAAACTTTCTTATTTCAAGAGGAAATAACCAGGGCACAATTACAATCAGATGAAATAAAATCTAGAAGTTTAAATCATATATTTTGACTCAGTATCCTGGTAAGCTCAAGCCACTTCACTCCAGACCTATTGTGTTCTTAGTGTTCACTCCATGGTCCTGGCATCTCAAATATACTGGAGCCTCTACTGCAACAAAAGTTGTACCTTTACCAGTACGTGCCCCAGCCAACATCTCTCACAGTGCCAAGCCTCAGCTATACTCCAAGAATCCTCCATGCCCTCAAAAACAGTACCATGTAGGAGACTCTGAAGTATGTTTTGCCAAGTTCTACTCTTAGCTTGAGGTGAGCCTTAGCCCTCCACTGGACCATAGCTTCTGTATCATGACCCAAAGGAAATAGTTTCCAGATTAGCTTCAATGACACTGGTCTCTGACTAATCACATCTAACTTGTCAGCCTCAACTGATGAACATCTTATATCTCAATGAAGCACTGGATTCACTTTCAAAGATCATCAATTCAAATATACCATATCAATAGAGCAACACTGCTTTTGAGAGACTCTTCTGAAACTTCACGAGTCTGGACTCCATTGTCTAAACCTCTCTCAACATTCTTATCTTCCAAACTCATGAAGCTCTGAGCACTTAATGAACATTTCCTGCCAAAACCTCTAAAATCTTCCTAATAAATATACCCTTCAACTAAAACAAAAATTGTGGTCAGGTCAATATAATAATATCCTACTCTTGGCTCCAATTTCTGTCTCAGTTTACTTTCTATTGCTATAACCAAACACTAACCAAAATCAACTCAGGGGAGGATAGGGTATTTGGTTTATTATTTTTTATATCACAGTCCAACACTAAGGAAACCTAATGTGGTAACTCAAAGAGAATACTTAAAGCAAGTCCTGAAGCAGAGACAACAGAGAATCATGATAGCTGGTTTGCCTTTCATGGTTTCCTAATCTTGCTTCCTTATACAACCCTGGATTACCTACTCAGGGGTATAACCTCCCTCAGTAGACTCATCTCACCCATATAAATCGTTAATCAGTGAAATGTTCCGCAGCATTGCCCCCAGGCCAGTTTCATGTAGACAATCCCTCAATTAGGGGTCTCATTTCCCAGAAGACCCTCATTATGTCAAATTGACAGAAAGAAAGAGGGGAGAGGAAGGAAGGAGAAGGGAATGAAGGAAAGCAAGCAAGCAAGAAAGAAAAGACAGACCCAGCATGGTATTTAAGCAATATTAAGATTGTCTTCAACACAAGCCTTCAGTGTACTAGCTGATTCCTATGAGTACCTCTTCACTATCCCTTTTTAATGGAAGATACATTTCTACTGAAGCAATATCAAGGCTCTCTTCAAGAGATCAAAGCAAGCCCATTCCTCCATTGACCTTCAAAAACTTCATTAAAAAAAATCAAAGGACAAAATTACAGAACATGACTTGGGTGACATGACTACTTAGAGGAGTAGGTTCTAGAAAATAATATCTTCTTGTGTGAATAAAAAGCAAGAGGCCTCTTTTTCACCAAGATACTTGTCTTGAGCATGACTTGGAACATATGATTTTTGGAGAGGTGCAGCCATCATGTACATGTTACAATTCTACCCAGAGTTCAGTACTAAGCAAAGTATAGGGATATAAAAGCTAGATTATCCATGCCTTCAGAGCCAAAGAGATCCTGAGAGTAAAAACACACCCATCAATCATCTGTAGATCACCACTGATGGCATTGCTCAGTGATGAACTGTTTGTGTGTGCATGTGCTTATGTGTAAGAGTATGGATTTGTCTATACCTGCTCTTGCTCTGAATAATGACACAGAGACCTTTATGTTTACTAAAAGTAAAAAGTACAATAGCTGGACAGATTCTAACCCAACAATGCTGGCCTAGCCTACTTCCCACATGCCCCACCCAGTTACCTACCATCTTGTCTAGCTTGACACCTCCTTTTTCATTTGTTTCCTCTCTCTCTCTCTCTCTCTCTCTCTCTCTCTCTCTCTCTCTCTCTCTCTCTCTCTCTCTCCCTATCTCCTCCTCCCTCCTTCCTCCCCTCCCCCCAGACTGGAAGTCCTGTCTCTTCCTTTCCTGTCCACTTATTGGCAGCTCTTTAATTGTCCAACCAGAAGATGAGGAAGAACAATGTTTTACAAAATAGTGAGTTTGGAGATGCTTCATAATAATGATATTGCCAAAGTCCAAATTGCAACACAACTAGAACTCTGGGCACAGACACCAGCATTTGAATAACCAGTGCACAAAGCTACCTCTAACACTTATGTGTGTAGTCAGTGTGTGTTTACGTAGTGTTGTTTATGTTTGTCTGCACTGCCAGTACTTCCTGTCAGTGCAACTAAACTGAATACACCCAAGGAAAGACATGGCACTTAGAGAATAATTTAATCTAAAATTCTACAAACGTTAAAAGGGTTGTGACCCATGCACATTATTAATGACTTTCAGTTCAAAAAAAAATCTGGCATTAAAAAAGTTATTGGGCTGGACATTGAATTTTAGTCATGGTAAAACAACTAAATAGCTGTGGGGCATGGTACATTTTGGGGGGTCATTTGTAGGACTGTGAAAGGCAATCTGGTTCTTGGTTGAGGTTAGGTTAGAAACCCTGGTGACCTTAAAGCAGACATTTGGGCTGGTTCCTGTACACT
Organism: Tokudaia tokunoshimensis; assembly: GCA_036184795.1. Classification (NCBI taxonomy): domain Eukaryota; kingdom Metazoa; phylum Chordata; class Mammalia; order Rodentia; family Muridae; genus Tokudaia; species Tokudaia tokunoshimensis. Next base: position 80,933,414 of record BTHU01000002.1, on the reverse strand, counting down.
AGGCTCCTGACAAGAGGCTGCAGCCCTCCACAGATTTGTGGCCATCAGTCTCATAAGGGCAATGCCCCAAGCCCCTTCACAGGTAGAGGACATGACCACCAGTCACATAGGCTCAAGACAGATCTCCATTTTAATGAGGTACCTAAAGGTCTGGAGGCTTAGCCAATAAACTCTCCTTCCCAGACACTCCTCCCTGCAAAAGGTATTTAACCTCAGGCCCACCCTGAGAAGTGGGGGTATGGTTTTAATCATCCACTTCCCACCATGACAATAATGCCTTAAAACCATGGACTGTCTCTTTTCACTGGGATCCACCATGGGAGCCATAAGAAGGCCTTCGCTTATAAAGCCACATCTAATCTCCCCTGCAAGCCCTCTCTGTACTCCCAGCCATGACCACCAAGCCAAGTTAGCCGCCCTGCCAACCAGCCAGGGACTCTATCCAAGTGGGACCCAGCCGGAGCTCCACTTTTTCCCCCTTGGCCCAGGGCTGCAGCCCAAAGGCCCCCACTCAATTCTCAGCTCTTCCATGGCACCCAGCAGTGCCTGATTGCCCAAGAGCCTGAGAACCAGACGACCCAGGCCTCATCACAGACCTGGGGACACCTGAGCCAGCTCCCTGGACCTCAGATTGTCTTTCCCCACCTCAGGAGCTGAGTCCTGTGACTTCCTCATAGCCCAACACCCACCAGGCACTGGCGTGGGCTAAGCACTGTCAAAACTCGAGCAGACACAGGGCTCCATTTAACCCTACAGTCATTTGAATATTTCAGAAAGTGGTTTTCTAATTAGTAAATTAAGGATAATGATTCACTTAACAAATAATTTCAGACATTTTTAGTTTTGGGCACTGTTTATGTGACAGAACCATAACTGTAAACACACATACAAGTCACAATACTATACAAGGCAGACATGCAACAAACAGATGCAGAAAACCTGCACTAGTGACTTTCCTTGTATATACGATCATAGCAGCTTACAGCAGGAGAGGGTAATTTTGGCTCACAGTTTAGAGTGTGAAGTCTCCCACAGCTAGAAAGGCATGGCAGGAGGGACATTTCAGTCTTGGGTGATAGCAGTTTGAAGTACAGCCTGAGCAAAGCTTGGTGAGTTAGAAAGTGTAATGATCTGAATGAAAATGGCCTCCATAGACTCATAAGGAGTGACATCATTGGAGGTGTGGCCTCAGAGCAGAAATTGCCTTGTTGGAGGAAGTGTAGCACTAGAAGTGACCTTTGAGGTTTCAGGAGACTAGTGACTCACTTTTTCTTCCTGCTGCCTGCCAATCTGGATATAGAACTCTCAGCTACCTCTCCAGTACATGTCTGCCTGCATGCTTCCACCATGACAACAATGAACTAAACCTCTGAACTGTAAGCCATCCCCAATTAAATATTTCCTTATAAGAGTGGCTGTGTTCAGTCTATTCACAACAATAGAAACCCTGAGAGAGGAAGAAAGCAGAGATCAATTGTAAACAGGGCCAAGCTGTCACAGTCAAGACCTGTTGTCCATAAGGACTTGTGATTCAAAGGATTTACAGACTCTCCAAAGAGTGCCACTGGCTGAGGCTAGGTCATCCCCTGTCACCTCTGATCTTTCTTTCCGAAACCTTTAGAATTTTTCATTTTTCGTAAATTCTGCATCCTACACAATGCCACAAGCTCCTGTCTATAAATGGCTTGAGTGTAAGAGGCATTCAGTAACACTTATTATTGTGTCTGGTATTTTGGTTTATCACTATTCTCTCTGACTAGATTGCCAGCCCACTGATTCGTTTGCATTTTCAGTGGCTTCATTTCTCTTGTGTCTGTGTGCTATTGAGGACAGAGGCATGAGAACATCTGTGTTGCTAAAGACAGGATTCCAATAGCATCCAAATATCACCTTAGTGTCTAAATCTTCTGTGTCCTGTACTGGCCATAACCCTGTATGTCCTCTGCATAGGGAGTGTTTCTTGCCAATACTCATTTGTTGAATGATTTTCCAGTGAGTGCTAAAGTTGAAGGAACTTTCTAACAAAACATCAGCAGAGGAAAGAAGGTGAGCAGAAGCATCAGGACACACTCCGTGCAGCAGGAAGGCAGAATAAAGACCGTATATACTCCTTGACCATTGAGACCTGTCACTGTGTCTTACCTTACATGGCAGAAGAGACTTTGTTTATGTATTAACTGAGTGTGTATATGATTAAATAATATGTATTATGGGAAAAGATAATGTGTAGAAGAAGTGAACATAAAACCTCTTTATCACTCAAAATAGTCACCCAAATCCTGTCCCTTAGTAACCAGACCTTTTTTCTATTGAGCCTACTAAAGGATCTCAGACAATAATTAGGCTTGGGTACTTTCACTCATGTGGTCTGTTGGACTACTGGTCCCTTTAGGACTCCAAACTGCCACTTCCCACCAAAACAAAAACATCTTGTTCTGTTTACAAATCAGCACGAGCCCTTACTTTCAGTTCTTTGGTTAAGAGGCTAAGAATCTGGAAACAGCACACTTCACTCCAGACACTCTTCTGAGAAAGCTATTTCATCGGGGACCTAGGGCCACTGGCAACCTATTCATTTTTTTTCCTTCAACCAAAGGGAAACTTGAGAACCGCTTTCCACTTCTTGGCTCAAGAGCCAAGATATAACTTCTGAAAATCTGTCTTAATCCACCTTCCGGAAGTATTCACAACCAACACCAAAGAATAGTACTTAAACTCCCTGGCCCAGTGACAGAGACTGTTCAGCATGACCTAGGTGGGAATCTGTTAAAAATCTCAGATCCGCATTTCCCTAATGACTAAGGATGATGAACATCTCTTTAGGTGCTTCTCAGCCATTAGATATTCTTCAGGTGAGAACTCTTTGTGGAGCTCTGTACCCCATTTTTTAATAGGGTTACTTGCCTCTCTGGAGTTTAACTTCTTGAGTTCTTTGTATATCTTGGATATTAGCCCTCTGTCGGATGTAAGGTTGGTAAAGATCATTTCCCAGTTAGTTGGTTGCCGCTTTGTCTTTTTGACGGTGTCTTTTGCCTTGCAAAAACTTTGTAATTTAATGAGGTCCCATTTGTCTATTCTTGATCTTAGAGTATAAGCTATTGGAGTTCTGTTCAGGAAATTCTCCCCTGTGCCCATATGTTCAAGGTTCTTCCCTAGTTTCCCTTCTATTAGTTTCAGTGTGTCTGGTTTTATGTGGAGATCTTTGATCCACTTAGAATTGAGCTTAGTGCAAGGAGATAAGGATGGGTCAATTTGCATTCTTCTGCATGTTGACCTCCAGCTGAGCCAGCACCATTTGTTGAAAAGGCTATCTTTTTTCCACTGGATGGTTTTAGCTCCTTTGTCAAAGATCAAGTGACCATTCCATCTCACACCAGTCAGGATGGCTAAGATCAAAAACACAGGAGACAGCAGTTGTTGGCGAGGATGTGGAGAAAGAGGAACACTCCTCCACTGCTGGTGGAATTGCAGGCTGGTACAACCACTCTGGAAAGCAGTCTGGCGGCTCCTCAGAAAACTGGGCATGACACTTCCGGAGGATCCGGCTATACCACTCCTGGGCATATACCCAGAGACTTTACCTGCATGCAATAAGGACACATGCTCCACTATATTCATAGCAGCCTTATTTATAATAGCCAGAAGCTGGAAAGAACCCAGATGTCCCTCAACGGAGGAATGGATTCAGAAGATGTGGTATATTTACACAATGGAATACTACTCTGCAATTAAAAACAATGAATTCACGAAATTCCTAGGCAAATGGTCAGAACTTGAAAATATCATCCTTAGTGAGGTAACCCAATCACAAAAGATCACACATGGTATGAAGTCACTGATAAGGGGATATTGACCCACAATCTCAGAATACCCTAGACACAATCAGCATATCAATAGATTTCTAAAAAGATGGAAGGAGAGACCCCTGGTCCTGGAAAGACTGGATGTAGGGGAACGCCAGGACAGAGTAATGAGAGGGGGTTGAACGGAGAAAAGAGGGAGGGAAGGGGGCTTATGGGACTTTCGGGGAGGGAGGAAACGGGAAAGGGGAAGTGATTTGGAATGTAAATTAAAAAAATAAAATTAAATTAAATTAAAAAAAAAAATCTCAGATCCTTGGGCCCTGTTACAAACATCATCTCAACAGGATCCCTGGGTAAGCCCTGAGTAGTAACTGAAAGATGATATCTTGGAGAGGTTTGAATACCAGCCAGGCTGCTTACTATCCCACTCTCAAGCAAAGTTTCTAAACAAGGAGTAACACCCCCCTTAATTAGTAGTTGTGAGAATTATAGCTGCAAATTTTGCAGACAAATACTCAGTTATAATAGTTCTTGGGGTGTTATTTAGCACCATCTACAGCGGCTCACTAGACTTCAATGTTGCAGCAGCAGCTCAGAGGGGCTGCTTCCAAAGCCATCTGCACTCTTGGAGGTAGTGATGCAGGGGAGGGACCTACCTGAACATTTTGCAGTGACAACTCTAATTACTTAATATATTGTCCATTTTACAACATATTAAACTCCTGTTGTCTGCTTGCTTTCATATCACTGCATGTGACTATGAGGAGCCACCTACTCAGTGGGTATAGTGATTTGCTGGAGACAGTGGGTATAGTGATTTGCTGGAGGGAGTAAGGGCCAGACTTCCTGCTGAGTCGCTCTAGGTCCCCAGCCCTTTTCCTTAATCTCTGTCTTAACTTTCCATCTGTCACTGCTTCCCCTGCATCAGAAGCACAGCCAGCCAGAACTCAAAGCTCCCCGAGGGCTCTAGGCTCCCTGAGCAGGGCCGGAGGGCTGGCTAGGGCGGAGCTCGCAGGGAGGCAGCTGCCGGTCGAGCTGCAGTCGGGACTGCGCGGCTGGGGCCTGGCGGCCGCGGAGAAACACGCCTAGCTGGCGCGAATCTGCCCGCACGTGAACTCCACCTCCTTGCTGGCTCGGCGCCCAGCGCTAAAGCTGCGGGTCTCCGCCCCGCTCCAGCGCCGCCTCAGCTCTTAGCATAGTAATCACAGTTCCGGATCACGCAGAACTGGCTCCTGGCTGCAGTCGACCGATTGAGTCACCCAGCAGCGGTGTGGCGAGCCAGGGCTGGGGACCACTGGAAACCGTGCTACAGCGCAGACAGCGGCCCAGCGGGGGACGCCTCGCCGGAGCAGGTAAGCAAGCTGTAGCCTGAAAGGAGCCGCCCCCGCGGCCAAATGGCCCAGTGGCCAGCCTTGGAGACAGGAGTCTGGCAATGTGCCTGTGCTGGTGAAGGAGGAATTAGGTCCCACATTTTGTTTGTGGATCGTTTGCCTGTTGCTTATGTCCCCAACCCATGCTGCCATCCTGCTTCTCAGGAGGGACCATGCGCCCTGCAGGTGATGTCTTTCTCTGCAAGGTTATTACTCCCTTAAGCTCTGACCCAAAGGTAAAAAAGAGAAGCCCTTGCTGCTTCTGAGCTGGGAATCCTAATCAGTAGGATATGCACACATCAGGAATATTCAAAGAAGGGTGTGTGTGTGTGTGTGTGTGTGTGTGTGTGTGTGTTTGCCTTTTTATTGTTTTCCTATGGTTATTTGCCTTAAGGTAAAAACTTAGTCGTATACAATATGCTCGATTATATGTATTTATTAATACATTTGCATATATATTTCTTCTTGTGGTCGGAAGGGAGAGACGAAGAAGGTTGGACTGAGGATGATAAAGGGAAGTCATTGTAGAGCATGTTCGGTGTGTAGAGGTGAACTTTGGAACCACATTAAATGTGTTCTAGGTAGCGACTAGAGATGATAAACCCTTCTCAGGGTACATTATAGAAGAGGCCTGAAATGTTCATCCAGTACACAGTAAAAGGGAAGGAGAGAGAGGAGACTTGGGCACTGGAAAGTAGATTGGGGTGGAGGAAAGGCAGCCTGGGCACATCAGGGTTCAAGGGCTTTGGAAGGGGTGTTAAGCGAGGTCACTGGTTGCATGTAGGTAGTTCAAGATTGGGATGATGTGAGAGCAACTGAGTAGGGGAAGGAAAGGCAAAAGCCTGGAGGGGGCGGGGAAGAAAGGAGCTCTAGCTAGCCATTCAGCTTGGAGCCACCTTTCTGAAGGTGTTTGCTTCCTTCCGTTTTCACAACACTTTTGTTCAAGATCCATAGGTCCGTGTTTTCATTTTATTTTCATGGAATCTGGGTCATGACAGGATTGGAAGAAACTGAAGTGTTTACAATCACCAGAAAGATTTGGAGAGAGAGTGATTAAGGCTTAGCTTCATGAAATATTTACACAGCTCTTGCGTGGGCTTTTGTTTGCTCTTGTTGGCGCTTCTGCATATTTTACCTTGATAATGCTTTGAGCATACTTCTCCTGAATGAGCCTATTTTTCCAGTTATAAACTATTCTTTTCTTCCCATGGTGTTCACCATCGGACTGCCCTGAGTAGCAGTGGTGGGAATAAAGATCCGTGAGTCACAGGGCAAAGAAGAAAGTCCTGTCTATTGCTCTCCTCCAATGGCCAGAGTTTGCATAAATAATGTACTTTGACAGAGTCGCAGAGAATGTGTTTAGTTTCTGTCAAGTTTGTGTGCCCCGTGCGTGTGTGCATGTGTGTATGTGTGCGCGTGTGTTCGTGTGTTTAATGGAGCGACTGTATTGATGGTAAACAGGAAAACAATGTAGTAATCACCACTGCTATCACCAGTCTAGGTTTTTGATCATTAAAAGGAATTTCAAAAACAGCCCAGGAACTCAAGGAGACACTCTTGTCTGCTGTGATGTGGCAGTGTCACCTAATCACCAATTACTATTGTGGATACAGCATGGCGGGCACAGCATGACACCTTCACAGGGTGAAGGGCTGAGATACCAATTGTATCAGGTCAACTGTGGTTGTCGAGGAAGTGAGCTTCCAACAGGATGCACTAAAATTTCAGTGTTTGGTTGCCTCAAAAGACTTTCTCAGCATAATTATTTGTTCCTCTAAAATTTTCTTGATTATGCCTGAAATATACTAGAAAAAGATGTATTTAGACATCACTATCCTTCATTGTTAGAGTTTTGTCACAAATCTGCAACTTACAGGGAAGCCTTTAACTACCTGGGATAGAATCACAGAATGACAAAATACTGGCTTCTGACACGGGAGGCACACTTTTCTCCACAGTTGCACTGGGGCTCTCCATGGCTGCTGCTTCTCTTCTTTATGTGCTCTTTCATTCAGCCAATCAACGTGTATCTCAATGAGCAAGGCATGACCCTCAGATGTGAAATACAAGAATAAATAAGACACGGTCCAAGCTTACTTAATGAACAGACAGATGGTGACAGCCAACGTGCTGTGGGAAGGAGCTTCAGAAGCCAGACTGAGTAGGGCACAAGGCAAGTTTCCCAAGAACCAGAAAAATGAAAGCTGCTGCCTTCGTTAAGTAAGCAGGGGCCCAGGAAAGCAAACCTGTGAGTATATAAAGGTGAAAGATGGGGAGAAAGAAGGAAGCAAAGTCTATACCCAAGCTCAGTCCAGAAGGGCCTCTACCTCAGTCTTCAGGAATCCCTTCTGTTTAGAGACAATGATTCCATTCATACTGAGGCTATTCTAGATTGATTGTGCTTACCCACATTATATCATCCAAGCATGTACAAACGATAGTTAGCTTAATTTGCAATTGTCTGCTCAGAGGAGAGAAAGGTCTCTGAGTAAGTCATGACTTCCTGTGCCTCAGCTGCTTCGTCCCCAGTGTCCATGGTTACTCTGCAATCAGTGAAGTAACTGAGGGAGGAGGGATTGAGTTTATAGAAATGACTTTGAGAAATTCAAAAAATCCTTCCTGGTTTCATTTTTAACCTGTGTTTCTTACCTCTTTTACTCATTTGCTTTGAGACATGGTCTTCCTCTGTGGCACAGGTTTCCCTTAAACTCACAATCCCTAGGCCTCAGCTTCTCAAGTTCAGTAATTATATGGTATGCACTATCACACCCAGCTTGCCAATCTTATTTTTATGGTAACAGAACTCAGGGATAAAGTATGGATACTAGTGACTACACAAAGTATTTAAATATCTCAAATGATTCCAAAAGGCAAATGTCATCAACAAATAACAATTAACTCTAGGAAATGGACCAAAAGAGAGCCCGAAGGACATATGAAAGTTTTCAATAATTTTTAAGTGAAAGAAATAGTTGTATCAACCTCATAGTTATCAGTAAGTAACCTTCTAGACTTGGATATTTCAAATTTCAGATACCAAAGGACTATGGAATCAGTTTAGTGCAAGTGATCAGTATTTCAATAATTGAATATACCAGAGTGCAAGATAACATACAAGAATAGATGCTGCCTGGGGACTATTAAATGGTTTGTTTGCATGTATATACATAATGAACCATGGTGTGTGTGTACCTCCTATTGCCCATGTCCTGAGTAGACAAGGTATTGCTGCTTTAGATGAGAGAGAGGCTTCCAGTTTGCAAGATCCAGCAGTTGAAGTAAGAGATCCACACACAGGCTTTTACACACTGTCCTGAGCAAAAGAGCTGTATCACTGAAAAGGCAAAACCCAGAACTAACCAAATAAGTCAACAGAAATCCAGAGGGCACGAACGGCACTTGGTGTGGATTTCATCTGAGAAGCTTCAGCAAGGGAAAGGAGTTTGAGTTAGTTTGTGAATGGTGGTTGGATTTAGTGGGCGGTGAGACAAGGGTGGTAAGTAAACATGTAGAAAATAGATATTTACTACAGAGAAACCATCCACGCATGAATCATGGCTCAGCTACCAACTTCTTACTCTCTACTTTCCATCCCCAAGCCACCCTGCCTAGCAACAGCAACACTCACTAATCTAGCAAAACTCTGGAATATTGCACATTACTATTAACGACAGGCTTCATGTGGTACCCAAGATCTTTAAACTTGTTCTTCCCACAGGTCCTAGGTCTTCAGGTGTATGCCGTTTGCCCTAGAGCTTCCATTTGGTTGTATGTCATTTGCCTCAGCTTGCTATTCCTCCTCTCCTCCCTACAACTGCTATCTTATTCTCTACTTCTATATAGAGAGCATTTTATGTTGTTGATTATTTTATGTTTAAATTTTATTTTCTTAATACTTCTGCTTTAAGAAAATACAGTGAGAATCGCCATGACAGCATGAATCTGTCCTATCCTGCCTTTTTTTTTTCTTGTTGCCATCATTTCCTGGTTGGACCTGGACTCAGTTGAATATGATAACTGAACTACTGACTATTGACGAGCTGTACCACAGTGTAGCATGACTCACTTCTCAGAACACAGCAAGAACCACTGGAACAGAGGGGCCAGGACTGGTCAGGTGATTGTCACAAGTTCAAAAAGCAAGCATCCATCAGGAGCAGAATCTCAGTCCAAGCACCATCACTTAGCAGCCACAAGCACCAAATAGCAGCATAGCATAGGTCATGTTTTCTTTCCTTTGGTTGTTTTGTGTTTTCACTGTCATTTTAGTGTAATGTTTAGATATGTTTGTGTGAACTTCTTGGCTTAGCAAAGTGGCTCAGTAGATAAAAGCCCTTGCTGCTGAGCCTAATGATCTGGGCTTTATTTCACATGCTAGAAGGAGGGAACCTCCAGAGAATGCACCCTGCCTCCTCCACATACTCAACCAGTCAATCAATCAATCAATTAATCAATGAAGTGTGATAAAGATTAAAAATTAAAAAGGCAGTTAGCTGTAGGTGACCTACTGCTTATCTTGGGGAGAAAAGTCAGAGCAGAAAGGTTTTGGGCCTCTGAAAACTCTTTGAATTTCTCTAAGTTCTTGCTGTCTCTGCTCTGGAATAAAACCACACTGTAGTATTGAGCCCTTCTGAATAAAGCTATGCCTTTATTCAGAATAACAGTGCCATGGCACAGACTTGGCAGCAGGAATTCATTGATTTGGAGTCAAATATAAGAATTATGTGTTTTCCTATTTCATCCTGGACAGCATGCTCATCCTTCTTTCCTATAGTAGAATGTTTAGATTAGTAGTAAACCATCAGATTTAGTATTCAAGTCAGGTTTAGGATGATAATATTGAAGGCTTCATTTGACTTGAAAAGGCATTCTTGAATTTCATGACGAAATGTATATATAATCTTACAGTTTAAATGACTTAGTGTGCTGAATCCCAGTGAGAAAAACACTTGCAACTTTTTCAGTGGGCATATGTTACCGTTACCAACACAGCAATATCACTCCAGTGTTCAAGCTTGTCGTTAAATTGCCTTGTCTTGAAACCCATCATAAGTTGAGCTCAGACCATTAATTGTAGACAGTAATAACTGACCCATGGCACGAGGGCTAAGTGAAATGACCCTTTGGTTCCTAATACCAAATTCAGAGGTGGAGTTTAGAAATCTGTGTATAAGTGTTTGTGTCTGTGTATGTGTGTATTCCAAATGATTTTGGAGAATTATAAAGTTGCAGAGGAGACTGTATAAAGTTAGTAGATTTTTTTTTCAGTCACATTAGAGCCCAGGCACAGGGTGAGGCTGGCCGTGGGGTGGGGGGCCCAAGTGTGGGTGTGTACTGTTAGAGTACCCTCCTTGGAGGCAGGAGAAGAGCCTAATTATGTAGTTTTTCCTTTAAAATTGAGGATGAGCTTAAGTACAACTTTCTTATCATAAGGTAAAATGGAAGATGAACAATGAAAAATATCTCTGTGTTTTATTCATTATCTCTCTCCTGCTGAACTACAATTCCGAATGAAAACTTGGAAGAAAATGCGGAATTTTTCAGTGGGAAGAATCTGTATAGTACACTCACTAAGGTCATTGTGTGGGCCCAGCTGAGTATACTGCAGACCATCTCCGTCATTATGATCTGAGGTGTCAATAAAACTATGAAGACCAGCTGAATAATTTCGAGCTTCCATTTGGAATGCTTAATTTCTGGATCCTACAGGGGATGCATATAGTGCTTGCTACTGCTAGAAGTTTGCTGTAGTGAGGATTCACAGCCGTGACACTTTCAGAACCAAGAAAACCATTTGAAAGATAGCAGAAGAAGACTAAGTCACAGGCCTCTCGTGGACCTGGTGTTGTTGATTAAGTAGCAGCTATCAAAACTCTAAGCCTCCTTCAAAATTCACAATTGCATTTAACAATTTTATGAAGAGAATGAAAGATTCAGAGAATATATTTTAAGCATGAATTGAAAAAAGAAAACATCAAAGTGGGAAATCTGGTTTGTGAGGTAAAAGATGTTGATATATTCTTTATAATTTTCCAGGGTTATTGGTTATAAATAGCCTAAATGTTAAGAAGTTATATTGTGTCAATGGGAATTTTTTTATAGTGTTACAACTTAGCTTAAACGCAATCCTTAAGGGAATAGAGTGCTTGTGTTAACTCTATTTTCTGAGCAATTAGAGCACATTTGTTTCAGTACTTGGGGACCATTGATTTCTGAAGTGGTAAGCAGCTCTGCCCATACCCTGCTCTTAGTGAGTACACTATGCAAATTCTCCACACTGCAGAATTTGGTATTGATTCCAGATTTTCATTCTGAATTGTGGCCCTGTAGAGGAGAGATACTGAATAATGCAAACATTTCTTGTTGTTCTCATTCCTTGTTAGCCTGTGATAAGAATGTGCTTTCCCATGATAAGCTTTTATAAATTGTTCAAAAATGCACGTGCTGTTTATTGTGAGTTCTACTTGGTTCAAATTTGGTCTTTGTCTTTCTGTGCTGCTTTTATATATAAATGCTCATTTCCTCCAAGTCAGTTTCTCAGTGCACACAATCATAGGTTGACACTTGGCAATTTCCACAAACCCTCCTTGATTCTTCAGAACATAGTTGAATCTATAGCATGAATGTTTCAACATATACTTAGTACATCATTATTGGAGCATGCCCTTCAGAAAACTCTTCTATAAATTATTTCTCCTTAAAAATGATAATCAAATGAAGTAAGTAGTTAGATGTTGGTTTTGTGTTCATGTTGAACATTGTCTGAAAGCACTCAGAGAAAAGACATCTGTCAGTTAGATGGATAGATACTGAGCAAAAGTGTCAAATGGCTTTGCAATCCTCACCACCTGCCCATGTTCTTGTCAGATTCTCAGAACAGAAGAAAGCATTCCAGAGATCTTCACTTCATGGGTCTCAGGTACCAGCTTAGAAACTGAAACTCATCAGTCTGCAACCCAGAAAAAGCGTCATAGCCCACAGTCAAGGTATTTGCTTTTTATCAAGGATGAGATCTATTATAAAAATCATGAAATAGTAGCCCACAGTCTCTGGACTGTCACAAAATGGTTCCATGTGCCATAGCTTTATTACAGTCTCCACTTCCACCTGCTGTCCTTCTGACCTTGAAGTTTCCTATAAGTCAATTGTATTTAACCCTTCCACTTTATTCTAAAATTCACTTAAAACTCATAAGAACAAGTCTTAGAACTTCTCACTGGATGTTCCTAGGGTACCATAGGACAAATATTCTATGTCTCAACAGAGCAGAAAGATAATTATCCCACATACAGCTAACTCCCATGAATTGGTAAGCTTAAAAAGTTTCCATCTTCAAAATATGTAGATTATATAAAAGCTTAATGAATGCAAATTGAGTTGACCTAGTCTATTAGTAACAGAGCTTTCTTTTTTTCATGTGGTTGCTTGCTTGCCTTATTTTAACTGTCTTAAAATTGAAATCATTATCAGTTTTTACAGTAATTTATCTTTTCTTCTTCTGAAAAGAGTCAAGTTTCAGATTTTATCTTGAATTGCTTTACGTAATTTTAAGTGCATCATATGTTTATATGCCATATTTGCATAGCCTTCTAAAAGCCCAGGGCAAGTCCTAGTCTTTTGAGTAGGAGTGTTTGAGTTAAACTCCCAAGAGTAGCATGGACACATATCTGTTCCTGACTGGGTCTTGAAGACTGAGATATGCTCTCTGAGATGACATGTGGTTGTGCATACAGCTCTTCTCCAAAGCTCATCACTAATGTAGTTGACAATGGATGGCAGAATTGTGCGTAAAGATGTGGTGACTTTTGTCAGCATTGATGAGTTTGTGTTGCACAGAAAGACAAATGTCATTCTGCTTATTCTGTTTGCTTGTTTTTAAGAAGGGGTTTCCTGTATCTCAGACTGCTCTCTAACTAGCTGTGTAGTTGGAGATGACCTTGAACTTCTGACCCTCAGGCCTCTACATTCAGAATGTTGGGGAAATGTATACACTACCATGACTAGATGTTCTGTGGTAATGAGAATTAAACCCAGGACTTTGTTCTCTTTAGGCACCCTCCTGACTAAAATGTACCTCTTTGAGACAACAGGATGCTAATCTCAGGCCAATATTTAAGTAGCAAAAGCTGCCTCCATAGGTCTGATGGCTCTTATCATTCCTCAGCTTTCCTTTCTTGTGAACACTTTGCAAGCCTCCCCCACACCAGGCCTCCTACCTTACTTCTAAAAACATCTTCTCATCTAATTATTAATCCTAAAAGTGTTGGTTCCTCAGCAGCTTCATGCAAAAAAGACAGTGCTGAGAATAGAACATTTGAAGGGAACAGAAGACACAATACTATATCCACTCTAGGCTTTTTGGAGAAGTAGCATTTCCTTGTGCTATAAGAAGTATGCAGATGAAGGTGCCATACCCTCTGAAATGTATTGATAACAAGTAGGCAATCATTAGTGACAAAAATTTTTAGAGAGGGTTACTTTCTCCTTAATAAGAAGTAATACAAAAAGTAATATTTTCTGAAAAAAAAAATGATCTCTAGACCTCCAAGTGATTTTTTTAATATTTGAAACTGCAATGATGGCTGATTAAAAGACTAACACTGTGGGTTTTATGATTTCTGAGTGGAGGGCTTCTTGGGGTAAAAAGTGTAAGGAGGGATGAACTAAGAATGTGTCATCTTCTCCTGCTTTATATATTAAAGAAAAGCATTGCTGGAATTATTCTGGAGCTGGCTTTTAAAATGTGGCTGGGGAAGACCCTGATTGGAGGAAGTGCCATTCCTTAGGTCATTAGTCAAAGCATACTGAGTATGCACTGTCTGCTAGGAATCCAGAGTTGACAGAAATAGTTTAACCATTTAAATAATTTCCAAGACTCCTGGAATACTTCTATTGATGACTGTGATTTGCCAAAGTTACCACGGGCCATTTTCCTGGCCAAGATCTCAAGAATTCCTCTTTTAGCCTGACAAAAAGCATGCCTCCTTTGTGCCCCCATATTGCTTCCTTCCTGCAGGCACCAGTAATTAATGTTTGCTTCTGTGCATATTCAGTTTGACTGCATGTTGGTCTCATCTACATGTTGGTTCCTTTCTTCCCTGGTATGTCAACCTAAAAAACTAGAAATCAAGAAACAGAGCAAAGTGAGAGCAATTGGGCAGATGTAAGAAAAAACTTCCAGTTGCTTTTGGCTGATGGCTAGCTATTGCACAGGAAATCTCTCCAGAGTGAATTTGTCATAGCCTTAATGAAACTTCAAGAAAAATAACTACAAGTAAGAGAAGCAAGAGTGACGTTATTACAGAATTCATTTCATTATCGAGATGCTAATGTTATAAATAATATAACAGACATTAGAGAAGTCTCATTATTCTCACAAATCATTGCTAGAATAGCTGGAAATACATAATTGTTAAAGAGTGTTTAGAGACCATTGGTTTGGATAGTTGCTTAGACTTGGAGATAGTCTCTACCTTAGAACCCCATTACTAGGGTTCCCCTGCCAGAATGCTGGAGATATCCAGCTTTCCATTGCTGCTCTTTAATATCCCAGATCCTCTTGTATCCATTCCCATTCCCAACCCCCATCCCACCCTGTTGATGCTGCTCACCCTTATTCTGTGGGCCTCCTCTGCAAGGCTGCAACCCGGGTAAAGGAAGTGATAATGCATGCCACTGACCTCTGGGATTTTCCCAGGGTGACTGACTCTGTTTTGAATCTGAACTAGGAGGGAGGTGCCCTGGCCTTATCGCCCATGTGGCAGGAGAGGAGGTTAAAGGGCAGGATGCCAGTCTGTACTGGAAGATCAACTAGTCCTGTGAGGGAGATGTGAGATGAAGTGAAGAGGGAGCCGGAGTGAAAGGAACCTTGCAGGCACTCTGCAGGGCTGGCTCCAGGCACTAGGAGAAATCTGGTGTGCTATATTGTAATTGTCTCCATTTTATTTTTCCCTTTTTCCTGTTCTTTTTTTTTTAATTCAGTTTATACCCCCTGTCAAGGCCACCTGCCCTCCTCTCTTCCCAGTTTCAGGCTGACAAATCCCTCTCCCCATTATCCCTCCCCTTCTTCTCAAAGAAGGGGGAGCCCCCTTTCTTGTGTACCACCCCAACCTGGGAAGTCTGGTCTCAGCAGGCCTAGGCATATCCTCTCCCACTGAGGTCCAACCATCAACTTATTAAAATATGAGTGAGATAACAGACTGCAGCTCCTACAACCCTCAAAATGTTTTCAGATTCCCTGTCAATGGTACTCTGCTGAACCTCTTTCTCAGGAAAGCTCATATTTCAAAATGAGGAAAGAGGTTCCACAAACTACTGGAAGGAGCTCTATACATTCAGTCGTGCAGTCACAAAGCTACGTGCTTCCCAATGCTATGCCACATTGTCCCTCAGAAATTATCAATAGGAAGGACTAAGTCGGATTTTATAAACAGCTTTCTTTCAAGTTGGATTTCTTTTCATGTCACTTTAAAAAATAAATAAGAGAACTTCTGAAATAGTCATAAGGCGTAGTTTTGAGTAAGTGGGTAAATTCAAGGAAGAGCCTTTTAAGTCCACAAATCGTCGTATAGGTAATAAAACCTGCAAACATGACTTTATCAGAATATCCAGGTAACACGTATGTTCAGCAAACAGCATTTCTTTGTTTCTCAATAGCAAAACTAAGTGCAGTCCCTCATGTCACGTGCACAGGCAGTGTACACATGTGCGCAAGCACGTGAACACCCACATGAAAAGCAAGAAAAAGCCAGGCCTGTGTCACTGTTGAACTTACTGTGGACTTTGGACTCGGGAACTATTAATAGAACTGGTGTTTCCGAGGTTGATGTTTTAATGTTAGACGTTCATTACTCAGAAACATTAAGCAATGCTATGATAGCTTCTAGCCTAGAATTCTACATAAAACTGAAAACTTAAATTTTTTTTGCACAGGAGGCTGAAGACAGTCTTTAAACTTCAGGGGTAAGCAAACACTGAGATCTTCATTATCGCTCTTGGTGGCACTCATTATTGAACCATGGCCTGACACATTCAGTGAGCTACTTCACCAAGCCCACACTACAGTTCTGATGCAGTAGTAAGGTCAAAACATACCGAGCTCTGTCAACTTTGAAGATTAAAATTAACGATTTTTAAACGTCATTGATATTTTCCCAGGAAATGAGAAATTGAAGGAATTCTCTTCCGGGGTGGTCTTGTCCTGCCCCTCACCCTCTGGTGTTCAGTCATTCACCACTGTTATCAAATCAAAACCTTTTCTGTTGCAAAAGAGGAGATGCAGGAGGTGGTATCACAGGACGGTGCTCTGCTGTGTCTAGAGGCTTCTAGAGTGACCTGTGACATAAACTTAGTTGGCATTAGTATACGTATTAGTGTAACCGTTATGAAAGTATGAGTATCTCTTTTAAAAATATGTGGCTGGAAGGACAGAGGGGTGATTTCAGAGGCAATATTCCCTATGTGGAGGCTGATCTATTTAAACAGGTCAGCAGCTAAAGTCTACTTAATAAAAATATTCACTAAAATAGATTTAGATAAGTAGCACATAAGAGAAGATCAATGTAACTTGAACAGAAATGTGGACATGGCTGAGGAGGTCACACTGTGAGCCTCACTACTCAGTGTCCACTCAGCTACTCCTGGGGATCTTAGCTCCAATGCCTGCTTTCATTTTTCTGGTCCTTCATGGTTTTTTTCTTAAGCCCTGCTCCAGGTTCCTGAGGTTAAGGTGCCCTTGACACTTTTTCCAATATAAATCCTTCTTACCTATACCCTTCTGCTGGCCAGCAAGCTTGCTTTCATTCATTTATAGGTGGATTTGTAAGGAGATGCCCCATGGCACTTTCATGTCTAGGCAGCATTTTCTAACCTGTGTGGGTTGAAGGACCCATTCACAGGGCTCACCTAAGACCATCAGGAAACACAGATGTTTACATTACCATTCATAACAGTAGCACAATTACGGTGATTACGTAGCAATGAAAATAATTTTATGGTGTGGGGTCGCCACAACATGAGGAACCATTTTACAGGGTCACAGCATTAGGAAGGTTGAAACCAGTACTCTAGGTAGTAGGGACACAGGAAAGCTGAAAAAAATAAATAAATAAAAAATAAAAAAAAAATAAAACCTCTTTGCTGCTGTCTGCAGCCTTCTGGTAGTGTGAACATCTGCCATTCATGTTGAATAAAAAGCTCTTGAAAACTCTGGCCCTTCGCCATAATCCTTTCTTTGTCCTTCCTGGACGCTTAGAGATCTTAGGTAGGAAGTTCCTTCGCTGATAACATGCACTGCAGAGACTCGTATCACAAGCTTCAAGGTGTGTTCTGAAGGGCAGTATTATGAGCTTAGACAAAGGGGCTCTATTTTCATAGCTAGACACAGAGACTCTGAAGCTACTTAAGACACAAAGGCAGAAACGAGCACTGACTTAGGGGTAAAAGGTAATATGTTTTTATTCACTTGGAGATTTTTATAAATCTGAGTCTGATGTGAAAGTTTAGCATGTTGGTTTCTTGGAATTTTAAAAATCAGCTACCTAGAGATGGGAACTAGGTTTGAGTAGTATTTGAGTTGCTTTTTCATGTAAATTACCCCCAAATAAATGGTTAGTAGCATAACTATTATTAGGAATGTTTTTCCTTGGGAATTTGCCCTCAGGATGCATTGTTGAATATTTAAAGGCTTCTGAGCACCATCATACATTTTCAGGAGCCTGTGTGTGGTGTCACAGCTACTTTAAGTGGACTGGCAATTCCTGTGATTTGAATTGGGAAGGGGGGAAATAGCTGTGGTTTCCTGCTAGCCTTTCTGAGCAGTAGTGAGAGGAGCAGGAGCGGACACAGGTCGCTGTGGTTGCGGGCAGCATGCACACTGCTGCTCTCTTCTGTGAACAACAGGAAGCCAAGTTTTGTATTTAACAGATTCGACTTATGCTCCGTAAGAACTAACTCATGTGCCAGTGTGGAGAGTGTAAAATAAAAAGAGCCTGGTTCTCAGGAGTGAAATCCTAACAAAGAAAGTAAAACCGTAAGCATTTAGACAAAGAAAGCAAAGCAGCCACAGCAGAATTAGTTTACTTTTACTGGACACACACTGTGATAAGCCCAATTAATTGGAGTTGTTTCCAAATTTTTAATGTTATATTTTGTAGTTAATAAACATGACTGAAATTAGTGTGATGTTGGGAAATATTTTAAAGAAAGAACTGGTAAAGTCTGGTAGATTGGGTGTGTTGATTGGTTGATCGGTTGAATATTTTTGAGAAAAGGTTTTACTCTGTAACCCAAGCTGGTCTTAGACTTCCTTTGTAGCCAAGACAGTATAGAACTTACTGAATTTCCCCTGCCTCAGCACAGTGAATGCTATGGTTATAAGTCTGTGCCACCATTCCTTGCTATGGAGAGTTTTTTAAGTACAAATTATTTTGGCAATGAACCAGGTTCCCAATTCCTCAGCTCATTTCTTGGGGTGTGTGTGTGTGTGTGTGTGTGTGTGTGTGTGTGTGTCCTTGACTGTACAGGTATACATACATGCAAAGGCCAAAGCAGGATATCCATTGCCTTCCCCTGTTAGTAGTCACTGTATTCCCTCAGAAGAATCTTTCACTCAACTAGAAGTTCACAGTTTTGTCTGGACTGCTGTCCAGTGAGTTCGCAGGATCCACCTGATGCCCTTTAATACTGGAATTACAGCAGCTATGCTTGGCCTTTCATACTTACATCAGATGCTAGGGGTTCAAACTCAGGTTCTTATAAACATTTTTACCACTGAGACATCTCCTCTGCCTGAGTCTAATATTTTTTTATGTGAATAGAGGAAAAAGCATATTCTAAGATCCATCACAAAAAAACATAGGTAAAAATGAAATGACATGTTATAACTTTATCCTATCTCATTTTGTATTGCCGTAATTTTTAATGGTTTATTTTTATGTGTATGAGTATTTAGCCTGCACATTTATGTGTGTATCTCAAGTCTGCAGTGCTTGGGGAGGACAAAGTAAGTCATTGGATCCCCTGGAACTGTACTTACAGGCTTGTAAACTGCCATGTTGGGTGCTGGGAACTAATCTGAGTCCTCGGCAAGAGCAACAAGTGCTATTAATTACTGAGTCATCATTCTTACCACTATGATAACTTTTAATGGGCACGCATAGAAAATGTAACTCATCCCATACTCTGAATGGGAAATAATTAATGGAAATCATTGTGAGAGTTAAACAGCTATAATGATATACAATGGTAAATTCATCTGAACTTTTCCATCTAACACATTGAGACAGCCTCAGCTTGCTTTTGCAAGCACTTAGTGTGCTTTTTATCTTTACTATAGGCTCAGGAAATCAATCAGTGAAATATTTCAGCATTTCATTTATAACATCCTATTTTCTCCTTTCTAAAACAGGTAAATAAATTGTATTATTTAAACAAGGATCCATGAAAACCATTGAAAATTTAGAAACCCTGTGACAAAAGGAAGATAGTACACATGGTTTAATTGAACTCTGTTTGTTTGCCATGCCAAAGAGGTAAAATTTGACAACAGTGCATGCCTCAGTTGTGTGGGTGAGTGTGTTCATCTCCTCTGCTCACATAGATACACTCTTGTAATACCTATCACTTGCCAGTTACAAAATCTGCACTTTGGTTGGAGAGGCAGAACATTCTTTGTGCAGGAAAACTAAAACTTGCTTCTTACCCAAAAAGACTAGAGAGAACAGAAGTAATGAAGGAGAGAGGGGAGGGAACACTGAGTGTGGCCTTACTATGGAAGTAGAAATGTTATGGGTCTAAATTTTATGCTTATGATGTCAAGGGATTTTTAAAAAGCAACAAAAAATATCATCAGGGGCTCTCTTATGGTCTTAGTGGGTATCTGAAGTCCTGAGACTGGAGCAGAGCCTAGAATTTTGTGCAGTTATAAAGATCTGTGTATGCTAAATCAATATTAGGCTTACATGTGTTTAGGTGACATGTGTTTTTGTGAGCAGTTATTATGGCTTAGCAACATAGAGCATGTACGGTACTGGCTGTTTCCTACCCTGCTCACACAGCTGAGTGACCTGCATGTAGCTCCCTGTTGCTTCTCAGAATCTTAGGACAGTTGAATATTACATGCCATTAGCCTGGACAAAGACCAGATCCCAAATTTGAAACATGGTTTCTATTCAATGTGTATTGAACATCAGCAAAGTTAAAAAAAAAAAGAGGCAGCCAATTAAGAACTATCTGCTCTTTTGGTTATGGGGATAGTCATAATTAAGCATTTGTCAGAATTCATAGACATGTACTCCTAAAAAGAGTAAATATAGTTGTGTGCGAATTGTTTTCATTATTACAAACAGTAAAACCTAGATTAGAACTACGGTCCAGAGTATAGTATCCTCCTAGTTCTGAGGCCAGAAATGTAAGCCATTGGGAGAAAATGCTTATCCTTACCATATTAAAATGGACATAAGATTTGAGCTAACAGTTCCATTGAGTAAGATAGCACCATGTTACTGCTCTGGTGAGCACATGTATGAGCATCATGTTCAGTGTATCCCCTGGTGTCTATGATTTGGGCATGCCTGCTCTACATGCACATTCAGACAAGAGCAGGATGCCCTCCCATTTCATAGACTTATGAAAAAATCTTGTGCTTTTTATCCTAAAGGCTAAATGTTGAGCTACTTAGAGTCCCGATAAGATGTGAGCCTTCTAAACCAGCAATTGAGCAAGACACAGGCCTCAGTAACTATCATCCAATCAGATTAAGGCAAATCCTATAACAAAGTTGTCTTGCCTCATTGAGGAGACAGAGAGAGACTAGCGGAGGATTATTTCATACACTGGCATTTTCCCAGAAACCTAAATTTCAGTAATTCTAATCTCTTTAAGAAGTGATTTCCCCCTGCCAGTCTCTTTTTTCCTACACATTCCAGTCTCTGTGTACAGTTGATAGGTTAGTACTTGGGGATGGGCAGGAGGGAGGGAGGCAGGGAGGACCAGCTGATCAAGGGGAGCAGCCCTTGTGGCAGACCCTGAGCTGAGTGAGGAGTACAAGCCAGACCCCTGCCACATTTGAAAAGTGGAATGATTCTTGTTGGCTGCAGGCCAGGTGGATTACTGGAAGCAATGTTTCAAAGCAGGGTTGGCAGTACCATGAACAACTACAGCTTTATCACCATAAGGAACCACTGAGTGGTTTTTGGGCTCAGACTAATGGGATCAGAATGGTTCCATCAGGATCTCATTTGACGCTGTGATTATGAGGCTGACTGTGAAGTACCTGAACCTTGGGCACGTCTGGGGATCAGTAGTCACAGCAGTATTCTACCTAGAGAGCAGGAGAGAAGATCTGGAGCAGTGCTCTTCATTTGACTGCTGCACTGCAGTACAACACAGTGACTGAAGGCATGGTTATCTGTGAATTCTATATGGAAGTCTGAGAAGGTCCCAAAAGGGCTATGGGGCTGAGAACTGTGCCAAAATAGTTGAGTCTCAGCTGTTACTATAGAAAACAAAGTTACAAATACTTATGGCAGAGATGAGACAGGAATTGGTGACATCATGACTAGAGACAGAAAGGATACCAGACCCACCAAACTGGCAGAGAAAACAGTGATACCATTAATAGAACTAGAGATGCCAAGAGCAAGAGTCTGTGTGAGTAGAACAGCACTAGATCTAGTGGTGGATGCTGCTTGTGGTATATGAGCCAGCTGTACGTGGAGAGCTCAACAGGAGATCAAGGGAGAGGCCTCAAACTGCAACATGACAGCCTGCACCATTAGATAATGTGGATGCCAAGAACAGGATACTGGAGTCTTCACAAGTGAATTAAGTGCCAGAGAAGGAGAACATGAGATCAAAGCCTCTGCTAGTGAGAGGGAGCATAAGGGAGAGGTCACCATGGCAAAATGATGCCTGGATATCATTGCAATTAGGAATATGGTTGGACTTGCTGAAGGAAGGAAATTAGATACAGCACTGAATACAGCTCCACACACAGTAGGCATAAAAGTAGATGCAGTTACTAGGCTGCCATTCAAAGGGCACATTCATCTTCCCAGACTTTAGAGACTTTAAAAGCTACAACCCAGACTTTATGGGGTTCTGTGTGATGCTGCCTTTAAAAAATAAATCACAGGTAAATTTATTGCATATTAACATCTCCTGACCTTTAAAGGGTAAAATGATGTAGTTCACCACAGTTTAGAAGAACCATGTAGTTCTGACAGAGCATATTGCTTTTTTGTAGCTCTCCTGAAAATGCCCTGTTTGCCAAAACAAATTTCTCTCAACCAGGCTGAAGCCAAATCCCATCAAGTTACATGAAGTAAGAGCGACATGTATGGCAGCTTCCTTCTTCCCTTTGTAGTGTCTATTAAAACTCAGTCCTTACAGTGACAGGGAACATGTATTTATGAAGATAAAATTGGCTCAAAATAATTAGCAAAGAGAAACGATAAATGGAATGTTGCGTGGCATGAGCAAACACAGTTTCCTGTGCACGAGTGAGGCCCGGGAATGTCATCCTGTCTGTTTGCGCTGTTTTCTCCCAAGAGCCTGAGCATCTCTACTTTGATGCAAACAAAAGCCAGTTTGCTTTGCTAGGAAATGATTTGGAAAGCATCTCTCTCTTCCAGGACCATCAATTATTTTCTCTCTCAAATCAGCCATTTAAAAAAATGTATGCAACTAAGAAATCAGTGAGGATGTAGCAAACACTCCAGACATCCACAGTTCCTCATGAGAAACCACTACAAGAAGCAGGGTTCTGTGCTCTCTACTGACTTTTCCCAGCATAGTAACAGTATGATATGCATAAATGACTCATCAAAAAATATGGGCACTCCCCAGGACCAGGAAGATGGCTAGGTTGGAAAAGTACTTGCTATGCAAGCATGAAAACCTGAGTTGATATCCTAAGCATTCTGGTCAAAGCCAGCACAAGAATTCACACTTATAATCCCAGGACTGATCCTAGCCAACCAATAAACTCAGTTCAGTGAAAGACCCTATCTGAAAAAAATAGTAAGTTGAAGAGCAAAAATAAGACACTGATGTCTACCTTTGTCCTACACATGGATACACACACCCACCCCCCACACACACATGCACACACACACACTCATATATACACATATATACATATACATATTCATATCCATATTCACATTTGTATACACACAAATGCACATATATTAATATACATACACATATATATATATACATTTATACAGAGTATCCACATACACATACACATGCACAAATGTGCATGCAGAAACACATATACCCATATATGCACACACAGGCACATGTACACATACTTTTGTGTGCATATACACATACATGTAAAGAGTCATACATACATACACACTTATATATACATAAACATAAATACACATATACTTATGTATGCACATATTCATACATGAAAACAGACACATATACACACATGCATGTACACACATAGTTGAGTATATCCACAAATACATGTAAGCACACACATACATTTACATATGCACACACATAAACTTTTTTACACACATGCATGTATGTACATGCACACATGTTCACACACACAGGAAATATAATATTGTACAATTTCCAATAAAATTTTATCTAGAAAATGCATACCTCAAGTAAATTGGTGTAAACATCTTGTCATGATGCACAAGCTGATGCACTTTTATACCTGCAGAAGTTATTGGAACTCATGTTTAGGGCATCAGCCTCATGGTGGTCTTCTTAATATGAGTTTATTGTGATTTTGTTAAACTTCCTTCTTTATTATTTTATTCTGTCCTTTATTTAATGTCTTTCATAATTTTTTTGCTCACTTCAAGATATAATACAGTTTTGTAATAATTTCTGGAATTAAGTCCAGTCTTTAGCATAGCATTGATATCTACCTATAACAGATGTAGGCCTCCAGTCTTAATTCCCAGTGAGAGTCTAGCCTCCACCCCACTTCCACCCACCTAGCTTTTCCTTTATTGGTCTTCAATTCTGGGCAACAGGAGACCACAGTGAGTCAATAAATTTGTCTTTAATCTTAGCTTTGTCTGTCTCTCTGACCAGGAGATCAGCATTTAAAACTCAACACGGTCCAGTTGATAAATTTAGGTGTATTAACCACAACAGATACACATCAATGGCTTTAGAAAGTAAAAGTAATATATGTGTGAGTATATATAATTTCGTTGATGTGCTGTTTAGCTAACTTAGGTCCTCCTGCATGCTAGGCAACTGTTCTAGCAGTGAGCTATATCTCTAGTCCAAATTAGTGTGTAAACTTAAAAACTGTCATGAGTGCTTTTGCTCAACCTACAGGTGATTAGAACACTTGCTTTTGCATCTACCTAGCATTATGCTTTCTATGTCTCATATAAGAGTTATCTTATAGATGTATCTTCCCTTCAATTTGGAGGAGAGCATCTAACTTTTTTATATCTTAATATATCTATGAAGCTCTCACAGAAATTAGCACAATGTTCTGTACAAGGAGAAGCCTCAACATATATGTACTAGATTCGTTTCTGTTTTCTATTGGGTTTAAAATTGAATTCCTCAAGATTCCGAGATTGGATTAATATATTTAAAGAAGTAGTTTGCTTTGACAATATGTTTTTAGTATTGGTTGTTGTTTTGAAATATTTTAGTGTGATTATTGAAGAAAATTGTACATACCTGGTTGATTTTCTTTTCTTTTACTGTTTTATTATTATTATTATTATTATTATTATTATTATTATTATTATTATTATTATTAGACAGGGTGTCATGTCACCCAAGTAGGCCTCAAACTCATCATGTAGCTTCTGAGAATGACCATAAACTGACTTCCATCTACACTTCCCACATGCTGGGATGACATGCATCTGCCGCCATATTCTTGAGTTACTTTTTAAAAACATTTTTAAAAAGTTTCATACAGACATTGTGCTAACATCATTTCTCCCTCTTTCTCCCCACTCAGATATGTTCATTTCATGTTGCTAGTATGTATATGTGTTTAGTTCTGACAGTTTAAATTAAATAGCTTATTAGGGGGTCTTGTCCCTGGACAAGACTGACTCTTCCTCTATAGCAGTCCTTGCTAGTCGTCTAGGTGAAAGGCCTTGTGAGAGTTCCCTCATCTTCAGTTGCATGTATTGCTAGTGTGCAGGTCTTGTTTAGGCAGTTATGTTGCAGCTCCCTGTCATAAATAGAAGATACAATCAAACATCTTAGTCCTCTGGCTCTTACAGCCTTTCTGCCTCCTCTTCCACAGTGTTCCATGAGCCTTAAATGTAGGATTTGTATTATATAAATTAATATTTAACACCCTATGACCATTTGTCTTCTGCATTTTGACTAATTATGGATTTCTGTAATTGTCTCATCTGCAACAAGAAGCTTCTTTAATGACTAGTAAGAGCTACATTTACTTGTGGGTATCAGGATAGGTATTTTGGATGCAGTTAGGAATTATACTAGTTTAAGAAAGTGATGATAGTAGGTTCTCTAGGGTCCATGATTTCATCAGTTTGTTTGTGTAAAGTGACAGGCATGAATTACCTCCTACCACATAAATCTTAAGTGTAAGTAAATAACTGATGGTTACTCCTGTAATAGCCACTGTTGTCCCTGTGGTGGGGTGCTACCTTGCTGTGCTTGCCATTGTGGTTACTTAGCCTTACAGATGGGTAGAAATGTTTGTTAACTTTCTCTCCTGGCAAATTGCATTGCACCTTCAAGATATTCTGAGAGTTAATCATCAGGGTTGAAGGTTTCAAAGCCAGTTACATCTTGGTTGCTCCAAGTCCTGTGCCTGAAGCATGGGGTGTCTTCAACAATAAGGTGATACCTTGAAGTTCAGAGAGACAACAATGGGCAATGACAATAGCCCATATTGTTTTCAGAGTCTCTTGGACTCCCACAACCATCAACTCGGAGGGAGGCTTCGCAGTCCTGGCCCTGGAGTTTTGTTAGATAGTCTGATTCTTGTAAGGAATAAGAGCACATCAAATGGTATAATTAATTTAAGCTGTGCATGTATACAGTTATATATTTTCTATATGTATTTTTAATTTAATGTAAAATAATATCTTTCCGAGGTATTTTCAAACACCCTTATCTCTCCTCCTTCCATTTCTTCTATGCTGCCCTCCACCCCCATTCCTGTTTAAAGCCTACCATTTTTCTCATTGCACCCTTCTGACCATTTGTGTCCCTGCATATCCTCTAAGATTCCTTGTCCCCTCCTCCATGGTCCCTTTTTTGACGTTTCTGGCTTCTGCAGTTCTTTCAGGTTATACCTAAAGGTTTAGAGATGTGAGTCAAAAATAATAAAAATGTCAGTATTTGTCTTTTAGGGTTCAAGTTACTTCACTCAATAAATTTTCTGGCTTCATGTATTTTATTTGCAAATTGCATGGTTTCATTTTTTTTTATTATAGCTGAAGAATAGTCACAAATATGTAACACATTTTCATTCTCCATTCATCTGTTGAAGGACATATAGATGGCTTCCACTTCTTAGCTATTATTTATATGGGAGCAATAACCACAGCAAGGAGAATATCTATGGTATAAGATGTCCAATTCTTTGGGTATATGCCAAGGAGCAATATAGCTCAGTTATATGGTAGTTTTACTTTTAGCTTTTGCTACTTCTCCACACTGATGTCCACAGATGCACTAATTTTAAATCACAGCAACAGTGAATGAGGGTGAGTTTCCTCACATCACCAACAGCGTTTGTTGTCAGTTGTCTTATCCATTCTGACTAGAGTATGATCAAATATCAACATAATTTATATTTTTATTTCCCTAACTGTTTAGGGTATTGAACACTTTTTGAGATATTCCTCATCCATTTTTATTTCATCTTTTGAGAATTCTCTTTAGCATACCTTTCTGTCTAATTAGGAAAACTTTATACAACATATTTGGTCGTGTTTTCCCCTCCCCAGCGTCGACCAGCTTCTCTACTACTACCCTATCTATCACAGATCATGTTCTTTCACTCACCCTTCTCTCCCTAAATCAAATCTAAACAAAACAATACAAGAAACAAAAACAGTAAGACAAAAAACACCAGATCAAAACACATTGAAACAAAAAGGCCACAAACAAAACAAAACATGGAGTCCATTTTGTAAAGCCTGACCTTCAGGATGGTTGATATACCCAGTCCATTGGAGAACACTGAGTTTCCCTTTTCTAAAAGGAACCTATTGCAAATAGCTTCTTGGTTAGGGGTGGGACTTAGTGTCCCCTTCCCCTTGTCAGTGTTGGAAGTATTTCTTGTTTGGACCTGTATGTGATTTAACAGTATTTGTGAGTTCATATCTGTATTAACCTTGTGTCTGGAAAACACTGCTTCCTTGGAGTCAGTCACCACCTTGCCTCTCAAAGCCTTTCTTCATTTTCTTCTGCATTGATCCCTGATCTTTGAGGGGAGGGGTTTGATAAAGACATTCCATTTAAGACTGAGTGCATCTCATCTGATGCAAGAAAAGGCTTCTCTAATGAGAACTGTGTGATACTAGCACTAAGAGTATATCGGCATGTCACTGAATCATTTTATTGCCATGTTGTTTTAGCATAATAGCAGTAGTGGGTTTTCCCCCAGGCCCATGATCAGGTTTGTGATGACTTTAGCAGTGACAATGATTCTCAAGGACTAAAACTTAAGTTAAATAAAAAGTTGATGGTTACTTCCATAATATTTGTGTCACTATTGCAGTCAGTTAACTGTTCTAGGTCACAGGGTTTACAACTAGTTGATATTAGTATTATTAATTTATAATTTATTATTATATTATTATTATTATTACTATTATTTGGTATAGAACCCTGCAGAGTACCTTCAAACACTATGAATATTAATTAGGAGTTAAGCTTCTTGATGGATTTCTTTGTGTATGATGACATAAGTAAATAGAGTCTTCACCAATATGGCTTTATTATCAGGTTGTGGAGATCAATCAAAAGCCCTGACAATAGCCTGTGATATTTGAGTTGGGGTCTATAGGACCCTTTAGGCAACAAGATGTAGGTAATTCCTGGCATGGGAAGTTTTAGTATGAGATGTACCCCCCCCATTATATGGTGACTCCACTTAAATTTCTTTCATTCATATATATATATATATATATATATTAAGAAACTTCTATAATAGTAGGTTTCATTACAATTTTTCAAAGGCCTTTAATGTTAGTTATCCCTCCCCATATTCTCTCCCATCTACCTCCCCATTTAATCCTATTCTATTTCACATTTATCTGTTTATCACACTGTGTTCTGTTTCCCCCTACTTGGAATATCAATCCCCACTTCCCACTGCTCCCTTAATCAGTACCTGACTTTTGTGATTATTCAGATTGGGGCATACATCTCAATAGCTTAAAGTTAACATCCACATATAAAAGAAAACATGTAACATTTCTCTTTTAAATCTGAATTCCCTTAGGATAATATTTTTTTCCTAGCTCCATCTGTAGACATCCAAATTTCATTAATTTTGTTTTTCTTAACAGCTAAATAATATCTCACTGGGGAAATGTATCACATTTTCATTATCCATCCATCTGTTTATGAGCATCTAGGCTATTTTCAGTTTCTGGTTATTATGAATAGAGCAGCAATAAAAATGAATTAGCAAGTATCTCTATAGTATGATATAGAGCCCGTTGTTTATGTCTTAGAATGGTATAGCTGGATCTTTAGGTAGATTGATTTTCAACTTCTAGATCAATCTCCACACTGATTTCCATAATGGCTCTACAAGTTTGCACTCTCACCTGCAATGAATACACATTCTCCATTCTCCACATCCTTACCAGCATGAGTTGTCATTTCTTTTATTGATCTTCAACATCCTAACAGGGATAAGATAAAATCTCAAAGTTATTTTAAGACTATTGAACAATTTTTAAGTGTTTCTCAGGCATTCGTGTTTCATCTTTTGAGAACTCTTTGTTTAGTTCTATACCCCATATTTTAAATGGGTTATTTCTTTAATCGATGTTCCATTGTTTGAGTTCTTTATATATTCTATATAGGAACCCTCTCTCACAAGTATAGTTGATAATGATCTTTCCCATTCGGTGACTGCCACTTTGACTGAATGCTATTCTTTGTGATAAAGAAGCTTTTCAGATTCATGGAGTCCTACTTATTAATGGTTGTACAATCAGTGATATTGGTACCCTATTTAGAAAGTCAATTCCTGTGGCAATGAGTTTGAGACTATTCGCTACCTTCTCCCCTATCATATTTTAGTGTATCTAGTCATGAATTCAGGTCCTTGGTCCATTTGGAGTTGATCTTTGTGCAAAGTAATAGCTGTGCATCTATTTACATTTTTCTACATGCAGCCAAACAATTTGACTAACACCCTTTGTTGAAGATGCTGTCTTTTGTCAGGTGTGTATTTTTGGCATTTTTGTCAAAACTCAGATGTTTTTGTTGTGCAGGATTGTGTCTTGGTCGTAAGTTTTATTCCATTAATTACTGTTTCAGTTTTTATATCAATGCCATGCTGTTTGTTTTTATTCCTATATCTCTTTAATACAACTTGAAATCTGGAGTAGATATTCCTCTAGCAGTTCTTATTTTGTTCAGAAATGTTTTATGTAGCCTGGTTGTTTGCGTGCATGTACCTGTGTGTGTGCATGTGGGTGTGTCTTTTCATTTGAAGTTGAATAAACTTTTGTAATTTCTATGAAAAATTTTGTTAGAATTTTACTGAGGGTTGCATTGAATCTGTAGTTTGCTTTCATTAAGATGTCCATTTTCACACTATTAATCCTGCCAATCGATTAGCATGGGAGATCTTTTCATTTTCTTGTTTCTTATTCAATTTCCTTCTTTAATGTTTTAAAGACTATTATATAAGTTGTTTTCTTGATTGATTAGAGTTATCCAAAGGGTTTTTTAAAGCTAATGTAGAAGGTACTAATAACTTTCTCAGTACATTTGTCATTTGTATGAAGAAAGATTAATGATTTTGGTGTGTTTATTTTGTATCCTACTAATTTTCTGAGAGTTTATAAGCTGTCAAAGTTTTCTTGAGTTGACTTCTTTTTTTCCTGTTTGTATTTTCTTGGTCTCCTTTCTTTGACTTATTACTTTAGTTAAGACATCACATATTATATTGAGTAACTATCGAGAAAGTGGGCATTCATATCTTGTTTCTGATTTTAAAGGAAATGCTTTGAGTTTCTTTCTTTTTTATTTAAATATACTTTTGTATTAGATATATTCTTTATTTACATTTCGAATCATTTCCCCTTTCCTGGACCACCCCCCCCCGAAAATCCCATAAGCCATCTCCCATCCCCCTTTTGCCCAATCAGCCCCCTCCTGCTTCCCTGTCATGGTATTCCCCTACACTGCTACATCTAGCCCTTCCAGGACCAGGGGCCTTTCCTCCCTTTGGTGTCCAACAAGTTCATCCTCTGCTGCCTATGTGTCTGGAGCCATGGGTAAGACCATGTGTACTATCTGGTTCAAGTTTTTGTCCCTGGGAGCTCTGGGAGTACTGGGTGGCTCATATCATTGTTCCTCCTATGGTGCTGCAAAACCCTTCAGCTCCTTGGGTCCTTTCTCTAGCTCCCCTATTGGGGAACCTGTGCTCAATTCAAGGGCTGGCTGAGAATGTCCCCCCCCCCTTCTGTTTGTCATGCTCTAGCAGAGCCTCCCACGTGACAGCTATATTTGGTTCCAGTCAGCAAGTACTTGTGGGCATCAATAATAGTTTCTGGGTTTTGTAACTGTATATGAGGGGTAGTCTATGGATGGTCTTTCCCTCAGACTCTGCTCCACACTTTGTCTCTTTATCTCTGTCTGTGAGTATTTTGTTCCCCCTTCTAAGGAGGACCAGAGAATCCATACTTTGTTCTTCCTTCTTCTTGGACATCATTTCATATGTGAATTGTGTCTTGGGTATTCCAAGATTCTGGGCTAATATCCACTTATCACTGAGTGCATACCATGTGTGTTCTTTTGTGATTGGGTTACCTCACTTTGTATGATATTTTCCAGTTCCACCCATTTGCCTAAGAATTTCATGAATTCATTGTTTTTAATAGCTGAGTAGTATTTCCTTGTGTACATACATCACATTTTCTATATCCATTCCTCCATTGAGGGACATCTGGGTTCTTTCCAGCTTCTGGCTATTATACATAGGGCTGCTATGAATATAGTGGAGCATGTGTCCTTATTACATGCTGGAGAATCCTCTGTGTATATTCCCAGGAGTGGTATAAAAGGGTCCTCTGGTAGTATCATGCCCTGTTTTCTGAGGAACCGCCAAACTGATTTCCAGAGTGGTTGTACCAGCTTGCAATTCCACCAGCAGTGGAGGAGTGTTCCTCTTTCTCCAAATCCTCTTTTGTTTTTTGCTTCTTTGGTTTTGTTTTTCATTCTGTGTTTATAGTCTATGTAAATTGATTTATGTATGTCGAATGATCCCTGCATTTTTGTGGTGATCCTGGTGCATAATCTTTTTATGTGTTCATGTGTTTAGTTTGCAAGTATTTTATTGAGAACATTTATATCTAGTTCATCAGAAATATTGGTCTGTAAAGCTTTTATTGGCTAAATCTTTGTGTGGTTTTGGTTTCATGATAAAGAGTGGCCTCGTAACAAAAATCAGATGTTCGTTAAGTTTCTATTTTGTGGAATAATTCCAAAAGACTTGACATAAATTCTTCTTTGAATATTTGATAGAATTCTGTGCTGTGTCTACGTGGCCTTAGGCAGTTCTTCTTTGGGAGATTTTTAATTAATGCTTCTATGTCCCTAAGGGTTATGTGTCATTTTAAGCTATCTATTTCATCTTGGTTTAGTGTTGTTAGGTCATATATATCAAGAAATTTACCCATTTCTTACAAGTTTTCCATTTAGATAAAATATAGATTTTTTGACATATATTCTCATGATTCTCTGAGTTTCCTCAGTGTCTGTTGCAGTGTCTCCCTTTTCATCTCTAACTTTACTAACTTGGATCTTCTTTCCCTGTATTTTGGCTTAAATTGCTAAGAGTTTGCCAATCTTGTTGCTTTTTTTTTCCAAGAGCCATCTCTTTAGTACGTTGATTCCTTGTATTTTTTTTTCTGTTTGTTGGTTGATATTTTATTAATTTCAGCCCTAACTTTGATTATTTTTCCCATCTTTCTCATACAGTATTTTTAGATATTATTTCTTCTTGCATTTTTGTTGTTTTCAAATTTTTCATTTAATTACTAATATGAGATCCTTCCAGCATATTTTTATTTTTTAATGTAGGTGTTCAATGAACTGAGCTCCCCAACCATGGCTTATTGGCCAACTTTACAGTACCAGGTATGTGTTTCCTTCTTCAGAACTGGCTTTAAATTCTACAAAGTGGTTAGTTGTCCCCATAACATTCATGACACTATTGCATCCATGAGCATATATCGCTATGTGTGGTGGTTTGAATGAGAATACCCTACCCCATAGGCTTATATATTTGCATATTTGGTTCTCAGTTGGTAGACTACTTTGGAAGGAAGGATTAGGAGGTGTGGTTTTGTTAAGGAAGCTTTGTAACAGGAGGTAGGTGTTGATGTTTCTAAAGCCCATGCCATGTCCAGTATCACTCTCTACCTCCATCATGTGAATCAGAATCCAAGCTCTCAGCAACTGTTCCAGCACTATTCCTGCCTGTTTGCCATGTTCTTCTTCATGTCGCAAATGAACTAATTCTTTGAAATTGTAAATAAGCCTTCAATTAAATGTTTTCTTCCATAAATAGGATTGGTCATGTGTCTCTTCCCAGCAATAGAACAGTAACTAAGACTCCATGTCACTTATTATTGTGGTTCGGGCTGTTGCTGACTTCCTTTCTACCTAGCAACTATATAATACCTTCTGATATTGTGAGAGCTGGGAAGCACCCTGGTTAATATCAATATCAGCTTTTCCTTGTTCTGTGACAAGTATCTGTGATATCACTACACATAGAGTCTTATAAGTTCTGGTGGGCAACCAAAAGCAATGGCCACTGCTTGTATTTTTCAGCGGTCTCTGGGATACCTCTGATCAACACCTTGAGTAGTGGTATCTCAGACATGACATTGGCCTCTTAATTTGGCCTGTTATGGCTTCTAGGATAAACAAAATACCCTACATACAATAATTCCAATTAAACATGTTATCTTATAAAATAGGTATGTTCTTTCTGATTGTCCTTTTTATCTTCTCCTCTGCCCTCCATGAACAGTAAATCACTACTGAATGTACCATTATACTTGATTTCAAGTTATACTACAGTCATTGTAGTCAAAACAGAGTATGGTACTGATACAGTAACAGATACAATAAATAGTGGAAGAGACTCAAGGACCCAGATATAACTCTATGAACCTGTAGCCTCTTGATTTTTACAAAGATGCCAAAAATATACACTGGACAAAAGACAGAATTTCTAATAATTATGCTAGAAAAAAAATAGATAGCTAGATTTGAAACTTGATTCTTCTCTCTCTCACCCTGCACAAAAAACAACTTCAAATGGATCGCAGTGATAGACCTGAAACTCTGAAACTTCTCAAAAACAAACAACAACAAAAAAAAAATGGAGAGTGCACTTCAGGAGATCAGTTCAGGTAAGGGCTTTATGAATAGGACTCTGGTCATCTAGGAAACAAGACCAGCAATGAAATTCAGAAGTTTCTGTATTGCAAAGAAAACTGTTAATTGACTAAAGAGGCAACCTACATAATGCAGAAAAAAATCTTTGCCAGCTATATATCTGACAGAGAATGACAGAGAATTATTGTCTAAAATATACATGGAACCAAAAATACTAAAGACTAAGAAAGAAAGAAAATAAATAATTGAATAGTGGGCTATGAAATTGAACACAGAATTCCCAGAAGAAAAAACATAAATAGCAAAGACATATTTTAAAAAGTGTTCGTCAATCTTAGTCATCAGAAAAATGCAAGTTAAAACTACATTAAGATCTTATCATAGCCAGTAAGACTAAGATCAAGAAAACAAAAACCAAAAAAAATGCCAAAGAGGATGTTGGGAATGGGGAACATTCATGCATTGCTGGTGGGAATGCATATTGGTACAGTTATTACAAAACTTTCAGAAAAATATGGGGAACCAGAAAACAATATACCAAGTAAGGTGATCCCAACTAAGAAACACAAGCATTACATATTCTCATTCATAAATGGATCTTAGTGTCAAATTTTCATGTTTATGTGCTTAATTTGGAGTACCTAAAGAATCTGGAAACAAAAATGGAACCATAGAGAGGCAGAGGAAAGAAAAATCTTAATGGGGATAGTGGAGAATGGAAGAACATAAGAACATATTCCATTTCCCACTAAACATCAGGTACTAACTTAGGCAAATGAATGGATTGTGTCACAAGCTACTTGCCAATAACAATTTTTCCCCAACATCTCCCACCCCCCCCCCCACACACACACCAGTGCTTTGGTGTACATTGGTTTTCTTTATATTGTCTTTTCCCATTAGTGTCCATTTCTTTAGGAATTATAATGCAGAAGGGAATATATGTCCTACTTTAGGAAAAGTAAAATGGCATCCATTGGATAACAGAACAAAAAGCTGTGGTTTATACAATGTCACCTAAAATTCCCAATGCATTTTTAGAGTTAAAATGCCAATCATGGCCCACAATCTACTTTGTGAGAATGCAATGAATACAGTAGGGAAAGAAAGAGTAGTGATATGCCGTGGAATGAAGATGCTGGCCTAGTGAGTTCTATTAGTAAAAGAGTTCAGGTAATGATCCAACCCTTATCACTAATGATGAGACAGCTGTATTACTTTCATTGGTATGTGCCCACCCTCTCCTAAGAGCATACACTAGCCTATGATTTAGGTATGTTCATCCCTGTTTAAAAATAAATAAATAAATAAATAAATAAATGCCTTAGACACAAAGGCATTAATTCACTAATTCACCTTGGGCCATACAGCTTAGGGGCAGGCTGAGTGTGAACCCAAACAATCCTGCCTGGTGACATACCTGTAACAGCTACAGTCTCAGAGAGAGTATTCCTGTTGGGCACAGTCCTTCTGAACTGTAAATAGTTCTATCTTGTGTCATTGCCACTCTCCTGATGTCCCTGTGGTTTCCTTGGCCTTAACAACCTTTATCCACATAGCCATTCCTTCACTCCTCACATTCAGATCAAAGCTCAGATCTCAACAGGGATAACACCTGCATAGGTCCCTCAAGGTGGGATGGATCCTGTGCCCTACAGACTTACACTGACCAGCCTATATGTGTGCAGACGGTATTTGCAACCTTATTAACTTTCACCTTGCATTAGCAAACCTTGATTTTTCATTCCTCCCTTCACACTCATAGGGTACAGCTAACCTGACCTCATATGTATTCCAAAGCCATTGCTTCTTCCAGATTCTGACACTAGAATGTTCCCTAGCCAACTTCTGCTCGGGCCTCAGCCTCCTGTCTTCACATGCCTCACTGCCTGCCATACCCAGGCCTATTACAGTCCAACTTTCTTGCTCCCTTTGCCCTTCTCTCTTAACAGATGGCATGCAGTTCATGTGAAGCTCCAGCAACAACTACATTTTTCCCATCCCAACTGTACCCTCAAACCCTGCTCAACCCAGCCACCCAGCTGTCACTATGTCTAATCATGTGTTCATATGGACCTGAAATGCCCTCTGCTCTCTTTCTCTGGAAAACCCAGATTCAAAGTTGACTGCAATCAGAAGCCCTGGCTGGCCCCTTTCCTGGTCATAGTTATAGTGTGTGCCCCTGATGGTCTTTGTCTGACCCTATCCAAGTGATGGTTGCATTGCCTTCCAGTCTCCCTTCCTTTTTGCCACTAGGCATTACCTCTCAAGAGTCTTCATATGTATTATGACCAACTGGACACTTCTGCTGCTCCTGATAGTTTTGCATCTAGAAGTTTACAATAGATCACCCGTAAGTGTTCAGGAAGATTTTTCTGATTGTGAACATAGAAATGTTCTATTCTGGTCTTATATAATGTTAAAAATCTTGGCCACTGAGGCTGCATTATAATAGATATGAGCCTCTCAAGACAAAGACTGAGCCCTGTCTGTCTCTCTGACAACTTATAACCTACAACCCAACACTGGCCTGGCACAGAGTACCTGTTAAATAATTTGGTATGGCTCAAAAAGTAATTCTCCACCCTTAGTGCATGGATTCTGCTTGCTAACAACAGTCAGTGTCTTTTCTCACCTCATGACACTCAATTAAATAAGAGATTTTATAAGTGAAGGAGGAAAGCCCTTCTTCCCTGCCATATAGTTCTGCTTATTTCAATAATGGGTAATCTTCTTGTGCCTGTACAGGAAGAATATTATTATTACTTTTAGAGGGAAAAGACCTCATTACCACCTGGGACAACATCATACACACAAAAGAAATAAAAGAAGTGCTGAATTCTAAAAAATAAACTGTATGCAATCAGTATGTCTTCATTAGGAGAACTTCCACAAATTGGTGATATCTCTAATGTAAAGTTGTGACTATGATTTTTTAAGTCCCATGACAACTCAGTGGAAACAGTTCATCTCGATCTAGGGAGAGTTGTCCTGCAGGAAGTACAGTGACTATACTTTTAACAAGCAATTCCTCAGGCTATCTTTCTACATATTTGGATCACTTATTTCCAAATAGGCTCTTAAAAACCCAAGTGTTTTTCCCACAAAAGAGGTGTGCCACTGGAGCAAATAAGAAGTCACAATTCTTCAATAGTGTAGCTAACAAGGTCTGTTGTAAATATTTCTGATTTCCACTTAACTTATTCTTTACAAACATATGTATATTGTAAAGACTCATTGTGTATATTTTGTTACAAATTACCACTCAAAGCAGAAAGATAAATTCAAAGGAATTGCTTCATACTTTGTAATATTCATCATTGCTAGTAAATAAAATTAATATAGTAATAAAAATGGATATTATTTTATATTAAAGTAATTTTGTTGGCAAAGTATTCTATATTGCTAACCTTCTGTGATTGCTTACTTTTATCATTAATTTATATCCAATATACTTATGATTTTTAAGAGTCCATTTGAAGAAAGTAAAATTACACTTCTTCGGAGACAAGTTGAACTCACAATACCTTAATTGAACTCATCTCTATTTTTCTTGCCCACATTGTACAATATACTGAAGATGCCAGGCAAGACACCTTCATTCCTTCCTTTCACTTCATCATTGAACTATAAAGGCCAAAGCAAATAAGAAGGTAGCAGTACATCTTCATAGAGCCATACACATAGCCATTGAAAGGATGAGGATAGCTGAGTTAGGGGTTGGGATAGGTCAGGGCAAGGGATTTTCTCACAGTAGGCTATGCTGGGTTGCCTTGAGGTTCCTAATGAAATAGAGTCAGTACAACCTTTTGGTTTTTTACAGATAGAACACTAGAATCAGATAACACACAATTATTCTGTCCTAATAATCTAGAGAGACTGTGCCATGCTGTTTTGGCTTTGCTGGCTTGCAGTGACTTATCAACACACTGCTCTAATGTCCATCTTAGTCTTGATAAGATTTTATCCCATGTGTCTATATTTAAGAATACACTGTTCATGCTGGATTAAAACCAATCCTAACCCAGAATGATTTTATCTTAAATTGATTATATCTATAAAAAACATATGTTCAAATAATATCATACTCACAAGTAGACCAAGAATCTAAAGGATACCATTTAACCCCACTTAGACAACATTTAAGAAACAGACAACAGCATGGATGAAGGGAGAAAAAACCTTGACATATTTGAGCAACCATAGACCCTTCTAACATTGTCCAGTTGAAAAACTTTGGGAACGCTAACAAAAAGAATGAGACATAAGGAATAATGAGGATCTCTTTTGCACAGACTTGTGTGCCATAATCAAGAGCAGGAATTCCATCCTGAAATGGATGTACCATTGATCAAATTTGCATTTTAGAAATGCTCTGTTGTAGCAAAATAAAGAATGGTAAAGATAGGAAGTGGTGAGTTTAAGAAATTACTGAAATAATTCTGGCAAGGAATAATAAGAGTCTACACAAGACAGATATCAGCCATATTACAAAGGAAGTGTATAAGACTCGGTGTCTAGAAGGACAGAGTAAGAACAGTGAGACATGAATAGCTCTGACATTTCTGGCTTGAATAAGAAGATAAAATTTCATTAAAAGATATGAATGTGATCACAGTAAAAATGTATTTCATGTGGATATCTTAACCAATAAGACAACTAAATAAAAATTGCCAGTTTGGGAGATTAGTGGAGGTTCTGGGTGGAGACAGATTGGAAATTTGGGGCCAGGTAAGTGGTCTGAATTGTAAGTGGAATGCATGGAATGAAAATATTAGACTTCTAGGTGATGGCAACATTTAGGAAACCAACTGACAAGGGATAAGGGATCTAAAGAATGAAATTAAAGAATCCTCCATAGAGAAGATAAGAAAACCAAGTAAAAACATACCACAGCTAAAGGACTTTCCAGAAAGAGAGTGTCTTGGGATTCTTTTGCTGTGACAACTTATCATAACCATCATAACCATAGCAACCTGGGCAAGAAAGGGTTTATCTCACCATACAGCTTGGAGTCCATTACCTAAGTGAAGTCAAAGCAGATACAGAGGCTATGCTTACTGGCTTGCTCATCATGGTTTGCTAGCCTGTTTTCTTTATACCCAGGACCAAAAACCGAGGGATTGTACCTTCTTCTGCTGGATAGGAACACTTATATCAACCATCAATAAATTAACTACATGGCAAGCTTGTCCACAAGCATTTTCTCAACTTTCCATCTTCTCAAATGACTCTAGGTGGTCTCACATTGGTATGAAACTAGCCAGCACAGACACAGTGGTCAAAATAGCAAATGTTCCAGGGAATTCCACACAAGATGAGGAGTAAAAAGAGCCCATCTATTCTGGCAAAAGCTAGCTAATCATTTATCAATGGCCATTTTAGTGAACTGATGATTGACCAAAGAAACAAGATTTGGAAGTGATTTCAGGAAAGCATTGTGAAGAGATTGTGGTCTCTTCAAGAAGTTGAATTTTGTGGGAGTCAGAGATGTACAAAAATTAGTAGTCAGACTGGTTCTGAAAAACTTCCCTTGTTATCAGAAATTCCATCCAGAGACTGTCCCACCTAGGGATCCATCCCATATAGTTACAAAACCCAGACACTATTGTGGATACCAACAAGTGCTTGCTGAAAGGAGCTTGATATAGCTGTTATCTGGGAGGCTTGCCAGTCCATGACAAATACACAGGGGACACTCTCAGCCAACCATTGAACTAAGCACAGGGTCCCCAATGGAGGAGCTAGAGAAAGCACCCAAGGAACTGAAGGGGTCTGCAGCTCCAAAAGAGGAACAACAATATGAACCACCCAGTACCCCCAGAGCTCCCAGGGACTAAACCACCAACCAAAGAGTACACATGGAGGGAACCATGGCTCCAGATTCATATGCAGCAGATGATGGCCTTGTTGGACATCAAAGGGAGGAGAGGCCTTTGGTCTTCAGAAGGATAGATGCCCCAGTACAGGGGAATACCAGGACAGGGAAGTGGGAGTGGGTGGATTGGTGAGCAGGGAGAGCGGGGATGGGTTAGAGGATTTTTGGGGAGGGGGGAACCAGGAAAGGGGACAACATTTGAAATGTAAATAAAGAATCTAATAAAAAAAGAAATTTGAGTGTGCTATCATCTCACCCAAGTGTGAGTGTGGAGTACAATATAATAGCTGCAAAGATGGGCAGGACTTGGGAGGCTACTGTTATTATCAGGAATTAAAATTATTTCTTTCTTTTTCCATATTTTGGCCATTGTTCACTGCCCATCTATTCTAGACATACATGTGTGGTTGGTTAGTTGTTTTGTTTGGTTTTGTCTGTACCACTTCTATGTCCTGGGAAGGAATCTCTTCTAACCTGCTTG
The DNA here is from genome assembly GCA_036184795.1 of Tokudaia tokunoshimensis. NCBI lineage: Eukaryota > Metazoa > Chordata > Mammalia > Rodentia > Muridae > Tokudaia > Tokudaia tokunoshimensis. The sequence continues at coordinate 80,893,280 of BTHU01000002.1, read as the reverse complement.
TGTTCTGCCTTCCCAGAAATGTCAGTCAAGAGTACTACAACCCCTCCATTAAGAGCTAAGTGGGCCGCAGCTACGGAACTTTGAATCTGGAGGCTTTACATTGATGAAAAGATTTAGGTGATAGGGGTGATGAGAAGGATAGGCTCCCCTCCATTCTCTCACTGAGACCTTGTTATGAACCTGCTTCCCTGGCTTTTTTCTTGATTCTGTTTCCCCTGGATCTACAGGCAGGATGTTAGTGAGGGGAAGCCATGAGAAAGATGACCTATATCTTCTGTACAGGAACATAGGAGAGAGAACTAGATTTTTGTTTTTGTTTGTTTAGTTTGGTTTGGTTTGGTTTTAGTAGAGCTTAAAATCTTGGCTCTTACTGTAGTACATCCCCAAAACAAGAAAAATTTTTAGACATTGGAGTTCATTGTAATAAGGCTGTACTTCAATGTCCCTCACATCACCAAAGAATTTTACCTCCATAGTAGCTAAGCTAAGAGTTGACAGTTCTGCTGCATAAAGGAATGAATTGTAGGCACAATTATTTGGATACGGATTTCCTGCTATGGTCAAAGCTATTTGACTTGAGTGATTGTCATCATTCTCAGCCCACAGGGAACATTTAAGAAATGGTATGTGTATTAAGATGGTCTATCCATGAAGTCATTCAACTGTTTCAATGAACAATGGTTCTGCTTGGAGAGTGGCACAGACATTAGGTGAGGATAAGATTCTGGTTCATTGGCTGTGATGATTTTGAAAAGCGTTCATCTCAGAAAAAGAGAAACTTATAAGGTCATCTTTTTCAAAATTGATACAGTAATTAAAAATAACAAGCAAAACATTCAGTCTCATTCTTTGTTGTTCTCTTATAAGCCACCTCCCAAGTTGTCTACATTTCTTTTGTCTGTATAAATAATTTTGAAATATGTAAGCTGCTCTGAAATCATAGTATAGTGTAAAAACATCAAATAAACAATCCTACTCATAGAAAGGCTGAGATAGGAGAAGAATGATTTCAAGATCATTAAGTGGTACACAGTAAGACACTGTCTCATACAAATAAGAAGAAAGTGTATATGAATTGTACAATATTGAACATATTTCTCTAATTATCAAATTAGAGAGACCACTGGATGACAACCAACAAATTTCTAATTCCTCATATATTTGAATTTCAACGATTAGGATATGTTGGTAATATTAATTTTCATATTAAAATATATTAAGGAAAAATGATTGTTACTTCCTGTTATTTTTGTTGTTAGAGGGGAATTACGTTTGTGTGGGTTTGTCAAAAGATTGCTTTCTTGCTTTTACTAAGGTATAGTTTCCCTCCTTGTCTTGGTGTTTTCCATCTAATATTCTTTGTAGGGCTGGATTTGTGGTAAGATGTGTAAATTTGTTTTTTTCATGGAATATCTTGTTTTCTCCATCTATGGTAATTGAGAGTTTTGCTGGGTATAGTAGTTTAGGCTGCCATTTGTGTTCTCTTAGGATCTGTATGACATCTGCCCAGGATCTTCTAGCTTTCATAGCCTCTGGTGAGAAGTCTGGAATAATTCTGATAGACCTGCCTTTATATGTTACTTGACCTTTTTCCCTTACTGCTTTTAATATTCTTTCTTTGTTTAGTGCATTTGGTGTTTTGATTATTATATGACTTGACGAATTTCTTTTCAGTCTATTTGGAGTTCTGTAGGCTTCTTGTGTGTTCATGGGTATCTCTCTCTTTAGGTTAGGGAAGTTTTCTTTTATAATTTTGTTACAGATATTTACTGGTCCTTTAGGTTTGAAATCTTCACTCTCTTCTATATCTATTATCCTTAGGTTTGATCTTCTCATTGTGTCCTGAATTTCCTGGATGTTTTGGGTTAGGAACTTTTTGCTTTTTGTGTTTTCTTTGACTGTTGTGTCAATGCTTTCTATGGTATCCTCTGTATCTGAGATTCTCTCTTCTATCTCTGGTATTCTTTTGGTGATGCTTGCATCTATAACTCCTGATCTCTTTCCTAGGTTTTCTAGTTCCAGGATTGTCTCACTTTGAGATTTCTTTATTGTTTCCAGTTCCATTTTTAGATCCTAGATGGTTTTGTTCATTTCCTTCACCTGTTTTGTGTTTTCCTGTAATTCTTTAAGGGATTTTTGTGTTTTCTCTTTAAGGGATTCTACCTGTTTACCTGTGTCCTCCTGTATTTCTTAAAGGGAATTATTTACATCCTTCTTAAAGCCCCCTATCATCACCATGAGAAGTGATTTTAGATCTGAATCTTGTTTTTCCAGTATGATGGTGTATTCAGGACTTGTTATGGTGGAAGAATTGGATTCTGATGATGCCAAGTAGCCTTGATTTCTGTTGCTTATGTTTTTATGCTTGCCTCCTGCTATCTGGTTATCTCTAGTGCTACCTGCCTTCACTATCTCTGACTGTCCTTCCTATGTTCCTGGTGGTGTCAGAACTCCTCAGTCAAGCTGTCTCTGTGATCCTGTGATCCTGGAATCCTGGGATCCTGGAATCCTGGTATCCTGAGATCCTGGGAGCGTCTGACCTCCTGGGAGTCAAGCTGCCTCTGGGCCCCTGAGATCCTGGTGTCACCAAGCTCCTAGGATCCTGGGTGTTTAAAAGTGTCTGGGAGTGGAGCTTATCTGGATGTTGTGGGACTGGCTGCGGACTTTATGCCTAAAGTCTGCTCAGGGCACCAGATCAGACTGTAAGGAACCCATGCCACTGGTTGGGCATAGTTCCTGTATGCCTGAGTCCTGCTGGTCCCAGTAACTCTTGGTGTTTGGACAGATGTTGTGTCCTCCTCATCTCGGATCCTATAATCCTGGGTGTGTTAGAGCACCTGGGAGTGGAGCTCCCTCTGGGCGTTGTGGGACAGGCTGCAGCATTTTCTCCCAAGGTCTGCTTAGGGCACCGACCCAGACCAGGAGAACTAAGTTTTTAAAAGAAATTGATCATCTTTTGCCTATTAAATACTAAACAAAGGCAAAATCAAATTTTAGGTTATATAAGTAATTAGTGAGAGAGTAAGTGAAAGAGCTCTATAAGCATATTTAAAATACATGGAAATGAATTAGAATATCATCAGCCAAAGCCTTAATACTCATCAAGAGAGTCTAAGGCAGTTAAGTATCAACAGGGTCTACAAAATAAGGGAAAGCTAAATATTTTAGCAATAATATATAAAACAAAATTATGTATGGTTATTCTGGTGCTGAGTATATAATTTTCATTAAGAATTTTAACAGAATTATTGATGTATTTAAAATTCCTTGTTCAGATAAGAAGATACCTAAACACTTCAGTGCCTCGAAGAGAAACAAAATAGCTCTGAAAAAACGATCTTTTTGCCTTTTCCTATTGTACAAGTTCAGCCAAATGTTTTTCTGGAATTCAATTCTCTTGAGTAGATAATGCTCACAGAACTATCCTTTGAAATTAAGTGTCCTTGGCCTACATTTAAATTGTAGACATTATTATTATGGATTTGAAATACATATAAAACCCTTGGCCCCTAGCTGCTCCATTAATATCACCAAAGCAGACAGGGCTTTATCAGTCACATGTCTTTATAAAATATGGGATCAAGTATTAACACATCTCATCAGAAACTCAGATTGCACTTTAGTGATGCCATTATGTTCTGTCATTGCCAAGGTTGGGGACAAGGAGGCAAACAGAGGTCTGCATCACTAAGGGAAGGTAAAGACTACAAAGAATGTAATACCCAGAGTTTCTTCTGCAGCACTGAGCAGTGCTGTTTGGATCAAGAGCACTCTGAATCTCCCAGAGCCTATGTCTTTAGTGTTTTGTAAGCTAGAGCTCAGAACTGCCAGAGCGAATCTGACCCAACTGTTCACTGTTCTCAAGGAAATGGAAAACTGGCCCTTCGCCTTATTCTCTGTTTTGGTTCTTTTACTTATTTTTGTCACTTTCTCATTATTCCAAAATATTCCACACAGTTCAAGGTCAAAAAATATGTTAACTCCATCCAGCATTGAGTGCCTATCTTCTCTGGTCATGTACAATTATTTGAGTACTGGTTAGATTCTCCTGACTAGGATAATGTAGACATCATCAGGAGTTTACAACTGTATGTCCACACTTTGTGCTGTAACTCAAATCAAGGGGCCTGAATTTCCTTGGAATGTAGCCCTCCTCCCATGCAAAGCCATTGCTTTACTCTTAGAGGAATTCATTCCCACCATGCCTTCTATATGAATGCAAAAACACTCACAATAAGGCAGGAGGGGAAGAGAAGGGGGAGAGAAAGAAAATAAAATGTGTGTGTGTGTGTGTGTGTGTGTGTGAGAGAGAGAGAGAGAGAGAGAGAGAGAGAGAGAGATCAATAAGCATGCTCCCTGTCTTAATAGACATATTGTGTATGAAACACTGCCACCCACATATATTCATCTTCCAATACTTAATATTCTCAGGTTAGGATGACAGTTACCTGATCTTTACTAGCTGTTCTCCATATTGATCTAATAAACTAAGAAAGCTTGTCTGGAAGGCAGATACTCTGGAAAGACTAAAATTTGGGAAAGTTATTGCTAACATTGAGATGCACTAATCTACCTTCCCCATGACTACATTGACCCAGGAGGCCCCAGTTTCTACAAGGTCCCATGAATCCTCCATCTAGAGTCTACACAAGCTCCTAGCCATCAGCCCTTAGGTGCCTGCTCTGACTCACAGCAAAATCCCAGTTCCAATCTAGGCAGAAGGTGCTACTAGAGTGAGTAGTTGGGGCTTAAGAAAGCTTCAAGACACAACTTGGCAGGTAGAAGCCAGGGAATATGTTTCCAAGCTGATGATGGCGCAAGAAGCCAGCTCACTAAGCTATCTGAACTGTTAGTTCACTAGATGGTCTTGGGGCTTCAACTTCCAGTCCATGTGTATTTACAGAGAGTGAGTCTTCAGTGTTTGGTAATACTTGCTTAATTTGCCCCCTAAAATCAAATGGTTGCTGCCCTGAATTGTAAACTAGAAGATGTAGAGCAGAGCTAGTTGGCCTTCAAAGGGAAGTTTATCCTTATGCATGAGAAGACTTTTGGCAGAAAGGAGGGACTATTAACCAGGCATGAGACCTTCTGACCAAAGAGATTCCACAAGAGAAATAAGTACTTCCATGTTGGCTTCTATATGAAGTTGCTCCAAGTGACTACAAAAGTTAACTCTGTAAAATTGGGAGAATATACACAACAATCTACATTACTCAAAGCTTTCCAGTTAGCTCTTATCTTTGATCCAACTCGTCCAAGTCTACCAAATTATTTCTCAGATAAAGACACTGCAGCCACTAAAGTTCAACTCTCAAAGCTTCCTACTTTCTAATCTTTCTACAGCTCCATACTGACTTACAACTAGCTTATTCTCTGGAAAAGCATCCCTGGCACCATAAGAATTAATCCAATTACATGTCTGGGCCACTTCTCAATGGGAATGTATTATGAAAAGTGTATCATTAGTTCATCTTCTCATGGTGCAGTATCACGGAAGGCTGATGGACCACAGCATGGCCTCTAGAGGCAATCAAATGTGGTGAATGGGAGTGTTTGAACTGCTTTAGGAATATCACATGCTATTTCACAGTAGACAGTTTATAAGAATGCATGCACTCTAAAATAATGACAAAATTTCTGGCACAATAAGTAAACAAACTAACCTAATCATTTACTCTAAAGCACTATTGTCAGCGTCTCTTTGCTAACCATTTTCTCACCATGTTTTTATGTGTTGTAGATTCTTTGGGCAGTATTATTCCTTCCATGCTCAACTTTATCCCTTAGTTTCACACTGTCTACTTTCTTAAACATCAACCACCCCTCCCTTGTATGCCTTGGCCACTCTGTAATTAACCTGTTCTTAGACTCGTGTCTTGATTATTTTAACCACTCTTCTTGAGATCAGAGTCCATATTTATTTGGTCTTCAGTGCCTACTTCAGGAGTTTGTAAACTCTGGGTGCTTAATTAGCTGAGCTGAATGAAACTACAATTGGAAATAGCAGGAAGGAAGATGTGATGCAAACAACATAGGCCATCACATATAAGGCAGGAATGATGGACACAAGTCAGTGCAGTGTTTCACACAGACTTGCTTGTTAGAATGAATCCACAACAGGGTGTTTTTTATAATCACTGAGTGAGTTTTCAATTAGTGTGGGTTCTAGGAGTTTCAGAGGTTGGTGGTTAGGACTGCTCTGATGATCTAGTCCAGATTCCTACTTCATTTTCTTTCTTCTACTGTTAAAATGCTTTCAATCACTGTAAAATTCTGATTTGACATGACTATGGCCTTCAGGGAATTAAACCTTGTTTCTTAGTGATGGGTGAATTAGTGATACAAGTAAGCATTTTGGTTAAATTGAATTGTAGGCTTAGGAACATATTTATGTAATTTTCATATGGCATTAACTAAGTGAGACTACCATGCAACAAATGTGTCTCATGTTAAATTAAGATTACATAATTTACAAAGAAGATCAGGTCTGCTCCTTTTTTCTTGTACCCAGCACCTCTCTGCACACAAAAACATAGCTCTCTTCTTACACAGGAAGGGGGACAGTTTACTCTAGATCCAAATATGAATGACAACGGCCCAGGATCACAGGTTTTCCAAATTCCATGCTTTAACATAGAAGCAGTTTCATGGAGTTAATTTATAGTAACAGAACAAAGAAAGATATATGAATAAAGGCACTTTTTGAGTACATTGGTGGAAACATTAAGAAGGCAATTACAGCACAATTAAGAAATCTCAGATATAGGCCTCAGAGACTGTCTGGTGACAACCTTTTGGATGATAGAAACTAAGGTTTTGTTAAGATATTAAATTATAAAAGGTTTCTCTCTGTTAGTCACAGATGTTAGGTCTGATACAGAGAGGGGAAAGGAAAGGCTATTTAAGGGGCTAAAGATGGCTCAAAATAAATTGTAATTGGGCAATGGACCTGCAATGTTTCAATCTCTACCTCCTTGAGGTTCTGGTCAGTTTATGAGTCTTGTAGAGTGTTCAGACACATCATGCCCACTTATGAAATGTTACCATTTTATAATGATATGTCAGCTGTTTCCAGGTTCTTGGCCTCTCAGTCAATGATGTAAGTACACAAAGACCCCAATGTACAAAGGAAAAATATTTAAGAACAAGGTGATCGTACATTTAAAATATGTTATTCGTGTGAGTGAGAGTACTCAAGGGTCTCAAGTTACTAACTATGCTTCTTTTAAGGAGTCTAAAGCTAGTTGCTAAGACGTATGTAAAGGTTTGGATGATAAATGTCTCTCAGAGGCTCATGTCTTTGAAGACTTGGACCCCAGTTGGTCATGCTGTTTGGGGGAGATAATAGACCCATTAAGAGGGGCAACCTTGCTGGAGGAAGCACAGCACTGGAGGTAAACTTTGAAGGCTTACATATTTGATGGTTTCCTGTTCCCTCTGCTGTTTCTTGTGTACAGATGAAATGTGATCAGTCTGCTTCCTGTTCCTTCTGCCATGGCCAATCCACTGTCCCTCTGAAACCATTAAAAAATAAACCTTTTTCTTCTCTCAGTTGCTTTTGGTCATGGTATTTTTCACAGCAACGGGAAAGCAATCAATACAGGGCATAATGTGTTTAGTTATCTATTTTGATTGACAGATTTAAGTTAGGAAAGCTTTCAATCACAGTGCACATCCCTTCCTATGATGCATTTGATTTTAGCCATATGCACAACCCAATATGCATAAGCATAAAGGAGTCCACCCAAAAGTTCCAAGGAGAGTACACTCTCTGCCTTATTGCCCATATATCCAAAGTTATTACAGGTCTGACTGTTCTCCCCTATTCCAAACTACCTAGAAATAACTGGAGTAATTTTAGTAGAAACTGTCCATCACTGATGATTAGGAATTAGTAGGAGGAGAAATTAGACTACTGCTCATCAATGTGTATCTATTCAGTTTTCCAAGCATCATTTGCTAAAGAGTCTATTTTTTCTCCAATAAGAGTTTTTGATATGTTTTGTAGAAATTTGGGTGACTGTTATTGCACGAATTTATACATTCAATTTTCATTGGCCTGTATGTCTACTCTTGTGGCAGTACCAGGCTATTTTTGTTACTATGACTCTGAAGTATAACTTGAAATCAGGAATGGGGGTCATTCTGGAGACTGTGATTTTGTTGTTATTGTTTAGTATTCTTTTACTATCTGGATCTTTTGCACTTCCATATGAACTTTAACATTAAAAATTTCTGAAGAATGACATTGGAATTTTTATTAGGATTGCATTGAACCTGTAGATTGTGTTGTTAAGATGACCATTTTTACAATATGATTCTTCAGATCCATGAGCATGGGAGGCCTTTCCATCCTCTAGTGTCTTCGTTAATTTCCTTCTTCCCTGTTTTCATTGTAGAGGTCTTTCACTCTTGTGGTTTATTATTCCAATTATGTTTTTTTTTATTTTGAGGCTCTTATGAATAGGATCAATTCCCTATTTCTTTTCCAGTAACTTTGTCATCAGTGTATACAGGAAGATTACTGATAAGGGGTTAATTTTGTATACTGCCATTTTACTAAATCTACTTATCAATTCTAAGAGTTTCTGTAGGGTCTTTTAGATAAAATTTAATGAAAACCAAAAGAAGACAAATTTCTTAATTAAGGTTTCTATTGCTGTGATGAAAAACCATGATCAAAAAGCAAGCTGGGAAGGAAAGGAATTATTTGACTTACACTTCCATATTGCTGTTCATCACTGAAGGAAGTCAGGACAGGAACTCAAATAGAGCAGAAACTTGGAGGTAGGATCTAATACAGAGGCCATGGAGAGATATTACTTATTGATCTGCTCTTCATGGCTTGCTCAGCCTGCTTTCTTTTTTTGTTTTTTGTTTGATTTTTTTTTCATTATTTCTTTATTTATTATTATTTACAATCCAGCCATTGGCCCCTTGGTCCCCATCTCCGAGAATTTCTCATCCCATTCCTCCTACCCCCTGTAGCAGATACACACACACAACAGACCTCCCCCTCCGTGGGGCCTCAAGTTTCTCAAGAATTAGTTTCTTCTCTGACTGAGTTAAAACCAGTCAATCCTCTGCTATATATGTGCTATTTATGTACTGGCTCAGTGTCTGGGAGCTCCCAGTGATCTCGATTAATTGAGACTGCTGGTATTCCTATGAGGTTGCCCTCCCCTTCAGCTTTGTCAATCCTTCCCCTAATTCAACCATAGGGGTTTCCAACTTCAGTCTGATGGTTGGGTGTAAGTATCTGTGTCTGTCTCAGTCAGCTGCTGGTTGGGCCTCTCAGGGGACAGCCAACATATCATAATATCGGTAACATTGTCAGGCCTTGGTACCCCTCTATGAGATGAATCCCAAGTTGGGACAGTCGCTAAACCACCTTTCCTTTAGTCTCTTCTCCATTTTTGTCCCTGAAGTTCTTTTAGGTAGGAACAATTCTGGGTCAGAAATATTCACTGTGTGTTGATAACCCTGTCCCTCCACTTGAGGCCCTATCTGTCTACCATAGGTGTAGTCTTCGAGTTCCCTCTCCTGTTGGGAATTTCAACTAAGCCCCCTCCCCCGCCCCATTGAGTCCTGACAGTCACCTGCCAGGTCTCTGGTACACTCACCTCACAACCCCTGAGGCTGCATATTTCCATTTATTCTGCTGGCGCTCTGTCCACCTCTGTCATTCCTGTCTACCCTCCATACCTGATCCTGTTACCCATTTGCCTTCCCCTCTCCTTTCACACCTAGGTACCCCCCCCCCCGCCTCCCATAATTATTTTCTTACCTCTTCTAAGCGGGATTGAAGCATTGTTACTTGGACCTTCCTGCTTGTTAAACTTCTTACGGTCTGTGGGTTGTATCCTAGGTATTCTGTACTTCTTAGCTAATATCCACTTATTAGTGAGTATATAGTATGCATGTCCTTTTGGGACTAGGTTACCTCACTCAAAATGATATTTTCTAGTTCCAGCCATTTGCCTGCAAAATTCATGGTTTCCTGATTCTTAGTAGCTGAATAGTATTGCATTGTGTCCATGAACTACATATTCTGTATACATTCTTCTGTTGACAGAAATCTGGGTTGTTTCCAGCTTCTGGCTATTACAAATAAGGCTGCTATGATCATAGTGGATCATGTGTTCTTGTGATATGGTGGATCATCTTTTGGGTATATGCCCTGTAGCAGTATAGCTGGGTCTTCATGTAGAACTATTTCCGATTTTCTTAGGAACCACCAGATTGATTTCCAGAGTGGTTGTTCCAGTTTGCAATCTTGCCTGCAATGGAGGAGTGTTCCTCTTTCTCCAGCCCTGTCTGATTCAGAGTCATTTAACCTTTAGTGATCTCTTTAAAGTCTTTGTCTTCAAATGCAGTCATGTTGCTTATGAAGGCTTCCATCCAGAATTTCTGAGTGACAAAATTCAAACATAGAGTACTATAATTTTTAGGATTTATCAATTTGACAGATATGAATAAAGTAGTAAAAACTCTACAGTGGGATACTAATTAAGTAGCCTCTAGGATGACAATAATTATTAAACATATTTCATTTGAACATCAATAATAACCAGAAAAAATAGGAGTGAAGAAAGGGTTAATAAGAAATTTAGTCATTTCAGTACTGAATTAGGCCTGAGAGATCTGCTTCTGTGAGGTATACTCAGAGGTCTGGGAATTCACTGCCTGGCCTTCCATTGGGCCCTCTCCAGATGACTACCTGTATTCTTATAACATGATACTGGATTCCCCAAGAATGAATGACTCAAAAAAAAAAAAAAAGATGGAAGCTCTCTTGTCACCCTAAATCCGGAAATCAAATAGCACAATTTCCATTGTTCTACTTCCAAAGAACAAATCATTCATCAGGTCTGCATGCATCCAGAGGTAAATTACAATCCATCCTTTGAAACAAGAAGTGCCACGTTTTCTGGACAATTGTATACTGCTATACTCTACTTCCTGCTCAACAGAGATGATTGTGGATATAGTAAGAGTTTATCCCTATAAAGCACCTGTAATAATGTAATGAATTTTTGACACATACTAAGCCAATAAATCATAATCATGGTATTCTGTGAGAATTACCCAGGTATCCTTGAGAAATGAACAACAATATTAGTCAACCAGTACCCCCAGAGCTCCCAGGCACTAAACCGTCACCCAAAGAGTACACATGGAGGGAACCATGACTCCAGCTGCATATGCAGCAGAGGATGGCCTTGTTAGACATCAAAGGGTAGAGAGGCCTTTGGTCCTGAGAAGGCTCAATATACTGGGGCATTGATATAGGGGAATGCCAGGGCAGGGAAGTGGGAGTGAATAGGTTAGTGAGCAGGGGAGGGGACCTGGGATAGGGTGTTTTCAGAGGGGAAACCAGGAAAGGGGATAACATTTGAAATGTAAATAAAGAAAATATCTAATAAAAAAAAAAGAAATGTTGCATAGATGAGACCAACTGCAGTGTAGAAGAATTACCATATCTGGTTAGTCAATGTGGGCACTTGAATACGTAATGCAATCTCTTTTGTCCAAACATTGTTCTTTTTCTTTTAACTTATTTTTTGTGAATTTCACATCATGCACCCCAATCCCACTCATCATCCCATCCCTCTGTATATGCCCTCTACCTTTGCAACCTCCCCACAAAAAGAAAACAAACAAAAACCTCACTGTGGAAGCTGTGGTGAGTCATGGTATGTCATACAGTATACATGTTTGCCCAAACAGTTTTACTTACAAATATTCACTGCAATGAGTCCTTGGTCTGGTTCAAGGTCTCTGGCTTCTGCTACATTATCAAAACTGGGACCTTCACCAGGGCTCATCCTGTTCTTGCCCTGTGTCATGGAGATCCTGCAGCTTTTATTCTGCCAGACTGGCCCCCTTCATGTTCTCTAGCAGTTCACTGTTGAGGTAGATGTTGAGGCAAAACCAACTCAAAGCCTTGGATCTGGACGTGGGTAGCTCCTGAGTTGGTCAGTCCACCAGCTCTCATGTGCCTGTGTCACCAGGGCCAGTTCTCTTGCTTTGCCCAGGCCAGGAAGGGAACAAGGGCCAGCTTCCCATTCTCATGCCCACAAAGCCAACTCTCCAACATTGCCCAGATGAGGGGTGGGGCCAGCTCCATGGAGTGCTAAAGCCTATCAGGAGTAGGGCCAGCTTTCTGCAGCCCTCAGACTTTAACATGGCCCCCAAGTGGCAGCCAAGACCAGGGAAGTTCCCATTGCTTTTGGTGATAACATGGGGTGCAGACATCGACACAGATCCCTGTTGCTTCAAGGTCATGAACTCAGACATGGCCCTCATTGGCACCACAGGCCAGGTCATCACCAGGGTCTTAGGTGGCAGCACAGACTATTCAGATCAGGCTGATTCTTACAACATTTGTGTATCTCTTGTTCTCCCTCTCTTCCTAGTGAACAAACCATCTGCTTTTCTTTCTCTCCCATCTCTCCACCACACACTTTCTTATCCATCATAGTGGCACCTGCATCACAAGGCGGTGGGTGGGCATCTCTCTCACCCAAACATTTGTCTCATTTCATCTTCAACCTTCAGTCATGTACCATCATGTACCCTGCTTTCTTGGTTATAGAAAGACAGACAATTCAACAAGAATCAGTTCACATTTTCATTTTTAAGCTTGAAACTGATCTCTTTCCTCTATTCTAACTTCCTTATCTAAAAATTAAAATGAAATATTTTACACTGTGAAAGTTACAGAACAATAAGTACTTAGCATGACATGATCATTGATTATACTGTATGTATGTGTATATGTATGTCAGTGTGCATGTATATGTATGCATATGTGTATTTGCATGTCTAGATACGTGTCTTTGTTGAGAGGTGAATATTGAATAGTTGAGTTTATTAATATTTAAATAGGATTATTATCTAAATTATCAAATAGATGTGCCATCTTTAGTGTATAATGTTGGAAAGGAAACAAGAAAATAAAAACTAATAAATTTCTATTGGCATTAAGATAAAGATTCTATGTGGTCGTTTGTTGGCTGTGGTGGTAAATTATACAAGATGAAATTATACAAGCTCTTTCAAAAACTTTTTGTGACTAATTTTGAATCTGATACTAGTTATAAATAATTTCTACTTTTTGTTTGATATAATTGTAATGATTGTCTACATCTGCAGTTGTGTGGTTTACATATAGCAATTAACCCTTCAATGATAAATCAGTGATTGGTAAGTTACTTTCAAGTTATTAAATTGGGGAAGTTATTAGAGTACTTTATTGATTCCATAGAAATTAAGACTATAATCCTGCCTATAAGTTTACAGTTCTGTTAAGAAAATATGGTATATCATTTCAAAGATCAGGATACGAAATAAAGATTAAAAGACAGGAGTCATTTCTCAGTGACTGGAAGGGGTTTAAGGGAAAAGAAGGCAGGTATTTAAACTGAGCCCACAGTAGTATGCCTTGGGATGGAGAGGGTTGATTAGAGAAATTTATAAACTGTAGACATGAATATAACATTGCTTGGGACACGGCCTTTTGGGGCTTCCATCTGCTCCCAAGAACTGGACAGCGCTGTGGTCGTCTGGGCGCCAGATGTGCTGTAGGCCATCCCCTCTGCAGGGTGATCTGCGCCACCAAGAGAATGCAGAGTGCACTCTGCCATCTTTGCTCCAGTGGCCAGGTATTTTGGACTGCCAGGCTCGGAGACAGACAGGCATAATATCGCTTGGGTCTTGGGCAGCTTGTGTGCACGCTGCTCCCAAGAGCTGGGCAGATCTGCAGTAACCAACACACCAGCTCTGCTGTGGGACTTCTGCCTTGCAGAGGGACGCCCCCTCTCCCCCACTCTGGGAGAGATCACACACCCCTGCACAGGGCAGGAGCCTACCAGCCTCCCTTTGGCGACCTCTGCTCCGGGAATCCATTACGCTGAGCCTTTGGATGTGCAGGGATTCCCAATATAACATCACTTGGGGCAAGGCACATCAGGGCTCCAAAGTCACTCAGGAGCATAGCAGGCCCCAGAAATCGGTGCCAGGGGAATCCTGGTAATCCAGGGGGGCCAGAAACAGTTTTGCAGGCTCACAGGAGGTCCAACCAACAGCCAGTGACAGCAAGACCAACTAACATCAGAGGTAACCAGATGGCAAAAGGCAAACGTAGGAATGTTACTAACAGAAATCAAAGTAATATGGCACCATCCGAACCCAAGTCTCCAACAGCAGCAAGTCGTGGATGCTCCAACACACCCGAAAGACAAGATCTGGATTTAAAATCACTTCTCAGGATGCTATTAGAGGATCACAAGAAGGATACAAATAAATCTAATAAAGAATTACAGGAGACCATGAATCAACGGTTAGAAGCCCTTACAAAGGAAACACAAAAATCACTTAGAGAAATGCAGGAGAACATGGATCAAAAGATGGAGGCCCAAAAGGAGACACCACAAAAATTGCTTAAAGAAATGAATCAATGGGTAGATGCACTTTCAAAGGAATCACAAAAATTGCGTAAAGAAATGCAGAAAAATATGGGTCAACATATGGATGCCCATAGGAGGGCAACACAAAAAGTGCTTAAAGAAATGAATCAACGGATAGATGCCCTTACAAAGGAAACATGAGAACTGCTTAAAGAAATGCAGGAGACAATGGATCAACAGATGGAATCCCATGAGAAGGAAACACAAAAATCGCTCAGAGAAATGCAGGAGAATGTGGGTAAACAGGCAGAAATCCTGAAAGAGGTAATGCAAAAATACCTTAAAGAAATACAGGAAAATACAAACAAACAAGTGAAGGATATCAGCAAATCCATCCAGGATCTAAAAAAGGAAGTAGAAACAACTAAGAAATCAAAAAGGGAGACAACTTTGGTGATAGAAAACCTTGGGAAGAAATCAGGAGTCATAGATGCAAACATCAACAATAGAATACAAGAGATGGAAGAAAGAATCTCAGGTGCTGAAGATTCCATAGAAAGCATCGACTCAACAGTCAAACAAAATGCAATATGCAAAAAACGTGTAACCCAAAACATCCAGGAAATCCAGGACACAATGAGAAGACCAAACCTAAGGATTATAGGTATAGATGAGAGTGAAGATTTGCAACTTAAAGGGCCAGTAAACATCTTCAACAAAATTATGGAGGAAAACTTCCCTAACCTAAAGAGAGAGATGCCGATGAATGTACAAGAAGCCTACAGAACTCCAAACAGACTGGACCAGAACAGAAATACCTCCCGTCACATAATAATCAAAACATCAAATGTACTAAACAAAGAAAGAATATTAAAAGCAGTAAGAGAAAAGGGCCAAGTAACATACAAAGGAAGACCTACCGAATCACATCAGACTTCTCACCAGAGACTATGAAAGCCAGAAGATCCTGGGCAGATCTCATGCAAACACTGAGAGCACAAATGCCAGCCTAGACTACTATACCCAGCAAAACTCTCAATCACCATAGATGGAGAGACCAAGATATTCCATGATAAAACCAAATTTTCACAATATCTTTCCACAAATCCAGCCCTGCAAAGGATGATAGGTAGAAACCTCCAATACAGGGAGAGAAACAACACCCTGGAAAAAATGAGATAGTAACCTTCTTGCTTCAAACCCAAAAGTAGATAACCACTCAAACATAAAGATAGCATCAAGAATGGCAGATGGCAATAATCACTATGCCTTAATCTCTCTTAATATCAATGGTCTCAATTCCCCAATAAAAAGACAAAGACTAGCAGACTGGATACGTAAACAGGACCCAGCATTTTTCTGCATGCAGGAAACGCACCTCAGTGTCAAAGACAAACACTACCTCAGAGTAAAAGGCTGGAAAACAATTTTACAAGCAAATGGCCCCAAGAAACGAGCCAGAGTAGCCATCCTAATAACAGATAAAATTGATTTTCACCTAAAGTCATCAAAAAAGACACAGAAGGACACTACATGCTGATCAAGAGAAAAATCCACCAAGAAGAACTCTCAATTCTGAATATCTATGCTCCAAATGCAAGGGCACCCTCATTCGTAAAAGAAACTTTACTAAAGCTCAAAGCACACATCGTACCTCACACAATAATAGTGGGTGACTTCAACACCCCGCTCTCTGAAATGGACGGTTCAGGAAAGCAGAAACTAAACAGGGACACAGTGAATCTAATTGAAGCCTTGGACCAAATGGAACTAACAGATATATATAGAACATTTCATCCTAGAGCTAAAGAATACAACTTCTTCTCAGCACATCATGGTACCTTCTCCAAAATGAACCTGATAATTGGTCACAAATCAGACCTCAACAGATATAAGAAGATAGAACTAATCCCATGCCTCCTATCAGATCACTATGGAATAAGGGTGGTCTTCAATGGCAACAAAAACTAAAGAAAACCCACATACACATGGAGGCTGAACAATGCTCTACTCAATGATAACTTGGTCAAGGTGGAAATAAAGAAAGAAATCAAAGACTTTTTGAAAGTTAATGAAAATGAAGGCACACCATACCCTTATTTATGGGGCACAATGAAAGCAGTGCTAAGAGGAAAATTCATAGCCCTGAGTGCCGCCAAAAAGAAACAGGAGACAGCATGCACTAACAGCTTAATGGCACACCTGAAAGCCCTGGAACAAAAAGAAGCAAATACACCAAAGAGGAGTAGAAGGCAGGAAATCATCAAACTCAGGGCTGAAATCAATCAAGTAGAAACAAATAAAACCATACAAAGAATCAACAAAACGAGGAGTTGGTTCTTTGAGAAAATCAACAAGATAGATAAGCCCTTAGCCAGACTAACCAGAGGGCACAGAGATACTATCCAAATTAATAAAATCAGAAACGAAAAGGGAGAGATGACAACAGAAACTGAGGAAATTCAAAAAATCATCAGATCCTACTACAAAAACCTGTATTCAACACAACTAGAAAATCTTGAGGAAATGGACAATTTCCTTGACAGATACCAAATACCAATTTAATCAGGATCAAATAGACCATCTAAACCGTCCTATAACCCCTGAAGAAATAGAAAGCGTATTGGAAGTCTTCCAACCAAAAAAAGCACAGGTCCAGATGGTTTTAGTGCAGAATTCTATCAGACCTTCAAAGAAGACCTAACACCAATACTCTTCAAACTGTTCCACAAAATAGAAACAGAAGGAACACTACCCAACTCGTTCTATGAAGCCACAATTACACTAATACCAAAAGCACACAAAGATCCGACAAAGAAAGAGAATCTCAGGCCAATCTCTCTTATGAATATCGATGCAAAAATACTCAATAAAATTCTTGCCAACCGAATCCAAGAACACATCAAAACGATCATTCACCACGATCAAGTAGGCTTCATCCCAGGGATGCAGGGATGGTTCAATATAAGGAAATCCATCAATGTAATCCACTACATAAATAATCTCAAAGAAAAAAACCACATGGTCATCTCATTAGATGCTGAGAAAGCATTTGACAAAATTCAGCATCCTTTCATGCTAAAGGTCTTGGAAAGATCAGGAATTCAAGGCCCATATCTAAACATAGTAAAAGCAATTTACAGCAAACCAGTAGCCAGCATCAATCTAAACGGAGAGAAACTTGAAGCAATCCCACTAAAATCAGGGACTAGACAAGGCTGCCCTCTCTCTCCATATCTTTTCAATATAGTACTTGAAGTTCTAGCTAGAGCAATTAGACAAGAAAAAGAGGTCAAAGGGATACAAATTGGAAAGAAGAAGTCAAACTATCACTATTTGCAGACGATATGATAGTATACTTAAGCGACCCAAAGTACTCCACCAGAGAACTCCTACAGCTGATAAACAACTTCAGCAAAGTGTCCGGATATAAAATCAACTCAAGCAAGTCAGTAGCCTTCCTATACTCAAAGGATAAGCAGGCTGAGAAAGAAGTAAGAGAAATGATACCCTTCACAATAGCCACAAACAATATAAAATATCTTGGTGTGACTCTAACCAAGTGAAAGATCTGTATGACAAGAACTTCAAGTCTCTGAAGAAAGAAATTGAAGAAGACCTCAGAAGATGGAAAAATCTTCCATGCTCATGGATTGGCAGGATTAATATAGTAAAAATGACCATCTTGCCACAAGCAATATCCAGATTCAATACAATCCCCATCAAAACCCCAACTCAATTCTTCATAGAGTTAGAAAGAGCAATTCAAAAATTCATCTGGAGTAACAGAAAACCCAGGATAGCTAAAACTATTTTCAAGAGTAAAAGAACCTCTGGGAGAATCAGTATCCCGGACCTCAAGCTGTACTACAGAGCAATAGTGTTAAAAACTGCATGGTATTGGTACAGTGATAGGCATGTAAATCAATGGAAGAGAATTGAAGACCCAGAAATGAATCCACACTCCTATGGTCACTTGATCTTTGACAAAGGAGCTAAAACCATCCAGTGGGAAAAAGATAGCCTTTTCAACAAATGGTGCTGGCTCAACTGGAGGTCAACATGCAGAAGAATGCAAATTGACCCATTCTTATCTCCTTGCACTAAGCTCAATTCCAAGTGGATCAAGGACCTCCACATAAAACCTGACACATTGAAACTAATAGAAAGGAAACTAGGGAAGAACCTTGAACATATGGGCACAGGGGAGAATTTCCTGAACAGAACTCTAATAGCTTATGCTCTAAGATCAAGAATTGACAAATGGGACTTCATTAAATTACAAAGTTTTTGCAAGGCAAAAGACACTGTCAAAAAGACAAAGCAGCAACCAACTAACTGGGAAATGATCTTTACCAACCCTACATCCGACAGAGGGCTAATATCCAATATATACAAAGAACTCAAGAAGTTAAACTCTAGAGAGGCAAGTAACCCTATTAAAAAGTGGGGTACAGAGCTAAACAAAGAGTTCTCACCTGAAGAATATCTAATGGCTGAGAAGCACCTAAAGAGATGTTCATCATCCTTAGTCATTAGGGAAATGCAAATCAAAACAACACTGAGATTCCATCTCACACCAGTCAGGATGGCTAAGATCAAAACCACAGGAGACAGCAGTTGTTGGCGAGGATGTGGAGAAAGACGAACACTCCTCCAGTGCTGGTGGAATTGCAAGCTGGTACAACCACTCTGGAAAGCAGTCTGGCAGTTCCTCAGAAAACTGGGCATGACAGTCCCGGAGGATCCGGCTATACCACTCCTGGGCATATACCCAGAGACTTTACCTGCATTCAATAAGGACACATGCTCCACTATGTTCATAGCAGCCTTATTTATAATAGCCAGAAGCTGGAAAGAACCCAGAAGTCCCTCAATGGAGGAATGGATTCAGAAGATGTGGTATATTTACACAATGGAATACTACTCTGCAATTAAAAACAATGAATTCACGAAATTCCTAGGCAAATGGTCAGAACTTGAAAATATCATCCTTAGTGAGGTAACCCAATCACAAAAGAACACACATGGTATGCAGTCACTGATAAGGGGTATTAACCCAGAATCTCGAAATACCCTAGACACAATTTGCATATCAATAGATTTCTTAGAAGATGGAAGGAGAGACCCCTGGTCCTGGAAAGACTGGATGTAGGGGAACGCCAGGACAGAGAAGCAAAAGGGGGTTGAATGGGGAAAAGAGGGAGGGAAGGGGGCTTATGGGACTTTCGGGGAGGGAGGAAACGGGAAAGGGGAAATGATTTGGAATGTAAATAAAAAAAACTTAGAAAATAAAATTTAAAAAATAAATAAATAAATAAATAAATAAATAAAAATAAAAGCTGGGACGGTTGACTCCAAGGAAACAGTGTCTTCCAGACACAACAGAACTGACACATGAACTCACAGAAACTGTGGCAGCATGCAGGACCTGTGGAAATTCATGCTAGATGGGGACTCAGAGCTCAGAGTGGAAATGAGCATACACTCCCATCCCTAACCATGAAGGATCCCCAGTTGTCATCCATTTGCAAAGGAAAAAACTCATTTTCTCCAATTGCGTCTCACTGGATATATTGTCCACACTTAATTGTAGGCCCCATGGACAAGAGAAAACCAACTCAGTGTTATTCTTGTAGACTTTTTGTTTACAAAATGCATTGTTTGAATATTTGTTTGTCTGTTTTAGTTGTATTTTTCTTGCATATTACAGTTTCTGGTTCTGTAAAAAAAATAAACTGTAGACATGAGCATTGATTATACTGTAGGCATGTGTATGTGGGTTTGTATGTATATGTGTTTATCAATGTCTAGATATGTATCTGTGCATTAATCTGTTGAGAGGTGAGTATAGTTGAGTTTGTTAATATTTAAGTATGATTATTCCTTAAATTAACAAATACCTCTGCCATCTCTAGGATATATATTTTCTTTTATTAAAGAAAAATTTAGCTGGTATCATTGGGAGCCTGGAATGGGATGTTTACCTGAGTCCATAAGTTTTGAGACCAGTTTGGACAATAAAGCAAGTTTTTTTTTTCACCATGTTCAATTATTTTTTAATTGAAAATTCATACAATTTACTCTGATCATGGTTTTTCCTTTCAAATGTTCCCCGACTCCCCACCTATCCACTTCATGCCTCCCTCCCCCTCCTTCTCTCTCTAGAAAACAACCAGAAAAATAAACAAACCAGATTTTTCACAAAAAAATAAAAAAATGAAAAAGCACAAGAAACACATATACACACACCCACACACAGACACAGAGAGACCCATAAAAACAAAAAATAATTGGAAATCATAATATACATGTGACAGACCAGTAAGATTAAAAATGTAAGTGCCACACAAAGCAATATGAGACAAAAATTGCACAAAAACACCATTGATTTCCTATTATGTTGGCCATCACCTGTTGGGCATGGTGACTGCCTGTAAGTGTGGTTTGAATCCCCAGTGAGACTATCAGAGAAAACTCAGTTTTGTTTTGCAACAGGTTGTGAAATGGAGATTGTTTCTTGGTTAGGTATGGAAACTAATCCACTTCCTTCTCTCAGTTCTGCAATCTTTCCTGCTTTGACCCTGTTCCGACCCTATGCATGCTGCCACAATCTCTGTGATTCTATGTCAGGAAAGAAAACACATAAATTAGGCTACTATGAACATAGTGGTACACATGTCTTTGTGATATGCTGGAGCAACTTTTGGGTATATGCCCAGGAGTAGTTTAGTTGGGTCTTCAGGTAGAACAGTTTCTAATTTTCTGAGGAACCATGAGATTGATTTCCAATATGGTGTACCAGCTTGCAGTCCCACCAGCAATGGAAGAGTGTTCCTCTTTCTCCACATCCTCATCAGCATCTGCTGTAACCTGAGCTTTTTATCTTAGCCATTCTAACTGGTGTGAGGTGAAATCTCAGGGTTGTTTTGATTTGCAATTCCATGATGGCTAAGGAATTTGAATACTTCTTTAAGTGCTTCTCAGCCATTAGAGATTCTTTTGTTGTGAATTATCTGTTTAACTCTGTACCCCATTTTTAATTGGGTTATTTGGTTTTGGGGAGGTTAACTTCTTGAGTTCTTTATATATTTTGGATACTAGCTTTCGATCAGATGTGGGGTTAGTGAGGATTTTTTTTCCCAATCTGTAGGTTGCTGATTTGTCCTATTGACTGTGTCTTTTGCCTTACAGAAGCTTTTCAGTTTCACGAGTTATCATTTATCAATTCTTGATCTTAGAGCTTGAACCATTGGAGTTCTCTTCAGGAAATTTCCCCCTGAGCGAAGGATTCGAGACTTTTTCCCACTTTCTCTTCTATTAGATTCAGTGTATCTGATTTTATGTTGAGGTCTTCAATCCACTTGGACTTGATTCTTGTGTAAGGTGATAAATATGGATTTATTTTCATTTTCTACATACAGACAGCCAGTTAGACCAGCACCATTCATTGAGGATGCTTTCTATTTTTTTTTATTGCATATTTTTGGTTTCTTTGTCAAAGGTCAAGTGTCCATAAATGTGTGGTTTGATTTCTGGATCTTCAATTCTATTCCATTGATGGACCTGTCTGTCTCTGTACCAATACAACATGGTTTTTATCACTATTACTCTATAGAACAACTTGAGGTCAGAGATTGTGATTCCACAGAAGTTCTTTTATTGTTGAGAATTGTTTTCCCTGTACTGTGCTGGTTTTTTTTTTTTAATTTTTACATATGAAATTGAGAATTACTCTCTTCATGTCTGTGAAGAATTGTGTTAGGTTTTTGATGGGAATCTGTACATTACTTTGGGTAGGATGGCCATTATTACTATGTCAATCCTACCTGTCCATGAGCATGGGAGAGCTTTCCATCATCTGAGAACTTTGATTTCTTTCTTGAGACACTTGACGTTCTTCGCCTACAGATCATTCATTTGTTTGGTTATAGTTACACCAAGATAATTCATATTAATTGTGACTATTGTGAAGGATATGATTTCCCTATTATCTTTCCCAACCTGTTTATTGTTTGTGTAAAGGAAGGTTACTGATTTGTTTGAGTTAATTTTATATCTCAGCCACTTTGGTAAACTTGTTTGTCAGCTGTAGAAGTTGTCTGGTAGAATTGTTGGGGTCGCTTATGTATACTATCATATCATCTGCAAATAGTGATACCATGTAATGGAATTTTTCCCTAATTGATTGATTAGATAATAAAGATGGCAAGAAGCCAATCACTGGGAGAGGAGGAGGCAGGTCTTCCAGGTCTGAAAGAGGAAGAGGAAATGCAGAAGAGAGGGACGCTCTTTGGACAGAGAGGCAGAACAAAGCAGACAAGCTGTAGACCAGGACTGCTAGATCTGGTGGTGGAATCCACCAGGTTCTGCCACTGGAAAATTTCTATCGTAGAATAGTTCATGAATTATGATGATAGATTCCATGGCCACCAGTTGTGTTATCAGTTGATTCTAAACTAAGATTGTCTGGTGTTTTTCATTTCTCTGTGACTCAACTGAGCACCAAGGGAAAGGTAACTGCCGCAGAGCATGGGTTGGCAAGAGTGTGCTCTCAGCTAGCCTCAGAAATTTGGGAGAGCGGGGCAGTTTGACAGCAACTATCCAAGGAACCAAAAGAGCAATTTCGGTGCTCTGGGGAGGCAAAGCCATCGTTGGTGGGACAGGCCCTGACAAGGGGAAACATACAGTCTCAGTACTGGGCTAGGAACAAACCGAGGCCACCTGCTGGTGCCATGCTGGTGTGGATTGTTTTTTAACTATTACATATTTTTAACTATTAACAATCCCTGATTTCTTCTTTGTCAATTTGTATCCCCTTGAACACTTTTGTTGTCTTATTGCTCTAGCTAGAACTTCGAGTGCTATATTGAATAGATACAGGGTGAGTGGGCATCCTTGTCTTGTCCCTGATTTTAGTCGCATTGCTTCTAGTGTCTCTCCAATACATGGTATCACGATTTGCAGATGATATGATAGTATACATAAACGACCCCAACAATTCTACCAGACAACTTCTACAACAGATAAACAAGTTTACCAAAGTGACTGAGATATAAAATTCACTCAAACAAATCAGTAACCTTCCTTTACACAAACAATAAACAGGTTGGGAAAGATAATAGGGAAATCATAACCTTCACAATTGTCACAATTAATATGAAATATCTTGGTATAACTATAACCAAACAAGTGAATGATCTGTAGGTGAAGAACATCAAGAAATTTAATTGGATATTGGCTGTTGGTTTTCTGTATATTGCTTTTATTATGTTTAAGTATGGGCCTTGAATTTCTGATCTCTTCAATACTTTTAACATGAAGGGGTGTTGTATTTTATCAAATGTTTTCTTCCCAACCCAAATTATCATTGAGTAGAGAGTCGGGTATGTGGGCTTTCTGTTTTTGTTGTTCTTGAAGTCTGGCCTTAGTCCATGGTGATCTGATAGGATGCATGGGATTATTTCAATCTTCTTGTATCTGTTGAGGGTTGTTTTGTGACTGATTATATTATCAATTTTGGTGAAGGTTGGGGAAGTTTTCTTCTAAGATTGAAAATGTTTTCTTGCCCTTAGAGCTGGAGATCTTCGTTCTCTTCTATTCCTATTATTCTTATGTGTGGTCTTTTCATTGTGTCCTGGATTTCCTGAATGCTTTGAGTTAGGAGCTTTTTATGCTTTGTATTTTCTTTGTCTGTTGTGTCAATATCGTCTTTGGTATCTTCTATTCTTGACATTCTCTCTTCTATTTCATATATTCTGTTGTTGATGTTTGCATCTGCAACTCCTGATCTTTTTCCTAGGTTTTCCATCACCAGGGTTATCTCCCTTTGTGATTTCTTTAATGTTTCTATTTCCATTTTTAGATCCTAGACATTTTTATTCAATTCCTTCACCTATTTGATTGTGCTTTCCTGTATTTCTTTAAGGGATTTATTTGTTTCCTCTTTAGAGGCTTCTATCTGTTT
Organism: Tokudaia tokunoshimensis; assembly: GCA_036184795.1. Lineage (NCBI taxonomy): Eukaryota > Metazoa > Chordata > Mammalia > Rodentia > Muridae > Tokudaia > Tokudaia tokunoshimensis. The sequence goes on along the minus strand of BTHU01000002.1, from coordinate 80,868,902 downwards.
GCCTGTGGTTTTCTTTATTTCTTTAAGTGAGTTATTTATATCCTCCTTAAAGGTCATTATTGTCTTCGTGAGATGGGATTTTAAGTCCACATCATGCTTTTTCAGGTGTGTTGGGTTATTCAGGACTTGCTCTAGTAGGAGAACTGGGTTCTGATGGTGCCAAAATATATTGGCTTCAGTGTCTCTCTTTGGAGCTTGCCTCCTATGTCCCTGATTGCAGCAGATCTCTTGAGAGACCTGTGTCTCTGGTTGCAGGAGATCCTCTGGGAGACTAGCAGGCTGTGGGTCATAAGAGGGGCAGACATGGTAGTCTGCCCTGGCAGAGGTGCAGACTGGATGGAAGACAGGGTTTAGGTGGAGAGGAAGGGTCTCATATCCATTGCACCCCTTGGGGAATCCCAACTGGTGGTGTTATTTGGGTGGTGGTCTCACCTGTTGCCCTGACTGTAGCAGATCTCCTGGGAGACCTGCAGACTGTAGAGTGGTGAGAAGGGCAGATACACTGATCTGCCTCAGTGGAGGTGCAGATCAGAAGTGTCAGCCTGCTTTCTTATAGAACCCAGGACCACAAGCCCAGAGATGGTACCACACACAATGGGCTATGACCTGCTGCTTCAATCATTAATCAAGAGAATGCCCTACAGCTCAGTTTTATTGAGATGTTTCCTCAGTTGAGGCTCCTTGCTTTCTAATGGCTCTAGTTTGTGTCAAATTGACATAGAAACAGCCAATACAACAAATACTACATATATCAACAATGATTTTGAGGTTAACAGAAAAGTGGTTAGATTATAAATATTAATATGTTTATAGTATTTTATAGTATATAATATAGTATTAATATTTTATGTATATAATTAAGTATATTTGGACATAGATATAATTTGCTTTGTGTCAAAAACTTACAGTTCCCTTATATAAGTGGATGATAGATGAAGTTTATAAATCCTTAATAGTTCATTGAATTTGGAGTTCTATTAAACCACTTAAAACAATTAGAAACATGTTGTGAAGAAAGTACAAGGCATTCAGAGGAAATGGGGGTTTGAGTTGCACACTTAAGTAACTGACTGCATTAAGAGAAAATTCTCTCCTTCTAACTTCAGAAATCCTGAGGTAACCTTAGCTAACACCTTGGTGTGACTGACTATGAAATTTCAGAAGAAGTATTTTTATAGAACTATCAGAGGTATATATAGTGGGTAGGGCCACTTCTTAAAGTATATCACCAAACTTTATAGAACATGCTCTATGTTCTATAAATTTCAGTGGAAATTAGGAAAAAAATAACCACAGTACACTTAATTCAAAATCAAACCTGTAATACATTTAAGGTGTTTCTCTAAAAGTATTCTTTAACTTTGTAGCACAACTTCACTGTGGCCTTAGTTCTGAGCTCACAGTATGTGTAGGTCGCTGTCCCACCACACAATAGTAGTAATGCTGCCTGAAATACTGCAACATCAATTCAAGACACTGTGTGTTATGAACTGAATTGGTATTATTCTACATAGGACATTTGGCCTATTACAGAAACATAATGCTTCAATTTCAGAACATAAAATCTTATAACATATGTTTAACTTTGCTTCCTTATCTTGGATCAAAGTATATCTTTGGGTCCTGTCATGTTGTAATGTTAGATTTTTAAAGTTGCTGTTAATGGAGTTACAGAAATGGGTGGCTCAGAGGTTAAGGGCTTGTTATACGCTTGCAGAGGACCTGTATTTGGTTCCCAGAACCTACATGGTGGCTCAAAACCATCTGTTACTCAAGTTCCAGGGCCTCTAATGCCTTCCTATGACCTGTATGGTCACGAGTCACACATGGTACATATGCATACACACATTCAGGAAAGCAGAAATATGCATAAAATTAAAAGAAATAAATATTTTAAAAATATTTTAAGCTGCTATTTGAGTTGCTGAATTGTTTTATTTAAAAATTGTTTAATTAAGTTTGGCTTGAGTTTCCAACAAGATTTATAGCAATTTCTAAAATGGCCCCCAATATACTTCTGCCATTTTGTATCACATATTTATGTGAAGGAAAATCCTAACATTGACAATTGTACAAAGTACAGATCATTCTGTAAAACAATACTCAGCATTCCGTAGTGACAAATATTCAGCCAAGATTTAATTATTTATGTAAAGAAGCAAGGATTTGCATAACATCAGTATGCAAATTTTCTTTAATCTTTAGCAACTGATATATTTATATGCATAACAAAGAACTGTTTTGAAATAAATTTCTTTAAAATCTATCAGCAACTTCTGAGTTGTATGCTTCCTTTGTATACTATAGGATCAAGAAAAACATTCGTGGAACAGAAGTAGTCATATATAGGAAAAGTTCGAGAATTTTATGGCAGTCAGTAACAGCATTAGCAGTTGCCATGCTGGGTCATGAATGCCACCCCTGCCCAACTTCTTTTGACAATCCTTTCTATCATTTATTAGAATCCTTCATATTGCAAACATTCATCAAGATACAGGTTCAATCTTTAGGTTTTGGTTTTTGTCATCATGCTTCTTAACATGTTGATGTCTATCCGAATACAATAGGCTGGTGTGGTAAGAAACATAATCCTGGAAAACTTAAAGAAAAGGGATTTACTAAGGCACAGACAGACTGTATCTTAGTTAGGGTCTTACTACTTTGAATAGACATCATGAACAAGGCAACTCTTATAAAGGACAATATTTAATTGGGGCTGTCTTGTGGTTCAGAGGTTTATAGTCCATTACCATCAAGGCAGGCCCATGGCAGTATCCAGGCAGGCCTGATGCAGGAAAACCTGAGAGTTCAACATCTTTATTCAAAGGAATCCAGGAGCACACTGTTATCAGGTAGCTAGGAAGAGGGTCACAAAGCTTACCCCAACAGTGACACACTTCCTCCAACAAGGCCACACCTACTTCAACAAGGCCACACCTCCTAATAGTGCCACTCCCTGAAGCAAGCAAATTCAAACCACCACAGACTGGGAGTCTGATGAAGAGTCTTCTTGGATCCTAAACACCTGTCCTATTGCTATACGCTAGCATGGCATGAAAACTTGAGAAAAATCTGTCCTTTTTATAGGATCAAACATCCCATTTTTAAGGACTGTGCCCTTAGGATCTAATCATCCAACTTCATCCAAGGGATTAGATTTCAAAATCTGAGTTTTAAGAACACAAGTACTAAGTCTGGAGTAGAAGACGCTCTTAGCTTTGGTTTTTGTTTAGTTTACTTGGTTGGTTTGTTGGTTGGTTGGTGGTTGGTTGTGAGTATTGTTGTTGATACTGCTATTGTGGAATGATTTTTGTTTGATTGGTTTGGTTTGAGTTTTCAGGAGTTATTTTTGTTTTGTTTTGGGGGGCTGGGTTTTTTGGGGTTTTGCTTGGCTTGGGTTTTGATTGGGATAAGGGTTGGGGTTGGGATCTTTTAGACAATGTTACTCTTCAGTCAAAGCTGGCCTCCAACTCCTAATCCTCCTGCCACAGTCTCCTCAGTTCTGCGATCACTGGCACATGCTACCACATTAAGAAAAAGTTCCCAGAATTCTCTTTTGCAATGCATTGCTATAATCTAGATAAGAACTGTCTCTCCCCAAAGGCTCATGTCCCGAAAAGTTGATCTGCAGCTAGTGTTGCTATTAACTGATAACTAAATCATGAGGCTTGTAATTTCCTTGGTGTACTAATCCATTGATGAGTTGATAGGTAAGGGGGTTCTTAGGCTGGCTGTGGGGCAGAGTTGGAGTACATAAATCACTGGGGGTGACTATACCTTCAAATGTTATCATTTGTCCCTGACCCTTCCTCTTCCTCTCTGTCTCTGTCTACCATGAGATGAGATGCTTCACTCACTACATGTTCTCCTCATAATACTCTGTCTCTACATATGCTATACACCAGGCCAGAAGCAGGGGAGTCAAGTGACATGGGACTAAAGCCCATGAAACAAGCCTTTCCTCCTCAAAGTTTATTAGCTCAGGTAACTGTCTTTATGAGGGAAACTAGTTCAGATATGCTCCTTCTATGTCTGCTCTTTCCACTGATTGCCCACACTGTTGTTTTAGCCATAGGCCATGTTTCCTGCAGTGTTCTTTGATCCTGATGCTCCTCGCCTGGGATGACATTAGTGAGGTGGTAAAGAAGGCAGGTGGAAGTCAACAATACTCTTCATTGGCTATCTGACTTTGACAAAATTGATGATGTTGTTTGAACTTTTTTTTGTCAACTATAAAGTATGACTCAATTAGTATTACCTCTTAGGATTATTGTGGAGTTTAAATGAAATCTATGAAATCTTCAGAATATAAGGTTACCTGTAGCATGGTATGTACTCGATGGTACATTCCCATTTCTTAATTCATTGTCAATCTACAGGAGATAAGAGTACCCTCAAGCTTTCCGTAAACTGACGCATCTACAGCACTGTTAAAGATTCCTACTTCACAGCCTGGCCCATCCCTGAGCAGTGTACAGTTGACCTTTCCTTCAATGCTCCTTCTAACATGCGTATGAATCCTTCTAGGCTGAACCAAGTCCCAACATCTGCATTTACAGATTATTTCTTTTACTAACATTATTTACTATCATTTTTAATGGAATTGGTTCAGAATATCTTCCTTATATAAGCTTAAAAAAACCCTTAACATTTCTCAACTTCAAATTTTGCTATGGTAAAGCAAAGCAATCAACACTAAGAATAAGAATGTTTAATGTTATGGCAGAGAGGTTGTCCAGCAGGTAAAAGCACTTCTGAGGCCTTTCTTCAGACCTGAAACCCAAGTAAGGATGCAAAAAGAGAAACATCTTCACAGAGAAGTTCTATCCTCTACACAAATATAGCATGTGCATGCCTACACACACACACATACACACACACACATATACATACATAGACATGCTAATAATAACAATAATAATAAATTACTTTTTAAAAATTGTTCAAGTGTTTACAGTTATTGTCCTATCTTCCTACCTGTCTCATTCACTGTTAACTCAATGGAAACATTTTTAGCAACCACCACTGCCAAGTTTTTCTAAAGATTTTATTAATTTCAAAAAAAAACACTTTTTCTACCTTTTAATGCCAAATAATTAGAGCCAAATGATGTTCAACAAGAACTGGCCAATAAGTTGAGAAAGAACTCCTGGTTCCTACTAGGCAGACACCCAAAGACTGCCATTAGATAGAACTCTATTTCATAGGCCGCTTCAGTAAATGTGATGCTCTGAACAGTAGTCAGTACTTATTTAGAAAGCTTCCTCTATAAACCCTACAGTGAACTTCGTTTCTATGCTAGATATTTGATTTACTTTTCAGGCTTGATTCCCTTGGGTAGAATTATTGGCTCTAAGTTTACTCAAAAGACCAGCATACCTATAATGTCCCACATAGGTCAGTTCATGTTCCCTTAAGCAGGATTAAAATGGCCAGTTTCATCCTGCCTGTGTAACCACTGTGGCTGTGGTGTTCTGTGCTAATTCACCTTGATGTGGTTTCAGAGGGTGTGATTGCTTTTATGTTTTTGGTTTTGGTTTTGGTGTTGTTGTTTTTCCCCCACGGGAGTAGCTAGGTTTATTATTAATGTACCATTGACAGACATAAACCCAACAGCCTCCCACCCCAACAGGGATGTTGAAAAAACAGCATACACTAGATATGCTACGGAGTCAGAAATCCTATGACATACCATCTTTGCTTTGGTACCCAGAAGGGAGTGTAAGACTCTTCAAGGCTTCCAAAGCTTAGGAGAGTCCAGGATCATTTTGGAAGGACTCTTCAGGGTTATTCTTAGTAGAACCTATGGATATGGAGTACCTTTCCCGATCCTTGTGCTGGAAGTACATTAAACTAATTCTTAGGCCAAGGTTTGACCCATAGCTTCTGACAAATTGAGACTGAGAAACATGTTTCCTTGACTCCAGCTCAGATGCTCAACTGCTTGATCTTCATCTCTTGTCTTTGATAAAGGAACCATAACTGTGCGTGTTAGAGTTCACCAAGAAACTTCCTTAAGATTTTAGATTTTCTACAAAACCTTTTGTGGTGGTTTGACTGAGAATGGCCCCCATAGGCTCATCAATTTGAATTCTTAGTCACCAGGGAGTGGCACTAGTTGAGAAGGATTAGACAGAGTGGTCTCATTGTCAGGCATGTATCACTTGGGTGGGCTTTAAAGTTTCAAAAGCCCAAGCTAGCACTCCCCCAAACCCAGTCTGTTTCTCTCTCCCTCCTTCTCTCTGACTAAGGATCAGGATGTAGCTCTTAACTACTTCTCCAGTTCCTGCCTATAGATTGTCATGCTCCATAATGATAATGGACTACCTGTCTGAATATATAAGTAAACCCCAACTAAATGTTTTATCTTATTATAGTTACCTTGGTCATGGTGTCTTTTCACAATACTAGAACAGTTACCAAGACCCCATTGCATAATTTTAGCTGCAAAGCACACTGTTGTTTCAAAAGAAATAATGAGAACAGCATCATGATTTATACTTTTGCTTTATACTATTATCGCATATATCAACAAAATGTAGATGTAAAAGGAAGAAGTTGGAGGAGGAAGGGAGTTGGAGGAGGAAGGAAACTAACCAATCATAGTATAACCCTAATTATCAGCATTAGACAAAATTGTAGCAACCTACCATATTTGTGTATGTTCACAGGCAACTCATGAATTTATCACAAAGCTGTGAATGTGCAAATGCAGCAGCTCCCCAGATTAGAATGATATCTGAAAAGACTACTTAATTTTTTAATAATTTTATATAAATCAATTTAAAAAATTATATTTTCTCCAAAGTATTTGAACAAACAAATGTACTGTGAGTACTTATTTGCCAATAAGCTATACCCCTCTAGGCATGGACTTAGAAATTCCCTGCTTCCCAATAGATACATAATCTAGATGAGCCATACCTTTGTATTAAAACCATGTGAAGTAAAAATTATTGCCAGCACAAGAGCAGTCTGGCACAAGTAACTTAAGAAAGAATTAATCTAGAAACCTCACACCCATCACTGTAAACAGCATTGTTTTAGCTGTGGACTATGAAAATTGCTTACATTGCCTGGAGCATGTAGATATCCAATAGAGATAAGGAAATTATAACTTCTTTTTACTACTTGGATGGTCAGATTAACCCTCTATACACAGCAAAATGCAAGTAGAAAGTATGTTAAGTGCCAGGGCACTACAAACCCTCTCCTGTGATAGACATGTTACAGAATACAGACATGTTCACTTTGGGCTATGTTAACTCCAACTTTGAAAATATTTTATTGGTTTTGAATGACTTATATATCCACATACTTTAAAATTCAAAATTTATAAAAGAGTTTAAGAAACATATTTTCCTACCCTAACCCTTGGCATCCAGTCCACTGCGCTGATCAACTTCTTATTTATCCTTGCCGAAGTATTTCCTATATATGTGAACAAAGATGCTTATGCCCACCCTTTAGTACAAATGGTAACACTCTGAATACACTCTTTATCTTGACCTTTTTAAAAATTATTATCAGGTTTTTGTTTTGTTAGTTGTCATTTTACTTAAAATTGTATTAGAGAGATTATTCTTTACCAGTACATAAAGCTGTCTTCATGAGATATACTCACTGTATGTAATATGGCTCCTTATGTGAAGAATTCCCAATTCTCACTCATTTAGATTGCTTCCAAATTTATGTACTAAATAACCTGGTGCATGTATACATTAGACAATTTCTAAAAGTAAATACCTAAAGTGGACTTGTTGAGCCATAGTTCACATGGTTTTATATTTTTAAAAAGATTTCCCTCCACAGGCTGTCCTAACTTAAACTCTCAGAGGCAGAATATCAGCTATCAGAACTCTGTCTTTGCCCTGACAGCCCACCCCAGCATCAATTCATGTCCAGCTGGAGTAAACTATTCTATTTTTCACAGATGTTTCTTGCCATTAAAAAGGACTACACTCACCTTTGCCCCCCAAAGTTATTTAACAATTCCTGGAGACAACCTAGATCAGTGGTTCTCAGACTGTGAATTGTGATCCCTTGGGGTTGAGTGACCTTTTCACAGGGTTTGCATCTCAGATAGCCTTCATAACAGATTTTTACATTAGAATTCATAACAGTAGCACAATTACAGTTACGAATTAGCAACATAATAATTTTATGAACTACATTAAGGTGTCGCAGCCTTAGGAAGGTTGAGAACTACTAATCTAGATTGTCACAATGCAGAGGCTAGGTTCCCGAACCCAGTGAGGAGAGTAAAGTGGAATGCTCAGCCTCCTATTATACATAGCATCAAGAACTTTCACCAAAAAGAAGTGCAGAATGTCCCTAGTGCTAGAGTCTGCCAGAGTATCTGCTTCCCTTCATCATAGAAAATACATCTTGCAAAGATCTGCCTTCTTCAGCGTGAAGTATGTCTCAAAATACATACTAAACTCACTTTTGTGGTCCATTTGGGGCTTTTTGTTTCTGTTTCGTTTCATTTTGTTTTGTTTTTCTCTTTCAATGCCCCAATGTTGTCAATGATTTGTAGGAATTGAGAGCCCCTCACAAGCATGAGCACCTTGTTTACACCTTTGCCCTGAATATGTGGCACAGACAGGCACTCAGATTATTAAACGAATGCAAAAGTCATAGCAGCCTTACCTGGTTGGTTGTCTTTTACATAAAGATTATTTTCCTTTTAGTCAAATCCCATGCAATTTCCACTTACTCCTCATTTCCCCTGAGTTGAAATGCCCCTTTTTCTTTAGACTTGTTTTTCCTTAACTTTCAGAGTAGTGGTGACAGGGGTCATCATTTGAATTAGAAATGGTGTTCAGCTGACCTGAAAATCTATAAAGTATGCTTTATTGCACAGCACTAAGTCATTTACTTAATGATGTACTACTGTTGTGATCACTTATAGCCTGTGATTGAGGCTGTCTTGTCTCTTTAAATGGATTAAATCTCCTTAAAAGACAAAAACAAAGCATGTTTGCATTTCTGAGGCCTAGCAGTGTTTTACCTGCAGGAAAGCAGGATTGCCTGTGCCAGTGCACTGACTCCCTCTCCTCTCCTCTCCTCTCCTCTCCTCTCCTCTCCTCTCCTCTCCTCTCCTCTCCTCTCTCCTCTCCCCTCCTCTTCTTCCTCCCTATCTCCTTCTCCTTTTAAAAAGAAATCTATTTAACTGTCATCTCAACTCACAAGCCAAACCCCAAGGATTCTAACTCTAGTAAAGAAATCTACCCATCCTCAAGAACAGAGCATCTAATCTTTCTCAAGCACAGAAATCCCAGATTCTTCTTTCAGACCCACAGAGCAAAGAGGAGGCACAGCCTCAGAAGGATCCGAAGGCCAGGGCCATTTGCCAGTTATTTGTCTCTACTGGAGTTTCTGGGACTCGGAGAGCCCTTGGACTCCCCAGTTGCCCTGCTTCTTGGCACACATCTTTCCATCAGCTCTTTCCAGTGTAGTCCTCAGACACTTTCTCAATCATCCATGATCATGGGAACCTGAAGAAGTTGCTTAACCAGAGCTAAAGTCAGAAGTCGTCCCTAAGCTTCTAGCCATGGAGGTGCTAACCTTCTCTCCTGGAAGATGAGGGCTTCATTTTAATAGAGACACGAATAGCTGGATATCCATGATGGGGAAGCCAGGGGAAACGGCAGGACCAGCAAAGTCAGGAAGGGAGAAGAAGCAAGGGCAAGAATGTTGTGCAGAAAGCTGAGTGGTGCTTCACTGCTGCTAAATATATACTGTAGAAAATCGGGATGAGGAGCAGCTTTGATCATATCTAACTTGGGATTTTAAAATGCAAATGCAAAAATGCAAATACAGACTGCTGGTTTGACTTCCATTAGCTTGTTATTTAACTACTGCTGAGCCCTGAGATTCCCCCATGCATGATCTTTGCAATTAAAATAAGCTTACAGTACAAGTACTTCAAAGCTGAATTGCAAAAGAAGGAAAAACAAAAAACCACCAACCTGTGAGTATCTGGCAAAGCAAGGAAATGCTAAGAGTCTGCTTGATTACACAAGGTGGAAGCAGAACCTATAAATGTTCCAAATGCTTATTCTCAAGAGTTCAAATTAAAAACAAACATCCTCCTTTGGGAATTTTTAAATACGGCTTTTATATTTAGCCACAAGGGAATCCACAGGTAGATACCTCAGGATTACTAACATCAGCTTTTGATTTCACTGATAAAAGGCTCAAACATCTCCATGTCCTACTGATCTAAAAAGAGAGGGCTTACTGGTGTGCTGATTTCAGGTCAACAGAACCCTTCATCGAATTGACCATCATTAGATGAAAGCTTGAGAAGACATGTAGTAAACATATTTAAATGTTGAGCCATATAAAATATACATCCTCCTTACTTTATAGGCAAGTTTTGACCAAATGATTAAATAGTGACTTTAAAGTAATAGTAATAACCCACTTTTGCTTCTAAGTGTCACACTAAATTGTACTTGCTTTAATATTTTACTTAAGCTCTACCATACTCTTTAAGGCAGGTAAATTCTATTTATTGACATTTTCCTGATGCCTGTTAGAAGATCTATATGCTAGGATGGGAAGACTTTCAGTGGAGGTCAGAGACATTACAATGCAGAATGTTACCCTGGCCCTTTTTTCTAAGATGAAGGATATGGAAAATGCTAAAAGCACTGTCTGCACCTTTCCCTGAAACATATCATGATATCTTACATACAAAACACCCCCTTATTCTTACAGGTTATGATCCTTGTCATAAGAAAGAGGAATTAGCCACAATCTCAGGAAGAGGCCTTGCCATGCCCCAATATGCTGATGTTAACTAACACTGGTATCTCCTATGACTTTCGAGCATAGCATTAAAACACTCAGGCTTAGTCATGTTGTCACAGTCACTGCTCAAATAATGCTTCTTGCCTTGGTCACTAAATCACTTGCCCTGGTTTGCTACTCCATGAAAAAGTAGCCAACAGTGTGGACTTGGGAGTCATATGTGTTCTCTGGGTTTTAATCTGGTATGAAATGTTTACTGAAAATACCATTGCCTCAGATCTCTTTCTGCAAAGAGGAACTCAGAGCAGGACAGTCAATTTTCAGGGGTTATTCTTAGGATTAAACAGGTTTGACCCTTAAGTATCAGTGTGTAGACAAAAAAGCTCTTCTCTCAGGATGAACAGAAGTTATTTTTTGCTGAGCTAAATGGGAGTGACTGTGGCCTAGGATATATATTCACACTTCCCTGAATGATGGGTTCCAATGTGGAAGTAGTTGCATGAGCATTTGTCATAGACCAAAAGTACATCATAAATCGAGGCATTTACATTGGTGATGATAGGGTTATGTGAGTTACAGCAATTGAAAAAATCTCAGCTGTGGACTTCAGGTGCTGTACAATGATGCTCTTAGCTTCTGGGTTGATGGAAGTTAGCCCAAAATAATTTTGGCTATAGGCTCCCTGCAGTTGTATATTGTAGTCACCTGTCTAGGACCTTTAACATGGGTATAGCTTTAATTGTAAAAATTGTATCCCTTTTCCCCGGTCTCCCACACAGCATCACACTAGTGCATGTGAACACCTTGTTTTTAGAAAGGCCTGTTCTGAGGATCTGTAAAGATGAGGCTGTCTAGGCAGGAGAATGGTCCTCAGGAGAAACAGTTGGTAAAGATCTATTTTCTTGGGTTTCTTTTTGAAGCTGTTACATATCCTGAAGAGCTACCACTGACCTCTCCATCCTGTGCCCTGGAGATAAGATGAGTCTTTTCTTTGGTATCCTTCTGACTATGCACTGAGGATATGTTTGAACTAAATGGCATAGTTGTATAGGAGAGGAGAGATGGAACAAAGTTGGATATTGGAAGAATGGCAGGAGAAAAGGATTAAATGTGAGGTAATGGGTCCTGACAAAAACTCTTCTATGAAATCTGTGATAAAAATGTGCTAAAGCAAATCAGATGCCATCTAAGAACCAGCTCCCAATAAGCCAACATACCACTGATAAAACTGAAGAAGGAAGCTGTCCCCAGAAAGAACTCCCACAACTGCCATTTGAAGAAACATCTAAGATGGCTGGTAACTAAGGACTCATGCCAGTACCTAGCACCAGTTGGGTAAATCATCCCATGGAAGCCAGTCACCTTTGTGGTCTAATTTTGGGCAGGGCACCAAAGAAAACATAGTTCTCTATTCAAAAAGAGTTAAGAGATTTTTTTTTTCTGAGTGAAATGAGTGACCATGGTCTGGGAACATGGGTTTATGTTGTCCCAATGATGTTCTCCAACATAGAATGGCTACATGAACAACTAATAGAAAAGTCATAAAGGTATTTACAATATACATTGGTGAGGACATTGGATAGGCAGGTTACAGGACCAGGTTACAACAACATTGGTCTTTATGGGTTTTATAGGGTGTCTGATAACAATCTATGCTCTAAGGGACAGTGCAAGCTAAGATTTTACCTGATAGTCATAAAAATGTTAGGTTAGTGCAGTGATTAGAAGGAATGGCAATGCAGGGGACTCCAAATAACCCAAGATAAGTTAATTGTGGATCTGCAATATTCCAAGTCTCTAACAAGTTATCGTCAGCCTTGTAGAGTCCTTAACAACAAACATAGGGTGTTTTGTTTTGCTTTGTTTGTTCTGGTTATTTCAGCTCATGTTTGGAATATAGGAAGTAATAAATCTTTCTGTACTTTACAAAATGATTCTAACCTGGTAGGTAGTTATGATACATGTTCAAATTGTGTTTGATAAGAGGGAAAATGAGGTCTTTATACTTTCTTCATCACCTTTTCTTTTTTAGTCAAGTTCCACTTTCTACAGACTTCACCAACACAGAAGTTTATTGTTTCATTCTTCTAGAGAGCATATAACAAGGTAACTAAGATAACTAGTGGAAAGGATGCACTTCATTCCTCAGCATCTTACTGAAGCATCAGCTTCACTGTAAAGTGCACCCATGCTGGCTATCCCTCTTGGCCAGGCAGTCCTTTTCTCTTTTGCTTCTGGATGCACTTTCACCACATGACAGAGGGAAGAGCTGGTGTTCAGCTAAGGAACTGTCAGTGCAAGGCTGTGATCTTTATAAAGAAAGGATGCTTGACTCTGCAGACTGTGGGTGTTTTGTGGGTAGAATCACCTGTACACAGAGCAAGGCATAGCTACGTGAGCTCAGCTGCACTCACTAAAACGCAGAGCCAGGCATGGCAGCATGAGATCAGCTGTATGTGTTAATGACAGAGGCAAAGGCTAATAGGGAAAGGGATGAGAAAACCTTCCTGAGTGGGTGCCAGGAAACTGCTAGTCCCTCACCTCTTGTCTCAGTTACCCAAATTTGAAAGTCAGCTGTCAGAGAACTGAAGGCTAAGGTGCTTCCCCAGGTCCCTATAACACTAGGTTATAATAATATGATAAAATGATAATTAAAGAGGCACCGCCTAGGCCAAGTCCCATTCCAGGGACTCAGCCACTCTGCTGTGCTCAAAAGTAATTGCTGCCTGAGGCATGCTGGCTTCATCTTGCCTAGCAATGTCATCCCATTGGTCTACAACCGGGAATTTCAACACCTAACAAAGGGCTGAGGTACTTTGCTGCCTGCCTTATTAAGAGTGGGTGTCTGTTAGAAAAACCGGGGTAAGGGTGTATTCAGGGAACCCATTGTTTTCAGAATAAACACTGGAGGTGTAGGGAGTCAGAGAGCCTTGCTTATTCTAAGGTCACCAATCAGTATGACACTATAGTCAGTGTTATTTGCATCTCTGCTGTCCAGTGCTGGGAGCCACTTGCAAAAGAAAGGATTCCTCTCTTGTGTGTAGTTAGAGTTTTTCCTTTGTTTTGTTCTATTCTCTGTGTGTGTGTGTGTGTGTGTGTGTGTGTGTGTTTGTTTTCTATGTTCTTTCTGAGCATTCATTAAAATTCAGTTAAACAAGAATTATAGACAGGCAGCCTCAATCTCCTTCCTGTAAAGCAGTGGCCCCCAACCTTCCTAATGCTGTGACTCCTTAATACAGTTCCTCATATTTTGATGACCCCTGACCAAAAAAAAAAAATATTTTGCTGCTACTTCATAATTGTAATTTTGCTATTGTCATGCATCATAATGTAAATATCTGATATACAGGATATCTGATAGGTGACCTCAAAGGGGTTATGACCCACAGGTTGAGAACAGGGGTTTCATGGTTTTGACCATGGAGACAAGCTCCATGGGTGCTGTGGGTACAATTTTTATTATACTTGAAGACAGAATAGCTTCCAGAGACCCTGAGATTCATGGTTGATGCCTAGTACAGAGAGAATTCCTAAAGCTACAGGATCTTGTATGAAAATCTGAATTTTCTGCTGTAATGACAAAGACTCTCATTCAAGAAACTTCTCAGGAATCTCCAGGTTCCTTTGAGCTTATGGCTATACTTACAGAGTTGAAGTAGCTTAGACAAAGTCCGTGGCTCTTGCTACCTTCTCAGCTGAACCTTCCTTCAGCAACGCCCGTAGGTAGTTTTAACAAAAATCTTTCTACTGTGTTGTCCCCTGATACTAATTTTCCATCTACATGTGCTGACCTTCTTCCCTGCTCCAGCCTGCTGCCTGGGCAAGTTAACAAACTGCTGCTACACATTCTTGCACAACTTGGATGTGAGTCCACTCTCGCTTCCACAACGACCATCTTTCATGTATCACATTCTTTTAGCGCTTATCAGAATAATTTTTTTCATAAACGAAGATTAAAGCATAATCATTTTAGCTTTTGAAAGATCATGCGTATGGCACTTACTATGTCTAAAGATACCGTTTGTTATCAGTGCTGAAACTAAAACCCTGAGAAGCTATTATTTACCTAAGCACAAAAATTGAGCTGCACATGAAACTGACTTCTGAATCCAGAGAGGCTGTCTCAAGTCCATCTTTTCTGGGATCAAGGTCAGGCCATCCTCAGAAGACTAGTAATTAGGCAGGAATATCTGTTCTGTCGCCACTTAGAACAAGACCCTCAGGCTCAGCCAAGAGGACTCCCCTAAACTTATATCAAGAAGGACCCCGTCATTTAGAATGTCTATGCCCACTAAGATACCTTCTCCATGACACCTCATCACTGTGATTTGGGAATACAAATGAAATAAAAGGGGAAATAGACATAATGGAGAAGGGGGCCTTGATAAAAGAGACTACACAGAACAAGGAGGAAAGAAAAGTAACTGAGGATGCTTGTAAATCTCTTTCTCTCTCTCTCTCTCTCTCTCTCTCTCTCTCTCTCTCTCTCTCTCTCTCGCTCTCTGTGTGTGTGTGTGTGTGTGTGTGTGTGTGTGTCTGTGTGTAGAGCTTATAATTAGACAGAGAATGCTCCTCTCAATGAACAATAGAACATTTAACAAGAATACTTTAGGACCAAACTTGGGAAACCTCTATTCAAATTGTTGGTCAGGGTGAAGACCATGGGAGTGAGTCTCAAAACATACAGGCTGTTCCTGTGCCCTTAGCTGGTTGATTGTCTCTACTGCTGAGGACACCATGTGACTGGACACAGGGTTTGGAGGATTTGAGCTGGATCTGACCTGAGGGAGTAAGGGGGAGTATGACATGGGAGGAGTTACAGGACAGATATGACATGGAAGAATACAGGAAGGGTTAGAGGGAAGAAAGGGATGGGAGAAAATTATATACTCGTATTTCAATTAAAGTAAAATATCCATCTTTTAAAACGCAAAAGCGAAATCTGGATTTTCTGAGTTGCCTTTTATGTGAATTTACCTGTAGATACAGGGACAAAATCTGTGCACAAAGCAAAGGCAACAGAGAAAATAAAATATTTTATCCATGTCCAATATGATGAGCCAGTGAGGCTTCTGGGATGACTTAGAGGAGCATGTGTTAACTAGAAACCCCAGATGTGGTGATGACTCTGCATCCCTGCACCGCCATGGTTAACCAACATGTCAGCAGATCCATTGCACAATCTCCTCTCCCTAGCAAATGCTTCTCTCATCCTGAGGAAGGGCCTTGTAGCTTTCTAGGCTTCCTGAATCTTCTACGTCCTGAGACTTCTAAATTTCATTTGTTTCAGAAGTCTTAGAACTTTCCCTTCCCCACCCTCCTGAAGATGATACTTCAATTAACTCTTAAGTATTGGGAGGAAGTAGCTACAAGGTAGATCTTTTTCATTCAAGAAAGAATATAAAATCAAGGGCAAAGATGAAAGTGAAGGAAGATTATGGGAAGGGAAGAGAGGGGCAGGGAGAAAGAGAGGAGAGGAGGAAGAGGGACCAGGAGAAGAAAGGGAAATAGAGGCACTATGGAAGGAACTAATTCTATCCAGGAACTGTATTTTGTGAGGGCATTGATGGTGTCTGTTTTCTTCGGCTTTGTTGAGACCTTGTCCTGTATTCTAAGCTAACCTGGAACTCAAAACCCTCTACATCACTCTCTCAAGTGTCTGGGTGATGATAAAACTACATGCATGCACTTTAATGTCTGTTTGTCTGGTATAGTAGAGGCTGCAGATTCTATCATATGGTGGGGGAAAAAAGAAGGCAGTGAACATTTCAGAGCTTGGATGCTGTAATAGCCCAATTAGCAATTCTAACTGAGGCCATTATTGTGTGCTTAACTACTAATAAGCGATTTGGGGTTAGCATTTGTTAGTTTATCAATTTTGTCTTTTGCTCTTTAGTCTTAAATTGACGGATAATTTCACCTCTATTAACAAAAAGTGATAAAAGAAATCATATTTCAGTACTTAACTGACACTGCAAAGAAGAAATGGAAAAAACACAATGACTTCTGAAATGTGAACTCTTTTTTACTGAAGTCTTTTAACTTTTAGATAATAAACTTCAAGCGATTCCTATTTTACAATTCTGCTTGGCACACTCATTTCTTGGATTCAGCCACACAACACAGAAGACAGGCTGTTCTCTCAGATTTATGAGACCTACCAGTTTTTCATAGCAGGCATCCAAACTTTAATAGTCTGAACGTGGATTATAGACACACACAGTTTAATAACTAAGACACCATCATTTTCTTACTTCCCCAAACAATACTTTTTTATGTTTTCATTAATATTTCAATTCATGAATTAAAATATTCCATTACTATGGCATTGGGCAGATCTTTGATAATGTCCATTTTATAGGGAAACAGGGAAACAGCATCAGTTGATTTTTTTTTTTTTTTTATGTACAAGACCATGCCCTCTATCCTGTGGAGCGAACAGAAAATAATCCATCTTCTCCTTCCTGCCTTCCAGGCGTTCAAAATATCTATGGAGAAATGAGACACTTATACAAGGAACAAGTAGAATGTGAAAATTACATTCAAAGAACAAAGATGACCACCCTGAGAACAGTTTTTAAAATAAAGACCATAATTCAAAAGCTTTAGAGGTCTTCAGGTAGGAAGTGCTATTCAAATGGGGGATTGCAGGACAGAGGACATTTTCAAAGGATGAGGTGGGGTAAAGAATCAGAATGGCTAAGATCAAAAACTCACAAGGCAGCAGGTGATGGCAAGGATGTGGAGAAAGAGGAACACTCCTCCACTGCTGGTGGAATTGCAAGCTGGTACAACCACTCTGGAAAGCAGTCTGGTGGTTCCTCAGAAAACTGGGCATGACACTCCCAGAGGATTCTGTTATATCACTCCTGGGCATATACCCAGAGGTCTCCCTGGCATGCAATAAGGACACATGCTCCACTATATTTATAGCAGCCTTATTTATAATAGCTAGAAGCTGGAAAGAACCCAGATGTCCCTCAACGGAGGAATGGATACAGAAGATGTGGTACATTTACACAATGGAATACTACTCTGCAATTAAAAACAATGAATTCATGAAATTCTTAGGCAAATGGTCAGAACTAGAAAATATCATCTTTAGTGAGGTAACCCAATCACAAAAGAACACACATGGTATGCAGTCACTGATGAGCGGATATTAACCCAGAAGCTTGGACACAAGACACAATTCACATATCAATTGATTTCCAAGAAGAAGGAAGGAGAGACCTTTGGTCCTGGAAAGACTGGATGTAGCAGTGTAGGGGAATACCAGGACAGAGAAGTGGGAGGGGCTTGACTGGGGAACAGGGGGAGAGAAGAGGGCTTATGGGACTTTCGTGAAGGGGGGAACCAGGAAAGGGGAAATCATTGGGAATGTAAATAAAAAATATAGAAAAGAAAAAGAAAAAAAAAGATTTAGAGAAGAGGCATAACAAATTCAAATGCAGGAATGGGAAGAACGAAGCAGCTGTGATATTGCACATGGTGACACTCCAGTGACAAACAGTAGAAGAGGGGAACCCAGAGATACCACACTGGTATCAGTGTGCAGACTGGAGATGGATAAGTATTCAACACATACATATGAACAATCAGTTAGAGAAACAAGTTTGATTTATCCTTAGATTTCATATGATAGAGGACCAGGATAAACGACTAGAAGTAAAGTTCTCTGCAAATGGCATTTTGACTGACCAATTGATGGTGAGTCTTCCAGTGTGAGATTGACTATGTCTACATAATCAAGCCAACACCCACAAAACTTAGGGAAAAACCGAAAACCCAAAAATCCTCCTTTGACTGCTAAAAAATGGTAGTTTTTCATCCAAAACTTTGTGGCCCAACTAGATTTGACTTTGTCTCCTCTCTGCAGTTTGCAGCCTCATTTAAGAAAGTGTCTGTCATCATATTGTATAACCTATGCAAAGAAGAAGGGCTCTTAAATGGTACAGCTTGAGAGACCTGGAGACATCATATGGTCAGTTGTCCCAATGAGTTAATTGGGAGTCCAGCAAAGTTATGTAGTTAGCTTGTAGTAACCATTTGCTTCTGAGAAAGATAAATTTAAATATAGTCACCATTAACTTATAATTTATTGTTTTATCCATATGCCTTGATGCCTAGTTATCCTTCCTAAATTTTACATAGGTATATATTCTAGGTCACATATGATACATTTTGCTTTAAATCAGCATGTTTCAACTAGTTCATCCATTTCCCTCTCTTTCTCCAAGCCTGAAATGTCTTATCATTTAACACTTAGAAGGTCTCTTACTAAATGGCTTTAAAATCTATATACTCATCTGCAAACCTATGGGTACATATACATATGAAGTGCTTGGTTATCGTCTGCAAATGAATGAATATATATTCTATTTTCTGTGCCTTAATTTACAAATTTAACCGTATTTGAGAAAATTCTTGCCAAGGGAGAAGATGAACCCTGCTATGCCTTCATTTTCATAGTCCTATTAGGTATTCGTTATGGTAGATTATGTTCCAATACCTCTACTCCTTCCCTTAGCCTTTTTTTTCCCCTGGGTTTTGCTTCCACAAATAACACTTGAATGAGCATGCCATTTATCCATTTACTGTTTTATTGATAGAGATTACTTCATCCGGTCTGGGATGTGCTTTAACAACAAAACTACTTCCCTCAGAAAGCTTGAGCAATATGTCTTTGGGCATGCAACTCTTTGGAGTCTTTCCTGCACAGCTACCTTTGCAAGTACAGTTGGTATAGAGTCAAATCTCACTGATGACAGATTAACTCGCCCTTCGTGTCTTAAGCTCATTGGTTCCTTGTTAAATTTGCCTTCTCAATCTTTTACCCACTTTCACAACACATTATTTAGTTGGTTTTTTTTTTAAGGGCTTTTGGTGTAATATAGATATTTTTCAAATGACTTCCAGTTTTTGCAATCTTTTTTTCTCAAATATGTACTCCAATATATATATTGTTTTTTCTTAATTTGTGTTTTATCATAAACACATATTATTGCTTCCCCTATTTTATACTGATAGTTATTAGATTTTAATTTTTACATGACTTTTATTTATGTCTTACACTTAAATTCTCTAGTTTATATAAATATATCTAGGATTTCTGATTTGAAATATGATTAAAAAACAAACCCTCCTTTTCTTTCCTCCTAGATAACTTATTAGCTGTTTCTATTAGATTCTTTACTAGACTTGAAATGATTCTTTTCTCAAAGACTAAAGTCCCACTTAAATCCAGACCCATTTCTAGATACTCCGATTGCAAAGATTCTCGATCACCACGGGGCCTATTCAATGTGTCACACATTTAGTTCTAGTAGCACCACAGGATTTCATGATTCTGACGAGTCAAATTCCAATCATGATGTCTGAAATAGTTATGGAAGGTAGTCATATTAAAAACTCATTTAATAAATAGCACTGGGATGTAAGCAGAAACCAATCAGTCAAAATAATTTTAGCACAGTTAGAATAATTTTTTGGCCGGGCAGTGGTGGCCACACACCTTTAATCCCAGCACTTGGGAGGCAGAGGCAGGCAGATTTCTGAGTTCAAGGCCAGCCTGGTCTACAGAATGAGTTCCAGTACAGCCAGGGCTATACAGAGAAACCCTGTCTCAAAAAAAAAAAAAAAAAAAAAAGATAATTTCTTTTGGAGTATTTCTACCTCAAGTAGATTTTTTTATCACCAGATAGAGACACTTTATTGTTGTTTATGTTTCTTGTGTATGTCATTTTGTTACTATATGCTTATGTTTTTCAGTCTTAGGGATCAAACCTATGTCAGCTGCACGTTCTAGAAGCTGCTCTGATACTCTGATACTGAGCTACATCTTGAAACCTTTTTCTTACCTTTTAAAATAGAGTCTCACTGCCTTGTCCAGGCCAACTTTCCACTTGTACTCTAGTCCAGGCAGGTCTTGAACTTGGGACTCTCTTGCCTTTGTCCTCTGAGGTCTGGGAAGACTGGCCTGTACCATCAATCTAGTTTCAAGTAGAAAATGAGCTTACGTGATCTTATAAAGATGTCAGTTCTGTACTTTTTTTCCCAAAAAGGTAAGCATATTAATGGTAATGCTTTCTTGATTCCACAGGCCAGTTCGTCAGAGGACTCATCCTTGTCTTCCCTCTGAGTTCCGACTACTTCCCAGTGGAAAGGATACTTGGAACAGACACTCAAGTGCTTCTGGAGAGAGGTTCCATGGGGACTGTACCTGACCCTCTGAGGGTGACTAAAGCTTCGATAGCGGCAGCTTCTGGGAAGGAAGAGTCTCAAGGGGAGCTGCAGAGTATCTCACCACAGCCAACTCAGCCAGATAAAAATGCTAGTGGCATTGGCAACGCTCCCGCAGAACTTGGCCTCAGGCTCAATGCAGCTGCTCACGTCCTGATGCAAGCTTGCGTACATGAGTCCAGCCAGCAAGACATGGCATCTCCAGGTGTCTTCAATGAGGCAGAGCAAGTGTCTCCCAAACAGAAGACTCCTGATGACTCCCAGCTTCAAGGAAGCAAAGAGTCGCCAGCACCGGGTGTGAATGCTACTGCAGAAAAGGAACTTATATCTGCGCCATTTTTAATGTCTGCAGCCCAGCACAGTCACCATGCCATCCGAAGCGACCCTCCAAACACTAGCACCTGTCCAGTACCTGAAGATTCCTTGGTGAAATCAGAGGCAAACCCAAACGGTGAGAAACCTGAAATGTCAAGTTGTCCTACCAGGGTTACCTGTTGCCGCAACAAAAGTGAAATACACTGTGATTTTCCTTCTCCAGAAAACAGCCAGGGAATTGTACAGACTCTAGATACAACAGTGAGGATTCACTCATCCCCTTCTGCAGACAGACGTGAGGGGGAAGGGCAGAAAGTCATCAATAACACCACAGTGGTACCCAGTGAACCTCCAGCCAGAAGGGGATGCTCTGAGAACGAAGAGCCCTCTGCCACTGCCTTGAACACCGTAGCTGAAAGGTCTGAAAATCCTCCACTATCCCCCCTCACCAGCAGAGAGGCCACATGTTCTGCAGAGGCAAGGCAGGCGCTGCTGCCCGCACATCCAGTGTCAAAATTCAAAGAAGCCAGTACAATGACCTGCCAAGCTGAAAGTGAGGCTAAGGAAGTCTCTGGCAGGGCTTGGCAAGATGCTGAGGTGCAGGCAGTGGCAAGTGTGGAGAGCAGGTCAGTCTCTACCAGCCCCAGTATCCTCCCTGCATATTTAAAGGAAAATCCTGCCCCTGAGCAGGAGAATGGGCAGGAGCAACTGCGCATCATTTGCCACGGCAAGGGCAGTGGAAGCCACTTGGAACTCTCTAACAGCATGGTTGACCCCCCGGAGGCAAGGCAGGGCCCCAGCATTGTACCACAGGTGCGTATCCAGGCAGTTGTTGCCACCCCTGCAGCTTTCAAAGGGGGATGCAAACCAGTGAACCAACCAGCTGAAGGCCTTAAATCCCCACTGATCCCTGTGGCCTCCAGTCAAAACCGGGATACAGAGGAAGACCTGCGGTCATCAACAAGCAAAGAGGCAATCTCCAGACAACTTGCAGGTACTACTCCTGACTCCCAGAAAGCTAGCCCCGTGGGCCAGACTTCGCTCCTGGCAGGGCGGCAAGCTGAGATCAGTCAGGGGTTGGGGAACTCTGGACCTAGGGAACCTGAATTTGTAGTGAAAACTACAAATGACCACAAAGCTGAGCCAGGCTGCAAACCATCCGACTCTCATGGAGGTGCTAACAAAGACCACTCCCTGGAGAGCTTGGACCCCACTGATGAAAGAGGTGCAAAGGACAAGAAGTCTGCTTCTCCTCTTATCGTGAAAGACCATGCACCTGGAGCCACCAACACCCGAGATGCCAAAACCCTACTGCTAAATCCTAAATCTCAAGGAAATGAAGGTGAGGGACCAGAGGCCAATCCTGCACCCTCCCCAGGGAGGAAGAGCCAACAGAACACTTTGGAAGAACACAGGCAGACCAAGACAGTCACAAGCCTGAGCCTGCCATCAGATGGCACAGGTGACTCGAGCCCAGGCTCTGGTAAGAGGACCCCTTCTCGCTCAGTCAAGGCCAGCCCGCGCAGGGGCAGCCGGGTCAGCGAGTTCCTGAAGGAACTCAATGTGACAGCTGCGGCTGCCCAAGTGGGGCTCACCCCTGGAGAGAAGAAGAAACAGCTGGGTGCAGACTCCAAGCTGCAGCTGAAACAGTCCAAGCGCGTGAGGGACGTGGTGTGGGATGACCAGGGCATGACCTGGGAAGTGTATGGTGCTTCCTTGGACCCAGAGTCCCTGGGAGTTGCCATACAGAACCATTTACAACGACAAATTAGGGAGCATGAGAAGTTAGTTAAAACACAAAGTGGCCAGGCTCGAAGATCAATTTCCTCAGATTCTTCTTCAAGTAAGAAGCTTAAAGGGAGGCAACAGGGTGTTCTGCAATCCATGCTGCAAAACTTCCGGCGCCCCAACTGCTGTGTCCGTCCTGCCCCGTCCTCTGTGCTGGACTAAAAGGCAACTGCACTAGTGTATGAGCTGTGGTATTTCTTGTGTCTATTCATGTCAAAGCTTAGAAGTTTGGATTTCTGTTTTGTTTTGGATTTGTTGTCATTGTTTTCTGAGAGACCTAGGAGTAAACGCAACAATTAAGTTTAAAAATTAGCTATTACGAATTGTTGGGTTCTCCACAAATAAAATGCTGTTTCACACTGATAGAATACCAGAGGTGAAGCAAAGCTTGCAGATAGTCCAAGTTCAGAAGAAATGATCATCACTGAGGTTTTTTTAATCCATTATTATTTATACACACATTTTTATTACACACAAGTCATTTGGTATTTTCACCTCAGTCTATCACAGGGTAGTATTTTCACCAAAATACCTGCTTTACGTTAAAACTAGCAAAACCAACTATTGGCAACACTGTGGTAATTTCTGGTATTATTGAGGTAAGGATGCTAGTACCACAAAAGGTTGCTAGTACCACAAGAGAATGCTAATACTACAAGAGGATTCTAGTACCACAAGAGGATGCTAGTACCATAAAAGTTTAAGTAGTTTATAAGAACCTTAATGTGAACAGTTAAGAAAAATGTATGTTATTCCTGGGACAAATAAGATAAAATGAAAATATTCAAAAAATATAAAAAATATAAGTTGGCTATAGACATCTAAAACTAACCCTTTTTATGTGAACAAGTGCCTGTTAGAAAAGTTAGCTATACCTCTAAATATGAATACTCCCTGTACCAAACATGAACTTATATATGTACATTTTCTGCATTGAAAGCAAAGTGCATCCCTGTGCTTCGGACCACATTAAAATGGTATTTTCTTACATTAAAGGAAGTGTCTATGACTGGAGTCATGAAATTAAGGAGGACAGTAAATTTCATATTGTAAGTGTGTCCTCTGCTAACGGTTTTTGATTACTTAAATGCACAATCGAGATTCCTTCAGATTTATCACTTTTAAGAGGCAGGCTGTTATACTTCAGAGATCTTCGTGAAATCATAGTTTGAACTTTGGCTGACCATCTTTCCTCACCGGTTTCTACAGAAGGATAGATAGGCATGGGAACATCCTTGGCACAGTGAGTTGGGGTGGCAGCATCAGCTTGTGCATTGGGGTAGGATGGAGAAGGATCATGGCCCAGGTTTAGGGAAGGCCTTCCTCCCAGCATTCATGGTCTAGACAACACTAATCTGAAGTTTGCAGTTAACACCTCAGACTTAGCTGTGGAAGAAAGAGCAACAGCCATTGCTAAAATCACTCCTGATGAGCTAGAAAAGAGAACCTGCCATGTATCTTGTTTCTTCCTTTAGAAACTCAAATATTAGTGGCACAGTCATGCATCTATTTTGGCTTTTTTCAGTTTATTTATATTTTGTAGATTAAAAACATAAAAATGGCACCTGAGCTCCAAACCCTGAGCTACATTGCATTTGATTTCTCCAAGAGCAATTTAACTGAGTGTGTAGCTGCATAAGTAGGCCACGGTGACAGTACCCTCCGAATTTTATGATAATTATAGTGTTATACTTGGAACTTATAATGAACTTCTTAATAAGGCACATTTTCAGCTTCTTACTAATTGGCTTCTATTAAGGATGCTTTATAAAGTAGGAATTACTGTCAAATTACTGATCAAATTGTTATACTAATGATTAGAGATTTAGAATAAAACTCTCTCTTTTAATGTAAGTACTCATTTGTCTCAGACACCTTTGCAGGGATTTTATCTGTCTCCTATCTTACACACACCCAGGCCTTCTGTCACATGTCAGCACCCATACTGTGTATACACAAGCACACTCCCCACACACACATACACAGGAGCAGCTCTCCACAAGGTCCACTCCAGATGGTGGGCCCTAGGAATCTTTTGCTGCACAGAGCTACAACAGGCTGTTCCTATGGTCAAATAGGAGAGAAAAGACAGTTCTGATCAGCAATAATATTTGTGGATTTAAAGTAACCATGTAATACATAGATTGTTAAGCCTGAGAGAGTTGTAGGCATCTTTTCCAAATTCAGTAAATCAAAACTGCTTATTTTAGTATGGTGTCTCTCAAAGCAAAACCTTAAGAAGAAATATTTGATGAATATAAATTTGGCTTTCTTTGATACCAGAACTAAATTTTTAATGTATACAAAGACTCTAGAAACAACACAAAATGGTACAAATTGATTTTTGCTTTGTCCTTTTGCATCCTACAGAATTGAGAGCTTTTAGAAACATCCATGGAAATTGCCTCTCCAAATTGATACATTAAGCTGCAAACCTGCTCAGGTGTTTATATTATGGTACCTACCCATAGACACTCACATAGTATAACCATATTTGAAGTTTTTCCCTTTTCATAAGTCCATGACACATAATCCAGTCTTCAGGATATCACTGGGACCTCCTATCTTCTTAATCCAGGTAGGCACACAATGGCTGTCCTGGAAGACTATCTGCCACTGTAACACTGTTCTTGCTTTGTATTGTGACATACACTGGTTTAAGAGTTATTTATGTCTATCATTAATTTTTTCCTCTTTTAAAAACTTTTTATTGATTCTTTGTGATTTCTGCATCATGTACCCCAGTTCCACTCATCTTCCTCTCCTCTCATAACTGCCATCTACCCTTGCAACCTTCCCCCAAAACAAGCACACAAACAAACAAAAGAAAACAAAGCATAAAAACCATCTCATCATGAAAGCTGTAGTGTGTCATGGTGTGTCCCACAGTATATCTCTCTGTACACACATCTTCACTTGCAAATGTTTATTGCAATGTGTCATTGGTCTGGTTCAAGGTCTCTGGCTTCTGTGACACCATCAATATTGGCTCCTCACTGGGACTCCTCCTGGTTATCCTGTTGTTGTCCTGTGTCATGGAGGTCATCCAGCTTGGATCAGCAGGACCTGCCCTTTTACACACCCCAAGAGTTCGTAGGTGATGTAGAGCTCAGATATCACTGAAGCCCAGATCTGGGGCTTTGAGTTGACCTACCCGAAATCTACATCATTAATTTCTTTCACATGTCATTTATACCTTCCTAATATATCTTAGATCTTGAAATATAGGTAGTAAATGTTTTATTAAAGAAATAAATAGAAAATATTTCTGACATCAGTAATAAAGGAAGTGGAACGCAGGGTCTGGTAGTTCATTCACCATTTACAATGTAAAGATGTTATACCACTTACAAGAAAATATTAGAGTTCTTATTTAAACTGTGATTATTCTGTTTCTATGACCATGAGACAAACACTCCAGCTTACATTGTAATTTGTTTATTGTGAATGATTTTATATGAACATCATTTTTAATTAGTTGGTTTTAATGCCATGGCCACCTTTGTAACATAAAGTAAAATACTGATCAACTTTTGTTTTGAATCAACAGCAAAAAATGAATATTTTGTTGTGTTAAAATTAATCAGAACCCATGTGTATGTATGTCAAGATGAAATAGTTGAAAAGCAGATTCATATGTTTCCTTCCATGCCAAGTTCAGCTATATTGAACGGAATTTGATCTTGGATACAATTTTTTTATTCTTCAAAATCATCCAATACATCTTATTTTGGATATCTGTATTTTCTGTTATAGATTGAGTATAAAGCTGAAGTTGGACTGAATGTGCATGTGAATCCTCTACTTAAGGTCTGGCTGGACTGTGAACCCGAATCCTAAAGCAGAAAGATAAGGATAAGAACATTGTGGTTTATCTGGATCTCAAAGTCTTGGAGCTTTGCTGTTCCCAGTTTGTACTGTTTTGCTTCATTATTCTGGCCATGGTGTATATACCACACCAAAAACAGAACACTAGGGGATGTCCACTTTTATTAGTAGGGGATGTGTGAAAGTGTGATTTTAATGTCTCTTGTACAGCCGTCTTTGTATTCACTGTTACATTTACTGCATATACTTTAGAAATCAGTTTCCCTTTACTTGTACAGTGAAAGTGGTATTTAAAAATCCCCTTCTAGTGTGACATAATTCACCATATCTCCTGTCTACTATTTCAGATCACTATAAAGAAAACAATATGTTAGAATAACATTTGTGTATAGTTTATGTGCTCTTATTGGATAATGGCCAGTCATGGCCTTATGTAGACTAAGATTTACTAATTATCTACAAGGCTGTCATGGAGATGAGGCTGTCTCCTCTCTCTTGCTTTGTTCTTTGTGGTGTGTGAAAAATAAGCTTATGAATTCCCCAGTGTGGTGACACTGAATTCTGAAGTATCTTAAAGTGAGCTGATGACATTGTCACTGTCACAGCTTTGTCAACGTGGTGAATCAATGAATCAGAAACCTTGTTCTGCCCATGTCAGTACCTACCATATCACAATTACACCTGAACATTTTGTTTTCTGTTAGCAGTGTCCCTTGATGTGTGGGCAGCCTCTTTGGTTGGTTCTCTCCTAATGCAGGTCAGCTGCTGCTCCATGGCAAATGAAACTGGCATTCTGGGAATCTCCTGCCGTCCTTAGGACAATACCCTCCCCTAACAAAATTCTACAACTGATGAGTGATTCCGAAAGTCATCCCTACAGACACACAGGCTTACAAAGAACTACACAATGTTGAACATTTTTGCAAAATAGCTTTGTAAATAGTGAAACAGACTTCCACGAACACGATCTTACTTTTGGAACAGGAAGTATTCCTTGGCTACAGAAATCAGATTTTTGATTTGCAATAACCAAGAACATAAAGGAAGAACTGGAGTGGGAATTTCCTGTCTCACAATGATAAATTGCTATGTTTAACAGTGAATACTCAACCAGCTCAGCTCTCACTTGCCACAACCGAATAACCTCTCTCAAAGTAACTCCAGTCCATCTGTGTGCATATACAAACAAGAGACAATCTAGAAAAGACTTATTAAAAAATCAAGGTGGCAGCAATTATAAAGGACATTCAGATAACTTGAGGACTCAGAGAGATGACGGTGGGGACCAGAATGGCACAACAAGATGTTATTTACACATTTTTTTTCTAAGACTCAGATATCTCAGAAACCAATTTGAGAATAAAGACTGTTGACTATGAAACTAAAGCCAAGCAATATCATGCCAAAAAAGAGGCAGTTATACCAACAAGTGCATCAGCTGTGATCATATATTATGTAATTATTGTTCACTCTGTGAAGATTGGCAGTAGCTCAGAGGGCACGTGGAGAAAGTTTCAGCTTTCTGTTGGGAAGCTCGATCAGATGCTTCACATGAAGAAGCAGCTCAGTAACCATGAGCAAAGATTAGCCCATGTCTCATGCCAACCATGACAGAAGAGAAGCCACTGATTCAAACTCAAATCAGCTTCCACCAGAAACTTTGTCAAAAAAAATGAATTTATAAAAATTTTTCTTCCTGGACACTAGCAGCCAGATACAATTCACTTAACTCAGCCTAGTGGATTGCAAGACTTAGCAATGAGAAACAGGCTCCCAAATGAAAAAGTACTGAAATGCCATCCCTTTTTAGCAAAAGAAGCTCAAATCATGCCTTATAGAGAATGTTCTAGATGATTTCTGAATACTAACTACTCATCAAGTGTCTTTCTGGGCTCAAGTTCAAAGTTAATTGGCTGCAAAGTATTGAGAATTAAGTCACATATTTTGCCCCTCAGGAGAAGACACTGATGTTCAACAAAACAGTAATTATGATGAGATTGTCTCGTGATCTATGTGTATGAGAGAAAGAATTAAATGAGAAAGAAGGTCTAATCTAGATCTCTTCAATGTGGAAATGTCATCAAAATTTTTCCCCCAACTAGGGAGAAAATTATAATTTGGTTTGGGGTTATTTTTTGTTTTGTTTTGTTTACATTGCTGCTAGTATTAACTTTGTTAGTTTTTTTAAATAACCTGTCTCTTCTTTAGAAAGACTTTTAAGTAGTTAAGCAGTTTCTTCTGATTCACACGGCATTTGAAGACACTTTGTGAAGGTGGTGTGTGGATGGGCAGAAGGCACTGGTCTTCATCCAAAGGCAATCTTGTTGACTTCTTGATGGCTCACTAGTATTCATTTTAGGTCACATCTTGGCATAAGTCACTTTCAATTTTGTCTTTAAATGATTCAGATACATTGGGAAATGGCAGTATTCTAGACCTGCACCTCTGTCCTTAAAAGAGAGGAAAGACTAATATGGGTTGCTATAAGGGGATCTACAGAAACCTGCTATTAAATATAAGAGAAGTCAACCATGCTTGAAAACTCAAGGAAAACTCTCAAGTAGCAATTACTAAATCTCTATATTTATTTACCTCTGTTGTACTAATGTGTGATAATACTGTAGCTGGTTGTGGTACATCTGTACAATCTATAAGTGTGTACAGTCTGTGGGTGATTGCTTTGCCACTTTTATGTGTAGAAAAAAAAATAGCATGATAAAGCTCATTTAAAGGCTATTTCCTATCACCAAGTAGGTACATGCAAGAAAGTTAATAAAATCAACAAAAGTGTGTATGTTTGTATTCAGCGACAGAAATGATTCTTTCAGTAGAAAGTCAGGAGGAACTGGGCATAATTATGCTTTGTTTCTTTATCATCATAAGAGTTGCCAGCAGATTTACCACAAAGGCTGAATGGAGTGGTTGGTACATTGGCATGCTACTAAATATACCAGAGCTAATTTCATATGCCATTAGTCACAAGTAAGGTCAGTTCTTTGACCACTGGGTTTATTTACATTCTTCACACATGCTCTGTGTTAATTGTGTGACAGTATGTACATACCATGAGTGTGATTGTGTACATACCTCGTATGAATTATCAAAATTCTTTAAGCAGTTGCAGAAAAGCAGAACAAAGAAATAATAAATCAAAAGTCTCAAAATGGCTAACCAATATGTATTTTTATTTT
This sequence comes from Tokudaia tokunoshimensis, assembly GCA_036184795.1. NCBI lineage: Eukaryota > Metazoa > Chordata > Mammalia > Rodentia > Muridae > Tokudaia > Tokudaia tokunoshimensis. The sequence continues at coordinate 80,838,777 of BTHU01000002.1, read as the reverse complement.
CTACACATAAAATACATGTATAGCCAAATGTAAATAGCACATCCAAATAGATGTGCACACAAAATGAATTTAATTTGAATAAATTATTAACAAAACAACTAATTGATAGCTACATCTTTCCCTGACTTTTTGCATATATTAATATTGCAATTATTATATGAATTTTGCATATATTAATATTGAAAATGTAAATTTTCTTCCTTAAGTGATATTACACCCAAATGGCAGATTTTACATGTAATAAAAACCCATCCTATTTAGCATCTCACTGAGTCTGGTATCTGAACAGATTCAGAGTTATTAACACAATTCTTCTCTAAGTCCAGAACCATATCTGGAAATGACACACACTGAGGAAAATCACTTATATTTTGAAAGCTGATTTTGGGCCTTTACCAATATTTATTTGCACAGCCTGACAGAAAGCTTACACTTTTATTGAAGTATCTCCAGATCTCTCTACTGTACACAATGACTAAAAGAAGAGACAATCACAGGCCTTCTCTTGAAATTAGTAAAACAGTGTGTACCCAGACCAAAGAGAAATAAGAGATCTAAATGAAAACAAATTATAGTAAGATATCACAAGACAAGACAATTGGGAGTTCCTTAAGAAAGACACTGATACTCTGCACAGAATAATACTAAGGCCAGTACCATTACCCAATTAGTGGCAATTTGGAACAGAAATACCTAGTTTATCACAGTTTTTCTTAAGGATTGATCAAATTACTCTAATTTCTTCTCAAGGAAAATTACCTATTGAGTAAAGATCAGAGACTGACATTGTTAAAAGTTAGTTTCATTTGACCCTAGTTCCATAACACTAAAAAGTGTATTAGCTAGTTGCTGGGCTAACGATATGAATGGAAATACCAGAATTGCCCCTTGATGGAGAATTCCATTCACAAACTTCAAATACAACTTTTCACTAAAGGTGAATATTATTCTGGATAATATTGGAATACACATATATTCCCTACCATTTGAATGTTCCTAGAATATTTTCCTGGGGAAAATGAACTAATGTTTGCATTTACGAGTCTGTGTCTTCTGGTACTGGAGAGATGGCTCAGTGGTTAAGAGCACGTACTGTTTCTTCCAGAGAATCTGTGTTTGATATCTAGCACCCACCTGGCAGCTCACAATCATCTGTAACTCCTGTTCAGATTAAGAAATAAATCATCTCTTCATATCTGAGAAATGGGTAAAGGCTAACCAACCATACAGACACTGAGTGATGACTATGTCTGGCCAGTTTACCTGTGATGGGAATAGAACTCCTAAGATCTTGATGTTCACCAGTTTGGTTTTTTTTTTGTTTTGTTTTGTTTTGTTTTGCATAAGAGAAATCTGTGTACTTTTGAAAAATGCATATGAATTTAAATATCACTAGAGATTCTTTCAACATGACAACCATTTGTGTACATCCACTAAGAAAGATCAAAATGAACTACAATGTTTAATCAATGGAGAAACAATAATATTCAAAATGCAAATTATGTGTTATGGCATCATGTCTGTCTACAAAGATCATAAAATAGCTTCTTTAAGAAAGTCATCATCTCTTGGACATTGTTCCCAAATAAAGATGGAAGGTCATGTTGATAATGATTTCACAAAAAAAACTCCAACCCCCCATTTGACAGTCGGTTTTCTAATGGATGTTTAAAATACTGAGATTCAACAGGTTAGCTACTTCTGTCCTAAAACTTTTTGAAATATGATTTTTTGCATCTCACTTCCCATAATAAATATAATATGAAATGAAATGTCTTATGCTTCTATTATTGTTACTATTATCATCTCTGTTGTGGAAATGTTCTTTTAGTCCAGGACACATGGTGTCACTTGATCTCCTGACTAACACTATTCTACTAGTAATGTGCAGTAAAGCCAAAAGTGACCATGAAAGAATTGTGCTTTCCTTAGATTAGAATAGAATTCTGATTGGAACAACAATGACTCCTGATTGTCATAAGTACAGGTTCTCCTGCATTTGTCAGAGTGAAGTAGTGGGGAGAAAAAATATCTGTGTGTTTATGCTATTTTTCTTTGTGTGCCTGTTTGCACGTGCACAAGCACAGGTGGTGATAGAGATAAGAGCTTAGCACTGACAGAGCTATAAGCAGAGTGGTGGGACAAGGTACCTAGATTATTATTGTGTACTTCTAACCTGTTTGCTCTTGAATAGTTAGCGGATCTTTTCATCTTGATTCTCTGAAGAAAAAGGAAGCCCAACCTTGTTCTCGATTCTAGCTTGATGATTAATTAAATGAACATCTATATTTTGATCCCTTTGTTTCCTTAACTCTGTCTTCAGTTTATCAAAGAACTGTAAAGGAGAACTGTATCAGGTTTATAAATTCATACTTTTCAAATAGGATCGAATAAATTTGCCATAATCTTTAAACAAATAATTGTTTAAAGAGTGATTGTTCCAAGATTTTGTGGAGCCATAGAGTCCTCCCAACTAACAAGTACATCTTTTTTTTTTTTGGTTTTTTCGAGACAGGGTTTCTCTGTGTAGCCCTGGCTGTCCTGGAACTCGCTCTGTAGACCAGGCTGGCCTCGAACTCAGAAATCCTCCTGCCTCTGCCTCCCAAGTGCTGGGATTAAAGGCGTGCGCCACCACCGCCCGGCTAACAAGTACATCTTAATACATGCTGTCTCAATGTCAAACAGTTCCTGGAGCTGTTATTACCCAATTCTGTATACTAAGAAATTCTTTCTTGACCCAGTTAAGCTTCCAGCATCTCCACTCTATGAGACATTATCTAGTATTGGTCATAGGGTGACTACACTAGATCATTGGTCACCTTACACAGCTTTTCTGCCAGTCAATCTCACCATCCACAATTTTATGTTTGAGAAATGCACAACAAGACTCAAGGGTCTTTTCGACACAATTTGGCTCACATGAACTGACATTAGTAAAATTACCTCTTGTTGATGAAGAAAGATCTTCTCCTTAGAAACCTTGCAGAATTGTCTTTTATTATGGTTTGTATATACTCAGGCCAGGAAGTGGCACTATTAGAGAGTGTGGCCCTGTTGGAGTAGGTGTAGCCTTGCTAGAGTGGTATGTCACTGTGGGTGTGGGCTTTAAGATCTTCATCCTATCACTGTACCAATACCATGCAATTTTTATCATGATTGCTCTGTTGTACAGCTTGAGGTCAGGGATGGTGATTCTGCCACAAGTTCTTTTATTGTTGAGAATAGTTTTTGCTATCCTGGGTTTTTTGTTATTCCAGATGAATTTGCAAATTGCTCTTTCTAACTCTATGAAGAATTGAGTTGGAATTTTGATGGGAATTACATTGACTCTGTAGATTGCTTTCAGCAAGATGGCCATTTTTACTATATTAATCCTGCCAATCCATGAGCATGGGAGATCTTTCCATCTTCTGAGGTCTTCTTCGACTTCTTTCTTCAGAGACTTCAAGTTCTTTTTTTTTCCTATATTTTTTATTTACATTCCCAATGATTTCCCCTTTCCCGGTTCCCCTCTCCCTGAAAGTCCCATAAGCCCTCTTCTCTCTCCTTGTTCCCCAGTCAACCCCCTCTCACTTCTCTGTCCTGGTATTCCCCTACACTGCTACATCCAGTCTTTCCAGGACCAGGGGTCTCTCCTTCCTTCTTCTTGGAAATCAACTGATATGTGAATTGTGTCTTGTGTTCGAACTTCTGGGTTAATATCCCCTTATCAGTGACTGCATACCATGTGTGCTCTTTTGTGATTGGGTTACCTCACTAAGGATGATATTTTCCAGTTCTGACCATTTGCCTAAGAATTTCATGAATTCATTGTTTTTAATTGCAGAGTAGTATTCCATTGTGTAAATATACCACATCTTCTTGTCATACAGATCTTTCAATTGTTTGGTTAGAATGACACCAAAATATCTGGAATAGCAAAAAAACCCAGGATAGCAAAAACTATTCTCAATAATAAAAGAACTTCTGGGGGAAGCACATCCTTGACCTCAAGCTGTATTACTAAGCAATAGTGATAAACAAAAACAACAACAACAAAAAACCTGCATGGAATTGGTACAGAGACAGGCAAATAGATCAATGGAATAGAATTGATGACCCAGAAATAAACCCATACACGTATGGTCACTTGATCTTTGACAAAGGAGCTAAAACCATCCAGTGGAAAAAAGACAGCATTTTCAACACACGGTGCTGGTTCAACTGGTGGTCAACATGTAGAGGAATCCAAACTGATCCATTCTTAGCTCCTTGTACAAAGCTCAAGGACCTCCACATAAAACTAGATACACTGAAACTAATAATAGAAAAGAAAGTGGGGAAGAGCTTTGAGCACATGGGCACAGGGGAAATTTCCTGAACAGAACAGCAATAGCTTATGCTCTAAGATCAAGAATTGACAAACAGGACCTCATAAAGTTTCTGTAAGGCAAAGGACACTGTCAACAGGACGAAACAGCAACCAACAGATTGGGAAAAGATATTTACCAACACTATACCCAAAAGAAGGCTAATATCCAGTATATACAAAGAACTCAAGAAGTTAGACTCAGAGAACCAAATAATCCTATTAAAAAATGGGGTACAGAACTAATCAAAGAATTCTCAACTGAGGAGTACATAATGGCTGAGAAGCACCTAAAGAAATGTTCAACATCCTTAATCATCAGGGAAATCCAAATCCAAACAACCCTGAGATTCTACCTCACATCAGTCAGAATGGCTAAGATCAAAAACTCAGGTGAGAGCAGATGCTGGTGATGATGTGGAGATAAAGGAACACTCCTCCATTGTTACTAGGACTGCAACCTGGTACAACCACTCTGGAAATCAGAGTTTGGCTGTTCCTCAGAAAACTGGACATAGTACTACCTGAGGACCCAGCTGTACCATTCCTGGGCATATACCCAGAAGATGCTTTAATATGTAATAAAGACACATGCTCCAGTATGTTCATAGCAGCCTTATTTATAATAGTCAGAAGATGGAAACAACACAGATAGTCCTCAACAGAGGAATGGTTACAGAATATGTGGTACATTTACACTATGAAGTGCTACTCAGCTATTAAAAACAATGAATTCATGAAATTCTTAGGCAAATGGATGGAACTAAAAAATATCATCCTGAGCGAGGTAACCCAGTCACAAAAAAAAAAAAAAAAAAAAAAAAAACCACATGGCATGCACTCACTGATAAGTCAATTTTAACCCAGAATCACAGAATACCCAAGATACAATTCACAGACCACATGAAGCTCAAGAAGAAGGAAGACCAAAGTGTGGACTGAAGGAGTCATGCAAAGGAGTTGAGGCTGGGCACCATGAAGAGAGTCTATTGGTGAAGCCTAATTACAGCAGAAGGCCCCAGCATATTTGGAGATGCCAGTACCATGGGATGATCACCAAGAACAACAGCAGCAGTGGAGTAGATCAACCTGAGCTTAGAGTGCTACAGAGGGCAGAGCTTGAGAAGGGATGCCAGTCCTTTGGAGGAGCCTAGGTTATGTGTGGATTCCAGACATTGAAACAAGAAGTTGTAGCATTGAAATCGCCTTGGAGACCTGAAGATGCTCAAGATGCCAGAGCCGTGGGCTATCTACTGAGAAAAACTGCTAAGGAGTGGAACCAGCCCAGGAGAAAGAAATTTCTTGCAGTCAACAAAGATGGAGAAGGAGTTGGAGATCTGAAGACTGCTTGGGCATCAGACATGGAGATGCAGAGTTTGGAGTTCACCCAGCTGGTTTTTCATCTTGCTTTGGGGGTTATAGCTAAGTGATTGGATGAATCTCAAAAGAGACTTTGAACTTTGGACTTTTAATATTGCTGAGACTGCTATAGACTCTAGGGGCTTTGGAATTTGGACTAAATGTATTTTTTATTATCCTGTGGGTAGGTATGGTCCCCATAGATTCATACATTTGAACAAGCCTTTGCGGACCAGAAAGCAGAATGTGATGGTTTGTATATGCTTGGCCCAGGAAGTGTCACTATTAGGAGGTGTAGCCTTGTTGGAGTAGGTGTTTCACTGTGGGTGTGGCTTTAATACCTTCATCCTAGCTGCCTGGAAGCTAAATATGCTTGAAGTGCTTCTCTGGAAGGATTGGCATCTCCAAAATAGTATTTTTTAAAGTTGTTTTGTTCCCACTTTACAAACCTCAATTAAATTGTGTTTACAAGAAAGATAGATTTCATGAAGGTCTGGAAAGTATTTCCTTGTTATCGATATTCTTTTAATCTATCATGAAAATAAAAAATAATGGTATACATACCAAGAAATTATATGAGCACTTTCATATATACCTGAACTTCAGATGATGATATGTACAAATGGACACTACCTCTAGTAACATGTCCGTTTCCTATTGGCAGATTCTTCAAACATATACATTAGCTTATCAAAAGGAAACAGAGTAAACACTCAGACTTGCTATCAACAGCGCCTTGGTTCAAATCTCAGTTTCAAATTTGTAAGCAGGATTCCTTGGCTAAGTAATTTAATTTTCTGAATCATAGAAAATTCACTTACAAACTGAGGATAACAATAATTCTCAGAACTATAGACATTAAATTGGATAGTCAAAATAATTTCACCCCTAACTCCTCTGAGTTTTGTTTTCTCTTTAGGTGGAACTTTATTACTGTATTGCTAAGAGTTTTCCCATTTTCTTCTACCCACTGTACTTTTTGTAAATCTAGACAACTTCTAAGAATAGTTTTAAACATGACTATGAGACATCAAATTTGACTTGTAAATTATTTCCTTTTATTGTTTGAAACATGAGGACAGGCACTACTTCAACCATTTGCAGTTGTCAGATTGTTGAAAAGTAGGACAAGATTGTGATTAATTTTGTCACATCAAGTCTGATTTATAAGATAAAGTTAAATACTCATATAAAATGTTACCAGTTCAATAAAAGAGAAAGTGGGAAACAACCTTAGAAACTGTAACTACATCAGAATTCAAGCCTTAGATATGATTTTTTAAAAATGATTCTACACACAAATTGCTAGCAAAGTTACATGATTGACATTATTATCTAAGACATAAGAAGACACCTACAAATTATTTTGAAAGATAATCAGTAGAAGAGAAATCTTGAGTCAGTTTAATGCTGATAGATGAACTTCCACGTTGCTATAGGCTGACCTAAGTGTCTATGTCAAAGGGTCAAGATAAAGTATTTTACCTTATTAAGAGATCTATAAAGTAGAGCTACCTGGTGGTATGTGAGTCTGCATGAGGCTGCAGATGAAACCTTTTTCAGAATATCTATAGAAGTCATGGTAATCAGTTAGAGGGGAACCCCTGACACTACTGAGACAGTAGCCCCCAGCAAAACATGAACATTCAGACCCTCTGTTCTTCACACTTCCTTATCTTCACCGAGACTATAAAAAATAGAACCTTGGAAATTAGGAGAAAAGTGTCAAAATCAGGTGACCTACACAGCTTTATGTTGCTCTATTGAAATATATGACCCTGGCTAATTAAAAAGATGCTTATCTAGCCCATTTGTTTGGAGATTCAAGGGCTCAGCAGTGGTTTAAGCTCCATCCTAAGCTATACCACAACATGGCAATAGCATGATAAACACATGTGTATCAGTAAGCATGTGATTATGTGTTGAAATAAGAAGAGAGATTCATAGAATGGGTGAGTGCAAGTTTGATTCTTTATAACAACCCCGTCATGAAAACTACCAAAAAAAATTACATAAATTCTCCCTCATGCTTATTGATATAAATAGATTCTACTTCCCAAAGGTCCCACCCTGGACACAAATTCTTCAGTCACAATATTCCCTTTGGGTATACAAGATATATTAAGATTGCAGTATCGTACAACAGGAGAGCCCTCAAATCATAAAAAAGCATTACATGCTTGTTCACATGATTGTCACATGAGCCTAGACAGTCTCTCTTGGAATTGAGGTTACATTTGCAATGCTTAAATATAGGTGGTTGAATCAACTGGTGAACTCCCAAGCCTTATGTAGATACCACCACTAAGAATGTACTTGCTGAGTTTGAGCCATATGAACTGTGTAACCTCAGAGGCATTTGTACCTAATGCTGCTCTAGAGGCCCCTAAATTACCTCGTATTTTAGAGGTAAATAACATCAGACTCTGTACAGAGAATGCAAGCAAAGTCAACTCTGCTTCATTCCTGATAACTTCATTAAGTAAAAAAAATCTCAAGGTAGCTCTAAGATTTCTTTTTCCCACTCTGCATGCCTTCTCGTAGTTATTCAATGACTGCGACAAGTAATTTGAGCCTTCAAATACAATTATCTGAGTCTGAAACAATCATTATAAGCTATTAAAAATAGTCTTCTCCAATTAAGCTTATAATTAAAGGTCAGAGAGTCAATTTCCAGTTAACTGACCTGGATGAAAGCCACATGCCCCAAGACCACACATCTGCAGACATGCCACCCAACTCTAATTCCTAAAAGAAAACTCTAGTTGATTGGAAGGAATAGGAACCTAGTCCTTCTTACAGTTATAGAAATCAATTCTGCCAATGACCAGTGAGCTTAACCGAGAACCCATGTGTTCTGGGAAGAGATGCTTCCTTTATCATTACGACCCTGGATGTTTGCCAAGCAAAGTTTGAGCAAATAAGTAAGCCACATCATAACCTACAGAAAATTTGATACTGTAAGTGTGACGGGCAGCTTTAATTGTCAACTAGACACAATGTATAGTCAGTCATCTGGGAAGGGAGTCTCAATATAACATTGTCTACATTGAGTTGGATAGTAAGTATGTCTCAGGAAAGGATTGTCTTAAGCTAATTGATAAGGGGTGACTCAGAACAACACAGGTACACTAGGAAAGAGTCTTAAACTGTACAGTAGTGAAAAAAATCAAGGTGTGCACTAGCAAAAAGCTGAGTGTGTGTGACTGTCAGTGTAATATGACTAGCTACTGAAATCATGCCTTGACTTCCCCACAATGACAGTACACAAACTGAAATCAAGTTTAAATCAACTCCTTTCTTGTCTAAGTCACTTTTTATCAGGGTTTTTTTTTATATATCACCAAAACAGAAATGAAATTAGAATAATTATACTGAGTTGGATTAAAATGTTCAGTTTGTTCAGATCATTCACTACAATTATAAGCTGATACAGCACCATTTCCTTCAAGTGGAAATTCAAAATTCGAAATTGCCAAAACTTAGTTTTGTATTTAAGGATCTTTTTATCTCAATTATGCCTACATCTAAAAGCATAAACCCTCCCATTCTGAAGAATCACTTTTACTGAAATATTTAGTGGTATGTTTTCTTTATTGTATGATAGTGATTTTTAATAAAGGAGAAGAAAATTGGTGCAGAATAAACTCTAAGTTGTCATAATGTATAGACAGTTCATGAAAATATATGCCTTGTACTGTTCATTCACAAAGTGGGACACTTTATCATACTTATTTTTTGCTTACAGGTAACTTACTCATAAATGGATATACTTTTCCCCAACCCAGCAGATAAACTAAATTAGTAATGACAAGATACTGCCAACTCCTTAATAGCCACTGCAGTTGTATATGTAGGGCTTGTTTGTATAATGATGTACATAATTTACTTCATGTTTCTCATTCAGGAGATGTTCTCCCTGCCAAGGTTATTGGGAAGTTAACTGAAAATGTTCTCCCTGCCAAGATCAATGACTCATGAAAATTAGAAAAAGCATAAGAACAGGAATCAAGGTTGTGTTTATGTTCTTGAGCAAAAATGGTGAACGTCATGACCTTCAGGATAGTCCTTAAGGCTGTGGAAAAGAACTCTGAAAACATGAGTTCAAAAATATATAATTTCTCAACTATGTAAAATATAAGGATGCAATATAAATTGTATGAGGTGTTTCATAGACCTAAAAGAACAAAGGTAGCTGCACTAATTAAATTCCTGCCAGCTTGTCAGGAAGAGATAAAGGCAGGAAGATTCCTGAGCTCAAGGTCAGTCCGGGACACAAAGAGTTTTGACCCAGGTGTGGTAGGAATGGTAATTGCAGGACTAGATCTCACCTAGCTAGCTTATAAAGCCAGGCAAACCTCTGAATTCAATTCCTATGTTAAAAATTGTACTTGCTGTCTTTTCTAAGAATCAAGGAGCTGAGTTCATAACATACTGATTAGTAGGAAAATCAAACAGAACCTGGGGTGGGCAATTGGATGGAGATGTAAATAAAAGACTGGGCTTTGGTCTGTGAGAGCTGAGCTCTCTAGATGAGCAGTCTGGTGAGATAGCAGAGGCAGAACACAGGGCTGTCAGCTTGTCTCCATGACTGACTTTGAGTTGTATCTTCCCCAATTCCTGAGAGTGCTCCTTGACAAGGCACTGTTCACTGCATTCTACTCATTATTTCAAGTTTCTTGTCCTTCTATTCACTATAAGAACCCCATGACGACATCATTATGGTTGTTGTCATGCTCATTTAATAGACAAAAGAGTCAAAAATACAGAGAAGTTGAGAACAGTGAGTTAGTGATGGTGCTAAGTCTTACCTGGTTCTTTGTTATCTGCCCAACTAGTCCAGTGTAGCTGCCTTACTGTACACTGACATGCAGAGAACCATACCCACTAGCTATCAAGATGTCAGATACTATTTGAATAATAGCTATCTCCTTACTACCTAATGTGTTCTCCTCACTGCCATTATAAACTCTAGCCACTTGGGCTGCCAGTGATTTACGTGTAGTCACTAATAAAGTCATGAAAGTTATTTCTAAAGAAAATAAAGTTCATTTCCTCTAAGTATTGCCAATAAGGGCAAGAAGAAAACAGCATATTAAAGAATAAGAATTTTTTTTTATTTCCATAAAAAGCCTCCAAAACCCAGATCTTATTTCTTTTCTCAAGAAAATAAAAATTGACTTTAGTTTCAGTAAATATTTTTCTTTATTTTTGGAATTCTGGAATTAATTGTTGTCAATATGTATATAAGATTCATTTGTGTGACAGTTAAAGTACAATTGCACAAATTAAGTTATTTTTATGTTCTTTCAGCAAATGATACTATACAGATGAGATTTCTTTCTCCCCTTACATGTGTTTTAATAATTAACTATTAAGTTAAATTTTTATGAACTGTTACAAATACAGCTCATAAGATGTATAAATAAGCTTGGAGGTCTTGAGCATATTATTTCAAATAATTCATAAGATTATTAGAAGCTATACATTTTAATTCTATCACAAGCTTTTTTAATAGAAGAAGAGAAACCTGACCTAACTTCACTTTCACATTACGGAAGTGGTTTTCAACCTGTGTTTTGTGACCCCTTTAGGGTCTCATATCAGATGTTTAAACTGCAATTCATTACAGTTATGAAGTAGCAACAAAATGATTTTATGCTTGGGAGGCACTACAACATGAGGAACTATATTAAAAACTGGCAGCATTTTGAAAGTTGAGAACCACTACTATAAGGTAAAATTCTTATCTGCAGATACTGACCCTAGTAATACTGGATAAATATATGGTCTGGGTACTAAAGCAATTAGGGATTGATGAATGATGAAATCATTCCCTTTTTTGCATAGTTGCACTTGTATACAAAGGAGATATATTTTGACCAAGTAGAAACCATCATATCTGATGTAGATGGTTTAACTGAGATAAATTACTTCATAGTGCATACAATCTGTATAAAAATATCTCAGTATGGAGCTTAAATATATACATTGTTCTTTTATTTGTAGGTTTTACTTTACTAAAAGTGAAAGGGAAGTTTTAAATATTTTTAATTATGAAATCATATGTGATATTTCTGTGCAAAAATGTTAGAAGTTCTTAAGTAGTGTTATATGAGTTGGCTGATGAACTCTAAACCTGGAAAATGTAAGGATAGACCATATCTACTAAGGACAGTCTAAGACATTTTTACCATTTCTGCCTGTAACTGGTAGAATTTTTCCACACTAAGTTAAATAACACTGATTTTGAATCCTAGAATATGAAACAGGTTAAGCAAAATGCCATCCTTACTACAACCCAAACACTAGTAGCAGAGGTATGTGTGATGGTTCACAGTTCTAACTCTGCAAAGGTCCGAGGTATGTCAATCACACAAAGAAGCAATGTAAAACAGCCTTACCACAGACATGCTTGTCTTTCATTGGGGAAGGTAGAGAATGACACCCTGACTCTGCCTATTGGGTTGACCTTTTAAGGCACCAGGAAGAATTATCATAGTATCCAGAAAGCTGATTAGTATGTATCAAGGTGTCGAAGATTGCCACAACACATGGGTCACATAACAGTGCTGATTATTAATAATGTACGTTAGAAGTTGCAAATCATCAGAAGATGTCAGTTTTAAGTATAAAGTATTATTCTTCAAAAGCATTGTATGAATAAGAATCAAAAGAAAGAGATACGTTTTATAGATGAATATAAATAGCATATGAGGAAATAACACAAGATGCTATGATGATACATAAATATAACACAAAATGTGAAAAAATGAACCTCCAAGATGCTGGATTCCTAAGTCATAATAGGAGCCAGTCACTAATGTTGTCTCTGACTCAAAATGTGTTCTGTTAAGATTTATTTTATGTTCAATTGTGTGTGTGTGTGTGTGTGTGTGTGTGTGTGTGTGTGTGTGTGTGTAAGTATGTATGTTCAGGTGGCTTCAGGGACCAAAAGAGGACATATAATCCCCTGGAGCAGGTTGAGTGGGTCACCTAATGTAGATGCTGAGAACTGAACTCGGGTCCTCTGCCAAAGCGACACACGCTCTTAGTAAACTGACCTCACCAGCTCTCAGATAATTTTAATCTTCTTTCTGTAGGGATTCACTGTTTCCTCTCAGTGTAGCAGTACACCAGATGTCAGTGTAGAAAAAAAATGAACTTGTAACATTAATGTTTATTGATTCAAAGCCAATACATTCAAAATTTTGGAGTAGAGATGCCATTTCAGACTACACAGACCTGAGGTAAACCTGAGTGTCTCTCCATGGTGATCAGTGTAGGGATTAATTCTGTTTCATTCTGAGGTGCTCAGTATCCCCCATTTTCACCAGGCATTCAGCATAGGTAGGGAAGAAAAAGATACCTCAGACACCTAGAAAAAAAAACTACTTAAAGACTATGCATTTATACTTGGAAGTCGCTTTCCATTCCAGAGAGAGAAAGAGTATTAAGACCTTAGAGCTGAAACATAATCTCAGATGTGTTACAGGAAATTCCAGCCCTTGGAAAAGTCCCTTGATCCCTACTTCCAGTATAGTACCCAGAGACTAAGTTATTGGCCAGGCTACTGACCACCATTTCCCTTGCTTCAACATGAGGAGTCAAAATGAAGAGGCAATATATGCATGGCTAGCTAGCATGGGGATTAGTCTTGAAGATCAGAGCCAGGAGTCACATGGTAATGCTTTTTATTCTAGCACCTGGTAGAACCTACAGACTTATATACTCAATCCAGAGCTCAGAGATAAAACTTGTAAACAGTTCTGCATCAGGCATAGACCTGTAGGCAAGTGGGCTAGACTCAAGTTTCAGACACAAATTCCAGCCTTTGAACTGAGAAGCACACCTATGCTCTTCACCATTTTGTGACCCACCAATAGTTTTAATATTCAGATTCAATTCACTGTAGCCATCATCCCCCACCTCAACATCTAACAATATTGACATGGTCATGCCTGTGCTTACAAATGAGGCTCTAGAAGTTTTCTGGCATGAGACAAACACCTGAACCTAACTGGGGTAGACTTGTATTTCACTCTACATCAATGCCAGCTACACTGTGAGCCCAAGCACACCCTAAAATATTGGTCAGGTCTTGTAGGTTATAGAGGACCCTTAGAAACTAACCTTGCTAATAAGCATTGATTTTTCACTTGAACCACAGATCTAATAGATAAGTAAAAGCAACTTAAAGTTTGGTATCTGTGCCTGAATTTTGTATAGTCTTCTTATTTGGGGTCAAATTCCTGTTCAATTGAACACATAGATTAATCATTCAAGAAGTGTTAATGTAAATTAAAAAAAATAAAATAAATAATTAAAAAAAACAAGTCTTTGAAAAAATGTTTTTATCCAAAAAAAAAAAGAAGTGTTGCATCTCATTACTAAGATTATAGTCTGCCATGTTTGGAGAGCTTTTCTGAGCAAAATAGAAAATGGAGAACTCCCTTTTCTTAGCAGGGCCTCCTCTTCACTGCCTTATCTGGGGAGCCTGAGCCCCAGTCTTCTACCTGTGGCCTGGCTCATAGTCCTTGGCAGAAATTACAGGTTCAACTTCCTGGAATGACTCTCCATGCAAACGGGGTATCCCCAGAACCTTAAGCCTCAACCCATCAAACTTTACCCTAAAAAGAACCCCTTCCCCTGCTAAAATACCTTGTTTCACCACAAATGAAATGCATGCACACAAACTGTTTCATTGAACCTCTTGTAAGAGAGCTGTAACTTCAAATCCTCAGAGAAAGCTTTCTTTCCTCAGCTTCACTGTTGGACTGGGATCCTGCGGACCCATCCATTCCTGAATCTCTCACCCTTACCCATTTGGTATACCGCAGTGCGTGGAGTTTTAAAGGGAATCCAGAAGCACAGCTAAGTATTAGTCTAAAATCATCTGATCTGGATTTGAGAGTAGCTAAATCATTTTACTGTCAGTTTTTACGACATCCTGTTTTATATCTCTGAAATAGCATCTAAAAGTCTTCAGTCATTTTCTAAACCTGTACTTTCCTAGAATTCTAAGAAGGTACAAATATACAGTAGTGACCAGCTAGTTTAGTTTGTTTCTTTGTTTTTTTATTGGATTTAAGACCTGCTGTATGAGATGGAACCCATACCTGCAACTATTAATGAGGTCAAGAACCTGAGACTAGACTGATCATAGGCCCAGAAGCAAACCTACTACTATTATTCTAGTAAATGACCATAGCAATAGAAGGATTCTTAATGACATACTGTGATACCCACAGACTTGAGCACTGCTCTTCCCTCAGCATAGAAGCTTCTTATAGCAATAGATGATAATAGATTCACTTCTGGACAATGAGCTGAGGACAAGAGACTTTGGAGCACTTAGTCCCAAATAGGATTTCTTTATCACAATCCTCCCCTCAAGATTCAGAGTTCTATATGAAAGAAGGGGAAAAAAGATGGTAAGAACCAAATGTGTTAGCCAATTCCAAGGAAAAAGTGTTTTCCAGACATAACAGAACTTACATACACGTGAACTCAGAGTCTATAATGGCACAAAAGTAACATACACAAGTTCAAACCAGACAAAAACCGATCTTGGAAGAGGGGACAAGTGACAAAGGGTTGCCCCCTCTAACCAAGAAGCTTTTTGCAATTAATATTTGATAACAAAAGGAAAATAGGCCTTCTTAAGTAGAGTGACACTGAGTCTATATGGGTATAAGCACCATGCTCCAGGGAAGGCCTCATGCTCAAAAGTAATTGACAAACAAAAAACAGATTACATGTTTTTGCTTTTGTTTTATTTTGCATGTGTGTGCTTTTTGTTTATTTTCTTAGGCTTGTTTTGGCTTGTTCAAAAAAAATACCCCAGACTCAAATAGTATGCAAAAGCAAAAATCATTTTATTCTGCAGAAGTCCAGTATGCTAGGGTCTACCATCTGCCAAGATGGAGGTGCCCAGTGAGCACACAGGCCTGATTTAAAGCACATTAGGGGAATTCCAGAGAGGGATAGGTGACCTCTATCTTAATCTGTTGGCTCTCTCTAGGGACATTCCAGAACCATTAACTGGGTATTGGGGAAACTGGAAACTGGTTTTTTGTTTTTTGGGGGGTTTTTTTGTTTGTTTGTTTTTCGAGGCAGGGTTTCTCTGTGTAGCCCTGGCTATCCTGGAACTCACTCTGTAGACCAGGCTAGCCTCGAACTCAGAAATCCGCCTGCCTCTGCCTCCCAAGAGATGGGATTAAAGGCGTGCGCCACCACCGCCCGGCTAGGAAACTGGAAACTGTTACTGGGGAAGTCAGTCTGGAAACTGTTGCGGACCCATCACCTTTGCCTCAGGCCAGGTGGCAGGACAGCTTCTGATGGCAGGGCAGTTTCTGACTGGTTACCTGGGGCCTGGTTGGTTGTTTGTTTGTTTGTTTGTTTGTTTTGTTCAGAAACTGACAACTGACTTGTCTGGACTTGCCCTGTTCTTGGAAACAGAGATTTAGGCCTAGTCTCCTGAACTTCCAATTTGAAGCCTGTTATGGAGTCAGCCTAGCCTATCTCAGGAGGAGTTGTAAAAAGAGAAAGAATTGAATCAACACACACACCATACGAAAAATATTTAAGTTAAAAAAAGATAAATACAGCTGTTTGGGGGAAACAATAAATTTGAAGAAAACACAGGAAAGTATCCATTTCTCTATGAGTGGACCCTATTATAAATGCAAGCAATTTAAAGCTGGAACAGAAGTTCTTGAATTTAAAATATTCTCAGAGAAATTAAAAGTATCTTAGAAGGTACACATCATGGAATAGATCAAAAAAATGGTAAGTAAATAGAAATGCAACTCACTTGACAACATATATTTGAAGAAGAAACAAAATAAAGCAAACTGACAGTAACTTTAGTACAAAGTAGGTGAACCAATTTAAACTTATCCCTGTCTAGCTTAGGAATGAATGAGACTCAGATTGTGCTTATTTTATTTGGTTTTGACAATTAACCCTAATCCACTTTTCTAACTGCTGGCCTAGCTCCTTCCCTAGCGGTGTATCCCAAATACTTGCTGTTTTTCCTGTCCATGTGCTCATGATCCATCTCCTCTCATCCATCTCCTCTCATGGCATCTTCCTCCTCCTCCTCCTGCTGTTCCTCATTCTCATCCTCATCCTCCTCTTTCCCACCCTCCCTGTTCCTCCAACCACCAGTCAGGAAACTCAAAACCAGCCTACCTCTAATGCCTCCAGTATTTGGCTGCATTGACTGCACCATTTTTATTTAACTAATAGTTTTAAATTAAGGAACAAGGTTTGTACAACAGAAGCTGGTAAATGAGAGAGAATTCACAGGTAGGCAGCTAGACCTTAGGGTGTAGGATTTAGCATTACAACATAGCAACAGACCAAACCTCAACAGTACAAGGTTAAAATAGCAAATATTTGGGATACAGTGTTCTCATAAATAGATTATTCAACAAAAAAAGCAGCTTTTAGCCTTATCCATCTTAGTTATGCTGTATGTTTTTTATTGATATACCATGATTGATTTGCTCCTGGTACCCCACATTTGAATTTTTACTGAGAAACAGAGCAGAAAGGCAGCATATGCTTATTCCAATGCACTTAAGTCTTAAAAAATTAAAAGTTAAGCTAATAGAAGTCAAGAGGACAATTGTGGTTTCCAGAGGCTGAGTAAGGTGACAGAAACAAGAGCAGGGAATGTGGGGAATTGCTGATTTTTTAAGACTTAAAATATATATATATATATATATTTAAAATACCTATATAATATATATTTATATATAGGTATTTTGCCTGCATGTATGTCTGTGTACCATATGCATGCAGTGCTGGAGGAGGCCAAAAGATGATATCAGATACCCTCAACTAGGAGTTCCAGTTGGTTACTGCATAAATTAGACTAAACAGGGCCAAGGCTATCTACAAGAAAAGGGAGGATAGCCAATGATAGAAAGTAGAGAAAGCATGGTAAGAGAGGCAGGAACAGATCAGAGAGAGAGAGAGAGAGAGAGAGCACAGAAAGAATAGCTGAGTTATAAGGAAAATGAGCAGATAGGAGGAAGAAACCTGTCAGCTGGGGTGAGTTTTGGACAGTTGAGAATGTGAGAAGGATCAAGATGGACTTCCAAACATGTGACAGGTCCTTATGATATGGAGGGAGCTTAGAGACCAGCATGTGCTCTGATATGCTGATAGGCACTATGGGTAGACACATGTTCCTTCTGCCAGAAGAGAAATAACATCTTTGGTAGAAAGGAACTAGTTTCACAAGGTCTTGAGGCATGCTGACTCTTATCTAATAATCAAAAACCCTATAGTCCAGGTTGAACTCAATGGGTGCCTTTTGGAGATTGGGGAATTGGACTTTCCGTTGAGCCTAACAGTTAAAAGACACCATGTGAATACTGGCATTCAAACCTAGGTGCTCTGCAAGAGCAGTCAGTGCTCTCAATAGCTGAGCCATCTCTCCTGCCTGAAAGTGTTGATTATGGGTGAACAGGCAATACGTTGTCACTAAATAGGAACAGAAGCTCTGATTCAGCATTGCTCCTATGTCTACAGAAAATAGTACTGTTTTCAAATGACCAGAAGAAAAGAATTTGAAGTCTTTCAGTATATAGACATGATAAATGTTAGAGATAACAAATATGCTTAACTTAACTCAAATAATGTGCACCATGAATATGTCAAAATTAGACTTGCTACATTAACACTCACAAGCTTCCTTTTTGTGTATCAGTTTAAAAACTGCTTTAAGTTTTCTCTCTTCAGACATCTTTTTTCTCTTGCCAGATACTAAGCTGACCAAAACCTAACTTAAATGTTCATCTGACCCATATTGAATTCTAACAGATATTCTAAAGAGATAGCTGATCATACATCAAAACAAGGGAAAGAAAACAGACCCTTGTTTCCATGCCCTGAGTAAAGGAAAATCTCACCACGCTTCCCCAGAGGTCATTTCTGGAATTGAAGGCCTCACTAAACATCTTCCAATTCTCCATAATTTAGGAAAGATTCTCTTTGCACAAAAGAGAGAACTGCCCTACCATGGGCCGTAGAACTGCATCAGCCTGAACTGGCTTGAAACTAACAGATTGAGTGGCAGTTGCCTTCTGCTACAAAGCTCCAGGTGTCCTGCCCCCAGAGCACCTTGGTGGAACCCAGAAGCCAGCTCCCATCTGCTCTCCATTCTGCCAGCTAGCCTGTGACACTCACTAGGTCATTGCTGTAGCTTCCACTCAGCTCAGGCTGCACCTGTATTCTCTAGTCTGTACTGTGACTCCTTAGACAGGAAATAAGCCTTGAATCTTTGTTTTTCCACAGAGATATCCTGACAAAAGTCAACTGAGATTCTCTCATCCCCAGTGTCCTCCACCTCCAGAAACATTCCACAATATGTTCATCTTTAGAACTGAGATGGATACATGTAGTGCCAGCTCAGCCAACTGCTGCAGTCTACCCACTGCCTTGTGTATATTTGTAGTGACAGCTATAGGATACTGATAGGCAAAATGATTAGAAGAAATGAAGAGCAATAGAAAGGTAATCACATAAACAGACCTGAGGATCTGGTGAGGTAGCTGAGCAGTAAAGAGAGTGTGCACTGCTCTTGTTGAGAACCTCAATTCCATGTCAGGGACCTCAACATGCCTGTAACCCCAGCACCAGGGATCTGACATCTATGGCTTCTGTAGGCATCTGTACTCATGCCCCACCCACCCCCCACACACATACACATACACATATTCATACACATTTAAAAAGAAAAGGCAATCATAAAGAAACAATTGCAAGTTCAAATGTTAGTTTTATCAGGTTTCATCCTTTACATCTGAATGAAAGAAATGAACTGATCCTTAGAGATGGTAAAACACTTTGAGCTATGACCCACAAGGGTCCTACACATAAATGATAACACAAATATAACTAAGGTAGCATCTTCCCAATGAATTTAATTATAGTAGTTTAATTATTATTAAATATATAACAATTAACTTAATCCTAAATTAATATATAATTCAAAAATCTTACATTCTTTCTCCTTTGTGAATTTGAATTATTATATATCTTCACTGCAACCAAAGTATACCTGATTGGTCACCTGTTTTTGTCTTAATCCTTAGTTACTGATGGTAATTATACCTGTAAATCTTTGAAGAGTTACAAAAATGTCTACAGAGCAATGAAATTATTTCTTTCTCCTGTCTCCCTGATGTAATTATTAACTGATGAACCATTTGAGATAGTAAGATGAGTTCTTCATTCTGAGGATTTAGCCCAGCATGAAAGCTATTTGATCCTGTGCTGGTTTGAATATGCTTGACCCAGAGAGTGGCACTATTAGGAGCTGTGGCCTTATTGGAGTAGGTGTGGCCTTGTTGGAGGAAACACATAACTGTGGGGTGTGAGAAAGGAGAGCTTCCTACTAGCTGCCTGAGGATGCCTGTTTGCCTTCAGAACAAAATGTGAAACCCTTAGCTCCTCCAGAGTCATGCCTGCCTAGAAGCTGCCAGGCTACCTGCCTTGATGGTAATGGACTAAATCTCTGAACCTGCAAACTAGTCCCAATTAAATGTTAGCCTTTGTAATAGTTGTCTTGGTCATGGTGTCTCTTCACAGCAATGGAAACCCTAACTAAGACAGAAGTTGGTACCAGGAACTGTGATAGGCTCAGCTGACCATGTGATTGTTTGGAGAAATATGGATTTGGAAAATGGTGGAATGCTTCAAGAGGGGCCTAATGGACTATCCTAGTAAGAATATGGAAGATATTTGTGCTGAGGGTGATTTTAATTATGGAAGCTTGCCTCTAGAGGTTTCAGAGGAGAATTCAGTAATATTGAATTGTGATATTTTAGTTAAGAATGTGACTGCCTTTTGCCTTTATTTGAAAGTCTACCTGGGACTAAGGTGAAGCAATTTCAATTAATTCTATTGACAAAGGAAGTCTCAAAAAAGTTCCCTGTAGACTTTGTCCTCTGGTTTAGTCTCATGACGCACATTTTGATCAAGCTTATCAAGCTTCAAAAGGAAACATACAAAATGTATAGTTCAAAGAATAAAGGGGTATCAGGAAATAGAATGGAGCTGAATCCTATGCTCATATACAGATTAAGGGAGTGGTGACTTCAGGGCAAGATTCCACCCAGCTAAGTTTATTGTTTATGTGTTTTCAGTTGAACAAGGAATAGTTATATCATGTAAGCCATTATTACCTGCTTATTGTTTTCATTCAGACTTTTAATCTGGAATGAACTACAGTTCAGAAATGAAGGGTACACTTGTCAGCCAGATCTTGAGACTGAAAGTCACAGGCTTTTGATTCAGAATATAAGAAATAGTGGCCATGAAGAGTTTAAGCCCAGGTATGGTGGTACACACAAGGAGACAGAGGCAAGTCTCTGAGTTCAAGTCCAGGCTAGTAAAAAGCCAGTTCCAAGTAGAGAATAGCTTAGATCTGGGCAGAGTGATAAAGGCCTTTAATCCCAGCTTTCGGGACACAGGGTCATTCAGAACTCTGAGTTCAAGGTCAATCTACAGAGCAAGTTCCAGGACATCCAAGCATAGGCAGAGAATGGGTTTGAAAACAGAAAGCTGGTGATAATGTAATAGAACAAGGGGGACCACATTCCAGCCCCACCAAGCAGCAGAACTTGGCAGCTCCAGCCATGTGACTCTGGCTTTAGAATCAAGAATAGAAGGGACTACTGGGACAATTGATGCTGGTTAGCTGGAGTTAAGAAATGAGTGGTGATTAAGAAGAGACAGCATCACTGAGCTAAAATCTGAGAAGTGTTTTCTGAAAGGACAAAGAAGCTGTATTCCAGAGAGAGCCAATTGTACCTCATGTTGCAGCTAGACTTGGTAATGTGTAAGAATTACCTAGATGGTACTGGTTTTAAAGGAATGAAGGGGTCATGGAGAACAGCTGAGAGGCTTGGTACTATGAGGCCAGGAAAGGACATTGGTGAAGGTACATCCTTAGTTGCAGTTGGCAGCCCAGAACTAAAAGAATCATGCAAAGAAGTTGAGGCTTGGCACCATGAAAGGTGCCTATAAGAGGCTTTTGATGAAGCCTTGTAGCATCAGAAGACCCCAATCTATTAGAGATGCCAGTACCATAGGATGACCCACAAAAACCATCAGCAGCAGCAGTTCCACGGAGTAAATCAGAGTGCTACAGAGGGCAGAGCTCAAGAAGTGACCCAAGTCCTATAGAGGAGTTCATAAGATCATGTGTGGACCCTAGACACTGGAACAAGAAGCTGTGAAGTTGAAGCTGCCTTGGATACCCCAAGATGTTAGAAATATCAGAGCTGTGGGATACCTGCCAAGGAAAGCTGCTAATAGGGAGTGGAACCAGCCCAAGAGAACAAAATTTGTTGACGCTACATTGCAGATCTCCTAACAGCAGTCAACAAGGATAAAAGGAGTTGAGGATCTGAAGAGCACTTTGACCTCAGACACGGAGACAAGGAGCTTGGAGTTTAACCAGCTGGTTTTCTCTCTTTCCTTCTTTGGTCCAGTATTTCCTTACCATGATTTTTGGAATGGTAATGTATATCCTGTGATGTTGGAGGTATGTGATCTGATTTTTTATTTTACTTTTGTAGGGATTACAGTTAAGTGATTGGAAGAACCTAGAAGAGACTTTGAACTTTGGACTTTTAACATTGTTGAGACTGCTATACACTATTGGAACTTTAGAAAGTTTGATTAAGTGTATTTCTATTTATGTAATAACAAGGTATGGCACACATAGAATCATGTGTTTGAACAAATCTTTTTTTTTTCATTTTATTTTCTAAGAGTTTTTTTATTGACATTCAAAATCATTTCCCCTTTCACGTTTCCTCCCTCCCCGAAAGTCCCATAAGCCCCCTTCCCTCCCTCTTTTCCCCATTCAACCCCCTCTCGCTTCTCGGTCCTGTCATTCCCCTACATCCAGTCTTTCCAGGACCAGTGGTCTCTCCTTCCAACTTCTTGGAAATCTATTGATATGCGAATTGTGTCTAGGGTATTCCGTGATTCTGGGTTAATATCCCCTTATCAGTGACTGCATACCATGTGTGTTCTTTTGTGATTGGGTTACCTCACTAAGGATGATATTTTCAAGTTCTGACCATTTGCCTAGGAATTTCGTGAATTCATTGTTTTTAATTGCAGAGTAGTATTCCTTTGTGTAAATATACCACATCTTCTGAATCCATAACTCAGTTGAGGGACATCTGGGTTCTTTCCAGCTTCTGGCTATTATAAATAAGGCTGCTATAAACATAGTGGAGCATGTGTCCTTATTGCATGCAGGTAAAGCCTCTGGGTATATGCCCAGGAGTGGTATAACAGGATCCTCCGGGAGTGTCATGCCCAGTTTTCTGAGGAACCGCCAGACTGCTTTCCAGAGTGGTTGTACCAGCTTGCAATCCCACCAGCAGTGGAGGAGTGTTCCTCTTTCTCCACATCCTCGCCAACAACTGCTGTCCTTGTGGTTTTGATCTTAGCCATTCTGACTGGTGTGAGATGGAATCTCAGGGTTGTTTTGATTTGCATTTCCCTAATGACTAAGGATGATGAACATCTCTTTAGGTGCTTCTCAGCCATTAGATATTCTTCAGGTGAGAACTCTTTGTTTAGCTCTGTACCCCATTTTTTAATGGGGTTACTTGCCTCTCTGGAGTTTAACTTCTTGAGTTCTTCGTATATATTGGATATTAGCCCTCTGTCGGATGTAGGGTTGGTAAAGATCATTTCCCAGTTAGTTGGTTACCGCTGTGTTTTTTGACAGTGTCTTTTGCCTTGCAAAAACTTTGTAATTTAATGAGGTCCCATTTGTCAATTCTTGATCTTAGAGCATAAGCTATTGGAGTTCTATTCAGGAAATTCTCCCCTGTGCCCATATGTTCAAGGTTCTTCCCTAGCTTCCTTTCTATTAGTTTCAGTGTGTCTGGTTTTATGTGGTGGTCCTTGATCCACTTGGAATTGAGCTTAGTGCAAGGAGATAAGAATGGGTCAATTTGCATTCTTCTGCATGTTGACCTCCAGTTGAGCCAGCACCATTTGTTGAAAAGGCTATCTTTTTTCCACTGGATGGTTTTAGCTCCTTTGTCAAAGATCAAGTGACCATAGGAGTGTGGATTCATTTCTGGGTCTTCAATTCTGTTCCATTGATCTACATGCCTGTCACTGTACCAATACCATGCAGTTTTTAACACTATTGCTCTGTAGTACAGCTTGAGGTCCAGGATACTGATTCCCCCAGAGGTTCTTTTACTCTTGAGAATAGTTTTAGCTATCCTGGGTTTTCTATTATTCCAGATGAATTTTTGGATTGCTCTTTCTAAGTATATGAAGAATTGAGTTGGGATTTTGATGGGGATTGCATTGAATCTGTATATTGCTTTTGGCAAGATGGTCATTTTTACTATATTAATCCTACCAATCCATGAGCATGGCAGATTTTTCCATCTTCTGAGGTCTTCTTCAATTTCTTTCTTCAGAAACTTGAAGTTCTTGTCATACAGATCTTTCACTTGTTTGGTTAGAGTCACACCAAGATACTTTATATGGTTTGTGGCTATCGTGAAGGGTATCATTTCTCTTACTTCTTTCTCAGCCTGCTTATCCTTTGAGTATAGGAAGGCTACTGACTTGCTTGAGTTGATTTTATATCCAGCCACTTTGCTGAAGTTGTTTATCAGCTGTAGGAGTTCTCTGGTGGAGTTCTTTGGGTCGCTTAAGTATACTATCATATCGTCTGCAAATAGTGATAGTTTGATTTCTTCTTTTCCAATTTGTTATCCCTTTGACCTCCTTTTGTTGTCTAATTGCTCTAGCTAGAACTTCAAGTACTATATTGAAAAGATATGGAAAGAGAGGGCAGCCTTGTCTAGTCCCTGATTTCAGTGGGATTGCTTCAAGTTTCTCTCCATTCAGATTGAGGTTGGCTACCGGTTTGCTGTAAATTGCTTTTACTATGTTTAGATATGGGCCTCGAATTCCTGATCTTTCCAAGACCTTTAGGATCAAAGGATGCTGAATTTTGTCAAATGCTTTCTCAGCCTCTAATGAGATGACCATGTGTTTTTTTTTCTTTGAGATTGTTTATATAGTGGATTACATTGATGGATTTCCTTATATTGAACCATCCCTGCATCCCTGGGATGAAGCCTACTTGATCATGGTGAATGATCGTTTTGATGTGTTCTTGAATTCGGTTGGCAAGAATTTTATTGAGTATTTTTGCATCGATATTCATAAGAGAGATTGGCCTGAGATTCTCTTTCTTTGTCAGATCTTTGTGTGCTTTTGGTATTAGCGTAATTGTGGCTTCATAGAACGAGTTGGGTAGTGTTCCTTCTGTTTCTATTTTGTGGAACAATTTGAAGAGTATTGGTGTTGGGTCTTCTTCGAAGGTCTGATAGAATTCTGCACTAAAACCATCTGGACCTGTGCTTTTTTTGGTTGGAAAAATTCCAATGACGACTTCTATTTCTTCAGGGGTTATAGGACGGTTTAGATGGTCTATTTGATCCTGATTTAATGTTGGTATTGGGTATCTGTCAAGGAAATTGTCCTTTTCCTGGAGATTTTCTAGTTGTGTTGAATACAGGCTTTTGTAGTAGGATCTGATGATTTTTTTTGAATTTCCTCAGTTTCTGTTGTTATCTCTCCCTTTTTGTTTCTGATTTTATTAATTTGGATGCTGTCTCTGTGCCCTTCGGTTAGTCTGGCTAAGGGCTTATCTATCTTGTTGATTTTCTCAAAGAACCAACTCCTTGTTTTGTTGATTCTTTGTATGGTTTTGTTTATTTCTACTTGATTGATTTCAGCCCTGAGTTTGATGATTTCCTGCCTTCTACTCCTCTTTGGTGTATTTGCTTCTTTTTGTTCCAGGGCTTTTAGGTGTGCCATTAAGCTGCTAGTGTATGCTGTCTCCCGTTTCTTTTTGGCGGCACTCAGGGCTATGAATTTTCCTCTTACCAATGCTTTCATTGTGTCCCATAAATTAGGGTATGTTGTGCCTTCATTTTCATTAAATTTCAAGAAGTCTTTGATTTCTTTCTTTATTTCCACCTTGACCAAGTTGTCATTGAGTAGAGCATTGTTCAGCCTCCATGTGTATGTGGGTTTTCTGTTGTTTTTGTTGCCATTGAAGGCCACCCTTATTCCATAGTGATCTGATAGGAGGCATGGGATTAGTTCAATCTTCTTACATCTGTTGAGGTCTGATTTATGACCAATTATATGGTCGATTTTGGAGAAGGTACCATGAGGTGCTGAGAAGAAGGTGTATTCTTTAGCTCTAGGATGAAATTATATATATATATATATATATATATATATATATATATATATATATATATATATATATATATACATACTAGTTCCATTTGGTCCAAGGCTTCAATTAGATTCACTGTGTCCCTGTTTAGTTTCTGCTTTCCTGAACGATCCATTTCAGAGAGCGGGGTGTTGAAGTCACCCACTATTATTGTGTGAGGTGCAATGTGTGATTTGAGTTTTAGTAAAGTTTCTTTTATGAATGAGGGTGCCCTTGCATTTGGAGCATAGATATTCAGAATTGAGAGTTCTTCTTGGTGGACTTTTCCCTTGATCAGTATGTAGTGTCCTTCTGTGTCTTTTTTGATGACTTTAGGGTGGAAGTCAATTTTATCTGATATTAGGATGGCTACTCCGGCTCATTTCTTGGGACCATTTGCTTGTAAAATTGTTTTCCAGCCTTTTACTCTAAGGTAGTGTTTGTCTTTGACCCTGAGGTGCGTTTCCTGCATGCAGCAAAATGCTGGGTCCTGTTTACGTGTCCAGTCTGTTAGTCTATGTCTTTTTATTGGGGAATTGAGACCATTGATATTAAGAGAGATTAAGGAATAGTGATTATTGCCACCTGCCATTCTTGATGCTATCTTTATGTTTGAGTGGTTATCTACTTTTGGGTTTGATGCAAGAAGGTTACTATCTCATTTTTTCCAGGGTGTTGTTTCTCTCCTTGTATTGGTGGTTTCCACTTATTATCCTTTGCAGGGCTGGGTTTGTGGAAAGATATTGTGAAAATTTGGTTTTATCATGCAATATCTTGGTCTCTCCATCTATGGTGATTGAGAGTTTTGCTGGGTAGAGTAGTCTAGGCTGGCATTTGTGTTCTCTTAGTGTCTGCATGAGATCTGCCCAGGATCTTCTGGCTTTCATTGTCTCTGGAGAGAAGTCTGATGTGATTCGAATAGGTCTTCCTTTGTATGTTACTTGGCCCTTTTCTCTTACTGCTTTTAATATTCTTTCTTTGTTTAGTACATTTGATGTTTTGATTATTATGTGACGGGAGGTATTTCTGTTCTGGTCCAGTCTGTTTGGAGTTCTGTAGGCTTCTTGTACATTCATCGGCATCTCTCTCTTTAGGTTAGGGAAGTTTTCCTCCATAATTTTGTTGAAGATGTTTCCTGGCCCTTTAATTTGCAAATCTTCACTCTCATCTATACCTATAATCCTTAGGTTTGGTCTTCTCATTGTGTGCTGGATTTCCTGGATGTTTTGGGTTACACGTGTTTTGCATTTTGCATTTTCTTTGACTGTTGAGTCGATGATTTCTATGGTATCTTCAGCACCTGAGATTCTTTCTTCCATCTCTTGTATTCTACTGTTGATATTTGCATCTATGACTCCTGATTTCTTCCCAAGGTTTTCTATCTCCAAAGTTGTCTCCCTTTCTGATTTCTTAGTTGTTTCTACTTCCTTTTTTAGATCCTGGATGGATTTGCTGAGATCCTTCACTTGTTTGTTTGTATTTTCCTGTATTTCTTTAAAGTATTTTTGCATTTCCTCTTTCAGGATTTCTGCCTGTTGACCCAAGTTCTCCTGTATTTCTCTAAGCGATTTTTGTGTTTCTTTCTCATGGGCTTCCATCTGTTGATCCATCGCCTCCTGCATTTCTTTAAGCAGTTCTCGCGTTTCCTTTGTAAGGGCATCTATCCATTGATTCATTTCTTGAAGCACTTTTTGTGTTGCCTCCCTATGGGCATCCATCTGTTGACCCATATTCTTCTGCATTTCTTTATGCAATTTTTGTGATTCCTTTGAAAGTGCATCTAACCGTTGATTCATTTCTTTAAGCGATTTTTGTGTTGTCTCCTTGTGAGCCTCCATCTTTTGATCCATGTTCTCCTGCATTTCTCTAAGTGATTTTTGTGTTTCCTTTGTAAGGGCTTCTAACCGTTGATTCATGGTCTCCTGTAATTCTTTATTAGATTTATTTGTGTCCTTCTTGTGATCCTCTAATAGCATCATGAGAAGTGATTTTAAATCCAGATCTTGTCTTTCGGGTGTGGTGGGGTATCCAGGACTTGCTGCTGTTGGAGAGTTGGGTTCGGATGGTGCCATATTACTTTGATTTCTGTTAATAACGTTCCTATATTTGCCTTTTGCCATCGTGTTACCTCTGGTGTTAGTTGGTCCTGCTGTCACCGGCTGTTGGTTGGACCTCCTGTGAGACTGCAAAGCTATTTCTGGCCCCCCTGGATTACCAGGATTCCCCTGGCACAGATTTCTGGGGCCTGCCCTGCTCCTGAGTGACTTTGGAGCCCTGATGTGCCTTGCCCCAAGTGATGTTATATTGGGGAGTCCTTGCACATCCAAAGGCTCAGCTTAGTGGATTCCCGGAGCAGACATCACCGAAGGGAGGCTGGTAGGCTCCTGCCCTGTGCAGGGGTGTGTGATCTCTCGGGGGGGCCGAGGGGTCGTCCCTCTGCAGGGCAGAAGTCCCACAGCAGGGCTGGCGCATCGATTACTGCAGACCTGCCCAGCTCTTGGAGCAGGTTACACACAAGCTGCCTGAGACTGAAGCAATATTATGCCTGACTGTCTCCGAGCCTGGCTGTCCCAACTACCTGGACACTGGAGCAAAGATGGCAGAGTGCATTCTGCACTCTCTCTGCGGTGGCGCAGGTCACCCAGCAGGGGGGATGGCCCACAGCAGAGCTGGCGCCCAGAGGACCACAGCGCTGTCCAGTTCTTGGGAGCAGATGGAAGCCCCAACAGGCCATGTCCCAAGCGATGTTATATTGGGGGAAACCTGGATACCTGTCATCTCAGTGCGGTAGATCCCAGAACAGAGGTCTCCAAAGGGAAGCTGGTAGGCTCCCGCCCAGTGCGGAGGGTCCCTCTGCAAGGCAGAAGTCCCACCGCAGAGCTGGCGCGCTGGTTACTGCAGATCTGCCCAGTTCTTGGAGCAGGTTACACACAAGCTGCCTGAGACTGAAGCAATATTACGCCTGACTGTCTCCGAGCCTGGCTGTCCCAACTACCTGGACACGCGAGCAAAGATGGCAGAGTGCACCCTGCACTCTCTCTACGGTGGCACAGGTCACCCAGCAGGGGGGATGGCCCACAGCAGAGCTGGCGCCCAGAGGACCACAGCGCTGTCCAGTTCTTGGGAGCAGATGGAAGCCCCAACAGGCCGTGTCCCAAGCGATGTTATATCGGGGGAAACCTGGATACCTGTCTCCTCAGTGTGGTAGATCCCAGAACAGAGGTCTCCAAAGGGAAGCTGGTAGGCTCCCGCCCAGTGCGGAGGGTCCCTCTGCAAGGCAGAAGTCCCACCGCAGAGCTGGCGCGCTGGTTACTGCAGATCTGCCCAGTTCTTGGAGCAGGTTACACACAAGCTGCCTGAGACTGAAGCAATATTACACCTGACTGTCTCCGAGCCTGGCTGTCCCAACTACTTGGACACTGGAGCAAAGATGGCAAGTGCACTCTCCCAAATCTTTTTTTTTAAAGATTTATTTATTATTATATGTAAGTACACTGTCACTGTCTTCAGACACACCAGAAGAGGGCATCAGATCTCGTTACGGACGGTTGTGAGCCACCATATTGTTGCTGGGATTTGAACTCAGGACCTTCGGAAGAGCAGTCGGTGCTCTTAACCGCTGAGCCATCTTTCCAGCCCCGTGTTTGAACAATTCTATAGGGGCCAGGGAGTGGTTTGAATATGCTTGACCCAGAAAGTGGCATTATTAGGAGGTGTGGCCTTGGAGGAAGTATGTCACTTGTGGGTAGAAAAAGAGAGCTTCCTTCTAGCTGCCTGAGGATGTTGGGCTTCTGCTGTTAGGCTTCAGAAAAAGATGTGTAATTCTCACCATCTCCAGTACCATGCCTGTCTGAATGCTACCATACGTTCTGCCTTGCTGAACCTCTGAACCTATAATCTAACCCCAATTAAATGTTGTCCTTTATTAGACATTGGTCAAGGTGTCTCTTCACAGCAATGAAAACCCTAAGACAGATCCTTATGCAAGATCCAGGGACAACTAATCCCATAGGTATGCTCCAGATGAGTTAAGCTGTGTTAAGCATGGAAGATAGAAAAGCTGTCTATATTAGCTCAAACAGACCCATGGAACCAGGTCGCAGCAAGCAGATGATTAGTCCATGGACTCTCAACCCTTACTCTATAAGTTCCTCCAGCACCAACCTATCCCTCTTCATTCTTTAGAAAGAGAACAGAAACAAATATTTTAACAGCTTCCCTTCTACATACATTAATTTATGATCTATCTCATCTCATTGCAAATGACTGTTCTCAATGGTATCCACAGAGATAAAGATGGTAAAATAAAGCCTTGATGGTGATCAAATTTGAACCCTGAGATCGGTTATCCTCCAACATTTTTCCTGGACTTTCATTTTTTTTAAATTAAATATAATTATACTATTTGCCCCATGACTAGTCTTTCCTCCCTCTAAACCCTCCCCAAGTATGTTACCTTACTCCATCTTTTTCTTTGTTATCATTAGCATTTCCTCTAGGCTCACATATAAGAAAGCTCTCTCCTTTTTCTCTCTCCATTCTTTTCCTCTTTCCCTCCCTCCTCCATCCTCCCCCCTCTCTCCAACACGTCCCTAGCCAGCCTTTTCCTGTCTTTCTCTCTCACTCTCTTTCTGTCCTTCTCTGTCCCTCTTTCTCTGCCTCTACCCTCTTCTCCAGGTCCCAATAAAGTCTCTTTTATACTAAGACTGTCCTTCAGCTGATTTCTTTGAGGGAACACTTTGGCATGGGCCCACCCAGGCCCTCCCTTCTACCACCACACAACAATGGTGACACAACAATGGTGCCTAAAGACTCAGATGTTTACAACTATGTTTTTGGACTCACCATTCGATTATCACTCCACCCACCCACAACAATTAGGTAAGCTTTTTGGTCTTTTTAGCTTCTCCCAGGGTCCGAGGAATTGACCTTTCAATGTCCAGTGCACCTCTGTTGCTTCCCAGCCACAGCCCTTAAGGCTGATTCCTACCCACTCCACCTACCCTCATAAACCCTCCTGGGTCATTGTGACCCTTCCTGCCTTCCTCTTTACCTGACCTTATCCCACCAGTCTCAGAGCAGCAACTTTGTAGTTCCTTAGGCCCTGCTAAGCCATTGCCCCTCTTCCTGCTCTCCTCATCTTCATGTCTTCCCCATGGATAGAACCCGTCTCTGGAGTTCAGCTCTCCACCTCTGCCTTTCTGAAAGTCCTGGTACCAGGCACAGGGACCTGAGCTTAGCCAGGCTAATTTCTGACCCCCATTGAGTTGTGTTGACCCACTGAACGGCTTGTGTCCATGTTTTTGTACTTTCTGGGTCTGGGGACACCCACAACTCAGCTGCAGTGACTGTACATGTCTCCTTTCTCATCCACAGGGATGACCCTTTCATGGGATGCCTCTTTAAACAAAACTTCAGTCCATTCATCTTTCCAGTAAAATTTCTATAAATAATACTGGTGATCAAGAAATGGAAAGCAAGTCTCTCTCTTTTCTCTACACCCTGTTTCTTCCTGCTTGGTCTCAATCAAACTACCTCTGAGATGTAAGGATCATTTCTTTGTGCTTTAATTTTAAATTCTACTGAGGTCCATTCCCTCTGCATGGTATAGCTCTCAGCCTGTCCATGTGGACCTGCTCACCCTCAGCTCCTATGCCTCACTGCAGCTTGGCTGTGCCTCTGCTCTTGCCCTCTAACTGCCTGGCTGCATGGCTGTAGGCGTTGGAGCTCTCCACTAGTTCTCTCCAGATTTTATTTCTGATTTCCAAATTCTCACTGCCACAGACAAATGATCCAAATAACTGTTATACTTAACTCACTCTGCCTACTCTTAAACTTCTATGTCCTAAATGGCTTTTATCCTTGATTTCTCTCCATCCTGCCCTTATTTAAATGTTTTGATTATAGGATAGCAATTATAAAACTTCTTGATCTTATTTATTTATTATTAAAATCTCCTTTTAGATTTAACTGTTTATTATTAAAATCTCCTTTTAGACTAAGAAAGTAATACAGCTCCTATTTTAAATTAATTTAAATTTTCATATGATGATAAAGATTCAAAGTTATATTTCTACAACATGCTATAAATACAATTCAACCCTGATTTAAAATGTTTCTTATATGATGATAAAATTTCAATCATAGAGGTCCATTCAGATTAAAAACAGCTAATTTAAAATGTATGTCTAGTCATCTCTCTCTTTGCTAGCACATAGCCAATGCATGCTTGTATAAATGAATGCTATTCCTTTTAGATGTTATTTAAACATATAAAATTAAAATTATTTTATACTGATCTATTGCTCTTTCATGGATTTTTAAAAATATTGCTCACACTTTTCAAAGTCAGACATGTTTTTAAAGTCCAGAGCCAAAATACTAATCAAAAATCAATGCTCAGGTATTCTTAAATCTCGTAGCATTCATTCCTGATGTAACCAACTCATGACTGATTACTGTCTTTCCTAAAGGCTGGAAAAGGTGGAGCCCCACTGCCATCATCCAAAGAGCAGTCACATGACTACCAGCCATCTTTGTTGTGGGAAATCCTTCCTTTGTGCCATCTTGCTTGAGGGCAACAACAGACCAAATAAGCAGGTTGCCAAAGATACTTTTAAATTGAAATAGATTCTTAACAAATTTATCTCTTTTTTAAACTTAAAAAGATTTTTGTAAGTGCTAGGAAAACCACTCAAATCTATCATGGATCAAATGGACTCTATCCGGATAAGTACCCCTGTCAACCAATAGCACAAGTTCCTTACCTGCTGCTTATTCCACAGGGTAGGATTCCTCCCCCACTCCCTGGATATGGAAATTCACCTTCCCTAACCACCAATACCATGAACCTAAGAGTTACAAACTTCTGAACCTACTTAACTATATTTTCTGCCTCTAATATGTATATGTTTCAGAATCTTGCCAATTTCAAGTGTTTAATCAAAATATGCATCCAGAACAGCTTCAGAGAAGCAACTCACAGGTGCTCTGGTCTACTCTCACAAATGCTTATACTGAGCTTGCACCTTCCTACCCACAGATTGTCCCACAGACCCTAGACAGCAATGAAACAGCCAGCTCTCCCAGGACTTAACCAGCATCCCCTTCCCAATTTTCTTAGGTTCCCAGAAGACACAACATTTGCTCCAAAGTCATCAGAAAGTACTTAAAGAACATGGAGACCCCATTTCTGCCTTACCATCACCTCTTTCTAATTCTTCATTTTTTTCTAGCTCTTCTTTTTTAATTAAACCAAAATGGAGGAATGTTAGCATGTCCTCTAGGCTCTACCCACCAGCAACAGTCAGGTATAAGTTTGATTAGCATATAAGAAATTACATATATATATATATATATATATACATATATATATATACATACATATATATACTATATATATATATATATATATATATATATATATATATATATATATATCTTTCTCTCTTCTATTTGTCCCTGGCCATCCCTTTGCCTTCTTTCTCTCTTCCTCTCTCCTCTCCTTTTTGGTCCTTCTCTGTTCCCCTTTCTCTGCCCCTACCCACTTCTCCAGATTCCAGCAAACTTTCTTTTATACTAATTATTTTCTTCTTGGCTCTCATTTACTATGCTTTGTTCTTTGTTTAGGGGTGGGTACCTGTGACACTTCTCTCTTCCATGTTAGCATGGTTATTGGTGTTGAACCTATTCAGGCTTGTTTAAGCAGCCATATTGTTGAGATCTTGAGTGAAGCTTCGCTCTCATTCCCAGAAGACAAACCTCACTCCAGATTTCCTAGTCCTCAGACTCTTTTAATCATTTCCGCCCCCCTTCTATTATTTTCCTTGAGCCTTAGGTGTAGAAGTTGTATTGTAGGTTTATCCACTGGAGATGGGCACTCCACAATCAGTTCTTCTCTATATTTTGATCAGTTGGGTTTTCTGCAGTACTCTCTAATAATTACAAAGAGATACTTTTTGAGTGCTATACTTATCTGTGGGTGTGAGGAGAGATATTTATAATTATGGCTGTTTGATAGGAATTATGTTTGTTTTAAAAAGTGGTGGAATGTTCTCTTCTAAAACCCATTCCCTTATCATCTCCAAGAAATTGGGTAGGTTTCCAGCATCAGGCATGATTTCTCTTCTTTTAAGGGAAATTTTCCTCCAGCACAACTTGTTACATCAAGTCCAAAGATATGTACATTTTTCTTATCTGGTCTCTTGGAAGGCCTTTCCCATTGCCACTCCTACCAAGGTCACCTCCTACCAATCAAACACCTACTATCAGTCCTCTCCACCCCTGTGCCACCTACTAAGTCTCATATCTCATTGGTGAATGACAATCTTCATTGCTAAATAGTTTCTGTTTTTCATACACTCAAATTTCATCAGAGTCACTTGATAGTTTGACATTGATAAGCTTCTTTATATAATATTTTTAATTTACTGTGTAATTTAAAGATGTTTTATATTTTCCTATGATTAATAAATTGTTAGCCCCATTTAGAGAATTTTAAATTGGAGTGATTTGTTCTTAGTCCATCAAAAAGGCAGAGCAAGGGTTCAAAGAATACATTTCCAAGTCTAATTCCCACATCTCTGCTTCTAAAGATTAAGAACCAAAATAAATGTCACCAGTTCCCTTTGCTCAAACTCATTAACACATCCTCAAGAGAGTCCTCAGGCCCTTAATTAGATGCTATTCAGTCTAATCCTAATCACAATTCCAGATCACCAGTTTTCAAAATTTTGTTGGATAGAAAACAGCATTTTAAAATCACTGAGACAAATAAGGGATGTAATTAACAAATTCAAAGTAAAATATATAAAAGTCACAGAAATTAGTCTAACAACCTGAAAAAAAAAACCTAGCTGAATAGGACTACATAGAAGCACAGAAGCTCTATATT
This sequence comes from Tokudaia tokunoshimensis, assembly GCA_036184795.1. Taxonomy (NCBI): domain Eukaryota; kingdom Metazoa; phylum Chordata; class Mammalia; order Rodentia; family Muridae; genus Tokudaia; species Tokudaia tokunoshimensis. Next base: position 80,803,869 of record BTHU01000002.1, on the reverse strand, counting down.
CTAATGTCAAATTAAGTCAATGGTTGATGTTCACAAATACCAGAGACATCTTTCTGTTACTCTTATGGGTTCTAAAGAAGAACTAGCTGCTATGTGTCTAATCTGTATTCTTTTTACTTCTTGAAGTTAACTTTCATATTGAATAAATTAATTGTTTCTTCTTTGAAAAACAATTGATTTTGTCAAATTAAGTTTAGAAGAATATTCTGAGTTCCAATGGGGAAGAGTTCTACAGCATGAATTCATTTTTCTGAATCTTATAAAGAGGCAAACAATGAAAATGTTTTATTTTGGAAAATATCCAAGGGCAAAATTTTAAATGCAAGGGAATAATGGCTTAAGATTTAAGAATGGGACCCCTGGTCCTGGAAAGACTGGATGTAGGGGAACGCCAGGACAGAGTAATGAGAGGGGGTTGAACGGAGAAAAGAGGGAGGGAAGGGGGCTTATGGGACTTTCGGGGAGGGAGGAAACGGGAAAGGGGAAGTGATTTGGAATGTAAATTAAAAAAATAAAATAAAATTTAAAAAAAAAAGGCTAAAAAAAAAAAAAAAGAATGGGTTTTCTTTCCCCCAGGAGGTGAAAGGAAGGGAATAAGCAAATAATCAGTCTCACTAGCAATGTATTTGCTTTAGTTTTATCAACATCTTGAGTAAAACGGCTCTTAATTTTTTGGTTTACAGCTACCTTCTTATAATAGTGATGGTATCTCAATGTGGCTTTGATCTGAACTTTGCTGTTTATATTAAACATGTTAGTACTTTATTGGCATATGTTTCTTGACTGAATACAATTCAGACCCATCTAAAAATGGAGGTAGAAACAATAAAGAAATGACAAAGGGAGACAACTCTGGAGATAGAAAACCTTGGAAAGAAATGAGGAGTCATAGATGCAAGCATCAACAACAGAGTACAAGAGATAGGAGAAAGAATCTCAGTTGCTGAAGACACCATAGGAAACATTGACTCAATAGTCAAAAGAAAATGCAAAATGCAAAAAGCTTATAACCCAAAACATCCAGGAAATCCAGGACACAAGGAGAAGATCAAACCTAAGGATTATAGGCATAGAAGAGAGCAAAGATTTAAAACTTAAAGGGCCAGTAAATATCTTCAGCAAAATTATAGAAGAAAATTTCTGTAACCTAAAGAAAGAGATGCCCATGAACATACAAGAAGCCTACAGAACTCCAAACAGACTGGACCAGAACAGAAATTCCTCCAGTCACATAATAATCAAAACATCAAATGCAGTAAACATAGAAAGAATATTAAAAGCACTAAGGGAAAAAGGTCAAACAAGATATAAAGGTAGACCTATCAGAATTATATAAGACTTCTTACCAGAAACTATGAAAGCTAGAAGATCCTGGGCATATCTCATACAAACCCTAAGAGAACATAAATGTGAACCCAGGCTACTATACCCAGCAAAACTCTTAATTACCATAGACAGAGAAAACAAGATATTCCATGACAAAATCAAATTTACACAATATCTTTCCGCAAGCCCAGCTCTACAAAGGATAATGGGTGGAAAATACCAACACAAGGAGGGAAACTACATCCTAAAAAAAGCAATAAAGTAATCTTCTTTCAACAAATCAAAAAGAAGATAGCCACACAAACATAATTTCACCTTTAACAACAAAGATAACAGGAAGTAAAAATCATTCATCCTTAATAACTCTTAACATCAATGGACTCAATTCCAAAAGATATAGACTAACAGACTAGATACGTAAACAGAACCCAACATTTTGCTTCATACAAGAAACCCACCTCAGTGACAAAGACAGTCACTACCTCAAAGTCAAAGGTTGGAAAACAACTTTCCAAGCAAATGGTCCCAAGAAATAAGCTGGAGTGGCCATTCTTATATTGGATAAAATCAACTTCAACCAAAAGTTGTCAAAAAAGATAAGGAGGGACACTTCATACTGGTCAAGGGAAAAATCTACCAAGATGAACTCTCAATTCTGAACATCTATGCTCCAAACACAAGGGCATCCACATTCATTAAAGAAACTTTACTAAAGCTCAAAGCACACATTGCACCCCACACAATAATAGTGGGAGACTTCAACACCCTACTCTCAGCAATGGACAAATCATGCAAACAGAAACTAAACAGAGAAACAGTGGAACTAACAGAAGTTATGTACCAATTGGATCTAATAGATATTTGTAGAACATTTCATCCTAAAGCAAAAGAATATACCTTCTTCTCAGCACCTCATGGTACCATTTCCAAAATTGACCATATAATTGGTCAAAAACCAAGCCTTAACAGATACACGAATATTGAAATAGTTCCATGCACCCTATCAGATCACCGCAGTCTAAGGCTGGTTTTAAGTTCAAACAAAAACATACACATGGACATTGAACAATGCTCTACTCAATGATAACTTGGTCAAGGAAGAAATAAAGAAAGAAATTAAAGACTTTTTAAAATTTAATGAAAATGAATCATCATACCACATCTTATAGGATACAATGAAAACACTGCTAAGAGGAAAATTCATGGTGCTAAGTGCATCGAAAAAGAAAATGGAGAGAGTTTACCCTGGCAGCTTGACAACACCCCTGAAAGCTCTAGAACAAAAAGAAGCAAAGGCACCCAAGAGGAGAGACGACAGGAAATAATCAAACTCAGGGACGAAATCAACCAAATAGAAACAAAAAGAACTATACAAAGAATCAATAAAATCAGGAGCTGGTTCCTTGAGAAAACCAACAACATAGATAAACCCTTAGCCAGACTAACCGGAAGGCACAGAGGCACTACCCAAATTAATAAAATCAGAAGTGAAAAGGGAGACATACATCAGAAACTGTAGAAATTCAAAAAATCATCAGATCCTACTACAAAAGTTTATACTCAACAACATTGGAAAAATCTGCATGAAGTGGACAATTTTCTAGACATATACCATGTGCTAATGTTAAAACAGGATCATATAAATCATCCATGTAGTCCCATAAGCCCTGAGGAAATAAAAGCAGTCATTAACAGTCTCCCACCAAAAAAAAAAAAAAAAAAGTGCAAGACCATATAGGTTTAGTGGGGAATTCTATCAGATCTTCAAAGACCAAATACCAATACTCTTCAAACTATTCCACAAAATAGAAACACAAGGAACACTACCCAATTCATTCTATGAAGCTGCAATAATGCTTATACCTAAACCAAACAAAGACCAAACAAGGAAAGAGAACCTCAGACCAATTTCCCTTATGAACCTTGATGCAAAAAATACTCTATAGGCCTGGAGAGATGGCTCAGTGGTTAGGAGCACTGACTGCTCTTCCAGAGGTCCTGAGTTCGATTCCCAGCACCCACATGGTGGCTCACAACCATTTGTAATGGGGATTCGATGCCCTCTTCTGGTGTGTCTGAAGACAGCGACAGTGTACACACATACATGAAATAAATAAATAAATACTCAATAAAATTCTTGCCAACCGATTCCAAGAATAAGTCAAAATGATAATTCCACACAATCAAATAGACTTCATCTCAGGAATAGACGGATGGTTCAATATACAGAAATCCATCAATGTAATCCACTACATAAACAAACTCAAAAAAAATCACATGGTCATTTCATTAGATGCTGAAAAAGCATTTGACAAAATTCAGCATCCCTTCATGTTAAAATTATTAGAGAGATTAGGGATTCAAGGCCTATACCTAAACATAGTAAAAGCACTATACAGCAAACCAGTAGCCAATATCAAACTAAATGGAGAAAACTTGAAGCAATCCCACTAAAATCAGGAACCAGACAAGACTGCCCACTCTCTTCCTATCTATTCAATATAGTACTTGAAGTTCTAGCTAGAGCAATTAGACAACAAAAGGAGGTCAAAAGTATACAAATTGGAAAGGAAGAAGTCAAAACATCACTATTTGCAGATAACATGATCATATACTTAAGTGACCCCAAAAATTCCACCAGAAAACTCCTCAAGCTGATAAACAATTTCAGCAAAGTGACTGGATATAAAATTATCTCAAACAAATCAGTAGCCTACCTCAACTCAAAGGATAAACAAGTTGAGAAAGAAATTAGGGAAATGACATCCTTCACAATAGTCACAAATAACATTACATATCTTGGTGTGACTCTAACCATGCAAGTGAAAGATCTGTATGACAAGAACTTCAAGCCTCTGAAGAAAGAAATAAAAGAAGATCTCAGAAGATGGAAAGATCTCCCATGCTCATGGATTGGCAGGATTAATATATTAAAAGTAGCCATCTTATCGAAAGCAATCTACAGATTCAATGCAATCCCCATCCAAATTCCAAATCAATTCTTCATAGAGCAAGAAAGATCAATCTGCAAATTTATTTGGAATAAAAAAAATAGCAAAAACTATTCTCCACAACAAAAAAAACTTCTGGGGGAATCACCATCCCTGACCTCAAACTCTACTACAGAGCAATAGTGATAAAAATGATATGGTATTGGTACAGAGACAGGCAAGAAGATCAATGGAATAGAAGTGAAACCCAGAAATGAGCCCACACACCTACGGTCATTTGTTATTTGACAAAGGAGCTAAAAATATTCAGTGGAAAAAAGACAGAATTTTCAATAAATGGTGCTGGATCAACTGGAGGTCAGCATATAGAAAGATGCAAATCAACCCATTCTTATCTCCTTGTTCAAAGCTCAAGTCCAAGTGGATCAAGGACCTCCACATAAAACCAGATACACTGAAGCTTATAGAGGAGAAAGTGGGGAAGAGCCTTGAACTCATGGGCACAGGAGGAAATTTCCTGAACAGAACACCAATGGCTTATGTTTTAAGAACAAGAATCAACAAATAGGACCTCATAAAACTGCAAAGCTTTTGTAAGGCAAATGACACTGTCAATAAGACAAATTGGCAATCAACAGATTGGGAAAATATCTTTACCAATTATGCATCTAATAGAGGGCTAATATCCAATGCATACAAAGAACTCAAGAGACTCCAGAGAGTCAAACAACCCTATTAAAAAATGGGGCACAGAGCTAAACAGAGAATTCTCAACTGAGGAAACTCAAATGGCTGTGAAGCACCTAAATAAATATGCAACATCCTTAGTTATCAGGGAAATGCAAATCAAAACAACCCTGAGATTCAACCTCACACCAATCAGAATGGCTAAGATGAAAAACTCAGGGGACTGCAGATGCTGGCAAGGATGTGGAGAAAGAGGAACACTCCTCCATTGCTGGAGGGATTGCAAGCTAGCACAATGACTCTGGAAATCAGTTTAGCAGTTCCTCAGAAAATTTGACTAGATGAAAATTAGTTCTACCTGAGGACCCAGCTATACCACTCCTGGGCATATACCCAGAAGATGCTCCAACTTGTAATAAGGACTCATGCTCCACTATGTTCATAGCAGCCTTATTTATAATAGCCAGAAGCTGGAAAGAACCCAGATGTCCCTCAACAAAGGAATGCATAGAGAAAATGTGGTATATTTACACAACGGAGTACTACTCATCTATTAAAAACAATGAATTCATGAAATTCTTAGGCACATGAATGGAACTAGGAAGTGTCATCCAGAGTGAAGTAACCCACTCACAAAAGAACACACATAGTATGCACTCACTGATAAGTGGCTAATAGCCCAGAATAAACAAGATACAATTCAGAGACAACACGAAGCTCAAGAAGAAGGAAGACTAAAGTATGGGTGCTTCGGTTTTTCTGAGAAAGGGAACAAAATACTTACAGGAGCAATTATGGAGACAAAGTGTGGGGCAGAGACTGAAGAAAAGGTCACCCATAGACTGTCCTACCTGGGAATTCATCCGATAAACAGTCACCAAACACCCGACGCTATTGTGGATGCCAAGAAGTGCTTGTAGATAGGAACCTGTTACGGCTCTCTGCCGAGGGGCCCGGTTAGAGCCTTACACATACAGAGACAGATGCTTGCAGCCAACCATTGGACTGAGTGCCAGGTCCCCAATGGAGGAGACGGAAAGAGGACTGGAGGAGTTGAAGGGGTTTGCAACCTCATGGGAAGAACGATGATTTTGGCCAACCAGACACCCACACCCCCCCAAAGGCTCCCAGGACTATGCCATCAACCAAAGGTACACATGGTTCTGGCCACAATTGTGGTGGAGGAATGTCTTGTCGGGCATCAGTGGGCGGAGAGGTCCTTGGTCCTATGAAGGCTCGAAAGATTCCCCAGCGTGGGGAAATCAAGGAGGGTTAGGTGGGAGTGGGCTGGATGCAGGGGCATCTTCTTGGAGGCAAGGGGCTGAAGGATGGGTTCGGGGGTTTTTAGGAGGGGAGGAAATCGGGAAAGATTATTACATTTGAAATGTAAATGAAGAATATATTCAATAATAAAACGAAAAGAAAAAAAAAGTGTAACGATGACTTCGGTGGCATTTAAAATTACATGACATGGTGAACATGCGCCACATGAAAGTCCAGCATGCTGGAACTAACACAGTATGGCTGAAACAAAGTTCAGTTGGCATTTAGAACAACTTTTAGTTCCCTGTAGACTACTCAGAGGCTGGCCCATTGGACTCATAATAAATGAGTTCAATCAAACACATAATTCTGGCAGCAGACTTAAAGATAAACAGGCTGAATTCAATCATTAACTTCTGCATTCCCATCTTTTTTGACTTGACCACAAAAGTATCAGGAAGATGCCCAATCGGACTCTGTAGCTGCTGGTGAGTAAGCTGTCACTCAAATGTTATTCTCCTTGAAAGGTATTAAACCTGGAAATGGCAGCAAAATGTAAGCAGAGTGCTGCTGGCTAACCTGTGAGACCAAAAGGCTTCACCTTTGAGATACTGGTTTTGCAACACCAAATTCTTTTTAGGTTGTTTTCTCTACCTCTGTGGCCAGTTTATTTGAGACAGAATTCTAGCTTTACCACACTTGTGAAGTGTTTCACCCTATCTGTGACTCAGTTTCCACATTCAGAAAGTGGGGTTGAACTTACTAACCCTGTAATGACTAACTCATTTCTTGTAAAGTTTAGAGAAAAAAAAAAGGAAAAGAAAAAAAAGAGAGAGAGTAGGAATCATTGTTAGTTGCATTAGTGTTAAAATAGATCAGGTGTTCTTTCTGCCCCCACTACTCACAGGGTATTTAACCAAAGATGACAGTTTAAAGGTCTACTATGTTTCTGGTCTTGGGCAAGACATCTAAATTCCTCAAGACTGTGAAAAATAAACGTGTATATTAGAGCAGAATGTGGGTGAAACAATACAGTCAAAGGACCATTCTCTAGTTGGATTCCATACTATATTTTTTTCTCTATAGTATCTTCTGTAATTTTGAATAATTCCATAGTAAAATTTAAACAAACAAAATAAAAAAAAAGTCTAAAGTTCAAAGTTTCTTCTGAAACTCATGGCAATCTCTTAACTGTAATTCTCTGTAAAAATCAAAATAAAAAACTAGATCACATACTTCTAACACACCGTGGCACAGAGTATACATTACTCTTCAAAGGGAATGAAAAGGAACCTAGTGAGGAAATCCTGAACCAAAGCAAAAACTAAGATCAGAAGAGCAAACTCCAAACTCTGCCTCTCCATGTCTGAAGTCAAAGTGCTCTTCAGATCTCCAACTCCTTTGAGCTTAATTGACTGAAAAACACTTTTCTCTAGGGGCCTGATCCCACTCACAACAGCTCTCTTTGGCAGGTATCTCATAACTCTAGCATCTCCAGCATCTTGGGTTATCCAAGGCAATCAAGGCTTCACCTCCACAGCGTCATAATGGCCTTTCTGGGCCTCCATGCAAGGACATCTCTGACACAGCCCTAGCCTCAGCTTAAGCAGCTATTCTTAGCAGCACAGGAAATTCCATAACCCCTTTCTTCTATCCTTAATTCTAAAGCCCAAATCACCCACATGACTGAAGCTGTCATGTTCTTCTGCTTTTGGGACTGGAGCATGACCACATCATTGCTGATTTTAATGGTTTCTTTCACTACCTAAACTTAGTTGTCCTTCACTTACTCTGTAGACCAGGTTGTCTTCCAATTCAGAAATCTACTTGGCTCTGCCTCCTGAATGCTGGAATTAAAGATGTGCACCACCAATGCGAAGGCCTAATCTTTTCAATTCCCTTTCAAATGTTGGAAGCTTAGCTGGGAGTCTTGCCCTGAGGTCATCACACCCACTATTCCAATTAGAATCAGGCTTTTCTCTAAATTTTTTATCTCCTTGAGCACTGGACTTCATTTTATTATGCATCCTGGCACTCCTTTTCTCCTCAAACTGTACATGTTAGACTTTTCCTTGTTCAGCTTGTTTCTTTTCAGTATAGATCTTAATAAAAGTCACCACTAATATCACATGATAGAGTCAGTACTAGACTGCCCTGAAATCTTCTCTGCCAATACCATTAATCCAAAACTCTTCAATTTAGCCTCAGGCAGAATTTTCAGACAAGGGCAAAAAGCAGCCACTTTTTAAAAATTATTTATTTATTTTTATTTTTACTTTTTTTATTTTTTGCCAAAAAAGGTCTCTAGGCCACATACTAATCTTCTTCCTCTCTGAAATTTCAAGTCTTTCTCACACAGTTGAAATCATCCTCAGCATCACCGTCTTCCATGCTCCTACTGGTATGTTCTATTAATCCCCATTAAACTGTTCAATTGTTTATCTCATCCAAAGTCTCAAAGTGTTCCATATTTCTCCAAACAAAAGCATGGTCAGGCCTATCAAAGCAATATGCCACTCCTGATAGCAACCTCTGTCTTGGGGTTTCTTTTCCTGTGAAGAGACACTATGACCACAGAAACTCTTACAATGGAAAGCATTTAATTAGGACTAGCTTATAGTTTCAGACATTTAACCCATTAAAAACATCATGTGAGTCATTAGGGAAATGCAAATCAAAACAACCCTGAGATTCCATCTCACACCAGTCAGGATGGCTAAGATCAAAAACACAGGAGACAGCAGTTGTTGGCGAGGATGTGGAGAAAGAGGAACACTCCTCCACTGCTGGTGGAATTGCAAGCTGGTACAACCACTCTGGAAAGCAGTCTGGCGGTTCCTCAGAAAACTGGGCATGACACTCCCGGAGGATCCGGCTATACCACTCCTGGGCATATACCCAGAGGCTTTACCTGCATGCAATAAGGACACATGCTCCACTATGTTCATAGCAGCCTTATTTATAATAGCCAGAAGCTGGAAAGAACCCAGATGTCCCTCAACGGAGGAATGGATTCAGAAGATGTGGTATATCTACACAATGGAATACTACTCTGCAATTAAAAACAATGAATTCACGAAATTCCTAGGCAAATGGTCAGAACTGGAAAATATCATCCTTAGTGAGGTAACCCAATCACAAAAGAACACACATGGTATGCAGTCACTGATAAGGGGATATTAACCCAGAATCTCGGAATACCCTAGACACAATCCGCATATCAATAGATTTCTAAGAAGATGGAAGGAGAGACCCCTGGTCCTGGAAAGACTGGATGTAGGGGAACGCCAGGACAGAGTAACAAGAGGGGGATGAATGGAGAAAAGAGGGAGGGAAGGGGGCTTATGGGACTTTCGGGGAGGGAGGAAACGGGAAAGGGGAAATGATTTGGAATGTAAATTAAAAAAATAAAATAAAATAAATAAAAAAAAACCATCATGTGAAGCATAGCAGGAATCTTGGTGGCACACAGGCAGACATTGCTGAAGGAGCCGAAAGTTATAAATCTGAATTCACAAGCAACAGGAATAAAAAGAAAAATGGGTTGTGGCTTGAACATCTGAAATTTCAAAGCCCACTTCAAGTGACATACTTCCTCCTGTAAATGATTCTTTAAATGTTATTTAATAACTATATTAGATATTAATATGACCCCATTAACTCCACAATAATTGAGACAGAGTCTTTTGGATTTTTATATCAGCTTTAGCACAATTACTGGGTGAATTACCCTAATCAACTTTTCTATATGCTAGACTGTTAATTACCTAGCTGCATTCCCCAAGTACTTGCTGTTTGAGTCTTACCCAGGCAATTTTTACTTCATGTGTCTGTCCTCAGGAGGCATTTGACTTGGCCACATGCTCCTGGTCCATAACATCTAATGGAGACTTCCTGTTCCTCCATCTTCTTTCTCTTTCTCAATCCTTCTCCTCTCTCCTTCTTCTTCCTCCTTTCTCTCTTCCCGGTCCCTACTTGCAACCCCAGGCCAGTAACTAAAATCTGACTACCTCTATTCTCCCAGTAATTGGCTATAGCCACTTTTATTTAACCAATAGTTTTAAATTGGGGAGTAAAGTTTACACAAGAAAGGCTGCTGTGCATGAGTATCTACTTGTTGGAGGCAACCAGATCTTGGGGTTTAGAATTTAGCATTTGTATATACAGTATCAGACCAACCTCCTCCAACAAAGCCTCACCTACTCCAACAAAGACACAGCTCCTAATTTCTGTCAAGTAGTTATGGCCTAATGACCAGGCATCCAAATGTATAAGCCTATAAAGGCCATTCTTATTCTAATTCCTACATCTGCTCTTCAGAGTCTGCCCAAGAAAAGTAAAATATATACATAGATAACATAAATGTATACACAAATATTTATGAGAACGTGACTCACTGTGGTTTTAAAAAAACTGAAATTGACTCAAATATTCATCAATTAGTGAATAGATTTTAAAAGTTTAATGTTACCATAAAATGGATATCTTCAGTGAGCACAAAGAATAATGTGCTAATATGTGCTCCTATAAATGAACCTCCTAAAAGCAGTTCCAGCAATGCTTGTAGAGAAACATATTTCTACCCAATTTCAACATTGCAGAATACTCAGATATATCAGAACACCAAACATTTCCATATGTGTAGTTGTATCTGACAATTTAAAAATTAAAATATTGTGCTCCATGAAGGTAGAAGGACACAGAATACCTACTATATGGTTCAGTTATGTGAAATGTCCTAGAAAGGCAACAGCAGTTGAGTGCCTATTGCTGGAGGCAAGGATATGGAATGACTGGGGACAGACACAAAGTTCTTATAAAGTGATGAATACACTCCACTGTTAAATCATAGGCCATGACTGTACGACTCTGCAGGTATAGTATGCTGAATTTTCAGAATGTACACCTTAAACAGTGAATACAAAGTCTATCTCAATAAAATTATTTTTAAGCAGAGTGTTGTGATTGGAATAAGAATGACTAGTATATTTAGATACTAGGTCACCAGTTGGTAGAACTATCTGGGAAGGATTAGGAAGTGTGGCTTTTTTGGAGAAAGTGGGACACCGAGGTCTGGCTTAGAAGTTTCAAAAGTTCACACCATTCCTAGACACTCTGTCTGTCTGTCTGTCTGTCTGTCTGTCTGTCTGTCTATCTATCTATCTATCTATCTATCTATCTATCTATCTATCTATCTTTCTCTGCCTCTTAGTTATAGACAAGAATGTAAGTTCTCAGCCACTTCTTCAGAGCCATGAATGCCTACCTGCTGTCATGCTTCCCACCATGATCATCATAGACTGAAATCTCCTGAAACTATAAGCCCCCAATAAACTCTTCTGTAAGTTTTCTTGGTTACAATGCCTTTTCATAGCAATAGAAACATAACTAAGATAGAGTCTATTTAATTTAGCACTTCTATCACCTACCCGCACTATTCAAAGTCCTCTCTGAAATGTTTCTTAATTGAAGCATCATATGACCATGCAGCTCATCTACTTCTCATTTGCATAACTGTCAGGTGGAAAGCAGAAACTTAATTGCCCCAAAATCACTCTTTTTATCATCTCCTTTGATTTTAAACAACCTCAGTGCTTTTATGAGTAATGTCACTAAAAATGTGTAACTTCAAAATCCCATCAGCAGTAGGAAGTAGTTACACTGAACTTTGCCTTACTCTCTCTCTCTCTATGATACATGGTGCATACAGTCCTAGCTATACCTCTGCATCAAGATATAATGTTCTCACCTTTTATTTTAAAGCAAGTAGCTTTTTATATATAAAAAAATTAACCACCTGTGTACTGTATAATCCACCTTAAATATGGATATTTAAAAGGCCAAGCTCATAGGTGTTGAGAGTAGAATGGTAGTTGACAGTGGTGAGAGGTAAGGTATATGGGAAGATATAAGTCAAGGGATGATTAAGACCTGAATTTCTAAATCAGTGATAATCTTAAACAAATAATGAATTTTGTAATTGAAATTTATTAAGAGTAGATCTTAGCATACACAAAGAAGAAAAAATATTTTTTTAAAAGAAATCTGTCAATCAGGGGATTTTTCCTGTTTCACTTTTTAAAATATGGAGATGAACCATCTTCAGGATAAGATAGAGAACAAAAGTGAGTAACATGATGTCCCATACAAATAAGCATCAGTTTAGAGATGTAATTTACATCATGTCAACATGTTCATTTGATTCTTAACATACAACTAACCATGTTTGAACGTTTTTATCATTGACATTTCTCCCAGAGATTCAGAATGACATTACTGATATAAATGTTTTCAGGGGAAACCTTTGTCTTATGTTTATGACAGTTCTATGCTGAGCATGTGAATTTGGTACTTTTTAGCAGGCTGCTTTGAATACATTTCAGCCAGAGGGTAAAGTGAACACTATGCTCACATAGACAGGCAAGATTTTTCTCTGACCAGTACAATGTTACACCAAAGCCAAAACAGTCAAAAAATATTTTTTAGAAGAGGCCCTGGAGCGCACAGTTCAACAGCCTGCCACTGGCAGTGCAGCAGGAAAATACAGCAGAGCAGCAAGCTGCCGGACCGGCTATCTCCATCTCCCTTTAGCAGTAGCTGGCTATTCAACAAAACAACTGACTGTGTGAACAAATAAGACCAGAGAATTCTCCACTGTCTAATATAGTAAGGGAGTTTGAATAAATGCCTTCTTAACAGAATCCAGACCATACATATTGTCATGACTCAGGGGCCCCCTTCCTGGAATATCTTCTGCTTCTATCTACATTTGATAAAATTCAAGTTCTTCAATACTGAATACTGAATGCATAGAGATAATGGAGAAATCTGAACAGAATCTGTAGTTTAGTGCATAATTAGTTATCAATGTTAATGTCTGAGTTTTGATGAGTGTGCCAAGCATAATATAATGGAATTGTTAACAGGAAGGAGATCTGGGTGAGGGTTATACAGAAATTACCTTTGCAAGTTTAGGGGGGAAATAACCACTGTTGGCTTGTAATTAGAAGGGACCCTTATAAAAGACAGAGTAATTATAAAAATCAAGTATAAATTTATTAATATTGTAAAATATATTCATGATATAACCAAAGGTTGAATACTTTTCAAAGAAATGACTTCAGAGTCTGTCTTCTAGAGCATCCTCAATAGTAGATATTCAGAGAAGTGATCAGACAAGAAAAAAAATGTTTGACAATTTGGGAAAAGGAAAACAAATGACAGAGAAAACACAATTACTAAGGCTTGTTAATATAAACAAATGTCATAGTTCTAAGTGCAGGCCAGTCAGGAAGTACAGAAGTTTTTAGAGGTTAATTAATGCTGCCTTAGTAGAAGGCAAGAGACCCTTGTTTTTATGTATCTATGTCATACTTTTAGGGAAATGGTAGGAAGAAGAGAGCTGCTGCTTAAATTTGCTTTGAACTCAACACTATATTTTAAAGCAGCATATTATGAGCTAAAACAAGGCTTCTGGAAATACAATACATGTCACAATGAAACCATTAAAGGTGTAACTAAACTATGGAGCAATTATTAAACTTAACACAGGAAGAAAAGTCTCCTCATCATATTCCACCCATTACAGATGGTATCTGCACTTAGGCTAAGGTGAAACAGGCAGTTTTATATTTTATTTGGTCTTTTAACCTTTTATTTTCATGAAATGTATATAATACTATCACTTTTATGTCTGATACATATGCTTAGTTTCACCTGAAAGGAAGGTAAAATGAGTTAAGTTTAGAAATATAAGTTTAAATCCTAGTTTGCCAACCTTGGTCAGAGGGTTTACTGTTCTTTAGCCTTGTTTCTTCATCTGATATAAAAAAAGAAGACAATAAGTTGAGCCATCACTTGTGCAAATAAGTAGTATACACATGGAGAATTTTCACAGTTCCTGCAGTTCAGCTGATCATCCAGAAACTTAGGTCCCCAACTGTGCCACACCCATCACTGCTGCATTTGCACAGGGACTTTTTGGTTTAAGTTTCCAGAAACTCAAAACATAGACAGATGCTCAGAAATGGGTGAGTGATATTAATCATTATCTGTTGTGGATTTCCAGGTATACTTGTTGCTTTTCTATTGATATGGTAAAACACCATGAACAAGACAACCAAGGTTAATACCATTCCAGAAGGAACAGGTTCATTGTTGCATGGCTGTGATGGGGTGCCCACCAGAGAAGACTACTCAGATATAGTTTATAGGCATTCAGTCTTTTTTTTTTGTCAGACACCTGGGACTACACTCAGGTATCTGGGGCCCAAGTACTGTGTCAAGTGTTTAGAGTAAGAGGTTTTGAAGGCAAAAACCACATCCTGGTATATTGCTCTGCAACTGTAGGCACGTGGGTTTTACCCAAATGAGTTTAACAGATGCTAAGATGAATTAGCTGGGGTGTCTTTACCTCAAGTTCCTAGAATAGAGTTGGGTGATTTTTTCCACATAATTCTCCATCAAGGAGCTCCAATTCTAGTGAATTCTAAAATGCCTCAGAAAGAATACAAGATGGAGGAAACTCTGCTCTGTCTTACCTGTCACAGGATGGCATAGCAGCAAGTAGGAGACATGGTGATAGAAGCCAGAAGCTAAAAACTCACATCTTGAACCACTAGCACAACTCAGAACAAGTGAATTAGAAGTGTCTCAAAGTCTTTAAGCTTTAAATTACCCCTTCTCCCCAGCACACATACATGTACATACTCATAATGTACTTCCTATAGCAAGACCATCCCTGTAAACCTATCCAAACAGCCATCAACTGAGGACAAAATACTCAAATGTCAGAGACTATGGGATTAAGTTATCATTCAAAACATCACTCATAGTGAGTGAGTTCATGACACATGGGAGTGGGTTTTGGGGTTTGTGAATCTGCCAAGCTTCTGTTTCTATTGAGTATTTTGCTCCAGGTTATTAATGTTCTTTCTGCAGTGTTTGGATTCCCAAAAGTAAATTATCTTGAGCTATCTAGTGCAATCAAAAGGTTCTTGTCAGCTTACAGTAGAAGACAAAAAAGGCACCACCACCACTACCACCTCCACTACCACCATCACTACCGCCATCACTACCACCACCACCACCACCACCCCAAAGTTAATGAGTAATTTTGGACTGCTTTTCTTTTCTATTTCACTCTGAAACAGACTATGCCTACCATTGCCACCTGAAACCTCAAACCACCTATTGGAAGTCTTTTTATCTTTTTGAGAGTATGTTGTTAGAAATCACCAGTGCTTCCACAAATAAATGATTATCAAATTCAAAATCAAATGGTGTCTTGCAAATCTGTGTTGTTAGTCTTGTTTATGTGTTTTGGAACTTACAAGAAATTGATAGTGTTAGAATAAGAAAGAGTACCAGTTTCATTTCTTAATGGATAATGTTCAAATGTTTACTGATATAAGCTCAGTTACTCTCTCATTCATTCATTCTCTCAAAATATGAGTGACTGAACTTTGTACCTAGTTGCTACTAAAGTACAAACTGAAAATACAACCCTCAGTAAAACTACAGTCCTACTCCAAAAGAGCACAAATTCTTTAGGGAGACAGAGTTATAAAGACATCATTATAATGCATTGTGGAGTGTGTGATAATTGAAATGTTCTAGGACATTATGGTATCATAAAAGAGAATTTCATTCTGCAAAGACAAAGATGTCAGACCAGGCAAAACTTCCTTGGAGAGACAAGGACTAACTGACTTTAAAGGCATAGCTAGCTCCCCTAAGAACTACTAAAACTATTACTGGCCTTGGGAGCCAAGCACATATTTTCTGTTTTAATTATTCTGGAGTGTTGCCTAGGCATGAGCTGTTGAAAGCTATAACATTCCAAAGAATGAGTATAAACTAGCCAGGCTGAGGACAAAGTGGGGAGGGACATGAAGAAAGGATATAGCAAGCATAGAGACAGGAGTAAAGGCCTCTATGAGACAAGACAGACCTTGCTGTGTGACCAGGAGGACATGTGTTTCAGACTGTGAGTGTAGATTTCAGGAAGGTGGGTAGGGGTTAGGTCTGCCTACAGAAAAGAACTGGGATAGCCAGATTTTCATCAGTGTGTTATCTGACATGTTAAGAAAGCCAGATGAGGAGAGATTAACAGTAGATCTTGAAACGGCATTGGGAAATGATTCTTAAAAGTAGTTTTTAAAAGTCATTTAGGCTATCTCAAATATTACATTCATTTATTATGTTAGGGGAAGAGAGAAATCTGGAAACAGGTTGATGGAGATTAATACCTACTGAGAAAGATGGCTGCAGTGACAGTAGCTAAGAGAGGAAATGCAGAGTGCTCAGTTCACACAAAGATATTGAGATGCCTGTAGAGTGTTCAGGTGGATAGATGGCATTGGGCCATCTGGTCTAGGTTATAATCTGGATAAGGATGGTGACCTGAACTCATTTAAGGTTGTTTTTGCTTTAGCTTTCAGCTGAAATAGCAAATAAGCAATTCAAGATAAAGATGTATAGGCTGGTGTTGGTTCTTGCTATCTCCATTGTATGGTAAGTATACATTTGTCCATTTGAAAAGAAAAAAACAGAGTTATGGGCTTACTGATTTGTGACCTTGACCATATCAGAATCCCAATAGATTATGGGAGCATCTAAACCCACAGATCTGCTACTGCACAAACCATATGTCATAGACTGACAATTTGAGTTCTGTGGTTGAAATTATAAATCACTAGTGAAGGGAAATGCACTTTATCTGCACATGTTAGCTTGGTTATGCATAGCTCTTAGGTTCTTTTTGTCATATTCTAATGCCCAATGATAACTAGTGATCATCAGATTAGGACCAGGTCTTCTTATGAGATCACTATCAGCATATGAACAAAGCAAGTCATAGACTAAACAGACAAAATTAGTAGGATTCTGCCTCTCTGTTGTCATTATAAACCACTTTAAGAGTTACTGGGTTTTAAAAGTCAATTTTACTGTTATCTGTCACCGTTGGGAATCTATGGCTATGAAAGTTGGATTATTTTTTCTTACAAACTCTCAGGAATCACAGCCACTGACAGTTGTAGAGATTGGGCTACACATGTTAAATGGCCAGTTGCAAGCTGGTTTTTGCTGGCCTCTGGTGAGGCCAGCACACTCATAATTAGTCCCCTTACATAGTCTGATAACTGGATACAGAAATAACCAGGGCAGTTAAGGGGCACATGCAGAATGGGTAGAGTGTTACACCACCTTCTGTTCCCTACACAGCCAAGAGAACCTTCCAGACTCAGAGGGTCTCAATGAACAGCTTCCACATCTTGGTGAGAGGAGTCCAGAGACACATTTCAGATCATTTAGTCTTCTGTGAGAAATTCAATCTCTGCGGACTGACTATTAAAAACATCATCTTTCATAATTAGTGAACAGGGCCAAAATAGTCACGCAACATGTTCTTTTGGAATGCTGACATCTCCATTCCTTGTTCTTTTTGCTGCTTCACAAATACATTTGGTGAAAAGCTTTACCAGAGACATGTTAAAGCTACTTGAGAGAAAGAGTTTAGCTTTGTTCTTTGAATGTCCTTTGAATATGTAGCTTTTCATTATTTGTGTAATAATAACAACATGCACATATCATAACAAGGTTCTAGGAACTTGCCTTGTATAACTTCTTAGAGTAGTCTTATAATAAATTTTCTCCTGAAACTGCACAGATGAGAGCAGACTATTAAACATGAAAATTTTAGCACCAGCAGTAAATATAATGTTAGAAAATTTAATTTAGTACTTGTCTAGATAAATATTTTGAGCTGATTATCTACTTAAGAAATTAGACTGAATGAATTAACTCTGATGGAGGGTGGTAAGGTCATGACAACAGTGATTTCTGGTCAATCTTGTGGATTAACCAACATGGAAGGGGTCCTTCGTGCAAGAGGGCCCTTGGTTGCCTTGGGTACATTAAGAGAAAGACTGGCTAGCCAGCTATTTTAAATTTTGGGAAGTAGTCTAGTGGGGTTGTAATTAAATGTTCTCACTAGCACTGGCAACACAAGTCACTGTGTCATTAGCAAATGCATTTCAGTGAATTGTGCTCAGAATACAGATACTTGGGGCTTGAGAGGTACAAGAAGACATGGAAGTAAAAGCGAACACTGAGAGTATTTGAGGGGAACTGAAGATGTGGCGGTGGAGGACACTTGTCAGGGGCTTTACTATGATTCCTTGCTATGTGCAGACACTTGCTCAAGATGCTCAAGAGAAGAGATAGCATCTGCCAAGATGTTAGTAGCTGAAAGGGGGAAAGAAGGAAAGAGCAAGGTTAATGAATTGTCTCAAAAAGAAGAGGAGAAGAAAGAAGGAAGGAATGAGGAAGGAGGGAGGGAATGAGGGAAGAAGGAGAGGAACAGAAGGAAGGGATCTGTTAAGGAAAGGAGACAGATATATCTACAGTTGCAAATGAGTGACACATTTACTAATATGTGCTTTACTTTATTTTTTAGAAATATTATTATTTAAAAGTATTTTCAAATATATTGATTCTTTGAGAATTCCGCATATATATAGAATATATTCTGATTGTATCTACTCCAACTTTTTCCCCAACTTCTGTTTGACCTCTTCCATGACACCACCCATACAGTGTCATATCCTCTATGTCTAATTACTGCTGCCCATATATTTTATTTTAATTTCATATGAAATGACACATTTCTCATGACATTTTTATGCTAACTTAGTTTGCCCAACCCCTTTCTGTCCCCTCCCACTCCCTTTTCCATTATCATGCAACATGTTTCTACTAACTTTTACCTCTCTGTCCTCAAGGGCCTTTTTCCCCTCTAATGGCTACCTTCCTAGTTTACTGGTCTTCACACACACACACACACACACACACACACACACACACCTTGCAAATACACAGACAGAAACTAGGATCCACATATAAGAAAGAACATGTGGTATTTGTTTTGTTTTTGTTTTTGCTTTTGCTTTTGTTAATTAGTTTGTTTGGTCCTAGGCTGTCATGCATTCTTTCCTATTAAATTGTACTCTTTACCTGTAGATGAGTGGGAAACACCTTTACTCCCTTCCTCAAGGCAACTGCATAATGGAAACAGACCACAAAGATTTCTATAAGACAAACCGCTGCCTAGTTTCTGTGTTTGAAGGCTAGAAGAACACTGCTGGGTCTTGTTTGGGGAGTGATATAGTACTAAGTAGCTTCAAAAGAAGAGACTGAAGTAGAGAACAACAATGAAATTTATAGTAGCTTAGGGTATATCTTAGGCAAGGGATACCTAGTCGCTGGATGCTCTCCAGAGATGGCCGGCATCACAAGGGACAATAGGGACAAGAAGAGCCTGAGATGGAGGCAGAATCATGCCCCACCTCTCAGAGAATAAGAGGAGACTTTATAGCTATCAGGCTTCGGCTTGGATCTTCCATTTGGGTTTTGTCGTATCAACAGCAACCACAGTTGGGACTCCCTGTGAATGAGACCTAATCATGTTCCCTGGACTTTTGAACAACCTCAGAACAATGAGGGGAGTGAATCTCACAGCTCTGGGAAACAGAAATTCAAAAGTTGACTTGAAATTTAATTTGAAAAAAAAAAGAAAAAGAGAAAAAAATCTATTTCTTCCCACAACCATTTTGAGTACTGCCTAAGAGTTTATAGGTAAAGAAAGGCAGAGGGAGATTCTCTGTAAAGACTTTTTTTTTGGGGGGGGGGGAAATGTAGTCTTTCTGCTAAGATTAAATAGGATAGAAACTGTGAGGAGAGAGAGAGAGAGAGAGAGAGAGAGAGAGAGAGAGAGAGAGAGAGAGAGAGAGAGAGACTACCACCACCAAAATCAAAATAATAAGAATTAACAATTTCTGATCTTTAATTTCTCTCAATATCAATGGGTTCAATTCCACAAGTTAAAAATACAGAGACTAACAGAATGAATGCCAAAACAGTATTCTTCATTCTACTGCATATAAGAAATACTCCTCAACCACAAAGATAGGCATTGCCTCGGAGTAAATGTCTGGAAAAATGTTTTCCAAAGAAATGGACCCAAGGACCTAGCTGGAGTAGCCATTTTAATATCTAATAAAATAGACTTTCAACTGAATTTAATCAAAAGAGATAAGGAAATTTCATACTGATCAAAGGAAAAATCCACTAAGATGACATTTCAATTCTGAACAAATTATGCCTTGAATGGAAGGGCACACACATTCAAAAACACTTTAATAAAGCTGAAATCACACATTAAATATCACACATTTATAGTGGGGAACTTCAACAATCCACTGTCACTAATGTACAGGTCATGGAAAGAGAAATGAAACAGAGAAATAATGACAGCAACAGAGGTTATGAATCAATTGGCCCTCACAGATATCTACAGAACATTTCAACCAAACACAAACGAATGTACCTTCTTCAGCACCTCACAGTCACTTCTACAAAAGATAAAAGCATTTTGAAATAACCCCTTGCATCTTATCAGACCACTATGAATTAAAGCTGTAAATTAAAGACTTTCTAGAATTGAGTGAAAATGAAGGTACAACATACCCAAACTTATGCGATGCAATGAAAGTCATACTAAGAGAAAAGTTCATAGCACTAAATGCCTTCATAAAGAAATTGGAGAGATCTCATATTAGCAAAATGAAAACATACCTGAAAGCTCCAGAACAAAAAGAAGTAAACATGCCCAAGAGAAGTAGATGGCAGGAAATAAACTCATGGCTGGAATAAATATATTAGACACAAAGAGATCAACTCATAGAATCAAGAAAACCAAGTGCTGTTTCTTCGAGAAAATCAGCAAGCTAAGCAAAGCTTTCGACAAACTAACTAAAAGGCAGAGAGACTATATTCAAATTAACAAAATCAGAAATGAAAAGGGGTATATAACAGACACTGAGAAAATTCAAAGAATCGTTAGATCTTATTTCAAAACCCTATACTCCACAAAATTAAAAAAGCTAAATGAAATCAATGACTTTCTTAACAGATCCAATTTACCAAAAATAAACCAAGAGCAGGTAAACAATTTAAACAGTCCTATAACCCCTAAACCTCTCACCCCCCCCCCAAAAAAAAAGCCAAGGGCCCAATGGCTTTAGTGTAGAATTCTACTAGACTTTCAAAGAAGAGATAATACACAGTAATCTTCAAAGTATTCCACAAAACAGAAAGAACATTGCCAAACCCACTCTATAGGGCCACACTCACCCTGATACCTAAACCACACAAAGATTCAACAAAGAAGTGAATTTCAGAACAATTTCCTTTGTGAACCTTGATGCAAAAATACTCAATAAAATGCTTTCATACTGAATTTGTCGGTGTTGTTTAACTTGAAACAGAATCCATTCTCAAAGCTCTTGTATCATTGCAGGCTGTGGAGGGCATACAGATGTGAGAGACCCATTTTTGTGGTGCTGTGTCCCCTCCCTTCCACTTTTACTTAGGCCCTGGGTTTCAGACTCCAGTTCTCGGGCTTGCACAATGGGTGCTGTGAGTATAAAAAGAAAAAGCAGTATTAATATAAAAAAATGCTTTCATACCATATCCAAGAACACATCAAAAACATCATCCACCCATCAATAGGGGCCATCATAGGGATGTAGGGATAGTTCAGTATATGAAAATTTATCAACATAACCCACCATATAAAAAAAAAGAAAAATTACATGAGCTTTTCATTAGATGCTGAAAAAACCACGGACAAAATCCAATGCCCTTCATGTTAAAAGACTTGTAAAGATCAGAGTAATAAGGTGCATACCTAATCATAATAAAGACAATAAAGAGCAATCCAATAGCCAACATCAAACTAAATGGAAAGAAATTTAAAACAATTCCACTAATATCATGGCTAAGACAAGGCTGCCCAATCTCGGTATTTATTCAACATAGTATTTGAAGTTCTAGCTAGAGAAATAAGACAACTAAAAGAGATCAAAAGGATACATATTTAAAAGGAAAAAGTCAAAGTGTCACTATTCAAAGATGATATAATACTATATATAAGTGAACCCAAAAATTCTATCAGATTCCTCCTATAGCTGATAAACACATTAAACAAGGTGGCTGGATACAAAATTAACTAAAATACAACCAGTAGTCATCCTTTACATAAATGATAAATGGACTGAGATATAAATTAGGGATAATAACTTACAATAGCCATAAATAATATAAAATATCTTGGTATAACTAACCAAGCAAGAAAACAACTCATTAAAAATGGGCTATAGAGCTAATGAAAGAATTCTCAACAGAGGAATTCCAGATGACCAAGCTATATGGCAAGAACTTCAAGTCTTTGAAGAAGGAAACTGAGGAAGATATCAGTAGATAGAAAGATCTCCTATGCTCATGGATTGGTAGTATTTACATAATAAAAATGGCCATTTTTCCAAAAGCAATCTATATATTCAATGCAATTCTCATCAACATTTCAAGACAATTTCTTACAGACCTTGAAAAAGGAATTCTCAACTTCATATGAAAAAACAAAAAACCCAGGATTCCTAAAACAGTCTTATACAATAAAAGAACTTCTGGAGGTATCATCATCCTTGATTTCAAGCTATAATATAGCATATTCATAATAAAAACTGTATTGTATTGGCAATAACAAAAGACAGGTTGTGCAATGGAATAGAATCAATGGCCCAGAAAAAGACCCACACACCTATGGACACTTGATTTTTGACAAAGCGGCCAAAACCAAAAACTGGAAATAAAGAAAGTACATTCAACAGATGTTGCAGGTCTACCTGGATGTCTGCATGTAGAAGAATGCAAATAGACCCATATTTATTACCATGCACAAAACTCAAATCTAAGTGGATCAATAACCCCAATATAAAACTGGACACACTAAATCTAATAGAAGAGAAAATTGAAGACTGCCTTGAACACATTGGCATAAGAGACAAATTCCTGAGCAGAACACCAACATCTCAGGCACTAAGATCAACAATTAATAAATGAAACCTTGGGACTGGAGAGATGGCTCAGTGGTTATGAGCACTGACTGCTCTTCCAGAAATCCTGAGTTCAATTCTCAGCAGACACATGGTGGCTCACAACCATCTATAATAGAATCTGATACCCTCTTCTGGTGTTTCTTAAGAGAGTGACATTGTACTCACATACATAAAATAAATAAATAAATCTTTAAAACTAAATAATCCAATTGTGAGGTAACTCAATCACAAAAGAACACACTTGATATGCAATCACTGATAAGTGGATATTAGCCCAAAATCTCGTAATACCCATGATACAACTTACAGGTCACATGAAGCTCAAGATAAAGGAAGACCAAAGTGTGGATACTTTGATCCTTATTGGAAAGTGAGTCAAAATACCCATGGCTCACCGCCAACCTATAGAATGAAAATAGGGTCCCCAATGGAGCAGCTAGAGAAAGGACCCAAGGAACTGAAGAAGTTTGCAGCTCCACAGGAAGAACAATAATATGTACCAACCAGTACCTCCAGAGCTCCCAGGGACTAGACCACAAACCAAAGAGTACACGTGGAAGGTCTCATGACTCCAGCTGCATATGTAGCAGAAGATGACCATTTCAGACATCAATGAGAGGAGAGGCCATTGGTCTTGTGAATTCTTGATTCCCCAGAATAGGGGAATGCAAGTCAGGAAATTGGGTGGGGGGCTGAGCAGGGGGAGGGAAGATGGGATGGGGGGTTGGTGGGGTAATGTGGAAAGGGGTTAAGATTTGAAATGTAAATAAAGCAAATATCTAATAAAAAGAAGAAAAAGAGAGTGACATTGTACTCACACACATAAAATAAATAAATAAATCTTTATAAATAAATAAATAAATATATACCTCAAGAAACTGAAAACTTTTGCAAGGCTAAGGACACCATCAATAGGACAAAACAGTAGTCTTCTGAGTGGGAAAAGATTTTCATCAACTCTACATCTGGCAGAGGACTATTATAAAAATATATAAAAAAAAATCTCAGGAAACTAGACACTAACAAACCAAATAATTCATTAAAAATGGACTATAGAGAGAATTCTCAACAGAGGAATTCCAGATGGCCAAGAAGCACTTAAAGAAATGTGCAATATTCTTAGTTATCAGGGAAATGCAATCAAAATGACTTTGAGATTCCACCTTACACCAATTAAAATGGCTAAGATGTAAAACTCAAATGACTGGTAAGGATGTGGAGCAAAGGGAATATTCCTCTATTTCAGGTGGGAGGGTAAGCTTGTACAACCACTTTGGAAATCAATTTGATGGTTTCTCAGAAAATTGTAAATAGTTCTACCTCAAGATTCATCTATACTATTCCTGGGCATATACCCAAAAGATCCCCCACTATACCACAGGGACACTTGTTCAACTATGTTCATAGCAGCTTTATTTGTAATACCTAGAAACTGGAAACAACATAGATGTCACTCAACTGAAGAATGGATAATGAAAAGATAGCACATCTACATTAAAAAGACATCATGAGATTTGCAGGCAAATGGATAAAACTAGAAAATATCATGCCAGAAAGACACATATGGTATGTATTCACTTATAAGTGGATATTAGCCATAAAGTACAGAATAACCATGCTACAATTCACAGTCCCAAAGAATCTAAATAAATAGGAGGGCCCAAGGGAGGATGAGAGAATCCCACTCAAAAGAGGAAATAAGACAGACATTGGAGGTGAATGGAGGAAAGGAACAGGGTGAAAGAGAAGCTGAGAAGGGGAAAGGGGATGGGGATCAGGTATGGGAGTGCATAAATGGGCTGAGAAAAAGAATAGAAATCACTGGGGGAATCTCTGGGACTAGATGGAGACCTGGAATAGAGAAGGTTCCCAGGAGTATGGAGGTGACCCTAGCTGAGACTCCTAGCAGCTGGGGATATAAGATTTAAGTGGTCCTGTAGCCAGACAGGACTTCCAGAAGGTGGAGGAGGTCATCAACCCACCCACAAAAGCTTTAACCCAAAATTTGTCCTTCTTACAAAATATGCAGGAATAAAACTAAAGCAGATATTGAGGAAATGGCCAAACAATGACTATCCTAACTTAAGACCCATTCCCTTTAAGAGAACCAACCTCTGACACTATTAATGATACTCCACTATGCTTGCAGACAGGACCATAGAATAACGATGCAGAGACCTACTGTCAAAGATCAGGTGGAGCTCAAGGAGTCTTATTTAAGAGTCAGGGATAGAATTGAGGAAGCAGAAGCTAGAGGGGTCAAGGGCACCACAAGAAGACCTACAGAGTCAACTAACCTGGGACCATGGGGGCTCACAGAGCCTGAACCAACATCCAAAGAGCATGCAGGGGCTAGACTTAGGCCCCCTACACATTTGTAGCAGATGTGCAGCTTGATCTTCATTTGGGTCCCCTAACAATTAGAGCAGGGACTATCTCTGACTCTGTTACCTGCCATTGAATCCCCTTTCCCTAACTGGAGTGCCCCGGTCCAGCCTCAGTGGAAGAGAATGTGCTTAGTTCTGCTTTGACTTGATGTTCCAATGTGGGGTGGAGTTCCAATCTGAGAAGAGGAGAGGGTAATGGGGGAGGGGGGATGCAAGGGATTTGTGAAAGTGAGATTGGCAGGAGAGGAGGGAGTGGGGCTGCAATCAGGATGTAAAATAAATAAATAAATAAATAAATAAATAAATAATTTTTGAAAACTCATGACAAACTAAAATGATTATCTCTGATTGAGATACATGGAGATTTCCAAACTATTATAAAAATTATTAAACTGACCACAATGATATTGAAGCAGTTAAGTAGATACTGATTGAGTAGTCGTGCAAAGCAAATTATTCATACTTTCAAAAGTGCCAGTGTCAAGGAATCAGACAGGGGAGGAGTAAAAGGGGACTTGTGAAAGGACGAGTAAAACTGGTAGGCATGCAGATCTTGGACGAGTAAAACTGGTAGGCATGCAGATCTTGGCATTGAAAGAAAATAACGGACTAAACATTTTGTATCAAGTTGGGAGTTTAAATATGGAACAATATGGTATATATGTTCTGCATATATATATATATGGTATATATTATCTGCATAGTTTTGAAAGATGAATGAGGGAGAGAATTCCCATCTTATAAGGTACAAAATTAAGTACACTGTGATGTGCTGTAGCCTCCCTGCATTATCTCACACATGATCTTGTAACATAAGCACATAGAAAGAAGCAAATCTGAAAACATTCCACAAAGGACAAGCAACAGAGGAGTAGCAAGGTGCTCCTTGTATTATTCTTGTGACTTCTAAATGCAAAGAACATGTTTGGAAATGTATTAGTTTGAGGGAACAAAGTCCTGCTTTGCTGCAAGCACGGAATTTTCCATAGTTTTATTATCAGGTTTACAGTTTCTCCTGTTCTTTTCACTCTTGACAATTAGTTCATTCATTTAAAATATATTTGAGAACATAGCCCAGTCCAAGAGCATGTCTTGGCACTGAGGTCATTGCCATGTACAGTACAGGAAGGAGTGCTCTCTTCAGTGAGCTTGCATCTGAGCAGAAATGCAGTTGGAATATTTGGGTGGTGGGTAAATGCCAAGCACTGTGGAAACAGAGAAGACTAAAAACACGTCTTCTTCTTCACTGTTGGAACTCACATTCTTCTAGGAGAGAGAATGGAACATTTAAGGGGAAGAGAAATCTCACTTCTTAGTGACCCAATCACTTTGAGCCAAGATCTCTAAAATAGTATTCGTGCACCCACACACATTTCAACACTTTCAGTAGCTAAGAGATAAAAGTATCCATCAACAAAGCAAGTATCCATCAACAGTGCATAAATAAAATGTGGTATACACATGCAATGGACTACTAGACAGCCTTAAAAAGGAGACCCCAACCATGAATTACTTCATAACTGTAATTTTGATACTGTTATGAATCATAATGTAAATACCAGATATATAATATATCTGGTTTGTCATACCTGTGAAAGGGTCTTTTGTCTCCCAAAAGGACTTAAACCCACAGATTGAGGACTGCTGATTTAAATAAATATAATCAAATATTATTTTTCTTTTCTGAGTGGATTATTTCACTTGTTATGCCTTTGAGTTCTATCCACTTAGTGTTATCCATGTAGTAGTTTTGGATTTAGATTGACTTATTCAGTGATCATATGATACACACACACACACACAGTGTAATAAAATATTCAAACCAAGAAGGAATGCTATATGCTGCCATTTATTAATAATCTTGTCATATGTCCAGTAAGCTTGTGGGTTGGGAACTATTTTGTATGTAAAGGGGTAAACTAGTCTGCATGGAAAGATCTTACTCCTCCCAATATTCCCAAAATCAAGCAGCTAATATTGTAAGCTTTCAGACAGAATTAAGCTCACCAAATGCTTATATTTCATGAATACTACTGAGAATTTACAGCATCTCAGATTTATAAATTTTAAAGCAAAAAAGGGGCAGATGACACAGAACATTTGCTAAAATAGTTACACTGTCATCAGCCCCTTTTATTCTAATCCCATGTGCAAAGACATTGATATTATATTTTCTTTGCAGCAGAGGTAGGAGATACAGTAATACATTTGCCTTAGGCCATATCTTGTGTTATGAGAAAAATCTGCTTGGCAGATCACTGAAGGTGCTTTGTGAGTCTCATCGGGAACACAGCTCTAAATGGAACTGAAATTGTATCATGTGTAATGACAAGACTCTCCATCAGTGAGAATTCTATCCGCTTAAACAGGGAAATGCAACACAAAGGCACTGTCCAGTTGGAAGCAGAGAGAACAGTATCAAAGCACTGTGCTTCAGTGAAAGCAACAGGAGCTTTAAACATGGAGTCATATCCACAAAGAGGATGTGTACATATTTGCTGGTGCTCAGCAGGATCCTCCTTTCTTGAGCAGTCTCTCTTAGATATGTCAAGATGATAACTGTGGTGGTTGGAATAAAGATGGGTTCCATAAGCTCATATATTTGAATGTTTGTTCTCCAGGGAGTGCTACTTCTTGAGGGGGATAAAGAGGTGTGGCCTTGTTGAGGGTGTTCCAGTTGGGGGTGAGCTTTGAGTTTTCCAGGTCTAGAGTCTCTTTCTCTCTGATGCCTTCAGATCTGGTTGTTAAACTGTCAGATACTTTTCCAGCACCATGTCTGCCTGCGTGCCACCATGCTCCCAGCCAGGATGAAAATGAACTAAACCTCTGAAACAGTAATCAAGTCCCAATTAAATGCTTTCTTCTGTAACAATTCGTCATGGTGTCTCTTCACAACAATAGAATACTGAGTAAGACAATGACCAAGATTAGCCACCACACTCCAGTGATAAAAACACCAGTGAAGATGTTAAGGAAAGAAAATCTTTACTGTTGGTGGGCATTTAAATTAGGGTAGTCATTGCAATAAAGACTGGGAAAATTTTTTAAGAATTTAAAAAAATGGAACCACATAGTATTCTGCAATCTCATCACTGGTCATATATATTGTTCAGCTTCATGTTCTACAAAGAAATAGTCAGTTAACTTATAAAGATAAAAGATTTGTTGATGTTTTTCTAAATGGTAATATTGTCAAGCAGCCTTCTAAATGTTTATGTTTATACCCATAGGTGTGTGCTATTCCAAAACCTGGTAATAGAAGCTTCTTATTGTAATGAATACTAGCAAATACTCATTACTGTTCATAATGCTAAGAGTAAGTGACTGTGGGTGCTCAGTAGTAGATGGAATATCCATGTCACCCCCACTTCGAAAAGCTAAGGCAATATCCTGGAACGGAGGTGGAAAGAATCCAAGAGCCAGAGGATGGGCAAAGTGTTATGAAGTGATGTCTTCTAGAAATTAGCTCACAGTAGCTCCAGTAATCTACTTTATAAACAAAAATAAGTGTAAAAAATAACAGAAAAACAGCATAAAACATAACAAAATTCATGATAACATTTAAATAATTAAAACACTCTACAAAACATGAAAGAATGGAGAGACACACAGTAAGAGTATAAGACAGAAATTTGAAGATTTGGTTCATGCAACTTAGTCTATGAACACTGATGTAATCCATGTGGTAATTCCAATAGAACTGAGGGATGCCTGGTAGTGTTAGAAGAATCCAGTTTCAGGGAATAGCTTATAGAGCAATTCAGGTGAGGCTTAACAACAGAAATCTGCTTCTCACATCGGCTTTATGGGAATCAGGGACAAGCACAGTCAGGTCCTGAGGCAGGCTCTGGTGCAGGTGCCATTTCCCAGGACTTCTCTTGTCCTTACTCAGCAGAAAAGAGAACTTTTCTCTTCAAGAATTACTAGTGTCACTAATGAGGGCTCTACCCTCTTGACCTCAGAAGCATTAGAATTCCAACATGTAATTCCGATAAATAATTAGTCTTAATAAATGCATTTTTATTTGTCTGAACAAAAATAGTGATGAAATGGCTTCCCCTACCACACATTACAATATATAAAAGCAAAGCAGTAAACTCCAGGTTTGATCACATGTTTACCATTCAAAGACCTTCAATTACACAAGATGATCTAATACATAACAAAGTTGAAAACCACCAAAATATCTACTAAACATCTCACTTGTTTGGGAAGAACCATATAATTACTTGAGGGTAAGCTGGAAATTTTAAAAATTGAATTCTTTATGGATTTAAGAATAAAAGTAAGAATTTGTAAAAATCAATAACAAGTAAATCATATTTTATAACATAAAAATACACTAAAATTATTCTGTATTTGTTAGAGTGGTACACGTGCAGGTGTGTGTGCAAATGTGTGTACCCATGAGCACACGTGGAGGCCAGGAGAAGGTGCTGAGTGTCCTGCTTTATCACTTTCTATTTTACTCCATTAAGACAGAGTGTCTCACTGAATCTGGAGTTAGGCTCTCAGCTACATCACATTTTACATGGTGTTTGTGATTAAAACTCAGGCCTCCAATGCTTACCTAGAAAATGTTCTTACCCACTGAGCCATTTTCCTAGCCTCTAAAATTCTTTGTAACTGGTTCAAAAGACTAAAATATGTTAATTTTTAAATAAAGATAAAGGTTTTAAAACCCTCAAAACAAACAATATAAGTGATAAATAATAATTTCCTACCTGCTCACCTACTATAGACCCATCTTCATGGAACTTCTTGGATTTGGAGCCCAGACTTCCAAATACAACTTCAAGTAGAGATTGCCAGAGCCAACGTTCCCATTTCACCCTCCTCACTTTCTGCTAGCTCACTGTCCACTGGCCCTGGGATCCTCACAGATCCTGATTACAAACCTTACTTACCTTACTTAAGAGAACCCCAGAGCCAGTCTCCTTTGCCTGCCTGTTCTCATTCCTCCCACTGTTGTTATCAAGGGATGCTTGAGGTCTGAACCTGTAGTTCTGACCAGAACTTAAGTCACTGTACCTATCACCATGGCATGATTGTACCAGGCAGTATATGAACTCTCAAGCCCATAGTGGCCCTAAGACTGAAAAAAAGCACTATTCAGTTGGTCAAATACGGCTACAGAAAAAAAAAACTAGAGCACTCACCCAACAAAGGGAGTAAATACAGATACCCAGTGTGAAAACATGAGTACAAAACAGTAGGCTTCCTCCAGAAGCCAGCACCCTTATGGCAAAATAAACTGAGAAAAAGAAATTTAACTGAAGTAAAAGGCAATGACTTCAAATGAAATTCTTGGGCAAATGGGTAGAACTGGAAAATACCATCCTGAATGAGGTAACCCAATCACAAAAGAACACACATGGTATACACTCACTGATAAGTGGATATTAGCCCAGAAGCTCAGAATACCCAAGACACAATTCACATATCAAATGATGCTCAAGAAGAAGGAATAACAAAGTATGGATACTCTGGTCCTTCTTAGAAAGGGGAACAAAATTCCAACAGAAGGAGATACAAAGACAAAGTGTGGAGCAGAGTCTGAGGGGAAGACCATCCAGAGACCTTGTGATCCATCCCATGCACAGTTACAAAACCCAGACACTATTATTGATGCCCACAAGTACTTACTGACCAGAGCCAGATATAGCTGTCACCTGGGAGGCTCTCCTAGTGCATGACAAATACAGAGGGGGACACTCTCAGCCAGCCATTGAACTGAGCACAGGGGGAGCTAGAGAAAGGATCCAAAGGGGGAGCTAGAGAAAGGATCCAAGGAGCTGAAGGGGTTTGCAGCACCATAGGAGGAACAGCAATATTAGCCACCCAGTACTCCCAGAGCTTCCAGGGACAAAAGCATCAACCAGAGAGTGCACATGGTGTTACCCATGGCTCCAGATGCATAGGGAGCAGAGGATGGTCCTGTTGGACATCAAAGGGAGGAGAGGCCCTTGGTTCTGGAAAGGCTCATTGCCACAGTGTGGGGGAATGCCTGGACAGGAAAATGGGAGAGGGTTGATTAGGGAACAGGGGAAGGGGAGATGGGTTATGAGAATTTTGGGGGGGGGGACCAGGAAAGGGAATAATATTTGAAATATAAATGAAGAATATATCTAATAAAAAATAAATAAATAAATAAATAAATAGAATATGTTCAATGACCTTAAAGAGGATCTGAATTTTGAAAAGAAAACACAAATAGTTGAATAAAATAATAAAAAATTCAATAAGTAAAAGTACAGTTTAACTAGGAAAAGAACTGTCAAAGAAAACCCAAACAGAAGTAAAACTCAAAATGAAAAACTCAGGAATTCAAACAAAAAGCTCAAAGGAACAAATTAGATGAAATCAAAGAGAGAATTTCAGGTCTTAAAGACAAAGAAATGGATATTTTAGTCAAAAAATGTTAATCCTGAAAGTATTAAAGCATAAAACATCCAGGACATCTGAGAAAATAAGAAATGTCCAAACTGCCAAACAAATATAGAGAAAGGAGAAAAAAAATCCAATTAAAAGGCAGAGAAAATATTTTTAACAAAAGTATATAAAACAATTTTCCACACATAAAGAGATGTATATATAAAGGTACAAGATGCATAAAGAACACAAAATAAGACTAAAAAGAAATGACACATAGTAATAAAAAATACTACATGTACAGAACAAAAAGGATATTAAAAAATACAAGAGAATAAACAAAAAAATTAAGTTCACCAATTCATATAACAAAAAAATTCAATCTGAAGATAAGGCACTAAAGAAAACACAAGGAATAAACAGTCTCAGAACTGTTAACCAAATAAAAACAATAAAGCAGCAGAAATTAATAAACACTGGACAAGAATCCTATTAATGTTAATTATTCTTAGCTCTCCCAATAAAATGACACAGACTATCAGATTGGATTAGAAAACAGTTCCCATATTTCTACTGCCACCAAGAAACACAATTCATTATCAATTGAAATGGATATTTCAAGCAAATAGGTATTGCTATTTTAATGTCTAAAGACACATCAAAATAAAACTAATCAGAAAAGTCTGGAAGGCACTACATCTTTGTTGAAGAAAAATGCACTAAGAAGATATTGCAGTTCTAAACACTTCTGAATCAAACACAAGGTCACCTAATTTCATTAAAAAAAAAAAAAAGCACTACTATATCTCAGATATCACATTGACCATCACAATGTGATAGCCGGAGATTCTAATAGTAAACTCTCATCAATAGACAAGACATCCAAACAAAAACTGAATAAAAATTCTGGAACTAATAACGTAAATTAAGTGGACCAGAAGTTATCTAAAGAACATATACCAAAATGCTAAAAGTATAGTTTCTTTTTAGTAACACATGGGAATTTCTTCAAAACTGACAATATATTAAGAAACAAAACAAACTTCAATAAATATAGGAACATTGAAATAACATCCTGCATCTGGCAACCAGGGCTAAAAAAAGCTAGACATCCACAGCAATAGGAACAAAGTTATAGAAGCTTAACAACCCACTACTGGGAACAAATTTGGTAAAGACAGAAACAAACAAACTTTTAGAACTTAATGAATTACCAGCAAACATTTGGTGGTTCCTAACCATCTGATATCCTCCTACAGTGTGTCTGAAGTAAGTGACAGTGCACTCACATACATAAAATAAATACCTACCTTTTCATCTTCAATTTTATTGGTTCCTCTCTCTTTTGTTTAGTTTGGTAAACATTTGTAAGTCTTGTTGATTTTTTCTTTGAAATTGGGTACCCCCCATGAACTCCTAAATCGAATAAAAAGGAGAAGTAATCTGAGTACCAATATTCATTGCTCACCTTCCAGCTAAGGTGATCAACCTTCCTCTGGAAAGCCTTAAAGACAACTGACTCTTCTTCCCTACAGAGGCTGTTAACTGGCAATAGCTCCTCAGCAGGGGTGGACGATTGTGAGTCTTTCCCAACTCCATGCTAGAATCCATACTTGCTTTACCTTGTATAGGTTTAGGTCATATAGCCATAGTTGCTAAGTGTTCATGAGTCCCACAGAGTTCATGAACTCTACATATAATTATATGTAGAGTTCATAAGTTCATTAGTACTGTACAATATAAAAGGCACACTTTCACTCCAGTCTTCTCTAAACCCATGCTCTTAGAATCTCTTTGCTCCCACATCTACACTAATCCCTCAGCCTTGAGAGGTATAGGCAAGACATGTACCCCAATATGGCTAAGTACTCCATGGAAATTCTCTTATCTTTGAACAGTTGTTTCTGCATTAACCACCATCCACTGGACAAAGAAACTTCTCTAAAGAGATCTGGGATCTGTATTAATCATCAGATTCAGTGATATGAATATAAAATACATTTAATAGTATGTCCATTGCCCAGCACAATAGTGATGCACCCATTTCCCTTTCTACATCTTCATTCCCCACATCCTCACCAGAATCCACTGTGAATTGGTCTCTGAATCTTTTCATTCTGACTGGGGTAAGACAAAAATTTCAAAATAGCTTTAATTTGCATTTCCCTGATGCAAATTAAGAATAGTAAACA
Organism: Tokudaia tokunoshimensis; assembly: GCA_036184795.1. Taxonomy (NCBI): domain Eukaryota; kingdom Metazoa; phylum Chordata; class Mammalia; order Rodentia; family Muridae; genus Tokudaia; species Tokudaia tokunoshimensis. The sequence continues at coordinate 80,769,730 of BTHU01000002.1, read as the reverse complement.
CATTAAGATTCTATTTCTTAGCCATATGTTTTTCTTATTCTACGAACTTTATGTTTCGTTCTATAGCTCAGTTTTTAATTGGAGTGTTTTTTTGTTGCTGAGGTTTTGAGATTTTTTTTTTATTCTAGTCACTAAATATTCTGTAAATATATTTAGAACACTGGAAGAAATGTGAACAATGATGTCTCAGCTCCTGAAGTTACAAAAGGACATAATAAGGACGTTGTTAGGAATTTTGATGGAATATGGTGTGTGTCATATTTTGGCCAAGAATCCGGTTTTATTATCTCCACATACTGGCATTTTGAGTAAAGTTATATGTAGAGAGTCATATCGAAGTGCCGTATAGCCTTATAGCCATTATTCAGCTGCCTGCATTCTTCACCCACTCCGCAGCATTCTGAGCTGAGGAATTCCAACCACACCTTCCCCCACCTGGCAGAGCTGGCAGAACTCTGGGAACAAGCCTTTTGTCACACCTCAACCTCCCGCAGAGCAACAGACCCTATGGGGTCAACTTTCTCGAGGAGCAGTGGTGCCCAGGGCATGCTGAGAAGAGCTGAAAAGACTCTGCAACCCTGGGAGGAAGGGTCACGCCCACAGCGCATATATTGTCACTCTTATCCCCCAAGTAAAAAGAGAGATTTTGTACAGCCATGCACTAATGTCTCTGTGTGTTCTTTTTCTCTCGACCCCCATCATTTCATTCTTCAGCTCTTCATCCATGGAGAACCCGCTCGTGAGCAATTCCCGGGAAGCTTCAGTGATATTTAAAGGAAATGGGAAAATACGTTTGGTGAAAGAAATTTCAAGAGAAAAAAAAATCAGGCTGCAGCATAGTCACTATTTCCTCACTCAGGTCTACCAAAGAGCAAAACTATTGGGCAGAAACATACTGAAAATGTTTGTCAGTCAGGAAAAGATAGGGAACATTTTCAAAGTTTCAACTCAGGCATGTGGATAAAAGGAGAATGTATTCATCAAAGAGGAATATCAGGTTATGGAGTGTGACATGAGGAAATATGTCTTAAGAGCGAGACCTCGCCCATTGACTGCTTCAACTTGTGAAAATGCATACAACTGAAGGGGTTTCCTGCTCGACTGCCTAAAAAGGTGATTCTCTTGCATGAGCACACGGAAGCAGATCCAGTTGTGGTCCAAGGAGACGAGTCGACAGAAGAACTTGTCAGTGTCACTCACAAGGTGATTCTTTTTCAGGCATAAAAAGTGAAAATTGAAGGGTCATGAAGTCACGCCTCACACCTGTAGAGAGCATCAGAGGCCAAACAATGTATGGCAGAGATCCCAAGAAGAGGCCCTAAAAGGCAGCTACAGGAAGCTCTACTGTTGAAACTAAAGTCACAATGGAGATTTAAGGATACTGGGGGTGCCCAGTCTATGGTAAATCCACCAAAGAAACTGGCAGGTATTAAATGGATCTGGCCTAAGAGAAAGACTATGTGTATTTTAGGTAACTGAGCTAGAGGAGTGAGGACACTTTAGAGATCACACAATTCCATTATGAGTACCAAATGCTAGACAAAGAACTGTACAAAGAGCTAGACAATGCTAGACAAAGAGCTCATTTGGTGTTCATGCTTGGTTTCATTCTTGCTTTGATTCCATTATTCCTCACTATGTCCTGATCCTTCCATTTTTAGAATTAAAACGTTTACCTTGAGGTGGTTTTATATATTATATATATTTATGGAACTTGTTTTTACATCGAAGGGGCTCACATTTAAGAGCCTTCCTTGATTCTCAGAAAAAAACTTTGGACTTCTAAACAGTATTGGAATTGTTAAAGGCCATGGAGACTTTCAAAGTTGGAATGAATGTATTTTGCATTGTGAGATGACCATGAGTTTAAGACAACAACAGGAGTAAGATCATCGCTTATGATGATTTTGTTGTCAAATTGACAAGGAGTAGACTTATAATGACTAATATTGTCAACTTGACAGGATTGAGAAACACCTAGGAGATATACCTCTAGGCATGGCTGTAATGGATTATCATTTTATTAAGTAAAATGAGATTGAAGGACTCACCCTAAATGTATCACCTTTCCCATGGACATGTGTTCTGGCCTGAGTAGATGGAAAAAGCAAGATTAACATCCATTCTTTCTTCTCTCTAACTTGGACAAAATGTGATCAGCAGCCTCATGATTCCTGATGTCATGTCCTCAGAACCATCTTGAACTTCCTATGAAATGCTAAGACAAAATAAACAGCTATTTCTTAAATTGTTTTTTGTATTGGCTGTGATTGTGGGTCAACTTGGCACAAGCTAGAGTCATCACAGAGAAAGAAGCCTCAGTTGAGGAAATGCCTATATGAGATCCACCTGTAGGACATGTTCTCAGTGATCAATGTGGGAGGGCCCAACCCAGAAAGGAGCACCCCTCCATGGCTTCTACATCAGTCCTGCCTCAAGGATCCTGGCCTGTTTGAGTTCTTGTCCTGACTTCCTTTGATGATGAACAACAATGTGGAAGTGTAAGCTGATTAAATCCTTTCCTTCCCAGCTTGCTTTTTGGCTCTGGTGTTTCATTGCACAATAGAAATCCTAACATAACTTTCCTTATGTATTTAATCACAGCAGTATAAAAAGCAAATAAAACAATAGTTTCTCTCTTCATCTTTTTTCTCTGGTATATGTGGGATGTTGAAGTCACACACTGCTATGGCATTGGCTATTGGTCTTATCCCTTCATATCTAGTGGTATTTCATTTATAAAGTCTATTGATACGGCATTCAAGAATGAGGATTATTGACATTAAGAATTGTTACTGAAAGGCATGTGCCTTTTGTTTGTTTTTTCTGGTTGATTTGAAAGTTATATTTACTTCTTAGTATTTAATCATTTGCTACAAGAATACTGTGATTCTTTCATACATTCATTTGCTTATCTACTTTTCTAGTGAGATTTATTCTTTCACATACCTTCTTTTCCTTTCACTCCCTCTTCAAGGTATAGAGCTCTTTTTCAATGTTTTGCAGTGTTCATTTCGTGGTCACAAGTTCCTTTAGTTCATTCTTAGCCTTTAAAGGGTTTTATCTCTCTTTCAATCTTGAAAGATTTGGGTTGTTTTTGTTTTTGGTTTTTGTTTGTTTTTTTTAATACACTCAAATGTAGTAGCAGTGATTTTATTTCAAGGCTTGGAATATGTCATTCTGTCCCATTCTGTCCTTTCTGGTTTCTGCTGAAAAATTTGTTATCATTCTGGCAGCTTTGACTAGATAAAACTTGGTGCTTCCATCTTTATGCCTTCCAAATTTTTTATTGTCCTGTATGTAGGCTGACAGTTATAAAATGCTGTGAAAAGATTCTTTTCTAATCAAGTAATTTGTGACTTGCATGCCTCACATGCTTGGATGTCTACACCTTTTCCTAGATTTAGAGAAAAAAATTCTGGTATCTCACAAACAGGTTTCTTGTGCCTTTAGCCTGTAGATTCAGTCCCTTACCTAATTACATTCAGCTTCTGAATGGTGACCTGGAGCTCTTGTGCATCTGTTCTTTTCTTTCCTAATTTCATGCTGTCTATATGTAGTAATACACCATCCTTGTCTTCAGGCCTTGATGAAATTCTTTCTTCTGCTTGATATGTTCTATGGTAGGGCTTTTAACTGGAGCTTTATAAGAATCTGACTTGTACTTTTTATTTGCAATGTTCATATTGTATTATTATTTTTAAATAATGTATTATTATTTTCAAAATGTTCACCTCTTTATTAGTTTGCTCTTCCATACCTACATTGTTTAAAGTAATTCAGCTACTTATTTGTATTCTCTTGGAATTCACTTAACTTTATAAAATCATTACTTTGAGATCATTAGCATTTCATTCATCTACATCAATATTTTTGACATGAGTGACTGAAGATTTTAACAGAATAACTTATGGTTTTATATTTTTGTGTTTGTTTACTAAAATTTGCATATATTCTGAGATGAACATCTTTTCCAAATTAAAGATTTTTTAGAAAGAATCATTTCCCTGATGATTTTTCCTAGGAGATCAATTTGCTATACAATGTTGATTTTAATTCCAAATGGAACTCATAATATAGATTTTGTGTAATTTTCTTTGACTGTGTTCAGTGGGTTTTGACATAATGTATATTGTGTCGTAGACTGAGAAGCATGCCCTTTCTGGAGCTTTCATAAAAATTGAGACTTCTGGACATTCAAGTTTATATATTTGTTATCAGCAGGAGTGACTGTACTCTCCATGGCCTCTCCTCTAGTCTTGTCAGCCATATGCAATCTGAAAGAGTGAGAGTATTCTAGGTGAGGTCCATTGTCAGGACAGTGCCCACAACAGTTGTGTAATTCTTTCCACTGTTGCTATGAGAATGGATGTACAGACATAAGAAATCAACCCACTCTACCTACAAGCATGCTTATTTGGGGGCAAGTCATCTGTGTTTACTTCCTCTATTCTGAAAGTTGAAATGTCTGCCAAAGTTGAAGTGAAAATATATTGTAGCTAGAATAGAATCAGTTGCTATGGGAGCATAGCTCAGTGAAAAAAAATCTCCCCGAAATATTTTTTGGGTGCCAGGTCAATTTCCAGGACCACACGAAAAGAAGATAGGGAGCAACAGCAACAAAAATGGCAAAAAACAAAAACAACAACAACAATCTCGAAACCAGTAGCAATGGACAAGACAGAGGGAAAAGTAATATAGAATACTTTCAGAGTCAAATTACTTGCTCCAAATCAGGGAGCTGAGGTTGAAGTGGAGGACCACTTTGTACTTCTTCTGTCTGAGATACCTTTCCAAGTCTCTGAGATGTTCAGATGCTCAGTGACAACATTACTGGTTCCCATAGTTCTTCCTGTCTTTTTCTCTTCAGAATATAGCTTTCCTAATTCTTCTCTCTCAAACACTCCTGAAAAAAATATTTGTAATCTATTATCTTTCTTCCTCACATACAGTCTTTCTCTAGTTAATATTTATAAAAATTATTTAATCCAAATGGTAGGACAAATTATAAAGTCTGCTCTGACTGTCAGCTCTATATGACAAAACCAGGAACACCAAGTATCAGTGTTTGTCTTAAATCATGTCTGACAGGCCACAATGAAACAAAAGGACAGTGAAAATACAATCCTTATAATTACAATTGCAGCAATAGCTATCAACTGTGTAGAATGTGTTATTATACTACTGTAGAAGGCACAGCTTACAAATAACACTCAAAAGAATTCTTTTATTATTATTATTATTATTATTATTACTATTGCTATTATTATTTTAATTATTCACTTTTCATCAATCTCACTGTTCCCCTCCTGGTCACCTTCCTCCCACAATCCTCCCATCCCCCATTCCTTTCTCCCCTGAACGGCAGAGGCACCCTGGGTATCTCCCCACCCTGGCACATGAAGTCTCTGTAAGGCTAGGTGCATCCTCTCCCTCTAAGGCCAGACAAGGCAGCCCAGCTAAAAGAACATATGCCACAAACATGGGCTTTGAGCATAGCCTGCACTCCAATTCCACATGAAGAACCACTACACATATGCTACATATGTGTGGGCAGGCCTCCGTACAGTCTATGTATGTTCTTTTGTTGGTGGTTCATTCTCTTAGAGCCCCAAGGATCCAAGTTAGCTGATTCTGTTGATCTTCCTATAGTGTTCCTGTCCCCCTTGGGGTTGCAATCCTTCCTCCCATTCTTCCATAAGAGTCCTGCCATCCACTGTTTAGTTGTGAGTGTTTGCATCTGTCTGAGTCAGCTGCTGGGTGGAGCCTCTCAAAGGGCAGCCATGCTAGACTCCTGTCTGCAAGCATAACAGAATATCATTAATAGCATCAGAGATTGGTGCTTGCCCATGGGATGGGTCTCAGGTTGGGCTGGTTAATGGTTGGCCATTCCCTCGGTTTCTGCTCTTTCCCCCATCCCTGCATTTTTTTTGCAAACAGGATAAATTTTGGCTCAAATGTTTTGTGGGTACCTGCATGTTCTAACAAAGCACAATGATGTTCTTTTATTTCCACTTCTGTATCATATGGATGATGGTGGAATCCTGTAACGTCAAGGATCAAGATGGAAATGTATTCATAGACTCTAGTAGCTACTTGGGATGATTATTTCTTTCTGCTTCTCTTACTGTAGTTTCTTAATTCAGTTTTCTTTAATGGAGTATCATTGAAGAATTTCATTGAGAGAAGGAAGAAGGAAGGGGTGAAGGATTTTCTGGATAATAGTCTTAATTATATTATTTTAGAAAACAAAATTAAATACCTTTGAAGTTGATTATATAAACTTTAAGGGTGTTATAGTTAGTATATTAAATGTTCCCAAACTTTTTAAAGGTTTGGTTCCAACTAAAGGTACTACTAAGGGGTGATTGACTCATGGGGGCACTAGGTCACCAGTGAATTAACTGATTGATGGGTTTAAAGCTGAATGGGCTATATTTGGACTTAGGACTTGGTGGATTAAAGAGGGCACTTTCAGAATGCCATAGAATATACCCAGTGACACTCCACAAAAGAAAACTCGTTTCCCTCTCCCAACAAGTATTAACTACAAGTAGATTTGTGGTTATTGGTGGGGCTTTTTATCTATTTCCTCTTCTCCATGTCATCTGTCTTGAACTTGGCTTGTACAGGTCTTTGTATGCTGTCATGGTATCTGAAACTTTTGTTTCCTTGGAGTTGTCTACTTCCTCTGGATCTGACAATCTTTCTGCCTTTATTTTTATTTTATTACTTTTTTTCATAGATCCCGAGTCTTGAGGGTATGGGTTTGATAAAGATGGTCCTTTTAGGGCTGAGTACTCCAAGGCCTCTCACTGCCTACATATTGTCCTGTGGTGTCTTAATTGCACATCTGCTGCAAATAAGAAATTTCTCTGATGAGGGTTGAGTGATACTCTGACTTATGGGCATAATAATATACCCTTAGAAGACATTGTATTACTTGCATAGGTTCTGATTTTGGGCTTCATTAACAGTAGTGTCAGGGATGAGTTCCATTTCATGGAGTGGGCCTTTAGTTTCCTTATTCATATGCTGTCCACAGCTGGCTAATGATTGCCAATTATGATTTATCTTTATCAAAAAGTACCTAAAGCTTGTTTCTGAATCTGACAGTTTAAACAATGTTAAGATAATTTGGGATTTTTAGAACAATAAAGCAGTGTAAAAGAAAGAACATCTGCTGACAAGACTGGTACCTTGAGATTGACACTCAAAATGCACATAGTAGAAGGAGAGAACTGCCTTTTTCATATTAAACTCTGACCTCCACAAGCATGCTCTGGCATGTGCATATACACATCCATGCACACACACACTCATACACTCACACATGCACACACACACACACACACACACACACACACACGCAATGTATATGGAGTTAAACACTTTAACCAAAAATCGCACCCAAGAAAAAAAATTTTGCAAAAAAGTCTTTTTTTTGTTTTTTTATTTTATTTTCTATATTCTTTATTTACATTCCAAATGATTTCCCCTTTCCCAGTCCCCCCCTCCCCGAAAGTCCCATAAGTCCTCTTTCCTCCCCCTGTTCCACATTTGCCTAAGAATTTCATGAATTCATTGTTTTTAATTGCTGAGTAGTATTCCATTGTGTAAATATACATGGAAAATGTCTCTGATAAAAACTAAAGAAATATATAAAAACACATTAAAACTGACTTTCATGAAAAATTATACAGATAAGATAGTAGGCATAAAAATATTCCTAAATTGATTGAAAGTAGAAGTAAAACCATTTTCTGATAAAATTGAAGATTGACATGGAAAATATCTCTGATAAAATTGAAGAAATTTATACAGATAAATTGGTAGGAATTAAAATATTTCTAAGTTGATTAAAATAGAATTATAAACATTTTCTGATAAAATTGAAGCTTTACATGGAAAATATTTCTGATAAAATTGAAAAAATATATGGAAAACATTAAAATTGAAGATTATCATGGAAAATTATACAGATAAAGTGGTAGGCATAAAAATATTTCTAAGTTGATTGAAAGTGAAATTATAAACATTTTCTGATAAAATTGAAGATTTACCTGGAAAATATCTCTGATAAAATTGAAGAAATATATAAAAATGCGTTAAGATTGAGTATTTCATGGAAAAATTATACAGATAAAATGGTAGGCATAAAAATATTCCTATGTTTTTTGAAAGTGGAATTATAAACACTTTCTGACAAAATTGAAGATCTACAAGGAAAATATTCCTGAAAAAATTCAAGAAATATATAGAGAAACATGTTAAAACTGACTATTACATGGAAAATTATACAGATAAAATGGAAGGTATAAAAATGTTCCTAAGTTGATTGAAAATAAAATTATAGACATTGTCTGGTAAAACTGAAGATCCACATAGAAAATACTTCTGACAAAATTGAAGAAAAATACAGAGAAACAATAAAATTGAAGATTATCATGGACAATTATACCGACAAAATGGTAGGCACAAAAACATTCCTAAATTGATTGAGAGTGAAACTACAAACACACACCCCCACCGACGAAACCGAAGATCTACATGAAAAACACCTCCGACAAAATCAAAGAAATACACAGAACAAATGTTAAAATTAAAGATTATCATGGAAAATAATACAGTCAAAATGGTAGACACAAAAAGCATTACTGAATTGAAAGAGGAGTCACAAACATTTTCTGATAAAATCGAAGACCCATATGAAAAACATCTCTGTTAGACTATGTGTTTTGTTGGGGAATTGAGTCTATTGACATTATAAGATATTAAGGAATAGTGATTGTTGCTTCCTGTTATTTTTGATGTTCTTTTTATGTTTGTGTGGTTGCTTTCTTTTGGGTTTGTTGGAAAAAGATTACTTTCTTGCTTTTTCTAGGGTGTAGTTTCCCTCCTCATGTTGGAGTTTTCCATCTAATATCCTTTGTAGGGCTGGATTTGTGGAAAGATATTGTGTAAATTTGGTTTTATCATGGAATATCTTGGTTTCTCCATCTATGGTAATTGAGAGTTTTTCTGGGTATAGTAGTTTGGACTGGCATTTGTGTTCTCTTAGGGTCTGTATGAGATCTGCCCAGGATCTTCTGGCTTTCATCGTCTCAGGTGAGAAGTTTGGTGTAATTCTGATAGGCCTGCCTTTATAGGTTATTTTACCTTTTTCTCTTACTGCTTTTAATATTCTTTCTTTGTTTAGTGCATTTGGTGTTTTGATTATTATGTGCCGGGAGGACTTTCTGGTCTGGTCCAGTCTGTTTGGAGTTCTGTAGACTTCTTGCATGTTCATGGACATCTCTTTCTTTAGGTTAGGGAAGTTTTCTTCTACAATTTTGTTGAAGATATTTACTGCTCTTAAAATGACTCACAATAAGTATTTCAAAGCAATTTTCATTTTAATAAGAACTCACCCCCCCCCAAAAAAAGAACTCCCTAAAAGAGGGACCATTTGTCTTTAGAGATACAATAGGAAACTTGGATAAGATTCTAATGACAAGGGCATCCATTTCTGGACATTGCCTTCCATTTCCTTCCCAGAGAAATTCTAGAGCCTACTTTCCTGTTTTGTATAGAAACTATTCTTGAGTAAGATGCTTGTCTTAGTTAGGGCTTCTATTGTTGTGATGAAATACTATGACCAAAAGCAACTTAGGGAGAAAATGACTTATTTGGCTTATATATCTGTAATCACAGTCTACTAGGGGAAGCCATGGCAGGCATTCAACCAGTTGTGGAGGCCAGGGCTGATGCAGAGGTCATAGAGGACCTATGGAATTGTTCTTCATGACTTACTCAACCTGCTTTCTGCTAGAACTCAGAAGCCCCATCCCATGGTGTTTCAAACAGGAGGCTAAATTTTCCTACATTGACAACTAATTAAGAAAATGCTCTACATGTTTGGTACCTGCGGCTGATCTCATGGAAGCATTTTCTCATTTCATGTTTCCTGCTCTCAGATGACTCTAGCTTGTGTCAAGTTGACACAGAACTAGACAGCATAGTGCCTTATGTGACCTGGGTGTCGAATGAATTTGTCAGAATTTTACTGTCAAAATTGTCCTTTTAACCAGGGAGTCATAGCTGGTCCTCTTCCTCCTTGAAAGCAAAACAGAAACAGATCCCATTAAGTATACTTTCAAACATTTATTATCATCAACATAAAGTCTGTTTCTTGACAGTATAACAAGTACTTGGTAATGTAAGAAATGCAGTCTTACCATGTATTGTTGCTAACTGGAATCTACTTTACATTACATCAACATCACTTCCCACTAGAAATGGATACACTAGAATGAGTTATATCACTGAATGTTGGCACTATTTAATCCATATTTTTATTATTTTTAGTTGATATAAAAATATTGTACTTTGCTTCTATTTGGTCTTTCTTGTTCCCCTTTCTTTTTCCCATGGGATGTCATACTCAAAAAGATCCTTCTGCATATATATATATATATATATATATATAAATTTTCCCCTGCCCCATACACACACACATACACACACACACACACACACACACACAAAACCACGTTGTATTAGGTTTTATATGTGTTAAGTGACCCCAGGACCATGACAACTCTTATGAAGGAAATCATTTAATTGCTTCTGCCTTATAGGTTCAAAGGATTAGTACGTTATCCTCATGATGTCAAGCATGACAAGAAAGTAGACCTAGTACTGGAAAAGTGTCTGAGAATACTACAACTGGATCCACAGAAAGAGAGAGAGAGATACTGGGCCTGGTTTGAGGATTTGAAATCACAAAACCCACCCCCCAATGACACACTTCCTTGAACAGCCTCCAGTTTGAGGCTATTGAGGCTATAATTGGAGATTAATAATGTTGTAAAGTCTAGTAGCCAAGCAACTCTGTCAATACTGGGCTGTATTGAAATCTCCTCTGTCAAAGCTGTTAATCCATAACTTTTTGATTTAGCCTCAGGCAGATATTCTGGGCAAGGCCACATTCTTCACCAACATAAGGGACTGAGGTAGTAGAATAAACTCCATTTTGCTCTTAAGACTCCATTCTAAGTTAATTTGCCCTTAGAGAGGCATGGCTCCCACCCTTGAGGTCTGAGAAAAATCACACTATGTCCCTGTCAGTAGCAAATTAGACACAACAGCTGCAGCTAGCTGATAACAACAGAGTAGGCTAAGAAAATTAAGACTTTCCCAGGTCAAGATGCTCCTTTTTGATGTAGTGGTTTAACCAGATGCTGTAAACCAATTAGCTTAAAGACCAACATTCCTTTTCCCTTTCATGTAATGCCAAGGCTTGGAAACCCTTGCTTGCAGTTTTTTCCTTTATAGCTCTCTTCACCTAGACCTGGGGATCACTCTCCTATCCTATATCAAGAAGGTTCTTGGCCCAAGCTTGAGCTTGAATAAAGACTCTCATGAATAGGAATTGTGTTTCCTGGTGGTCTCTTTGGGGATTTTGCAATCTGTGCACAATATTACAAGAACTATCACAAGAGACTATATCACATGCAGATAGTTTTCTCCTCTGAAACTTCCTGAGCCTGGCTTCCTCAGCTCAAATCACCCTCAGCACCACTGTTTTCTATGCTTCTACTAGTATGATCCATTAAGCTTTGCTTAAAACATTCAATTGCTTTCGTGATCAAAAGTCCATATTCCTCCAAACAAAAGCATGGCCAGGCCTATTTCAGCAATACCTCAGACCCTGATACCAACTTCTGTCTCAGGGTTTTATTGCTAGGAAGAAACACCATGACCATGGCAGCTCTTATAGAGGAAATGATTTAACTGGGGTTGCTTATATTTCAGAGGTTTAGTCCATTATCATAATGACAGGAAACATGGAAGCAAACAAGCAGACATGATGCTAGCAAGGTAGCTGAGAGTTCCACACCTGGATTCACAGGCATCAGGAAGCATTTGAAACCTCAAGGCCTACCCTCAGTAAGATAAGCCCACACCTACTCCAAGAAGGTCACAGCTCCTAATAATGCCCCTTGCTGTGAACCAATGGAGGCCATTCTCATTCAAACCCCCGCACAAACAAATACACACACACACACAAATACACAAGCATCAAGTCTCTGAATGTGAGAGAAAATACACAATATTTGTCTAATTTGTTAATTTTCCTTAGTTTGTTTACTGTGTAGTTCTATGCATTTTCCTAAGAATAACATGTATTCATTCTCTATAACTGAATAAAACCCCTGAGTATGCATACATTACTTTTCTATATCCACTCATCAGTTGATAGGCATACAGAGTGGCTTCATTCCTTGATATTGTGAGTGATGAAGCAAGAAACAAGGCTACTCAAATCTCTCTGTGGTGTGTTGACTTAAATTGTAATCTAGTTGAAGTCATATCTCTTAAATTCTTTTAAATTTCAAAAATCTTTTATTTTGCTGATACTGGGTCTTAGTGTTACACCAAATGTATGGCTAATATGACAGCTTAGCCATGAAGTTGGAGCCATAGTGATACACAGAATTCTGTTTGCCATGTACAAGTGGGAATTTCTGCAAAATGAAAAAAATGGGAGTGACTCTGAAGATGCAAGAGGGTTAGTCTGTAACTTTTTGTTAAAGAGCTGATCCAAATACTAAATATGACCTGCCACAAAACTAAAATCATCACATGTACTATTTTAGTTATTATTTTGGTAACACAAAGGCAGCTATTTTTTTCTCATGGTTTGTAATGTCATTCAAAAAAATCATACATACTAACCAGAAATAGAATTTGGCAGCCAGGAGCTTAGAGTCAATTCCCTGTGACTAGATAAAGGAAGTGCTTTCTTAAGCCTCACAGTATGCTCTAAGAGGCTCTTATCAGAAAGGATGTCAGCACAAGCTGCCTTTGAATAAATACATGTGATTACAAAAATATTCAAATACGTTCTTTAATTAAGATATGATCATTTTATTCCATTGTACCTTCACTCAAGTGGACACTGTTCTAATGTTGATCATTTACACATCACAACAATCCAATTTGATAAATATTGTTATCATGATCTACATTCTCCAAATGAACGTGAGCCACTGAGCATAAATGAGCTGCCCAAAGTTACATCATTCAAAAATAGAGGAGATTGAATGCAGGAAACCCGGCCCCAAGTCCCAAGGTCATTTAACCAAAGGTTATGTTGATGGTCCCTTCATTTTGTACATTACAGATACAACATGCAATTTATATCATTTAGTATGTGTTGAGTAATATGCTAGCCTTTTTATATGGTTGATGCAATTTTATTCCTCTCAACACAATACGGTAAGTATTTTCCTGATGAGGAAACTGGCTCAAAGAAACACAGTTCTGTGTTCATAGCTGCAATGTGAGTGAGTGAGAGATTTTAATTTTATTCTGGATCTGGGTACCTGCAAAGTCCACAGTGTAAGAACTCCACCAGAGAAGGATTCTGCTGATCTTTAAAAGGGAATACGAAATGCTTTGACCATACATAAAAGGGAAGAACAAATGTTGAAACTTTAGGCTAATTATGCTTTTATGATATTCTCACTATCAGCTTTGATGAAGTAGCTCTAAGGCAGAGAGGACAAGGAGAGAATGGATGCTCCAGCAACTCCTTTTACTAAGGGTAAAAGGCTTTGCTTAAAAGCAGAGAGATGCTACCCACTCCCAGCTCTAGTTTTGTTCCAGAATATCATGACACATTTTAAGAATAGAACATCCCTATTCACGTAGCACATATATCTGAGATGTGTGCATGTCATCCTCCTTTGCAGGCAATCTTTGAATATATTTTCACTGCTTGAAATATCACTTTCTCCATGCTTGTAGAACTATATTCGGTAATTGAACCAAAAAAAATGTTTACATATATACTCTTTTCCTGATTTCTAATATATTATCCTGGACTTTTTAAAAATTCATTTATAAGCCAGGCAGTGGTGGCACATGCCTTTAATCCCAGCACTTACAAGGAAGATCGGTAGGCAGCTCTCAGTTAGAGGCCAGCCTGGTCTGCAGAGGGAGTTCCAGGGCTACACAAAGAGACCCTGTCTTGGAAAAAAAAATGAAAAGCAAAATAACAGAAAATTCATTTAGAATATTTTTTCTCTTTAGGATTCTATTTTATTTGGATTTTAAAAGATCTGACTCTTAAACAAAGCATACACCCTTTATGTTTACATTCAAATTTAAGTTTAAACAAAAACATAAAAATAAAAAAGGAGTTATTGTCTTGAGACAATCACCTTTCTGTCACATTCACTATGTGACCAAGTTCATTTAGGATCCTTTCCAGTACACTCTTGAGTCCCTCTGTAAATCTGAGGTTGTGTTCTCTTTGTGGCAAATTGTTCTGTCCCTAGAAAACTGAAGAGTCACCGCCATTGAGGGGACTAAAGGAAGGCTAGGTTTGAGTTCTCAAAGAATACCAAAAGGAGACTAGAGGAAAGGCTGAACAACACTTCCAGTGAAACCAGAGTTCCAGGGAAGAAATGTATACCTTATAAGACATGGAAGTTGAGCTGGGCAAAAACAGAGAGCTAATCATCCCAAGTCTTTGTCATGACATGTAGAGATAGGTGAGAAAATAGCTATCTGGCTAGCGTGTAAGCCTTGAGTACGTTTTCTCTTCTGGCTAAATGATAATGAGAAGGCTAATAACAGTAGCACAATTTTAGCATTGCACCCAGTTAAAAGCTATCCTGTGTGGCCCAAACCTAAAACTGAGTGTCTAGGAATGGAAAAAGCAGACCAAATCTTTCACCATATGTTTATCTTTTCTTTATTTGAGCAAAGAAGCCTGGGCTAATTGTATTTACTGTCCTCAGTTTCCCTTTTAGCTTTGCAGCCACCTTAGAAGCCAAAATTTTCCTTGTTTTAACCAAGAAGGGACAAGCAGTTTGAGGATTGCCTTCTGAAAGGCTAGTGGTTGATAGTTTAAAACTGCTGTTTGAAAATCTGCCTCCTTTCCTAATTCTATAATATCTTGTCTACTCAAGAAACTCTAGGACATCTGCTGTGTTCTTTGTTCCCTGACACCCTGAACACTAACTCCCCCCGCCCAAAAAAAAAATCTTGCTTAGGTAAGAAAATAGATTGGTGAAGGGGTCTTTTCCTCAATCCCTTCTCAATAAACAAGGATGGAAGCAACAGTAACTCTATCTCAAGTATCACAAAGACAGATCCTCCCAGTCAGCCATGTGGTTACTTACGAAATTTTCTTTCAGAGAGTCAAAAATGGGGGCCAGAGCTTCCTCAGAGGCAGCTGGGTTCAGGGAGTTCATGTTTATAACGTGGGAAGATCACATTGATGCTATTTTTTTTTCATTTGAATTCCCCAATGTCAAACTGACAGACATTTTATGACTCAGATTTTAGAAGGAGGAGGTGAGGTCAGGGAAAAGGGTGGGTGAATAAACTGGTGGAATGTCTTGGGGCAAAGAATGTTGTCGCTAAGGTTTCCAGAGGTTGCAGGACAGATGAAGAGGGACTGGAAAGCACAAGTGTGGTAGGTCAAGAAGGGCAGAGTGGAGAGAGGAGGCATGTTCCATGTGGTGCTGATGAGAGTAAAGGTTCCTAATCAGAATGCCTGGAATTCTGTTCCCCTTTCAGGGTCTCTTTGTTGGCCCAGTTCTCCAAGCTTCCTTTATACTGAAATGGGGGAGGAGTTAGAAGGCTGGATAGCTCTGTTCCTGTTGGCATTTTAGAAGTGAACTCCGGTTTAGATAACTCCTTTTTGTATCTCTAATTGCCAGAAGGGGGATGGGATGAGCCATCCGTTAAATGGCAGTTGTCACAGCCACAAATTCCCAGCAAGGTGCTTCACAAGAGGAGCCTTGTGCTCCCTCTGAAGATCCCCATTTAGGAAATGTGAACCGAAGTAACCTCACACGATAAAGTTCTCAGAGAGAACAGGCATTTGATCATTTTCTTCTTTTTGAAAGTTCGAGCGTTCTTGCTATTACTAAGGGATTGAGCCTTTTGAAATGTCACTGTCAGCATTTTCAGGCTATGATTTTCCTGTCTCATTAACAAAGGCCTCTTATACTTCTTTCAGGATGGTGAACGTACTTGATCTATTCTTGATGTTCACATGCAGCTTCCAACTGCAACCTCCCACTGCTGACTTTCTGAACTTGACCTTGGAATGGTCTGGAATGCATCTGTTGAGATAACTCAGCCACAGTGCCCTTTCTATATTGCTCCTGTCTGTAGCACTCATTCACAAGATGGGTAATTTCCCCCAGGCCATCTTTCCCACCCAACACATAAAAGTCTCCAAATGACTTTCTTGCCCTGGTTTGGCCCAGGAATAAGATGGAACAGCCAACAACTGAACCTCAGACCAAATGTAATATCTGGAATACTTTCAATGACATCCCCATGTATGTAGCTATATCCCAACTGATAGAGGCAAAGGCAGAACACAGGTGACTTCATTCAGTCCCTTCAGCATGTGGCAGGTGGCTTGTTTTACACATGGAATCTGCCTCTCAGTAATCATTCAGGTTGTATGTGATGGAGTAACATTCAGTTGCAGAATGCATGATTGTGCCTTGGGTGGAATGTAGCCAGATATCAGATTAGGGCTATTAAAAATAGATCTCAATACAGAAATTAAAATATGACTTGATAGGATTCCTTTGTTTGTAGATTAACAACCAAAGGAAGGTGTGTCACAAAGAAGATGTGGGAGTTGGTGTCTAGATACCATATAGAGGTTTCAGTGTTCTTTGAGGACCCATGGCTACTTTAGTCTTTTCTGTGTAACTATACACTGATAGTTCCTACCTCAGTACACCTAATCACCGTCAACCATCTTCTTTCTCCACAAAGGCACTGGAGCATCCCCTCCTTTACATTGATAAGCCTCTGAGCATACCACACAAAAGATTTCAAAAGGGGGGCAAATAACTCCACAGCACTGTACATGAACCAGGCACTTCTGTCTCAGATGTTCTTTAACTATTGTTATTATTATTGTTAATTATTATTAATTTTATTTATTTTCACTTCAAATATTGCTCCCTTCCCAGTTCCCATTCCATGAACCCCCACTCCATCCTCTCTCCCCTTAGCCTCTAAGAGTGTGCTCCTCTACCTATTTCCACCTCACTCCTCTAGCATCCCCCTTCTCTAGGGCATCAAGACTCCACAGGACTAAGCACATTCCCTCCCATTGAAGTCAGACAAGGCAGTCCTCTACTCCATATGTAAGTAGGCACCACAGACCAGTAATTGTATGCCCTTTGTTTGGTGACTTAGTCCCTGGGAGCTCTGAGGGGTCCAGTTAGTTGATACTGTTGTTCTTCCTATGGGGTTGCAATCCCCATCAGCTCCTTCAGTCCTTCCCTTAATTGTTCCATAGAGGTCCCTTGGCTCAGTTCAATGGTTGGCTGTGAGTATCTGCATCTGTCTTAGTCAGGTGCGGGCAGAGCCTCTCAGAAGACAGTCACGCAAGGCTCCTGTCTACAAGTACCTCTTGGCATCAGCAATAGTTTCAGGGTTTGGGGTCTGTGCATGAGATTGATCCCCTACATCTGATAGAGAGCTAATATCCAATATATACAAAGAACTCAAGAAGTTAGACTCCAGAGAACCAAATAACCCTGTTAAAAATTGGGGAACAGAGCTAGACAGAGAATTCTCAACTGAGGAACCTTGAATGACTGAGAAGCACCTAAAGAAATGTTCAATACCCTTAGTCAGATGTTTTTTCAATTCAACTTCACCCCAGCCCTTGAGCTAATTTAATATCCTCTTGATTTTATGGTTAAAGAAGTCGGAGCAGAGAAAAGTGAAATCACTGCTTATAGCAAACTAGAATCCAAATTCAACATCATGTGTTGCCAACGAAAATAATACTCTGTGAATGGGTATCAATAAGATTTTCAAAATGCAGGTAATATGCTATCTGGAAAGATTTCAGTATACTTATATTTATTTGGCATAAGGAGGTCCTAGTTCATTAACTCTTAAAATTTCATTCTCTTTTAATTTTAATATAATATATTTTAGTATAATGTTTTGCTTTTGAAGTCCTGGTTTAAATGATTAATTAAACAATTTACTTAACCCCTGAGTACACTTTGAGCCCATCATTTGGCATTATAGGTGGAAATGTCAACAAATATGTTATCAAAGCTTGGCTGTCATCCAGAGACTGCCCCACCTGGGGATCCATCCCATATAGTTACCAAACCCAGACACTATTGTGGATGCCAATAAGTGCTTGCTGACAGGAGCCTGACATAGCTGTCTCCTGAGAGGAGGCTCTGTCAGTGCCTGACAAATGCAGAGGTGGATGCTCTCAGCCAACCATTGGACTGATCCCTAATTGAGAAGCTAGAGAAAGAACTGAAGGAGGTGAAGGGGTTTGCAGCCCCTCAGGAGGAACAACAATATGAACCAATCAGTACCCCCAGAACTCCCGAGGACTAAACTATCAACCAAAGAGTACACTTGGAGGAACCCATGGCTCCATCTGCATATGTAGCAGAGGATTGCCTTGTCAGACATCAATGGGAGGAGAGGTCCTTGATCTTGTGAAGGCTTGATGCCCCAGTGTAGGGGAATGCCAGGACAAGGAAGCAGGAGTGGGTGGGTTGGTGAGGTGGGGAGGAGAGATAAGGAGTTTTTGGAGGGGAAACCAGGAAAGGGGATACCATTTGAAATGTAAATTCAAAACAAAAGACTTGGCTCTCTAAAAAGAGTACTGTAAACATTTATTATAATCCTCTTAGTAAACAAAAGAAGTACACTTTATATGACAATATTGAAATACGCAATAGAAATTTTCTAGCTGACTATCTGCTGCTGGGAAATGAGGCTTCTCCTTGTCCTGTTGTGCCTAATATGAAAAAAATTATTCCTCTCTGAGCATCAAGCATTTGGGAACTAAGCCAATGCTAGTTTTAAGAATAAACAAACAATTTGAAGCCGTCTGTTTGATACTGGACTTCTTGTATTGAAAAGTTCCTGCAGGATCAATAAGACAAGCAACAAGAGGAAATGGAACAGATTTTATGTCACTGTATCATATCTAAATTTGTCACTGTGCTTCTGAAGATAAAAAACAAAAAAATGAAAAACAAAAAACAAACCAAAACAGCTGATGTCATGGTCCCTTTGTGTTTGTGTGTGTGTATCCTATTTTCAACATTCTTTTGAACTGACTGCTACAATACTGTAGCAAAATTAATAATAAATATAGCAAGATTAATAAACAACATGAAAATGGCTGAGGCCTGAAGGCATGAGAGTGAGTTCTAGTAATACTTATTTGTAAAAATTCACACATAGGTTCTGATTGTGGCCCTTAGATGTCGCAAACATTCCATGGTATTTGACTCTGGGCATCTTTTAGCTTCCTTCTCAGACTGTCAAAGTCACTTAGTCCCATATATCTGACTTTATGTTTAAGCTATAGGTTCTATCTGCTTAAACCAAGAATGATCCTGTGAAGTGCTAAGGTTTTCCTTGGTGTTTTTGTAGGAACCCTTGGTTTTGCTTATGGATTGTTTATATAATTACTCCAGTCTCTCATCATTTCATGGACACTAGAAAATAAAGCTAAAGAAGCAAATCCTTCAGTGAACCATAGGAAGCGACAAACCATAGACTATATGCACCTAGCTTTTAAAGCATTATGCACAATACAAGCTGTCAAATCTCCCATCTTTGCTTCTCATCCACCAATGAATCCTTCCAAGTGTCTTTTTGAGTATTTTCGAAGAAGTCAAATAATTTCATTTGTAACTTAGAGGTGATTGCCACGCCAGCTTCTATGCACTCTTAGCAAGCTTTGAAGTTTATAATAATACATATATAGGAAATAGTGCCATCTCTCTTTGACTGCAGCAAGCAGGATTCTACTTGCCTGAAAGCTCCTAGCTTACCTATAAGTACTGTCTTTAAATCTTTTGTCCTTTTTCTAGGAGTTTCAGTTTCATTTTCTATTTCTAAGAGTTCCATGTAAATGAAAAATTCACTTCATCTCTACAATATTATGTTTTAATTCCATTTTAGCCTTTAGCTCTTGACTCTGTTTATGATATCTTGAGATGAGTGTTTATCTCATGTAGTTAAATTTTAGAATCTTTTATTTTTATGGACAGATATTATAAACCATAATTATAAGGGCTTTCTTCTCTCTGAAATAATAAAGTAATTTACCGAATATGAAAATATGTGATTTTACATTATCTATAAAGATTTTACTTACCATACAACAAAAAGGAAAATGTGTGTGGGATAGAACCAATGTAGAAGCAAATGCACATAGTGAAAACAACACTAGCATTCGTGGCATGTATGACATAAAGCTATCTCCAATTTTCTCTGTTTACTACATCCAGTTTTATTCATAATTCAATATTATTGTAGTATATAATGACACAAAAAGCTTTGCAATGCCATTTAACAAGTTAAATGGCTTGGTAATTTATGAAACAGTGAGCTCAGCAGAAACATTCTTTTAAAACTATTTATTTTATGATATGTATATTCATATGTGCCTGAGTATATGGATGTGCACCATGTTTGTATGCAGGAGCCTGTAGAGATCAGAAGACATCAGATCCTTTGAAACTGGATCTCTCATCATTTCAGTATTAGAAACCAAATCCAAGATCTCTGCAAAGGCAGTAAACATGTTTAACTGTTGAACCATCTCTCCAACCCTGGCCAAAGTATATATTATATTTGTTAAGTTTACATTCATTCTTCATATATATTTGTTCATATGTATGATAAATGGTTATACATATATATTTGTATATAAGTAACTTTATAGAGAATATAAAATAATAGTTGCAATTCAGTAATAAAAAGAAAAAAATCAGAAAAAAAGACATGCTTCTCTAAAGAAAATATAAGATGTCAATAAGCACATGAAAGGATCTTTAACTTGATAAACCAGTAGTGTTATAACTTGCCCATACAGAGTGTTTCCAATTTACTATTTAAGATTCTATCTATCTATCTATCTATCTATCATCTATCTATCTCCATGGTAGCTTTGTTCTGTATACATAAAGTAATCAAATGTGCCCAAGCTTTTGTTTTTCATATTAGTGAGATGAACCTTCAGATGTTCACTTGCTGTCTTAGTCAGGGTTTCTATTCCTGCACAAACATCATGACCAAGAAGCAAGTTGGGGAAGGAAAGGGTTTATTCAGTTTACATTTCCACACTGTTCTTTATCACCAAAGGAAGTCAGGACTGGGATTCAAGCAGGTCAGGAACAGGAGCTGATGCAGAGGCCATGGAGGGATGTTACTTACTGACTTGCTTCCTCTGCCTTGCTCAGTTTTCTTTCTTAAAGAACCCAAGACTACCACCCACAAAGGGCTCTCCCCCACTTGATCACTAATTGAGAAAATGCCTTACAGCTGGATCTCATGGAGGTATTTTCTCAACTGAAGCTCCTTTCTCTGCGATAACTCCAGCTTGTGTCAAGTTGACACACAAAACCAGCCAGTACACTTGCTATGCTTGGAGGTGTACACCAAGGCAGACAAGGATTCAAGAGAACCAACACTTCGATTGTATTTCTGAGTCAGCTAAGTCCCTTGAGGATATAGACATGTCAAAGGGTCCTACATTTCTGGTAAGACATCTGTCTTCTCTACAGGATATTGACACACCTGAAGTTAGACAGGAAATTTAACATGGAAAAATGCTCTCGGTACTTCTCAGTGAAGGCTTGTGGTCAACAGGCACACTGCAGCAATGTTAAAATGGTGATAAAATCCCAAGAGAGCCAGAGGCACCTTTGAGCCCCAAGAAACACAAGGATCAGATCATCAACTGTCCTTAAAAATTTAAGAACCAAACTTAATTTTGCCTAGTTCTATTTCTTAAAACACCTAGTAGAAAAATCTGCCTGAGTAAAATTATTGTTAGTAACACAAACCAAACTAAAACTTTTAAAGAAACAATAAATCAGACTATACAGGATAGAGAGCAATAGTAGCCACACCCCAGCTGAAACCTTATTAAAGGATTCCATATTCTTCTTGGAGAATAGCTTTAGAATTGGATCTCATATTCTCATGATGAAAACGGGTAATACCAGTTACACTGCTAGCAGTTAACTGCATTATTCTTTGGGCCTTGTATATTTGACCACTATTTTAATTTTCTTTCCTTTCCTCCTCTTCCTTCTCCCCCTCCCCTTGATTTCAGTCATCCAGGAGACCACTCAGATAGACCATCAACCGTTTAAATCCATCTATTTGGATTCATTTGATCTCTCTCCAGTGAAAGTTAGCAAGAGTTGATTTTTCTTCTAAGCATGCCAATAAGTTTTCAAGCAATCAAGAAAGACTCTTCTCTTAATCATGTAAAGTTTTGGTCAATTTGACACAAACCTAGACACATCTGGAAAGAAGAAATCTCAGTTGAAAGACTGCCTCCATCAAACTAGCCTGTGTTTGGTGAAGCTTTTGTTTTGGTTTTTGTTTTATTTTGGGGGGAGGGGAGGTGCTGATTGATGTGGGCAGGTCCATCCCTGTGCAGGTAGGCTTGAGCTATAAAAGAGACATAGCTGAGTAAGCAGCATTCTTCTGTGGTCTCTGCTTTAATTTCTTTGTCAGCCTCCCTCAGTCTTGAACTGTCAAGTCAACATGTAAACCCCCCAAAATACTTTCTTACCCAAGATGTTCTTGGTCATAGTGGGTTTTTTCTTTTTTTTTATTTTCTAAGTTTTTTTATTTACATTCCAAATCATTTCCCCTTTCCCGTTTCCTCCCTCCCCGAAAGTCCCATAAGCCCCCTTCCCTCCCTCTGTTCCCCATTCAACACCCTCTCATTTCTCTGTCCTGGCATTCCCCTACATCCAGTCTTTCCAGGACCAGGGCTCTTTCCTTCCATCTTCTTGGAAATCTATTGATATGCAAATTGTGTCTAGGGTATTCTGGGTTAATATCCCCTTATCAGTGACTGCATACCATGTGTGTTCTTTTGTGATTGGGTTACCTCACTAAGGATGGTATTTTCCAGTTCTGACCGTTTGCCTAGGAATTTCGTGAATTCATTGTTTTTAATTGCAGAGTAGTATTCCATTGTGTAAATATACCACATCTTCTGAATCCATTCCTCCATTGAGGGACATCTGGGCTCTTTCCAGCTTCTGGCTATTATAAATAAGGCTGCAATGAACATAGTGGAGCATGTGTCCTTATTGCATGTTGGAGAGTCCTCTGGGTATATGCCCAGGAGTGGTATAGCTGGGTCCTCCGGTAGTATTATGCCTAGTTTTCTGAGGAACCGCCAGACTGCTTTCCAGAGTGGTTGTACCAGCTTGCAGTCCCACCAGCAGTGGAGGAGTGTTCCTCTTTCTCCACATCCCCACCAACAACTGCTGTCTTCTGTGTTTTTGATCTTAGCCATTCTGACTGGTGTGAGATGGAATCTCAGGGTTGTTTTGATTTGCATTTCCCTAATGTCTAAGGACAATGAACATCTCTTTAGGTGCTTCTCAGCCATTAGATATTCTTCAGGTGAGAACTCTTTGTTTAGCTCTGTACCCCATTTTTAATAGGGTTACTTGGCTCTCTGGAGTCTAACTTCTTGAGTTCTTTGTATATATTGGATATTAGCCCTCTGTCGGATGTATGGTTGGTAAAGGTCATTTCCCAGTTTCTTGGTTACCGCTTTGTCTTTTTGACAGTGTCTTTTGCCTTGCAAAAACTTTGTAATTTAATGAGGTCCCATTTGTCTATTCTTGATCTTAGAGCATAAGCTATTGGAGTTCTGTTCAGGAAATTCTCCCCTGTGCCCATATGTTCAAGGTTCTTCCCTAGTTTCCTTTCTATTAGTTTCAGTGTATCTGGTTTTATGTGGAGGTCCTTGATCCACTTGGAATTGAGCTTAGTGCAAGGAGATAAGAATGGATCAATTTGCATTCTTCTGCATGTTGACCTCCAGTTGAACCGGCACCATTTGTTGAAAAGGCTATCTTTTTTCCACTGGATGGTTTTAGCTCCTTTGTCAAAGATCAAGTGACCATAGGAGTGTGGATTCATTTCTGGGTCTTCAATTCTGTTCCATTGATCTACATGCCTGTCACTTGGTCATAGTGTTTTAGTGAAGCAAAAAAAAAAAAGGATAACTAGGACACCTTCTTTCAGTAACTGAGTAGATGTTTTATAAATCATAGGCATTTGGAGCTGAGATAATTATAAATGTATGGTGAAAGCTAGCCAGCAAATCTGGGACCCATCCTACAGTCCCATTCCCTTGCTGAGGATACAGCAGAAGGAGCATCCTACCTGATCTCTGCTTTGCTTGTACCTGAGTCATCACTTTCCTGTTTATGTTATCCTGTCTCTTACTCATATTTTGTGATAGGAAAGCTTAACTGATTAATATGAGTAATAACACAGTTCAAATGGTCTCCAAGAGTTACATGAGACTGGGTCTCATAGCTAAATCCTATTATCAAATGCATGATAAAAGAAAAAAAACACTTAACTATATGAGGGAAGTTAATACATATCTCCCACATATAGAATGGCAAATAATATAGTATTGTTGTTGTTTTAAGAAGAAAACATAACTCTGGATTTTTTCAGTTGAGAAAATATGTGCTTTGAGGGTAAGAGCTACCATATTACTGAGCTAATAAGTTTCTTAAGTTGAGGGTAATGTTTCTGTTTTAGACCTCTTTTCTTTCTCAAAGACACAGTGGTACCCACAGCACCATCCAGTGGTGATTACCTCAACATTTCTGTCTTCCCTTCCCCAGATTTCTTCTGGGGAGTAACTGTGGAATGGCGTAGTAAGAAAAATTCACAAACCATCTGGGAAGGGTTCCATGGTTCAATGTGATCACAGGAACAGTAGACAAGAGGATTGATGGCATTCATACCATAAATTGATCTTTCCTTTTAATGGAGTTCTGAGAGAAAGAAGTTACTCTAAAGTAGCACTTGAAGTCTTGACCTTGAACAAGTCCCTAATGTCATTCTATTGTTAGTAGTCTTGTCTGGATTGGAGTCCTATTCAACAAAATTAAAACACACAAAAACTGAAAAGCAGCAAGCTTTGGTTAATGAAATAGCAACAGAAACACTGCAAGAGATATGAAGACCACTTGAAATATAGTGCCCAAAATAGTTATTTTGGCCTTCTGTCAAAGGAGTACAGGGAAAGGAGGAGTTGGTTGCTGAAGGCCATCATGGCCACTCTTCATTTTGATTGGCAGGCTTGGTTATGTAAATCTTTCACTTCTCAGGATGTTCTTTCTCATGATGCATATGTTTAAAAAATTAAATGTATTTCAAGTTATGCATAGGCATAAGTTAGTCAATGGGGTGGGGCATGATTTTCCCAAAAAGTTCACTTAGAGGACAGTTTACTTAACTGCACATACACCCCAAAACCAATCCAGTGCAGTGCAATCCGATGTCCATAATTTCCACAAGATGTATGATCACAAAAGAAGTTATCCAGGAGTTGTTAAAGGAGGATTGACCTATTGTACTGTTTGGAGTAAGGCACATATACAGCTCCATGCAGGTGCAGGTCTCAGGATGCCAAGCACATTATGAGGAAAGGGGTGTATGCCAAGCAGAGTTCTGGCTTGCTGAGCTACCTCTGCCTGCCTCTGTTCTTCATTTAGTGTGCTACACTCTTAAATTTATTGTGTAAAGGAAGAAATAAATATATAAATGTGTAATCATCTCAGAAAGCGAGAAACCAAGAAAAACTAGACAGGTTGTTGTTAAATTCAGGAAATAAGGAAGAGGGGCTGCTGTGAAACACTACACTGCCCCAGTGTTTCCTCAGATCCACCTCTCCAGGGCCTCACATGTCACCTTAACTCCTCTGTGCCGGTGCATAAGTTTTAGTTGCTTCATCCTTGTAAAAATAGAATGCACTGATGAATACATTCTTTTCTGCAGTGACTCCAGATTCCTGAAATGACATATCCCAGAACCATATGTGCCCCCTTAGAGATGAGATTATATACAAGGGTGCAAAAGTGTCATCAAGTGGAGAGTGACTCTCCATAAATAGTATCCTTGTCAATATAAGAAAGTTGTCAAAAGAGGACAAGGTGATTATCTGTGACTGAAAAGGATAGATAGGAAGAAAAGAAAGAGAAAGAAGTGGCAAAATGGATCAACCATTCGCCCTTGGATAGTGTTGAATAAGATAGATTTTTCTAGGTGCCTGGTGAATTGAAGCTATATCTAAGTATAAAGGATCTTTTTTTATGTTATCTCAGTGGGTGGCTTACATGACTAGATTAAAATTTACTTTGAAAATTTACATGAAACCTTCTGCTTCGCAATAGCCAAGAACAATGGTATGCCATTTGCATTTGTGAGGGTGCCTTTTTTTGAGATGTTTTTATGCCATGTGTTACTGTGCACATGCTGAGCTGCACAGATATTGATAATGAACAGTATAAGTGTTTATGATTTTGAAATCTTTCAGAATTATATAGGCAATAAAGCTGGATCAAGTAATGATCCTTAGTAAAACTTAGTCAGGAAGACCAAGTAACTTGTGTGAGACAATGAATAATTACAAGTCTTTCACAGTCTCACACAAGTGATTATGTTCTTCCCACACAGAACCAGGCCTGTGCAGTCAGTAGAACACACAGAAGGGAGGATATAAGACTTCTAAAGACAGAGCTTTCACCTTTTGAAAATGCCTTCTTGATCTTAGACATTCTGACCGGTGTGAGGTGAAATCTCAGGGTTGTTTTAATTTGCATTTCCCTGATGACTAAGGATGTTGAACATTTCTTTAGGTGTTTCTCAGCCATGCAATATTCCTCGGGTGAAAATTCTTTGTTTAGCTCTGTACCACATTTTTAAATAGGGTTATTTGGCTCTCTGGAATCTACCTTCTTGAGTTCTTTGTATATCTGGTTTATTAACCCTCTGTCAGATGTAGGGTTGGTAAAGATCTTTTCCCAATTAGTTGGTTGCTGTTTTGTCCTTTTGACAGTGTCTTTTGCTTTATAGAAACTTTGTAATTTTATGAGGTCCCATTTGTCAATTCTTGATCTTAGAGCATAAGCTACTGGTGTTCTGTTCAGGAAAATTTCCCCTGTGCCCATGTGCTCAAGGCACATCCCCAGTTTCTTTTCTATTAGTTTCAGTGTGTCTGGTTTTATGTGGAGGTACAGCCGGTGCTGGTGAGGATGTGGAGAAAGAGGAACACTCCTCCACTGCTGGTGGAATTGCAAGCTGGTACAACCACTCTGGAAATCAATTTGGCGGTTCCTCAGAAAACTCAGCATAATACTACCGGAGGACCCAGCTATACCACTCCTGGGCATATACCCAGAGGACTCTCCAACATGCAATAAGGACACATGCTCCACTATGTTCATAGCAGACTTATTTATAATAGCCAGAAGCTAGAAAGAACCCAGATGTCCCTCAATGGAGGAATGGAAACAGAAAATATGGTATATTTACACTATGGAATACTACTCAGCTATTAAAAACAATGATTTCATGAAATTCTTAGGCAAGTGGGTGGAACTGGAGAATGTCATCCTGAGTGAGGTGACCCATTCACAAAAAATCACACATGATATGCACTCACTGATAAGTGGATATTAGCCCAGAATCTTGGAATACCCAAGGAACAATTCAAATATTAAAGGATACCCAAGAAGAAGGAAGGAGAGGCGCCTGGTCCTGGAAGGGCTCAATGTGGCAGTGTAGAGGAATACCAGGAAGGGGAGGAGGGAGTGGGTTGGTTGGGGAGCAGGGGGAGGGAAGAGGGCATATGGGACTTTTGGGAGAGGGGAACCAGTAAGAGGGAAATCATTTGAAATGTAAATAAAGAATATACCTAATAAAAAAATTAAAAAAAAAGAAAAACTGAAGAGAATAAAAATTGCTTGTAATTCCACTAAAAAAAAAGAAAAGAAAAGAAAAGAAAATGCCTTCTTACATATGTACATTTATTAGTGCCCTTTCAAAATGGTAGTTTAAGTGTGTATGTAGATATCTCCACACTATTTGTCCTGTGACCAGAATTTCTACCAATATTACAGAACGTAGATTATAAAAAGAGAATTGTGAAAACAGAAGTATGGAAAGTTAATGATAAAGGATGTATAAAAGACAAACACTTTGTAGAAAAGCACATTGCATTTGGAATATATGTCAGCTTGACATTTTATTGTCACAACTCTAAGGATAGAGAATACTTTTGTCTGTAATGAAGCTCAGCTTGCTTTCACAGTAAATGGAACTTATGAGCATTTGACAATCAATGACAATATAGCCACTTCCGGTATTTTAGTTAGTCCATTCAAACTCCAAGTTTCATATCTGGACAGTGTCTTTCTGATGTGCCCTTCCCTCATCCTCTTCGGGAAGAAGTCTAGATCAGGCAATGTCTTGCAGTGGATTCAAAGTGAATGTTTAATCTGTATATTGGCCTCTTGACATTGTTGGCCTCTTGTCCTCAATGCCCATCTCTGACTTGCTTCTTTTTCCAGCTTATCATGAGATGTTTGGCTACTTAAGCATCAGAGCTTTTGCTCTTAGGAAGTGGAAGTCAATGCAACATGTAGCCTTTGCTGCTAAGACAAAATGTAACAGACCTTCTGAATGATTAGTTCAGGGCCCAAGTAGGTCAACTAGAAGCATTGGAAATGAGTTCCACAGTTTGGGAATTGTTAAGCATGGCCTTTGTGCCATCAGGAATAATGGCTATATTTGTCCTTTCAATAGTTATATTCAACCTTTTCAAAGTTGCAGCTCACTACTTGACTATTGTGATGTATGGGGCTAATTGGTCCTTCTTGTCATCTGCTACTGTCCTTGGATATTATATGGGTTAAGTCCCTTTTGGGTAGCCATGAGGTACAACTAAAAAACTAATCTCTAATAACCCTCTTTTCACATTACCCTCATTTTCTTCTTGCCATTAGTTTATGTTGGATTAACTGATCCTTTGAAACTATGCTATATTTTCATGCAATCCTGGAATCATAGCAGTAGCATGCACTTTTTCCCTGAAAACATAGTCCTTCTGGCAGGCACGGTCACCCTCTATTCCCAGTCCTTCCTTATTCTTCTCAACTAGTGTATAGATAGTCTTGTGTCTTTCCTACTCTAGAGCTGGGGAGTATTTTTTCACAGCCTAGAGGAGTAATAGTTGTTGTTTTTAACAAACTCTCAATCATTTGATTTAACCAATGAAGACTCAAGAGCCAGATGCTGCAGTGAAAGCCTGCTAGCTTAAAGAGGCAGAGAAAGTATGTAGCTGACATTCCTCCTTAGCCAGTGTTCCAGAAGGAATACCTCTTTTTCACACCATCTCAAACAATGTCCTTCAAACTCAGTGCCCCCCCTTCTACTTCCTGTGTGTCTCTCTATCCATCCCCCTGACTTCATCTTCCTCTCTGTGGTATTTTCGTATTAATCTTATGTTTACTTCGTGTCAACTTGCCTGCTCCACCCCTTGATGTATGATTGACTTTATTCAGTCCTGTTTACAATAAACAGAAAGGTCTTGCAGTAAAGGTGTGCATTAGGACTGAGCCACATCACAACTAGAAACAGGTTTTTCCAGTAAATAACACAATCTTGGGGTTCATAGTGTGACAAAATGGCCAGAAACAAATAGCAGAAGTGATTTCTTCACCAAGGCTTTTCTCTACTCTGTAAGAACATGAAGAACTTTCCAGTTCTCTCTTAGGTATATGAAGAAGGTAATCTCCTGGTCTAGCCAGAGGAAATCTTTTCAGTGTATTTCTGATCCTGCCTTCCAGTCCCTTGTAGGTTATCTGATCATCATCATCAAGTTGGCTGACACCTGATACAACAAGTAAATTACATTATCAATTTGTAAATTTATCTGGTATGTATTCATCATGGAGCAACACTGAATAAATATTTTTTAAATGTTTCTATGGGGAGAATTTGATATGGTTTCCTTAGCCATGTGGGAATGTGGAAGTCAAAGGATAAAAGTCAATCTCAGTTGTATTCCTCTATCATTCTCCACCTTATTTTCTGAAACAAATTCTCTCCCTGAACCTAGAGCTCATCCTTTGGGTAGAATGACTGGCCAGCTAGCCTGCAGGATGCACTTGTCTCTTCCCCGCCACTTAGTTGAAAGTGATAGATCCATGCTTGCCTTTTGCATGGATGTAAGGGATTAAACTATGGTCCTCATACTTGCACAGTAAGCACTTTTCCCCCTAAGTCCTCTCTTCAACCTCCTTTTAAAATTATATTTTTAATTTGTGCCTACAAATAGAAGTGGAAGTTTTCTCTGTTCTGTGCCATGAAACCTATCTATTTATGTTTTTAACAAATAGCATGTCACCTGTGGCAGTGTGTAAATCACCAGGTGAAACCACATGTATAGGTTGTGCCAGTGCCTATATGGCCATCTTTGGTTGTCAGCCAGATTTTAGGGTTAGGTCTCTAAGGAGTTCTGAAAAGGTTTGGTGAGACAGAGAGCACAATTCAGCACCTGAGTAGTTCCACAAACTAAGATTTCTTACTGAGTGCATTATCAGCTTTTAAAAAATGCTTCCCAAAGGCAAACACTGAGTCCAAAGAAAGCCTGAAGGAAGACAGGGCTGTGATCACAGTGCTGAACCTACCACTCTGTGTCTGATTCTTCCTCTACGTAATTTTGCTACTGTTCAGCAAAATAACATAGCTGACAAAATAGCTGGGGGAGATAGATATCTTTACTTCATATTCTGACTCTGTCACCTACTCTGGGTAGTTAGCCTTTCTCTGTTTTGGTTTTTTATTAGTCAATACAATGAGGCTTAGGGTTTTGTGTAGGACTGAATAAAGTCCCTTTTCCTTAGGATGGTGGGAAGATTGGGAGGTGTTAGTTATGTTTCTTTTCCTCTTCTCTATTCTGTCAGTCAAACCTGAATTTCTCAGAGCAGACTACTATCACAAAATCCTGCCAACTGGAGACTCATACAGTAGAAATGTATGTCACAGTCCAAAAGGGTTAGAAGCCCAAGATCATGATGGCATTGAGGTAAGTTTTTGTTCTGAGACCTGTGTGGTTGGCTTCTTATAGGAAGCTGTTAATTTCCTTTACTCTCAAATGACCTCTTTTGAGAGCACACTCTAAGAGAGTGCATGATATGGCCACCCTTCCTCCAATTCTATTCATCCTATTGTGCTAGCTTATCTTTAGGACATTATAGACTTTAATTCTTATTACTACCAGGAGCTTCATCTATAAACTCTATGCCAGGCAGCTCCAGGGGATTCAAACTTTGTTCTACAACTCTCTCTTAACCAAATTTCTTTTAAGACCCTGGCTTTCCATATCTAAAGCCCAAACTATGTTTACTAAGTGGTTAGAAACACAGAGCGAATGTCATGGCTGCCAAGGGATTTCATGCAGTAAAATGCTAAGACATGCGAACATTCTGCTAAAAGATACTTGGAATACTCATGAGCTTACTTATAGTCAGAATTAAAGAACAGTTTGTTACTATCTTCTATTTTAGTATCATTGAACCAAATACCACCACCTGCTGTTGTTTGTATCGGGGACTTCCCAGAAAGGTTTCTATGTTAAAGTTTGATCCCAGACAGAGAGCTGTTCACAGTTAGAGACTTGGAGAAGTGATTGGATCATGAGAGATCATCCATAGAGTAATCCATTGATGGATTTAATAGATTGTGAAGATGAAAAATGAACAAATTATAAACTACTTGAGGGGAGTAAGTCTTTAGAATGAATCCTTAAGAATCGTACTTATTCATTCTCTCTCTCCTCTCCCTATCCCCCTCATTCCTCTTTCTTTTCCTCTCTATCTTCTTTCTCTGGTTTTGGACTTCTCTAATGGCAGCAGCTTTGGTCTTCTACACTCTCCCATTGTGCACCCTCTGCCAGAGGCCCAAAGCGATGAGGTCAAGAAACCACGAACAAAAACCTCTAAAATTGACAACACAGACACACACACACACACACACACACACACACACACACACACACACCTCTTTTAAATTGTTCATATCAAATATTTGTCTAAAAATTGTAAATTGTAAGTGTACCCTGGTCACACATCTAGCTCTGCTTGTGGGACAAAGACTTCAGCTGGGGATTCTTTTGTCTTCTTTAGGCTTCTCTCGTCTATCTGGAAGCAAATTGACTCTTGGTAATGTTTTCTAGGATTTGACTAACTGGAGGAAATCAGTTCTGTCTATAGGTCCCACTGGGTGCCAAGCCTTGGCAGTTGCTGACAGGGTGGCATGAGAGGAGATAAGTACTTGGTAAGAGACAAGTGAGTCAGGTGTGGTGGTCAGGGGAATCTTGCAACTGTGACTGGCTAGCAATCAGGTGCATCTTTATTTATACAGGTTTCACAGAACAAAGACAGATTGATGATTATCCAAAAAGTACAGATTATATCATTTCATCTCAAGACATATATTTGATTACTTATTACATGTTCAGGGTTATAAATTCAATCACAATTAGAAAATATAAATAGAACAGATTTTATTTTTATTATCAGCCCTATAACTCTGATTCAAAGAATCTAAAGAATATCTCCTCCATGTTATGACATATATGCATCTCCTTACTGTATTAGATCCTGCTTTTAGGCTGCCATTG
Organism: Tokudaia tokunoshimensis; assembly: GCA_036184795.1. Lineage (NCBI taxonomy): Eukaryota > Metazoa > Chordata > Mammalia > Rodentia > Muridae > Tokudaia > Tokudaia tokunoshimensis. The sequence continues at coordinate 80,737,167 of BTHU01000002.1, read as the reverse complement.
TTTGCAGTTGTAAAGCACCCCAGACAACAGAAAATATCTGAATCAGTCTTTTTATTAACAAAAAATATGAATGCCTAACTTCTTACATTATATCCTTTCATCATCTAAGTAGTAAAAGGTTATTTTTCTTGATCTATCTTATTTTCTAAGTACCAGGCAAAATCCCCTATCTGTAAACTACATTTTTCGAGAGCTCTAAGCATATTGTAAAAGGAGGCCTTTGTCCTGTTACTAATTCTCCTGGCCAGTCAGAGTTTGTCAAATATTTCTAAGTTTACTCTGTTCCAATTATACTGTTCGAGTTTTCTTGGAGAAGATAGCCCAAGAAAATACCTGGAGTAATGGGCTCATAAATAAATTTCAAGCTATGTGTTTATCTGTGCTTAACAATCTCCAGGGAGTAAGGACGACTTCCACACAGGGCCATATAATGTTATTTCTATAAAAGGAGAAGGCAGAGTAAGTTTAGAACTTTTCCTAAAAAACACTCAGATATAGTTTTCTCAGGAAAAGACTTAAAATGCATCAAAAGGAGAACATCCCCCAAAATGGAACATGCAGAGACCAAAAACCAAAAGTGAGAGACAGAATGACAGTGATCACAGCATTTGGCTCAGCATTGCTGGAACTGTGTCAAACAGCTGTGCTGGCTTCATGACTTGGGCCATTTCCAGTGGATATGGCTATGCCAAGGTCCTATCTACCTTCTGTCTCTGACCTAACTACAGGAGATTAATTCAGAAATATTCTCTCAGAAGGAACAAGAATAAGAATGGCAGTGGCCAGGCTTAGAAGCAGAGAGAAAACAGAGAAAAAGAAAGAAAGATCATCTGAATCCTAACCATGACACAGTGTTTCTACTTTCATATTCTACTGGCCAAAGAAACTGCTAGGAATAGATCTAACTCAACACGAAGAAACTGCTCTTCCTCTTCATGAGACAAATAAAAAAGTAGAGCTGTGTTGCAATCAATTATACAAAGACCATTCTGTCAACTATGGCCACCTTTTAAATTTAAAAGAGTACCAACTTTGAATGCTTATCTACTCCCAGCATCCCGCTCAGGGCTACTTTCAGTACATGATAATCTCATGGCTAGTTTCAATAGCATTAGTCGTGCAGGCCCAGCCAGGAGTCATATTTGCATACTTTCTTGGTTAGCAATGAATTGGAACCACTCCCATCCCTACAATTAAAAGAAACAATAAGCATCAGAAGGATTAATCTATCAACTTCTATGCCTAATATGAAATCAACAAAACTTGGGCAACAGCAAAGAAGAAGGAGAAGAAGAAGGGAGAGGAGGAGAAGCAACAATGGCAAACTCTCACTCAATGAAAGCAAGCTAGAGCCTCACCTCAGATACAATGTGATGGAAAGAAATTGGCACTCAAAGAAGCAATATGCACAAACCAAATTTCAAAATCACAAACAATGAAATGCTAGGATATTATCTCTCCTCCAAAACCAACTAGTCCTACATTCTCCAAGGAGAACTACCTCAATGAAACCCAAGACACATAATTTAAAAGAAACATTATGAACACAGCCAAAAATTCATAGAGATTAAGGAAGACACAACATGAAAAAGAAAAACCCAAATAAGTTTACAGAGGATTGAAATATACTCCAGAGTAAAAACCAAGTATTTGAAAGCTAAATTTGATAAGGAAATAGAAATACTGAAGAAAACTGAAGCTGAAGTAAATACTGGATTAAAAATTAATCACCTAATTAAGACACTCAAGGAAAAGCCTTACAAATATAAATAATCAAGTTAGAAAACAGTATCAAGACTTGGAGATAAAGTAGAGGAATAAAACACATACTCAAAGAATAAGAAAATATTTAAAACATATGAAAGGGATATTAAGTAATTTTGGAACACTAAGGCCAAATCTATGAATTATAGACACATAAGAAGACAAATCCTAGGCCAAAGGCCTAGATCAGAAAAGAAAACTTCCCCAAAGTAAGGGAAGACATCTTTATAAAGTTACAAGAAGCACACAAAACTCCAAATAAGCAGGACTAGGAAATAAAATCCTCACATCACATCATAGGTAAAAAATTAAAAATGACCAACCTAGAGAGATTATTGAAAGCTGCAATAGGAAAGACACAATCACATAAAAAAAAAAACTTGCCAGAGTAACAGCTGACTCCTCAAGGATATGTAGACAGCTGGAAGAGCCTGGAGCAATGCATCCCAAGTTCTGAAGTACTCCAGATGTTAATGTAGATTACTGTACTCAGCACAACTATGTTTCATGATTAAAGAAAAAATTATTTTCCAGGATAAAAGAATCCATATCCACCAAACCAGTCCTACAAATAATTCTAGAAGCAATAATTCAGACTGAAGAGGGACTGAAGCTAGATCATGAGACCAAAGAAAGAAAACAAATGCAGTTATAATTATTAAAAAACAAAGCAGAAATAAGAATACAAACAGGGGAGAGAGAGAGAGAGAGAGAGAGAGAGAGAGAGAGAGAACAATCAACCCCTTCCATCATTCTTTACATGGAGTTTACGTAGTAGCAGTTAATGACCTAACTCCACAGTCAAAATATATCCATGCTATATTTCATAGGGAACCACAAAAGAGCCTAGACAGGCAAAGTAATCTAAAACAAAAAAAGAACAATCTGGAAAGATTCCCATACCTGTTTTCAAGCTATCCTACAGAACTATAGTAATAAAAACAGCATGGTACTGACACAAAAATAGACAGGTAGAGCATTGGATCAAAGAAGAAGACCCAAACATGAGTGCATGTAATATAGTTGTTTGATATTTGACGAAGTGTCAGAATTAAACAATGAAAGACAGCATTTCCAATAAATGGTGCTGGGAAAACTGAACGTCCATACAGGAGAACAAAATTAGTCCCAAAGCACCCTGCGCAAAAATCAACTACAAACAGAGCAAGGACCTCAATGAGAAATCTGAAATGCTGAAACTGGTTGAAGAAAACATAAGCAGTGTAGGAACAGACTTTCTGAACCAAATTCCATTATATCAGAAATTAGTGCAGGTAGTGATGGCACACACCTGTAGGATTTGCTGAAGGAGGCAGAGGCAGGAAGATCACGAGTTCGAAGCCAGCCTGGGCTATACATTTTCCCTTCCGGCCACCATCTGCAGCAGGGAACCAGGCAGCTCCAAAGCCTTCTGTGCTTAGTCTGCCAAGAGAGAGTGAACTCCCAGCACTGATTTCACTTCTGAGTTCGGAGGTGAGATCTCCACCTTCTCTCTGGAGGGGCACAGCTAGGAGCGCACAGGGCATAAAATTAGTGGAGCTATGGGACAGGAGTCTTTCCTTCCCGCTGCTATTTGCAACAGGGAACCAGACAGCTCGACAACCTTCTGTGCACAGACCCTGCCAGAAGAGACTTGGTCTCCCAGGAGTACAGACACAGGCTTACAGGCCCATAGGGGGGACAAGCTCCAACCAGAGACAGCAAGACAAACTAACACCAGAGATAACCAGATGGCGAAAGGCAAGCACAAAAATCCTACCAACAGAAACCAAGGCTACTTGGCAACATCAGAGTCCAGTTCTCCCAACACAGCAAGTTCCGGATACCCCAACACATTGGAAAAGAAAGAGCAGGATTTAAAGTTCATCTCACGATGCTGTTAGAGGACATCAAGAAGAATATAAATAAATCCCTTAAAGAAATACAGGAGAACATGGATCAAATGGTAAAAGCCCTTAAAGAGGAAACACAAAAATCTCTTAAAGAAATATAGGAGAGCATGGGTGAACAGGTAGAGGCCCTTAAAGAGGAAACACAAAAATCCCTGAAAGAATTACAGGAAAACACAAACAAGTGAAGGAACTGAACAAAACCATCCAGGATCTAAAAATAGAAGTAGAAATAATAAAGAAATCACAAAGTGAGACACCTCTGGAGATAGAAAATCTTGGAAAGAATTCAGGAGTCGTAGATGCAAACATCAACAACAGAATACAAGAGATAGAAGAAAGAATCTCAGGTGCTGAAGATACCATAGAAAACATTGACTCAACAGTCATAGAAAATGCAAAATGCAAAAAGCTCCTGAGCCAAAAACATCCAGGAAATCTAGGAGACAATGAGAAGACCAAACCTAAGGATTATAGGTATAGAAGAGAGTGAAGATTTCCAACTTAAAGAGCCAGTAAATGTCTTCAACCAAATTATAGAAGGAAACTTCCCTAACCTAAAGAAAGAGATGTCCACGAACATACAAGAAGCCTACAGAACTCCAAACAGACTGGACCAGACCAGAAAGTCCTCCCAGCACATAATAATCAAAACACCAAATGCATTAAACAAAGAAAGAATATTAAAAGCAGTAAGGGAAAAAGGGAAAGTAACCTATAAGGCAGGCCTATCAGAATTACACCAGACTTCTCACCTGAGACGATGAAAGCTAGAAGATACTGGGCAGATCTCATACAGACCCTAAGAGAACACAAATGCCAGCCCAAACTACTATACCCAGCAAAATTCTCAATCACCATAGATAGAGAAACCAAGGTATTCCATGATAAAACCAAATTTACACAATTTCTTTCCACAAATCCAACCCTACAAAGGATAATAGATGGAAAACTCCAACAGGAGGAGGGAAACTACACCCTAGAAAAAGCAAGAAAGTAATCTTTTTCCAACAAACCCAAAAGAAAGTAACCACACAAACATAAAAAGAACATGAAAAGTAACAGGAAGCAACAATCACTATTCCTTAATATCTTATAACATCAATGGACTCAATTCCCCAACAAAAAAAACGCAGTCTAACAGAAATATTTTTCATGTAAATCTTCAATTTTATCAGAAAATGTTTGTGATTCCTTATTCAATCAATTTAGTAATATTTTTTATGTCTACCATTTTAGCTGTATTATTTTCCATGATAATCTTTAATTTTAATGTTTTACTATATATTTCTTCAATGTTATCAGAAATATTTTCCATGTAAATCTTCAATTTTATCAAACAATGTCTATTACTTTCAATCAACTTAGGAATATTTTTATACCTATCATTTAATCTGTATAATTTTCCATGAAATAGTCAGTTTTAACATGTTTTTCTATATATTTCGTGAATTTTATCAGAAATATTTTCCTTGTAGATCTTCAATTTTATCAGAAAATGTTTATAATTCCCCTTTCAAACAACTTAGGAATATTTTTATGCCTACCATTTTATCTGTATAATTTTTCCATGAAATAGTCAATCTTAACGTGTTTTTCTATATATTTCTTCAATTTTATCGGAGATATTTTCCATGTAAATCTTCAATTTTATCAGAAAATGTTTATAATTCCACTTTCAATCAACTTAGAAATATTTTTATGTGTACCATTTTATCAGTATAATTTTCCGTAATAATGCTCAATTTTAATGTTTTTCCATATATTTCTTTCAATTTTATCAGAAATATTTTACATGTAAATCTTCAATTTTATCAGAAAATGTTTATAATTCTACTTTAAATCAACTTAGGAATATTTTTATTCCTACCATTTTATCTGTATAATTTTCCATGAAATAGTCTATTTTAACGTGTTTTTCTATATATTTCTTAAATTTTATCAGAAATATTTTCCTTGTAGATCTTCAATTTTATCAGAAAATGTTTATAATTCCAGTTTCAATCAACTTAGAAATATTTTTATGCCTACCATTTTATCTGTAATTTTCCATGATAATCTTTGACTTTAATGTTATTTTATATTTTTGTACAATTTTATTAGAAGTATTTCTCATGTAAATCTTTAATTCCATCATAAAATATTTCTACTTCCTTTTTCAATTAATTTAGCAATGTTTTTATGTCTACCATTTTACTCTTTAATTTTCCATGAAAATTGTCAATCTTAATGTGTTTTTTCTATATGCTTCTTCAATTTTGTCAGAAACATTTTCCATGTAAATCTTTAATTTTTTCATAAAATGTTTTTAATTTCTTTTTCGATAAATAAAAGAAATTAGTCCCCACATCTGATAAATGGGGCCTCATAAAACTAAAACTCTTCTGTACAGTAACAGAATAATCAATTGAGTAAAAAGGAAGTCCATAGGGTGAGAGAGAAACTTTGTCAGAAATATCTTATAGAGGTTTAATATGCAGATTATACAAAGAACTAAAAAAGTAAAACAAAAATCAAGAAAACAGATGACCCAATTTAAAAATGGGCCATGGATCAGAATAGAGAGACCTCAAAAAAGAAATAAAAACAGCTTAGATATCTTTCCTTACAACAATTCAACATTCTTAGCAATTACAGAAATGAAAATTAAATCTACCTTGAGATATCATCTTATCCAATCAGACTGTCTATGATCAACAAAACAGGTGACAACAAATTCTGGAAGAGATATAGGAAAATATATCGAATCCTTATCTACTGTTGGTGCACACACTCTGGAAGTCCGTGTGGAGAATTCTCAAAAAGCTAAAAGTACATCTACCAGGTGACCATTCCTTGGCTTACACACCTAAAGAACTTAGTATCTCACTAGAGGTACTCAGCCATGTTCACTATGATTCTGTTCAAAATAGCTAGGAAATGGAAACAAAGTACTTCAATGGATGAGGGATAATAAAACGTATCATGCAGACAATCTGTAATATTATTTAGCTGTAAAAAAATTAAATAACAAAATTTGCAGATAAATGAGGAACTGTAAAACGTTATACTGAGTGAAGTAACTCAGACTCAGAAAGACAAATGTTACAAACACTCTCGTGTATAGATTCTAGCTCCAAATATTTAGATGTGAATATCTGACCTGAAATGACCCAAAATCCAGGAAAGTAGAAAGAATCCATTAGGGGTTGGGGCTTAGAGAAGGACAGCTCTCTAGAGAGAAAGATAATGGGACATAGGTTCTATGAAGGAAAATATGGGGGAAAGAAACTAATAGGGAGAGGGAAGAGGAAGCAATCAGAAGGAAAGGGAGGAAGAAAAAAATTAGATAACACTAGAATGTCATAAAAGCCATAGGAAAATGTTATTTTATTTTTTTTATTTTCTAAGTTTTTTTTTATTTACATTCCAAATCATTTCCCCTTTCCCGTTTCCTCCCTCCCCGAAAGTCCCATAAGTCCCCTTCCCTCCCTCTTTTCTCCATTCAACCCCCTCTCTTTTCTCTGTCCTGGCATTCCCCTACATCCAGTCTTTACAGGACCAGGGGTCTCTCCTTCCATCTTCTTAGAAATCTATTGATATGCGAATTGTGTCTAGGGTATTCCGAGATTCTGGGTTAATATCCCCTTATCAGTGACTGCATACCATGTGTGTTCTTTTGTGATTGGGTTACCTCACTAAGGATGATATTTTCAAGTTCTGACCATTTGCCTAGGAATTTCGTGAATTCATTGTTTTTAATTGCAGAGTAGTATTCCATTGTGTAGATATACCACATCTTCTGAATCCATTCCTCAGTTGAGGGACATCTGGGTTCTTTCCAGCTTCTGGCTATTATAAATAAGGCTGCTATGAACATAGTGGAGCATGTGTCCTTATTGCATGCAGGTAAAGCCTCTGGGTATATGCCCAGGAGTGGTATAGCCGGATCCTCTGGAAGTGTCATGCCCAGTTTTCTGAGGAACCGCCAGACTGCTTTCCAGAGTGGTTGTACCAGCTTGCAATTCTTCATAGAGTTAGAAAGAGCAATTCAAAAATTCATCTGGAATAACAGAAAACCCAGAATAGCTAAAACTATTCTCAAGAGTAAAAGAACCTCTGGGGCAATCAGTATCCCGGACCTCAAGCTGTACTACAGAGCAATAGTGTTAAAAACCGCATGGTATTGGTACAGTGACAGACATGTAGATCAATGGAACAGAATTGAAGACCCAGAAATGAATCCACACTTCTATGGTTACTTCATCTTTGACAAAGGAGCTAAACCCATCCAGTGGAAAAAAGATAGCCTTTTCAACAAATGGTGCTGGCTCAACTGGAGGTCAACATGCAGAAGAATGCAAATTGACCCATTCTTATCTCCTTGCACTAAGCTCAATTCCAAGTGGATCAAGGATCTCCACATAAAGCCAGACACATTGAAACTAATAGAAAGGAAACTAGGGAAGAACCTTGAACATATGGGCACAGGGGAGAATTTCCTGAATAGAACTCCAATAGCTTATGCTCTAAGATCAAGAATAGACAAATGGGACCTCATTAAATTACAAAGTTTTTGCAAGGCAAAAGACACTGTCAAAAAGACAAAGCGGCAACCAACTAACTGGGAAATGATCTTTACCAACCCTACATCCGACAGAGGGCTAATATCCAATATATACAAAGAACTCAAGAAGTTAAACTCCAGAGAGGCAAGTAACCCTAGTAAAAAATGGGGTACAGAGCTAAACAAAGAGTTCTCACCTGAAGAATATCTAATGGCTGAGAAGCACCTAAAGAGATGTTCATCACCCTTAGTCATTAGGGAAATGCAAATCAAAACAACCCTGAGATTCCATCTCACACCAGTCAGAATGTCTAAGATCAAAAACACAGGAGACAGCAGTTGTTGGTGAGGATGTGGAGAAAGAGGAACACTCCTCCACTGCTGGTGGAAAATGTTATTTTATAAGCTTACTAAAACTATATACATATTCATCTACAATATGCTCCTGCAAAAGAGGGGGCAGAAAGATTGTATGAGCCAGAATATTAGGGTGTTCACTGTAAGGTTGTGTCTCTTAGTGATATTAGAAGTTATACCCATAACCAGACACACAAACATGACTACCCAAACAGGTAGTATTATATGGATTCAACAGCTTGCATTTAGGAAGATATATGTATATACATATATTTCTATGTATCCAATAACAAGTAATACAAAAAGAGGCCAATATAGATAGAAATAGTTTATGTATATAAATGTTTTATTATATATTATACATAACTTATTAATATATTTACATATAATCTGTGTATATATATAAACTATATCTATATTGGTAGATTAGACAAACAGATAGATGATATGTAATGATAGATAGATAGATAGATAGATAGATAGATAGATAGATAGATAGATAGATAGATAGATAGATAGATAGATAGAAAGATAGATAGATTTTCTACACTAGGTGATAATGCTCTCCCAAGACCAGACTAAAAAAAATTCCAGTGTGAGGCTTGAGAAATTTCATTTTGAGTTGCTGATTTGGGTTCAAAGAGACTTCCAAAGTAATACAAACTATTGTCATTGCCTTCAGTTGTCTCCCAGAAGTTGAAGATAAAAGCCTAATGCTGAAGACACCTCACACTTAGGAATCAAACTGGGCTGACTTTGAAGCCTTCTCATTGAGGACTAGCTCTCATTAGTATTGGAAGGTACAGTGCTAGATGCAAGGATAGAAAACCAATCAGTGGTCTTACACATCTATGATGCTTATAGAGCACAATTAATGACTACCCCGGTAAGATGTTCTCAATGGTGCAATAAATGGTACCTTTTTCTTGGAAATAACTGACAGTTGTCTAAGTAGACTTAATTCTCCCTTAACAGAATGTAATTAATGCCTGGTACTATAAACCTGGCCAACTACCTGTCACTGGAGAAGTCATAGGTCTAAGAGAAAAATGTTCTCCTTTTCTTTCTTGTTTAATTTTTTTAAAGTTATTTTGAGACAAGATCTCACTCTGTAACCCTGGCTTGGAACTCACTATGTAAACCAGGCTGGCCTTGAACTTACAGAAATCTGCACATCTTTACCTCCAAGTGCTGGAATGAAAGGCATGTTCCACCACACCTGGCAGCCTGCCATTTTTTAAAACCATTATAATTGCTAACTGTATTCTAAATATTTATCCTTATACCCACAAGTAAGTGTAGCTCTCACCCCTTATCAAAGAGGCTTATTTTGCCAGCAGATGGAGACCATCACAGAAATTCACAACTGATCTAAATGCAAAGAATAACTTTGGATAGGGTCCTCTGCCACAATGGATACATCTGCAATGCAAACCCTACACTACACCCAAGGGGAAATTACAGAAGAGGGGACAGAAAGAAATGTAAGACCTGGAGGATCAGGCATTCTATTACAAGACAGTGTCTTCTACATGGGAAAAGGAAGCTTCATTCATGAAATTTCCACAATGTGATTACTTAATGGCAATGACAGTTGACCTGCAAAAGTTGAGGAGGGTCACAAGGAGGAGGTCTCTATGAAGAGATGGAGGCAAATCAGTGGCTGATGAGAGAGGGAAAATCAACTATCGCCAGGAATAAGCCCCTTGATAGGTTATCTGTAGGTCAGCTTTAACACACAAACACACACACACACACACACACACTCACTCAAACTCATTATGTGTAACATAAAAAAGAGGTAATGAGTTCGAGAGGGAGTGGGGGACATAGGAAATGTTATAAAGAGGGAGACGGAAAGGTGACTATAAACATACTCATGTATGAAAATCTCAAAAAATGTAAATTAAAATATTACAAAGTTTAATTAGAGAAAGTTTGTGATTATAAATAATATGTTTGGGAGAATAGTTTCATACAGTTCAGAAGTTACCCATCAAATACACAGTGAAAATTTATTTGAATTAGCATATGAAGTTTTAGTTAGGAAGTTTTATCTTTCTTTTTCTTTCTTTCTTTGTTTTTTATTCATGTTTCTGACTTATGGGTAATTTTAAAAATATACTTAGGAAACCCTCAGGCATAATTTAATTTCCTTTTGTGTCTTCTGGACTGAGAAAGGTTTTTTATCAAACAGAAATATTTTGGGGTACCATGTATTATGTAAAAAAGAGCAGAGTACATCAGTTAGAAAACTATAATGTACCAAAATCTACTTTCTGAAAAACGCATTTTAATTCAGGCAATGAAAATAATGTTGAAAAATGTGTCAGTGATGTGCTGCCACCTGCTGTACGACCTATGTAGGCACAACTGTTTTTCTTCTATAGCTTTCTTTTTTTATTTATTTATTTTCTAAGTTTTTTTATTTACATTCCAAATCATTTCCCCTTTCCCGTTTTCTCCCTCCCCGAAAGTCCCATAAGCCCCCTTCCCTCCCTCTTTTCCCCATTCAACCCCCTCTCGCTTCTCTGTCCTGACATTCCCCTACATCCAGTCTTTCCAGGACCATGGCCTCTCCTTCCATCTTCTTGGAAATCTATTGATATGCGAATTCTGTCTAGGGTATTCCGAGATTCTGGGTTAATATCCCCTTCTCAGTGACTGCATACCATGTGTGTTCTTTTGTGATTGGGTTACCTCACTAAGGATGATATTTTCAAGATCTGACCATTTGCCTAGGAATTTCGTGAATTCATTGTTTTTAATTGCAGAGTAGTATTCCATAACTTTTTAGAATGACAGAAATTCCACAATGAAGGAAGACACCTCATCCTTGCAAATAACAGTTTCTTCATCCCTTTTGTGCCCATGGAACTTTTTGAAAACATTTTCATAAGAATCTTTTAAATACAAGGAATAAAATATAGTTATTATCAAGCTCTTTCTAGTAACAAAGATGTGATTTGTTGAATATGGTTTAACACAAAGATATCAAAATCTAGAATGAGTGTCAAGTTCACTATGGATTTGGACAAGCAGGTAAGCAACTGATGTTGAGGCGTCTGCAGAATGTATGATGCTAAGACAATGCAGAAGAAGGTGATGACATGGTCACATGTTGCTCATCCTCTCAATCAGAGGGAAAGCTAAATTTCAGTCAGGGGTTGGCAGAAAAAATATTGTCACTATTTCTTTCTAAATTCATAGGCTGCATAAATTCTATCCATGAAACTGCAGGATCTATAGACTCCAAGTTATCCATCTGATAACCCTACTGCATATTTGATCATATAGTGTGAAAGAATTATCATCAAAACGTACAGAACAAAAAGCCTCATGAGGCTGTAGCAAACTAGAAATAACAAAGCAGTTATTTTACTCTTATAAATGCAATGATCATGATAGTGGAGATAATGTATATTTCTAATATTTCTGTAACTATGAGTTACCATGTACAGAGGTATCAAATTTATGTGGCTTTCTTTGATTTCCTAATTAGCTAACTAAAGTGTGAATTCTAGTTCAAGACCTATTTGAATGATCATGGCTGCATTTCCTCTCTTCCATCTTTTCTTCTTTCTGTTTTATTCTTTTCTATTTATTCTTTTGCCCTTTGTTTCTCTTCTTTCTCCCTCTCTTCTCCTTTCACCCAATTTCACTTTTTCCTTCAATACATATTTCTTAAGAAATGAATGAGTACTGACTATCATGGCTCATCATTCCAGCCTGTATGGCCTGGGGCCTAATGAAATGTTCACACAACTAGAGAACATAAGCTGCAATATACCCCATTGTCTGTGGTACCCTCCAAAGGGACTCAACAGTAATTTGTGTCTTTATGATTGTTTATACTTTGCAAAAGTGAGAGAGATTAGCCACAGTCACCTAAATACATCATATTTTCATGCCTAATTTTCTCTTGTGCTATTGTTTGCAGAATTACTGGTTATTATACATTCTATTGTCCTGTAGGGAGACCTGAGGGTGGGGATGGTTTAGGTCAAGTTTGGTAAATTAGATTTATGTAGTTCATATTCATTTTCACACATAGAGGACTTGCTTATCCTCATGTTTGTACAATAATAAATAAGGATTGCATCTAATTTTCCACTCTGTAAGTAATTTTTACATACTTATAAGTAATCTACATCCAATTTTGTGATTTTTGGAAGGCAATAGCTAAGTCTCTGTGGCTGTGAAAGTTAACATTTCACAGGAACTTCTTAACCAAAATCAAATTATTCAAGAAGAGATATGTATCTGCTTTTTCCTATGGTAGATACCACAGTCTTGACAAAAGTAGTCAGAATCTAATCCATTTCAATATTTGCCCTGCACATACTCTGTGACGATTAGTTTTATCAACTTGACAGGATCTAGAATCACCTAGGAGACAAATCTTTTAGAAGGTCTGTTAAGGATTTCCTTGATCAAAGTAACTAGAATGGCTATGTTTCTGTGGTCATGAATCATCTCCCTCTTGCTGATAGGCCTTGAATCCAATTAGACAGATGTTTGGTATCACCCAGATATGAGTGCTGCTATTGCATCTTTGGGATATCTTGCCATCCTGCTTATTATTATAGTTCACTGCATTGACATCACAACTTGCTGGGACTATTTATTGTTTTCTTCTCTTGGCAGCTTAAATAGCACCTTCTGGTACTATGAAAAATAGAAAAAAAAAGGAAAGCTTTCAGATTAGATCCACCTCAAACTTAAACCTGTACAGTCTACAGCAATAAGGGTTTCCTTTCAATTGCTGAGTGGAAGACTTGGGCAATAACAGTATACCATATTGTTTGGGTAGTTTCTTGGATGCCCCTTACCAACAACTTGAATGGAGATTTCACATGCCAGGTATTTGTTGATAGATTATGACATACACATATACATACATACATACATACATACATACATACATACATACATACATGCATACACATACATACACACATTCATACATGCATAATTTTAGGTAGATATAAAGTAATATGATTTCTGATGACATTTCAACCATATTTAGTGGTTTTTGGTCCCTCCTTACCTCCCTTCCCATTCACAGTTGCCTTTCCATTATTTTTCTATTTTCCCTTCCATATCACTGCTATCCTGCTAGTACCTTTCCCTACTCCTATCACCTATGCCTGTCACAGTTCCTTTTTACTTCCCTGGTTTCTGCAGTTACTCTAGGTTATATACGAAATTTGGAACTATAAACCACAAATGAGAAAGAATACACAGTGTTTGTCTTTCTGGGTCTGGGTTACATCACTCAATAAAATATTTTCCATTGATCTGCAAATCAAATGGTTTCACTTTGCTTTACATCTGGATAGTGTTTGTTATTACATGCACTACATTTCCATGATACATTCATCAATTGAAGAGCACATAGGTTGATTTCATTTCTTAGCGATTGTGAAAAAAGTTGCAATTAACATACTGAGCAAAGTATTAGTGTGTAAGATGATAACTCCTTTGGACATATGATGAGAAGTAGTATAGCTGGGTCACATTTATTTTAGCTTTTTGAGGATTCTCCATACTGATTTCCAACGTGACTGTAACAGTTGGTAATCCCACAAACCCAGGGTTAGTGAGGTCATGGACCTTAGAAGAGCACCTACTAGTATCACTTTACTAGACTGCATAATTCCTAATTACAATCTAAAACATATCCTTATACCCATAGATACGTATAGTTCTCAGCCACATCAAAGAATCTCCTCTTTGCAGCAAATACAGACTATTACAGAAAACCACAGTTGATCATAACGCAGATGTCAACTAATTTTGGAAATCTCATACCCAGTGGATACATTGCCAGAATAATTCCTATACCTACAGCCCAGAGAATATCACAGGAGAGGGAGGAGAAAGATTATAGGAGTCAGAGGGCCAGAACGTCTGCTGTGAGAGTGTGTCTCCTAGAAATGGTTGCATACACAAGACATGAACAGTGGTGATACAAATAGACATGCTAATGTACTAAAAGTGACCATCACCATCCCATGGGCTGGGTTCTTACTGCCTACATAGCAGAGAACTAGCTGAGCACCTGTATTCATAGCTTTCTTCTTCCTAGGTGCAGTGCAATGTGACCAGCCACCTCTATTTCCTACTGACATAACTTCCACACACTGATGAAGTTGAATGGAGTCAAATAAACACTTTCTTTATTAAGTTAAATGTCATGTCAGGACATTGTATCAAGAGAAAAATCAATCAATTAACACAGTGCTTAAGATATCCCAAAGCTGCTTAACAAATTGTTCATGATGTTGTTAAGAATTGTCATGAGTGACTGAAGAGATCACTTCACAGTAGGAGGCTGTCATATACCAACTTAACTAGAATGAGAGCTATTTCTCTGAATATCTTTTCTGTTTGTTTCTAGCTAGAGAGCACCAAAAGTGTCTCCTGTGTGAGGTCATGTCTCCACTTCACAAGCTGCCATCCATCTGCTTTTCTACCTGGTTGTTGTCGAGCAGGAGCCAGGACTGGTCCTCCTACACCTGAATCTTTCATAGCCCACTCCAAATTCTGGGCTAAACAACCCAACATCTCATTTTCATGTACACACACAGGATGTAGAGAGGAAAATGTTTATAATTCTTAGTATGACAACATTTTATATAATAAAAACTACTCTAATTTCAGAATAAAATATTCTATTGTTTAACAAAAACAAATGTCAATTGGAAAAGAGACAACAAAAAATCTCAACACAAATGATTAATTCATCAAGATAGCTGCTGTCTTAAGGATTTTGGTTTTGGGTTTGGGGTTTCTTTGTTTTTTTAATTCTTTAATCTTTTTTCACAGTCCAGTCGTTATTCCCCTTCCAGTCCACCCTCAAACAGTTCCTCATCCCATTCTTCCTCTTCCAAGAAGATGTCCCCAAAACCCCATCAGACCTCCCCACTCCTTGGGGCCTCAAGTCTCTCAAGGGTTAGGTGCATCTTCTCTCACTTTGAGGCCAGATCAGGCAGTCCTCTGCTATATATGTGTCAGGGACCTCATATCAGCTAGTGTATGCTGCCTGGTTGGTGGCTCAGTGTCTAAGAGATCTCCAGGGTCTAGGTTAGTTGAGACTGCTGGTCTTCCTATGAGGTTGCCCTCCTCCTCAACTTCTTCTAATCTTTCCCTAGTTCAACCAAAGGGGTCCCTGGTTTCTGTCCATTAGTTGGGTGTAAATATCTCAATCTAACTTTTTCATCGGCTTGTTGGGCCTCTAGGAGGGCAGTCATGCTAGGCTCCTGTCTGCAAGCACACTATAGCATGACTAATAGTGTTAGGCTTTAGAGCCTCCCCTTGAACTGGATCCACATTTGTGCCTGTCACTGGACCTCCTTTTCCTCAGTCTCTTCTCGATTTTTGTCCCTGTGGTTCTTTATAGACAAGGACAATTCTGGGTTCCTATTTTTTGACATTTGATGGTGACCCCATCCCTCCACTTGATGCCGAATCTTTCTACTGGAAGTAGACTCTATAAGTTCCCTCCCCCACTGTTGGGCATTTCATCTAAGGTCCCTCCCTCTGTGTCCTGAGCATCTTTCATCTCCCACATCTCTGGTACATTCTAGAGGATCCCCCTACCTCCTATCTCCTGAGGTTGCCTGGTTGTTTCCATTCTTTCTTCTGGTCCTCAGGGTTTCATTCCTGTTCCTTTCCCACCCCCAATACCTAATCATGTTCCCCTTTACCCTTCCCTGTCCACTCTCCCACCAAGATCCCTCCATCACCCTGCCCCCTGTGATTGCTTTCTTCTTCCTCCCAAGTGGGACTGAGGCATCCTCAATTGGGTCTTCGGCTTGTTAACCTTCTTGAGCTCTGTGGATTGTATCTTGGATATTCTGTACTTTTTTATCAAATATCCACTTATTAGTGAGTACATATCATACATGTTTTTTTTGGGGGGGAGGGGTCTGAGTTACCTCACTCAGGATATTTTCTAGTTCTATACATTTGCCTGCAAAACTCATGATGTCCTCATCCTTAATAGCCAAATAGTATTCCATTGTGTAAATGAGCCACATTTTCTGTATCCATTCTTCTGTCATGGGACATCTGGGTTGTTATCAGCTTCTGGCTAACACAAATAAGGGTGCTATGAACATGTGCCCCTGTGGCATGGTGGGGCATCTTCTGGGTATATGCCCAAGAGTGGTACAGCTGGGTCTTCAGGGAGATCTATTTCCAAATGTTTGAGGAACCACCAGATTGATTTCCAGAGGGGTTATACCAGTTTGCAATCCCACCAGCAGTGGAGGAATGTTCCTCTTTCTCCACATCCTCTCCAACCTGTGTTGTCACCTGAGGTTTTAATCTTAGCCATTGTGATTTGTGTAAGGTGGAATCTCAGGGTCATTTTGATTTGCATTTCTCTGATCACTAAGGACTTTGAAATTTCTTTAGGTGCTTCTCAGACATTCAAGATTCCTCTGTTGTGAATTCTATACCCCATTTTTTGATTGGGTTGTTTGTTTGTTTGTTTGTTTGTTTTTGGTGGTTAGCTTCTTGAGTTCCTTATATATTTTGGATATTAACCCTCTATCAGATGTGGGGTTAGTAAAGATTTTTTTGCAATCTGTAGGCTGCTGATTTGTCTTATGGACTATGTCTTTTGCCTTACATAAGCTTTCCAGTTTCATGAGGTCCCATTTATCAGTTCTTGATCTTAGAACATGAGCCATTAGAGTTCTGTTTAGGAAATTTCACCCTGTGCCAATGAGTTCAAGGCTCTTTCCCACTATTAGATTCAGTGTATCTGGTTTTATGTTGAGGTCCTTGATCCACTTGGACTTGAGCTTTGTGCAAGGTGACAAGTATGGATCTATTTTCATTTTTCTACATACCAACTGCCAGTTAGACCAGCACCATTTATTGGAGATGCTATTTTTTTCCATTGTCTATTTTTGGATTCTTTGTCAAAGATCAAGTGTCCTTAAGTGTATGATTTTATTTCTGGGTCTTCAATTCTATTCCATTGATCAACCTGTCTGTCTCTGACCAATACCACACAGAATTTATTATTATTGCTTTTTGCAGTATAGCTTGATATCAGGGATGGTGATTCCCCCAGAAGTTCTTTTATTGTTATAAATTGTTTTCGTTACCCTGGGTTTTTTGTTTTCCATATGAAATTGAGAATTGCTTTTTCCATGTCTTTGAAGAATTGTGTCAAATTTTTTATGGGGTTTGCATTGAATCTGTAGATTTATTTTGATAGGATGGCCATTTTTACTATGCTAATTCTATCAATCCATGAGCATGAGAGATCTCTCCATCTTCTGACATCTTCTTCAATTTCTTTCTTGAGAGACTTGAAGTTATTGTCATGCAGATATTTCACTTGTTTGGTTAGAGTTACCCCAAAATATTTTATATTATTTGTGACTATTATGAAGGGTGTTGTTTTTCTAATTTCTTTCATAGTCTGTTTATAATTTTTGTAAAGGAAGGCTACCGATTTGTTTGAATTAATTTTATATCCAGCCATGTTGCTGAAGTTGTTTATCAGCTGTAAAAGTTGTCTGGTAGAACTTTTGAGGTTTCTGATATATACTATCATATCATCTACAAATAGTGATATCTTGACTTCTTTGCTAATTACTCTAGCTAGAACTTTTAGTGTTATATTGAATAGATACGGGGAGAGCGGGCATCCTTGTCCCTGATTTTAGTGGGATTTCTTCAATATTACTTGCTACAGTGCATAATGTTCAGCTCAGAAAAGTTCATTGAAGAACAATAACACCCAAACTGTATCTAGAGCTATAGCTTTAGCATAAAATAGTTTATGCATTATTTCATTTGTGTTTATCAAATAATCCAGACTATAGTATTTAAAGGTATAGAAACATAGAGACTAACTTAAGCCAATGGCTTGAAAATAACTAATCAGCTAGCTTTATGTTTAGTAAGTAAGAATATTACATGCATAACAATTAAAGAATAAATTATAGGCTTTTCAGAGTGAAATGAATTCAATTTTCAATAACATTAAATAACACTAGACATACAAAAATATTTTAAGAGTCAACGATATTGCAGAAAAAAAGCGTAGTGATAAACTAACTTTTATCTCCATATAATGCTCATGATTTGTGTTCCTGGGCTGCACCTTTAAGAAGCTGATTAATATGTCTACATTTGTTCATATGGGTTTGACCCCAGGTCTGTCACTGGAATTCCAGAACACATTCTGTGCTGCCATTTCTTCACTGGTCAATGGGATTGGCATGAAATTTATATGGAAAGCATCTAGAAAATTAAATAATCAATAAATAGTAAGCACGGCATTATCTCAATTGGCTAACAGAACTTTTCTGAGTCTGAGAGATAATTCAGCTAGTAAAGACACTTACCATCAAGCCTCATGGCATGAGTTCAGTCCACCAGGACACACATGGTCAGGGTTGTCTTAAGAGGCCACCAAAATATATGATATTACTATTCCCCAGAAATAGATGGTAGCACCCTATTGCTGAAGCACTGTACACTTCAGAAACAGGGCCCAGAGGTCCCTGGGCTGGAATTGACATGGCACCATGCACACTTCCAAAGGGGAAGCAACCAACATTCATGCCCAGTTACAATACCCATAAATTACAACAATGACTAGTATGGTAAACTAATTTTAAGAGTGTAGTAGAGACATGCATTCTTTGGGAGTAAGCAGCAGCCCTTTCATTAGACTTATGATCCCCACTCAACAAGAGAAAATTCATTACTGGTACTGTAAATCTAGCAAACTATCCAGGGATAGTGAAATCACAGACCTTGGAGGAGAACCTACAACTGTCACTTTACTAATCTAGCATAATCCCCAACCATACTCTGAATATTTATCCTTATAACCACAAATAAGTACAGTCCTAATCCATCATCAAGGAAATATCTCTTTGAAATAGATGGAAACCATTACTGAGACTCAAAACCACTAAAATTGCAGAGATATGGACCCAGTCCCAATGGATACATCACAAAACAACTCCCATGCCTAAAACATTGCTAAAGAGGGGACAAAAGGACTGTAATGGCGCCAGTATTAGAAAATTTTCAATTGGACTGTATCTTCTACTAACGTCAGAAATTATACCTGAATTCTCACCATCATGATTGCCTAAACATGGATGAACAATAACAACACCAATAAAATGCCATGTGTTCCTGTCATTTTGTTGATTTTGTGGTATCTGGTGCCTTCCTTTGCCTTATTTGATTAACTTCTGTTCCAGTAGTTTGTTCTTTCCTGTAACCTCATAGAACCTATGGACTCTTTCAAAGACACACAGAGCTGATTTAATGGTAATAACTTTTTAGCCTGCCCTTATTATGTTAGCATTTTCCTTCTCATTCAGTAATAAATTCAATTTCCATGAGTTTGTGTATTTACTGGAGGGTTTCTTTTTCTGTCAGTTTTACATTTTATTGCACTGTGGTCAAATATGAGCAGTCAGATACAAAGAGTGAACCAAGATGAAAGAAACCCATACCAGGCACCATATTAGGCTATGAACTGAAGCTAGACAGGTCATGGCCCTAAGGAAGACCCTATCATTTTGCTAAACAGACACAGTCTTTCCTAAGACTTATCATTATATCCTTTGATCCATTGATCAGCACATCTCTCAATAGAAGCCTGAAAGTCTTCTTTCTACAGTAAATGGTGATTGGCACATATGATTAGCCTAACTGGCCAAGGTGAAGAGAACAAAAGACTACAGAATGCTTAGTCCTAAAGGGACTATAAAGAGATACCATAGCCACCACTTTCCAAGATTTGGGGATCATTATGAAGGAAGAGTATAGGAGCCATTTGTAGTAGATGACTACGAAGAAGCATTATCCTCTGCACACAGCAGGGCACACATGAATTCACAGCAGTTGCAGCAGCATGCACAAAACATATGTAATCCCAAGTCAGACCAAAGGCCAGCATGGAGAGGTGAACCACACAATCATATTCCTAGCCATAGAGCAATTGATAAGACAAGCCAGAAGGTTGGATGCTGACTTGTATACACAAGCCAAATTCATATTAAAATGGCACTTGTATTAAAAAACTTCAATGCTACATTGGAATGAAATACTAAATAAAAAGTAGGTGAGAGGGGTACACAAGTAGAAAACGCTAAAGTAGAAAAAAAATATCCAATGTTATTTCTTAGGATTTTTTTGTTTATTTTTTAGAGCCAATTTTGACCATTTTTGACAAAACTGTCTGTTTGTTATTTGCTACCAAGCATCTACTCCCCATCCTGAAACATAAGCTAATGATAGCTCCAACTTTATTTCAAGATCAACTTTCTCCTTTTCTCAGTCCTGCAACTCAGAAGGGACTGCTCTGGACCTTAGCTCCAAACATGGGCCCAGATCAGCTAAGTTAAGCAAGGCAAAGCCTAAAACCCCACATGAATAACAGAGCAAGAGACTCATGTGGACATCTCAAGTCGTGCATGTGGCTGTCATGGAGATACCATTGCCTTCTGTAGAGAGAGGAGCCAGAAATTGGATGAAGCTAAAATGTAAGTTAAACTGATGCCAAAGACAGACTCTGGGAATGGGTCAAGATCCTCAATCAAATTATACCTAAAGTTACATCATTGATTGTAGGAGAGATAGTGGCAGCCAACTCTACATAAATGCCAGGGGCTTTGCAGCCACAAAGGCATCTTCTGCAGGAGAACCTAATTGAAAACTGCCTGGGAGACCAAGGATTGCTGATACAGACAATGCCAGCCCATCGGGAATTGCTGTTTAGAAGAGATGCTTTCTTGGGATCAATTGGGTATTAAAGGAGCTTGTAGCAGTACACAGATGAACTTGCTGTAGCTCACCTACATCTCACCTGCTCCCAGAGTCTGTGTTGTTGACTCCGTGCCACCTCACCTCCAATCCCCAAGGGCAGGTAGAGTCAGGGGGCAAGTAGTCCAGGACACAGGCAGCAATTGATATTAAATCTTAACAAAGGATCTCATTACTTTTGAGCCACTATGGGTAAAAGGTTGAGATTTTCATTATATTTTAAAACTTCATAATTAAAAAAGCATCCCCAATCAGGCTACTTCTCAAGTAGAGGCATGATATGGAGAAAATGTGATGTCATCTGTGAGTGCTTTATAAAGTAAGAAAGGAGAACAATTACTGGGGTAAGAAGCATTATTTTTAGATACATAATGATTCTGATTTTTGTTTTCAATTTGAAAAACACTCTTAAAAGAACTAGAAAAATACAGCTTTTAGTCTAAAATTTGAATTGTGCTTTCTAAAAAATAACCTGACTCTGAAGTATGTTTAGAGAGTTATTAGATAGACTAGATATTTAAACTTTAATCTTTTACACTAAAAATAAGATAAATTTTGTTATCAGGCCTATTAACTGCAATAATTAGATATCTTTACCCCAGTCCTTGTACTCTGAGAGACCTACTCTATATTTGTCAGGGAGTAGTAGGAATGAAAAAAAAATGACTTAAGCTGCTAATTCAGTGTCCTGCTTCATAGTTTCTAATTTTAATAGTTCATGATGTTTTGTAGCTTGCAGGATGGGTTAGGTTTCTCTTGGTTAAGGGCCAGACCATGCATGTTTTTTCTAGTAGAAAATGAAATTTGATAGATAATAGGTGTTGAAGATTTTTATAAAATTTGTAGGGTTTTGGTTAAAAACAATTATGATGTATTATTGGTTTATAAGATGGTTGTTTTGGTTTGAATAAGAATGTCCCCAAAACCTCATGTATTTGAATACTTGGTCATAGAGAATAGAACTGTTTGGCGAGATTAAGAGGTGTGTAGTCTTTTAGGAGTTCATGTGGCCTTGTTGGAAGAAATGAGTGCTGGGAGGTGGGCTTTGAACTTTCAAAAGCCCATGCCAGGTTGAACATGCTTCTCTTTCTGCTACCTGCAGATCAAAATGTAGTTCTCAGCTACTTCTCCAGCACTGTGTCTGCCTGACTGCCAGCATGCTCCCCACCATGATGACTATAGACTAAATCTCTAAAACTGTAAGCAAGTCCCAATTAAATGCTTTCCTTTGTAAGACTAGCCTTGGTCGTGCTGTCTCTTCACAGCAATAGACCATGGACTAAGACAGTGGATGGCTTGGAATCTGTGTTGCAGGTCCCTCATCTCCTTATCACCTTTTCCTGTCTCCATGATGTTCTATAAGGGACAGAAGATGGCTCAGGGCAGTTTTGAGTGCTACCACTCAACCCCACCTTTCTTCTATTTCTATTTCTTTTTCCTTTATGTCTATTATTTTTTATTCCTTTCCCCACTACTCTCTATCTTCTTCCCCTATATTTCTGGTACTTTCAGTCAAAGACAAAGAAGGAGAGTAAGAAGATAGAGTGATAAAAGAAAGTATCATTTTTCCTTGACTATAATAGTCTTGTCACCTCTAAAAGCAATGTAGGATGCTTAGCAACTAACATTCTAATTTTACATCTTTTATTAGCTTCTCTTTAATAAATTAGTTAATTTTTATTTTATCATATATTTCGTTTATATTCTTCCTCTCTCCCAAATCTTCCCATATACATCTCACGTCCTACACACAAAACTTTGTTTCTGCTTCAATAAGCAAAACAAAACCAAAAAAAAAAAAAAAACAGGGAGATAGCAAAAAATAAAAACAGATGAAACAAAATGAGAAAATCAATATGACAAAAATTACCAAAACAAAACAAATAGTACATCAAATAAATAAATAAATAAATAAAGTCTGTTTTATATTTGCCAATTTCTTCTAGAATTGGGGCAAGTCCTGGAGTTTGTTTGATATATCCAGTGGCATTCCATTGAGAAAACTATTTTTTTCATTTCCCAGTAGATATAAGTTGCAAATAGTTTCTAGGTATGATCATTTGTGTCCATTTCCCCCTTCTCAGTGCTAATATTTTGTCTGTCTTAAACCTACACAGCCTTGTGTATGCTATCAGAGTTTTTGTGAGTTCATATGCACATCAGCCCCATCTATTATATCTGGAAGAGATCCAACACCTCTGGCTCTTATAATCTGTTTCCACTTCTACATAGATCCCTAAGCCTTATGGGGAGGAGCTTGATAAAGACATCTCTTCAAAGTCTACTTATATGGTCTGCAAAGTTTCTCACTGTCTCACTGTCCATCTGTAGATCTCTGTTAATTACCATCAACCTCAAGAAATGTCTCTGATGAGGACTGCATATTGTTCTGCTCTATCAGTATAGCAATATGTCATCAGGAGTGAGTTAATTGATCTGTTCCTTGAGCAAAATAATAGTAGTAGGTTTTCCCCTAAGACAATTACCTATCTAGTCTCAGGTACTTGGCTACATTAGCAATGTCATGTATGGGTTACATCTCATAGTGTAGGTCTTAATTCCAATCAAAAAGTGGTTGGGTACTCCCACATTTGTAGCATTATTGCAACAGTGTATTTTGCAGTTCAGTCTCTGTTGTAGATCACAGGATGTGGAGCTAAGTGAAATCAATGATTACTTTTCTCCTCTGGTAGTACACAAGTACTTTGCAATACCATGAACACAACTCAGTAAGACTGAAGCTTCTAGTTTGGCACTAGCTCTATGTTTCCCATGTTTGATGATATAAGTAAGTTATGTCTTCAGCAATAGGGATTTACCATCAGATTATGAAAAGAACCAACAACCTTGGTAATATCCTGTGATATGGGGAAGGGGGTTGCCTAGGAGACCATTTTGACCAATGACTCAACAAGATGTAACCAACACAGTCCTGGCAGGATTTTATTTAATGGCATAAGATAGCTAGTTGGGTCATTTTCTTCCCCATTGTATGTTAATATTTAAATTCCTTTGTAAATATGTATATATATTTTAGGAAGTTTTAACATGTCTTTTCAAAAGACCTTTAGTGTTAGCTGTCCCTTATCATTTTCCCTTCTTTACAGTTTGCCTCCCATATAATCCTCCTATTGTTTTCTCCATTATCTATTTATAAAATTATATTCTAGTTCCCCTTTTCTAGAAGATTTCCTCCTGCTTTCCTGGTCCCTTACTACCTGTCTCACCTTTGTGGTTATTTGGATAAAAGCACACACATCTAAAGCTTAAAAACTAGCATATAAATATATACATTCAGTATTTGTTTTGGTGGTCTGAATTACCTTACTCAGGATTTTTTTTCCTAGCTCCATTCATTTATTAGCAACTTTCACCATTTCATTTTTCTTAACAGCTGAAAAAGATTTATATACATGCATAACATTTTCAGTATCTGTCTATCAATTGATGAACATTTAGGCTGTTTCCATCTCTGGCTAGCTACCATGAACAAAGCAACAATGAGCATGGATGAGCAAGTAACTCTATCATAAGATGTAGAATTTTTGGGTATCTACCCAAGAGAAATCTCTGGATCTTGCTGTAGATCAGTTCTTGAGAACCTTTCAAACCTTTTCATTCCATATGCAGCTATCCAGTTTGGCAAGCACATTTTATGAAAATATTTTCTTTCTTTGGTGTGTATTTCTGGCTTCTTTTTCAAATAATAATAAACTATCTGTAAGTGTATGGAATTTTACCTGGGTCTTCAGGTTGATTATATTGTTATAAGATGAATCAGTGTGTTTATTTTTATGCCAGTATCATGAGTTTTTATTACTATAGCTCTGGAATACAACTTTAAATCAAGGATGGTGATACCTCTAGTAGTTTAATTATCCGGGGTTATTTTAGCTATCCTGGCACTTTTACGCTTCCAAATAAAGTTTAAAATAAGTTTTCCAATTTCTATAAAGTATTGCGTTGTAATTTTGAAGGGGATTGAATCTGCAGATTGCTTTTGGCAGGATGGCCACTTTTGACAGTGGGGCAGCTTTTCACTTTCTGGTGTCCAATTTCGTTCCTTAGTGACTTAAAGTTTTTATTATACAAGTCTGTCATTTGCTCAGTTAGAGTTATGACAAAATATTTTTGAGGATATTGTGAAAGATATTGTTCCTTTGACTTTTTTTAAAAATATGCTTCTCATTTTTATGTAGGAAGGTGACTGAATTTTGTGTGTTAATTTTGTATCCTGCTATTTTGCTGAAAGAAGACTTCTGGTGGAGTCTTCATGGTCTTTATTTATAAAATTATACTGTCTGCAAATAAAAATACTTTGAATCCTTCCTTTCCTATTTGTAGTCCCTTGATTTCCTTTAGTTGTCATATTGCTTTAGCTAAGATTTCAAGTGTTTTGTTGAATAGAGAGAATGGATGTCTTTATCTTGTTCTTGATTTAATAGAAATTTTGAGATTCTCTTCATCTAAGATGATGTTGCCTGTGGGCTGGCTGTTAACTCTCTTTATTATATTGCAATATGCCCCTCATACTCTTAGTCTTTATGGCAATTCTCAAGAAGAAATGTTGGATTGTTGCCAGAGACCTTTTCTGCATCTATTGAGATGATCCCAGTGTTTCTGTCTTTTAGTCTGCTTATGTGCTAGATTATTTTTATTAATCTATCTATGCTGGATCATCTTTGGGAGGCAACCAACTTGATTGTTGTTAATAATATATTTTATGTGTTTATGAGTTTGGTTTAGAAGCATTTTATTGAGAATTTTGACATCTATGATCTTAAGGGATATTAGTCTGTAACTTTTCTTTTTTGTTGAGTCTTTGTGCAGTTTTAGTGTCATGATAATAGTGGATTCATAGAAGAAATTAGAAAATGTCTCTTCAGTTTTTATTTTGAAAAATAGTTTGAGGATTATTGTATTAGTTCTTCTTGAAGGTATTATAGAATTCCACTCTTTAAAACAATCTAGCCCCAGTCTTTTGCTGCTGCTCTTGTTGGAACATTTTAAATTACTGTTTGTTTTTAACTAGAGGTTGTGGGTCCATCTGTTAAGTTGAAAATATCAAGAAACACATCCATTTCTTTTAGGTTTTCCAGTTTTGAGGAACAGAATTTTAAAGTATATCCTTTTGATTCTTTGAACTTCTTTTTTATTGTAATTCCTTCCCCTGCCATTTTTTTTACCCTTTTTTTCATTTCCCCTCCCCTTATACCTGCCTCCCACTCTTGCTTCCTCTGCTCTAACAGACAAGAAAAAGAAGTCTCATGGTGGAAGCTGTAATATGTCACATTGTATCTCACAATATAACTTTTGGTTCACACTTCTTGCAAATGCTCATTGGAATAACTCATTGGTCTGGTACAAGACCTCTGGCTTCTGTTACTCTATCAATACTGGAACTTCACTTGGACTCCTCTTAGATATTCTGACATTGCCCTGTGTCATGGAGATCTAGTAGTTTGGATCTACAGAACTTGCCCCCTCCTGTACTCCAACAGTTCGTTGATGGGACAGATGTTGGATTGGGACAATTCAAAAGCCTGCATCTGGGCCTGAGATATATCTGAGCTGGTCAGCCCACTGTCTGTCCCACTCCCACACTCTTGGGGCTGGCTCACCAGCAACTCCTGTAACCAGAGGCAGCTCTACCCTGCTGCCTAGGCAAGGTCCAGAGCCTGCTTTCCCAACTGTTGCAGCTGGTGAGGGACAAGGTCAGCTCTCTCACTCTCATGACCCAGGGGTTAGTTCTGCTGCCTGCCATAGATGTCAAGGGATGGGAGTTAGGGAGTCTCTACTTCATCTGCACTACCTCCCAGCAGACAAGTGGTAGACTTGGTTCTTCTGAGCTCGCCGTACAGGACAGACACGTCTGCAACCCCCCATCCAGGGCGCTCTCTACTGAGTGCTGTAGTAAGTAAGAGACAGGGCCAGATCTACTGCTGTCCTGAACCCAGGGCCAACTTTCCTGCCTGCCTTAGGCTGCAAAGAGTGAGGATTGGGAAGGCTATCTCTCTCTTGCCCATGCTGCTGCACAACAGAGAAGTTGTAGGGCCTGGTCACCCATGCTCGCACCCTCAGGCCTGGTGATGGGCAGAGACAGTTCTCCTGCTCTCCTGACTACATCAGGGTCAGCTCTCTCACTTGCTGCCAGTGGGCAAAAGGGAAGAACAAGGAATCTCTCCCTCAATGACACAACTTCACAGCAGACAAGAGGCAGAGACAGCTCTCCCATACTCTCAGTTGTCGGGGTTGGCTCACCCCCAACCCCCATATCCTAATCAAGCTCTACTGTGTTGCCCAGATGAGGTGCAGACCCTGCTCTCCTTAGTACTTCAGCACAACTCTACAGTTCTGATAACCTTGGGGTCAAGTCTCCTGCCTTCCATAGGTGGCAAGGTGCAAGGAGAAGGGCATCTCTCCCTTGCCAGTATCGCTACATTACAAACAAGGCCCATTCTCACCCCTCAAGTCCAGCTCACCCACATCCCTACCCTTAGGGTCAGCTCTACTGTGCTGCCAAGACTGCTGTAGTTGCTAAGGAACAAGACAAGCTTTTCTGCTCTCATGATCCCAGGAATAGGCCTCCTGCCTGCTGCAGGTGGTGAAGGGTAAGGAGGAAAGAGGGTATCTCTCCCTTGTCTATGCCACTGCATGGGAAACAAACGATGGGGTCAGCAGTCCCATGCTTGTAACCTTGGGGCAGGGGCTGGGCTGAGGCCAGGGCCAGCTCACCTACAACTTCCACAATATGTGCAAGGCTGCTCTCCTGAATACTGCATCTACCTAGGGGGTGAGGTCCTCTCTTCTGCTCTCCTGCTGCCAGGGCCTGCTCTCTCACGATGCCTAGATGATGGGTAGGGTCAGTTCTGCACAGCCTCAGATATTAACATGTCCAGGAATGTTCGCCAGAACTTTGGTGGCAGCAGACCAGGCTAGGCTCTCTTGGATATGATCGCTAAGGGCAGAGCTGTAGGTGTTGTTTCCCAACTCCTCCAAAAGGTGCTGTCTAAAGCGATGGATACCTCCCGGAGTGCACCACATTCCCACCCACCCAGCCAAGCTCAGGAAAGTCACGGGGGTCGGGGGGTAAGAGTTAACGTCCCCCATTGGGATTTGGAAGGTGTGGGTCCTAGTGTGGGAGGCAGATAGAGAGTTGGCTCCTTGGTTAAGAGCACCTGTTCTTGTACGGGACCTGGGTTCTATTCTCAGCACCCACTCAGAGTCTCACCTAGGTTGAAAGGGAATGGAAGGCATGATGGGATATTGCAGCGAGGTAGTGCTAACTCTCAGTAGGCTTTCTTTTTTTAGAACCATGCAAAGAGCAGAACACCAGACATTCATTCAAGGATGTAGATGAAAGAAGCTCCCAAAACTAAGAGTGGTATGAATTATGTTTAGTCCCCGTCTCCAAGGGGGACTAAATTTATTAAGATAACGTAAAATGTCTTTGAGATGAGAAAAGTTAAGACTCATCATTCTACTTAGATTTGCCTCCTGCCATTATAATTTCAGGCTACCTAATAAATCTTACTAACATTTTACTCTCTCTGTATTATTTTTTAATTCATTCACCAATTTTCTTTCATGCTGGACACGTTCTTTCCTCACTTCCTTTCCAGCATGCACTTAGACCTGCTGTAGACTCCGCTCCCTCCCTTCAGTATTACAACAGGACTACTTAGTCCTTAGAGGATGTGCAGCCAAACAAGGTGCCTAGCTGCCTGCCAGGAGAGTTTACTCAAAGATTTCATTTCTTGGGCATACAGGTAACTTTCCTACGAATACTCATTCTTCTTTCTTTTATATTTTAATTTTGACTTACATATGTCTATATGAACCTTTGGAATCTTGGAACCCTTGAAAGAGGAGTTACAGACATGAGCGGCCGTGTGGCTGCTAGGAATTGAACCTGGGCCTCTGGAAGAACAGCCAGTGCTCTTGAGTCATCTCTCCAGCCCCTGGATTGTTTTTCAAGACATTTCTCATCTATTCCTTAAAGACTAATAGAACTGTAACTTATAAGTGTATCTTAAAGGGCATTTTTTTTCCTGGAAGCAATGTTTATCACATAAGAAAATTAATAATCTAAAGGTAATTAAACTATTTTAATTTATACAAAAGAGGTTCATGTATATGAAAGTTTTCATTTGCTGCATCATAGTAGTAGAGAAGTGCTGAAGAATTTTTATTTTCTTTTTTTTTCTAAGTTTTTTTTTCATTTACATTCCAAATCATTTCCCCTTTCCTGTTTCCTCCCTCCCCGAAAGTCCCATAAGCCCCCTTCCCTCCCTCTTTTCTCCATTCAACCTCCTCTCATTTCTCTGTCCTGGCGTTCCCCTACATCCAGTCTTTCCAGGACCAGGGGTCTCTCCTTCCATCTTCTTAGAAATCTATTGATATGCGGATTGTGTCTAGGGTATTTCAAGATTCTGGGTTAATATCCCCTTATCAGTGACTGCATACCATGTGTGTTCTTTTGTAATTGGGTTACCTCACTAAGGATGATATTTTCAAGTTCTGACCATTTGCTTAGGAATTTCGTGAATTCATTGTTTTTAATTGCAGAGTAGTATTCCATTGTGTAGATATACCACATCTTCTGAATCCATTCCTCCATTGAGGGACATCTGGGTTCTTTCCAGCTTCTGGCTATTATAAATAAGGCTGCTATGAACATACTGGAGCATGTGTCCTTATTGCATGCAGGTAAAGCCTCTGGGTATATGCCCAGGAGTGGTATAGCTGGATCCTCCGGGAGTGTCATGCCCAGATTTCTGAGGAACCACCAGACTGCTTTCCAGAGTGGTTGTACCAGCTTGCAATTCCACCAGCAGTGGAGGAGTGTTCCTCTTTCTCCACATCCTCGCCAACAACTGCTATCTCCTGTGTTTTTGGCTTAGCCATTCTGACTGGTGTGAGATGGAATCTCAGGGTTGTTTTGATTTGCATTTCCCTAATGACTAAGGATGATGAACATCTCTTTAGGTGCTTCTCAGCCATTAGATATTCTTCAGGTGAGAACTCTTTGTGTAGCTCTGTACCCCATTTTTAATAGGGTTACTTGCCTCTCTGGAGTTTAACTTCTTCAGTTCTTTGTATATATTGGATATTAGCCCTCTGTCGGATGTAGGGTTGGTAAAGATCATTTCCCAGTTAGTTGGCTGCCGCTTTGTATTTTTGACAGTGTCTTTTGCCTTGCAAAAACTTTGTAATTTAATGAGGTCCCATTTGTCTATTCTTGATCTTAGAGCATAAGCTATTGGAGTTCTGTTCAGGAAATTCTCCCCTGTGCCCATATGTTCAAGGTTCTTCCCTAGTTTCCTTTCTATTAGTTTCAGTGTGTCTAGTTTTATGTGGAGATCCTTGATCCACTTGGAATTGAGCTAAGTGCAAGGAGATAAGAATGGATCAATTTGCATTCTTCTGCATGTTGACATCCAGTTGAGCCAGCACCATTTGTTGAAAAGGCTATCTTTTATCCACTGGATGGTTTTAGCTCCTTTGTCAAAGAACAATGATCATACGAGTGTGGATACATTTCTGGGTCTTCAATTCTGTTCCATTGATCTACATGCCTGTCACTGTACCAATACTATGTGGTTTTTAACACTATTGCTCTGTAGTACAGCTTGAGGTCCAGGATACTGATTCCCCCAGAGGTTCTTTTACTCTTGAGAATAGTTTTAGCTATTCTGGGTTTTCTGTTATTCCAGATGGATTTTTGAATTGCTCTTTCTAACTCTATGAAGAATTGAGTTGGGATTTTGATGGGGATTGCATTGAATCTGTATATTACTTTTGGTAAGATGGTCATTTTTACTATATTAATCCTGCCAATCCATGAGCATGGCAGATTTTTCCATCTTCTGAGGTCTTCTTCAATTTCTTTCTTCAGAGACTTG
The DNA here is from genome assembly GCA_036184795.1 of Tokudaia tokunoshimensis. NCBI lineage: Eukaryota > Metazoa > Chordata > Mammalia > Rodentia > Muridae > Tokudaia > Tokudaia tokunoshimensis. The sequence goes on along the minus strand of BTHU01000002.1, from coordinate 80,705,887 downwards.
AAGTTCTTGTCATACAGATCTTTCACTTATTTGGTTAGAGTCACGCCAAGATACTTTATATGATTTGTGGCTATCGTGAAGGGTATCATTTCTCTTACTTCTTTCTCAGCCTGCTTATCCTTTGAGTATAGGAAGGCTACTGACTTGCTTGAGTTGATTTTATATCCGGCCACTTTGCTGAAGTCGTTTATCAGCTGTAGGAGTTCTCTGGTGGAGTTCTTTGGGTCGCTTAAGTATACTATCATATCGTCTGCAAAGAGTGATAGTTTGACTTCTTCCTTTCCAATTTGTATCCCTTTGACCTCTTTTTGTTGTCTAATTGCTCTAGCTAGAACTTCAAGTACTATATTGAAAAGATATGGAGAGAGAGGGCAGCCTTGTCTAGTCCCTGATTTTAGTGGGATTGCTTCAAGTTTCTCTCCATTTTGATTGATGCTGGCTACCGGTTTGCTGTAAATTGCTTTTACTATGTTTAGATATGGGCCTTGAATTCCTGATCTTTCCAAGACCTTTAGCATGAAAGGATGCTGAATTTTGTCAAATGCTTTCTCAGCATCTAATGAGATGACCATATGGTGTTTTTCTTTGAGATTGTTTATATAGTGGATTACATTGATGGATTTCCTTATATTGAACCATCCCTGCATCCCTGGGATGAAGCCTACTTGATCGTAGTGAATGATCATTTGATGTGTTCTTGAATTCAGTTGGCAAGAATTTTATTGAGTATTTTTGCATCAATATTCATAAGAGAGATTGGCCTGAGATTCTCTTTCTTTGTCGGATCTTTGTGTGCTTTTGGTATTAGTGTAATTGTGGCTTCATAGAACGAGTTGGTACTGTTCCTTCTGTTTCTATTTTGTGGAACAGTTTGAAGAGTGTTAGTGTTAGGTCTTCTTTGAAGGTCTGATAGAATTCTGCACTAAAACCATCTGGACCTGTGCTTTTTTTGGTTGGAAGACTTCCAATGACAACTTCTATTTCTTCAGGGGTTATAGGACGGTTTAAATGGTCTATTTGATCCTGATTTAATTTTGGTATTTGGTATCTGTCAAGGAAATTGTCAATTTCCTCGAGATTTTCTAGTTGTGTTGAATACAGGTTTTTTGTAGTAGGATCTGATGATTTTTTTAATTTCCTCAGTTTCTGTTGTTATCTCTCCCTTTTTGTTTCTGATTTTATTAATTTGGATACTATCTCTGTGCCCTCTGGTTAGTCTGGCTAAGGCCTTATCTATCTTGTTGATTTTCTCAAAGAACCAACTCCTTGTTTTGTTGATTCTTTGTATGGTTTTATTTGTTTCTACTTGATTGATTTCAGCCCTGAGTTTGATGATTTCCTGCCTTCTACTCCTCTTTGGTGTATTTGCTTCTTTTTGTTCCAGGGCTTTCAGGTGTGCCATTAAGCTGTTAGTGTATGATGTCTCCCGTTTCTTTTTGGCGGCACTCAGGGCTATGAATTTTCCTCTTAGCACTGCTTTCATTGTGTCTCATAAATTAGGGTATGTTGTGCCTTCATTTTCATTAACTTTCAAAAAGTCTTTGATTTCTTTCTTTATTTCCACCTTGATCAAGTTATCGTTTAGTAGAGCATTGTTCAGCCTCCATGTGTACATGGGTTTTCTTTTGTTTTTGGTGCCATTGAAGACCACCCTTATTCCATAGTGATCTGATAGGAGGCATGGGATTAGTTCTATCTTCTTATATCTGTTGAGGTCTGATTTATGACCAATTATATGGTCAATTTTGGAGAAGGTACCATGAGGAGCTGAGAAGAAGGTGTATTCTTTAGCTCTAGGATGAAATGTTCTATATATATCTGTTAGTTCCATTTGGTCCAAGGGTTCAATTAGATTCACTGTGTCCCTGTTTAGTTTCTGCTTTCCTGAACGATCCATTTCAGAGAGCGGGGTGTTGAAGTCACCCACTATTATTGTGTGCAGTGCGATGTGTGCTTTGAGCTTTAGTAAAGTTTCTTTTATGAATGAGGGTGCCCTTGCATTTGGAGCATAGATATTCAGAATTGAGAGTTCTTGGTGGATTTTTCCCTTGATCAGTATGTAGTGTCCTTCTGTGTCTTTTTTGATGACTTTAGGTTGAAAATCAATTTTATCTGATATTAGGATGGCTACTCCGGCTTGTTTCTTGGGGCCATTTGCTTGTAAAATTGTTTTCCAGCCTTTTACTCTGAGGTAGTGTTTGTCTTTGACACTGAGGTGCGTTTCCTGCATGCAGCAAAATGCTGGGTCCTGTTCACGTATCCAGTCTGCTAGTCTATGTCTTTTTATTAGGGAATTGAGACCATTGATATTAAGAGAGATTAAGGCATAGTGATTATTGCCACCTGCCATTCTTGACGCTATCTTTATGTTTGAGTGCTTATCTACTTTGGGGTTTGATTCAAGAAGTTATTATCTCATTTTTTCCAGGGTGTTGTTTCTCTCCCTGTATTGGTGCTTTCCACCTATTATCCTTTGCAGGGCTGGATTTGTGGAAAGATATTGTGAAAATTTGGTTTTATCATGGAATATCTTGGTCTCTCCATCTATGGTGATTGAGAGTTTTGCTGGGTATAGTAGTCTAGGCTGGCATTTGTGCTGTCTTAGTGTCTGCATGAGATCTGCCCAGGATCTTCTGGCTTTCATAGTCTCTGGTGAGAAGTCTGATGTGATTCGGATAGGTCTTCCTTTATATGTTACTTGGCCCTTTTTTCTTACTGCTTTTAATATTCTTTCTTTGTTTAGTACATTTGGTGTTTTGATTATAATGTGACGGGAGGTATTTTTGTTCTGGTCCAGTCTGTTTGGAGTTCTGTAGGCTTCTTGTACGTTCATCGGCATCTCTCTCTTTAGGTTAGGGAAGTTTTCCTCCATAATTTTGTTGAAGATGTTTACTGGCCCTTTAAGTTGCAAATCTTCACTCTCATCTATACCTATAATCCTTAGGTTTGGTCTTCTCATTGTGTCCTGGATTTCCTAGATGTTTTGGGTTACACGCTTTTTGCATTTTGCATTTTCTTTGACTGTTGAGTCGATGCTTTCTATGGAATCTTCAGCACCTGAGATTCTTTCTTGCATCTCTTGTATTCTATTGTTGATGTTTGCATCTATGACTCCTGATTTCTTCCCAAGGTTTTCTATCTCCAAAGTTGTCTCCCTTTGTGATTTCTTAGTTGTTTCTACTTCCTTTTTCAGTTCCTGGATGGATTTGCTGAGATCCTTCACTTGTTTGTTTGTATTTTCCTGTATTTCTTTAAGGTATTTTTGCATTACCTCTTTCAGGATTTCTGCCTGTTGACCCACGTTCTCCTGCATTTCTCTGAGTAATTTTTGTGTTTCCTTCTCATGGGATTCCATCTGTTGATCCATTGTCTCCTGCATTTCTTTTAGCAGTTCTCGTGTTTCCTTTGTAAGGGCATCTATCCATTGATTCATTTCTTTCAGCAATTTTTGTGTTGCCTCCCTATGGTCATCCGTCTGTTGACCCATATTCTTCTGCATTTCTTTATGCAATTTTTGTGATTCCTTTGTGAGTGCATCTACCCGTTGATTCATTTCTTTAAGCGATTTTTGTGTTGTCTCCTTGTGGGCCTCCATCTTTTGATCCATGTTCTCCTGCATTTCTCTAAGCGATTTTCGTGTTTCCTTTGTAAGTGCTTCTAACCGTTGATTCATGGTGTCCTGTAATTCTTTATTAGATTTATTTGTGTCCTTCTTGTGATCCTCTAATAGCATTATGAGAAGTGATTTTAAATCCAGATCTTGTCTTTCGGGTGTGGTGGGGTATCCAGGACTTGCTGCTGTTGGAGAGTTGGGTTCGGATGGTGCCATATTACTTTGATTTCTGTTAGTAATGTTCCTACGTTTGCCTTTTGCCATCTGGTTACCTCTGATGTTAGTTGGTCCTGCTGTCACTGGCTGTTGGTTGGACCTCCTGTGAGCCTGCAAAGCTATTTCTGGCCCCCCTGGATTACCAGGATTCTCCTGGCACCAATTTCTGGGGCCTGCCCTGCTCCTGAGTGACTTTGGAGCCCTGATGTGCCTTGCCCCAAGTGATGTTATATTGGGGAGTCCTTGCACATCCAAAGGCTCAGCGTAGTGGATTCCTGGAGCAGAGGTCACCAAAGGGAGGCTGGTAGGCCCCTGCCCTGTGCAGGGGTGTATGATCTCTCCCAGAGTGGGGGGGAGGGGACATCCCTCTCCCAGGCAGAAGTCCCACAGCAGAGCTGGCGCGCTGGTTACTGCAGATCTGCCCATCTCTTGGGAGCAGCGTACACACAAGCCACCCGAGACCCAAGCAATATTATGCCTGTCTGTCTCCAAGCCTGGCAGGCCCAACTTCCCAGCCACTGGAGCAAAGATGGCAGAGTGCACTCTGTACTCTTTCGGTGGCGCTGGTCGAATTGCAATTTTCAAGATTAGGTACAATTAATCCTTTTGGTTTTCTGCTTTTGGTTTTCTTTGGAGGTTTTTGGTAGGTTTCCTTTCTATTACTTACAGATCTGAGGGTGGGGTGAGTCGGTGTCTCAATATACTGCCTGTACCTGTCTCTAACTCCAAGGCACAAGTAATTCTCCTCCCCAAAGGATCCCATAGGCTGAAATTGCAAGATTGTGACTTCATACCTTCTACTTATATTTTGATGAGTCATAGGATTTAGAGTTTGTCAGAGCCATGGAATAAGAATTTGGGGGCTGTCATTTTTAACAAATGCTGCTGGATCAACTGGATGTCAGCATGCAGAAAAATGCAAATCAACCCATTCTTATCTCCTTGTACAAAGAGTCCAAGTGGATCGAGGACCTCCAAATAAAACCAGATACACTGAAGCTTGTAGAGGAGAAAGTGGGGAAGAACCTTGAACACATGGGCACAGGGGGAAATTTCCTGAATAGAACACCAAAGGCTTATGCTCTAAGAACAAGAATCGACAAATGGGCCCTCATAAAACTACAAACCTTCTGTAAGGCAAAGGACACTGTCAATAGGAACAAACAGCAACCAACAGACTTGGGAAAGATCTTTACCAATCCTACACCTGATAGAGGGCTAATATCCAATGTATACAAAGAACTCAAGAAGTTAGACTCCAGAGTGTCAAATAACCCTATTAAAAAATGGGCTACAGAGCTAAACTGAATTTTCAACTGAGGAAACACGAATGTCTCTGAAACACCTAATGAAATGTTCAGCATTTTTAGTTATCAGGGAAATGCAAATCAATACAACACTGAGAATCCACATCACACCTGTCAGAATGGCTAAGATGAAAAACTCAGGGGACCACAGATGCTAGAGAGGATGCAGAGAAAGAGGAACACTTCTCCATTGCTGGCAGGATTGCAAGGTGGTAAAACTGCTCTAGAAATCACTTCGATGGTTCCCCAGAAAACTGGACCTGAGGACCCAGCTATACCACTCCTGGGTATATACCCAGAAGATGCTCCAACACGTAATTGTGGTATATATATATATATATATATATATATATATATATATATATATAATAAAGTACTATTTAGCTACCAGAAACAATGAAATCATAAATTCTTAGACAAATAGCTGGAACTAGAAAGTGCCATCCTGAGTGAGGTAACCCAATCACAAAAGAACACACATGGTATGCACTCACTGATAAGTGGATATTTTCCCAAAAGCTCAAAATAAGCATGTTACAATTCACAGATCACAGGAAGCACAAGAAGAAGGAAGACTGAAGTGGGGGTGCTTTGGTTCCTCTGAGAAAGGGAACAAAATATTCACAGGAACAACTATGGAGACAAAGTGTGGAGTAGAGACTGAAGGAAAAGCCACCCAGAGACTGTCCAACCAGGGGATTCATTCTATAAACAGTCACCAAACTCCCAAACTTCTACAGATGACAAGAAGTGAATACTGAAAGGATATGGTTGTCTTTTGGAGGGGCCCTGCCAGAGCCTTACCGATACAGAGGCGAATACTAGTAGACAACCATTGGACTGAGCGCTGGATTCACAATGGAAGAATTGGAGTGCTGACTGGAGGAGCTGGGGGTGGGGGTTGGAGTTGCAGCCCCATGGGAAGAACAAGGATGTTGACCAACTAGACCCCCCCAGGGCTCCCAGAGACTAAGACATCAACCAAGGGGTACACATAGTTACAGCGAAAAGATGGCAGAGGAATGCCTTGTTAGGAACCAGTGGTAGGAGAGGTCCTTCGTCCTATGAAGGCTCAATAGAGGCCCCAGTTTGGGGAAATTGAGTGGGGGGTCGTGGGAGTGGGTTGGGTGGAGGAGAATATTCTTAGAGGCAAGGTGTGGGAGGTTGGTTTGGGGGTTTTCGGGAAGGGGGAAACTGGATAGGGGTGTGACCTTTCAAATGTAAATGAAGTACATATTCAATAAAAAAAGAATTTGGGGACTGTCAAAACACACACACACACGTATATGTCATATACATATATATATATCATATATATATCATATATATGAGAATAAGCAAACAGAGTGTTATGGATTGAATTAGATTCCTTTAGAACTCATGTTAGCCTGGCACAGTGGCACATATCTGTAATCTCAATACTTAGGAGATAAAGGTAGGAAAGTTATAAATTAAAGATCATTCTTGGTTATATAGAGAGAGTTTCAGAAAAGATTTGGCTACATGAAACCTGTTTTTAAATAAATACATGCATACATACATACATACATGCATACATACATACATACATACATAAAAAACATTTACATTTCACAATGAGGTCATATAGTTGCTATGGTTGCCCTCACAGACTAATATAGACATGGTCAAGAAATCAAAATGGCCCAGGTAGAGGGTGTATGCCTGTAATCCCAGATCTTAGACGTCCAGAAGATCTCAGGTTGGGAAATAGCCTGGGTTACATGATGGGACTATCTGAAAAAGCAAATGGAAAGACAGGACATTTTTTTAAAAAACTGGTAAGTTCCTGCGCTTGTGCCAGAAACTGCCCCAGGGACCTGGCCAGACATGCACTGGTGGGCAGTGGCCAACCTGTTTTTATCTCATGGAGACTCTAATCAGAGCTCCAAAATCTCTCCACTCAGCTCGATAAGTTTCTACTGGCTTGTCACTACCACACCAGCCCCATGCTTCAAAACCCCTATGACATTTGTGGAGCACCTCAGGTAAGCCCACACTTTGCCGCCTTACCTTTCTCACTTGAACCCAGATGAGCTGCTGCCAGAAGGAAAACCCAACACAAAGTACTTAGGAAACAACAGTAATTCAATCACTGGGTGCAAAACTAAAATTCTAATCTTGTAAGCCTTATTGAATTTGGATCCACCATTGGAACTGGGAGTCACTCGTAGCTCTCTCTTGTCCTCACGATATCCCTGTCCAAAAGGGCCTAACTCTCTCCTGCTTCCTCTCTTCCTCAGTCCAACCTGGAAGTCCCGCCTACTCACCCAGTGATTGGCTCCTTTATTCATTAGGGGATGGTTTACAAGAAATCACCTGAGGACTTGACTCATTCCTAGTTATCAGCCCCTCCCAGGAAAGTAGAATTAACATAAAAAAATACAAGTAACCCCAGGGCTATCCACAACAGCTCCATGGTTAAGAGCTCTTCTTATAACAGACACATAGCACAACCATTAATCCCAGTACTCAGGATACAAAATCAGACTGAGCTCTATGAGTTCAAGGCCATTACTTAGAGGGACTCTTAAATACCCCCAAATAACAACAACAAGAAAAATAACAACAAGCATCTCTTGTTTCTCTTGCAGAAGACCTAGGTTTGGTTCTGAGCACAAACATGGGTAGTTTACAACCTCTTGTAACTACAGAACTACAGTTGATGGGGATCTATTCTTCTCACATCCATGTGCTCCAACCATACCTGGAAAGTGCACATAGATACATGTTGTCAAAATACTCATACACATCAAATCTTAACATGATTTTTTTTTTAAAAAAAGGACAACACAGATTGGGAAAACAATTTGCAAACTCTCTTACAGTCTGCCTTGAATATATGAATAACTGTAAACTCAATAAAAAGACAGCCCTATTTAAAAATGAGAAATGATGTGGCAAGTGGCTAAAGTCTATAATTCTAGCTACTGGGGAGGTTGAGGCAGGGGGGTCACAAGTTAAAAGCCTGCCTCAGCAACTTAGTGAGACCCTGCCTCAAATTTTTAAAAGGAAAATGAAGACTTCAGTTATAGCTCTAGTAGAACACTTGAGGACTGAGAGAGAGAGAGGAAGGGATGTGGGGAAGGAGTTGAAGAGATATTTCTTTAATGATAGGCAAACAGCAGTAAGAATATGGAAAGGTGAATGCATAGTCATTAAGAAAATTCAAATCAAATTTTACTAAGATACCCCATCAAACTTATGAGGATGTCTGAAAGAGAGAGTTTTTAAGAAAGGAGGGATTGGTTCCCTCATACATTACTGTTGAAAATGCAAAATGATTTTTACAAAGAAAGCCCTTTTGTAAACTGTGGAATAATTCTTTGAAAATTCAGTGACACAGAAATTCCACTTCTAGGTATATATAGCTATAGACATGTCCATGGCGAATTTGGTACAAAGGTTATTTCAAGGGAGATATCTCAGTGAAAGATAACTTGCCTAATATGAACCAATGGGTTCAAGCTCCAGCACCAAAAAGAAAAAAGATTAAAACAAATTGATACGTACTAGAGACATGGCTCAGTGGTTAAGAACACTCACTGTTCTTCCCAAGGTCCTAAGCTCAACTCCCAGCACTCACATGGCAGCTCACAACCATCTGATACTGGCTTCTGGTGTGCAGATGTACAATGTACATGCAGAAAAAGCACCATTTACACAAAATACATAAACAAATGGGAACATGAGCATTATATTAGCATTATTCATCACTGGTAAACAAAAAAAATCAGAGTAAAAAAAATTTTAAAAATCCTAGTGATTTGCTCCTGAGAATAGCCCTTACAAATTCTGTGGTGTATAAGCAGCTTGGATGGTTGTTTTCAGTAATTAAAAATTAGAAGCTGGTAGGAATGAGGACTTAGCTACCTTGGCTGAATTCAAGAAAAAAGTCAAATTTAAATCAGTTCTATTTATCTTTTTCAGAAACCCATAATAAAATAGCAGTTATCACTAGATTATGGTTTTCTCAGTGGAAAGCAGGCACACATGAGGCCAAGTCACAAAAATTCAGATAGTCTGTCCAGTCCCTGCCAGGAACCAAACCCAGGACCCTATGCTTGGTAGACAAGAGAGAGGAATTCTAGTTTTTGCTTTAAATAGGCAAGAAAAATGGGAAGTGGAGAGATGGCTCAGGAGTTCAGACCATCTGCTTATGCAGAAGACCAAGGTTTGACTCCCAGGTCACAACTGTTCTGTAGCTCCAGTATCAAAGATCAGCAGGTATCTTCTGGCCTCTGAGGGAACCAAGTAGGCAAAGGTGTGGTGCACATGCAGCTACATGTACCAAACACTCATGTGTATGTATATGTATATGTATATGTATATGTATATGTATATGTATATGTGTATACATATATAAAGGAAAAGAAATTCAAATCTTCAAAAAAGAAAAAAAAGGAAATGTCACCACTTTAGACAGTAGAAAAAAAGTTTTTCTGTCAACAAAAGTAGTTATATCACACCATTTCCTGTTTCTGAATTCATTCCATTAAGCATTGCAGTTAACCCACTTCTCAGATGGTTGGTGAATATGTTGAGGTATCCAACAATCCTTTGGGTTGTTGTTATCTGTGTAGCCAGGTTAGGACTGTAAAAAAAAAAAAAAAAAAGAACCAAAATTGTTAGGGATTTCCCAGAACAGTAGAATGGTTGGGGAAGAAATTATGAAGGCTGAGAAAGTTATTTGCCCATCACTTCTGGAGAATTAAAAGTGGCCTGCCCTGTACATATCCTACACTCGCGCAGCCAAGGATGTTATGGTGTTGGTGCTGTGTCTCCTACTATATCAATATAACTTGCTGCCTACCTATCAGCTAATTGTACTTCCCTCAAAGGTTTCATGGTAATTTATTTTGGCCACAGCAAACAGATCAATGAATGGGAAAGATGCCATCTTGCTCTACAGGACACTTATTTTCTATATAGCTGTCCTACTACAGCAGAATGGCCCCAGGACAAGAAGATCTTTCTCTGATTTCTCCTACTCATCTCTTTTTTGCAGGGATTTTTTAGATTAGAGTGTACTTTCCATGTTTTCAACAAATGTTTTCATTTTCTTCATCAGTTGCTAGTGGCCACATCATGCCACTGTATCTGTCTCTGATAACTTTGGAGTTTACTATACCAAGGCCCTCTTGGGGGACCTGTGGGGATGGGCAAAGGTGATTCCTTAATCCATGGCCTCTTGGGGCTGAGGGCACTTGGTGTGGGATCTAGTGCCAGCTGGAAATGTCAGGGAGGCTTAGTGGTCACTTCTAACTGGTTAGGAATATAATTACCACAAAGCAGAGTTATCGAGAGTTACCTGGGCTGAGGAGAGCCTGTAGGGTAAAAAGCAGGGAAGGCTGGAAATCCCTGTATATTGAAGCTTCATGGCCACCTGTGCATGTGTAGGGAGAGGATGCACATTGGCCTAGGGACTGTGGTGGCAGAAGGGAAGGCATGAAGCACCCAGTCTTACTCTTGGGATCTTGCCACTTTCTTGCCACCTGTCCAAAAGTATTGCTTCCATGAAGCCTATCTTGCAATAAGGTTGAGACACTGTGTGGCTAAGTCCACTGGCTGGTAGATAGAAGCACCAGATTTCAGAACATAGTTGGACAACATTGATATCTATTACCTCTGTTCCACCTGCAAGTGATCACAACAGGGACATGAAGGAGACCTTGCAGTATATCACATGCACACAGGGTACAGTCAGCGGGACTGGCTCCGACCTTCTCTCAGGAGGCTTCCTCAGTCCTCTCCACACTGAAGACCAGGCCAGGGTTTTCAACCTTCCTTGGAGCAACAAGCTGTATCATTCTGGTTGTGGTACCTCAGGCTTTCCTGGTACCCATGGTACCTGCTCCCTGCTTCCTTCACCCACATCCAGAGCATCTGAGTTGTGTCCACTTCTCATGACCCTGTCCTGTTTTCTGTTCTCTTCCCTCTGTCCATGCTGATGCTGTCTGTAGTCAGATCCACCTACTTCTTGCCCGGATTACTGTAGTCTCCACCTCACTGGCTCCCTGTGATTCCCACAGCATCTCTCTCACCATACTATTTCCAGGCTTAAGATGCTTCCAGGCCCAGTGGTTGCTTAATGTGGAGCTCTGAACTATGCAGTAGATTTCCTGGACTCCTGAGACTCAGCTTACTGTGCTCCCTGCTCTACCTCTGAGCTGTGTCTAGACTGCTCCCATTGGGCCATGGATCCTCTCACCTGCCCCCATCCATGTTAGGTGCCCACTGTTTGCCCAGCCAGGACTCTGCAGACCTCTGTCTAGCAGGGGTATTCTTCTTTGCCTTTTCTGTTTGTAGTGGGAAGCTGTATCTGCCTACCCTTGTGGGTTCTCACACTATGCACACATTCCTGGGTGCCCTGGGGCTAAAGGAAAGGAGAAAGGATTCTAAGGATACCCTAAGCATGGGCTGGTGTATTCAGCATGTTTGGTTCTCTCCTGGACCTTTCTTTCTAGGTCTCCTCTTCCTTTTGTTTACCTGTGCTTCTATCCAAGGTGCTAGAGGCAACCAGGCTTCAAGAAGAAAAACTAAGGAGATGTATAGTTCTGCCTCAGGTGGTTGCCACCCAGTGTTGAGTATATCACCTTTTCATTTCCTTAGTACTTCATGGTCTGGCTTCACTCTTCACTTCAAAAATGACCAAGTCCAGGCTTGTAATGTGCTGTATCCCAAACCAGAGCAGGATTTCACAAAGATGTAAAAGTAGCATGGGGATGGCCCAGTGATCAGAAGCTTGCCTGGAGTGCTCGCCAAGGCCTTGGGTTCCAGCCCTGATACTGCAAGTTAATAACATCCACCAAGCAGTGCTGGCCATTTCCCAACCCTGCTTTAATCACTTTATGTAAGGATAGATAGAGGCTATCATGTTAGGCCTACACACTTGGCTGGCTCTGGACTCTTGGTTCCTCCAGTAGCCCACACTTGATGTTCTCTGACCAGGCACTGGCCCTTACTACTTTCAGGCTTAGGCTATACTTTCCCTGTCTCCACCCAGGACATGTTCTTGAACTTATGCTGCTTTCAAGCCTCACCTTCCTGACCAGTCCTAGGAGTACCAAGAGCTCCTCTATTGTACTGAGGACCCACTTGATCAACATTGGCTCATTTATCCTGTTTGGCAGGGGGTATTCTATGAATTTGAGGCAACACTAAGTCCTCTAGGAAATTTCCTGTTCCCAAGGCCTTTGCAGTGTTGTGAAAATTGATTCAGTGGACTGTCTTCCTCCCTGGATTATGAGAGCCTCAAGGGTAGACATTCCTTAGTGTGTGCCCAGGCTGCCTTCTAGTACAGTTGACTTGAGAACCTGAAGAATACATTTGCCTTGAGTTTGTGACCAATGAATGATGGTGCGAGCCCTTCTCACTAATTCACTCCAAATTCTCCCACTCATGCTTGGCCTTGGCAGTCGTGCTCTCACTGACACAGTTAAGTACTCAAAGATGGGATTCCAATTTCCAAGTTCGTGTCTCACCTGTGCTGCCTGTGAGTCTGTTTCTGGACCTCTCTGCTCATCTGGCACCCCAATGGCAGAGCAACAGTGTAGTCAACTCCAAGTTCTGGACCCTGGAAATTTTTTTGCTTCCTGGAACACCAGTTTGACCTGGACAGTGTCCTGGAGGCTGGGCTTTCTACCCTCCCCTTTAGCTTCTTGCCTGTTCATCCATAGGATTTATTTTAGCATCTGTGGTCTTTTCTAGGCTCCCCTTGCCTGTTGTCTTAGTCAGGGTTTCTATTCCTGCACAAGCATCATGACCAAGAAACAAGTTGGGGAGAAAATGGTTTATAGAGCTTACACTTCCACACAGCTGTTCATCATCAAAGGAAGTCAGGACGGGAACTCAAGCAGGTATAATTGAGAAAATGCCCCACAGTTGGATCTCATGGAGGCACTTCCCCAAGTGAAGCTCCTTTCTCTGTGATAACTCCAGCATGTGTCAAGTTGACACACAAAACCAGCCAGTACACCTGTCCTACATTCTTTCTACAAGGTTACCTTTTCTCTCTCAGCTCTCATGTTCCTCCCATGTCCCTGATGTCCCCCTCTAGTTTTAATGTCCCTTTTCCCATCCCTGCTCCTCCTTTCCTCTGTCTACTACAGCTGTTGCCCACAGAATGCCAAGGAGCTTCTGACATCTGATCCATGGCTTCTGGGATCCTAGCAGAGTACAGCAGGCTGACCCTGCTCTGACCCCTTCAGTCACTAGGATCCCGAGGAAGCAGAGCTGTCTGTAAAGACCAGAGTAGCATGTAGAGGGCGCAGGCATGCACAAGGGGATGCGCTTACATAGTTCAGGTTAGTTTTTAAACTGAGGACTTTATTAATCAAATAAACATCTCATCAGAAAACCCTGTGATAGTAAGCCTTTCCTATCTCTCTTTTTCCAATACGGGAAGGTGAAGAAAGGTGAAGTAATTTGTCCCAGGTCATAAATGGGGTGGGTGCTAGAGTTGCCTTTCAACCCTGTTACCCTCTGTGTATCATTCTCATACCAACTACTCTTCTGTCCACAGTAAAGCAAGCATCTGTAAAGCCTAAGATCAACTCAGTCCCAAGCTACAGTTACCATTATGTGGAAGCCACAAACATCTACCAGATCTATGACAAACTCCCAGAGAAAGGTGTCCTCAAGGCACTGTATGAACAGAGATTCTTCAATGCTTAGGTCTCCATGAAACACTGGGTAAGCCCTGGGCCTCTTCTTCCTGCTTTGGGATTGTGAAAAGAGAGAGCATTGTTCCCTAACTGAGGCAATTAGTAGAGAGTGCACACACAATAGACATCTGCAGGAATGGGGCCAAGGCTGGAGAGCGGCAGGGTAGAAAGAGGTCTTCCTTTTGGTGAGTTTTATGTCTTATTGTACCTTACCTATTCTTTCTGCATTGGGGTAGAACCTAGCACCTCCATGCTAGGCTAGCTAGCTAGCACTCCTCCACTGAGGCACACTCAAAGTTCAGAGGCTCTGGTGGTACCTGTGGCATCCAGGCAGGAGCAGGAACCAGAACAAAGCAAGCACGAGTGCTGGACTCAGGAGTGCTGGGCTCAGGAGGAGAGCAGGCACAGAGCATGTCAGCTGAGCCTTGGGTTCTCTGCTTGGTGCTGGTTCTTAGGTGTCCCTCCAGGGTTCATCTTGGAGTGTTGAGCTGGACAGACCTCAGAGAGGAAGAATATAGCTGATCGTAACATCCTATATGTCAGTGCTATAGACCAGACCTCCTAAAAGGAAACACCATGTCCACCTCAAGCAGTTCTATCTGTGACTTGCTCTGCTCTGCTCTCTTCACCTCACTCCTGGGTAGGGTTGTGTGGCTAGAGCTGGCCCACAAGGCACCTTTGAGACCAGGAGGCACAGAGCTGCCCTCACCCTTCCTTCTAGGGTGTAGAGAACACAGAAGGGGCATAGATGGGAGGCCAGGCCAGTAGCCAGTAAGGGCAGGAAGTCTTTCAGGCACCTGAGTGAACGTCAGCTGGGGACCATTGGCTCTGTCGGACGCTAGGCCTGGGAGGCCCATTCCAACCCCTCTTCTCACTCCTTCACTTCTGCTAACTCTGGGGCTGGTTTTTATCTTATGCACTTGCCTATTGTGCAGTGCTACTCCTCTCTCTTTTCCACTCTGGTCTGTTCTTATCTGCTTGCCTATTTTACAGTTAGGGGAATTGGATACAAACCTTCCTATGTCCTCTCGACGAACACTCTTCCACCACTCAGGTACATACCACCCCAACACAGGTCCCTTTTCTGCCCTCTGACTTAAAACTTCTCACCCCCATTTGTTCTCAGGCCACTTAGTAATTGTCTTAGGATTTTATTGCTGTGAATAGACACCATGACCAAGGCAACTCTTATAAGGACAACATTTATTTGGTTCTGGCTCACAGGTTCAGAAGTTTAGTCCATCATCATCAAGTAGGGAGCATGGATGGCAGTGTTCGGGCAGGCATGGTGCTGGAGGAGCCTAGAGTTCTCTATCTTCATTTGAAGGCCACTAGGAGCAGAACCAAACAAGCCTGGAATAACACACAAGGGATTCCCAGGTTTTTTTGAGAGCCAGCAGGAGCTTTCAGAAGGTAGTCCTAGCTTCAGTGTTAATATTCAGTGCTTACAATGAGAGTGGGCACTACTCGAATCATATCCATTGATGCCCTTCCTGATGTTCACATTCATTTACAGGGTGAAGAACTTGCTTCAGTAATACACAAGGAGCAGTCTGATGGAAAGTTTCACTCATGGTATCCCTGTCCCTGGCTTCAACCATCACATTTTGTCTGGCCTGTAGGTTATCATCAACAGAGGCTTGCTTGCAGGAGTCATGCTGGGGATTTCAGACAACTTTGAGGTATTAACCAAGCAACCTGGAGTACAACATGCTGTCTAAAAGCTTTTGATGGAAAGAGAGAGTCAGGGAAGTAATGATAATGGTTATCAGGGACTTAGAAGCCCTGCATTGACAGCCCCTGGAAGTGCCCAAATTACTGAGCAAAAGTACAGCACCAGGAGCGAACTGTCTGACCCTGTAATGCCAGTGATCCCAAGGTATCTTGCATTTGTCAACGGAATGGAAATGCCTGTGTGAGCTGGCAGAGCTGAGGAGAAGGTTGTGCCTGAGAGCCCAGTGGACTCAGGCAGGAACAACGCCAGACACTGGGGATGGACACCCAAGGGTCTCTTCTTTATGCTGCCACTCTAACCTGTGCTGGTGCTGCTGGTTATAATGCTTCAAGTAATCTGGAGCAGAAGGGGAAGGTCCAACCTGGGAGTGTTTTGTATGCTCAGCTCTCATGAGTTGTTCTGTGGGAACACAGACATGAGCAGGGCAACAGAGGGGGTGGTACAGAGTGTAGGTGAACAGCACTCCAGTGTCAGTCCACACTAACTCAGTGGACAGCCTTAGGACAACACACTTAATTGCACTGTACCTCAGTTTCCTGTCTGTAAAATAGGTACAAAGTTTTCAATCCAATGTATGAGCAATGCTTTCCAGTGCTGAGCACATTGTCCAATTCCATAAAATATGTATTGGCACTAACTCTGACTTCAACTGAGGAAATAGGCTAGTGAGCTATGCAGTAGGGTTGCGTGATCCCCATGACAATTGGCCACCACAGATGGGAGAGATCAGAGCATGAAAGACTCAGAAGAGGTTTCCCTTGAGGGATGGGAAATATATATTGATGTTATTTCTTTATTTTGAGGCACTAGGAGTGGTCCCCAGACTTGGCACAGGCTGGGCAAGTGTTTCCTACCCATGAACAACAGCCCCATCATGTTTTAGATGAACAGATGGAGGAGTATGACTGCTACTAGTTGGATAGAACAAACAAGCCTCCCCAGTCTCTCTAATTCATGTTCTTAACCACACTTTTACAGGCTTCCCCATGCTCTGCATCAGAAACCAATTTAATGGGCTCCAGCTGAACCTCAGGCTGGCTGCATGACTGGAGTGTAGAAGGAAATCTGCTCTCAAGGAGAGGAGACAAAACCAAGGAGCCTGGAGTAAGTCTCTTGAGTCAGTGGCATGAGTTACCTCTAAAGATAGGAGTCTGTGTTTGCAGTTCCAGGACAGCACTAACCTTCTTTTCTCTCCCTTGGCATGGGTCCAGGACAGGAAAGGCTTCTGGAGGTAGCATGGAGGCAGCCTCTTAGCTGTAGAATCTTGTTCAGATTCTGAGTGGTGCACATTTAGATGCACAGCCCTGCATACTTAATGGAAGAATTGGAATCATAAATCATTGTATTTGAAGAGGGGTCTGAGGAAAGGGTAATGTGTTCAGGCAGGGCCTGCAGGCAGGCTGTGGACCCTTAGCATCTCAGAAGCTCATACTCACCACTTGGCACAGGAGTAAAATGACTTACTGATGAGCTAGCTGCCCAGTATGAGCTTATGAACAGAAATCACAAAGGCAGCCCCTCCAATAGGTCACACCCAGGAGTTACACTCCCTGGACACCAGAACACTCTGTCTATTCTCTGTCACATTCCAACCTTGTAGGTGGCCCTTCCTCCATGGGAAAGCACTAGTGCCTGAGACTGGTATCCACAATAATAGGAGCAGTTGGATCACATTAAAAGAGTGTAAGTCTTTAAGTCCTGTGTTCAATATGGGACTCTGGTTCTCCCATCCAAGGATCAAGAAATCCAATTTCTATACCCTTAATAGCAATATCTCCTTTCTACAAATAATTTATTTTTGACAGTTTTATACATGTATATATCTTGAACATAGCCACCCCCAATTCTGCCCTGTCCTTCCAGTCCCATCATCATAGCTTTTGTCTGTTTGTTTTGGCCTCCAGAAGTCCCATTGCATCATGCTGAAGAGTCTGGAACACTCACTCATTCCACAGCACTACTGGGCACCTTACTAAGATCAACTGCTCTACTATGCTATGCTGAATTAGTCTGGAATTCAGAGAGGCCTGATGCAGAAGTCCCACCTTTACCTGCTGCAATCTCCTGCTCTCCACTCCCAGCCCTGAGCAGGGATGTGGAAAGCCTTGCCTGGATGACTTGGCCCGCCCTTCAGTGGACTCCTTTCTCCCAGGACCAGACTCAGGAAGGACAGCAGAATCTTATTTGGGTTTGGAGTGTTATACCCAGGTCTTCGGATTTCCAGAAGAATTCAAAGGAGTGCTAACCTGATGTAGTGAAACAGTAGAGTCTTTTATTTGATTCAGACTCAGACCTCAAACCTTCCCACTACACAGGATAGGAATGTGACCCCATGTCTAGGGCTTGGATATTTTATATGCATACAAGCAAAAGCAGGGATTCTCGGACTTTGGGGTTACAAGACACAGGGAGGTGATATGGGAAGTCATCCTTTGAACATGATATCATTTGTTCAGGCAGTGGAGCAAAATCCTACAACTGGGAGGGGAAACTCTTCTAAAAGTAACTTTATGGTGCTGTGAGGAACTACTGTGTTTTTACACTGGACACAGTCATCTGAGAGAACTTAATTTTCCTTTTCTCTTGGTCCAAAATTACGGGATTTATCTCTTCAAGGATGTTTGGTCTTCATTTCTCCCAAGGATGGGGGCCATCTGCCCTGGGAAATGCTGGCCAACTTTGAGGGAGAATTCCATCCTTGGCGTCAAGTGGGCTGAGAGATGTTGCTCTTTGTCTAATACCAAGTTCGTGTCTATCACTCATGGGGCAGGGGTCATTAGGGAGTGCCACCACAGAAAAGGAGATAGCAATATTCAGGTGCCAGGCCAGGTCAACTCTGAAAAGTCAGGGAGGGGAGAGGAGGGGCAACTCTGAGCAACTGGTGAGGAGCTCCAAGCAAGCATGGGAATGTGCAAAGGCAGGCTTCCTTTCTCTCTTCAGGAGTTGGGAACATGACAGAGAGGAGGGTTAGGGCTGAGAAGAAAAGCTGTGGTCAGCCCTTTGCTGAGACCTGGTGCATTGAGGGAGGAGAAACAGGAATGTGAATTGCTCTCAGTGGTAAGGGAAAGATTTTGGGGTCAGGGGAGTTCAGCACTGCTCTTCACTGGGAGATGAGGATGAAGATGGAGAAGTGACCACTTACTACAGAGACCCCTGTCTCCTTTTTTAAAATAGTAGGACTAGAACTCTCTGTTTTGATAGACACATGGCCACTCAGAATAAAACTACATTTCCCAGCTTCCACTTTGGTCCAGTGTGGTTATGTTTGGCCAGTGTAGGTAAACAGAAGTAAGATTTCCAGGAGGGACTAAAAAAAGGAGGGGCACACTCTTTATTCTAGGGAATTGTAGGGAGTATAATGTAATGGCTGGATGTAATATAACTATGTAGCACTGTAGCTACATTGGACACTGAGATGACCTTAGACTGGAAATACTCAGAACATAGCAGAAAGATCATAGTGTTAAACCACTGTCATGGATTTCATGTGAAGTACATTTTTTCATGTTTAATTCATTTCAATATGGAATGACACAATACTGTTTTTGGAATTAGCAGTAAAACTTAATTCGAACCCATGACAATATTCAATCTGGTAACAAATTTGGAGGCAACACAGTTAAGGCAAAAGGCAATGATGGAGGTGATGGCGATGATGATGATGATGATGATGATGATGATGATGATGACATCAATATCTCCCTACACCTTTTGAGACAAAACTTGGCATCCTGGCTCAGCCTTCCAAAGGCTTCCATTACAGGCATTCGCTACCAGACTCTACTCCTCCCTGAAGTTTACAGTTTACAAAGCCCTTCTAAAACATTCTCTAGCTCAATATTCACAGCTGTACTGCACTTCTGCAGACATTCTTTTCAGAGATGCAGAGGCTGGAAGATGAGTGACTAACCCCAGTTGGCATCATGGCCTCAGTGTGTAATGTCCCTACAGGCCTGTGTGTTTGAATACTTGGTCTCCAGCTAGTGGCTCTGTTCTGGAAGGTTATAGAGACTTGCTGGCAGCAGTATCCTAAAGCCAAGCCTGGAAAGTTACAGGCCAGCTCAGTCCCCTGTGTCCTGATCTACCTAGAGGTGAATGAGCAGTTCCAACACCTCCACAGCTCCTGGCCTAAGGAGGCCCTGTTACCATATCTCTCACAACATCCTTTGTAAACCTGAAATCATACCTTGCTTCCCTTTGGTGTTTTATTGCAGTGGATAGTAAAGTACATACCTGGAAAATACACTGCAGACTTTCTGCCTCCCTTGGCACCTCAGCCAGCTCTCATGAAAGCAGGTGGACTGATCATGGGTGGTCAGGCATTTCCTGAAGCTGGGTGAGACTGGAAAGCCCAGGAGGGATACAATGTAGAGGGGGGAGTAGTTCACTTGCGGAGCACTTGCCTAGCACATACAACCCAGGCTTGCATCCAGGAAAACAAAACAGAAAATGAAGGCATGATGAAGAAAGCTTCTTTCTTTTTTCTTTCTTTCTTTCTTTCTTTCTTTCTTTCTTTCTTTCTTTCTTTCTTCTTTTCTTTCTGTCTGTCTATCTATCTATCTATCTATCTATCTATCTATCTTTTATTTTTTTGTTACAGCAATCACCTTGTGGGTAAAGTAATTCTGCTGTTGTAAGGATGATATGATGGCCTGGAAGCTGTGGAGCTATCAGAGAAGACAATAGCAGTTGACAAGCTCCATGGGAGGGAAATGTGTTTACCATCTGGTAAGCTCGTGAGCCCATTCTAGAAGGAAGCACGAGTCCTCAGATGATTAGCCTGAGTCTGCTGAGTATCCTGAGACATTTTATTTATTTTTTCATGCCAAGCTGGGAGTTAGAACATTGCCATTCTATTTTTATTCTGCCTTTTCCCTTTAGTTACATTGTTTTCAGACAGGATTTCACTGAGCTCAGATTGATTTCAAATTCACAATTGAGCTAAGGGTAACCTTTATCCCTAACCCTTTAAAAGATGGGGATTATAAATATATGTTATCCCCCTTGCCTTCAGTGACAACTTCTTGGACTTCTTTCCAGTCTTGAAATCCAGCTCAGAGTCCTGACAGCGACACAGGACTGGTGTATGCCAGCTCTTTGGCGACAGTGCACAGAGACTCAGTCCTGGCTTCAGGCTGCTTCAGAACCCAGGTTCTCACTCCCCTTGCAGATGGCCACATGTCTTCTATCACCACATACTGTTTTTCTAGGTTCTTCTCTGGGAAGCAAGAAGCCCCAGAAAGTGTGATTCTGTCAAGCCCCATGGCCCCTACAACCTTGACTCAAGACCCCAGCATGGCTCTGGAGGCACATTAAAGCAAGCCTCAGATGCCTGCCTAAAGGGGGCCTGGGCCCCTCCCAGCTGGGACCTGCCCACTTGCTCTTCCTCTTCATCTCTCTGGCCTGGGATTCCTGGCTGTGCTCCCTAGCTTTGATATTTGCTTCTGAGTTGTCTGGAAACTCACCACATTCCCCTGTAGCTTTAGGGGCCTCTCAGTTTTGTTGGTCACCCCTCTGCTCTGTCCATGCACTGATTTTATGTACCAACTTGGCCCTTCATGAGGAACGTTCTTTCCAGTTTGGCTTCGGCCAAATCCTATAGCTAAGCTAGGATTGGAAGTGGCCTTGCAGTGGCCTGTGGTACCAGAATTCTGACCCTGGCCCTAGTTGTCCCTTGAGGGAGACACACACATAGACACAAGGCAAATCTCATAGCTTTTTCTCTCTATTTCTATGTCTATCTCTCTGTCACTATGTCTGTGTGTCTCTGTATATCTCTCTGTGTCTGTCTGTCTCTCTGTCTCTATTTCTGATTGGAGCTATAAGGCCTTGCTGCCTAGTTTTGGGACTTTACACTGGCATGTGATCCCTAATCATGTTGAAGTTTGAGAAGTCACTGGGCTGGACTTTTTCACCAAATGTAGAATCACTCCCAGGCTATGATGATAATCTTTGGCTATATCTTCTTGTCAATGGAGCAGGTGTTTGGGATGGAACACAAGAGGCATCTGTCCCTGGGAAAGGTCTATAGTCTAATGGCATAGTCATTGCTGTGAAATTACTTTTCCCTTTTACAAAGAGCTAACAGGGGCTGGAGAGATGGTTCAGTGGCTAACAGCACCGGCTGCCCTTGCACAGAACCTACTTCAGTTCCCAGCACCTACATGGCAACTCTCAGCCATCTGTAACTCCAGTTTCAGGGGCTTAAGACATCTCTTCTATCCATGGGCATTGTATGTATGTGGTACACAGGCATTCACACGGGAACACAAATACAGAGAAAAATAGAAAAAAATAGTTTATCATATAAGAGAACAATAAAAAATGAATACAAAAATGAAATTCCAAGGAATTACTTTGACATATAATCCTTTTTGCTTGTTTTTCTATATCAGAATCTTGCAATTCAATTAGTTTACCTGAACTAATTCATGATTGTAATTCTCCTGCCTCAGTCTCCAAGTGCTAGGTATATAATACCATGCTTTGCTACACATAATCTTTTCAATGGTTCACATATCAAAAAATTGATATCATATGTATGGGTAGTCTGCCTTCATGTATATCTATGCGCCACATGCATGCAGTGTCCCCAGAGGCCAGATGAGGATATCAGATACCTTGGAATTGGAGTTAAAGTTGTAAGCTGATATTTGGGTGCTGGGAATCAAACCCCAGTCATGTGGAAGAACAGCCAGGGCTCTTACCTACTGAGACATCTCTCCAATCTCCTTTCCTTTTAAAAACAAATCTCTAACTCCACTGCCCATGCAGGACTCTGTTTCAGGAAGTATTAAAAAAGTAGAAGGCATCTTGTTTTGTGCTCATGCCTCTAACTCTCTGCCCTGGCGGCCCAGGTGGTCACACTCTGGTGGGCAACGACTGACCTGGGGTTTATCTTGTGGAGATTCACTGGCCTGTAGTTTCTGAAACGTCTCCACACTGGTCTGAACGCTGGTCACTAGGTTCCCAGTGGAGGGTTGCTACCATGCAAACCCTGTGCTTCAAACCCCCAAAGCCTTTGTGGAGCCCCTCATGCAAAATCACGCTTGGTCGCCATACCTTCCCCTCTTGAAACCAGATGAGAAGCTGCCTCATGAAGGAAAATACCACACAAACTTAGTTCAGAAACAATGGTAACTCAGTCTCTGGGTGCAACAACTAAAATACCTAATCTTGTCGGCCTTATTAAAATCTGATCCCTCTGGTGGCTGGTGGCATGATACTAGAAAACCATAGCAGCTACACCTTACCCCTCTGCTGTCCCAGCTCCGGAAAGAGGTCACTCTTTCCTGTTTCCTCTTTTCCACTGTCCAAAACTGGAAGTCCTGCCTACTCATCCAGAGATTGGCTGCTTTATTCGTTAGGGAATTGGTTCACAAGAACAGCACCAGGCCCATGCACAACAGGTCTCATTCTCTTGAGAATTGCAAACAAAGCCAACAAGTCTCATTCAGCTGTATTCCTTTGTAACCTAAAATTAATTTCTGAAGAGAATTTTTTGGGGGTGTGAAAGAATACTTGAATATCTTTGTTTATTTACTTATTTTGAACAATTGAAGAACGAGTTTGTTTGGATTCACACCATTTTACTTTGTGTATCAAGTTAGTGTTTTTACATTGTGTCCTTCCCTTGCTCTTTGATTAGTGCTCAGTTACCTCACAAGTCCACTCAATGTTTAATATCACTTACAATATTAAAGTAGTTTAGACTATTGAAAATAATTCAATAGCTGGGCATGTTGGATCATGGCTGTTAATTCCAGTACTGGGACACTGATGAATTCAGCCTTGACTGCAGTGTCAAATCCTATCTCAA
This sequence comes from Tokudaia tokunoshimensis, assembly GCA_036184795.1. Taxonomy (NCBI): domain Eukaryota; kingdom Metazoa; phylum Chordata; class Mammalia; order Rodentia; family Muridae; genus Tokudaia; species Tokudaia tokunoshimensis. Next base: position 80,682,513 of record BTHU01000002.1, on the reverse strand, counting down.
AAATCAAAATTAACAAAAATTTAAGAAGAGAAAGAAAAATGTAAAATTTAGCATTTTAAAAATTTACTATTTAACCTGTTATCTTAGAGTTTTATTGCTGTGAAGAGACACCATGATAAAGGCAATTCTTATAAAAGAACAGCCTTTAATTGGGGCTGGCTTATAGGTTCAGAGGTTCAGTCTATCATAATCATGGCAGGAAGCATGGGAGTGTACAGGTAGACATGATGCTGGAGGAGCAATAAGTTCTACATCTAGATCCAAAGGCTGCCAGGAGGAGACTGGAATTTCACACTGGGTGGATCTTAAGCATAGGAGACTCCAAAACTCACCCCTATGGTGCCACACCTACTCCAAAAAGGCCACACCTTCTAATAGTTCCATTCCCCTGGGCCAAGCATTCAAATATCTGAGTTTATGTGGAACAAACCTATTCGAACCATCACATATGTCTAAAGCTGACTTTAAAATCTAATAAAATCTTCTACACTCAATGTTTAAAACTAAATTAACTTAATACTAAGCAAGTTTTGAAATTGTTTTAGGAAAACTGTTGCCAATAAATTTGAAAATTTAGAGGAAATGGACAAATTCTAAGAAAATATAACCTACCAAAAGCAAATAAAAGAGGAAAGGAATACTAATATAGGCACTGGAGTTTATATTGAGAGGTATAGTGTTTCCCCCAAAAGAAAGTACCAGAAACAGGGTCTTTATCTAGAAAGTTCTGCTATAAATCCAAAAAAACATGAGTCCACTAGGAAAATAGCTCACTGGTAAAGACTGTGTGAGATTCTGAGTTCAGTGCTGTAAACACACACACACACACACACACACGCACACGCACACGCACACACACACACACACACACACACACAAACGGTGAAGGAGAAAAACACAATCAGATGAATGGATCCATATTATTACAAACTTTTGAGTAAACAACCCCAGGAGACTTTACCAGGCTGGGAATCTTTGATGCTAAAACAGAAAAGTGAAAGCTAGGTGTAGGGTTGCATGATCATGATCTCAGTGAAAGCTAAAGCAAGAGAATCTCAAGATCAAATCCAGCCAGGGCAGCATAACAAAGGCTACATAACAAAATGCTGTCTCAAAGAAAAAAAAAGTAGAATAATGAAGTAGGGGAAAGAGAGCAACATGTTGATGTGATTTAATAAAACATGCAAATATCTAAAAAAAATAATCATGACCACATTCCTGCTCTTCATAGGACCTAAAGCTAATCTTGTTAGATTCAAAGGGGAAAATTACAGTTAAGGTTACAGTTACAGTTGTCTCAAAGGACTAAAATGAAAATCCCAGACAAATGTAAAAATCCATTAATAATTTAAACCAAACAAAAACAAAATCCAAGTAGGATTACAGGGGATATTTATTGACCTAATTAAACCTATAGTGGGTGGAGAAATAGCCAGAAGATCCCTTTCACCATCAGGAAGAAGAGATGCGGGCTGTGCTTTCTTTTTTTTTTTTTAATTATTTATTTTATTTTATTTACATTCCAAATCATTTCCCCTTTCCCGTTTCCTCCCTCCCCGAAAGTCCCATAAGCCCCCTTCCCTCCCTCTTTTCTCCATTCAACCCTCTCTCACTTCTCTGTCCTGGCATTCCCCTACATCCAGTCTTTCCAGGACCAGGGGTCTCTCCTTCCATCTTCTTAGAAATCTATTGATATGCGGATTGTGTCTAGGGTATTCCGAGATTCTGGGTCAATATCCCCTTATCAGTGACTGCATACCATGTGTGTTCTTTTGTGATTGGGTTACCTCACTAAGGATGATATTTTCAAGATCTGACCATTTGCCTTGGAATTTCGTGAATTCATTGTTTTTAATTGCAGAGTAGTATTCCATTTGAGGCTAAGCACCCTAGGAGAGGTGCCAGCTAGAACAGCCAGCCAAAGGAACATAAGTCTAAGAACTAAAAACGTTGTTCTGCAGGGCCTGAACCATGAAAGAGAAGGCACAGAGATGGTGCTATGGGTCTGGGGTCCCTCAGAGATTCACCAGTTTGACTCAAGTTTTGCTTTCAGTAATTAGAGGCTTTTTTATTAGAAGAAGACTGACCAGGTCCAACCCAGAGAGAACTCTCTAGATAAGGCCAGGGCTCTTGCTAACTATAGGATTACATATACAAAACCTACATAGTTACAAATTAGGGAAATTAAATGACTTATACCCTGTCCAGGTGCAGGCAAGGCTGGATTTTGTGACATGCCCAGCAGTTGCCTTGTCCATGCAAGCAAGGAGGCATTTTGTACAAAAGCAGACTTCACAGCCTGTTTAATCTTGTGACCCATCACTTTGTAGGACTACTGAGGCACTGAAATATTTTGCAACATTCACCAATATTATTAAGAGTAGATCAACTGTACCAGGAAGTGGTCTATCTCAGGCTACCTGAAAGGGGACACTCAATATACAGTAATTTCCTCATGGCTTATGCAAGTTAAAAACAATTTTTGCTTTTACAAGCCTAGCACAATAAATTTATTATCTAAGCATAACATTAGGATTCAGCGATGTAGGACCAATGTGGTAGTTTCAAATATTTTTTTCTTTGCATGGGAACAAATCACTCCAAGGTGTAATTAGAAAGAAGAGAACGAAGCCTGGTACAAACAAAATGACACTTGGGGAAATGACAATCAAAAGAAATTCAAACATTTTACATAAAAAATAAATATTTTCCTTATAGTAAAACATTGGTAAAAAAAATACACAATTTGATAATATTTTCTTTGGAAACAAACAAACAATATGTGTCTCAACACTTTTCTCACATTTTTGTAAAAATATCTCCATACCTTTGAGTGTAGGTCTAAGACCTGCTCAAGGGCCCGGAGATGGATCAGTGGTTAAAGTGCTTGCTCTTTCATCATTCTGGCTGGTATTCAGATCCCTGGGCCCACAGAAAACACACACCTCTGGAACTCCAGCTACAATTGAATTCTTTCTACTGTTTCCTAGGGAGGACTTTAGGACTTGGGTTATTGCTAGGACTGTAACTGAAGAAGTGATGTGTCTTTGTCAATGGATCCTATTGACAGTGGTGAGATTTTATGTATTCTCTTAGGGCAATGTTTTGATTCTTGGTAAACTGGTACCAGTTTGGCAAGGTTCTTCCAATATTGAAACAATGAACCATATCACCCTTCATTCACTCTGAAGGGAAGATCCTCTGGAAGGAGGGCAACTCAAAAGATCTCAACATGGTCCCTGAAACTGATCAGATTCACTAGCTTCTTCCCTGACAGAGAGCAATAAAAGCTGAAAGTCCCTCTCAGAATAAAGGAAGCTGAGCTGCCAAGAAAACTCTCAAAAGAGCCAACCTCATAGCAGTTGTCTGGAAGAATTTTAGACCAATTGAGGAACCTGGAACGGACATTCTCCAACCTGTTGAGCCATATACAGGCTGTGCAGTTTCTCCAGGTTCCCAGTTTTTTGAGCTGTCACCCATGTTGTGTGGGCTTCGGTGATGCAGCTGTCTTTGAGTCATTTCTGCTCCTGTAAACCCTTCACCCATATTCCTATAAGTAACCACAATAAAACCTATTGGTTCACCAAGTAGGACTTTGGGAGTATGGGCACTTTTCTGTCCTGGGTTACTTATCCAGGAGAGAACATCAATTTGTCACTCAAAAGTACCTACTAGGTTTTATAATTGTAAAATACTATTTATTCTTTGTAAGTAGCAAGTATATTGTATGTGAGTAGATATTTTGAAGGTCATTTCTATTTTCTAGGACACTTATATTTCTATAATTGACCATGATGGGACAGTTTCCTAAAAGAAAAATGTACTAGTCAGGACCAGCTGAACTATTCTGAGATGATTTAGGTACCCCTGTGCTCTGCGAAAGGGAACTTAGATTTGCATTAGCTCATTAAAACTTCCAATTCCAGCAAGGGGGCTCTGAAATCCTGGACCCAGGTTGGGTTTGGGGAGGGCTTCCACCCTCCAAAATGTTGATTTGGGTTCTTTCAAGTGACATCAAAACCAGCTATGGAATCTTGATGGCTGTGGCTAGGGGCAACCCAAGAGTTACCCATCATTCATGAGGTTGCCTCCGATGTGTTAGCTGCTAGGTGTCTTATTAGTGATTAACTAGGACGATTAGCCCAAATTCCAAGTTTTGTATATTTATCTGGTTACAGTGCCCTAGAAGGATAGTTCTGAGGAAGTCTTCTTACATCTCCTCGGAGTTTCCTAGAGTGCACTCCTGGTGAAGTGCCAACATCTGACTATTCACAAATCGTTTTCCAATATTACCAGTGTAATAATCTCCATTCTTTGACTGACCCTGATGGGAAAATTCAACTCTGTTTATAAAGCAGAGCTATTCTGAAACTAATAGGTTTCTGATGTGGGACCAACCATCTATGGGAATACGTGATTCTTCAGACACCAGAGCAAACAACCCAATAGCACACACCCAAAGCCAGGCATACAGTTGCTTTCCCTGGGAAATTAGAAAGGCAGTACTATAATGGAGTCAACACCCTCAAAAAAGCAGTCAAAGCAGTTCTCCATGTGGCAACGTAAACAGCCTGGGATGCACATGAAGTCGGAAGCTTCAGGAAAAGGGCGAAAACGGAAATACCAGGATGAAAGTGGGACAGAGACAGAGCCTGAAGCTTTGGGACAAAGCTTCGAAAAAGGAAATGTCAGCATGGAACAGAGATGGTCTTTAAAGAGCCTGAAAAGGCTCTGAAGACCACTCAGGAGAATCAACACCTAGAGTTTCAGAGAGAACAGCCAGGCATAGGTCACGTACGGAAAACCCAGCAAGAGAGTCCAAGTCAACTAAAACCATAGAGTATACCAAAGGTCCTCCAGAGCAGGCTGAAACTGAGAGGAGGCCTGCTGATGATTTCAACAGTTATAAGCAGCCCTATTCAGAGATGAAGGAAAATGAACAAAGCCCCCAAAAGGAAAAGTACAGAAGGTTACTTCCACACCTTCTATGTGACCATCATGTGAAGTCTGACACACAGATCTCACCCAATTTTGACAAACACCTCAAAGATCAAGGCATGCCAGGGCACAGTGTTGGATCAGAAACAACTCAGAGAGATCGAGAACCAACTACTCTTGTTTCCATAAAAGGATGTCTCCCACCAGACAAGAGAGATAACTGTTGATCAGAGGAGGAATGTGTTACACAGAAGAAAGGTTGTGTAAACCATGAAGGAAGAAGGGGGAACAGCTTGGAGCCAGACTTACTGGGAATACCAGCTCAAATCATCATAGATAGTGGCAATGGAAACTGCATACACCCCAACAAGATGGCAGTACAAGATGGCAGCAGAAAAAAAGCCTCTCAAGACCAAGAAAAGGGCAGAGAAGTGGATGAAATCGTTGATAATACAAAGGACATGGAGAAGGAAATTAAGAATGTATTGGGTCCAGGACCCCTTGAGGAAATCCTAAGTAGCAGATGCAAGCTGAAAATCACCCGAGGAGATATCCAGACCCTGAAGAAAGGTCAGTGGCTCAATGATGAGGTCATCAGCTTCTACATGAACCTTCTAATTGAGAGAAATAAAAACCAAGGCTGCCCGGCTCTTCATATATTCAACGTGTTCTTTTACCTCAAGCTAAATCATAGTGGTTACAGTTCTGTGAAAAGATGGACTCAAGGTATCAATCTCTTTGAAAAAGAACTTATCTTGGTGCCTATTCACCAGAAGGTACATTGGAGCTTGGTGGTAATCAATTTAAGACATTGAAGTATTGTATACCTCGATTCAATGGGACAGAAAGGGAATACTATCTGTGAGACCATCTTCCAATATTTACAAAATAAGAGCATGACAGGAAGGAACATCGAGCTGGACTCTTTGGTCATTGTCATTTGCCAATCCTCTAGTCCTTGTTTGAACTGTTGAGTTCCTGAAGGGAATGCCCACCCCAGTGACATTCCCTGCTGTAGAACAGGAGGGACATCAGCAGGGAGGCAGAAGCTGTGCACAGCATCTCTAATACTGGAGTTGTGTGCTGTTAAATTGAAGCTGGGTATAGTAGTGGTGGTTTCTTTTTATTTTATGTTTTCAATATTTTGGTTTCTTTGTAAAGCTTGAAAATAGTATAAGAAATGAAAATGAGTTGCACAGACCAGTGCTTTTCTGAATCACCGTAGTCTACTGGTCTTGTACATTATGTAGAACTTCAGCCAAACTCCTCACTGGTCTCCAGGACTAATAAGAAAAACACTATGGTCATTTAAAGACTCATTCTTTCCCAGACCTGCCATACTGTTGGAAGTTGATTTGAATAAGTATAATGGCAAATGTCCACTTTTATCTCATGTCCCATGTAGTGCTGGACTGAACTGTTGTTGTTGTTGTTGTTGTTGTTGAAAGTTCTATTCAGGTGACTGAGCAGCCAGGTGCAGCCAAGTACTGCATGGTATTGGTTCAGTGGCAGGCAGGAAGATCAGTGGAATAGAACTGAAGACCCAGAGATGAACCCACACCCCTATGGTCACTTGATCTTTGACAAAGGAGTTAACCATCCAGTGGAGAAAGAGAGCCTTTAAACAAATGGTGCTGGTCCAACTGGCGGCTAACATACAAAAGAATGCAAATCGATCCATTCTTTTCTCCTTGTACTAAGCTCAAGTCCAAGTGGATCAAGGACCTCCACATAAAACCAGACACACTGAAACTAATAGAAAAGAAACTGGGGAAGAACCTTGAACATATGGGCACAGGGGAGAATTTCCTGAACAGACCACCAATAGCTTATGCTCTAAGATCAAGAATTGAATAATGGGATCTCTTAAAATTACAAAGTTTCTGTAAGGCAAAGGACACTGTCAATAGGACAAAATGAAAAACAACAAATTGGGAAAAGATCTTTACCAACCCTACATCTGACACTGGGCTAATATCCAATATACACAAAGAACTCAAGAAGTTTAGACTCCAGAGAGCCATATTATCCTATTAAAAAGTGGGGTACAGAGCTAAACAAAGAATTTTCACCTGAGTAATATCGAATAGCTGAGAAGCTGAGAAGCACCTGAAGAAATGTTCAACATCAGAGAAATGCAAATCAAAACAACCCTTAGATTTTACCTCAGACCGGTCAGAATATCTAAGATTAAAAGCTCAGGAGATAGCAAGTGCTGGTGAAGATGTGAAGAGGAACACTGCTCCACTGCTGGTTGGACTGTAAGCTGGTACAACCACTCTGGAAATCAGTCTGGCTGTTCCTTGGAAAACTGGGCATGATACTACCAGAGGACCCTGTTATATCATATACCCAGAGGATTCCCTAGCATGCAATAAGGACATATGCTCCTCTATGTTCATAGCAGCCCTATGTATAATAGTCACAAGCTGGAAAGAACCCAGATGTCCCTCAAAGGAGGAATGGATACAGAAAATGTGGTATATTTGCACAATGGAATACTACTCAGCGATTAAAAACAATGAATTCATGAAATTCTTAGGCAAATAGTTGGAACTGGAAAATATCATCCTAAGTGAGGTACCCAATCACAAAAGAACACACATGGTATGCTGTCACTGATAAGTGGATATTAACCCAGAAGCTCAGAATACCCAAGACACAATTCACATATCAAATGATGCCCAAGAAGAAGGAATAACAAAGTATGGATACTCTGGTCCTTCTTAGAAGGGGGAATAAAATACCCATAGAAGGAGATAAAGAGACAAAGTGTGGAGCAGAGACTGAGGGAAAGACCATCCAGAGACTACCCCACATAGTGATCCATCCCATATACAGTTACAAAATCCAGACACTATTATCGGTGCCCACAAGTACTTGCTGACTGGAGTTGGATATAGCTGTCACCTGGGAGGCTCTGCTAGTGCATGACAAATACAGAAAGGGATACTCTCAGCCAGTCATAGAACTGAGCACAGGGTTCCCAACGGGGGAGCTAAAGAAAGGACCCAAGGAGATGAGGTGTTTGCAACGCCATAGGAGGAACAAAGATATGAGCCACCCAGTACTCCCAGAGCTTCCAGGTACAAAACCATCAACCAGACAGCAAACATGGTGTTACCCATGGCTCCAGATGCAAAGGCAGCAGAGGATGGACTTGTTGGACATCAAAGAGAGCAGAGAACCTTTGTCCTGGGAAGGTTCCATGCAGCAGTGTAGGGGAATACCAGGACAGGGAAGAGGAGGGGGTTGATCCTTATGGGACTTTGGGGCAGGGGGGAGAACCAGGAAAGGGGAAATCATTTGAAATGTAAATAAAGAATATATCTAATAAAATATCTTTTAAAAAAAGGTAAGTTCTATTCAATTTAAATTTTTCTTTGAAAATTTTGGTATATATTAAGATGGAAATTGATATTTTTTTCTCATTATATAAACACTCCTACTGTGGAAGTCAGGCATTTGGTATTTAGGATTGATGACGCCAGTTATATAATAACCTATTTTGCACGTGACTGTTTGTATTTAACTTTTCTATTCATTGTCTTATGGTTCTCTTCATGCAAACTTAATAAAGTTTAATGTTATTTAAACATTTCCTAAGATCTGGTGTCTTCTGTTTCTTTTATGACATGGTAATATAACCTGGTTGTGAGGTGACCTGAAAAGCAAGTGTTGAGGGCATGGCTCACCAGCTTCAGCCTTGGATACACTGTGCACATCAGTGATGGTTATTCTGTTCTGGGCCTCTGCAATGGAGTTGGAATGTTGCAGACAGCATCTACTCATTTACCTTGGATTATAGAGGGAGAATACATGTGGAGCTCAGTTGAAAAGTATCCAGCTGAGCTGTAGAGTGTTGGCAATGAACAAAAGCATTGATGTACACAGGGACACTTGTCATTGAAGCTAGTCTGCATTACTGTAAATGGGATGTCAGGCAGATCCACTGCTGACCCCCACCACGAATGAGACTGACACTGGAAAATGAAACAGTCTCTTCTTAGATGTGCCCAGATATAAGGAGAGAAAATGTCTCAATTCTCCTTTGTCTATAGCAGTTTGAGGATGTATAGAAAAGACAACACAGACTTGGGGAAATGGCTCAGTTGGCAAAGTACTCGCCATTAAATGTGAGAATCCAAGCTGCACCAAGAGCCCAAGTAAGATAAACCATGATGGGTGGCCTCGAGATGGAAGTGCCCGCATCCTTTATGGCAGAATGGTTTCCCGTCTCATCTCCTTCCTTCAGCTCAACTCCTCCCTTGGGAGTATGATTTTTCCTAATCAGTCATCCTTACTTTTTCTGCAAGTAGAAGTCTCTAATCAATTCCTTGAAGACAGAGGTCCTAGAAATCCTCCAGAGGGTCTTCTAAACCCTGTTATCATCCAATATCAGAGTGTCTATTTTCAAATGCTTAAAGTGTACACTTTCCCAAAGAGCATCACAGGAGGTGGAAAGATGATTGAAAAACATGAAGCTTGCTGGTAGATGGGAGATCTTACCCACTTATGATGGGTGAGTCCATGTGTTTGGTACTAGGCATCTGCAAAAGAAAGAAATAAGAGTTTGTTGGCTAACATATACATATTGAAGGACCTTTTCTCAATGTCAAACTGGTAATTAATGAAAACTACAAACTAAAGTCTAATCAAGAAAAAATACAACAGGTCAATAAACAGACCATCTAATTAATATATAATCACTTAATAACAAAAAGAATTAAGGCTACAAATAGGGGTGTGGTGGCAGGAGAGATGGCTCAGCAGTTAAGAACACTGACTGCTATTCCTGAGGACATGGGTTCCATTCCCAACACCCACATGCTTAGAACAGTCTGTGTAATTACAGGGGATCTGACATCCTCACAGAAACATACATGCAGGCAAAATACAAATCAATGTTCATAAAAGAAAAATGAAGTATAACTAAAAAAGTGGACTGACCATTATAAAATATTTAGAAACCAGTCAGTTATTAACAAAACACCAGAATAAATGTGTGTCTACACAAAACAGCACACATTGTAGAGATTTGTGCCAAGATTAAAACTAAAATGAATGAGGAACTTACAAAGAGAAAGGCCCAAGAGCATCTGAAACCAAAAAATACATCAGAAATTACAAGGAAAAGAGAGTGGTACATTTGGTACTGTTTAGAAATTTAAAAGTGAATTGTATTAGAAAGACAAGCACCAAGACAGGCAGTGGTGGCAAAAACCTTTAGTCCCAGCAGAGGAAGGCAAGTCACATTTTGAGTCTAGCCTATTATACAGAGTGAGTTTCGGGGCAGCAAGAGCTATACAAGGAGACCCTGTCTTGAAAAACAAAATACAAAAGGAAAAAAACCAAAAGGCACACAACTCAAGAGCAAACAATATCAAAATTCATGGCAATTGTCATTGAAAAATCTCTATTGTCACATAGCGCAGATAGAGAGCCTATAGACGTCAATGAAATGCTGAGGCATTTCCCCGAGAAAATGAACAAAAATACACAATTTACAAGTAATATGCAAATAGTCAATAAACATGGGAAAAATATAAACAAAGCCAGAACAATGCTTCTCAACTTATACACAGATCAAAGCTCTCAAACAATTACAACAGTCTTTAGATTTATTTTCTGTGTAGAAGTGTTTTGGCTGCATGTATGTATGTGTACTACTTGGATGACTACTACCCTCAGAAGTCAGAAGAGGGTGCTGGATCCCTTAGGGCTGGAATTATGGGTAGCTGCCATCTGGACCCCAGGCTCTGGAAACCAAACCTGGGTCCTGTGCAAGAGCCACAAATGATCTTAACTGTTGAGCCAACTCAAATCTCCCCTACCACTGCAAGTAAACACTTTTTAAAGAATGCACTTGAAAATGCTGAGCTAAGGGACTGGGGATATAGCCTAGTATTCACAAGCTTGCCTAGCATGCATAGAGCCCTGGGATTGATCCTCGGCACACATGAACCAGGCATGTTTGTGCATCCTTACAAATCCAGCCCTGGGGAGGCAGCAGCAGGGAGATCACAAGTTCAAGACAATCCTCAATTACACAGTAAGTCTGAAGCTAACCTGGGGTGCTTGTGTCTGAGTATTTTTGATCAGCAACAATACTACTATGAGCCCACAGAACTGGAACTGGAATATTGCTATCCCCGTTTTCACAGACACAACTCCTAAAAAAAAAAAAAAAAACCAAGGGAGCAACAGATAAAGTGCACCCTATCTGGCTCCCATATCACTGAGGCTGGTATTCTCACTGATAGACAGCTAAGTGCTTCCCAGTGTAGCTGGCTCCTGTACTTGGGAAAAAGTGAAGACCAAACATCCTTGTAGAGATAAAGATCCCATGTATGGACAATGAGAGGAGGGTAATCAAGCTTCCCAGACAGCTGTGGCTACTTGTAAAAACACACTAGTTCCTGACAGCACCAGATCAGAAGAGCTCCCCTTCCCAGTTGCATGATTCTGCCCCTGCTGCCTGAGCAAACAATATCATGTTTGAAAGCTAACTTACCTTGTCACCTCCCACTGTCACCCTAAAATCTAAAGAATCCTTGAAGCTGCTGGATAAAAACACTAAAACCCCTGAGCAGTGGGAAGGTTCGAGATCTGAGTCTAACTCAAAAGATTCTCCTATTTCTTTGCATTGGTTCAGCACTCCTTAGAGTTCTCCTGGGGGTCCTGCAGTGACTCGGACACAACTTTGCCAATGCCATTAACACTCTATTTGAGTACTAGAGGTGTCTAATATTTCAGATTCTAGCTATACCCCATGCCAAATGGCAGAGAAAGAACATTTGGATTGCTGGACTGAAAGACCCTTCTTTATAACACAACCTTGTGAGCCATAAACCTGTCAGGGTGTTCCAATGATCAAGAAACTTCTGGTAACTTCCTGTCATCTCTATTTTCAGGATAAATCCCTGAGAGCCTCTCCATTGAAACCAAAGACTGCAATACTATTAATAGCATGGTCTGTGCGAAACAGCTCCTAGCCTGGCAGCTTAAGAGACTCATGGATGGGTACCTTTGCTGGGTCACAAAGCTGTAGCTTGGAAATGGTTGTGGATGTTGCACTCCACAGGGGGGATGTAGCAGACAGTCAAATTCAGTAAGAAGATGAAGTTTCCAAACAGCACTTGTGTTGCAGGTGGCTCTGTTCTTTCACAGGACATCTCTTGTTGTGTTCACATAGTCTTCCATTAGATGTACCTGGCCTTCAGTAAAGGCAATGTACTCTTGGAGGAGCAAAGTGGGCTTGCAAGTGTAAACATGATGTTAAACTTATGATTTACACGGTTCAAGAAGCTTGGAATCTCTGCAATGGAATTAGACCCAGATCATTTTGGAATATTCCATCATAAATTTCATTGAGGCCAAGTAGTGATCCGAGCAGTGATCATTACTGGGCCTGAAAACTAGCACACTACTGACCATGAGTGGGTAAAGTGCTTACTATATAAGCAGGATGACTTGAGTTTGGATCCTTAACATTTGTGTGAGAAGCCAGGCATGGCACCAATGCCTGGATCCCCAGGACTGGGAAGCCGAATATTGGAAATATTAAAATGAACCTGCCAGCTTTCTGCATCTGTTCCGGATTTATGCGAAGTCTCTAGAGTGGCCTCTGCTTCAACAGCCAAGGTCCTGCTCTGGTATTGCAACTGGTGGTTACAACACTATTGCCCCAACTGGATCCCTCGGGCTTCCACGCAAATACCACACACCCCATGGGCTGCCAGCTCTCCACCATGGCTGACCCACATCCCAATAACCAAGTAAATCAAAACTCTTAATGCTTGATTACCTAGCCAATTAGATTTATGTATATTATAAACATAATTCCAGGATGCCAGTTTACAATGAAAATAGTCCCACCCGATATTTCTAACACCATGAACCTCACAGAGAAAACATCTCAAGCCATTGTTCATCAACCCCAGCCATGACCTCCCTCTGCAGACAACTGCACTTTCTTCCTCTGTAACTCCTAGCTCAGTCCCCCTTTTCCTTGTCCAATCACAGACCCTCTTTGCCCTGATGTAAAGTTTCAGGAAAGTTCCTTTAACAGCAGAGATATGGTCACCCAACCTATTAGTCAGTGAGCTCACGGCTCAGTGCACAAGGCATACGAACATCCACTCAAGCCCACACATATGAAATAAAAATAAATACATCTTTAGAAACAAAAAGCAAGATGAAAGTTCAAAAGAACAATTACATGTCTGTAAAAGAGCATAACTTAAATCAGGACATGGTGGCCTATACCTCTAGTCCCAGCAACCACGAGAAAATCACAAAACAAAACGGAATGAAGCTGACCTGCAGTGATGACGTAGTAGTTAAGGGCACTTGCTGTCCTTCCAGAGGATCCAGGTTCACTTCCCAGCACCTACATGGTGACTCACAACTATCTTAACCCCAGTCCAAGAGGACCTGATGTGCTCTTCTGAACTCTGTGAGCATAAACACTCAGAAACATTAAAAACACAAATAAATGTAAAAATATGAAACGGGTTCAGAAGAGATGATGGCTCGATGGTATTCACTCTTAACTGTACATTTTTGTGCACTTTTACTCTATAATTAAAATGTTGTACGGTAGATATTTATTGTTTTGTAATGTGGAACAAATATTACAAAAACAATTCTGCAAATGACTATTTATTATCTATGCTGTGCTTGGTCAAACAACTTTGCCAAAATACATTCTCTGTTCCCTGAATAAGACACAAACATGCTTTCAGATATAGGGAAATGAGTACAATCTTCTTCTTGCACATACAGATTAATACTCTCTGCAACTCTCCACTGAGGATATGCCGTTCACACTGTACGGGTTCCTTGGGAATAAAGCAATGTCTGCAGCAAATTTTGGTACACAAACATGCCATAAGTGCTATGTTTACTACAACTGGCACAGTAGGAAATTGGAGGAGCCTGTCAAAACCATTATATAGCAGCTTTTCTTGAGATTTTTCCTGATTTAAATCTGCCTCCTTTAAAAATTCTTTTCCCACTCAACATCAAAGTTATAACTGGGTTCAAGGTTCACATGCCTGAACTCTCAAGCAATAGCCTTAACCCCTAACCCCATACATGACACCACCAAACGCACTTTGCTCTAGAAGGAATCTGCATAGTCAGCTCTGAGTGAGAGTTTATGTCACAGACTGACATCTGGAGGAACAATACTCTAGGGTCTTTGAAATCAAACTGTCTAACTGATGTAATGACATAGATAGGTCCTGGTTAAAACAAGGGATAAATTGCACAGTGAACAGAAGCTGGTGTAGTGAGCATACGACAGTTAGACCACTCAGATATGCTGGGACCAGCAAGGCTGACCAAGGTCATTTGCAACCCTTCTCTGCTTTATTAAAATTCTCTGTGCACAACCTTTGCCTTTACAATTTGCAGTTCCCATCATGTACCATGGCACATCAGGATCCCGACCCCATCAGTGTAGGAAAGGGAACTAAACCCTATTTTGAAAATCCCAAACCCATTCCTGGATTTTCCATCTTTCCTTCACTTCAACTTACAATTTCCCCATATTAAAGTTTTCCCATAAGGTGAGCTACCCAAATATCCCAAGATGCAACTCATTGAAGAATCCTGAAATAGCCAGCGGAGGAGGTGCATACCTTTAATCCCAATACTTGGGAGACAGGGGCAGGCAGTTATCTATTAGTCAAGGCCAGCCTGGTCTACAGAGCAAGGTCCAGGACAACCAAGGCTACATGAAGAAGCCCTGGCTTAAAACACCTCCCCCCCCCCCAAAAAAAAAGAAAAAAAAAAACCTGATCCACCCCTGGAGTGGGAACCTTTGTCCTGTAAAATTCTTCACTCAAATTCCTACTTTGTCTCATTTTGAAGTCTTTCTTTGATGGAGACTGGAAATACTAGGAAGAAATACTATCTGGCATCTAACATTGTGGTCTTCCCAGCCTACTCCACACATATACCATCTATGAGAAGTTCTTGTGAGTACAAGGGCTGAAACAAATCACTGAAGATTGCCATCTACAAAGGATACACATAGCCTGCTTTGCTCTGAAATGTGGCTTTTTTGTAGACTTTTGCTTTTGAGACAGGGTTTCATTATGTAGTGGTGGATGTCCTGGAACTCACTTACATAGACCAGGCTAGCCTGTAACTCAGAGCTCTGCTAGGCTCTCTCTTGAGACTGCTGTGATTAAAGGTGTGCACAGTGACAGCTTGGCTGAAATTTTTCTCTTTAAACTTGTTTATTTTTATTTCATATGCAATGATGTTTTGTCTGTGTGAGGGTGTTGGATCTCTTGGAATTGCAGTTACAGGCAGTTATAAGCAGCCATTTGAGTGCTGGAAATGGAACAAGGGTCCTCTGGAAGAAAAGCCAAGGTTCTTTTGTTGATGACCCAGTTAATCATCTCTCCAGCCTTGAAATGTGTATTTTTTTAAAAGAATTATTAATTTAAAGGATATGAATACATTAGAGCTGTCTTCAGACAAAGGAGAAAACGGCATTAGACCCCATTACAGAATTGTGAGCCACCATGTGGTTGCTGGGAATTGAACTCAGGACCTTGGGAAGATCAGTCTGTGCTCTTCAGAGCTGAGCCCTCTTTGTAGACGGAAATGTGTAATTTTAATAATGGAATTAAGGTAAACAGAAGACTGACTTCATATCAAAGCTGTGTTGGTTCATAAGTGATTATCAGTAGAGAAAAGGAGAAGAAACAGAACTCCAGCCTTCAGCAAGAAAAGGAAAACCCTCAGCTTGGTTAGTGCACCAACAGGTGTGCATATATTCATCCTGATCTTCAAGGAAACCAGCAATGCTTACCTTCTTCCAGTTGAACACAGCTTAATTACTAGCACTTACAACCATCACATGCTCTGAAGACTTGAGGGCTCCCCATCAGTTTGCTCCTAAGGCGCTCTGAGTACAACATTTTCTCTAGCCTGGTGTAGCCACCAGGACCTGTTTCTATCCAATTATTCTTGTGTGATTTCACTTTCTGGTGGAACAGCCAGCAGCTTTTACCCCAGGGGATCTCCAAGGCCCTGCACCACTGAATTTGTTAGTATTTTGATTACAAAGTTATGTATCTTGAGTACATGGGCTCCGGAGAACTCTAAATATTCTAATTATATCTTATGCAACGTGATGGTTCTTAGGCCATTGAAATACACCCAGTTATAACACTAGAGACTCTTGTGTGCTTCTTTAAAGCTCTGGCTGACTTGAGACTTGCTAGGATTGCCTTTGAACTTGCTGGGATTTTCCTGCTTCTACTTCCAGAGTGCTAACATTCCAGGACTACACCATAATGCTGGCTTAAAAAAAACTTGCTGTGAAACTAATTCAGCGGTTGAAAACAAACATTATCCCTTAAACCAGGAAAACAATTAAAACAATAACTACACCCCAAAAAAGAAAGAGAAGTGTTATATCATGAAATGTGATTGTTTTGTTTTTCTGACCTAGGGTCTCATTCATCATCCCTGGCTGACCTGACACTTGCTTTGTACTTCAGAATTCACAGAGATCTATATGCCTGATTCTCTTTCTGAATGCTGGGAATGAAGGTTCGTGCCATCAGGCCCAGCATGAAACATTCTGATTGTTATTTGGGTGATAATCTCAATGGTTTATGTCAAATTGAAATCTATTTCTAAAATACTTGAAAATACAAGATATTTCAAAGTGGCTTAAAAATAAAATTTTAATGTTAGATACTAGAATGTTATAGAGAATTTTCATACAAATGACTACCAGTTTTTAGATTCAAAATGCTATTGAAGGAAGGAATGCTTAATCATGTATTTTCCTACCTTTCCTCCTTCCATCCTTCCTTCCTTCCTTCTTTCCATTCTTCTGTCTTAGGGTTTCTTTTATTGTGAACAGACACCATGACCATGGCAACTCCTATAAAGGAGAGCATTTAATTGGGGATGGCTTACACTTCAGAGATTTAGTCCATTATCATCATGGCAGGAAGCATGGTGGTACACAGACGGACATGGTGCTGGAGAAGAAGCCAAGAGTTCCACATCTGGATCAGCGGGCAGGAGGAAATGAGTGCCACACTGGGCCTGGCTTGAGCATCTTAAACCTCAGAGTCTGCCCCCAGTGTCACATTTCTTCGAACAGGGCCACAGTTCCAAATAGTGCTATGTCCTGTGACCCTATGAGGCCATTTGTTTTTTTCAAACCACTGCTCTCTCCCTTTTGCTCTTTCTTTCTTTTTTTTTAGACAGGGTCTCTCTAAGTACTCTAGGTTGTAGTAGAACTTGCTATATAGACTAGGCTGGCCTCAAACTCACAGAGATCCCCTTGCCTCTGTCTCTTGTGTGCTAGGATTAAAGGTGAACACCTCCATGCTCAGTGATGCAATGTCCTTAATAGAACAATCAGGCCTGAAACACCAACATTTGACACAATGAAAAAAACAAAGGAGTATGTTCTTAATTATTATTAACTGTGAACTTGACACTGACCAGAAAAGCTCAAAACAAAACAAAACAAAAACTACAAAACAATGAAGGTCTCAACTGAGTAATTACATGTATAAAGTTGGTCTGTGGGCATGTATATGAGAGATTGTCTCCATTATCTTAATTGATATTGGAGAGCTCAGAGCACTGTGGGTGGCACCATTCCCTGGGCAGGTGGTCCTGGGCTGTACAGGGAAGTAGCTGAGCATAACTGGAACACCATTCCTCCATGATTCTTCCCTCTAGGTTCCTTCCTGCCCTGACTTCATTCAATGATGCACTGTGACCTAGACATATAGACCAAACACAACCTTTACTCCCTAGCCCGATTTTGGTCAGTGTCTTTTATCACCTCAACAGAAAGGAGACTAGGATACCCATTTTTAAGGAGTAGGTAGAATGAGGTGAAAGTGAAATAGGTTATTAGGTTTCTTTACAAGTTAAAAAAAATAGAACTTACATACTGGTTTTTGAAGTAATTCTTCCATATCAATTATTTTATATAGCATATATTTAAACACACACAGATAAACAGTATTGCAGTTCAAAAACAAGTTTTCAAGTACATCTGTTTTTCTTCAGTGCTGGGACTGAATCCAGAACTTCACATATGAGTAGCAACCACTCTGCCAATCTACAAAACCAGTAATAACCAAAAAACCTTCCAGGCACGAAAACGAAAAGATAAAAATAAATGTCAAATCCAGTGGAATATAAACTACATATTTCAAAGCAGAATACGATTCTCATTGGCTGCTTCTAGCTGGTAATTTTTCAAAGTAAAAACTGTGGCCTGACTAATCTTACTGCTTAAGTCTCACTAATCTCACATAGCTAAGGCACAGAGCGCCTCCTACTGGGAGTTCTTGACTGAATTTAAAAGCATACTCTAACACCCATTTGAGAAACTTGAAGGGATTTTACAACTAATTAACCAATAGTTACTTGTTTCTTGTACCCATACTCGTCTTGCAATGCTCCCGTAAGAATTAGAAACAATCCTATAAAACCTCCAGTAAACAATGAAATCCCAACAAACAACATTCAATATACTACAGCTAACATTTGTTTTAGTGGCAAACAGAAACCCTAAAAAATAATGTACTGACATGTAATGCACACACCATAAATTTAAAAATTTCCAGGGAAGTATCCTTCTATAACTCAAGCTAACCTTGAACTTGGAATCTTCCTGACCCAGCCTACCCAATGTTAGCATTATCAGCCAGTGCCAGCACACCCAGTTTGTAAATGTATTTTGAAGTCCAGGCACTGAAGTAGAAATTTCTGGTTTTGTTGGAGACTCATTTATGTTTTTCTGGAAAGTGTCTCATGAGAGGCTGCTTTGCTGAGAACACACAGGTGTTGTTTTTCTGGAGCAGAGCTTGACAGGACATGTGATGCTTGGAAAGAGAATAAGTATAACCAAACAGACAGTGGACAACTTGCAACTCTTGCTGTTCTTCGTTAGGCTTTTCTGATGCTGGTCTTCACTGCTTCCACACATGCATTGGTTCATTGCTTTCTACACTTGTCGTGACTTCAGAGAGAGAAATGCATCAAATAACTTCTGGTGGTATTCCAGCTGCTTCTTGATGCTTCCACTGACTCTTGCCAGAGACTAGAGGTTTCTTCTGGATAGAGCCACTGCTACTGATTTGTGTTTGGTGTTTATCGAATGGACTGAACTGCTGACTATGAAGATTGGAATCACCCCAAAGAACTATTTCTAAACAGATCCACAGATCCATTTCCTATTATCCTCTCTTTTCTCCTACCTCTGGTAGGTGGTGGGTTAGAAGGGAGGTCAAAGCATTTAAGAATCATAATTAAAGAAGTTTTGAAAAAATAAACCTAAGCCTACAGACATGGTGGCTCAAGTCTTTAGTCTCACAACTCAGGAAGCAGAGGGAGATGGATACCTGTGAATTCAAGGCAAGTCTGGTCTACATAAGGATTTCTAGGACAGCCAGGGCTACATAGAGACCTTATATTCTCAAAGAAATAAATAAATTAAAAATAATTAGCTAATTAATTTACTTTATGAATCTTGATGAATGGAATTAATATTTAAGTAAGTTACCATTAGTGTCACAGATAACTAGAAAGTGCTTTTGCTATAAAGTATTGACTCATTCTCTGGCCTCTCAAAACAATAAAAGCCTGGCATCGCTACCTTCATCTGTATTTGTCTCCCTTGCTCTGTACACTTCATCATCACATGTTTTAACTCAGTGTTAGCTATGCTAAGTATTATAGAAATAGCTGTATAAAAACCAAGGCTAGCTAACCTGTCTCCAACAGTTCAAGAAACAGATGTATCTTACAGCTTTCATTATACCCTGTTCTGGAATCTGAAAAGGTGCCTGAATGTCTCCAGACATGGTTTCAATTCCAGGAACAGCAGTACCTCAGAGACAGTGGGAACAGCTATATGTGATATGGAAGCAGAGTTCAGATAATGGTCAACCAGACCACAGAAATAAGACCAATCAGGCCACACAGTGACCAAGCCTGCTTAGTTATGCTTTTTTTTTAAACACTTCCCCTATATAAACCTAAAGTTCATATCAGTGCCCTGATGATGGACTTGCAGTCACTGAGTCCCTTTATCCATACCTCCTAACATAACCACATTGCTTAACCTTTCTCTGACTGTCAACACTACGTGTCTCTGTAATTGGTGTGGCGTGACAGGTGGCTGAACCTAGTTGTTTGGGATTCCCAGAGTTCTTGCCATACATACATCACTGACATCACCATGCTGGTTTTGATTGCATTCCTCTAGCAACTACTAATGCTAAGCACATCTTATGTATGCTTGAGCTCATCATCTCTGAAGCAGCCTTCTCCTGTATGTGTAGCCATCCATTGTGAGTTCTGCCTCCTCACTGCGAGACCAAAACTCAAATTCCCACTCTAGCTTGTAGGCATGTGTCCCAGACTCTGCCCATGAGACAGATGAGTGTGGAGTCTCAAGAGGAAGCTGTTTAGTATTCCAGTTGTGGCTAGGTCAACTACAAGTTGACTCACAAGTGGTATGAAAACATCAGTAGGAGTATTTGTCCTAGTATTCAAGGATGCAAGAGCAGTATCACAATGAAAAGAGTATAAAGTCTTTTAGAACCAGCCTCAAAATTAACTATACAGCATGATTTGAAATAAATTATAACTATTATAAATAATGTATTATGTAAACATTATGTGTAATAATTATAACAAATATTAATCATTTATAAAATAATAATTATTATAAATGACAGGGTATCACTATGTAGCCCTATCTGTCCTGGAACTTACAGAAATTTGCCTCCATCTGTCACTCAATGGATAATATTGTAGACTAGCATCAACATGCCTAGTAGCACTTCTTTGTGCCACTCAATAGCTACTTGATAAGATCCTTTTCTGTTATATCATTACTTTGGAAGAAGGGACAGATTTATTTTGTCTTGATCAAAACTGAAATTCTAGAAAATATGTAAAGTATTAATAGAAAAACATGTAATAGGAATCTACAGAAGTTATAATAGGGTGAACAGCTGGCTAAACAATTCAGATTTAATGGAAATATTATGAAAGCTGTCAAGAATAGAGCGTTTCTCTCTGAATACCATTCTAACTTAAAGACACCAAACTGACAACTTATGGGTAATTCATGGCTCAACACTGGTCAATATTTTCTCAGCAATTACAAAAATGAACTTGTCATTTCAAACACAATCATGGATAATGTTTGCTGCCAATGCTGAATGTGACTGTTCAGAAAATGTTAGCATTTTGAAAATCTTTTGCTAGCTATCTGATGAGTTTGACAACTTCTCAATCAATACGTAGTAGCTGGTGGTGTTAAAGCGATTTTAAATTTCTTTTGAATGAAATATGGCAATGCATGGAAGGCCTGCATAAAAAGATGAATCAATATTTTCCAGAAGAGTTATACAAGGTGCTGGAGAGATAGCTTAGCAGGTAAGAGCACTAGCTGCTCATCCAGAGGACCTGGGTTCAATTCCTGGCACCCACTCACTGGTTCACAAGCATCTATAATTCTACTTCCAGGGGACCCAAGGTCCTCCTCTGGCCTTCTGTGCACTGCATGCATATGGTACATAGATAAGCATGAAGGCCAAAACTCCTATGTACATAAAATTATGTAGATATAGATGTAGATGTAGGTATAGGCATAGGTATAGGTATAGATATATATTTATATATATAAAAGTTTTTAAAATACCACTACAGGGCTGGAGAAATGGCTCAGTGGTTTGGAGGTCTTTGAGAGGACCCTGGTTCAATTCCCAGCACCCATATGGCAGCTCACAACTGTCTGGAACTCCAGTTTCAGGAGATCTGACACCCTCACACAGACATACAGGAATGCAGGCAAAGCACCAATGCACATAAAATAAAAATAAACGGTTAAAAAAATACCACTACAAATTTAACAATTTTATAATCGAGTATAACCTCTACATTTTGAGTCCCTTGAATGGAAAACATAACCTGTCCTGCAAGCTCACTGATAGGGTTTTACAACTGGCTAGGTAATTCACTTTAAAATCTATCACTCCCAAATAGGAATGTTCCAAAACTGGATTTTTCCCTTTGATAAGGGTTTTCTTCCCATATTCTTAGGTTTATTTATATGGATTTGTGCAAGGCTCTGTGTGGGTATGTGCACACAAGTGCTGGTACTCAGGAAAGCCAGAGATATTGGGGTGCCCTGTAACTGAAGTGACAGGTGACTTGTCACCTGTCATGTGCACCAGAAATAACCTCTGATCCCTTGCAAGCACAGCATGGCTTTTAATTGCTGAGCCATCTCTCAAGTTTCCTTGCTTGCTTTTTGAGACAAGGTCTTTATTATGTAGATCAGGCTGGCTCAATCTGTGTTCTAAAACTAACTTTATACTAGCTTTTTACAAAATAGTATGAGCTAGATTATATTTTTTCTAATGATTTATTTATTTTTATTTTTTGCATTGGTGTATTGTCTGCATTTACTTCTGTGTGAGGGTGGTACTGGAACCCTGGTACTGAAATTTCAGACAGTCATGAACTGCCATATGGGTGCTGGGAATTGAACTCAGATCCTCAGAAGAGCAACCATTACTCTTAACTGCTGAGTTACCTCTGCAGCCCATAATTATACTTTTTTATATTACTGCAATTAAAATAACCTAAAGTCTTAATATTGCACACACTTTTGCTGCTAGTCCAAGAAACAGTGATTGCCTTCAGGAAAGTGAGGACAGTTTTTCATTTTGTTTTGTTTTGTTTTTTAACTTAAAAACCTAGTCTTGTTATATATGTGCCCCTTTGTGTGTGTGTGTGTGTGTGTGTGTGTGTGTGTGTGTGTGTGTGTCTGTGAATACGAGCCATGACTCTAAGGTGGAGGCAGGAACAGCTCATTGGAGACAGTCCTTGGCTTCAACTATGTGGATTCTGGGCTCAAACTCACAACAAGCTTGTTTGCAGGTGCCTTTGCCCGATTATTTTGCCCGCCCCAATTTCTCCTCTTTTACTTTCTTATTTGGTAGATATATTGCCTAAAAAGGAACAGAATCTGTAAGACCTGGTGCCATAGGTTCTCTAGCTGTCTTGAGGGCAACATTCACAGCCCATCGCTCTTTTGAAACATGACCTTCCATCTTCTATCACACCACTTTAAAAATAAACATCATTTTCAACATTTCCTATCAGAACCATCCTAGCCTCACCACAAATGTCAGGGCTCCCATATCTCTCCACCTTTCCACTACCTCACTTCAACATAGCATCAACCCTTTCATTCCCTCCCACCCTAGGTGGGACTCCACATGAGTACTGAGAATGAAACCCAGGTTCTTTGCAAGTTGCTCTTAACCATGGAGCCAACTCTCCATCTGTCTCCCACACTAGGATCCACACCCTCCAAATCCCACTGGGGGAAGTCAACTCTGACCCCACAGGTCCCCCACAAGTTTTCGAGGCTCGGCTGAGAGGGTGGGAATGTGGGGCGCACAGGGAAGTATCCAACCTTTGGTCAGCACCTGCCTCTAGGAGTCAGGAAGCAGTACCTACAGCTCTGCTCTCCCCAGCCACCTCCAAGAGCATCTAGCCTCCCTGAAAAGACAAAAGCTTGGCCCTCAGGCAGGGAGCATCAGTCTGGCACTTCTTAGCCCTGCCCCAAGCTGACACTGAACCCCGGGCTCTGCCTCTCATGCGGTTTTTAAGTTTACGCATTAGGATATAGCTCGGCTGGGTGGGTGGGAATGTGGGGCGCTTGGGGAGGTATCCATCCCTTTGGTCAGTGCCTGCCTGGAGGAGTCAGGAAGCAGAGCCTACAGATCTGCCCTCACAAGCCACCACCAAGAGCAACTTGCCTCAACAAAATGACAAAACCTTGAGCTTCAGGGGGGGAGCGCCAATCTGGCAGTTCTTATCCCGCCCCAAGATGACACTAAAAACCCAGGCTCTGGCTCTCAGGCCTTTTTAAGTTTACCCCTTAGGATGTAGCACCTCTCCAGAGCAACAAGCCCCGCCCTCAGACTGTTGGCCAACGTCCGGGCTCCGCCTTCAGTTCCAACCTCTTCCAGTTGCTCTACACTGGGACTCCGCCTCTGCCTCTCCAAACCCCACCCTCAATCTAATTGCTCTACACCAAGACTCCACTTTCTCAGCTCCTAAGCTCCGCCCTCAGCCTAATTACTACAGACCTGGGCTCCGCCTTCATCGCCTCTAAGATCCGCCCTCATTTCTGTTGCTTCTCTCCCGGGCTCCGCCTCTCGCGCGCCAAGCTCCGCCCTCTGTAGATTGCTCCACATCCGGGCTCTGCCTTCTGCGCGCCTAAGCTCCGCCTTCACCAAGTGGCTTCCCACCGAGCCCCGCCCCCAACGTGCCCGAACTCCTCTCGCTGCACTCGCCAGTCCTTCAGGCAGTCCCACAGTTGCACGTGACCTGTCGTGTTCGTCACAGGGTTGGGGTGACTCCGGGCAGCGGTGATAACCCGGCACAGAAGCAGAGTCGCATTTCGGAGAGTCCAGTCTTAACTCGGCCCCTCACACATGGAGCCCGTAGTCCAGGGAAGAGCAGCCCAGGGCGGCCCTGGAGAGGTTGTAGGTGCAGGCGGACCAGAGGAGGAGACTCTGTCAGCCTCAGGAAGGCACTGGAGACACACGGAGCTGAACCTCTTTCCCCGACATTAGAGTCGCCCCTCCGCCTCAGGGGACCTTTCGCCTCCTGAAGGATCTGTCTGGGATTGTCCACGAAAGTGGCATTAGGCACGGTTTGTCTAGGGCACGTTGGCTTGTGGCCTCAGAAGGTAGTGCTCTGAGTTGTCCAAAGAGCACATTGGGCATCACTTTTATGTAGAGATTGTGCCCAGGGCTGAGACGTGGGCAGGAGCTAATGTCCACAGGCAGTGTCAGCAACATGCAAATGCATCAAGCACCAAGGCAAAGCCACAAGGCTGCAGCTGTCTTCTTCAGGCAACCTAGTTTTGTGCTAAATCTCACTAGGCTTTTTTTTTTTTTGTCAGAACCATGCATAGAGCTGAACACCAGACATTCATTCAAGGATGTAGATAAAAGAAGCTCCCAAAACTAAGAATGGTGTGAATTATATTTAGTCCCCGTCTCCAAGGGGACTAAAATGCCTTTGAGATGATAAAAGTTAAGACTCATCAATTTACTTAGATTTGCCTCCTACCGGTATAATTTCAGGCTACCTAATAAATCTTAATAACATTTTTCCTCTCTGTATCATTTTTTAATTCATTCACCAATTTTCTTTCATCCTGGCCACGTTCTTTCCTCACTTCCTTTCCAGCATGCACTTAGACCTGCTGTAGACTCCACTCCCTCCCTTCAGTACTACAACAGGACTACTTAGTCCTTAGAGGATGTGCAGCCAAACAAGGTGCCTAGCTGCCTGCCAGGAGAGTTTACTCAAAGATTTCATTTCTTGGGCATACAGGTAACTTTCCTACGAATACTCATTCTTCTTTCTTTTATATTTTAATTTTGACTTACATATGTCTATATGAACCTTTGGAATCTTGGAACCCTTGAAAGAGGAGTTACAGACATGAGTGGCCGTGTGGCTGCTAGGAATTGAACCTGGGCCTCTGGAAGAACAGCCAGTGCTCTTGAGTCATCTCTCCAGCCCCTGGATTGTTTTTCAAGACATTTCTCATCTATTCCTTAAAGACTAATAGAACTGTAACTTATATCTTAAAGGGCATGTTTTTTCCTGGAAGCAATGTTTATCACATAAGGAAATTAATAATCTAAAGGTAATTAAAATATTTTAATTTATGCAAAAGAGGCTCATGTGTATGAAAGTTTTCATTTGCTGCATCCTAGTAGAGAAGATCTGGAGAATTTCAATTTTCAAGATTAGGGACATTTAATCCTTTTGGTTTTCTGCTTTTTGTTTTCTTTGGAAGTTTTGGGTAGGTTTCCTTTCTATTACTCACAGATCTGAGTGTGGGGTGGGTCGGTGTCTCAATATACTGCCTGTACCTGTCTCTAACTCCAAGGCACAAATAATTTTCCTGCCCCAAGAATCCCATATGCAGGAATTACAGAATTGTGACTTCATACCTTCTACCTATATTTTAATAAGTCATAGGATTTAGAGTTTGTCAGAGACATGGAATAAGAATTTGGGGGCTGTCATTTTTAACAAATGGTGCTGGATCAACTGGATGTCAGCATGCAGAAAAATGAAAATCGACCCATTCTTATCTCCTTGTACAAAGCTCAAGTTCAAGTGGATCAAGGACCTCCACATAAAACCTGATACACTGAAGCTTATAGAGGAGAAAATTGGGAAGAACTTTGAACACATGGGCACAGGGGAAATTTTCCTGAATAGAATACCAAAGGCTTATGCTCTAAGAACAAGAATCGACAAATGGGACCTCATAAAAACTACAAAGCTTCTGTAAGGCAAAGGACACTGTCAATAAGACAAAACAGCAACCAACGGATTGGGAAAAGATCTTTACCAATCCTACATCTGATAGAGGGCTAATACCCAATGCATACAAAGAACTCAACAAGTTAGACTCCAGAGTGTCAAATAACCCTAATAAAATGAAAAACAGAGCTAAACAGTGAACTTTCAACTGAGGAAACTCGAATGGCTCTGAAGCACCTAACAAAATGTTCAGCATCCTTAGTTATCAGGGAAGTGCAAATCAAAACAACACTAAGAGTCCATCTCACACCAGTCAGAATGGCTAAGATGAAAAACTCAGGGGACAGCAGATGCTGGAGAGGATGTAGAGAAAGAGGAACACTTCTCCATTGTTGGTGGGATTGCAAGCTGGTAAAACTGCTCTGGAAATCAGTTTGGTCGTTCCTCAGAAAATTAGACAGCTGAGGACCCAGCTATACCACTCCTGGGCATATACCCAGAAGATGCTCCAACATGTAATAAGGACAAAATGCTCCACTATGTTCATAGCAGACTTATTTATAATAGCCAGATGCTGGAAAGAACCCAGATGTCCTTCAACTGATGAATGGATACAGAAATTGTGGTATATATACACAATAGACTACTATTTAGCTATTAAAAACAATGAATTCATGAAATTCTTAGGCAAATGGCTGGAACTAGAAAGTGCCATCCTGAGTGAGGTAACCCAATCACGAAAGAACACACATGGTATGCACTCACTGATACGTGGATATTTTCCCAAAAGCTCAAAATAAACATGTTACAAGTCACAGACCACAGGAAGCTCAAGAAGAAGGAAGACTGAAGTAGGGGTGCTTTGATTCCTCAGAGAAAGGGAACAAAATATTCACAGGAACAACTATGGAGACAAAGTATGGAGCAGAGACTAAAGGAAAGGCCACGCAGAGACTGTCCTACCTGGGGATTCATTCTATAAACGGTCACCAAACCCCAAAACTACTATGGATGACAAGAAGTGTGTATTGAAAGGAGCCTGTTATGGTTGTCTTTTGGAGAGACCCTGCCAGAGTCTTACAGATACAGAGGCAAATACTAGCAGCCAACCATTGGACTGAGCGCCGGATTCACAATGGAGGAGTTAGAGGGCTGACTGGAAGAGCTGGGGGTGGGAGTGGGGGTTGCAGCCCCATGGGAAGAACAAGTATGTCAGCCAATGAGACCCCCCAGGGCTCCCAGGGACTAAGCCATCAACCAAGGGGTACACATAGTTACAGCCAAAAGAGTGGCAGAGGAATGCCTTGTCGGGCACCAGTGGGAAGAGAGGTCCGTCGTCCTGTGAAGGCTCAATAGAGGCCCCAGTGTGGGGAAATGGAGTGGGGGTTGTGGGCGTGGGTTGGGTGGAGGAGCATATTCTTAGAGGCAGGGTGTGGGAGGATGGATTGGGGGTTTTCGAGAAGGGGGTAAACGGGGAAGGGGTATAACCTTTCAAATATAAATGAAGAATATATTTAATATAAAAAAATTTGGGGGCTGTCAAAACACATATATGTATATGTCATATATACATATATATGTATATATACATATATATATATATCATATGTGTGAGAACAAGTAAACAGAGTATTATAGATTGAATTAGGTTCTTTTAGAACTCATGTTAGCCTGGTACAGTGGCACATAGCTGTAATCTCAGTACTTGGGAGATAAAGGTAGGAAAATTATAAATTCAAGATCATTCTTGGTTATATATAGAGAGTTTCAGAAAAGGCTTGGCTACATGAAAACTTTTTAAATAAATACATGCATACATGCATACATACATACATAAGCAAATAAATATTTACATTCCACAATGAGGTCAAATAGTTGCTATGGTTGTCCTCACAGACTAATATAGACATTGTCAAGAAATCAAAATGGTCCAGGTAGAGGGTGTATGCCTGTAATCCCAGAACTCCAGAAGATCTCAGGTTGGGAAATAGCCTGGGTTACATGATGGGACTATCTGATAAAGCAAATGGAAAGACAATACAGAGGCCGGGAGACATGGCTCCATGTTCTAGGAAATTTTTTAAAAAACTGGTATGTTCCTGCACTTGTGCCAGAAACTGCCCCAGGGACCTGGCCAGATATGCACTGGTGGGCAATGGCCAACCTGTTTTTATCTCGTGGAGACTCTGATCAGAGCTCCAAAATCTCTCCACCCAGCTCAATAAGTTCCTACTGGAGGGTCGCTACCACACCAGCCCATGCTTCAAAACCCCTATGACATTTGTGGAGCATCTCAGGCAAGCCCACACTTTGCCGCCTTATCTTTCTCACTTGAACCCAGATGAGCTGCCGCCAGAAGGAAAACCCAACACAAAGTACTTAGGAAACAACAGTAATTCAATCACTGGGTGCAAAACAATAATTCTAATCTTGTAAGCCTTATTAAATCTGGATCCACCATTGGAACTGGGAGTCACTTGTAGCTCTCTCTTGTCCTCACGATATCCCTGTCCAAAAGGGCCTAACTCTCTCCTGCTTCCTCTCTTCCTCAGTCCAACCTGGAAGTCCCGCCTACTCACCCAGTGATTGGCTCCTTTATTCATTAGGGGATGATTCACAAGAAATCACCTGAGGACATGACTCATTCCTAGTTATCAGCCCCTCCCAGGAAAGTAGAATTAACATAAAAATACAAGTAACCCCAGGGCTATCCACAACAGCTCCATGGTTAAGAGCTCTTCTTATAACAGGCACATAGCACAACCATTAATCCCAATACTCAGGACACAAAATCAGACTGAGCTCTGTGAGTTCAAGGCCAGTACATAGAGGAACTCTATGTACACCCCAAACAATAACAACAACAACAGCTCTTGTTGCTCTTGCCGAAGACCTAGGTTTGGTTCCCAGCATAAACATGGGTAGTTTACAACCTCTTGTAACTACAAAACTACAGTTGATGGGGATCTACTGTTCTGACATCCATGTGCTCCAACCACACCTGGAAAATGCACATAGATACATGTTGGCAAAACATTCGCCCTTCTGGTCGCCATCTGCAGCAGGGAACCAGGCAGCTCCAAAGCCTTCTGTGCTTAGCCCACCAGGAGAGAGTGATCTCCCAGCAGCTATTTCACTTCTGAGTGATGAGGTGAGATCTCCACCTTCTCTCTGGAGGGGTACAGCTAGGAGGGTACAGGGCATATGGTCAGTGTTGCTGCTGGGCCAGGAGTGGTCCCTTCCGGCCATCATTTGCTTCAGGGAACCAGACAGCTCCACAGTGTTCTGTGCACAGAC
Organism: Tokudaia tokunoshimensis; assembly: GCA_036184795.1. NCBI lineage: Eukaryota > Metazoa > Chordata > Mammalia > Rodentia > Muridae > Tokudaia > Tokudaia tokunoshimensis. Next base: position 80,652,888 of record BTHU01000002.1, on the reverse strand, counting down.
CCTGCCAGAAGAGAGTTGGTCTCCCAGGAGTACAGACACAGGCTTACAGGTCCACAGGAGGGGCAAGCTCCAGGCAGAGACAACAAGATTAACTAACAGCAGAGATAACCAGATAGTGAAAGGCAAGCACAAGAACCCTACCAACAGAAACCATGGCTACTTGGCAACATCAGAGCCCAGTTCTCCCACCACAACAAGTCCCGGATACCCCAACACACCAGAAAAGCAAGAGTTGGATTTAAAATCTCATCTCACGATGCTGTTAGAGGACATCAAGAAGGACATAAATAACTCCCTTAAGGACATACAGGAGAACATGGGTCAAATGGTAAAAGCCCTTAAAGAGGAAACACAAAAATCCCTTAAAGAAATACAGGAGAGCATGGGTGAACAGGTAGAGGCCCTTAAAGAGGAAACACAAAAATCCCTGAAAGAATTCCAGGAGAACACAAACAAACAAGTGAAGGAAATGAACAAAACCATCCAGGATCTAAAAATGGAAGTAGAAACAATAAAGAAATCACAAAGTGAGACATCTCTGGAGATAGAAAATCTTGGAAAGAATTCAGGAGTCCTAGATGCAAGCATCAACAACAGAATACAAGAGATAGAAAAAAGAATCTCAGGGGCTGAAGACACCATAGAAAACATTGACTCAACAGTTAAAGAAAATGCAAAATGCAAAAGGCTCCTGAGCCAAAACATCCAGGAAATTGAGGACACAATGAGAAGACCAAACCTAAGGACTATAGGTATAGCAGAGAGCGAAGATTTCCAACTTAAAGGGCCAGTAAATATCTTCAACAAAATTATAGAAGAAAAATTCCCTAACCTAAAGAAAGAGATGTCCATGAACATACAAGAAGCCTACAGAACTCCAAACAGACTGGACCAGACCAGAAAGTCCTCTTGACACATAATAATCAAAACACTAAATGCACTAAACAAAGAAAGAATATTAAAAGCAGTAAGAGAAAAGGGTCAAGTAACCTATAAAGGCAGGCCTATCAGAATTATACCAGGTTTCTCACCTGAGACAATGAAAGCTAGAAGATCCTGGGCAGATCTCAGACAGACCCTAAGAGAGCACAAATGCCAGCCCAAACTACTATACCCAGAAAAACTCTCAAATACCATAGATGGAGAAAACAAGATATTCCATGATAAAACCAAATTTACACAATATCTTTCCACAAATCCAGTCCTACAAAGGATCATAGATGGAAAATGCCAACACGAGGAGGGAAACTACACCCTAGAAAAAGCAAGAAAGTAATCTTTATCCAACAAACCCAAAAGAAAGTAACCACACAAACATTAAAAGAACATCAAAAATAACAGGAAGCAACTATCACTATTCCTTAATATCTTACAACATCAATGGACTCAATTCCCCAACAAAAAACATAGTCTAACAGATATATTTTTCATGTAAATCTTCAATTTTATCAGAAAATGTTTGTGATTCCTCTTTCAATTTAGTAAAGTTTTTTATGTCTACCATTTTAACTGTATTATTTTCCATGATAGTCTTTAATTTTAATATTTTTTCTATATATTTCTTCAATTTTATCAGAAATATTTTCCATGTAAATCTTCAATTTTGTCAGAAAATTTTTATAATTCCACTTTCAATCAATTTAGGAATATTTTTATGCCTACCATTTTATCAGTATATGATTATCAGTCCATGATAATCTTCAATTTTAATGTTTTTCTATTTTTTTCTTCAATTTTATCAGAAATATTTTCCATGTAAATCTTCAATTTTATTAGACAATGTCTATAATTTTACTTTCAATCAACTTAGGAACATTTTTATACCTTCCATTTTATCTGTATAATTTTCCATGGAATAGTCAGTTTTATCATGTTTTTCTATATATTTCTTGAATTTTCTCAGAAATATTTTCCTTGTAGATCTTCAGTTTTATCAGAAAATATTTATAATTCCACTTTCAAAAAACTTATGAATATTTTTATGCCTACTATTTTATCTGTATAATTTTTCCATGAAATACTCAATCTTAATGCATTTTTTATATATTTCTTCAATTTTATCAGAGATATTTTCCAGGTAAATCTTCAATTTTATCAGAAAATGTTTATAATTTCACTTTCAATCAACTTAGAAATATTTTTACGCCTACCATTTTATCTGTATAATTTTCCATGATAATCTTCAATTTTAATGTTTTCCATATATTTTTTCAATTTTATCGGAAATATTTTCCATGTAAATCTTCAATTTTATCAGAAAATGTTTTTAATTCTACTTTCAATCAACTTAGGAATATTTTTATTCCTACCAATTTATCTGTATAAATTTCTTCAATTTTATCATAGATATTTTCCATGTAAATCTTCAATTTTATCAGAAAGTGTTTTTACTTCTACTTTGGATCAATTTAGGAATATTTTTATGCCTACCATCTTATCTGTATAATTTTTCATGAAATAGACAGTTTTAACGTGTTTTTCTATATATTTCTTGAGTTTTATCAGAAATATTTTCCTTGTAGATTTTCGATTTTATCAGAAAATGTTTATAATTCCACTTTCAATCAACTTAGGAATATTTATATGCCTACCATTTTAACTGGATAATTTTTCCATGAAATAGTCAATCTTAACGTGTTTTTCTATATATTTCTTCAGTTTTATCAGAGATATTTTCCATGTATATTTACACAATGGAATCCTACTCAGCAATTGAAAACAATGAATTCATGAAATTCTTAGGCAAATGGGGAACAGGGAGAGGGAAGAGGGCTTATGGGACTTTTGGGGAGGAAGGAACCGGAAAAGGGGAAATTATTTGGAATGTAAATAAAGAATATAGAAAACAAAGATAATAATAATAAAAAAAGTTAGTGACTGGGTTGAGACAGTAACTCAGTGGTAGAATTCTTGCCTAGCATGTATGGTTTCGTGGCTACTGTGGGTTTTAAAGATCCAGAAAGTGTCCAGGGGAGCAGAGGACTCACTCTTTTTGACAAAGGGGTTTCCAACAAGCAGATGATCACATTAGAAACATGCAAGGAGGGAGATAAGTAATGATGGAGCTGCACTGTGACTACTCCATGACTCCCTGCCTTGTAAATCTTTCTCACTAAGACCACAGAAATCCATCAGCTGTACAATCTAAGGCAACTAACACAGCTAATGCCTAAACTGTCAATGGAAAGAGTTTCCCTAAACCAAAGGAGCTTCAGAGGGGAAAAAAAAAAAAAACATGAACCAGAGGCTTCTTATCTGAGGCTAAAAGTCATATAACTCTTCCCTTGTGGTAGAGCAGGCTGGATAAACCCTTAAGAACAAAGATTTTATGATGTTTGCTTCAAACTGATTTTCTGAACGCGGATTAAATATTCACTTGAAAGACAATAAATTCTAGACACAATTCGCATATCAATAGATTTCTAAGAAGATGGAAGGAGAGACCCCTGGTCCTGGAAAGACTGGATGTAGGGGAACGCCAGGACAGAGAAGCGAGAGGGGGTTGAATGGGGAAAAGAGGGAGGGAAGGGGGCTTATGGGACTTTCGGGGAGGGAGGAAACGGGAAAGGGGAAATGATTTGGAATGTAAAAAAAAAAAAGAAAGAAAGACAATAAATCTAGAATGGGAAAATGCTGGTTCAGATAAATTTTAAATTTTTTGTTTTCCTGTTAGCAGTAGAAATAATTGCTTGTGAACAGTTGTAATCATCTGTGAAAGAAGGAAAGAAAATTACCTTTCAGCCCATCAAGGAATACGGATCATATTGTGTCAATGAGACTTGAAAAAAAAAAGTCATGCAAGCTAAAAAGAAAAAAGGCAGAACACAAGAACACTCAAAACTGGCAGCAGGTCTGGAAGAAGTCTGGATCTTGTTCAGGACCAGATGTAAATTCGAAGTGGAAAGCACAGGACAGTTTCACCCAAATTTCAAAGAGGTGGCCTCAAGTGACATCAATCACTGGCAAACATGTAGCACTTGGCAGATGGATATTTTATAAATATCCCATGGATAAGAAGGCAACTGTGGATGGTTGACATGACTATCACCAATTCATCTATACTCTGATCCATGGCACAGCCATCCCTACCTTCTCCTGGGTGAACTGTCAAGTTCAGTCTTATCTTACATCCTCTTTCTCTTCTAGATACCCTACTCACCTCACCTGGCTTATTTGCCCATACCTTTGCTTTATTCATCTCTCTTACCATAAAATATAGATTACCTTTTCTAATAATTCAAATTTCCATTATTTTGGGTTTTAAAATGATATACAAAAATTCCTCTGGCAAACCTCTGCTTGATCACCCTCCTACAATTTGACCTTTCGGTATACGAAGAACTATTGCCTGTAGTCCTGTTCTTGCTGCTGGTTTTGGCAGACAGGTAAAGAAGTTGTGGAAGTTTCTGAATGATAAAAGGTGATGAGGACATCTTTTGTTATGGCAAGGCCACACTTGGTGGCTCCGAGATGGCTTCAAGATATAGGATGGCTGGGAGAAAGACTACATAGAGATTAGAAGGTCAGCACTTTAGTCCTGCTCCAAACCTCCAGAAGGAGAGAGGGGCTGGAGATTGAGTCAGTGGCCAACGCCAGTGATTTCACTGATCATACAGAAAGACGCATAAATCCATAAGCAATGAGGTTTAGGAGCTTTAGTTGAACTGGTTGATGATCGAGGAGGTGATGTAAGTCAACTCCACAGAGACAAGTTTTGCAGTTAGTAACCTTCTAGGCCTTACCCTATGTGCACATCTCTATGTTTGGCTGTTTATGCTCTTTATAATAAACTATAAGAGTTAATACTCTTGTTACTGATTTCTGAGTGACTGTAGCAAACTATCAAGTCTTGGGTGAGATAAGGGGATTCCAACCTGGGGAACTAGTGCTTAAAGTTAGGGCAACTTTGTGGGACTGAGCTCTTAAACTTGGGACGTCAGATGCTAATTGTGGATAGTGTTGGAATTATGAGACAGCTAGTTGATATAAGAGAATTGGAGAACTGGTGTTGGAAACAGCATGGTACCTTTGGGAATCAGAGGGCAAAACAAACAACTCAAACAAAAAAAAACATAATTTGCCAGGCACCTATCAAACTTTAAAATATACCTTTTGATTACACTTTAACTGATAACACATTTCAGTCATATCAGTTAGTAAAATATCACTCGAATTGCCCATACTCAAACTGTACCCCCCCCCCCACAAGTCTCCCTACTGCAAATACAGCTAAAGTTTTTTGGGGTTTGGTTTGGTTTGGTTTTTATTGTTTACTTTATTTATTTACATTTCAAATGTTATCCCTCTTCCGGGTTTCTCCTCTGCAACCCTCCTATCCCATACCCCTCCCCCCTGCTTCTATGAGGGTGCTACCCCACTCACCAACCCACTCTAACCTCACCGCCCTAGCATTCCCCTATGCTAGGTCATCGATCCTCCACAGGACCAAGGGGCTCCCTTCCCACTGATGCCAAATAAGGCAATTCTCTGCTACATATGCAGCTGGAGCCACGGGTCCCTCAATGTGTATTCTATGGTTGGTGGTTTAGTCACTGGGAGCTCTGGGGGATCTGGTTGGTTGATATTATTGTTCTTCCTATGGGGCTGCAAACCCCTTCAGCTCCTTCAGTCCTTCCCTTAACTCCTCCTTTGGGGTCCCCATGCTCATTCTGATGGTTGGCTGTGAGCATCCACATCTGTATTGGTCAGACTCTGGCAGAGCCTCCCAGGGGACAGCTATACCAGGCTCTTGTCAGCAAGTGTTTCATGGCATCAGCAATAGTGTCTGGGTTTGGTGTCTGCAAATGGGATGGATCCATAGCTGGATGGCCTTTCCTTCAGTCTCTGTTCCATTCTTTGTCCCCACATTTCCTTTAGACAGGAGCAATTCTGGATTAATATTTTTGAGATGGGTGGATGACCCCATCCCTCAATCAGGGCCATGCCTAACCACTAAATACAGTCTCTACAGGCTCTCTATCTCCCCTTTGTTGGAGAGAGCAACTAATGTCATCCCCATTGGGTCCTGGGAGCCTCTTTCTTTTCTGGCATCTGAGAATTTCTAGTGGTTACCCCCATTCCCCATCCCCCACTGCTACACACCTCCATTCAACTCACTGACCCCACCTCCTGTCTCCTCCCATACCTGATCCTGCCCTCCTTCCCGCCTCTTCTCTCCCTCCCTGCTCTCCCCCTCCCTGGATCACCCAAGATTATTTTGTTCCCCCTTCTAAGTAGAACTGAAGCATCCACACTTTGGTCTTACTTCTTCTTGTACTTCATTTGGTCTGTGAGTTGTATCATGGGTATTCCAAGCTTTTTGGCTAATATCTGCTTAGCTTATTAGTGAGTATATACTATGTGTGTTCTTTTGTGACTGGGTTACCTCACTCAGGATGATATTTTCTAGTTCCATTCATTTGCCTTCCAATTTCATGAAGGTTTTTAAGGACAAGCTAAAATTCTACATGTGAAAGAAGCTTTTCAGACCACCATTGGAATCTCTCTTTGTCACATGCATTTATTTTATAGAAGAGCAACTAATCACAGCACCTCCATGGCTCCTTTATGTTTGCATTAGAGTAGGAGAGTACAAAAATCTCTCTCCAGAGTTTATAACATAATTAGGAACATTCTGTAAATACTTGACCATTAGTCCTCCAAAATGTCAAGGTCATCTCAAACAAGGGTGTAGAGGAGCTAAGGAGTTGGGATGACTAAAGGCAACTGGAAGTAGCCTAGATGAGCTTCCTATTCTATAAAAAGGTTACTGGACTAAAACAGGGCACCTAACCTGTGGGGAAAGACAAGAAAACCCTATTGTGGCATATTATATGGATAGTATGGAATACAAAAATAGGGGAAGCAAGTTCATCATCAGCAATGTAGAGACTTCTTACCAGGTTTAATTCAGACACATACACACACACACACACACACACACAATGGCTATAAGTCATTAGTTCTTTATCTTAAAGAAAATGAAATGGCATGCTTTGAAAGGCCAAATTTTTAATAATTTAGCAAGAATTAACCCCCTCTTTCTCCTACATTAGTAAATCATGCAGATATATGGAATTAATATGAAATATGATGGCTAAAAACAGATTTTTAAAAAGATTTAAATGTTGCATATTTGCATGTAATATATTTTGTCAATATAATTTACTAGTTGGAAATATTTGTATCTGACTTTAGTTTTAAAATACAAGACATGCTGCTTTTAATTAACTGATTAATTAATTAATAATTTTTAGTGACAAGGTTACCATGTAGATCTGGCTGGCCTAGAACTTGCTACATAGACCAGACTGACCTCAACCACAAAGAGATCTACCTGACTCTGATTAACCCATCATGTCTAAGTTTATACAATATTAAAATCATATTTCAGAGAACTTAAATTATCATGCATCATTAAAAAAATAAATGTACTGTTATGTTTATAAGAAGTATCCTGATTACACAAATACTAAAATGTGTCTCAAATGGGAGGAAATACATTACTTTTCCTCCTAGTGAAAATCTTTTTAAAATTAGTATGCCAATGTAGCTACTAACTCTGATATTTAGTAGTAAATAATTTTACAGGAAAAAATATTTATTCTCTATTTTTCACAGAATAGTAATTCAAGTATTGTACATACTATTGGTAAAAATTTCTCATTACTACATTGGAAAGATGAAAATTCTCCACATATTAGACATGTCAATAGCCCAAAAAGGAAAATATAAATGTATTTATCCTAGTTATCAATTAAAATTAGTCCATAATATAATGACACTTTAAGTAACTTTCAGTATATTTGTTTGATTTATGTCACAAAGACTGTGAAAATTCTACTGAAGTCAAGTTTGATGTTTATTTTTAAAGCCAAAAAATGAAATTACAAAATAATTTTGAGACTCAAAGGGTAGAATACCTGCCTCACATGCAAGAAGCCCTAGGTTTATTCCCTAGTGGAGGGAAAATAATCAAGGTCATTAAATTAACACATTAATTCTATGTGCATAGCTTTATGCATTTATGAAGAAAACTCCTATCTTTAAAGATTTATTTGGCTTTTTAATTACTTATTAATTACTTCAATACATTTTAAAAACCTGTCTATTTTGGAGATGGGGGAGATAAGGGCAATTGTGTTTTGTGAAAAAAAAAAGTAAGATCAAAAATTCTGAAATGTAGGACAAGGTAACTAACATTTTTGATGGTCTTTGGAAAAAAAAAACTGGATGTCACATGTTTTGTTAACAATTATGATTCCCTTGAGAATCAAGCATGTTGGGTGGAGGTGAACTTCACAGGTTAACAGGATTGAATTTCACATTTCCTCCTGTAACTTAAAAAAAAAAAAGAACGTTATTATACCTCACAGTAATTTAATTAGTTACAGTGCCAATGGCTGATAATTTCATTACAGAATTAGTGTGAAAATAAAAATCCTCAGAGGTATATGTCTAGAGTTCTAGGAAAATCACAATCAAAACTGCAGAAAGGAGCTTTAACAAATCTGTACATTGGCTATTAAAAAGGAAAACACTATACTTTATTCATTTCATTACATACTTAAAACATTTTTCATTCCTAGCTTTCCAAGTTATACCACTCTAGCATATTCACCACCTGTGACAGTCACCTATGGACAGAGTCTAGTATTCCCAACACACCTTGAGCAGATTCCTACTGGGAAAAGTGGCTAGAAACACCCTCTAACCCAGAGCCACTCCTCTTTATCAGAGGGAAAAAGTGATGTACCTTGAGAGGCATGGACCTGGAAGTTGCAAGGATTTTGTAAGCCAAGTGGATCTATAATGATTATTCGGCTTCCTGGGTTATATAATAGTGAAGACGGCTTTCCCTTCAATTATATACATTGGCACGTAATCAGATACTGAAAGTGTTTCTTTTTATTGCTTTGTTTCTGATTTTGTTTTGTGGTAGGAAGACCACACCTTGGGTTTTGTGTATGCTTGGTAGGTACTCCACCAGTCAGACACATATCTACCCTTTGTTTGTGAAAACAAAGCTTTGCTATGATGCCCAAGTCAGCCTTGAAAGTGAGATTCTCCTGCTTCTGCTTTGTAAGTGCTGGGATTCCAGGTAGCTTTTCAAAATGAAAAGCTAATTTTAATGTCCTTGGAGGAGTGACTCATAGATTCATGAAGCCTAGGTGTCCTTGAGATGTGGAGGTCTACAGTTTTTTTCCAAGGGTTGAAAACTGCTTCATCTTAGACAGGAATGTTTAGTTGGATCTCAGGCAGCTACAGTTAAGTTTCCTTTGAAAATGGTTAGTGTATTTCACAGGAAGGGTGTTAATGATCACAAAGTACATGTTTATTTACACCATACCCAGGCTTTAGGTATATGCCTAGTTCCTCAGAAAATACACTTTTAGGAAGAGGTTCCTAAAGGGAGCCAGGTGTCATGCTGGACACTGAGATGATTCAATCACTTCAACCCTCAGAGGCACACATGGAGGTAGCCATGCGATCAGCATCGCTGTGTGGGTCACATTGCCCAACTTCCCTTCCTTTCCTGGCTCCTGGTAACTCTGTGGTCTTGGGCAAATTACCCTCCTTCACTAATCGTTAATGGGGACTATCTAGGAGTGACAAGGGTCTGCAACAGTCACTCTGGGATACAGGTGACAGGTGTAAACTCAGCAAATGCTGCACTAGTCAGATCCAGTGGTATCCAAACTCATCAGTTCCAGAGGTAAGTGCTGTTGCTACATGTGCCGCTTAATGTCTTAGTCTATACCTGCTCTTTCGATTCCCCTTTGCTATTTCCACAGTTGACTGTACTTCTGCTTATAGCACATGAGCTATCATCTACCTACTACCACTTGGGGAAAAAATCTTCTTTAACCCAGGTTTCTCAGACTGTGGCAAGGGCAGCCTCTGCCCGTTCTGTTGTTGTTGTTGTTGTTGCTGCTGTTTTGGGGTTTTTTTTGTTTTTATTTTTTTTTTGTTTTTTTTTTTGTTTGTTTTTTTTTTTTTTTTTTTGGTTTTTCGAGACAGGGTTTCTCTGTGTAGCCCTGGCTGTCCTGGAACTCACTTTGTAGACCAGGCTGGCCTTGAACTCAGAAATCCTCCTGCCTCTGCCTCCCAAGTGCTGGGATTAAAGGCGTGCGCCACCACCCGGCATATTTTTTTTTTTTTTTTTTTGGTGCCTGTTTTTTATTAACTGGTTTTCAGAACACAACAATGCTCTCCCACTATGCACATACCCCAGGCAGTATTTCCAGAGATGCATCTAAACCAGGAGCCTCAACCAAGGTCCTCAGACTCTCTCAGAGACCTAAGCACTCACCATGAGAGAAGACCATTACTCATTTTATTAGGAAAAGCCTAGAAACAGATTGCTCATCACCTATTTGGCTGCTTAATGGGTTGTGTTTTTGAACATCTAGAGGGAGCCTATTTTACCTTCTACCTTTTATGCTTGAAGAAACTGAGATACAGTCAGAGAAAGGTGCTCTGGTCACATACATAAAGGTCAGAGAAGCTAGCTATGTGCTTCAAAACTGCTGACCTACAACTTTATTCTTACTTGCAGTGTGTAGAGATAAGGTATATAAGATGATTTTAGTGGGTGATTTAGTGGAAAAGGTTTTCTAAATGTTTTATCATCACTTTTACTTGTATTTTTTTTAAAAAGGGCAACTAGCTCTAAAGGACCTGTGATTTAGCAAATATTATTGCTCAAGATATAGAATGTGTATCTGGGAAATGGCCAGTCCTATAAAAATATTAAGGTAATTAGATGACATAGCTCTCTTGAACAGTGCTAAACCTCACTGTTTTCTAGTACTTGGTGGATGGCTCCAGCTTCAGGTCTCATCTGTGTAAAATTTCATTTCCTCAAGATTATCAGGTAGGTGAAACTATATAGTTTGAGGAAAGTGTATTAATAATGATATAAGAATTGTCAGAGAGTGGATTCTTAGAAGACTTCTAGGATAGGTATTCTAAAATCTAAAGCCTTGATAAAAAAACAGAATATTAAACAGAAAAAAATTGTTATACGGAAGCTCCAAATTCCTCTTTTATTGTGAATCTTACTGTGAATGGCGTGACCTGTTAGAACCAGACTCCTTTGATATTTCTTTGGTCCTTCAAACCGATCCTATTAATATAGTTGCATAAATTTTATTAAGTATGTCACTTCCTGATAGCTTATGTACTTTAAATGCACTGTATTGCCTCAGTGGATATACCAACATTTACAGAGCTTTTCTTCTAGAAACAAGGATAACATGTATTTCATTTACAATGTGCTTACAACAACCAGGAGCAACTCCATTTCTGTTCCCTATTGCAACTGACCTGTCTATAGAGATCACTCACACTTAACCAATAGATCCTAAGAAGGATTAACCTTTAGTTTACATTGAAGTAATTATCATATTCTGCTGACACTACACATGCTTTGTTAATCTTACTTCCTATGGAAGGAGTTTCCTAATGCAGAAATATCACTCTGAGTTCCACATTGGATCTGTTCTGCCTATTTCTGAAACATAATGTGTGCAGGAACCAGAGCTAACACTCAAGAATCACTCTTTTCTAGGACCCAAGTATTAAAAGTCATATATTAACTCATTTAATCCTTTCAAACTCGGAGAAACGGGTTATTTTCCTTTTTTAAAGATGCGAGGATAACATGGCTGTGGCTAGGTCACATAACAACTTGAGGCTTTTCCACTGTACTTCCCTCATGTTCAATCAAATGTCAGCTCACTGATCATGTGCTGGTTCCACAATCTGTATATATATTTATATTCTCAGCACTTCACAAAAAATACACCCCAGGAAAATAATGGTGTACTTTTCAAGCTTTATAGTGCTACATAAGCGCCTGTGAGTTTATTAATAATTTCTGACACCCTTTTAAAGAATATAGATGACAGGTAATAAAGCTTACCTTTTAATTTTTCTAAACACAATTCTTTAGGAAATTAAAATTGGTGAATTCCACACTAGTAAAGAGCTTTTGTCAGGTTGACTAAGGCTGACGTCCCACACCTTTCTCTTGGAATGTTTTACCTTTACCTTTTCCTTCTCTATACTCACAAGTGGTCAATCTCAATAGCTAGCTCACCAGATTTTACCAGAAAGAAATGTTGTCTCCAAGGCTTTATACTACCGTTATCTAGTTCAATGGAGTCACAGCAAAATCCTTCAAGTACAAGCTTCGCTGAACCCTCGGAAGAGTCTCACCAATGGAAATGTGAACTCATCCCCAATATTTATAAGCTGATATTCAGAAAAAGTCATCAAAGTTCAATTTAAGTAAGATTTATTGAGTGCCTACACGGTGCATTGCCCATCACTAGACATGTTGAAATTCAGTACACAACATATCCCAGGCTCCAGTATATTATGATCTAATTAGTATAACACAGTTTAGACACTGACAAGTGAACTTCATGCCATTGCTCAATCAGAGCCAACATTAAAGAGCTATATTGTAAGTAATCCAAAATAGCATCTAATCCTAAAGTCATCTGTAACATTTATTTGGCTTTAGACAAATTCCACTGCAGATAGAAGTCACAAAGATGAAAACATATAGCAAAAGAAGGGAGTACTATAGATGACTTTTATTTTGTATTCTCTGTTTTCTTCTTATAATGGTCCGAAGCCTCCGCAATACCAGCTTATCAGAGAGTAGCATGTCATCTTGTTGTTCAAGATAATCCAGCAAATTTTCAGTCCATTCAAGTGCAGCTTTATGGCTAATATGCTTCTCTGGATTCAGTTCTGCTTTCCTCATCTTCCTAAAAGGCTTTTTTTGCTCAGCAGCCTTTGCCTGGTCTGCAGCACCTACGATGTCAGCTATCACCTGAGAGTTTGAGCCACTACTCCGAGAGTCAAACCACTGCTCAATATTTTCAATGTTAACATGTTCACAATCTTCAGTATTCTGTAAAACTGTTGCTAAATTAGCTGCTAAAATGGCTCCTTCGTCAATGCTCACACTTGGATTTTCCTCATTGCCAGGGAAAAGTTTTTTCCATGCTCTGGTTATGGTATTTGATCTTATCTGGTTCCAGGCTCTTGATGCCTCGTAAATTGCATCCAACACTGTCAAATTCTTCCAAAACGTTTTTGGGTCATTTCCCTCATCCATGTATTTCTGGATAAGTCCAGCTCGGTAATATCTTTTGACTGTGGTTAGAACTCCTTGGCTCATAGGTTGAATTAGACTTGTGACATTTGGTGGCAAATATTTCACAATTATTCTGCCATCATCTGAGCTCAGCAGTTCTTCATCTGGATGTGCTGCAGGAAAATCCAAAAGTAGTACTGCTTTTTCTCGAAGCCCTTTGGATTTCAGATGCTTCTGCACCTGTGGCACAAAGCACTTCTCAAACCACTGTTTGAGAATAGATGGTTCAATCCATGCACTTTTTTGACTGAAGTATGTGACAGGAAGGTTTGAAAGGTCAGTTCCTTTGAATGCACGGGGTCGTTTTGCTTTCCCCACAACACAAAGATTAAGCTTGTGTAAACCTGTGGCATTTGCACAACACATAATAATGATTCTTTCTCTGCTTGTCCTATACTCGCAAGTACTCTGGTCAGTGTCAAAAGCCAATGTCCTTGTTGGTAGACATTTCCAGAACAATCCAGTTTGGTCAGCACCATAAATTTGCTCTGGTAGGAGATTTTCTCTTTCCACAAATGCCTGAAAGTTACCACAAAATTCACTGGCAGCAGTTTCATCCCCTTTTAACTTTGTGCCTTTACCAGCAGCCTTTGGAATACCATGGCGCTGCTTAAACCTAGTAAGCCATCCAGAAGAGGCATTAAAATCACCTTCCATGCCCAATGCATCGAAGAAGAACCTAGCCTGTTTTGCACAAATAGTTCCAGACACTGGAATCCCATTTGTTTTCTGTTGATTAAACCATTCTATCATAACTCTGTCAAGCTCCTCATATGTGGACGACTTCATGGATTTACGTTTGGACACCCCACTAGTAGGATCTGAACTGTTGGCATAGTTTATAATTCTTTCTTTGTTTTTTTTAATGTCACGAACTGTGGATTCACCAATTCCATACAGGACAGAAAGTTTTTTGAAGGTGTTGCCTTCTTCAAGCTTCTTGATAATGTCAAGTTTGTCTTTAATTGTCAATACCACACGTTTACGTTTCCCCAACATTTTAGTCTAATTATTATAGACAATTAACAACTTAGATTTGAACACAAAGGGACCAGAAAATGGAGGCTTAAGTGTCCTCAGCTGTTCTCTAAGACTTGGATAGTACAACAATGTTCAAAGAAAGCCAGAGTTTTTTCCTTTACATTTTAGAACTTAACCAGTTTCTACGACAAGGAATAGCTCCAGTTAACCCTAGTTTCTCTTCTTCCTCCTTGCTCTTTTCATAAACTGCAGCCTTACTGGATGCCCTAAGTTGAATCAGTACTGCCCTACCAAGGTTGCTAAAACATTCTCATGATATTCAACTTTTGCCAATACCACGGGATTTTTTTTTTCTTTTTTCTTTTCTTATGTTCGAAACAGTTTTACTCGGGCTTGCACATTTAACAGACAGAAAAACAGAGCAGGAAGACTCACTGCCTGACTGTTGTCCTTGTCAGACAGCCAAGTGAGTGAATGCTCTTTTCAAGGCAAGGACTCCTGGTGAGTACCTATGAAAGTCACTGCGAGCAGAGGAGAGCTGTCTCACCTCTCGGAGTGTAAGTGGACAGGCAAACAACTCAGTACTTTAAACCAAAAAGAACTTATAGCTAATGGCAACTGAAAGGGAAACAGCGGATAAGAAGTGATGTCACATGATTCAAGAAAGGATAAAAAACTTCATTGGTGGAAATCAGGACCCAAAGCTGCAACTAGGGGGTGGGAGGCTGGGTGAAGACCGTACAGTAATTCTGGTGAAAGATGATCTCCATGACCACTGAAGTAGCTGCTGGGGCGGTAGAGGTACTGGAGCCTTTGAAACCTATAGGAAAATACCAAACACGTTTTCTTTTCAGTATCAGTCCATGGTATAACTCATACCTACCCCTGCAACTGTGTCTAGGACATCGCCACCTATCAACCTGACAGGTAATAGACAAATAACGCTCGCAGGCACCACCCGGGAGCTGAGAGCCTACCTCCTGACACTACCAGGGCCTCTCCCCACCGGCCAGCAAGCTCCGAGCCGGACGCTGGGTGAAAGTCGGAGACAGGGGGTCACGGCCGCAGCCCTGCAGCGGGCGAATGGTCACCGGGCGCGCGGGACGCCGGGAAGCGGGGCACGGGCATCGCTCTGCCCGACCGGCCAGAACGCAGAGCCAGCAAAGGAAGTCCCCAGCGAAGCCGACCCCGCCAGTCGCCTCAGAGCGAGCGCGCAACTGAGCAGCGCGGCCGAGCCGGAAGGCAGGGGATTAAGCAAGCGCGCGCGCGCGCGCGCCCCCACAGGAACGTGTTGTCGGCGAGGGGGCGGGATGTGCGGGCGAGCCCGCTGAGGGGGGCGCGGCTTCTGGGGGAGAGGCGGGGCTTAGCTAGTGCTCCGCCTCCGGACACTTGAGAGTGTGTCTCAAGGCTGAGGCCAGCAGAGGGCGACGCAGGATCATTCCAAGTGGAAGGACTTTGTGGATGAGGCGGGAATCGCAATTGCTAGGTTTTGTTTCAGGTAAGACCCAGGGTGTGCACAGAGCCTGTTTGCCATCTTCTGCAGCTGCGGCTGCGGGCGACACAGAGCCGGGTACCAGAGGTGGGCCCGCATGTTGGAGGGCTCTGAGGACCTTAATGCTGGTGCAGGAATGTAAGGATCATTCCCTGCTCTCAAAGGGGAATTTCTGCTATACAGAGAAACCCTGTCTCGAAAAACCAAAAAAATTTTTAAAAATTAAAAAATAAAGGGGGGGATTTCAAGACTTCCATCTGTGTTCAGTCCCAGCGCAGAGCCCCTCGCTAGCATAATCGGTTTTTTGGGTGTTGTTGTTTTTAAATCTTCTTTCACAAACTACAACCTAATCTGGAGTATTCTAACTTCTGTTTCTCAAGACAGAAGGTTTTGTTGTTGTTGTTGTTGTTTTGTTTTGTTTTTTCTAGAATGGTAGCACCACAAGAGGGATGTCAAACTGAGCATTCACTCTGCCGAGACAGAATGTTGATTCTAGGCCTCCTGTCTCCAAAGCCTTTTCTGTGCTATTGTTCTAAGTCCCACCCTTCCACTATATGGCCTGCCAGATGGAAATCCTTTGATCTTTGATCTCTCTGTGCTGTTGTATGGATGACTTTGGGCAAAGCCTACTTTGGCCTGAAAGTAGTCTTCCCATAACTCTCACCTGCTTCAAGCTCCCAAGGAAGCTATCTGGGCAGTTCTGAATAACCATTTCTAGTAAAGTACAATTTCATTTATATTGCTTTTAAACAGTTCTCTTCTCCCTTCTCATTCTTAAGTGGTGCGCAAAAACACTCTCACCTGTTCATTCCTTAACAGAGACTTTCACAGGCTGCCAACCTCGTGGAAATCAGGCTGTTCTTAGCCAAATGGAAGCTTGCCTGGCTTTCCTCTCCTCTTCCAGCCTCCTGGGGTCACTGTGGCCTATGATATTAAAAGAAGAAAAAAAATCCCTGCCTTGCTTGCTCATCCCACTTTTGGAAACTAATTTCCTTCCCTATAGTGTGGTTGGTGAGTGTTTATTTTTATAGCTGTGCTCTGCCGCTCAAAACAATTCTATTTAACAGGCCTTTACCAACATTTTAAAGTAGCAGTGCCTTTACAAGGTTTAGTTCTTTCTGGTGTCTCTCCTTTTGGTCTGTGGTTGTGAAGTTATGTATGATATGTTGTGAATTGCGGCAGACTTAGTATTTAAAACACTAAGTAAAATGTGTGTCTCTGTAATTGTGCATGTGACATACATTTGTCTGATCACACAGAAGGCACACTATCAAGAGTGAAATTTCATGTCAACTATGGACAGGAGATAAAAGGGAGTGCACAGTTGTGACAGGCAGTACCACTCTGGTATGGGTGTTGGTAATGGGGCAGTGGCATGTATACAGGAAACCTGTCTTGTATTCAATTTTGCTGTGAACCTAAAATTGTTCAAAAATAAAAAATAAAAACCAGCCTAGTCCAGAAGAATATGGTGCTAAACACTTGCAGTCAGTGTTAGTTACTTGAGAAACTTGGGGCAGGATGATTGATTGAACTCAGGGGTTTGGGGCCAGCCTGAGCCACCCTAGGAGACTTGTCTGCAACAAAGAAACAATAAGTGTATTTTTACAAAGAGTTAGTTAGAAAAAATTTCTTGTCTGGCATGCATAGAGCCTGGGTTCTGTCTCCCAGCACTGCATAAAATGGGGTATTTTAGTACATGACTTTAATCTAACACTTAGGATGAGGAAACAGAAGAACCAGAAATGTAAGGTCATCCTAGGTGACATATCAAGTTCAAGGCCAGCCTAGGCTACAGGAGACTTTAACTCAGAAAAAAAGTAAAACAAAACAAACAAACAAACAAAAAAACAGAGGGAGGGATGGAGGGAGAGAGGGAGAGAGAGAGAGAAAGAGAGAAAGAGAGAGAGAGAGAGAGAAAGAGAGAGAGAGAGTTCAACACTCTTGTTTCCTAAAAGCCCCTTTGGCCCCAGGGAGTTTCTCATAGCCTGGTCTCCTCTCTTTGGGTCTTAGCTTCCCTTCATCTTGGTATACTCAATTTATCTTCTCATTTCCCAAGTCTCATATATCTTGCCTTCCTTTGCAAATTCTTAGGGAAGCATCAGACATTTTTTTCTTTATTATTAGAGTAATTGTATACTCAGACTTTTAAAAAAATAGTCTTAAAATTTATTGTAACTTATCTTGTAATCAAAAGACACAAATCATGGAATACACCTGTAATCTCAGCACCCAAAAGATAAGAGGACCTGCAAATCCAGTCTAGGCTACGAGCAAGTTCCAGGCCAGCCTGGAATGCATAATGGGACCCTATCTCAAATAGTAAACACACAGTCCCCACAATAATCTCTGATTCTGAGCTAATATCTATGGACCTGTTATCTGTTTTTTCCTCACACATAATAGTTTTGTAATAGAGTAAGATGCCTCTAGGAACCTAAGTTCTGAATTTTAAGGGGTTTCCTTTGTTGTTGTTTTAGGTTGTTTTTCTTTTATTGGTGATCCTAATTCACTAAGACAATTTTTTCCTGATACTAAATTAATTACTTGAATAGACATAAGATGAGATCATTAAATTTTTTATTTTGATACTGTTATTCTGAATATAAACCAAATTATATACACATAGCTACTGCCAATTGAAAATCAGCAGTTTCTACAGAATCCAATTCCTGTTGCCTACTTTCAATTTAAAAATGGTCAAGGGGACTTTTCCAGCTGAAGGATAACTTGACTTTATTCTGGATTTGTGTTTGTGGGCAAACAGAATGTGGATTTCTCAACAGTAAATCAAAAGTTTGCTTTTGAGGTTCCTATTGTTGCTAAAGCTATTTTACTGGAACTTTTGACCCATTCTTTGGAAGGTATAACTATGTGTTTAGTTAATCACAAATTCCATTTATTTAACCAATCATGGACACATAATGAAACTTCCATTAAAACTCCTAATGGAAGTCCATTAGGACAAACCCATTAGGGGTTTGATTTCACTCTGGGTTGGTGAATATATGGAGGTATGAGACCTTCTGTATTAGTTAGGGTTTTACTGCTGTGAACAGACACCATGACCAATGCAAGTTTTATAAAAGACAACGTTTAATTGAGGCTCGCTTACAGGTTCAGAGGTTCAGTCCATTGCCATGAAGGCAGAAACATGACAGTATCCAGGCAGGCATGGTGGAGAGGAGCTGAGGGTTCTACATCTTTATCCAAAGGAAGCCAGGAACAGACTGGGCATCCTCAGGCATCCAGGAGGAAGATCTCTAAGCCCACCCCCCCCCCCAGTGACACACTTCCTTCAACAAGGCCACACTTTCTAATAGTGGCACTCCCTGGGACAAACATATACAAACCACCACACCTTCACTTTCTACTATCTTCTTTGTCCTATTCTCGCCTGTTTGTTTTTCTAAACTTGTATAACAAACCAGTCATTGTAAATATACTGTTCTTATGAGTTATGTGATCTGAGCCATTACAACAAATTATCAAGCCCAAACAAATAGAGAAGCCCAGGACTTTCAATTAGCATCTGTAGTAAAGTCAGTGCTGTGAAACTGAGCCCTGATATTCTGGAATTTGGCATGAACTCAAATAAAGATATCTGAGATGCCCTGAACCGTGGGATACTCATCTAGATTGGAGAATTAGGTTGGAGAATTGTCTGCATAGAGGGGAAACAACAACAACATGCATTGGGTGTCAGAACTGTTATGTAGTTAGAGACAGATTAAAGACAGCACAATCCTTGCCTTCTTACTATTTCTGAAAGCTACACAGACATCTTACTTTTATTATGGCTATTATTACATAAAAGGAAGGACACCTAACACCAAGATGTCAATGGCCACAGTGGCCTGTCACTTAACACCCAATGTCTGGGCATGTGTGAAGAAACCAACAGGCAGAGAAATCTGTCCTCGGAGCATTAACTCAGCATGGTTCCTATTGCTTTATCTGAGACCACTCTAATTGCCATTTGTCCTTCCTCCTCTCCATCAGTCTAGATCTGGCCCTGTGCTCCACCTGGATGATTCTACTTGACAGCTTAGCTCTGCACTGGGCCCTTTGACTATGCTCTACAGCTCAGTTCTATAAGACCAAAAGCTCTCCACCTGGGTTCCTTAAAGTCTTCTGTAACCAGCTTTATCGATTCTCTGCATCCGTGTCAGCTATCTCAGCCTTCAGTAAAGCCTCTTTCAAGTCTGTCATCTCCTTTATCCTTCAGAGTCATTCTATGTGATATGGTCACTCCTGGAACCAATGAAGAATCAGAGCTCAGCCCCTAATAAGTGGGCAAGCATGTTGCCTGGAGAATTACTGAGAGAAGTATTGCTCTCTGTTAAATACCCAAAGCTCCAGCCTGGGAAACAAGAGAATTTGGTGCCAGGGGGAAGATGGTTAGATTTAGTAATTTCCCCTACAGGTTTCCTAAAATATAATTTTAATTTCTCATTTCAAGAACACACAGAAAATGCCCAACATATGCTTATTTCAATTCTAAGAACTGTAGGGTGGGGTATAAACAATGCAGTATCACTTAGACTGTGGACTATATTGTGTATCTTCTCCTGGGGAAACAAAGACATATCTGTTTACTCCAGAAAGAAAGGTAGCAACAGAATGTCCAAGTCCAGCTTGGTAAACCAGTGAGTTGATTTGAGCTACATATAGGAGCTCAAGCTCCTATATGGTCAGAAAGTCCTCCAGATAACTTACAGACAGTGCAGTTCCAGAGAAGAATCTATGCCAGTCAATTGTGTACCCCTTCTATAACCTCATAAAGACAAAAAGATTGGTGTGGATCTCTCGTAAATGCTCTCAAACCTCTAGAATCCATGAACTCTATGAACTACTCACACCCTCCATGAGGGAATATTAATAGAACCCTATCTTGTGGGGGCCTCAAGAGCCTGGTGAGCATCTCCTTCCCTCTATGAAGGAATTTACTAGTCCAAACCTCAACTGTTCTCTTCAAGATGACAGAAGTAGTGCCAAACTGGGAGGATACAGCTACTTCACACAGACACACGCACACGCACACGTACACGCACACACAGTCATGGGCATGCTATGCCAAAAGCTTACACCTGTAATGTCTTTCCACAGGGCAAGAATTTATTGACTAACAATGATTTCATAAGGCATATTGGTTCATTGGCTGCAATTTGCCATGCAGTTATGATTTCCCTTGATAACCGTCAATTAGCAAACATAGGCTCTTTTATTCCATTCATAATTGTAAGCTCAGCTCACACTTCACACAGTAATATATCCCTGTATGTGTAGGTTAAAGAATGGATACAAGGAGATTGAAGAGGTTGCATCGGGGGTTTAAGGAATTCTAAGAGGCCCAACCTCTTAGAGAAGTAGACAACTAAGAGATGCAAAGAAGATCTCCAAGGGCCTCACTGGAGGCACCAGCCAAGTCTCCTGATCACAGGCTTGAGCTTTGCCTCAGGGTCAAGTTGGACTGCAGAAGGGAGGTGTGGGACTGTGGAGTCATGGAGGTGCTGTATAGAACTATGTCCCAGATTGATGAATGGAAGGATGGATGGAGGACAATTCAAGTCAGCAGCATCAGCAGCGGGAACAGAACCAAAACAAAGCTCCTGGGACAGTTAGGAGATCTCTGTGTATAAGAGGACAGGTCAGTGGGGTCAGAGCCATTCCTGTGTTACATGAGAGCATTGCACCATTTCTTCAGTCTGGAGTGTCTTGGCACATGCTTAAATGGTCTTAATTTGCTTGATAAATTTATGGCGTGATACCCATTTTACTTTCAGAAATAAGTTACCAGTCTGTTTATGGGTGCAATGAAGTGCAGAGTTAGTCTTGTATAGTATTTCCTTTTATCATTGCTGATAAAACATGCCCTAACAAAAGCAGTTTGAGGAATTATATAATTAGAATTAAGTTATTTGAAGTTTGTTGCAGCCCACAGTTTGGGTGTCCAATCCACTCCAGCAGGGGGGCATGGCAGCAGGAGTGTGAAGCAACTGCTCACTCACACTGCGTCTGAGCAGAGACTGATGAGCGATGCCACCCAGCTCCTTTTCTCCTTGTTTTGCCTGTTTGTTTGTTTGTTTGGGGGTTTGGTTTTTTTTGTTTTTTGTTTTTTGTTTTTTTTTTTTTTTTGCTTTTCCCACCAAAGTCTGTTTCTATCCCAGCCATGGGTTTTTACCTAGGTTTACAGTATCTGGTATGTAGTTGTCTGGAGCAGGCTTCCATTCCAACCAGGAAGGGATTAGTTACCCACAACAGTCACGCCTCTACTGCACCCATGGATGGTTTTAAGGACTTGTGCCAATAGCTCCAACACCTCCCACTTAACAATTGGCTGACCAAACTCATACCTTCAGCCATCTGATCTGCAAAGATATACAGCAAGGAACACAGCTGAGTAGGGCGCTTTGCTTCTCACCCTCTCAAAAAGAATCAGAGGTGTGCCATTACAGGGGAGGAGGAAGTGATAAAGGCACTAACAGACTCCCACATCAACCAGTCCAAAAACTTTCTGCACTGACTTCCTGCTCCCTGTGTGAAAGATGTGCCTCCCTAAAACAGCTCAATGTGTGGATTATTATTGCAATATATCAGACAACAA
Organism: Tokudaia tokunoshimensis; assembly: GCA_036184795.1. Lineage (NCBI taxonomy): Eukaryota > Metazoa > Chordata > Mammalia > Rodentia > Muridae > Tokudaia > Tokudaia tokunoshimensis. The sequence goes on along the minus strand of BTHU01000002.1, from coordinate 80,630,634 downwards.
TGTGAACTTCATAGGCATAAGCTTTTGTAAGTCAGCAGGCTGAATGTGAGAAGGATCTGATTATATTTTCTATCTTCTTTGCGGCCCCTGCTTGACTCTGATGAGGTGACTGTGTTGGATGTGGGCCGGCCTTCCTTACTGTTGTCTTTCTAAAGATACAAACTGGATCAGCAAGGCTAATGTTCTGTTATGAACCTACATATCACTGGCCAAGGAAGGCTTCATAATTTCAGATATTAGGATGTTCCAAACGTTCCATACAGCCCTATGAGGCTATGCTGTGCCTCTGTGGGAGGATATTTCCACAATGGTTTTTCCTCCTATTTGAGAAGAATGTGTTCCCTTCCTTCCTGCTTGTGCTTTCAGACATCAACAGCAATCATGACACAACTCGGCTACTGGGAAATCTCTTTCAAGTGCTCCCCATTATTTCTAAAGTTTTACTAACAAAAACTTGTCACTTTCATAAAAATTGAAAGGCTAGTAAAGTGTAAAGCCTGTGCTGTCCACTTAAATATGAAAGTCAACATCATTAAATTGGTGTGCATCTCTGCATCAATGTGTCTGTACTTGTGTACCTTTCAATGTGTGTTTTATACATACTTTGTGTTTATAATGAAATGTTTGAAGGTATGATCATTGCTACTACATTTTTCCTATCACAAGTATGCTTCTTATAAAGATATAGAGTATGATTGAAGATAGAGGGAGAAAAGTCAAAACTTCAAGAAGTTCGAGTTTGTCTGAGCTACATAGAAAGATCCGGGCAACTTATATGAGCCCGCATGTAGAAAAAGGACTGTTTCATGTGGACCACATTGTTGCAAGAAATATTAAAAATAAACCGCCAACTCTCCAGCCCCAACAGGCCACGTTCCCACTCTAGTACCAGCACTGGCAGGCCACAACACCATGTCCCAGCAGGGTCCTGCTCAGTGTGTTCTTGGCACCCAGCTACTCTCTCCCCCCCCCTCAGTATCCCAGCTGTGTTCCCTGCTCTGGATCACTCGTTCCTGGAGCTGGTAGTTCCCTCTCCGTCATAAACCCCTGTAATTGGAGGGTTCACATCCCAGTAACCAAGTAAATCAAAACTCTTAAAGCTTAATTAACCAATCAGATTTATGTATCAATAATATCTCAATTTGCAAGATATCAATACAATAATTTTAGACCAATTGATAATGATAAAAGCTTTATCCCAATGTTTCTAACCTTGTGAAAACTTAGCTACTCGTGGCTGGTAATTGCCAGGCAGGTTCACATCCGCGGCCATAATTCTTCTTCCTTACCCTCTGACAAACTCCCTCTCTCTGCCACTCTTAACTCTGCCCCCTTTTCCCTGTCCAATCATGGACCTCCTCTGCACTAACATAGTTGGACAGGGAAAATCCTGTGATACCACATTAGCTCTTTTATTATATTGTTACTATAACAAAAAACAATTATAAACCTCATGATACTGAAAACATTTCAAATTTGCTGAAATGAGTGGGAAAGACAATCGATTGCTTTTGTCTTAGTAAACTGTACTATTTTGAGTAGTGACTGTTTGTGGATAATGAACACAGAGTATACAGTTACCATATATATCCTATCTCTATTTTTCATGGTAAGATCATGGTACATAAAGAGATGCATTTGTTGAAATTAATAGCTAATCCTGGATTTCATGCTTAATATTAGGGTTCATTTTTTGTTTAGTTTTCTGTGGTTTTGGACAAATATATAATGAAATGTATTTGGGGTTTCTCTGATTCTTTGTGGATTATTCTAACCTGCTCCCCTAGTTGGAGTGTTTCCTATGACTGTAGGTTCCGCATAGAGGCTGGTTATCATCAGTCTCAACATGTTTGGCAAGAACACTGTAAATGATGAGCTGTTCATTCTGCATCCTATCAGGAACATGCAGTGCCAACTTCCTCATGATTTCTGATGAGAAACTTAATCTGAGCAAAGGAAAACTAGTAACTAGTAAAGGGAAAACTTTAAAATTTTCCTTTTGACCTCTAAAAATCCCATTCTCCAAATAGCCTTTCAGTGGAATTCTTACATCTAGTAACCAACTGTACTTAGACAATTTACTACAACAGTTTTCTAAATCTTCTGGAACAAGAACCTTTCATGTCTGTATCCCTTTCTCAGACACTAAGGACTTGAATTTTTATATACAGATTGTTATCATTTACAGTTGTTATTCCCATGGAGGCTCAATTTAAATTTATCCGCAGAGCTCTGACAAAACCCCTTTGCCTTTGAACATGACCTTGCTTGCTGGAAGGACATAGCTCAGGTTGTCCTTCTGTCTCAGAGTCTTTCTTTCTTACACTCCTTCAATTTGATGAGGGGTGGTTTGTACTCTGTGCATTCTTAGATGTTGTAACTTTATCTCCAGTTCAAAGCTCTGAGTAAGAAGCTCTGACTTGAACAGCTATATGGTCTGAGGATCCTTCATGTATTTAAGCTCATGACAACATTTACATTTAGAGAGGATTGCCTCAAGGAAATACAGGCCCTCTGATTTTAGCAGCTACAACTAAATATGGAAGGAGCTTAACAGCTTCTCCTGAGTAGTGTCCCCCTTGGGCCTTCTAGAACTGCCAGCACTGAAAGTGCATAGTATTAAGAACCCAAGGGCTTAGAACAGAAGGTGGCCCTTGTGTGCCAATCTACAGACTACTACTAACTCTCAGCATGGAGGTTTCCTTCTCTTTGTGCCTCAGTTTTACTTAAGTGGTCTATTGACAGATGGCTTTGAAAGCAAAGACATTCTTTTCTTTTAAATTTTATTATTCTCTCATATTTTACATCCTGTTCACAGTTTCCCCTCTCTCCCCTCCCCCAGCCACTCCTCACCCCTTCCGTCCTTATCCCTCATATGCCCCACCCCCTCATACCCTCAGAAAATAGCAGACCTCTAAGGGACATCAACCAAGGGCAGCATAACATGCCACAACTAAACCAGGCACATCCCATCATATCAAGGCTGGACAAAGCAATCCAGTAGGGGGAAAAAGGTCCTACAAGTAGGCAAAAAAAAAAAAATGGGATACCTCCACTCTTACTGTTAGAAGTCCCACAAAGTACCAAGCTACTCAACCATAAAATATATAGAGTACCTACCTAGGTTAGACCCCTACAGGTTCTCTGACTTCTACAGGTACAAGTTCTCATGAGGCCTGGTCAGTTGATTCTGTGAGTCATGTGCAAAGACATTCTTCTTTAAAAGTACTCATGAGAGTGTCTACAACTGAATCACCACTCAAAGCTTTTGAGACTCATTCTATTTACTGTATTCATAAAAATCTTCTCTATCAGGTCCTAATATTAGAAACCAGAGCCACTTCTGAGTAGATATCTGTTTTAAAGAGATCAAGAAAGCTGGACATAATGGCGTTTGCTGTAGTTATACCCCATTCTTCCTCCAAGCCCCATGCTCCCAGAAATATGACTCAGACTCAAAATATATTTACAAATACCTTGGCCATATAGCTAGGCTCTTTTTTCACCAGATATAACTTAAAACATCCCATTTATTCTAGCCTACATTTTGCCACATGACTGATTACTGGCACTCAGATACCATGCATCTGTCTAGCCACTTCTTCCCTGCGAATCTCCAACCTGGCTCTCTCCTTTCTGCCTCCCAGATACCCCACCTCTCTTTCCTGCCTAAACCACAGACCTTTTACTTGATGGGTGATGAATGCAGAAGATAATTCTCTCTACAAGTGCTTGCCTGCAGTCACAGGTATTTGAGTGACTGAGGTAGAAGGCATTACAAATAAGGCTGAGAATCATGAAGAGTCTACATGTCAGCTAGACAGACAGGCAGGCAGGCAAGCAGGAAGGCAGGCAGACAGACAAAGAAATAAGCACTGTGTTCTATAAGAGCATGGATTTTGTTTCCATTTATATCATGTATACTGATACCTGCAGTGTATATTTTGATTTTCACCAACTCCTCCTTGGAGAAAGAATTAAGACTATGTCCTCTAGACGAGCTTGCCTGAGTATGACTCCCACCTCTACTACATAGCTCATTCCACCAGGCACATATTCTGGCTCCTCTGCATCATGTGCCTTTTACAAAGTTGTTTTTGTTTGTTTGTTTGTTTGTTTGTTTTTTAGGATTTGACGAGTGAAGCCCCTGGAATCCTTTTCTTTATTTCCCATCCCCCCTCTCTGTCTCTCTCCCTCCCTCTTTGTCTCTCTCTGTGTGTCTCTCTCTGTCTCTCTCTCTCTGTCTCTCTGTGTGTGTGTGTGTGTGTGTGTGTGTTGCATCTTTTGTCACAATGGCTTGCCATGTGATCCATTTGCCTTAAACCTATAACCTTCCTACCCCAGCTTCCAAAGTACTCAGAAGACAGTTATGTGCCACAGTGCCTGGCTAAAGAAGTGTGTTGTTTTATTTCCTCTCCCCTTTTATTATTGCTGAAAATCAAACCAATGGTTCCAAATGTGCTGGGCAAATGCTCCATCACTAAACTGTTACATCCCTAGTCTTGACTTTCTACTTTTTCTTCATTAATGTATTTATTCACTTTACATTATTCTCTAAGACCCTTATTTTCTATTCACACTGATTACTGCTTTTCAAGGTATTTTTTAAATCCCTTAGTGTATGTTTTAACAGCACAGAAGTGAACCTGGCCAGGTTCAGCCCAGAGCTGTTTTTCTGGGAATTCTTGGGGAATTCTCATTAGCACAGCTGAAGCATGCCAAGGTGAGACAAGGCAAGGACCATATAGTCTCTGAATATAGATGGCCAGAGTTAGCACCTGTCTCGTGATCAGTTTTCTTTGTGACTTAGGACAAGGACATTATGGGAGTGCTCAAATAGTGGGAGCACAAAGGAAGGCTAGTATCACTGGAGGCAGAATAGTCACTTTGGGGAGTGGCCTCACCAATTGCTTATAAATAGTATAAACTTCCATTACTGATTTTTCTTAGGAGACTTCATTGTGAGGGCAGGAGTTCACAGATGAGCACCAGGAAAATTGGAAATGTTAAGCACACAGGATTTCTCTTCAATAGAAGGAATGTATACCCATTTTTTACCCAGAAGGCTGGCGTAGATGTAGTTATAGCCTGGTGATCCGTGCTGTCCGTAAGGCCAGTCCGCGCCTGAGTCTCCTAGACTATTGTTTATCCCAGACACTTCCTCCCTTAACCTTTAGCTTTAGCTTTTCTTCCCAGTCAGTCGAACCCATCACTAGGGGAGATGACACAAGTACTTTATACCTTGCTGACCTCTACACTGTTTTGGTCAGAGACTATACTAGATCCTAGGCCCTTAAGCTATAGCTATCTTTAATAGTATCAATGTAGTTATGGCTCAAGCTTTAATTTATGTGTTTGATTGGGGTAATTGCTACCAGGAAACTTGTTTCCAAAATTTTACCATACTTAGAAATGTCTAAAATAAACTGCCTGGTGTCAGACTCTGAAAGTTTGAATTAGGTGGGATAACTAACTCATATTGAACTGGATTTTCTTCTTGCTTCTGGTGGATTGTTTCTCTGCCCACATTAAGCATTGGTTCTTTCTCTCTCTCTCTCTCTCTCTCTCTCTCTCTCTCTCTCTCTCTCTCTCTCTCTCTCTCTCACACACACACACACACACACTTCACCAGCTAAGTTTAGATGATCAGAGGGTTATAAGAGGAAGTGTGGTCTCTTGAGGATTGTCTGAAACTAAGCTGCTGCATCAGGTTCACTGTAGTCATTTTATATTCATTTTGGGTTCTTTGTTTTGTTTTGTGAGACAGAGTCTCACTACTAACCTTGGCTGGCCTGGAGCTTCAAATATAGACCAGGCTGGACTCAAACTAACAAAGATCCTCCTACTTCTCCCTCTTCAGTGTTGGGATTAAAGCCCCTATTATCAGCACTATGCTATTTCTGAAGCAGTGCTTCTTAAAAGTATTTCCCTGGATTAGGTTGATGGTTTAAAAATACAAAAGTCCTTTTTAGTACTGTCAAACTAAACTATGTTTCATTGTTTTTAGCCAATATTCTTTTAGGGATTCGTTTTAATTATATTACTAATTGAAAACAGTCAGATCTCTTTTCCTTATTGTGATTACATGTAAATGTGTCACATAGTTCTTTCTGTTTTGAGTACACACATTTGAACTTAACAGTCACTTGAAGATACATGGGCTCAATTAATGGTATGGACTTCATAGTTGCGCAGTGCCAGGATTCTTTATTTCCTACCTTGTCTACAGCCTGCAGAGCTGAAAGGACTGAGAAGGTGTTGATTCAAGATTTTAGACTACAATTCCAACAGTGTCTCTAAGAAAGTCTTTAATATTTATTTTAAACTCTTTATAATTCTTTTTAGTTATATATAAAATTATCTTACGTTGGGCTGAGGATATAGATTAGTGACAGAGCACAGGTCAATCATGTGTTACAAGGCTCCATCCCCAACACAAGAAAGGGAAGAGAAGGGAAGGGAAGTGTAGGAGAGGGGAGAGAAAGGAAGGGGAACATGATAAAGAAAGTGAAAGTAGAAGGGGAAAGGGAGAAAGGAAACCACTAAATTTCATTACAAATATATGACCCTGAAGTAGCACAGTTATCTACTGTGGACATGGATGTTCTGAACTTGTTGTTAAACCTAGAGCTTTTCTGTATGCTAGGAAGCACTTTCTCACTGAGCTTCATTCTAAACAGATGCTTCAGCTAACTAATAAAGAATGATTTGCATTGAGCTGTACAATCTGGATCAAGCATTTGACGAAGCTTTTAAGGCATTGAGGAACCATTCAACAGGAGATCTTCAGTGCTTCCCAGAATACAAAAGCTACCTATCTTTCATTAACTGTGATCCTCACCTCAGAGGAAAATTCAGCTGATATGAAGTGTTACCTACAGAGAAACTTGTCTCTAACTAGAAAAATGTAAACACTGTCCACACTTCTATTGGAAGCAAGTCTTCAGTTTCTACAGAACAAAACTGAAAACCTGTTGATACAACCTGCCATTTTCCAGAAAAAGAGAGGAAAAGGTAGGAGAACACTGAAACTGTCTGGCTACTTCCACGAATCTCTGTGTTGTTTCAAGTCTTGTACTCAGTGGGTTGATAATACCACAAGCATCTTCATACACATACACACACACACACACACACACACACACACACACACACACACACACACATTATACATTGGGGAAAAGAAAAGGCAATCAGAAGACCATGGGTTGCCAGAAGATAGCCAGAGTACTGAGGCATTAGTGGAGGACAAAGGAGATGACCAACATCCAGAGAAAGCTGATGTAAAGGTGTAGTGAGATGCTCTTCACTTCTAGGAGATAGTCCCTTCTATTAATAGCATGACCAGTCTGCTCAGGAAGCCACCAAGATACAAACTACTGTGCATATGCCCACTGCAGTGAGCTAGGCCACCATAACTGCTAACTGGAGTCTTTTTTTTTTTTTCCCTCATGCAGGATTTTTCTAAAGCCAACAGCTGCCATCCAGAGAAGCACAGGTTCCACATCATGGATTCAGCTGCCCTTGGGTTGCATATATTAGGGGAAGATGTCATATTAAACATTTGCAGGCTTTTGTTCTTGTTATGGCAACATTTTAGCTTGTGCTTATATTTTGCCAATGTAAAAGTAGGCCTGAGAGGACTTCAAATGTTGAAGAAGGATGTTTCTAAGTAATACGCACATACTCTGCCATTTCAGAAATGAAGGATATCTTGGTGTCTCACAAGAAACACTGGGTCTGGGGAACCTGCACTGAAAAGAAAAACTTTAATCAGCATCTACTGTATTTGTAATTTCATTAATGAAAATTTTTATGTCAAAAAAATAGTTTTAATTTTAGGTTAGATGTCCTTGTGGTTTCTATTTACTGTGTAAACTTGTTTCCAATGTTTTGTTAGTTTCGATAGTTTAATAGATTTTTTTTTCAACAATTGCTAGGCTTACCACATTCATGGTATAACAGATGTGCTGGCACATAGAACTTAGATATTGATTTAAATGCTTTCTGTCCTATACTCAGATTAAAAAAATATTACCCTTAACATTACTTTCTTTTTTTTTATTATTTATTTTATTTTATTTTTTTAATTTACATTCCAAATCACTTCCCCTTTCCCGTTTCCTCCCTCCCCGAAAGTCCCATAAGCCCCCTTCCCTCCCTCTTTTCTCCATTCAACACCCTCTCGTTACTCTGTCCTGGCATTCCCCTACATCCAGTCTTTCCAGGACCAGGGGTCTCTCCTTCCATCTTCTTAGAAATCTATTGATATGCGGATTGTGTCTAGGGTATTCTGAGATTCTGGGTCAATATCCCCTTATCAGTGACTGCATACCATGTGTGTTCTTTTGTGATTGGGTTACCTCACTAAGGATGATATTTTCAAGATCTGACCATTTGCCTAGGAATTTTGTGAATTCATTGTTTTTAATTGCAGAGTAGTATTCCATTGTGTAGATATACCACATCTTCTGAATCCATTCCTCCATTGAGGGACATCTGGGTTCTTTCCAGCTTCTGGCTATTATAAATAAGGCTGCTATGAACATAGTGGAGCATGTGTCCTTATTGCATGCAGGTAAAGTCTCTGGGTATATGCCCAGGAGTGGTATAGCCGGATCCTCCGGGAGTGTCATGCCCAGTTTTCTGAGGAACCGCCAGACTGCTTTCCAGAGTGGTTGTACCAGCCTGCAATTCCACCAGCAGTTATACTCTGGTTTCTCTTCAGATCGTATAAATCTTTCGCCTTTAACATTACTTTCTTAGGCTCATAAAACATTATTCACAGGTTATGCAGAAATGTGTGTCAATGGCTGTTAAAACTACAATGGATTGTTATATTTTTGATAATATAATGATAAATATAATATAATAAATGTTGAATGATATCTCATTGTAGTTTTATTTGGCATTTTTTGGTTATGGCTGGTATTTTCTCTATGCCTCTACTAACCATTTGTATGCCCTTTGAGGAATACATATTCAAATCTTTTGCCCATTTTTATGCAAAAATATCTGTTCTCTTCTTATTAGTTTGAATTCCTTGATTTTTTGCCATTGCTTTTGTTGTTGTTGTTCCATTTTCTGAATCAGGCTCTTATTCTGAAATGCAAGACTGACGTCAGATTGACACCTACCTAGCTCAGCCTCCCAAGTACTGGTACTACAGGTATGAGCCAGTTTGCCTCGCTGAATATTTTAGACATTGGTTCTTTACCTAATTCAGGGGTTGAGAGTACAAGCTTACAGAGGTTGCTTTTTTGCTGTTTCCTCTGTAAGGGGAGCTTTTCTGTTGTACACAGACCCATCTGCCTGCCTTGCATCCAGTGTTTGGGAAAGCTCTGCACAGAATACTGCCAGGGCAGTTTAGTCCTGTATTATTTTTTTTTTGTAATAGTTTGTGTAGCTTTAGATCATATCTGTAAGTCTTTACTTCATTTTGAGTTGATTCTTGGAAATAAGGGTTCATTTTCATTCTTCTCTATTTTGATGCTGATTTTGATTATCCACTTCATTGGGTTAAGGAATGCCTAAAGAGCTATCTTAACCTAACATCCCAGCTCTTTGGTAGACTGTGGTAGGAGGCTGGTTAGTTTTAACTGTCAGCTAAAGGCTCGCCCTTAATCCTTATCATCATAATCCACCCATACTAGTACTTTATCATGACTAAAAGACTCACTGCCTAATATTAATCAATACTAAATATAAAATGTAAATTGATTCTTGCTGAATTTTCAGTAGAGAGATATGGTTTATTAAAGTGACACATTAAAAGAGAGAGCTATATATGAGCAAGACAGGATGATATAAAGTATTTAAGTGGCCATAATGAAAACCATTATTTTTACAGAAAAAAATTAAATATGTCACTGACAATTGGCCTAATTCTCTAGATGATAAAATTCAAGATCAAATTGCAATCATAAGGCTCCTAGTCAAAAAGATGAATGTAGAACCAAGCTGTGTATAATTGTTTCAGTCACATGAAGCACCATCATAGGTTGCTACTGCATCTAAATACAAAGTGCTCTGCAAAGTTAATGTGGACACAAACAATGAAAAGTATCATGGATCATGGGACCAGAAAACTATTACTAGACTCTGCCAAAGTGAGTAATTCTGTGTTCTATTTCCTTAACTCTTAAACTAGATGGGTTGTTTTTATATTAAAGATGTTATAATGAATAAATGAGTCATTTAATAATATTTGCACATTGGTTAGCTGCTATATCTACTCTTCTAAAAAACTGAATCTTTAATTGTATGTGCAGGAACACATCCATGCATGCATAGATGATATTTGATGTGACCACAGAGGCCAGAAGAGGCTTTGGTTCAATCAAGCTGGAAGTACATATAGCTATTAGCCACACTGGGAATTGAACTCTGATTTACAAGAACAATTCAGACTCTTAGCTGATGAGCCATCTGTTTAGCTCTTCTGTATTCATTCTTAAAAAAATAGAGCCTTACCCCACAAATTGTTTTGCTTTGGTTTTTTTTTTTTGTCTTTAAAATAAATTGGATTTGACTTTACACATGATGTTTTTATAAGGTCCATGCCAACAACTCCCTCAAAAAAACACACATTCAAAAATAAGAAAACTGTCTTCATTGTGATGTAGATGTAGGAATACTTCTGATAAAATATAGAAACAAACTTTCATGGCCATTTCACTGTGGAAGTAACTTGACGCAAGCAAATTTAATCAATTGCTTATAGACAGTGTGTTGAGGTCATCCAGGGCTGTAGGTACACACTCCTTGAAGCAACTGAATATAATCAATTGCTTGCAATATATACCATTGACTCCATATGCAGTCTTACAGAGATGTAGGAAGAGATTCCTTTTCTCCACAAAGTCAAAGAATAAAACATTAGGGAAAAACAAGGTCTTAATGTACAGCCAAGTTTTACTGAATGCTCAGCCAAGTGTGCTAAGAGTCAGACTGCCAGTGAGGCATGCCCTCAAAGATGGTATCTGAGTTGGTCTGACAGAGACAAAATTATTTTATCTCTAGAGATTGGATGAGTTCCTTTTCTCCTTCAGAACTGGCTGGTTGATATTATTACAAGGGCTTGGATGATCTAGGCAAAGAAGGGAAAACATGTTGGTTCATCTCCTAACCACATAGGCAGTTTGGAAATCTTATGGAACATTTCTTCCCAGTGGTAGAATGCCCATCAAGTCTTTTCCTTGGAGGCAGGCGGAGAAGAAGCAGAAGCCAGCCATCTTAATTTTTTAAGTGTAAATACATTAATCCACCTAGACCCTCTTTTCCCTGTCTATTTACCTGCCCAAGGTCTATCTAGTTCAGTCCCCTATTCTCCCCTCTCATAGGGTGCTTTATCTGCTATTAGGGAAGAAGTAGTCTGGCTGCTTCCTGCATCAATAATAGGATGTCCTCAGGCAGGCTGATATAAGGGGTAAAAGGTTGAGACCAGGAATACAAGATAAAGGACAATCATTTGATGGTGGTATACCTTCTTTGGATATTTCTAATACCAGATATAACATCTATAAAATGCATAAAATAAGAACAACAGCCTACCAAAAGGATAATCCAATGATTTATGCATCCCATCTCATCCCATGTCAGAGGAGGGAATATGAAGAGAGCCACCTAAAATATGTTTGATACTCACTGTCATTGGTAAAGACAAGATCAAGAGTACCCTTGTCACTCTTTTCTATAGAATGTGTTTTGCGGAGTAATTACTGGTCTGGTTTAGGAGTTTGGGGAGTTTTTTATCTGCCATATTAAATTTGGAGATCAGCCATTAGTTTTTGACTACCTCAACCTCATAGAGAACACTGACGGATAAGACAAAAACATTTTTTCTACTTCCAGATTGACATAGTTTTGTTTGTCATATCAAAGTATAACTGGAATGAGCCAACAATTACATCAGACTCCCATAGGAGAGCAAATGCCTAAAGACTTCACAAAAGAATTTAGTTAAAGCAACTATCTCATTAGGTGTGCCCTTCCAGCAACATATGTCCCTAGCCAGAAAGAGAAATAATATCCGGCGGATGTTAACTCTATGGGTCAAACCTAAGTGGAATCTGGATTGTGTTCTTAGAGAGAACACGAAAAGATATCAGCATCAAATTGATAATCTAAAAGAAATGTAAACCACTGAATCTAAATTTTGGGTTTGTTTGTTTGTTTGTTTGCTTGTTTCTGATTGTGTTCCATAATTGGTAAAAATATATTCTTAGATTTGGCCTCAGGGTTGAAGAAGCTGGTCCTTTTTTTCTGAGCTATAAGTAGGCTCTGTAGTATGGAATAAAGCAAGGGGCTTGATGTCCTATATCTTGGAAGCATTTCCTTATCAAGAAGGAAATGTTATGTCCATGTAATATGACATATGAATTTAAGTCTGGAGTTATATGATCTATTGAACTGGAAAGGCATCAATTGTTTTAACTTATATTTATACTTTCCTATTGAGTGTTGAAGATCATGTAGTTGGCTAAAATTAATAATTTTCATTTTTGCTATCAGGGCTAGTAGAGAATCTTTTCTTCAGTGGTCACTTAAGCTAGAGAGAAGCTCTGACTCTTCTAGACTTTCTTTACCAGTGCTGTATCTAAAGGAGGATAAGTCAAAGCCTTTGCTTGACCATAGCTTTTCCTGGAAGCATGGAAGAAATTTTGTGTCTGTGTGGACCCTCTTTGTAAAATGAACATTGGCTAGAGTTCACCTAGTACGTGGTCTCCATGACCTCCTTGAACAAAGGACAGGTTATTTATCAGGTCTAAAGGACATTTTGAAGATGTTTCACAGTCTTTTGGGACTTAGTTCACATTTAAAGGCAAGGAACAAAATACTTTCCCTTTTAGTCCTTTGACCACATTAATATAGGCTGCCAAGTATGTTTATTCAACACCCATAAGATCAGTTATAACAACCTGGTACTTTAAACTGCTGTACAATATTTAAACAAAGCTCAGCCAGAAATCAAACACTTAAATAAAACTTGATTAAACATAAATCTTTACTCTTTTAAGTCAGTAGTTGTATTGCCAAGAGCAGATAAATAAAGTAAGATAAATACAGATTTAAGATGAATATGTTTGACTTTAACCTTAAAAATGTCTGTATCATATACTATCTCCCCCCCCTTCCCTTTTCCCTTTTGCTCTGACCCGGGCTGGCTAATAGATTTTTTTTTATTTGTTTCTCATTACAGATGGTTGTGAGCCACTGAGACATCTCACCAGCCCCATATACTATCTGTTAACCCTCATCTCTTACCTATCTTACATAGCTTACTCAGATCTTTTATGGCTTGTTTTGACTTTTTAGGTTTTTTTTTTTATTTTGTTTTTGTTTTTTACATTGTAGCAAAACATTCATCTCCCTTTTTTTGTTTTATCTTGAGTCTTGGTGTTTTGTTTTGTTTTGAGACAAGGTCTTAATATGTATGGCTGGCTGTCCTGGGACTCACTATGTAGACTGGGCTGGCCTAGAATTCCTAGAGATTGGCCTGCCTTTTGACCCTCTGTACTCCCCCCCCCATCTCCTCCCATATATGAACTGGTCCCCCTTTTTGCCTCCCTCTCCTCTTGCCTGTTGTGGTGGCCCGCACGAGTAGAATTTTCTAAAGGAGGCAGGAGGATCATGATTTGCCTCCTCTTTATTCATGACATTCCTGTGATCTAATTTCCCAGCTGTTGAGCTTTCTGCCCTTCACTTTATCGTTTATAGACCAACGAGACCATCATACCCGTGTTTCTGGTTCTGGGTGAGCATGGGTAGCAGATAGAGAAAAGCAGCAAATCCATAGCAAAACTTTATCAAATTGATGTTTATAACATCCAGCACATATTAAGGAAGCCCCATTAAAACTATTACATTGTCAATTCTGGTTGAAAGATTTTTAGACAGAGTTCTATCTGTCTTCGCCATGGATGGGCATTCCATTAGCTGCTTTTACTGTGACTATCTTTATACTAAGAGTTAAATAATAGTAGTTTCTATTGGCACAGTTACTTACCCCCTAGCTGTTCTTAAAGGCATACATGCCTTTGCTCTAGGGCTGTTTGGTTGTTCTCTGTCTTCCTTGTCACATAGTGGGGAAGGGGCAGCCTGACCCAGGGCAGGGGTGCTGGAAGACAAACATGTTTGGATGTGAAGTGGAACAGGCAAATCTCATCTCCAGAACTTGTCTGTGCTTTCAAACAGTGTATGAAAGTTTGCCAACATAATACATCTCAAATTATCTATTTCACTATAAACAGGGAATACCACATGTTGCTTTAGGAGGTATCAGAGAAGAGAAAGGGAACCCAGTGGTTTATACAATAAAGGAATCTTGATGTTGAGCCCAGTGATGACAAGCTGGATCAAAGAATCTATCCTTATAACCTATGCCAAATTGCCTAACAGAATCTTATCTATTAGGCTGCATGTTGGGGATAGTGACTGAAAGGTACAAAAAGCATCATCAGAGTATCATCAGAGACAGAACATTTGATTTTGAAGGTTCCTACTCTCTTACCTTTATATCTTATAAGACAATGGATGTGTGGTAACCTGTATTCTCAATCGGGCAGTATCAAGCTCTTACAAGTATGAATCTTTACCATTAGACACTTGAGATCTTTCCTAGCTAGTCTTTTTTTTTTAATTTTCTATAGTTTTTATTTATATTCCCAATGATTTCCCCTTTCCCAGTTCCCCCCTCCCCGAAAGTCCCATAAGCCCTCTTCCATCCCCCTGTTCGCCAGTCAACCCCCTCCCGCTTCTTTGTCCTGGTATTCCCCTACACTGCTATATCCAGTCTTTCCAGGACCGGGGGTCTCTCCTTCCTTCTTCTTGGAAATCAATTGATATGTGATTGGTATTCCGAGCTTCTGGGTTAATATCCACTTAACAGTGACTGCATACCATGTGTGTTCTTTTGTGATTGGGTCACCTCACTAAGGATGATATTTTCCAGTTCTGATCATTTGCCTAAGAATTTCATGAATTCATTGTTTTTAATTGCAGAGTAGTATTCCATTGTGTAAATATACCACATCTTCTGTATCCATTCCTCTGTTGAGGGACATCTGGGTTCTTTTCAGCTTCTGGCTATTATAAATAAGGCTGCTATGAACATAGTGGAGCATGTGTCCTTATTGCATGTCGGGGAGGCCTCTGGGTATATGCCTAGGAGTGGTATAACAGGGTCCTCCGGGAGTGTCATGTGTAACCCCGACTAGTTGAAAACAAAGTAAAGGACTTTTACTTGAGGCTGTGAGAAGCTAAAGTTTTTCAGTGCTTCAGATGATGAGCTAGCAAAGAATGGAGACAATCTTAGAAACATTGTTTTCCATCTGTAATGAAAAAGCAAATGGGAGAATTTTGTGGCACATGTTCTTTCCACTCTTCCTTCTTTGTCCATTGTCTAGAAGGGTATTTCTGGGCTATGGTGAGGGATATCTCAGAATATCCTGATTGATCTTAGCTTCCCTGATTTGAGCTAGAAATGGTCCATGTTTTCCAGTGGTCCTGATTCCTGATAGCTTTGCTATACCATACATATTGTTCATCTTGTCTTTGAAGCAAATATAAATAGAAAATATTGATGGAACTTTGTGTATCCCTTCCCTGGTCTCTCGGGCCTTTGTTTGGAGAGGCATAACCCCACTGAGCACCATAGGGTCAGTTCCCAAGTATGATTGGTTAGCCCTCACACACACATGAGATCCTATTCCATGATATTTTTGCTTGTGATCTTGCTGTTTTTGATGGATGCCTCCACACCATACATTAGTTCTTTTTAACCTTTTCTGTGCAGGACACATCAAAGTAAAGTGAGCCTAATGCTTAAGAGATAGAACTCTTTTTCTTCTCACAAAGGACAGTAGCCTAGCAACCTACTATTTATGGTAGACTAGATTCCTCTCATGGAGAGGGTAGTGGGACTCCTACACATCTCACAAAGTAGCCTAAACAAGTGATATCTCTTAAGAAACTACCTGACTCAAAGCCTGACAAAGCCTTGAGAGTGCTTAGCAAGACAGGGAGACAGAAAAGGCCACATTGCTCCAAGTGAAATAGAAAGAGGAGATTCCTATGCCTTCTGGACTTCCCAATATCATGTCTGTTCTCCGCATCAGTCAGCCCATATTTTATTTTAATTTAGACAGCAATTAGGGTAAGTATCTACTGTAAAAAATTTTTTTTATTTAATGGGAGCTATCTAGACTGGGAGAGTTCTTTGTAATTTAGCATGTGCAAGTTGGACTTGCTCTAGAGAAGACTGAACATATAAAACAACAACAAAGACAAATATCTAAGAGAACTTAGAAAATTAAAACTTAGGCCTGTTCTTTTCTTTAACCTCTCTGTTTTACTGTAACCAGATGGAGAAAACAAAGCAAAGATATACAGGCAATGATAGGTCAGAAACAGGCAATTAGTGGAGGAGCCTCGAAGGGTTAGGAACATTCTTTTTCAGCTAGGGTAAAACAAACCTAGAGCGATATGAGGCACAAAAAGCAGAATTTAAGATTCAGAGGAGTGTACTCTATCTCTAGCCTCCTGCTGATCTTGCTTTGGCTGCAGCCACTGCCTACAAGCAGCAACTTGTCTAACAGCTGGTAATTCGTCATTCAGGCCCTAGTCGGGATCAGTGCTTTCCCAGTATTTGTCTCTGGGCCACTGCAAAGTCACATGAATTTTCTAGGTCTAGTGTGTTTCCTTTGTTAGTTGAGCAGTGTTTGGGGCACATGTCTGGGAAAACTCTAAATCCTCTTTAAAACCATATATCCCCCAAACCCTCCATAGAGGTCTACTTTTCCTCCTTTGTCTTTTTCAGGAAATGCATCAGCCTTATCAAGTTAGCAATAGAGGCCATGTTGGAGCCTCCTCTGCTTCCCTCACTTCAATGATCCCATTACTCATCAGAAAGATGAAAATCAAAAACAACAACAAAAAAATATTGGGAGGACATTCCAGAAATGGTGGTACATACTTTTAATCCTAGCACTCAGTAGGCAGAGGCATGTAGACCTCTGTGAGTTCAAGGCCAGCCTGGTGTACAAAGTGAGTTCCAGGACAGACAGGGCTATAACATAGAGAAAATTATCTCTAAAACAACAATAACAACAAAATAACAGCAAGAAGAAAGGAGGACATGATTGGGACATATGACTGACTGACTGTGGCACAGAACTCTAGGAGTTCAATTATGTCCTAAATGTCTCAGTGGTGCTGGGAAGTTTTATGGGTGCTGACATCTTGGTGATGTTATTAATCAAGATGGCTGTCCTCATTTTCTAGTCAAGATACCAGCAAAGTGACATGGTGGTCTCTATCTGGATTGAAGTCACTGTTTATGATGGCAACATAACCATCTTCCATCTACTTTCTGCCTATGGTGAGGTCAGCTTCATAATAAAATAAGTCTACTCTTCCACCAGGGCATGATCATGGGGATCCAAAAATCTCAGATTAAATGTTGTCACTTATTTTACTGTTTTAAATGAGTGCTAAACCTCAACCCACAGGAGAGTCAATAAGTAGCTTTTGGAGTGGCTAGAATCACTGTGCGTCTTTCCTCCCAGATGGCTTCTAGAAAGGGATAGAGAGAAGGAATTTAACTGCCACTGAATTTTTATGTTAAAACAACAGTGGACCTGTCTCTAGGGGTTCTAGGAGAAGGATGGGAGAAGCAGGTGTTTTGAAAGAAACCAAGGGTTGTCAGTCTCCAGGCTGAGAGTAGCTTCACACATCTCCCTAAAGAACATGGCCTATGTTACTTCAGACAGTTTTCTCACTCAGTTTTCTAAGAAAATGGGCCCCTTTTTTCCTGCGGCCCTTGATATGCATGGAGCAGAGACTTCCCTCTTAGAACCCTTTCTTGGATAAGGTTTCATCATGAGCAGCACATGTACAACAGTATACCTGTCATAAGCAAGACTTTGGGTTAGTAAGACAAATAGGTTTTGTTTGTTTATTTGTTTTTATTGCTGTTGTTGTTATTACTGGTTTTGTCTCTATTCAAGTCTTTGGTTGCCCAGTGATTTAACTTGCTTAAATCCTATCATACATCAAGTGCTACCCACTTAATGATCCCTTTTATTTTGTCTCAAACAGGGGGGCTGAAAATGGAGAAGAAACATAGAGATAATTATGATTCCAAAGATAAAAGGGTAAGATTCAATCTCAACTGGGGTAAAATTCATGAAGAATGACTGCATCCAGTTGTCAGTGATTAACTCCAGAACTGAGTAGTCACAATCCTGAGGCCTGGCTACCTGCATGTACAAACAGGAATAGCAAAGGGGACCTTTTCTTGTTAGTCTTTCAAAGACAGGAGAAGAAACAAAAAATGCCAGCCTTTGGGGGGGGGGGTGTCCAGCCCCACCCACTGCCATTCCAGGATGCAGGAAAGACCCCCTGTTCCCTTCACAGTTTGGCTTAGCAAGCACTGGCCCTGATGGAATCTAAGGATAAGCTCCCAAATTGAAACCATCATGGTGAGTCATCCAGGGTTGCAGGAACAGATTCATTTTCTCAGCTGATTGAAAGAAGAGAAAACAGGAAATGCGAAGCTGTAAGCCCCGGGCTGGCCAAGTTTTAGAGAAAGCAGAAGATGTCGCTGTTTCCTTTTCCTGTTCTGTTTGTGCCTCTGAGAGTACTGAGCTGCCTTTGTGCTGTGCTGTGAGTCATCCCAGCAATTGCAGATCACAGGACAGGAGGAACGCAGTGTCCCTTTCACACTGGCTGTTTTTTCCTTAATGGAGTTGGTTCTTATTGATTCTCCTGACACTTCAAGTCAGAGGTAGCTGCAGGTGACTTTTTGGAGCTCTAATGGGGTTTGAGATGTCCTCCCATGGTTCCATTTCCTGTTATTCCGCACTTGGTTGCTATAGTAATGTATTTTGGATAAAGGCATGTGTCACTCCCTTGCTTAGGCTCACTTAGAGCTTTAGGTTTCTCATTATCACTCACTAATTTTAGCCACCAGACAAATAGAAACCATTCACAGCACTGAGCAATACATGGGAGTTGCTGATTTTTCTTCACGTCAATGGAACAGTCAGTGGAAGCTGCTGCTGTTCCTCTGGTGTTTCTGTTTGACCATGCGACATCATGTTCTCAACGTGACTGGCGGATTTGTTTCCTCATGCTCTTTTAAGTAAAATAAAGCAGAAGACTGGCTGAAAGAACATATTTGAAAAAACTGAGTCACGGACGAATCCTGCCTGTCACAGACTGTTGTGATTATAAAAAGAAAAAGAGTATTAATATATATTCTTTGAGGGTGTGGTGAGGTGTGGAGGGAAGGGATGTCTCGGTGGGCCCATGCCAAGGCATCCCTTTCCCCTGAGAGACCAGCCACACAAAGATATAGCATAGAATAGAGTTTATTTAGGGCATGGGGAGGGGAGTTAAGGGGGTAGTAAAGGCAGAGAAAGGCAGAGAGAGGGAGAGAGTAGAGAAGTAGAGGTCAGCCATGACCATGTGGAGAGAAGGGGGGAAGGGAATGGGGAGAGAGGGGGACCAAGCAGGCAAGAGGCAAGAGAGTGAGAGAGTAAGAGAGAGAGGAGGGGGCAAGCAGCCCCTCTTATTGACCAGGCCTATCTGGCTATTGCCAGGTAACAGTGGGAAGGAGCATACCTGGCTATTGCCAGGTAACTGTGGGGTGTAGCTTAGACAGAATCCTAACACAGACTGTTTGGATCAGCCCACAGGAAGTAGCACTGTGAGTTGATTCTGTTTAGTTTGGAATATTTTGCATATAGGCAGGATGTTTTATATGAGTTAATTCACATTATATTTTTACAACATTCTCTGAAGGATTTTCATTAAAATGACAAATTGTTGCGAATTTTCCCCCCATTAAATGGATATTACTTACTTGAGAATATGGTTTTATACATATGATTTTATAATTTGAGAGGCTGACTCAGGTTGCTACCTACAAATTTGTGACCAGTCTGGTCCAACTCTAAAATTCTAGGTAAGGCTACAGACTGAGACCCTATTTAAAAATAAACAAAATCAAACAATGTTATTTGGACAGGGCATTGCCTAGTGGTGGAATATTGGCCTGTCATATAGGGACCTCAGCACAGGAAGAAGAGACAATTTTTGCTTAATATTTTGTGAACTAACTAACCATAGATTCATGGAGCACATAAGCGTGTGTGTGTGTGTGTGTGTGTGTGTGTGTGTGTGTGTGTGTGTACATGTTGCAAATATGTGCATATATGTTCGGATGCAATTTGAGGTTAGAGAACAATCTTGAATTTCATCTATCAATCTATCAGGTGCTGTCAACTGTTTTTTCTTTTCTTTTCTTTTCCTTTTTTTTTGCTTTTTTTTTTTTGAGAAAGGATTTATCATTGATCAAAGCTCAGCAAGGCCCAGAGATCCACCCAACTCTCCCTCCCTGTTCTCAAGATTACAGATGTGTGCCTGCTTTCTACATGCATACTCAATCTCATGCTCTTAGTTTCAAGGCAATCTCTTAACCAACTGAAGTGTCTCCCCACATGAATCCACCACGTTACTGAGTTCTCTGTTGTAAAGTACTTTGTAGTTTTCAGTGCTAAAATAAGAGAATCTGTTATCTAATACTTATGGTGAGTTCTCTTGATTAGTTAAGCTCTAATTAATAATAGCTTTTAATATAATCCCTCTTTGGATATCTCTTAGCTGAGGTCAATCAGGAACAAACTGGATGCTTTAACTATCACTATACATCCACTGTACAAAATGCTACACTATATCGGACTCATATTTTTAGAGTGATGGAATTCATCATGTAGAGTATTTGAGAGCTAATGTAAAACATTGCATACTATCTTGGCTGATAATATTATACTGTTATCCCTCTAGCATTCTAGGTAACTGCTTTACCACTAATCCACATTACCAGCTCATCTCTAGTTATTGATAACTATGTAACACACAGGTTTTGGATGGCTTGGTTTACATTAAGGCTTAAGCTGGAATTATTGAGACAGCGTTCTTACATCTCACATGGATATTTTTAAAACTGGAATGCTGTGATGAGAAACTCTAAACTGTGTGGTAAATGTCAATAAACATTGAAAAAACTTGGGAATGAAATATTCTGAGGGAAGAGTTAGAAATCTTTATTGACTTTGTTTTAAATTAGAAACTCATTGTGGAGTAGAATGTAATTGGAGGGATTTTTAAATATATAGTGTGAAGTTTCAGTGAAATTCTCTACTTTGTATAGTTTGTTTCATGACCCATGTCTCGCCATTATTATAATTCAGTCTCCTGCCATAAAAGTCCTTTTTTGAAACAGGCATGGTGGCTTAGATGCACAGTCCCGTACTTGGGAGGTTGAGGCAGGAGATTATGAATTCCAGGTCAGTTTGGGCTACATAGTGAGTTGATACTATGAGCTACGTAATATGATGGAGGAGATACAGAGAAAGCAACAGAGACAGACAGACAGACAGACAGACAGACAGAATCTCCCTTACTGGATATAGATGAGAAGATATAGCGGCACCCTATACTCCTACACAGAAACTGGACTGGATGAGGGCATGCACACTCATTTTTCACAAGGGTACTCATTTGTGTTCTTTGTAAATAAGTTTTCTGTTCTAGTTAGCAGGTATATAGATGATAAAATGATACTGTTCTGAAAATTGAAGAGGCTTGTGTTCTTGTTTGTGAAGGAAACTAAAGACTCATAGGAAACAAGTCTACTTAAGTTTAATGGATACAACACAACTCCTACATCCAAAGCTCAGTGAACATTGAAGAAGAAAAGAAGGAAAACTTGTAAAAGCCAGAGAAACAGGAACTCTGTTGTAACATTGTGCCTTGTACATATAACAGGTAAGCTATATATATGAAGTCTCAACAGCATTGATGCCTAAACAAGACCTAAACAATTACAACAGTAATTGATATCCCAGTGTAGATGGGTGAAATTTCACAAGGCCTCACAGCTAGATAAAGAGTTATAGGCAATTTATAATTCCAAGAAATGGGAAATTAGTCTTCTCCAGGAATGAACCTCCCCACTTCACTCAAAATGGAGTGATCAGTCCTAGAAACATACATACAGATAACACTGAATGGACTCAAAAGCCTATTCCTGTTTGCATGTGTATATATAGCATTACATATCAACAATGGTTAAAAAAAGAGGTCATGAATTTGGAAGGGGCAGTAAGGCATGGGAGGGGTATAAGGGAGAAGATGGCATGACAAATGATGCAAATATACTGTAAATTAAAAAAATACTTTAAACAGTCAGGCACAAAAGATGTTATGTGGCAAGAAGATAGGAACTTTATCTAAGAAGTCTTACAGCCAGATGTTAAGTTAAAACTTCATTCAGGACAACATTTGTTGAGTAAGACTGCATCCCATTGATTCACACACAAATCCTGTGAGTCAATCATTTCATCTGTGTCAAGCTGTCCAAGCATGACTTCTAAACTAAACTAGTTCTGTGTGCATGTGTGCATATGTGCATGTGTGCATGTGTTTGTGTGTATACCACTGAAACCAGAGACTCTCATTATACTCAAAAACCACTTTTCTACAAGAATATATATCCAGCTGTAAGATAAATGTGTTGAGAATAAATTTTCTTTTCTCCAACATTACTTGATTACATAATGTAAAATTATTTTATATTTCTAATTTAAAAGTTTTAAACAAAAAAATATTTTAAACAAATTTGATTGTCTATTTCTGTAGGTTATATGTCCAAAGATTCATCTTGTCTCAGATTGCAAGTATTTGTAGAATTGCATCTGTACCAAACATGTGTAGGCTTCTTTCTCACTGTCCCCTAAACAATAAAGTATAATGATTTACATGCCACTTATAATATGTTAAATATAATTAGTAATCTAGAAATGATTTAAGTTAATTATGAAGGAATTTATAGGTTATTTGCAAATACAACACAAATTTTAAAGGCACACAAACATCTGTGATATTGGTATCCACAGGACCCTGTAACCAGTGTTATAAATATTTTTTTTTTTGTGGGACTTGTACCTGTTTCTTTTCTTTCTTTTTTTTTCTAAGTTTTTTTATTTACATTCCAAATCATTTCCCCTTTCCCGTTTCCTCCCTCCCCGAAAGTCCCATAAGCCCCCTTCCTTCCCTCTTTTCCCCATTCAACCCCCTCTCGCTTCTCTGTCCTGGCATTCCCCTACATCCAGTCTTTCCAGGACCAGGGGTCTCTCCTTCCATCTTCCTGGAAATCTATTGATATGTGAATTGTGTCTAGGGTATTCCGAGATTCTGGGTTAATATCCCCTTATCAGTGACTACATACCATGTGTGTTCTTTTGTGATTGGGTTACCTCACTAAGGATGATATTTTCAAGTTCTGACCATTTGCCTAGGAATTTTGTGAGTTCATTGTTTTTAATTGCAGAGTAGTATTCCATTGTGTAAATATACCACATCTTCTGAATCCATTCCTCCATTGAGGGACATCTGGGTTCTTTCCAGCTTCTGGCTATTATAAATAAGGTTGCTATGAACATAGTGGAGCATGTGTCCTTATTGCATGCAGGGGAAGCCTCTGGGTATATGCCCAGGAGTGGTATAGCAGGATCCTCTGGGAGTGTCATGCCCAGTTTTCTGAGGAACCACCAGACAGCTTTCCAGAGTGGTTGTACCAGCTTGCAATCCCACCAGCAGTGGAGGAGTGTTCCTCTTTCTCCACATCCTCGCCAACAACTGCTGTCTCCTGTGTTTTTGATCTTAGCCATCCTGACTGGTGTGAGATGGAATCTCAGGGTTGTTTTGATTTGCATTTCCCTAATGACTAAGGATGATGAACATCTCTTTAGGTGCTTCTCAGCCATTAGATATTCTTCAGATGAGAACTCTTTGTTTAGCTCTGTACCCCATTTTTTAATAGGGTTATTTGCCTCTCTGGAGTTTAACTTCTTGAGTTCTTTGTATATATTGGATATTATCCCTCCTCTGAAAGAGGAGTGTTCCTCTTTCTCCACAACCTCGCCAACAACAGCTGTCTCCTGTGTTTTTGATCTTAGCCATTCTGACTGGTGTAAAACCACACACACTGAAACTAATAGAAAGGAAACTAGGGAAGAACCTTGAACATATGGGCACAGGGGAGAATTTCCTGAACAGAACTCCAATACCTTATGCTCTAAGAACAAGAATTGACAAATGGGACCTAATAAAATTACAAAGTTTCTGTAAGGCAAAAGACACTGTCAAAAGGACATAGCAGCAACCAACTAACTGGGAAATGATCTTTACCAATCCTACATCCGACAGCGGGCTAATATCCAATATATACAAAGAACTCAAGAAGTTAGACTCCAGAGAGCCATGTAACCCTATTAAAAAATGGGGTACAGAGCTAAACAAAGAGTTCTCACCTGAAGAATATCTAATGGCTGAGAAGCACCTAAAGAGATGTTCATCATTCTTAGTCATTAGGGAAATGCAAATCAAAACAACCCAGTGTTATAAATATTAATGGACAATTGTATATACCGTGTCTAGTTGTCAGTAAACACAGATTATTCAGAACAGAGTGTGTTGCCGGGCAGTGGTGGTACATGCCATTAATCCCAGAACTTGGAGGCAGAGGCAGGCGAATTTCTGAGTTCAAGGCTAGCCTGGTCTACAGAGTGAGCTCCAGGATAGACAGAGCTAGACAGAGAAACCCTGTCTCAAAATACAAAAACAAAAAAAAAAAAAAAAACAGAGTGTATTGCAAAAAGTTTCCTCTCCCAGCATCTTCTGACCTTCCCAAAATGGGATCAGTCACTCTAATATTGGACATGTAGAGGTTTATTTTCTGATAGCCTCTTAAACATACTTTATGCATCTATATACATTTTACCTTTCAACACAAATGCAGCACACTACCCAAACATATTTAGCCATTTAGTTCTCAGAGATTCTGCATATTGCAGAGCTTTGCTCATGTTTCTTCACAATTCCACTCCTCACGTATCATTTTAAAGTAGTTCCATACTGATGAATTTTGTTTACTCAAGACAAGATTTCCCTGTGTATCCTAGGTGGTCCTGAAACTTTCTCTGTAGACATACTGGCCTGGAATTCAGATATTTACCTGCTTCTTCCTCCTAAGTGCTGTGATTAAAGGTATGTGCCACCACACCAGAAAAATCCTGATTAATATTGAATTGCTTCAAATCTCTTGCTATTTGTAGATAGCATTTTCATAATTAAATTTTAACATAATTTCTAGCACAAATGAATGCATCTATAGATATCCTTGATGTAATCAAACAGTATGTGCATTTGTAATCAGTGCTACAGGAACTGAAGAATGCACACTCACACCAGGTGGGGAAACGTGGCCAACATTTAAACTAGAGATTGGTATTCTTTTATCCCTCTATAGCATGCTCTTTTCTATTACCTAACCAGGTGTTCATGGATAATGTACTGAGAATTTTAATGATGGAAATGAGTCATTTTGACTGGGGTTAAATTTGATTCACTAGACCTGTCTCCAGACTGTCCATGTATTGGCAGATTCCAGATTGACCAAATAAAAACCTCAGCTTGCTAAACTAGAGGAGGTCATGGTACCCACATCTTGAAAGGATACATGATTTATTACTGTGGAAGCAACAGAGCCTCTTTCCTTATGTGACACTGCCTTTCTATTAAGCCAGTGTACCTGTGTAAGTTTGAAGGACACTATCAAGTTTGAGGGGAAGAGACCCAATTTGTTTTGCTTAATGAGATTTGTAGTTTATTGTCCAAAACAGCAATATTAGCCCTGTACCTATATATAATGCAAGAGCACTCCTATGCTTGGTGCCTATGTAATTGTTGCTCCTGTAATATAACCACAGGAAGGCATTTGGTTATACTTTATTTCTCCACAGATAATTTAGCAACATGACATGAAACAAAATTCTTCTAATTTTAAGAGCAAAACAGCTTACCAAGGCCTATATCAAGGCTTTTAAAAAAGACTTTTAATTTTCTTCTTTAAAATGCATATGTTATGGTCACTTTGGCAGCACATATACTAAAATATATATGTTGAGGGTTGGAGAGAGAGATGGCTCAGTGGTTAAGAGCATTAGCTGCTCTTTAGAAGACCCAGCAGGTGCTGGCATCTCCCAACTATTTGTAACTCCAGTTCCAGGTGATCCAACACCCTCACACAGACATCCATACAGCCAAAACACCAATGAACATAAAATGAAAATAAATAAATAAATAAATAAATAAATAAATAAATAAATAAATAAGTCACAGAACATACCATCCCCATAGGTTTTTAAACAATCTTGCCTGTAGTGTTTATGCTGTTGGTCTCTTCAGCATAAAATAGAGCTCTATGGTTTATCTTACGCAATGTAGGATTCTTCATTTACCACGAGGTGGCAGACGAAGCTTATGTGTTGTGGTAACACTTCCTGGGCCAAAGTGGGATAAAATACAAATCATGATTTATGGCGCATTTTAGTTACAAAGATGCATTCATATCATTATAAACATCTCCATAGCATTAAAAAAAAGTTGTCAATGGCACAGTTTCTGACAGATGTGTTTTTCATTTCTAAAACACTATTAAATTTCAGTTTGATGATGACTAAGCTGTGTCCCCTAAAATCCAGTGTAACAGATCTAAAATTTCCTAGGAGTAACCTTGCTTCATGTGGCTACCTATCTCTTCTGTCACATTTTTGTTGTCATTATAACTTCTTTAAATGTTAAATAGGAAAAATTAAAGGTTATTTAATCTGGTGGTGTCCTAGGCAATCTTTTTCATACAGCATGCTAGGATGTATGGATGTGACAACCCCACTTGGCAGAGGGATTTTCCCTGTTGAAAATCACTATGAGAGTTTGTCTGAGTGCCTGCTCCTGAGGAAGGGGTGCAGTGCATGTAAAAAGGACAGAGGCAGGAAAAAAACAGTAACTTTGATGACTTTCATGTGGGCTTTGTCTCTTCTACTACAGTGGTCCAGTGGGATTAGGAGCCTTGAGGATCACAGTCAGTCCTTGAAACTGGGTAGTCATTTTGGAACTGTTGAACCTGTTCTATTTTAGGGAAAGCTAAAAATAAATTTTGTTGGAAGGAAAGAAGTCTAAGGTCAAGGCTAGAAAAATGTAAAAGCAGATACAAAGGGCATTTGCTGTACCAAAACTACAAGTCAGAAATGGTCCAAGGAGCTGAGTAAACGTTCCATGGACACAGAGGTCCAGAATGGTGGGATTTGTGCTTTGCCCAGGGTGGGGCAATCCTTCTGTATGGGTGCTCAGGGCTTGGTGTTTGGACCTTTCAGAAGTTAGGTGAACAATGGTGGAGAAAACAGAACACAGTGTTTGGGTGACTATGTTGAAATCTAGAAATCCTATGTTTTGCAGAACTTGAGAGAATTGTGTTACTTATCAATTGCTTCATAACACAGCGTAAACAGATTAAAACAGTAACATATGCTGTGACTCAGTTTCTGTAGGTAAGAAATTGAACAGAATTTAGCTGTGTCTTCTGACTTAGGGTTCCCTTATAAGGCTTCTGTGACACTGTAAGCCAAGGCTATAGCCATATCAAGACTTGAAGGAAAAGGTTTCCTCTACACTCATGTAAGATGGCTGTTGACAAGATTCAGTAACTTGTTAGCTGTTAAAACAAGGGTCTCATGGGGGCTGGAGAGATGGCTCAGCGGGTAAGAGCACTGACTGCTCTTCCAAAGATCCTGAGTACGGAGGAATGGATTCAGAAGATGTGGTATATTTACACAATGGAATACTACTCTGCAATTAAAAACAATGAACTCACAAAATTCCTAGGCAAATGGTCAGAACTTGAAAATATCATCCTTAGTGAGGTAACCCAATCACAAAAGAGCACACATGCTATGCAGTCACTGATAAGGGGATATTAACCCAGAAACTCGGAATACCCAAGACACAATTCACATATCAATAGATTTCCAAGAAGATGTAAGGAGAGACCCCTGGTTCTGGAAAGACTGGCTGTAGGGGAACGCCAGGACAGAGAAGCGAGAGGGGGCTGAATGGGGAAAAGAGGGAGGGAAGAGGGCTTATGGGACTTTCGGGGAGGGAGGAACCGGGAAAGGGGAAATGATTTGGAATGTAAATAAAAAAACTTAGAAAAAAAAAAGCAAGGGTCTCAGTTATGCATTGTTGGATGCCAAAACAAAACAAACAAAAAAACAGCTACTGAGAGAGGGAGAAAGAAGACAAGCCTTAAAAGAGGAAAGGGAAGAGGTAGAGGAGGAAGAGGAGGAGGAGAAGGAGGTAAAGGGAGAGGGGAGGAGGAAGAAGAGAGGGAGGGGGAAGGAGGAGGAGGAAGGAGAAGAAGAAGAAGAAGAAGAAGAAGAAGAAGAAGAAGAAGAAGAAGAAGAAGAAGAAGAAGAAGAAGAGGAAGAAGAAGAGGAGGAAGAAGAGGAGGGGGAGGAGGAGGAGGAGGGTGAAACAAGAAACTGGGTGGATTACATCTAATTCTCAGAGTGAGATCACTTCTATTACTGGAAGTCAGGCAGTAGGTCTAGCCTTCAGTGAAGTATACAACATACATGCATATAAGGTATGTTGAGCATGTTAATCCTCTTGTGTACATGTATATCTGTGTGTGTGTATGTGTGTGTGTGTGTGTGTGTGTGTGTGTGTGTGTGTGTGTGTGTGTGTTTTAAATAAGACTTACTGAGTCCACTTAGTGCTCTCATTATGTACTTGGTTACAAGGCTATATGCTGGAGCACAGGTAGCCTCTCAGAGGTTGCATCCATAAAGAAAACTATCTCTCTTTCCCAACAGCCATGAGTTGCAGGTAGCTCCTCAGCTAAGGATAGAACATCATAACCTTCTTCTCCAGTACATCCTGTAATTATGGCCAGCTCAACCCTGTGATGCTGTTGTCAGTGAGGTCATAGTTGCAATATGCTGCTGTGTGCATCAACGTTGTCATGTCTAGAGACACTGCCTCACTGTAGTTATACACTACCTGTATCTCTTACCAGATTTTGTTACCTTCCTCCAAGATATCCATGAGGCTTGAGAAGAGTCTGTGTGATATAGAGATCCCATTTAGAGCTGAGCACTCAGTCTCTGAACATTGATGAGTTGTAGGTGCCTGTGTTAATCACTACCTGCTGCAAAAAGAAGCTTCTCTAATGAAAGTTAAAAGATCTAGTTATCTATGGTATAATGGTGCCCATTAGGAATCAGTGTAGATGCTTTGTGACTTAGCAGAATACGAGTGTTAGGTTCTCCCGTAATGCCTATGACCTATCTTGCTCCCAGGTTCTTGGCCCCAGTAAAAGTGCTAATCATGAGTTCAGTCTTAGGGAATGCCCTTAAATCCCATCAGAAAGTGCTTGGCTAGTCCCTTAACCTTTGTACCAAATTGCACAAGTGGACCTATCTTGCCAGACTGGTCATTATTGTAATTCAGAGTTTACAGCTGAGTAAGACTGATTGCTGATTATTTTCCTTCTCCAGTAGCTTACACAACACCTCCCAGTACTATGAAAGCTAGCCAGTAAAAATGAAGCTTCCAGGTCAGTGCTGGTTTGGTCTCTGTATATTCTGTGACTCAAGTACATTGTATCCTTAGTAACAGTGCCTTACAACCAGGTGCTAGCGAGGGCACCAAGAACAATGTCAATAATCTGTAAACTTTGGGGGTCTATGGAACCCCACTGTCTAACAACTTCAAAAATGATGAGCAATTTCTGATACCAGGCTTTTTATTTGATAATCTGTAGCTTCTGGGCCATGCACTTTCTTCCCTGATATAGGATAACTCCACATAGATACTTTTTGTATATGTGTATGTTTCTGTATTAGGAAACTGACTTTTAAAAATGTATTCCAGGGGGCGGGAGAGATGGCTCAGCGCTTAAGAGTTCTGACTGTGCTCTTTCAGAGGTCCTGAGTTCACTTCCCAGTAACCACATGGTGCCTCACAAACATCTGTAATGGGATCTGATGTACTCTGCCGATGTGTGTCTGAAGACAACAACAGGGTACTCATATAAATAAAAATAAATAAATAATATATTTTTAAAAAAAATATATTCCAAGTTAATTGTCCTTCCCCATTATTCCCCTCTTTTCCATGTTCCTTTGTACCTCTCTTGAAATCCACACTCCAGCCTTGCTACTTGCCTGCTTTCTGTAGCTAGTCCAGTGTAAGCATACATCCCTAAGGATTCAAAGCTAACAACCCACAAATGAGAGAGAACACCCTGTATTTGACTGTGAGCCAGGGTTACCTCAGTCAAGATAATTACTTCTAGTTCCATCTATGTATCTGCTAACTTCATTTTTCTTTACAGTTGAATATTCCATTCTATTTATATGCCACATTTTCATTATCCATTATAGAGAGAATATCTTATGTATTATATGAATGCATCACCTGTCAATTAAAAAGCCTATGGCCTATGGCTTAGGCAAGAGATAGAGGTGGAATATCTGAGAGAAAGAAAGGATAGAGCCAGACAGGGAAGTTGTGATGAGACAGACACATGGTACTGGTCACGTGGCAGAATGTAGGCTAGAACAAATGGGATATTTTAAGTTATATCTCGTCAGAGAAGAGCCTAACTCTGTAGTCAAGATTTTTGTAAATATAATTTGAGTCTGAGTCTTATTTCTGTGAGCATGGGACTGGGAGGAAGAACCGGAGCCTAACTTCAACAATTCATTCATCAGTTAATGGACATCTAGGCTGTTTCTGTTTCCTGGCTGTTGTGAATAGAGCAACAATGAATTTTACTGAGCAATTATTTCTACAGTAGGAAAGTGTCCTTTGGGTATTAAAGCTGGTCTATATTGTAGACCAATTTGTAGCTTTTAAAGGAACCTCCACACTGATTTCCATAGTGGCTGCAGCAGTTTGTATTCCCACAAATGATGAATGCCTAGCCCTCTTTCCCCACATACATGCCAGAATTGGATGTCTCTTGGTTTTTTATTTTAGCCATTCTGGCTGAGTGAGATCTTAAAGTTTTAATTTGTATTTCATTGATACCTAATGTATTGAACATTTATATATATATATATATATATATATATATATATATATATATATATATATATGTATATGTATATATATATATATATGGCATATATATATATGCCTTTTTTTTTGGTTTGTTTTTGTTTTTCGAGACAGGGTTTCTCTGTGTAGCCCTGGCTGTCCTGGAACTCACTTTGTAGACCAGGCTGGTCTCGAACTCAGAAATCCTCCTGCCTCTGCCTCCCAAGTACTGAGATTAAAGGCATGCGCCACCACCGCCCGGCTTATATATGCCATTTGTATTTCTACTTTTTTGAACTCTTTGTTTAACTCCATGGCCCAATTTTTAATTTGATTGTTTTATTGATTTTTTGTACTTATTTTCTGTGGTTATATTCTAGATAAAAACCATCTCTCAGATCTATAAATGGTAAAGATTTGTCCTATTCTGTAGGCTGCCTCTTACATAAGTGATGGCGCCCTTTGTTATAAAGGAGCTTTTAGTTTTGTGGGTTCCCATGTGTCAGTTGTTGGCATTTCCTGCACCTTGATGTTCTTTCTGGATGTTTTGTTTGGGAGGAAGAGTTGACTTAGCTTGTTTGGGGCATATGGATGTATTAGCATGAACTTCCCTCCTGGTTCATATTTGCTATATGTAACTCACAGACTTTAATATGTTTTATTGTTATTTTTATTAATTCCTAGAAATGTTTTCCTTCATCTATTAATTTTCTTCAGTTGCCCACTGGTCTTATAGGAGAGTATTACTC
Source organism: Tokudaia tokunoshimensis (assembly GCA_036184795.1). Lineage (NCBI taxonomy): Eukaryota > Metazoa > Chordata > Mammalia > Rodentia > Muridae > Tokudaia > Tokudaia tokunoshimensis. The sequence continues at coordinate 80,598,874 of BTHU01000002.1, read as the reverse complement.
AATTTTCATCCATTTGTATACTTTCCATTCTTTTTTACTTATATCATTTTTTTCCATTTTCATTTCTTGAGACTTGAATTGTGGCCTAAAATGAATCTATTCTGGAGAATACTATATGCTCTGATGAGAGGTAGTTTCCTATTTTATTGTATTTCCTTTCCTCTTATCTATAATCATATTTGACTTATGTATTTGAGTAGCTATGTTTTGTGAACATAAATATTAACAACACTCCTATCTTACTGCTGAATTGAATATTTTAGTAAAATGTAATGAGTGTTGTCTCTTATTATAGTTTTATTTAGAGAGTTTGCCTTCTCTGGCCTGAATATGCTAATCTTTCTCCCTTTTTGTTTATAATTACTTGATTTCTCTTTTTCCAAATTGTGATTTTCAGTGTCTTTACTAGTGAAGGTGCCTGCGGATATATAACTCCAGCCCATAGTTGGATCATTTTTTATTCATTTGGCTAGTCTGTATCTTTTGACTGGTGAATTTAATACATTTACACATAAGACCGTTATTGATAATCTTCTTCCTCTTGTCTTTAAGGTTTTTTCTGCTTGTTTTTAATATGATTTGTTCCTTTATTTATCTTTTATCATTTTTCTTTGTGATTTGGTGACCTGTCCTATGATTTGGTGGTCATGTTAAGATTTGGTTCTGTCTCTTTCGCTTATCTATCTAGAGAGTTTTGCATATAATTTCATGTATTATCCTGATGGTGGCAACATCCTTTTGTTTCTAATGTAGTAGTCCCTTAAGCCTTGCTTGGATGCTTACATTACCATAGTCTTGGTGCGAAGGCTATTTCCTGTGCCTTTAAGTTCTTTCTTAGTTGTTTTGTTGAGGCATTAATTATGTAAATATTCTAACTTTGATTAGAAAGGATCCCAGAAATGTATCCCTATCACTTTCTTGCTGATATCTGGATTTCTGTCTCTATCTATGACACAAAAAATATTTTGCCTTGCTTGTTTTGTTTTTGTGTAGCAGAGTCTTCATGGGCCATCTCTGTTTATTTGTCTTAGATCTTTCTACCTCTACATTTTATGAATAAATTATACATGATTTCACAATATTTTGTCATAATGGGAGCTAAATTCATAATTTTCAAGTGTTCATCACAGTCAATTGGTATGTATCCAAAGAAAACATAAACACTTGCAGAATGGAAATCCATAGAAGTAATGAGAATGTTTAAATTCTTTGTAGGAATAAATAGTCAAGCAATCTAACTGTGTCGGGGCTCACTATTTATGGAATTAAAGAATTCATAAAGCATCCTATCATATTGTGTTAGCATATCTTACTCTTTTACTTCATTTTATTGTTTCTGTATGGAAGTGGAGTGGACACATGAGTACAATGCCCACAGAAGCTAGAAGAGGCTGGGAGATGCCATAAAGCTGGAGTTATTTCAGGTGATTGTAAGCTGCCCAACCTGGGTTCTGGAATTTAAACTCTAATCCTTTGTAAGAGCAGGAAGTGCTCGTAACTGCTGAACCATTTCTCCAGCCCTGCCATTTTACAAAACAAACAAACAAACAGACAAACAAACAGGGTAGTCAACCTTGCTTCAGCCGTGGAACTGTTGTTGCTAGAAAGACTCCTGAAACCTCCTTACTCAGCTTTTGCAGACAGGTATAGTTGACTCTTGGAAGAGGCCTGCGCTGTGGTCAACTCTCACATGCTTGTTTCTCTCACTCCCTGGCATGCTTATATGCACTGACCTAGAAGCCATTGTTGTATATCCCTTCATTTCTAGGGTTCCCCATTCCTACTTTTCAATCTTCATGTTACCTTTCAACCCTCTCTTTCTTCCCATTTCCTTTTCTCCTAAGTCCTTCTCCCTGCTCACCCTAGGAGGCTAGTCGTAAGGGGAACTCCCTGACACCATCCTTCTCAGCTTGGCAATACAAACCTTCTATAAACCCAGTCTTACTGTCTCTTTTCTCCTGCTTCACTCTCCAGTGACAAAGTCTTTAATTTTTCTACTTAACAATCATAAACCTAATTCTATTCTATTGTTTTTCCATTTCTCCTTGACTCAAGCATCCTACAACCATATTATATTTATTTATTTATTTTTATACAAAATCTCCTAATATAACCAAGGCTAACCTCAGACTCACATTCTTTCTCTCTCATCTTCCTAAATCCTGGGATTATAAGTACGTACATCATGGGACTAGTACCCACATTTCTATCAGACTCCCTTCATTGTATCCTGCCTCTCACTCAATTCACAGTTTTTTCCTTCTCCATCACATAAATCAAAGTTTTACAAGTTCTGATGAACAGTCCTTGTGTTAATCATATTTTTATGACTGCAATGAAATATCCAAATCAATAACTTAACAAAGAGGGAAAGTAGTCATTTTGTGTATGAATTTAGAGATGCCAGTCCAAAATCAAGTGGTCCCATGTTTCGGACCTCTGACAAACTGTGAGATCATGGTGTGAATGTGACAGAGTAGACTTTTCTCCTAATCAGACAGGAAGCAAAAAAGGAGGCCAGGGCCTCATAGTCCCTTTGGAGGGCATGGCCCCCAAGTCAAAGTCCCTCCCACCATGTTCTCCTTCTGAAAGGAACCCAGAACCTTCAAATATTGCTACCCTAGGGACCAAGCTAATAAGAATACAGAATTAGCATGACCATAAGCTTCCCTATGGAAGCTTCCCTTCACATATTCTTTCTATGTGACTGTAACAGAATCCCTGAGACTAGATCTTTTATAATGAGCAGAAATCTGTTTGCTCAAAGTTTCAGTGGCTTAGAAGTTCAGCCTTAAGGACCTGTTGTATTGCTATGGCCTTTTTGATCTGACATGGTAGAAGGAGAGAAGGGTGGGAAGGGGGAAGAGAGAGAAAAGAAGTGAGTCCTTTTGAATGAGCCCACTTTCAGAATAACAGCATAAATCCATTGTTGCATCTTGACCTTATCACCTCTTAAAGGTCCTACTCGATGACACCTGGACAGTACCAAACAGGCACTTATTTCAACATGCAGTTTGGAAGAATAAACCTTAACCAAGCTCTGATTGAAAACCCATACTGACAGCGCCCCTTTCCTCTTGGCCTGTGTTTTAGCCGAAAGTTAAGGTCCCATCCTACATGACCCTCTCTATCCCGGCCCTTTGCCAACTGAGTGACACAAGGACATTGTTTCATGTGATTTTATAGCCTTATAATGTTACATCTTAAATGTAGTGATCTATAAAAATATTGCTTATTTCAGAAATTATTTCAGAGTTAATTGCATACAGTTCAGATATTTCTTCATGCCATTTAATCATATTTGTTTTTGAAATGGTAAATGCTATTGTAATACAAAGTAATCTGGCTAAGTCTTGTGTGAGAAAGTAAGTGAAATTTCTTTGTAGGGCACTGTATGGCACAGCCTTATTTGTAGAGGTCAGCTTTTACAGCAGTCATATATGATCACTTTAGTTGATATGTAGATTTGAAGATATTATGGCTGGTAGCCACAGGAATCTGAGAACCCTGGCTAGGGATTACATCTGTTGCTGCTCTATAGGTTCAGTTTGTGTGTAATGGGCTATTTCCTGCTCCTCTTGCTGCTTTGAGATTCAGACAGGAAGGCCTTTTCCAATGAACCAAATGAAGGGAATGGAGCAGTTCTTACTGTGATTGAAAGCTTTATGCCCAGACCTGGAGGACACTTGAATGATGTTGGTCTGCTGAAAACTTCCTGTCCAGATTCATTCTGCTTCCTCTAGCATCTCTGGGTCAGTGCCATTGCTTAGAAGTAAGAAAAACTCACTTCTCATTTCGTAGTAAAACTATGCTTTAAAAAGTATTAAAATGTATGTTTGTGTATTTGTGGTATTTTTCAACACCCCCCACCTCATACTATTTTACACCAAGCCCTCATCTCCTACCTAAAATAATACTAGACTGATTAAGATATAATGTTACTAAATGTAGTTCATGGGGCTATATAAAAAGAATACTCTAGTAACAATATAAAAAAGCCATGATGCTTTGGGGTAGGAGAAACTAATTTCTAAACATGTAGTATCAAGAAGGAACAAAAATATGATGTTAATCTGTATTCGTAAAATATAATAAGTGGTAGTTGGTTAGTGAACTCTGAGGCTGGAAGCTAACTGATTTGTGAGTCCTAACCTGATGTAGTAATGCATGCATGTGATGGTACTGCAGAAGATACACAGGGGACTCTAGACAAACCAGAAAAAAGTGAACCCCAAACTACTTGTTTCCATTTTATGAGGCAAAATGAGAGAGAGAGAGAGAGAGAGAGAGAGATTAATTTTATCTACTGTTGTGATCCTGGGAGTTTAAAATGAGATCTTGTATTTACTCATACCCCTAGGGAAGAAAAAAATCCTTATTTTGCCAAGTTATGCTAGAAAGAGGAAAAACATTTTTTTCAGAGTGTCAGCTGACAATGTGAGCCATGTGGTGAAGGTCACTCAGAGAAAAGACCAGCATTGTGGTCAAAAGGGAATCAAAACATACAAAATAATTTTCAAATATCAGGCACCATGTTTTCCATGAATGTTCCTGAAGATACTGAAAAGTGGTATGGCCCCTTAAAGGGGATCTGTAGAAGGCCTTTGGGTCACTGGAATGTACACTCAAAGGGAACTGTGAGAATTTGGTTTCTTTCTCTCACTCTTTCTGCGTTATGGTTCAATATGCTTTCTAGAACTTGAGATGTACCACTCTCATCAGAGATTAGTATTGAACCTTCAAAACCATAAGCCATAAGCTTGAGTATACAACAGTAACAAGTATCCTGAGAAAGATCATGGGAACACTCCCATTCACAATAGCTTCAGACAAAGGAACAAACAAATAGCCAAGACAAAACATAACCAAGGGGGTAAAAGATATCTGCAATTTAAAAATTAATCCTGCAAAAGAAGAGCTTGAGGAAGACATTAGAAGAGAGAAAAGCCTCCCATGTTCATAAGTTCATAGAAATGATATTCTGAAAATAACCATTTGCCTTAGTTCATTTTCTATTGCTGTGAAGAGACAGTGTGACCACCACAACTTTTAAAAGAGTTGGGGCTTGCTTGCAGTTTCAGAGGTTTAGTCCATTTTCATCATGGCGGGGAGCATGGTGGCACACAGGCAGACAGTGCTGGAGAAGTAGCTAAATGTTCTAGATCTGCAAGCAGCAGGAAGAAGGAAGCTCTGGGCCTGACTTGAGCATTTGAAATCTCAAAACCTGCCCCCCAGTGAACACTTCCTCCATCAAGGCTACACCTCTTAATCTCCCCCCCCCAAGTATTGCCACTTCCTGAAAACCAAGCATTCAAAGCTTTGAGTCTTTGGGGATCATTCTTTATCAAGCCACCACATCCTCCTTCTCTATGGCCCATTTAGACTTGTGGCCACATTGTAATAATGTAAATCTGCACTCAGTTCAATTTCAAAAGGTTCAATAGTTTGTTATAACATAGACTGTTGTAACAGTCTCAACACTGCTTAAAAGTCCAAAGTTAGAGTCTCTTCTGAGACCCTTAACAATCTCTTAACTGTAACCCCTATGAAATCAAAATCAAAAAGCAGATTATATACTTCCAACATACATTGGAATAGACTATGCATTATCATTCCAAAAAGGAGGAAAGGACCATAGTGATAAAATACTGAACCTAAGCAAGAGTGAAAACCAACAGGGAAAACTCCCAATTCTGCATCTCCATGTCTGGTGTAATCTCTGTCTCTGTCTCTGTCTCTGTCTCTCTCTCTCTCTCTCTCTCTCTCTCTCTCTCTCTCTCTCTCTCTCTCTCTCTCTCTGGCTGTTTCTACTCCCTGTTATCAGCTCTCCTTGGCAGGTATCCCATGACTCCAACATCTATAATATCTTGTGATCTCTAATGAAACTCAGCCTTCACCACAGCTTCACACGCTGGCCTCTCTAGGCCTCCAAACAGGGAAACCCTTGACATAGGCCTAGCCACAGCAGCTTTCCTTAGTCAGGAAGGGAGATTCCACAACCCCTGTCTTCTATCTTTGACTCTAAAGCCAAAACCACATGGCTGAATTTGCCAATTACTTCTGCTTCTAAGGGCAGCAACTTGGACCATTTGTTCAAATACATTTTTACCATCTTTGTATTTTCCATGGTTCCTTTCACTGCTTAATATTTTACTTAATTCTTTTGTACAAGTCAGAAGCATATCTGGGTGGGGTCTTGCCCTTTGTTCCATTTAATATCCAACTTTCCTTTAAACCTTTTATCTCCTGAGCACTAGATTTAGCTTCACTGCATGTCACAGTGCTCTTTTTTCCCCTCAAACTGTACAGTTTGTATCTTTCCTTGTTCATTTTTGTTTGTTCTTTGTCCTTCGTTCATTTGAGGTCTGCACATGACAGTCAGTACTAGGCTGTCTTGAAATATCCTCCAGTAATGTATTAATCAAAAACTCTTCAATTTAACCTCAGGCAGGATTTTTTTTGGGGGGGGCAAGGGCAGAAAGCCAAATTCTTCATCAAACATCATGTGATAAAGGTCTTTAGGTCACTTACTAATATTTTATTCATGTGAAACTTCTTGAACCAAATTATCATAATCTACATTGCTCTTAGCACCACTGTCTTCCAAGCTCCTAAAATATATCCCATTAAATCTCACGTAAAGTATCCAACTGTTTTCCTAATCCAAATCCTGAAATTTCACATTCCTCCAAGAAGGAGCATGGTCAGACCTGTCACAGCAATACCCCACTCATGCTGCCAGCTTCTCTCTTACTCAGTGTTCTATATATATGACAGTTTTTATAAAAGAAAGCATTTAATTAAAACCATTACACTATCCTACCAAAAGGAAAAGAAATTATAGATTCAGCACAATCTCAATCAAAACATCTATGACATTTTTGAAAAAAATCAATCAAACAAATAAACACCAACTAAATTTCATGTGGAAGTACAAAAGACCACAGGTAGATAAGACAGTCCTTGAGATGAAGGTAAGGCTAGACTAATGCTGGAGGAATTGCCATGCCTGATTTCAGGTTATATTGTACAATAATAAAGACATCATGGTATGACACAAAAATAGTCATCCAGATTAATGGAACAGAATAGAAGGCCCAATCGTAAACAAGCACAATTACAGTCACCTGATATTTGACAAAGATAAAGAAGAAAAGAAAAAATAGCGTCTTCAACAAATAATGCTTGAAAGCTATGTTCTCATGTAGAAGAATGAAATTAGACCTGTATCTGTCACACTGTATAAAACAGCTTCAGATGGATTGAGGATATTATAAAACCAGAAACTTTTAAACTTCTAGAAGAAAACACAGAGAATATCCTGCAAGATAAAGTAGGAGGGAAGGACTTTCTGAACAGGACTCCACTTACTTGAGAATTAATCAAAACAACTGGCAAATTGGAACCTCACAAAACCAAAAAGCTTCAATACAATAAAGAAAACAAGTATAGAAGTGCACAAAATGAGAGAAAATTGTTGCCAGCTACACATCCAACAGAAGACTAATGCCCAGAATACACAAAGAACTAAATGAATCAAGCATCGATTAAACAACCAAATCAAAAATTGACCAATGGGTATGAACAAAGAACTCACAAAAGAAAAGAAAACGCGAAAAAAAAAATCTTTTAAAATGTTTAACATCCTTAGTAATCAGGAAATGCAAATCAAAATTACTTTGAGATTCCATCTTACCCCTGTTAGAAATGCAAAGATCAAGAAAATAAACAGTAATAAATTCTGGTGAGGATACAGGAATAGTGATCCCCCACTCAGCATTGGTAGGAATGCAAACACGTGGAGCCACTATGGAAATCAATATGAAGAATGATCACAAAAGCATGTGTACTATATGACCCAACCACTATTATGCATATACCCAAATGGCTTGATATCCTACTACAGAGACACTTGTTTATCTGCGTTCATTGCTGTTCTACTCTCAATAGCTAGGAAATAGAAGCAGCCTAGATGTCCAACATCTGATAAATGAGTATACAATGTGATATACAAATCCAGTGAAATTTGGCTGGGAAGAAGAATAATATCATTACATTTACATGTAAATGGATAGAACTGGAAAATGTACTGACTAAAGTAACCTAGACCCAGAAAGACAAATGCTGCCTGTTCTTGTGTGTGTGTCTCCTAGATCCAAATCTTTAGGGTTGATTGTATAGCTTGGAGTAACATTAGAAGGCAGGAAAGTAGAAAGGGACCATTGAAAAGGTAAGGAAGGAGCTCTAGAGAGGACGGGGGGGGGGGCAGGCCATAGATGCTATGAAAGAAGAAGGGAGTGGGGGAGAGATTTAACTGGGGAAGAGGGAAGAGGAGGTAAGAAAAAGGGAAGGGTGGTAAATGTGTAAATAACAGTAAGGATGATTGGAAAATACATAGGGAAACCTATTATTTTTATGCTGACTTTAAAATCTTAAAAATATAACCTAACCTCCCATTATACACACATACAGAGAAAGAGAGAGAGAGAGAGAGAGAGAGAGAGAGAGAGAGAGAGACAGAGAGACAGAGAGAGACAGAGACAGAGACAGAGAGACACAGAGAGAGACAGAGACAGAGACAGAGAGACACAGAGAGAGACAGAGACAGAGACAGAGAGAGAAGCTATACCCCAGGTGGTGGAATGACAGACTCTCAGGAGCCAAACTAAAAACCAGGCTTAGAACCTACTCAATTGGGGGCTGGAGAGATGGCTCAGCGGTTAAGAGCACTGACTGCTCTTCCAGAGGTTCTGAGTTCAAATCTCAGCAACCACATGGTGGCTCACAACCATCTGCAATGGGATCCGATGCCCTCTTCTGGTGTGTCTGAAGACAGCTGCAATGTATACTCATAAATAAAATAAATCTTTAAAAAAAAAGAACCTACTCAATTGATGGGGAACGTATGAATGGTACTTTAAAAATAGCCAGCACATGGTGGTCAGAGGTTTTAGAGGAGAAACTACTACTGTAACATTAAAAGCAATGTGGTTCCCAACTACCCCCTAAATAATCATCTTCTTCCCATAGATAACTGCAGCTCTCATCTCATCAAAGAAGCTTCCATTTGTACGGAATGGAGGCTATTACAGAGATCCATACTGCTCAGAAGATAGAGAATGCATGACTGTCAGTGTCCCACCCCAAAATGAGATCTCTGTAACACAAGCACTAGAACTAAGGCTCGGGAGCTTCCCTTCCGCAACCTCTGTTCTGGTAGACTGCACTGAAGAGATAGGTACCCAGGTTCTCCCCAGTATAACATCTCTTGGGACACGGCCTGTTGCGGCTTCCGCCTGCTCCCAAGAATGGGACAGCGCTGTGGTCGTCTGCATGCCAGATCTGCTGTAGGCCATCGCCTCTGCAGGGTGACCAGTGCCACGGAGAGAGTGCAGAGTGCACTCCGCCATCTTAGCTCCACTGGCCTGGAAGATGGGACTGCCAGGCTCAGAAATAGACAGGCATAATATCGCTTGGGTCTCGGGTGGCTTGTGTGTACGTGGCTCCCAAGAGCTGGGCAGATCTGCAGTAACCAGTGTGCCAGCTCTGCTGTGGGACATCTGCCTGGCAGAGGGATGCCCCCCCCACTCTAGGAGAGATCACACACCCCTGCACAGGACAGGAGCCTACCAGCCTCCCTTTGGCGACCTCTGCTCCAGGAATCCACTAAGCTGAGCCTTTGGATGTGCAAGGAGTCCCCAGTATAACATCACTTGGGGCAAGGCACATCAGGGCTCCAAAGTCACTCAGGAGCAGGCAGGCCCCAGAAATCTGTGCCAGGGGAATCCTGGTAAACCAGGGGGGGCAGAAATAGCTTTGCAGTCTCACAGGAGGTCCAACCAACAGCCAGTGACAGCAGGACCAACTAACATCAGAGGTAACCAGATGTCAAAAAGCAAACGTAGGAATGTTACTAACAGAAATCAAAGTAATATGGCACCATCCGAACCCAACTCTCCAAAAGCAGCAAGTCCTGGATACCCCACCACACCCGAAAGACAAGATCTGGATTTAAAATCACTTCTCATGATGCTATTAGAGGATCACAAGAAGGACACAAATAAATCTAATAAAGAATTACAGGAGACCATGAATCAACGATTAGAAGCCCTTACAAAGGAAACACAAAAATCGCTTAGAGAAATGCAGGAGAACATGGATCAAAAGATGGAGGCGCACAAGGATACAACACAAAAATCGCTTAACGAGAGATGAATCAACGGGTAGATGCACTCACAAAGGAATCACAAAAATTTCATAAAGAAATGCAGAAGAATATGGGTCAACAGACGGAGGCTCATAAGGAGGCAACACAAAAATTGCTTAAAGAAATGAATCAACGGATAGATGCCCTTACAAAAGAAACACGAGAACTGTTTAAAGAAATGCAGGAGACGATGGATCAACAGATGGATTCCCATGAGGAGGAAACACAAAAATCGCTCAGAGAAATGCAGGAGAACGTGGGTCAACAGGCAGAAATCCTGAAAGAGGTAATGCAAAAATACCTTAAAGAAATACAGGAAAATACAAACAAACAAGTGAAGGATCTCAGCAAATCCATCCAGGAACTAAAAAAGGAAGTAGAAACAACTAAGAAATCACAAAGGGAGACAACTTGGGAGATAGAAAACCTTGGGAAGAAATCAGGAGTCATAGATGCAAATATCAACAATAGAATACAAGAGATGGAAGAAAGAATCTCAGGTGCTGAAGATTCCATAGAAAGCATCAACTCAATAGTCAAAGAAAATGCAAAATGCAAAAAACGTGTAACCCAAAACATCCAGGAAATCCAGGACACAATGAGAAGACCAAACCTAAGGATTATAGGTATAGATGAGAGTGAAGATTTGCAACTTAAAGGGCCAGTAAACATCTTCAACAAAATTATGGAGGAAAACTTCCCTAACCTAAAGAGAGAGATGCCGATGAAAGTACAAGAAGCCTACAGAACTCCAAACAGACTGGACCAGAACAGAAATACCTCCCGTCACATAATAATCAAAACACCAAATGTTCTAAACAAAGAAAGAATATTAAAAGCAGTAAGAGAAAAGGGCCAAGTAACATACAAAGGAAGACCTATCCGAATCACATCAGACTTCTCACCAGAGACTATGAAAGCCAGAAGATCCTGGGCAGATCTCATGCAGACACTAAGACAGCACAAATGCCAGCCTAGACTACTATACCCAGCAAAACTCTCAATCACCATAGATGGAGAGACCAAGATATTCCATGATAAAACCAAATTTTCACAATATCTTTCCACAAATCCAGCCCTGCAACGGATAATAGGTGGAAACCTCCAATACAGGGAGAGAAACAACACCCTGGAAAAAATGAGATAATAACCTTCTTGAATCAAACCCAAAAGTAGATAACCACTCAAACATAAAGATAGCGTCAAGAATGGCAGATGGCAATAATCACTATGCCTTAATCTCTCTTAATATCAATGGTCTCAATTCCCCAATAAAAAGACATAGACTAGCAGACTGGATACGTAAACAGGACCCAGCATTTTGCTGCATGCAGGAAATGCACCTCAGTGTCAAAGACAAACACTACCTCAGAGTAAAAGGCTGGAAAACAATTTTACAAGCAAATGGCCCCAAGAAACGAGGTGGAGTAGCCATCCTAATATCAGATAAAATTGATTTTCAACCTAAAGTCATCAAAAAAGACACAGAAGGACACTACATACTGATCAAGAGGAAAATCAACCATCAAGAACTCTCAATTCTGAATATCTATGCTCCAAATGCAAGGGCACCCTCATTCGTAAAAGAAACTTTACTAAAACTCAAAGCACACATCGCACCGCACACAATAATAGTGGGTGACTTCAACACCCCGCTCTCTGAAATGGATCATTCAGGAAAGCAGAAACTAAACAGGGACACAGTGAATCTAATTGAAGCCTTGGACCAAATGGAACTAACAGATATATATAGAACATTTCATCCTAGAGCTAAAGAATACACCTTCTTCTCAGCACCTCATGGTACCTTCTCCAAAATTGACCATATAATTGGTCACAAATCAGACCTCAACAGATATAAGAAGATAGAACTAATCCCATGCCCCCTATCAGATCACTATGGAATAAGGGTGGTCTTCAATGGCAACATCAACAAAAGAAAACCCACGTACACATGGAGGCTGAACAATGCTCTACTCAATGATAACTTGGTCAAGGTGGAAATAAAGAAAGAAATCAAAGACTTTTTGAAAGTTAATGAAAATGAAGGCACAATATACCCTAATTTATGGGACACAATGAAAGCAGTGCTAAGAGGAAAATTCATAGCCCTGAGTGCCGCCAAAAAGAAATGAGAGACAGCATACACTAACAGCTTAATGGCACACCTGAAAGCCCTGGAACAAAAAGAAGCAAATACACCAAAGAGGAGTAGAAGTCAGGAAATCATCAAACTCAGGGCTGAAATCAATCAAGTAGAAACAAATAAAACCATACAAAGAATCAACAAAACGAGGAGTTGGTTCTTTGAGAAAATCAACAAGATAGATAAGGCCTTAGCCAGACTAACCAGAGGGCACAGAGACAGTATCCAAATTAATAAAATCAGAAACGAAAAGGGAGAGATAACAACAGAAACTGAGGAAATTCAAAAAATCATCAGATCCTACTACAAAAACCTGTATTCAACACAACTAGAAAATCTCGAGGAAATGGACAATTTCCTTGACAGATAGCAAATACCAAAATTAAATCAGGATCAAATAGGCCATCTAAACTGTCCTATAACCCCTGAAGAAATAGAAGTCGTCATTGGAAGTCTTCCAACCAAAAAAAGCACAGGTCCAGATGGTTTTAGTGCAGAATTCTATCAGACCTTCAAAGAAGACCTAACACCAATACTCTTCAAACTGTTCCACAAAATAGAAACAGAAGGAACACTACCCAACTCGTTCTATGAAGCCACAATTACACTAATACCAAAAGCACACAAAGATCTGACAAAGAAAGAGAATCTCAGGCCAATCTCTCTTATGAATATCGATGCAAAAATACTCAATAAAATTCTTGCCAACCGAATCCAAGAACACATCAAAACGATCATTCACTACGATCAAGTAGGCTTCATCCCAGGGATGCAGGGATGGTTCAATATAAGGAAATCCATCAATGTATTCCACTATATAAACAATCTCAAAGAAAAAAAAACCACATGGTCATCTCATTAGATGCTGAGAAAGCATTTGACAAAATTCAGCATCCTTTCATGCTAAAGGTCTTGGAAAGATCAGGAATTCGAGGCCCATATCTAAACATAGTAAAAGCAATTTACAGCAAACCGGTAGCCAGCATCAATCTAAATGGAGAGAAACTTGAAGCAATCCCACTAAAATCAGGGACTAGACAAGGCTGCCCTCTCTCTCCATATCTTTTCAATATAGTACTTGAAGTTCTAGCTAGAGCAATTAGACAACAAAAAGAGGTCAAAGGGATACAAATTGGAAAGGAAGAAGTCAAACTATCACTATTTGCAGACGATATGATAGTATACTTAAGCGACCCAAAAAACTCCACCAGAGAACTCCTACAGCTGATAAATGACTTCAGCAAAGTGGTCGGATATAAAATCAACTCAAGCAAGTCAGAAGCCTTCCTATACTCAAAGGATAAGCAGGCTGAGAAAGAAGTAAGAGAAATGATACCCTTCACAATCGCCACAAACCATATAAAGTATCTTGGTGTGACTCTAACCAAACAAGTGAAAGAACTGTATGACAAGAACTTCAAGTCTCTGAAGAAAAACATTGAAGAAGACCTCAGAAGATGGAAAAATCTGCCATGCTCATGGATTGGCAGGATTAATATAGTAAAAATGAGCATCTTACCAAAAGTATAACAGATTCAATGCAATCCCCATCAAAATCCCAACTCAATTCTTCATAGAGTTAGAAAGAGCAATTCAAAAATTCATCTGGAATAACAGAAAACCCAGAATAGCTAAAACTACTCTCAAGAGTAAAAGAACCTCTGGGGGAATCAGTATCCTGGACCTCAAGCTGTACTACAGAGCAATAGTGTTAAAAAACCGCATGGTATTGGCACAGTGACAGGCATGTAGATCAATGGAACAGAATTGAAGACCCAGAAATGAATCCACACTCCTATGGTCACTTGATCTTTTACAAAGGAGCTAAAACCATCCAGTGGAAAAAAGATAGCCTTTTCAACAAATGGTGCTGGCTCAACTGGAGGTCAATATGCAGAAGAATGCAAATTGACCCATTCTTATCTCCTTGCACTAAGCTCAATTCCAAGTGGATCAAGGATCTCCACATAAAACCTGACACACTGAAACTAATAGAAAGGAAACTAGGGAAGAACCTTGAACATATGGGCACAGGGGAGAATTTCCTGAACAGAACTCCAATAGCTTATGCTCTAAGATCAAGAATAGACAAATGGGACCTCATTAAATTACAAAGTTTTTGCAAGGCAAAAGACACTGTCAAAAATACAATGCGGCAACCAACTAACTGGGAAATGATCTTTACCAACCCTACATCCAACAGAGGGCTAATATCCAATATATACAAAGAACTCAAGAAGTTAAAAACTCCAGAGAGGCAAGTAACCCTATTAAAAAATGGGGTACAGAGCTAAACAAAGCATTCTCACCTGAAGAATATCTAATGGCTGAGAAGCACCTAAAGAGATGTTCATCACCCTTAGTCATTAGGGAAATGCAAATCCAAACAACCCTGAGATTCCATCTCACACCAGTCAGAATGGCTAAGATCAAAAACACAGGAGACAGCAGTTGTTGGCGAGGATGTGGAGAAAGAGGAACACTCCTCCACTGCTGGTGGAATTGCAAGCTGGTACAACCACTCTGGAAAGCAGTCTGGTGGTTCCTCAGAAAACTGGGCATGACACTCCCGGAGGATCTGGCTATACCACTCCTGGGCATATACCCAGAGACTTTACCTGCATGCAATAAGGACACATGCTCCACTATGTTCATAGCAGCCTTATTTATAATAGCCAGAAGCTGGAAAGAACCCAGATGTCCCTCAACGGAGGAATGGATTCAGAAGATGTGGTATATCTACACAATGGAATACTACTCTGCAATTAAAAACAATGAATTCACGAAATTCCTAGGCAAATGATCAGAATTTGAAAATATCATCCTTAGTGAGGTAACCCAATCACAAAAGAACACACATGGTATGCAGTCACTGATAAGGGGATATTAACCCAGAATCTCGGAATACCCTAGACACAATTCGCCTATCAATAGATTTCTAAGAAGATGGAAGGAGAGACCCCTGGTCCTTGAAAGACTGGATGTAGGGGTACGCCAGGACAGAGAAAGGAGAGGGGGTTGAATGGAGAAAAGAGGGATGGAAGGGGGCTTATGGGACTCTCGGGGAGGGATGAAACGGGAAAGGGGAAATGATTTGGAATGTAAATAAAAAAAAACTTAGTAAATAATAAAAAATAAATAAAAAGAAAAAAAAAGAACTAAGGCTCGGGAAATATTGAGGAAGAAGTGGAAAGACTATTAAGAGCCCTAGGACTAGGATAATTGATGCAAGAGAGTATCTTTTGGACAGGACAGGGATGTTAGCCCATTAACTCTCAGCAATGTCTGCCTACACAAGACCTGCAGTGACTACATACCTGTCAACATACAAATATAAATGGAAGGAAACTTTACAATGCCTTACCCCAAGATAAAGAGCACAGACAGCCACTGCCTACTAGGGGAAAAAGAACCAGTCTTTTTCAGGTAAGAGCCCTTGATCCCAAGTAGTGAGTCCTAAAGACATGCAAATAATGGCAGCACTAACTAAACTTAGTAGTGTGTGTGTGTGTGTGTGTGTGTGTGTGTGTGTGTGTGTGTGTGTGTATAAGAAAACAATTCTAGGAGAAGAGATTATGAATGGAGAGGATGTAATTGGAGGGACACAGGAGAATTTGGAGGGAAGGGAGTGTAGGAATGATGCAGATATAGTATACTCATGTGTGAATCATCAAATTTAAAAGTAGCAAAAGTATTAGCTCAAATAAAATTTTCTTTTACTCTGTGGGTAGCCTGATTCAGGTATTCTGTTGCAGCAATGGAAGCTGACATTGAATAACTGTTTCTAAGCATATAAACATCCTGAGGTTTTTCCGAGCTCCTATCCGGTTCCTAGAAACCATACACCTGTGCCAAGTTCTTGAGATGTGTAAATGTTTGTCACCTTGACACAAACTAGGGTCATCTGGAAAGAGGGACCTCAATTGAGGTGTGGCCTCCTTCCAGTTGGTCAGTGGGCAAGCAAGTTTGGGTTTGATTAATGACTGTTGTGAGAGGACCGCTATGCGTACTGCAACTCCAGTGCAAGTGGTCCTGGATTGTATTTAAAAAAAAAAATCAAGCTGAGTAAGCCATGGGGAACAAGCCAGTAAGCAGCATTCTTCTATGGCCTCTGCTTTAGTTCCTGCCTCCATGTTCTTGCCTTGAGATTCTGATCATGACTTTACGCCATGATATGCTGTAAGCTATAAGATAAAATAAACCCTTTCCTCCTCAAATTAATTTTGGTTTGGTCAGTGTTTTAATCACAGGAAAAACAAAAGCAAACTACAGAAAAATGCAACTCAGTCCAGTCCTGGGCAGAGCACAGCAGCACAGCTAGGTCTGTTTCTCTGTATCATACTCCTGGTCATGGTACCACACCCGCTCATGGTATCTTATTACAGCAATAGAGAACTACAAGCTCCTGATAACTTCCCGTTTTATGGGATCAGTAGCTGACTGTGGACCAACCTCTATGGCCTCATTTAACCTTAAACAGGAAAAACAACAAAAAACTCTTTAAAGGCCCCAGTTTCTTACATTCTGAAGTGCAGTTGGGCTGGGTCACTATTTGTTCAGTAACCATGACACAACTGGGCATATGTCACGGAAGTTTTGTCCATGAAAAAAAAAATCCTACTCATATTTAATGATAATTTTTCTATGCTGGTTTGTGTTATCAATTTTCTTATATTTGTGTGCAAGAGGGCTAGTATTCATTCATGTGAATGCATGCATGCTCATACTACTCTCTGTGTGTAGAGACCTTATATGCACATACAACTCTGTGTGTATAGAGGTCATACAACAACCTTGGGTGTTGGTTCTCACCTTCTACCTTGCTTGAGACAGGTTTTGTGTTCACCACTTGGCTGTATATTCCAAGCTACCTGTTCTACTTAACTAAGAACTGCCCACATTCCAGACCCAGGTTCTGCCCCGCCTTCAATGACTCACAGCCAATAGCCTGTCTAATGCAACACATTTCCACTACTACCTGTTGTGCGTTTTCCCTATGTTCATGTTCCATATCCCCTATAAAGTTGGCAACATCACAGCCTAGTCTTTCTGTTTTTCATCCCCTCTCAGAGGCAGCCTTTTATGTTATTATCCCTCCCCCCACTCAATAATTCTCCTCTGTGGGATCTGTTATGTGGTGTGATTATTGTGACATTCTTTGGCCCCAGTCACCAAGGCACACTTTCACCAGCAAAACCCTTTCAACCTGGCCTGCAAGGTTCAGGGCATTGTCTCCTTCCCTCTTGCCATAGGAGTACTGGGGTTAAAAAACATTTCATCACTGTACCCAGATTTTAATGTGGGTTCTGGGGATCCAAATTCATTTCCTCATATTTATGTGGAGGGCATTTTATCAACCAAACCATTTCCGTAGCTTTCCAGAGTCAGTGCTTTGAGGAGTCATGAACTTCTTCACCAGCAGAATAATCACAAAGCAAACATGGTGTGTGTGTGTGTGTGTGTGTGTGTGTGTGTGTGTGTGTGTGTGTGTGGTACGCATGATTATGCACAAAAACATTTTAATGAGTCTTTTTTTTCTTTGAATACTATTATTTCAAATCTTGAAAATCTGAGGTTAGATTTGTAATATTCAATAAAGGAAGTGTTGAGAACCTACTAGTGTGACCTTCAAACTAAGGAGAATAAAAGGTATGTTTTGGTGGTGAGACAATATAGCCCTAAAAATAAGCTTTGCTCTGTAATAATACAGGTCAAAATATTTCAGAAGATCAACCATGCTGCAGCTATTTTACTCTGTCTGAGCTACTTACTTTTATAATGAGTTCGAACACAGCAACTGTTCATTCTTACAGCTGGAGAATATAAATCTTTTTACAAACCTGTGCATACCCACTGTTTGTTTCCCTTTGTTTCTTTTGCCTGTTAGGGCTTGAACTAAGTGTTTCACTAGGAAATTACTCTTGGAAAGCACTCTACCTAATGCTTACATACACAGGTGATATGCTTAGCCAGTTACAGTGGTGTTTTCTTCTCTCTTAGTACTTTTATACTGTTTTGTTGAGACAAAATCTTGCTATTCCCCCACCCCCGCCCCACAAAGCCACTAGTCTCTAATTCAAGATCTCGAAGGAGGAATCTTCCTACCTTCCATCCTGAGCAGCTGTGACATTCGACATGTGTATGCCAATGTCCCCTTTCTACTATACTTTAACATATAATATAATTGACTGGTATAATTTCCTTAACAACTTCCCTGCTTTTATAAATCAGTTCTCATGATAACCAGTGATATGCTTTTCTTGATACTATATTTCGGTTCAATATCATATTTCATTTTCTTAAGTGTTTCCATAAGTCCTTGAATTACAGCCTTGTAAATATGATAGAAGAGTACAAAGTTTCCTGCTTGATTGTGCCCCAACTTGCTCTCTCCCATGCTTTGCAGAATGTGATTCTGGAGTTTCAAATATTTCTTTACACATTAAGCTAAACCAAAACTACTGTTGAGAAGAATCTAGGCACAGTCTATGAGCACCCTGTGACTTTCCATTTTAAGGATCAACAATGACCCTTGGCATCTATCAAATTTATTTTCTTTTTGTTGAGACGGAATGTCTCTGTGTAGCCCAGCTGGCTTCTAACTCTAGTCCTCTGCCTTCCTATGATGCACTGGGGTTATAGGTATATGGCATCATACCCAGCCAGATTCCTTTCTTTCTTATAAATTATTGATATGGGATTTGATTTTTCTCTAAAGTTTTGAGGTCATAGTGCTTTTAATTAGCAAACCAATTCTCTTACATACCAGGTATTTATGTTTGTTGAACTTCTGTAAGAACATTTGTTTTGTAGGAAAGGCCTGGTTTAAATAATTCATATTTTATAGAGATAAAATGACAGTCTTCATTATTTCCTGATGACATGTCAAGGTCATCACTGACTACAACAATTAGTATTCCTCAATTGAGGTTTCCAGTGTAATCTCAGTTTGGAATATTCTACAACTTTTGCTCTTAAATCTCTATTTTGCTAAGGTAGTGACATGTTACTTTCTGTGCTTATTATCCAAAGTGTGTTTCAGAAATAGGCATGAGTTGTAAGCAATGAAAGTATTGCAGGGAGGACTCATTTGACATAGGAATACCTGCAAAACCTTTTGTTTGATTATTTTTGCTGAAAATACTTTCATAACTGTGAGAGAACAACTTGGTTCCAATGTGTCAAGATATTGAAGAAATGAAGCAACCCCAGGATTGGATCAAGTGTAGTTTATTGAGGGATTTACTATCAGAAGCATAGTCTAGGTAGTAACAATCTCAATGAGACATATTTGGTCAGTACAAAAGGCTCCCTACTTGGAACATACCTGTCTTATCTTAAGCTAATATCACATTCTTAGTATCTGGGTCTTGTTGTAAAGCTCCACAGCCTCTGTAATAAGTATGTTTCCTTACAATTTGTTTGGATGTTACATAGGAAAGACTAACAGGAGTTATTCTGGAGCCATCATGGTGGTTATTTCTAGAATTGGCCAGGCTAATTCCATAGAGTAACAGGGATATAATTATTTCTCTTTTATAATTTCTGTATGAATGTTGTTATTTGAGGACTGCAATGTGATCAGTCTATCAATGGTTTTAGCATCTTCTACATACACATAAAGATTAAATATCTCAAATTTAAGGTGTATACATTTGAGGATGTTGAATTATAAAATACATATTTTATGCATGTGCTATATTCTGAAATGAATTGAGTGAATGGTAAGAACACATATAATCAGTGATAACCCAAAAAGTAGAGGGCCAGCCTAGACTATAGTTCTCAGCAAACACTGGCAGATAGTGACAGTGAAGCAAATGAAATCAACATGAATGAAGAGTAAGGTATTTTAGATGAGGAAAGGTCATGTGTAAAACCAATATTCAGACAGAAGGGTCTAGCAGAGCAACCATAGATATAGATTAGCAAGTAAGAAAATTAAAATGTAAGTTAATGCCAGATGATATAAAGTCCTACTATTATATATCACATTAGACTGTGATTATATAAATGACTAATTAATACTTTAGAGGAATTCATATAATGGAAGATTTTAGGAAGTGCTGTATAAGATCTTTGACGAGAAGATGCTAGGTGCATACAGAATATCTAGAAACCCAGAAGGCATTCAAGTCATGGTCCTAAGGACCTGAATCATAAGCAATTAGCACTGGAATTATATAAGGTTATGTCAAAATCCATGGCATAAAATGTAGTATGTGACTGTTATTTATAATTAGTATCTGATTAGTCCCAAAAAAATTATGAAAGAGCTAGTTTCATCTTGTATAATTTACCACCACATCCAATAATTAAAGGACCACATAGAATCTTTATCTTAACACCAATAGAGATCTATTATTTTTCCTTTTCCTTCCTCTCTTCCAACATTAGAAGCTAAGTACTTATTCTTCTGTAACTGTTTTATCGTGTAAAATATTTCATTTCAATTTTTAGGTAAGGAAGTTAGAATAGAGGAAAGAGATCAGTTTCAATCTTAAGCATTCTATAATCAGTGATTCTCTGCATTTTGACCAGATGTGGATTCCTGTAATGGTCTCCATCTGCTGCAAAAAGAAGCTTCATGATGAGGAGTTAGAACTACTCTTATCTTATTGGAACTGAGGCCTTGCCTCAGTTTTCAGTAGCAGTCATGAATTCTTTCTCATCGAGCAGACCTTAAGTTATTTCTCATTTATGTTAGTTACTGTCAAGATGTAAGTACTACCATTGAACCCATAGATATATCTTGGTGATGGTAGTTTGTGGGTGTATCTTGTCATTGTTGTGGTTTGTGGGATTTCTTGATGAGTAGGTCTGTTGACTGCTTTTCTCCCTTGGCAGCTTCCATTGCTCCTTCAAGAACTAGGAGAACTATTTCTAAGACAGAAGACTTCCGTGAAAGTTCTAGCTATATTCCTCCAAGTGTTGTGTCATAAATATATAGTGCCTTCAGCAATAGTGCCTTACTTTTTCAGTTCTGGGAAGAAACCAATGGCAAATGCAATAACCTATATTGTTCAGGAAATCTCTTGGATTATTCCAATTAGTAACATAAAGGGTTTCCATGTTTGGCAGTGGAGTTAGTCTATATGGCTTTTGGAAGACCCATGATCAAATGGTACATATATATGTTTTTGTGCAGGTGCTATGGTTTTGTTTTGTTTTCAAATTACAATGGTTCTGTAATGTATCTTGAAATCTAGTATTGCAATCCCTCCAGCATTATCATTTTTGC
Organism: Tokudaia tokunoshimensis; assembly: GCA_036184795.1. Lineage (NCBI taxonomy): Eukaryota > Metazoa > Chordata > Mammalia > Rodentia > Muridae > Tokudaia > Tokudaia tokunoshimensis. The sequence goes on along the minus strand of BTHU01000002.1, from coordinate 80,577,280 downwards.
TCAAGATTGCTTTGGCTGCCCAAGATTTTTTCTGTTTCCATATAAGGATTAGAGTTTTGTTGTTGTTTCTTAGAAGATCATTGTGTAGATTTTATTGGAATTGCATTGGATCTTTCAGTTGCTTTAGGAGGAACGGTTATTTTCACAATGTTTAGTTATTTTTTTTCTTTTTTATTTTCTATATTTTTTTATTTACATTCCAAATAATTTCCCCTTTCCCGTTTCCTCCCTCCCCAAAAGTCCGATAAGCCCTCTTCCCTCCCCCTGTTCCCCTTTCAACCCCCTCTCGCTTCTCTGTCCTTGTATTCCCCTACATCCAGTCTTTCCAGGACCAGGGGTCTCTCCTTCCATCTTCTTGGAAATCTATTGATATGCGAATTGTGTCTAGGATATTCTGAGATTCTGGGTTAATATCCCCTTATCAGTGACTGCATACCATGTGTGTTCTTTTGTGATTGGGTTACTTCACTAAGGATGATATTTTCAAGTTCTGACCATTTGCCTAGGAATTTCGTGACTTCATTGTTTTTAATTGCAGAGTAGTATTCCATTGTGTAAATATACCACATCTTCTGAATCCATTCCTCCGCTGAGGGACATCTGGGTTCTTTCCAGCTTCTGGCTATTATAAATAAGGCTGCTATGAACATAATGGAGCATGTGTCCTTACCGCATGCAGGGGAAGCCTCTGGGTATATGCCCAGGAGTGGTATAACAGGATCCTCCGGGAGTGTCATGCCCAGTTTTCTGAGGAACCGCCAGACTGCTTTCCAGAGTGGTTGTACCAGCTTGCAATCCCACCAGCAGTGGAGGAGTGTTCCTCGTTCTCCACATCCTCACCAACAATGTTTAGTTTATTGATCCCATGGTTATGAAAGGTCTTTCTATCTTCTAGAAATTCTTCTGAGATTTAAAGTTTTCACATTACAGGTCATTCATGTCATTGATTCAATTTATTCCCAGATATTTTTTAAGGCAACCATGAATGGGGATATGTCCATGATCTACATCACTTTTGTTATTAATATGTACAAAGACTACTCATTTTTGTAAGTTAGTATCCTGGCCACTTTTCTGAACATGGTGATTATTTCTAGATATTTTCTGGCAGAATTTTTGATATTGCTCAAGTATATCATAACATCTACTAATAAAGATAATTTCACTTGTTTTCACATCTGTATCCTAATTTCCTTCACCTGTCTTATTGCTCTAGCTAGTACTTCCAGCACCATATTGAACAGGAGTGAGGTTATTGGGCAGCCCCTTCTCATTTCTGATTTTAATGGGATTGTTTTGAGTTTTTCTCCATTTATAATGATATTGACTAAATACTTGTCCGATAAAGACTTTATTAGGTTGAGGTATATTCCCTCCAGTTTTACTGTCACTTCAGGTTTTACCACGAACACCTGCTGAGTTTGTCAAAGGCATTCTGTGTGCCTGGCAAGATAATCTTGTGATTTTTATCAATAAGTCCATTTATATGATATATTACATTTATTGACCCGTATGTTGAACCACCCCTGCATCTCTGGGATCAAGCTGACTTGAGGATAATGGATGATCTCTCTGATATATATATAACTGTTTGACATTTTCATTTTATTGTTTAGAAATTGTACATCTATGCTCATCAGAGATATTGGTCTGTGTTTTCATTTTGTTGTGTTTCTTTTTTGTTGTGTTTTTATTTGGTTTTGATATTATAGAAATAAGAGATTCACTGAAGAAGTTTCAAATTTTTGGAATAATTTAAGATATATTTTTATATATCTCCACAAAAAGTCTGTTAGAGTTGCATTATAGGATCATCTGGGCCTGGACTTTCGCTTTAGTCAGAAGTTTTTTATTAATGTTTCAATATTGTTTGCTGGGAGTCTAAGCTGCTGATCTCCTCTTGGTTTAATTTTAGTAGTTCAGATGAGTCTAAAAGTTCATCTGTTTCTTTTAGATTTTCTGACTTAATATGGTACATGTTGTTAATGTATTACCTCATAATATCCTGGGATTTTCTGGTATCCATTGCATTTTTTTCTGTTCATTTCTGATTCCCTTTATTTGGCTTCTTTTTCTTCTTTTTTGTTAATTGGGTTAACAATCTGTCAGTTTGTTTATCTTCTCAAATAACCAGCTCTTAGATTCTCTGAATCTTTATATTGTTTTCTTAGCTTCTAGTTCATTATTTCTTTTCTGACTTTTACTTTTTTTCTTCCAGTCTTAATTTGGTGTTGCTTTGTTCTAATTTTTCCAAATTCTTTAGTTGCAACACTAAGTCATTTGCTACTGTCTTTCTTATTTTTAAATGTAGACATCTAGGGCTATAACCTTCCCTACTAGGGTTGCTTTCCATTTGCCCTAGAGCTTTTGCTGGGTTGGGTTTCCATTTTTTTTTTTTAGTTCCAGAATTTTTAGAAATTTCTATTAAGATTTCTTTCTTTACCCATTTATCATTTAGTAATATGTTGTTTAATCTTTCATTGCTATAGATTCATTTTGTTAATTTTAAGTTTTATTGCACTGTTGTCAAATAAAATTCATTCAGTTATTTTGAATCTTCTTTATTTGTTAGGATTTGTTTTGTGTCCCAGCTTATGGGTACTTTTAAAGATGCTTCTAAGAGCTATTGAGTAGAATGTTCCCCACCCCCCTTAGGTCCATTTGATATATGATGTCATTTAATTTTGATACTTCTTGCTTTATTTTTCATCAATATGACCTGTTTTTGGGAGGAAGCAGGATATTGAGATCATTAACTAGTATTAATTTAAAGCTAATCTGTGTATTGAAGTCCATTTAGTATACTTTTATGAGATTCAGTGAACCAGAGTTTGGTGCATATATGTTTAGGATAGTGATGCCTTCATGTTTAATTGTTCCCTTGGTTAGAATGAAGTATTTTAGTTTGAAGTCTATTTTGTCAGATATTAGGAATAATTTTGCATAGTGAATTATTGCTTTCTGTTCCCCTTTGCTTGAAATATGTATTTTTACAAACTTTACCTTTAAGGTGATGCCTATCCTTGAGGGTAAGATTAGTTTCTTATAAACAATAGAAAATAATTTTATTTCTTACTTCATTCAATTTACATGTGTATTTTGATTAAGGAACTGAGACCATTAATATTTAAAGCTAAGGTGGGTATTGATGCCTGCCAATTTTTAAATTTATATTCTTAGTTTTCTTTTTTCTTTTTTGTTTCAGTACTTATGACTTCATTTGTTTTCTTTAGGTAACCTCTTAGCTAGACTTATTTGTCACTGTCTGAAATATTGCTTTCAATATTCTCTGTCATAGACATGAATTCTTTAAACCTGTATATGCCATAGAAAGATTCTTTTATTGTTAATTTTAATCTCCATCAACTACGGCATATTTTTCTGAGAACTGTAGTGTGTTTGGCATGTATGATCTTCTAAATTTTGGAGTACATTGTTCAAGGCTTTTCTGGCCTTTAAAATTTCCATTGAGAAGTTAGCTTTTAAAAAAATAAATAAAAAATAAAAATAAATAAATAAAGAGAGAGAGAGAGAGAAGTTAGCTTTTATTCTGGAGGGGTTTCCTTTACATGTGACTTGTGAATTTTCTCTTTCAGTTTTCAGTATCTTCTGTTTGCTGGGCACATTTTGCATTCTAAGTTTAATATGCCATGTAAAACTTCTCTTCTGATCCTGTCTATTTGATGTTTTGTATACTTCTTGCATCTGAATGCAATTGTACTATTTTCTTTAGTTTGAAAAAGTTTTCCTTTATGACCTTGTTGAATATCTGGTTTACAGCATTGATCTGGGATTCTTCTCCTTTACTTATGCCTATAATTCAAGATTTTGTTTGTTTGTTTTTGTGGTGTTCCAAAGTTCCCGCATTTTCTTTTTATGTGTTTAATTTTTTCATATCCATTGCTTTAGTAGTCCAGTTCCTTAATTGTACATTCAAATAATGATAGTCTATCTTCTATTCGATCTATTCTATTTGTAAGCCTTCTTCCCAACTCATGTTTATAATTGGATTTTTCAATTCCATCTTCATTTTAATTGAATTCTCTTCAGTATTTCTATCTCTTCATTCAATTCAGCTTTAAACCCTGAGTTGTCTTCATCATTTCACTCAGTCAAATGTGTCTGTTTTCTTGCACACCACTAAGGAGTTTGCTGCTATCCTCTTTAATTTTATTGTTTATTTATAGTTTCTCTTTTTTATTGGTTATTTTACTTGTTTACATTTCAAATGTTATCCCCCTTCCCAGTTAAACCCCCTATCCCCTCCTCCATCCACCCTGATACTGTGAGGGTATTCACCCACCCACCCACCCACACCTTCCCACCTCCCCACCCTAGCATTCCCCTACACTGGGTCCTCAGCCTCCACAGGACCAAGGGACTCCTCTCCCATTGATACCAGATAAGGCCATCCTCTGCCACATATGCAGCTGAAGCCATGGGTCCCTCCGTGTGTACTCTTTGGTTGGTGGTTTTGTCCCTGAGCGCTCTGGGGGTTCTGGTTGGTTGATATTCTTGTTCCTCCTATGGGGTTGCAAACCCCTTCAGCTCTTTCAGTTTCTTCCCCTATCCCCTCCATTGGGGTCCCAGTGCTCAGTCGGATACATGCATCCACATCTGTATTGGTAAAAATTGGGGTATAGAGCTAAACAAAGAATTCTCAACTGAGGAATCTCGAATGGCTGTGAAGCACCTAAAAAATGTTCAATGTCCTTAGTCATCAGGGAAATATCAATCCAAATGATCCTGAGATTCCATCTCACACCAGTTTCAATGGCTAAGATCAAAAACTCAGGTGACAGTAGATGCTGGCAAGAATGTAGAGAAAGAGCAACACTCCTCCATTGCCGGTGGGATTACAAGTTGGTACATCCACTCTGGAAATCAGTCCAGTAGTTCCTCAGAAAATTGGACATAGTATTTACTACCTGAGGACCCAGCTATACCACTCCTGGACATATACCCAAAAGATGCTCCAACATAAAACAAGGATACATGCTCTACTATGTTCTGACCAATATTTTCTCTTTTTAAATTAGTTCTTTTATTTTGATATTATAATTATATCATTTCTCCCATAATCTTTCTCCTTCTTAACCCACCCATATATCCTTCCTTGCTTTCTTTCAAATTAATGATTAATGACTTCTTTTTTTTTCTTTTTTTCATTCATTGTTGTTAACATACATAGGTAGGTTGTGTGTGTGTGTATGTGTGTGTGTGTCTGTGTCTGTCTGTCTGTCTGTCTGTCTGTCTGCTTGTGTGCCTGTGTATGTGTATTTATATTCCCAAACAATTACATACAATTTGGTTATGGTCTCTATATTGTTACTTGTAAGAATGCTTTCAGTGCTGACCATATTGGATAACTAATTACTGTTTTCTTCTCTGGAAAAGACTATTTCTTCAGCTATCAGTATTCCTCGGTTGCCACTGTTTTTTACGTATGATTGAGACCTCTTGAGCATTTTCCTGCTCTGTTAGCCTGTTTGTTGGTGCTATATTTCTTCAGATTCTATTTAGGTAGTCATGTTGGTGAGAATTTGTGGGTGAAAATTCTGACATTCCTAGGAGACACAATGTCACAATTAAAGTCTCCAGTACTTTGACTCTCACAATATTTCTGTACCCTCTTCTGCAGCATTCCCTAAGCCTTAGGTGTAAAAATTGTCCTATGTACATGTGTCAGCTCAGTTGTGCCTGGGATCCATATCTCTGGAGTTTTATTGGCTATAGTTTTTTGTAGTGGTCTCCCTCGCTTGCAAAGAGAAGTTTCCTTGCAGAGGAGTGGAGTCTACACTTAGCTGTGTGTAGAAGGATACATGTTTAGAACGCAGTTAGGGCTTTTGCTGGCCTAGTAAGGTGGTGACGACAGGTTCTCATTCAAGATCATGACTTTTTTACCACTGGATATTTGACTGTGTTTCTAATATTAGATGTGATTTCTCTCTAATTGAGCAGTCCTCAAATCCAAGTAGAGAGCTATTGATTACTGCCAAAATGTGATATAAGGGGGGTAGATAGATAGATAGATAGATAGCCAGATACCATATGACCCAGTTGTCCCACTCCTTGGCAAATGCTCTAAAACTTCAACATCCTACTCCACAGGTACTTGCTCAGCCATATTCATTGTTGCTCTATGCATGTTACCTAGGACTAGAAACAGCTTAAATGTCTTTCAACTGACAAATGGGTAATGAAAATGCAGTACACATACACTATGGAATACTATTAAGCAATAAAGAAAATAGAATTTGGAACAATGGACATAAATGAATGGAACCAGAAAAGATCACAAGTGAGATAACACAGACCCAGAAAGAGAAATGCCAAACATTCTTTCTCTTCTGAGGCTCTTAGCTCTAAGTTTTCAGGCAGGAGACCTGCAGAAATCAGGAAATTAAAGAGACCACTGTGGCATGTAGGAGGAGGAGGTGGTAGGGGAGCAATAGGAAGGGGAACAGAAGAGAGAAGGTGGTCTGATGAAGGAAATGAAAAAACTGGGAAGGGGAAGAAGATAATTACAAATGCAAAGAAGGTAAAGAACAGAGTCCCTGAAGAAGTCATAAGGAATCATATTATTCACTATCTAGTGAAAATACCTATGATACGTGTAAATTGGTATATAAATATATAGTTTAGATGAAATTCTCCCATATGGACTGACAATATTCCCTCTAATAGCTAAAGACCATCTTACAAAAACCCAACACCAAACATGAGGAGTCTCCATTAATCTTGTTGGTCAGCCTTATCCAAGAGACTCTCAAATGTAGGCTATTGCTACTACCCTTTGTTGCCAGCTCTTTCTACCCCCCAAGCCAACACACACACATGCACACGCACACACACAGTGGTGGAAGGTAAATGCTGAAGATGCCATGCACTTCAGACACAGGTCCCAAAGACTTCGTTCTGAGTTTGAAGTTATCTAAAAGCCTCTTTCCTGTCTAAGGACTGGCTTTCATAGCCCCAGCAGGCACCAAGCAAACTTCAAAAAGAGGGGAATAGCCAACAGTCTACCAAGCTACATTTCCTATGAACCACAACAGAAACTAGCATGCACAATAACTGTGAGGGTCAGTCACACCTTCTTTAAACCCCTACATACCTTGAAGAAATGTGTGGTTGTTCTAAATTTTGTGTCATGGTTTTCATTTATTTAATTCTCATTGGAGAACATTTCTATAGCACTAGTGTGTTTTGTGAGATTCATAAGGTCTTGGCTTTTTATTGCAATGTGACATGGGCGTCTGACTTCTTTCATTGGTTTTGTGTCTAGCCTACCTCATAGTGAGTCAGTATTGGAACTGTATCAAAAGAGCTAGGTCTGAGAGTGTGGAGTCAGTGTGAACATGTTTCATTCATTGATAACTCTCTAAGAAACACCTGTGTATGAACTGAACATCTAAAGCTAGACCTGTATATGTAGAGATGGTGTGGTCAAGCTGGATTCTGGGTGAAACATACCAGGAAAAGTCTGTGCAGGAGCTAGGCTGATGGCCTGAGAGTGGGGGGCCAAGGCTCTGAGAAGCTCATGAAGCAAAGCTGGTGTATGAGCTGCTAAGTTTAACTCTTTGGGGTGCTGGAGCTTGAATCCCAGTCACTGTGGTGTTAGGCAAGCACTCTTTCATTGAGCTACCCCAGCCCTTCCCTTTTTAGTTTTAGTATTCCAAATGATCATATATCCTAAATAGATCAGAAAATCTATGTAGTGTTTTAGCATTTGAAGATCTTGTTGGTTTTGTCTCCTGTTTGTTAGTATTGTCTCTCTGGGGGTTTCCATGGCCTCATTACACAAAGGTATGCTATTCCCAGAGACATGGGTTTATCTGTTGACTTTCTTCCCCTCAGGGGGCTCACTGGGTTTCTTTAAATGTCTGTGGGTGAAAACATTTTGCTTTCTAACAGTTTCATTGCTCATGTCAAGGAAGGGAGAGAGAGCCATGCTTGCCAAAGGGCTCCTGTCTCTTTGTAGGTTTTAAGCAGTTCACATTTCTACATGAACTCCTCACTCTTACCTTGCGTATCTGAAGTATGCAAGACTCCTTGGCTACTTCTAGGTCACTTTTCTGAGAATCCTTTACTAGGTGTGCAGCCGCAGAGCCTCCCCGAGCCAGCAAACTTCCAGTCAGTGTCTCCTTTCAGTTTATCTCTGTGCTCTGGTTCCACCTTCTCTGCTGTGATTTTTAATCTTGGGTGCTTACGCTCAGTAAACATTATTTACTGTCATTCCAGTGGAGTCTGGGTAAGATGACAAAATCTCATACTATAGCAGTCTCTCTTTAATGGAAATGAGCCCATCTTTTTTATTCCCCATAACTGATTGTAAAGGGAACAGAGCTTCACAACAGCAGCTGAGCAAACACTTTTGAAGGCCTTGCAGATCTCAGTTCAATAGAATTTGATAATTCATATAACAGTGTGCTTTTTTTTCTTAAAAATCCATTCTAATGATAGGGCTGATTATATTATTACAATAAGTAGCTATAAAGAAATAAATTTCAGTGAGCTCAACTGGGCCTAGGACTTGAATTTTAATTTTCTTGATTACGCAAGAAGCCTAGTTGAAAGTGGTCATTCTTAAGCAGCTCTTACACAAGCTGTCCTGGTACCAACTACACTATTTAGAGTTGACTCAGTGGGCCTGCCTTGCAGGTTTAGTTTTTGTTCAATGACTGCTGGATATTGGATAGTAGGCATGTTTCTTGGATATTTGAGTCCAATGCAAAGCAAAGGACAAGTTTCCTTTTCTATGCATTCATTCTCATTCAGAAGTGCTTTTCCTTTTGAGTTTTTTCAACTCTCGAAATATTATGTTTCTGTGAAAAATTATGTTAAACGACAAGTTTGACCTTTTTTTGATATGTGTTTTATTTTCTATAAGTAATATTCTAAATAAATATAGAAGCTGATTTTTTTTTTTTAGCTAAAGATTAAACACAGGACAGAATTAGATGGCTGACATCCAAATATCTGCCCCAAGGTGCCATCCAGTCAGAGATACATTCCATACAGCATCAGCATTACAGTTGGCCTGCTTCCAACCAGGTCGATGTGACTGGAAAAATCCTCTTGTTTTTATAATCCCTGGGCCTCTAAATTTCTACATTCTGATAAGCAGATGTGTTCTTTGCTGAATATGCATGTGCTTCTTTAATCTTATTATAATGACATAATTTGGAGTAAGGGATAGGTTATTTAAGCTGGTGAAGACAAAGAGCAAAATTATTGCATTGAAAGTGTGTGAGTCCGGGATGCAGACACTGGGGTGTCTATGTATGAGTCTCCACCTGCTGACTCTGACTGTGCTGATGTTGTTCTCTTTATCTGTGAGGTCGTATTTCCTTTAAAAATTGCTGTGTTTCTAACCACATGGTATTTATAAGGAAAGTAGATGTCCCCATCGTTAATTGAAGCAGTTTGTCATTTTTAAAGGAAAGCTCTCCTCTGACTTTCTTTTTCCCATGCTTACGTTTAAGTCAAGTGTACTTTGGGGTAGTAAGGTATAAATTATCTAACATAAAATGGATACTCTTAAAGTGTGTTGTTCGGTGGCTGTTAGTATAGTCAAAGAGTGTAATCATCACATTATCTAATGCTTAACTATTTCTATGACCCTTGCTTTCTTGCTTGCTCACAACCTCTGTTAATCTGGGTTTTTGAACACCTGTTTTACTGGAAATAATCTTTACAGAGTCCATAAACAATTTATGACCCTTAAGGTAGAAAGGGAGAATGTACGATTTAGGGTTAAGTAACTCTGGGGTTTACGGTTTAATTTGTCTGCCACCAAATGTACATAAAACCCCCTTGCACTGAGGGATTTGATCATTAGAGCCTAGAAAAAGACTAGTGATGATATGATTATTTTGCTGAAATTTCAAATTAGTTGTACTTTTTCTCTTTATATGGCACTAGCATTATGGATAAAGCTTTATTGTGTTAGCTAGGCTACGGCCACTATGTTCAAGATTAGCCTGTCATCTTGAAGAAGGTTCCACTTCCCATGTGCATGATTATTTTTCCACTCTTCTGTGCACTTGTTTTTTCATATACACAAATCAGTCTCTTCATATGTTACAAATGTGCGTTTTGAGGCATGATATTTGTCACCAATTTTGACATGTGGGTCATTCAGAATTTTATGTTTTCTTGTATATTTTTATTCCTGCCTACTATCCCCACTCAGTAAAATGAATATGCTGAGCTACTACATAGCATTATTGGTGGGTGGCTATTCAAATCAGGACTGAAGGTATCACTGCTTCTCACCCCCCTTTTTTTGAAAACAGATCTTTTCTCATACAATATATCCTGATTATAGTTACCCTTCCTTCTACTCCTCCCAGTTCCTCTCTACCTCCCCTCCCATCCAGATTCATTCCCTCTCTGTCTCTCATTAGAAAAGAGCATGCTTCTAAGAGGTAACAGCTTAACATAACAAAATAAAATATAGTAAGATAAAACAAAAACCATCACATCAAAGTTGAACAAGGCAAACACATAGAAGGAGGTACAACTTGAGTCCATAAAACACTAAACTGAACATTATAATATATATGCAGAAGACCACAAGCAGACATGTACAAGCCAACACACAACTCTAGATTCAGAGTCCAGAGCGCTAACTAACCACTACAAAATAGAACCCTTTCAACACACAACTCTAATCGAGGTGTCTCCATCAAACCCCTCCCCTTCAGAGTCCAGGGAACTAGGAAGAAGAGGCAGAAGGAGTGTAAGAGCTGGAGGGAAAGAGGACACCCCGGGGGGTGGGGGGATGGCCCTCTGAAACAACAGAGCAACTGAGAAAGAAAATGACTCACATTTTATTATCATATAATTTGTTATTTTCTACCCAGATATTCTTCTAAGCTTTTATTAAAATACTGTCTGTTCTCCACAAACCATCTAGAACTTAAAAAAATTAGATTTTAATCATAAATAAATTAAGATATTCCTCCTGCTGCACTAATGATTTTTTTTTCTTATTTTATTGGTTGAGAGAAACATCTCAAATGTTTTCACCTGGAAGGCACTGTCAGGAGCTCTGTAACAATGACCATAATAATAATGACCTGCTACATGCTCTAACTCAAAGTTTGTGCTCTGATGTCACTCTTTGGAATTCAGCAGCTCAGCCAGTCACTGGTAAACATGAAAATATTCAATATTTATCTGAGTGTCTTAATTAGCTTAACATGACCTTCTCTACTTGCATTCATTTTCCTGAAAATGTATGCAACTCTACATAAAGATGTAACTCTATCTTTATGACTAAAATAAAATCATAATGTGTATTTAAATAATATTTTATTCATTCCTTTGTTCTTGGACACGTAAGTTGATTTCATAATTTAACTGTTGTAAGTAATCCTATTTTGATTGTTGATGGGCAAATATCTCTGTTAAACTGATTTCTAATGCTTGGCTAAGCTCTGCAATAAGTAGACCTGTTTTCCTTTTTTGAGGAAACTCCATGCTGATTTTAATAGTGGCTGGACAATGTTTTGTTTTAATGCACTCCTTCTGTGAGAATTTCATATAGCCATTCAATATATTTTGATTATACTGACTCCCAACTCCTCCCTCTTGTGGTACTTGATTCTCCTGCCCATTCCTCCACCTCTTTTTCAATGTTTCTTTGAATACCCTACAGAGTGTAATTTGTGCTGTGTTTTCATATTATGTTTATGAGGCCATCCATTGGAACATGGTCAACCTACTAGTGACCAGTCCCTTAACAAAAACTGAGTCTTCCTCCTCTAGCAGCCATCATATGTGAATAACTCCTTATCTAGAGTAGGGGTTTATAATCTCCCATCCATAATAAAATGTTGACAGCCACGGCTGTTATGAGTTCATGAGTGAAGATCTCCTGTCACATCCAAGAGATGTTGCTTCATACTGAGACTATGACTCTTCAAATCTTCCTGTCCCTTCTTCCTTTATGTTCCCTGAGCATTAATGAGAGGGATGTGATATAAATGCCCCACTTATGCCTGAGCAATTCACTGAGACTTCTTCTCTACACTTGGTCTAGTTGTGAGTTTCTGCACGGACCACTACCCACTGAGAAAGCTAGCCAGCATGAAGGAAGCTACCTGATCAGAAACAATTTGACTTCCCCAAGTCCTATTACCATCAGCAATAGAACAAGTTTTGGTGGGCAACTAAGAGCAGTTGCACTAGCCTGTAATACTTGGAGAGATGGGACACCCTGACAAACAGCTCATGTGGAGGTATTCCATACCTGGCACTGCACTTTTTTTTTTTTTTTTTTTTGTCAACCTATGATTTCTGTTTGGGGTAACTCCAATTAAGCGGCTTTGTTTGTTTGTTTGTTTGTTTACATTTATTTTGTATGTGTAGCTTATAATATAGTAATTTTTAATATGGCCATTTCAATAATTGGTGTTAATTATCCCTCTCCTCACACCTTCTCTCCCCTACCCTTTCACCTTTCTTCCCACTTCCTTGTGGGTCTGTTCTAGTTGTCTAGTTTCCACAGGTACTCCAAATTAAACATAAAACCCAAAGGCTCTTTGTGAAGATCCATGAGTAAGAACATGTGGTATTGGAGGGTGGATTTGTGCACTGCGTATTTCAGATTTAGTGGAATTCTTTACTGAATCCATCTGATCCTGTGCATTTTTGTAGTTAAGAGAAGTATTTTTATGAGACATAATCTCACTATGTAGCCCTGGCTGTCCAGGACCTCTCTACATAGACATGGGCCTCAAGCTAACAATGATCCACTTGCCTCTGCCTCCTGGTGCCGGGATAAAGAAATGTTATGTGGTACCACAGCTAACCAAGCTAGGTAATCTTTAATTACTGCTTCTATCATTGACTACTATGGATCTATTTAAATTCTTTACTTCCTATTGTTTTAACTTTGGTGAATCATATGCATCTAGAAATTCACCCATTTTTTTAGATTATCTAATTCAGTGGAATTTGAAAATTTTAAACTATGTCCTTATGATTCTGAATTTCCTTTGTATCTACTGAATTTAGCTCTGTCTGTCTGTCTCTCTGTCTCTCTCTCTCTGATGTTCTTTGTATCATTCTTTTGGTTAATTTGACTACACATTTGTTGCTGTTGTTTTCCTTTGCATTGGTTCATTGATTCTTTGTATTCGTTCTCATTTCTAATTTATTAATTTCTACCCAGATCTTTGTTATTTATTTGTCTACTCCTTTGGTTTATTTATTTGTGTTTTCCCAATTTCCTGAGGTCCATCACGAGGCTATTTGAAATCTCTCCAGTAAACTTAATTTTAATGTAGGCACTTAGAGCCATGAATATACCTTTTAGGCATGCCCTCATGGTGTGTCATAGATTTGGATGTGTTGTATTTCATTATCTTTTAATTCTAGGGATTTTTTTTATTTCTTTGATTTCTTCATTGATCTACTCATTCTGTGATGTGTTGGTTAATCTCCATGATATTTTATATTTTCTGTAGCTTCCATTGTTGTTTATTGCTAACTTTATCCCATTGTGGTCAAATAGAACACAGAACACTGTTTCCATTTTCCTTTAATTCTTGAGACTTGCTGCTACTTGGATTCTTAATAATTAAATTTTTGATTAGGGTGAGATAGACTTTCAATGTAGTTTTAATTTGCCATTCACTAACTTAATTATGAAGAACTTTCATATGTTTATTGGCCATTTGTATTATAGCTGTTAGGAACACTGCTCATTCTATTAGCCCATTATTGATTGGGTTCTTTTAGTTCTTTGTTATTTAGCTTCCTGAATCATTTTAATTGTCTAGATAGGAATGAATACTCTGTCAAATGTGCAATTAGAAAACATGTTTTTTCCTCACACTCTAGGATCTGGCCTTACTTGGCTGCTGCTTCCTTTGCTGTACAAAACCTTTGAATTTAATAAAGTCTCCACCAAAAAACACCACACCTCTTCCCCGCTCTGTGTGTGTACATGTGTGTGTGTGTGTGTGTGTGTGTGTGTGTGTGTGTGTGTGTGCAGGCATACATGTGCCAGGGTATACAGGTAAAGGTCAGAAGATACCCTTGGATGTCTGTCAAATCCTTCCCTCCCTGTTTGCTTGACATTGGGTTCTCTTTTATTGTTCACTGCTGTGTAAACCAGGCAAACTGATGCACAAGTTCTTGAGGATTCTCTTGTCTCTGCCTCCTTTAACTATACAAACACTGGATTACAGACACATATTACTACAAGCAGCTTTGTGTGAGTTCTGGATATTTGAGCTTGGATCCTTCCTTTCTGACACATGCTTTACCTACTGAACCATACCCCTACCCTAGCAGCATCCTTTGGTTTTTCACATGTTCCCTCCACTGCTGAGCTATGATTCCCTGCTGTTACTTTCCCCAGCCTCCAGAAGTGTGGAGCAATAACATGTCCTCACACATAGCTATCCCATCTGTAGTATTCCTGCAGACTGGCAGGAAAGTTGTTTTCACCACATAGTTCTGTGAAACAGTACAAATTACCGATTTGCAGTGTGTTAGCACTTAATTAACATGAAATGAGGTGAGGATAAATGTTGTGCTAATAAATTAAGGCCTTTACATTTACTCTGAATATATTTGAACAGGGATTCAGAAAGGATCCTCAGTGGCTTGTCATAGAAGCCTAATAATACTCTATGCTCAGTTCCCACAGCCTGCTTAAAAGTGGGAAGAGAAAACTGTCTCACAAAGTTGTCCTTTGCCCTCTGACATCTACATACGTGCCATAGCATGCAGCCATGAATGGCATGTGCACACATGTGTGTACCTTCAGGTAAGCATCATATGGGCACACACAGATAAATAAGTAAATAAAAATAAATAAATAAACATGTTGGTCTGGCATTATTTTAAATATATATACTTTGTAACTGACTCATCTTTCTTTATATCTTATTTGGCTCATTTTTGTTTGTGTTCACTTGACTGTCCAAAGCATACCTAAAAACTGTAATCTATTATGTACATTAACATTTAGCAGAATCAATTTTTAGATGTAATTAAAGTTTTAAATTAAGTTAAATCTCTTTAACTAAATCAATTTTTCAATGTACTTAAAGTTTTACATTAAATCTCTTTGATATGTCAAAAGATAGATTGGAATTCTTCCCCTGATTATTCGCTGTTGAAAAACAATTGTATTTTCTTTGATAGAAAATGGACCACAAAGTCATATATATTAGCACTCAACACCAAAGCTGACAAGCCAAATTTGAAAGGAAGAGGGAAGCGTCTTCAGTAGGCCTGTGACTCTCAGCATATCACTGCATTCTGGGCTGCATGCAAGATTGTTAGGCTTTTATATAAGAATCACAAACCAAATTCTGAACTTTAGTCACCCTTACCCCACAAAGGGAGGTGTGCTTCATGTTCCTCAGTAGATGCTTAACACCACCAGTAGTACAGACGCCTATCAGTACTTGGCTTTTCCTACTTATCTATACCTGTGATAGTTTAATTCACAAATTAATGATGACAGTGTAAGATTAGGACCAATAACAAAGAGTATTAAAATAATATCATAGAAAATTTAACAATTGGTTACTTTTAGTATTTTTATAGACTTATTTTTATTTGTGTGTGTATGAGAGAGAGAGAGAGAGAGAGAGAGAGAGAGAGAGAGAGAGAGAGAGAGAGGTGTGTACATGCGCGCACGCGTAAATGCTTCTTGAGGTCAGAAGAGAGTGTTCGATCACTAGGAGCTGGAGATACAGGCTACTGACTTGGGTGCTAAGACCCAAACTCAGGTCTTCTCTAAAAACCTAAGTGCTCTTAACCACTGAAGCACCTCTATAGCCCCTATTTAGAATTTTTCACTGAACAGTTTCATATGGCATTTGGTACTGAGTAACTGAAACTGTAAAATGTAAATATTTTCATAACATTTTTGTTTTAATGTTACTTATCTGATTAATTTATAAACAAGCTAGTGTGTATGAAAAACCAGATATTATTTTGCAGTTATTCTTTCTTATGCTTAGTAGACAATGATGAGGTAGAATTTGTTAGAATAATTGGTATTGTAGAGGGCCTACTTATTCATGTTTTGCAGGAGCAAAAATTAGGGTGAACTTGAAACATAATGATAAAATTTAGAAACCATATAGCTGATAGGGCAAGGAGCAATCAGTGAGTAAAAAAACTATTATTCAAAGATAGCCTCTAGTGTCAAGGGAAATTAGGATAAATCTACCTAAACTGTAGATAACAGTAGACAAACTGTAGATCTTGAACTAGGAGAGACTAAGCACTTCCTAAGTGCTGGGTACTTCACATTCATGTTATTTCATTTCATCTTACAGTAGGCACATCAACATTCATCTACTTTCACAGATAATGGAGCTATGACCCAATTGGCTTTACTGGCTCAATACACACATATAATAGATCATATTTGGATCCAGGCTGCTCTGATTCTATACCTCATACAGTTTTCCCATTGTTAAACTGATAAGTGCATTTTATCAGGAGCTACACTACTAGATCTGGCTTGACTTTCTTCCAGGAAGAAATCAATGTCTAAACTCAACAATGAAATAGTGTCTCATAGATAGATATTTCTACATGAATCCATATCATAGGAGATGTCTTTTTCTTTTCAGTACATTCCTTGACTTTGTGTAACTACAACAAGTAAAGAAGTAGAAGATGCTATTTGGCTACTAGAAAAAGAATTGCTTTGAAAGAATGAAGACTTGGGTGCTACTATCAAAATACCATCAGAAAGGCTATGTATGAGGTAGAAAATCCTGCTTTTAAGTAAAAACCTAACAATTATGAGGAAGAATGTCCAAAAGTGAGACTCATCCTTTTATACACAAAATAAATTCAATCAATAAATTCTTAACATGAAAAAAACAAATACTTAAGGCTTACTTCAAGTTCTTAAGGTTTTTTTTTCAGAATAAAAACTTGGAATTTTTATTAAATCTGTATGAATTTTTATGTTTGAAATATACTAAAGAATTTTCTTTATTTTCTACAAATGATCCTGAAGAAAACTGCTTCAGAGATTCTAAAAGAGCTCCCTCAGGCAGTCACCAACATCTCCTCAGGTACATCACACCTGCACAAATGTCCCCTAACTCCTCATTCAGGTATGTTTTTAATATAGTTTTATGGATTCTTTGTGAATATCCTATTATGTCTCCCCATCCCATTCATTCCTCCCCCTCCCCCGTACCTGCCCTCCACCCTTGCAACCTCTCCCTCAACAGAGAACAAAATCTGGTTGTGGAAGCTGTTAATGTCACCATGTATTCTTTTCCATTTGCTACTTATTTACATGGGTGGTGTAGCATCATGAAAACTAAAAGTTTGAACAACCTATAGAGAAATTCTCTCTCTCTCTCTCTCTCTCTCTCTCTCTCTCTCTCTCTCTCTCTCTCTCTCTCTCTCATACAGATAGAATGTGGTCACTCTGCTTTCTGACTTTTAGGCCAGGCTCATGCTGCCATTCTTGTCCCTGCCGCAATAGATGGACTGTATCCATATGGAACTGTAAACCAAGATAAATTTCTTTTCTGTTTGCCAGGCTATTTTATCATGGTAACAGAAAAGTAACTAATGCGAAATTAGTACCAAAGAAGCAGCGTTATCCCTCTGAGAAGCCCAACCTGAACTTTGGGTTAGAAAAGCTACTGGATACTGTACACAGAGGTTCATGGAGGTTAATGGGTCATTTTTTGTGGAATACTGGAAGGCAGAAGTGCTCAGAGTAATGCAGGTGATGGATGTCTGCATCGTAAGGTTCCTGAGAAAAGCAAGGACTACATTAGCAACAGGGTAGAGGCTCTTTATGTGATATTTTGGCAAAGAATTTCACTGCATTCTACCTTCATCCTGAGAATTTACATGAGGCTGAACTTTACAATAATGGACTGATTTATTTGGTGGGGGAAATTTTATGATAGTGTAACATTGAATTTGTGCTGTTCTTTTTTTATTGATTATTCTTATTCGGGTCTATAATGAAAAAGAGCTACAAGTGGGGCAAAAAGAAATTTTAAAAAACCATATAATTTGGAAGAAAATGTACTATGTAGTTGATGGTTCGAGTCAAGTCATTTACTGAGAAAGACTAGGCTGTATTTGTTAGAGCGGAGCACCATAATGGAGAAACATCTTCCCCTGCGGCTGGAGTTGTAGCTGACTGGGCACACTCAGTTGTTTCCACAGCTGGATTGCCACTCTCCAGCAGCTCTAGAAGTCCCCTGTTATTGGCTCTTTTCCATGGTTTTCTTTATCTTGTGGTGCAAATATTCCCTTTCAAGAAGTCTTTGCTGGGGTATGGGGGAGCACAGACTTGCAGAGTCTGCCTACCCCTCCAACTTTGGATCCTAACAGCCAAACCAGAGACAGAGAAGGCTGAGAAGCACTGGTGGAACCCTGCCTCTCTTAAGGAGCCTGGCGCCCCTCCCGCCATCCTAATCTCCAATACAGACAGGAACCTAGGAACTGGAAGCAAGTGTGGGGCCTGCAGAGGTCTTCTATTGAGCACTGCCCACGCTCACATTCAGATTTAAAACTTCAGGTAACATTCTAGATTAGATTCTAGACATTATTATTATTATTAATTATTATTATTATTATTTTCTATACATTTTTATTTACATTCCAAATGATTTCCCCTTTCCCGTTTCTTCCCTCCCCGAAAGTCCCATAAGCCCCCTTCCCTCCCTCTGTTCCCCATTCAACCCCCTCTCACTTCTCTGTCCTGGCGTTCCCCTACATCCAGTCTTTCCAGGACCAGGGGTCTCTCCTTCCATCTTCTTGGAAATCTATTGATATGTGAATTGCATCTTGGGTATTCCGAGATTCTGGGTTAATATTCCCTTATCAGTGACTGCATACCATGTGTGATTCTAGACTTTTAATGTATGAGGAAAGTAAGTGAGTAAATACCCTGAGAGCGAGGTGTTAGAAGGACTGAGAAGGACAAAAGTCGTTGCAAGAAGGACTTCATACCTAAGGCTGGGGACAGAAACTCTGAATAGCTGCCTGGTTTCCTAACAGGCTGAAATACACTGAAATGTAGCTGCTGAGCTTGGAGAGTAGAGCTGGCAGCTGGAGGTGAGGTTCCTAAAAACAATGGGGGTGGGAGTGGGAGAGGGGAAGCATGCATCTGTAATCTGACACTCTGCAAGTCTCAAAAAGAAAGAGAAAGAAACTTGGAGGAACTGGCCCTGCATCTAAGAGAGAGAAGTGAAAGTGGAGAGAGGTGATTGAGGAGGATGGGCAGGCAGGTCAGTGCTGAGTGGGGCTGTTGGCTCTGGCTGCAAGCACGTGACAGGAAAGCCAGGGACCACAGTCAGGGAGGTGTGTAGCAGTGTTCTGGGGCTCCCATGGATCCTGTCCCCAAATGAGCTTCCCAGATGCAAGGTCACCCTGATTCTGGGCAACAACAGGATATCTGAGATAGGACACATCGATAGTCCAGTGTTTGTGGTGCTTCAAAGCCCAGAAACCTTCAACCAGGCCAATAACTCATTTCAATAATTTAAATGTAACGTTGTATGGGTAAAATAATATTCTGTGTGACACAGCAGTTTTCGGTGCTGATTGATGGATGAACATGCAATGCGGAGGTGGAGGAAAAGGCAGAACAGTGGCTTTTGGGCAGTGGAGAAAGGTGGAACTACGGAGATGGAGGCTATGGTAACAGGACAGGTATGGGAACGAGGCTTTAATAAGCCAGGGAGCGTATCGTTCCCAAGTAGGGACAGTAGGTTGGTGAACAGAAGCAGCCTGGAGCTTTCACGGGCTCTGACCCAGGTTTACCATTGCCCTGCCTCTGAGCAATAACAAAATATCTGAAATAAGGAACGGTTTATTTTCTGGACTAAGCCCCCTCAAAAGACCTCCAATGGTCCAGGCTGCTCCCAGAGGCCAAGCCAGTGATGATGCTCCCTGGTGCAGTCAGAGTCATGCTAGTGCACATGTGCATGACCAGCGCCTTGGCCAGAAGCATGTTGATGTCTTTAATCAGGGCTGCAGCAGGAGACCATGTTGATGTTCATGGTTCATACTGCCACTAGCTGTTATGGGCAGAGATGCTTCTTTTCCAGTATTGATGACTGCAGATTCATAATTGAGAATGAGAGGCATTGAAAGCTTCTATGATAAGCTCTCCTGAACCCCACACCCAAAAATAAAATAAGAAACAATCCAGACAGGAAACTTTTAAAAATTTTTTTTAAAATTGTGATAAAGGTGCTGAAGTGTAGCTCTTCACAGTTGATGATTTCTGGTTGGAGATATAGGGGAGGATTCAGTTATGTTTAAAGACTGGCCACTGGGAATTTGGCCATGCTCCAGTGAGTATATGGAAAACACAAATTAGACATGGTTTGTTTATTTTTTTTCCTTTTTGGGAGGGCACAAAGGTGGGAGGGTAGACCTTGGAGGAATGGGAGTGAGTGTGATCAGGTGATATTCCCAAATAATTGATAAAAAAAATTAAAAAATAAAATAAACAGAAGCTTCCTACTCTACATGGGACCACAGTAGAACTGTTTGGGAAGGATTGGCATGTATAGCCTTGTTGGAGGAGGTGCATCACTGAAGTCAAGCCATTCCTAGTGTCTCACTGGGGACCAATATTCAAACATGTAGGTATTGGGTACTTCTCATCCAAACCATAGTGAAACCACAGTGAAAGATACTGTCGGATTCTGCTGCCAGCTCGAGATGGAGTCTGTCCTCCTTGGGCCACAGTTGCAGCAGCTTTTGTATGCTGACACTGGTGAAAATTTTCCCAAGTTGTTTCCAGGATCAGGAAAGCCCTTAGTCTATTCATTCAAGTTGGAGGCTCGGCTACATGGGATGTTGCCCTGAAGAACATTCTCAGATTACCTTGGGCCTAACAACTTCCCAGACAAACCTGCAGTCATTGAAGACTGATTTTATCTTATTTTTTAAACTAGCTTCGGGAATTGTGAATCATCTTGATAGAAGCCAGAAACTGCACAGGTGACTGATTCTGTGTTTACTGCGGTTTAGGGTTAATTACAAACTTACTTATTAAGTGATGGGAAGAAACAAAAGACTCTATTGATCTTTAGCTTGTGGTTCACTTTTTAAATTCTATTACTTGTTAATATTCTTGGCACTTTACATTAAATTTATTGTGTATATTCAATTTGTTTTTATGACTTAAAATATCAATGTCTTTAATCTCTAGTGAAAACAAGTTCCACAATTGCTACTAATGGGTAAAGCATTTTAATCCATGATGCCTCCTGTCTTTGCTTGCTTTATGGGTAGATCTATGAATGAGTTCTTCCTCTTCAACAAGTCTTTCAATGCTATTCAGCAACGATCACAAGTGTTCCTGAAGCTTAAAGATATAATCAGTTTTAGTTTGTGAATTCACTCTTCTACATTGACTTCTGTTAAAGATGATACATATCACTTAGTGACAGCAACAAAAACGTTTTGATATTTTGTTTTATTTGAAACAAACTTTGGCAAGTTTAGCACTGAGCTAGTAATCCTCCTGCCTTTCTGACTTCTGACTACTGGAATTATGAGTATATGCCATGATACTTGGTATAAAATGCTTTCAAAATTCTAATATATGACATTTATGACACTCAATATAAATGTTTTCTTTGTTGCTGGAGTGAAACTATTCATATTGAGTATTATGAATGGTATTTTTCTACTTTATTCTTCATTTTAAGTTTTCTGGGAAATTTTTTCTCCCAAAGAACTCAGAATATTTGTTTTCTAGATTTCGTTATCCCAGTGAGCTTTTTTTCCCCTCAATTGAGTATGGCTAAAAGCTTTAATATCGTTATAATTTTGTGTCTAAAAATAATGCATTTCTCCATTTAGACTTTTTTCTATTTCTGTGTTTGTAGCTCTAAATTTTAAAAGCTTTAAAAGGTACAGTATGGAATAAAAATAAAAAAATGTATGAAATAGCTTTAAATTGCTCATCTCTTTCTTCCTAACTTTCCCCCAAGACACAATTTTTTAATTGTTACCAATGTTTTATTTTTGTATATTTTAAATCTCTGCCTTTTGTAACTCAAAAGACAGATCTTATTGAGTCATTGGCCAAAGGGGTCTCATTGACAACCCGAAGCATCACAGACTATCAGTTGTGCTCTACAACCTGATGGTAAAACCCTATTGCTGAAGATACCACTTAATGTAATCAAACATGGAGAACCTGGGCCAGTGCCCAACTAATAGTTTCATTTCTGCTGACTAACTTCATTGTTCTGAAACTGAGTGATGCTACCAGGACATCCTACAACAAACCCTGCAACCCAAAAGAGTGATTGTCTGCAGGACATACTGGTGAAATGGTGACACAATTGTTATAGGAGTAACCAATCACTTTTTAAAATTGAATTTAAGACTCATTCTATAGGATAGAATTCATACCTGACACTGTTAATAGGCCCAGAACCTGAGACTAGCTAGGTCATGGGTTGTAGAGGGAAATCTACTGCTATTATTCTGTAAAAAGAACATAGCAACAAAATAACTCCTAATAACACATACGCACACACAGATATATAGGGTATAAATTCATATATATGGATATAGATCAGTACATCACTCAAGTCATCAAGTCATCAGAGAAGCTTTTTCTTGAAGTAGATACTAATAGCAGAGACCCACAACTGAAAACTGTGAAGGAAGTAAGAGACTTTGGAGCATGTAGTCCTAAATAGAATGATTTATTGAACCTCACCCTCAAAGATAAGAAATCTATGTAGAAAAAGAGGCAAAAATAATGTAAGAGCCAAAGGTAGCAGATGACTCCAAGAAAATGGCATCTTCTACACATTTACTAATACACATATAAACTTACAGAAACTGTGACGACATGTACAAGATCAGCACAAATTCAAACAAGACACAATTCTAAGACTGAGAAGAGGAAGTAGCCATGGGATCCCACCCCGAACCAAGAAGCTATTCACAGTTAATACCTACTGGGA
Organism: Tokudaia tokunoshimensis; assembly: GCA_036184795.1. Lineage (NCBI taxonomy): Eukaryota > Metazoa > Chordata > Mammalia > Rodentia > Muridae > Tokudaia > Tokudaia tokunoshimensis. The sequence goes on along the minus strand of BTHU01000002.1, from coordinate 80,554,307 downwards.
AAGGGAAAATCAGTTTTCTCCAGTGTGTTGTAACTGGGTATATCAAAAGCACTCCAGGGCAGGTCTTGTGCCTAGAAGAAGTTGGCCAAGATGAAAGAGATTTCATAGTTTTGCTTGTGAGATTTCTTTTTCTTTTTCTTTTTCTTTTTCTTTCTTTCTTTTTTTTTCTGTCTAATTTGTTTTTGTTAGTTTTGATTTTGATTATTTTAGAGAGAGAGGAAATTAGAATTTGGGTGATTAGGGAGGTGTAGACGATCTAGGAGCTGGGTGGATGAGAAAGAATATGATCAAAATATATTGTATAAAAAGAATCTTAATATTTTTTTAATTCTTCCTTTCATAAAACATTAAAATACAAGTGATTCAGTGTCACTTAAATGCTATTCTCATTTGCTTACAGTCAAGACTTCTAACAGGGAGATTAAATTCGCTGACCTTCAGTCAATTCCTTCTTCAGGAGCAAGAACGAAGCATCTTTGTGATTCACATACTTTTATAGATGGAAATTCAAGTGAAAGAAAGGTATTTGAGGATTACTGGAGAAAAATAGAATGATATCACTTGTAATTGTTCATTCTGATAAGAACAGATAAGAGAATAATATGAGAGGGGAGATCAAAATGGTAAGGAATTATTTCTATGATACCATCGTCTCTTTGTAAAGTGGACAGAGTCACTCAATTGAAGCATTGTACACTTCTGCTCTTTTAGTTAATATTGCACAAATATATTTTCATGTAAGTTGGTTTCCTGATAATAAAAAGTCTCTTACTTCTTTTGATCAACCAAAAGTTTCAATCACAAAATATAATAAAGACATAAATGATTATGATCCAACCAATTACTTCTGAGTTGTTCAGTTCTTCCAAAGGCATATGCATTTTACAACTGTTTGTAAGTCATATATAGTCTTCCTCCAGACCTTCTGTGTGAAGACATGGGTAGACTTTATTACTCTGATTAGTGCTAATGAGCTTTGGTGCTCAGCTTTCAAAACATCAATTATCAGAAAAGAGATTTCTAATCTTGGCCACCTTCAAGAGGTGTCACTGTCTCATGGTGATAGAACCCAAGCTGGGAATATGACATATAAAATTTGCATTTTTAAGGAAAACTGGGCTACATAGTGACACTTCGCAAAAAGAGAAAAGAACAAAGGTAATTCTAGACTACAAATAATTGCTCAATAACCAACTGCTTATTTGAAACAGACCAGTCTTCCTTTGTCCTTGGATGCTATACTCCAAAGCCCCAAGTGGATGTTGGAAAGTTAAGATAGCACCAAATTATTGACATAAAAATAGACATGGTGATCAATGGAATCGAATTGAAGACCCAGACATAAATTCACATACCTAATGTACCTGGATTTTTGATAAAGTCAGAATACACACTGGAAAAAGACAGCATCTTCAACAAATGGTGCTGGTCAAACTGCATGGCTACATATACAAGAATTCAAATAGATCCATATATATATCTTCTTGCAGAAAACTCAACTCCAAATGAATCAAGAACCTCAACATAAGGCCAAATGTACTGAACTATATAGAAAAGAAAGCTGAGAATACTCTTGAACTCATTGGCATGGGAAAAGACTTCCTAAACAGAACATCAATAGTAGAGGAAGTAAGAACAACAGTTAATAGATGGACCTTGTGAAACTGAAAAGCTTTATATGACAAATGGGACAGCATCATTTAAACAAAGTAGAAGGCTGCAAAATAGGGAAAGATTTTTACCAACTATACATCCATCAGAAGGCTAATATCTAAAATACATAAAGAACTCAAGAAATTGGACATTAAGAAAACAAATAACCTGATCAAAAATGGGAAACAGATTTAAACAGATAATCCTTGAAAGATGAAACACAAAGGGCTGAGAAACACTTTAAGAAATGTTCAGCATCCTTAGCCATCAGGCAAATGCAAATCAAAACCACTCTGAGATTTTATCTTACATCAGTCAGAATGGTCAAGATAAATCAAACAAATCACAACACATGCTGGTAAGAACGTGGGATAAAAAGAATGTTCATCTATTGCTGGTGAGGCCACAAACTTGGACAGCCACTATAGAAAACAAGGTGGTGGTTCCTCCAGAAGCTGGAAATAGGTATAACTCAAGATCCAGCTATAGCACCCTTGAGTGTATATGCTATATTCTACTATAGAAACATTGCTCAACCATGTTCATAGCTATTCTATTCATAATAGGTATAAACTGGAAACAGACTGGATGTCTGTCAATGGATGAATGGATAAAGAAAACATGGTACACTTGCATAATAAAATATTATTCAGATGTTTTTAAAAATGAACTCATGAAATGTGCAAGTAAAGGGATAGTACTAAGGAAAAAAATTATCCTGAGTGAGGTAGTTCAGACCCAAAAAATACAAATGTATTCACTTATATATAGGTGTTAGCATTTAAGTCTTTGTCAAGCACACTACAATCCTAATAACCACAGAGGCTAGGTATGAAGTAAGGGAATAGGCATGATCTCCATAGAAAGGGTAAACATAATAGATGTTATAGATTGACTGGGAGACTGGAATGAGAAGAAAGCAGGAGAAATTAAGCCCCAACTATATATTCTCACCACCACATAAAACTTCCAGGACCAGAAATAGGTTATATCTAGTTGAATTGTTGGTCATGGAGGCTCCATGGAAACTCTCAAACAACCCAGGTTATTGCCAAGGCACAGATCTCCATAAACTGACAAAAATACTCTATTGCTGAAGACAACACTTACACAATTCACTGAATATATGTTATGCATTCACTTATGTATAGTTGTTATCATTTAATTCTTTGTCAAGCAGGCTATAGACCTAATAACCACAGTGGCAAGGTATAAAGTGAGGGACTAGGACATGGTCATGACCTCCATAGAAAGGGTAAATAGAATAGATGTCATGAGTGGATAAGGGGAGACTGGAATGAGAGGATAAAATGGGGATGAAGAGGGTGGTTCCTACCTAGAGGCTTCACTCCCTATGTCCTAATGTTCATGATACTAGAAGGTACTCTGCACATTCTGCACACTACCAGAGGAGAAAGATAAACATCATCCCAGCTATAATCCCTGTGTTCTCCAGTGGTCACCAGCCCGCAAGGTGCAGTGGTGCAATTGTGGCATAAACTTATAAGAGTAACCAACCACTGTATGATTTGAATGAAGCCCACTCCTTGAGATGGAACACATGCACAATACCGTGTAGGTGGGAAAAAAACTGAGACTAGACACATGGGCCATGGACCTATGGGGAAACCAAATTCTACCAAAATGAACATAGAAGAAAATGACTCATGACATTTTGCTGTCCCATATATCAGTGTCTTGCTCAGCCATCATTAGAAAAGCTTCCTCCTGCAGTAGATGGGAGCAAATACAGAGACCCATGACTGGACAATGTGGAGAGAGTGAGGGATCTTTAGCATAGCATGGCTAACATGCATATGAAGTCACAAAGACTATATAAGTATATATAAGGCCTACATAAGTCTAAAACAGATATGATCCTAGTGCAGAGAGGGAAATAGACACAAGCCTCCATCCCTAACCCAGAAGCTATCTCCAACTGATAACTAATGAGGAAAGAACAGTTTTCTCCATCAGAACCTCACTGTGTAGAGAAATGAGACTTAATGGCAGTTTCCTTGCCCAGCAGTAGATGGTCAACATAAAATGAACTCAAATGTATTTTGGGGTTGTTTTTTTTTTTGTCCCACAATGCTTTGCCTGGTCATTTCTCTCTTCCCCAAACCCCCTTACAGATCAGCTTATCTATTATGGTTTCTGATTTTGTTTTGATGGTTTTCTCTGTGTGTGTCTCAGCATCTGTATGTGTTTCATACACTTTTTCTTTCATTTTTTATTTGTTCTATCATATAGAAAACTCCAACCACAATTTCTCCTTCCCTCCCATTTCTCCCAATACCTCCCCACAACTTCCCCTTTCACCCAAATCCACTCCTTCTCCATTTTCCTTCATCAAAGAGCAGCCTCCCAGGGATATCTACTAAACATAGCATATAACAGGATATAATAATACTAGGCACAAACCCTCGTATCGAGGCTGGATGAGGCAATCCAGTAAGAGGAAAAGGGTCCCAAAATCAGGTTAAAGAGTCAGAGACACCCCTACTATCACTGTTAGGGGTCCGACAAAAACTCCAAGCTAAACAACCATAGCACATATGCAGATGACCTAGCACAGACCTATGCAGGTTCCAAAGTTGCCACTTCGGTCTCTGTGAGCCTCTGTGAACTCTGTTCAGTTGATTCTGTGTGGCATGTTCTCCTGGTATGCTTGAAACTCTCTTACTCCTACAATCCTTCCACCCCCTCTTCTGTTGGGTTCCCCAAGATCCACCTAATGTTTGGCTGTAAGTATCTGCATCTACTCCCATCAGGTGCTGAAGGAAGCCTCTCTGATGACAACTGAGCTAGGCACTGATCATTAGGAATCACTTCTCTGACTTTTTTGGAGCAGGGGGCGGGGCAGTCTGTTTAGTTCAACTCTAGATCTCTGGATTATCCAGTTTTTCTTTGGCTCTTAACTTTTCTGTTTGTTTGTTTTGTCCTATTCTAACTTGTTTGCTTTTACTGTATTTTATAAATTTTTAGATGCCTGTCTGCATTCTAATAAGAGTGAAAAATAAGGAATGTAGATGGAGGATGGATCTAGAAGGAGTTGGGGGAGGGAAACCATAATCTGAATCTATTGTGTGAGAAAATATATATTCAATTTTTAAAAACTAAAAAAAGATAACACTAAACTATAAACTATGATAAGTTTAGTTCGTGTTTTGGGCACAGTCAGAAATTAACAAAAATAGATAGTGATTATAACATTTTATGTTGTATTATGAACATTACTATATTATCATAGTCTAATCATTATCTCAGTATGCTGTAATGAAAGTTTGTACTTTGAGACTATTATTAAGTAAAGCAAGGTTACTTGAACATAAGTGCTGAGACACTGAAAATCAATAACTGAGGTGATAACTAAGTGACTAATAGTCATTTGCTATATATGGTATTTATATGCTGGACAAGGAATGACTTATGACCATTTAAAATTTATAAATTGTATACTGTTAGAATTTCCCATTTAATATTAAACCAAAGTTGACTATAAATTACAAAAACTATAGAAAGCAATACTGTAGAAGAGATTAGCAGTAAATTGTATTGAGATGTGTGCATCGTAACTGGTATTTTTTCATACATGAAATAATTTTCTTTGTTATATTTATGAAAAGGTGACTCTCTACTATCCTATCATTTTAATTAAGCAGATGTTTAGATTTGAGCTCATAGAAAAGATGGTTAAATGAGTGGTTTTCCAGGTTCTTGCCACAGCAGTGTGATTTAGGGTTGGAAGTGTGTGACCCCCTTCTCAGGAGAGTACCACTCTAGGGACTAAACAGGCTTAGTGGTCTACCACTGCTGACTGGGGCCAGAGTCAAACTTTCTTCAGACTCTCTTATCCTTTTAAAAATAATCCTTTGAGTCCTCGAATCTCTGTGGGAAGGCAGTGATTAAGCAACATCTGCTCAGTAGCTGGTGATCATCTGATGAAATGCATGCTTTAGCATGAATGCAAGATCCTTTAAATGAGTTGCTTAGTAAGGAGCTGTCCAGAACCCATCAACACTGCTCTACAGATAGTTTTAAAAGTGCAGTTGCACATTTCACTCCAAGCATGTTCTCAGAGAACTTATGCACACGTGATTTTGATTCTGTATATCAGACTTTGGAGGAGAGCAGCCCAGAAGTCTATTTAAAGGCTGACATGGCAGGCATGGTGGCATGGATGTTAGATGGATCAAAATGTTGTCCACAGTTTATAAAAGGACATACGATATCCAATTTAGAATTGCTTGCCTTCGGATTTTACAAGTTTCTTACTTTATAATGATATAAAAATGCATTTGGTACAAATCTGAAATTTGAATTTTGATTTCTTCTGAGCTAGTTTAAAAACAGCCACGTGATAAAAGTAAGCAATTCTTCCTCTCTATGATGGTCATTAGGTTAAGCAGAGTGAGTGTATTTTTGACCTACGAAGTTTTACACTGATGATCTCATCATCTAATAGGGAGCATGTTAAGTAAGCAGGAAGACAAAGGAAAGGGCATTTCCTGTGCTATGTTTTCTATGGGTCACACATTGCCTCAAGAAGACTGTTTCTAAGCTAGGGCCTGCTGCACACTACTGTACCACCCTTGTACTGTGCTGCCTGTCAGATTCACACCATTAATTATAGAGCGTCCCGTCTCTATGTGGCCTGTGTATGCTTAGATTCAGTTGTTAAGTACAATGACTAGATACTGGAAGAAAAGTGTTCTTTGGGGACAAAAAAGGGGGAACTTTTGCACTTTGGTAACTGCTTTTCTTTTTATACTTTTAAAATAAAGTTGAAATGAAAACAAAATTAGTTTACTAACATGTATTGTTTAATTAACAAAATTAACTCATTATGGTTGTCATCTGAGTTAAAATGAAAACGTTAGTGCCAGATGTCTATTGAAGAATAATAAGGAAAACAGCTCTTGACTTAAACCACTTTCAGCAACTAATAGAAGGGAAACTAGGGAAGAGCCTTGAACATATGGGCACAGGGGAAATTTTCCTGAACAGAACACCAATAGCTTATGCTCTAAGATCAAGAATTGACAAATGGGACCTCATAAAATTGCAAAGTTTCTGTAAGACAAAGGACACTGTCAAAAGGACAAAGCAGCAACCACAAACTGGGAAAAGATCTTTATCAACCCTACATCCGACAGAGGGCTAATATCCAATATATACAAAGAACCCAAGAAGTTAGACTCCAGAGAGACAAATAACCCTATTAAAAAATGGGGTACAGAGCTAAACAAAGAGTTCTCACCTGAAGAATATCTAATGGCTGAGAAGCACCTAAAGAAATGTTCAACATCCTTAGTCATTAGGAAAATGCAAATCAAAACAACCCTGAGATTCCACCTCACACCAGTCAGGATGGCTAAGATCAAAAACACAGGAGATAGCAGGTTTTGGCGAGGATGTGGAGAAAGAGGAACACTCCTCCACTGCTGGTGGGATTGCAAGCTGGTACAACAACCACTCTGGAAAGCAGTCTGGCGGTTCCTCAGAAAACTGGGCATGACACTTCCAGAGGATCCTGCTATACCACTCCTGGGCATATACCCAGAGGCTTCCCCTGTATGCAATAAGGACACATGCTCCACTATGTTCATAGCAGCCTTATTTATAATAGCCAGAAGCTGGAAAGAACCCAGGTGTCCCTCAACAGAGGAATGGATACAGAAGATGTGGTATATTTACACAATGGAAAACTACTCTGCAATTAAAAACAATGAATTCACGAAATTCTTAGGCAAATGGTCAGAACTGGAAAATATCATCCTTAGTGAGGTAACCTAATCACAAAAGAACACACATGGTATGCAGTCACTGATAAGGGGATATTAACCCAGAAACTCGGAATACCCAAGACACAATTCACATATCAATAGATTTCCAAGAAGATGGAAGGAGAGACCCCTGGTCCTGGAAAGACTGATGTAGGGGAATGCCAGGACAGAGAAGCGAGAGGGGGTTGAATGGGTAACACGGGGAGGGAAGAGGGCTTATGGGACTTTCGGGGAGGGAGGAACCGGGAAAAGGGAAATCATTGGGAATGTAAATAAAAAAAATATAGAAAATAAAAAAAAAATCATTCATACCAAACACGATCACCAACTATGTATGCCAGCCATGAGCAACCAACCTTGCATACCAAATGTAAACATCAACCACATGAACCAATAAGCATGTGTCCTTTCCAAAGGATACAATGACTATGGTGCTGGAGGGTCAAGAGCCACGGAAGAGGTTACCGCGACTTTAAGTGTGAAGCTTTCTGCTCAACTGTGTTCTCCATGGGTCATGTAATGAGTGATGTGGAAATAGTTTAGTATTTCAGAGCTCTGTGCCTCTGCTCAATAAACAATTCTACTTCTTTAAAGTGTGGGAATCATCTCTACCAGCGCGCTAATGCAAATCTGTATACATTAAGCACTGATGGCTTCACCTCTCAGTCCTGGGCTCTTCCCATTCATACAACTCCAAATACAAACTTGTCAAGGTCCTAACACAGTTGCAACAGTGGATACCCAGAGGCTATGTCCTGACCCTTTCTCTAAAAGATGCAATTCAACACAAATAATAATAATAATAATAATAATAATAATAATAATAATAATAAAATTTAGAAAAAAACCACTTTCAGCATCATGTAGGCACAACAAATTGAAGTTTTAGGTATGAAACATGTTTTCTCTCTGGAAAGAGAAACACATTCACGAGTTCCTCACAAAATCTAGTGACACCTTAGACCCTCAACAGATACAAGGATGGAGCGTGTGGCACATTCGTCGGCTCCAGAAATGTTGTCTAACATCCCTTGCACCTTGCCTTTTACTGCTGCCTGTATTTCCTCTGATAAGATTCTTACAGAGATTCAGACTTGAGAGGGTACATTTTTCTTCCTACTTGCTTAACTAACCATTTCTGTGAGTTATAAATGACTCGCTGCATGTTTCTGAAACTCTGTTTCCTACATGCTGATGCACACTGATGTATGAGTCAGTTTTCACCATTACAATTGTTTTTTATCCAATTTCATTTTTTCTATAACCTTTATTTGATAAAATTATAACATCATTTGAAAAAAATATATGCAGGATCTCATTCAGAGGTTCTCCCACTAAGGGAGTTCATACTCTAAAGGGATGGGCCGGGAAAGTTACTACTCAAGTAAAACACTGCATTTATGATGAGTATCATTGTGATATTTACAGTAGAGCCTCCTCCTCCTTTTAGTTGATAGTTTAGTGCAAACTGTTTTGATCATACTAACTCACTCCCACAATGCTACCAAGAACAACCCCTCCCTACCCAACTATCTGTACCATTCCTTTCCTCTTTGCTTCTCTCTCTCTCTCTCTCTCTCTCTCTCTCTCTCTCTCTCTCTCTCTCTCTCTCTCTCTCTTCTAATCCACTAAAATATATTTGTGCTAAGTGGTTTTGGATGTGTGGCCCTCCACAGGTCAATTCCCCAGGGGCTACAGTCTTAGAGAAAACTTCCTTCTTTTCTCCCAATAGCTAACAATTGCCGACAGCTCCATGGATATGGATAAAATATTGTGCTGATGGATGTTGGGTTGGAACCCTTGCTTTACCACACTATAGTAGAATACTTTGGGCAATTGACAGCTATCTTCTCATCTAGCTTTCCTTAGTTCAAAAGATGATAAGTATATCATCTTTTATCGTCAAAGGTTATAAAGTTAATAATCTTACAGAGTTAATATTCTAATAATTAATTGAGCCTCACTTATTTAACAAGTATTTACAGGTAATACTTTATATAGTAGGCAAATGCTTTATATTGGTGATATGATATCAAGCACCTGGGTGACCTCACCATGAGAATTCAGAAGTGAATTTTCTCTACAGATGACTTTTATACTGAAATAGAAAGTATGAGAAGTTGCAAAGTACTCAAGAGATGAACAGGCTATCAAATACTTCTGGCATCACACCAACCAATCTCTTGGTTCTACCTTTACTCACTGTATACCCTAAGACTTTTTCCTTACTCTTTCTGGACCTCATTTTCTTAGCTGAAAATGAGAATAACAGTCATGTCCTTATTGCTATGGGAAGAAGAAATCAGTTTCAATGTGAAATGCTAGGGCATGGTAAGCACTCTGCATTACATTTGTTATTGTGCTTCTCTCCCAGTAGAAAGAGTGGGCAAAGGTTCTGTAGATAACTTGGCTTGTTTCAGAGTAAAGCATTTTTGGATAATGGTAGGAATGCACATATATGTTTGCTCACAGCATTCTCCCAGTCAGAAATGCCCTTATTTCCCAATGACCATCTTCTATCAAAATCCCTCTGTGAGTCTATTGTGTAGCTATCTCTCAGAGCCAAGTTGCTTTTCAGCAGACGCTTAGGAAGCCCTCTGACCACTCTGAGCTGATGAGTGCAAGCTCACCATCCTTTGTTAAAAAAACAATGAGAAACCTTAAATTAAGATCTAAGTTAATATCCCTTATCTGTCACTTAGAAACTATACTGTCTAGATAAGCCACTTGTAGGAACCACATTTTCTGTATTTAACATACATATTATGAAAATCATCCTCAGAGATAACTTAAGGATAAAAGCAGATGAGATAATGTGGAAATTTATCAGGTAGCCCTTGCCTGTAATAATTTTCATATATCAATTATATGACTTCTTGGGACCAGATTTTTTAATTGAGCTCACTTCTGTTTAATTTCCTCACAAATATTTCATATCCCTAAGATGCATGCTATATTAACAGAAGAGGATAGTTGTAACTTTAATTTTTTTCCTTTGAGAATTTCTGACATGTTTTGTTTCTAGTCATACCCCCAATTCCCTACCAACCCTACACTGTTTCCCTTTAAAAAATTAAACCCATCAAGACCAATTTATATTACTCAAATATTCTTGGATATGTGGCCTTCCATTGTAACATAGTTGACTTTATACACAAGAGTGTCAAATTCCCCTTTCTATGCTAGGATTTGATAGAGCCTGGACTTGTACAGGTTTTATACATGCTGACCAAATGAGTCAAAGTTCATATGTGGAGATACATGGCTGTGTCCATAGCACACTGTATCCTCATAGTCATTCACCCTTTTCACTACCTCTTTCTTGATCCCTGAGCCCCTGGAGGACAGGATGTGATATATGTTTTCCTTTTAACTGAAGAGTCTACAGACTCTCATGCTCCCTACCTTCGACAGCTGTGAGTCTCTGAGGTAATCACCATCTACAATAAAGAGAAGTTCTTCTGATGAGCCATATAATCTTAGCTGATATGGTGTTAGGTGTGGGTTTCATTGTAAGGAGCAGGACTTAAATCTAAGCAGTGGTTGCTAGTCTAAAATCATTGTTTTATATGTCATCTAAGTTACATTTCTCCAGGAACATTATTATGGGAGTATTAATTTGGGGAAGAGACTTATTGTTTACATATTTGTTTATATATTTGCAATAGGATATAGGCTTAAGTTGTCGGTAATATTTCTTGGTAGGTAGGTGTGTGTGCATGTGCATGTGTGTGTGTGGCGCAGAGGGAATTCTAGAAGTTCTATTTCTGTTACCCACCTACTAGGTAGTAAACCAAGAAAAGGGTGTTTAGGGCTCAGCACTGAAGTAGTCTGTGCTTAGCTTTGGCTAAATGATTTCGAAGCCCAGTAGCAGACATTATATGGAATTTGGAGATGCTCACAGGCCAATTGTCAGCATTTTAGGGAAGGTGATCAAGAATTTTCTGTAAAAAGAATAGGTACTGGTGGACTGGGCTGGATGAGTTTATAGTATTTATCTGAAGAGGAAGAATAGAAGGGAAATTGCAAGGAAGATATGGTACATATGGTTCTCAGGAAGGCTGAAGGGGTGGATAGAATTGTTGGTGTGGGTCTAGTGCTCCTCCTTGGAAAGGAGAACGCCTTAGATCTAGGGGATGAATGGAGTAGAATTGGTGGATATAATCTTGTGTCTCTGCCTAGTTAATGAGACAAGTGTTTTTGATAACGATGGATGGAGTTGGCAGTAATATGTGGAGTTGATGGCAGAGGACTAGACTCCCTACCTCAAAATATGGAGGTAAGGGGATTCAGTGAGCATGGATTGGTTATTGTCATGAGTCTGGGGTTTTCACATGAAAAGGAAGCAGAAAGGAAAAGGAAGGATACATGGGTGTAAAGCAAGTCGTGGGCTGTTGGTTATAATTTTTTTAAATGACCCCACAAGTCCCTAACACAATTATAGAAATTTTTGTTGAATAAAGCAAATAATAATTTGAGGATTCATCAAGAAGGCTAATGCCATTCATTCTTCTTTTTAAAAAAGCAATTAGTTAAGTTTACTATTTGATTGAAATACTAAATTTGCTTGGTTAAGAGAAAGAACGTGGAATACAAGGGAGAAAAGGAATAATTTTAAGTAGAGCACTGGACAGAATAGAAACTTTCAAAAACAATACATTAGAATTTATTACATCAGTGATTCTTTTCCTACTAAGAAAGAACAATTGCATGTTCCTCAGACACATACAGAAAAGAAATGGGTTGAGAACAACTGCCAAGTTTTCCAAATGTTTTACTGTGTGGGGGGGGGCAGGGCATGTGATTATTATAGTCTTCTCCATCTTAGTCTGAACAAAGAGATAATCTGAAAAGCTGTTTTCAATAAAGTCAATTTTACCCTGCTGCCAAACAAGTGTTTCTATCCTTGCTATATTGGAAATCAATGGATATGTCTCTGCACTACATGGTCATACTGTTGGGGTTATAAATGATGACACTTGAGAAAGTTGAATTCCTTATGAGTAAATGGGAGTGAGAATTTTTTCAGATGATGACCTTTGTTTGCAAGTGGGTGATGTGGCCAGACTGAGTGCAGTTTTAATACCTATGATATTTGAGGCCCTGATACTAGTGCTCTGTGTCAAAGATAATGCACAGAATAAGTTTTTATTATTCTCCTGTATTGGCCATTGGACACTGAGACTTTACCAGACTTCCACCTTTAGTCAACTTTAGTCAGACTTTTAGCTGATAAAAACTTTCTATATCCTGGTCTCCTGGAAAAACAACAGATGATGATGTGACCCTCACAGTGGACTACAGTGTGGAGAGGGAGGTGCTCTCACAGTTGCTGTCACTCAACCTGTGTATTCTGCAGAACATTGAACAATGCATAAAAGTAAGATATCCAAGGAGAAAAAGCATAAAACTTAATGCTATCCAGAGACAACTGATTTACAAACTCCAAAAGAATTTACTTTCCCTTTCTCCATTAAGACCCACCTCCTGACTACAGTGGGAATATTTCACTGTTCTCCTGGGATTACTTAGTGTGGTGATTAGTTTTGTGTCAACTTAGCAAAAGCTATAGTCACCTGAAAGGACGGAACCACATTGAAAAAATTCTTCCATATCATTGGATTAAAGGTAAGCCTGTCGGGCGTTTTCTTAGGTTAGTGATTGATGGGAGAGGAACCAGTTAATTGTGGGCAGAGAAAACCTTGGACTAGCGGTGCCTGAGAAAGCAGGCAGAGCAACTTATAGAGAGCAAGCCAGTGAGCAGCAAGCCAGTGAGCAGCAAGCCAGTGAGCAGCAAGCCAGTGAGCAGCAAGCCAGTGAGCAGCAAGCCAGTGAGCAGCAAGCCAGTGAGCAGCAAGCCAGTGAGCAGCACCCTTCCATGGCCTCTGCATCAGCTCCTGCCTCCAAGTACTTGCTACGTTTGATTTCCTATTATGAGTTCTTTCTTTCCTTCTTTCTTTCTTTCTTTCTCTCTTTCTTTCTTTCCTTCTTTCTTCTTTTCTTCCTTCCTTTCTTCCTTCCTTCTTTTCTTCCTTCCTTTCTTTCTTTCTCTCTCTCTTTCTCTTCCTTCCTTCCTTCCTTCCTTTCTTTCTTTCTTTCTTTCTCTCTCTCTTTCTTTCTTTCTTTCTTCTTTTCTTCCTTCCTTTCTTCCTTCCTTCTTTTCTTCCTTCCTTTCTTTCTTTCTCTCTCTCTCTTTCTCTTCCTTCCTTCCTTCCTTCCTTCCTTTCTTTCTTTCTTTCTTTCTTTCATTTCTTTCTTTCTTTCACTTTTAACTCTTTATTGATTCTTTGTGAATTTCACACCATGTAAACCAATATCACTCATTTCCCCTTCTCTCTCTCTTCGCATCTGCCCTCCACCCCCTGCAACCTTCCCCTAAAAAGAAAAAAAATAAAATCTCGTCATGAAAATACAGCGTGTCACAATGTGTCACACAGTATACCTTTTTGTCCACACATATTTACTTGCATATGTTCATTGCAATGATTCATTGGTTTGGTTCGAGGGCTCTGACTTCTTCTACATTATCAATACTGGATTCTCATGGAGTCTTCTTTCCAATATGCTGTTTTTGTCTTGTGTCATGGAGATCTTTCAGCTTGGATATGCAGGACTGGCCCCCTCATATTCTCCAGCAATTCATAAATGGTGTAGATGTTGGGGTGTGCCAATTCAAGGCCCTTCCACTCTCTTGACACCAGGGACAGCTCTCCTGCCTGTCGCAAGTAGCAGGGGGGAGGGGAGGAAATGAGGGGAAATAGGGCACACCTCTCTCATCCACACCACCTCGTAGCAGAGAAAAGGTGGCGCCAGCTCTCCTGTGTTTCTGACCTTGGTCCAGCTCACCTGAGCCCCTGCCACTATTGTGTTATCCAGTAGCCCCAGGTCTACTGTGTTTCCCAGGCATGGTGCAGTACTCACTCTTGCGAGTGCTGCAGCTGGTAAGCTATGGTGCCAGATCTGCATAGTCCTTGGATATCATACTTAGTTCCAGATGACAGCACAGACACCTGTGGATATCATCTTCCAGTCTGTGCCACACAACAGGCAGTCTATTCTGACTTCTTTCAATGATGAACAGAGATGTGGAAGCATTAGTCAAACAGCCCTTTCCTCCCCAAGTTGTTTTTGGTTATGTTTTTTCACCACAGCGATAATAACCCTAACTGAGACCACTGTTTTTTCCTGAATTGCAGTAATACAGTATTTATTCCACTAACTTCTTCCCACTGTTCTCTTGGCAGCTTTGCTGAGTTATAGTAGCCAGAACTGCTGAGCATTGTCAGCTCACTTAAGACAGACAGACAGACAGACAGACAGACAGACAGACAGACAGAGATTCTTGATTCCCTACCTTCCTGAGGGGCATATGCTTCCAGTAGGTAAAAGATATAGACCAGTACACAGTTGATGGACCAAAAGAGCATGGTGCTGCCCTTGGTGGAATTATGCTTCATAGAGGAAAATAGGCAAAAACACCAAATGCATAAAAAATGGTCATGGCAATAAGAACAAGTATTGGTGTTTGTTGGCTGCCAGATACCATTATCACCAAATTATGTACATTAATTATCCAAGTTTAGAAATAAAGAAATATGCACATGCACATTAAGTATCATATAATATTGAATAAGTAAGAAAAAAAGTGTTATGATTTGGTCATAGATAGAATTGGTGGCTAAATTTTTGGTTCTGTATTGGAATGAGAAAACACTGCAAAGTTTGTGTTAGGTGCTGACTTAGGTGATACAGAAGAGAAACAGTGGCAGTTTTCTAGTATGTTAAATATACTAAGCCATACACACACAAATGCCATGATTATCATGACATTTCTTGTCATATGAGCAGTTTCTTCCTTATGGTCCCTTGAAGAAGCACTAATATAAATAGAATTCAGGACATATTAAGCATATGGAACTCTGTGACTGACTGAGGGAGTCTACATCCTACAGTTAATTAATAAAAAGATATGGACAGGTGGAGGTGACACACCCAGGAAGCAGAGGCAAGCAGGTCTCTGTGAGTTCAAAGCAATCCTGGTCTGTAGAGCTAGTTTGAGGACAGCCAAGGCTACACATACATGCAAGTATACACAGACACACACACAGAGACACACACAAACACACACACACTGTCTTGAAAAGAAACAGATGATAGATAGATGATAGATAGATGGATAGATAGATAGATAGATAGATAGATAGATAGATAGATAGATAGATAGATAGATAGATAGATAGATAGATAAGGGGTTTCTGTTAGGTATATTTAGTGTAGCCCAACCTTCAGTTAGAAGAATAGATAGTTGTGGCTCCTCTATAACTATAACCCTTAACTATTATAGGAAAAGGTTCAGAGGCAAATGAGGACAGGTAAAACACTTGGTTTGGTGGTGTTTTCTGGCGCTCTGCAATGCTCAGTGCCCACTACATAATCAGCCTTCAATGTTTGTGAGGTGTACGAACTGACAAGTGAACATGAAGATTTAATTTTTTTTTCATTATAAGAAAAGGAAAGGGGCATGGCCCACAAAAATTTATTTTAAAGTGTAGCTGTAATAACCATGTGACCCAGCCATTGCTTCTGTATAAAGTAACATCTTTTCTAGGAGCCCTTTTCAGCAGCATCCTCACCAACTTCAAAGAATGAAGAATTCTTCATTCTTCTTATAGAAGAACTTACTTCCATTAGTTTATATTTTCTTATACAAATTGCTTATTAAGTGTGGTGGTTTGTATATGTTCATCCCAGGGAGTGCCACTATTAGAAGGTGTGGCCTTGTTGAAGGAAGTGTGTCACTGGGGGGTTGGGCTTAGAGATCTTCCTCTTGGATGCCTGAGGATGTCCAATCTGTTCCTGGCTTCCTTTGGATAAAGATGTAGAACCCTCAGCTCCTCTGCACCATGCCTGCCTGGATACTGTCATGTTTCTGCCTTGATGACAATGGACTGAACCTCTGAACCTGTAAGTGAGCCTCAATTAAATGTTGTCTTTTATAAAACTTGCATTGGTCATGGTGTCTGTTCACAGCAGTAAAACCCTAACTAATACATTAAGTATGATACTTAGATAACATTCTTTCTCCATATCTCATAAAGTAATTTTAGGAGGTGTACTCACTTGCTCTTTTGTTTATTATTTCCTGAAGCATTTTCCATCTGCAAAGAAAATAATAGCCATCTGGTAAATGTGTCTTGGATGGAGCAGAGCCCACTTTTGCACATGTATTAAATTAACTCTTGATATTTCCAGTCAGTTGAAAGATACACAACTCTACACTCTTACTATATCCTATTGCCTAACATAGTTAACAAATACTTTAATTTCTTGTTGAGTGTTCAGGAAGTTTTTGTTTGAGTTGGATGGAAGCCAAGTCTGATGAGATTTCTGGCACACAGGAAGTTGTTTACAGCTTCTCTTTCTCATTGATAATATCGTATAAAGTGACCTGCCTGGGGAGGTACTGTACACCACGATCATGTATTCAGTGGCACACCTATCAACTGACCCATTTTCCACTCAGATAATTAGGTAAGGCATGCAAACTTGAAATGTTTTCAGTGTGGGGCCATGTCCAATAGATACCCTGCTGTATTATTTATGTTTTATCATCATGTGGGACAATTCCCTTAACCATACAAACAAAAAGTCATGAAATATGAGGTAAATTTCTCAAATCACATGGATTAGTTGTATATGTTAAGAATATCCAGGATATTGTTTCCATCCAGATATGACACATGCACTGATTAAATCTATCCTCCTTTTCCCTACCCTCTCATTCCTCGTGTTTGCATTCCTTATAATCTTAAGTAATCACTATTCTCCTTTACAATTCATATTGTTTTTTGAGGGTCTAAATGTGAGAAGGAACACTCAATACTTGTCTTTCTGCATCTGGCTGTTTTGTTAAGCACAATATCCTCTAGCCACATCCATTCACTACAAATGAGACGGTTTTGTGTTAAAGATAATCATTTGTGTGCGTGTGTGCGCGCGCGTGCGTGTGTGTGTGTGTGTGTGTGTGTGTGTGTGTGTGTGTTTTGGCCCCGGCTGTCATCTTCAGGAATTCTGTCCACCTCCTTTTGAAACAGGGTCTCTTTTGGCCCAAATCTCACAATAGACTGGACTGGTTAGCTTATAAGTCCTAGGGATGGCCCTCCCCCATGTCTATCTCCCTAGCACTGAGATTACAGTGTGAGACACTATACCTATCTTTTTTCTATTAATTTAATTATTTATTCACTTTACATCCCAATCACAGCCCCTCCCCCTGTGGGTTTTATTTCCCTTACTGAGCTGCCTTGTCTGGCCTCGGTGGGAGAGGATGTGCCCAGTCCTACAGTGACTTGATATGCCATGCCTCTCTTCTATGGAAGGATCTGGGATTGAACTCAAGTCCTCATGCTTTTGAAGCAAGCACTTTACCAAGTGAGTTATTTCCCCAGCTCATACACCACACTTTCTTTATTCAGTTGGTAAAAATCTAAACTGGGGCTACAGCTTTCAAGGGTGTCCACCCTTTTGAGATCGTAACATGCCATTGTCATCTAAAACTGTGTAGGGCCACATGCATAGTTATCCTAAGATGCATATGAACCATGAGCCACACCTTGGAAACACCCATGTTTCCACAACTCAGAAACACTGCAAATAGTGCCATACAGTCTGTGACCATGTCTCCTCCATTCACAGACCCTATTTCCTCTGGATATATACCTAGAGGTGCACATAGTGGACCTCTTTTTATGTTTGTTTGAGAAACTTACATAGTTTTCTCCACAATCCACATGCTCATCCTCAGCATATAAGAGCTTCAGGGGCTGGTGATGTAGTTTAGTGGTACCACTGGTCTACCATAGACAAGGTTATGGGTTCAGTTCCCAGCACTGAACAAAACAAAACAGATAAAAGGAATTCTGTTTTCTTCACATTCGTGCCAGCACTTGCAATTTTTTTTCTAATAACCATTCTAATTGGAGGAAGATAGCATTCATTATCATTTTTATTCACATTTTTTTCATGTGTATGTTGACCATATGTATTTGTTCATTTGAAAAGTCACTACTAAAATCAATTTTTTAAATTTTATTGTTTGGCACATTCATATATTCATATAATGATTCTTCATTGTTTCCACTCCCTTCCCCTTTCTTATATACCCTACTCTCCCCTTGGATACATTCCTCTGAGCATATCTTCAGACTTTTATGTCTTCCTTTCTGCATGTGACCCACTGAGTTTAAGTTTAGACTTTCTTGCTCAGATGTGAGTGGGCAGTTATTTACTTGGGCAAGAACTACTTATCGGTGCTGATCAACTAAAGAAAATGACACTGCCTGTCTCAACAACCTTTACTGCTAATAATCGTTCAGGAAGGGGTGGAGCTGGTGTCAACTCCTTCACTCATAATTTAATGTTGATGGGCCCAGTCATGTGCAGGTCTCATACAGATGAGCAGAGCTGCAGTCGGTCCATGAGTGCCATGGCTATATACTGTAAAGAAGTCATCCTTTTGTTGCTTAACTTCCCATCCTCTGGCTTGTACATTCTCTCTACTCCCTCTTCCTTGATCTCTGGAGGGAGTGGTATGGCTGCTCCACTTAGGACTGAGCATTCATTCCACCATTACTTACCCTTGTCACTCTGACCATTTGTGAATTTCTGCATTAACTGCCACCCATGACAATAAGAAGCTTCTCTATTAGAGACTTGTTGCACCATTAATTTATGACATAGCATGAGTACAAAGAATTAATTTTGACATTATAGCCACTTAGCAAAACAATATTGCTCCCTATCCCACCCACACACAAAAGCATATGATAAGATTAAACTAAGATTAACTAAAATAAAATATTAAAAAAAGATATAATTAAGATTAAAGAATGAAGTATGAGTTCCCTCTGTAGAGTGGGGCTGAAAGCAAATCAGAAAATAAGTAGCTAAGTCTGTAAATATTGTGCCACTATTATCTTGCCTGGCAAGTCATTGTTTTAGATAGCAATATTTACAGCTGAGTAAGATCATGGTTGGCTTTTCTTCCTGAGCTAACTTTATAGCACCTTCTGATACTATGAAAGCTAGCAAATAAAAAGAGAGCTCCCAACTCCCCTCCAACTTGATTACTTTATGTTTTCAAATGTGTGGTGTCTTCAGCAGTAAAGTCATATCATATCAAGAGCAGTAACAATCACCTGTGTTATTAAATTATTTTTTAATAATTTCATAATGAATGCTATATTTACAATATTTTCAACTCCAATTCCTCCTGTGTTCCCCTACTCCCTTTCATATGCATGACTTCTTTTTTAATTATATGTGTATAACATATCTAATAATAAGCATAAAGTAGTATATATATATATAGAGAGAGAGTCCATTTCATGTTGCTCATCTGTAAAAGATGTTTAAGATGGGTCATTTTAGATTTAATAATTTATCGGGGACTCTTCTCTGGATAAAACATATCCTCCCTTGCTCAGCATCCATTAAATTATCTGTAGCTCTTTAACTGGAGGCAGAACCCTGTCCTCATTGGGATTCCCAACAGTGTCACTACGTGCATGTCCTGTTGAGATTTCATAAGCTTCCCTGTCTTCTCTAGAAGTCTTTCTCTCACCAGGTATCATGGTGTTCTGACTCTCATGATCTTTCTACCCACTTTTCTTCAATGATCTTGGGTGTGCAGGCTGCACTGTAAAGGTACCAACTAGTTCTGGGTACACCATGGTCTCTTACTTTCAGTGGTTTGACTAGTTGTGGAAATCTGGAATTGTCTCCACTTTCTGAAAAAAAAAAAAGAAGCTACTTTGATGATGGGTGAAAGATACACTTATTACAAAGTCAAAGATGAAAAATTCAGTTAGGACTTAGACAGCCCTGGGTAGTTGTTCACTTTATTGACAGTACCAGTCATGGACTCCCTTCTATTTACCTGGCCTTCAGTCCAATTAAGAAGCTGTTGATCATATTAAGTAATCTGAAATAGCAAAAGCAAATGACTTAATGGTGCAACTTAAGAGTTTAAAAACACAAAACAAAGAAATAAAAATCAGAACAGAAATTAACTAAATGGGAACAACAAAAAATTACAAAGACTCAGTGAATCCAAGATCTGGTTCTTTGAAAAGACCCTGAGACCAATTAGCCAAAAGAAGTGGTGACACAAATAATCAAACTAAGAAATGAACAGGAAAACATTATAACAGACACAAAAGAAATTCAGAATACTATAAGGGGAAACTTGACCACCACCCCCCCATAAAAGGGACAAATTTCTTGATTCATCCAATCTCTTAGTTTAAACCAAGGAGATCAACAACCTAAACAGTCACATAAACAAAAACGTGATTGAAACAGTAATTAAAGGTCTTCTCCCTCAACCTCCACAAAAGGGCCTAGTTCCATGTGAATTCACAAAAGAATTCAATCAGAATTCTAAACCAATACTTCTAGACAAATTTTTAAAAGAGAGAGAATGAGAGACAGAGGAAGGAAGGAAGGAAGGAAGGAAGGAAGGAAGGAAGGAAGGAAGGGAAGGAAAGAAGACAATCA
This sequence comes from Tokudaia tokunoshimensis, assembly GCA_036184795.1. NCBI lineage: Eukaryota > Metazoa > Chordata > Mammalia > Rodentia > Muridae > Tokudaia > Tokudaia tokunoshimensis. The sequence continues at coordinate 80,533,308 of BTHU01000002.1, read as the reverse complement.
CTTCCAAATTCCCTCTGTGAAGCCAGTGTCAGTCCAATGCCCACACCAGGTAAAGACATAAGAACAACAATACAAACTAAGACTAGATGCTCATATTTTTAAAAGTATGTTTTCCTACTTTATTTTCTGGTAGACCTGACCTTGAGGTCCTTGATAAATTCTGGAATTGATTTTTATTTAGAGTTAGAAATGTAGATCAAATTTCAATACTCTGTATTTAAATATCCAGTTTCCCCAAAATCATTTGATAATGAAAAAAAAATAAAATAAAGAAAGAATACTAAAAGAAGTAAGGGGAAAAGGTCAAGTAACATAGAAAGGCAGGCCTATTAGAATTACACCAGACTTCTTACCAGAGAATATGAAAGCAAGAAGATCCTGGGCAGATGTCATACAGACCCTAAAAGAGCACAAATGCCAGTCCAGGCTACTATATCTGGCAAAACCCTCATTACCATAGATGAAGAAATGAAGATATTCCATGACAAAAACAAATTTATACAATATGTCTCCACAAATCCAGTGCTACAAAGGATAATAGAAAGAAAACTCCAACACAAAGAGGGAATCTACACTCTAGAAAAAGCAAGAAAGTAATCATCTTTCCACAAACCCAAAAGAAGATAGCCGAACAAACATAAAAATAACACCAAAAATAACAAGAAGCAACAATCACTACTTAATATCTCTTAACATCAATGGACTCAATTCCCCAATAAAAAGACATAGACTAACAGAATGGATACAGAAACAGGACCCAGCATTTTGGTGCATTCAAGAAACACACTTCAGTGTCAAAGACAGATACTACCTCAGAGTAAAGGGCTAGAAAAAATTTTTCCAATCAAATGGTCCCAAGAAACAATCTGGAGTAGCCATTCTAATATTGAATAAAATCAACTTTCAACCAAAAGTTAACAAAAAGGATTAAGGAAGGACCCTTCATACTCATCAAAGGAAAAATTTACCAAGAAGAACTCTCAATTCTGGACATCTATACTCCAAATACAAGGGCACCTACATTCATAAAAGAAACTTTAATAAAGCTCAAAGCACACATTGTACCTCAAACAATAATAGTAGGAGATGTCAACACCCCATTCTCATCAATGGACAGATGATGGAAACACAAACTAAACAGAGACATAGTGAAATTAACAGAAGTTATGGACCAAATGGATTTAACAGATACCTATAGAACATTTCATCCTAAACAAAAGAATATACCTTCTTCTCAGCACCTCATGGTACCTTCTCCAAAATTGACCATATAATTGGTCACAAAACAGGCCTCAACAGATACAAGAAGATTGAAATAATCCCATGCTTCCTATCAGATCACCACAGACTAAGGATGGTCTTCAATAGCAACAAAAGCAACAGAAATCCCACATAGACAGGGAAGCTAAACAATGCTCTACTCAATGATAACTTGGTCAAGGAAGAAATAAAAAAAGAAATTAAAGACTTTTTAGTATTTAATGAAAATGAAGGCACAACATACCCAAACTTAGGGGTTTCAATGAAAGCAGTGCAAAGAGGAAAACTCATATCTCTGAGTGGCTTCATAAAGGAACTGGAGACAGCATACAATAGCAGCTTAACAACATATCTGAAGGTTCTAGAACAAAAAGAAGCAAATACACCCTAGAGGAGTATATGGCAGGAAATGATCAAACTCAGGGCTGAAATCAACCAAATAGAAACAAAAAGAAGTATTCAAAGAATCAAGAAAACCAGGAGCTGGTTCTTGGGAAAATCAACAAGATAGATAAACCCTTAGCCAGACTAACCAGAGGGCTCAAAAACAGTATACAAATTAATAAAATCAGAACTGAAAAGGTAGATATAACAACAGAAACGTAGGAAATTCAAAAAATCACCAGATCCTACTATAAAAGCCCATATTCATCAAAACTGGAAAATCTGGATGAAATGGACAACGTTCTAGACAGATTCCAGGTACCAAAGTTAAATCAGGATCAGATAAACCACCTAAACAGTCCTATAACCCCTAAAGGAATGCGACCATTCATTAAAAGTCTCTCAACCAAAAAAAGCCCAGGACCAGTTGGATTTAGTGCAGAATTCTATCAGACTTTTAAAGAAGACCTAATACCAATACCCCTCAAACTTTTTCACAAAATATAAACAGAAGGAACACTACTCAATCCATTCTATGATTACACTGATACCAAAACCACACAAAGACCCAAAAAAGAAAGAGAACTTCAGACCAATTTCCCTTATGAATATCAATGCAAAAATATTCAATAAAATTCACTCAAACTGAATCCAAGAACACATCAAAATGATCATTCGCCATGATCAAATAGGCTTCATCCCAGGGATGCAGGGATGGTTCAACTTATGGCAATCCATCAGTGTAATCTACTACATAAATAAACTCAAAGTAAAAAAAACACATGATCATTTCATTAGATGCTGAATATCATTTGACAAGATTCAGCATCCCTTCATGTTAAAAGTCTTGGAAAGATGGGGAATTCAAGGCCTATACCTAAACATAGCAAAAGCAATAGACAACAAACCAGTAGCCAACATCAAACTAAATGGAGAGAAACTTGAAGCAATCCCACTAAAATCAGGGACTAGACAAGGCTGCCCTCTCTCTCCATATCTTTTCAATATAGTACTTGAAGTTCTTCCTAGAGCAATTAAACAACAAAAGGAGGTCAAAGGGATACAAATTGGAAAGGAAGAAGTCAAAATATCACTATTTGCAGATGATATGATAGTATATTTAACCCCAAAACTCCACCAGAGAACTCCTACAGCTGATAATACAACTTCTACCCAACCTTTCCAACTTTTTAAGAAGATAGAATTCATACATGCCACTGATCTTCCACACAGTAATTTGTATTCAAGGGGTTATTAGTAATTGATCATTTTACCAAGACATCTGGACTAGAGTTACAAATGATTGTGAACTGCCATGTGGAGACCGGGACTTGAAACTAGGTCCTCTGGACGAGCAACCAGTTCTGTTAACAACTGATCCATTTCTCTCGCACTTCACTCAGGCTTTAGAATAGAACAATCTTCTTTATCTGTTTGTTAGTTCCTCCTCAATAATGACCCTTTTTATTAGCATCACACACCATCACACTTCTCACCTCCAAAAAGGTTTTGTATGAGACATAGAACAAAAATTTTCATTTCACTGTAAGAATCTATGGCAAACATCATGAAAAAATATTGAAAATGATAGTACTTGAAAATATCTGAAGGCAATATACCAGTGCTTTAAGAAGTAAATACTTAATTTTTAGTAATAGTAGTAGTGCTTGTTATGAAAATCTGTAGCATAAAGAAGAAGTTCATAATGCTATGTGTGCCATAAACTAAACACCAAGAATATCAGTACTTAAGAAGGGGGACATTGCTAAGGGCAGGCCAGGTATGAAAAAGTTCTGAAAATCATAGCTTCTACTTTCTCACCTTCAATCTAAGAAATATTAGGAACTTTACTTTCAAGTATCATCTATTAAAAAACAACTTCGACTTTGCAGATACAGTGTGCAAATGATTACAAGGCCATCATAATTGTTTCTAACAGGTGTATACATTTAGACATAGTAGCACTTTTTAAAATGGTTTAAAGCTTTCCCTGAGTGCTCTGATTGACAGATTTTTCTGCTTTTCATTCTTTCTTCTTGGAAAGGAACAACACAAGGGAGAGGATGTCCTAGTACACCAGCTTTTCTTAATTTCAAACACTAAATTTAGGACATAATATTTGCATAGAATGTATGTGCATAAGACTGGACAGTTTTATGAGATGAGAATAGAGGCAGATTCAGGCCCATCAACATCCTTATTCTAAAGCTATAGATGAAGCAAATGATGTCTAGAGAAGGTACAATTGAAATATCACATTGTTTCTACCCATGAACCCTTTTTATCAATGGCTTAAAGCAGAGAACACTTTATATGTTTCTCATTAACCCAAGGTCTCTATTCCTATAGCGTCAGTTTCCTATGATCAACCACAGTCTGATAATATTAAACAAGAATTTCCCCCAAATAAAATAAAATAAAATGTAAAGTTTATAACTGCACACTATTTTGCACAGCATGAAATTTTATGCTGTTCTGTGTGAGCCTACTACATCCTGCTCAAAACACAAATCACTCCTTTATATAGGGCTTCAGCACTATATAAGCTACCAGCTTTTTACTCAGTTAGTGGTTTTGGTAATTAGATCAACTGTCAATTAACATAACACTGATGTGATCACAGTTTATATTTTGCTTAATAACAAACCTATAGTTCAATAATGTGATGTTGGCATTCTAGGTTCATAAAGAAGAAGGTGTGGGGCTAAAAAAATGACTCAGTCACTAAAGTACTTGCATGTGCCCACATCCACGTGGAATTCAGGTGTGACGTTACATATCGGTAACTCCAACACTGGGAGGAGATGTAAGCAAAGACAGGAGTGTCCCTGGGCCTGGCTGGACTGCCAATATAGCAGAATCTATGAGATACAGGGTTAGTGAGAAATTTTGTCTCAAAACTTATAGTGGGGAACAACTGAGGAAGACACCTAATGTCAACCTCTGGCCCTACAAGGACATATACAAACATGAATGAACACAACAAGACCCTGGATTTCATCACCAACACCACAGGATAAAACAAAAACAACAAAGAAGAGAAGTTGTGATGTTGTTTCCTTTAAAAACTTCTCGACCAGGAAAGAGAAAACCATAGGTTAGGATCCTAAGATGGACAGTAAGAATGAGTCTCCTATCTATAATATTGTGAAGAAAAAAAAAGAAAATTTTGATAGCTTTCTTACTATACATGCATGCATGCATGCATACATACATACATACATACATATTTACTATACTATAACAATGGGTAAATGTTGCTACAAATGTTTAAACTATCACATATGATGAAGACAGGTAAGATAAAAGACATACTAAATTTTTTGTAGGAAAACAAATGTTTCAATTGATAACAAACTTTTATTTTTTATGAATATACGAGCAAGGGGTCCCTTTAAAGTAATGATCCAAATGCGACCTTGTGGAATCATAAAGCTATTTACTACAAATAAGGGTTACTTACATAAATTCAAGAATAATTTTGACTGTGATTTTTAAAATATGCTGTAGAGACTATGAGTAAACTATGTTTGCCAATGACTAAAGTTACTGCCACATTTCTGGCTGAGTTGAAGAAGTTGGGATAAACATAAAGTATATATGCAGTTGTGATGAAGCTAGGCTCTTCTGAAATCAGATATTCAATAGAATCTATTCTAAAGGGACAAAGGATGTACCAGCCCACAAAATAGCAAAGATGGAATAACCCTGGCACTGTGTGGTAGAGCTGCAAGAAACATGGTAAAGCCAGGGGTTGAGTGCAGAAATAAGAACCTATATTCTTTCAAAACAAAAGTATCTATCCAGTTTCTGGCAATATGAGCTGACAATATGGATGACAATGGTCTTATTTGCCAAGCTATTATACCACGGGTTTATCCTTGAGTAAAACCAATTCTGAAGATGAAGAGTTGGCATTGAACGTCCTATTTGTAACAGAATGCATCTGGCAACCCACACTTTGACAGGTGTGAAAATGTCAATGGTCATGTTTTACTTTTATCTCTACATTCAACTTCATATTTATCTCTTTCAATGGTAAGTAATCATATTGTCAAAGCCAAATATATCTGCCTGCAAATTGATCTCATTTACTCAGCCATTGGTATAGACATTAATCTGGACAGAATGGGCAGAATGCAGTGCTTGGAATCACTCTCCATCACTAATCCATTAACAGCTTGTTTTACAGTGTCTCTCAGCAGTTCTTACTGCTTGTATAAGTTTGAGGGAGAACAGACCTAGTAAATTCAGTCAGTTCTTCCTGAACTCATATTGATATATTTTACTCCCCTTTAGAACAGTGGTTCTCAACCAGTGTGTTTTAACCTGACTCTTTCACAGGGGTCACATATCAGAGATCTGATATATCAGATATCCTGCATATCAGATATTTACATTACAGTTCACAACAGTAGCAAAATTACAGCTAAGAAGTAGCAAAGAATATAATTTTATGGTTGGGTCACTACAATACAAGGAACTATATTAAAGGGTTACCACATTAGAAAGGTTGAGAACCTGCTTTAGAACATCCTGGATCTTACTAAGCTTTCCTCCAAAGTAGAATATTTTTTCTCAGAGGAAATTGCTACACAGCACTTGGCCGTGCATTTTTAACAGGCCAATTAAAGAATAAGAATGAGTGGCACTATTCAGTTTGGCCACATTGAAGAAAAAAAAGTGGATCAGTGACTCCTCAAGTCCATATTTTAGGTCCTGGTATGAGATGTTGGCTCATTTGTTTTGTTGTTATTATTTGTAGTTTTCTTTTCTAAAAAGCTATTTTTCATTTTTTATTCATGTATATGTGTTTTTGTCTATGAGGATGTGTACAATGTGTGTCAGAGTGCCTATGTAAGCCCAAAGAGGTTGTAAGATCCCCTGGAATTAGAGTTTTAGGTCAGTGTGAGCTACCAGATGTGTATGTTGACAACCAAACTTGGGTCTTTTGGAAAAGCAGCAAGTGTTCTTGAGACTTAGGTTCAGAGAGAAGCAACAATGTATGAATAACTAAATTAGCATGGTCAGCTGTGGCCCTGAACAGCATTGACCCATCACTTTCAGTTCGAGTCTCTTTAGCAATGTAGTTTGACAAGTGATAAGCGCTGTGAAATCTCTCCCTGGGAGGCAAATTCTCTCTGGCATGCACCAGGTTTAAGCTTTCTCCTTCTCTTGACTAGAGATTTGTAAGGAGATTCTTATTTGTTTATTTCTTAATAAAAAATTGTATTCCATGTATTTATTTGTGGGGGTGGACACACATGTGACAGTACATGTGTGGAGGTCAAAGGACAACTTAAAGGAAGTAGCTCTCTTCTTCTACCGTATGAGTCCTGGGGACTGGACTACTGTGGTCTGTCTTAAGCAGCAATCTTAACCTGCTGAGCTGTCTCACTGGTCAAAATTCAATTTTGTTGGGATCCACTATTTCAGTGGTCTGATAGACAAAAGGGCAGACAGTAAGCCTGGAAAACATTCTCATTGCTGCCAGTACAGCTTACATTCTTGCTTCTTGGTTCTGCCATTTGGCACACCCTTTACAATTTGATAAAGGCAGTGTATCATCCAAAATATCTTGCTCAACTTTATCATTCCGTCCGTTTCACCAGGAATTTCTCCCACACTTCCACTAAAAAATAGACATATCCACAGGTCTTTTTAAAATAAACCATTTCTGTGTTTGACTCATGCTAGGATGGTGGAGAGGCAATTTGTGAGACCTGTATTTAATCACCTAATGAGGACCTTATGTACCCCAGTAAGAAGAGCTCTTGTTCTCCGGATATCATCAAGTTGCTACATAGTCACACTGGGCCTGTCGACAACTACCTTTGTTCACAGACTCTCTGTTGTCATGTGAAATGTCTGAGACTTTAGAATCAGGCCTTATTTTCTTTTTGTAATAATTCTCCTAATTTATTTCTAATTGTACTTTACTACAATGACAAGAAGAAAGCAGGTAGCACTTTTGAAAATGTTATTTGTAAATTCCTTAAGCTATTTGTCAAAGCCATTCTCTTATAAATCCCAATTCCCATGTACCTACAGATTATAAATTCACTGAGGTTCCTGTCGTGGCAGGATGTTCTCTAACAACACTCTCCTCACTTCCATTCTTCTAGAATCCATAAAATTCAGGTTTCCACTGACAGCTGTTCCTACAATACCTCCTCTTCCAGCCAATTCCAAAGCTGTTGTTACTTCTCTTTGAAACCTCCTTCACATAACAAGTTCTATTGACTTTTCTATTGTTTTGTAAGAAACTACCACAAACATGATGACTTAAGTGGCCCCCTGCTCTGTGACTTTTCCTGAGGAGACATAAACATACATCTATTTACTCTAAATAATTTACCATGTACATACCACAGAGATGATTCCACCCTAGTGCAACTTAATGAGGCATTGTGTTCTTTACAATGGTACAAAGGAGATGGGGTTGCTTACTGGAGGGATTATGGATGAATCAAAAGTAGCTCCATCACTGAAAAGCCTACCCCACTATGAGAAGAAAATCACAAAAGCTGCAGCCTGGGACCTTCCTGAACAACTCTCAGGCAAATAAGAGAGTCTCATTTCCCCTGCAAGTTGCAAGTTTTAGTTACTTTTGTATAGGGCCTTGTATACTGGAAGGTAGTCAATCACCTACTCAAAAATTAGGTGCTTGTTAATGGAACATGTAAATGTCAGCTTATATAAAGGAAAAGAAAGAACCCACCTCTTTGCAGGAACAATTAAAATTAGAAATGTGAAAGGCACAGAGACGTTGGAAAATTCTACCAGACCCCTGAGCATGTAGGCACCTTTCCCCTCCTGGAAGAGACAGGTCAGAGAGCACGTAGACTGGAAGGGAGAGCCTGGTTAAGCCCCTACTACCTCATTCCCTAAAGACCAACCAATCTAAAGGGCGCACTGTTCAGCCAATCATATTGTGCCTAGTTGTTGTTGCTCTATTCTACCCTTGAAAACTGTCTAAAAACTCTCTGAACAAGCTGCCTGGGGTCACTGCCTCTCTTCCAGGTGCAGAACGACCCCAACTCTTTAGAACAATAAATTCCTCTTGCTTTTGCATTGATCCCCAGCTCCAAGTTGTTCACGGGGGTGGGGTGGGGTGGGGTGGGGGGTGGTCCCCGGTCCCCAGTAATTAAGGCTCTGCAGTCTTACAGAACTATCCGAATTATTTGGGTGGGCACTAAAGACAACTACATGTGTTTTTATTAAAAGGATACTAACTAAGAAAAGACACAGAATAGGTTGTAAGAAGGCCATATGAAGACAGGGCAGGAGAACAGATGTGTTGGCAGTTATCAAAGATCTATGTGACGCAACCACACTGAGGGATGCTGGCCACTATCCTCTAAGTGAGGAGAGCCTAGGACTCAGTTCTTCAGGAAGCTCCTTACAGGTCTGCTCCAGATGATGCCTTGATTTTTAACCCTAGCAACACTGGAGCAAGCCCGTGTCTGGTAATTTTTTTTTTAATATAAAAGCTAATACAAACAACTTTAAATGAATCTAAGAGCTAGCAAGAGGGCTCAAGCCCTCTTGAGGATTCAGAGCATTGGATGCTCTCAGAGGATTTAAGTTTGATTCCCAGCACTCCCATGGTGGCTCACAACTATCTCTATCTCCAGAGTTTCAGGGTATGTGATCCTCTTTTCACCATGACAGGTACCAAACATACGTACATGCAATCACTCACACACATAACAATATTTAATGCATTTTAAATGATAGCTAAATGTTACTTTCTAAATTTATTTAAGAGTTACTCACTGTGGCTCGATGTTTTCATAATATTGCTGACTATTCATGCTTCTGCTTATGAGTGTTTCTAACTTGTGTCTTTTTATGTTTTACTTAAGGATATATTCTCTTTCTTAAGTTAGTAAGTACTCCTTACCTAGTCTAACAGTATGCCAATCATATGTCAAGTATACATGATATTAAATAAGATACAAGATTTTTAGCTTGCATTTTACTTTGTTTATGGTGTACTATAAATTTAGACTTGCTTTCAATGTATTTTTATCATGGAAATTTTAAACATTAAAATGTGAGAGACTAGTACAATAGACCTTCCCACTTCCCATTATTCAGCTTTAACAATGACTGGCATATTTCCAAGAACTGATATATTTCCCTTTAATTGCAATTTTTAAAAGATATTTCAGTGTGTTTGTGTGTGTGTGTGTGTTTTTTTTTTGTGTGTGTGTACATATATCTGCACACATGGATGGAGTTGTATATAGTCATGAATTTTCACATGCAGAAGCCAAAGATGGGTGTTGGGTGTCTTCCACTATCCTTCTCTGCCTTATCCCCCTGAAATGGGGTCTCTTACTGAACCTGAAGCTCACTAATTTGACTAAACTGGCTGACCTTCCAGAGCCTAGAATTTGCCTGTGTCTGCCTACCCTGACTGAGGTTAAAGGTACATATGGCCAGGACACACGAGTTCTAAGGACACAAACTCAAGTCTTCAAGTTTGCACAGTAGATTCCCTTGCCCACTGAAACATCTCCCATACCCAATTCTTTCTTCTTTGACAGTTTCATAGGTTTATATGATATATTTGGTCATCTTTTCACCTACTTTCCTCTAATCTGCCCCAACCCCCCACTCTTGCTGAACCCAGTCTCGCCCTGAGAAAGCTCCCCTCCTAATTTCATGCCTTTAGTTTTGTGGCCCATAAAGTTTAATGAAGATTGTTTTCATGAATGTGGGTATGAGGTTACTTACTGGATTGTGGGTGCTGAAGAAAATTACTCCTCCTCCTTTAGCAACCATTAACTCTCAGTAGTTCCTCAGAGGGTGGTGATACTCAGCATCCGCTCCCCAAACCATGCTGGAATATTGGCATGTCCCTATCTTGTGCAGAGTTTGTGATGGTAACAACAGCTCCTGTGAGTCCATGGGTACTACAGGCATGTCATGTCCAGAAGACAGTATTTTACATCACTTCTTTCTTCCCCCAGCGCTTATTCTTTCTGCCCTCTGTTCCTGGAGCCATGCTAGTTGTGATACAGATGCGCTGATTAGAGATTAGCACTCAACCGTCACTTGTTATTAATATTTTGACAAATTATGTCTGCATTAACCATCACCCTCTGTAAAAAAAGATGCATTTTCGATGAAGATTGAGAACAGTCTTGATTTGGATGTATAAACATAAATTGCTTGAACAATTTGACTCACATTAATTTAGCAATTACAATAGTATAATAGTTCATTCCTCCATCAGGCCAATGACACCTGCCCCGCAGCTTTTGACCAGATCTACAATAGAGTATACAAATTCACTCCTGTGGAACTGACCTCAAATCCAATTTTATAAAGCAGTTGGATACTTTTATAGCAGGCATGCCACCATTATAATAGCAGAACACATTTTGTCCAGGCAGCCAGTATAGCTCATAGAGTCACAAATGAGAAAAATAGGCTGAGGGTTTGGGAATAAAATTTTATGTGGTAGTGTCCAGATGGTGTCATTTGACTATGGTAAATTCCAAGAGAAATGCAATACAAAAACTTAACTGTGTACATGGCTGTCATCAAACAGTTATAAAGAAGTCAGCAAATGCAAATGTAGAGACAGGGTAACATGCACATGTAATTGGTAGAATGTGAAATAGTATAGTTGCTATGGAAACTCATTTTGGAAATACCTCAAAAAGTTAAAATTAAAACTACTAGATCACTGTTTTTGTCTCCCTGTGAGATTCAAGTATCCTTTCTTGGGCCTTCCCTCTTGTTTAGCTTCTTTGAGTCTGGGGAATGTAGTGTGGGTATCCTGTACTTTATGACTAATATCCACTTATCAGTGAGTACATGCCATACATGTCCTTTTAGGTTTAGGGTACCTCACTCAGGATGATATTCTCAAGTTCCATCCCTTTGCCCAAAAAATTCTTGATGTCTATTTTTAATGGCTAAATAGTATTCCATTGTGTAGATCTACCATGTTCTTTTTATCCATTCTTCAGTTGAGGGACATCTATGTTGTTTCCAGTTTCTGGCTATTATGAAAAAATCTGCTATGAACATAGTTGAGCAAGTGTCTTTGAGGTATAGTAGGGAAATCTTTTGGGTATATGGCCAGGAGTGGTATAGCTGAGTCTTAAGATAGAACTATTTCCAGTTTTCTGAGATACTGTCAAATTGATTTCCAACGTCGTTGTACAAGTTTGCAGTCTTGACAGCAGTGGAAGAGTGTTCCTCTCCATCTACGTTCACACCAGCTTGTGCTATGACTTGAGTTTTTGATCTTAGTATAAAAGAGTTTTGATCTGGTATAAAATGGAATCTCAAGGTCATTTTGATTTGTATTTCCCTGATAACTAAGGACTTTGATGTTTGTTTAAATGCTTTTTGGCCAGTCAAGGTTCTCTGCTGATAATTTTCTGTTTAACTCTGTACACTATTTTTAAATTAGGTTAATTCGGTTGTTGGTGTCTAATTTCTTGAACTCTTTATATATTTTGGATATTAGCCCTCTGTCAAATATAGGGATGGTGAAAATCCTTTCCCAATCTATAGGCTGTTGTTATGTCTTATTGACAGTGTTCTTTGCCTTACAAAAGCTTTTCAGGTTCATTTATCAGTTGTTGATCATAGATGATAAGTCATTCATGTTCTGTTCAGAAAGTTGTCTTCTGTACCAATGAATTCAAGGATATTTCCTACTTTCTGTTCTATTAGATTTAGTGATAGATTTATGAAAAGAAAAAGAGGGGGTATAGGTTTTGGTGAATGTGTGATGAGGTGTGGGGAAGGGGGTGCCTCAGGGGGCCTATGCTGAGTCATCTCTTCCCCCCACCAGAGGGACCAGCTAAATGAAGGTATAGTTTTGAATGGAGTTTATTCAGGGCATGGGGAAGGGAGTTAAGAGGATAGTAGAGGGAGAGAAAGGCAGAGAGAGAGAGAAAGAGAGAGAGAGAGAGAAAGGAGAGGAGAGAGAGAGAGGAGAGGAGAGAAGTAGAGGAAAGTCACAAGCATGCGGAGAGAAAGGGGGGAAGGGAATGGGGAGCCCGGGGACAGATCAGGAGCAGGAAGGCATGAGCAAGAACAAGAGAGAGAGAGAGGAGGGGAATGCAGTCCCTTTTACAGTCAGTCAGGCATACCTGGCTATTTCCAGGTAACTCTGGGGAGGAGCTTAGACAAAATCCTAACATTTAGTATCCAGTTTTAAGTTGGGATCTTTGATCCACTTAGACTTGAGTTTTGTACAGGGTGATAGATATGAATCTATTTACATTCTTCTGCATCCTGACTTTCAGTTGGATCAGCACCATTTGTTGAAGATGCTCGCCCTGTTCCATTGTATGGTTTTGGCTTCCTTATCAAAAATCAAGTGTCCATAACATGTGGGTTTATTTCAGGGTCTTTGATTCAATTCTATAGACAAACCTGTCTGGTCCTATACCAATATCATGCAGTATTTATTACTATTGCTCTGTAGTACAGACTGAGGTCAGGGTTGGTGAGACCTCCAGAGGTCCTTTTATTGTTCAGGATTGTTTTAGCTATTCTGGATTTTTTTTTGTTTTTGTTTTTTCCATATGAAGTTGAGAATTGCAGGGAACTGGATGGGGGAGGATATGGGGAGTGTGATGAGGTTGTTTTCAGGATCAGGTGGAGGGAGAGACTGGAGGGCCAGGAGAATGAATAGAAATTTGAAGCTGGCAGTTATGGAGGAATAGGGGCATCTGGAGGACATGCCAGAGACCAGGGAGTGGGGAGACTCCAGAGGAATCAATGGTGGTGACCTTAGCTGAGACTCACAGTAGTGGGGATATAGAACCTGAAAAGGCTACCTCCTATAGCCAGGCAAGAACCCCATTGGAGCAATAGGGACACCAGCCCATCTACAAAACTTTTGACCCAAAATTTATCCTGTCTACAAGAAATGTACGGACAGGGATGGAGCAGACTCTGAGGGAATGTCTAACCAATGACCAGAACAACTTGAGACCCATCCCATGGTCAAGGACCAATAATGATATTCTGTTATGCTTGCAGACAGGAGCCTAGCATGACTGTCCTCTGAGAGGCTCTACCTAGCAGCAAATGAAAACAGATGCAGAGATTCACAGCCAAACAGTGGATGGAGTGCTGGGACTCTTATGAAAGAGTTCGAGGTAGAATTGTTAAGTAGATAGACACTTAACAAGAAGACCAACAGAGTTAACTAACCTGGACCCTTGGGGACTCTAAGAGACTGAATTACCAACCAAAGAGTATACAAGGACTGACCTAGATCCCCTGTACATATGTAGCAGATGTACAGGTCAGTCTTCATGTGGATTACCCAGCAACTAGAACACAGACTATTCCTAAAATCCCTAACTGGACTGCCTTCTTGGCCTCAGTGGGAGAGGATACACATTACCCTCAGAGACTTGATGTGCCAGAGAGGGGATATACCCAGGGGCACCTCCCCCCTCCCAGAGGAGAAGGTGAGGGGGGATGGGATAAGGAACTGTGTAAGGGGGGGCTGGGAAGGGTCAGCAATTGGAATGTAAAGTGAATAAATAAATTAATTAAAAAAAAGGAGTATGGGGTATGTCTTACATGGAGGTGACAAATTTCCTGTTGTGTACAGTTTTCAGTTTCCTAAAATTGCATTGATCAAGCAAAAATATTCATACTGATAGGAATATTTCCATGACCACATTGATCATAATAGTTCTAATTTATTTTACAATATTTTAAGTCTAAGAAAGATTTTTTATTTAAAGCTTGTTATTTAAAGCAAGAAATTTTGTAGACTATTTTGTAGATTCTAGTTGTCAATTTTTCTTTTGGTGTAAAATGGCTTAGAAATAATTATAGCCCTTATCTGTCTCTATGGACCAATGTTTTATCTGACACCAGAATCTAAAATCAACATATTGTTAGTACTTTACAATGTAATGGCTTGTATAGTCCTAAACTGGAAAGTTTAAATGTACAATTCATTGATGACAACAGTGGAGGGTGGGGAAAACACTACCTGATCACACAGGAATCTATTGTCTGGCTTTTTATCCAAAAGGATATAAGTCCAGATCTTGATGTGATATCTCCCTTTCTTGTTTATTCTACATAATTCGCAAAACAAAGCTGTGATAATCACCTATATAACCATGGATGGATGAATGGATAATGAAAATACGAATTTTGACACCATAACAATAATTAATCATATTTGCCACATACTACAAAATGGATGAACCTTAAGAATGCTATGCTGCCCTCTTAGAGGTTCTACCCAGCAGCTGACTGAGACAGATGCAGATAGCCACAGACAAACATTGAATGGAGGTCAGGGGACCCCTAAGGAAGAGTGTGGGAAAGGATTGAAGGAACTAAAGGGGCTGGCAACCTCACAGGAAGGCCCACAGTGTCAACTAACCTGGACCCCTGTGTTGTGGGTAGCCCTGGGGCTGCTTGTATTTTGATGCTAATTCAGTTCTCCTGGGAAGGGGTGCAAACCAAGAATGAATCAGTACTCTGGTGACTTCCAGTGAACCTTCTCCCCACCTTAATTTGTAAAATAAAGGCTAGAGCTGATGATTGGGCAGGAGAAGGGAAAGTGAGCTGAAAGTTTGGGAGAGAAGGAAGAAGGGGAGAAGGGGAGGACGGTGGAGGAGGAGGTGGAAGAAAAGTGAAGCAGAAGCACATGACCTGGAGAAACCGCAAGTTATAAGGGGTCTTATAGATGGGCAAGATGGTAGTGTAGTAGCAGATCTGCCCAATCTAGGCGTGCAGCTTGTATACATAGTAATTGTGTTTTCTTTGCCTTGGTTTATTTGGGTTGGAGATTTAGGGCAACACCCAGGGAGCTCCCAGAGACTAAACCACCAACCAAAGAGCACACACAGGCTAGTCTGAGGCCCCCTGGCACATATGTAGTAGAGTGCTGCCTGGTCTGGCCCCAGTTTGAGAGGGTATTCCTAATCCTGCAGAGACTTGGTGCTCCGGGGTGAAGAGATAAGGGAGGGCTGTCCTCTCAGAGGTGAAGGGATGGAGAAAGCGGGAGAGGAACTCTGCTGGGAGAGACAGGGAGGCGGCAGCATTTGAAATGTAAATAAAAGGATAATTAATTAAATAATTAAAAAAAGAAAAAAAAAGAACGTTATACTGAATAAAGCAGCCGTAGGAGGGTGAACCCTGCATAGGGCTAACTGCATGATGTTTCCAGAAATCAGCTTGAGATAAGCAAAGAGTAGAGCTTAGTTATCAGAGGCTTGAGGAAGACAGCAACACAGGATTACTATTAAAGAGGTATGGAATTTCAGTTATGCAAGACTGAATGAGTTCTAGAGAGCTGTTCTTTAACATTGTACCTGGAGCTCATAATACCATAGCATTCACTTAAAAATTTGAGGATAGAAATCGTCTCCAGTTATTCGTAATGCAATCAAATGACTTGACAAACCAAAAAATATCCTGAAATACAGGAGCTTGGGCTTCCAGGAACAGAAAAATAATTAAAGGCATGAAGAGCAGGAAGATTTAACTGAAACTTTAAGTTTCTTTAAAACCTAACTGGTGCAAACAAGAGGTTGATGTGACCTTCAGGGAAGGCCTTGGTGAAGGGTTTCTGTCATCGGCTGGCTAAGGCTGAGGTCCTGATGTCTGTTTTTGCCCAGCTGTTGCTAGTCAGAAGCTGCTAAAATCAGCATTAGACCATTCTTCAGCCTTGCTGCAGGACAGGTTTCCTCTCAGGAGCAAGAACAAGAATGAAGTAAGAGCTTTCCCTCTGGACAACATTTTCAGCTACATTTCTACTACCATTCTTTGGGAGCAAAGTTCAGATTGTATACACATACATACACAAAAAATGCAGGCACACACACCAGATTCTGTAGTGTTTGATCACATCTGCTTGACCCACTTACTCCAATTAAAATAATCTTATTTTAAGTTAGAGAAATATAGACTCTGACGAAGTCTAAATGTGCATTTATTAGCTCTTGCATTTGGTGTGGGTTTTTTCTCTGAACTTGATAAACCTTTTTCATGGTCAGTGCTATGGTCATTATTTTTTGTTTCACTCAGAATGAATCTTCTGTTCTTTCATTTTCATGATTTTCTATGTTTAAAGAATGAATGTCATTAAAAACATTCATTTTTTAACTGGAAGTTTGAAATTATGTTTCTGAATAACTAAGTTAAGAAAAGCTTTATCTTTCAAGTTAGGCATCCAACAATCATGATTTGATTTCTCTGGCTTCAGGACACCTCTGCAATTTCTAGTTAGAGAGTATTTAAGTCCAGATGTGACACTGTCCCCTGTTGTCACTTAAGAATGAACATATCAACCAGATGCGGTGAATCACAGAAAATCCAGGAGCAATGCTATGGTAAAAACAGTAGATCCTGGATTACAAGGAAAATTTAAAAATACAAGAAAATACTGGTTGTCTACTGCAGGCAACATTACTGTAGGTATGGGGAATGGAGCAGGGAACAAAACCAAAAATCTTTGCTCTTGTCAATCTCTTCATCTTATAGGGAAACCAAACACAAGAGATCTGTTGTAAAACATAAGGATTAGTGTGGAGGACCCACATCTCATGGAGCACATGTAGAGGTCAGAGGACATCTCTGTGGAGTCGCTTCTCACTCTCCACCTTTATGTAACTCTAGAGAGTGAGCTCAGGGTGTCAGTCTTGCAGGGCCAGCTGAGGCACATTGCTGTTACCAATCGCATATTGTCTTAATAATAAAACATGTAGTATGTGGAGAAAAAAACAAAACAGGAAATGGAGAAGTAGGGCGGGTGAAAGGAGGGAATGTCACTTATTCAATTAAATAAGTGATCAAAGTACTTCATTGATGGAGACACTTGTACAGTGACACATGTGACCTGGGGGAAGGAATGATCCATAAAGTTCATGGAGGTGGAATATTCCAGGCCAGAAAGAACATACAAAGGCTTTGAGTTGGAGGCAGGCCTGACGTGTTTGGTAAGCAGTGGTAAGAGGCCAGTGTGGGTTGATTTCAGTGAGTGAGGGGGAGGGGAGAGCAGAGTAAAAGGAAATTAGATCCCAGAGGCAGCAGGGACTATGTCACCTCATGTCTATCCTGCAGGTTACTGGGTTACTGCCAGGACTTTGACTCTGGGTGAAGCCATTAGGCAACATTGGGTACAATACATGGACTGACTCATATAGTGATGATAGCACTCTGACTACCAAGCTCTAGAGAAAGAAGAGCAGAAGCAGGGAGGTCCCTAGGGAATGTAGCCCAGGCTGTGACCAGGCATGAGACTACATCAGTGATTGTGGAGAATGAGCTGCCTGGACAGAGGTTGTGTTTGTGAAATGAGTGACTACCGCAGAGGAGAATCCACAACCAAAGGAAAGGACGTGTTAAAGGACGAAAGAAGAAAATACCAACATTTGAAAGAAATATTTATGGATCCCGAATTTACCCTGAGGGTGGCAGACATGCAAGCAGACAGGAAGACATTGTTACCCAATGTTGTGTATAAATGATGTGTCAATCACATAATAGAATTCATGCTAAGTTTATATGTTTACAAATCATAAAATAATCTATCATATTAGTAAATGTCTGTCTAGAATTGTCTGGATTAGCATATCCTTATTCTAAATAAACTTCTTGTGGGTTGTGCTTGTTAGCTAGTATTGTTATTACACATTACATCTTCAGGAATCTAGAGATTGACTTCAGAGCACATATTATCCATATACCATATTTGTCTGTCATTGACTAGAAACTCTTTGTACTTTACTTCTTTATTTGATTATGGAAAATGACCCCTAGTCACTTTACTCACAGTAGATCAATAAGTTGGGGAATGGTAATTAAATATTAACTTTAAAGCTTAAAAATGAAATATACTATAAAATAATCACATCAACTTTCTTTCACTGACTCATAAGACAACTCACAAAACAGCAATTGGAAAAAAAATGTTCTCAGTAGAAGCAAAATACTAGAATAATCTCTGAAGTGATTAGTATAAAAGAAGAGCTCACTTATTAATATATGGGAAGATTAACTACAATCGCCAGTGTAATTCAGAGCCATGGTCAGTACTCAAACTTATATAGCTCATAAATTTCCTAAGCCATTTCTCATATCTTTTTGCTGCTCAAAATCATTGCATGTGTCTCCATTTTCAATTAATATTATACCCTAAACACAATGAGATTCAATGAGAATTTGTTACTTACTCTTTTTTTAAATTTAATGCAAAACTCATCATTTTGCACCTATGTGGGGGATCCTCTGAGGGAGATCCTCTGAGGGGAAAAAGATGCATTTGACCCTAGGAGAGTTTGTAGTGTACAACAAAGGAAGTCAATAAAGGAACAGAGAAGCAACAGCAAGAAAGGAGCTTCACACCTTTTACAGCACAGGAAGCTCTTTGTATTATCTCATTTAAGGAAGTTCTTTGTATTATCTCATTTAAGTATCATGGTAGCACTGTGAAAAGGGGGCTCTGTGTTAATTTCTCTTTGATGCTCTCAAATATCTGAGAAGAAGCAACTTAACAAGGAAGGATTAACTGTAACTCAGTTTCATTGTGAAGAAGGCACTGTGTCTATGACTCTGACTATGTGGTGGAATCTTGAAGCATAGTTACTACACTCCCAAAGATGAGCAGTGGAAATGGGATAAAAAGCAGGACAGCCAAAACCTCAATACCTGAATCCCAGCAACCTACCTACTCTAACTGAGATCTACCTCCCAAAGGTCCCAAAATGATGCTCCAAGCTAGGGATCAAGTATTCAAACACAAGAGCCTATGGGGACATTTTATGCTCTAACTTTCTACCCCTAGCCTCCATAGGCTCATGACTTCTGATAATGCAAAACACATTCAATCTGATTCCAAAAGTTTCCATAGTTTTATACACTCAGCATTGTTCAAAGTTTGAAGTCTCTTTTAAGACTCCAAGCAGTCTCATAAATGTGAGTTCCTGTAAGGTCAGAAGACAAGTAATATACTTCCAACATACAATGGTATATAACAAACATCCCCATTCCAAAAAGGGGAGATGGGAACATAGTAAGGAAGATTAGACCAAAATAACAAAATAATAATGAAACTAGAAGGGAAAAACCAAATCCTATAGCTCAGTATCCAACTTCTGAGACTGATGATGGCATTGTTTGGGTTCAAGTGGTTGGGTAAGCAGTTCTTCAGTGCTATTGTCTGTGCATATGTGGTCTCTCTATATGGCCAGATCCATTTGATGCATGCAGCTTTCTTTGTGACTATCCTATGATATTTTTTCTATCTCTAAATTCATGATGTCAACCATGAAATTTAAGTTTCACCTTCACAGTTTCAGTCAATGTGCCTTCTTGTAGGGACTGCAATTCTGCCACACATAACCATGTCTCAGTAACTTCCTGGTCATTTCCCAAGAATCCATGATCTGTCATTCTTGCTTTTTTGTAAGTGCTCTTATGCTTCCAGAGGAATTGCTTTCTGATGGGCTGCATCTGAGCTTCAGTTGTGACGGACTGTAAATCAGAGCTGTAAACTGTCACAGTCACAGCCATAGAGTTGGTAGCAGGACACTAAGTAACTTTTTCTCCTCCAAAGAATTATGGAATTTTAAAAGGGGAGTTTGAGAAGAGCAACAATAAAATACCATCTTGGGGCCTAGAAAGTCAAGTTACTCAGGTACATTGGAGTTGACATTCATGAGGAAGAATTTATTCATGTTGAAGTGTAAATGCTTAATAGGAAACCAGTCATTTTAGCTGCTCAATTTCCAACTCAAAGAGGCTTATAGTATTCATCCATGGTTGTGCTTTTGTGAGAGGAATGGAATAATGGAAAATGGAAAATGAAATTAAGGAGGTTAAAATCCAGTAGAAAAAAATCATTAAGTGTGAGCTTGTTGATACATAATTAAAAGCAGAAGTATGCATAAACATTTGTGGAAATCAAAACTAGATCTTATTTATTCATTCAGTTTATTCAGTCAGCAATTATGCTCCTATTGTATGCACTACTCTCTTTTGGGCCCTATAGAGTTGGTCATCAACAAGACAGACAAAATACTCTAGGATTAAGGGGAAATAGACAATAGTCAACTAAATTAATATGTCTAAAGTTTATTTTTATAAGGAATATGGGAACAAAGAATACTGTTTTGTTTTTTAATGTTATATGTGGTTGAATAGTTTGGCCATATGATGCATAGTTTTATGTCAACTTGACACAAGCTAAAGTCCTCTGAGAGGAGGGAACCACAATTAAGAAAATGCTTCTATAAGACTGGGCTCTAGGAAAGCCTGTGGGGCATTTTTGTAATTAGTGATTGATGTGACAGGGCTCAGCCCACTGTGCGTTGGGCCACCCCTGGGCGTGTGTTCCTGGCTTCTATAAGAAAGAAGGCTAAGCAAGCCATGAAGAGCAAGTCAGAAAGAAGTACCCCTCCATGACCTCTGCATCAGCTCCTTCCTACATATTCCTGCCCTGTCTGAGTCTCTGTCCTGATGTCCTTCAGTAATGAACAGTGATATGGAAGTGTAGGCCAAATAAACCCTTTCCCCATCAACTTACTTTTGGTCATGGTGTTTCATCACAACAATAACCCTAAGTAAGACAGGTCAGCAGAGCCATGATAAGCAAGATTTTTTTTCTCTTTCTTGATTTTGTCTTGAAGTTATGTTTTCATAAGATTGTGACATAGCTGGCTTCTGCAAATGGTTGTTACACAGAAGTCACTAGAGTATGCAGTCAGTTTAAACATGGTCTGTTTTAGTGGGATCATTTGTTTAAATAAATATAAGTACGCCCAATGTGACAGATTCATTTTCAGTTTATCACTCCATCCTCAAGTGCCCAATATTGGAATACCATTATAACAGGATTCTATTAATATTTGCTAAATGACATTTTATGTCTACATATAGTTAAGCACTTAAAAGCACAAAATGTTCCACTTAAAAGCTTTTCAAGGAAGTGACTTTTAATGGAAGAATTTGATTCATCCCTTTGCTCTGGAGTACAGGACTTGATTTGAAAAGCTTTATAGAAGACTTAAATACAATGCACATCCCACATAGTATAAAATTCACCCCTTTAAAAGTATATGGTTCATTGGTTATTAGTGTATTCTGAAAGTTGTGTAACCATCATGATTGTCTAATTCAAAGAAGATTTTTATCAGTCCTGAAAGAGCCCTCATTCAGTCCAAACCCATTAGTAGTCATCCTGTGTTCTCTTTCTTCTGACCCCAGGCAACTGCTGATCTGTCCCCTGTCATATGCAATTGCCTGACCTGACATTACACATAAGTAGCCAACAATATGTGTCCTTTTGTTCTTGACTCCTTCTTCATTTTTTATTAAAGTTGAATAATATTCACTGTGTGATTCTATTTGAACATTAAAATTGTTGCCACTTTCAGATTTTTCTGAATAATGCTAGAGTGACTATTGTGTGTGACTTTGCATGTGGGCAGAAGTTAATAGGTCTCTCAAATAAATACGTAAAGATCCAAGTGTTTCTTAAAGCTATAAAATTTTGTCTTCAAATATTTCATATTGAAATGTACATTTTTTAAGTTCTATTTTTTTGTTTTTAAGCATATCCTCGTGTGTGTGTGTGTGTGTGTGTGTGTGTGTGTGTGTGTGTGTAAGTGCCTACAGAATTCAGAAAGATGGTTTCCAGATCCAGATCTTCTTGTGAGTTCCTGAAACGAAATTTGGGTGATCTGTAAGAGTAGCAAATGTTTTCAACTGCTGAGACATCTTTCCAGCCCTCTCTATGTGTTTTGCTTTTTTTTTTAAAATATCTGAAGTTATTTGCCCATTATTTTCTTAAGTTATCAATTGAGTTGCTTAACTTTTCTGCAGAAATATAAGTAAACGAACTCAGCCACCAAGAAAGCCCTATATGCTTTGTCTCTGTAGCCTCCTATCTTGCTGCATGGATGGGGTCTGCTTTTCGTTGGCACGCCGATTCAGTGGCACTCTAAAGACAAGAGCGGGATGTCCTGCAATGCAGAGTACTTCTGAACAGCTTGCTTTTTGTCCAGAAATATTGGTTCTTTCTAGAAGAATCTTGAAAATGTAAACATAATAGGACTCCATGGGCCCATCTAATTCAGTCCCTTTGTTATAGGGAGCTGAGAAATGAACAAGATTCATAAGGCTAAAAATGGTTGCCCAAGTACCCACAACTACTTAGAGAGTTGGGTTGGCTCCTTATAACTAAGTAATTTACAAACTAGGATATGAAGCAGGTTTCTTGGCTCAGTGCTCTATCTCACAAACATTATATTGCCTATTTGTCTGAACTTAAAAAATTATAAAGGTAAAAGAATCTATATAGGGGATAATTTCCTTAGGAGTCCCATAGGTGGAAATTAGTTGTCAAACTTATAGTTCATTCAAGGAGGCCTGAAAGAGTAATAGAATTAATGAAGAAATATTGACTTGTGCCTAAAGAACAATAGACATATACAAACAGAAGCAGTCTTAAACAAATGCTAGGCTGTTCCTACTGACTGCCCTCAGGTGCTATCAGATCCAAAGAAAACTTCATTTCCCCAAATTCCAAAAGGCAGAAGGGATGAATGGCTATCTTTGTTGTCTATTAGCACACCAAAGTGCATACTGTCCTCCAGGTTCCCTCACCTCAAAGTCTATGAATTGTGGTTCTTTTAATTTTTACCTCTTCTCCTAAGCTAAACTCCCTCCAGCTCACAATCTTCCCTCCTGACACTCATTCTCCTTATAACCCTACTCCTTCTCAATATCTCTCTCTCTCTCTCTCTCTCTCTCTCTCTCTCTCTCTCTCTCTCTCTCTCTCTCTCTCTCTGTGTGTGTGTGTGTGTGTGTGTGTGTGTGTGTGTGTGTGTCAGTCTATCTTTCTTTAGGTCTCTGTCTCTCTGTCTCTGTCTCTCTCTGTCCATCTGTCTCTGTCTCTCTCTCTGTCTCTCTCTCTCTCTCTCTCTCTCTCTCTCCCTTGCTTTTATCAAATCTCTGTCTTTCTATGTTCCTACCTCTCTCTACTCTGGTCCTGTTTCTCTACTGGACAGTCTGCTGTCTATGTTCAGTCCACTCTTTCTGCTCTGGATTCTTCCCAGATGCCTCTGTCTCTTCCCTCTCTCATATCTATAATACAAACTCTCCCCTTAACTATACTATGCCATATGCATGTAACAGTCATGTTGTCAGTTTACACATGTTGCCTTGTTTCATTTTATTATGGTCTAGTGTTTATTTACCAATAGTTTTAAAAAGGAGTACAAAAGCTAATCATAATTATTTTATCCAATTTTAGTCAAATTGGGCAATGGATTATGTGTTTAATCATTTGGTTCTCCTTCATGCCCTGATGGATATAGTTTATCCCATCATAGTCAGTTTGAAGTGGGAATTGGTTCATTCACTATTTACAGTAAGTGACCTGCCATAAACAGCTGTTGTAACTGAAAGAAATCATAGCACTACAGCATGTACTTGTTTGGAGACCTCAGAAATATGCCCTTGGGTCTTTGTGTAAGACTGTAATGAGAACAGTGGCAGCTGAGAGTCTTGGCAGCTGTCTGTCCCAGAAGGGGTTCCTGAGCCATTCTTAGTCTGGGAATATACTGCTCTCAACAGGTGCCAGGACAGGACCCAGCACAAAAATAAATTATGTTGGTCCTGTCTCTTTGTGATGTTGGGCATATTACTCGGAATCCAAATCCCTTGATTTTAACCTCAAAGTGGTACACTTACTAATTTAAACAAACAAGCAACAAAAAAGCCTTCGGGCTTTAAAATGCTACAGTTTTACAACTTAGTGGTTAAAATATTGTGAAAGAGATGAAACATATGATCCAGAGGTTATTAGGGTGCAGATTTTAGCATTGTACTACACTGCATCTAAACTTAGGAACATGTTATAATAATAGACTGTTTCTTTTAGAAGTAAATGAACATAATGCCTACAAATTTTAGTTATATTATAAAATCTGTAGACTGACATTCCTTTGAAAGATCATGATTAATCTTACCATAAACTTGAGAAGGGAAGACCATTAACTAGATGACTGAATTTTATGAAAGAAATGAGACTCCAAAGTAAAAGTTACAGAGGAAGTGAAAAAACTCCAACATCATTCCCCTTGGCTTTATTGCCTGTAATATTTATTCTATTTTCCTATCTAAGTTCAAAGGAGGAATGATCAGAAACACATTTGAAAAATGTATCTAAGTTCATGGTTATTCAGAAGTGAAGCTAAACGTTCTTGAGAAATAAACTTAAAATTATCGTTCCTCTTTATTGTGAAATAAAAGTTATAAATCTGCCAAAACCTATCTATGAAGCCTTCTTGTAACTTGAAATATTGTTTTCATAAATATTGTTTTAATATGAAACAAAGACTTAGGTACCTAATAATTGTGGAAACAAATGCCCATTTTTTCCTCTGTTGGGGAATTAACTCATTTCAGTGGTTTGCTCAGTTATCTGAAGGAATATCTAGAGAAGCATGACCCATAAACAAAACTGTGTGGTACCAATTAACTCATGGTTTCTCAGCAGTCAAGAAGGTGAGCTGTCTGCAAAAGGAAATTGATAAGCTAGCGTGGGAGCATACAGATGAGTTGTTCAGGGATGCTCAACCTTTTCATCACCTTCTGTTCCTAACTTCAAGTAGTAATATAGTAAGAACAGACTTCCTTGCTCCTCAGCACAGCACTGACTTCTGACCTAAATAATTCTTTCTGGAAATATTCTTCTCCCCTGGAAGCTGCTTCTGTCTCCTTTGTCTGAGAAAGATCAAGTACCCTAATTACAAGGATTCTCTAGGCATACTTTTACCAATAGATCAAAACAGAGAGATGTGAAAAGCATCTCCAAAATCCAAGGTGAGCCACAAGATTCTGTAGCCTATATGAAAGGCTCTCAGTATGGCTGTTCTGCCCTCTAACTCCAGTCTCCATAGCTTGCTCCAATTTCACACTATTGGGTTTGTGGGATTTAAAAAAAAATTATTGGTTCCTTATGAATTGCATTTCATGCATCCCAATCACTCATTTCCCTCTCCCCTAGTACCCACCCTCCACTCTTGCAACCTTCACCCAGACAGGAAAAAAAAAATCTCATAGTGGAAGACGTAGTGTATCGCACACATCTTTGCTTGCTTATGTTCATTTCAATGACTCATTGGTGTGTACAAGGCCTTTAGCTTCTGCTGTACTATCAATATGGGAGCTTCACTGGAACTCCTCTTGGATATTCTGATGCTGCCCTATGTCATGGAGATCCAGTAGTTTTGGATCTGTAGGACTAGCTCCTTCATATACTCCAGCAGTTCATCAGTGGGGTAGACAGGCCAATTCAAAGCTGTGGATCTGGACCTGAGAGGTGTGAGTTGGGAAGCCTGCTGGCTCTCTAGCTCTCATGTCCTAGGGTCTGCCTCACCAGCAACCCTCGGAACCAGGGCCATCTCTATCCTGCTGCCCAGGCAAGGTGCAGAGCCTGCTCTCCTGAGTGTTTCAGCAGGTGAGGAACATGGCCAGTTCTCCCACTCTCATGACCCCAGATCAGATCTCCTACCTGCCATAGATGGTGAGAGGGGAGGAGGGTCTCTCTTCCTCATTCTCACCACTGCCCAGTAGACAAGAGGTAAGACTACCTCTCCTCTCATAATCCTTGGGTCAGCTTTCCCACCTGCCATAGGTGGTAAAGGTGAGTATGACACAGGAGACAAGTGGTAGGGCCAGCTTACTCACTCTTGTATCTTCAGACTGGCTCATGTACAGCTCATGCAAAGTACAGAGTCACTCCTTCAAGTACTACAGCTGCTAGGAGCATGGGGGGAAAAGGGGGTGTCAAATCTCCTGCTCTCTCCATGATGTCCAGGTGAGGGGTAGGGCCAGTTCCACACAGCCCTCAGACATTAACACGTCCCTGGGCGTCAGCTCAGATCAGAGACATCAGCCTGGCCTTTAGTTGTAACAGACCCCTGCCTGTTGCTTTAGGACATAGACCCAGATGTGGCCCCCAGTGCCAGCACAGGCCAGGACCCCACTACAGTCCCAGGTGGCATCGCATCAAGTTGTTCCTCACAGTGTCCAGTTCTGCCTCTCTTCATTGTGCCCACATCTTTCTGTTTCTCTTTCACTTCCATTTATCTACCACTTACTTGCTCTCGTAGTGGTACCCAGGACGTCTAAGTGCCTGGAGTCATCTCAGGAGTGCTATGCCTTGCTCATGAATAATGGCACTAGGCAGGGGTCATCTTGGGCATGGTCTGCCCACTCTCTTCCTGAGGCCTGCATGGCAATTGACTTGTGGTCATCTTAGGCTAGCTTTCTATCTAGGCCCCATAGCACAGGTCTGGTTGTTGTCTTGGGCTCACATTTTTTTGAGGAATGTTAGGATACTTCTCATTCAGATGTTCAAAGTTTAGAACACTGAGTGTAGAGGCAGCCTTTCTCCTCTCTGCCACCTACTGATGCACAGATGATGTAGCTGCCATAACTGCAATTCCTTAGGGGGCAGGAGGTTTGGGTTTTAATGAGGTTAGTTACACAGAGGAAGAAGAACACGTTCTATTCAGAAAATTTAGTAATCTAAATTTTTTGAGTTCTACTAGGAAAGTTCTACACAAAAAAATAAATAATAATTCAGGACACTCTTGTTACTACACAAAGTTTATTTCAGCTTCTTAGGAAATCAGTTTATTTCTGCTTCAGTGTGATTCCTTTACTTAGAGGAAACTGCCTGAGTTAAACAAGTTTTTATACTACTACCAAGCAAACCAGATGCATGTTCTTTCCCAGGAAAAGTGAATATCCAATTCTAATTTTTCTTCATCAAAATAGAAATAACTGGGACAGCAGTGGCTAAACGTCTTCACATGCATACCCCCATAATAAATAAATGTAAATTAGAAATAATTTCATGGAGTTTCTTCATACTCATAAAAGCAAGAGATTATCATTAGAAAAGAGAATATTAGTAGAAAATATTTGAGTGGATCTTAAAATAATGACTATTACAGGTATGATACAATAAAGAATCTAATGTATAAAATTGTATTAATTAAGCAAAAATCTAAACTACACATTGTTCTTGCAGCAAAAAGGAAAAAAAAATCTTTTAATCCTAAAATATGTAGTAAAGGCTTCATCATTTGTCCACTCAGAAAAACTTATCAAATTGATTTAATAACCATTTTAATAGTTTATATTTACTGGATATATGTAATATTCCAGACTAGTCCCTGTGACATTCATACAGCTGGGTTTTTTTTCCAGTTTTCCAAATTTTCTTGAGTTGACTATCAGAAACATTTAAAGGAATTCTTGTCTCTTGATGTCAAGCACAAGTTGCTATAAAAATAATTATGGATTTATTTTCATAGACAAATCAAGTGAAATATTCTGTCATTTCTTAATGGTTTATTTATAGAAATTACACATAGTATTTTGTAGGAAAAAAGAAATAAAAACATTCCTTATAGATTTTAATCCATTTTGATTTTCATCTGGAAAGTTAATTTTCAAATATCTGTTTTGCTTTCATTTCTGGAGAGGAGCTACTTTTTTTTTGTTTTTCATGGAAATGTTTGTATATTGACTTATATATGCCTAATTCACATACATAGTAGCAATGCTGCCTATTATTCAGTTAATAAGAATTTGGTATCAGGCAGATGAGCTAGATCAGCAGGTAAAGGTACTTGTTGGCAAGTCTTGAAAACTCAGGTCAATTCTCAAGTCTCAGGAGGTAGAACTGAACCTTCTCCAGCAAATTGTCCTCTGGCCTCAGTACATGCACAGTGGCAAGTACTACTGTCTCCTACAAAATAAATGAATAAAAACCAAGTGTACACATATGTATATAGAAGTTGATCTTGGTGTTGCACTTATGAAACAAAGATTTTTCAAAACCTAATGAGCAGGATGTGGACATTCTTAAATACTATTTGCTTGTGAACTCTGTATAGTCACTTCAAGGGTCAAAACCCTAAGTTAATCACTTCCACAGTGAGTGTTGTTTTAAAAACTGAAAACATTCTATCACTCTCATTAGATTCATTTCATTCATAAATTAATAAATTAATGTATGTGCCCTCATCCTCTCGATCACTCTGTCTGGTTTATGACTCACCTATTCCCCAGAGAAATTATTCTGCACTCATTCTTTAAGCCTTGGTTTGTAACTTTAGATCTCTGTAGGCTTACATGATTGAGTCTCACTTCACATATTCAGTTTAGAGATGGTTGCACGCTGTGATTTCAACTCCCCAGGATAAGCCAGAACATGTGAGTACAGAGGATTATTATAGAACTAACTCTGTAACCAAAGCATTTGTTTAGATGGTATTTGAAAGTTGAAGCTGAGAACATCTCCCAAATATGGATAGTGTATTCATTACAGAGAGTCTATGTGAGCTATGAGAAGGATATGTGTCTGCTCAGTATTATTGTTAGCTATCTGGTTCCCACCTCTGTCTTTCTCAGACATCTCTAGTTACAGCTGTATTTGCCTTGGCCAGATAAGTAGTTTTGATTCCTACATGGGCCAGAGATATGAAATGACAATCAAGCAATGGCACCTGTGCATTGGCTCTAGGATGTCTCCCTAATATGAGACCTAATATCTGTCCCTGTGTGTATTTCCTCTACCTCCAGTTGTCTTTGCTTTTGGGCAACTAGAAGGATTCCATTTCTCTTTCTTCCTTCCAGAAAAGCCATTTTTTGGTTTGAGTCCAAGATGATAAAAATGTACACCGTGTCATAACTTACTGGACAAACGATGAGCTCACAACAACAGGCCCAAGGACATACTCATGCAACTGCCAATACTACACTAACTGCAGACACAAATGATAAGTGGAATAAACAACATGGAAGAAAATATCAAATAAACTCTTAAGTAAAGATATGTAGACAGTGAAGGTGAAGGCATGTCTCCTGGTAACCTGCCATGATCATGTTATTAGAGGAGATGAAATCTATCTCTGTCAAAAAATAAACTCGCTATATGAACCACCCCTGGCATCCCATATTCATTGCTCACAGCATAAGTATAGGGAAGACCAACAAACTGAGAGAGGGCTGCCTTCCCTTTTTCTTGTCATAGATCTGCTGTGGCCTAAGCTGTCATCCTGCATTTTTGGCCTTAGCAAAAGCTCATGATAGTGTCATCTCAGGAGGGTACTTATCAGACTCACTCAGTCGAAAGATGAAGGGAGATGATAAAGATGACCCATTTCCTTCCTGATTTTGACCAATGAGTTAAAAAAGTGCTAAGAATTAAATTGCAAGCACATGATTGTTTAGGATTCTGCCCATGGTTTTCTACATGTGTCCTTCAGTGAGCAGAGCTGGAGAGCTTGTCCACCTCAAGTGTGTGCAGAAGGTGAGCAGTTATCAACTAGACAGCTGTGTGAACAGGCTACTACTCAGTTAGTTTTACACTTGCAGGTCAATGTTTCAGGGACTGTGAACCATTTCCTTCTATCTCCTATTCTATGAGACTCTCTAAGCCTTTCGGGATTGGGAGTAATATGATGCTCTGTTTAGTTCTGATCATGCCCAGGTCTATATGCATAGTAAGCATACATATTCAGAAAACACATTAACAAAATGACCATTTAGGGGGGAATACAAAAGCAGATTCTACCTTAAGGCCTGTGACTCTCCAGTCCTGAAGTTATTTTGTTTTCCCAGCAATTATAGTATGGGGCATGAAATTCTTTCCTATGTAACAGGCATCAAATCAAATCAGAAAACTGTTAGTGGCCCCATAATAGTTAAACCACTATTGCACCAGTAGGCAATACATCCTTCAATATCTAGTACTGCATAAGACAGCTAATATCTTTTTTCCCACAAGAGCCTATATAACACACTATGGCACTTTGAATGCTAGCCATCAAGTAGGAAGATTTCCAGTAAATCTGAGATAAATTTTTCTATGTCCTACAGCCAAAGTGGGTGATATCATCCTTAGGTTCTTATCATGTAGGTATTGTGGGTAGCTAAGAACAATGGACATAGCCTGTGCTATTTTGCAAAAGTCTGGTGCCTCTCTCACCAGTAATTCCCAAGGAACTAACTCATGCCTTGTACTGCAAATTTCATTAGTTTCTACACTGGAATTTTAAGTGAGATTATGGTTGTCCTTGCAGACATTCTTCCTCCCTCCTAGGCCTTAATAGAGAACTAAACAAATAAATAATTTAATTACTTCCTTTATTTATATGAAATTGCATACCCTTAATATATGTCTTCACATCTACTTATTGTTAGGCTTATGATATTTGCTATAGATACTTCATATTTGTCTGAATAACGTCTTCTACGTCAGTAAAGATATTAGACAGTTCTGTTTTTGTTACAAAAATTGTCTTAATGATTCTCTTTAACCTTGAATCAAGTCTAAATCATGAGAATAAAACAGTTCTGAGCTTGGCATCTTATTTTTATAAAATGTGAAGGCTTTGCATAATTGTGTTTCATTTCTGTCCCTGAAACCTATTAAGATTAGAATGGTCATTTCTTCAGTATTTATCAAAACGTGCTCATAACACTGTCTATACTGAGACTTAGGGTTCTTTTGCTTATATTTTTAATTCTCCATTTGTGTTAGTGTGTTACCTTTTAAGTAGTGATTGAATTTATTTAGTAGTTGTAAATATATTCATGTTTCCTACTCTGAATTTACTTTTGTGAATTATAATTTATAGAAAATTTATCAATTTTAATTCATTAAAACAAGCATAAAATATGTCATCCAGTTGGTTTTTAACTTTGTATAGATTCCTTCTGAATTTCACATTATACACCCCAATCCCACTCATCTTCCTATTCACATCCACTCACAGCCCCTGAAACCTCCCCTCCCAAAATTAAATAAAATAAGATAGAATAAAAAAAAAACTTGTCCTAGAAGTTGTGGTGTGCCACAGGGTGTCACACAACATACCCTTGGTCCATACATTTTTATTTGCAAATGTTCATTGCATGAGTCATTGGTTTGTTTTGAATCCTCTGGCTTCTTCTGCTTCACTATCTATACTGGAACTTCACCGGGACTCTTCTCAGATATCTTGTTGTCGCCCTGTGTCATAGAAATCCCTTAGCTTTGAATCTTCAGGGCGAGCCCTTTCACATGCTCCAGCAGATCATAGATGGGGTAGATGTTAAGGTGGGCCAACTCAAAACCCTGCATCTGGGCTGGGAAGATAAGAAAGTTAGTCAGCTCTTCTATACCCATATCACTAGGATGAGCTCTCCAGCACTGCCCCAGTTAGCTCACTCAGTGCTGTAGCTGGCAAGGGGGCAAGGCCCCCTCGCCTGCTGTCATGTCCTAGGGACCAACTCACCCAAGTCTTCTCTACCAGAGCCAGCTCTACTGTGCTGCCCAGGTAGGGGTCAGGCCAGCTCAGCACAGGGCCTCAGGAGGCAGTACAGACCAGGGATATCTGCATGATCTTTGGTGGTAACAGTGGCCTGGGATATCAACACAAGTCTCTGTTGTCATAGGACCACAGATCCAGACATTCACCCTCCAACACCCTGGCAATATAGGCACAGATGTTCCCATGACCTCAGGTAGCAGCACAGGCCACTCAAATCATCATGTCCCACATGACAGCATGACCCTCAGTATTGATATGGTTGCCAGTGGCAGTTCAGATCATACATATCCTATTGACTTTTTTGTGGTAACTCGGGCCACAGATATCAACTCTCCAGCTCCAAAAGGACCACAAACCCAGACATGGCCCTTGGCAGCAGCCAGGGACAGGATGTCACCATTGTGCCCTTATATTTGCCTATTCCTTACTGCCATCCAGTCTCCAGTTCTATCTTTCTCCACAGTGTAAGAAGCCCTTGGCTTTGCCTTTTCTTCTATCTCTCCACTTAGTGCTCCAACTTTCCCATCTTTCCAACACATATTAGTCCACTTTAGTGGCACCTGCACCAGATCCTTGGGTATCTTGAGTCTAGCTACCCCAGGCCATCTTAGCCAGGGCGGGTACTTCTCTAATTGTTTTTTTAAAGCCACAATTCAACACTTTTCAATGAAACTTGGTTGGGGGAGGGTACACCAGCAGGATGGCTCAGTGGGTTTAGCCTGTGAGCCTGTGATCTAAATTCAATCCCTGGAACTCACCCAGTAGAAGCAGAGAATGGATTCTTGCAAGTTGTCCTCTGACCTCCACATGCACAATACACAGTAAAATTAATGTAAAAATTTTAAAAGAAATTTTTTACTGCATTTATGTATTTATTTGTGGAGTGAGGTACTGTGTCATAGTGAGCTTATGGAGGTCAACTTTTGGGAATTAAATCTCTCTTTTTACCACGTGGATCCAGTTTAGTGGCAAACACTTTTACCCACTAAACCATCTTGCCTGTCTATGTTCTAATTTTTAAAAGCTACATCTTACCTTAGTTGTAAAATTTCTCATTTGTAACATTATACTGGGGCAGCTAGATGATTAAGGTGGTAGGCTACCATGATGTTAAGTGTCTGGGTTGGTTGATTCCCACCTTACATATTAATGGAAGGTCTCACACTTAAATAAGAGCTTGCCAAGTTAGCTATTCTTCGTAGCCATCATGTTTCGGTTATCCTATCTCCACCTCCTACATGTTGGGACTACAAGTAGGCCGCTATGCCCATTTGGCATTTGTACAAAATAGGGGGATTCCAAACTCCTATCCTCACACTTTCTCAGTGTGTTGGTTAGATTTTGGCAAATTAGCATAAACTAGAGTCATCTGAGATGCAGTTCCTCAATTGAGAAAACACCTCCATCAGGTTGGCCTGTAGACAAATCAGGGGGTTATTTCCTTGATTCATTGTTGATGTGGAAGGTCTGAGCCCACTGTGGATGGTGCTATCCCTGGGAAGGTGGTCATAAAATATATAAGAAAGCAAACTGGATAAGCCAGAGAGAGCAAGCCAGTGAGCATCACTCAGTTGATTTGACTGGATTTTCTCGTCTCTGTGCTACCTTTGGGTACAACATCCTGTTCGTATGTAAACAACTCAACTGGGTGCTTTGATTGTTCACTAATGCTAAATGTCTCATTACCCTCCTTGGTCCAGTTTTTCCTTACACTCTCTCCAGCTAGAATCAAAGCCTAAGCAAAGGCTAACAAACACCCCCATAATATCACAGGACATTTTTTTAACTTTATATCTTGGTCTTTTCACAGCCTGATTGATGTGTTAGAATAGCAGTTCGAGTCTGGACATATCACTCCAGGCCAAAGCAGTTCCATGTGGAAGAGATTTACTGGGGACAAAGAGAGGGCAAAAGTGGGGAAATATCTCTCTTATATATAGACTATGTTTGCAGGTAAGTTTGGGAAGTGGGCTCTGGGAAGGTATGTGGTTGTCATAGCAAAAGGTGTTACCTATGTGTGATATCCTGAGTTTGGAGCAGATCTGCAAAACTGTTCTTTTGATGACAACACTCATGCAGGTGGATTTTAAGTCTAGGCAACAAGCCTTCAAGCATGATTCACTTCACACTGTCACCATCTTTCAACTGTGCCATCAAGGTGAAAAAGAAGAGAGAAAATCTTTGCTGAGTTCACAGGCACTTTCCTGTCTCAGCACAGAAGTGGCATTTGTCCCTTTAGTAAAGTTCTAGAAGTCAGTAGCATGCATGTGAGACTGCGAATTATCACTCTTCTCTATGCCAATGAAATTAAATGAGAGTTGGGTGATAAAGAACATTGTTATTGACTGACACAGCTTACCTTAATATTCAGCAAATAAAGTTTTTTCTCATTCCTTATTTCATGAAAACTCACACTCAGCCCTCCTACACACCCACAAAGGTTATTTCCAAAGAATCAGTCATTACAAGTAGCTCATACTCTAGCATTCTTGGGTATGTATACATATTTCTTCTAGGCCTAGACCTGGCTATTCCTTCAGTCTAAGAATGTGAAATTAAATCTCCTCCCCCTTCTGTACATACAACCATACTCAGAAGGACAGTGCAAGCAAACACGGCGAGTTCTGCTCACACTCCAGCACATACACATGCATAGCACAGAAGAATGCAGAGCCTTTGGTTGGCCCTAGATGCTTTATGTAAACAAACCTGTTCTGTATTTTCTCTGGCCACAGTCATCACCCTCTGAGAATCTCCTTATTACTCCCTAGAAGTGTGTAGAGATGTATATATCTTACCTAAACTATCCAACCTGCCCCCCATTCCTGAAAATTGAGTGACTCAGGGAATCTTCAGAGTTTTGAACAGCAAAGGCATGTTTAGTCTAGCTGATGTTTTTGTGTGGTTGTGATGGTGGCTGTGGTTTCAGGGAGGTTGGTGATAAATACCCTCAAAGACGTAAGAATGTAATCTACCCTAACATTTCTTCCTTAAGTCAGCCCCAGGAGCTATTAGAAATCCCAAAGAATTCTTCTTTACCCCACTTTCCAAATCTCATGGAAATTTTATCAGCATAATTAATTACCCAGATTCTCACTGTAGAAAATACAGGGAAATGAAGTTCCCAGGCTTTGTGTCCTATCAGCACAAGATATCATACAATGAAATGAAATGTTTCAACTAAGTAGGATATGCTATCTGTTAAATTGATTAGAGCTACCTTTGTGGAGATGGGATTAAGCCTGAACTTTTTATATTAATTCTTTCCACTTTTGAGATAATAATTATATCATTTCCCTCTTCTGTTTCAAACATTCACATATTTCTCTTCTTGCTCTACTTCAAATTCATGTCCTCTCTTTTTATTAATTATTGTTACATACATGTATATATGTGTGTATGTGCAAAAGTATGTGTATATACACATACACACACATACACATATACACACATAAATATATGAGTCTACATACTGTTATTTGTATGTATGTTTTCAGGGATGACCATTAGGTATTGGATAACTAATTGGTAAGTTCCTCCCTCAGGAAGACTATGACTCCTGCTCCAATTGCCTGCAGTTTTTTGTGTAGTGTTGAGGCCTCTTGCGGGGGGGGGGGGGGAGGGGAACTCTCCCTATCTACTTTAGCAAGTCTCTTACTGTCCCTGTTCAGTTCATGTTTTGTGTGCCATATTGGTGAGACTTTATGGGTATAGCTTCTGACATTAAAGAGTCTCCTTTAGGAGAATGAAATAACAGTAAGGATTTCTAAGACATTCTCACAGCAAACTGCCTATTCCTATGGTTCTTACAGTTTCTCTGACACCACTTTACCACTGCTTCTTGAGTCTTACATACCAAAGACATATTATAGATATATCAGTTAGAACTGGGCTGTACAACCCTGCATTTTGATTGGTTGTGGTTTTCTGTAATGGTCTTTATCTGTTGCAAAGAGAAGCTTTTTCGTGAGGTGTTAGGAATACACTTATCTGTGGATATAATGGCAAATATTTAGAATGTAGTTAGGCATTGTGCTGGTTTAGTGAAGTGGAAGTTTTACGTTCTCCTCTAAAATCCATGATTTTACTAGCCCTGAATTGTTGGCTAGGTTTTCACTGCCAGTTACTCTTGTTTAATGGTTATTACTAACTCCAGCAAGAGAGCTGTTGGTTACTGTCAAGATATTATGTGCCACTACTACACCTTTAGGTTTTCCCTGCCATGCTGGTCATTGTTGTGGTAAACAGGTTATCATTGTGGTTCATAGGTACCATGGCTCAGTAGATCTGCTGCTTTCCTCCTTTGGAGGCTTGCACAGCACTTCAGATACCACAAAAAAATCTAATCCTCTTAAAGGAAGCATAAACATCAGCTCTAGCTCAGGGGTCTATGACTAAAGTGCATGATGTCTTCAGCAACAGAGAACTGTCAACTCACAAGGACAACCAAGGGCAATAGCAAAAGCCTGTAACATTTCTTGAGTATCATGGACAACTCTCACCAAGAACTTAAAAGAGGGCTTCCCATGCTTGGTGTTCACATCAGTTTATAGTCCTTTCCACAGTCTTGGCTATGCTTATTACTCTCTTCAGCCATAAATATTGCTTGCCATATTTTCTTTAGGTTTGATTTATTTAGTATAAAAATTTTAGTCTTTGTATCATGGAAAGTTTTTCTTTTTCCCTCAATTGTGGTGGATATTTTGCAGAGCATATTAAGCTATGTCAGTCATTATTAATCTCTTAGTACTTGGGATGCATGCTCTAAACTCTTCGGGCTTTCATCCATTCCACTGATAAATCAGCTATTATTCTGTTGCTTCTCCTGTGTGTGTTTGTGCGTGTGTGTGTTGTATTTTTTCTCTTGCAGTTTTCAAAGCACTTCCTTTGTTCTGTATTCTTAGAGTATTAAGTGAGATATCCTGGAAAATTGCATTTTCTGGTCTTTTTAGGTGTTCTTTGTGGTTCTTAAATCTGTGTGAGTGTGCATTTTCTTTTAGTTTGGAGAAGTTTTCTTCAATGATCTTGTTGAGGATCTGGTCTACATCATTTACTTGAGATTCTTTTCCCTCATCGATGCCTATGATTTGGAGGTTTCTCTTCTCATGGTGTCTACATTTTTCTGCATGTCTCTTTCCAATGTTAATATATTATGTTTAAATTATATTCTTTTATTATTTCATCAAGGTCTTCAACTTTTTCTTTGAGTCTTGATATTCTATCATATGTGTGATTCATTGTACTTGTAATGATTTTCCTTTGAGTTTTCAAATTGGACTATTGGGGTTTTATTTTATTAATAATTTTATTTATTAACATTTTAAATGTTGTCCCCATTCTTGGTCTCCCCTCCGCAAACCTCCCACTCTATCACCCTTCCCCTTTGCCTCTAATAGGGTGCTCCTCCACCCACCTACCCACTCTTGCTTCACCCCTCTAGACTTTCCCTTTGCTGGAGCAACAAGCCTCCACAGAACCAAGCATCTCCCCTCGCATTGATGTCAGATAAGGCAGGCCTCTGTTACATATGTAGCAAGAGTCATGGACCAACTCATGTATACTCTTTGGTTGGTGGTTTAGTCCCTAGGAGATCTAAAGGGTCTAAAGGGTTAGTTGATATTGTTGTTTTTCCTATCGGGTTGTAATCCCCTTCATCTCCTTCAGTCCTTCCCCTAACTCTTCCATCAGGGTCCCCTGGCTAACACCAATGGTTGGCTGTGAGTATCTGCATCTGTCTTAGTCAGGGGCTGGCAGAGCCTCTCACAGGACAGTTATACTAGTTTCCTGTCTGGACTTCTTGGCATCAACAATAGAGTTGATGTTTGCTGTCTGTGGATGGGATGTGTCCCAAGGTGTGACAGTCTCTGCATGGCCTTTCCTTCAGTCTCTGCTCCATTTTTTGTCCCTGCATTTCCATTAGACAGGAACAATTCTAGGTTAAAGATTTTGAGATGGGTGGATGGCCCCATCCCTCAACTGGGGGAACATGTCTCTATTCTTTTCTCTGAAAATTTCATGCAAAATAAATGACATTGTCATAGAGAAGAACTGTATTCTGATATATGTACTGCTATCACAACCTCTTGATCCTTTTTGGTGAATAAATGTCATAGCCCCAAATCAAACAAAAAATATACTTTGCAAAATAGGAAATGCAAATAGAAGCCAATATTTTAGTTAGGATTTTATTGCTGTGAAGAGACACCATGGTCAATATAATTCTTACAAGGGAAACATTTCCCAGACATGTCAACAGCTGTCTTTTCACATCCTAGACACCCAGAAGGTTTTACTAACTTCCTTTTGTATGTGCTGCTACAGAACGTGACCTTGTTTACACACTTCTTCTGCCAAACACTCAGCTTAGCCAATGACCTTTAAATCCACAGTCCTGTTGCATTGATATTCAGCCAGAGGAACATGTGATTAGTCCAAAGTTAGTTTGAGCTGTTTAAGTCACATGTATTTTTGACCTAAAAATTATAATTCCACAAGAACTATCAAGAATACTTTTGATTTCAGTATTCTGAGCTACTTAATCAGCAAAAGAGATATACTGGCTCATATGTCTGAAATCCTGGAAATACCATGGACTTCCCATCATTTTGCTTTGATTCTATATTGACTTCATGTTAGGCCAACTTGTTTTTCTAATTCCAGGTGGCTACCAGGGGCTTCTATGGCAGTATACCAGTAACTGAGAACTGAAGACTCTGAAATCTTACTACTTACTGGTTACTGATCAGTTAACCTGCCTGAGTTCAGGGGTGTTAGCTGAAGGCATAAGACTGCTGGGTCAGATTTGCACAGTTCACTAGTCACAGCAACAGCAAAGACTGGCACTTTATGTGCTGTTTCCTTTATACCCAGTAGTGATTCAGAGGAGGCTGGGTAACTCCAGCTGGGACAAGCTATGCTACAGGAGGCAAACTCCTCCCAACCCCCCAATCTGGAGAACCTGAATCTTTCATAACTTGTATTGATCATGAACTGACCATTGCTCCCGAGGGAGATGCTATTTTTGTCTTGAGGGCTATTAGGTAAAGAAGTCTTTGCTCCTGATTGTTTAAACTCAAATGAAAGGTAGAAAAAGAAATAGCCAAAAGAATATTAAACTGACATGCACACAATAGAAGTGATGGCTTCCAGTCCATGCCAGGACTTCAAAGAACGTCTTGGGAGATTAGTGTGTGAAGTGTATGTTGGTGGAGATTCAATATATATTTCCTTAATCTGTTTCTAAATCAGACCAGGCTATGCTGTGAATTATTGATCCTTATAATCTAGAGTCTGGCATATTATTAGCATAGCTAGTTTGTTGAATGAATGAATAATTTTTCTCTAAATCTGTTATCACATTATATTTCAATCTTTACTTTTCAAACTAGTTCTTAAATATAATGTTATCTTATTCTCATCTTGATATTTATACTCCAGTAAAAGAAAAAATGCAGTTTAACTTTTTTCTGGTTCATGTTAAAATTCTATAGTTTAGAACTGAGATGGTGGGGTGGTGGCGCACGCCTTTAATCCCAGCACTTGGGAGGCAGAGGCAGGAGGATTTCTGAGTTCGAGGCCAGCCTAGTCTACAGAGTGAGTTCCAGGACAGTCAGGGCTACACAGAGAAACCCTGTCTCGAATAACCCAAAACAAAACAAAACAAAAAAGTAAATTTCACGGGTCTGGAGAGATGGCTCAGTGGTTAAGAGCACTGACTGCTCTTCCAGAGGTCCTGAGTTCAAATCCCAGCAACCACACGGTGGCTCAGAACCATCAGTAATGGGATCTGATGCCCTCTTCTGGTGTGTCTGAAGACAGCTACAGTGTACTTCCATACATAAAATAAATAAATAAATCTTTAAAAAAAAAAAAAAGAACTGAGAGTGTAGCTCTTAGAGTGCTTACCTAGCATCCACCAAGCCCTGGGTTTGATTCTCAGCACTACCTAAAACTGGATGTGATGGTGTATGAAGTTGGGTAGGTAGGGAAGTGGGGAAAATCCTGAAGAAATTGAGGAAGTGGAAAGAATATGCTCAATATACATTGTATAAAAAATTGTATAATAAAAAATTTTAAAAATAAAATAAAACAGGAAAAAAGATTATCTTTTCTTCCTCAGCTGATTGTTGTACAGACATTCTTGAAGTAATATGACAGGACAAGGCAGCCACTGCCTCCACTCAATTCATGCAGCCTCTCTCCTAGCACTGTCATAATAAGTTGAACAAAGGAATCTCTGGTTCACCCTAGATGTAGCCACTTGAGCAACTGCTAAGGATAGCAGACAGTGAACTTCATTGCTAGTTACTACTTGTCAACTTGACACAAACAAGAGTTGGCTAAGAAGAATGAACCTCTGTTGAGAATTGCCTCCATCAGATTGGCCTCGCAGCATATCTGTGAAGCACTTTATTGATTGATGATTGATGTGGGAAGGGCCAGCCCACTGTGGGTGTTGCCACCTCTGGGCAGGTGACTCTGGATTATATAACTCAGCAGGCTGAGTGAACCATGAAAATCAGTCAGTAAGCGGCTTTCCTCATGACTTCTACCTCACCTCCTACTTGAGTTTCTGCCCTTGCTCCGCCAATAATGGACTATGATCAGGACATTTAAGCCAAATAAGCCCTTTCTTCCCTAAGTTGCTTTTGGATGTGTATTTATGACAACAGAAACCAACGTAGAAATATATGTTACTTGATTCATCTCCACAGCCACAGGAGTAGTCATCCCTGGGAACTCCATGCAGGTCCGAAGCTGGGGCATTGAGACGCAAGATGGGATGTGGGGATTGCAGAGGCAACCAACAATTGCCAGTCATTAGTAAGAAACATTTGTATTTAGTGGGTATCAGGCTTAGAAGATGAAGTAATTGTGTAATTTCTGGTGGTATAATTTTTTTTTAACTAAGATTAATGTTTAGAATAATTCCACCCAGGAAATGCACTGATGTCACCCTACTCTTTCCTTCGCATGATGGATGAAGTAATTACTACAAAATGCTCCGCAGCCCAGATAATCATTTAGCAGTCTGCATTGCCTTTAACAGTTTGATTACAACCTAATTTGCCAGCCTCAACTCTTTCCACCACCTTTCATTCTCTTCTACACATGGCTGGTTTAGATTTTCTATTGTCTTCCTCTTTGCAGAACTTAAATATCCTATGGCAGAACTTATAAATATTTCCAAACAACTATATTCAAGTCTTAATGCCTCTTATTTTTTAAAACAAATATCATTTCTCATATGTTTTGCTCCTCCAGTGATGGGTTAACATTTGCCCTCTTCCCTACTAAGGTATAAGCTCCAGACTATAGAAATCAGGTTAGTTTATTTTCTTGTGCATCTTTAGTGACCTACAGGTGGTAAGTGCCCAATAAACACTAGTGGCAGTGTGACATATGAGTTACTACCTCTGAAATTAGTGTTCCAACTCACTTTCTAAATTGATCACTTATTATCTGGCTAACCTTGAACAAGTTCCTTAAATTTTCTTATGTTTGTTCTTCTTATAAAATAGATTTTTTAAAATGCCTATTACATAGAGTTACTATTTTTTATTGAATGTGAAAAGGAGTCTAATGTTTAAATGTTATGCCTACTATACACTGAAGAACTAGTTATTATTACAACTACACTTGCTTTGGAGATAGGAAGCCAGGTATGTATATCCTTGCTAGCATTATTCATTAGAGAGTAGTTCAAAATTAATCTATAGTTGTCATTGACATAAGCATATTAAATTAATTTTCAAATTCAGAGAATTCAAATATTTAAATTTAAATCATCAGGGAATAGTATGGAAATAATGGCATGTCTTCCCAAGTTCTATAGTCATTATTTTTATGAATTATTAAAGATAATAGTTCCTACTTATCATTTATTGTATGCCCAGTCTATTTCAGACAGTAGTGATACATGAATTATCCTACTAACTTTCCCAACAACTTATGAGGATTAGGTTTTTTATTGCCCTGATTAAAGCATTTGAGTTCCAGATGAACTGAGAAACTCCCTCGCATCATTGGCTGCCAGAAAACAATGAAAGGGCCAAAACAAATGTTACTTATTTGTAATTCAAGCTTTCTGTGTAATGTAGGTTGTATAAACTATAAACTAGGAAATGACAGAAAACTTCGTCTTCCCTTTGCCAAATTCTGAAGATAAACAACCCAGGTCTTCAATGCCCAGGGGAAATTTCAGGGCCTGGAGTCTCAAGGTTTCTACCCAGGAGGCCTCCTCCACCAGGATCTGTACTGCCAGTAAAGGCATGAACCTTATGTGACTTTGTGGCATGAATATTCTCAGTGGACTAGACGGCAGTTCATTGTCAAAAAACAGCAAACAAACAAAAAATAAACAAACAAACAAAAAAACCCCACTACTTGATAATATACTAATTCTTAGGGAAGATACGAGCTTTGCAACTCTGCCCTCTCTCCGTGTTGCCAGAGTACTGAGGGGTTCTGTTCTTATTCCCCTCCACATCTCTATGAATGTTCACTCCCTGAGAGCCTGATGGGGAGCCAAGAGACACAGCTTCACTTGCTGACTGAGGGGTTCCCTTCTACGGAGAGCCCTACTCAGGGAAAGCCAGAATTCCTGGCATCCCCCCCCACACACACACAAAAAAAAAGAGTTTCAGAATGAGTCAGTAGGAAGTGTCGTTG
Organism: Tokudaia tokunoshimensis; assembly: GCA_036184795.1. NCBI lineage: Eukaryota > Metazoa > Chordata > Mammalia > Rodentia > Muridae > Tokudaia > Tokudaia tokunoshimensis. The sequence goes on along the minus strand of BTHU01000002.1, from coordinate 80,490,631 downwards.
GAATTTATTAAGAAGCAGTTTGAAGGCCAGATGTAATACTCATGCCTTGGATCCCAGTGCTTGGCGGCAGAGTCAGGTGAGGCTCCATAAATTCGAGGGATGCCTGATAGACAGACAGTTCCAGGGCAGCAAGAGTTGCACAGGAGAGTGAGAACGGAGTTTCAACATAAATTTACTGCAGGTGTTAACAGAAAGAGAAGTGCTCAGGAAAAGATAGTATACAGCCAAGTTAAGTGCAGTGAGAGCTTCTCAAGAGACAGGTGTGCTTGGGCTGTGGAAGTCATGCAGTTAGTAGAGTGCTTAGCTAGCATACAAGAAACCCTGGGATCTATCCTCAGCAGCACATATATCAGGTATGGTAACTTATGTCTGTGATCTTAGCCCTCAGAAAATAAAGTTGAGGGGATCAAAAGTTCAAGGACAGCTTTGGCTGCATAGTGAGTCCAAGGCCATTCTGGACTACAAGAGAACCTTTCCATAAGACAAACAAAACAAAACCAGAGAGCCATATTTAGCAGTAGTCACATAAATGATCTTAGTGGCTACTCAAGATATGCTACAGAAGGTTGCTGAAGAACAATGGCTCACTTTTCTTCTCTTTTGGTTGGTAAGATGACAGGGGTCCTAAGGTACACCATACAGGCTTATTGACTGATAAGATAAAGCCTTACGGCACAAGGATTTCACAAAGGAGTTAACACATGGTATTTTTCCTGTAAAGGAAATTTGTATAGTCCTGTATGTAAGATTTCCAGAAATTTTCAAAAGACTAGGGAAACAGTAAGAAAAGTAGAGCTATACTCGAAGGCCATATATACCCAGATCTTGAGCACAATTCATTGCTAATTGAAACATTCTTGTTTAAAATATCTGTATATGGAAGCTTGTACAACCAATTTGGTTTAGCAAGGCAGCTTTTTTATTTAACTTTTTAATCCTAATATAGGTTTTCACAAATATCAAAGAAAAAGGTGTTTGCTTCCTGACATGCTAAAACTTTGAGTTAGTTGCATACAAATTCTAACACTTTTTTTAAATTGTTACATACAATAAATAAGACTTTGGCATCTTCTTAAACCTCGAGTGCTATTTCAATAGGTAACACAGGTTCAGCCTCCCAGTTGGTCCTGAGCATCTGCCTGGTTTCAATGGCTTCTCCCTGTATCTGCTCATTCTCTACACTAGTGAGAATTGGAGAGTACATAACAAATTTGGATAAATGATAAAAAGGTATAAGAACAAAAATTTGCATTACTAGTAGGATCAAAATTGATTAAAGCATTATGTCTACATTCTTAGACCACTTGGGTCAAACCATTGGTTTTTGCTTTAAGTTTTTCTGCAGGGAAGTCTTGAAGTCAGGAAGTTGAACAAATAACTTTCTAAAGTAGAAAGCCGACATCTGTCAACATTGATGGATGTCCTCACTCCCCTCCTCTGGATACATACCTGTGAGCAACTCTGAGAGCTGGGACTTCTGGGAATCCACACCCAACACAGATAATGCCCTGTAGGTCAGGCAGAGGGCAGAAGAGCTTTTCTGACTTGCAGTCCTTCCTTAATATACTACAAATTCAGATTCTTCTCATTTTTTTGCCATAGCTACCTCATAAAGTTTTTTGCTATTTTGTTTTTGATTGATAAACAAAGGAGTGAGTTATACAATGCGATCCTCATACATATTTTTGTTTTGGGTCTAAGCTGACAGATTTAAAATCAAATACAAACAAAACTTCTAAGACAAGAAAATTTGCACATAATTTGCACATTACCAATACATTTTACGATAAGAACTGCTTATCAGCATTTCTCAGAGGAAAGCAGGAGATAATCTTTGCTTTGCTTGGAGGTCATTTATTCATTCTCTGTACCAATATTTGTAGGCCGCCTGCTGTTTGCTGCTGGTTTACTGTTCTAGAAGGCAGAGCTATACCAGTTAACAAACAGCAATACTTCTGCTGTACTTGTACTGTACAAACAGAGGTGAGGAGATGGCTAAAGCAAACCCTGGGTGGAGAGGCTTCTAACCAGGCATGTTGTGAAGCTGTAATTCATTGGATTTTTTTTCAAGATGATTTTAATTAAAAAAATTATAAGCTTTCTATGAGTAATTTTTCCACAAGGTTAAATCGGTTTTTCTGCTAAAGTTCATAGTTGACTTTCAACTTTGCATCTGAATAAGATGTCAGTTATAACTTTATTTAACATTGACCCATTTTTTTAACAATAGAAGAATAAGTCAAGAAATCTCCAGCTCCCAAGATTCCATAATGTGTTAGAAGTTTTCAAAATGTTTTTTATTGGACTTTAAAGCCATCAACAGGTACTACAGAGACTGTTAAAACTGCAGAGTATTAGACTGCCAAGTTCTGGAGACTACCATTTCAGGATACAGGCACTCTGTGGTTCAGGTGCTTGGGATTCTAGATACAGACATGAGTACAACCTTTATAAATAATTTGTTAACACTAACACACAACAGCTTGCTAAATTGTTGTTATAAATTTCAGCCCACGTAAACATACATGTTGACTCTCCGGAGAATACATTTGTAATCATTGGAAAACATCTGCATCTCCACAAAAGAAAAGGGAAGAATGGTATCACATCCAGAGCACAGAGCTCCTGTTTCTTCTCCTGTTCTTCTAATGCTTTCATTGCTTGGGGCACTCTCGTGTTATTCCATTGTCCCACAGAGATCACTGTCACTGAAAGATTCATGTTAGGGTGAAATATATTAAGTGTGAGCATTTTTGGCTCTTTTGGTTTTGATCATGGCTGTATTTGGTTTGCAACTATTTTAATATATCTTTCTAATAATAAAACATTTTGGAACACTCCTCCACTGCTGGTGGGATTGCAAGCTGGTACAACCACTCTGGAAAGCTGTCTGGCGGTTCCTCAGAAAACTGGGCATGACACTCCCGGAGGATCCGGCTATACCACTCCTGGGCATATACCCAGAGGTTTACCTGCATGCAATAAGGACACATGCTCCACTATGTTCATAGCAGCCTTATTTATAATAGCCAGAAGCTGGAAAGAACCCAGATGTCCCTCAATGGAGGAATGAATTCAGAAGATGTGGTATATTTACACAATGGAATACTACTCTGCAATTAAAAACAATGAATTCACGAAATTCCTAGGCAAATGGTCAGAACTTGAAAATATCATCCTTAATGAGGTAACCCAATCACAAAAGAACACACATGGTATGCAGTCACTGATAAGGGGATATTAACCCAGAATCTCGGAATACCCTAGACACAATTCGCATATCAAGAGATTTCCAAGAAGATGGAAGGAGAGTCCCCTGGTCCTGGAAAGACTGGATGTAGGGGAACGCCAGGACAGAGAAGCGAGAGGGGGTTGAATGGGGAAAAGAGGGAGGGAAGGGGGCTTATGGGACTTTCGGGGAGGGAGGAAACGGGAAAGGGGAAATGATTTTGAATGTAAATAAAAAAACGTAGAAAATAAAAAATAATAAATAAAACATTTTGGGGGGCTGGAGAGATGGCTCAGTGGTTAAGAGTACTGACTGCTCTTCCAGAGGTCCTAAGTTCAATTCCCAGCAACCACATGTTGGTTCACAGCCATCTGTAATGGGATCCAATGCCCCCTTCTAGTGTGTCTGAAGAGAGCAATAATGTACTCATATACATAAAATAAATAAATATCTAAAAACTTTTACGTTTTTAAGTTTTTATTCTACTAATAAACAAAAATAAAGTGAGTCCATCTTGTCTTGAGGTTACATTCTAGTGGGAGTTGGTGGGTGTTAAAACACAAAGGAAAGGTCTAAGCACAAACGACAAACAAGACAGGGAGAACAGGAGGAGACTGCAGGAGAGAAGGGAGGGAAAATGAAAAGCCTCACTATGGATGGTAGTAACATTTTCCAGAATGCCATTTCTAAGCAGGAAAGAATGCTTTCCTCCCAAGCCCACTGACCTGCAGATGGTTACTATAGCTCAGATTTACAAATAAATTTTTAAAAAAAGAAAAAAAATGGGCCTAGTGGCCCATGCTTGTAATCTCAGCACTGTGGATGCCTGGGGCTGGATGACTGGACACACAACTTTACCTGGCAGGTGAGTTTCTGGCCAATGAAAGATCCTGGCTCAAAAGAACTATAAATAAATAATTAAGGAAATAAATAGTAATGGCTCCAGAGGAATAGCACCTAAGGTTGGCCTCTGAGCCCTGCACACACCAGCACATATACAGTCACGGGCACACACACATGCACACACACACACACACACACACAGAGAGAGAGAGAGAGAGAGAGAGAGAGAGAGAGAGGTCATTTCTTCTTCTGATGCTGACATTCAACTTGTAACCAACCATGTAGAGTATCATGAGGCCCAGAGATTAAGGCTGAAGCTGTAGCAGTTCTCACCCTTACTTGGCAGAACAAGGAATTCCAACTCTCTCTGCCCAGGTTTCCTTGCCCTTGAAATAGTAGTAATTGCTGCCTTCATTACTGTCAAATTGAACAGGTGAATTTGTATAAAATTCTTGGCAACACAGCTGGCATACAGAGTGCAGATCAAGTGTTCAATAACACCTGCACAAACAGTAGCAGCATGTAACGGAATGTTTTCTGTTTACATTCTCAGGGGACAATTATTTTTGTTTCTGTTTCTATAACATTTTAGATGCTGAAGTAGTTCAAGTACTATAATTAGACTTACTGTATGCCTGCAAAGACATGCATGGAATGTACTATTTTTTAAGTTCCTGGGATTGTTGATGTTTTAGCTGTACACATAACTGATCCTTATCTCAAACAGCCAGAGGCCAAATTCTTACAAACAAAGTGTTTCTCACAGATGTTTTAAACTTTATAGTTTTTGCCTTCAAGTTCAAAAGTTGGTGAATAACACACACACACACACACACACACACACACACACACACACACACACACGGTAGTGTGGAGTAGTAAATATCAGCCAGAAGCCATTGGAAAGAAAACACGCCCTAGTTGGCCTGAGCTTTAGGTGGTGTTTGAGTGGCCAGTGCTGGGTGATTGTGGATGTAAAGTCAAGCACAGAGAAAGTCTTAGAAACAGGAAGCACTTCCCAGTCCTACAAGCACAGTTGATTCAATTGTCTGGATTTTTTTCTACAGTTGTGATTTTTTTTCAATACATTTGTAGGAAAAAAAAATATTGGAGCTCCTCCCATCCCAAACTCAGAGAGCTTAGGGTATTTTATCTTATACATGAGCTTGAGTTCAGATTTAACTGGGCAATCTAGTGTGCCTGGTGTTTATCTGATACGTATGTCACTCCTGTTTGTAGAGGTTTTAAAAGGTTGTCTTTTCTCTGGGTATTATCTAGCTAGACATTGATGAGACAATACTCTGCAGAATTAAAGAATATTTCAAGTTGGCCACAGTGGTACACGCCTGCACTTCCATATAACTGGAACACTTAGACAAGAGGATCACTTGATCCTCGAAATTAGAAGACAACCTGGGCAGTGGTAAGACTTGAAGAAGACTGCCAGGGAAAGCATCCACAATTTCTTGGTGTTTTGTTCATGGGTGCCATTGCACTCCTGGGCCTCATTTCGGCATCAGCTTTTGTCCTTCAGCCTTCACTGAGCAAAATTCCTGTGACACTTTAGAGAAAGGAGAGGTGTATCTTGGAGCACAGTTTGAGGAGTTCAGTCCGTGGCCACTGAGTCATATCTTCTCAGCATGTGATGAAAGCAGTGCATGGAGGAGCAAGGGATCAATGTCCCACAATCCCCTAGGAGGCTATTCTTCCAGTGACCTAAAACCTCTTACTACATGCCACCTGGTAGAGATTCCACCATGTTCCATGGAGACATATAGCCAAGCCTTTGTGGATGAGACTTTGGGGATCATTCCAGATCCTAACGCTAACATAACCTTTCCCCACTAACTCTTTCTATTTGTTTCTTCATTCCTTCACCCCACATTACCAGTCTGATACACCATCATCACTCTCATTGACTATTCTAAGGAGAGATCAACAGAGAAGGATTATGTCGGAATAACAGGAAAGGTGTGACCTACATACCTTCTAAAAGTTTCCCTAGGAAAGGGCAGTGCCTCTTGCTGCCTGTGCTTTTTAACACAGCACATAGTTTTGCATATACTTTAAGTTCTAAGCCTAATTTGATATTTTTTCCAGGATGTTATTAATATATTGGACTATTAACAATTTTTTTATTTGATTTTTAGATCCCCAAATCCAAGAGTAAAGTATCTTTTTGACCTTTGAGGATTCTGTATCCAGAGCTATGCAAGAGTATCCTTCAGATCAGCCTGCAGCTAAGTTGTAAGAAGAATCCTACTTGGATAATATGACTTCAGTAGAAGATGCTGATGGTGCCAAGATGATACCCAAATTGGCGAGTTTCCTTTATCATCATGGTACAAATTTAATCATGTTCTCTGATATACCTACCCATATGTCAAGATATTCTAATGAACACTAGGGTCAACAACATTGGTGTAAAGGAGGGAAAGTATTTAAATATTTTAAAAGCCATTGTATATATTAAGAGTGATCTAATAACTAATGTATAAGAGATTGAGGGCTATTTTTTTTATTAAAAAGCATTTCATTATTAAGGCTATTCTGAGTTTACAGTTAAAAGCTAAAGCATTCATTTTGAATTTTCTACAGGAAAATACTAGGTATAAATCAAAGCAGAAATGAGACTCATTGCTGAAACCAATTCAACACATTCATTAAGATACTGTTTGGGAGCTATAAAGTTACTCATTATACCTGGAAGGAAAGAACATGAAGAAAAGTTTTTAAATAAATTAATGAGGCCTGCACATTATTTACTTGCAAATGAATTTGGGGATAAAGAAGATCCTTAGTTGGTAAGGTGCTTGCTATGCAAACGTGAAGATTTGAGTGTGGATCCTTCATTATTATATGAAGCTTTGCCCAGCAGTATGTTCCTGTAACCACAGCCTGAGAAGTAGAAACAGGCAGAGTCTAGGGTTCAACAGCCAGCCAGCTTAGCCAAATTATAAGCCCCAAACCAAAGAGAGACTTTATCTCATAAAACAAGGTTGTTGGTTCCTGGGGAATGACAACCAGGTTGTGTTCTTTGGCTTCAACATGCACACACAAACATGCACATACACCTGCACACACACACACACACACACACACACACACACAGAGAAAAGAATTATCTTTTGTGACAATTTGTAATGTACTTCTAAATGAAGAAAAGTCTCTGTAAGTATTAGCCCTCCTAGAGATTGAAAATGTTCAAATATTAAATAGATAGCATGAACTTAAGGGGATTTTGCCTTGGGTTGCTTTAAAGAAAAGCTAAACTTTGAGCTGAATCTTGAAAGATAATGATAATTTTAATAGAAAGAAAAAAAACAGGATACTTTGAATAGGTCCAGTTATGGGGGACACGGGGGTGAATAGAAAACCGGACAGAGCTGGAAGAAAGAAAGGGGCGGTGTGTGCTAGGAGCTTGACTTTTGTATCCTCCATTCACTAAATTGATACTCTCTGACTCCAGGAACTGCTTTACAGCAGACGTTGCTGTAAGTGCACAAAGCTCATCAGGCCCCAGTGTTTTTAAACCTGACGTGTTAGTGGAGAAAGCAATGAAGACACACAGGAGAAAATAGCCCCCAAGAGAGGGGAATTCCATGTTCAGAGCATCAAGAAATTACAGCAGGTTAACAAAAAACTTGTTCAACATCATGTTAGTGTAAGGGAAGTTTTTGTATAATCAGAAGTCCTGGGCTGAGACATAAAGAGGGAAATGAGTCTGTGAGAATCAGGGGACCAGATTCCAATAGAGCTCCTACCTGATGCAGAAGAATTGGGGTGTGAGAAGTTAATCTTCACAGGTAGCAGGAATCAGCAGACTATAAGCAGGTAGGGGTGTGATAGGTGCCATGGAGAATTGATGTGTTAAGAAACAATCTGCCCACCACAAGAGAACACACTAACTAACCTGGGCCTATAGGGACTCAGGGAGACTGAACCAACAATCATGGAGCCAGCATGGGTCTGACCCAGGTACTCTGCATAGAGGTTACCATTGTGTAGTTTGGCCTTCTTGTAGAACACTTGACAGTAGGATCCAGAACTGTCTCTAACTCTTTTGCCTGCTTTTTGGGACCTGTTTCTTCTGTAAAGGGTTGCCTTGTCCAGCGTTAATATGTGAGGAGGTGCCTAGTCTTACTGCAACTTGATATACCATGTTTGGTTGATATCCTTGGGAGGCCTGACCTTTTCTAAAGAGAAAGGAGGAGAAGTGGATGGAGGTGGAGGGAGAGGAGAGGTTGGGGAAGAGATTTAGAGGGGAAAAAGGAGGGAAAACCTTGGTCAGGATGTAATATATGAGGGAAGAATAGATTTAACTTTTAATTTAAAAAGTTAACCAAAAATAAAGAAAGAAACAGTCTTCTGTAAGTGTGCAGGTTACAGTGGAAGAAGCCAAGTTTCAAGGCAATTACAATTTTGCCAAGATACATATTAATCTTTACTGAGATCTAACTTTGTGCCGTTTGTAGAGAAGTTTAAGTCTAATACTTGGGGAGACAATAGAAAGAAAGGTGAATAAACATTCAGTGATTGTTATCCAAGATACATTTGAGAGATTCCTATTATATACTTGAGACTGTGAAACTGGCTGCTAAGAAAACTCCTGTGGTGGTGCTCACCTTTAATCCCAGCACCCATTAAGCAGAAGCAAGCAGATCCCTATGAGTTCAAGGATAGTCTAATCTATGTAGAAAATTCCAGGCCAGCTAGAGCTACACAGTGACACCCTGTTTTAAAAACTGAAACAAAACAAAAACATGCAAGCACTCCTCTTGAGAAATTTAAAATACAACTCAGAGTTTTATTGTAGTGAATGAGGCAGGGGAAGGCCCACACAATACAGAAGAACAAGGGCTAAAGAAGACTTTTATTGTTTGCTTTTCTTTTTAGATTGTTTAATTTATTTTATGTGTAGATTTTGCCTGCGTGGCCCAAGGAGGTCAGAAATGGTCATCAGATCCCTTGAAACTGCGGTTAAGATGATTTTGAGCCATGAAATAGGTACTGGGAACTGAACCCAGGTTCTCTACAAGAACAAGTATTCCTAACCACTTAGCCTTCTCCCTGCCTCCCTGGAAAAAAAATCTGAATTAAGCCTGGTAGGTTAAGTGGTTTCATTGAGCAGATAAATAGAGACAAGAATGTCCTTGGAGACCATATATGAGGACATGCAGGGCATGAGGACAACTTCCAAAGCAGCTGTGGATTCCTATTATCTGCAGTTAGAATATGAAGGGTATGGTAATTTGTCATCATTGTACAACATACCTGAGAGAAATAGACTTTTAAAGAGAAAATTGTACATATTTTAGTTGAATCCTAGCACTGAGGACGTAGAGGTGGTTATTTCTCTGTGAGATCTGAGCCAGGTTGGTATACACCAAGAGTTCCAGACAAACTAAGGCTATATAATGAGACCTTGTCTCAATAAAAATTAATTAATAATTAATTAGGGCTGGAGAGCTGACTCAGAGATTAAGAGTGCTCACGCCTTTAATCCCAGCACTTGGGAGGCAGAGGCAGGTGGATTTCTGAGTTCGAGGCCAGCCTGGTCTACAGAGTGAGTTCCAGGACAGCCAAGGCTACACAGAGAAACCCTCTCCCGAAAAACCAAAAAAAAAAAAAAAAAAAAAAAAGAGTGCTCAGTTTTTTTCTGAGAACCTGAGTTCAACTTCCTGCACCTAGAGGATAGCTAATAATCCCCTGTTACTAGAGTACCAGCAGATCCAAGGCCCTCTTTTGGCCTCTATGAACGTCTATACACATATTAATCATGTACATATACTTAGGCAAACTCACAAGCACATACAAATCAATTAACTAGTTAAATCTAAAAGCAATGCTTAGTGACACAATCATTTCATCTAGTGAAAGAAGATCACCTAAAAGACCACGTGTAGCAAAAGCATTTCTAAGAACCAAGAACATAGCTGGACACACAGTATTACCTTACCTCAAATTATACTAGAGGGCTATAGTGACAAAGTCAACATGGTGATGACATGCAAAATAAAGATAGTTAGGCCAATGGAATAAAATATATCTGCAAATAAACTGCCAAAGCTACCACCACCTAATTTTTGACACAGGAAGCAAAAACATGAAATAATGAGTCCTGCTTGGCCACATCGAAAGGACAGTGTAACATGGTTTCCTACCCCTGGAACAGAGACAGCATGGGCCCCACAAGTGTTGACAGTTGATAGGCATGACAATTGTTTGTGTATATGCATGTGTATGTGTATGTATATGTATATGATGTATATGTGTATTTATATTATTTCATGTTCCTCCTTTGGGAAATAGTCTTCCTGCCAAGGTTATCAGGGAATGTCTTCTCTGCCAAGGTTGATGAGAGACAGCAGGAATCTGGGAAGCAAGGGAGTAGCTAATATCTCAGCAAAATGGTAAACACTGAGACCTTCAGGATAACCCTTAAGACTTTGGAAAGAACTCTGAAAATATGAGTTAAAAAATATATAATTTCTCAACTATGTAAAATATAAGGATGCAATATGAATTATATAAGGAGCTTCATAGATGAAAAAGAACAGAGGAAACTGTACTGTGAGCCAGCTTATCAGAAAGATACTAAGGAAAGAGATAAAGAGATTTAGGGAGTGGTGATCTCAGGGCAAGATCCCACTCAGCTAAGATTTTTGTTTTTGCCTACACAAGCAGGAAGATTCCTGAATTCAAGGGCAACCTGGGAGAGAGGGAGTTTAGGTACAGACCTAATTGTAGGAATGATAATTTCAGGGCGAGGTCCCACCCAACTAGCTTATTGTCTGTGCTTAACTAAGGCAGGCAGATCTCTAAATTCTTTTGCAATGTTAAAAAAAAAGTACTTGTCCTTTTCCAAAAAGCCAAGGGGCTAAGGGCATTGAGTGCTGATTCCTTTGCTAGTTGAGAGGGAACCTGGAGTAAATGAATTGATATGTAAATGAAAGACTGGGATTTTGGTCTGCATGAGATGACCCAGAAATAGTAGTTCTTTTTTTTTTTTTTGGATCAATTAGACAACTTTTACTAAATGAGAAAACTAAATTAAAATGTGCTTTAAACAAAATAAATTAGAAAAAAAGATATGTGCATTTTAAAGAATTTCTGTACTGTGCTGAAAATCAAATGTTTCTTGCAGTAATATAATGTGCCAGCCCATAAAATGTTAACAGAGTTCTGAATTTAACATTTTCAAAGACAATATAAGGTTTCACATCTATGGTAACACATAAAAAGGGCATTATATAAACACTATATCCATCCCTATGACTCTTACAAGTTTGACAATATTTAATAAAAGACTTTGCAATCAGATCCAATAAGTGTTACATCCAAAGAATCACAAATCTGTGTGTGTTCTTAATTCCTCCTTCTAACATCATTGTTGACTTTGCTACTCCTTGACATTTGTTAATGCTAACCCTTAAAAAAGAGAGAACAGGGAAAGAAATACTGCAATAAACTCTTGATCGTGTACAGAAATTATTGTTAACTATACTTCACTACAAAGCATGTCTATACACATCCTGACCTTTGATCATTAAAATGCAGAGTAAAAATCTTTAGTGACATAGCCTTACAACATTCACATGGCAATTATCAAGACAGTGAAGCACCCAATACTCAGAGCTAACAAATGTCCCACTGACCACCATTCATTTAAATACATCCTTCACATAGAGAGGGAAAGAAGAGAGTCAGCTTTCTAAGGCTTGTCAAAAAGGACTCTCATGTTCTGTGGATCTAAAAAAAAAACAAACAACAACAACAAAAAATCCCAAAACAAAACCAATGCAGGTGAGGGTAATAGCAAGAAGTTAAGCATGCCAAAAAGTGTTTCATGCGAATTAAAACCTAAAGCCAAGGTACCACATAATTACATTACCAACTAGGTTTGGATAATACTATATGAGCCTTATCTTAAATGAAATTAAATGGAACTGCACAACAGAGCATCAATAAATTAAAGATTAGAGTGCACAAATCCAAATCAGTGGCAGTTTTGTAAAAAGCAAAATACCATTATCAGCTGCAAAGTTTGCCCAGTCAAACTGTTTGATTAAAATCATTGGATCAGTTTGTATATTTTTAAAACCTATCAACCTCTAAAGTTCCTTTTTATTACAATGAGGCATAAGTTTTCTTAGTAAGTTCCAACAGTTACTAAAGAAGATAAGTGAAGGAAAAGAATAGTTGGTGAATGTCTTTAAAGCTCTTCCCATTTTCACTTTTTAAAATGTTTAGGGAAAAACAGGAAAAGTGGATGCCATTATTCTAGCAAAAAGAAATCAAAGAAGCCAAAAATAATGAAACAACCAGGCAACACTAAAACCACGTTACACAGATGGGTCTTCATGCTTTCATCTGGGTAACTAACAGAGCTAGTTTAACTGGGATGCTTTTCAACTTTAAAAACTGTGATATGAGAAGATAGAACTTTAATGGGTACTTTTGAATTTGGATTTAACTTTGTTGAATATTATAACAGAGTATACTATTACAATTACAATACAGTGTAGCACATCTTTCTATTAGAAAAAATTTAAGATTCTTTACCTGTCTTCTTAACTTAAAGGTGTGACATCACAAAGGATATCGAATGGCTGGTTGGTTTTACAGTGCACACTTATATATTATGAAGTATGTCCTTAATAAATCTGATGGTTTCTCTTTCCAGAATTCCTGTCTTCACCTTTTCTTTGATTTGAGGCGGAGTAGTCCTCTTTTTTAGAATTTTTTTTTTTTTTTTTAGAATTTTTTTCTAGGAAGAGCTAACTGTCTGGAGATCTCTAGAGAGCAAACACAGCTCTTTAGAATTTCTCATTGCTCTTTAAAGTTTGCTTGGAAAGCTAACATGGATCTTTTAGAATGTTTTCTAGAAGCTATATATAGGGAACTGCTTTGAGAGCTAACACAGATCTTGTAGAATTTTTTCTGGATTTCTGATTTTGATCAGAAAACCCAAGAATTACTTTTCGAATTTTTTTAACAGGATTTCTGACTTTATCATGAAATTCAAGAATTTTCTTTGAGCAGCTTTTCTGACTTTTACCAGAAAACCCATGTACCATCCAGAGAGCCTTAGAATTTTTTTCTAGCAAAAGAAAGTGGCCACAAGCAGAGAGAGCTGTTTCAAGAAAGGGCTAACTCAAGCAAAAAGCTGTCTCAAGCAGACGACAGAGCCAAGAGCTGTCTACAGAGAGCTGTTTAGGGAACCTTCTTGAACAGAACACAGGCCATCAACTTGGACTCACAATTTGACTTTGAAGGTTTTGTTGTTGTTTTGTTTTGTTTTGGTTTTTGCCATTCTCAAACACCTGTTCTCTCAGGAAACCCTCTCCAAGCTGAGACTAGTCTTTGGCAATTCAATAGAATAAAGATAGCTTACCTAACAAATGGTGCTAACAAAACTGAATATCCACTGACTGCAGAAGAATCTAATTAGTTTAAAATCAGTTACATAAAAACACATTCAAAATGAATGAGAGGTCTTAATAGTGAATCTTAATCATGGAAACTACTGCAAGAAAATGTAAGGTATGCTTCAAGACACTGAGATAGGCAAGAACTTTCTGTACACAGAACCTCAATAGCACAGACACTCCCACCAAGTATCCACAAGTGAGACTATTCGACATTAAAGAGTTTCTGCAAAGGAATCTATAAGTAGAGCAAACAGCATACAGGATGGGAGAAAATCTTCACTAGTAACACTTCAGACAGGAGGCTTATGTCCAGAATTTACAAAGAATCGTAGAAAATACTAAGGAAATAAAAGTGCCAGTCAACAAAAGGATTAATAAAACAATCAGGCATTTTAGAAAAAAAAGAAAACACAAAATGGTCAATAACTACTGTCAAAAGTGTTCAACAACCTTAGCCATCAGGAAAATGCAAATTAAAACTACTTTGAGATACTTCCTCACCAAGTCTGGTGACTCTCATAAAGAAATTGACAGTAGATGCTATAGAATTGATTCGGAGGGGAAGAATATTGGCTGCTCTTCCACAGGACCTAGAGTCAGGTCCTAACACCTACATAATAACTTATAGCTGTCTGTAATTCCAGTTCCAGTGGATGCCCTCTTCTGCCCTCTGCTAACATCAGCCATGCACACGATGCAGAGACATATGGTGCAGGATTTTCCATGTCCTATCATATTTGGGCAGTAGGAGGCCTGTGATTGGACAGGAAAAGGGAGGCAGAGCTAGGAGTTGTGGGGGCGTGGACAGAGGTTGCAGGAGGTGAAGAAAGGAGAACCAAGATGGCTTCGGACATGGACCTGTGTGTAGCATTTACTAGCCACAAATAGATAAGTTTTTATAAGATTAGAAATACTGGGACAGGCTGGTGAGATGGCTCAGCGGTTAAGAACACTGACTGTTCTTCCCAAGGTCCTGAGTTCAAATCCCAGTAACCACATGGTGGCTCACAACCATCCATAATGAGATCTCACGCCCTCTTCTGGAGTATCTGAAGACAGCTACAGTGTACTTACATATAATAATAAATAAATCTTTAACAAAAAAAAAAAAAAAAAAAAAAAAAAAGAAATACTGGGACAAAGCTTTTATCATTATCAATTGGCTCTCAAATTATTGTATTGGCATCTTGTAAATTGTAATATTACTTATACATAAACCTGATTAATTAAGCTTTAAGAATTTTGGTTTACTTGATTACTAGAATGTGGGGCCACTAATTACAGAGGTTTATGGCAGAGAGAGAACACAGCGGAGATGCTGTGGGAACTAGCGGGGAGAGAATAGCTCAGTGTGGAGCAAGATCCCGCCGGGACATGGTGCTGAGGCCTGGCGGGGCTGGAGAGATGGTGGGTTCACTTTTTTAATATTTCCAATAACAGGCATATATGTAGACAAAACACCTACACACAGAGAATAAAATGTAAAAACTAAAAACAGAACATAATATTTTTAAAAAGGAAATTTGGCAATGAATCTTAGAAATGACATGGGAAAGAAGAGCCCTATTCACTGATGGTGGAGATACAAATTAATATATCCATTGTCGAAATCGGTTTGGAGGTTCCTCAACAAATTAAAATTGATATGTCAAACGACAAGGTGATTTCACTTGTGGATGTATATGTAGTTAACTTTGTATCTGCCGGAGAGATATTTGCACCCTCACGTCCCTTGCTGCTTGTTTATGACAGTAATGGAGCAGAAGCAGTCCAGACGACCACTGACAGGTGAATGGAACGAAAGCGCAGCACATATACAAAATAGAACTCTACTCAACCATAAAGAATAAAATTTGTAGGAAAATGGATGGACATAGAAAGTAAACTATTGAGTGAGAAAGATACATAATATTCAGATAGATAAAAATATATTCTCCCCTATATATGGATCCTAGCCTATAAGATATACATTTATATTTGGATCAGGAAAAATGCACGTAAAGCACACATGTGTCATGAGAAAGAGTTGAAAGCAAACTACTGTTCTTGCTTCAATTCTCTCATGTTTTCCTCCCTTTTTGTTGTTGATCAAATGCAAAAATTGTAACTATAATGAAAGTATAAAACCTTAAGTCACACTTGGCTTCACAATGGCCATCTTAATTTTTTTCTAAACTAGGGGCAAGTGTTTGCTAGATTGGCTACCTTATTCTAGGTTTGTAATTTTATTTGTGCATTCATTATAATAAAGTGATTTTTTTAATTTAAAAAATGGCTAGATAACAGAGACATTTATATAAAAAGGAATTTTTTTTGTAATAAAGGTGTGTTACTAAAATTCACAGGAGAATGAATGATACAGATTTTATTTTGTTATTTATTTTATGTGTATGAGAGTTTTCCTTCATATATATATATATATATATATATATATATATATATATATGTATACACCACAAACATGTCTATTGCTAGCAGAGGCCAGAAAAGGGTGTTAGATTTCCTGGGGCTGGAGTTACAGAATGTTGTGAGCCATCATGTGGGTACTGGGGATAGGGCTCAGGTCATCTGGAGGAACAGTAGATGCACTTACTTCACTGTTGCCATAGAATAACACAGTTCTACCGGAGCATGCCTGGCTCCCTTCTCATGCGGCACCACACACGCACTTGCCTTTTTCAGGGACACTGACAGACTTGAAGAAGTTATTGGACAGTTACCTCTTCTAATGCAAAATAGGGTCATACCAGCATGGGATTCTTATTCTTTTAAAGACTTGGTGGTAGGAGCAAACAGGGGTACAGTTACTACAGAAACTAGACTGAACATGTTAACTATTTGTTAACTACTGTGTTAAAACAAACAAACAAACAAAACATTTCAAACCTTAATGAGCTACACTGGCTTGAAAATCACTGAAATCCCAACTTTGTAAGCATTGCCAGCTGCAGAAGCAGGGGTCTTTGTTACATTGGAGGTAAGTTTGTCCCTACCAGAGTGTAACAGAGCACAGGAACAGAGAGAGGGCAGGTACTCCTGAAAGGTGAGTCCTGCCGGAGAGGGAGAAAGGCTCTTTGTCTTTTCATCCTGGAAAGCTTCCAGCATGAAGCTTCTTGGGCTGAAATCAAATGTTATTGGGATGATCAGTATTCCAGGGGACACAGAATCAGAAAGAGAAGCTGCAGAATGCTGAGAGTTACACCTCTCTCTCTCTCTCTCTCTCTCTCTCTCTCTCTCTCTCTCTCTCTCTCTCTTTCTCTCTCTCCTGAGACCATTGTTCATAAGCATAGGGTTGGCCTCTTCTCTGCAGGATTAAAACGATCTGTGTGGCTTAGAAAAAGTTCCTTAATTTTGTCATAAGCCTGTGCTTTCCTTCCAAGATCAGACATCTGAAGACACTGAACAAATAATAGAAGTCTTGTCCTTGGAACTCACAGAAAGGTATCACATGCAGAGCAAAATATTGGAAAAAATCTGTGGTGGTAACATGGTAAATAATGGTACTGGGACACCCTCATATAACCTGTAAAAATATACATCACACCTTGATTTGGTATTTTTTGGGTTTTGGGTTTTTTTGTTTGTTTGTTTTGTTTTTGCTTTGTTAACAGCATTTCATCATGGTAGCTGTCTTCTGGTGCTTTATGGATAATTCCTAATTCCTCAGAAAGCAATCCCTTCCCCGTTCCTTAGCCCTGCTATCCTTCCATAACCAGCCAATTCCAGAATGTACTTTCCTACTCCCTTTCCCTAAAGTGGAAATTTCCGATTTCTTTGGAGACTTAGTTGTGTCGTGTGATGTTTTTCTGGAAGCAGTCTTATGAGAGGATGTTTCCTGAGGCAGACACTTGAGAGAACATGTGATGTTTGGAAGGAGTATATGTAGAACCCAACAGACAGTGAACAAGGATCTTGCATTGGTTCAACTTGCAATGCTTCACCGGTCTTTGCTGATGACACTCTTGCATTGATTTGCCTTGCAACACTTCATTGCTATTTGCTCATCATCGCTTGTCATGACTTTGTAGACAGTTATACACCAAAGAACTTCTTGTGGTACACCAGATGCTTCTTACCACTTCTATAGACTCCTGCCAATTTGGTGGAGTCTATCAGTTTCTTCTGGATCAAGTTGCTGTTGTTGATTTATGCTTGGTGTTTGTTGATTGGACTGGACTACTACCATGGATTCCTGTTTGATGTTCTGGACTTGACTGCTAGAATCCTGAAAACAGAGATTGGAATTGTCCTAAAGAACTACTTCTAAACAGGTACACACACACACACACCTATACCCTTGTCCTATTAACCATCTTTCTCCCCTAACTTTTCCATGGTCTAAAAGGGATGTTGAAGCATTTAAGAACCATTATTAAAGTAGGATCTGAAAAAGGACAAAGCGGCAACCAACAAACTGGGAAAAGATCTTTACCAACCCTACATCCGACAAAGGGCTAATATCCAATATATACAAAGAACTCAAGAAGTTAGACTCCAGAGAGACAAATAACCCTATTAAAAAATTGGAGTACATATCTAAACAAAGAGTTCTCACCTGAAGAATATCTAATGGCTGAGAAGCACCTAAAGAAATGTTCAATATCCTTAGTCATTAGGGAAATGCAAATCAAAACAACCCTGAGATTCCACCTCACACCAGTCAGAATGGCTAAGATCAAAAACACAGGAGATAGCAGTTGTTGGCGAGGATGTGGAGAAAGGGGAACACTCCTCCACTGCTGGTGGGATTGCAAGCTGGTACAACAACCACTCTGGAAAGCAGTCTGGCTGTTCCTCAGAAAACTGGGCATGACACTCCTGGAGGATCCTGTTATACCACTCCTGGGCATATACCCAGAGGCTTCCCCTGCATGCAATAAGGACACATGCTCCTCTATGTTCATAGCAGCCTTATTTATAATAGCCAGAAGCTGGAAAGAACCTAGATGTCCCTCAATGGAAGAATGGATTCAGAAGATGTGGTATATTTACACAATGGAATACTACTCTGCAATTAAAAACAATGAATTCACGAAATTCTTAGGCAAATGGTCAGAACTGGAAAACATCATCCTTAGTGAGGTAACCCAATCACAAAAGAACACACATGGTATTCAGTCACTGATAAGGGGATATTAACCCAGAATCTCGGAATACCCAAGACACAATTCACATATCAATAGATTTCCAAGAAGATGGAAGGAGAGACCCCCTGGTCCTGGAAAGACTGGATGTAGGGGAATACCAGGACAGAGAAGCGAGAGGGGGTTGAATGGGGAACAGAGGGAGGGAAGGGGGCTTATGGGACTTTTGGAGAGGGAGGAAATGGGAAAGGGGAAATCATTTGCGATGTAAATAAAAAAATATAGAAAATAATAAAAGAAAAAAAAGAAAAAAAAAGAAAAATCTAAACCTAGAGCACTCTTTATCAGAACTGTGTATATTGCTAGCTTGTATTAACCTCCATGAGACTTCTTGTCCTCTGCCCATGTTTCCAGCCTTCTTCCCCCCAACATACTTCATTGTTGTGACCAATTACCCAAGAATATCAACTGAAAAGGAGGAAACATTCATTTCAAAGGTCTTCTCTCATGCTTTGTTGTCCTCACTCCAAGCCTGTGCTTGCATAGCATAGTAGGTAATGTGCATTCACCTCAGGAGGCCAAGAAGCACAGAAAGTGAGAGTTCCGATATCTCCTTCCATGGCACATACCACCACCACCTAACTTCCTTCTACTAGGACCGCCTTCCTAATAATTTTCTCACTTTCTTGCACTGCCAACATAACCAATCCTGAACTACACATGGGCCATGGAGCAGGATTTGGTCACTGCCCCTTTTCCATACTATATTCACCACATACCATAGACTTCCCAGGATTGTTTTTGTTTCAGATATTCCTCTCCAAGATGCAAACATCTATCAGATTTTATTCTCTCTAAACACTGCAATAACTTCTCTGAGCTATATTGTAGCTTTGTCAGATAGCTCAGTAAAACAATAAAGAATTGTTAGTCTCTAGAGTGACACCGGATGAGGAAGCCATGCTTCTGAGGTCATTGTGTTGACATATGTTTATTAAGTTAGGCAACATATCTAAGATGATTTGTTTGGCTGACAGGTTTGGACTGAGTGTAGGTCTTCTTATAACCTTGCAATTATTTCTTGCCAGTCTTCTACCCTCAAGTGCTTTATCCTTGTGTGTCTTTATCTTCAGGTCACTGAAGCACTCCTGTGTGTTTCTTTCACCTCCACAGCAGCAGCTATTGGCATGTTTGCTATTGCTGCCAACTTAGTCATTATTGTTGTGATAAACCTACATGAGTCCCATTTGTATTTACATTCTTCTTCCAGACAAAGGTACTCCTGCCTTCATCTCTCTATCTCTTGGCTTCTCAGTTCTATGAGAACTGTATGTGCTTGTTTCCCAATGTAGTCCTTGGAAAGTTCTGACCCAGAGCATTTCTTTTCTATGTACCTGGTGCACACAGAAGTGGCAGTGGTTGTGCCTGCCCTTCATTGCCCAAATAATCCTGATCCATCACATTGCATTCATATCAGTAATCTGCTTTTTATTTACCTAGGTGAATAGGTTTGCAAATATGTACCTACCCACACTGGCAGAAAGTTTGTGCCCTGTGACATTTGCCAAAGAATTCCTGGTGCTTTATCAGTGAAACTCATAAGAATCTAACTTATGACAAGATTAATGATGAATTAATATTCAGCATTAACTATACTTACTTCCCTTCAAATGATCTAATCTATCAATTCCTGCTATTAAATATGGTATTATTTCTAAGGTCCAGCCAGCAAAAATGTAGTCGTAGTTGTTCTGTGTTTGTACTTCAGGAGGGGCATATGCAGTTGGAGCCATGGATCCCTCCAAGTACGCTCTTTGGCTGGTGATTTAGTCCTTGGGAGCTCTGGGGAATCTGGTTGGTTGATATTGTTGTTCTTCCTATGAGGTTGCAAACCCCTTCAATGCCTGGGTGATGCTCAATAAATACATACGTACATAAGGCAGATGAAAATGATGAAGACAATCCAGGTTTTGGAAACCCAGGCATTGATTTGCCTTAAGCCCTTTTCCCTTGATTTCACTGAGCTGTTTCTTTGAGTCTTCTTTAAACTTCTTGAATTCAACTCCTTCAGTCCTTCCCCTAACTCCACCATTGGGGTCCCCATGCTCAGTCCGATGGTTGGCTACAAGCATCCACATCTGTATTGGTCAGGCTCTGGCAAAGTCTCTCAGGAGATAGCTATATCAGATTCCTGTCAGAAAGCACTTCTTGGCATCAGAAATAGTGTCTAGGTTTGGTGACTGCATATGGGATGGATCGCCAGATGGGACAGTCTCTGGATGCCCTTTCCTCAAAGGAAAATCTTACAGGTATAGTGAATCAAGCAGAATATCAAGTCTGGACAGTAAAAATAATGCATATAGATAAAATAAGCAAAGAACATAAAAAAATGAAAAGAAAAGAGAAAGAAACACACAGGGAAGAAACACAGAGGAAATATGAAACACTATAGAAAGACAAACTTTCAAATTATAGGTATAGGTAAGTGTGGTGATTTAAATAAGAATGGCCCTCATAAGCTCATATAGTTGAATGTTTAGTCCTCAAGGAGAGGGATTAGGAGGTGCAGCCTTGTAAGAGTAGATGTGGCCTTATTCGAGGACATGTATTACTAGGAGTGGGCCTTGAGGTTTCAAAAGCCCAAGCCAGCCCCAGTGGCTCTTTCTTCCTGCTGCCTGTGGATCCAGATGTGGAACTCTCATCTACTTTTCTAGCACCATGTCTGCCTTCATGACTCCCTCCCATGATGATAACTGACTAAATCTCTGGAACTGTAAGCAAGCTCCAATTAAAAGCTTTCATTCATAATAGTCGCTATGATAATGGTATCTCTTTGTAACAATAGAACACTGACTAAGACAATGAGGGAGGAAAATCCTAAGTCAATGGTGTAAATCAAATCTTCAATGAAACTAAGAAGACAGCTTCTCCTCACTAAAGGAAAGGTGAACGGTACTAATAGTTCTGAGCATGGAAAGCATGGCACTAGCAGGTCTTGCCCTTCCCCAATTCCCTCTGTCTTGCTAAACTCTTAGATTACATGCTGAAAGCTAGCCCCCAATGTCTATTCCCTTATTTAGCCATTTCCTCCTTCTGAAACTGACAATAGATCAAGATCTAGTTCTCAAGATATTAAGGTGCAGCAATCAAAAACCCCCTTTAGGCTACCCTAATTAACATGCCCAATCAAAACAAACCAGCTTATCCTCACAGAGGGTTGCCTCCTTCCCTTTGTTAAACACCACCTTTTGCCTATGACCTATGTCTATCTTCTCTCTATACAGAGGTCATCCTGGGCAAATATCCCCTTTCCCTCTCCCTTGTTCCCTTTCCCTTCTCCCTCATCCTCTGTCTCCTATCTTTGTCTCTTATTCTCTGCCCTCTTTTCCTTCTGGGGCAAATAAATCTTTGGGCTGAGAACTTGGTCTTAGTATGTCCTGTGCCAACTCTAGTCTTTTCAAAAGGCACACCCATTTAAATACACGAAGCATACAGAACACCAAATAGAAAAAACAAAACAGAAAAAAAACAACAATAAAAAAAAAAACCCAAAAAACTTTGCCATGGCATGTCTCAGTTAAAACACTAAGTATACATAACAAATAAAATGTGTTGAAAGCTTCAAGAGAAAACAAAAACAAAACCTCAAAACCCCACAAGCCATGTGTAAAAGAATTGAATGTCTGGTAGAATTCTGTTGCGACTTTATCTGGTCCTGGATTTTCAGGAAGGCTTTTTATTATTATTTCAATATCTTTATTTCTCGTGGATATGTTTAGGTTCTTGAGTTCTTGGGTCAATTGTGAAGGTTTGGCTGAATCTAGAAAATCACCCATTTCTTTTAGATTTTCCAGCTTTATTGAGTACTGGCTTTTAAAATATTCCCTTCTAATATTATGAATTTCTTTGGTATCTGTTGTAGTATATTTCCTTACTCATTTCTGACTCTGCTAATTTGTGTCCTCACTTGTTTTGGTTTGAAGTGTATTTTATTGGATATTAGAACAATGATGCCTGTTTACTTCTTGGTCCTATTCAATTAGAGTACTGTTATCTATCTTTTATCTCAAATTTGAAGACAAAAACGTGAGTATACATAACTTCAGCCATTTAATATTTGATAAATATTCCATTGTCAACATGAAGTAGAACTAGAGAAAAACTAAAGAAAAGACAAAAAGACAACATCTTCAACAAATGGTTCTGGCAAAACTAGATGTCCACATGTAGAAGAATTAAAAAAGACCTATATCTATTACCTGTGTACAAAACAAATTCCAAATTGATAAAAAAACATAAACATGAAACACTGATACCACTAGAGGAAAGTACCCTACATGATAAAGTATAGGAAAAGACTTCCTGAATAGTACTCAATTTGCCTACAAATGGAGACCTCCTGAAACTTAAAAGCTTCTACACAACAACAGAAGCAATCAACTGGTGAAAAGGAAGTCCACATAATGGGAAACAATGTTTGCCATCTCTACTCCTGAGGGAGATTTAATGAACTAAAAAAAAAAAGAAAAAACAAAGAGTTTAAAAAAAATGATTCAATTAAAAGAAAAAATGGGCCTGCACCAAAACATAGTTCTCAAAAGAAGAAAGAAAAAAATTTCTTGGAGATATCTCAAAAAATACTCACCCTCACTAGCAATTAGGAAAATACAAATCAAAACAATTTTGAGATTTTATCTTATCCCAGTCAGAATGGCAAAGGTCATTGGAACATCTAACAACAAATTTCTGAAGGAGATACAGGGGAAAGGGAGCCCTTGTTTACTGTTGGTGGGATTGCAAACTGGTTCAGGCACTACAGAAACCTGTGTGGGGACTTGTTAGAAAGCTAAAAATAAATCTACCATATGACCCAGATATACCATTCCCTGGCATGTGCCCAAAAGACTTCACATACTCCACAGACACTTACTTAAGCATGTTAATTGCTGTTCTATTCAAAATAGTTAGGGAATGGAAGCAGCCTAAAGTTTCTTCAACTAACAAATGAATAATGTGTTACACACCATAGAAGAGAATTCAGCATTAAGGAAAAAATGGTATCATGAATTTTGTAGGTAAATGGGTAGAAATAGAAAAGGCAATATGGAGTGAAGTAACCCAGACTAAGAAGGGCAAATGTTCTGTCTTATTGAAGGCTCCTAGCTCCAAATGTCCAGATGTAAATATATCCTGTAGTAACCACAGAAACCAGAAACTAAAAAAGGAATCATTGGCAGCATAGGAAGAAATGGAGAGAGCAAGGTATAAGTATTCTGATCAGGAAAATAGGAAAAGGTGGCTCCTCAATGAGGTAAATATATACTAGGGTAGTTGGAGAGTAAAGGGGAATAGCAGGACACAATTGATCTGATAGGAGGAAAGGAAAAGGTGTGGGGGGGGGGGCTCCCTTGGAAAGCACAAGGACTTAAACTACAACATTTTCACATTAGTGTTCTCTTCTCATTTTTCATGTTTAGCAGTATGGAATTATCAAATCAACTATGACGTTTTATATTTTACTAAATGACAATAATTTTGTTTGGCAATCATTTGATTTATTTGTTGACATTATTGAGAACACAAATCATTGTTTCTGAGTATTGTCATTTGCTATATCAGAACTGAAAACAAATTATTTTAAATATATGTTTGTACTATTTTTGAATGAAAATAACTTTAAAGAAATTTTTTTATATTATTTTTCAAAATGAAGTAAACACTACTTAGTATTTTTCCAGGACTCTTTAGTAGCTGATTGAATAGAAGACAACTGCATTAAATCTGTTGTGGCATTCATCGTCTTGTAACCTTTAGAAAGTCACACTGTACATTCCTAGGCAAGTCACAATGAACTAAGCAGGTAGCATCTTAGTATCACTTTGAAAAATAACTTTTACCCTGGGTTTTCCTGAGCACTTAGACCAGGGTTCATGAACTACTGCTATCTAGGATAGCTGAAAGATATTGCAGAAGATCAAAAATCTCAAGGGGATACATTATGAGATATTTCAAAGTAGTTCATGTTGCATGGATTCATATTTTCTGAAATGGTGGCAAACTAACTTAAATTGACCAGCATGACCACTCCTAAATATACACTTTGATGGAGTTAAATGTATTCACAATGGCCCATCTTTTGTAATTATACTTGATCTTGTTTAAGTCAACAGACATAGAGTCTAAATACTTGTGCTATAAGTGGTAGGCTTGTGTTTGACCTTTACTATCTTGACTATTTTTAAATGTTTCTTCAATGAACATAAACTATAAAGTCTACAAGATGAAAGGAAAATTTTGATTTTAAGTTGAATAAAACAAACGTTCCAAGGAGGAAATGGCAATCATCATGCTTTAGAGCTATCTGTTAACAAATATATAGTCTGCTTCAGAGGAACTCCATTTGGCTTTCAACTATGACTTAATCAAGCATGAAGGAGGTTAAGGGCCTGAATGGGGAACCAGAATGGCCCCATGCGAGAAGTTCAGAATGCTGGGGTTTATTGTTGATTTCACATGAGAAGTATTGACTGGGGAGTTGTGCCAAGCTAGAAGAGATGTCCAAGAAAAACATGGTGAAAGGCTAGAGCATGACAGGATCCACATTCTTGCGAGACAGATGAGGCCCTGCTGAGATGATACAGAA